>JAGIQG010000009.1:61725024-64208544 GCA_024679065.1 Sphyrna mokarran
GAGAGAGAGTGGTTACACCAATGTTGACAAAATTTCTCCCATAATTAACTCGAAGTTGCTCTACAAATCTTGAACAATTTCAGTTTCTTTGGGCAGGATTTTTTTGCCAGGCAACCGGCCATGGGTGTCACCTTTGGTGAGTTTGGAAGATTCCCGCTGGTGGGAAGGGCTAGGAAATCTAACCCTTTCCTAAATGAGCACTCAACATGTGTCAGCTAGAACAATGGAAGGGGCTAAAGGGCTTAGTAGTGATAATTTGGGTTCTTGCTCCTATGGGCTAATATCCTTTCCTGGCATTTAATTTCTTCTCAATAGTCATAGCAATAAACTAAGATGCTTAGCATGGTATGGTGGCATATGATTAGCATTGCTGTCTTAGAACATTAGGGACACAGGTTTGATTCAGTCTTGGGTGACTTTTGGAGTTTGCACATTCTCCCCGTGTCTGCTTCAGTTTCCTCTGGATGCTCACTTTCCTCCCCCTGTCCAAAGATGTGCAAGTTAGGTGCATTGCATGCTAACTTGCCTGTTAGTGTTCTAAAATATGAAGTTCAGGGAGATTAGTGTGGTAAATATGTGGGATTTGAGGGATAGGGCTTGGGTTTGATGCTCTTTTGGAGAGTTGGTGCAGGTTCAATGGTCAAATGGCCTTCTACATTGTAAGGATGCTATGATTTCTATGATTTAAGAGAAGACCTTCTCTCTTCAATGAGGAAATAAGGAGAACATTTTCTATGATTTTACAACTGTACAGCCAGCCTCAGAACTACTTATTATTTTAAACCAGAAAGTCTCCAATATATATTTGAAAAAGCAAACAACTGGCAATTAGTAAAAGGTTGTTGTTCCATTTCAGGATCAAGCTGACATTTACAAACTGTTTAAGGTCCTGTTACACTTTATAATGTTATCAGAAGTGCTCATTCGAAAAATGGTAGCTTATAGTTCAGTGCCAGCTGTCCATTATATGATGATAATTCTTAGACAGAGGGTTCAAAGTTTTGGGACTTTTTGGATAGATGGTTTTAGAACAAAAAGAATTTCTCTGCAACTTCATATGATGCAAACCCACTTCATCAGGAAACTGCAGGGAATTCATACTAAAACAACACCCCAATCCAAAGGGACAATCAACAATTCAGGGGATGTGAACCGGATAATCCTTGATCCATTTGATCAGCTCACTGAAAAATGAAACCACAGAAGAAATTTTCTGCAGTTTGGATTACTGTTCAGGGCGATGGGAACAACTTTTTACTCTCACATAACTGGACTGAAGTTTCTATTGCATTGTAAAGCTATGTCACACACAACATGAAGAGAGTTCATTTAAATCTATCCTATTGCTGATTCTAATAACTATGGCCTGTTGCATCCAAATGATTCCAATGGAGTTCACAATGTAATAATTGCACAGGTTCATGTTATTGTGTGTCAATAAATCACCTATTGCACAACCTTTCCTTCAAGAGTTGGCATGCAAGTCTGTGTTCAGACATGTAGGAGTGGACTGGATAGTTAGCTGAAAATCATAGAATGCCGAAAATGCAGAAGGAGGCCATTCAGCCCATCAAGTCTTCACCGATAGAGAACCTGTCTCAGGCCCACCTCATCTCTGTAATCTTTAACACGCTAATTCCCTTAACCTATACTTCTTGGGAAACTAAAGGGCAATTTAGCATCACCAATCCACCTAACCTGCATATCTTTGGACTGTGGGAAAAAAACCAGAGCACCCGGAGAAGGAAACCCACGCAGACATGGGGAGAGTGTGCAAACTCGGCATGGATAGTGATTGAAACTGGGAATCGATCCTGGTTCTGGAGCAATGAGACAGCAGTGCTAACCTGTTGTGCCATCATGCTGTTTAAACTGCTGAAAATTAAATGGAGTATAAACTTCCTTCTGTTGAGTGTAATGTGTTAGCTAACTAATAGAAAACAGAGAGTTGGGATAGATGGGCATTTTCAGACTGGCTGGCAACCATTAGCTAGTGGAGCCACAGGGATCAGCGCAGGGGGTAACAATTATTTTTAATATATAAATAACTTGAGCAAGTAAAGTGAATTCACAATTACCAAATTTGAGAATGACACAAAAATAGATGGAAAGATGATGATGATACAAAGGATGGAATTTTATACAAATGATTCTAAGTGTCCAGCTAGTGTGAAAATGGGAGAGTTTCTGAGCCATTTTTTGGGTGAATTTGCATGGCCAATCTTATGCACTTAGTCACTGAAAAAATGGTGTAGACTGTTACTAGCTGCTGCAGGCAGTGGGTTGGCCTTAATTCCCTAGCCAGCTGTAGAGGAAGCTACTGTGCATATGCAGACCTCTGATACTGCACATGCTCAATAGTAAGTACAAGGTCTGACAGACAGGGAGAGAGCTGTCAGATTCCTGCTATTGCAGGCACCCTCAACCTGCTCCCTCCACCCTGCAATCACAAGGGCCCATGGCTGATCATGAGCCACACAACGCATGAGCATCTAGCCCCATTGCTCCCCATCATCTAGGCTGATCGGGCACCCTCTCCCTGATTCCTCTTACAGGGTGCACAGCAGGCCCCCTTCGGTGGACAGTACCAAGGTGTCCACTGGGCATTGCCCAGGTACCTGGTGGGCAGTGCCACCATACCAAGGGATACTATCAGGCTGACACTGCCCAATGGGCACCCTCTGCCCTCAGCCTCCCCAGGGGGCCTCAATGGCCTTTGGTTCCACCGGGAAGGGCAACAAAGACTGTTCTCCATATGTGGAGAATAGGTCTTTTAAGTTTATTTATTATTGTCACAGTAAGCTTATATTAACAATGCAATGAAATTACTGTGAAAATCCCCCAATCGCCACACTTCAGTCATTGTTCGGGTATACTGAGGGAGAATTTAGTATAACAATGCGTCTGACCAGCTCATGTGTAGCACTCTGAAAGGAAACCGGAGCACCGGAGGAAACCCACGCAGACACGGAGAGAATGTGCAGACTTTGCAAGCGGGAATTGAATCTGGATCCCTAGCTCTGTGAGGCCGCAGTGCTAACTACTGTGCCTCTGGGATTTCCTCATTGGGGTGAACCTCTCCCGGTGAGGAAATGAAGGCAGTTGAGCCTGGACATTTGAGCACCAGACTCACTAAACACAAGCAAATCATCGTTAAATATGTTTAAATAAATTATTCAGCCTCTTGCTGAAAAATGAAACCACGGCTCTCATTAAATCATGAGGCCCGAGAAATTGGGCACGATGGGTGGAGCGAGCCAGTAAAATTCCACCCAAAGAGTCTATAAAGGGGTATAAACAGGTTAAGTGAGTGGGCAAAAACTTAACAAATGGAATATAATGTAGGAAAATGTGAAATTATGCACTTTGATAAGAAGAATAAAGGAGCTGAATATTATTTAAATGGAGAAATGCAAGAGAACGCTGCAGCATAGAGATATTTGGGGGTCCATGTGCATAAAGCACAAAAAGCTAGCATGTAAGTTCAGCTGGTAATTAGGAAGGTAAATGGAATGTTGGCTTTTATTTCAAAGGGAATGCAGTATAAAAATATGGAAGGTACGCTGAAAACATACAAACATCGCAACATAGAAACCAGAAGAGGTGTAGGCCATTCAGCCCTTCGGTCTTGCTAGGCCATTTATTATGATCATGGCTGATCGCCAAATTCAATATGCTTATACTCCCTTCCCCCCATAATCCCTGGAGCTCTAAGAGCTATATCTAATTTCTTCTTGAAATCAGACAACGTTTTGGCCTCTACTTTCTGTGGTAGTGAATTCCACACATTCACCATCCTCTGGATGAAGAAATTTCTCTGCATTTAGAATCATAGAAACCCTATAGTGCAGAAGGAGGCCATTCGGCCCATCGAGTCTGTACTGATCACAATCCCACCCAGGCCCTACCCCCATATCCCAACAGATTTACCTGTTAATCCCTCTAATCTACACATCTCAGGACTCTAAGGGGCAATTTTTAGCATGGCCAATCAAACTAACCCACACATCTTTGGACTATGGGAGGAAACTGGAGCACCCGGAGGAAACCCATACGGACACAAGGGGAATGTGCAAACTTCATACGGACAGTGACCCAAGCCAGGAATAAAGCCAAGGCCTCTGCAGCTGTGAAACAGCAGTGCTAACCACTGTGCTACTTTGCCATCCAGTTCTCAAAGATTTATTCCTTATCCTCAAACTATGACCCCCTAGTTCTGGACTCCTCCACCATCAGGAACATTCTTTCTGAATCTACCCTATCTAATCCAGTTAGAATTTTATAAATTTTTATGAGATTCCCTCTCACTCTTCTAAATTCCATGTGAATTCTAAATGTGAATATTATCCTAACCAATTTAGTTTCTCCTCATATGACAGACATGTCATCTATGGTAAACCTTTACTGTACTCCCATTATAATGAGCACGTTCTTCCTCAGATAAGGACACGAAAAGTGCACATAATATTCCAGCTATGGCTTTACCAATGTCCTGCATAAGGCACTCATAAGACCACACCTGGAATATTGTGAACTGTTTCAGTTCACTTATCTAAAAGAAGATACACCAGAGTCAGTCCAGAGAAGGTTTATTAGGTTGATCCTGAGTATGGAGGGATTTTCTTCTCCCTTGTCCAAGAATCTAGGACTAAAGAGCATTGTTTTTTTTCACACAGAGGGTGATGAATGTCTGGAACAAGTTGCCAGATCGTGGAGTTCGGTGACAAGTGGTGTACCTCAGGGGTCTGTTTTGGGGCCCCTGCTGTTTGTAATTTTTATAAATGACCTGGATAAGGGTATTGAAAGATGGATTAGTAAATTTGCAGATGACACTAAAGTCGGTGGAGTGGTAGATAGTGAAGAGGGGTGTTATAGTTTGCAGAGAGACTTGGACAAGTTGCAGAGCTGGGCCGAGAGGTGGCAAATGGACTTTAATGTGGAAAAGTGTGAGGTAATGCACTTTGGCAGGAATAATAAATGTGTAGAGTATAGGGCTAATGGTAGGATTCTTAATAGTGTTGATGAACAGAGGGATCTTGGTGTATTTGTGCATAGATCCCTGAAAGTAGGCAGTCAAGTCGATAAGGTTGTTAAGAAGGCATATGGAGTCTTAGCTTTTATTGGTAGGGGGATTGAATTTCGGAGCCGCAACGTCATGTTGCAACTGTACAAAACTCTAGTGCGGCCGCACTTGGAGTATTGTGTGCAGTTCTGGTCCCCACATTATAAGAAAGATGTGGAGGCATTGGAGAGGGTACAGAGGAGGTTTACCAGGATGTTGCCTGGTATGGAGGGCAGGTCTTATGAGGAGAGGCTGAGGGATTTGAGGTTGTTTTCGTTAGAAAGGAGGCGGCTAAGAGGAGACCTTATCAAAACATATAAGATGATTAGAGGTTTAGATAGGGTGGACAGTGATAGCCTTTTTCCTAGGATGGAGAAAGCTAGCACGAGGGGACACAGCTTTAAATTAAGGGGTGATAGTTATAGGACGGATATCAGAGGTAGGTTCTTTACCCAAAGGGTGGTTCGGGAGTGGAATGCCCTGCCTGCAGCAGTTGTAGATGCGCCAAGTTTGGTGGCGTTTAAGAGGTTAGTTGATAAGTATATGGAAGAGAAGGGAATGGTTTAGTTTGGAGGGGCATTGCTTTTTATATTGGTCGGCGCAACATCGAAGGCCGAAGGGCCTGTTCTGTGCTGTAATGTTCTATGTTCTATAGATGTAGTCGTTGAAGCAGGTATAATTTTGTCCTTTAAAAAGCATTTGAACATTTACATGGGTAAGTTGAATATAAAGGGATACAGGCCATTGGGACTAGCATGGTGGTTAAAAAAGGGGCGGCGTGGACAAGTTGGGCCGAAGGGACTGTTTCCATGCTGTAAACGTCTATGACTATGGAGTAGATTGGGCTTGTACCCATTGGAGTTTAAAAGAATGAGGAAACCTTATTGAAGTATATAGGATTCTCATAGGGGCTTGAACAGGATAGATGATGAGACGCTTCTCCTTGTGGGAGAGCCAGGATAGATGATGAGAGTTTAAAACAAAGATGAGAAGGAATTTCTTCTTTCAGAGGGAGTGAATTTGTGAAATTCTTTACCACAGGGTGCTGTAGAGACTGGGTTGCTAAGTATGTTCAAATCTGAGAGGGACAGATTTTTAATCAGTAAGGAAATCAAAGTTTCTGGGGATAAGGTGGGAAAGTGAGATGTATAACAGCCTTTCAGAAGGTTATCCACCTATTGGGACAACATCACATTAACACAATGTGGAAAGCTGGCGCAAGGCAATAGCAGTTTGTTTGATAGGCTTGAGGAATACAGCAATTGCTTTTCTTTGTTGAAAGGTTCCTCTTGGGGAGCTTACCAAGATCAACAATGGTGTTTCTTTAGCGGAATATGCAAGGGGGCTATTACCATCGATAAGTTTGGTTAAAAAAAAACTTCCACAGTAATTTACCATCCCCAAGAGTGATTTGTGTTATGCTGTGTTTAGAAGGACAAGTGCCTGCTTTATTGCCTTCACATTGCCTTCCATGGATGTAATCCTTGTGTATCTACATGGTGCCCCAGATAGACCACATCAGTGGCTTGAACGGTGAACTTTTCTTTTTTGAGGGGAAATTCCATCTTGGCAGCCCAATTAACTGTTAGCTTTTAATTGTCATGTCCCGTTTCAATATGGTGACTATGGGGACTGTCCATTCCGAGGACTGACTCAGCTGAATGCTGCCTTGTTCTTCCAACCTGATTAACTCAGTATCTTCTGTCTCCCATAAAGCATATGATATGGGTCTTGCCCGAAAAAATTGAACAGTTGCCTCTGGATGGAGATAAATCTCATATGACTGAAGGAGATTATGGAGAAAAGGAGGAGTGAATTAATAGAAATTACTTAAAAACAAGAATGAGAACTTAAAAAGCAGAGGCATTCACTATAGTTAATAATAATGAGATTGACCAAAAGAGTGAAAGAAATATAATTCAAAATATCTTGACAATGTTGGGAGAATCTTTGCGGTATTGCTTCATCTCAGCTGGACAAATCTAAATTACATGAAATGCTGGTTTAGATGTTTTAGATTCCAGCATAGTTTGTCAACTATCTTTCCTGCCAAAGGTCATGGGGAAAATGTCCTTATTGCATTATTTGGCAGTCAAGTCCTTTGCTACTTTTCTAACAAAGCTATGCTCGGGGTTGGATTTGATGTGTTCCTTCAGTTATATATTGAATTGGGGAACAACATAGCTTGGGAAAACAAGTCGTTAATTATAGACTAACTCTAAATGACTGTATGCCTGGATTCCAACAGTTTTTCTTTGCTGTTATGCAGCAGTTATGAACAGCTGCAGGGTTTCTGCACACTATAAGTCAGCATTTAAGGACACCGCTACAGAGGAGTGGAAAAGCTAGCAAAAGCAATTCTTCACTTTCAGGTCATGATGTGGTTGTCCACATCAGCCGTGAAGTGAACTCTGCATGACCCCCCCTACGCCCGGCCCACAAGCTGCAACGCACGTTTTACAACAGGTTTACTGCGGCTGTCATCCTGTCAATCAAACTCTTTGTCCCCATCATCCCATGAAAAATGCATGACCTTTGCAGACAATCACTTTCTGCAGAGCAGCTCTCTCAGTGGCTGCCATGATGCCATTTTTCAGCTTTAACCAGAGAAAATTCATACAGCGGAGTTGCTAAATGTGCTGCAATTAGAAGGCAAATCATAAAGACCATTTCATTTCATCATGGGGTGTGGCAGTGGAGTGAGGGGGTGGTGTTGGTGGAGGGCAAGGTTTATATATAAGAAATGGCATAAATATGAACTGTACAAATGGTGACCTAATACAACTCAACCTAGTTGCCGACCCATAACTAAAGGATTTTTGAGATTGAATGGAGTTTGACCTGCTTAAACATTGGTAAATGTGCTGCATCACACACACACATGGAATTGAGGTTTGTCTCTTTGAGCAGACTTCTGCATTGTTAGAATCCTCCTCCAATTCTCACTCGGTGAGGGTGACTTTGAGCCTGTGCTCTCTGTCCGCCAGAATGGCAGCATGGCTCAAAATTCAGAGTGTATTAAGAAGCGCGATTTTTGCCGGCAACTTTCTGAGTTCTGATCTTCCAGCATCCTTACGGGCAGAATAATGTGAAACATGGCACATGACCCCAGGAGACTCATTCTAATACATCAGCATATCATCAATGAGCACTCCGTCCAGGACCTCTCCCCCTCATCAGCGGACATCAGCTTGATGTTATGCCATTTACAACAGGTTCACCTGTTAGTAAACCTGTTATGGGGGTCTCCCATGTGAACCTGTCGTGGGGGTCTCCCTGTGGGTGTAGAGTTGAATAAAACACTGGGGGGAGAGACAGGAATGTCCCTGGGCATTGCCCCTTGGCAAAGATTGGTGCTGCCAGGTTGACACTGTGCCCATGCCATTCTGGCAGTGTCAACTTGTGCCAAGGGGGTGGACCCTAATGGGAACTTGATGGGGGAGGGGGATTTGTCCTGATTTGGTTGTGGGCCAGGAGTGGATGGACGAGCAAGGGATGCCAGGAATTGCAATTGGGGGTGGGGAGCAGGGGAAACATGTGTGATGGGTGACTGCTGGCTCCAACACTGGGGGGAGCGGAGGCTGTCAGGAACAGGGCCAATGACTGGAGGAAACTGGGGCAGAGAAGTGGCAACTTCAATCAGGGCTTTGGAGGGAAATCTCTGAGCCTCTGTGGTGGGTTTGGGGGGTGTTGGATTACCAAGATTTATTCCTGTTACGAACAGGGTGCCCTTTCAAGATGGTGGCCTGATCTCTGCGCAACCGGGTTTTGCCAGCATTTTGGAGTCCTGCTGTCCCACACATTGGCATCAACCATGCCTCCTGATTATTTTTTGACAGTGTCGTAGAATCTGGAGAAAAAACCGACATGTTTGTGGAGAAATACGGTGGTTTTCTCATTGGAAACAACACTCTGCCATTTTGTGATAATATTCCCCCATCATGTAATTTTTCTTAACCAATGACCTTGTTAACAAGTATTAATTCAGTGGTTATTTCTTTGAGGGAAAATGTCATAATTTTTGGAGTTGCTCCCAGTCTGTTCAAATGTGTGGATTTAGCAGTGGAAAGAGCAGGATCTATCAGCATACCTGCAGAAATGACACACTGTGGAATCATGCAGTGTATTTTAACAAAGGCTCAGGAAAAGAATTTGCCAATGATTTAAAATCATAGGATGGAATTGTACAATGCTCACAACACAAGAGGCCACTTGGCCTAGCAGGTCAGTGTCAGCTCTCTGCCAGAGTAATTCATTTAGTGCCACTGCCTCAATCTTTCCCCTGCAAAATTTTTCCCTTCAGATTGTCATCCAATTCCACTTTGAAAGCCATAATTGAATGTTCCTTGATGACACTCTCAGGCAGAGCGTTCCAGATGCTAAACACTTGCTCTGTGACTGTTTTTCCTCATGTTGTCCTTGATGTTTTTTCAGTCAATCTCCCTTAATTCGTGCTGTCTGGTTCTCGACCTTTCCAGACCCCACATTATTTTGAACACCTTTACCAAGTCTCCTCTCAACTGTCTCTTCTCCGAGAACAAGAACTCTAGCTTCTCTCATCTATCCATGGAACTGAAGTCCCTCTTCCCAGGAAGCATTCCTGTAAACCTCTACTGCACTCTTCCCAACTCTTTACATCCTTCCAAAAGTGTGTGCTGCCCGTAGCTTCAGTTGAAGCCATACCAATGTTTTGTAAAGACTCATCATAACTTTCTCGTTTGTGTTCTTTGTGCCTCCATTTATAGAACCCAGGATGCTGTTTGACTTCTAACCACTTATTCAACGGTTGCCATCTCAAACAATATGCCCCCAAGCACCCCTGCTTCTGCACTCCTTTTAGAATTGTGGTCTTTATTTATATTGCATCTCCTTGTTCCTCATTGTACTTCTCCACACTAGTATACTTCTGCCGTGTGCCTATATATTTTACCCATTTGTCTCTGTCCTCGTGAAATCTATCACCATCCTCCTCACAGTTTGCAGTGCTTCTAAGTTTTGCATCATCTGCAAATTTTGAAATTGTGGCTTGCACACCCAATTCTCTGTCGTTAACATATCAAGAAAAGCTGTGGTCTTGGTACCAAACCTCTGAAGAACCTCATTTTATACCTTCCTCCATTATAAAGGACAAGTGTTCATCACTGCTCTGTGTTTTCTGACATTTGGCCAATTTCACATCCATGCCATCACTGTTCCTTTGATTTCATGGGCTTTAATGGTGACATGGGTGGCACAGTGGCACAGTGGTTAGTACTGCTGCATTATAGCACCAGGGACCAGGGTTTGATTCCCTTCTTAGGTTACTGTCTGTGTGAAGTTTCCTCTGGATGCTCTGGTTTTGTCCCACAGTCCAAAGATGTGCAGATTAGGTGCATTGGACCATGCTAAATTTTCCTTCAGGCGTTGGAGAGTGACAACTAGGGATTTTCACAGTAACTTCATTGCAGTATGAATGTAAACCTACTTGTGACTAATAAATAAATTTAGACTTTAACTTTGCAAGCAGGCTAATAATGTGGCACTTTTATCGAAGACCTTTTGGAGTTCTATATACACCATATCAACATATAAGGGGAAGTAGTAACATAGTGCTAATGCCACTGGACGAGTCATCTTGTGATCTAGGCTAATACTCAGGGACAGATGCTCAAATTTCACCATGACAGTTGACGGAATTTAAACTTAATCAATAAAACTAGACTGAAAAAATGCTGGTCTTGGTAATGGTGGCCATGAAGCCATTGTTGACAGTTGTACAGATCCATTTGGTTCACTAATGTCTTTTAGGTGAGGAAAGATGCCATTGTTACCTGGTCTGGCCTACAAATCATTCAGCTAAAAGGTCTCAAATGAATGGAAGGCCATTCAGCATCAACCTGAACACCAGAAAGGGCAACAGCACACCATGTCCTGCAATAGACTGACACAGTCACACTCATGGAATAATATCTTACAGATAAAGTCTTAGGCACTACTATCACCATCCTTGTCACACTTGCAGGGCAGACTGAGCAGAGGCACAAATTTATAT
The DNA here is from genome assembly GCA_024679065.1 of Sphyrna mokarran. Classification (NCBI taxonomy): domain Eukaryota; kingdom Metazoa; phylum Chordata; class Chondrichthyes; order Carcharhiniformes; family Carcharhinidae; genus Sphyrna; species Sphyrna mokarran. The sequence goes on from JAGIQG010000009.1 coordinate 61,736,118, forward strand.
GGGAGGGAGGGAGTTATTCTGGGAGTCAAAGAACAAAACAGCATGGGAAACAGGCCCTTTGGCCCAACGAGCTCGCACCACCACCTCGATGTTCCCACCTCTACCCATGATCCCTGTCTATGTTTATAGATCTATGCACTGGAACCAAATTATGCAAGATAATTTAGGGAGAATTTGTTTTGCCAGTTAGCCTAAGAACACATTTAGCTTTTATTGGTAGGGGGATTGAATTTCGGAGCCGCAACGTCATGTTGCAACTGTACAAGACTCTAGTGCGGCCGCACTTGGAGTATTGTGTGCAGTTCTGGTCCCCACATTATAAGAAAGATGTGGAGGCATTGGAGAGGGTACAGAGGAGGTTTACCAGGATGTTGCCTGGTATGGAGGGCAGGTCTTATGAAGAGAGGCTGAGGGATTTGAGGTTGTTTTTGTTAGAAAGGAGGCGGCTAAGAGGAGACCTTATTGAAACATATAAGATGATTAGAGGTTTAGATAGGGTGGACAGTGATAGCCTTTTTCCTAGGATGGAGAAAGCTAGCACGAGGGGACACAGCTTTAAATTAAGGGGTGATAGTTATAGGACGGATATCAGAGGTAGGTTCTTTACCCAAAGGGTGGTTCGGGAGTGGAATGCCCTGCCTGCAGCAGTTGTAGATGCGCCAAGTTTGGTGGCGTTTAAGAGGTTAGTTGATAAGTATATGGAAGAGAAGGGAATGGTTTAGTTTGGAGGGGCATTGCTTTTTATATTGGTCGGCGCAACATCGAAGGCCGAAGGGCCTGTTCTGTGCTGTAATGTTCTATTCTATAAACATCTTTGGGGTGTGGGAGGAAACCAGAGCACCTGGAGAAAACCCACACAAGCACAGGGAGAATGTGCAAACTCCCACAGTCACAGGCCCAAATCCATGTATCTGCACAGCACAGCAATATTCACTGAGCTGTCGTGTTGCCCATCAACTGGGCCAGGTCAAGCGTACACTAATGACGTGAAGCACTAGGCTACTCCCAAAAAATCCAAGAGCAGCCCTCTCATGACCCATCACGTGTATGCCCCTTGTTAGACAACAAGGCGGACCGAAGTATCTGTAGGATAAAACAGAAATACATCAATATCATTCACAATTTACACACTTCCCAGGGAACTCCCAAGGCTCATGATCCCTATTTTAAATCAGTTTTCTATATCCCTCCATTCCCATTCTGTTCATGTGCCCATCTAAGTATCTCTTAAATAACTCCATTCGTGACCTGATAGGAAGGAAATCTGCCAATTTTGCCTGGTCTGGCCTATATGTGACTCCTTGACCCACCGTATCCAGTCTCTGGCATAGCTTAGCAAGCCATTCAGTTCAAGAGCATAGGCAATGAATGCTAGGCCATGCCAGTGACACACACATCCTTTGAAAGAATAAAGGTAAAGGTTCCTTCCAGTTCCGTTAACCTGAAGCTGAACTGGACTAGCAATATAAGTACAGTGAGTACACGAGCAGCTCAGATTTAGGAAATCCTGCAGCGAGTAACTCACCTCCTGGGGAGAGAAAGGAAGGGAGTGTTGAGGGATGAGAAGCGAGGAAGAAGAGAACTTGAACAGATAAATTCTAAAGTCCTCAGCATCGACTCTGGGACCAATGCAGTCTCAAGTCAGCAGGTTGAATGTTGACAAGGAAACCTTTGGTTGATTACCACACACCACATGGTATTCAAATCTAGCAATTCAAAACTAAGCATTATGAGGCATTGTGGGCCAGCAGCAACAGCAGAATTGTACTCAAATACAATCCGTAGCCTCGTGATTTGGCATATCCCGCACTCTACCATTGCCATCAAGGAGATCAACACTTGTTTAATGGAGAGTGCAGGTGGGCATGGCCAGGAGCAACACCAGGCACACCTAAAAATGAGATGTCAACGTGGGGAAGCTTCAAAACAGAAGTACTTGTGTATCAAACAGTATAAGCAGCAAATGATAGACAGAGCTAAGCAATTTACTAACCAACAGATCAGATCAAAGCTCTGCTACGTCCAGCCATGAATGGCGGTAGATAATTAAATAACACTTTGATGAAGGATGGTCCAAAAGTATCCCCATCCTGAATGATAGGGAAGCTAAAGGACATCAACATCTGTACAAAAGAGAAGGTTGAAGCATTCGCAACCATTTTCAGTCAGAAGTGCTGAGTGGATTATCCATCTCCTGAGATTCCCAGTATCACAGATGCTGTTTTCAGCCAACTCAATTCATTCCATGTGATATCAACTCAATTCATTCCATGTGCCTTGGCAACATTCGGGCAGTAGTGCTCTAGAACATGCCGCACCTCGAGCCAACCTGTTTCATTACAGCGACAGCACTAGCATCTAAAGGGTAATGTGGAAAATTATCCAAGCATGCCAATTCAATTTTCAAGTTTGTTGACGACACCACTGTAATGGGCTGGATCTCAAACAATGATGAGATGGAATACAGGAATGAGATAGTGAACTGATGTGGCAACAATAATCTCTTCCTCAACGTCAACAAAATGAAGGAAATTGTCATAGACTTCAGGAAGCGAAAAGAACATGCCCCTGTCTACATCAATGGGGATAATGTAAAAAAGATGAAGAGCTTCAAGTTTTTAGATATCCAGATCACCAACAACTTGCCCTGGTCCCCCCATATCAGCGCTATAATTAAGAAAGCCCATCTATTTTCTCAGAAGACCAAGGAAATTTGGCTGTCAGCTACGACTCTCACCAACTTTTACAGGTGCACCAGAGAAAGCATTCGTTCTGGTTGTATCACAGCTTGGTATGGCTCCTGATCTGCCCAAGACCGCAAGGAACGACAAAAAGTCATGAATGTAGCCCAATCCACGCAAACCAGCCTCTCGTCCATTGACTGTGTCTATGTTTCCCGCTACCTTGGCAAAGCAGCTAGGATAATTGAAGACCCCATGCACTCCAGACATTCTCTCTGTTCCACCTTCTTCCATCGGGAAGAAGATACAAAAGTCTGAGGTCACGTGCCAACTGACTCAAGAACAGCTTTTTCCCTGCGGCTGTCAGACTTTTGAATGGATTTACCTTGCATTAAATTGATCTTTCGCTACACCCTGGCTATGACTATAATACTACATTCTGCACTCTCTCATTTCCTGCTCTATGAATGGTATGCTTTGTCTGTATAGCATGCAAGAAACAGTACTTTTCACTGTATGTTAACATGAAAATAATAAATTAAATCAAATCAAATGTACACAAAAAGCAGGACAAATGTAACCCAGCTAACACTATCCCATTAGCCTACACTCACTCTTTCAAGAAGTGATGGAAGGGGTCATCAATGGTGCTATCAGACGGAACCTACTCAACAATCAGAAGTGGGGATGTTCATTGATGATTGCACAATGTTCAGCATCTTTGCAATTCCTTAGACACTGAAGCTGTCCTTATCCAAATGCAGCAAGACCTTGACAATTTTGTTACAATCCCAGCTGATTTTACTTCTAGACAAGTTAGATTCCAGAATAGATCCTAACATTTATTTTGTTGTTTAGAAATGTGGAGGATGGCTACTGAACAGAATTACAGGAGTCTGCTGATGAACTTCCAACAAAAGAATAAAAGTATTAATCAAGCAAGTAAAACGCTCTATATTATATTATTCCTTCATGCAGAACTATACCTTTAAGATATATAGAGATTCACAAGGATAATACAAGTTACAAAATCTACATTCTAATGTTCACAATGAGTATATAATGCATGTGCTACTAGGCAACCTATGATTAGACACACCACATGATTAAACTAAATGCTACCAAGACAGATTCCTCACCAACCCCCCCCACTCCCACCCCCACCCCCGCCAAACATATATCACACAGTGAGCCTACAGGTCTCTCAGATACTCTTATCTCTTATTTGCATTTTTGAAGAACTTGCCTTGAAATTTCCTCCAAAGTACGTTTTCACTCGGACATCTTCAATATCCATCCACTTCCAGAGTTTCAACCTCTTCTTCTCATATTTCTCTCCCTTAGACCATCATATACATTCAAGTTTCCTCTTCCATGCACTCAAGATACTCATCTGCCGCAATAGAACATAGCTGCTTCACCAGCACACAGTAAGACAACCTTTGGCTTCTTCTTTGATTGTCTGACTTCTGGCAAGCCCACTTTGCCTTGGTTCAAGTTCCCTGCATCTTTCTGTCATTAATTTTTCTCTGCTCCTTATTTTAAATTCACTGACTAGGATCTTGTCCTGCTTTCTGTCCTTGTTCCTGAGGTGTTTTCCTTTCTTTTTCGTTCCACTCCCTGGTTTCTGGGACATTCTTTTGAGAAATCTGCTTTCTACAACTCCCTCCCCTGTCCAGCTCCGCTTGCAACTGCTTTAATCTGAAGTAATACTGCTTTCCGTTTCTCCCTTTGTCTGTGGGCCTCCCATTGCTAGGCAACAGCACAAGTTTCTCTAACACAGAATCACTGAATTATTATATCATAAAGGAGACCATTTGGCCCATTATGTCTATGCCAACTCTCCAAACTGCCAATTCCCCAACTTTCTACTAGAAAGTGCCTGCTCATCCTGACACCATCGTGGTGGATGAATGCATCATCCTTGGAGGGGATTTCAACTGTACCCTCCAGGCACTGGACTGCACTGGCCTGTGGCTGCGTACCCCAATGATGGTGAAATTGCAGGACCTGCTTGTGACCCACGACTCAGTGGACATCTGGAGACATCTCCATCCTGACTCCATAACCTTCACTTACGTGGGACCGAGGGCCAGAGTGTCCAGAACCGACCGCCATTACCTTTCGCGGGCGCACATGTCCAGCGCATCTTTGGCCTCCGTGCGGCGGTGCCTTGCACGGACCACCGCCAGGTGTGGGCGGACTTTGTCCCATCTCGCTTTGGGTAGGGGGGTCCGCATACTGACACTTTAACAACACACTGCTGGAGAACGAGTGCTTCCTGGACTCGTCCCATTGATTCTAGGCCAGCTGGAGAAGGAAGCGGGGAGGCTTCCCCTCCTTGAGGTAATGATGGGATGTGACACCGTACCTTCTGTCAGAAGTACATGAGGGGGTCAACAAGGAGGTGGAAATCCAGGCTCAAGGAGTTGAAGAAAAGGTGTTCAATCTGGAGACACACCTCAGTCAGCCCAACATGAACCTGGCCCTGCGGCTGGAGTACAGTGAGAAGACATGAAGATGACTGCAGAGTTCTATAGGATTATCTGCCGCAGGTCAGCCCAGAGAGCGTTGGCTGGCTGGAGGCCAATATCAGCCTGGCTGAGCTGATTGGCCTCGACAAGGCAAAGCCCCAGGGCTGGATGGGTTGACCGTGGAGTCTTCAGGGCGTTCTGGGATATCCTGGAGAACGATTACATGGAGGTTCTGGGGGAGAGCATTGCTATTGGGGAGATGCCTCTTTTGTGGCGCAGGGTCATCGCTGCCCTGTTGCCCAAGGAGAGGGATCTCTGCCTACTCAAGAACTGGCGCCTGGTCTCCCTCCTCAGCATGGATTATAAACTCTTTGCCAGAGCCATGGCTTCACGCCTCAGATCCTGGACCACATGATCCACCGTGACCACTCCTACACGGTTGCGGGCCGCTCTATTCATGATGATCGCTACCTCGTCCGGGGACTAATCCATCATTCCCAGAGGGTGGCCTGTCGAGCGCCTTCTTATCATGAGATCAGGAGAAGGCATTCAACAGGGTGGAGCACGAGACTCAGAACTCTGCAGGCATTCGGGTTTGGGACGCATTTTGTTGCCTGGATCCGATTACTGTGCACTGCTGTAGAGTGTCTGATTAAGGTTGACGGGTCGCTGACAGCACCTCTTTGGGAGAGGAGTATGGCGGCGCTGTCCCTTGTCCAACCCACTGTATTCTATAAGCATGGAGCCATTCCTGCGCCTCTTGCGGAGGAGGTTGTCGGGTTTGGCTCAGCATGGCCCAGATGTAGGATTGGTCCTGTCAGCTTACGCCGGTGATGTGCTCCTCATGTTCACGGTCCCGGCTGACCTGCGGAGGATGTGAGAATACCAGGCAGTGTACTCCACCGCGTCCTCCGCCAGGATCAATTGGACCAAGTGTTCTGGACTGCTGGTCGGTCTGTGGGAAATGGACTCCCTTCCAGAGGGGCTCAGGCCTTTCACCTGGAGCGGGACCGACCTCCTCTACCTGGGGTTCCATCTCTGCCCAGCCGAGGAATCCTGGCCAGAGAACTGGCGGGAGCTGGAGGCCAAAGTCACCGCCCACCTGGCTCACTGGACAAGACTGCTCCGAGTGCTGTCCTACAGAGTGCGAGTTCTTATCATAAACCAGCTGCTAGCCTCTATGCTATGATACCTGCTGGTCCCTGTGACCCTTCCCCCTGGCTTTGTCACCAGAAAACCCTCGTGCAATTCTTCTGGGACAACTGACTGCACTGTGTCCCTGCCGAGGTTCTGCATCTCCTACGTGGGGAGGGCGGCCAAGGCCTGGTGTGCTTCCGCACACAGGTAGCGACCTTCCATTTGCAGACCCTGCAAAGATACCTTTATATTGAGCCCCCTCCACAATGGTGTGCTCTGGCGACATATTTCTACCACGGCCTCAATTATGACATGCAGCTCCTGCATATCAATCTGGGGCGTATTCTGTCCTCATTGCGGGAATTACCTGCCTTTTACTTCCTCACTGTCTGGAATACAGTTGCCTCACGACGCAGCTCTCCCCCGTCAGGAGTAGCACCTCTCATGTGAGAGCCACTGCTCAGGAGTCTGCGCCTCCAGCCTTACAACTTCAGGTGGCTGGCGGAATGGAGGGCTGTGGGTGCCAGGGTGACCACGATCGAGGACATGCTGGATGGCAGAGGAGCGGGCAGGATGAGCCCCCGCGTGCTGGTGCGCAGCCAAAGCCATCCGAGACCTTAGGATGGTCGTGCTTGGCTCCGAATGCACATGCGGAATCGAGGCAGTGCAAGCGTGCTGTGGGATCCCGCCCGAGCATTCTCCTGCTCAAATAAAATTCCACATTAGCCCAAAGTCTCAGCCCTCCTCCTTGGGTCATATGCCCCACAGCACGAACTGCCTCGCTGACCTCTGTGCCTTTTTCCGTCACGCGGAGGCTTTTCCTGTATGGGCTGCTGCCTTCCACCAGCACATCCTCGCCTGTCACTCGGATACACCTTGTTGCCGTCGGGTGGCAGAGGTCCCCATTCAGCAACTCAGCCACGTCTACATGTACGGATCCCATGCCCTCTGTCTCCATGCATACAATGAATAGACTGAATCCAACAGCGTGGGTAAGTGATTATGGGTGCTTTAAATGAGAGACTACCTGAGCAGAATTCCCGTTTGGCTAAACTGTTTATCAATCAAGAAACTGTCACTTGAATATCTGTTTAAGATGGAATTTCACCTTCACTAGTTTTTAATTTGTGCTTCTGACCCTGGTAAACATGCCAAGGTCCGTTTATTCCTCAGAATTCTGAGTGTCATGTCATTTATTGAATACTTCTTTGTCAAGGGGCAGCATGGTCTCACAGTGGTTACCACTGCTGCCACACAGGCGCTAGAGACCTGGGTTCAACTCCCAGCTTGGGTCATTGCCTGTGAGGAGTTTGCACATTCTCCCCTATCTGTGTGGGTTTCCTCCAGCTTTCCTTCCACAGTCCAAAGATGTGCAGGTTAGGTGAATTGGCCATGCTAAATTCTCCCTCAGTGTTCCTGAACAGGCAATAGAGTGTGGCAGCTAAGGGATTTTCACAGTAACTTTATTGCGGTGTTAATGTAAGCCTAATTGTGACACTAATAAATAAACTTTACAAATGACTCCTTCCAAAGTGCATCATATCACACTTTTCAGGATTAAATTCCATCTGCCCTTTACCTGACCTTTTAACCATCCCATCTATGTCTTCCTGTTGCCTAAGACACTCAACCTCAATGTTAATCACCCAGCCATTTTTGGATTATAGCAATTGAAATGCACTGTGCCTCATAGTGTGGTTTTGCCACTTATTACACAGTGGTGTACTTGGCATTCTCCATTCTTTCTCAATAATCCATTTTCAAAACCCTACAAATCCCACCCAGTATTTCACACTAAGCCACACATGGGAGGGTAAGGCAATGACTAAACACGTGGACACAGAAGTAGGTTTTGAGGAATGGTTTAAAGGTGCAAAGAGTGTTGTGGATGCAGAGTGGTTTAGGGAGAAAATTCCTAAGCGCTTAATGAGTAAGAAACTAATGTTCCATTCCTCAGTGATGACTGACATCAATTTCTCAGTACTGAGATCACATCCAAGCATTCAGAAAGAAATGAGAAAACGCGGAGTAGGGTCCAGGATCACTTCAGGTTCTTCAGGAATTTCATGTTCAATTATTGGTCACTGCAGTGAGCAACTCAGCAGAAAAATCAGAGGCTTTGAAATACTCAATTTCTTTAAATAATTTTATTAGTTATAAAAATAATAGAGATGGGAGAAAATGTAATTCAGTTGGGAAAAATGTGAAGTGATGCATTTGGGGAGGACACACAAAACAAGGATGTACTCAACAAACAGAAAGATATTGAAAGGGATTGAGGAAGTGAGAGACTTTGGAACGCGTATCCACAGGCACCTGAATTGGCAGGGCAGATGGATAAGGCGGCAATGAAAGCTGAATGGAAAAGCAGGGATGTAATGATGGAACTGTATAAACTGCTGAAAGCTGCAATTTTATATGCAGTTCTGGTCACTGCATTACAGGAAGGACATAATTGCTCTGCAGAGAATACAGAGGAGAATTACAAGAATATTCTCAGGGCTTGAAAATCGCAGAGATTGAATAAGGTAGGTTTGTTTTCCTTCGAGCAGAGGAGACCGAGGGGTGGCCTAACAGAGTTATACAAAATTATGAGGAGACTAGATAGCATAGCCAAGAATGACGTATTTCTCCTAACTGAGAGGTCAATTTTCAGGGAACTTAAATTCAAGACAATGGTGTGCAACCTTTGACCAACATGTGGCCCATCTGGATTTTGAGTATGGCCCATGAGGCATTTTGTTGACTGTTGCCCCGCGCAGGATTGCCACATTCCACTGACTTTAATCCATGTCATTTTTCCTATAGTTTTGCCTGAAGTGATACACATATAAAGCAAAGTGAACTGAGATCTATGCTGATCACACACACAACATTGAGTGTGAGAGCTTGCACTCCCTCTGTCTCCAAAGTGTTAATATTTCTTTAGTTTTTACCATTTGAAGTCGATGATAGGTCTATTAATAAATTAATGATTAAGCATTTTCTATAACTCATTATGAAATATTCAACATGTATTAAATGTATTTAATCTCATTCATAGGGCCACAGGTAGTGAACAAGCCTGATTTCCATCTTGTGGCCCATTGGGATGAAGGCAGGCCACTCGTGTAGCCCACTCACTAGCCTCGCTTACTCATGAGCATAGATTACCATGGACATAGATTTAAGGTGGAAGAGAGGGCATGAGGAAAACATTTTCACTCAGAGGGTGGTGGGTGTATGGTATTCACTACCTAAGCTGGTAGTTGAGACTGAAATGCTCAACTCATTTAAAAGCTACCTGGATTTGCATCATTAGTGCTGTAACCTGTAAGGCTACAGATTAGGTGCTAGAAAGTGGAATTAAAATAAGCCAATAGTTTCTTTCTTCTCTTGTTTGGCCGACAGAGACACAATGGATTGAATGGCCTCTTTCTGTGCCATAACTTTACTATGGCTGTTTGTCAGGGTGGGTCAGTTGGAGGCAAGGTGTCGCATGATGAGATCTCCAGGAATGCACTTGGCAGGCATTGACAACCTTAGTTGAGACCTGCTAAGATAATGGATCTTGCCATTATTCTGAGCTGCTCAAGGCGGGCTGAAGAAGGGAGTGCTTCATCCCGAAAATCAATTCTGAGGTAAGTGATTAAAACTGAGGCAAATAGAAAAATATTTACTGTTACAAACATATAAATATAACCTTAGCCTGCTCCAGAGCTGCTTTTACCTCGTTATATGTATAATTTAAAAGGTGAATTATGGTTTGGAGAGGGAAAGGAAAAAAATTCCACTCTATTTTCCTTCCACAGAAATTTATGTTTCAACATAACTGAGACGAAGAATTGAGCCTTCTGTTTAAAAAAAAGCATCAAGTGTCTCATTAACATTTCTCAGGGGTGTCACACCTCACTTCAGAGAGCAAAAGGTCAAAGAAAGTCAATTCTGTACATTCTGACCTTCTGACTTGCTGGCAAAACTAATCCCCAGTAATACTTCTAAAACTTTACAAAGCAGCCCCTCAATTACATTAAAGTGCAAAAGAGGACTCAGCGAACGCCTCACCCTCTTCACCTTCCTGGTTTATACCACAGGATTGCACTGTCTGACAGGATGGTGGAAGCAAAATCAATAATAACTTTCAAAGGGGAATTAGTGATGTAATTAAAAAGGAACAACTTACAGGGTTCTTGAGAAAAAATAGAGAGCAAGCCGTATTAATTGGATGGCTCTCAGAAGAACCAGGACAAGTTTGATGGGCCAATTAGCCTCCTTTTGAGCTTTATGATTCCCTTACTTTGATGGGAATGTAGCTTTAGACTAGCTTTATTTACTTTTTATAGTCATTTACAAACAATAATTTGGAATAGAAGTAATCCAGAAACAATTATCCTGGATAGAATAACAATCACTTCGAAAAATGGGTTGCATGGTGAGCACAATGGTTAGCGCTGCTGCCTCACAGCTCCAAAGATTAGGGTTCCACACAGTAACTGTGTGTCATTCCCACATTCTCTTTGTATCCGTGTGGGTTTCCTCGTGGTACTTCGGTTTTCTCCCACAGTCCAAAATTGTGCAGTTTAGGTGGATTGACCATGAAAAATTTCTCCTTAGTGTCCCAAGATATGTATGCTGGATTACCCACAGTAAATGTGTGGAGTTACAGGGATAGGGTGGGGGAGAGGGCCTGGGTAAGATACTCTGTCAAAGAGTGGTACCGACTAAATGGGCTGAATGGCCTCCTCCTGCACCATAGGGATTCAATGAGTCTATAAAATATGGGTTGATTAGGAAGAGCCAGCATGAATTTATTAATGGAAAATCAAGTTTAAATAACTTGCTCAATTTTTTTCAAGAGGTGAGAGGGTTGATGAGGGTATTTCTGTTGACATAATGTATGGAGACTTTGAAAATGCAATTGATGAAGTGCCATATTACAAACTTATGAAAAAGGTTATAGTTCATGGAACAAGAGGAACTGTAGGAGCATGTATACAGAATTGGCTGAGTTCCAGGAAACAGCAAGTAATGGTTATTGGTTATTTCTTAGGTTGGGTGAAGGTTTGTAGTGCTTTACTTGACAATATATTAATGACCTATATCTTGGTATTCAGAGACAATATCAAAGTTTGCAGATGATATAAAATTTGGAAACATTGTAAACTTTGAAGAGGACAGTATATAACTTCAGAAGGACTTCGACAGTTTGGTTAAATGGGCAGATAGGTGGCAAATGAAGTTTAATGTGGAGAAGTGTGAAGTGATGCATTTTAAGAGCAAGGAAATGGAGACAATGTAAAATAAGGGTACAACTCTAAAAGGTGTGCAGGAGCAGTGGGAGATGGGTATACGTGTGCATAAAATATGTAGGGCGGGAAGAGAGAACAGTTAATGAAGTATACAGTATCCTAAACTTTATTAATAGTGACAGAGAGTGCAAGAACAAGGAGGTTATGCTGAATGTACATAAGACCCTTGCTGGAATATTGAGTACAGTTCTGGGAGCCACTGTAAAGGGATGATATGAATGCATTGCTGAGAGTGCGGAAGAGATTTATAAGAATGGTTCCAGGATGAGAAACTTTAGTTAAAAGATAGATTGGAAAGATTGGGACAGTTCTTGGAGAGGAGAAGGTTATGAAGAGATTTGATAGAGGTGTTCAAAATCATGAGAGAACTGGCAAAGTAGATAAGGAGAAAGAGAAGACTGAGGGGTGACCTGATTAAGATGATCAAGATTATGAAGGACAGGTTAGATATGGAACAGTTGTTCCCCTTAGTTGAAAGATCAATTATGTGGGGATACATGTTAAAAGTGAAGGGTGGGAGGTTTCGGGGGAATTTGAAGAAAAGTTTTTTATCCACAGAGTGGTGATGGCCGAGGATGCACTGCCTGGGAGGATGGTGGAGGCAGAATCCCTCATATCCTTTAAAAAGTACCTGGATGAATATTTGGCACACTATAATATTCAAGGCTATGGGCCAAGTGCTGGTAAGTGAGATTAGATGGGTAGGTCACGGTCTTTCACATGTCGGTGCAGACTTGATGGGCGGAAGGGCATTTTCTGTACTGTAGTACTCTGTGATTCTACGAAACTGCTTTCACTCATAAAAGGATAAGAACGGTAGGGCATAGATTTAAAGTGATTCACAAAAAAAAAATGTGTTTTAAAAAAAATCATTTTCACACAGCGGGTCGTTTAGGTCTGGAATGCACTGGCTGGAAGTGCGATGGAGGCATGTTCAATTGGGGCAATCAAGAGGGCATTATATGATTATTTAAGTAGAAATGATGTGCAGTGTTATGAGGAACAGGCGGGGTAAGGCACTAAGTCATAATGCTCGTTTGGGATGCCAATGCAAACATGATGGGCTGAATTGCTCCCTTCTTCACAAGAACAATTCTATGATTCTGCAAAGAGGACTTCACCATTTGAATTTGATTGTCACAATATTATAAGTGTGTTCTTGGTCTCTGCAGTTCATCTGTGATTTGTAACATCAATTTTTTAAATAAAAATGAATTTTGATGCTTGTAGGATACTGTCATGGCACAACATATGCATTATTTTTGGATAATTAACCAGTTATCTGTTGTATTGATTATACAATGATGATTAATTCATCTGCTGTCATGCATCACTGACATTCCCTCAGGGCTTTGCAGTGACAACTGCTATCAGTAAAGAGAAAGCCCTACTAAGAACTGAATAAAGCCACCTTACGAATCTCAAAATCTATATTATAAAATGATGCATATGCTGGAGGTTTTGGTGTTGGCCCAGAGAAATCACTCATTTGTTACATTATTTCAAGCCCTTCACAGAGATTACTGCCTTTCAATCACTCCCCGGTTTCTATTATTCCACTGCAAAGCTTCAATATGAAAATTTACTTTAAAATATTATTATAGAAATCATGGTGGACTCATATGCTATTTTGGATTTTATGGCATCGTTACTGTGAATGTATAACACAGACATTATTGCTGTGGCAGCAGTTAAGGCCGTTCTGCCAATATGTCACCTCCAGCCCTCCAGCAAATAGGGAGGAATTTGCTGGAATTCTCAAATGGCATTTATGAATAATGTTTTGCCCAATTTAATTTTTCCTTATCTAGAACAACTAAATTAAGTCTCAGAGCACACGAGACACTGGGAGGACATTACTGCTAGTTGAGGTATAATTGTGCAGATCAAGTGGAAACTGTCAGTGGAGGGCTCAGCACAAATCATTGCTTAAATTGGCAGTTACATACAGCATCATGCTTCTGTGTGCCATGCAATTATACCAGTGTGAATTCCCGATGACTTTATAAATGAAAACTCTTCAGATTAAGCAATAAGAGATTGAACACTTTCATACTGAACCTTGCTGTTAATAATGTCCTGATGTACATTTAAAGGAGAGAATATCTGCTCCCATCCCTATCCCAGATATCTGTTAATCTGAAGAGGGCTGCGTTGAAGCTTCTGAAAATGTGTCACGCGTCACTGTGAGCAAGGGAAAACTTCATGGCTGAAAAATTTGCAGCTGCTACCACAGAGATAGTAAACTGCTACTCCGTGTTCTTCAACTTCCTTTTTATTCCTGAAGTTTATTTGTTACAGATCTGAAATGAAAGTTTATTTAATCATTGCTTCTGCTACTATGTTTCTGCATGTTTCCTAGCCTGCTTGTCTGTAGGCAACACAACTCAAAAGTGAATAGATTGATTTCAATGAAATCTGGTATATCCATAAGAAATGGCCCAAGGCAGAACTGATTAACTTGTAATGAAAATGAGAATTCGGATCCTGGAACTTTTTTCAAGTACCCAGTAACATTAGAAGATAGAGGAAAATTTACTTTTTTTTCATTTTATTTAGACTGTTCTTGATCAATTTAGAATATTATGAACTGTCGCAGCTACCCAGGTAGAATTTGTCACAGCTGTCAAAATGTGAGTAGAGTTTTCAGAGCAGCTTTTTGGATGTGGATTAACCTGAAGCCTCTTCAGTGAGATGGAGCTGCTAATAAAAAAGTTAGATTTTCTCAACTTTGTACTTACAAAACATCACCCAGGCATCGAAAAGTTTCGAGTAAGAATTACGTAATTATAACAATGTTAAATTGACGCAATCTGACAGAAGTATGCACTCTACTGAGTGCCCTTTTCATTTGTTATCCATGCAGTTCAACTAAGGTTTTGAAAGAACACAGAGCAAAAAACAGCCATGAATGTTGAAACTAACTGAATGAACTGCATTAACTAAAAAGAGAATAGTTCATTTTTGCTCCTTGCTCCACTCCATTGCTGAGAAATTTATTTTAGTTATGGACGATTAAATGGGTGGGTGTCAATTACTCAATGCTACCCACAAGTGACTTCACCTACATTCCCCACTGACTCCATAATCCATCCAGCAGCTTCCCTGCCACCCTACCACCCAACAACTTACACTTATACTGTATCTTTAACATCATATAACCTTCCATGGTTCTTCATAAGAGTATTAACAATCAAAATTATTGGAACAGGAGATAAAATTTTGGTCAATGAATAATATTTTAAGAACCATCTTAAAGGCAGAGTGATGTAGAGAGAGAGAGGTTTGTTGGAGAGGGGGGGGTGTAGGGAATTCCAGAGTTTAAGGTCTTGTCAGGTGAAGACACAGCCATCAATGATGCTGTATTAAAATCTGTGAGGCTGGAATTGGAGCAGTGTAGATACATTGGAAGGTAGGGGGAGAATGTTGTGCTGCTGTGGGAGATTTCAGAAATCAGGAAGGGTCAGGTTGTGTGGAGATTTGCAAAGAAAATTGAGGCAATGCCGCTCTTGAAGCCATTGTATATCAATGAGCACAGGTGTGATAGTGAACAACTATGCATATAGCAGCAGAGTATTATAGGTAGAATGTGGGAAGTCGGCTGGGTAACAAAGACATAGGTGAGGATTTGAACAGTAGATGAATTTAAGGTTTTGTAAGGGACTATGAAAGTAGGCAATAATATATTAATAAAGTTATCAATAGTCTTATTTGGTCTTATCCAGGGAGAAGAATAGAAATCATAGAATCATAGAACTGCAGGAGGAAGTCACACAGCCCATCAAGCCTGAAATGATAACAATCCCATCCAGGACCTGTCCCCATAACCCCACATATTTACCCTGCAAATCCCTCTGACACAAGATGGTAGCTAGGGAACAGAGTTTGTGGCACCTTTACTAAAAATCTGTATTTACCTAACATTCACCTAGATTCCTCGTTCACATTTTTCCTGCCACCAGTCTTAAAGCCACAACTTGTAGAATTTACACTTTCTGTACCTACTTACAGGAGATTCTCAGACCTAAGCACTTCTGGTCCAGTCCACTGATTCAACCCAATTCACTTTTCTTCCATTTACACTGTCCAACTTTCAGACTAACAATGGTCTGACTCTCTGAATGATCTCAAGTTAATCTTCACTGATCACATCAAACAACAACCTTCATCTCCAGAATCCAATCATAGAATCATAGAATCCCTACGGTGCAAAAGGAGGCCACTCAGCCCATTGAGTCTGTACCAACCACAATCCCACTTGGCTCTATCCCCATAACCACATGTATCTGCCCTAGCTAGTCCCTCTGACACTAAGGGGCAATTTAACATGGCCAATCCACCTAATCTGCTCATCTTTGGAGTGTGGGAGGAAACCAGAGCACCTGAAGGAAACCTACGCAGATATGGGGAGAAAGTGTAAACTCCACACAGACACCGATTCGCGGTCAGAATTGACCTTGGGTTCCTGGCGCTGTGGGGCAGCAGTGCTAACCATGCTGCCACCATGCCACCCTATCTGTATCTGTCTAAGTACCTAAATAAGTGTCTTCCAAAGGTTCCCAATCTCAATAATGTCTCCAACACAAATTACTCATGCAGAACTAGCCATCTTTGAATAAACTGGCTTTCCCCAAATAAACTAGCACTCGCTGAATAAACTAATACTTCTGACTAAATTACAGGGGCCAAAAAGACTGACCTGTCTGGATATGACATACAGCTGGGTGCGCCAATCATAGATAAATACACTGCCTTGCAAATCGCCGAATATTTTACTTACAATTACGCAGCTTAAGAGTTACTTGATCTAAAGCAACTTGACAGTTTGTTTTTGTCTGGCCTCTACTCCAGAACTTGCATCCTACATGTATATTTAACATGTTTTCAATATTTATAAATTACTTTCTGTTGCCGCCTGTGATGTTTTTGTGAATCTGAAGCAATGCTTTGCTCAACGAGCAGCCTTGATTCAATAGAAGCATTCCTGCCTGTGCATTTGAGATTGCACCCCAGTTTCAGACACTGGAGTGTATAATTTAGACTGATATGTCAGTGTGATATCTTAGGAGTGTTATATTATCGAGAGCCTTTATTTTCATGTGTTAAACCACGTGTCTTTGCCTAACCTAATGCTCCTTTGTAGTGTTACCCAGTAGCTGGAGCATGGCTGGTGAAAGCTATTGACTTTCAATGGGGGAGATAATGCAGATGGCCTTAAAGGAAGTTTTCATGCAGATCTGAACGTTGAGATTGCACCATCTTGACTGCAACCTGGCTTGGTTGACCAATAGACAACAGCAAGGCCATAAGCAGAGATTCTTTTGATTCATTTACACTACTGGCTAGACCAGCATTTATTGCCCATCCCTATTTGTCCTACAGAAGGTGGTGGTGAGCTGCCTTCTTGAACCATTGCAGTCACTGTAGTGTAGGCACTACAGTGCTGTTAGGATGGGAGTTCCACAATTTTGAACCAGCGACAGTGAAAGAAAGTGAGGGATGATGAGTGACTTGGACGGGAATCTCCAGATGGGGATGTTCACAGGTATCTGCTGATCTTGTCCTTCCAGATAGTAATGGCCGTGAGTTTGAAGGTGCTACCTAAGGAGCCTTGGTGAGTTCCTGCTGTGCATCTGGTACATGGCTGGCTGCCACTGTTAGTCAGTGAAAAGATTAATGCTTGTGGAAGGCATAGCAACCAAATGGGCTGCTTTGTCCCGGATGGTGTCAAAATCCTTGAGTGTTGTTGCAACTGCTCTCAACCAGGCAAGTGGACAGTATTCCATCACACTCCTGGACTGTGCTTCAGAGATGGTTGACAGGCTTTGGGGAGTCAGGAGAATGGCAGAGATGGGAGGACAGACGTTGTCATTTTAAGAGAGACCACACTCCACCAGAGTAATGCCTGAACAATCTCCAGAGATCACATTGATGGAATGCTGTAACAAGCAACAAGTCCCTCTGAACACTGGTGTACAGACCCCTGTGGGAACAGTGTGAGCCTACAGCATGTTGACATTGTGTAACCTCACACTGAGCTTCAGTTGCAGCACTCCGATTTTTGCTTATGTCTCAGTGGAAATAGAGACACCAGCCATTGGATGCATCATGGTTGAGTCCAATATGTTCTCACAGGGTTGGTCAATGCTTGCACACTGGGAGATAATGTTCCTGGAAGGAACAAGCTGAGCTTCGAATAATAATCTGGTAGCTGTTTTGGTAATTATTTCTGAAGATAATCAGTAGATTATCAGATCTATTAAATTCCATTAAATAATCCGTGTTTCACAGTGTAGGATTTAAACTTTTGGGCAGATTTCCCACTCCTGTTTTCAGGGGTGCGGAAGTGTGAAATCCTGTAGGAGTACCAAAACATGGTTTGTGGTGGTAGGATATCCTGTTCCGATTGTCCTTGCCTTCCGCCAGTGATGTCATGGGGTTCCCAAAATTGAATGTCAAAGTCTCCGTTTGAATCGACATGAGGGCACACTGAGGTGAATCATGACAGATCTCCCATGACAGGCACCTGGTGACCAGAGACATGCAGGTGAGTACATCCTGGGAGTGGGGAAGAGTGGGGGAAGGGGGTGGAGAGAGAGAGAGAGAGAGAGAGAATCATACCTCCTGGCACTTCTCAGCGCATCTACCCCCACAGATTACTCTCTGGCACTGGCAGTGCTGGGAGACAGAGGGCAGTACTGGGAGTCTCTGTGGGATGTGTGTTCTGTGGAGGGGACTCTGTGGCTGTGGGTGTGTGTTTTGTGTGTTTTAGAGGGGTGGGATGATGGGGGTGCTCAGTGTCTGTTGGAGGTGTGCTCTCTGGAGGTGATGGGGATACAAATTTTAATTTTTTGAAAGAAGGACACTCCAAATTAAGCCATTGGTGGGCTGGTGCCAGCCCACCTCAACAGATCTTAAGATCCACCCCAAACGTTTTATTTTAAAGTCCCTAAAAGTAAGGTGGAAGGGCTACCCTTGGAGCTAGTGGATTCCACGCCCTTCTTCCCACCTGCTGCACCACTCTGCGTATATATGAGAAAATTATTCCCTCAAGTTCAGATTTTCCAGCCCCTCCCTGACAGTGGATGCAATAAACAATAGGCCACCAGCTGGATCTTATGGTTCCACCAAAATCGTTGGTCTTCTGCATGGCTTGCCCACATTGCTGCTGGGGAACCATTATCAGAGGTCAAATTCAGCAGGACTGGAAGGCCCCACTGGTGGGAGGGACTAGAAAATGCTACTTCTAGATTTCCAGACCAATACCACAAAAACTTGACCACATTGACTTTGCATCTCTATGAATTTGTACAGAACCAATTCCGTGGAAGTTGCCTGTGAAAAGAAACTCAGTAATTTATAAAGGCTTACTAAATTTATAGCCATATTGAGCTATACATGTTCCAGAAAATTAAAGAAATCTGTTGATCTAAATGTATTGATAATTCAGTGGGGAATGGGAATTTAACCATTATTAAATCTTGACTATTTCAATCAATACCATAAAACCTTGTTGCCTTTGAGTTGCATCTTACTTTTTTCAAGGCAGATTAAAGCTACCTAAATCATTTTGTTTGTCTGTAAACATTGAGTGCTATCTTGAATGTGACTTGCTGCCAAAGATTTCCTGTGTGTGAGGCTCAAGCAAGGTGCTGGAGGCTGAGCCCTCACTCTTCCATTTCCTGCATTAAGTCCACTTAAGTTCATTCGACTGACTCGTGGGATGAGGAAAGGTTGGGCAGGCTGGGCCTCTAGCTATTGGAGATGAGGAGATTGAGAGGTGAGTATTAGTGAAATATTTAAGATCCTGAGGAAACTTGAACAAGGTGGATGCTGAAAAGATGTTTTCCCTTGTGGGAAAGACCAAAAACAAGAGACACAGTTTAAGGGTCTAATAAATGAGGAGATTTTTTTCTCTCAGAGGGGTACATTTCTGTAGAATTGTCTTCCCAGAGAGTGCTCGAGGCAGGATCATTGAATATTTTTAAGGTGAGGTGGAAAGATTCTTGGCTGACAAGGCAGTTAAAAGTGCACTCCTGCTCCTAATTTGCATGGTTGGAAGATTAAATATAAATTTAACCTTATGCTCAACTTCCATGAGAGAGTAAACAAATTTGTAAATGTCAAATTTCTTGACAGAAAAGATCGCCTTTATTTTCAACATCGTAAAATTAAGTTTCTCAGGTTGATTTGATCTCGAATTCAGATTGATGCTGAATTTTTATAAGTCACTGTACCATAAAGATTCAGTTCACTTGTTGGCTTATAGACATTTGCAAATTGGAGAGGTGTCGCTTTACAAAATGGCCTCCAGGACAGCAGGTGGTGGGGAGGCTCAGATTCCCTTTCGTGACGGTGACAGGTTCCTTCCTCATCTTTTCAGTGACAGGCCACAAATTACCAGAAATTCAACTCTACCACTTACCTGACGCACAGTGTGAGCCCAGCCTCTGGGTTGCTAGCCTAGTAACCATAACCACGGCCATAAATATCTTCTCTCTATTCCTAGGATCTCTGAGAGGCAGGTGAATGTGAAGACTGCAAATCTCTGTTAGTCTGCTTACCTTCTGAGAATGTAATTGGAAATGCTGTGTCAGTTTTGGAGTTAGTGGAAACATAGAAACAAGAAGCAGGAGTAGGCCCGTCGAGCCTGTTTCACTATTCATTTTGATCACGGCTGATCATCAAATTCAATATCCTGACTCCCCTTTCCCCATTTTCCTTGATCTCTTTATCCCGAAAACTATATCTAATTTCTTCTTGAAATCAGACAAATGAAATAAGAGTGTTCTGTTCCAACATTGTACCTCTGAAGGATTCAATAGATGTTATCAGAGATGTTAAAGAAAAGCTTGGATAATTTAATTTAAACTAAGAAGACTGAATAAATGTAGCCAATGAAAAATGTTATGATTGATCCTAATTTAATATTACGGAGGGAAACGTAAAAACAGAATCAGATTTGCAGCTCTCCCTTGACTATCTCCCAGACTCCTGACGTTTCAACTGTAGCCCTCTTTGCAAAGAGAATCCCCCACTTTGCACAGTTTCAAATGGTCATGCCAAACTTGGAGTGAAAGTTTAAAAGTTTTCAAAATTTATTTATTAATGTCACAAGTAGGCTTCCATTAACACTGCAAGGAACTTATGGTGAAAATCCCCTAGTCACCATACTCCAGTGCTTGTATGGCACACTGAGGGAGAATTTAGCATGACCAATGCACGTCTTTCGGAATGTGTGAGGAAACTGAAGCACCTGAAAAAAACCCATGTAGACACAGGGAGAACATGCAAATTCCGCACAGTTATCCAAGGTGGAAATCAAAGTCAGGAATCAAACCCAGGTTCCTGGCACTGTGAGGCAGCGGTGATACATTATACTAGAAAATACTGAAATATCACCATGTCTGGTAACTCTAGGCAATTCCTCCTCCTCATCTACACTCAGGTAGCAATCCAATCTAAAGAAGAAGTTGTGAAACTTGAACCCTTAATTGGCTGAAATTGGAAAAGATTTACTCATAAGATTAATGACACATTGCTTTTACACATGATGTCATCTCAATATTATTTACAGCAAAGATACCATAACATATGACAGTATATACCTTCAGGATGTGGGTTTTGATCCTGGGTATTAGAAGAAAAGATGTTGTGGTAGTTATTTAGATGGAGGAAAGCTAAAATGAAAAAGTTTGCATATTTAAATGAAAAATGATTCGAAGAACCTGAAAATGGTCAAACTAATAGAATACATAGCTTAACCATAGAGCCTGCATTGACAATGTTATAATTGTTATTAAGAATCTCAAGCTAATAAATAATCAATGGTCATGGCTTTATGCATCAGTTGTCTAATGCATCCCAAATGTCCAAGATTTGCAGAGCCACCTTATACTGCAACCTTGCTACACTATTTTCACAGTAACTTCATTGCAGTGTTAATGTAAATCTACTTTTGATTATAATAATAAATTTAAAATTGGAACTATATAACAATACAAAAGTTGTTGCTTTCAGTTACCCAAGGATACTTACATGTCTCATCTTCCTTCAAGTAATAGATAAACTTTCATTTAAATTTCTTTCATGTCTCTGGAACTCAACCAAGGAGACTACAGCAATAACGTTGGAGTAACACTGTGAGATCGCTCCCAGCAATTACAAATGTCATTATGCAGATAATGGTGGCATGACAGAAGCCAGACAGGCACTTGGCTGTCATGTTTAAACTGATCCAATCAGAGGGGTGCGCAGTTTTCTGATGAGGAGGGGCAACACGGTGACACAGTGGTAAGAACTGCTGCCTCAGAGTGCCAGGGATCTGGGTTCGATTCCCATCTTGGGTCACTGTTTGTGTGGAGTTTGCACATTCTCCTTGTGTCTGCGTGGGTTTTCTCAGTGTGCTCCAGTTTCCTGTCACAATTTGAAAGATGTGCGGGTTAGGTGCATTGACCCAAATAGGTGCTGGCATGTGGCAACTAGGGAAATTTTACAGTAACTCGATTGCAGTGTTAATGCAAGCCTTATTTGTGACTAATAAATAAACTTTAAACTTTAGGTGAGCTTATATGAGTCTGGATCTCTGTCTTCCTCATTGTTGTTTCAATGAACTGGAATTTGTGCCAAGTTTTAAGCCAGGTAGAAGCTGCGTTTTTATTGTTGAATGTAACTCAATACTGAGTTTCAGCAGCCAGCTCACTTCACATATAAAAATCAAAGCATGGATGAGCAGAGAAACTGGAACCCTGGCTTAATCAGTCACCCTCATTAGATAGCTGGCATCAGCTTAAAATGGTGGCGCGGGTTCGTTGGGCCGAATGGCCTGTTTCCTGTGCTGTGTTGTTCTTTGTTCTTTGTATCAATGGGGGATAAAATACATGACTACTGCTCCAGTATGAATATAAATCCATTTTTTGTTTGGGTGGCTCAATGGTCAATGTGTTCAGAAAACCCTTATGGTCTCACTGGACTGCACTTGGGTAGTTATGCACTTAACTGTTAATGAGCTGGATATTCTGCAGTGAGTAACTCAATTTCTGGCTCATCAAAGCCTGTCCACCAATTGACAGGACACAAGTCAGGAGCGTGATGGAATACTCTCCACTTACCTGGATAAGTGCACTCCAACAACTTTCAAGAAGCTCAACACTATCCAGGACAAAGCAGCCCACTTGATTGGCCAATCAACCACTTTAAACATCCAATCTCTCCACCACAAAGCACAGTGTACCATCTACAAGGCACATTGCAAGGACTTACCCAAGGATGCTTCAACAAAACCTTCCAAACCTTTGACCATTACCATTAAAGTAGGCAAGGTTAACAGACTCATAAGAACACCATCACCTGCTTGTTCGCTTCAAAGTCATACTGCATTCTGGCTAGAAAACGTAACACAGTTCCTTCACTATTTCTGGGTCAAAATCCTGGAGCTGTCATCCTAAAGCATAGTGCGTGTTGCAGTGGGTCAAAAAGGCAAATACTATCTTTTCAAAGGCAAGAAGGAATGGGCAACCAATGCTGGCCTAACCTGTTTCAACACATCCCATGAACGTTGTTTTAAGAAACTTGATGTTCGGAGAAAGTAAAAAAATCTGGTAGTGCAATTACATAAAAGAGAAGGAAACCAATCCCAACGAAAGGGCTATTGTCCATCCATCAGTTGGAACCAATGAGATAAGTTAATTGCTGTTTGTGGGATCCTTCTGTGCATGAATTAACACATGCAGAGCAATCATTGGCAGTGAATCACACAGTGGAATAAGACATACCTTACAGATCAAAGGAATTATTTGAAAAGTAAGATGGAATGGGGAATCCATCTATATTCCCAGTTATGGCTGCAGGATGAAGTAGGTTTGAACTTAAACCTGGAGAGGTAAGATGAGGTCATTTATCAGGCCCCAGTAGGGATGGTCAGATTACAGGCCACTGTGGGGAGTGAATAAAGGCTTTTTTAAGAGGGTAGGGGGAGGGGAGGATTGGCTGGGAGGTGATTGGAATCCTAAGGATGGAGGGAAACAAATGGAGCTATGGAGTGGCGGAGTAGGAGAGTTGAAGATTTTGGCAGCTATGAGGGAGCTCATAAACATTGGGAGAGAGGGAAAAGTTCAGGAAAATGGAAGGCTTGAGTGGGGATTGAAGATCTTGAGGTACTTTGGAGGTCAAAGGATTTGGGTAGAGTTGGGTGTATCAAAGGACATAGGCCTTTGCAGGGGAGGTCAGAGGTCTTGGGAAAGGTCAGAGGAGATTCAAAGAATACAGGATTGTTCAATCATGGTGTTTGGTGAGGCAGGACAGTTGAATCCAACAGGTATGAGAGGCATCTATCTCCTTGATCCAACAGCTCTCACTTCCTTGATTTGGAAACCTGGCCCTGCAGGGATAATTTTAATAGGCTGCATATGAGCATGAAACCTCATTCCAATATTTACATTGTTACTCCATTTCTTGGGCTAGATTGGCTGTCCTTCCATCTTGTCTCACTGTGGATTAATTGGAGGGAGCTTGGTGTGCGGAATCAGATTTTTAACACTTTATTTAACTTCTCACTTCACCCAAATCCACTCAACTTTCATGATTAAATTCCACCTTTGGCCAACACCCCCCACCTCCCCCGCCCCACTCCTCTCCCCTCTCACTAATTACCACATTGGATTTCCGGCTACTCAATTAAAATCTGAATGATTACCATTCACACTCCTATTTTGTATTCATTCATCCAATGTGTGAAGTCACAAACAACGAGGTGCCTCATCATGCTGAGATCAATGTCATGGAGATCACCCTGCTGAACATCCAACTTAGACACATGATTACAGAATACCCAGGTAGATCCTTTATGGGGAACTGTCACAGGGTAAACACCTTCAAGGTAGTCAGTATAAACGATACAAGCTCACCATCAGAAGTAGCTTTACAAACTTCTGCATTACAGACTACTTCCCCTAATTGAATAAACACTGCAGCTGATATTGAGGCAAGCAGTGAAATTTGGCTCAGCATATTTCAAAGGGCATCTTCATCAAACTCGCAACAATGGCCAACAACATGCCCAGAGGAAGGCCAGGGATGGTGCAGCAGCAGACATTCCCCTTGGCACCAACCTGAGCTGTCACTTCTGCAGACTTCATGCTGATCTCACATCAGGATCTTCATTCATGAGAGGAGCTTGGACACATTCGAATAACAAGGATTCCACCACCACTGTATGTGCATTGCTGACAAGTGCAGCATTTACTAAATGATCCCCAATTGCCCTTGAGAAGGCAATGGTAAACCAACCTAGAAACACTGCAGTTTCTGTGGTGTGCTGTTCATTTCTCCCTCAGTTCAAGAATAACGTCTACTCAGGGTTACGAGTTCCTGCTATGGGTATTCCTGTGCTGAATGGGCCGATTCTCATACACTTTTGGACACGTGGAGCAGAACGTTCCACAGGGTAGGGGGATCCTGAGTGCAGGATTTTCTTCTTTTCTTTCTCCTATCATCGGTCTGCCTCATCATTAAAGCAATTGGACTCAAAGCACAATGCAGCTTGGTGGTCAGTTTATCACCATTTTAAGTTATTGGTAGCAAGCTGCCCCTAGTTATTGTCAATGCTGCTGAGATTCACATAGAGCTTTCAAGTGTCTTTGAAGCATTTTCTTTGACCTCCATGGAATGCTGGCCAGTTGAGAATTAAGTGGGTGGCACAGTGGCACAGTGGTTAGCACTGCTGCTGGCAGTGCCAGGGACCAGAGTTCAATTCCGAGTTTGGGCCACTGTCTATGTGGAGTTTGCACATTTCCCTACATCTGCGTAGGTTTCCTTGGGTGCTCTGGTTTCCTTCCACAGTCCAAAGATGTGCAGGTTAGGTAGATTGGTCATGTTAAATTGTCCATAAGTGTCAGATGGAATAGAACAAAGAACAAAGAAAATTACAATAGAGGAACAGGCTCTTTGACCTTCCTGCACCGACCATGCTGCCCAACTGAACTAAAACCCCCTAACCTTCCAGGGACCATACCCTTCTATTCCCATCCTATTCATGTACTTGTCAAGATGCCTCTTCAAAGTCACAACTGCGTCCGCTTCCACTTCCTCCCCTGACAATGAGTTCCAGGCATCCACTACTCTCTGTGTGAAAAATCTGCCTCGTACATTTCCTTTAAATCTTGCCCCTTGCACCTTAAACTTATGCCTCTAGTAATTGACTCTTCCCACCCTGGGAAAAAGCTTCTGACTATCATTCTGTTCATGCCTCACATAATTTTGTAGACTTCTATCAGGCCTCCCTTCAACCTCTGTTGCTCCAGTAAGAACAAATCAAGTTTCTCCAACCTTTTCTCATAGCTAATGCCCTTCATATCAGGCAACATCCTGGTAAATCTTTTCTGTACCCTCTCCAAAGCCTCCACATCCTTCTAGTAATGTGGCAACCAGAATTGAACTATATTCCAAGTACGGCCTAACTAAGGTTCTATAAAGCTGCGACATGACGATCCAATTTTTAAACTCAATATCCTGGCTGATAAAAGCAAGCATGCCACATGCCTTCTTGACTACCTTCTCCACCTGCACTGTCACTTTCAGTGACCTGTGTACCTGTACACCCAGATCCCTCTGCCTGTCAATACTCTTAAGGGTTCTGCCATTTACTTTATATTTCCTATCTATATTAGACCTTCCAAAATGCATTACCTCACATTCCTTAAAGGATGAAGGATAAGTATGGCAAGTTTTGGGAACCTTGGATAACGAGAGATACTGTGAGCCTAGTCAAAGAGAAGAAGAAAGCCACAAGGCTGGGAACACATGAAGCAAGTGTGGAATACAAGGAAAGTGGAAAGAAACTTAAGCAATGAATAAGAAGTGCTTAAAGGGAAGATGAAAAAGCATTGGCCAGCAGGATTAAGGAGAATCCCAAAATTTGTATGCAGAACTGAAGTGATCGGGAATGGCGTACAAATTTGATAAAGAGTGACAAGGTCCCACATGGGATACTGATCAAGAAATAAGAACCAATGGGATCTAGGACAAATTGACAAACTGGATCCAAAATTGGCTTAATAGCAGGAAGCAGAGGATGATAAATGCATGTTGTTTTTGTGACTGGAAGCCTGTGTCCGGTGGTACACCACATAGATTGGTGCTAGGTCCCTTGCTGTTTGTAAAGTACATTAATAGGTAGGAATGCTTCAGGTATGACCAGTAAGATTGTATATGACGTGAAAATTTGTGGTATGGTAAATCACAAGGAAGAAAGTCTACGATTACAAAATGATAGAGATGGGCAGAATAGTGACAAATGGAACTTAATCCTGAAAACTGTGAGGTGATGCATTTTGAGAGTACTATCAAGGCAAGGAATTACACAATAAACAACAGGATGCCAGGAAGTGCAGAGGGATCTTGGTTGCATGTCCAAAGGGTCCTGAAGATAGCAGGACAAGTAGATAAGATGGTGGAGAAGATATTTGCCTTTTAGCTGAGGCTTAGAATATAAGAGTAGAGAAGTTATGAAGCTGTATGAAACATTTATTAGCCCATAGTTACTATACTATGTACAGTTCTGGCCACCTGGTTTACATAGTTACTATACTATGTACAGTTCTGGTTTACTTTAGTAAACCTCAGGTAATTCTTAATGTACTTAATTTAATGTTTCTGTTCCTGGAAGGAAATAATCTAAAGTTCAATTCATGCTGGGACAAAGGTGTTTGTATGTGTAGGAGATGGTTTCACTTCCAACTGTGATTCTGTTGTGCTTAAAGAGGGTTACGACATAAAGTATGAATAGAAGGAAGTCATTGCTTAGTAAAGGAGGCCACTTCTCAGAGGGAATAAATTTCCTTTGTTCTAAGTTTTAGCAAGACATATAGCAGTTAGAGACAGGATACTAGGGAGTGAATACCTCTCAACTTTGCAGGAGAAGTTGGACAGAACAAGAAAGTTGCAAAGATGAAGGCTTCCCAAGGAACAAGTTACTGTTCATTTAACCAAGGAATTGGGAAGAAAACATGTCCAAGATGAATGGAGTTAAAAGAACAGAGACTTAGGTATTCAACAGAAAAATTCACCGAAGAGTAACAAAGCCTTTTGAGCTAAAGAGATAATTTCAGTAAACAGATATAAAATGGGACAGTAGACTTCAGAAGTAAATGAAATATTTGATGCCATTTTACTAGAGTCTGGGAATTGAAAGTTAAAGTTTGTACAGTAGTTAAGACAAAGAAATCCTAAAGGAGTTGATGTAAATTCTGGACCAGGTTCACTGTTAAAAGTGGAACAGAAGTTTGCTTAAAAGTGTCATTTGTAAAACGTGTTCTGGATTTTGGAATACAAACTGCCAAGAGAAAGCATTTTTGTGAGCAAAAATTTTAAAGTGTGTTTTTGGGTGTGGAGTTACTCGATAACCATCTGGGGCATTCTGAGGAGAAATCAATAGACGCTAACTTGGGTTCAGAGCAGAATGTGTGTTTTTGACCATAGCCAATTGGTGTGTTAAGAGGCACTTTGTGTGTTAATGAAGCCATTGTATTTTAAGATGTACTATGTAATCATGTTAATCTTAAAATCTGAGTATTTTTAAACTAAGGGGGAATAAATAAGTGTTGTAATATAATCCATTCATTTTCTTAGGTTCAATAAATGATTTTTCCTTGTTGTTAAAACTAATTAGCAGTCCTGGGCTCTGTTTCTCTATGTTTTATAAAAAAATAAAACTTACAGTCTTTGGAGCCACGATTATATTCTGGAATCTTCCTGTCTAGTTATAACATCAACTGAGATCATAACTTCGCTACACTATAGGAAGGATGTGATTGCACTAGAAAGGATTTAGAAGAGATTCATTGGACTGGAGCATTTCACATATGAAGAGTGGCTGGATAGGCAAGGTTATTTTCTTTCGAACAGAAAAGAATGAGCGGGGACACTATCAAGGGATAGAGACAGGGATATCAAAACTATGAGAGATATAGATAGATAGATAGATAGATAGGAAGAAACTTT
Source organism: Sphyrna mokarran (assembly GCA_024679065.1). Classification (NCBI taxonomy): domain Eukaryota; kingdom Metazoa; phylum Chordata; class Chondrichthyes; order Carcharhiniformes; family Carcharhinidae; genus Sphyrna; species Sphyrna mokarran. Next base: position 61,764,696 of record JAGIQG010000009.1, read on the forward strand.
GCCCCTTAGTAAATGAGTCAATAACCACGAGACTTAGACTTAAGGTAAGGATCAGGAAATTTGAGGAAAATCTTTTTCAGCAGGAGGCGGGGGGGGGGGGGGGGGTGTGGGGGTGGGAATCTGGAATTCATTCCCTAAAAGGGTGGTAGAGGCTGGAATGCTCACAATATTTAAGAAACATTTAGATGAGTACTTGAAAAGCCATAACACACAAAGCTACAGTCTAAGGGCTGGAAAATTGAATTAGAATAACAGATTTGATGGCTGGTGCAGGAACAATGAGCTAAAGGATCTCCTTCTCTGCTGGAAAACTCTATGACTCAAGAGGCATGATCACATTCCTGCTGCAGTGAGGTTGGAGAATTTGGATTCCAGCCAAATCTCCGTTCACTGCAGCCAGATGGGAAAATCCCACCAGCATGAATGGCCATAACATTTGGTTCGTGACCCTAACAATATTGCAATCATCTGCAAACTATAGACCATGTATTTCTATGGTGGGCAGCTCAGCTTTGGCATGAAGGCGATTGAGATTAAAGAGATTTTCATTTAGGTGGTATTTAGTATTCATCTTGGAGGGAAATTGATCGTTGATGAGATGAATAGCCCTCCTCAGGTAAATTGGAAAGAGAAAGCCACACAAAGCCAACAAAATGCTAGCTTTCATGACATGAAACGCTCATTGAAGCCATCATTGCCCATTTTCTGTGGCTAAGGAAATCCTCTGAGTGATACAATATAACTTTACACCTTCCAGAGAAACCTCCGATTTGTTGCCAGACAAATCCAGGAAAAATGCCAGGAACTATTCATTGCCTTCATCAACTCAACCAAAGCATTTGAGTCAGTAAGTCAAATCGTGTGGATTGTGCTTCAAAGATTTGGGTGTCTAATAAGCTTTTTTTTACAATCCTACAATGGCTTCATGACAATATGATTGTAACTGCCTTGAATGGTAGATCAGAAACAGACTGGTGTCAAGCAAGGCTGTGTAATAGCTCCAATACTGTACCATGCTGTTAAGGAAGAACTTTCAGGAGCTCCATCCAATTTTTCTCCATCTCTTCTTCTGCATCCCTTCCACGCATCAACTCTCTTAAGTTTCACTCTTTCCATCCCTCCTTTAACTTCCCTTTTCTTCTTTCTCTCATTTTCTCAGGCCTCCTTTCTCTCAATTCCCCTATTTCATTCCTTCACTCCTTGTAACTCATTGCATGGGGTTTTACTGCCTCACTCATCCCAAAACCATAAAATCCCACCAGAGATCAGTGAACCTTCCCATTGTTTGCCCCTGGCCCGGTCCAATTCCTGTGGTGGGCAGGGCAGTAATATGACAGCCATTCTGTCCTCTCATTCCCATTCTTCCCTGGTCTCTATCTCTTTTCATGCTCTTTTCTCTTATATTGCCTCTCATTCTCATTTTGTTCAGTACATGATTTGTGCTTTCAGTGCAACAGATGCCATCAATTTTATTTTCGGCACTCATAATCTTACAGTGCAGAGCAACAAGAGCTACCACCAAACGAGTTCCTGTCTAATTGTTGAGAAGTTTAATGTTGTCCCTCTACTTCTTGTCTGTTCTCAATCAATATCTGTGAATTGTACAGTAAGAAGTCTCACAACATCACGTTAAAGTCCTACAGGTTTATTTGGAAACACAAGCTTTTGGAGGGCTGCTCCTTCATCAGATGACTCAGCCGATATTGTGACACTTCTTACTGTGCCCATCCCCGTCCAATGCCAGGATCTGCAGATAGTGATTTGTAGGTTCAGTTGCTATTTGTCTACAAGGTCATTTCAAAATTACACAGTTTTAAATAAAATTGTGGAGTGTAAAGAGACCTGACGGCTGTATAGGTTTGGTTCCTTTGACAGCCTACTTTTATTTATGACTATAACAACAGTGTCATTAATTAGGACAGCCTTAGCCCCTGAGGAACCACCCTTCCAATCTGGCTTTCTATCAGCTTGGCACAGATGCTTCTCTTAAAATTAATGCAGCATTATTGCTGCCAGGGATATGGGTGCTGACTTACACAAGTCACTGGGGGTACGTCACTGAACAGCTGTACACTGGCAAGCACGCACAAATGAGCATGCAGCTTCTGTGCAACATGTTGAATAGCTTGGATAGATGATGAAAGAGAAGCGTTTAAGCTGCCAAATAAACATGCCAGCTTACACAATTTTTAAAAGAATTCTTCACCAGTTTTTCCCATTGGTTTACAAAGCAGAAATTCCTGTTATAAACAGCTCCTCCAGCTCGGCACCAGAACATTGTGACAGTCTGGGATCAGAGACTCTTAAAAAAATACTTGTTTTGATCTCTCCAAGTTTGAAGACTAGATTTGTCAAACAGAAGTTATCATACTATTGAAAGCTTCACTATCTTAGATTCTGCAGTTGCTGTTGCCAACAAATGATTATTCTAAGCTATTGTATTAATCATTTGCCTCACTGTCCACCAGTGAAAATAACCACACCCTGTGTGATAATATTTATGCAATAATTAATTTTCTGAAATTTTGCCTTTATGGATATAAACTTAAAAACAAGTAAGAATGGGGATCATTTCAAGCCAGCATTAGCTATCAGCATAAATAGAGATGTGTGCCCAAAATTTCACTGCTGAGATTTCCCAATTTTCCACGCCCCTTGCTGTGACGTAACGTTTCTCTGTGCACTGAGTGCCAGAGAATCTGGAGGGATAACACAGCTGTGCAGCTGGAGAACTGCATGCAGACTTTCTCATCTTCTCACTAAAACACTCACTCTGACAAAGTATTGGAAGCTTCTGCCCAAAGTCACTGAAAATGTACAATAATTAAATCAAAGGCATGGCTCTAATTAAAGCAGTATTGACCCAATGACAGTCCTGTACGTGCTCAGCATTAACATGTAATTTAATTGCCTGTTATTTCTGTTGTAATGTGTCTTTAAAGAGTAGCAGCATCACAAGATGCCACCATTAGAAGAAAAGGTGTCACGTGATTAAGGGTCACTTCACACTGGGGCCTAACACGCGCATACACCCATAGGACTGCGATGACAAGCTTTCTTCATCTGCCTGTTATTAAAGATCATTTGATCTCTTTGTTTCATTTCTTCATTAGGCCCAGGTCTGTTCAACTGAGTGCACTTCAGCTTTTAACTTCAGGTATATGAATTTCCTTAAAATCCTTTTAATCTGATGTACAGAAACACAACTTTTCAATATGGATATCTGGCTATAAGAAGTGTCATTTTCAAATTTATCAGAGAAATTGAAAATTTTCTGTAAAGCTCAACTGCATCTAGGATTGTTCAAAGTTTCAACATCTGATTAATCAATCAAAGCTTTTTTTTATTCGTCTTGGGATGTGGGTGTCACTGGCTGACCAGCAATTATTGCACATTCCTAATTGTCCTTGAACCAAATGGCTTGCTAGGCCATTTCAGAGAGTAGTTGAGAGTCAACCACATTGCTGTGGTACTGGAACTCAGATCAGATAAGGACGGTAGATTTCCTTCCTTAAAGGACATTAATGAACTAGATTGTTTTTTCTTCAACAATTGAAAATAGTTTCATGGTCATTGGTAGATTCTTGGATTCCCAGAGGACTGGAAAGTAGCTAATGTAACACCATCATTAAAGAAAGGACGGAGACAGCAGATGGTAAACTATAGGCCAGTTAGCTTAATTTCGGTCATTGGCAAGATTTTAGAATCCATTATTAAAGATGAGATCGCAGAGTACTTGGAAGTGCATGAAAAAATAGCACTGAGTGAGTATGGCTTCATTAAGGGGAACCATGTCTAACAAATCTGTTAGAGTTCTTTGAGGAGGTAACAAGGAAGTTAGATAAAGGAGAACGAGTGGACATGATTTATTTAGCTTTTCAGAAGGCCTTTGGCAATGTGCCGCATAAGAGATTGTTAAATAAGTTAAGAGCCTATGATGTTAAAGGTAAGATCCTGGTATGGATAGAGGATTGGCTGACTGGCAAAAGTCATAGAGCGAGAATAAAGGGTCTTTTTCAGGATGGCAACCAGTGACTAGTGGTGTGCCTCAGGGGTTGGTGCTGGGACCACAACTTTTCACAATTAACAATTTGGAAGAAGGAATTGTAGGCACTGTTGCTAAGTTTGCAAATGATACAAAGATACGTAGAAGGACAGATAGTATTGAGTAAACAGGGGGTGCTGGAGAAGGACTTGGACAGGCTCAGAGAGTGAGAAGGATTGAATACATGTAGAAAAATGTGAGATCATGCATTTTGGAAAGAGAAATGGAGGCATAGGCTATTTTCTAAATGGGAAAATGCTTAGGAAACCAGAAACACAAAGGCATTTGAGAGTCCTTGTTCAAAATTCTCTTAAGGCTAACATGCAAGTTCAGTTGGCAGTTAGAAAAGCAAACGGTGTGTTAGCATTCATGCCAAGAGGACTAGAATACAAGAGCAGGGATGTACTTCTGAGGTGCTGATTGAACCCCATTTGGAGTATTGTGTGCATTTTTGAACCCCATATCTAAGGAAGGATGTGCTGACCTTGGAAAGGGTCCAGAGGAGGTTCACGAGAATGATCCCTGAATGAAGAGCTCGTCATATGAAGAATAGAACATAGAACATTACAGCGCAGAACAGGCCCTTCGGCCCTCGATGTTGCGCTGACCAATTAGGAACAAGCAGTGACCCTCTAACCTAAACCATTCCCTTTTCATCCATAAACTTATCTACTAACCTCTTAAACGCCACCAAACTTGGCGCATCTACAACTGACGCAGGCAAGGCATTCCATACCCTTACCACCCTCTGGGTAAAGAACCTACCTCTGATATCTGTCCTAAAACCACCACCCCTTAATTTAAAGCTATGTCCCCTCGTGCTAGCTTTCTCCATCCTAGGAAAAAGGCTATCACTGTCCACCCTATCTAAACCTCTAATCATCTTATATGTTTCAATAAGGTCTCCTCTTAGCCGCCTTCTTTCTAACGAAAACAACCTCAAATCCCTCAGCCTCTCTTCATAAGACCTGCCCTCCATACCAGGCAACATCCTGGTAAACCTCCTCTGTACCCTCTCCAATGCCTCCACATCTTTCTTATAATGCGGGGACCAGAACTGCACACAATACTCCAAGTGCGGCCGCACTAGAGTTTTGTACAGTTGCAACATGACGTTGCGGCTCCGAAATTCAATCCCCCTACCAATAAAAGCTAAGACTCCATATGCCTTCTTAACAACCTTATCGACTTGATTGCCAACTTTCAGGGATCTATGCACACATACACCAAGATCCCTCTGTTCATCAACATTATTAAGAGTCCTACCATTAGCCTTATACTCTACACATGGTTGAATGGTTGAGGACTCTGAGTCAGTACTCATTGGAGTTTAGAAGAATGAGCAGGGATCTTATTGGAATTTATAGGGTACTGTGAGGCCTAGATAGAGTAGACGTGGAGAGGATTTTTTCACTGTTGGGGAAAATTAGAACCAGAGGGCAAACCTCAGGCTAAAGGATCAATCCTTTAAAACAGATGAAGAATATTTTCTTCAGCCAGAGGGTGGTGAGTTCTTTGCCACAGAAGGCTGTAGAGGCCAGATCATTGAGTGTCTTTAAGACAGACTTAGATAGGTTCTTGATTAAGAAGGGAATCAGGAGTTAAGGGGAAAAGGCAGGTGAATGGGGATGAAAAAAATGCCAGCCGTGATTTATTGACAGAGCAGACTCAATGGGCTGAGTGGCCTAATTCTGTTCCTGTGTCTTCTGGCTTTAATTCCGGATATTTTTACTGAATTCAAATTCCACCATCTGCCATGGTAGGATTTGAACCTGGGTCCCCAGAACAAATTTCAGGAATAATTGTCCAGCAATAATACCATTAAGCTATCACCTCCCCCATCAGGAGGTTCCTGTGTGGTCAAAGACAGGCAGCAAATAGAAGACTAGGCTAAGGATTAAGGGTATGAAAAATCTCTGCATCATTCTTTAATTGATTGATCAGTTGTCTCTGTAAAACTAAGTCTTGGTGCCAGAAGTTTAGACCCCCACAAGACTGAAAGGTTCAATTCTATACTCTCCCAAAGACAACATTCTAACGCAATGATTTCTAATGCATGCAGGTTTTGTGACTGATTCCTTTGACTGACAGCTCCTTTTGCAATTCAGGAGGTTACAGACTGAACCACTTGGTAAACGAGTAGTAATAATATCTCATGAGAAGAAACAATCTAAACATCTCAGGGAAGCCAAGATTGTTTGGCAATCTCAGTAGAGACAAACTGACATTTTGGTTTTCTGCACTAGCAAGCCCAGAAACATTTACTTTAATGAGTTTACATTTTCAAAGAATCAGAAACCCCAGCATTGTGTGCCTTTCAAAGTTATTTATAAACATTACTAGTCATTCAATAGCAATCTTTTATAATTTTATATACCCAGGAAGTTAGGTACAAGGGATTCTGCTGCAAAGATGCAGCTATATTTCATCACTATTCAATTACTTACTTGCTAATTATTTGTTGCATAAATCTGCTTTATATTTCAAACTCTAAGTAAGGCCTGTTTGAAGCAGTACTACTTTTAAAGATTGAGATGGAATCTTATGGTATAGGATTACTGACACTACAGTATTGAACAAGGAGGCTCCAGGATTTGAAGATTAATTTCCTGTACACTGCTGCGCCCAAACCCAGGAGAAAAATCAAAGGGGCTTTAATAAACATTATGTATACATTTCAATTTCCTTGAACACTTCTGTTTATTAGTGATAAGAATATTAGGAATGAGGACAAATAGCAGTTTGATGGCAAGTCGTCCAGTGAGAAAATGAAGATTCCATTTTACCTCAGTCTGGGGAGAAGGTAACCATGAAGATGGGCACATTAGATGGCCAATGGCAGGAGAATAGAGACTGGACCGCTGGAGGCGGGAGGTAAGGTAATGAAACCACCGAATATCTTCAACCAGGGTTGGTGGAGTGAGATATTTGTACGCCTTAAACAATGGACAGGACAACTGTCCACTTAGCCGGTCATGTTCCTTAAGGATTATCTAAATCTTGAAGCCAGTTGCAATAATACATTAAGTGCTGAATTTTGGTCATGCAAGCAGTGATGGTCTATCATTGGTTAGAAACCTGTGTAGGAGTAAGGGGGAACTATGTGAGAGTGAGGGGTCAGAGTATTGCATGGGGAAGCTTTTAGTCAGCATGGAGGTAGGTTTCCTAATCACTGAGATGCTGGGGATGAGAATGGAAGTGAGTCAAATGAAGTGTGGGACTGATTTAGACTTGTCATGGCGGCCACTCTGAGGGAAAGATTTTTGAAGTTTTTCAAGTTCATATATTAGTGTCACAAGTAGGCTTATATTAACACTGCAATGAAGTTACAGTGAAGATCCCCACACTGCAGCACCTGTTTGGATACACTGAGGGAGAATTTAGCATGGGCAGTGCACCTAACCAGCATGCCTTTCAGACCGTGGGAGAAAACTAGAGCACAAGGAGGAAATCCACACAGACATGGGAAGAACGTGGAGACTCCACACAGTCAGTGCCCCAAGCTGAGAATCGAACCTGGCTCCCTGGTGCTGTGAGGCAGCAGTGCTAACCACCGTGCCACTATGCCAGATTGTGCAAAATCCTTCTACAACACCAGAGATAAGTAAGAGGCCTAGCATCAGGAGTATGGCAGCACCTTGCTTCATTGATACTGTGAGAAGTCTTGCAACACTAAGTTAAAATCCAACAGATTTATTTAGGATCATGAGCTTTCAGAGCACTGCTTCTTCAATAGGTGAGGTATGTTTCTCAAACATGGCATATATAGACAAAGACACAATTGCACAATTGCAAGATAATGGTTGGAATGCAAGTTTTTGCAGGTAATCAAGTCTTTACACATACAGACTGTGAGTGGAGAAGGGGATAATCACAGATTAAAGAAGTTTGTGAATTGTCTCAAGCCAGATCAGTTTGTAGGATTTTGCAAGGCCACGCTAAATGGTGGGAGTTACATTTGTTGTGACATGAACCCAAGATAACATGTCACAGTACATGTAACTCCCACCATTTGGCCTGGGCTTGCAAAATCCTACAAACTGTTCTGGCATGAGACAATTCACACTTCTTTAATTTGTCCCTCTCCACTTACACTGTTTGTACCTGTAAAAATTTGATTGTCCGAAAAGACTCACAGTCCAATTATGTGATCTTGCAATTGTTTGTGTCTATATATGTTATGTTTGTGAAACCCATCTCTCCATGCACCTCATGAAGGAACAGCGCTCCGAAAGCTTGTGATTTCAAATAAAGCTGTTAGACTTTAACCTGGTGTTGTGAGACTTTTTATAATGCCCACCCTAGTCCAACGTCGACATCTCCACATCATTGATGCTGAGCTGAATCTAATGCTAGAGGCCATGAGGGACAAGGGTGAGGTCTTCATCCCAGAAAAAGGCAGGAGAAGGCCACTTTATTGTGTAGCAGTGTTACCTCTCTGTTCAGTGTCATCTCCCTCTGCCTCCCCTTTTTCCTCCTCTCTCATCTCCTGCACCTCCTTCCAGGGTCTCTTTCTTCAAGGTTCACACCTTTCTGGAGAACCATAGTATGAAGGATACCACAATGACCAATTCCCTTCCACGGTTTTATAGGAGGGCACTAGATGACAGGTTTAGGAAGTGGAATTGCAGTTGCAGGAGCCTGGGTTCCCCTTGAATGGTTGTCCTACTAACCAGCTAGTGTCGGTTATATTATCTCTGTGCCCGTTTCTGAGGTTCATAAAGAGGAGTCAATAATCATGGTTTCAGACTTTGCTTGTCCCCTAGAATCCATTCACATACTTTGGGTGTAGGTGTGAAGGTCTGTGACAGCCTCAGCTGCTGGAGGGTAAAGTATGATGTGAAGATGCTGGGGTAAACACAGTAAGAAGTCTGACAACACCAGGTTTAAGTCCAACCGATTTATTTGGTAGTAAACTCACAAACTTTCGAGGTTCCCCTCTTTGTAGGTGAATGAAGAGTTCTGGCCTCAGACAGTACATATAAAAGCACAGACAGTTTACAGATTACTGATTAGAATGTGAATCTTTAATCTAACCTGCTATTCAAGTCTTAAAGTGGCTAACAATATGAATGGAAGAAGCGCTGAGCACATGTTAAAGAGATATGTATTGCCTCGAGACAGTACAGTAAGTGAGGTTTTGCAAACCCAGGAAAGTCATGGGGGTTACAGATAGTGTGACATGAACCCAAGATCCCCGTTGAGACCATCCTCACGTGTGCAGAACTTGGCTATCAGTCTCTGCTCAGCAACTCTGCGGTGTCGTGTGTTGTGAAGGCCACCTTGGAGAATGCTTACCCGAAGGTTGGAAGCCGAATGCCTATGACCACTGAAGTGTTCGCCCACAGGAAGGGAACTGTTTTGCCTAGTGATTGTCCAGCGATGTTCATTCATCTGCTGTCATAGTGTCTGCATGGTCTCCCCAATGTATCATGCTTCGGGTGGTAGTCCTAATATGTTGCAAGAAAGGATGTCCCGAAGTTGATAAGTATATGGAAGAGAAGGGAATGGTTTAGTTTGGAGGGGCATTGCTTTTTATATTGGTCGGCGCAACATCGAAGGCCGAAGGGCCTGTTCTGTGCTGTAATGTTCTATGTTCTATGTTCTATGAAGCATGGTACATTGGGGAGACCATGCAGACACTACGACAGCAGATGGAACATCGCTCGACAATCACCAGGCAAGATTTTTCCCTTCCTGTTGGTGTACATTTCAGTGGTCACGGGCATTCGGCCTCTGACCTTCAGCTAAACATTCTCCAAGATGGCCTTCATGACATACGACAGTGCAGAGTCACTGAGCAGAGACTGACAGCCAAGTTCTGCATACTTGAGGATGGTCTCAACAGGGATCTTGGGTTCATGTCGCACTATCTGTAACTCCCATGACTTTGCAAAACCTCACTTACTGTGCTGTCTGGAGACAATACACATCTCTTTAACCTGTGCTCAGTGCTCCTTCCATTCACATTGTTAGCCACTTTAAGACTTGAATAGCAGGCTAGGTGTAAAGATTTGCATTCTAATCAGTAATCTGTAAACTGTGCTGTTATATGTATTGTCTGAGGCCAGAACTCTACATTCACCTGACAAAGAGGGGAATCTCGAAAGCTTGTGAGTTTACTATCAAATAAATTGGTTGGACTTAAAGCTAGCATTGTCAGACTTCTTACGGAGGATAAAGCAGTCATGGTAGTTACAATGAAAGTGAGCGCACACATGGAGAAAGCTCTATTTGTTGACTGTCAAGGGAGTGGAAATTTAAGCCTTTTGATGGATCTCACATGCCTATCACTTGGTGTCTTGAAGGCCGCATGGTTGCAGTGGATGATGTGGGATTTGGGGGAATTCTGCGATGGAAGTGGAACCTAAAACTCTCTGCCTATGTGAGGATGTGTCCATTGTCATGTGTTATCCAGTTCTAACCAGGAGGCATCAATGACAAAATTCTCACCATGTCCAAGTAAGCAACTATTGAGAGCCAGTCGAGAGGTTGAAAAGTTCAGAAGCATCATAAATACAGAAGGACTGCAATCAGGAGCAAAACCCCCTTCAAACTCCAATATACACCAGGGTAATAGATAGGGGAATAAAAGGAAGACCAGCTAAAGTGGCATTCCACTAATGATACTAAAGCCAGGGAGAAGACCACAGCAACCATAAGAATAGGATTTGCTTTTCATGTGAGTTATGGAGGTGGATTCCGCATCATAGCGGATTTTCTGCACTGCATTCAAAGTACATTTGATATACCGTGCAATGTGATTGGCTCATACATCTGTGATATTTTTGACTGTTGATAGAAATTGAAATGCTGTGAAATTGTTTCCTGCATTTTAATTTGAAGTTATTTTTAATGTAATGAATGGAATGACTTTAATAACATGTAGTGTATTGTTCTGCATCATCTGCTGTATGAAAATTGAATTGGATTGTGACTAATGTGGTTTTATGCCATTTCAGCAGGAAATAGAAAGAATCACAAAGTCTTGCAGTAAGTAGAGCTTCTTATTCATTGTGAAGAAAACAATATTTTAGATTAATGGAATAAATTATTTATTCCCTCCCCCCTGCTTTACACCAGTTCAATTGTTTAAATTAAACACAATTTTCTTCACAAATAGACGATAAATATTTTGGCACTCATTCCTTGCAAACTTTCCAGCTTCCTCACAAGGCAGATCAAATGCAAGAGTGAAACATATAAACACTGGATTCTGAAGTTACTGATGCACAGCTCTTTCCTCCCTGCCCACAAATTACAGAGTTACAGTAACAGAGATGTGCATATTTTATTCTGCATCAGGAGTGAGACGAGGATAGATTAGAAACATAGAAAATAGGAGCAGGAAGAGGCCATTTCGTCCTGCTCTGCCATTCGGTATGATCATGGCTCACAGCCTGCTCTCTCCTTCCTCCCATATCCTTTGATCTCATGACATACAAGTTCAAAATGTTAACTCTGTTTCCCTCTCCAAAGTTGCTACCAAACCTCCTTAGTTTATTCAGCATTTTCCATTTTGATTCCAGATTTCCAGCGTCTGCAGTATTTTGCTTTAATCAGATTAGGAGCGTGTTCACTGATCCAGATCGACTTTCGGTTTCCTGACTCAACAGGCAGTGTAATTCATTGCAGGCTGGGTGGCAGTACTCTAGATAGTCCCATATCCCTCCCTCTACCACCAATCGCACCCCTTCCTCCCCACCTACCTGGCAACATGGCTGCAGCTAAAGGCCACACAGTAGAGAAATTCAAATCCTACCACCCTTGTAACCCAACACTGCTCCCCCTCCTCCCCCCCACCAAATACCACCCCCCCCGCCTCCACCAAATCATCACATTAGCTAGGCAGCTTTTCCTATTTTCTTGTCTGAATCTTTTTAAAAACTGCTGAGAAGACACCTTTCCAATGACCAACCCTCTCAATTTGTTAACTGGACAATTGGAACCTGGCTGTCTGTCAATTAAAGGGCCATCTGGATCAAAACTCCAATGGGTCAGTGTTTCTACTCATGGCTTGTTTCAGAATTCAGAAACTCTTGTTTCCTACCCCAAAGTGAAAACACAATCTCAGATACTGCTCCTGATTTTGGAATCTGAGATATGTTCAGCAGTGAATCCAGGGGTGGACATTTCCTCCCTGCCCTCTTCTCTCTCATCCCACCCACCCACCATCCTTTTCCTTTCCCAAAGTTGCCACAGGAATCTCAAGGATTGCATTTTTTGCAATGAACAAAGCTCTCTTCCTGGAGTACCTCAATCTTTGTTTTTTTTGGACCTCAGAAATAAATGAAATCCATCTCACAGAAATAGTCCCATAGGTTCTTTCAATCATTCCATTCTGTTGAATGTTTCCGGGACTCTACAAATAAATGAAATCCAGGGAAAATGTGTACTTTTACTCAGCAGGGAGTTCCTCTCACCCTCTGTTCTTTAACATCCTGTGGGAACTGTAAGACGTCTCACAATACTGGGTTAAAATCCAACAGGTTTATCTGGCATCACGAGCTATCGGAATGCTGCTCCTTCATCGGTTGACTTTAACCTGGTGTTGTGAGACTTCTTACTTTGCCCACCCAGTTCAACACTGGCATCTCCACATCATCCTGAGAGAAGACTCTGTAAAAATACAAAACACATGTCCATCCTTACATTTGCAGTATTCAACTTTATTTATTTATCTTTCACACACAGTATCAATCCTCTGCACCCAATTCCTCCAGCGTGATCAAAACATACCCTATGGTATCTTTGCTCCTTTAAGTCCATGCTTGGCATTGCAGCTTGACCAGTGCTAGGTGCTCCATCCTGTAGACCAGGCAGGACTAGTGGAGTCATCAATATTAAAGAGTTGGTTCACATCTTGCATAACATCTACAAAACCCTTCATTCAAAATTACCCTGATTGCTGATATGCCTGATGAGCCAGTGGGAGAACCTTTCTGGCACAATGGGAAAATTTGTTCTTGATTCAGATTCAATTGGTTTAAACTCAATTCTCACAATAATCATCACACAGATTCCTTTTCAGGCTGAATTATTCAGCAAGCTTCTGAATCTCACTGTGACTCATCATATTGACTCCATATCTTCAGAAAAATAACATCAGCACAGAAATGAAGATATAAGCCAGGCCTTTATCCCAATAGTTTAGAAACCAATAAAGCAGCACTCCAGAAGTTACAACAATGACAAGTTATAAAGTGCCTTTAACATAATACAATATCCCAGGGTATATCGTAGGAGAATCATCTAACAAAATATTATATTGAGTCATATATGGAGATAATAGGCCAACATCAAATGCTTGGTCAAAGAAATTTATTTTAAGGAGGCTCTTTAAGGGGTAATGTGCAGTAAAAGAGGCAGAGAAGTGAGAGCCTAGGGCTCAAGTACAGAAGGAATGGCCAACAAAGGCGATGAAAATCAGGGCTGTTCAAGAGTCCAGAATGAGATGGACCCTGATATTTCAGAGAGTCGTGGACTGAAGGAGATTACAAAGGTAGGGAGAGGTAAGGCATGGAGTGATTTGAAAACAAGGATAAGAATTTTAAAAGGGAGGTATTGCTTGATTGGGAGCCACAGTAGGCTGGCAAGCACAAAGGTGAAGTGGGAATGGGACTTGGTGCCAGTTAAGATGCCGGCAGTAGAGGTTTGCACAACCTCATGTTTGTGGAGGATAGAATGTGAGAGACCAGTCAAGGCCTTAAAAGAATAGTCAAATCTAGAGATAGCAAAGGGGAGAGTAAGCATCAGGCAATGTTATGGGGAAGAAAGTATATAGTCTACCATCGAGACAGATAAAGATGCAAATACTAGATTATAGTTCCACTCTAAGTCATTCACCATTCTGACTTGGAACTATATCATGGTTCCTTCCCTGTTGCTGGATCAAAATCCTGGAACTCCCTCTCTTACAGCACTGTGCCTACATCTGTTGCAGCAGTTCAGGAAGGCAACACACCATCACCTTCTCAAAAGAAACTAGGAGTGAGCAATAAATGTTGCTCTAGCCCAATTCCCACATCCCATAAATTAATAAAAATATAGATTGGAATTAATTTCAGGTTCAACACCAAGGTTATGAGCAGTTCAAAAGTCTGTTTGTTTACTTGGGGATTTTTATGGGCTATTGTCTGCAATCAAACTGCCTAATGATGTTATAACTGCTTGACTTTCTTTACACATATGGTTTGAAAAGTCTATTTAGCATCCAACAGTTAAAATAAGGCTTGTGAGTAGATAATGGATGACAGAGGGAGGATGATGGGATGACAGGAGTCAATTGAATTGGATGCACTGGGCTGAGATTTTTTTGGGAACGTCCTTTAACATGCCATCTCTGGACTTGGCTACATCCATAAAAGCCTTCGGCCTGTTGCTGGAAGTCCTGATTTGGAGGCAGGGGCTGAGTCCCATTTGTCAATTCCTGCTTCCATCATGAAAATCCAACCTGTCTATTCTCTTCATTTTAGGGAAAACTGGGAGTGAGGGAAGTCCCAACCCCATTAAGATGATCTTCCCCAACTGTTTACAGATTGCCTAGAAATTAGGAGCTAATAATCATAGATCCACTATGTCGCTATAGATGGCTTTTAAAGGAGATATCGGGTGGAACTTTATCAGTACGTCCACCCAAGGTTCATAAGCTCCTGCCCAAGCCAACTAACAATGCCATCCTCCAAGACTTGCCTGCCCCTGGAATCAGGGCAGGCATGCCAGTAAAATTCCCACCATCATGTTTGAAAATGATCATTAAAATATTTCTTTCTCTTAGAAAAGGTCAATAGAGCATAAATATCACATGACTGAGCTATCTTTATTCTAAATGAGTCTCAAGTAATTCTGTCACTCATTAACTTGTCTTCAATAGCTTGCAGTCATTACAATCAGATATCTTCACTTAGATTTAAATTTGCAAATTATGTTTCATATGCACCTACCAATTTAGGAATTACTTTTAAATGGGAGAAACGTAAATGCCAGAAAATTTTCTGATCCCTTTGGAAAAGCTTTATCTAAACTTGAATAGATTTGGAATGATTAAATAATTCTAAGAAACATGATTCTTTAATCTATTTCCTTGGAGACGTGTAACAATTAAAGACCATTTTACCCCACAGACTTTTACTTTGCACATTACAGTCACTTACAGAAAATGGTGACTTCCCTTAAATCCACGATCAGTAGCAAATACTTTTCACAAGTAGAAAGTGAGTTGATGGCACCACTGAAATCATAGAATCTCTACAATGCAGAAAGAGGCCATTTGAACAATCAAGACCGCACTGATGACAATCCCACCAAGGTCCTATCCCCACATATTTACCCCTCAAAGTAAGGGGCAATTTACCATGGCCAAACAATTTAACTTGTGTATCTTTGGACTGGAGGAGGAAACCGGAGCACCTGGAGGAAACCCATGCAGTCACGGAGAAAACATGTAAACTTCACACACACCCAAGGCCAGAATTGAACCCGGATCCTTGGCACCGTGAGGCAGCAGTGCTAACTAATATGTTTCAAGTTATCTGTCTTAGAGACTGCAGCAATATTGGAAGAGGTCTATCCAGCCTAACCACTGAGATTGCATTTTCTTTTCCTGAGTTTATTTTCCAAATGCATCATTGAAAATAGCTGTGTCTGTAATGTAAAGACGATGGGTCAGAAATTACCATCAAGTTGTGCCCTCCGTTTTCACGCATGAAAACTTGGTAAAGTCGGACTTGAGGCGAGTAGTGCGAAACGCACCAACCTCTGCACTGGTTCTCCCTTTACGAAGGCCTGAAAATGGCCATGATTGGGACCACGCCCGAATTGGGCGTGACATCCATTTGAATGCATTTGCATCATTTAACTTAACGGGCTGCACATCACACCTTACCAACACTTCCTCCTTTACCACCGCGTTCACCTATCCAGAATTGACATGAAGAAAACATACTCTACAAAAGTCCAATTTGAGCCTTCCATTAGTGAGGAGATAAGAGAATGAATGTCTGATGGCTGTCTGCTTGAGATCAGTGTGAGGGGGGGGAGGGGGGGTTCGCTGCCACTCTGACTATGAAAAGTGAGAGGAAAAGAGGGAGTCAGCTGCCATTCTACCTGAGGTCAGTGAGGGGGAAGAGGGGTACACTGCCACTCTGCCTGAGATCAGTGAGGGGGAAAGGGGAGTCCGCTGCCTGAGATCAGTGAGGGGGAAAAGGGGTCCGCTGCCACTCTGCCTGAGGTCAGTGAGGGGGAAAAGGGGTCCACTGCCACTCTGCCTGATATCAGTGAGGGGAAAGAGGGGTACACTGCCACTCTGCCTGAGGTCAGTGAGGGGGAAAAGGGGTCCACTGCCACTCTGCCTGATAAGAACTCAGTAAGAATTTAGCAACACCAATTATTAATCCAACCGATTTATTTGATAGTAAAAAAGCGAGCTTTCAACACTCCCGTGTCTTCATCAGGCAAGTGCAGTGTTCTGGTCTGCAATAGCACACATCAGCACAGACAGTCAGAGATTGCTGATTAGAATGCGAATCCTTACATCTAACCTGCTATTCAAGTGTTAAAGCGGTCTTAACAGGGATCTTGGCTTCATGACACACTATCTGTAACCCCCGTAACTTGCCTGGGTTAGCAAAAAACCTCACTTACTGTGCTGTCTGGAGAAAATACACAATTCTCTAACAATGCTCAGGATTCCCTTCACACACATTGTTAGCCACTTTAACACTTGAATAGCAGGTTAGATGTAAGGATTCGCATTCTAATCAGCAATCTCTGACTGTCTGTGCTGATGTGTGCTATTGCAGACCAGAACACTGCACTTGCCTGAGGAAGACACGGAGTGTTGAAAGCTTGCTTTTTTACTATCAAATAAATCGGTTGGATTAATAATTGGTGTTGCTAAATTCTTACTGAGTTCTTACCACTCCAATCCAACACTGGCATCTTTACATCACTCTGCCTGATATCAGTGAGGGGAAAGAGGGGTACACTGCCACTCTGCCTGAGATCAGTGAGGGGGAAAAGGGGTACACTGCCACTCTGCCTGATATCAGTGAGGGGAAAGAGGGGTACACTGCCACTCTGCCTGAAATCAGTAAGGGGGAAAAGGGGTCCACTGCCACTCTGCCTGAGATCAGTGAGGGGGAAAAGGGAAGTCTGCTGCCACTCTGCCTGAAATCAGTAAGGGGGAAAAGGGGTCCACTGCCACTCTGCCTGAGATCAGTGAGGGGAAAGGGGGGTCCACTGCCACTCTGCCTGAGATCAGTGAGGGGAAAGTGGTTCCACTGCCACTCTACTTGAGATTGAGGTGGGGAAGGGAATGAAGGGCCTGTGATCAGACTGGGTGGTGGAGGGTGGGGATAAGGGGGTCAGTAATGTTGTGAGAAGGTGGGGCAATGTCTGTAAGGGCTGGGGGAGACATTATCCAGCCTGGGAGCGATGTGGCAGAAGAGCTGCAGCCTATCAATGATTTTTTTTCTGTGCGTGTGCAGTTGGAGGCCTGACTGGAGCTGCAGGATTTCGGGCGTGAAAAGCCCCGCCCACAGGCTTGTGCACTGCGATTTAGAATCGCTGATATTTTTTCAGGCAGAGTGCGTACAGGAGCGCCTCAGAATAGGGTCTAAAAGTCAGATTTGTGTAATTATGTGTAATTCTCATTCTTGAGATGCCCTCTTCTCACAGTGAATGTAATTTGGTGAAGTCATAATTCTCAAATCTGACTTTTACCCCTTACCCCATCCTCCCGCCCCCCACCCTCCACCACCCAGCCTGATCACGGGCCCCTGACTCCTTTCCCCACCTGAATCTGAAGCAGAGTGGCAGTGGACCCCCACTTTGCCCTCACTGATTTCAGGCAAAGTGGCAATGATTCCAAATCACGCTGCACAAGCCTGTGGGCGGGGATTATTGCGCGGGCAGGATGGGAAAACCCCCTCGTCAGTGTTTTTGAGAAGATGTGATCTTTTTCCTGCGGTTCTCATTCCTGAGATGCCCTCTTCTCTCACTGAATATAATTTGGTGGAGTCAATTGGTACCATGAGTTGTCAAGTGCACATGATGTATCTGAGGTAAACTTGCAGGAAAAGATTTGCATTGATGCAAAACAGTTTTGGCCTTGCGCCATGACTGAACTTTAGAATACAAGTCGCCAAGGCCTAGACTGAGTCTAAAGTGAGGCAGAGTGAGGCTCTGGTGTCTTTTTTGACCCTGCTGCTTCATTTAAGGTATAATTGCAGCATGAAGCATAAACTATTTTGAACCCTTCTCTACAATTATGGTGCAAATGCACTCGCAGATCTACAAAGATTAATTGCCATTGTACTACATTGTACATTAGATCAGGTTTTGATTTACAGAATTTGCTGGAATTGTATCTATGGAAACAAAGGATATTTAAAGAATGCAAATGAGTTACATGTGGCCCTGGCAAGTGTATTTTATTTTGCACTTATCTTTGAGTCTGATCAAGGATATTAAGGAATGTCAGACTGCAGCCAACACTTCTAATGCTAGAACTCTTTTACTGGTTAGAAATGCACCTGCACAATCCCATGAAATGGACACAGACGTGACAGCAAACAAAGAAGACACTTCCAGAACACCCCTGTTGAAATATTAGTTGACATTACAGGGAAAGAGTTTTATTTGACTTCAGGCTTCTGCTGATCTTCAGGCATGCAAGAACATTTTCACAAAGAGCTGAAACTATAGTTTGTCTCATAAAGCAGACCTGCAGACTGTAGAGTAAAATCCAGTCAATAAATTGCACACGAACCCATTCAAGGCCTGTTAATGCGATGTAACCCGTGAAAGTACAGCCTGCTCTTAATTCAACCTGAGTTCATTTGAATTGTTGGCCATTCAATGTTTTTCATGCGAAAAGAAAAGCAAAACAAATTGATCAGAATCCGCCCATATGTCTGTCAACTGATCCTTTCCCCTTCTGAACTGGCTGGGGGGAAATATCTCACCAATGGGAAAATGGAAAGTTGGACTGTTTCTGAATGCGTGTGCTGGATCGTGTGATAACTGAGGTGGAATTCCCCATCACGTTAAGGTGCTCTAGAGTTGTCACTTAGCTGAGTGTTGGCATCACATAGCTGGCTGAAAGAATCAGGTTTTCAAAACTGATGTTAAGTGGGAGAAAGAATATCACTAGGAATGACAGCATCCTACCTTGGAGTCGTGAGCTCTGTTACTAGAATTAGTGGGCCACATTACACTTCTCTTTTGGAATAAAAAATACTTGATGGTGCAACAAAGTAAGCCATGAATCAGTAGGAGTCAACAGACACAAATAGAATGCTATTTACCAGGAGTATAATAAATATAGTCACAACCACAGCTTGCTCACAGGGATTCAAATCTTTTACAATAAAAATGCACTGAAGTTGCATTGAGCGAGGAAGATAGCAAAGCAGTTAAGTTGGGACCCCGTTTGATTTCTACTCATTTTAAAACAACTTCAGATTTTGCGAAACAAATTGATAGCACTGGTTACATTCTGGGCTGGGCATAGTTCTGAACAAATTCAACACATTTTCTTGTATTCTAATAAATACGAGATTTATTTCATTTTTTATTGGTAAACATGATGTGGAGATGGTGGCATTGGACTGGGATGAGCACATAAGTTTCACAACACCAGATTAAAGTTCAACATGTTTATTTGAAATCACAACCTTTCAGAGCACTACTCATCTGAGGAAGGAGCAGCGCACCAAAAGCTCGTAATTCCAAATAAACTAGTTGGACTTTAACCTGATGCTGAAAAACTTCTTACTATTGGTTTACAAACAGTTCAGAATCAAAACCTTGCATCTCTCTGGCACCAACCACATCCACACCTACATCCACATAATTCTCTAACATACTTTACAACCATCACAAAATGCAGTCACTGTTGTTACGAACGTTGACCCAGCAGCTACTTTGGACGGAATGAACAGTGAGTGACTGAAAAACCAGACTAGCTCATTTTATTGATGTTGGCTGAGGGATAAACATTGGTCAGGAGACCAGGAAGATCCCTTGCTGTTCTTCAAGTAATGCCACGGTACTTCTGTTTCTATAGGCTAGGTGGAAGCCAGGCTTAACATCTGAGCTGAATGACTGCATCTCCAAAAATTCAGCACTCTTTCAGTATTGCAATAGAAGCGTTGGCCTGGATGACATGCACAAATCCAGAATGGGGACTGAACACATTGCAAATCTCTGTGGAGAATGCTATCAACTGAGAAAAGCCACAACTAGTGGGTGAAATTCCCAGCCATTCATAGAATCCTACATTGCAGGGGGAGGCATTTGGCCTATCAAATCTGCACCAATATGGGTCTATCCCCATAACCCATTTACCTTAGCTTGTCCTCCTGACATTAAGGGCAATTTAGCATGGCCAATCCACCTAATCTGCTCATCTTTGGACCCGAGCACTGGAGGAAACCCATGCAAAAACAGAGAGAATGTGCAAACAGACAATGACTCAAGCAGGGAATCGAACCCAGTGGAATTTTCTGGTCCGGCTACAGTGAATGAAGATTTGGCTCAGTGCTAAATTCTCCATCCTCGCTGGCACTCGTAGTGTGTTATGAACAGCTAGAGAATTCTGATCATTGTATTTATGAACATAGCATCTGCAGGAAAATGAACTGCGCAGGAGGGAGGCCCTAAATATAAAGAGTTTATGATGTTGGCTGCAGCCTCAGGGATGGGTTGAGAATAGTTTTTATGGGAAGGTAGGGAGAAATTGGTCACCAGAAGATCATTCTTGAGCCTTGAGTGCCACAAGATGTTTTCCTAGGTTAACATTCGGAACCAAGTTGTCCACCAGCTTCTGGTGCAAAACTAGAAAGCGTCCTTACCTTCCCAAGCCAAGGACTAAGAAACGGAATTCAGTAATTACGTGAAAGAAGTAGAGTAGAATGAGCACGGGAGGAGCAGATAGGAGTGGGTGGCAGAGAATTGTGACAGTTTATCATAGCATTTATGGAAAAATCTGCCCTCAAACACTGCATCATTTAGTAGTATGAAAGCACAACATGTTTATCTCACTGCAAATTTGAATTTTGTAAGTACCTGTAAGATCTTATCAGTACACTCCTCCACTAACATTAAATAGGCTACAGAAGTGATACAACTGACTCCTGCACGCACATCTCATTTGTATATTTAAGTTCCACTCACACAGAAGAACCATCTCACATGTTTGGTCTAACTGGTAAGGGGCAGTCTACATCTCGCATTTGAATTTTCATCAGAGTTTGAGCTGTGGAGTCCTTGAGTATTCAGCTGACAAAGCTTTTTGCTGCTCATTTTGTGAAGACAATTCTTACACATTATTGATGAATTGTATCTAAACACAAAGGTTATTTGCAAATTTCCCATTTTTTCGAAGGCTGAACTTACTTGTTAATTTATCTCCGGTGTGTTCCACATACAAAGATTAGTGGCAGGAGTTTGGCACCATGGTTACTACCCTCTTGAGTATAGTGATAGCACTCACTCTATTTGAGGGTTCTGAATGCCTACACAACCTGAGTCCCACTGCAAGAAATCTATTCCTGCAGTTATGGACATTGGGCTGTTACCCTGATATGACCTGCGCTGAATTTAGATGTCTTACGCAAAAGGACTCCTTCAGTGTCTCCAAATAGAGTGAGCACTGGGTGAGAAGAGGTTTAGTTCAAGTTGCAAAATATTTTATTCCATAAAAGGAAAAACACAGGACAACGAGATTGACAGAAGTCGCTTGATACAATCAAATACAACTTTTGTCTGCTTACTGTTATACAAGTAAAGGGTGGCACAGTGGTTAGCACTGCTGCCTCACAGTGACAGGGACCTGGGTTCAGTTCATGCTTGGCTTACTGTCTGCATAGAGTTTGCATGTTCTCCCATTGTCTGTGTGTGTTTCCTCTGGGTGCTCTGGTCTCCTCCTACAGTCTGAAAGACATGCTTGTTAGATGCACTGGCCATGCTAAATTCTCCCTCAGTGTACTCGAACAGGCGCCAGAGTGTGGACACTAGGAGATTTTCACAGTAACTTCATGGCAGTGTCAGTGTAAGGCTACTTATTACACTAATAAAGAAACTTAAACATGGAAGTACTGCTGGACTCCAATGGGCTACCTTACTCAATTCAAAAACATAGTCACCTGGTGCAGTCCAAATACACACAATGTGGTTCACCACCTTCCACACAATCCCCTCATTTTGAGTTATAAAAGCCACTAACCCCACTCAAATAAAAAAGTTTCTAACACTCAGATTGGAAGCACCTTTCTGGATAACCAGACATCACTGCCAAACTGTTCATCGTCTATTCTGATGAAGGGGCATCCAGACTCTAAATGTTGCCTCTATTTTCTCCCTACAGATGCTGCCAGACCTGTTGAGATTTTCCAGCATTTTCTGTTTCTGTTTCAGATTTCTGTATTCACAGTATTTTGTCTTTATCAATATCTGGACAAATTGAAGGAAATAAGGTCCCATCTTGGAATCACCATTTACTTGCCTATGGAACCACAATCCACCATGACCGAATTGTGAATCTAATCACTTTTAGACAGACCTGAATTCTAATGAACATGTGACATGACTTATGTCAAAGAGCTTCCCATACTAGCAGCTATGAGAATTCCAAAGCAGTCTGCTAGTGTAACAAGTACTTATTATATTTCCAGAACTACATTAAAAATGCTTCTCACTAACTAATTTAAATTAATGAGCCTAATTCTAAACTTCATGAGTTGTCTTGTGCTTGAACCCATTGACAATATATCCTGAGCATCTAACATTACTTGAATTAATTAGTGCTTTAACTCTTGCTGTTTCAAAGTTCCTGATCGAGCAGCTGCTATTCTCACTTCAAGGTTTTAGAATAGAACTTTATGCTCCCCAATTTTCAAGACTAATTTCACTTCCTGACTGACTTTCTTATTTTCTCCCAGAATTTGAACTTATCCAAATTTTTGCTGCCCAGATCCTGATCACCCATCACCCCATGGCCTCTGGTCCATCTGCTTCAATTTACTACATTTTTCATTGTGTGGCCAAATTCCATTCTAACTCCATTTTCAGATTTGGTGATGACACCATAGCAGTGGTTCAGATCTCAAATAATGATGAGACAGAGTACAGGAAAGAAACAGAGAATTTGGTGAACTGGGGCAATGACAATAATCTCTCCCTCAATGTCAACAAAACAAAGGAAATAGTCATCAACTTCAGAAGTGTAGTGGAGGATATGCCCCTGTCCACATCAAAGGGATGAAGTGGAGATGGTTGAGAGCTTCAAGTTTCTAGATGTTCAGATCACCAACAATCTGTCCTGGGCCCTCCATGCCAATGTTATAAATAAGAAAGCCCACTAATGCTTCTACTAACTCAGAAGGCTGAGGAAATTCAGCATATTCACTATGATTCTTGGCAACCTTTACACATATACCATAGAAAACATCTCATCCGGATGTATCACAGCCTTGGTATGGGGCCTGCTCTGTCCAAGATCACAAGAAACAACAAAGGATTGTGAACGAAGCCCAGTTCATCACACAAAGCAGCCTTCCATCCATTGACTTCATCCACACTCCCTGCTGCCTCAGAAAAGCAGCTTGCATAATCAAGGATCCTATGCACCCCAGACATTTTCTCTTCCACCTTTGTCCATTAGGAAAAGGATACAAAAGTTTGAGGACATGTACCAGCTGAGTGAAAAACAGCTTCCTTCCTGCTGCCGTCAGACATTTGAAAGGTCCTATCATATTTTAAACTGATCTTTCTCTTCACCTCATATGTAACTGCAATATTATATTCTTTACCTTCTCCTTTCCTTCTCCCCTATGTATTCTATATTTTATCTATATAGAGCTCAAGAAACAATACTTTTCACTATATCCCAATACATGTGACAATAATAAATCAAATCAAAATCAAATTGTAAATTCCTAAACTCGTATTCAACAGTCTCCATGATATTGCCTCTCTCTGTAATAGGGCTTGAGGAGATTACAATCAAGAACTGTGATCCTCCAAATCTGGTCTGTTTTGTATACAGTAAGAAGTCTCACAACACCGCACATGTGAGGACGGCCTCAACCAGGATCTTGGGTTCATATCTTACTATCTATCACTCCCATGACTTGACTGAGCTTGCAAAATCTCACCAACTCTGGAGACAATACACACCTCTTTAACATGTGCTTAACCCTCTCTCCACTCACATTGTCTGTATCTTTAAGACTTGATTACCTGTAAAGGCTTGCATTATCTTGTAAATTGAGTTTGTGTCTGCATTTGGCCTGTTTGCGAACACAAGTCCTCACTCACCTGATGAAGGAGCAAGACTCTGAAAGCTTGTGCTGCCAAATAAACCTGCTGGACTTTAATCTAGTGTTGTGACACTTCTTACTGTGCTTACCCCAGTCCAACACCGGCATTTCCACATCATGTCACCGTACTATCGGAAGGATGTGGAGTCCTTGGAGAGAGTGCAGAGGAGGTTTACCAGGATGCTGCCTGGTATGGAAGGACTGTCTTATGAGGAACAATTGAATAGACTGGGGTTGTTTTCCCTTGAAAGACGTCGGCTTAGAGGGGATCTAATAGAGGTGTATAAGATTATAAGGGGTATAGATAGAGTAAATGGTGGTAAACTTTTTCCACCTTCAGAAATGGATAGGACGAGGGGTCATGGCCTTAGGGTGAGGGGGGCTATGGATAAGACAAATATTAGAGGGCAGTTTTTCACACAAAGGGTAGTGGGGGTGTGGAATGCACTGCCGAGTAAGGTGGTGGGAGCAGGCACTCTAGGGCTGTTTAAGGGTCTCTTGGACAGCCACATGAGCGTTATGCAGATAGAGGGATATCGTAGGACTGTTTAACTATGGCTTTTTTTTCCACAGGTAATTCGGTCCATACTTGACCATCACGGAGCATGCATTCGGCAGGTGGTGCGAGGACAGCTCTTGGATGTTGATTCATGGGTTGCCTGGTGCTTCATGTTGTAAATGAGTGCTTTATCTGGACCATCTGACGGGCACCATGACAGCTCAGTGACTATCGCTGTAGCTGTGCAGACACTTGGAATTGGGCCGGTGTCTGCGGGAGTTTGCGCGTTCTCCCCTTGGTTGCGTGGGTTTTCTCCGGGCGCTCCGGTTTCCTCCCACATCCCAAAAATTCGCTCTTAGGCTGATTGGGGAACAAATTGTCCCTACATTGAGACTCTTCCATATTAGGAATAACCTAAAATTAGAATAGGATAATGGAATTGTTACTATATAGTTATGACGGCGGCGCGGGCTCGTTGGGCCGAAGGGCCTGTTTCCCGTGCTGTGTTGCTCTAAATCCTCTAAATCCTCTAAATGTTTTGTGTATCCCAGATTCTCTTCATGCCATTTCACTGCCTCATGATCTTTCTCTCTGCTCCTTTATGTCATGTTTAAAAAATACCTCTCTGACCGAGCTTTGACTTGGTCCTTCATTATCTTTGTGTCAGCATTGTCTGATAATAGTCCTGTGAAGCACCTTTGGAGGCTGTGCAAGATCGGCAGCACTAAATATTAGTGGATGCTTTTGCTTCTCACTCAAGGCTTTTTATTCAAGTGTACAATTGCAAAGAAGCCTGCTGATGTTTTTACATCATGTATGCAGTCAACCATTCACATCAGGGTGACACGATGGCACAGTGGTTAGCGCTGCTGCCTTACAGTGCCATGCACCTGGATTTGATTCCCAGCTTGGGTCACTGTCGATGCGGAGTCTGCAAGTTCTTCTCATGTCTGCATGGGTTTTTTTTGGGTGCTCCTACAGTCCAAAACATATGCTGGTCAGGTGCATTGGCCATGTTAAATTCCCCGTCAGTGTGCCTGAACAGCCACTGGAGACTGGGGACTAGGGGATTTTTACAGTAACCTTGTTGCAGTATTAATGTACGCCTATTTGTGCTACTAATCAATCAACTTCAAACTTGAAACTTAAACTTAGTTGCCTGTTCCTGACTTCTCCCCTATATTGTGACCCTTGTCTTGGTTGCAAGGCCCTTGTCAAACGGAATCAATTCTTGATTGCATTTATCATTGTTCCAGACCCAGAATTAATTTGGGCTATTTGCAGATCAGACAGAATAGCAAGGGTTCTCCATTTCTAATTACAAAAAGAAGTGAAATTGAGCGAAATTATTCCTTTAAACTAGGCCTTGTTAGTACAAATGGTAATTGGTCAAGCATTCTAAAATACTGAACCAACGGACTTTTATATTTTCCATAAATCAAAGTGAATAATTATACTATAACGACAACTGAGTTATGAACGTTCTGGAAAAACCAAATAAAGTTTCCTTCTAACCACAAATGCACAAATGAGTAACTGATAATGATGCCGGTAACTTTAATTTATCTTTACCTCATAAACGCAGCAAACACATTCATCATCTGTCAGAGGCCGTTAATGGTTTTTGAGGTAAAGGACCAGCAATTCCTGTCTGTTAAAGGCCAGTCAACCATAGTTTACAAAAAAAAATCAATTGCTGAGCAGAATTTCTGATCCATATTCGTGTCGCAAAAAGGGTATTCACTTCAACAAAACAAAACCCCCCAGCCAGAGAGGTTGGCGGTGGGGGATTGGGTTCTGTCGCGCTCATTTTTTTGGGCACTTAAAGCACATTCCATATAAGTTGCTGCACATGCACATTTCTGACATGAAGGGCATTGGATTCCATACTTGTGAAAAGGTTTGTCTTTGTGAATAGAATCCCTACAGTGTGATTCGGCCCATCGAGTCTGTACCAACAACAATCCCACCCCGGCGCTATCCCTGTGATCCCATATATTTACCCCACTAATCTACACATCCTGATTCACTAAGAAGGCCATGTTAGCATGGCTAATGCAGCTAACTTGCGCGTCTTTGGACTAATGACCAGTGGCAGCGGGCAGATTGTGATACCAGTCATTATGCAATGCTGACTTTCATCATGATCCATGCTCAAGTTACTGCTTCCCCTTAACCCCATACCACTAAGCAAGTTTTCAATGGAAGGAAGAAATCCCACCACCTCTACTTAAGAGATCATAGATTAGTTGCAGGTTAGTTACTGGATTATTTCTTAGCATCATAGGGTTCTTTATAGTTAGGAGGAGGCCTTTCGCACCTTCAAATCTATGCTGGCCCTATGTACAACAACCCAGTCAGCCCCATTCCCCTGCTTTACTCCTGTATACCTGCAACTTTATTTCATTCAACTGAACATACAAATTCCTTATTGATCATCTCCACTTCCAACACCCTCATAAGCAGTAGGTTTCAGATCATTACCACTTGCTGCATAAAAGAATTCTTCCTCACATCTCTGCTGCCTCTCTTATCCAAACTTTAAGGCCAAAATTCTCCACTGTTCATGCCAATGGGATCGTCTGACATGGGTTTCCTAGCAGCATTGGGTGGAATCATTGGGAGATTCCATTGATAGTGGCGGGACCAGGAGATCCCACCATCAGCTAATGATGTGTTGCCTCCTGCTATGAGAATCACGCTGCAGGGAGGCCAGAGAATCCCCCTTAAAACTCTGTCCCCCGTCCTTGTACCATGAACTAATAGAAACAGCATTTCTTTGTCTACTTTATCTAAATCTGTCATAATCTGGTACACAATGATCAAATCTCCCCTCAATCTTTTGACCAAGGAAAATGACCAATCTTCAAGCTAACTATGGATCTAGAACCCTTCATCGCTGCAACTATCACTCGCTTTTATGGCACTTCCAAGAATACTTTTCCACACATGTTCAAGTTGCAATCATCAGCAAGGAGTATCTGGCTGATGCTGAACTACATTTTTAGGTGACTTACGAAATTGTGCATGAATCATGCTTTGCGACTTGACAAGCCTAGTAAAGCTTTACCTTGGCAATGAGTATGGTTGTTAGGCTGAGATATGGTTAAATAGAGCAGGGCAAGCTACTGGAAGAGGGAAGAAAAAGGGGAGAAGGGCTTTCAACAATGTGCATTCCCATAATTGTATACACTGTCTCTTCCTTGGAGTTTAAAACATATCAACGTGTCTCTCTCTTCCCTCAAATTTCTATTGCCTCCTGTCACACACCACCTTCTCCTGCAAGGGAGGGGGATGTATGTAAGTGAGTGCTGTTGAATATACTAGGATGAGATAGCTGTTTTGCTTGAATTGATTTCAGTCTTCACAAGCTGTGAGATGGGGGTGCAAAGCTTGCAATAATCCGTGAGGGTAAGTGAGTGAAAGTTAGATATGCACCCTAATGATCAGTAAGTGAGGATGGAGGTATGGAGAATTGAACAGTGGATGAGGTTAGGGGTGCAATTAGTAGGATGTGGCATTTGAAGATAAGACATTGACCTTGAGCACTCATGTGAGATCATTAAACTTCTTGCACTGCATCCTAGCATTGAACTTCACTGTTATTATTATTTACAATTGCCTTATGAGCAGACTGGAGGGATCTCCTGTCCCCAGTGACTTTCCTCTTCTGCCAAGGCTTCCAGTGCAGCATCCAGAAGCATTGGTGCATATACTCAGCTATTGCTAAATCTTCTAAGTCCAAAGTGAACCCAGCATCATCAGCAGTTTTAAACCACCTCCTCTTTACAAGATGTACGTAGGTTTAATAACACCAGGCATTTACAATACTGGCCCCCAGCTGATTAGTGCAGCCAGTGCAGGGGATGGTCTCTATAGAAATCATGAATGAGAAAGTAGCATAAAGAGTATAATGGACAGGAGGGGAAATTCACTATTTCTTCTGGAATCAAACCTTGGCCCCTGGAGCTGTGAGGCAGCGTTGTTAATCATTGTGCTACCATGCCGCCCCAACTGAAGGTGGAACATGAAAGCTGTTCAAGCAATTCAAATTGTTCAAGTCTTGGTATTGTGACAGAATAGCTTCAGGACCAGCTATTCCCTTGTTAAATTAGTCGGATATTGGGGAATGAGGAGCCACAAATAGCTCTGCCTTGAACCAAAGCTGAGTGATGCAGATGTCTCATCCACTATCTTTTGTATTAGCTTATTCAATGCAAGGGGTGTCACATTCCAGGAGTTTGAAGAGTTGGCAATTGTCCATCTTTAAACTGTACAGGAACTTCCAGAACTGCCATTTTATCAGTCAGCCATGTGTCCATTTAAAAAAATAATATATTTTATAACAAAACCAGGCTGATATATTAAATCATATTTTCTGATCATGCCAAGTGCAAGAATTAAATACACATCAGAATCTCTGCACCTATTTTTGAGATTTTAATCGCCCCCCGCCTCCTGCACCACCTTGTACCACCAGGAATGCCTTGAGTATTTGAGGATAAACCACTTTCAGAAGCAGAAAGAGTCAATCTTTTATGTTTGCAAATTAGGCTTTTCACACTAGAGCCTACTTTCTCAGCATCTGTGAAATGCTTAAATGATACCCTATGTTTCATGTTGCTATGGCCGTGTCCTTGTGCACATCCCCAACTCCTCACCCAATGTTCGTCACTGTAAAGTGCGTTGAGACATTTGCGAGTATCAAACTTGTTATGTAAGTGTAAACTGTTGTTGATTTGCAATACCACTGAGTATAGCTGGCACTAATTACACTGTTACGTGTCTGCAATGTTGGGAAGTGTTTTTTTTTAACTTACTTTTGCCCCTGTCCTGATTATTTCAGAATTATTTATAATCATCATTCGTTTTCAAGTCTGCTTATAGCCAACTTGTCCAGTCCAACGTATTGTACATAATAGAATTTGACTGCTAGAGAACACTTCAGCGAATCTGAGCTATTGAAATAAAAGTGCACTCTAGGCAGAATCAGCACCCCCCATTACTATGTGGAATTATATTTATAATATTTTCAAAATAATGATCAAATCGATGGGCACTTTGCTTCCACAATCCTATATTAAAGACTTTCTCTAAAGTTTTAAGGTGATCAGTGTATTTATCTACTCAAATAAGTATGATCTTTCATAATTTAACAATGCCTGTGTGATGCTCCTCAGAACAGCACCTTTTTCTGTGTTCATACATGAAACAAGCCCCAGTGCCTGAACAACAACACATGTCAGTATTTAGATACCTGTGATTTAAATGTTTCTCATTCAGGGAATAAAGATTCGATGTTATATTGTGTGCAGCTCAGAAACCAGCATGAACACATATTGCAGAGACAAATGGAATATCTGGAGTGTGATAGAAAGATGTGACAAACGTGTTGCAGACAATGGTGGCATAAAAATAGCACAAAACAAGCTGTGCTTTGCCACAATGCTCTGACTGCATACTTCCTATTAGCATTTCCTCCCATCCCACACATCCGTGAACTAAGAATTTCAGCAGGATTCATTCTGTAGAGCTCAATAAAGGTTGTAAGAATGGAAGATGTTTTGAGTATTTCTCATTCTTTTAAGAATAGACAGTATGTTTTGGGATAACGTGCATATATTGCCCACTGCCTTCAGCCATTTTGGAACATAAAAACAACTGATGACAACTGAGGAACTCAAGATGTTTGAAACGTGACTCAATGGAGCTTCAGTGGGGCGTATGAATGATGAGAGGTGACAGGGAGCTATGAATAGAACTACGGTAGTGTTCGAGTAAGGGAATGGGGCAGTATTCAGATGATATCATTTATAACATGGAACCTCACAAAACTGCATCAAGAATGACAATGCGCTATTTAGCAATGCCCTCTTTACCCTGAATTATTACTTGTCAGGGAACTGAAACCTATGAAGAAATCATGGTGCACTTTACCCTGGCTGCTGAAAATGACGAGCTTAATTCTGAAAATAAAATCCTCAAGCGAATTATAATTGAAGCACAAACTTCTTGGGTTTATTTCAGTAGCCATAAATAAATACGATTTTTTTTGTTTTAGAAGGTTGATTCTTTAAATAACCATAGGGCATAAGACAAGTCAGCCCTCGCAGTAAATGCTACAGCAAAATTATATATATTTTATAAATATTCAAATACTTCCTTGACCCTTCTGCTAGCTTGAGATTCTGACATGAATAGGTGTAGTTATTATTAATAATACTGAGAGGCAGTGTGCTTGGGCCTCACTTTAAACCTTACATTAAAAAGCTTTTAAACACCCAGCTGTCACAGGATTCTATTTCATATTTTTGTTTAGTTAAACCCTTGGGATTAGGCTAATGGAAACTATGGGCTGAAGTTTATGTAACTTGCATTTGATGCTGTTTCATTGCTGGCAGATGTAGGTTTTAAGCGCCGGGTTCTTAACATTTCATGAATTTTTAAACAATATTTTTATGTTCTCCAGAACAAACGGAAGTGACAAACGTTTCCAGCTCTGGATATTGCGAAAAGGCTGTGACCATGTGCTGATAGAAGGGGCTTGCATGCAGAAATCAGAAAAGGAATCCCTGAAGTCATGTACAGCACCACTGGATTAAAAAAAATGGATTATTTTCTTTATCAAATAAGCAGCAGATTTGCATTAACAGGTACAAAGACTGCCATTTCTCTTCTCGCCATTTTATCTGAATGCATTGTGAATTTAAAGGCTGAGTGATCATTTTTAAGTCAGTGATTATCCATACATGCACACACTGCTCAGTTGTAAACCCCAATTTTGTGCTGACAATTTGAATGCGTCAGTGTGAAAGCACACCCATCATGCTATAAAGCCTTTTCATTCAAATGTGCACCTAAAAAGTGCTTCTTTAATGGCTCCTGACAATTTACTTGGTCATTACTTGTCTCTCCAGTTGATTCAATAAATGCACATTTTATGCTTTCAGAGTTTATGATTAAAAGTACAATGGCCACGATTCCCAGTGTCAGTATAATTTGTATAATTCGACAAACATGAGGGTTTGTCAGACTGTGTCTGACTGTCAAATCGCCTGTTTGGTGATTAGGATTGGGGGGTGGGAGTGGGAGGGGGTGGGGAGATAAAATGGTGAGATTTAAATATCTGCAGCAGCTTAAAGAGAAGTACATCCCAATGACCATAAAGATTTACTTTGCAGAATGGAGTGAATATTGATTTGAGTTACTAGTGTAAAGTGATCACTATAAAAGAGAAAACATAAAAATTAAGGACTTGATTTTATGCTGGACAGTGGATGCTCTCACAACTGAGAAGTCAGGCATTGGCCTGCCTCTGCCCCTCCAGGAAACCACAAGCAGATTTTATAATAGGCAGGCCTAAGACTTCCACTCCCATATAGGAAGATGTCCTGTCTCCATTGACCTCCCAATAAATCAGATAGCTAGCAAGTCACCTGTCCGAGCAGTACCACCAGAAATGGTGGCCACTTCTGGGACTGCAGCCACTGTCCTAGCAACAGGATTAGCAAAAAACCTCACTTACTGTGCTGTATGGAGAAAATACACAATTTTCTAACCAATGCTCAGGATTCCCTTCACACACATTGTTAGCCACTTTAACACTTGAATAGCAGGTTAGATGTAAGGATTCGCATTCTAATCAGCAATCTGTAACTATCTGTGTGGATATGAGTGCTTCTGCAGATCAGAACACTGCATTTGCCTGACGAAGGCGCATAGCGTCGAAAGCTCGCGGATTTACTATCAAATAAATTGGTTGGATTTAAAATTGGTGTTGTAAAACTTTACCTAGCAACAGCAACAGAAGAAACCAGACTGGAAAGTGGCAGGCACAGTGGGGCCAGAATGATAGGCTCCAGTGACAGGAACAGAGGAGGGAGCTATAGGTCCGACAATTGGGAGGCTGTCAGGGGGAGGCAGTTCAAAATTGAGGGTTGGCACTTCATGCTGGGGGTGTGGAGGCACTAGACCCAAGGTGCCAGGGCTTGGGGCAACTCCCATTCTTCTCAAGTCTGGAGTCAGATCAGCAGGATCTCTCCACCTGTCATGGGCCTCACCCTTTACCACTGGAGGAGATCATTAAGTGACTATTAATTGTCCACTTAAGGGCTTCAATTAGCCCAAAGGTATGCAAACCGCCTGACACCTATGCTGCCTCGGCAAAATGCCAGTGAAAATTGATTGGTGACAGGCAGGGCACCCTCCATCACCATACCCAGTTTTACACAGCTCCACCCCAACATGGCAATCCTGTCCTAATATTTCCCATCCCAAGCTCAGGGTCAGAGATGTGGGCTAGATGGAATTTCCACAATGTAGAAGAGGGTCATTTCACCCATTGAGTCTGCACTGACTCTTCAACAGAACACCTGACTCAATCCCCGTAGCGCAATGTATTTACCCCCTAACCTACATATCTTGGGGTGTCCAATCCATCTAACCCATACATCCTTGAACTATGACAGGAAACTGGAGCACCTGGAGGAAACCCATGCAGACATGGGGAGAATATGCACACTCCACGTTGAATCCCAAGGCTGGAATTCAACCTGGGTTCCTGGGGTTGAGAGGCAACAGTGCCAACTATTGTGCCACCATGCCACCATGACATGCTTGGATGTGCTTGGATACTTACCATGGAAATCTTACAGCATTTAATCTTTGGTGTGACTCCAAGATTAGCCATTGTAACTGAACTGAGCAGTACAGCCAAGTCCCCTAGTCACTGCCCCCTCGATCTGACTACATCCAAACCCGATTCACTCATCCAAACACTCACCCACTCATCTTCTCATTCACCCACACACTCATTCACACACCCACTCCTCCGCCTGCTCATTCACACACCCACACGCCCACACACTCGTTTGCCCAGCCACTCACCCACTCACTCAATAATCCACTCTCCAACCCTTTCATTAACTGAAAGACTTGAGAGCTTACGTGAGTGAGTACATGGCCTCGCTTCATCCGTTTTATTCTATACTCAGCAGATTTCTTCTGGACAGGCTGCACTGACCCATTTCTGCTGCAACCAGGATTGGAAGCCTCAGCTGAAATTACATAACATAATGCAGTTCAGAAAACCTTTGGGCAATGGCAATGCACCAGCCTTGGTCTTTGTTTGGGAAATAATATAAGATATGTACTTTGAGTCTCCAGATAAAAATTGTTTTCTCCATTTTAGTTTTTGCATATATTTGTGATTGAATTCAGTGAGAATTTAGAAAAAAGTATGTTGTTGACAAAAGACATGTGGGTGAATTTTACTGCCCTGCCCACCATGGGAATCTGAGTGGGTGAGGAGTGGGCCATGAAAAGGTCTGTTGAGCTCAGACAGAATTTTCTGGTTTCAGGACAAGCGAGGCTGGAAAATCCCACCCTTGTTGTTGACACTTTTTGTCTTGCGCTCATCGAGACAAGCAAAAGAATACAAAATTTTAAAAAAGGGACAATGATTTACATTGCATTAAAAAAAAGGTTTTGATTGGTTGGTATATTGCTATGGAGAATGAACCAGGGAAGTTATCTCAAGCTTTTGTTCAAATTCAAAAAGGGCAAGTTGACTGTAACTGCTCGGAGCTTTGTCATGAGGAATGCACTGGGGAGCAGGTGCTCCTATGCTTTTTTTTTACTGAAAAGCCATTTTGCCTTGCTTTCTAGTTGCAGAGGACAGTGCCCTGTGCATCAAAACATGAATATACACAGCTTACAAAGAGATAGTCATCGACCACAGAAAACATAATGGAGAGCGTGCCCTTGTCTATGCCAATGGGGATGAAGTAGAAATGGTCAAGAGCTTCAAGTTTTTAGATGTGCAGATCACCAACAACCTGTCCTGGACAGGATAGTTAAGATTTTAGCCTCTACTTTCTAAGGAAATTTGACATGTCTGCTACAACTCTTACCAACTTCTACAAAAGCACCTTAGAAAGCATTCTTTCTGGTTGTATCACAGCTTGGTGTAGCTCTTGTTCTGTCCAAGATTGCATGAAACTACAAAGGGTCATGAATGAAGCCTAGTCCACCATCCAAACCAGCCTCCCATCCATTGATACTATCCACACTTCTTGCTGAAATAGAAGAGCAATCAACATAATGAAGGACCCCATACACCCTGGACATACTCTCTTCCAACTTTTTCCATCAGGAAAAAAATACAAAAGTCTGAAATTATATATCCACTGAGTCAAAAACAGCATCTTTCCTACTGTCATCAGACCGCTGAATGGTCCTAGCTCATATTAAATTGATCTTTCTCTACACCCTAGCTATGACAATAACAGTACATTCTCCACTCTCTCCTTTCCTTCTCTATGAATGGTATTCATTTTCTGTGTGGCATGCAAAAAACAATATTTTTCACTGTATAGAACAATAGAACCATAGAAAATTACAGCTCAGAAACAGGCCTTTTGGCCCTTCTTGTCTGTGCTGAACCATTTTTCGCCTAGTCCCACTGACCTACACTTGAACCATATCCCACCACACCCCTCTCATCCATGAATCCATCCAAATTTTTCTTAAATGTTAGAAGTGACCCCACATTTACCGCTTTATCTGACAGCTCATTCCACACTCCCACCATTCTCTGCGTGAAGAAGCACCCCCCCCCTCCCCCCTATTCCCTTTAAACTTTTCTCCTTTCACCCTTAACCCATGCCTCTGGTTTTTTTCTCCCCCAGCCTCAGTGGAAAAAGCCTGCTTTCATTCACTCTATCTATACCCATCAAAATCATATACACCTCTATCAAATCTCCCCTCATTCTTCTACGCTCCAGGGGATAAAGTCCTAACCTATTCAATCTCTCTCTGTAACTCAGCTTCTCAAGTCCCAGCAACTTCCTTGTGAACCTTCTCTGCACTTTTTCAACCTTAATTACATCCTTCCTGTAACTAGACAATCAAAACTGTACACAATACTCCAAATTCGATTTCACCAATGCCTTATATAACCCCTTACCATAACACTTTAACTTATACTCGATACTCCAATTTATAAAGGTCAATGTACAAAAAGCTCTCTTTGCGACCCTATCCACCTCTGCTGTCACTTTTAGGGAATTCTGTGCCTGTATTCCCAGATCCTTCTGTTCAACTGCACTCTTCAGAGTCCTACCATTTAGCCTGTACGTTCTACTTTAGTTTGTCCTTCCAAAGTGCAATATCTCAAACTTGTCTGCATTAAATTCCATTTGCCATTTTCAGCCCATTTTTCTAGTTGGTCCAAGTCCCTCTGCAAGCTTTCAAAACCTTCCTCACTGTCCATTACACCTCCAATCTTTGTATCATCAGCAAATTTGCTGATCCAATTTACCATATTATCATCCAGATCATTGATATAGATGACAAACAACAATGTACGCAACACCGATCCCTGCAGCACTCCTCTAGTCACTCAGTAAAGGAATCGTCTACAACTACTCTCTGGCTTCTTCCACTGAGCCACTGTCTAATCCAATTTACAACCTCCCCATCTATACCTAGTGATCAGACCTTCCTAACTAACCTCCCATGGGGGACCTTGTCAAAGGCCTTGCTGAAATCCACGTAGACAACATCCACCGCATTCCCTTCATCCACTTTGCTGGTGACCTCCACGAAAAACTCTAATAGTTGGTCAAACATGATCTACCATGCACAAAGCCATACTAATATATGTGACAATAATAAATTCAATCAGAACAATTCAAGCTTCCAGTAAGTTTAAAAGAGTCCCATTGAAAGCCAGATTGATAATCTAAAAGTGGTTGTTAATGTAGTTCCAAGAACAGTCAGGATTGCTCAGTTTAGTGCTGTTCAATTGTGGAATCACATCTAATGTTCTAAATTTTACATATCTCATATTTTCTGTATTCTGAAGTATGTGCAGAACTATGTTTGAATTTTGCAAGCATCTGCTGGTTGTGTGAGATCAGTTCTCTGCTCGTTGAGAATAGCTGACAGGGATATGTTTTTTGATACATTCCACTTATCACTGGGACATTTGCCCTATATATCTGTACTAAGTGATGCCAGACAAGAGAACATCTGTCTGAATGTGTGATAGAGTTAATGCAGGTACTTTGATGTACAGAAGTTTAATTTGGTAGAACTTACATTGACAATCACCTGTTGCTTTTCAATAAAAATAACCAAAAATTAACACAGAGGAAGGCCATTTAGCCCATTACACTGTGCCTGTTTCCTGCATATACTGCATTTGTCATCACATTTTCCCTTGCTTTGAATGATGAGGCTGCTCAATATGACCTCCTCTTTTCATGATGAGCTGTTGGGTATGGTCAGCTATGTTTAGGCAACATCAGAACTATTAGAGATCTGCAGTGGAATCAAACAGTGTCACTCTTTGGTATATTCTCTTTGCTGCTGCCATATGCCTTCATTTCACCAAGAGAAACTGTCTACTTACCTACCAGAACTGACAGAAAATCTGAGACCCAATTCAAGGAGGTGTCAAGTCTTCATCAGAGAGTTGTTCTATATTGTTGATGCTTCACTAACATTCCATACTGAAGAACAGCTTCAACAGCAAATGGACAGTTTCTCTTCCACTTCTAAAGAGTTGGGTTTGACCATCAGGAAGAAGATATCATGGTCCAGGGCATCATCATAGCATCATCAATCTGCACTAACAATGTGACGTTGAAGGTTGCTAATAGCTTCACATATCTTAACTCCATAATCACCAGCAATCTGTCGCTTGATGCCAAAATCAACACACACATAACAAAATTGTTAGTTCTTGCGTCCAAGCTGAGTAAGAAACTGTTGAACAACAGCAATCTGACTGAGAGCACCATACTGTGAGTCATAGAAAAGAAATCATAGAAATCATTTATGTTGCTAATCCCCCTGACACTGGGGTCAATTTAACACGATCAATCAACCTAACAGCACATCTTTGGACGATGACAGGAAACCTGAGCACTCGGAGGAAACCCCACAGATACAGAATGTATAAACAGCACATAGACAGTGACTTGAGACTGGGAGTGAACCTGGGCTCCTAGCGTTGTGAGGTAGCAGTTCTAACCACTGTGCCACTGTGTCACCCCGTCCTCAGTGCTCTCCCTTACAGTGGAAACCTAGACAACATATGCTGGACAGGTGCAAAGGCTGAACAGAGGGTAGCACAGTGGTTAGCACTGTTATCTCACAGAACCAGGAATGCAAGTTAAATTTTGGCCTCAAGTGACTAAATGTGTGGAGTCTGCACATTCTCCCCTTGTCTGTGTGGGTTTCCTCTCAGTGCTGCAGTTTCCTCCTACAGGCCAAAGATGTGTGGGTAAGGTTGATTGGCCTTGCTAAATTGCTCCTTTGTGTCAGGGGGTTTAGCAGGGTAAATATGAGAAGTTATGGGAATAGAGCCTGTGTAGGACCGCTGTTGGTGCAAGTTCGATAAGTCAAATGACCTCCTTTTGCACTGCTGGGATTTTATGATTGTATGAGTTTCCACCTTCATTGCCTCTAATGTATCTTCAGCATTTCTTGGTGGAGCAAGGTCACCACTTCAGAGATCCATATGGTCATTACTAGACTATGGTTATTACTAGACTAAAGATATCTGTGCTAGCTTGACAACATTTGTCAGATGGGTGATGGCTGTATACTCAAAGTTCTCCTGTATGGTAAACTGCTCACTGGGTCATAACCTGCTAGACATCCATACTTCTGTTGCAATAACAATTAAAAGTGAGAAGACAGCAGACATTGACACCAACAACTGGGAGGAAATCACCAACATCTGAGATAGAAATATAGAAACTAGGAGCAGACCATTTCGCCCTTCGAGCCTGTTCTGCCATTCACCTTGATCATGATTAATTATTGAATTCAATATCCTGATTCCCCCCTTCCTCCCACATTCCATGATCCCTTGAGCCCCAAGAGCTATATCTAATTTCATTTTGAAATCAGACAATGTTTTGGCCTCAACTACTTTCTGTGGTAGTGAATTCCACACATTCACCACCCTCTGGATGAAGAAATTTCTCCTCACTCAGTTCTAGAAAGTTTACCCCTTATCCTCAAACTATACCTCTAGATCTGGACTCCCCATCATCAGGAACATTCTTCCTGAATCTACCCTACCTAATCCCAATAGAATTTTCTAAGTTCTTTCTGGTTCTCATTCTTCTAAATTTCAGTGAATATAATCCTACCTGACTTAGTTTGTCCTCATCTGACTGGGGAGACTGGTTGTTTGATAGTGCACTGGAAGAGGTGAGCCGAAATGGAGAAGTTAGCTAGTTAAAGAGGAGGAAAATCAGATGCTGCACCATCTCAGTCCACTGTTGTCTGTAGCAAATGCATTACAGACTTCCAAATCAAAATGAGGCTCCTGAGCCACACCAGGCGATGCTTAACTCAGAGTTAATCACCAAAAGACAAAAACTCTTATTTTATGAGACAGAATTGTCGTAGGAAAATTTCCTCTCCTTTCAAACACAGGCAAAGTTAAAACTGATCAGTGATCGCATTAAATTAGGCTTCCATCTTATTCTTTAAAACTTTATAAACTATGATCTGGTCCTTTCATAAGCTGTTGCCATTTAAACTTGAACGGTGGGATTTTCTGACTGTGCTTGCTCCAAAACTGGAAAAACTTGACGGATGTCAACAGATTCTGCATGGTCCGCTCCCTCTTCTGCCCACTACGATTCCTGTGGCAGGCAGGATGGGAAAATCCCTCCCCAAGGGTCAAATTTGAACAAAAAAAATCATTGGATCCAGTACTGGGCAGAGTGGAACTCAATGCAACTTCACTCAATTAGTCAAACATCAGGAGATTCAATAAACATTGTTGTAAAATATCGTTCATCTCATATTATTGAGGATTTTAATAAAATCTCTCTCTACTCTTACAGAATTAACCATAATTCATGTGATCTAATTAAACAAATGGAGCAGGACTGAGGGGTTGAATGGTCTACACCCGTTTCTGTAACTGTAAAGCAGAAAATATTGATTGTTCCAGTTTCACTAATTTATAATCATTTTTAGTCTTCAACTCTTCATTTATATGTTATGTCAAGGAGTAAGTAATCAGCTCCATCTCC
Source organism: Sphyrna mokarran (assembly GCA_024679065.1). Classification (NCBI taxonomy): domain Eukaryota; kingdom Metazoa; phylum Chordata; class Chondrichthyes; order Carcharhiniformes; family Carcharhinidae; genus Sphyrna; species Sphyrna mokarran. The sequence goes on from JAGIQG010000009.1 coordinate 61,804,629, forward strand.
TCCAGCATTCCCAATGGCAGCACTACAACTGCCATCTAATATTCAGACGTGGATTAGGCTAATGTTTCCTCTTGCTAAATATCAGAAAATCAAAACAGAATTTAAACTTTTAAACTCCTGTCGGTGCCTAGTTGTCTGAAGCCTTCAATTGTTAATTTCCTTTGTCAGTACCTCCTGCTAAGTTCATTGGTGCAATATTTTGCTATCCTGTTCGACTCGTATTCAGGTTCCTTTTTAATATCCAATGCAGAATTATTTTCTTCCAATCCTGCCTTTATCTTTCCCACACTGCTGTCAAAATCTTTATCCAATCTTTTAACTGAAAGATTTTTCTGGTGCTCTATTTATTGGCCTCCGCTCTCAGCAGGTTCATTCAGATTTTTCAAGGCATTGTTCTCAGCTGTTTCACCTTCTTCCCTTGCCAAGCACCTTCTTCATACCTCAGCTTCTCCTCATTCTCTTTGCCAATCTGTCTCAGTGACTCGTCCCCACCTCCAAATTCTACTCCTCCTTGTTCTACATTCCCTTTGCTTCACCAAAGGGAGGAAGTGGTTTGGTGGTGTAATCGCTGGACTACTAATTCAGAGAGCTAAGGTACTCTCTGAAGGACACAGGTTCGATTCCTGCCATGGCAGATGGTGAAATTGGAATTCAATAAAATATCTGGAATTAAAAGTCTACTGATGACCATGAAACCATTGTCGCAAAAACACATCTGATTCACTAATGTTCTTTTGGGGAAGAAGTCTGCCATCCTTAACTGGTCTGGCTGACATGTAACTTCAGAGCAATGTGGTTGACTCTCAAATACCTTCTGAAATGAGGGGCAGTTAGGGATGGGCTAGTAACGTCCACACCCTATAGATATGACTGAAAAGATACTACCACAGTCACTCTGGTTGCTTCCTGCATCTTCCTTGCTAGCTGTCTCTGCTTTCCCAGCCCTTCCACTCATTCAAACACCTTCTTTTCTTCTGACCATGTTTTTATCCACCCAACACTCCTATTCTTTTCCTCCTTCCTGCCAGGTGTAGCGTTTTGATCTTTAATGTCCACATTGCTCCGAGACATTTTACAGTCGATGAGGAGCGCTGTAGGAATGTAAGCAGAAGGTCCAAGTTCATTACAACTGGGAAACTGTTCAAATTAGCACTGTTTAAACACTAAGGACTAATTTCCTCTGCAGAATTTAAACATTCAATTGGCTCGAAGCCTTTCCCCTGGATATGTTGTACTGATCATTTTGTACTCCAGCACTTTAGATTTAAATTTCCAGACTGTTATGATTAAAGTGATTGAATCTTTGTCACAGTAACTGTTCTCTGGCACGCTGAATCTTGAAAGGGGAAGAAAAAACGGCATTTGCTTTAGGTGAGATCTCTCAGCAAACCAATCAATCTGAAATATGAGCAGCTAGAGGACATTTGATGTTTTTGTTATCCCATCTGGCTTTCCCTGTGGCCTATAGTTTGACAGCAAATGTTTCTGAATTGTATTTGAACTGAATTTCTGCACTATAGCATGGTAAATGTCGCAGGATCATCTGACTTTCTGGTGAGGACATTGTTATTCCAGAAAGGTCTGACACATTTCGCACCACCTTCTTTGTCAGAATGTTCTCTGATGTTTATTTGCATTGCTTGGGTGGGTAGGCTGGGGCATAGGGACAGTGGCTGGAGGGGTTTTCAGAACAATCCTTCTGCTTGGCTGTGGATGTGCCCACACCTAACTCAGAGAGCAGTGTTTTATCACTGAGCCACAGGAGCACCCAAAAATCATATCAAATATATTGGGGTGGATTTTCCCATTCCACCTGCCACATTGCGGAAACATCCATTGACCTCGGCCCGGATTTTCTAGTTTCTGGACAAGCACAGCCGAAAAATCCCACTCATAGCGTCAAATACAATAAGGGACAAATTAACATGCATAGTAATCTTTTTCTAGCAGAGTTCGACTATCTTTGATAATGTTACCAGAAATCACACACATAGGTGTGCTTGAGTAACTAGTTTACATTTTCCACTTACATTTAACACAGCATAATTGAGTTTGTGCAACATGATTAAATAAAAGAACAAATAAGTAAATAACTTGGAAGGAAGATTTAATTAAATTACAATAATGATGCTCATTCTGTATTTGCTTTGTTATTTGTAAATCACATTTATAATGGGACTTAATGCTTCCAATGGTGTATTACTGATAATTACATATAACTTAATAAATGTATAGATAAAGATTAATCAACTGTGATTCATTTACCCATTGCTAGATTACAAGATAACAAAATTCAAAATGGATTCTAAGATTTGGAAACAATGCAACCTTTTTAAAAGAAGTTCCAACATTTATTATTGAGTTATTACATGCAGAGTTGATTTGAGGGATCCAAATATGGTATAAATTGAAATTCCATTCAAGATAACATTTTTACATTTTGCATTCCTTCATTAAGGAATGAAAATTCAGCGAACATGAAATCAAAGCAGAATACTCCAAAAGCAGAAAGTGCATTATCCTGAAGTCTGTGGATATTTTCAAAAGATAATTAATTTGAAACATTTAGTCATTTTCCGGCATCAAGGAAAATTGCAAAAGCAAAACACTGTGGGAATGATCTTACCAATGACCTTTGACTGCCTGGTCTTCCACTGCAGTGAGGATGGAGAATTTGGCACCCAGCCATTCACTGCAGCAGGTCTGGAGAATCCACTGGCATGAAAAGCTGTCAGATTCCAGCCTACGGATGCCATAAATCTGACATAAGAACAGAAAATGCTGGGAATACTCAGCAGATCAAGTAACATCAGTGAAGAGAGAAACAGAATTAACGTTTCAGGTCAGTGGTCAGTATTGAGGTTGCTGAGTAGCATTTGATATTTGTGTTGCATAAGTGCCTCAGAATGATGATCTAATGCAAGAGAAAAGGACAGAAATCTTCCCTCACCTTCAACAGCATCACCACGCTGTATTATCCAGCATCAACATCTTGGAGTCACAACTGACTAATAGCCATAAAAAAGCCTGGCTGCCCAATACTGTAAATATACCATCAATGATATATTCACCACTGGCTTCGACTGCTGAGGCAACAGATAAGCAGTTCCACACTAGCAAGAATCGAGTGGGTTTACTTAATCAGTGCTCCTGTCATTGAACTCAATATGGCGTGGTGGCATACCATATGGAATGGAGGCATGGTCGTTAGCACTGCTGCCTCACAGCTCCAGGGACCTGGGTTCAATTCTTGGGCTCGGGTCTCTATCAGTGTGAAGTTTGCATGTTCTCCCTGTATCTGTGTGGGTTTCCTCCAGGTGCTCAAGTTTCATCCCACCGGAGGGTGTGTAGTTTGGTGCATTGGCCATGCTAAACTCTCCATCAATGTATCTGAACAGACAGTGGAGTATGGCGACGAAGGGGATTTTCATGGTAACTTCATTGCTGTATTAACGCAAGCCTACTTGTGACACTAATAAAATAATAAACTTTACTCCTCTACCACCAATGTTCTGTAGCTTCTTTATATGCATACTATAGAAGTATACTGACAGCTGAACAATGAAGAACACTACAGACAGTTACCTGCAGATCTGACCAAAGGACACACTCATCAACTCAACACTCTGATCAAGACCTTTGATCCAGACCTTCAGAGCACCCTTCATGCTCTCATCCTACGTATTCCCCGCATTGAAGATCTCTACTGCCTCTCAAATATACACAAGGTAAACATACTCGGCTGTCCAATCGTATCAGGCAATGGGACCCTGTGTGAGAATCTATCCGTCTATGTCAAGAGCATCCTGAAACCTACTGTTCAAAGAACCTCCAGTTTTTGTCACAACACTACGGACTTTGTAGAGAAACTCAGCGCACATGGAGCAGTTGAACCAGAGACACTCCTTGTCACAATGGATGTCTTGGAGCTCTACATGAACATCCCCCATGACGATGGCATTGCTGCAACTGCCTCAGTACTTAACATCGACAACTGCCAGTTTCCAGCCGAGATTTTACAACTATCAGCTTCATCCTGAACCACAATGTGTCTTCACCTTCAACAACCAGTTCTTCATCCAAACACACAGAACAGCCATGGGGATCAAATTCTCACCTCAATGTGCCAATATCTTCATGCACCGATTTGAACAAAACTTCCTCACCACACAGAACCTTCAACCGATGCAATACACTAGATACATCGATGACATTTTCTTTCTTTAGACTCATGGCGAACAATTACTGAAACAACTATATGATGACATCAACAAATTCCATCCCACCATCAGGCTCACACCATGGACCATTCTGTGGAATCTGTTACATTCTTGGACACGCATCTCCATTACAAACAGTCACCTCAGCACCTCACTGTACCGCTAGCCCATAGATAACCCCACAATGCTCCACTTCTTCAGCTTCCACCCTAAATACGTTAAAGAAGCCATCTCCTACGGACAAGCCCTCTGTATACACAGGATCTGCTCAGATGAGGAGAATCGCAACAGACACCTTCAAACACTGAAAGATGCCTTCATCAGAACAGGATATGGTGCTTGACTCATTGATCGACAGTTCTGATGCGCCACAGCTAAAAACCATTCCAATCTCCTCAGAAGACAAACACGGTGGACAGAGTACCCTTCGTCGTCCAGTACTTCCCCAGAGTGGAGAGTCTATGACATCTTCTCCGAAGTCTTCAACATCTCATTGACGAAGGCAAACATCTTACCAAGGCCATCCCGGCTTCTTTAACGTATTTACGGTGGAAGCTGAAGAAGTGGAGCATTGTGAGGTTATCTATGGGCTAGTGGTACAGTGAGGTGCTGAGGTGACTGTTTGTAATGGAGATGCGTGTCCAAGAATGTAACAGATTCCAGAGAATGGTCCATGGTGTGAGCCTGATGGTGGGATGGAATTTGTTGATGTCATCATATAGTTGTTTCAGTAATTGTTTGCCATGAGTCTAAAGAAAGAAAATGTCATCGATGTATCTAGTGTATTGCATCGGTTGAAGGTTCTGTGTGGTGAGGAAGTTTTGTTCAAATCGGTGCACTTCTTGCCTTCAAACAACCGCGTAACCTCGCAGCAAACTACCCAGCCTTCAGGAGAACAGTGACCACGACACCACACGACCTGCCACAACAACCTTTGTAAGATGTGCCAGATCATCGATAAGGATGCCATCATCTCACATGAGAACAGTATCTACCAGTTACACAATACATACTCTTGCAACTCGGACAACATTGTCTACCTGATATGCTGCAGGAAAGGATATCCTGAGGCTTGGTAAGTTGGGGAGACCATGCAGACGTTACGACAACAGATGAATGAACACCGCTCGACAATCACTAGGCAAGACTGTTCTCTTCTTGTTGGGGAACACTTTAGCGGTCATGGTCATTCAGCCTCTGATCTTCAGGTAAGCATTCTCCAAGGCTGCCTTTAGGACGCACGACAGCACAGAGTTGCTGAGCAGAAACTGAAAGCCAAGTTCCGCACACATGAGAACGGCCTCAACCGGGATCTAGAGTTCATGTCACACTATCTGTAACCCCCACAACTTATCTGGACTTGCAAAATCTCACTAACTGTCCTGTCTGGAAACAATACACATCTCTTTAACCTGTGCTTAAAGCTCTTTCCACTTACATTGTCTGTACCTTTAAGAATTGATTAGCTGTAAAGACTCAGATTCCAATCATTATGCACATAAATTGAGTTTGTGTCCTTTTTACGAACACCCAGAACATCCAGCCACCTGACAAAGGGACATGCTGTCCCGAAAGCTTGCGGCACTTGCTACAAATAAACCTGTTTGGACTTTAAACTGGTGTTGTGGGATTTCTTTATGTTTTTCCTCAGTCCAGCGCCAGCATCTCCACATCATACTACAGGATGCACAGTAGTGACTCGCAAGGTTACTTTAATGGCACCTTCCTACTTCGCGATCTCTACTATTGAGATGGATAAGGGCAGCAATATCATGGGAAGACTATTGCCTCCCAAGTCACATATCATCCTGACTTCGACGAATGTCACTTTTCATTCATTATCACCAAGCCAATATGAGTGATATTTGTGATCTTGTGGGAGTACCAACCCTATAAGACCAAAGTGGATTAATTCACCAGCATCTTTTCAGGATAACTACATAATAAATAATTCCATCGATTCCAGAATTGCGCACACTCTGTGAATGAGTAACAAAAAGAAAGCACTCTAAAACATTCTGAGGAGCACTTGTGGTTCTGAAAAACTAAAGTTAGCAGACTAAGAACAGCAGCTATTTGACTAGCTGTTTAAGTTTGTCTATTTTTTAATGATCTCAGCTTAACAAACATCAGTCACTTTAGCCCTTTCCTTTTTCAGATATTGTGCCTTTTCTGGATTTTCACAACAGACATTTAAATATTGACGGTTATGCATTTAACTGAACAAAATCATGTCGTTTTCTACTTGTTCAAATACTTATTGTTGGCTTCTGCAAGTCAGTCCAACACAATCAGTTTGGATCAGATTCTTGGATCGGTCATGCCTTTATATTTCTAACTGCCAAAGCTTAATTTTTTTGGAACCCAGACTGCATTCTGGTGTAGAATGACTGAGTGAAAAGGAGAAAAGGTGGAACGTGAAAATGAAACGTCTCAAACCCTTAGACAAGCACAGCTAGAGGTGGGAGTAAGTGGAAAAAGGTTCCAATTGCTTCATGGCAGGCAAAGACATCAGCAAGAAAGCAATGTTGCTGAGGTTGTTCCTCCCTCCCCTTCCAATGGAATTCCTACAGCTCCCGCTTATCCAGCTGTCAGGATAGTCCCAGGTACAAGCCTTACCTGGGAGTGTTGGTTTCTTTCTACAGTAAGACTGAATTGAAATGGATGGAGTAAAAGAATACACTTCTTTCATGGTTGTTATGAAGTATTTATCACAGAATTTATCATATTGTGCACATCCTGAGGTTTTGGGCAGCAGTTTTGTTATCTCACGGTATTTGTGGGCTGATTAGAGAGGAACTTTAACTTGACGGTATGACTTTTGGGACTGAAATTACATCATTTATGTGGCCTCAGCCATTTGTAACGTGTGGCGTAAGGGCTTAATTTGAATGGTGTGATATGTTAATGAGACACAGTGTACAGGAAGTGGTTCAGCATCTCAATCTTATTCTCTTTTGCTGAATCTCATGCCAAGGTAGAGACACATTAAATTGTTTCTTAATCAAGTTGTTTGATTTTGATTTTGATTTGACTTATTATTGTCACATGTATGGGATACAGTGAAAAGTGTTGTTGCTTGTGCACTATACAGACAAAGCATACCATTCATAGAGTAAGTATAGCATTCATACGGTTCCTTATCTCAACAGACTCTGCAGATATTCTGAGTTAGCACAAGAAGACCAAGATTATCAAATACTAAGCGAGTGAAAGAATAATTATGGAAAAAAAAACTAAGCCATTATCCAAAACCTTTGAGCAGGTTGCAGGTCTCAAACAAGCACAATTGCAGTTGAATTGGCACTGAGGATTTGCCAGATATCACACTGCATCGGGTGTTGCAGTGAAGGAGAGCAGTGAGCAAATCAGTGCACTATTGCACACGTAGACCAAGTTAACACATTTCACATGAACTAAGAAAACTGAACAGAGACATGCAATGATACAGAAAGAAGCATTAGCTACATTGGCTTGTCAAAAGTTTGAAGATTATGTTCTTGGTCTCCACTTCAAGATAAAGACAGACCGCAAACCCTTACTGACACTCCTAAATTCTACAGAGTTTGCAAAAATGCCTCCATACATATGATTCAGACAGGATAATGAGGTTTGATGCAAAGATAGAGTACATTCTGTGAAAACAGCAGGCCACAGTAGATTCTTTGTCTGAGGTGGGAAGACCTGAACAAGTTAATGTAGCCTTTGTCAAAGAGGGAGAAAATTTTACATCAACAAAAACCATAATTCTACCAACAACAACTCAGCAACTGAATGAAATCAGAACAGCACACAAATCTGATGAAGAATCTGTCCGGCAGAGAGTACTGTATCAAAGAGTGGCCAGCACACATGCCACACAATCCCATTCTCAAACAATACAACAAACAAAGAGAACATACCTGTGTAATTGACGATTTACTCATTTATGACAAGAGATTGATCATTCCTAGATTTCTGAGATTCAAAGTTCTACAAACATTGCACAAAGGGCATTTTGGCATCACAGAACATTAAACCAGAGCAAGATATTGGTGTCCAACAAAATTATTGCAAGTGATTAGATGAACTCAAACAGTATCATTAGTGTTATTCATTGTGGGGAAACAAGAGAACCATTGATGTCATCTTTCTTTGCATCAAGACCATGGGAACACATAGGAAGGGAACTCGTTGAACACAGAGATAAGGAGTTCTTGATTATAATAGGCTACTACTCAAGGTACATAGAAGTTAAAGAATGGCAAGATGACCTTTCTGAAGCAGTGATGCTGTTACTGAAGGAGATATTGTAGCACATGGACAAGAATTTTATGATAAGTAACCTTGCATCCACCTGAAATCACATGTGAAGACATTGGACATGCATCCTGATGTCATTGTGTATTTGCACAATATTTCAGTTGGCAGGCACGTGTAGGAGTTGATGGCGCACTCGATAACAATTGATCAGGCAGTTAAGGCATTTAAAAGCGTTATTGACTAGAATTTGATGTTGCCCGGGTGATTTTTAGGTTGACTCATGGGCAAAATGGGTAGGCAGCCTCCTGTTTTTTCCCTTTTCTCATCCATGGGCAGAATGAAAGGGCTCTGGAGCATTGGCTGCATGAGGGTCTGCTTTTATCTTGAGATATCAGACCTTTCCCTCTGCTTTGATTTGAAGTATTTGCTTTATTAGTCATGTTCTGAGAACTCTTTTACCTTACCAACTTTTTTGGATCATATGTACCCCTTGCAGCCTTCAGCACACAGGTCAGTGCCATCTAGATTTCAGCAGATAGACATTCCACCAGGAGCACCTTCTCTGAAGAGGAAGAGAGGGGTCAAAGGGAGATGACAACAGCTGTCTGCAGGCAGCCTCTCAGGAACAAGTGAGAGGAAAGGTGCATGTACGGAAGGTGCAGAGCCAGCAAGGTGGACGGCACCACAATAGATGCCACTATTACACTGTCTGAGTGAATGGGCAGTAATCTAGCAACCTCAACATGTCATGGCCCAGTGTTGCAGGAGGCTTTGTTCCTCTAGGGTCAACAGTTGAAGTCTTGTTGAAGTTGTACATTGATAAGGCTACACTTAGAACATAGAACATAGAACATTACAGTGCAGAACAGGCCCTTCGGCCCTCGATGTTGCGCCGACCAATTAAGAAAAAGCAATGACCCTCTAACCTAAACCATTCCCTTTTCATCCATAAACCTATCCACGGACCTCTTAAACACCCCCAAACTTGGCGTATCTACAACTGCAGCAGGCAGGGCATTCCAAACCTTCACAACCCTCTGGGTAAATAACCTACCTCTGACATCCGTCCTATAATTACCACCCCTTAATTTAAAGCTATGTCCCCTCATGCTAGCTTTCTCCATCCAAGGAAAAAGGCTACCACTGTCCACCCTATCTAAACCTCTAATCATCTTATATGTTTCAATAAGGTCTCCTCTTAGCTGCCTTCTTTCTAACGAAAACAACTTTAAATCCCTCAGCCTCTCCTCATAAGACCTGCCTTCCATACCAGGCAACATCCTGGTAAACCTCCTCTGCACCCTCTCCAATGCCTCCACATCTTTCTTATAATGTGGGGACCAGAACTGCACACAATACTCCAAGTGCGGCCGCACTAGAGTTTTGTACAGTTTGCAACATGACGTTGCGGCTCCGAAATTCAATCCCCCTACCAATAAAAGCTAAGACTCCATATGCCTTCTTAACAACCTTATCGACTTGATTGCCAACTTTCAGGGATCTATGCACATATCCACCAAGATCCCTCTGTTCATCAACACTATTAAGAGTCCTACCATTAGCCCTATACTCTACACATTTGTTATCCTGCCAAAGTGAATTACCTCACACTTTTCTGCATTAAACTCCATTTGCCACCTCTCAGTCCAGCTCTGCAACTTGTCCAAGTCTCTCTGCAAACTATAACACCCCTCTTCACTATCTACCACTCCACCGACTTTAGTGTCATCTGCAAATTTACTAATACATCCTTCAATACCCTCATCCAGATCATTTATAAAAATTACAAACAGCAGGGGCCCCAAAACAGACCCCTGAGGTACACCACTTGTCACCGAACTCCACGATGAATATCTCCCATCAACCACACCCTCTGTCTTCTATCTGCTAGCCAATTCCTAACCCAATTAGCTAAATCACCCTCTATCCCATACATCTGCATTTTCTGCAGAAGTCTTCCATGGGCCACCTTATCAAACGCCTTACTAAAGTCCATATATACCACATCAACCGCCTTACCCCCATCCACCTCTTTGGTCACTTTTCAAAAAACTCAATGAGGTTAGTAAGGCACGACCTACCCTTCACAAAACCATGCTGACTATCCCCAATCAATTCATTTCTCTCTAAATAACTATAAATCCTATCCCTAATAATTCTTTCCAGTACTTTGCCCACAACAGAAGTAAGACTCATTGGTCTATAATTCCCAGGATAGTCTCTATTCCCCTTCTTGAACAATGGGACAACATTCGCTATCCTCCAGTCTTCCGGCACTATACCTGTAACCAACAACGACCTGAAGATCAGAGCCAGAGGCTCTGCAATCACCTCTCTTGCCTCCTAGAGAATCCTAGGGTAAATCCCATCTGGCCCAGGGGACTTATCTATTTTCAAACCCTCAAGAATATCTAGCACCTTCTCCTTATCTACTTCAATACTTTCCAGTTTACAACCTGTATCCCAGTGTTCTCCACAACTACATTTATGTCTCCCTGCGTGAATACCGAAGAGAAATATTTGTTCAGTGCCTCTCCAATCTCTTCAGGCTCCACGCATAACTTCCCATTGCTGTCTCTGACTGGCTCTAATCTTGCCGTAACCAATCTTCTATTCTTAACATATCTAAAGAAAGCTTTAGGATTCTCCTTGATCCTATCAGCCAAAGTCTTCTCGTGTTCCCTTTTAGCTCTTCTTAACTCACTCGTTAGCTCCCTCCTGGCTAATCTATAGCTTTCCAGTGCACTAACTGAGCCTTCAAGCCTCATCCTGACATAAGCCTCTTTTTTCCTTTTAACCAGCGAATTAACTTTTTTAGTACACCACGGTTCCCTTACTCGACTATTTCTTCCTTGCCTGACAGGGACATACTTATCAAGAACTCGCAGTAGCTGCTCCTTGAATAAGCTCCACATTTCAGATGTTCCCAGCCCCTGAAGTTTCCTAGTCCAACCTATGCACCCTAATTCTCTCCTAATAGCCTCATAATTACCATTCGCCCAGCTATAACTACTGCCCCCAGGTTCATGCCTATCCCTTTCCATCACTAAGGTGAACGTAACCGAGTTGTGGTCACCATCACCAAAATGTTCACCAACTTCCAAGTCTAACACCTGGTCTGGCTCATTGCTCAGCACCAAATCCAATGTAGCCTCACCTCTAGTGGCCTATCTACATACTGAGTCAAAAAACCTTCCTGCACACTTTGTATAAAAACTGACCCCTCTAACGAGCTAGAGCTACAGCTATTCCAATCAATATTAGTAAAGTTAAAGTCTCCCATAACAATTACCCTATTACTTTCACTCCTATCCAGGATTGTCTTTGCAATCCTTTCCTCTACCTCTCTAGAACTTTTAGGAGGTCTATAAAAGACTCCCAACAGGGTGACCTTACCTCTCCTGTTTCTAATCTCAGCTTATACTACCTCAACAGACACGTCCTCATCAAACTTCCTTTCTGTCACTGTGATACAGTCTTTGACTAATAATGCCACTCCTCCCCCCCTTCTACCTCCTTCTCTACTCTGACTGAAACATTTGAACCCCGGAACCTGCAACAACCATTCCTGTCCCTGCTCTATCCATGCCTCTGAAATGGCCACAACATCGAAGTTCCAGGTACTGATCCAAGCTGCAAGTTCATCCACCTTATTGCGAATACTCCTTGCATTTCAAACCATGCTTTACTCCACCCATATGATGCTGTGCTTTACAGTCCTACACTTGGAATACTGTGTACAGTTCTGGTCATCCTATTACAGAAAGGATATTATTAAACTGCGGAGACAAAGAAGAGCAACATAAGGGAGGCAGGGGCACCAGTGAGGCCCTTATTCAATGCACATTCAGCTTATCTGCCAAGGCTTTTCTTCCATCTCATTGCAGGGCTACAAGCTCTGTCACACACATTTCTGAAAATACAATGCCACCATTCCAATGCCACCCACAATCACTGACACAAAATTTGCTGCCTTATCACAAGGTACTGATGAGGCCTGCACCAATGGAAAATATTGAATAATTCAGGACATTGAAACAAAATATTAGTTTATATTTTTACCAGAGATGCAAGCAAGGAACAAAACACAAAATGGTTGCCTGCTGATGAAATGGAATGAATGTTATCCATGAAAGCCCCATCCTGTGCTCATGGTGCCTTAGGATTGCATTTGCAAGTCTTGGTGCCTGCTCCTGGCTGGCAGCAACATTGGAGGCAGATTGTTGCCATGTTGGCCTTGATGGTCTTGGTGATCATCCTCTAATCTGCAGGGCCTGAGTCTGTGAGGATGCAGCAGGTGATAGTGCTGGGCACTAGCCAGACAGAGCGGCGTCAGATTATGTCACCTTTTGGCTTGTCTCTGTCACCCTCAAAACTCAATAGAGATACCACTGTCTTGCTAGCATAGAAAATCAATCACGTTTTTCTTTGGCAGCCATAACCATTCACTTGGGAGGATAGAGATTTGGAGTCACTAGTTGGCTGCCCTCCATCAAGCATGTCCCTTGGAGGCATCCATCTTCCTCTCTCTCACATCAGCTTGCCTTCCCTGTCTAGCATTGGCACAGCTTGTGATACCAGCAGCCAAAATCCTGTAGTGTCACTCTTATGGGTCGGCAAAAGCAGTGTGCCTCAAGATGATATGAAAATCGCTGAGTGCATCCGACTAATGGGGAAACAGCCCATTCTAATAATCTGATAATCCTTTATTTGGAGACAGGACATAATTCCGACCTTTTAACAAAGCCAACAGGGCATTTATGAGCATTTATCTTTGAGGTTTATTTACACTTCTACGTTAACTAGCAATACATATTATTAGGATTTAATTACAGAGAACATCATGATGTAATATGCAAAGTGTCTGAAAAAACATATGTACCAGAATATGGTGTGGTGACCTCTTCCCTTGAGTGGTTAAAAATTCATGCCATTTCTGTTCAGAGGCAGATTTAATTTCCAATTGCTGAGACGTTTGTCACCACAATCTGACTTTTATTTTCAACTCTCGGCGATCAGTGTCAACTTTCCAGGATCACTCAGCCATCGTTATATCCCTCATCGGTCTGAGAGGGATTATTTATTTCTTTTATAGGTGACTTCCTCTTAAAACACAACCTGATGTGTTTTTAATATGTTTCTGGACATTGTGAGCTTCAATTTGTCATCACTCAGCTGGGAAGTAGACCTTAACAGAGCTGAATGAACTGGTAAATAAATTAGACTGCCCCTCAAAGATCCTGTTCACGTTTAATTATATGGCTTGTGGTGATCGAGAGGGTTTGCAAATTCTCAGTGTTTCTTTCCACAAGTATTTTCCTCATCTGCTTGAATTCACAATGCTCCTGAGACAAAGTCTTCTCCAGTGTCCTTGAGCAGCTTGTGTCGCAGATATTTTTCAGCCCTTCCTGACAGTCAGAAGTCCCCAGGGTTTTATGTTATATGAACACACTGGACAAAGAGCCAGGCAAATCCTAGAAATCGAACAACTCCAGCCAGAACAATAAACAATTTCAATAATTTTCCCTGGTTTATTGATCATTGAATCATAGCTTCCCTACAGTTTAAAGTTTATTTATTAATATCACAGGTAGACCTACATTAACACTGCAATGACGTTACTGTGAAAATCCTCCAGTTGCCACACTTTGGCGCCTGTTTGGGGACACTGAGGGGGAATTTAGCATGACTAATGCACCTAACCAGTATGTCTTTTGGACTGGAAACTGGAGCACCCAGAGGAAACCCATGCAGACATGGGAAGAACATGCAGACTCCACACAGACAGTCATTCATGACATGAATTGAAGCTGGGTGCCTGGCGCAATGAGACAGCAATGCTAACCACCGTGCCGCCTCAGTGTAGAAGGAGGTCATGTGGCCCATCAAGTCTGCGCCGACTCTCTGACAGTATCTTACCCAGGCCCTCTCCTCCCACCTTATCCCTGTAAACCTACACATTTACTGTGGCTAATCCATCTAACCTACACATCTTGGACACTAAGGGGCATTTTTTTTCCCGTGGCCGGTAGAGAGGATTCTATCGGATAGGATTGATGTGCATTTGGAAAAGCATGGCCTAATTAAGGGAAGTCAGCATGTCTTACTAATTTGATGGGTTTTTTTTGAGGAGGTGATGAAGCTGATTGAATTGATGGGGCTAAAGGTAGACAAGTCTCCTGATCCTAATGGAATGCATTCCAGGATACTAAAAGAGATGGTGAGGGAAATAACAAATACACTAGTGGTAATTTACCAAAATTAGCTGGATTCTGGGATGGTTCCCACACGTTGGAAAACAGCAAATGTGACGCTACTGTTTAAAAAAGGAGGTAGACAAAAGGTAAGTAACTGTGGGCTGGTTAGCTTAACTTCTATAGTGGGGAAAATGCTTGAATCTATTATCAAGGAAGGAATAGTGAAACATCCCATTGGTAAGATGCAGCATGCATTCATGAAGGGAAGATTATGTTTGACTATTTGGTGGAATTCTTTGAGAACATTACATGTGCAGTGGACAATGGGGAACCTGTGGGTGTGGTGTATCTGGATTCCCAGAAGGCATTTGACAAGGTGCCACATCAAAGACTGCTACATAAGATAAGATGCAAGGTATTATGGGTAATGTATTAGCATGAAAAAAGGATTGGTTGGCTAACAGAAAGCAAGAAGTGAGGGTAAATTGGTATTTTTCTGGTTGGCGATCAGTGACTGGTTGTGTGCCTCAGAGATCAGTGTTGGGACCTTAAATTGTTTATAATTTAGATAGAAGACTTGGAGTTGGGATCAAGCCTAGTGTGTCAAAATTCGCAGATGACACTAAGTTGGGTGGCAGAGCAAAGTGTGCAGAAGATGCTGTAAATCTGCAAAGGGATATAGATAGTCTAAGTAAGTGGACAAGGATCTGGCAGATCGAGTACAATGTTGGGAAATGTGAGGTCATCCTTTTTGATAGGAATAACAGCAAAATAGGCTATTATTTAAATAGCAAAAAATTGCAGTATGCTGCTGTGCAGAGGGAGCTGGGTGTCCTTGTACAGGAATCTCAAGTAGTTGGTTTGCAGATGCAGCAGATAATTAAAAAGGCAAACGGAATTTTGACATTCATTGTTAGAAGGATGGAGTTTAAAACAACAAGGTTATGTTGCAGCTGTATAAGGTGCTGGTGAGGCTACATCTGGAGTACTATGTACAGATTTGGTCTCCTTACTTGAGAAAGGATACACTGGCACTGGAAGGGTTACGGAAGAGATTCACTAGGTTGATTTCAGAGTTGAGAGGGTTGGTTTATGAGGAAAGACTGAGTAGACTGGGGCTATATTCATTAGAATTCAGAAGAATGGGGGGCCATCTTATAGAAACGTATAAGATTATGAAGGGAACGTATAAGATTGAAGCAGGGATGTTGTTTCCTCTGGTGGGTGAAGCTAGAACTAGGGAGCATAGCATCAAAATAAGGGGAAGAAGATTTAGGACTGAGTTGAGGAGGAACTTCTTCACACAAAGGGTTGTGAATCTGTGGAACTCCCTGCCCAGGGAAGCAGTTGAAACTACCTGATAGAATGTTTTCAAGGTGAGAATAGATAAATTTTTGAATTTTTAAAGGAATTAAACGTTATGGTGAGTGGACAGGTAAGTGGAGCAGAGTCCACAAAAAGATCAACCATGATCTTATTGAATGGCGAAGCAAGCTCGAGGAGCTAGATGTCTACTCCTGCTCTTAGTTCTTATGTTCTTGTGATGAGGATAGAGCAGTGGATGTTGCCTACATGGATTTTAGTAAGGCTTTTGACAAGATCCCTCATGATAGATTCATCCAGAAGACTAAGATGCATGGGGTCCATGGTAACTTGGCTACTTGGCATGTCCATAGAAGTCAGAGAGTAATGGAGGAAGGGTGCTTTCCTGATTGGAGATCCATGACTAGCAGTATTCCACACGGATCTGTACTGGGACATCTGCAGTTTCTGATATATAATATATATATATATATAAATGTAGACAGGTGGGTTAGCAAGTTTGCAAATGACACAAAGGTCGGTGGAGTTGTGGATAGTATAGAAAGTTGTCAAAAGATATAGCGGGATGCAGATCAGTTGCAGAGATAAGTGGAGAAATCTGAAAAAATATGAGGATCAGTATTTTGGGAGATCAATTGTAAACAGTAAGTATATAGTAAATGGCAAGATACTCATAGCTCCCTGAAAATAATCACACAAGTAGGTATGGTGATAAAGAAGGCATATGACATGCTTGCCTTTATTGATTAAGGCATTGAGTACAAGAATCAAAATGTCATGCTGCAGTTTTTATAAAACTTTCCTTAGGCAACACTTAGAGTATTTCATTCAATTCAGGTCATCACACTACAGGAAAAATGTGGAGGCTTTAGAAAGGGTGCAGAAGAGATTTGCTAGGATGTTGCCTGGATAAGAGGGGATGAGCTGTAAGGAGAGGCTGGACAAACTAGGGTTAGAAACATAGAAGCCAGAAGCAAGAGCAAGCCATATGGCCCTTCAAGCCTGCCATGCTATTCATTTTGAGCATGGTTGATCATCGAATTCAATATCCCGATTCCCCTTCCTCCTGTATCGCTTGATCTCTTCAGCTCCGAAAGCTATATTTAATTTCTTTTTGAAATCAGATGTTTTGGCCTCAGCTACATTCCGTGGTAACGAATTCTACACATTCACCATCTTCTGGGTGAAGAAATTTCTCCTCACCTTGGTTCTAAAATGTTTACCCCTTATCCTCAAATTATTTACCCTTTGTTTTGGACTCCCCCGCTATTGGAAACATTCTGTCTGGATCTACTCTATTTAACTCTATTAGAATTTTATAAGTTTCGAGGATTGTCTTCTCTGGAGGGATGGAGGCTGAAAAGAGACCTCATACATAGAAGCCTATAAAATTATAAGAGACATAGATCGGGTTGACAGTCAGAACATTTTCCCAGAATTGAAATGTCTAATAATAGGAAGCATGCACATAAAGTAAGAGCAGTAAAGTTCAAAGGAGATGTGAGGGGCAAGTTTTTTTACACAGAGAGTGGTAGATGTCTGGAAGGCATTGCCAGAAGTGGTGGTACAGGCATTTAAGGGGCTTTTAGATAAGCACGTGATTATGCAAGAAATAGAGAGATATGTCAGGCTGAAGGGACTCATTTCATAGAATCATAGAAATCACAGAAACATAATAGTGCAGAAAGAGGCCATCTGACCCATTGAGTCTGCACCGAACACAGTCCCACCCAGGGCCTACCCCCATACCTGTACATATTTACCTGCTAATCCCTCTAACCTACGCATCTCAGGACACTAAAAGGCAATTTTGGCATGGTCAGTCAACCTATTCTACTATCTTTGGACTGTGGGAGGAAACCAGAACACCAGTTTGGCGTCATGTTGGCATGGGCTGAAGGATCTGTTCCTGTGTTTGACTGTTCTATGTTCTATGTTGTATATATTTGCAGTTTTAAACCACCTCAAATCTGAAAACAGGAGACCGTGAGTGGAAGCAGCAAGAACACCAATTCAACCTGAAGCCAGATGAATTACATTACAAATGGGAATTCCTTTGAACTTCTTATAGACTCCAATTTCTTCAGTGTAATCTTCCCCACTCGATAATCTGTTTGTGTGTGTGTGTGTGTGTGCGCACTCATGTCTGTGTATGTGCGTGCTTCTTTTGCATTAACCAAATAAGCAAAATAAAAAAAGGAAGGATGAACTAAAAGGCAACCCTATAATAAGATAGTGCATTAAAGGAAACAGAATTTCATGCATGTGCACACATACACATGTGAAAGTCGAAGCATATATCATGCTTTTACTTAGATCAGTTTAAATATAATAAAGTTAACCTCTTTCTTTGTCAAAAGTAAAACCTGTCCTATTTGTTCTTTATGTTCAGTGGGTAAACAGTTAAACAAATCCCTGAAGGTAGCAATATAGGTAAGAATGGTGATCAGAATAGTGCACAGGATACTTACCTTCCTTGACTGAGGCATGAAATATATGAGCTGGGAAGTTATATTGGAACAACAGGACACTAATTAAGCCACAGCTAATGTAGTGTGCACAGTTCTGGTCACTGTGCTATCAGAAATATATGATTGTGCTTGGAGGGTACAGAGGAGATTGAACTGGACTGGAGAATTGTAGTTATGAGAAAAGATTGCATTGGCTGAGGTTTTTTTTCTATAGAACAGAGAAGATTAAGGGGGGGCACAATTTGAAGTGTATATAATGAAGAGGGGTCAAGATAATCTGAACAGGAAGAGCCAGTTCCCCTTAGTTGAAGAGTTCATAACCAGCAGGCCGAGATTTAGAGGGTTTGATGGGAAATATTTTCACTAGTAGTTGGAGGTGACCCAGAATTCATCATATGAAAGCACAGCATAGGCAGAAATCCTTGTAATATTTAAAAAATCATTGGATATATATTTGAAGTGCTGTAACCTTCCAAGACTTTGGACCTTAAATTAGAAAATGAGATTTGGTTGGATGGTTGTCAGCCAAAGAGGACACAATGGGACGAATGACCTATTTGAATGCTATAATTTTCTATGATTGCTACATTTTATAATAAAATGTAGAGGCTGTTTCATTATCCCACATGCAGTCTTCCAGGACTAAACTTCACTCCTATCTTGACAAGGCTCTGGTTTAGAGACCTCGGTTTTGAACTCACCCTGATATTCAAGGGTTACCGAGGATCAGAGAAACGTCTTTGGTGTTGCTGGAATTCCCATCCCTTTTGAGGAATGAGGGAGGTGGGGAGGAAGAGAGAGGCATTGAAATAAAGATGGCAAGAGATGAAAGAGAAGAGGCAAGAGCTAGATTGGGGAGGGAGAGGTGTAGGAATGAGGGATAAGAAACAGTTAGAGGGAGATGGAGAGGGAGACAGAAAGAAAAAAGGGGAAGAAAGAGCAATATGTAAAGAGGGATAGAGATAGAAGGATAGGTAAAGATGGAAAAAAGAGTGGAGGGGGAGGAGAGCGCATTTTTAAAATCAAAATAAAAAGATCTCAGTTTAGATTGATAGGGTTAACTTTGTCACAGCTTTTGAATACTTTCCAATTTTTATAAATACAAAAGTCTGTAATTTCTTTTCAACATCCGGCTCGAGAGAGCATTTATGCAGCAGTGCTACTTATTATTCAGTAACTTCTCCTATTTCATCATTTTCAAGTGATAAAGAAGGAATTTCATGCATACTCAGCCAAGTCCATGTATAAAGAAACACATTCATTCTCCTTCCAATGGTCTCTTACAATTAATAACGTTACAAACCCAAAACGTTTAGTCTTAGAAATATCTGAGAGAAACTGACTGTTTGATGCTGAAAGCTACCTTGATTTCTTTCACAGGTAAAAGTTTAGCTCACAAACTCCAGTTCTGGATTTTTCTCTTTTGTCACCTCCTGTAATCACAGTAACCTTCTCGTCCTTGGAAGGTCGTGTTCATGGTAGGAAGGGAAGGGGGGAGGGGAAGAATAATGAACTGAGGCAGACACCTTAACTCCAATGCAAGAACACCTACCCCAGATCGCCATGAATAGTGCAAGGCCTTGACATATTTAATTTTTTTATTGCCACATGTATTGGGATATGGTGAAAAGTATTGTTTCTTGAATGCTGTACACATAAAACATACTTTTCATAGAGTACATACAGAAGACGGAAAGAGAGGGTGCAGAATATGGTGTTGCAATTATAGATAGGTTATAGATTAATATGTGGAAGGTTCACTCAAAAATCTGATGGCAGCAGGGAAGAAGCTGTTCTCGTGTTGGTTGGTACCTGTTCTTAGACTTCTGTATCTTTTTTCCTGACAGAAGAAGGTGGAAGAAGGTACGTCTGCGGTGCATGGGGTGCTTGATTATGCTGGCTGCTTTGTTGAGGCAGCAAGAAGTGCAGACAAAGTCAATGGACAGGAGACTAGTTTATGTGATGGACTGGACTTCTTTCATGACTCTTTGTAGTTCCTTGCTGTCTTGGTCAGAGCAGGAGTCATTCCAAACTGTGATGCATCTGGAAAGGATACTTTCTACTGTACATCTGTAAAAATTGGTGAAAATAGTTGCCATATGCCAAATTTTCTTAACCTCCTCTTCCTTAACTATAGCATCAGCATGGAGGGATCAGGACAGGTTACTGGTGATCTGAACACCAAGAAGCTTGAAGCTCTGAACCATTTCTATAAACTGGGAGCATTTGTCTGCGCGCAAGCAAGATGGCATACTGCTCTGCTAAAACAAGTATAGTAGTTCCACATATTTTCTCTGTACAAGTTGCAGGGTTTTCACTGCTTGAAGAGTGATGTGTAGGAGGCATTACTGTTCACAATTTCCAGATTGCGATCAGCTACCACAGTATTTAAAGATCACAGCGCACACATACTGAATTTCGATTTAAGAGTGGCACACTGCGTGGGGAAAATGCCTGTTGCTTGAATAATTTATGTCACTCTACTTCTAATCTTTTGAAAAGCATTCAGCCTCACTGTGAAAGGTTCAGGGAATTGTTAATGTTTTCGTTTCAAAATAGACTGTTTTTCTTTATTTGCAGATTAAGGAATGTGATTGACTCAAATATATCCTTAATCTGTTTTTAAACCATGCCAGTCATTTTTGGTACAAAATATTATCAGAAACAAAGCAGTTTCTGGCTTGATGTAACCTCCAATACTGTTTGTTCTTCCCTGTTACCTAAACGGATTAAAGGGAAGAATGAAAAAGAATTATTTTCAACTGAAAATTAAACAATATTTTTGCAGTAGCAGAAATGGGAATAACAGCCATGAAGTGGAAACCATTGTATGCATTGATATCAAGACAATTTATAGTTTCTGTCTCTCTCACCATGTATAACCCATTTGGAACTGATTTATAGGATTTTTTTTCACATTTTAATTTATTGTTGGCAGTTATGTCCAGTCAGCCAAAGGAATGTGACAACTAATCATGCAAATTAATAGCAATCTGTATCTTGGTTTATGCAGTCACTATAGTATACTTCCTGTATGTGTCCAACAAATCTTTTTAGACTTCTTTAAAGCACTAAGCAGAACAAATTCAATACATTCCAGCATTACACATCCCAACATGATGCACAAATTAGTTGTTCAATAACAGTTTTTGCATCTTGAACATGAACTGCCAGAAACAGAGCCCTTAATAATAAGAGGAAAGCCATTTCAAAGTGATAGAGCTTGAATAAGCAAAGGTGAAATATAGACCATTCACTGTTACTGTTGATTCACGCCCTCAGCACGCGGGGTGTGTATTTAATTATTTGCTGTGTGATTATTCTTCCAGAACGTGACACCCAGACAGACTTGGGTGCACAGCTGAGCTGGGTCGAGCAGAAAAACTCCATAGGAGACATTGGGTGCCGACTAATAAAGACTGAACCTTGTATTTTCATTTTGTGTACCATATGTAAACTAATCTGGATTTTGTTTTGAGCAGTTAAATAGCTCCTACCCAAAGCAAAGTTGGATTCTGCATGTTCTCGTCATGTCTGCATGGGTTCTTCTGGATCCTCTGGTTTCCTCTCAGAATCCGAAAGATATGCTGGTTCGGTGCATTGTATAAATTCTCACTCAGTCGCCCAAACAGACAGCTGAGCGACAAGGGGATTTTCATAGTAATTTCATTGCAGTCTTAATCTAAACCTACTTGTGACACCAATAAATAAACGTAAAAACATAAACTTACAGATGCCGGGTAAACCATTAATGTTCTTATAGGGTTTCAGTTAACACAAGTTTGGTCCGCTCTTTGGGAGCTTGATTATTTGAGTACGTTGGGTTTTGAGGGCACAAGTAAACACTAGCAATTTTATCTCATTGTGTGTATGCAAATGCATACCACTGAATCGGATAGAAAGTTATATCCAACAGACAAATTCCTTGTTTATAATGGATGACTGCCTTGCACTGGAAGCTTGAACATAATTTTCAGTCTCTTTTCATTGCCTTTGATGCTGCCATAACCTATCTATTCTTATTACATTCCTGGACCATTGGACCTGATTCCACTTTCATATTGGTTTCTCACACTTCATACTCCACTTACTCATCCCTTCTTAGCTCTACATGAGTCTCTGATTTGTCTCATTCTGTGTTCTTTTTTCTCCTGTAATTATAAATTATGCCCTTTAATAATGATCTATTAATACCAATGCATTGTACAGATTGGTCTCTTTCTACTCCAGTGTGAAAGTCTGGAGATTTTCCTCCATTGTAATATCTAACATGCACACCAAAAACCCATCTCCTGTTTTTATAACAGATGGTGCCTGACTACTTTTTCAAGTTTCCAACAACTGCATTCTTTTATTCCAAGGCTTTCTTATACAGCCTCCCAAAATTCACCTTCATGGTGTTCAAAAGTCTGTTGTCCATATCCCACGCCATCCGAAGATCTGGATCACCCCTGGACTTGCTCACCTACCTAGGTACCAGTTCTCAAATGGCTCAAGATTATAATTTTTATCTTTCTGGAAAGGTGGGGACAGATTTGGGAAGTGACAATATATTCAAGGAGTTTGAAAAGCAAAGGGAAGTTGGAGATCTGGGCAATAATTTCATAGAATCATAGAATCCCTATAGTGCAGAAGGAAGCCATTTGGCCCATCAAGCCTGTACTGGTAACAATCTCACCTATCCATTGCCCCATCACCACAACCCCACATATTTACCCTGCTAATCCTCCTGAAACTAAGGGGCAATTTAGCATGGCCAATCAACCTAACCTGCACATCTTTGGGCTGCAGGAGGAAACCGGAGCACCTGGAGGAAACTCATGCGGACTCCACACAATCACTCAAGGCTGGAATTTCATCTGGGCCCCTGGCACCCGTGAAGCAACAGTGCTAAACACTGTGTCACCTTGCCAGCCCCCTTTGCAAAGAGTCAAAGCTTGTTTTTTTTTTGATTAAAGGGATGATGATAGCAGATCTAAAGGAGAAAGGAACAATACCTGAATAGAGTACACCATTTACAATGCTGGATAACATGGGGTTCAGGAAGGGAAGTTGGATGATCAGCAGTTTGATGGTAATAGGATCAAGTAAACAGGAAGTGGAAACAAGGGAAAGATGCACGTCAGGGCTAACATTGGGAGGGAGAACTGAATGTAGTTTGATGAGATGGGGTAATGGAATGTAACAGAGGCAGTTGATTGGATAGTCCCATTCTCAGAGCATGTACTGTTGAAGGTGATGTTGGAGTGGACAGGGAAAAAGCTTTAAGAAGGTGGTTTATAGTAGAGGTAGGAAACCAGGGGTTACTTGGAAGAGCCAGCAGTATTATCATATAAGAGTAATATTTTTGGTGATCTAGCCAATTCTAACAGCAGATACCTAAACCAGATATCAAGTCTGCATCCCTTGGGCTTCAAGGAATGATGCTTCTTTTTGATTGATTTATTAATGTCATATGTATCGTGATCCAATGAAAAGTATTGTTTCTTGCGCACTATACTGACAAAGCACACCATTCATAGAGTACATAGGGGAAAAGGAAAGGCTAGGGTGCAGAATGTAGTGTTACATTGCTAGAGTGTGGAGAAGGATCAACTTAATATAACTATCCTAGATGCAACAGCCAAGGTGAGAGAGAGTAATTTTTTGTTGAGGACTAGAGTGAAATGACCAACAACAGAAAATATAAATCAACAACTTTCATGGTTGGAATGTAGAATTAACAAAAAAATTTCAGGTAGCTGAGGATTCAGGAACTACAATCTAAATCTGATGTGTCATTAAAATTGCCAATTGTGTCCAAATAGGGCAAAATCAAGAATCAAAGAGAGCACAAGAAAGGAGTGAATGGCACCCATCACGACCCCCTCCCTCCACCATGTATTCAGCAACAAAATGGTAGAGCAAACTAACAGACAAAAGTAGCTCCACCTGCATTTCTTCTAAGACTAACTGCAAAGGATGTGGTTGTCTTTTCATCAGAAAATAAAGATAAAATACATCAGCCACATAGTCAAAGGTGAAGCACACCACATCTTCAGAAAAAAGGAAACAGCTAATGCCATAAGAATCATAAGAACCCGGAGCAGGAGTAGGCAATTCAGCCCCTCGAATCTGTTTCATTACTCAATATGATCATGGCTGACCTTATCTTGGCATCTATCCCACTTTCTTTCCAATCCCCACAACCCTTCAATCCATTATTAGTTTAAAAATTCTGTCTGTCTCCTGCTTAACTTTACTCAATGCCATGGCATCCACTTTTAATCAAGGTAGTGAATTCTATAGATTCATGGCCCTATGAGAGAAGTAATTTCTCCTCATCTCTGTTTTAATCAGTTTCAATATTATGGGGTTTTGTAGTTTTGTGGTGAGGCCTCCCTGTTTCCAGTTCAGCTGTGTCATTGCTTGCATAGCTTACTTCTGTCATCAAAGAGAGAGAGAAATACCTGCAAAAGCTTTTTGCAGGGGTGCTGCTGCTGGCTTGCTTTTCTCTTCTGTGTCACACACATGTTCTGACATTCCAGCACTGGCTCACACATACTTGGGTGAACTTTTCAACTGGCTTTTATCTCAGTCTTTGTATATTCCTGGAAGGCAAAATCCATCTGGGACATTATACACAGGATTATTTTGTTCAGATGATACTCATTTTCCATTGATTCCACCAGACACGGCAATGAGTTTCTATAAGCTTTAGAAGTATTATTTTTCCTGGAAACAGGGTGGCGTTCCATTGTATCTCTCAAAATATCACCCATTAAAAATTCAACCAGTGACTGACTTTACATTCTCAGCCATCTTTGGTTTATGTGTCCGTATTTTAAAATTTTCAGATCTTATTTAAGTTCAGTATTTCTGGACATTATTCACTGTCATTCCCCATCATTATGACAGCACAGAGGTTGGAGCCTATCATTTCCGGTGTGGTAACAGTGGAGACCTCCTTCAGAATACTTCCAGACCAAACCCTAACATAGCGCCTGGTAGCCAAAATCTCAGCTTTCATTGCAGCACAGGTAGAAGCCATCCAGCATCTTCAGTGCTGCAGGGGGAACTCAGAATGAAGTCATACACCCTCAGCATGTAACCAGCATAGTTTTAGATACCAATGTGAAAACAGTCAGCAACCTATGCACCAACAGAATACCAGGATGGAGAGATGCCATCTTGGGAGAGGCAGTGGCCTCACAGTGCATGAACCTGCTGCACTCTTTTGGGATGCCAGCTTTCATGTTCTCAACTATGTCACTAGACCAGTAATGCTGCTGGGTTGCTGTAACTCATGCTGGGACCATACAAATCAATGATGGGCCTGAACAAATAGGGATCACGCATCTGAATTTTGCTGCCAGTACTCTTTATAACCATCTGAAAAAGAAGACTACAACCCTTGTTTGTTGCTTAATCTGTAAGATAGCAGTTCCAGCACGGCAGCATACTTTCAATATTGAATCATAGAATCACTACAATGCAAGAGGAGGCCACTGACAATAATCACATCCAGGTCCTATCCTTATAACCCCATGTAATTTCCCTGACACTAAGGGGAAATCTCACCTGGACATGTTCCCTATCACCTCAAGTACTTACCCTGCTAATCCCCCTAACCTACACATCTTGAGGAACTAAGGGGCAATTTAACATGACCAATCCACCCCACCTATGCATCTTTAGGAATCCAGAGCACCCGGAGGAAACCCATGCAGACAAGGTGAGAATGTGCACAATCCACGCAGACAGTCACCTGAGTTGGAATTGACCCCCGGTTCCTGGCACTGTAAGCAGTATTAATCATTGTGCTACCGTGCTGCCCCTCAGAGTTAAGTTATATGATTATATTCAGGGCAGGGTGGCAACCACAACCTAGTGACTTAGTATCGAGAATCTATCAATTAAGAAACACTTTGGGTTTTATTTCAAAGTCTATAGTTTTTCTACAAGCCCTATTAAAATTAAGCACTTCAGCTTTTGTTGAGATTAGTAGTCATCATTTTTCACCTAACTTACATTCCTCTCATTTGCCTTGATCACAGGAAAGCTTGTTAATATTACAATTAAATTTGTGAAATGCTGTGAGATCTTTGCCTTGTAATTTTGTACTCTTACATTATCCTGCAAATGCATTGCAACATTATTCTAATTCCTCATTTCCTCATGAATTTTTGTAGAAAATATCTCACGTGCTTCCCCTTCAAATTGTATATTCACTTGATGACACTTTAATTATTGAAATTAATTCACAAAAAATATATATTTCTTGCAATTGCAATGGGCAAAACTCCTTTTTTAGCCATTGCTAATGAATGATAATAGTTATACAAGAATCCTTTACATAGAATGTATGCAGTTGATATCAGCCTCTTACTGAAGAATTAAACCATACTTCAAATATAATTTAATTGCACATATGTTTAATGCTCAATGGAGTATAGCAAAATTGTTACTCAGCTAATTATGTTCCATTCCAACCTTTAATTATTGGCTTATGTTGTGTTTCTCCACTTGAGCAACAGTGTTTAACACCTACAATTATTTTTACCGACCAAAATACAACTTACCAATCCTACTTGCCTAATAGCACTTAATACCGCCAGAAAATATTTTTGTCACCAGGAGTGAATGGAAAACAGGATCCAGGAAAATGGAAACTCCACTGATAAGTCATGGGCTACTTCAAGTGCTGCCACTAGATGGTGTCCAGTTGAAAATGTTGTTAAGGTTATGCCTGACCACATTTTATGAAATCATTACCCAAAGCAGGCCTACATTAAAAGTTGCTAGTCAGGATATCTTAAACAAAGGGCTTGTTCTTTAAACAATGTGAATAGTGATGAAGAAGCTAATGTTTGAAACCAGAGCACAAATATACAATTCCACAGGGAAGCAGTTTGGATAGCTACTCCTTGTTTTAAGTGCACATTTGAATATGTACTGCGTATAAAAAGTTATGCTTTTTCGCGAATCCTTTTATCATATTAAGTTGAGAAGGATAATTATTAAATGCTACAACTTGCACAAATGGCCTAATTTCACAGCTTAAAAACAGGCATGATTTCTTTAAAAGTATAAACAAAAAAAGATATCTAGTGAAGAAAAAAGCCACAAACAAACTTTTATCTATGTCACGACATCTTGCGACTTTGCATCTACTGGTCATGCCTTCTTGGCCTTTTGGCTAAGATCGATCGTATTTTTGATCCTGACCTTGGCCAATGAGGTTACACTGAGGTGTCACCTGAAACAATTTTTTAAAAGCATTTTTAAAAGCTTTTTGCCTAAGATGAAACCTAGATCAAGCTCAGGAGGGGGTGTAATGCCTCATCCTGTCAGCTTGGATCTTGTTTGATTGAGCCTAAGACAGGAGGAATGGCCTGTCTTGTCAGCTTGGATCTGTTTAGAATTTGATTTTTGATTGGGAAATAAGTACAAAAGGTACACGAAAAAGATATCCACTGGTCACATCTGAACATCTGAAAGGCATTTAAAACGGTGAATGAAACAATGGAATAGAATTCTTCATTTTCATTCATGAGGATTAACAATAGGTGAATGAGAGTTTTGAAATCTGTTTCCTTCTTTTAAAGATTCTAGGCATTAAAATTTCACACCAACAAGAAGCATATTTATCCGAAAATGCTAGCTCCGTAATTTTAACAAAGAGGCTAACCAGTTTTAAAATAAATGTGTTAACTCTTTTAAAAAGGAGTTCAGACGATGAACGTGTTTTCCATTCAAGTGCCCAGTTGTTCAAATGCAGTTTCCCTGATATTGGCAAAACTGGCGCAAAAAAAGCTGCAGAATTTTAAACACAAGTTGTGTTCAGTGTGGTTTGAATTTCTGTGATTTTCTGTGCTAGTTTTTAAAACACCCCATTAGAAGTTGATCTTTCTATAAAACTAGCCACACCCCCAGGATAAATGAATCACTAGTGAGGGATTGTGCTAATTGTGCTTCTTTGTAGGTTTTTGATGAGGCGAGAACTTCTGGGCCCGAGGAAGCTAATTGGTTATGTTTCAAAAAGCTATTAAATTTTTGATTACATTTACTGAGGAGTGCACAACTGTACCCCAATCTAATGAGAAAATTGTCCTGTATATTTTTGAAGCAATTTCCATTCATTTTAAACCAGGTTGCTCATAGCTGGTGGATTAAATATGCTTAGTTCTTTGTGATATACCCATTTGTTATTATGTTAATCGAATATTACAGGGGCACCACAATTGAGTATTTCAAGAAATACTTTTTCAAGCAAAACTGTTTTGAACATTGTAAATTTGCAACACTTAACAAGATAATATTTTAATTCATTCAATTATATTAACTAATATTAATGATCTGAATTCACACATTCAAACTACTGAGTAATAGATACACAGCTGATCTCCTCCCAGTGAAATATGCAATACAAGTTTATTTTTCTAAACTAAATCTAAACCATCTACTAAAAGCAGATAGCTCACCACTGATAGGTTATTCACCATAGTTACATCTGGAGCCCACACTTTTGGTCTGAATGTCGCCTATTTATTATTTAGCAAACCACTGAATTGGCTCATGTATCCTCTTTGCATACCAGGGGTATTCAGTATACTCAAAGGTCTCAAGGGAACTTATTGGTTCTTGTTCTCTTAAGATTTAATCGCACAATTCACTGTGCCACTTCCTCTTTCTGCCTCCTGTATTGCACCTGTGTGTGATATGTAGCCGTCGCCTGTGATGGTTAAACGCCACAGGCACAATATGTTTATACACATTTTCCACAGTAAAACTAACACCTTGGTTGCTATGCTGGCCACTTTCCTTAGGAACTAGTTCTTCAAGCAACTCTGGAAAGGTGTTTCAAAAGAATAAATATGACTTTCTTTTCCTTTATTCTGTCTTGAAGGAAGTGTCAGCTGAAATCCACTCTTAGTCCAGGGAATTAGGGGAAGACTGCAAAGAATCTTCTTTGCAGAAAACAGCTTCATTTAATAAATGAAGATAGTGTAATCTTGGCAAGTGATAAGCATCACTCTGAATTAAATTCCTTTCATCAACCAAAAACCATTTTTACAAAGTAGCACTCTTCAGTGTTGTTAGGCCCTGTTTGTTTAGAAGCCCTGCAAGAATCCAACACAGAGAAACAGCCATCATCTTTGCTTGCAAAGTCTTGTTTAGTAATGGCTGGCATCTTCCAAGCAGCAGCAACAATCATCCAAAATTCTATCCATCAGACTCTGCACTACAATTCCTCCTATCCCAGCTTTCCCAGTAATAGACATAGACATAGAATAATACAGCACAGTACAGGCCCTTCAGCCCTCGATATAGTGCCGAGCTATGACTGAATCCAAGATTAAGCTATCCCACTCCCTATCATTCTGGTGTGCTCCAAGTGCCTATCCAATAATCGCTTGAAAGCAATCTGCCACACAGTATCCATTGGGGAACTCTATGGGAGCAGAGTATCCTCAGTAAGATCGGACATGCTTTTTATGGCACTAGATGCTCTATGATGAGTTCAACTGTCCAATTTTCAATGGGTTGGTAATAGTTAAGTGAATGGATGAGTGGATAAATGAGTGAATGGTTAAATGGGTTATGTGGCTAAATGGCTAGGGTGTGATAGGTTGGGCAACTGGTTGACTTGTGAGTGGGTAGGCGGTGAGGTGGCTAAGCAATGAGGTATGTAGATGAATGAATGCGGTGGTTAGGTGGATGAGACGAGGAGGTGGGTGAGTACAAAAAATAAAGAACAGCACGGCACAGGAAACAGGCCCTTCATGCCTCCAAGCCCGCGCCACCCATTTTAACACTCAGTGAGTGCCTTATTCAAGTCTTTTGTCGATCATTGATGTTTTTGTCTACCTCTAATGGATTCCACAATAAAGGGGGTACAAATTTAGGGACTTATACGTGTGCCAGATTAAGGAAGATCCAATTCAGGGACAATTTATTGACACCAATCAGCCTAAAAAACACATTTTTGGGATGTGGGAGGAAACCCGGAAAAAAACCTACACAAGCACAGGGAGAATGTGCAAACTCCCACAGACATTGATCCAAGTAGGCGATCCGACCCGGGTCCCTGTAACTGCACAGCAGACAGTGACGGTCACTGAGCTGTCATGTTGCCCGTCAATTGGCCCAGTTTAAGTGTACACTAATGGATGTAAAACACTAGGCAATTCTTGAAGCAACATCCAAGAGCAACCCTCGCATGACCCACCTGTGTATGCCCCTTGTTGGCCAACAAGGCAGGCCGACTTGCCTGTGGATGTAAAAAGGAAACATCAACAAACGTCAATAAACATATAACAGGCTATACAGACATTAATGGAAGATTCCCAATAGCTCCAACCTAAGTGACAAGGTGAGCTGTAAAATTTGTTGGATGGCTGATAGGAATCTAGTAATTCCCAGGAATGTCCTGAGGCTCTTGATCTTCAATTAGAACATTCTTTTGTATCCCTCCATCTCCAGTCTGCTCATGTGCCTATCCAGGTAAGTCTTAAACAACCCTAGCATGTCTGCCTCCACCACTCTACTTGGCAGTGCACTCCAGACCCCCACAACCCTCTGTGTAAAAACAGCCCTCTAACATCTGAGTTATATCTTGCCCCTCTCACCTTGAGCCCGTGACCCCTCATGATTTTCACATCCAACCCAGGAAAAAGCTTCCCACTGTTCACTCTACCTATTCCCTTCATAATCTTATACATCTCTATTAGGTCTCCCCTCATTCCCCATCTTTCCAGGGAGAATAACCCCAGATTGCCCAATATCTCCTCAAAGCTAAGACTCTCCGTACCAGGCAGCATCCTGGTAAATCTCCTCTGCACTCTCTCTAAGATCTTCATGTCCTTCCGGTAGTGCAGTGACCAGAACTAGAAGCAGTACTCCAAATATGGTCTAACCAATGTTCTGTACAACAATAACATCAGAAACCAGCTTTTATACTCTAAACCCCTTCCTATAAAGGCAAGCATACAATATGCCTTCTTCACAACCTTTTCCATCTGTGCTGCCACCTTCAAGGACTTGTGAACTTGCATACCTAGGTCCCTCTGTGTTTCTGTACTCTTAATGGACCTACCATTTATTGTACAACTCCTCCCTGCATTATTTCTTCCAAAATGCATCACCTCACATTTATCTGGATTAAATTCCATCTGCCATTTCTCTGCCCAATTTACCAACCTATTTATATCATGCTATATTGTCCGACACTGTTCATCACTATCAGCAAGTCCAACCATCTTTGTGTCATCCACAAACTTGCTGATCACTCTAGTTACTCCATCTTCCAAATCATTTATATATATCACAAATAGCTGAGGTTCCAGTATGGAGCCCTGCAGAAAACCACTAGTTATAGACCTCCAACAAAAGGAAAAGACCCTTCAACAGATACCTCTGCCTCCTGTTACCAAGCCAGTTCTCAATCCATCTAGCCACCTGTCCTTGTATCCCATGAGCCTTAACCTTTTCCACCAACCTGTCATGAGGGACCTTGTCAAACACCTTACTGAAATCCACATAGATGACATCCATGGCCTTCCCTTCGTCAACCGTTTTGGTCATCTCCTCAAAAAATTCCACCAGATTTGTAAGGCACGACCTCCCTTATACAAAATCATATTGCCTGTCACCAATGAGATTGTTCCATTCTAAATGTGCATATACCTTTCTATAAAAATCCTCTCCAACAAATCCTACCACTGACGTCAAGCTCAGCAGCCTATAATTACTCGGGCTATCCCTGCTACCCTTTTTAAACAATGGTATCACATTCACTATCCTCCAATCCTCTGGGACCTCACGTGTGTCCAAAGAAGAGACAAAGATTTCTGTTAGAGGCCCAGCAATTTCATCTCTGTCTCCCTGAGCAGTTGAGGATAAATGCCATCATGCTCTGGGGATTTGTCAGTTTTAATGTTCCCTAAAAAACCTAACATTTTCTCCCTTGTAATGGAGGTTTTCTCCAACAAGTCAACAACTCCCTCTAAGACACTCCCAAGCCAATAAGTCCCTCACTTTTGTGAATACTGACGCAAAGTATTCATTCAGGATCTCCCCTATTTCCTGAGGCTCTAAAAGTAATTTCCCTCCTTTGTCCCTGAGAGATCCGATATTTTCTCGAACAACTCTTTTGTTCCTAACATATGAATAAAATGCCTTTGGATTGTCCTTAATGTTGTCTGCCAAAACCATTTCATGACCTCTTTTCACCCTTCTAACTCCCTGTTTGAGTTCTCTCCTTCTCTGTCTGTATTCCTCCAGAGCTCTCTCCATTCTCAGTTGCCTGGACCTAACATATGCCTCTCTTTTCTTTCTGATCAAGTCCTCAATATCCCTGGCTATCCATAGTTCTCTAATCCTGCCTTTCCTGTCCTTCCTTTTTACAGGCACATGTCTGTCCTGCAGCCTTATCAGACATCCCTTAAAAGCCTCCCACATACCAGATGTGGACTTACCCTTGAACATCCTCTCCCAACTAGGGCCACCAGTTTCTGCTTAATCCAGCTATAGCTAGCCTTCCCCAGTTTAGCACCCTACCCTTAGGACAAACTCATCCTTTTCCATTAGTATCCTAGAGTAAACAGCCTTGTGGTCACTATTTGCCACATGTTCCCCTACTGAAACCTTGACATCTGGCCTGCTCACTAGGTCCAGTATAGCCTCCTCTCTAGTCGGGCTAACTATATACTGCTCCAGAGAACCTTCCAGTAAGCATTTTACAAATTCCTCCTTGTCCAGACCCCCAGCCCTAAGCACCTTCCAACCCACACCAGGGGAATTAAAGGTAGGTATGTGGGTAAGGTAAATGAATGGATTGGTAGGTCCATGGGTAGGTGGGTGAGTAGGTAGGTAAGTGTGTGGGTAGGTGGGTGAGTAGGTAGGTAAGTGTGTGGGTAGGTGGGTGAGTGGGTAGATAGGTGCGTGGGTAAGTGAGTGAGTGGTTGTAAGTATGTAGGTAGCTGAGTGAGTACATAGGTATATGTATGGGTAGGTGAGTGAGTAGGTAGGTGCGTGGGTAGGTGAATGAGTGGGTAAGTAGATGTGTGGCTAGCTGGGTGAATAGTTAGGTAGGTGTTTGGATAGTGAGTGAGTAGATAGGTGGATAATCAGATCATATTGGATGGGTAATCAACTTGAGGGCTAGTCAAACCTGATCAGCAGGTAGTTGGGCAAGAGTCAGATAGTTGAGATGGGTATAGGATGTAGTTGGGTAATCAGGTGGTCAGGAATTTAGTCAGGAGGTTAAGAGGGGGCAGAAGGGTCAATGTAAGCTACTGGAGTGACAGTGTAGTTTCCCAGGATTTAGATCAGACTTTAATCTGTCTAATGTTTTTGGCTAACTAGTCAACGCAGTACTGTGGAGCTGTCCTAAGCCCCTGACTCTAGTTAAAGAGTTGAAGATATTCGTTGAGTGTTCCTGTGAACAGGGAGTTGGCCATATGAAATTAAAACTTCCCAAGGCAATTTCCATGTAGGTTGAGGTGTCAGAATTTCCGTAGGGTCCTGATGAACATGTATTGGAACTCTGACAAGCCAGAAACCAGAAGACTTAAGAATTACACCACTCATGCTGCATTAATTAGTCTGCTGCTATATGTTTAAAATCATTCCCTGTAAGGGAAAAAGTAGAAAGTATTTATTGATGAAAGGAAGAGGCTGTGCTGTGGGGATACTGCAAGAATATGTGATTCCATCAAAGACCCTCCAGAGACACAGCAGGTTGGATTTTAACTTGTCAAACCCTGTGGTAGTGGTGAAGCCAGGAAGGGTTAAAAACACAAAACCATTTAATCAATTTCAGCATTTCCTGACTAATTGAGGTGAGCAGGCATAATGACCAGCTGCATCCCTGTAATTCAGTCCAACTGTTTAAAATGACTCTGCTATGCTGAAACTGAAGCATTGTACAGGTGTTCAAACACTAAAATTCACAACAATGAAAACAAACTGCGAGAAATATTCAGCAAGTCAGGCAGCATTAGTGGATGGAGAAACCAAGTTAATATTGTATGCTTGCAATGACTTGCTGCTGTAAAATAATCTCTTAATTTGATCTTCCTGAGATCAAATTAATCATCTTGGAGACTCTTTGTTAATTGTACCCATGTGAGGATGCTTCAAATTAAGCTGTTATTTTTAACCACAAACACATTAATAGACTTGTAAGTGTTATAATGTTACAGCCCAAACATGGCAATGAGTACAGCCTGTGAATAATTGGGACTAGTTTAAAAAAGTCCGATGAATTAAGCTCAGTAGAAGAATGGTCCTTTTGTCCAATTGTGTGGTGATATCAAAGGATGAAACTCCCATATTTAAATAGGCTCAGGTTATAACACTAAGCTCTTGTGATCTTTCTTGCACTGGACCCAAAGACCAGTTCATAGTGCAGGTTATGTACAGACTTCTGCAGGGATTTCAGAAAACATCAGCGAGGATCATTCCAAGATTTGGGGCTCCAAACCTTTGTGAGAGTTGTTCACAGTATCGTGTCCCAGGACATTCTGAACTGTAAACTAACTAACCACAGAGGGCTACCCAAAAAAAAATAGTTGCCCAAGAATCACCTTGTCTTTTCTTGTGGATTAAAAGCAGTGCCTTGTATCAAGAGGAAACAAAAGCAACCTTTTGGACTGATGTTGCCAATACCTTTCCTGAAACTAACTCAAAGCGATGTTATCAATTTAACAGGTCTTTCAAAGATAAAGACACGGGCCATCTCAAACTCTTAACACAAAATACATAAGACAGGATGTCCAATTAACCAAATCACTCCCCTTATTTGAAAAAAGGATTTTTTAACCTGCAGAAGTCACAGAAAGTGGCAGCTATACTTTCTATGTGCTTTAAAAATAACAGCAAGGAGCTGTTTTGCAAAGTTTCACAAGGATCCACTGAGTGATCTGCAAGTTATCCAGGGCCCTGTGACAATGTCCATCTGGAAATTTGTCAGGCCTCAGAGGAGTAGCACCTCCCTAATGATTGTAATTTCATCAAGTTCCTCTCTCCCTTCCACATCCTGATTTACTGCTATTGCCATTGCCATTTCCCTATTATTTACCACTGATTCTACATTCTTACTCTCTGGAAAACTAATACTCACTTTACTTATTCTTTTCCTTTTTAAATATCCGATAGAAACTCTTGCAATCCATTTTTCCATTTTAGCTTGCTTCTTGCAATGACAGAATGAGTGTTGAGTGCTTGTGACAAAGCAATAATCATGGGTGACTTTAATCTACAGATAAACTGAAAAAATCAGATTAGCAGTGGTAGCCTGGATGAAGAGTTCATAGAATGCTTTTGAGATTGTTTTACAGCAGCAAGTCATTGCAAGCAAAGACATTACTTTCTGCAGAGTCTCCAAATAGGTAATAAGATGCTGGTGGCCTCTTGAGTTCATTGTTCCTTGTTTCTCCATGTTTCCTAGTTCCACCTATACAGTTGGTACCCACATAGACCATAGACCATGACAATTGAATTCTTCTCATCCCACTGCAGCAATTGCAGCATCTTCTACATCTGGCCTCATCCAAGTAACCAACTAATCTAAATCAGCTGCAAATCTTTAAAATCTATACCTTAAGCAAGATCAAAGGACATTTCTTTTATTTGTTTTGTTTGGATTTTAACTCCCTTATTTCTGATGTGTTTGTGTGTGTGTGCATCTAATGACTGAATTTTTTAAATTCATTCATAGGACATGGATATCACTGGCTGGTCAGCATTTATTGCCCATCCCCAGTTGCTTAAGGGCAGTTGAGAGCCAACCACATTGCTGTGACTCTGGAGTCACATGTAGGCTAGACCAGGTAAGGGTGGCAGATTTCCTTCCCCAAAGGGCATTAGTTAACCAGATAGTTTTTTTTCTGACAATCAACAATGGTTTCATAGTCATCAGTAGATTCTCAATTTCAGATATTTTTATTGAATTCAAATTCCACCATCTGCCCTGGTGGGATTTGAACCTGAGTCCCAGAACATGAACTTAACTTCTGGATTAATAGTCCAGTGATAATACCATTAGGCTATTACCTCCTCTATGAAGATTGAATGTTTTATGCTGCACTTTCATTATTTTTCTCAGGTTTATTGGTTAATAAATGGGTTCAGTGACTCAAAAACCTTGTTTGATTGGCTCCTTATTGCTCCGAGCTTAAACAATTCAATACATTCTATTTTTTAAAAGTCATATTCCCATGAAAAAGAAACTTAAAGCTTTGCTGTGACCAACGAGGAAAGAGTAGAGAATAAGAGGAAGGGTGGGGATTTCAAGGAAATTGAATAGAGGCGAGGCAGTTCACCCATTCTCATCTGTCATAACATACTGGAGAAGGACATTTTACATCCACACAGATTGAATATATTGAGGGATTTCCAGAAAATACAGTTTAAGTGGTAATTGTTTTTAACAATAAAGATGGATAAGCATTTGCTAAAAGGTGGAATTGAAGATTATGGATAAGTATGAATATAGGAGATCAGATGCTCCATAGGATTGCAAAGCTACAAGAGCTTCGAAGTGCAAGCAAGGCAGAACAACAAATAACAAAGGTAGGTGGGACATATATTATGGAAATTCAAGAGATGAGGACATAGGAGAGAGTGCATGGGAATGCCCTGGTCAATGGAGGGAGCTGGCTTAAGTATCTAAATGGCCTATTCCCTATAATCTTATATGCAAACTTTGAAATAGGCATTTCTTATGCATGTTTAACATTTTCTTTCGAGTGAATAGGAGTAGGCATTGGGCTCTTCGAACCTAACATGTCACCAACAATATGGCAGGGCAAGAAAAGGGAAGAGAAAATACTTACTTTTATTTAGCATCTCTCGCATTCTCTGAATGCTTCAACATGCTTCAAAAGCAATGAAGTACTCCTTAAGAGTAGACATAGTTATAGAGACAAATATACAAGCCAAGTCTCGTTAATTCATTAAATAATTTGTTGTAGCATTGACGGTTGTGAGGTGAATGCTGGCTCGCACATTACAAATTCTTTGCTCTTCTTAGAATATTTCCAAAGGATATTTTTCATCCACATGACAGATTCTTTGGTTTAATGTCTCATCCAAAATGTAGCATCACGTTGATGTTGCTCAGATAGTTGGTTTACATCTCAGGGACAGCCCTGAACTCATGTCCTAAAACACAACAGTGATAGTGTAGCCATTGAGGTAAGCTAATACTATATTAGTCATTTATTTCCCTATTCGTTCTTATTTTCTTTATTTATTCTCCTCAAGTTGCTTCTCTTTGGAAGTTCCTTGAAGCAAATTGCAAAAGTTGTAGAGCAGAAAGCTGCAATTTGGATACTGGTTCATCTATAAGCTGCAAATTACACTGGAGTCTACCACAGGGGTGAGGGGAGAAAACTTCATGTGCCAACAGCATTTCCAAAGTGAAGTGAGGTTTTCCTTTTCACTTTCACAGTGCAGTCTGGAGTAAGTTAACATGGTAAAGTCAAGGCAATGCATGGGCGCAATGTGGCCATCAACACTAGCAAGGACCTTCCTGCAATCAGCACAGATTTTGTAGTTTTAAACTTGCAAAGGAACTCAGGAGGCTCACAGTCATGGACATGTGTAATGCTGACAATTATGGCTAATTGGCAACAAAAATTTGTTCAGGAAATTTGGCATGTCTGATACTATTCTTATCAACTTTTATGGATGCAGCATAGAAAACATCCTTTCTGGATGTATCACAGCTTGGTATGGTTCCAACTCTGACCAAGACCACAAGAAACTACAAGGGTTGTAAATGTAGCCCAGTCTGTCACTCAAACCAGCTTCCTATCCATTAACTCTGTCTCCACTTGCTGCTGTCTTGGAAAAGCAGCCAGAATTATCAAGGACCCCATAAACCCTGGACATTCTCACTTCTACCTTCTTTCACCAGGAAAAAAAAACAAAAAATCTGAGGTCACATACCAACTGACTCAAAAACATTTCCTTCCCTGTTGCCATCCGACTTTTGAATGGACCAACCTTGCAATAAGTTGAGCTTCCTCACACCCTAGATGTGACTGTACACTACATTCTACATACTCTCCATTTCTTTTCTGTGTATTCTACGACGGTATGCTTTGTCTGTATAGTGCACGAGAAACAATTCTTTTCACTATATCCAAATTCATGTGAAAATAATAAATCAAATCAAAGTATACTGCATTTGGGCAATACAGCTGAGGTCGATGACAAAATAAAGAATCACGGATGACAGAGTGCAGGACACAGTGAAAGCAAAGATGAGGAAAGAAGTGCCATTGTATGGGTTAAGCTGGCTGTGGTGATTCATCACTGCATGTGAAGAAGATTAACAGTATTTGTGAAAGGAAGGGACAATAGTTGTTTTAATGGCAATCCCTTCAAACACATTGCAAAAAGATTAACAAACACTCTGCAGTTACTGCATCCAGCAATCTTGCAGAGTTTAATGCTACAATATTTTTAAATAAAGCTACTGACTATAACACTGTAGCTGGCACAATCACACACAGAACACAGATCAGTGTCAATCTCAATAGCCCCACAGCTGACAGCGCTTCTGAAGGAATCAGTTTCTGAGGAAGAGTTCTGTGAGTTCAGATCGTTCATTAAAAATGATATGCAGCAATTGGGCTCAACATTTATCTTCTGGGTCAGTTGCTGAAAATGACCTATTTGTGCTCACTGTTTGTTTTAATAATCCATTGATTTGCCAAGATGATTTACCTAATAGACCGTGAATAAATTCAGCTGAAATAGAATACTGTCTGTTTAAATGTTAGGGCTGAGCATCTTGAAATATAAAATCTATTAGTAAACAAACGATTGAATTCTGTTTGAACTTTTTCACAAGACAAAAATGAATTTACAAATTAAAAAGTCGTCAATTTTCCTTTTCGTCTGAGTTTAATCATTTTAACAGTCTAATTAGAACAGAAAGGCAAACCAAGAGCCTAATTTGCCACATCAGACTGGACTCAAATGCTATCTGCCCAAGGGGGGAATCTATTCACAAAAGATCATTTGTACCCACATTGACCTGTCTTTTGAGAGAGAATGGGCTGACAGATACACAGCAAACAGTCAACAAAGCAACTTTCCCCTGCTTAGCAGGTACAAACACGTTACAGGATCTGTGCACAACAAGCGTGGTATCTGCATACACAAGCCATTTCTCAGATTTATTTACAGATTAGATGTTTGGAAGATGTTTTGCTACAGACATAAACAATATTCTTTTGGCAGCTGCTGCAGTGTAAAAGGAAGCATATTTGGAGGAACAGCAATATAAGAACAGGAGTGCGCCATTTAGCCCTTCAAATCTTGCCATTAATCAGTAAGACCATGGCTGATCTGTGACATGACTTCTCATAATTGCTTTTACTCCACATCTTTGGATAACAAAAATTATCAATATCAGTTATAAAATTAACAAACAATCTAGCATCATTGTCATTTGCAAAAGAGAAATCTAAATTTCTACCTCCCATGACGTGCTTCCTAATTTCAGAATTGCAAAGCCTGTGACAAGTGGCCCACACCCATCATCCTGGTGAGATGTCAAAGAGACCTTCAGAGCGCAGTGGAGAAGGGTTTGCAGGAGCTGTGGAAATGCTGAAGGTTGGGGAGGTGGCCTGGTGAGTGAGGGTGGGGTGATTGTCGGGAAGAGATATTGTGGAGCTGCAGGGCCTCCTCATCTGTGAATCTGGATGCTATTAGGCTCTCTCTGGTCCTCCAGGCCTGTTGCACCATGGTCACTGCTGTCTGCTCTCCATCCTTCAGGCCCTCCTCAGGCTCATCCTCCATTCCCTCCTAGTCCTCCTACTCATCAGAGGAAGCAGCACGTTCCTCTTCCTCCAGCGTTGCCTCACTGTTGAGCCAGGTTGTGGAGTGCAGAGCAGATGATAACAATGCAGGCTATATTGTTATCATCTGGGACTATACTGAAGAACATTGCAAGAGTGGGACGCATCTTCAGCAGCCCTCTGCACTATTTGATTACTGCCCAGGTGGCTTTATGAGCTTCACTATAACAGGTCTCCATCTTGGCCTCAGGCTCCTGCGCTAGCGTCATTCATCATGAATTTAGTGGGTAACCCATATTTCCCCAGGAACTATCCTGGCAGCCTGGAGGGATCCTTGAAGACACTGGGGATCTGCGAGAGCCCCAGGATGGAACTATCATGCATGCTTTCTGGGAAGTGTACACGTTCATGTTTGGGCAATGGTTAATTGTAAATGGCACGTTCAGGGAGTGAATCTTCTTTGTTGGTGAAGGGCACTCCCTGATACCACAGACTCCCGAGGTGACGTGCGTGCCTTCAATGGTCCAGAGGCATCCTGAGGATGATGGCAGATTCTGCAGCTTAAGCATCTTGGTGGGCTGGGTCCAGGTCAAAGTGGATGTATTCAGAGACCCGGGCATACAGAGCATCCAGAGCTGCTCCAATGCACTTGTGGGCAAATGAATGCAAGATGCCATCCAATCGCCACTCAAGCCCTGGAAATGACCCACTTATGTAAAGGTTCAAGACTGCCATGAGCTCCACAGCCTCCAAAGTTGGGGTCATCCTCATCCTTCACATGGTGCCAGGTCCACCAGGATGTGGCACAGATGCCACACTTTCTCCTTGTTCAGACAGAGTCTTTAGCAGCACATGGTATCCAAGAGCTCAGTGAAGGACGTGCAGGTCCTGTACACCTGAGCTCTTTTGAACACTCTTCTCAGCCTGGTGACCAGCTGAGTCTTGATGCTGACTGCGAACTTCTGTTGTTCTAATGTAGGCTCCACCCTGGGCTTTCAGAGTTGGCATTGTCTATCTGACTCCAGAGCATTAATCAAGGTAATCACCAGCTTCAATGGCTCTATTCCCATACAAACCGGTAGAAGGAGGGAAAAGGAGGGAGAGAGACAGTTAGTTAGAGTATCCATCCCATGATCCTCAATCCCTCCTGACACCCCTTGACCTCATGATCCTGGAAACTGACAACCCTACAGTGTCTCCAATAGCCAGCACCACCTGAGTTAGCTGCTGCCCATTACACATCATCACTTCAACAGCCGTCATCACTGGAGTAATGAAGATATATAATTACAGACTGGGATCATTGATTCTCTCTATGCCTCGGAGACAGGATACGATGTGGCCTTTCCAACTTTATGCGCTCAACCTTCCTTTCTAAATTAAGGAAAAGTGGTAGCCAGCTCTCAAAGAATTTAACTGGTAGCTTGCCCTCAGCTCCTTCTGGCCAATTGACAATCCGGATCATTTTCCTCCTGTCTCAGTTCTCCAAATTATCAAGGAATTCTGACACCAGGCAACTGGTTTTCCAAGGATTGTAAGCCAACCTCAACCTAGGACAGTAACAATTCTCGCCTCCGTTTCATCAAGCCTTTTGCCAGTATTCTGCAGTTCTGTTATGTGAGCACTGACATATACTAAGTTTCTCATTATGGCCTTAATAATATTAGCAGCCATCAGTTGTAATGTCTTTGAGAATGCTACATCGAGACCCTGTTCATTCATTAAGTTGGCATGTTGAGGAGTCGGCTCTGCCCCAATTACTTCTGAATGCTCTCTTGTGTCAATGATTTTCTTAATATTTCTTGGCATTTTGTCACCAACATTTAACCAGAAATTTTCCAGGGATGTAATATGAAGTTCTCAGTCTCAGATTAGGTAAGGGGTGGCACAGTGGCAGCATGGTGGCACAGTGGTTACATTCAGGCCTTGAGTGACTGCCTGTGTGGAGTTTGCAAGTTCTTCTTGGGTTTCCTCCGGATGCTCTGTTTCCTCCCACAGTCCGAAGGTATGGAGGATAGGTGAACTGACCATGGTAAATGGACTGACTTACAGAGATTGAGCAGGTATGTGAGCCTGGGTAAAATGCTCTTTCAGAGAGTCAGTGCAGACCCCAATGGGCCGAATGGCCTACTTCTGCAATAAAGGGACACTATGGCTGAGTAGCTAAATAGTGCCAAAACTCATGTAAATGTAGCTATCCAGTTATCTCCATTTTCATATCTCGTAAGTCTCCATCCCCAGAATGAATGCTAATGATTTTCATGTCATGCTTGCAAATATCCTTGAAGCAAAGCTTTGGATATCCTACTAGAGTGTTGAGAAAATTCAGCTTAACACGATGTAGGCCCATTCAAAAGTCTGATGGTAGTAGGGAAGAAGTTGTTTTTGAATCGGTTGGCACATGACTTCAGTCCTGGCTGGTCAGTGACTGAGCTGGTCAGCGTTTGGGAGGCCAGCAGTGCAGGGCTACTACACATGCACTGATCTCTGTACTGACAGATCAGCACATGTACAGTGGCCCACTCAGTACAATGCTGCCTGCATCTCCAGTGGGAATAGGCCGCACCCCCCGATTTTTATCAAGATTTGTGCTACGGCTGTCTGTGAAAATCACTCTAATAAACTAGTGGGATTTACCCCAGCTCTTCATGAATTCAGCGATTAGAATTTCAGTTTCTTTTGTTGAATTCTAGTGCTCTCCATATAAAGGCCAGCTTTCCATTAGCCTTTTTGATTATTTTCTGCACTTATTCATGGTCTTGTAATGGTATGTGCATCTGAACCCTTAGGTCCCTTTCAATATCCATGAGTTTTAGTTCTACTTTCTCATCATTTAGAAAATACCCTATTCTACCCATTCCAGGTCCAAAGGGAATCAATTCACATTTGCCTCCATTGAACTCCATCTGCCATTTTTCTCTTCACTGTGATATTGTGATTCCATCCATGTTGCCTACAATATTGCCCTAGCTTTCCTGATACTTAAGTATGGAGATGTGGCATGATAACACGTCATTATGGTAATTAATAAAGACAGTGGACAGTTGATGCTCCATCACAGTTCCTTTCAGGACACCACTAGTCACATTTTTTCAGTTTGAGTAGCTATCCATTATCCCCCTTCTTGTAGTCTGCATTCAGTCAATCTTCCAATCAGATTGTTGCCTGCTGCATAGTTTGTTTTAATCCTTATACAGTGGACAAATAACTTCGAGTAAGCATCTTGTTAGTACAACCAATATTTATTCAAACCCACACAATCAATAATCACCCACCCAACCAACAATAAGTTATCTTACAGAAAATACTAGAATTCGAGTCCAATACAAGAC
Source organism: Sphyrna mokarran (assembly GCA_024679065.1). Lineage (NCBI taxonomy): Eukaryota > Metazoa > Chordata > Chondrichthyes > Carcharhiniformes > Carcharhinidae > Sphyrna > Sphyrna mokarran. The sequence continues at coordinate 61,848,214 of JAGIQG010000009.1, forward strand.
CTTGACTTAGCATGACTGGCAAGTATCCAAGCAGATATTGGCCTTTATCTGTGAGCTGGTCTCAGTAGTCGTCTGTGTAGCCTGGCCCTTTGGGCTGGTCTGGCACTCTGACTCTGGTCTTCCTTCCTATCTTCTTGGGTGTGGTGGCTCTCCTCTTGCTGGTCATCTCTGGTGATGTTCACCATTGTTATAGTTTGTTTGTGGAGTCAGAGAGAAAGAGAGAGAGAGATTCCTGGTTGCGCAGCACCTTTTACACCCCGTTTGTTTCATGCCCCTTTTTGGCCATTGCCAATAAATTGATCAGGACTTGATCACACTGATCGATAAGAGTCCAATTAGGTGCTACCACACCGATCTCTGGGTGTGTCCCCAACGGCCATGTCTGCAGGTGCTGGAGGCACATAGGTCACATACTTCCCTCCTAAATAAGGGTTCATGGTGCCCTTATGTCTGGTACATAACCTGGTGTGACCAGAAAGTTTCTTTCATCCTGGAGATGAAACAAGCCAGTGCGACTGTAAAGTCCTTTTCATCCTGGAGATGACCTATATCCTGTGTATTACTCATCAGGGTTGCAGCCTGTTTGTCTCTGTCTTTAAACTGCAGCCTGTCAGTTTAGTTTCTTACCCAATTGTCCCAGAGTGCTTTACAAAACATCATTTTAGATGGCCCGTCTTTAGACCCTAAGCTTCAACTTTAGCTGACAGTCTATGAGGAGCAATTTAGTCGAATGATTTTTGGAATTCCATGTAATATAAATAATTACCATAAATATTTCCTGGTCCAATTCTTTAGTCATGTCTTCAAAACATTCAATCAGGCATGTTCTACAAATGCTTTCCAATCAGCTGAAATTGTTCAAGGAGTTTATTCGCTCTATCAGTTGTTTACTGGAGCAATTTCCCAGGACCGTGACTGGAGTTGCCCAACATTGTATACCCCACCACTGCTGCCAATAACAATGGGGAATTTGGCACTCAACCAAATCTTCTTTCACAGCAGCGGGAATCCCAGACGAGGACAGAGAATCCCAGCCCAGATGTTACACTAACTGCTCTATAATTGTCTGATTTCACTCTCTTACCTATCTTAAATAAGAATGAGGTAAGCAATGTTCCATCTTAGAGAATGATTCCTAAATCAAGAAAATCTTGAAAGATATAGCTGGTTTGAAGATCTGTTTCACTATCTTTGAATGGATGCCAACTAATCCAAGGTACTTACCATCCTTTAATGCCTTCATTTTCTTCATTCTTATTATTTTGGTTGTATTAATTTTGGAGAGTTCCTAATCCTGATTCAATATAACTTCTTTCGGTGTCTGACATGTTGACCTCTTCCCTACTGTTCAGCATGTATACCTCAGTACCTCCCCTCCCTCATCCTCAAATTCTCAAATACAGAGCACTTGGAAAACAGTGGCAGAATTGGACAATGTCAGCATGGATTTACAAAAGAGAAATCAAGCTTGACAAAGTTACTGGAATTCTTCGAGGATGTAACAAGTAGAGTCGATAAGGGGGAGCCAGTAGATGTAGTTTATTTGGACTTTCAGAAGGCTTTTGACAAAATCCTACGCAAGAGATTAACATGGGATTTGGGCAGTGTATTGAGATGGATAAAAAACTGATTGGCAGACAAGAAACAAAGAGTAGGAATAAATGGATCTTTTTCCTAATTGCAGGCAGTCACTATTGGGTACCACAGGCATCAGTGCGAGGTCTCCAAGTATTCACTATGTATATGCATGATTTGGATGAGGGAATTAAATGTAATATCTTCAAATATGCAGATAAAACAAAGTTAGGTGGGAGGTTGAGCTGTGAGGAGGATGCAGAAATTCTTCAGTGTGATTTGGACAAGTTGACTGAGTGGGCTAATGACTCACAGTATAATATGGATAAATGTGAGGTTATCCAATTTGATAGCAAAAACAGGAAGGTAGAATATTATTTTAATGGCTATAAATTGAGAGAGAGGAATGTGCAACGAGACCTGGAGATCCTCATGCATCAGCCATTGAAAGTAAGCAAGCAGGTGCAGCACACAGTAAAGAAGGCAAATGGTATAACATCAGGTTAAAATCCAACAGGTTTATTTGGTAGCTTTCAGAATGCTGCTCCTTCATCAGGTGAGTGCATGATTTGTTTCATAAACAGGGCATATATAGACACAAACTTTATTACAAAATAATGATTGGAATGTGAGAATTAACAGGTAATCAAGTCTTTACAGGTGCAGGCAATGTGAATGGAGAGAGGGTAAAGTACATGTTAAAGAGATGTGTGCAGAACTTTGTTATGATAGCTAAGTTCCGCACACATGAGGACAGCCTCATCCAGGATCTTGGGGTCATGTCACACTATCTGAAACCCTTAGGAATTGCCTGGGTTTGCAAAATCTCACTCACTGTTCTGGTTGAGACAATATACATCTCTTTAACTTGTGCTTAACCCTCTGTCCATTCACGTTGTCTCTACTTGTAAAGACATGATTACCTGTTAAATTTCACATTCCAACCATTATCTTGTAATAAAGTTTGTGTCTATACATGCCCATTTGTGAAACAAATCCTGCACTCACCTGATGAAGGAGCGGCACTCCAAAAGCTCATGCTACCAATAAACTTGTTGGATTTTAACCTGGTGTTGTGAGACTACTTACTGTGCCTACCCAAGTCCAATGCCGGCAACTCCACATCATAGCCTTCACAGTGAGAGGATTTGAATACACGGGCAGAAATGTCTTGCTGCAATTGAGCCTGGTGAGGCAACACCTGGAATGTTGTGCGCAGCTTTGGCCTCCCTATCTGAGGAAGGATTTTCTTGCTCCAGAGGGAGTGCAAACTGATTCCTGGGATGGTGGGACTGATGTATGAGGTGAGATTGAGTTGGTTTGGATTATACTCACTGAAGTTCAGAAGAATAAGGGAAGATCTCATCAAAATCTATAAAATTCTAACAAGACTAGGGTAGATGCAGACAGGATATTCCCAATTCTAGGGATGTTTAGAACCGGGGATCATAGTTTGAAGATACAGGGTAGACCTTTTAAACAGATGCAGATGAGGAGAAATTTCTTCATTTAGAGAGTGGTCAGCCTGTGGAATTCACTATTACACAATGATTGTCACCGAAATTCTACTGTCATTAATTGTAGCGGATGAGGGCCGGACAATGAAAATGTCTGCTGACCTCACGTGGGAATTGTCAATCTCACTCGAGCGAGGCCATGAATTCCAACTTGTATGTTTTCAAGAAGCATTTGGGTGAAGGGGATCAAAGGATATGGTGGGAAAGCCATATCCCACCATATCAATATAAGGTTTATCAATATGAAGCTCCTGTGAACAAGTGGAGCCTTTTTGAATTGCTGCGGTGCAGGTTTGCGGCCAAAATTAATCTCTTAATGAATTTCTGTTCATGGCTCAATGATTTAGTTAAGTAGTGATTACACAAGCCAAATCCATTCTGCCAGAGCTGGAGGGCAGAAAGTCGCAACTCTCTCCTCAAGGCTCCTTGCAGAACTGTAGCAGAAGAAGCCAGCATTGGGCTGTCAAGTGTCTACTCGAATGGGGAATGGACTTTGCTGCAGTGTAATTCAAATAGGTAGAGAAATCTACAAAATTTGGCGATTTGCCCTATGATCAGGCTATTGAACTGAATGATCAGCCATGAGCATATTAAATGGTGGAAAAGGTTCAAAGAGCCAAATGGCCTCTTCCTGCTAGTAATTTCTATGTCTATGTTTATATATCATGTTAAATTCTTCTTGCAATAACTATCACTGATCTTCTGTCATTTTACACATGGACAGATTTCCTCAACTGTTGGAGAGATTATCTCAATGCATTGAAGTCAGCCTTATATAAAAATTGAACCTTAGTAGAGTGACTGTTTCCTGTTTCTCCCTTTCAGATACTACATTGAACTCAAGCCTATAAGTGTTAGTTAATGTTTCCAGACCATAAAGCTGATAACTAAATCCAATTCAAGACTCATTACTTAGTCTGGAATGTCATGCCTCTAACTGGTTCTAGAACATATTGGGCAAAATTTTCCAGCCTTTACCGCTGGTGGAATTTCTGGTCCTGCTGAAGACGACCCTCGCATGATGGATGGGCCCCCCCGCCCCCATCTCCAGAATGGGTGAGTCAAGCCAAGTGCTTTCGACATTGAAGATTCTGCCCACTGCTACAGAAAATTAAACAGGACACAAGCAATTCACTATCTGACTAAAGATTATCTTAATCTATTTGCAAGTCAGAAGACACCATTAACACCACTACAAGCTGTTGTTTCATGCTGCTACCAATCAGTTTATGCACAATTTCTAATCCATTATTAAATCCTTTCCAATCTCTTGTCAGTGTGCCAGTTGGCCTAATCTGAAGTACCACAGTGCTGGAAAAGTCATGTCTTTGTTGCTTAATCCAGGAAAATGAATCTTCCAATGACTATTTTTATTTAACAGGACTATCATGTGATATAGCCACAGCTTTATCACTAACATCAAAATTGTAAAGAACAAAATGTTTAAGACAGTTTATTGAAAACAACATGCAACCCAGTGGCCGAGTATGTTAGTGCCTTAATAAATTATAGAACATAAGTTTTCCACCATGATGACACAAAATGAGATTTCATTTCTCATCTTGCCCTATGTGTCTGCAGTTCTTGGAAAGGTTTATCAATATGAAGCTCCTGTGAACAAGTGGAGCCTTTTTGAATTGCTGCGGTGCAGGTTTGCGGCCAAAATTCATCTCTTAATGAATTTCTGTTCATGGCTCAATGATTTAGTTAAGTAGTGATTACACAAGCCAAATCCATTCTGCCAGAGCTGGAGGGCAGAAAGTCACAACTCTCTCCTCAAGGCTCCTTGCAGAACTGTAGCAGAAGAAGCCAGCATTGGGCTGTCAAGTGTCTACTCGAATGGGGAATGGACTTTGCTGCAGTGTAATTCAAATAGGTAGAGAAATCTACAAAATTTGGCGATTACATTAAATGTGAATGCTTATAACTCAATATAATGTGCTTCTTATTACCACAGATCTGTTTATTTTGTGCTTTAAGAGGTCAATAAACATGAGATTTAAAAAAACAAATGTTCAACAATAGTTAACTTTTGCTTATCAACTGATCACTTCCACAGGTTTCCAAAATGTGGAAGGCAGTATTATCAGGCTGCTCTATCTTTGAATGGGAATGAATGAATACAAGCTAAACGCTGGCTCAGTGTAGGTAGGGTTTTGGCCTCAAAAGTGCTGTGTACCACTCCAGAAACTGGAGCACATAATCTAAGATAACACTTCAGGATAGGACTGAGGATGTGCTCACCGGGAACAATGATAATTAGCTTCAGTAAACTGTGCTCAGGGACACAAAATCAGCCAGATTGAAGGAAGGTGAAGAGGTTTATTTAAAGAAGCCTGAAAGCCAAAATGTTTATGGCCTTAGTAACTTTGTTAACAATGGGGCATTTGCAGTTGTTCCGAACAGCCAACCATCCCATTGATATAGCATCCAATTTGTTCCAGCACCCAGCAATAAGAAATTCCATTTTCAATTGTACCTCCCTAAGGAAGACATTAAATAACAGAGCACATAAGTGGGAAATGGGAATGGGAATCATGTGGCACAATTGACATGCTTGTTTCCAAAGGAGGTAGCAAGAGAACTTTGTGGTATCTGTTCATGTAAATGAGCATTTGAGTGACCACAGCTCTGTGTAGCAGCCACAATTGGTAAGAGGCTTCAACCTCAAGTTGGTGTGTGCTATTTAAAATGATCCTTAGAGAGAAATGCACTTTGGCAGGAGCGAGTGGCGCCAGTTATTGTAAAACTGAGCTTGATCTGAAGACAGCAGTCTGACTCTGCTCTAAAGCTGCAGTTGTAGCTGCAGCACATGGCAGATTTCAGTGAGGGACACCTTGGTGAGGTGATGGTCTAGTGGTACAATCATTAAACTATTTATCCAGCAACTCAGCTAATATTCTGGGGACCCTGGTTCGATTCCCACCACAACAGCTGGTGGAATTTTAATTCAATAAAAAAAACTGGAATTAAAAATCTACGGATGACCATGAAACCATTATTGATTGTCATAAAATATGGTTCAGTAATGTCCTTTAGGGAGAGGAATCTGTTGTCCTTACCTGGTCTGGCCTACATGTAACTGCAGAGCCGCAGTGATGTGGTTGATTCTCAACTGCCTTTCAAAAACAACCAGGGAAGGGCAATAAATGCTGGCCAACCAGTGGCACATATGACCCATGAATGAACAAAATAAAACCTGAAGTGGAAACATCTGACACATTGGCTGGAATTTTGCTGCCTCGCCTGCCATGGGAATTGGAGCGACTGAGAGACAGACCATGGAAAGATCCATTGACATTGGACAAGGTTTATGGTTTCAGAACGAGCAACGTTCAGGTAGGAGAATTGTCAATTGCTGATCTACGTTCACAATCTGTCTACTCTACATACTATCAGTATATGCTCCCTGTAGCCATACTAACACCCTCAGCAAAATGACATCCAGCGTAACCAGAACTGTACGTGCATGTCAGGGCCAGCATTTCAGAGGTAAAATAGTATCTGTAGTGCCGAGAAAACAGAGACGGCACAGTCAAATTTTACAACACTTCTGTTGCAGTCAAACAGATGTATATTTCAGTTTTCAATAAACTTCTTGCTGCCAGTATTGACACCGCTTTAGCACCACTTTTAGAACATATAAAGATAGAAATCTATCTGGTGCAGTGATTTTAAAAGGCAGTATGGAATTGACCTCCTGTTAAACATAGTGCCTGATATTCAGTTCCATTGCAATCAATGGAATCAATGGAACTCACTATCAGGTTCTACATACAGCATCCAGCCAATTTCATACTGTCCATTTTACAAGCACCACTACCTGATATAAATTTCTACTTCCTGAATTAAGATATATACATCCTGCTGGAGAAAACTTCTACTTGGTCACAGTATCTTTGAGTAGGATATTTCCTACCAGCATTGGGACCACATGGAGGTACCGAGCTCTCATGGCATGGCAGAAGAGCTATTTTCTCAAGTCGGGGATTCCTAGTTAACCAGCTCAGCACTTGCTCCCAACTAAGAACAGGGGCGGGCTTTTGATGCTGCTGGTTCAATCTGAAACCACAGAGCTCTACACTGGGAGAACTGGGAGATATGGAAGCAGCTAGAGTGCGCATAATTACGATTTTTATGGAGGTCAGACAAGTATTACTATTTCCATAGAATGGTTTCCATAAAATCTCTACAGGAATCACCGCAATACAGAAGGAGGCCATTCGGCCATTGAGTCTGTACCAACCACAATCTCACCCAGGCCCTATTCCCATGACCTTCTTTCACCCTGCTAATTCCCCTGATACTAGGGGATATTTTAGCATGGCCAATTAATCTAACCTGCACATCTTTAGGCTGTGGGAAGAAACTGGAGCACTCAGAGGAAACCCATGTAGACATTGGGAGAATGTGCAGACTCCGCACATACAATGACCCAAACAGGGAATTGAACCCAGGTCCTTGAAGCTGACACTATATTAAATTTGTCGTTTATGGATTTGGCTTATAAATGGCTAATGTGGACTGAATATCGTAACTCCTGAAGAGAACATGTTGCACACCTTGGGATCAGCGTAGTGTTGAACAGAGCTGTGTGTAGAAGCAAGCATGGAGAGAGCACCTAGCTTGGAACTTATACTGTAGTTTCTGACAGTTAACAAACACTTACTGATGAATTACTTAGACTTTGAGTACCTTAGTAAGGCTAACCAAACAACACTGAACACCATACAAAATTATTCCGGATCTTCTCACTGATGCTCAAATGTCTTGCCTCTTCTCCTCTAACCACCATCATTCCCATCCAATCACCCAACCGAAATAGTAAGCATCCATTTTACAGTTTGGTCAGGCACCTCACAAATATTTTCTTTGTGATTTATATGGTTCACAAACCCTAAAAAATGTTGTCTAAATGTAAATCATGAAGTAAATTGACTCTGACCAAAAGGAATAGAGGTTTATAAAATGTTGAGAGGAATAGATAGGGTGGATTCTCGGAGGCTAGTCCCCAGAGCTTGGGTCACTGTCTATGTGGAGTTTGCACATTCTCCCTGTGCCTGTGTGGGTTTCATCCAGGCTCTGGTTTAAGAGAGGACACAGGTTTAAGATGCTGGGCAGCAAGTATAGAGGAGATGTTAGGGGTAAGTTTTTCAATCAGAGGGTGGTGAATGAATGGAATCGGCTGCCGATGGTGGTGGTAGAGGCGAACTCGCTGAGGTATTTTAAAAGACTTCTGGATGAGTACATGTGATTAAATGGGATTGGGAGTTACAGATAGTTCTATGGCTTAGTAGGTATAGGTATGATTGGCACAACTTGTGGGCCGAAGGGCCTGTTTGTGCTGTAGTGTTCTATGTTCTAATGTTATGAAGTGTTCGCTCACCTGGTTTCACTCAGGCTGAAGCTGCATGTGAAACCCTCTAAAACAGTCTTTTCCAAGCCTCTCAAAAATGCCTACGCAGCAGCTGGGAATACCATTTCACACTGCAACTGTTGACATTTAAACCTTACTAAAACCTGAGTAGTACTTATCCATTTAGAATCATAGAATCCCTACAGTGCAGAAGGAGGCTATTCAGCCCATCGTGGTGGCACCAACAATGATCCCACCCAGACCTTTTCTCTTACCCCCTATTTACCCTGTTAGTCTCCCTGACACTAATGGACAATTTATCATGACCAATCCACCCAACTCGCATATCTTTGGACTGTGAGAGGAAACCAGAGCGCTTAGATGAAACTCAGACACAGGGAGATTGTGCAAACTCCATATAGACAGTGACCCAAGCCGGGAATGAGCCTGGGGTCCCTGGCACTGTGAGGAGCAATGCTAACCACTGTACTACCAAGCCACCCTTACTTGCATATAAACTGTGGATTCTGGATGATCACTTCACTCTCATTTGCCTTATTGCTTTTCAAATTGTTCATAATCTCAGCAGTGCCTCAATGTTTGTGGGACAAAGGTGCAGGAATGAACAGATACAAACCAAGTGAGGACTTTGCTGGTTTAGATCTGTCAATCACAGGACCACGTCATGCTGAGTGTGGTTATGACCTCAGCATGACTCGTGATTACCGAAAGAGTGAGCCAGGCTGAAGATAGAGTGCTCTGTGAAGCTCAGGGGGCAACATAATACCTCTCATGTGCTTTGTCTTCACACAATCACTCTCAAATACACATCATAGCGAACCATCCTGATCCACACAATTGAAAGGTCAAAATCTTCTTGGCACCTCTGCTTTCAAACTCAAGTGAGCAAGAAGATCTGGCATCCATACTGCATCATCTTTTTTACATTGGCATTTCTAATAACTCAACTTGGCGGGGGTGGGGGCAGCAGCAACTTGCAACAACTATTTTCAATGTGAACCATCAAGAATTGCCCATTCCTCCTGCCCCCAAGAAACTCATTGCCATGTACTCCAAGTAATAAAATGAAATTTTGGTTAATTAGTCATGAGATATCGTAATTTCCAATACTGATGCACTATTCTTCAAATTCATTTTCATATTTTAAAACTGGACCCAAAAGGCTAAGAGATGGGTGCCCAACAGTTATCTGTTTTTTTTTGTGGATTCTAACTAACTCCTGGTCTCAAGAAAAAACAAAAAGAACATTCCAGACTGATATGAATCAATGCCCCATTCCTGAAACCAAACCAAAAGAGTCACCAAATCCAATAAGTCATTCAAAAACAAAGGCTGTAAGTGTCCATCCCTTCCACAATGGGGTCGGTGAGCCATTGAAATCTCTGTTCACATCGGTGGCACAGAAAGACTCCACCAGTGTGAGGGGTTGGAAAATTCCAGCTAAAAATATTGTCAGTCCCAATTCTTCAAGATAAAAAATTACAACACATCTCAACATGAACATTGCTCTGTTCTAATTTGGAAAAGGATTTGGTCTTACAGAGAATCACATGATGAGACAGCCATGTTTTCTGTCTGCTTTTAAAAAGAATCAGCATAAACTGTTTCCAGACAATTCCATCAAAGTAATCAAACTAATGTCAAATAATTCAAGCAGCCCTGGTAATTAACAGCAGCACCTTGAAAGTGGGAGATCCCAACAGAGAGAAAGACTTCCTCAACCTGTCCCAGCTTCAAGTCCACCTGAGAACTAACCTCCAGGATATTCAGCTACAAGGAACCTCGCAGACTGCTGAGTTTTTTTTATAAAATCTTTGCTTCAACTTTAAAGCAACAATTTCCTTCAAGAAATCAGGCCTAGCTCACAAGAAACTAGGGATTGTAAACCAGAAATTGAGTTAATCATAATTTTACAAGTGTGCTACCTTTACTTGTAACCAATTTCTGCATGTGTGAGTGTGTGTGTGTGTGTGTGTGTCTGTGTGTGTCTGTGTCTGTGTATGTGTGGAGTGAGTGTATGAAATGTTGTGTTTTAAAATTTTAATTTATTCTCATATGTGTGAGAATAAATAACCTTCTTTACGTTTAAGCTCACAAAGTCCTGCTGCTGAACTACTTAATTAGGACATACGCATCAAGGGTAACCTCCTTCACACAAAACATGCCAATCATGGGCAGTAATGGAACACCTACATTCTGTCTGTCACAGAATCTTCAGGGGTAAAAGGTCTGTCAAAATTGTTCAGTTTGCCAGATTTACTAAATTCAATTTCACACAGTAGGATTGGAACTTGCAACCTCGGAGTTGTTAACTGAAAGTTGTTCACCCAGAGAAAGCATTGCAGATAAGTTCAATCCCACTGTCACCCAACAACACCACATTTGTCCTTTGTAACAACTATCAACAACATCACACTCTTGGCTGTATAGCACAGTGCTTGTTGGCAAGCTATTTAACAACAGGAGCAGATGCCAATTGTATTTCTACGGCTGTGCAGGCTAAGATTAGCTAACTCAGCAGAGATGCTAAATCAAACGTGAAACTTTCCTGATTTCTTTGCAGACGACTGCGAATAAAAAGGGACCAATTTTCCCTCTCTGTGTGCCCACCAGGTACTTGAGAGCTGCAGTATGCAGAAGGTGCACTCTGCCACCTGAGGAAAGAGTAGGAAAGAGTGATTTTCCTTGCCTGGGCCGCTAACATGGCCTAGGCATATTTCTGGCACAGGCTTGCCCTCCCCCAACAGAGCATTGTATTGGGGTTGGGAGGATGGGTGAAGGGGGAGTAGGGAGGGAGCTCAGGGTTGGAAGCAGGTGTATAGTTGCAGGCCTCAGCAGCTTGCAGCTGTGTTCCTGTAGGCCTAAGGCACTGGGACCTTCTGGCTGTTGCTGAAGAGATGGGGGAACTGACTATTAGCATCCATAACTGTTCACTCTGAATAAAAGCGCATTAGCATGAGGGCACCAGGCCAAAGGAAACAAAAAGTTGTTTATAATTCCAAGCTGTTTTCTTGTACTATTTTCACCCATCACTCCATCATATCAGAATATTGTGGAATATAGCACTTTTTGATGTCAGATTCACTTCTTCTCACTGCACGCTTGATTATTTTATGCAGTTTATCAAAGTTTTATTGCAAGGGATTCATTGTCATGTATTCGACTCAACAGCGATGCCTCTATGATTCCCAGGATGTTGAGGCAGTGATAAAAAAAAATAGACCTCGAACAAAGTATTAACATTTTCTGCAGAGTTTTATGTCCATGTTGTACGACTCTCCATACCGTGGACTCCTGTGATTGAAAGGATGAAATGTACCATATAAATAACAAAAGGGAAAGAGTTTTGGAGGGAAGATTGCAAGATCAAAGTAGGCTAGACAACAGTATCAATTAAACACATCTCCTTCTGAACTATCAGAATTATGAAAAGCACGCAGTTGACATAAAGGTTCAATTAGGAAAAAAATATATCTGATCAGATGCTAAGAGGAATTAGGAATTAAAAAAAGAATGAAATGAAGGGAAGGGAAAACCATGTATAAGCAATTAATTCTCCCACTCCCTCAGTGCTGATCTGTATTTTCATGGCAGCCTAACAGTGTACTAAGCTATTTTCTATTTCCCATCAAAATCTGCCTAATTTTAGAAAAAAAATACTATTGTGCAGTCCTCTCCTTTCACTAAATAGACTGAGACTGGGAAATACATTTTTGGTGTATTTATGAGGCTAGCTCACAAGCACAAGTCCATATTTTCAGGTTAAATGGATAACTAAAAGCAGAGAAAACAACAGAGTTTGGAATGCATCAATCACTGGCACTTCATACTGTATAAAGAAAAGAGGTTTAATCTTATATTAACATTGCATGTTTGTGGTATGTATCTAAGAATTTATTAAAGCAGGATGTTTAGATTTTCATATTGTACTATTTGACATTCTGTGAAGTAAGAGACTGCTCAATGCGCATTATAAGATGAGACAAAAGGGCTGAAACATTGCCTTAAGGGGTGCATGAATGAGCACTACAGTAATGTGCTATAATGCCTTAAAGCAAAGGCTGCGTGCATCATTGCACAATGAGGTCATTCCATTGACCCTTTCAGTACTGAATGTCATTTGTAGCTTTTGAAATAGACATACACGCACACACAGTATTTCAGTGAACAGCTTCAGAGAACAAGATTTATAATTCTTCATGTAGATTGTTATTATCAGTAGTTGGTACAGAACCACATTTACTACATTTGTGTGATAATAAAAGGAGGCAATTCTCATGCTGCTGTGCTCCATGTTTGGTGCAGTTCAGGATAAATCCACAAATACATTCTGCAATCTTTGGGGAGCTTTACTGAAGCGTGGAGCTATACAGGGTAGCTTGGAGTTGGAGTTTTGGCAGGGTATTTGCAGAGGGACTGAAAGTTTCATCAGATACGCAGGGTGGAATGGGAATCACACTTACCAAGTTGTCTGGAAAGTTATAATAAAACACACATCAACCTTCAAGGGTAGTGTTCCAAGAAGAACTTACATTTATATAGCACCTTTAGCAATATAAAACATGCATTTATTATTTAAGCTGATGTCTGTTTTTCAACTCCCTGTGAAGTTAAAAAAGGCAGTTACTTTGTTAAACTTCTTTTTATCTTTCTTACTCAATATTATTAGAAATGATTACATTTGTTCATTTTTGATTTTTTTTTAGTTCTTTAAATTTCCACATTTTAGTTTCTTTTGCACATTCCTAGATATAAATGATCATAACTGCTCTCTTGGACTCTACATTACAATGAGTGAAATGTGCAGTTTGGATCCTGTGCATCAGAAAGGTGTGTTTGAAGGCATGTATATATTTTTCTGGATCACATATACATCCAACTGTATCCATGTACATATCTTCTGTACGTATACATACATCTTGCTGTGTGCATTACATATTTTTCTGCATGTGCATGTACATCTAGCACATGCATATCTCTGTACATAGGTATCTGACTGTATATGTATTGCATACCTTCCTGTATGGGTCATTGTGGGCATGGCATTGTGGGTTCAACTCACAGCACATGGACTGAAGCAATTCAAGAAGGCAGCTCACCACCACCTTCTCAAGGGCAACTAGGGACGGACAATAAATGCTGGCCAACCAGCAACACCCATGTGCCACAAATGTATAAAAAAAAATGCATACAATCTCTGTATACCTGCATGTGCAATTTGAATTTGTGTAGCACTTATAGCATAATAATAAGTCCAAAGTCATTTTTAATATGACAGCTAGAAACAGACTATATGAGAGTAAGAAAAATTAAAAAGATTTGCAAATATAAAGTAAAAACATACAGTCTTCAGGACACTGTTAAACCAAAAAAGGATTGGTAATCCTGAAGGGCAGAGTTGATATGGCTGAAAGCTCTTCCACCCAGTAGGGAGTATCTGTGCAGAAGAAGACACATATAAAGAACAAAAAACAAAGGACAACATAGCACGGGAAACAGACCCTTCAGCCCAATGACCCCACCCTGCTGTTTAACATTGTGAGTTCCTTCTTCCACCCATAACCCTTGTCTATGCTTATGGCACTCCACATTAGAATCCACACTGAGGAGAGACAATTTAGGGGCAATTTGTTACACCAATCAGCCTAAGACCACATTTTTGGGGTGTGGAAGGAAACTAAAATACCCGGAGAAAACCCACTCAAGCATGGGGAGAATGTGCAAACTCCTACAGATACTGGCCCAAATCCACGTATCTGCACAGCAAACAGCGATAGTCACTGAGCTGTCATGTTGCCCATCAACTGGTTCAGTGTAAGCGTGCACTAACGATGTGAAGCACTAGGCTACTCTCAAAAGATCCAACAGCAGCCCTCGCATGACCCACCGCGTGTATGCCCCTTGTTGGATAACAAGGTGGACCGAAGCATGAGTGCCTGAGCATGAGTTAGGATTCAGTCCAAAGGTCATGTATGGATTTATAAATGAGAACAAAGATAATGATTTCACTGTTTTTGTAAGGGTTGGGGAAGTTAGGGTGAGGCAGCAGAGAATCACTGGAAATTAGAAAAGAATGGAATAATACCCAAGCAAATTTAAATGCAGAAGAATGCAGGGGTGTTGGAGTTTTGGATGAGTTGGAATTAGTTTAGACTGAGTGCAGGAGGCTGGCAAAGGGATGTTGGAAAAGCTGAGTTCTATGACAATGAAAACATGGATAAATGTTTCAGTGGTGGGTGGCTCAGATGGAGTGAAGGTGGGAAATGAGCAGAAGTGAGAATATTAGTCTTCAGTGAAAGTGCAGCCCAAATTGTACAGAATATCTACGTCGCCCACAAGCAGGTTTAACCTAAATGAAAGTAAGGAGGGCTTGAAGTTGGAATTGAAACTCAAAAAAAAACAAACTTTTTTTTAAATCTCACGATTCACAGGGAAATAATTCACTGATGACTTGCTGCCACATGATATAGAATCAAGAGTTGTGGGGGGGTGGGAGATGGTGGGAGGCATGTGGAGGTAATGATAGACTCAGCAGGATGTTGTCAGAATATAGAGTAAGTGACCTCGCATACACTGAGCAACGCATAGTGAGGACATGGATGGATTCTTGGGAATGTCTCATATAACTTTGATTTGATATTTTATTGTCACATGTATCAACAAACAGTGAAAAATATTGTTTCTTGTGCACTATATAGATAAAGCATACCATTCATAGAGAAGGAAATGTGAGAGTGCAGAATGTAGTGTTACAGTCATAGCTAGGGAGTAGAGAAAGATCAGCTTAATGCTGGTCTTAGGTCCATTCAAAAATCTGATGGCAGTAGAGATGAAGCTTTTTTTTGTTAGTCGGTACATGATCTCAGATTTTTGTATCTTTTTCTTGTTGGAAAAAAAGTGGAAGGGAATGTCCCAGGTGCATGGGGTCAGTTGGCTCTTCCTCCACTCTTTTCTAATCTCCAGTGATTCTCTGCTGCCTCACTCTAATTTCCCCAACCCCTACAAAAGCAGTAAAATTACAAGCTTTGTTCTCATTTATAAATTCGTACATGACTTTTCAACCTTCAGCACTACACCCTAACCCATGCCCAGGCACTTTTGCTTACATGTGTCTTCCTCTGTACCTGATACTCCCTACTGGATGGAAGAGCGTAGAACTGTCTGAGGTAGGAGGCTAAATCATTGCTGGAGATGTGCATGATAGGTTCTTGTGGACTGTCAATGCTCACAAGTACAGCAATAACAGATACACAGCACATATTTGAAGGTTCTGTATCACTCCAACTCCTAACGCATTAGATATTAATTTATATGAAAATTGATGAACTGACAATCCCCTGCACGAAACAACTGTAGATTATCCGTAAATGAGTGCTTGTAATGGAAGCAGAACAATTTCTTTTGAGGATTATGTTAATGTGTGCAAATCTGTGTGATCAGATGAGAAAGCAATTATTATAACCATGGATGTTCAAACTGACCTCGGCATATAAGGACTGGAGTTATCTTGCTTCTCTTCTTTTCTTGCACATTGGACTTAGGTTTTTCTTACTGAAAACTGGATGGGAAGCTAAAGAAAAGCACAGATATTAATTTATAGCAGCAGTTCTGTATTATGGCTGAATGAATCTTCGCAAAATTTTAAAAAGGGGCATACACTCTGCAATGCATGGATTAAAAAAAAACATTTGCAGGAATCAAAAGCTATCACTTTGATTTTTAAACATCTTTTGAAGAAACTATTAAGGTTCACAGAGTATACACAATGGGGATAGTGCAATTGATTGGGTGACCTGAAAATAATCTCACATGAGGAAACCTGAACATAAAAATATGAGTGTAAACCTCAAACACCTGAGCAGTGTTAGCGTGGTTTGAATGAGGAAGGTGGAGAATCCATAACAAAAGCCTAGAGGAATTCTACTATCATCTGAGGCATCCCTCAATCAGAAACATAAAGGAAATCATCATTTGGAGAGCTTCCAGCAAAGAAGGGAATCATTCTATATAAAAGTAACCAAATGATAAAGCCTGTTTTTCTCTTGTCATGAGAGCCTATTTAGTCCAAACAGATAAAATTGTTGACTGTGGCATTTCATAGAATAGAATCATAGAATCCTTGCAGTGCGGAAGGAGGCCATTTGGCCCATCGAGCCTGCACCGACCACAATCCCACTCAGGCCCTAAACCCATAATCCCACATATTTGCCCTGTTAATCCTCTGACACTAGGATCAATTTAGCATGGCCAATTCACCTAATCCACACATCGTTGAATAGTGGGAGGAAACTGGAGCATCCGGAGAAAGCCCACGCAGGTACGGGCAAAACGTGCAAACTCCACACAGACAGTGACCCAAAGCCAGAATTGAACACGAATCCCTGGTGCTGTGAGATAGCAGGGCTAGCCATTTGTGCCATTGTGCTGCCTTTTCAGGGGATTGGTAGGCATTTCAAGTTGAGGGGTAATTTAGGAAAGTAGATTGGGAGAGTGAAAAATATTTGGTGTTTAGAGGTGAATTTTATGGCAGGTTGGGGGCTTGAATACAGTTCATCGCTCCCCTAGTAGAGCTGGGATGGCTCCCTGCCAGTGTATTTGCAAGTGTTGGGGGGGGAAATGTAAAGTAGAACAGGTGGTTATTAGTCCACCACCTTCTCACCTATCCTAAGCTGGCCCCCATCATACAGTGAATAGGTTACTCACTGTTAGGCCTATTGAGGCTTTAGTTAATGACCAGTTGAGAGTATAATTCCTGCTCCTTTGCAAGAATAGGTGTGATTGGGGAGGCAGAATGAAGGAGGCCAGCCTGTTCTCTCATGACATTGGTTCAAAAGATAAGCAAGAGAGGGTGGTTCACTTCTTTTCATGGTGCCCTTTGCCCATTCCAGGCATCAACCAAAATTGTATTTTCCCTCTCCCAGAAGGCCTCTGGAATCCAAACCTAAACCTACGACCTCCCCACCCCTCCACCAACACACAAACACAAACACACACACCTTTCCCCATCAGGTCTCAGATCTCTCCCCAACCAAAAACACCCCAGATTCACCTATATCACAGACATCCATGATCTTTTTGGGATCTCTTGGTATCCCAGCAGTGCCCACTACTGAGTTTTGGTGCTACTGCAACTGCTTAGCTGTCAGCCAATCAAATTGGGCAACAGCTTTCAAAGGTCTTTTAGAGGTTGATGTCCCATTCTCAGCTCATTAAAGCTTCCCCCAGCTTATTATCACTGCAGGGCAATCAGATTTAAAGTCTAAATTAAAGACTGATTGTTCTACCTCACTCTGCCATTTGCAAAATGCATGCCTGAGATGGAATTTTCACCCCTTGAGAGTGAAGTAGTCTCAGTGACACCAGAATTCAGTAGTGGTCACTTATGGGGTTACAAGCAGTTCTGTGGAAATGATACATGAAGTGAGACTTACAGGTGAATCCGGTTTTTGCTCAAGGAGGAATCAAGGTACCTGGGGAGGTGGAGGAGGTTTATGGAGGCTGACATGAAGTGGGGACTGGTGCCACAAAGAAAGGGAATTGGCCTTGATGGGCAAAGGACACACCACAAAGAGATATATCCCTCTTTCTTTCCACGTGAAGGTCATGAAAGAGTGAGCTGGCTTCCTCCATTTCCTCCCCTCCCCCCCATCCAATGACACACGTAGTGATATTTCTATAGTGGCAATTAATTGACAAGGGCCTCAATTGACCTAAGGATGAGCAAGCTAGCTAATGCCTTGCCCACCCACTGTATTATGGGGACAACTCAAGGATGAGTCGAAGTTGGTGGGCTAGCCACCCATTCTATTTTAGGTGCCCCCTCAACTACTAATGCCCCGGTGTGGGTGTGTAAAATTCCCCTTTTAGTTTCAAGATTAAGAGATTTTGATCCATTCAATTTGAAACCCACTGAGCTTGAACTCAGTCATTCATCACTGTTCTCATCAATGCCACACCTGTACCCAACCTACTCAGACATCAGCAAGTGCATACCCCTTCTTTGAAAAACTTTGCAATGTGTTGCAGAATCAACATGAAGCTATACAATCACAGTGCGGCCATTAGAACTATTGGACCATAATGTATAGCATCAATTCTATAAATCTGGAATAAATAGCCACAGGCTCTTCGAGCCTGGAAAATAAAATAAATCATGCAAAAGTTTACGCTCTACTCAGGCATTCTGTTCCAATTCTGGTGGAATGCAAGCTCAGCAGTCCACATCTGCTCAAAGATTTCAGACCTCCCCTGTGTATGATAAATTATCTGTGAACAATCAGTAGCCTCAAGGCTGAGGGAAGCAAAAAGGAAAGCTATTCATCAACATGCAATGTCCAAGAACAATGGCCCTAAATGCCTTGTGAGGGGTGTGCTTCTCGACAGAAGTGCACCCTCTGGGAACCTCCACTCTTCATCACAAAGGATTTACTGGAAGGTTTGCTTACTTGCCTGCAAGGGTGGATGTTGCAGTGATTGTTAGAGCAAATAGCCTGATACCCACCATTATAAGGTGCCAGGAAGTTGGGTGTCAGTGGGTTGCTTAAGTGAAGGAGCTGGGTATATTTCCCAAAAAGAAAAATTCAGACCAGTATGCGGACAACGTAGAAATGGTCGGGAGCTTCAGGTTTTTAGGTATCCAGATCATCAACAATCTGTCCTGGTCTCTCCATGCCAACATTATATTTAAGAAAGTCCACAAATGCCTCTGCTTTCTCAAGAGATAAAGAATATTTGGCATGTCTGCTACGACTCTCACCAACTTACACAGATGCACATTCTTTCTGGTTGTATCGCAGCTTGGCATGGCTCCTGCTCTGTCCAAGACTGCAAGGAGCTACAAAGGGTCACAAACGAAGCCCTCTCCATCCAGCCTCCCATCCATTGACACTGTCTATATTTCCCTCTGCCTTGGAAAAGCAGCCAGCATAATTAAGGACTCACGCATGCCGGACAATCTCTCTTCCACGTTCTTCCATCAGGAAAAAGATACAAAAGTTGGTAACAACTGGCCCCAGAGCATCTTCTTCCCTACTGCCATCAAACATTTGAATGGACCTCCCACACATTAAGCTGATCTTTCTCTACACCCTAGCTGTAGCACTACATTCTGTACCCTCTCACTTTCTTCTCTATGAGCGGCATGTTTTGTCCGTACAACATACACGAAACTATACTTTACACTGTATACTAATACATGTGACAATAATAAATCAAATCAAATCAAATATCCTTATTCTTCCGTTTTACTAATTTTTCTTCCCAGTTGAGAGTTGTCCTCTATCACAAAGAGAAAAACCAGCAACTTCTCACTCAACCATGGTGTGTCACAGAGTCACTTTTAAAATATTATTTTTAAAAATTGCAATTTATTCCAACCTGATTCCTAGATGAGGAGGGCTCCCCTTCTGTTTGTTGTTGAGTGTTATGTCAGGTGTACCAGTGATTTCCATGCACCCCTTTCAATTGTAAACTCTCTTCATTACTCCCAACATGGTCTCCTCTATGCTGGGCAGACCATACGTATTTTGAGTGACTGCCTTATAAACACTTCTGTTTAATCTGCAGGGAGATCTGTTTTGCTGTTTTAATTCCTATCTTGCTCTCACATTGACTTCTCTGTCCTCGTTCTGCTGCAGTGTTGCAGAGAAGCTTAATCAATTTCGAGGAACATCACCTCACCTTTTGCTGAGGTAATCTACAACCCTCTCAACATTGAGTTGAAGAATTTCAGATAATAATCTCTGCCCTTCCCCCTCTCCCCAACACCTATTCTGTTTCCTTTCCTTTGTATGTATTGGCCTTAATCGTGTTTTCTCATCTTTTTCAAGCGACAGCTGTTCATTATTCTGCCTTTCACACTTGCTCTGGGCTCATCATTCACTTTTTTTCCTGGTCTCATTATAATTTCCTTCAGCCAAACTTTTTGTTATTTAATGTCTCATAGCTTTTGTTTCAGAGAGCTCCTTTCTCACTCGTTTTCCACCCTCCACTATTTCGCACACATAAAAGTTAATTCTTCAGCGGTAGTTCTCTGGCCATTCACATTCCACTGTCACTGTCAGAGAGGATGGAGAATTTGGCACTCAGCCAGTGAATCTTTGTTCACTGCAGCGGGACGGGCAAATTCCACCAGCGTGAACAGTGAGAGAATCCCAGTCTATATCTCTCACTTCTCCCAGCTCGAAAAAAAGACCATGACCTGAAACAGCAGGGCCAGGATTCTCCAGCCATTCACTGTGGAGTTTCCCGCCGGCATATGGTGACGTCAATAGAAATTCCCATTGACAGTCAGCTGGTATGGCTGGTGATACCAGAAAATCCTGCCTCTAGCAATCAAAGCACTACCTCCCGCTGGTGGGAAATACGCGGCTGGGAGGCCAGAGAATTTCGCCCTCATTCTGCACAGATATAGCCAAAACCTGCTGGGCATTGCCAGCATTTGTCTCTTTTAATTCCTGTTGCACCTTCCTTAGATTCTGGTCAAGATATTGGTTGTAAGGGTTCCCAATTTAGGGAGCAAGGTTGGCACCCCTGGAAGACTGTCCTGGAATCTCCAGGAATAAAAAAAAGTGGTGAGAAACACAGGACGAAAATGATAAAGACATGAGTGCTTTCACTTGTTAAGTGTAAAAGTACTGGAGGCAGGGAGAAAATGGCGGTTTGATTGGATTGGGTGATTGGAGGTAGAGGGGTTGTGTGATGAAACTTCCAGAAATATGCTTAGCAAGAGTTGCCAACCTATTAGGGAATTCCTTGTTCAGCTTTGTTGCCTCCTATGGCAGTAGTTATTATGAGCAGGCAGCGGTACCACCATATAGCCTAGTCTTAGCTAGGTTCTACTCTAAGCTGTTCAGCTAATGGTGGTTGGGAACTGAATCATCTGTGTACTTTGAAGGGCCACTTTGCCTATCAATGACCAAAACAGCACAAGTTTGATCTCAACTGGACAGGATTGACACCCTTTATAAATGTCACAAGCTCTCTTGCAAAGAACAATCATAACTTTGCAAACATATGAACACTTTGCAGGCTGAGGCAGGTGGGTGATCTATATCACAGTGTGTGGGTTTATCCTCCACGCCACATCACTCTTGTAAATGTGCATTTGGGAAACAGTTCGACGGCAAATTGCAACACCTTTGGCCATGAAGTCAGAGTAATTTTATTCACTACAATTTCCACTATGATGCAAGACTTTGACATGGCTCAATGTGCCCTCACCCCCCACCCAAATCATCATGGGAACTGTAGTTTATAGTCAAAGGGTGGAGGTGGTGCAAATATGTAGGAGGTGAAAGGCAAAGGTGCATCATATGCAATGTGGGTGTGATTTTAACAGTACAACAATCTATTTCTATTGGTAACTGTGAATCAGAAACAGCAATTGCCCACAGAGAAAGTTAACATGGAACAATAAAAATAAGATTCTGAATTGTGTGAATTCAGCCAGTTGACAACCTGATGCATCAGTAACTCTGTACAACACTTTTTGGATAAGTAGAACAACATTATAAAAAAGGACTGCCAAATTAATGCTAGCAATGCATCATTATTTTGTATCAATCATTTTACTTATTCTCATTGAATCCCATAGAATTTATACAGTGCAGAAGTGGTCCATTCAGCCTATCAAGTCTGCACTGACTCTCCAAAAGAGTATCTTACCAGTCCCACCTCCTGTCCTATTTCCACAACCCCACATATCTATTGGGGTTAATCATTGTCATTGTTTGTCTGGTTGTGTTTCTGTGAAGTGCTTTGGGACATTGTCACTCAATTAAAGATAAATATAACTTGCTGTTGGGTGAACAGATGGATTTCCATAAAAGTAACTTCAAATGGAGTTCTTGCTGTTGTGGTAGCTGCCACTAGTAAAGTGTACGTTTTTTCTTGTAGGGTTATACAAAACTGGAAGAAAGGCACAGATACCTTGGATTGTACATTTGTTGCCACAATAATGATACTTTAAAAGGTTGATATCTTTGCTCGGGTTGATAACTTGGGTTACAGAGCGTTTGGGGAAATAGGAAGAAAAAGAAATAGGTAAAACTCTTTCAAATCCAAGTGCAATGCAGCACACTCTCAATACTGCACTGTAACACAGCTTAGATAAGATGTGTGGATTGATGATCCCACAACTCTCTAATATGAAGGTGAGCAAATTACAGCCAAACCAAGATTCTGAGTATCTGCTTGAACAATGCCTTAGTGAAGGAAAAGCCACACCATGATCTCAGGGTAGCTGATCAGGTTATATCAGTGCCAACCCCATTGACTCTAGGGCATCCAGCTATCTGAAAAGATTGTACAGCTTTGTCATTGCAAGCATTGGTAGTTGGAACATGTCCCCATTAGCTGCATTATTCAGACAGATTTCTTCCAGCTGACAGTATTCATAAACATGGAAAACTAAGAATTTCATTTTGAATGCTCTAATTGACTTCTCTGGACAATCCTGTTTTTTGATTTAGTATGGATTAATGAGCAACATACTTCCTATTAAAATTATTTACTTCAAAAAGCTGATGAGATCATTTACTTTCTCTTATTGCCTTTTTCTTGCTCTTCCTACACTACCCAATTTCTTTCTCCTCACTTTTCTATTTTCAGTCTGAGAGGGTAGCTCTCCAGATGTAGACCATGATGAGATCTGCTAAGCGTACCCAGTTTGATTCATCCACTGAATTTTCCTCCCTGGTCAAAGTGTCCATTCTAGAATATCAGCAGACACAGAACACTAAAAGATAACATAACCCTTTAGAGTCATGGTGGCACGCTAGTTAGCACTGCTGCCTCACAGTACCAAGGATCTAGGTTCAATGCTAATCCTGGGCCACTGTTTGTGTAGGGTTTGCTCCAGTTTCCTCCCAAAGTCCAAAGATATCTATGTTAGACGGATTGACCATAATAAGCTATCCATTAGTGTCCAGCAGGGTAAATATATGGTGTCACAGTGATAGTGCCTGTGTGGAATTGTTGTCAGTGCAGGCTTGATGGGCCAAATGGCCTCCTTCTGCACTGTGACTTCTATGTCTATGTCAATTCAACATACCAAAACATTGTGCTTTATCACAAACTCAACCAATGTAAGTAGATTTCCCAGTCGCACTGATCTGTGTTAGCAAAAGCTGAATCATTGACTGGAAATTAAAACATTGGCATTTAGCATCTTTGAACAATAAGCCACGAGCATTGTGGATTAAGAGAAAGATCCTCACTGTCAACCTTGACAAATACCCTGAGCACGCAACGGATACATCAGTGGAGGCAGTCCATGTTAACATTTATTTAGATTTTCAGAATGCTTTCAATAAAATCTTGCAGCAAAAAATAAGAAAGTAAAAGCCACAGAAACTCAGGATTGAGGACCAGACTGGATAAGAAGCTAGCTTACTGAATATACACAAAACATAAAGTCTGATTTGAGATAAGGGTAGACTTTCTGAAGTGGGAACTCTTAAATGGAATCAAATATGTACTCAATTCTCTGGCTAATTCATTGCTTTAGTTATACACAGCTTCAAGAGCAGATTTGCATACATGCAGGGAGTGCTTGTGGTAGAACACAATATGGCAATGTGTTTTTTTTTATTCTTTCACTGGATGTGGGCACCACTGGCTGGATCAGCATTTGTTACCTACTCCTAATTGCCTTTGAGAAAGTGGTGGTGGTGCCTTCTTGAGCCTCTGCATTCCCTAAGGTGTAGATACACCACAGTGCTATTAGGAAATGGGTTTCAGGATTTTTGACCCAGTGATAGTGAAGGAATGGTGATATATTTTCAAGTCAAGAATGTTGCATAGTTTAATTGGAGGAAACCTAAAGGCAGTGGTGTCCTCATGCATATGTTGTCTTTGTCCTTCTAGGCAGTACAGATTGTGGGTTTAGAAGATGCTGTTGAAAGAACCTTGGAGAGTTCCTACAGTGCATCTTGTGGATTGTACACACTGCTGCCGCTATGCTTTGTGGTGAATGTGAAAAAGTTGGGAATCAGATGAGTTGCTTTGATGGTATTGAACTTCTTATATTGTGTTGTAGTTATACTCATCTAGGCAAGTGGAGAGTATTCCATCAGACTCCTGACTTGAACCTTGTAGATGGTGAACAGGTTTGGAGAGTCAGGTGCTGAGTTACTTACAACTGAATTCCTAATATCTGATACTCTCTAATAGCCACAGTATTCTTATGGCTGGTTCAGTTCCTTTTCTGGTCAATGATATTCTCCGGTTTATTGATAGTGGGGAATTCAGTGATGGTAATGCCTTCGAATGTCAAGGGAATTTGGTTAGATTGTCTCTTGTTGGGGATGGTCATTATGCAGCACTTGTGTGGTGCAAATGCGAACTATTTCCACACCTCTCATCCTGTGTAAATTTCAGTCCATTCAAAACTCTGCTGTCCAAATCTTATTCCTGCTCATTTTTCACCCTTGTACAGCTAACTGTGTAATCGAGCTATGTACCAATCTGAATACTTTATTAACAGGAATTTTTGATATCAAATCATCACTCTATAAAGGTGGAAGCCATTTGCAAGTTATCTTGGACCCAAAGATTTTGGAGCAGTTATACAAGCTTTCCGTGGTCCTTCTTGCTGATAACTGCTATTATAACTTGTGCTTTTGCATTGTGCTATAATTATGAATTATAAACTCCATCCTCCTGAAATGAGAAATGCAAAAGAATTGGGCTGCCATTAAT
The DNA here is from genome assembly GCA_024679065.1 of Sphyrna mokarran. Taxonomy (NCBI): domain Eukaryota; kingdom Metazoa; phylum Chordata; class Chondrichthyes; order Carcharhiniformes; family Carcharhinidae; genus Sphyrna; species Sphyrna mokarran. The sequence goes on from JAGIQG010000009.1 coordinate 61,873,384, forward strand.
GCGTTGTACTTTCATTCTTTGAAAATATATGCTGTAAGAACACATTTACTAATTGTATTCTATTGACAAATGTAATTCTCCTTAACTGCCATTTTTGATTAACAAGCAGCATCCATTCGTGAAGCATGCTGAATAACAATTGAATGGTACTTGCTGATTCACATTGGCAACCGATTCCACTTTCCCCAGCTCCCTAGGGCCTTAAATGTAAAATTGTCATCCTTGAATATAAATTCTTCCATAGTTTCATCCATCACTCTCTCTGCAATCTCCAATGGGACAATCCTCTATTCGGGGGCTCTCTATCCATTGACCCCCTCCCATCATCTGTGCTGGAATTAATTCCTATAAATTCCTCTATCTCTCCTCCTCAGTGACCTCTCTAAACCCACTCTCTGGCCAAACATTTTACTCACCCCTATTCTCTCACTCAGTGTCATTTCCCTCCCTTATATCTTCGAATTGTTTTTCAAGATTTTAATATTTTAAACATGCTGCAAGGTGTGTTGAATTGCTGAGAGACTGACAAGCACCTTGAATGAAAGCAGACTTACTTTTAACCTCTCCTTCTCACTTCTTCCAGTACAAGCCTTTGCTTTCCCAGCAGTTTCTGATCACAGAATTGTGTCTGCACCAGAAGGTCACCTGGTGTCATTCCCCCATCTTCTCCCCGTAAGCCTGCACATTCTTCCCTTTTCAGATAACAATCCAATTCCCGCCTGAATGCTTCAATTGAACCTCCCTCCACCACATTCTCAGGCACTGCATTCCAGACCTTAACTGCTCGCTGTGTGAAAACGATTTTCCTCATGTCGCTTTTGTTTCTTTTGCCAATTACTTTAAACCTGTGCCCCCTCATTCTCAATCTTTTCATAAGTAGGAACAGTTTCTCCCTATCTACTCTGTCCAGCCCCCTCATTATTTTGAATACCACTGTCAAACCTCCTCTGCGCTCCTCTTCTCCAAGCAAAACATTCCCAACGTATACAATCTGACTTTACAACTGGAATTCTTCATCCCTGGAACTATTCTCATGAATCTTTTCTGCACCCTTTCCAATGCCTTTGCGTCTATCCTAGAATGTGGTACTCTGAAATAAATGCAACGCCCCAGCTGAAACCAAACTTGTGTTCCCTGCAAGCTTAACGTAACGTCTTTACTTTTGTACACTAATTTGTCTGGACACTTTTCAAAACTGAAAAAATATACCTCAAAAATGCGTTCAACAGATGAAGCTAGCTGTTCCACCTGCTACCATGCAATAAAACCATAAGTAGTATTCAGCACTAACAGGACGCTGCTATCAAACCAAAAGGATGGTCAGCCTATCACGAATCATGGAATGTATGGATGCCAGTCTCAGTGTGATTCTAGGTATATAGGCCGTAAGTCCGAAAGACTGATGGATTTCAACAAACAGCACAACTTGACCACTGTTCACAATAGGCAGGATGAAAGGTCACACGATACCAGGTTATAGTCCAACAGGTTTAGTTGGAGTGCTCCAAAACCTTGTGATTTCAAATAAACCTGTTGGACTATAACCTGGTTTTGAGTGACCTCTCATTTTGTCTACCTCAGTTCAACACTGGCATCTCCAATTCACAATGGGCAAGATGCAGATCATATCCAACTAGCCCATGCTTGCAAAACTCAAAACGTTCTATCCAACAATAGATTCTACTATTGGACAACATTTATTAAATAATCCTCTGTGTTAAGAATTATGCTAGCAGCCGTTTAAGGTTATCAATCAGGCTCACAGTGTGATGTATTTGCATGTACTGGAAGCTATATATATTAGTTATCAAAGCCCTGTTCTTTGCAAATGGAAAGAGCACATGTATACATTATACCTATTCCAACTATACAAATAATTACAGCCATTCACTGATTCATCCCTCAGGGTAACGACTTTATTAATCAGTGTCAAATTGCCTGATCTAAATAATTCAAATAATGCTTGGCAGTTGTTAATCACCTGATGCAATTTCCATGGCAACATCTTTACCAATCTGCGTCTTCTTGCCAACCAATCAACACTTTCATCTCGTATAACATAAGTTGTTTTCCACTGATGTCAAAGTGCCCTGTTGAGTTCAGGATGAAAAGCTTCAACATGTCCTTTATTCAGGAATACCCAAGCTCTGTACTACCAAGTGATGATTCAATTTATGGTGTTAATTAATTCAATTAATAAATTCCATAACTTAATAAAATAGTCTCAGTAATTGGGACCATTATCGATTGTTGTGACAAACTCATCTGGTTCACTAATGTCCTTTAGAGAAGGAAATCTGCTGTCTTTCCCTGGTCTGGCCTACATGTGACCTCAAATCTACAGCAATGTGGTTGACTCTGAATTGCCCTCTGAAATGGCCCAGCCAGCCACTCAGTTCAAGAGCAATCAAAGATGGGCGACAAATTCTGGCCGTGCCGACGACATCCATGAAAGATTAAAAATTTAAATATCTTATCTCCTACCTCTCAGTGCTAGAAAATAATTTGTGCCCAAAGGAGGAGGGTGATGACATTAATATTAAATTCATAAAAAGAGCTAACCAAAGTGATTTTCTTAAAAACTTGTTTGTAAAAATGCCCCATCACAAATATGGTATCATAGAAACATAAAAGCAGGAGGAGGCCATTTGGCCCTTCAAGCCTGCTCCACTATTCATCACAATCATGGCTGATCATCCAACTCAATAGACTAATCCTGTTTTCTCCCCATAACCTTTGATTCAATTCACGACAAGTGCTATATCTACTGTCTCTTGAATACATTCAATGTTTGGCATCAACTATTTCCTGTGGTAATGAATTTCATTGGCTCACTACACTTTGGGTGAAGAAATGTCTTCTCATCTCCATCCTGAATGGTCTAACCCAAATCTTCAGACAGTAACCCCTGGGATCCCCCACCATTGGGAACAGAACCTCTGTATCTACCCGAGTTTAGTCATCTCTATAAGATTCCCCTCTCATTCTGTCCAGGGACACAGTGACACAGTGGTTAGCACTGCTGCCTTACAGCACCAGGGACCCAGGTTTGATTCCTGGCTTGGGTCATTGTCTGTGTGGAGTTTGCACAATCTCCCTGTGTCTGCGTGGGTTCCCTCGGGAGGTTCCGGTTTCCTCCCACACTCCAAAGATGTGCAGGTTAGGTTAATTGGCCATGCTAAATTGTGTCAGGGGAATTAGCAGGGTAAATAAGTGGGGATATGGGAATAGGGTTTGAGTGGGGATGTGGTCCGTGCAGATTCGATGGGCTGAATGGCCTCCTTCTGCACCGTTGGGATTCTATGATTCTATAATTTGACCTTTGGTGTTGAACCAGGGAGCAATGTGAGCTGAGTGTGTTCAGGGGTGTTCCAGAAATTTTAGTCTAAGCAAGAACACTCTTAACACAATATAGGGCTCTTCTTTTTAAATTATTATCAATCACTCATCGTTCAAGGACAATCTGTTTGAACACTATTGCTACTGTTCTAGGGATGACATTGGGTATTACTTAGCTGCTAGAACAATTCACTCCAGAAGATACACCAGCAAGTTCTATTCATCAGCAGTACAGATCTGCTACTGTATAAATCCATTTGTTCCTTGAAATAAATTGCCCCAGTATTTGTTAAAACTGTGATAGAAATGGTGCACTGAAAGTAACCATTATACTGATAATTGTGTCATTGCACCCACTTCTCTTTATAAACAAGACTGTAGAGCTTGCAAATCACTTTCACTTTATTAGTTCAGTGCTTCCTTAAAACATACAACAACATCAGGATCAGTGGTTAGAAAATGTATTCCGCTTGCTTCGCCAATCCCCTCACTGCTTAACGTCAATCTGACATGAGCTTGGCGGTGTAACTTGGCACATTAACTTTTACAGATTAAGTTAATGACAGGGAAATCTCTAGTGGATTAAAGTGTTAAAGTAGAATATATAGATGCCAACCCATATTGAAAGCCACGGAGTGTGTACTGCCTATCCAGACTCAGCCAAGTGGACACTGACAGCTAGAATTACTAAGTAGTTGAGATTTTTTTTTCTCTGTGAGGAAAGTCAATGTCAGCTAATGGCTCAATGGTAACGCTGTTGCTTCTCAGTCAGATATTGTAAGTTCAAACCCCACTGTGGGGACTGGGGCATGCAACCCAGGCTAACCCTGCAGAGGATAGGGTTGACTGAGTGCTGAACCGTCTGAGGTAGTCACTGAAATCTTGCTGCCTTTTTCGCGAGATTTATGATCCTGTCGAAGGTGACACCCTCCCCACCTCCTCCCCCCATCATCACCACCATCGTGGGCTTCCTGAGGGATTCGTTCAGTGGGAAACCCTGTTGACAATGGTGGGACCTGCCACCAACGAATGGTGTGCCACCTCCTGCCGTGGAGGGAGAGGAATACCCCACCCTCTGTGTTTCAGATGAGATATTGAACTGTAGACCTGTCAATTCCCTCAAGTAGATGCTAAATATTTCATGGCACTAACTAAGGATTGACAGGGGAATGGAATGGTATGGAATATTTATTCCTCAACCAGCATAATAAAAAAACTAAATATCTGGCCATTAAGTTTGACTTCTGTGGAATCTTGCACATAGCTTGGCTGCAATTTCCCTCTGCACCAGAAGTAAAGTAATTAGTTGTGTAATGTGACATTGTGAGGTGCAGTATAAAAATAAGTTTTTTATGCTTTTATTCTGCACTGTTTGATTAAAATTTCCCTGCCTTAGCACTAAAATGGAATGTATCCACACAGATTTCTTTTCATGAGAAAAGTAGTATAAGTTGAACTGAAATTCTGAAGAAGATTAAAAGTTAAGGTCTAAAAGAGAAAATGCTGGAAAATCTCAGCAGGTCTGGCAGCATTTATAAGGAGAGAAAAGAGCTGACTTTTTGAGTCCAAATGAGCCTTTGTGACAAAGATGCTTTGCTCTTACAGATGCTGCCAGATCTGCTGAGGCTTTCCGCATTTTCTCTTTGAATTCAGGTTCCAGCATCCACAATAATTTACTTTATAAAAGTTAAGGTCGTTTAACACATGGTCTGATGTCAAACCAGGCATGGTGGCATAAGGTCATCATCATGGCAAAGTGGTTAGCACTGCTGCCTCACGGTTCCAGGGACCCAGGTTCGATTCCCGGCTTGGGTCACTGTTTGTGTGAAATTTGCACGTTCTCCCCGTGTCTGCATGTGATTCCTCTGGGTGCTCCAGTTTTTTCCTACAATCTGAAAGACATGCTAGTTAGATACATTGACCTGAACATGCTCCCGAGTGTGGCGACTAGAGGAATTTTACAGTAACTTAATTGCAGTGTTAATGTAAGCTCTACTTGTAACTAATAAATAAAGTTTATAGAGTTTGAGGAGACAGAACAAAAGCAGATGTTGAGGTAGTTTGAGCCATTTTGCTGTCAAGTGATTCCTGATGAATACTGGATAAGTACATCAAGGAGAAAGAAGTAGAAGGGTACAGTGGTAGCGTGAAGTAGGAGAGTTGGCTTGCAAGGAGCAAAAACTGTGGCATAGGTCATTTGGGTTGAATGGCCTGTTTTTTATATTCTGTGTAATCTCTTGGGCATCGAATTATGTTTACTAGAGTAGGTTTTAAATGTGGTTTGCAACTGATGAATTTCAACGGGATCTGCAGAGGGCATAAGACTGGGATATGTGTAATGTGACATTTGAATGATGAGTGGGCTAAACCACATCACACACAACGTGAAGAAGTTGTGAGACTGAGTTTCTTATATTTGGGAGGATCACAGCAGTGTGGTAACCTATTTATACAATGGCATTTTATATTGTGTGTTTGAACAGTGCAAATGTTCATTTTGCGGTTTATGAGGAGGACTATCTTATTCTGTGGTGGTACGTAAATGTCAGTCAGGGTCAGATAGCATGGTCACCATGCATGTGGGATGCAAATGAGCTGATGCTCAGGGAAATAAACACAGCAGGAGAGGATAGTAATAATGTTATAACTGAAGTGGAGATGCAAGACATGATACCAAGATCCTGCATATTCACTAGGGAGTAACAAGCACAGGAAATCAGAACTGCTCAAGCCTCATTCTCCAATCTTTGCTTCTAATTATGATGGAATTGCCCATGACAGCCATGTAGCCAGATAAACAGGATGCATTAAATGGTATTAATGATTTCCCAAATATCAGAGCTCTCAACCATCATTCAGAGAAGCCACTGGATGTTCAATATCGTCTAAACCAAAAGACCAGGCTAATGGAACATCAACTAAGCACCTTATCTGAAAGATGCCTCCTCTGACTATGCAGCACTCTACTAATAATACACTGAAGTGTCAGCCTGGATCAGGGGGCATCATCTTCATGAAGTGCATACCTTGGTGTCTCAGGATTCCATATAAAAATTTAACCCACATTCCCATTAATCTGTATCCATCACAAGCTGCTGATAGAATCATAGAATCCTACAGTGCAGAAGGATGTCATTTGGCCCATCGAATCTGCACTGACCATATTCCCACCCAGGATGTATCCCCATAACCACATGTATTTACTTACTACGGGACACTATGGGACAATTCAGTACTGCCAATCCACCTAACCCACACATCTTTGCATGCTAATAAACCTTAATATAATAATGCAAGATTGATCAGCCAATGAGACCACAGCTTTTTCAAAAATCCCCAGGCCCATCTATCTGAAAAATGAGCAAATAGGAAGTAAAAATGAACACAGGGCGAGTTATCTGAGCTTTGAGGACCAGGCTGTCAAGTCCATGTTAGACACATCTTGCATTCATGATACGAGAGTCATGCCCACAATCTTGCACGGTTAGAAAGAGGTAGAGTGTTGTAAATGGAACCAAGCATGGAAGAGAAAGTGTGCAAAATAAACTTCATAACAAGGAGAGAGAAAGAAAAATTGAGAAATCAAGAAAAAGAAAGAGAAGCAAATGTGAGGAAGAGAGGAAGAGTCGGCAAGTGGAAGAAAATAAATGGAAGGAAGGAATAAGAGAAAAAATGAGAGTGAAAATGTAAGAAAGCCAAAAAAGTGAGGCTAACGGAGAGAAAGAAATGAACAAGAGGTGAAGAAAGAAAAAGCTGGACAGAAAAGAATATCAGAGATGGGAAGATGAAGACAGACAAAAAAAAGATACAAAACAGCAACAGATTCAGCAGATATGAGGATGGTCAAAAATAAAACTCACTTTGTCCTTCTGTCTGTTGTTGCTTACTGTCCTTGAGCTGTTAAGTATAATCTATATTAGTATCTGATTGCAAAGGAGCCTATCTGTAATCTCATCCTCTCATCATAAGCCCTGTTGCCACAATGTGTTTTATTGATATAAGAGTAGCCTATGTATTAATAATGTAAAAGTAGCCTGTTCCCAATAGCTTTCAGCTCCGATTGCAATGGGAGTGGTATTGCTGCAGAAGGCGCTGTGCACTAAACCTCACGCACTTTGGCCTTCAGGGCTAGATAGACTGCTATCCAAGAACCATGGCCAAGTCAGGGCCTTCCACTTATCTTGGTATCAGCAATGAATCACCCCCTCTTTCACATCCCAACCATTACGTAGATTCTAGCATCCAGGAAAATAATCTGAAGATCAATTTCACATTTGTGGGCTACCTTTGTGCTTATTGCCTGCTCCACAACCAATGTGCAATATAGACTGTCCAGTTTCAGCAGCTGAAACGTGGCTATTAGCCAAGAGTGGCTTCACAAATGGAGTACTCCAGCAGCATTGGAGTCTGTAAAGGACTTATTGATGGATGTATTACAGCCTTGGGGCCTTGTACAATACTTACAAATCATTCAGGCTTCACCCTCATTGTCATAACATTATCGAGTTACATTAATAGTGTCAATGGCTTGTAACTTCTGGGCTGTCTGCTATTCTCATTAATTCAATCCAAGTTCTAGGCAGACAAAGACCATGTTCATTAGACTACATTGTGTGCATCTGCTCAGAACACTATAAGAATCAAATGAGACCATAAATCCTAATAGCTTTGCAGCTACTCGTAAAAATCATGTGCTCTCCAAAAGTGCATTGTTGATCTTCACAAGAAATCAGCTTTGAAAAGGCAAAGCGGTGCAATCATTGGAAATTTCCAGAAAATAAATTCCTTCACAGTGACAAGCTTGCTAATAAACCTCATGAAAAGGATGTGTGAAAATTTTCCATTCACCATTTTGTACAGATAGTCTGACAATGGAATACTCAGAACATGTCAGGCTTTGATTTTATTCCTCAGAGTTATAATGCAAACAAGAAACCCCTCCCCATATTTCCCTTCTTTGTACTTTTGTGAATTTTGTGAATCATTAGACAATTAATTCAGAAACTCAGTTAATATTCTAGGAACCTAGGTTCGAATCCCCTCACGGCAAATGGTGAAGTTTGAATTCAATTAAAAAATCTGGAATTAAAAATTTGCTGATGACCACAAAATCATTGTTGATTGTCAGAAAAACCCAACTGGTTCACTAATGTCCTTTAGGGAAGAAAATTTACTGTTCTTACCTGGTCTGGCTGACATGTGACTCCAAAGCCATATGCCCTCTATGGGCAATAAATGCTGGCCTACCAGCATCGCCCATGTCACATGAATGAATAAAAAGAATAGCTTAAAGCTGTGTTCTCCGATTATCAAAGCTTCTGTTCTCTTTTTTCAAGTAAACTGTGCAAACAGTTTACTTAAAGAAAACCCTTGCCAATTTTGTGCAATTATATTTCCATCTAGCCTTCTTTGGCATAGCCATCTCAGCTTCTCTGGTCTAGCACTTGGACTATTTTAGCTTGTATGTCTCAGCTGGTGTAATCATCAACATTTTTTTCTTTTTATATTTCAATGAATAAAGGCTACTGCACAGAAAACTGTTAAATGCTGCACCTGTTCCTTCAATAGAAAGTTCCGATTGATTCATTTTCTTTTCTCCACTGGCATATCACTATTAAACATTGATCAAAATGCCTAGCTCAGGATACAGCATCGATGTGAATTCATAGTGAGTCAGCATTGACGTAACTTGCGCACAAGGTAAGCTGCATGTTACAGTTGTGTCCTCTCTGCTCTTATGTGGCTGTGAGCCATAGAAGAAGCCTGCAATTCTGTTGCATTTTTTACAGCTTCTGGATGTCTCAAAGCACTTTAATCTCAAAGAACAAAGAAAATGACAGCACAAGAAAAGCCCTTCAGCCCTCCAAGCCTGTAATGACCATGCTGTTCCTCTGAACTAAAACCCCCTCCACTTCCTGGGACCATAACCCTCTATTCCCATCTTAATCATGTATTTGTCAACACGCCCTTGAAAATCACTTTCATATCTGCTTCCACTATCTTCCCCGGCAACAAATTACAGGCACCCACCAATCTATATGTAAAAAACGTGCCTCGTACATCTCCTTTGAACATTGCCCCTCGCACCTTGAAATCCATGAAGTACATTTGAAATGTAGTCACAGTTATTATAGCAGCCAACAAACACACAGCAATTCAATAAAGGAACTTTTATCAATGTTGGTGGAGGGAAGAACTCACCAATTCCTCCAAACAGTGCTGTCATAGCGTGACGCCCCTCAGGTGATGCCAGGCTTTGTTCGAAACAAAAGGTACTTATTGATAAAGAGAAATCAGGTACAGGGGGCTGAGCTCCAGCCTTTATACATTGACTACATGGCTTCTCGATGACTCTGCATGAGAGGAAACTTCATCCTCTGGAGTGATCACTGTCTCTCAAAAGTGGATCTTGGCTGATCACCTGCTGACTCAGTGCCCAGAATGCTACCACTGAGAGCCACAAATGACACATTATGAATGTGGAATTAGCACCACCCAAAAATACCAAATTCCACATGCATCAGCAATAAATTACACATTCAATGGCAGAATCATCAACATAGATGCTTTACCATAAGCCAGTCCAACCAGCACCAATGCCTTGGGCTCAGCAATTAGGGCAGCTCTACTGCTTGGATGAAATCCGCAAAATAGTCAGCTCCAAAAGGAACTCATAGCAACATATTCCAACAGCAGAGTGAAGAAATGGTTCAGAAACACCTTGAAAAAATTCTTCAGATCTTGTAACGATAGTGGGCAACACAGCACTGCATGTTACCCTGCATGATGGAGTCTCATTTCAAAAGCAAGCATGTAGACAAGAAAATTACAAAGCCACACAGTGACAATGAATAACTTCAGTGTGACCAATGTTGGGAAATTTGTGGTTCTTAAATCTTGTGCGTCCATCCCAAATTGGGTGATTTAAGACACTCGGCCCGGCCATTCTAGGTTTTATCTGTTCAATTTCTAATGAACCACTTCATTCATGTAATTCCAAGTATGAAGCTCTGACTATTTTGTCCGTGATTCGCCATAAATTTAACTTGGGTAATGGACTGTTCACCTAGCATGATAGGGTCTATTCTCGGATGAAACATAGGATGGGATTTTCTGGACACCTCAAAACCGAAAATCCCACCAAAGCGACCTTTGCATGATTATAGAATCCCTACAGCACAGAAGGTGGCCATTTGGCCCATCAAATCTGCACCGAGCACAGTCCCACTCAGGTCCCATTTCCATAGCCCCTCATACTTACCCTACTAATACCCCAACATAGGAGCAATTTAGTATAGCCAATCAACCTAATCCATACATCTTTGCACTGTGGGTGGAAACCAGAGAACTGGGAGGAAATCCACGCAGACAAAAATTGCACCATGCTGCTGAGCAGAGGGACCTGAGTGTCCTTGTGCCTGAATCACAAAAAGTTGGTTTGCAGGCGCAGCAGGTAATTAAGAAGGCAAATGGAATTTTCTCCTTCATTGCTGGAGGGATGGAGTTTAACAACAGCGAGGTTATCTTGCAAACATACAATGTGTTGGTGAGGCCACACCTGGAGTACTGTGTACACTTTTGATCTCCTTACTTGAGAAAGAATATACTGGCACAGGAGGGGGTGCAGAGGAGATTCGCTGGGTTGTTTCCGGAGTTGAGAGAGTTGCCTTATAAGGAGAGACTGAGTAGACTGGGGCTGTATTCGTTGGAATTCAGAAGAATGAGGGGACTTCACACAAAGCGTTGTGAATCTTTGGAATTCCCTGCCCAATGAAGCAGTTGAGGTTACCTCATTGAATGTTTATGAGGCAAGGGTAGATAACTTTTTGAACAATAAAAGAATTAAGGATTATGTTGATTAGGCAGGTAAGTGGAGCTGAATTCACAAAAAGATCAGCCATAATCTTACAGAATGGTGGAGCAGCTCGAGAGGTCAGACGGCCTGTACCTGCTCCTGGTTCTCATGTTCTTATCACACAAAGAGGAAGTGCAAACTCCACACAGACAGTCACACGAGGCCGGAATTGAACTCAACTCCCTGATGCTGTGAGGCAGCAGTGTTAACCACTGTGCCATCATGCCACCCATCCACTATAATTCCCGTGGAAGGTGGGATGGGAAAATTCCCCTCTGAGTTATGCTGTCTGTACAGAGTCTGCATCTACTCTCTGTGTCTGCTGGGTTTTTGAAAGACCTGCTGGTTATGTGCTTTGGCCATGCTCAGTTCTGCCTCAATATACCTGAACAGGTGTCGGAATGTGACGACTAGGGGATTTAACACTAACTTCATTGCAGTGTAAGTATAAGCCTACCTATAACACTAATAATAATAAGCTTAAAGCTTATGTGGATTTCTGAGCCATTACTCATACACACAGAACAGGGGCTAAATTCACCGAATTATATGACATTATCCCTCAGGGAAGTAATGGGGGCCCAGTGTCTGAAAATTGGCTACTGCTTCTCTGTATTTTCCAGTAGCCACAAAGATAGGATTTTTCACCTTTAGGTTGATTGGGTTGTCTCTGCTGGGGTCAAGGCAGAACCTATTTGGATACAGCAGGAAAAATATAAAGGTAACATAACACTAATTGGTGTATGTTATAGGCTATCAATTTGTGGGAAAGATGTAGCAGAGCCAATTTGCAAAGAAATTACAGAAATTATGGAGCATTTTATAATGGGAACCTTTACTATCCCAATCTATATGGAGATATTAATAATTTAAAGTGGCAAGAAAGGATATTCAGGTTAAATTCCTCATTCCATACTTTCCTGGTCCAAAGAGGAAGGAGACGTTACTGAATCTAGGGTTGGAAAATGAGGTGGGTCAAGTTGATCAATTACCCGTTGGAAATATACGGGAACAAAGATCAGTTGTATTATAAGATTTAGACTAGCAATGGAAGAGGACAAGGAAAAATCCAGGTTGAAAATAATTATTGCAGGAAGGACAACCTTGGAGTGAGAACAAATTTGGCATAGATAAATTGGAATCAATGACTGGCAGACAAAACAGTAACAGATTAATGGGTAGGCTTTAAAGAGGTGATAGTTCGGATACAGAGGAGGTACATTCCCATGAGAGGGAAAGGGCAAAGCAAACAAAACCAGAGCCTCTTGTGTGACAAAAGAGATTGAAAGTAAGATCAAACAGAAAAAATGCATAAGACACACATCAGGGAGATAATATAGTTGAGAATCAGACTGAATATCAGAAGTTCAGAAGGAAAGATAAAAATGAAATGAAAAGCAAAGACAGAAGAGAAACGGTTCACAGAGAAATGCTTCTATGATTCAAACTATTTGAACCAAGGCACTAACCTAGCAGCGGACAATATCGCACGTCTCTTTTATTCAGCTAACTGCAGCCGTATCATTTTTTTTACATAATTTTCAAGAATTAACTCCTCATATGTATCCTGACAATCTGACCACAGCAAAGAATCTTGCAAATGACAACAGCCCCCAAAAAATAAATGTAGAGACAGAGCTCAGTATTAATAATGAGTATTTTGTTGTTATCGACTCCTCTTTTGGTTGCAGTTATTACTCATGAATTGATCACAATTAAAAAAAGCCATAAATTAATTACTAAGGGCAACACATGTAGAGTATGATGTAGTTTCATGGGGAATGCAAACCTGCAGCTTTCATAGTAATTTCAGAATTTACGAGGAATCCATTTAATATTTTCTATTCCTTGCATCCAGTGTCACGTTATAGACCTTCCAATTAAGATGTATTGTGGATTGGGAATAAATGAATACTGGCCGATATTTTATGTCCTCACTCGGGTGAGCTTGTAAACTCAAGCCAAAAACCAACAGATAATTCAGTTTTGTGAGCCTCACCTGCCCCAGAATTCCAGCAGCAGTGTCTGATCCTGCTCCTTCCCTTCGCTGATGACATGAAAATGGTGAGAAAGCAGTTTGTGATCAGGTGATTAAAAAGTTTACAGATGGATTTTGACAGGCTAGAGCAATAGGCCAGAATCTGGCAGTTAGAATTTAATGTGGATAAATGTGAGGTTATCCATTCTGGCTGAAAAAATGAAAGGGCAAATTACTATTTAAATGGAAAACAGATTCAAGATCTGCAGAGGGATCTGGTTGTCCTTGTGCATGAATCTCAGTGAGCAGCTCTGCAGGTGCAGAATGTTATAAGGAAGACAAATGCAATGCAATCTTGGCTTTTATTCCAAGGGCTGGAGTATAAGCATTGTACAATTGCATAAGGCATTGATGAGACCACACTTGGAGTTTGTGGTCAGTTTTGTTCACCTTCTTTGTGGAAAGATGTAATGGCACTAGAAGTGGTTCAAAAGAGGTTCACCAAATTGATTCCAGGTTTGAAGGGGCTGTTGTTTGAGCAGCGGTTGAGTCGCTTGGGTTTATACTCGCTGGAGTTCAGAAGAATGAGGGGGAATTTGATTGAGGTGTATAAAATACTCAATGGGACTAATAGAGTAAATGTTAACCAAATGTTCCCCCTTCTAGAAGAGTCGAGGACAAGAAGTCATAGTTGAGAGCAAGTAGGGGAGGTTCAAGACAGAGATAAGGAGAAGCTACTTTTCACATAGGGTTGTGAATCTATGGAATTTCCAGTTCCAGGGTGCAGTGGATGTAGAATCAGAATGCCAGTTGAGAGTGATGGTAGTGGTTGATTTACTCTGGTGGAATGCAAAAGATCATTCAGCATCTTCCTCCATTGGATAGTTAACATCCTGAATGGATGCTGACCACTGCCACCATCGCCTCCTAGGCTGGATTGGTCAACGTCCAGAACAGGACCAGAGGGCATTGGCAGAAGTCTCCACTCTGTCCACCGGACATTACAGTCAGACATCATTGCAGTTGGGGATTAGATGCTTCCTGCCTTTGGATGTTATTTGTTTTCTGTAGCTTCCCTAAACTGTGAGAGTGTGACCACTAAGCAGGGGTACATCTTAAATATGCTGCCAGAGTTAAGGAGTCACAGCGGTGTGGCTAGATGAGGGGGTCACCCTCCAGTGATAACCCCTGAGGATTACTAATCACTTAAAATCCACCATTGCTGTTGGCTGCTGTGACGTCGATTTTCACACCAGTTAATGGATTTTACTGATTTTTGGGAAAATCCCAGCCATCATCTCTCGTTTAAACTTTATATCGATTTTAAAATACTCATCCTGGTCTCAAATACCTCCATAGCCTTGCCCTCCATAACTCTGTAATTTCCTTCATTCTGATATACAAATATCCCTCTAATATTAGCCTCTTGTACATCCACAAATGTATTCAATCTATCAGAAGGCCATGCCTTAAGCTATCTGGACCCTAAACTCCCTCTCCTAATCTTTTAACCTCTCTTTCCGCTTTTAAGAAGTGACTTAAAGCCTACCTCTGATCAACCTTTCAGTCTTGCTGCCCTAATAACTCCTTATGTGACTAATCGTCAAATCTGTTTGATAATGCTCCTGTGAGGTGGCTTGGGGAAACTTTACTTCATTAAGACACTTGAATCAAACAGGTAACTGACCTTTATGTGACTAATTTAATGCCATGTTTGCTGTGAGATTATGCACGACAAGCAATAAACAATGATTTCCTGCAAAGATTTTTTTTTCAATGATTGAGTTTGTTTTTATTGAGAATCTAGTGACCCACTTTCTGTACATCTGCCTTCAAAAGCAGAGATTAATTTGACATGGTCTAATCATGTAAAATCGTTCCTGAGTGGTGAGGGTCTTATATGTTGTAAGCTTTGGCAGTAAAGCACATGGTGTTCTTAATATTTTCAATCTACGATATCGTGGTTCACTGATAAACAATTCCAAATCCACCTAGATTGCTGCTGCACTGAATGAAGAAAGCGTGTCTACACAGAAGCAGCAAGTGTATCATCCAAAGATGATGTTATAATGCATCCTTGTGCCATTCTTGGCAAAGTACGACACATAGCAAATTGTCATAATGTATTCGCAATAAATATGGATGCAACAGTGCTGAGTTATTTTAGTCTGAAGTGATTATTCCATCTAAAGAGCTGATGCTGTCTGAGTTCCTTGAATAAAGCCAAACCACCCTCAATCTATTCAACCACAATCAGACTGATGAGATTCAGACTTTTCAAAACCATTTAGGTCGCAATTGTCAAATCACCAAGTCTGTTGCTAGGGGAAACAGCGGGTTATTCTATCGTCTTACCCACCCATGTTGTATGAAACGTACGCCATCCTTCAAGACAATTGAGTAATTGAAAATGACATTAAAAAATATTTATTTCACATTCCTGGATTCATAAAGTAATATTAACATTATGCTAGTTCAAATGGTAAGAACAGTTCTACTTTTCCCTCTTCCAGACGTTGACCTTGTCTCAGTTTATCTGTGGTTGAAAGGCTCATTCATGTTTTTTTGTTACATCTAGGCTTGACTATTCCAATACACTTCTAGTTGGCCTTCCACATTCAATGTTTGTAAAGTGGGAATCGATGAGTCCAGTTGGATGGAATGTGGTGTGGTATGAATTGAATGAGGAGTTCAGTATGAGCTATGTTCATTCATGAAGGGCTGCCTCCTTGCCTTGCCTCACGTTTGATGCAGTGTGGTGCTTCTCAAGCTATGTAACCACTTGTCTCTCTCTCTCTCTGTAAAAAGAGAGGCCTATGATCCCTTATGGGCTATAGCTAACTACCTTATCCTCTATAAACTTGACTCATCCAAACTTTGCTACCTTGTCTTAACTTACACCAAGTCCCATTTACCTATCACTCTGGTGTCCATTGTCTTAAGTTGATTCCTGGCAAGCAATGCGTTTTGATTTTAAAATTCCCATTGTAATTTTCAAATTCCTCCATGAACATACTCTTCCCTATCTCTGCAATTTCCTCTGACTTCAATTAGGTAGACTGGCCATGCTAAATTGCCCCTTAGTGTTGGGGGAACTAGCTAGGGTAAATGTGTAGGGTTACAGGAATAGGGCCTGGGTGGGATTGTGGGCAGACTCAATGGGGCAAATGACCTCATTCTGTACTGTATGGATTCTGTGATTCTATAACTGCATTGTGCTTTTCTAATACTGACTTCTTGAGCATCTTCTATCTTCATTACATTTAGTGACAGCACCTTCAGTTGCTTCAGCCCCAGCCTCTGGAAAGCTGTCCCAGCACTTCTCCATCTCACTTTCCTCCTCTAAGGCGCTCTCTAAAACTCAGCTCTACGATCAAACTTTTAGGCACTTGACCTAATATCTCTTATGCGGCTTGGTGTCATGTTTTGCTTCTAAAGCACTTTAGGATGAAGGTGCTATAAATATTTGCAGTTATTATTGTGATTGAGAAGGTGGAATGAAATGCATTAAAATACATTTATTCCACCAAAAGGAGGACAGATTATTCTTTGTGGCTCAGATACATGTTCACTCAAGCTGAATTGAAAGCCATACTCATTGCAAACATCCAGAGCCATATTTCAATAATCTTGTACATCCATTGTATATTTCGTACAAGAGGGCCTAAGGAGCATATTAGATGATGAGCTATACAATTCAGAGCAAGGAATTTCAGATGTCAGTCTATGAGTAGGAAGGATGGAGTAAAGTCGGTCTATGCTTTCAAACAGTAAGTAAAGGAGTTTAGAGGCTGGTAATCAGCATCAGTTTCAATTGAGGATGGCACTGGAGGACTACCTTGACCTGTTGAGTTGTAAATTCTAGCTTTACCTGCTGCCCTGAGAATACAGTAAGAAGTTTCACAACACCAGATTAAAGTCCAACAGATTTATTCGGTTCAGAGCGCTGTTCCTTCGTCAGGAGGGTGGGGAGTTCTGATCACAAACAGAGGATATAAAGATACACACTCATTTTACAGAATACTGATTAGAATGCAAATTTTTATAGCTAATCAAGTCTTAAAGGTGCAGACAATGTGAGTGAAGAAAGCAATAAGCATAGATTAAAGAGATGTATATTGTCTCCAGACAGAAAAGTAAGTGAGATGTTGCAAGCCCAGGCAAATCATGGGTTACAGATGAGAACAGCACAGGGAAATGGTTCAAATGCAACATTTCATTTCCTAAGAAATCTGTGCATGGATGTTTTCCTCAGCAGCTGAGAAGCAAGCCTTTTGCCTCAGAACCCCAGCAGGTTTCTTCCACCGGAATTTATTTTTCTCCCTCCATGATGAGATGGGGTGGCACGGCAGCTCAGTGGATAGCACTGCTAACTCACAGCACCTGGGACAAGGATTCGGCTCCTGGCTTGGATTACTGTTTGTGTGGAATTTGCACGTTCTCACTGTGTCTGCGTGTGCTTCCTTTGGATGCTCCAGTTTCCTCCCTCAGTCCAAAAATGTGCAGGTTAAGTGGGTTGGCCATGTTGAATTGCCCCTTAGTATCCAAGTATCTAGCTACGGTAAACGCATGGTGTTATGGCAATAGGGCCTGGGTGGGATAGTGGTCGGCATAGACTCAATGGACTGAATGGCCTTCTTCTGTACCGTAGGGATTCTATGATTCTACGATCTTGGAAAATTCTAATCATTGTTTTCAAATCCTTCCACAGCCTTGCCCCTTCCAATCTCTATAATGCCCTCCTGTCCCACAACCCTCTCAGATATCTACACTCTTCCAGTTTTGGCCTTTTGAGCATCTCACTTACCTGACAAAGGGGCAGCGCTAATGGCTTTTGCTACCAAATAAACCTGTTGGACTTTAACCTGGTGTTGTGAGACTTCTTACTTTTGAGCATCACCAATTTTAGTTCCATACTGGCGGCCATGCCTATCGTGGGACTGCGGAATAGCCCCCTGAACATCTTCACCTCTTTTGGGACACTCCTTAACATCCACCTTTTTGACCAATCTTTGATCGTCCAGCCTAAGATCTTTTGATGTGGCTTGCTGCCTAATTTTGTTTTATAACTTTTCGGCATGACGTTTTATTCCATTAAAGGCCCTACAAAAATGCAAGTTGCTTTGTCATTGATGATGGAAATATTAACTCCTTGCTAGAGCATGATTTCACTCAACGTCTGGTTGCTCACCAGAGCAGTGGTTACCCTTCAGCAGGGAGTTCAGAGATTGACAGCAGTTTATCGGAGCATAGCGAGCACTGCGGCCCAGTGTGTCTTCATTCGCTATGAACTTCAGGATCATATGAAGCCTGTTGATTTTTCCTTTCCCTAGTCTGAGACTAACTGTAGTGTCCTCACCTGTAACAGCAGAGGGCCACGCCTAACTCTGCGTAGGCTAAGGGCTTGACCTGGGGCCTTTTGCTGGTGAGTGTGGCTCTGCCAGCTTTTACTGGATGAATTGACTGAGCTTTTTTGGCAAATCCTGATGTTGAAAATATCTTTCAGAACAACCTCCTACACATAATTCATATCCTGAGCCATTACATTCCAAAAATAGCCCCTTCTCGTTTCAGCTGAATGTAGGACTCCAAGCAAGGAATATGTACTTCAGCCTTAATGCTCCAAAGCAAATAAGCAAATGGGGTGTCATGTGCTCCGTGATGATTTATGCTGCCTTAAAGTCCAAATTACTCAAATTGCTCCTTAGAAAATGAAGAAAACTGACAGAAAATAATTTTCACGAGAGCTGATGGCAGCAACTCAGTTAACAAGAGTGCTGTGAGGTCAGTCGGAAGCCAGATTTTACTCACATTCTTCATGTGGGAGCTACTAATCTCAGTTAGACACTTCCGCCCTGGGAAGGAGGAAGGTGGGAGGGCAAATAATCAGCGACTAAGTCATTGTGGGTCATGTTGGCATACCTCCCAGTTACTGAGCACAGAGTAGCCCATTGGCAGAGGGCAGGGGTTAGCCTATGTCCTGCCGACTTCACCAACAAATCGTGTAAGGGAAACTTTTCAAATTTTTAAGGGGAGATGCAGGAGAAAATGATTACTTGGCTTATATTTTTTAATCAATGTAATTAAACAGCATTTGTACTCAAAACTAATTACCTGACAGCACTGAATGTCAAGTAAATTCTCTGATGAATGTTTATTAAATGCATCATTATCTGAATTAATAAATAATGCAGCATGATTCATAGACCAAACAGGAAGGAATGGAATGCAAAAACAAACCATTGTTCAAAGGAAACTTCAGAGTCAGAACCCAATTGCCTCCGCTTTATTTAAAGATTAGAACTTGCTGAAAATATGTAATTAGGCCTTTGGTTATGTTATAGCCCATTTTCCTTTAACTTGAACAGTGAGGTTTTTTATTCCCAGTCAAATTCTTTCTACTGTTTCACCAAATTTCGAGAACACAAGTTTAGCAGCAAATCAGCAACCTATCCCACCATCCCCTCCATCTGCCTCCTCCTCCATCCTGCCGAGAATAAAACAGGCCAAAACACTAACACGAAGTCCTTTGTAATATTGGTAAAATTGGAACCACTGAGGGATAGAATCATAGAAACACTACAGTGCAGAAAGAGGCCATTTGGCCCATCGATTCTGCACTAACCTCAATCCCACCCAGGCCCAACCCCCTTATCCCTACATATTTACCTGCTAATCCCTCTAGGAAACTAAGGAACAATTTTTGCATGGCCAATCAACCTAACCCGCACATCTTTGAATAGGATGTTCAGATAAATGGATAGGTCAGAGAAACTGATGTTGGCCTCCTTTAGGAAAGAGAAAATGCTCAAAAAAACAGGAAGGTCCTGGACAGAGGAGATAGGGGGAAGCAGTTCCTGGAGGCAAAAGGATTAAGTCCAAAAAGCACCATTCTAAGATAATTGGCAATAGAAGCAATATTGACACGAGGAAAGGCTTTTTTCTTGTGTGTAGTGAGTGATTAGACTCAAAGTATGATGGGGGTAGATTCATATCAAGGTCTACAAAACAGAACTGGTGAATTACCTGAAGGGAGAAGAGTTGTGGGGCTCTGGGGAAAAGATGGGGCACCGGAGTTACTCTCTCAGGGTTTCTGCACAGTCACAAGCCAAATGGCCACCTCCTGCTTTGTAACCATTCTGTGATTCAATGAAAGGTTTGGACTGTTTATTTTGATTTTTTTATGCTATGTTTGCCAATGGGGGGAATTCACACTGGCAGGGTTCTCTGGTCCAGTTGGCAGCGCACCACCTCCTATGGTTTCTGTGGCAGTGACACCAATGGGAAATCCCATTGGCATTGGTGGGTCCAGAGAATCCCACTGCCAGCAAATAGTGCGCCACCTCCCAACATCAAGAAACATGCGGTTGAGAAGCCATTTCACACCCCCTCTCCATTTTATTTTAATTTGGACAAAGTTTCAAGGACATAATTTCAACCAGGTGAAAAGCAGCAAAGTGACAAGCCGCTCTTATTTCTAAATTGGGTTTTGCTCTATTTGTGGAGATTTTAAAAGTTTAGGATGCCTGTTTGTGGCTTCTAGTACTCCTAGCTCAAAAAGGACACATACAGATGCAAAATACAGCTGTCACCAATTTGCCAGCTTTGATCCTTGTTGAACAAAAGTGACCATTTATACTTCCAACACCATTCACACTGTGATATTGAACTGCATTTGCCAATTTAATGCCAGTAAAAGCAACCACACCAAGTATTTATCTCACTAGGACCAAGGCTTCCTTATTCCCATGGGCAGGTACAAAGACTTAGGCTAGATTAACAGTCCAAATCTTTCATAGAATCACAGAGATACTGAGACTAGGAGTAGTGGTGGGTGGAATTGGTAGCATACATCCTGTTATCGACAGATTGGCTTCTTGAGCCCAGTCTAATTGAAACCTCATAAATATGCATAGATGAGCTGCTCATTGTGGGGCAGTCAATGATTCATCCTCCCACCATCACCTCATGGGGGTCAAAGTTCCTGCCATTATATTCAAACGCCACTTGAACACACACTTTGCTTTCTGCAGCCCAGATGTGATCGGAAGTTCTGCAGAAGGCAGGAACAAGAAGAGTGTGCCAAGGTTTCAACATGGCTCCCTGGGCACTTTAGAGATGTGCACCTGTCCCACAATGTTCTCTTTCTGAAGGATCAATCCAGTAGGTCCATCAACCTTACCTCACGGGTCTTGGAGGCGGGTGCGAAGGAAGACAGCTCCTTGAGCAACTGCCAAAGAAATGCCATCCAGTGTAGGAAAAGGATGAATGATCTCACTCGCATCTCCAGGTAGCTAAATCTTTAGCCTACTCCAAACTCACACTCTTATCAGGCATTATGCACATAGCTTGGGAATCTCACACAATACAAGCAAAGGCAATGTCAGCACCGAAAGCTGATACACAAGCATTACATCTATCAGGTTGCACAAAGTCCACCCCCAGCCTTTACTGGGGAGAACTCAGGGCACACACTAGGCATGCATATTTCCCAACCTCTCCTTCATTCCATCTAATCACTTTCTATCCATTGTGTCTTCATGCAGCTCAAGCTTGCATACCAGAGGAAGAGATCCCAGACTGGAGGAAGGACAGCCAAAATGGAGGAGCTCTCCAAATTCAAGGAGGATGCCACGGAATCAGCAGGGGAAGATAGAGAACACTCCTATGGTGAAGGTGATATCACTCTTTCCCAGCAAGCCAGTATGGATCAGCCATTCATGTGTTGATCATATCTTGACATCCTGCAAGACTGATATGCAATATTGCATCCAGCCTATTCATAAACTAAATCTGCCTTCCTATACAGACAGCAAAAGGTCCAGACAGACCAGCAAAGGCAGCATAAGACCCCCACAGCCCACATCAGAAAAGGATGATGAGGATCCATTTGAAGAAGACCTACCACTGTATTCACTTACATTCTTCCCCAGCACAGAAGCACACCCCTCCCCATAAATCCCCCAGTGAATCATACATCAAGATTAGGCACAAGGTCATATTCTGGGGATCATCTCACCGACACACTCTCCAGCAGTTGGAGATAGTGACAGGCCAAGATTCCAGCTCTCAGAGGGTTGCAGGAAATCAGGCAACTGTTGAGACTGAGTCATGTGATGAGCTTCTGGAAATGACTATCGCTGACAAACGGGAGTGTAAACACAGCAATAGGACATCAGGCAGATTTGCACGAGGCAGTCAACAGACTAGAGAAGGAATGAAGGAGAATATCCATGTTCTGTTTGATGTTGTATCTCCAACATGCAAGCACCTCAAGGCGTCTCAAAGTCTCCTTGGAAAGGGTGGCAGCCGGTTTGATCCAGCAAATTCTGTCAGTTTTACACTCAAGACATACACTCCATTGCTTTAGAAATTAATGAGATACACTAGGTAGGTGAGGGGAGGTGGGCGCCTTGTCCACCACCCAGGCATCCCTTCTTCTTAAGAATTCAGGCAAGGGCCTCCAGGCACCGAAAGGATGGAGGACCAACAACTGTGCAACTGGAGGCCATCCACACAGGTAACTCTAAGCATGTTCAGTCAAACCCTCTGCCTATGACTCCATCACCTCCAGCTGCACAAGCCAAGCAAGGTGGCACTGGCCCATCGAGGGATACCCAAAACAGGCCAGTGTCCTTCAGTTCTCGATTATCCAGAGGACACCTGCCAAAATCATGAAAGACAAAAGGGTGTAACAGCAGGCTGCATCTATCTCTGCAGCAGGTGTCAGGGAAGCTATAAGACTGTTGCAGTACAGTTAGAAAGATTAAGAATATTGACATCACTTCTGGTTGTTGGTGACACTTATGGGCAATCCCACCCAGACCTGTTCACTGTAACCCCAAGTATTGACCTCACTAATCCTCCTAACCTGCACATCTTGTGTTACTAAGGGGCAATTTAGCATGACCAATCCACCTAACCTGCACATCTGGCAGTACAGTGGCACAATGGTTAGCACTGCTACCCCACAGCGCCAGGGACATGGGTTCAATTCCGGCTTTCGATGACTGTCTATGTGGAGTTTGCATATCCTCTCCGTGTCTGCAGAGTTTCCTCTGAGTGGTCCAGTTTCTCCCACAGTCCAGAAGTTGTGGATTTGGTTGATTGGTCATGTTAAATTGCCTCTTAATGTCAGGGGAATTAAGAGGGTAAATGTATGGAATTACGGGGATAGGACCTGGGTGAAATTGTTGTCGGTGCAGACTCAATGGGCCAAATAGTTTCCTTCTGCACTATAGGTTCTATGATTCTATTTTCTTCAGAGTGTGGAAGGATATTGGAGCACCCGGAAGAAACCCATACAGACATGTGTTATCCTTAACTCCTTGATATATTTGGGTGCTGAGGGCTCTGTGAATCTCTGGAACTGCATGCTGGTATAAAAAGTAGAATATGCCAGTGGCCCCCAGAGCCATTAGTAGGGGATGGTTTTCCAATCCATGTGCCGTCAGATCCTCTAACAAATTGTGGCAAATGTGAGCCACCATCTCTCTTGATAAGCACAGGCGTACATACAAAGAATAAAGAAAAGCATAGCACAGAAACAGGCCTTTCAGACCTCCAAGCTAGTGCCAATCATGATGCCCTAACCAAACTAAAGAAACAACCTTCTGCCCTTATTTGGTCCACATCTCTCTATTCATGTATCCATCCAATGCTTCTTAAATGTTGCTAATGTGCCTGCTTCCACCACCTCCTGAACACAGTGCATTCCAGGTACCCACCACTCTCTGTGTGAAAAACTTCTCCTGCACATCTCCCTTAAACTCCACTGCCCCCCATCGCCCCCCCCCCTCCTCATCTTGTGCCCCTTTGCAATTGCCACTTCCATCTTTGGAAAAAGCCTCTGACTATGTCTATGCCTGTCATAATTTTGTAGGCCTCTGTCAGGTCTCCCCTTAGCCTTCGCCTTTCCAGTGAAAACAATCCCAGTTTATTCAACCTCTTCTCATAGGCAACACCCTTGAGACCAGGCAATATTCTGTTGACCGTTCTTTGCACTATCTCCAAAGCTTCTATGTTCTTCTGGTAGTGTGGTGACCAGAACTGTACGTGATACTCGAACTGTGGCCTAACCAAGGTTTTATATAGCTATGTGGCATTGTTTCACACTCCTCCCCAGATAGGAAAGGCATCTTCGGTAGACCCTTGGTCATGTGAGACACCACTATGAAATGGCTTTGACCTCCTCATTCTCTGGGTATTATTGGGGTTTCTTTGGCTGATCAACCTCAGACCTGGCCTCCTCTCAAAGCTATGTGCAGTGGTGCCAGTCCCTTAACTTCCTTAGCCGGATCACTGCCATCAAGAAAGCGGCATTGAGTGCAAGTTTTTTATTCACTCTCCTTCTCCCTGTGGTGCAACATGTTGTCAAACGATAGGTAACTATGGTTGATCACTTGTACACAACCAGAAAGCTACTGTCATGCCTTCAAGTTATATCTGCACTATTCATCTTTCTCTGATCTAGCATTCTAATCAAGAAAATGGAAAATGGTTTCCAGTGCTGCCCCTCAGGACTCAACATTGGGGCTGTTTGCTGTGTATGTTAATGATTTACACTTAAATGTGGGAGGTGTGATTGGAAAATTTGCAGGTGTCACAAAAATTGGTCATGTAGTTGATAGTGAAGAGGATAGCTGTCAACTCCAGGATTATATCAGTGATTTTGTTGAGTGGACAAAGAAATGGCAAGTGGAATCCAATCCGGAAAGGTAACAGATAAAGCACTTGGGGAGGGCAAACAAAACAAAGGAATAATGAATAAATGAGAAGATGTTGAGTGGGGTTGAGGAAGTGAAGACCTTGGAATTCTATTAGGGAAGGCAATGGCATAGCAGTACTGTCATTGGGCTAGTAATTCAGAGACCAAGGGTAATACTCTGGGAACCCAGTTTCAAATCTCACCGCAGCTGATGGTGACAATTTAATTCAATAAAATATCTGGAATAAGAAGTCTAATGATGACCATGAAACCATTATCAATTATCGTAAAAGACCA
Organism: Sphyrna mokarran; assembly: GCA_024679065.1. Taxonomy (NCBI): domain Eukaryota; kingdom Metazoa; phylum Chordata; class Chondrichthyes; order Carcharhiniformes; family Carcharhinidae; genus Sphyrna; species Sphyrna mokarran. The sequence goes on from JAGIQG010000009.1 coordinate 61,898,560, forward strand.
TCTGATTCACTAATGTCCTTTAGGGAAGGAAACCCAGTCAGGCCTAGATGTGATTCCAGATCACCAGCAACGTGGTTGACTTTTAAATGTCCTCGAGGATGGGCAATGAATACTGACTCAGCCAGCAATACCCAAATCCCATGAATGAATATAAAAACAGGCTCAGAATGTTACATTCCTCTCAAAATCATAAGCAAAGTGAGGGTAGACTGCTGCACACCACTTATATTTGTTTAGGAATGAGCCCCATTTGATTTCCCGCTGATGTGGCATACCATTAGGAGGGAGAATGCGATTCCAGCGAGATGCTTTTTAAATGTGGATTCATGACATGTGAATGCGTACAGATAACATTCCCGTCTTGGGTCAGTGAGAAATCCTAGCCCCACTTGGCCCACCATGAAAGTGATGAGGGGAAAATTCGGGTTTCCTCCCAGTGGTGGGATTCAGCTTCTCTCTGAATTTTCTACTCCCACCTGCCACAAAACTGGTCACTGATGAACTGGAAAGTTCTGGCCTTGCTTTCAGCCATAACTGCTTAAAACTCAAATTCACAAATCAATTGCAGAAAGTAAACACTGAGGGTGTTCTGCAAATTTACAATACACTCTTATCAGGTCAAACTATATTTATTTCCATCCATCCCCTCCCTCACTTCCACGTTGACGAGAATATCTATTACTGTGTTGGGATGGAAAGTGAATGGTGATATCTAGCCAACTCTTCCATAGGTCCTTCATATCTGAAGTGGAAAGAAGTTTTAGTGCTCATTGCATTAAATATTCCAATGTGCACCAATTCACAAGAAATGATTTGCATGGTACACTCGTGATAAGGAATACATCAGCATTCAATGCAAGGATTTGAAAACTTGATCATTGCCATTTTTCACTTGATCTAGATCCCATCAAATCAAGTGTGTTTTGCAAATAGTCTCCGTCCCACCTCCAGCACATGGGAGCAAATTTTGCCATTCCATCCACCACAAGAATCATAGTGGGTGAGGGGGTTGGACCATGGAAAGGTCCATTGGCCTCAGTTAGATTTTCCAGTTTCAGGGTGAGCATAGTCAGAAATTCCCATCCATGCTTTATAATTTAAAAGGCATGCAATTGTTATCCATGCAACCCACCCTTCAGTTCTTTTCCTCCTAATAACATTATAGTTGAAATTTGAAAATCATGTGAAAGATGGCAAATTCACCTCTCTGTTCCTTTTTCGTTTACTTATCAAACATATCATGCCACCTTGCCCCTTCCGACTTAAAGCAAAATCTCTTAATATACACGAATTATTGGGGAAAAAGGAGATGCCCTCTTTCGCCTCTGCTTAATCTGCTCTTATTAGGCTACTCATTTGTTGCCCAGATAGGTGCAAACCGATTGACTTTTTTTACTAGTACAAGATAACACAATTTGAAAATGCAGCTAATTTGTCATGTGGACAACAGAGGAAATAAGTGTTTGACACCATCGGAAATGGAGACAGTCACAAAGAAATCTTTGTGCTGCTGGTGCCAGCTACCCAGTTTGGCTATTACGGAAGGATCCCTATCCTCCATAGTGCTCTTGTCCACTTAGAGAAACAGAAATGTTTGATCTAACTGTCGTGCATAATGCACGTGTTGGCTCTGCGGGTTTTCAAAGCACTGGACGAGGTATCTTGACTGTCCGATTACTGAGAGATGACTGAGAGTGAATTGGCAGGCTATTTCACATTGAAGTCAATGGAAGTGAAAATCAGGCAAGATATAACATGGCTCCTGATCTCTATAATCCATTTGCAATAATTATTCAATAATAATGATCTATCCCAGTTAGTTTAGATCATATATATCAACAAGATTCTTATTGAATAGAAGAATCATAGAATCCCTACAGTTTAGGAGGAGGCCATTCAGCCCAGCAAGCCTGCACTGATAATAATCCCATCCAGGTCCTATCCCTGTAACCCCACATACCTGCCCTGCTTATCTCCCTGACACTACGGGGTAATTTAGCACAATCAATCAACCTGACTTACATCTTTGAAGTGTGGGAGGAAACTCCAAAGGAGCACCCGAAGGAAACACGTGCAGACACAGGGAGAACGTGCAAACTCCACACACTCAGCCAAAGCCAGAATTGGACCCAAGTCCCTGGCTTTATGAGTGCTAACCACTGTGCCACAAAATGCATCCAACATGCGCATTACACACAATGACATTGTCAATATTCAAAGTTGCAAATGTATGCCATACATTGAGAAAAAATTTCATGAATCTCTACATTTGGCCCATTGACTCTGCACTGACAACAATCCTACCCAGCAACTATCCCCATAATCCCACACATTTACCCCGCTAATCTCTCTAACCTATACATCCCGGGACACTAAGGAGCAATTTAGCATTGCCAATGCACCTAATCTGCACATTTTTGGACTGTGGGAGAATCTGGAGCACATGGGGGAAATCTATGCAGACACAGGGAGAATGTGCAAATTCCACACAGACAAGTTCGGAATCTAATCCAGGTTCCTGGAGCTAAGAGGCAGCAATGCTATCCACTGTGCTGCCCCTTTCACTTTAGCCCTGTAACTAAATGTTATTGTAACTGTACAATCAAAACTGTATTCTTTACATTTGAATTTCAACAGTGATTTTGGTATCAGTGTTGTGTGTGTAATTCACTCCGATCCAGGGAGACTAGGGGACAGATTACATCATGCAAGTGAGCAATGTAAATGAACGCTTTCAAAAGTATAAACTTCAATTTGAAGAACAGCTTTGATTTCCTTTAAACTGAACTTTTGGATTATGCTGCCAGGTTAGAGTTGAACACAGCGAAAACATTCCACAGTCTAGGCAATTAACATTCTACTGTACATTACTGTGTTAACTTTACAGCGCTCTAAGTGAAAGCAGATTGAATCTGCAGATGTGCAACAAGGTCATTGTTGAATAAAGTTGTTCGTTGCAGGTCTGATGTAATAAAGTAGTAATCAGGACAAGCCTTTATTCAAGGCACTTTGCAGCTCCAACAACACTCAGGTTCAAGTTAATTTACTGTTAAACTCCTTTGAATCTCAGCAACTTAACACAGTGGTGCTTTCCAGTTGTGTAACCCATTCCTACTCAATTAAAACTTCCAGTATTTTTTTTTAAACCCAGATAAGAATTCAGGCAATTTTCTTTGAGTGAGTTTTGAACTTAATACTTGAACCTATTTTTTTTTTGCAAACACTGGGCTAATCATAGAAATCTATGAGCACAATTAGCACGGAGATCTGATTCATGAGTAAAATAAAAGTTATGCATATATTGGGGAAATTAGGGGAGATTTGCAGAGCAGCCTCTGTGTAACACTTCTGAAATGTACATCTTAAGTTTCAGATCATTTGTTCATCTTTTACTTTGACACTCTTGTCCTCTAAAGTTTCATAAAAGAGAGCCAAACATCCCCACAACCATCTTGTAACTATGAAGCAGTGTGCTTAGATTAAAAACTAGTCTAGAAGAAACCCACTAAGAAATCTGTGGCTTAAAGCTTGTACTGTGCTAGTTGCTCTTCCGCCCCAGCTGAAGAACGCTTTGAAGATTATAGCTGCTTCCTGTGTGGAATTACTGTTTCCCCCAAACCCCACCCCCACCCGCCCCCTAACGACCATTTCCCATCGATACCCACAGAAGCCTACCTTCTTAACCACTGTTTTAACGGTTTCTCACCACTTCCACCTCTTGCACTTTCTGCAGATACTGTGGTGTCTATTTTGGTGGATGTTCACATAATGATGTCCAGGTGAAGCTGCTAAGGGAGATAAGATCTCAGAGGACAGGGGAAAGAAAATTTTGCATGAGAAACCTTCTGATTGTGGCATGTGTCATCTAAAGCAGTAACAGACACGTGAAATTTTTTAAAAAATAATCATTTCACTGAAAGGGGTTTATTTCATTTTCCCTATTTATTTTGATTTTGTGAGTGATGCGTTGGGTGTCCTTTATCTCACTCTTCATAATAAAGCATTAGCAAGTTAAACCGCTGTTTTTTTTCTGTCTGTAGCATATACCAAGTGCTTTATCAGCGTGACAGTATGTAGATTATCCCACCAGTTCCAGACAAGTTCAAGCCTTGACATTCAATTTCACATTACTTCAGTGGGGAAAGATTCATCAGCTTTCTTTTGGCTACAGCTAGTTAAAATACTGAATAAAAACAGAACGATCAGTGTGAGGGGCTAGGAGGAACAAGAATAAAGAGGGAGGAACAAATAAATGGAAGGAATGATTGCCACTCCACCTGCACTTAGAAATACAAAATAACACTCCCAGTACAATGAACCAATTTATTTGCGCTTCTTTGCAAAAAGGGCTAACACTATAATTTTTTTTAAGTATCAGCAAGATCTTTATGCTTTCAATTTACAATATTGCTGATTATTAAACGGAAACATCTTTGTCACTATTTTTTTTGTCTTAAAGGCAATCTGATTTTTAATATTAGTCAATTCCAAATTTGTGACTCCCTTCATACTTTCAAGAGTAGAAATGTATTAATGTTGGCCATTGCATGACTCATGTTTCAAATCATTTTTTTTGTTATTATAAAATATATTTGAATTGGCCAATACTCAAATGTGGTTCCACAGAACATACTGGAAATACAAATAACACTCTCAGAACCGTGAATGTGTTTTTTTTCACAAATGTTAAAATACTTCTGAAATTTGTTTTAGAAATTTCATTCATCAACAATTCAATCTATTTATCATTCAGATTGTCGCTTTGCAATGTTGATTTTGATTAAATCAGGAACACGTTGCACACCCTTACAAGTTTCACCCTTTCTTCTCATCAACCTGAACTAACTTAGTAATTTCTCTGCAGTCTGAACAGTGTTTAAAACAAGGGGGTATTTTCAACACACGTTGCCCATTGAGAAACTGTCAGGGTGAACATCATTTTGTTTTTTTAATTTCTTGCAAAAGAAAAGGAATCGTTTTGTTTGAACAGTGAATGCTGATGGCACGGTTGGTGGGGACTGGCATGGAGGAGTTAATCAGGCCTGACAGGATGAGTGAGCTGAATTAGTATGCTTCAGTGGTCACGTCATCCTAACAGTGTACAATAATTCAGCTCCTCTTGCTTTGCTTGGTTCAATGACTCCAAGGCTGTTTCCCGATGTCATCATCATCACTCACTCTTAAAACAGAAACACTTTGCACAGAAGAATGCAAGGAAGTCAATAAAAATCAAAAACATTGGAGTGAAGCTTTTTGGTAACAATGAGGGCAGCACAGTAGCACAGTAGTTAGCACTGCTGCTTCACAGCTCCAGGCACTTGGGTTCGATTCCCAGCTTGGATCACTGTCAGTGTGGAGATTGCACATTCTCCTCATGTCTGTGTGGGTTTCCTCCGGGTGCTCCAGTTTCCTCCCACAGTCCAAAGATATGTGGGTTAGGTTGATTGGCCATGCTAAAATTGCCCCTTGGTGTGCTGAGATGCTTAGGTTAGAGGGATTAGTGGGTAAAATATGTAGGAATATGGGGGTAGGGCCTGGATGGGATTGTGGTGCAGACTTGATGGGCTGAATGGCTTCTTTCTGTACTGTAGGGTTTCTGTGATTTCTATAAATGAAATGGACTGTAAGACAGCTTCCAAACAACCTACTAAAATAATCCCTTGAACATTGACACCTTAACCAAGGTACCTTATCTTTCTTTCTGAATACATACTGCTGTGGAATATTGGAATGTCTATGTGGTTCAACGTAAAGAACAATAATTAATGCAAAATATAAGTTGGTATCAGAGGTCATTTCTTAGATTCACATCTTGGATTTTTCTTTATATTAAAAATGCAGGAGTTTGAAGTTGGTAAGAAATCTCACAATACCAGGTTAAAATCCAACTGCTGGACTTTAACCTGGTGTTGTGAGATTTCTAAATGTGTTTACTTCAGTCCAATGCCAGCATCTCCACACCATTGAATTTGAAGGGACAGAGACCTAAATTGGTTACTGGATCAAAACTGCAGAGCAATTCACTGGTTCTGACAGAGGGTACAGGGTGACTGTGATCTCTGGGGGTAAGAAACGATACTCTTTGGGAAGATGTGTTTTGAGATTGTAGCATTCTAAGGGGTGTAGCAGCTTAAACGTGAGCACTCCAAAGGTAAAAACAACTCCAAAAGGATGATGTCTGAAGAGTTTTCAGGAAGAATGATGGTCTCTAGGTTTGACAATGATGAGACTGTGGAAATGCATAGCAAATTTAGGCGGTGAGCTGACAGGATGTGTGCCTGTGCAGGGTGGGTGTGTGAGTGGGTGTCTGGGTGGGCGTGTGTGGGTGGGAGCTCAAGTGAGCACGTGTACAGCAGTGAAATATCAAATGGTCTTAACTGTCTGGCAAAGTGGGATGGGGAGGGGGGGCAGCAACATTTTCTGTGAATCAACTGAAATGAGCATGCCAGCAATCTACATTTACATTGCCCCCTCTCTGTGTTAAAGTATTGCAATAGCTCAGCATCAAGGCTTATGAGCTAATGTAAGGCCTTTAACATTCCTTGTTCCATTTTGTTTTTAAGGGTTCCTTTTACTCACTCTGCTGTTTCATCCCAACGTGTTGCACTCCACATTAATTATTGGCTAACTAGATCACGAAACCTAGATTAGAAAAATTTCATGTCACTCCTATCAAAAGTGATATGTGAACTCCTCTTTCTCTTTCCCACTTTGGATGTCTCTGAGGAAGAGGGATATCTATCCATCCATTCTTTGTCAGCATGTTGAACTATTGGTTGCTGCTCACTCTTTTCAACTCAGCTAATAGCTCAGTGACTTCTATTCAATGAGAATGAGAGGGGGAGCGAGACAGGAATGAAATGGATCAAACACAAAATACAGACAAACAGGAGTTGAATGCACAAAGGGAGATGTCACTAATTGCAAGTTGTAGAAAACACTGCCCCACTTTAAACAGTAAGAAGTCTCACAACATGAGGTTAAAGCCCAACAAGTTTATTTGGAATCACGAGTTTTCAGAGCATTGCTCCTTCCTCAGTCAATGAAGGAGAAACACTCCAAAGAAACCTGTTGGACTTAACCTGGTGTTGTGAGACTTCGTACTGTGCCCACCACAGTTCAATGCCAGCATCCCTACTTTGTTCCTACTAAGCAGATCAGGATCTAAGATTTCACGGCTCCCCCTACCTTTAAAAGAAAAATACTTTTACTGTGTGAATTGTTACTTCAGATGCCAGAGGGTTTCAACGTCTGTATATATTTAGATGGATGGCTTAGTACCACTTCCAACCTTGCAGTATGTGACAGGTCCAAGTAGATATGCAATTGAGGCTCCTATGAGCGAGGCTGTAAGGGGGAGGGGGGTCATGCTTGTTCTATGTACAGCTATACAGAAGTCTGAGGTTGGACTCGGGAGCGTTCCCTTTTTCAAAAAAAGGAGTTGGTTTGCAGTAAGGCATATTGGCAGTCTTGGCATCTTTTGGTCCACTTTCTTGAAGGTATTTAATCAGTTAGATCCAGATAGCACCACAGATAGAAAACGTGTCACATACTTCTGTCACCTCTCAGGCAAGCAATATTCCTGCGAGTGCTGTACATCACCTCCTTCAGATTCACAGACGTGGCAAAGAGAAGAAGGGCCAGGTTGCATACGGAACAGCAAGATCTATTGGACAGGATTTTCCATGTGTGTCCCTATCTCCCCTGCCAATGGCGGGCTGCTTCTGCTACCACAAAACATGTGCTTTGTGATAGCTGAGACCACCCACCATTGGCAGGCAGTGGGATTTTCTGCTCCTGCCACTGTCAATGGGGTTTCCCATTCCATGCCCCCCCACTACCACTGTTGGAAAGCAGCATGGCTGTTCACCATCAGCAGGACTGGAAGATCAGAAAATTCCAGCCATTATCTTCACCAGATTATGCTCAGGTACTGGATGTTCTGAGATGAGCTCCACTTTTTAAAATAGTCATGCATTGACAGAATGTGGACATTGCAGTGCTCACTGCTTATCCCTAATTGCCCTATGATAACATCTCCAATTTGTGTGGTGCAGATACACCCATTGTGCTGATGGAAAATGAGTTCCAGCGTTTGATCCAGTGACAGTGAAGAAGCATTGATATTGTTCCAAGTGTGATAGTGTGTCGCTTGGAGAAGAACCTGCAGGAGATAATGTTTCTTTGTGTCTGCTGCTCTTGTTCTTCTGGGTGATAGCTGGTCACTGTTTTGGGAGGTACTATCCAAAGAACTTTGGCACGGTGTAGAAGGTACATGCAGTAGCTTTGGCACTGTGGTGGCAGAGGGAAGAAATTCTTGAGGTAGTGGATGGATGGGGTGATGATCAGGCTGGCTTTTTTGTTCTGGATGGTGTCAAGCTTCTTGAGTATTGTTGGAGTTTCATTCCATAGGCAAGTGGAGAGTATTCTGTCACACTGTGAGTAAGTGCCTTGTAAATAATGGACAAGCTTTTACAAGTCAGGGGATGAGTTATTTGTTGCAGAATTCTCACCCTCTGACTTATTCTTGTGATTCCCCAATATTTATATGAATAATCAGCTTAGTTTTCTGGTCAATGGTAACCCGCAGGATGTTGATGGCAGGAATTCAGTGATGGCAATGCTACTGACTGTCAATGGAAGCTGCTTAGAAACTCTCTCCTGATGAAAAGAATTGCTTGGCATCTGTGTGGTGTGAACAGTACTCATCACTTACAAGTTTTAGTCAGCCGATATTAACAGAGAACATGCAAATGTCATCTACACATCCCTGCCACATAGATGGCATCTTGGAAAAGCACCCTTTTCGGGTTAAGAGTTCGTCACATGAGCAATAGTAGTTCATAGCTGGGACAACAGATATTTTCTGCTTCACCTGATAATGTTTGATTAGGAATTATTTAAGCTACTATTTCCTATGCATCCTCCTGTTTTTGTTTCGAAATGCAATCTTTTCACTTCCTATAAATAATCCTTTCGTTTTCTCCATGGTGAAAAAGTTGATTGTGCATTTTTTCAGTCTGTTATTTGGAATCCCTGTCGAACAAAAACTTTGGAGTTATTGGATTGGACTTTGTCATTCTGGTGAATGCTTTAGCTTCTCCTGCTTGGTTGCTATCATGTCAATCATCTTTCTCGGCTTCAAATGCAATTAAAATTCTTATCTTCTGAGTTGAACTAAGATTCTTGGAGCTTTTATTTGTGACATCCATTCTCCTGTTTGTCAGGTCCATCCCCTTGTTGGTTAATGCAAGGTTGTTAAATTAATCTCAATTTTAGAAACCTTAAAACAATGTAAATTATGAATTTTGGGACTTCAATCTGAAGTCAAAATTGTTCTTGGAGAAAATATAAATAATTATTAAGACCAGCAGCAAGTCTGGCCATTCAATATCCATTATGAGTTCTAAGCCAATCACTTTCCAAGTATTGCCAACATTATTGACAGAAACACAAAATATTAAGTTAAAGATAAATATTTTCTATCAAAACATAGGAAAAATGTGAAGCATGTTCTGTTAAAAACTCTACATGAAGTAATTTCTGACCAATGTATCTGCAAGGTTATTTATCATTTACATTTTGGTACTTAATTGTTTGTCTAGACTGAATGAAAGTGGCACAAAGAATGTGAGCTTTATATTTTTTGCCTTTTTATTGTTCTTGCTAATTTCTCCATGTAATCCTGCTACACACAAATCCTGCTAGACACAGTACACCAAGACCCCTCCCAAATTCCTGCGCTGCCAGATCTCAACAACTTCCCACTAAGTGAAATGCCACAAACCACCCCCAATACTGGCAAGCACTAGGTGCTACTTTGAAGTCAGAACAAGTGGTGGGCAGAACAAGTGTTAGGTTTCCATCAAATTTTTAGGCCATTCCTTTTAAGAGGCAAGATAGAAATAAGAGATAAAGATTCATGTTATGTCTGGCAGTTCACTGTGATTGTTGACATCCTTCCAGCTGTCGTAAGATGATGGAGATGCAGAAAATCCAATGGGGATGGGGCAGCTTCATATAATAGATTTCTAGTGATTGTTCACTGTGATAAGCTATTCTTAAATAGACAGTGAAGAGCTGTCTCCTAGAAGCAGTGATATATTTATATGACATTAGAACTTAATTATTTCCTAACCTACCTGGAATGCGTGGGTATAAGGAAAATACCATTCACTAATTTTCCAGGAACTGGCTACTTAACTGTCTCTGAAGAGTTCTCATTCAAGTGTTTTCCACATTCTTTCACTCGAGTTTTGTAATGCTCAGTTGTTTTGAGATGCTGTCAACCCTTCCTTTAAAAGTATAACCTTTAATCGAATGCTTACGATCACAGAAGATTGCACAGTTGTCAGCACTGCTGCCTCACAGCACCAAGGAACCAGGTTTGATTCCTGGCTTGGGTGACTGTGCAGAGTCTGCACATTGTCCCTGTGTCTGCGTGGGTTTCCTACAGGTGCTCCAGTTTCCTCCCACAGTCCGAAATTCGTGCTAGTTAGGTGCACTGGCCACACTAAATTCTCCCTCAGTGTACCCGGACAGGCTCCAGAGTGCTGTGACCAGGAGATTTTCACAGTAACTTCATTGCACTGTTAATGAAAGCCTACTTTTGACACTAATAAATAATCATAAACTGTTTAGAATTATTTAATGTAAATCATATAATGTGATATCTCTTAGAACCAAAAGAAAGTCATGTCGAACACAATTAGTCTGAACAAATGATTTAAATAGGTGATCAGAACATTATTTGATTTAGGGTAGGTCCTCTGATTAACATTTAATCACTTCTTGTATCTGTTTTGTTAAATCATGCACAGATTGTAGTGTTCTAAAATAATCCAGATTTTTGTCACAGCCTCGCATTTTAATCGCATTAATTTATTCCTTTGAGCAATGAGACAGAGCAGAGAAATTTGCTAATCATTGTTGTTGAGGGAAGCATGGTATCTGATCTGTGAATCCAACCAAATCACGCAGATCATTATTTTATTCATTTATGGGACATGGGCATTACTAACTGCCCAGTATTTATTGCCCATCTCTAAGTTGGCCTTGGAGGGCAGTTGAGAGTCAACCATATTGCTGTAGCTCTGAAGTCACATGAAGGCCAGACTAAGCCAGGAGGGCAGATTTCCTGCCTTAAAGGAGCTTAGTGAACTAGATGGGATTGTTTCAACAATCGACAATGGTTTCATGGTCATCAGCAGATTCTTGATTCCAGATATTTTTTATTGAATTCAAAATCCATTATTTGCTATGGCAGGATTCAAACCCGTGTCCTCAGAGCAATAGCTGAGCTTGTAGATTAATAGTCTACCCACAATACCACTAGGCTATCGCCTCTCCTTACACTCCTCATTACACGCGTCTTATGGAAATTCAGCCAGTGATGACAAGAGGCAATGGCAGTGGTCATCTTTACAAATTATGCTGGGGGATTCAAACTACAACAAAACCGATGCTACACACACACACACACACACACACACACACACTCCCCCTGTGACATTCCTTTCTGAAACTACTTTTGTCCACAACTTTGATCGCATCTTCCAGCTTTGCAGGAGAAGCATGATTAGCTGAGTGCTTTCTGCCTTTTGATTTTCCATGTGGTTTCCTGCACAATCATAGCCTTAGCCCCACATAAAAATTAAGCTTAAATCGGCAAATCTGGCCATTCATGTAAACCTGAGCAACCTCCCAAATCCTCAGACTGTCTGGTGGTTTCCCTCTCTCTCTCTCTCTCTGTACACACAGAGGGTTCATTCTCTGAACCGATGCAGCACATTTCTGAACAACCTTTTTTTTTGCAACTGTTCTGATCCAGCCTCACTGCTCACTCAGCCTGTGCACTGATGAAGTCAGTCTTCCATTTCCTGCCACAGGATATTGTACATTAAATCCCAGTTATAAATCAGCCAGTCGGCCGCTAGTTATATAAAAGAACTTCAGATCCCAGTATGACGTATGTCAGATCTTTTTTTGGATTTTCTCCCACTGCACTATGGGTAAGACGTACCCAGGCTCCTGAATTCTCTGGTGGGGGGGGAGAGGGAGAAGAAAATCAATTAAATAACACCTTGCTGTCCATATAAATCAGTCAGGGTACAAATCAAAAGTCCCAATGATCCATAAGGAACCAATCTCGGAGCACTCAGCTGATCAAGTGGCCCAGACTTCCGCAGCACTAATGCACTGTACAATACTTTCCAGTGTTCTTTATTTTTCAGCCTAACAGCATCTCTCAGATCAATGGAAATGAAATAGATTGCAATATACTTTCTTGCTCGCTCGTGCACCTTAAGTCTTCTTTAGACATGTGTTACAGATTAGGGGCAGGGACGTCATCTTGCAGAGGTTGCTTTGTTCTGTTCTCGAACTTTTTACCAGTGGGTTTAACTTCCAACGGCAAGTGGAACCTTTGAGTACAATTGCATCGTTCAATCTACATTTTCTTCAATTCTTTCCACACAAGTTGTTTTCTGACCAAATATTCGTAATGTTTAATAAATATAACAGAGAGTCTTCGCACCCTGTCTAGCCCAGGCATTTGGAAACAAAGGAACATTTGACTTAAGTTCAAGGAATCTTCTATAATCCATATCTTTCCTGAAGTAGTGAATTCAGTTTTTTACAGTACAGAAAACTCACAGATATAGAGAAAGAAATGTGCATTGTGAATTGTCAGCAAGTCTGAGTGTTGAAAGTGGGAAGAAATTGAAGTGGCTCAGGAAAAAGAAATATCATGGTGAATCTGTGTGCATATTCTTCTGGCCTTGTATGAACTGCTGTGGGTTCAAATATTAAAAGTCTTGCACCAACATGTTGCTCTTATGAATAGGAATCGCATAAACCAGATGGAATCTAGTGGGGATTGGAGCAGGGTCGTAAAAACGATCATCAGCAATTAAAACACAAAGGGGCCATTCAGAAACAATTTCACAGCCACCAAAACCTAGTGCTATACTGGGAATGTCAACATCACCACAATAAGCCAGTGCAGGAGCCAAACATTTAACAGCAGCTGCCCTAAAACGTCATTACAAACTGCTCAGGAGATATAAAGTAATGTATGGTCAGCCTGAACTCTAAAAGCAGGGAGTCTGGCAATTTTATTCTCATGTGGAGTCTGAGCTGTACACAGTGCAGCAGAGGTTCCACCTGAACAGTGAGCACTCTGTCCTAGCTGTAGCCTTGCAATAATGAACTTTGCCACGTCTATGTTGCTCGTCACAGGAAGTTAAGTCCATTAACACTCATTCAGTGCATGCTGCCATTTAGATGTTATTTAGCACATCCCTGGTCCATTCTGTAGATGAAGTAATAATGCCATCTGCACTGGAGTGAAATCAGAAATCAGGGTGGGAGTTGTACCAAATTAAACCAACCCTTCAGTCACTGAGCATGTTAAACCAACTGCTTTGTGTGGGAGGGTGGCCCACTGTAAAAGCATTGGTCGCTTCCTCCTGATAGGCCTGTGCATATCGAGAGTATCTGTCTCGTTCACTGTCAAAAATGATACCTTGTATTCAAAATTTAAAAGAAATACACCTTTAGAAACAGTCTACCAGAAGATTTTCAAAGTGATTGAGCTGTCCAGATTTCCTGGCTTGTAATGGTGACATAAACAATTTCAAGGATATCAAGTTTGTTCAAGCTCTGCTGATCTGGAGACAGAATAGACAGTGCAATCTTAATATAGAGAATCTCTGTATTATCTCAGTTTTTGCTAAAAAGTATCCTGCTGGTTTTGCTGTGCCTGCCTTGCAAGTCAGGAGGGAAACAAAACGAGCGAATGTTTCACTTTTGAAGGGAGACAAGAGGTTGGGAAAGCAGCCAGAGAGAGACCTGTACACCTCCCTCCATCGACAAGGCCCCTCCATCACTCTCCATCCAGCCCAAACCACCCAATCCTCAGAACAAATTGTACAGACAGCAAGACATTTTAAGTGAGGATGCTTTACCAATCTCTTTGAAGTGGGTTTTTTGCCACCCAATTGCTAGCATTCAGCCTCCACCCCTAAACACTGAGCACAGGGAACCAACTGCAGATCGTACAAAAGCACAGGCTTGTGAGTGTTTGACCAAGAATGCTTTCCGGATCCCCATTATGCAGAGCTTTCTTCATCACCATTCCCCGCCTCATCTCCTCCCCCCACTCTCCCAGCCTGCAAAATATAATGTTATGAACTCATTTCCCATTCTATTCAGAATAGAATTGTTGCCATTAATTATTTTGAAGTTGCCACAACTATTTTAAAATTGCCACAAGATAAAGGCATGTAAAATCACTGGCTCCAATGTACCCCTCCATAATGAGCTCAATGTGTCCTACACCCGTTTTGGGCAAGAGGTCAGTGAGAGAATGCCCTGCAACATGGAAGCCCTGGGTGAACCTGTATTTGGGGGTCACCATTGCAGATATCAGAGCAGCTTTCTTGAAGGTCAACCCACAGAAAACAATTGACCCGGATGGGGTACCCGGATGAACACTCAGATCCTGCGTTGAGCAGCTGGCAGTGGTACTCACAGACATCTTCAACTCTTTTTACAACAATCTGAGGTCCTTATCTGCTTCAAGAAGATGACCATCGTTTCTGACCATCAGAGAAACTAAGCAGTGTGCCTTAATGACTATTGGCTGGTGAATCTGACATCCATTATTATGAAGTGCTTCGGAGGTTCAATTCCAGCCTCCCAGATTATCTGGATCCATTACAGTTTGCTTACCCACTGCAACTAGTCCACAGCAGATGCCGTCTCCCTGGCCCTGCACTCAATCATGGAAGACCTATGTTGGACTCCTATTTATTGACTATGACTCAGCCTTCAACACTACTATTCCCATGAAACTCATCTCCAAATTCTATGGCCTGAGCCTCAACACTTCCCCCTGCGACTGGATCCTGAACTTCCTAACTCACAGACCACAATTAGTAAGGATAGGCAACAACACTTGTCTATGATCATCTTCAATTTCAATGCCCCAGAAGGCTGTGTTCTCAGTCCCCTACTATACTCCTCACATACCTACGACTGTGTGGCCAAATTCCCTTTCAATTCAATTTTCAAGTTTGCTGACGACACATATATTGAGTCAGATCTCAAACAGACAGAGTGACAGGAAAGAGGTAGAGAATCTGGTGAACTAGTGCGGCAACAATAATCTCTCCCTCAATGTCAACAAATTGAAAGAGGTTTTCATTGACTTCAGGAAGTGTAAAGAAGAGCATGCCCCTGACTACATCAATAGGGATGAACTAGGAAGGGTAGAGAGCTTCAAGGTTTTAGGTATCTAGATCTTGTGAATGTTTGACGAAGTAACCTGTCCTGGTCCCTCCATGCTGATACTATAGTTAAGAAAGCTCACCAAAGCCTCCAATTTCTTAGAAGACTAAGGAAATTTGGCATGCCAGCTATGACTCTCACCAACTTTTACAAATGCACCATAGAAAGCATTCTTTCTGATTGTATCATAGCTTGGTACGGCTCCTGCTTGCCCAAGACTGCAAAGAATGTAGCCCAATCCATCGCACAAAACAGCCTCCCATCCATTGACATTGTCTACACTTCCTACTGCCTCTGCAAAGCAGCCAGCATAATTAAGGACCCCATGCACTATGGACATTCTCTCTTCCACCTTCTTCCATCGGGAAAAAAATACAAAAGTCTGAGTTCAAATACCAACCAACTCATGAAGAGCTTCTTCCCTGCTGCTGTCAAACTTTTGAATGGATCTATGTTGCATTAAGTTGATTTTTCTCTACACTCTAGCTATGACTGTAACGCTACATTCTGCACTCTCTTGTTTTCTTCTCTATGAACAGTATGTTTTGTCATAATAGTGCATAAGAAACAGTACTTTTCATTGTATGTTAAAACATGTGACAATAATAAATAATTCAAATAAAATCAAATTTATTTTAAAACATTTGGCCTAACCATCCAAACTACCTCATCTCTTTTTCCAGTACTATAGCACTGTTTTCAACGTTTGAGAATGGCATTACTGAAAACATTGCCCATGATTGACAGATGGCAGCATCCTTGGGTATTGCAGAAAGCACAAATAATTAGGAAAGACTTGCATTGATATCGCATCTGTCGTTGGCTCAAATGTCCGACACTTTTTCCAGCCAAGACTTTTGAAGCGCAATCATCTTTACAATGTAAGAAATGCAGCAAACAATAAGCAACTCCAAGCTCCCACAAACAGCAAGGAGATAAATGGTCAGGTCTTCTGATTTTTCTTCAAGTTGATTGAGAAAAACATATTGGCCAGGACACTACGGAGAACTTTCTGCTCAAATAATGAGATAGAATCTGTTACGACCACCCCTCGATAAGTTACATAGAACATAGAACACTACAGCACAAACAGGCCCTTCGGCTAACAAGTTGCGCCGATCACATCTATACCTACCAAGCCATAGACCTATCTATAACCCCCAATCCCATTAGATCCCATATACTCATCCAGAAGTCTTTTAAAAGACTCCAGCAAGTTCGCCTCTACCACCACTGACGGCAACCGATTCCATTCACTCACCACCCTCTGAGTGAAAAACTTACCCCTAACATCTCCTCTGTACTTGCTTTCCTGCACCTTAAATCTGTGTCCTCTCGTAGCGACCATTTCAGCCCGGGGAAATAACCTCTGAGAATCCACCCTATCTATTCCTCTCAACATTTTATAAACCTCTATCAGGTCGCTTCTCAACCTTCGTCTCTCCAGGGAGAAGAGTCCCAGCTCCTCAAGCTATCTTCATAAGGCATGCGTCCCAATCCAGGCAACATCCTTGTAAATCTCCTCTGCACCCTTTCAATAGCTTCCACATCCTTCCTATAGTGAGGCAACCAGAACTGCACACAGTACTCCCAGTGGGGTCTGACAAGGGTCTTATAAATTAATTAAATAACTTATAAGTTCTCCAAAAGCTGTTGATCGGAGTGAGATCCCTTGATTTATCACAGTGCAGTTAGATCCTCCCAAATTATTATAAAACTGGATGTCACAAAACTAATCAGCTTCCCAGCAGTAGACTTAAAATATTGACCAGCTCTCCAGATGCACAGCTACAGTATAGAATAGTGGTGCAGGTGTAGGGTTACAGTATTCACCGTCCCTCCATGTGTGGCATTACAAGATTGACCTTCTCTCCTGGTGTAGAGCTATAGTACTGACCATCTCTGCAGTTGTAATTCTGACACTATTACAATGGAATACACTGCTCTCACTAATATAGGTACATCTAACTGATATAAATCCATCACAAGAACAGAAAAGCTCAGCATGTCAGGCAGCATCTGTAAGGAGACAGAACAGAGTCCACATTTTATGTCCATTTGGCTTTTGATCAGAACTAAAGAGAGGAAGAAATATATTAGATATTAAACTGTAGCTGTGAGAGATTGCAACGAGAAGTAGCAACCTTGAGAACAGAAGACAAATGACATGGCTTGGAGCGGGTGGGGGGTGGTGGATGGGGCAGAGATGGAGTGTTTGTGCATCGAGTCCCTAGGTATAAGGAATTTTTTTTAAAAGGGTTTAAGATGGAGGAAAAAGATCAATCTAAAGTTGTTATACTTAATATTGAGTCCTGTGGATTTTAATGTGCTTATCGGAAGCTGCTCCTCCAGCTTGCACTGGGCTTCAATGAAGCATTGCAACAGGTCAGGGATGGACATGTGGGCATGAGAGCAAAATGCTGCGTTAAAATGGCAAGCAACAGGAAGATTGGGATCACGCTTGCAGACTGAGGGAAGGCGTTCTGCGAAACAGTCACCCTAGTCTATGTTTAATCTCTCCAATGCATTGGGAGTATCGAATAATAGATCAAATTGAACAAAATGCAAGTGAAATGTTGCCAAATTTGAAAAGAATGTTTAGGATCTTGAATAGGAGGTAAAAGGGCAGGTTTTGCACCTTCTGCGATTGCAGAGGAAGGTGCTGTGGGAAAGAAATGGGGAGTTGGGTGTGATGGAGGAATGGATCAGGGTGTCATGGAGGGAGCAGTTCCTGCAAAATGCAGACAGGGTGTGAGGAGAAGATGTTTGTCGTGGTGGCATCATCCTGAGTGGTCGAAATAAAGCAGGATGATCATTAGAACACATAGGCTGGTGGGATGAAAGTGAGGACAAAGAGGACATTTTCATGGTTCAGGAAGGGAAGGGAAGAAGTGAGGACAGAGGTATGGGAAATCAGTTGAACCCAGTTGAGTGTGCTGTCAATTACCGATGGGGAGGAGCCATGGTTAAGGAAAAAAGCAGACAAGTCAGAACACCATTTTTAAAGGTGGCATCACAAAAATAGTTGCCATGGAGGCGAGGATGAAATGATCCATTGAACAGGGGAACATCTACTGTCTGAAGAAGTGAGCACGGAGATGGAGATGATGGAAGAAGAGTTCAGTATTGTGCTGAGCCTGAAATTCATTGAGGTGAGGACATAAGGGGATGAAACTTAATTCTAATTATTTGCTGAGTACAGAATATTCAGCATCAGAGAGGAACAGGTCAAAGTACACTCTGAATGTACAGCAAGGGCCAGGATTAGAAGAAGGATTGGAGTCAGAGTGGTGGGAAGATTTGGAAAGTCCATTCTCACTTCTTTGAACAGGTGTCTTTCTCACATTCAGTGCATTCTTTCACCTGACTCCTGTATTATCTTACCTGCTCTTGATCTTTCCATTGAGTGCTGTCAGCGTGACATCAGTTATTTCAATTTCTCTGTTCCTCTCAGCCACTCTAATCTATCTCCTTCTGAACTTGTTGCACTCTGTTATTTTAAGTCCAACCCTGACCTTGTGATCAATCCCACCAACAAGGGTGATGCTGTTCTTTGACATACTGACCTCTGCCTCCCAGAGACTGAGCGCCAACTCTCAAACACTCCTCCTCCCCCTTCCTGGACCATGGCCCACCATCGAGCCATTGGTTCTGAACGTTCTTCCCTGCTAGAGATCTTCCCCGCAAAACTTCCAACTTCATAATCCCCCAATCCACACAGCTCACTTCTATCTGCTTCCCAAAATCCATAGACAGGGCTAGCCCCTGGTAGACCCATCATGTCGGCCTGCTCCTACCCCACAGAACTGATTCCTTCCTATCTTAACTCCATCCTTGTGTTAGTCCATCTCCATCTTCTTTGTCAGTAATTCCTCTGATATCCCAATCATATCCACAATTTCCAGTTCTCTGGCCCTAACTGCCTCCTCTCCCAAGACCTCTACCCCTCCATCAGGAGGATCTGAGGGTTCTCTGCTTCTTCCGTGAGCTGAAGCCAGAACAATCCACATCCATCACCACTCACTTCCCTCTAACTGAACTTGTTCTGTCCCTATATAATTTAAGAATCATAGAAACCCTTCAGTACAGAAAGAGGCCTTTCAGCCCACCGAGCCTGCACCAACAATAATCTCACTCAGGCCTTAAACTTATAACCACATGCATTAGCCAGCTAGCCTTCTTGACACTACGGGGCAATTTAACATAGCCAATCAACCTAACCCGTACGTTATTGTTGGATAGTGGGAGAAAACCAGAGCTCCTGGAGGAAACACAAGCAGACATGGGGAGAATGTGGAGTCACCTAAGGCCGGAATTGAACCTGAGTCCCTGCAAGGCAGCAGTGCTGACCACTGTGCCACCATGCCATCCTGCAATCTGTCTTACATTTTTAATAAAAGGTGTGGATATGGTACCCACATGGGCCTCAGTTAAGCCTGTCTTTTTGTGGATTATGTGGGACATTCCTTGTTCCAGAGCTACTCAGGCCCCCTCCCGCGAATCTTTGTTCATTATATTGATGACTTTATTGATGTCTCTTCATGCTCTCGTCTGCACCTGGAAAAATGTATTCATTTTGCTTTTGATTTTCACTCCTCTCTCACTTTCACATAGCCCGTGTCTGACACTTCAATTCCCTTCCTTGAATTCTCTGTCTCCATTTCTAGTGTTAGACTAACCACCAATATTTATTACAAACCTAACAATTTCCACAACCACAGCTTGTCTCACACACTTGCTGCGAGGGCTCCATCCCATTCTCTCAATATATTCGCCTCCATCATATTTGTTCTGTTGATGTCACCTTCATGATGCTTCTGATGTGACTGCTTTTTTTCTTAACTGTGATTTCACCCTGTCTGTAGAACCAGGATAGGGTCCCTCTTACCTTCAATTTTCATTCCTACGCATTCAAAGGATCATCCTTCTTCATTTCTGTCAATTCCAGCATGATGCCACACAAAACACATGGTGCATGAGCAGACACGCACACCCACACCACCCCACACACACACACATATACACACACATGCGCACACAAACACACGCACACCCACAACACTACACACACACACACACACACACACGTGCATGCACACACACACACTCTCTCTCTCTCTCTCTGTTCTTGTATTAGATTCCAGCATCAGCAGTATTTTGCTTATTCCTGTTATTATTCTCTTTCTCATTTACACTAATCATCAATGTCACGTGCTTTCCTGCCTCTATGTTGCGTTACAATTCTACAACTTGCAAGGAGGTTTTTACACCAACTTGCATCGGCTGTGAAGTAAATGTGCTAAAGACCTTTCTAATATCAGTGTAGATCATTCCAGATCTCCGAATCCAGGTTTCCTATCTTCCTGGTACTGACAAGAGCACAATTCAAATGGATTCCTAATTAGAGTATCTCAAGAACCTTGGGTCACTTCACACATGAAGGTGTTTCAGACATGGCCTCAATTCTGAATTGTGTTTATTTTTCTCTGAATAGCCCAAGATCTGCTACACAGAACATGCTGAAGGCAGCACATTAGTAGCCAGCCACACTGTTAAATCAATAGCAAAGCAGCACTGAGATCTCACAACATAACAGTGTTAACTTCAGACTAAAGGGCATGCAGTCCTTCAACAAGTACCATTCTTACAGACAGAGCTTGAAGTCACATTGATAAACGTTCTGGAGACGGTCATGCCCAGCACAGGCACCGTGGGCTGAATAGCCTTATTCCGTCAAACGCTACGGAAATTATGTTTTGTTTTCTCATGTACTTCAGAACAAAACCGAGAAAATGACACATGCCGTCAGATAATTTCCAAAGGACTGTGCCAGCTGCATTTCCACACACTTCACTGCCTGCAGAAACATTAAATGCCAGCGTCACATATGTGACTAAATCATACCCGTACTTTACTAATGGCTAGAAATAGTGAGGTCTAATGTCAGGACAAAGGAAATAATTAATAGTTTTGCTCTCATGCCACAAACCTCCCTGCCAAATTTTGCATTACTTTAAACAATACACTTGAAATTCCATTCTTTGGGTGGGGTCAAACGCTTGTTACGCAACCAAAAATTAGAAAGCTGTGTGTGATTATCTTTTGTCACATTGCTGATGATAATTACTTGTCCTCATTATTTCCGACAGTGTTGAAAACAGTGGTTAGCACTGCCACCCCGTAGCTCCAGGGACCAGGCTCAATTCCCACCTTGGGTCACTGTTTATGTGGAGTCTGCATGTTCTTCCCCTGTCTGCATAGATTTCCTGCGGGTGCTCTGGATTCCTCCCACAATCTGAAAGACGTCCTGGTTAGGTGCATTGATCATGTTAAATTCTCCCTCAGTATCCCCGAATAGGCACTTGATCTTCCCAACTAAAGAATGTTCACAGTAACCTCATTGCAGTGTTAATGTAAGCCTACTTGTAACACTAATAAATAAATTTTAAAATTAACTTAAAAATGAAGAAATTAAACTATTTTACAAAATAAGTGCGAAATGAGAAACACATTCACGTCATATTAAGTCTGTGTGAGGTCGGCACAGTAAAAACCCAAAAGGAACAAATATTAGCTCTCATAATATTAGCTGGGTATAGGAAAGATGATGGTTGCTAAGAGGATTTACAGCTGATTTTCTTTTTGAGCCTTGCTGAACGACACTGTAGCATGGAAATGCTAAATTAAGAAAATATGTACCAGTGTCAAGAGCATTTCATTGCAGCACTAAAAATAGAATAGGCACCCTCTCATCATTATCTCATTTTACAGTCTCTTAATTTTGCTTGCACTGTATCTGGTATAATTCTCCTTTGAGGAGAAATCAAGTAAAATGTGTCTATATTCTCCAGACTTGAGAAAAATGAGAGATTATCACATTGAAATGTCTATGATTCTGAGGGCCCGTCAGTGACAGGCTGTTTCCCCTGGCTGGAGAGAATTGAACACAGGGGGCACAGTTTCGGGGATTACACTCCAGGTTGAAGAGAAATCTCTTCACCCAAAAGGTTTTGAATCTTTGGGTTTCTTTATGCCAAGGAGCTGTGGCTGGTCAACAGATTTTTGGACTCAAAGGGGATTAAAACAAAGAACATGCCCTTCAATCGTCCAAGCCTGCACCACTCACATTGTCCTATTTAGATCAACCAACTGTAACCCTCTATTTCCTATCTGTTCATATGGTTATCCAGATAAGTCTTAATTGTCAATAATGTATCTGCCTCAACCACTCATTTGGCAGTGCATGCCAGGCCACCACCATCCTCTGTGTAAAAAACTCACCCCATACATTTCCACTGAACCTCTCCCCACCCCCCACCCCTTCCCGTTGCATGAACTTGTGTCCCTTTGTAATTGTCATTTCTGTCCTGGGAAAAAACTTCTAACGGTTCATTCTACTTACATCCCTCATAATTTCATAAACTGCTATCAGATTGTCCCTCAGTCTCCATCTTTCCAGGGAGAACAGTCCCAGTTTATTCAATCTCTCCTCATGTCTAATATCATCCATATCAGACAACATCCAAAGCCTCCACATCCTCTGGTAGTGTGGTGACCAGAATTGGACACAGTATTCCAAACGTGATCTAACCAACATTTTATATAACCATGACATAATTCGCCAACTTGTATACTCAGTGCCCCATTGTTTTCTTCATCACGTTTTCTTCATCACTGTACAAGAAAGTGGAATTGAGGTCAAGGATCAGTCATGATATCATTAAATGAGCTCATAGGCTGCAAAAACCAGATTGCCTATTCCTATTCCTTAAGCAAAAAAGATTATAGATGAGATTCTCGGCCTCCCAGCCATGTGTTTCCCACTGGTAGAAGGTGGCATGTTGTTTGCTAGGGGCAGGATTTCCAGTCCCGCCCCTCTCATTAGGAATTCCCATTTACGTCACCCCATAATGGCGGGAAACCCATGAATGCAGGTACACTATCAGCAGGACCAAAGAATCTCATTGGCAAGAAGGGGGAGAATTCTGGCCTATATACCCTATGCTAGAGAAATAATCTGTGAACTCTGACCAGGCATATAAAACAAAAAACTTGCATTTATATAGCACCTTTTAATATCTCAGGATGTCCTAAAATCCTTTACATCCAATTAAGTACTTTTGAAGTGTAGTCAACCGTGGTAATGTGAGAAATTCTTTTGTCACAGCAAGCTCCCCCAAAAAGCGACATGATATTGACCTGATAATCAATTATAGCAACGTTGAAATATTGACCACAATACAATCTTCTTTTCAAGAGTCGTGGGACTATATCCACCTGAAATAGCAAACTTGATCTCTGTTTAACAGCTGACTTGAATAACAGCATCTCTGGACAATGCAGCAATCTCTCAGTGCTACACTGGATTGTCAACCTGGATTTTCATAGTTATGTCTCTGAAATGGGATGTGACCCTACAATCATCAGATGGAGAGGCAAGAGTGCTACAATCTGAATCACAGCTAAATTAAATGAGAAATGAAAACACTTTCTCAATCCCCTGTGTCGATGGCTCAATTGTGCTTAATTGTCAATGATCTCCCTGATTTGTGCAATTCCTGAACAATCCTATCATTCTTCAGGGGGTCATTTTGTCTTTGCACATGTCACTTAGTCAGCTGTTCTCTGGAATTCAACAAACCTTGAGCTTAAATTGGATGATATAGACATAGAACATTACAGCACAGAACAGGCCCTTCGGCCTTCGATGTTGCGCCGACCAATATAAAAAGCAATGCCCCTCCAAACTAAACCATTCCCTTCTCTTCCATATACTTATCAACT
Organism: Sphyrna mokarran; assembly: GCA_024679065.1. Lineage (NCBI taxonomy): Eukaryota > Metazoa > Chordata > Chondrichthyes > Carcharhiniformes > Carcharhinidae > Sphyrna > Sphyrna mokarran. Next base: position 61,922,635 of record JAGIQG010000009.1, read on the forward strand.
AACCTCTTAAACGCCACCAAACTTGGCGCATCTACAACTGCTGCAGGCAGGCATTCCACTCCCGAACCACCCTTTGGGTAAAGAACCTGCCTCTGATATCCGTCCTATAACTATCACCGCTTAATTTAAAGCTGTGTCCCCTCGTGCTAGCTTTCTCCATCCTAGGAAAAAGGCTATCACTGTCCACCCTATCTAAACTCTAATCATCTTATATGCTTCAATAAGATCCCCTCTTAGCCGCCTCCTTTCTAACGAAAACAACCTCAAATCCTTCAACCTCTCTTCATAGGACCTGCCCTCCATACCAGGCACATCCTGGTAAACCTCCTCTGTACCCTCTCCAATGCCTCCACATCTTTCTTATAATGTGGGGACCAGAACTGCTCACAATACTCCAAGTGCAGCCGCACTAGAGTTTTGTACAGTTGCAACATGACGTTGCGGCTCCGAAATTCAATCCCTCTACCAATAAAAGCCAAGACTCCATATGCCTTCTTAACAACCTTCTCGACCTTACTGCCTACTTTCAGGGATCTATGCACATACACACCAAGATCCCTCTGTTCATCTAGACTACTAAGAATCCTACCATTTGCCCTATACTCTACACATTTATTATTTCTGCGATAGTGCATTACCTCACACTTTTCCACATTAAACTCCATTTGCCACCTCTCGGCCCAGCTCTGCAACTTGTCTAAGTCCCTCTGCAAACTATAACACCCCTCTTCACTATCTACCACACCACCGACTTTAGTGTCATCTGCAAATTTACTAATCCATCCTTCAATACCCTCATCCAGATCATTTATAGAAATTACAAACAGCAGGGGCCCCAAAACAGACCCCTGAGGTACACCACTTGTAACCGAACTCCACGATGAATATCTCCCATCACCACCACCCTCTGTCTTCTATCTGCTAGCCAATTCCTAATCCAATTAGCTAAATCACCCTCTATCCCATACATCTGCATTTTCTGCAGAAGTCTTTCATGAGCCACCTTATCAAACGCCTTACTAAAGTCCATATATACCACATCAACCGCCTTACCCCCATCCACCTCTTTGGTCACTTTTTCAAAAAACTCAATGAGGTTAGTAAGGCACGACCTACCCTTCACAAAACCATGCTGACTATTTCCAATCAATTCATTACTCTCTAAATAAGTATAAATCCTATCCCTAATTATTCTCTCCAATACTTTGCCCACCACAGAAGTAAGACTCACTGGCCTATAATTCCCTGGAAGGTCTCTCTTCCCCTTCTTGAACAACGGGACCACATTCGCTATCCTCCAGTCCTCCGGAACCACACCCGTAACCAACGACGACCTGAAGATCAGAGCCAGAGGCTCTGCAATCTCCTCTCTTGCCTCCCAGAGAAGCCTAGGGTAAATCCCCTCTTCACTATCTTCACTACTATGATGATCCAGAACTATTGGTTTCCACTTGCCTGAGTATCTTTGAATCCATAAAATATTCTTCAGAGGGAATATCCAAGATCCAATTTGGGAGACAGTGACTATGTCAACCACTGGCAAATTATGTTGGTATCTAACTCTTCATGTACAGGCAAAAATAGTGATGATATACCTGCTTGAGTTCTTTACCTTGTAACTTGAGTAACTATCATATTTCACCAAAATGCACTTCAATAGACAAAAGTGTAAGTTCAGTTAGTATCATTTTTTCTTGCAATTCCATAAATGTCAGGATGTTACAGATATATTGAGAGAAAACAACTACATCCCATTGGAAACAATTGAATAAATTAATCACTAAGAGATTTATAATAGCCTTTGAGGCTATTATACTTGTTGATAGCAGGATCTTCTATATAGCAGGATAGCAGGATAAAATTGCATTGAAATTACTGCCATACCAAGCAAAGAAATCCACTTTGGTATCATTTCATTTGGTAAAATACAGCCTCATGCTGCCAATTACATAGGAAATATTTGGTTTGATAAAACTTATAATGCACGCACACATGCAATGCAATGTACAGCCAGGCATGGTTTTTGCAAATGGATGGCAGTAAGCCCCTTTGAAAGTAACAGCTCCACAATCCATTTAAGATCACATTCAGCTTTAAAAGCATTTATTGTACCGTGTGTGACCTCTTGCTTATTCGGCACAAGGATGTAAGGTGCCAGGGGTATAACTGGCTAGGTACAAAAAATGGAGAGATATTAATCCAGAAACCTTCATGAAATTTCCAAAACATTTGGGGCTTTTTGAGTTTATTTGTTTCATAAGCTTCTTAAGGGGAGATTTCAGTGGAAACAGACATTTCAAAAATACTCTACTCCTTAATCTCGATTTGTCACATGTAGGCTAAAATCTGAAGTGCAGCTGAGCATTGAGATTCTGGGTACTTTCCTGTTAATGACCCACACAAAGTTATCAATAAGGCAAAACAAAATTACATTTGATAACTTTATACATATATATATATATACATATATATATAATCTATCTTTATATATATATTTTAATATATGTATCTAAGTGAATGTATAACTTACACATACATATATATATATATATATATATAAGCTAAACACCAACAAAAGTAAGAAATAATTTGTATTGTTATAGCACATTCAGTGACCTCAATTATAATAAATTAATTATTACAGACACTTCACAAATTGATCCCTGGGTATTTCTTCAAGGGATTTTCACGATAACGTCATTGGAGTGTTAATGTAAGCTTACTTGTGATATTAATAAATACATTTTAGAAAAGTAAACTTCGTTTGAAGAATAGATTCAAAAGACACTGGGGAAGTGGAAATCAATCATCATTTGAAAATTGTCACTGTTGTGATGTAGAAAAATGTAAAAAATTCTGATGTAGAAATGAACGAACTGATAATCTGAGTGCATTTGTTAGAATTAAACTCAGATGAAACTCCAACAAATGGGTGACTACAACTCTCATTTTTTCCCCCCAATTCAATCCCAATTGGGCCTGTTGTCTTCAATAAATGGGATTGCCTCATCAGGGCACCATTGCCTTCGATTGTTCACCTAATTCAATTTATCCCACACTTTCTACTCTCAAGCTAAACATCATTATGGCTTAGCAGTGAATCTTTGAAGTGCCTTGTCAAGGCCCATTAGGATAAAACTATGTGGTTTCACACATTTCACTGCAGATCACATAATAACAGTCAAACAGAGCCTACTGGAACAATGTGGCCTGCAGGCTGCAATTGCAAACACAATCACTGTACAGTCGAGCATCAGTCCAGCCTTGGGTTGACTAGGCATACAGGGTGAATCATCAGGGAAAGTCAGCAAACAAGGACAAGAGAGATATTCAGGTATGTATCTGATTATCAAATGCTTGAAATCCAAGTATGCAAAAGAAACATCAAAGAAATTAAATTACTTGGAACACAAGATGAAATTTAACAGAAGTTTTGTCATCATGGTGGCACAGTTATTAGCACTGCTGCCTTATAGCATTAGGGACTCAGGTTCAATTCCTGGATTTGGTCTCTGTTTATGCGGAGTCCGTAAGTTTTCTCCATGTCTGCGAGGGTTTCCTCCGGGTGCTCTGCTTTCCTCCCACAGTTTGAAAGACATGCTGGTTAGGTGTATTGGCCATACTAAATTCTCCCTCCGTGTACCCAAATAGGCACCGGAGTGTGGTGACCAGGAGATTTTCAAAATAACTTCTTGCACTGTTAATGTAAGCCTACTTGTGACAATAACAAATAAAAAAATAAACATGACTCCTGACTTGACACTACTCCAGAAGAACTGACGTTTTGGCAAGGGAACATTTACTTTGCTCAGTAAATGTTACTAGTGGTCTGACTTGCAAGGCTTTCGTGGTTTCACCCCTTGGGTAAGGAGTGTGCAAAACTAAAACTGGCAATTGCACCCTTACCAACCTCCACCAGCTCAGGTTTTCTAGGCTTATCCTCCTGCCATTGTCAGTGGAAATCGAAACATTTACCAAAGCAGTTTTTCCATATGACAAAATGAGGTCCTATTTCCAGCCAGCCTTGGGCTTTTTACAGTGGGCAGCTTGCATGTTATTTGTTCGGTGCCTGAAAACAGCCAATTTTTACCCCCATAAATGTGTGGTCAAGTGACATAAAGATGTTCTCCTTTCTTTTCCAATCTGTATTCCTTTTATGCTCTTTACAACATTCCCAACTGGCATTCCAAGTGTGCTTTTTAAATAAAAGCTGCTAAGGAAACATCATGACCTTGGCAACCAAAGCAATCGGGAAAGACCACAATTAAAAACTTTCAGAATGCATGTTTTACAGAGAGCTTGCACTCAGGCTATAAGTGCTGGAATAGCTCTTGTAACACACAATAAAAATGTCTGTCCACTTTGGAAGTGAGACAAAATATATGGCGTTAAGATAAGTCAATGAATTGGGACTGAGAAGAGTAAACACATCATTTTTCTATTACAGCTGCATGAAATACTTGAGAATGGACATTTGCAGTTTTAAGATTTATATTTGCCCACATCTCAGGAACAAATTAAAAAATATATTTTACATTTGGTCAAACCTTGTAAGTAATTTAATTACTAACTGGCCAATGAGTAGAGACCCCAGAGCTAAATCTGGCAAATGCACTGGAGCATTGGTGAAATGTACATGAGGCTGCACTGTACTTCCACAGGCAAAAGGCTTGCAATTAGAAAGTACTTGGAGCCTTTGTTACTGTAAGTTGGACAGTCAGCCCAACAAGAAGGCTGCGGATGCATACATTTGCCTGTGCCGTTCATAATCCTGGCCAGTAGAAAGTCTTTGCATCGCTCAGCTGGATGGAGCACAGCACAAGCTTCTCAACCACAAACAGAACGTCACAGACTTGTCCTCCGCCACTATTGAACAGCAAGTGTGCGATCAGTGCTCCATTCCATGCTCTTAAATTTGCTCTGCGTTACCAGAAAGATCCAGAAACTCCACCCCACACATCCACCCTGCAGCAAATCTCACACATCATGGAACTAGCTGTAGAATTGCAGGAAGTATTCCTGTCGCATAGATGTAAATTCAAAAGTTCAAAGTTCAAGGGTCAGTCTCACTGGTGCAAACAGTTACAGAAAGTTGGATTGACTGTGCTTTTTGTTGTTGTTGCTGTTGTTGTTTTGTTCAGTTTCAGAGCTCCTGCCAGTGGCTGCTGATGAAGCAATTACTGAACTTGCTAGATTAAGGGAAATATAAGTTGCAACAAAAGAGTGTGCCAATGATTGGATTCTTCCTCTCATAGTGAGAAGTCACTCCAGATCAGTTCCACAGGGCATGTTGTTGCTACCACTTCCAGCAGACAGTTTTGAAAAGCTTTAGACAGAGTCCTTGGGGATGTGGACTCAACAAAGTTTTAAGTTTATTTATTACAGGTTTACATTAATACTGCAATGACATTGCACAGCAGCACAATGGTTAACATTGCTGCCTCATAGCGCCAGGAACATGGGTTTGATTCCTGGCTTCGGTCACTATGCGGAGTCTGCACATTCTCCCCACATCTGTGTGGATTTCCTCCGGGTGCTTCAGTTTTCTCCCACAGTCCAAAATTCGTGCTGGTTAGGTGCATTGGCCATGCTATATTTTCCCTCCATGTGCCTGAACAGGCACCGAAGTGAGGTGACTAAGGGATTTTCACAGTACCTTCATTGCAGTTTTAACGTAAGCCTACTTGTGCCAGTAATAAATAAACTTGGAACTCTGTTGAGTCCACATTCCGAAGGACTCTGTCTAAAGCTTTACAAAACTGTCTGCTGGAAGTGGTAGCAACAACATGGCCTGGGGAACTGACACTAATAAGTAAACTATTTACAGTGAAACCCAAGACTCTTCTCAGTTTCCCAAAATTTCGCATAATTTCACTTACCTTCATATCATAAATTCTCAGCAGGAAAAAAATGTTCATTTGATATAAAGGAGTGGATTTACCATTTGTTTGATGTAACTTTTTTTTTCAGATTGTATCACTTAAACCAAAAACAAATGACCTAATTTATGGTGATTGGATTCCTCCCTGCCTTTGTTTCCTCCTGAAATCATATTGACTTTGCTACAATTGCTGGGGCAAAAGGAATCGCTGCAAATAATAAATATAAATCAGCCAGACTCATCTTGACCGTGTTGCAAGAAAAACAGTGTTATGTGTACTCTTGGTGATCAACCAGACCTAGTCACAGTGAAACTACAGCTTTTACACAGCCAGATATCAGGCCGTTCAGAACATCTGCAGCTCACTGGCTCAGAAAGTCATGGCAAGAGAATTGAATGAGAATTAAGAATTCTAAAGGTTTACACTGAAAGATAATCTCTGAATTATTTTAACTGCTCCTGTAATGTTGCCCACAAATACCACCCTATTACTAAAATCCTGTCATCTGCAACAATGCTGACATCCAAAGTTGCCCAAAAACTTACAACTACTGTTACTGGCACCCACATCTTAAGATAAGCACTGAGAACTTTTGGGAGGTTTTTTTTCCCCTTTGTAAATGTATTGGTTTACAAAGAGTTCTGCCCTTTCTGACGGCTGATGTTGAAGTTTAAAGAGAATCTTGAACAGAAGCCACAGGAAGTTGCTTTGGGCAATTCCGCCCAAACATCTTTTTTGCAAAAACTGCCTTTCCCTCTGATGCTTAGAAAACCGCACAAAGCAAATTGAAAAGATGGACCTTCTCATGTCCATAAAATTCATTAATATGGATCGACACACTATCATCGAGTATTTGTCAAACAAAATACAAATAACTGCATGCAAACATACCTTAGAAAAGTTGGGTAAACAGTCCCTTGCCTTCCCCATCCTTATCTTATGTCAAGCCAAGGGAAAGTTTGCCTTAAAGTAACATTCTTATTGCTTCCACTCAGTCTCCATCTGTAGTGCGCTCCTGAATAATTTGCAAAATGTGCACTATTGGAATCTACTTCTCCTTTTTAACCTTTTGCAGACTTTCTAACATTTTCACTGTATTCAAAGGCCAGAATAAACAATGCCAGATGTCAACAGTGAAGTCAGGAATGAACTTTAAGGATTTTTGAAGAAGTGCTCAACACTGCAGTGGTTCTGTGAATAGCATGGCCTTAATGACCATCTGCCACGTTGTTGAACTGTTCCGCGAGGAACACTCAAAAGAACGTCATCTAGCCGTGCATCAGGATGGTTTGTGGTTTGACTCTACTTCCAGCTCTAGTCTTGATACTTTGTTGCTTCTCCTCAGTTCAAACCATGCAATAAACGATGGGTGCCAGAGAGAGACAAAAGGTGGTTTGAGCATCTGTTTCTTGAAATGAGTAAGGGTTCATATATCTGACTTGAATTTCAGAGAGATTGACGTCTGCCAAAACAACCTAGAACTCAGAGCGTATGGTTCAGCTGTTAACTCATGCCAACTCTTAAAACTGCTTTGCCAACCATAGTAGTACGTAATATGAAGATGTTTCACCTTGTGGGAAATGAGAAAATGGCAAAAAGCTTCATTTTCACTCTTTAAATTATGCCCTCCCCCTCTACTTTGTTTACAGATAGTACTGTCTGTGGCAAAGCCCACTGCCCAGGGATCCTGGTAGGTCAGCTGTGTGCTACGAGATGGGAGGAAGGAGGAATGGTTACATCTATGGCTGGAAGATGTGAACAAAAAAGGGAAAAATGGTGTTGAAGTTTCATTTTCTTTCGAAATCTCAAACAGATATGATATTGTTTTGTCACCAGTTTTGTAGCCATGGTAAAGATTGACAAAGGGCTATCCCAATCCCTATTGCTGTCAGGCATTGTGCGATTGCAAATTCTAATCTTGCTCTGATGCTGAAAATGAGGCTTAATTGTCATTTTTGGGTGGAGCTCATTTCCTGGATGCTCCAAACAAAAAGTACGTCTCTGTTTTTGTAGGTCCCAGGAAACCTGCTGCAGATGCTCTGACTCCCACCTCCCCGGCACTGCCCTGCCATGCCATGCCTGCCACTGGGATAGGAGTTAAGGCTATGGTGAGAGTGGAAAGATTCATTCCATTAGTTTTTTTATTTTCCTTCAAGATAATTGTCAGAACTTAATGAATAAGAGCAAGAATAGATCATTCTGTCCTCAAACCTGTACTGCCATTCAATAATATCACAAGACCAAAACTGTAAGCAGTGCACTAGATATGGTCTCACTAAGGACCAGTGTGGTTGTAGCAGGAATTCCTGACTTTAATATTCCACTGTCCTTATAATAACAGCCAACATTTTATTTGCCTTTCTAACTACAGCACTTGTTGTAACAACATGCTAACTTTTTGTGATTCATGTCTTAATTTCTTATTTTCCTGCAGAGGCCTGCAGAGATCAGGATACTGAGTGTCTTTAAGACAGAGGTAGAAAGGTTCTTGATTAATAAGGGGATAAGGGGTAATGGGAAAAAGGCAAGAGAATGGGGATGAGAAAAAAAATCAGCCATCATTGAATAGCGGGCAGAGTGGCCTAATTCTGCTCCTAGGTCTTATGCTGTTTTGGTCTCATGTACAAGGACACTCAACTCCCTTGTTACTGTAATATTCTGCAGTCTCTCTCCAATTAAGTTAAAGTTTGCTTTTCTATTCTTCTATTGGACAGCCTAATATTATTCAATATTACATCCCATCTGCCATTTTTTGCCCACTCACTTAACCCACTCCGTATTGCTTTGTTGACTTTCTATATCCCTACCACAGTTAGCTTTCCTACCAATCTTCATAATCATCAGCAAATTTGGCTACGATACAGTCGGTCCCTCATCCAAGTCATTAGTACAGGTTAATATCAGGGCAAGAGCTGAAAGGTGGGGTTAGGCTGCATAATTCTTCCTAACCAGCACAGGTATGATTAGATGAATGGTCTCCTTGGGTCTCCTCTGTGCCACAAGTGTTCTGTGCTTCTCTATCAGATCACTTTTCAGCTTTGGAAGACATGAAAATAAACAATAGTTTCAATAGTTTTAAAATAGCAAAATGGATTTTTATTAACTGATAAAAATTTGAATGAACAGAAGGAAGAAAATACAATAGAATTCTAATAATTACAGCCATTTGCCACATTCCTTGGAAAACAATCTGCTGCATTAAACTGCAGTGTTAAAACATACAAAATCAGTGCTGCCATCTCATTTATTTGATTATAACATAGCACAAATATGTGCCTAATAGCATAGGGTGCCTCCATTCTTCCCTTCTGAAAGACGGTCTGTCCTTCTTTAAGATAAGCTGCCACTGTTACTATTTCTGCAATTCTAAACAAGGAAAATGGAACATGACTCCAGAGTCACAGGTGCAGCATCAGAGGCTTCGGTGGTGTGAATAGACAGGAAAAAATTCACCATGGTTTTTCCAGGCGTCAAGCAGGTTTCTTGGAGAAATCGGAAGCAGAGAGCTCAATTCTCAGCATCATAACCTGGCAGCAATGCCACAAGAAATCCAAGGGCCTTACATAGGTGGCCAAAGTTGGTGAATAGGCCTTGACATATCTCGTAGAATCTTCCATTCTCAGCAGGTGTCTCGGGTAATACCGAAAGAAGCAGCAGGACAACCGAGTTGACTTTTAGAAGGAAGGCACGCTATATTTTCTGCCCATCAGGCAATTAGGTAGACAGGAAGGCCTTCCTCCCAGTTGAGGACCCTGTGATATGACACACTGCCAGCCAAAAGATGCCAGCCAATCAGAGGCTGGCAAGGCCATTGGCGAGGTCATGGCTGCTGCCACAATAACATCCATTAGAGTTCCAGGATTGGAGAGCAACCATGGAAAGAGGTAAATGATGCTGGAATGGGGTGGGGTGATGGGGTCTCACAGAATGGAGGCTACCAGGAGAGGAGATGGTTGTCAATAGCCACCCTTCTGTCCTATGTCCAGGTCCTTGACAATGCACAGATTAGTGCAGATCAAAAGACCTCCCCCATCCTGCCTCCTTCAGCTGACACATAGTACATGCAGTTTAACCTGTCAGTTATGCTACATTTCAGCAGGTCTGTCTGCAACTAAAAGATTGCAGTGGAGGAGTGAAGAGGCCCTTAAGTGGTCACTAATTGGAACTCAGCTGGAGGGAGGGCAGGAGGGCCTTCCTGCATTGAACTTGCTTCTAGGGAGGGCAGCAGGTACCAGTTCTGATGCTGGCTCACCAAATATTCAGGCCCTCCTGCCTCCTTCCTCAGCTTCTGTGGGGCAAAAGATTCTGTACATCACAAGCCTCTTGTATTGCTCAGTGTATGATTGCTCATCCAGCAACACAGCTTGGTGTTCAGGTCTCATACTTGGGCGGCACGGTGACACAGTGGTTAGCATTGTGCCTCACAGCACCAGGGATCTGGGTTCAATTCCTGTCTTTGATCACTGTCTGTGTGGAGTTTGCACATTCTCCCCGGGTCTGCACGGGTTTCCTCTGGTCGCTCTCGTTTCCTCCCACAGTCCAAAGATGTGTGGACTAGGTGGATTGGCCATGCTAAGTTGCTCCTTAGTTTCAAGGGGACTAGTTAGATAAATGTATGGGGTTATGGAGATAGCAGTGTCTGAGCTAAATTGGAGTATCTGAATATTAGAATCATAGAATCCCTCCTGTGCAGAAGGAGGCTATTCAGCCCATCTGGTCTGCACCAAGCACAATCCCACCCTGGCCTCCTTCTGTAATGGAAGGATTGTATGATTCTAATATTCAGATACTCCAAATTAGCTCAGGCAGTGCTATCAGCCTCATGCCACTGCTTGCAATCTGGACACATCTTGTAGCTATTCATCTATACTTAGCGCATCACCAAAACACATTGCGACATAGCCATTTACATTTTGCCCTCTCCCTTGCAGGGCAAGATGACACACAATAAAAGGGATCAGAGCAGAACCTATAGAGGTTGGGAAAACCTGCATCAGTTGAGTCCCACACAGATGATTCTCTACATTACAGTACTGCTGTGACAAAGCCCGTGGTCATTGAGAATGTTCGGGGTGATAGTATCTTCTTGTCCTTGGCCTCTCCTCAACTCCCAGCTCACCATCATTCTCCAGTGGCATGATGAGCAATATATTCTGCAAGGTGATAGTTTCCAGAACCTACCAGTGCCAATCTTTCCCTTCTGACTTTCTGTATTCAGGCTATTACGAGTGGTCCCTGACAAGGTCTGCCAATTCGTAATATCTCAGCACAAGCAGTGATTTGGCAAATTCTGGTCTCCACATTGTTGTGAACCGAGTGAGGAGGGACAAACTGCCTCTCTTTCTTTAGTAAACCCCCTTGCTTAGTTACAACAAGATTATTTTAAAAAGGATCCCCCACCTTGTGAATTCCTTTTCCCAATCTTAATGCCTTAAAAGGAGCCAATTTAGCCACGTTTTTTTGAATTAAAGAAAGAATGAGCTTACTAGTTAATAAACACAAGGAAAATAATAAAACACACCCACATATATTCACACAGATCAGAAATGAGAAGTGAATCCAAAACTAAGTTTTAAAAAAATACAAATCAGTCTTTGACTTGTTTGTGAGGAGTAGATGGTGAAATATTGTGGCTGCTGGAGATTTGTAATTGCAGTAGCAATGATCTCAGCAGTTAAATAGCTAGTTTGCAAATTGCATGATTCTGCAGTTTAACTTAGAGGAGTTGCCCTGTTTCCATTTCAATTGACTTGGTTGCTTCCAGCAACCAGAGAGAGCAAGATTTTTATTTTACCTGCCAGATCAGAGGAGACTGCTGCTTTCTTTCCTTTTTTCTGTGTCACATATTCTGACACACTCAGCACTGGTCCACATACCAGCTTTTTTGCAGCTGTCTTCTTATCCCATACCCTTGTGTTGGATTGGGTGAAGGGGAAGGAAGAAACCCAGAAAAATAGGAATTGGGCATAACATACAGGATATAATCCCTGCTGAGATGATAATTAGCTTCCCCTATCTCTAAAGAAGGTGACAGTTCACTTTGGCACGGCCACTTCCTTTGAAATGTCTGTCTGAGAAAGTTTGAGACATTCCAGTGTCTCTCTTAGCATTACCTACATAGGAATTTCTCAGACTACCATTCAATTTTACATTTTCAGAACTTACATCCTCAGCCATCTTTTGCTCGAATGTCTATTTTTTAAAGAATGCCTTACTTAGAAGTCCAATGTGTCCATACATAATTTGGGATTGTGCTCCATCATCATGATGAATGAACCAAGAACTGCTGCCTGCCAGGCATAGGAAGAGGAGAGAGAACCACAGCACAGTACTGTTGAAGAATCTCTGCCGCTTGGTCTGATGCTCAGAGCCATCAGCTCAGATATTGAACCACATGTGGCTTCAGTCTTGTTTTGAGTTGGGTACACTAAGTCGCCTGGTATGTATGAGCTGCGATCATTCCAAGTTAATGGATAGTTTACCTGGAACTCACCAAAAGGTCAGGTCATGAGATCAGTTCTCAACCAGGGATTCAGGTTAAATCCTTGAAAGGGCAATATGCACATGAATACTGATAAAGACACATACTGCAATGATAGGTGCATTGGCTGGCCTGCCAGATAGCCTGCTTCACTGCCAAGTGCATGGAGGAATTCAGCCCCAAATTGGCAGAAGATAGCATCACACAGAACTCACCTCTGCTCCATCTCTCTATAGTGCTGAAGACCAAAGGGACTGCTACTCTAGCCCAGGTACCTGTTGCAGCCTTTGTATGGACAGGTCACTGACTCCTCTGCCATCTCTCCGAGAATGCAGCACAGTCAGGCAAATCTTGCAACTCACCACAATACATCCAGAGTGCTCCCAGACATTTTGCAACAGAAGAAGTCATTCTCACAAATCTGCAAAGTGCATTCTCCATGAGGTAACGCTGGAGCTAAGCCCTTCCTGCAGCTAAATACTTCCTCTTTGATGACTGATGTGCAAGTTCTACAGAGCTACGTGACCCAAATTTAACAGCTAGAACATCAGGACTGTGTCAGAGGCTGCCAACACATAGAGGGTTGCTCAAGCGAGGGCCCATTTCAGGATTGGAGATGGCTGGCAGCACAACGCACACACACAGCAGGGTAATTGGCTTTCATAGCTCCAATTCCTGTGACAAAATAGATATGAATTTCATGCCCCATGTCCCTGAATGTTAACTTTTGTAAGGCAGTCTCTTCCAGACTATTCATGGAGTTCCCTTTTCAGACTAACTATTCAATTGGAACCAGACACATTGAGAATTTCTTTTCAAGCTTTTACCTGGACAAAGAAAAGTTTAATGCCTGTCTCTGGATCTGCCCATCAAACATAGACTGAAACAAATTCCACAGGATGTTTATATTTGAACTAAACACCCGAACCATTTCTCAGATAATGACATATTCTGCGGATGTTATGCATTAAAATAAGTGAGGCAGAATTCTGATGGTACAAGACTTTTAACCTCATATGCATCATGATGGAATGAAAAAGTCAATACGGGCGGCACAATGGCACAGTGGTTAGTATTGTTGCTTCACAGCTTCAGGGACCTGGGTTCAATTCCTGGCTTGGATCATTGTCTGTGTGGAGTTTGTACATTCTCCTCATGTCTCTGTGGATTTCCTGCAGATGCTCTGGTTTCGTTTCACAGTCCAAAGATGTGCAATGTTGATTGGCTATGTCAAATTGCCCCTTAGTGTCCCAGCATGTGTATGTTAGAGGGATTAGCAGGATAAATATGTGAGGTTTTGGGGACAGGACCTTGGTGGGATTGTTGCTGGTGCAGACTTGATGCACCGAGTGGCCTCCTTCTGCCAAGGAGGGTTTCTGTGATAACTGATATAATTATTTTTGGCACATTTATCTCTTCAGATTCTTTAATCATGAATACTTCTCCATGGTATCTTCTTCCAGTTCTATAACCTTCTGAAATTTCGGTACTCCTCCTATTTTGGCCTTTTCCTCATGCCCCAAATGAGGTATTGTATCATTGGTTGCTATGTCTTCACCTACCTAAACCTAAGCCCTGGAAATACTTTCTTTAAACTTTTTAACCACACTACCCCTCTCTCCTTCTTTAAGATATTCCCTAAAAGCCACACCTTTGAACACGTTTATGGTCAGCTTGTTATCTGATGACACTTCCATGAAGCACGTTGGGATGTTTGACTTTGTTAGAAGTGGTAGACAAATGAGAGTTACTGTTGCTAATGTGTCGTTCATGAGGGTCAAAGCTGTGTTCATTCACAATGTGGCAATATGCCAGTATTCCCATTTTAGAAACTCCAATGAGTTGGAAGGCCACTCTATCTCCTTTTAGGGTGTTGCTTTAACACAAAAATATTTTGGAAATGCATTTTGCAAAATGTATTTTGGAAGTACTTAGACAGCAAGGTAATACACAGTGATTGGTGGATGCTAGGTGGTACAGTAGATCAGTGGATCCTTCGTGTGCATGTCTATAAATCCTGAAGGCAATAGGACAGGTAGGTAAGGTGATTAAGACATATGGGATATTTGCCTTTATTAGCCGAGGAATTGAATGTAAGGGAGGTTAAGATGGAACTGTATAAAATGGCCATTAGGCCACAGCTAGAGTATTGTGTTCTGGTCAAAACCCTATAGGAAGGGTGTGTTGCACTAGAAAAGGTGCAGAGGAGATGCACCAGGATGTTGCCTAGGTTGGAGTGTTTCAGCTATGAAGAGAGGCTGGATACGCTGGGGTTGTTCTCTTTTGAGCAAAAAAGGCTAATCGGGGCCATGATCATGTGAAGGATAAAGATAGAAAGGAACTTTTCTCCTTACTGCAGGGGTCAATAACAGGGATTTGAGGAAAACCTTTCCGCCTGGAGGGTGGTGGGAATCTGGAACACACTGCCTGAAAAGATAGTAGAGGTAGGAACCATCACAGCATTTAAAAGGCATTTAAATGGGCACTTAAAATACCATAACATACCATATGGATCAAATGCTGGAAAATGGGATTAGAATGGATAGGTGTTTGATGGCTGGCACAAACATGATAGGCTATAGGGCCTCTTTTTGTACTGTAGAACTCTATGCTTCTATGATAATTGATGTGCATCATTGTCATGAGTGTGTATTGTATTACAATGCATTGACAAATATAGTCTTCAACAAGTGAAGAATTCAGTAGAGCTCATAACAGCCCATTCCTTGACATTTTTCCCTCCATGATTGATGCTGCGTAACGACAAAATTAAAAAACAAATCCTTCCATGATAAGCTTCTATCTCACTTGAGGAGGCCACAAGCCAATCCATATCCAACAATCTACTCTGAAAACTCTGTTCACACTTTGATAGCTATGATTAATTGCAGCGCAGCAATTGGGATAATCCACAACATTAGAAATAAAGCAAAGCAAAACATTCTAAAAGATAAGAATTTACCTTATCTCCCCAGTGTTAATAGATCCTTTAAAAAAAATCCAGAATCCAGGTCCACATCACTGAAAAAAATTAATCAGTCACTTCTTTCTTGGGTCATATCCCATCTGTGTCCAAAGCTTCATTGGAATCTACTCATTCATTTTTCAATTATGTTGTTTGCAAACAGGCTAACAAACAGGAGGAGATAATAAGTCCAGTTGCAGCCCAAGGTCTATACAAAGGCTTTGTAAAAGTATTTTCTATATAAACTGACCAGACCTATTTGGCAGGTCTCATCTTTACGATGTGCCTATCCTATGTTGGGAATCAGCCACTTATTATGGTAAATCAACATGAGAAATACTCCCTATTTCTTGAAGTTAGACTGAGCCGTGGCACCCATTTTCAGAATTGTCAGAATTCTTCTTTGCCTATGCATGTGGTGAGCTGATATTTTATCTGAACAGTGCTATGGCTCTATCTTGACTTTAACAATATATATAATTGCATGCGAACAGGCTAGAGCATAGGTGAGGCATCATCCTGAGCCTAACTGAATGCAGCGATCTCAGTTATGTAATGCTATGTGAGAAAAGAATCCATCAGCTGCTAGGAACATGCATTCTTCACCCCCAAAAAAAGATACAAATGTTAACACATAAGATTCCGATGGCATGACAAATATGAAGCAGAATTGGATCCTATTGCTTAATAGTACTTTCAATAATGATATGTGCAAATAAGAAACAGGATTATGCCATCCAGCCCATTTGAACCTGTTTTTCCAATCAATAAGATCCGGATAATCGGATTGTCGCTTTAATTCCACTTTCCTGCCTGCTTCCCCATCATCATTGACTCCCTTGTAGACCAAAAATGTGGTTAAACATATTTAATGAGCCACCTTCCCTGGGGTGGCAAATCACAAGAGTAATATTCTGTGTGGAGTTTGCATGTTCTCCCCGTGCCTGCATGAGTTTCCTCTGGGTGTTCCAGTTTACTCCCACAGTCCAAAGATGTGCAGGTTAGTTTGATTGACCATGTTCAATTGTCCTTCAGTGTCAGCGAACTGGCAGGGTAAATGCATGGGATTATGGGAATAAAGCCTGGGTAGGAATGTTGACAGTGCAGGCTCAATGGGCTGAATGGCCTCCTTCTGCACTGTAGGGATTGTACGATTCCAACTACAACTGGGGTCAGTGTCAATGTCCTCAGTCAGTGAACCTCGTGTCTCCTCGGGTGTATTTGTTTTGCCCAACAGCCATGTATTGAACAAATTTAGTGCGAGCCAGGCACTGAACAATGAATCCTTTCAGCTTAGTGGGATATATCACATGCAACTATATGACCACTTGGTAGGTAGATGAGTATATCCGCTATATAAACCAAGGCTAAGGCCATAAAACAACAAATGAACCTATTTGACATCCAATAGTTAAACAAACATTACAGAGCACAGGGGCTATATTTACAGTAATAACAGTCCTTAATGCCTCCTTTAAATTTCTACAGAACAAAGCTGCTTCTTCTGCACTACTTCCCAACAAAAAAATGATTACTGAACTGTCGATGTTGAATTAATATTTTGTTGGAACATTACGTTATCTTCCAGCATACTAACATTCAAACCATACTTTAAAATTTTAAACAAAAGCAGACTGTTAAAGTGGCCATTGCAAACTATGTTACTTTTGGAAGTATCAATTGTAGACAATTCTGAGACTCAGGCAAATATCAAAACTTACACATTCTCTTGTCCTTTCTTTATTTGTGAATGAGAAATGGGTGTCACTGGCTGGATCCGCATTTATTGCCCATTCCTGAGAACATTAAGACTAGAATTTTACTGTTCCGCCCGCCATAGGAATCGAAACGGGCAAGGGGCAGACCACAGAAGCATCCATTGACCTCAGGCGCAATTTGACGGTCTTGAGACGAATGAAGCTGTAAAAATCTGGCCTAAGAGTCAACCACATTGCTGTGGCTCTAGAATCACATGTAGGCCAGACCAGATAAGGACAGTAGATTTCCTTCCCTAAAGAAAATTTGTGAACCAGGTGTCTTTATGACCATAGTTTCACGGTCATTGTTAGATCTTTAGTTTCAGATTTTTACTGAATTTAAATTTTACAATCTGCCACAGTGGGATTTGAACCCAGGCTCCCAGAACATTACCCGCACCTTTGTATTACTAGCTCAGTAACAATATCTGTACACCATTGCCTCCCTCTGTTTGAGAATGAAATGTCAAGAAAAGGACTATATCATTTCAGGCAACTAAGCTTTATGGTACATCCTGGATAGAAGATACACAAGTGTTAATAAACAAATGTGAGTAGGTTCCCATTGATCTCCCATTGTGAAAATCCACTCATCCAAACCCAGACTGGGCAAATCTGTCAAATGACAACACAGGATATTTATCAATCTGGTCATCTCCATGTTATTTGAAAAAGGACTTTAGATTATAACAGTTTCATGGGTGAGATAGTCACATTTGTTGATCGATGTTAAAACAGCATGTGACAGCTCTGCAGAGACAGCTGTCATCAGAAAGCTACCACATCATATACAGTCAACAGAGCAACCAAGATAATGAACAGCAATACCATTATGAAATGTGAATGAAAGTCCCTCCAAAATCTGTTCCAAGTTCAAGGTCTCATGAGAAACATCCTCCAGGAAATTAAACTACAAGAAACCTCGCAGCTTATTGGGAAAAATCTCTCTACTTACGAGATCTACACTTCAACTAAAACCATCAACTCATCTTAGAAACTACAGGCCTCTAAGAAAGAGAGGCTGAGACAATTATAAATTGAAATTGTGCTTTTTTCTTTCTTTATCTGTTTTTAATCTCTGTGTGAGTGATGTTATGTGAAATTTATCACTCCTTTTCCTGTCAGTGCCGGGAGTCACAGTGGATACGAGCAGAAAATTTGGAGTCAGCCGGAGGTTGGATTTCTGCGAGTGGGAAAACAATTTGGAATTTTTCCCTCAGCACTTTCCTGATAGTCTAATAGTGGATTGACTTCCCCGCTGATTCATGTCAGGAACCGCATTTGCATCTATTAGCATGTCATGAATATTCAGTAAAAAATACAATGGAAAATTAGACCACTCTGATTCATGATATGATACAAGTGGCATGTGATTACACCCCTTTACTTCACTTGTGGACTGAGGTGCGTAAACATGAAAGTGCTGCTCTGACTGGTCACCACGGCCAAAGCTGAAGCTATCAGGCAAATTAGGGAGGGTTACTCACCATAGGTACTGTGGGACAGAGACTAGGCTCCTCAAACTGGGTGCTGCAATGTGCAGGCAGGGTTGTTCACAGTGGGTGTTGCAGGTTGCAGGCAGGACTGTTCACACTGGGTGCTGTAGGATGAGTGCAGGGCTATTCACACTGGGTGCTGCAGAGTGCGAGCAGGGCTGTTCACACTGAGTGCTATAAGGTGCAGGCAGGGCTGTTCACACTGGGTGCTGCAGGGTGCAGTAGATTTGAACTCTATCAATAGAGAACAGCATGGGAACGGTGGTTTGGGGTGAGGGACAAGGTTGACAAGGGCAAAAACATAAGAGCATGAATGTTAAGAGTGAAGACATTGGGGACACATCAGGAGCTGGAACCCAACATGAAAGGGATGCATGCAGATTTGGGAGAAGAGTGAGTGAGGTTAGTATGACTCATGAGGGCATGTATATAGGCAAAATTATAATCGGGGCAATGGGATCCACAAGAGTGAAGGAAATGAATCAATGAGAGTCAGGCAGTCTTAGTCCTGGGACTGAGGCCAAATGATTAGGGTGAGAGATTATAGGTACTCCTGGGGTATTGCGGACTATGTTATAGGGCTTTCCATGGTCCCATTCCAGGGAGGAACAAGGCCTATCTGCTTAATGGAGATCGTACACACTATGGTTTGCAGAGTACGATCAGTGCTTCGCACAAGATGGTCCTGGAGGTTGGCTGGCTGGTTACTGGATTGTAGATGGAATGGTTGTGGTCAAGGGATGCCTCTGCAGTCTAAAGATGGGGAAACTATAATAAAGGCAGGGTGCTTGAATCTATCATGTGGAGGAGCCCCTGTATTGGATCAGGATTCTGCCTCAATTTTGCGTAACTTGCCAGTGTCAGACCCTGACTGGAAACCGGTGTGCAATTCTTCAGATGCTCTGCTGGATTTTTGAGACCAGACCTTGAGCTATTCTGCCAAAAAAAAATCAGGTTCTTGATTTTCGCTGTCAGTCTGGAGGCTGAATAGAGCAAGCGGCAAGGGAATATGCCCCTCAGGCTGGAACTCTTCTCTAAGCTCTGCTATACAGTACCAGACCCTTCTTCTCAATCTGAACACTGTCTTCGAGAAGGTCGCATTGACTGCAGCCTTAATTCTGTGTGCCTCCTTTCTGTGGCAGACACACTCATATCTTGCATATATCTTATCCAACAACTATAGACCCCTCACTCCAAGCCAGAAAGCCACTGTCACATCTTTGCATTATAATTGAGCTGGTACCTCAATTGCAATCCATAGACCCAAATCCTAACATAATAAATGGTGAGTTTAATAAAAACCTGAAAATAAAAATCTAATGATGACCAGTAAACAATTTTCGATTGTCATAAAAACCTATTTGATTCACTAATGCCTTTTAGGGGAGGGAATCTGTCATTCTTACCTGGTCTGGCCTACATCTGACTGCAGGCCCAGGACAATGCAGTTGGCTCTTAACTATCCTCTGAAATCGTAGAATTTCTACAATGCAGAACGAGGCCATCCAGCCCACCAAGTCTGCACCAAAACAATCCCATCCAGACCCTATCCCGTAACTCCACCTATTTACTGTGCTAACCCTCCTGACACTGAAGGGCAATTTAGCATAGCCAATCTGCTTAACCCACACATCTTTGGATTGCGGGAAGAAAACGGAGCATCCAGAGGAAACCTATGCAAGCTCAATAAGAATATGCAAAATCCACACAGACAGTGACCCAAAGCCTGAATTAAACCTTGGTGTCTGGTGCTGTGAAGCTGCAGTGCTAGCCACCATACTACAGGGCCACTCATGACCTAGCAAGCAGCTACATTTAAGGGGAATTAGGGATGGGCTATAAAGATGGGCAATAAATGTTGGCCCAGGCAGCAATGCTCACATCCCATGAACAAATTTCAAAAAGACATCACATAGACTCCAAGCAGGGAGACTATTGAAGTGAAAACTGATAGATATTCAAAACGAATTATGATAGCATGTGTTGGGAAAGATCAGGTAGTCGGTTGTGTAGTTTTTAGATTTGTCAAAGGCTCAGCGCAGACATGACAAACTGAAGAGAGTCTCCTTCTGTATTATAAACCTCGAGGAATCTATGGAAATTATCAGTTATTACAGTGCAGACTAAAAATAGGTTGGGCTATTTTTCAAGGTGAGAATTTGGCACAGTATGAAGAAATAAACCCAAAAAACAAGACTTCAAAGACAAAAATGCTTCATTTTTGTAACAGAATCGTTAAGATTTTATTTTTAATTTCTGTCTGTGGATTCAATTAGATTGAGAAGTAATTGAAAGATGCTCAACAGAAAGATTAACAAGTAG
This sequence comes from Sphyrna mokarran, assembly GCA_024679065.1. NCBI lineage: Eukaryota > Metazoa > Chordata > Chondrichthyes > Carcharhiniformes > Carcharhinidae > Sphyrna > Sphyrna mokarran. The sequence continues at coordinate 61,943,538 of JAGIQG010000009.1, forward strand.
CTAAACACTAACTATATCTTTATACTTTTATTCACCAGACACATGAATTAAAACAAAGACATGTTCTTCATTAGAACACTGATATTGATGTAATACTGTGGTTGACGTTGCAGATTAAAAATATGGCCCATTGCTGGGAACGTAGAGTGTGTCTTCACCCAGTGAGGAATGTTGCTGATTAGTAAGTCATGATATTACTGATTACTATCACAGTTATCATGAAGCATCCAACAGTTCTGAACAACTAGCACGAGGGGACACAGCTTTAAGTTAAGGGGTGATAGTTATAGGATGGATGTCAGAGGTAGGTTCTTTACCCAAAGGGTGGTTTGGGAGTGGAATGCCCTGCCTGCAGCAGTTGTGGATGCGCCAAGTTTGGTGGCGTTTAAGAGGTTAGTTGATAAGTATATGGAAGAGAAGGGAATGGGTTAGTTTGGAGGGTCATTGCTTTTTATATTGGTCGGCGCAACATCGAAGGCCGAAGGGCCTGTTCTGTGCTGTAGTGTTCTATGTTCTATGTTCTAACTAGTTTGGCAGACCACAAAGTGGGAGTCTTCTTCATTAATTAAGAGTGCAAGTAACCTTCTTGATTTCTTCATGCTGCATTGAAGCCGAGAATCCATTGGGATTGTTCAATCTGGTTTTGAGTAGGTAGAACAATTTTAACATTCCGAATGGGTTCCAAGAACATAGAGGTTCATCATCCAGTCTTTAAATAGATCAGATAATACCGCTCATTCATTACTTTAATAATAAAACCTGGCTTGTACAGTATATTTGACAAGTAGCTGAGTAGTATTGACCAGCCATGCGTGTTCATTTTCCAGATCATAACTCAGAAAATCAGGACACGGAATCAGTAGGGTGGAGCGATGCAATAACAAAGGACAGCAAACATTGGTGAGAGGAGTTCATCAGTTCCTTAGCAATAATCGCAGGTTTGGGCAAAACATAAAGAAGGAAATTAGAGATAGGGGGTTTGAAGCTTTATAAAGATATGGCAAATAATATTGTGGCTTAGGCCACGATTTCATGGAATGCATTTGCAATCGTTTTCTGGAACAATATGATGATGAAAAACCAGAGAACAACTTATTTAGGATCTAGTGTTTCACAATAAGATACGGCTGATTAATAAATCTGAATGTAAATGGAACTCTTGAGAAGAATAATTCTGCTACTCTCCCTGACACTAAGGGACATATTTAGCATGGCCAATTAACCTAACCTGCACATCTTTGTCAAATAAGTACCTTTTTACAGTACAATGCACACAAAAAAAAACAGGAAAATGTGGGGAATCAAAGATACAGTGAAAGTGAGGAACATAATGTTACAAATACATTATTTATGAAGAAGAAATACTGAAGAAATTAACATAATTTAAATCTGAAAATCCCCTGGACCTGATGGCTTACATCATAGGGCTTTGAAAGTAGCAGCTGAAGTAATGACAGGGTTTGATCTTCCAGGATTCCCTCGATTTTAAAACTTTCCCATCGTTAGAAAGTAGTAAATATAATTCTGATGTCTATGACAGAAGCAAGAGAGAAGACAGGAAATTAAAGAGCAAGTTAACCCAACATCAGTAGTAGGGAATATACTCAAATTTATTATTAAAAAAGGACATGATAACAGGGTACTTAAAAGTCACACAAGGTATGGTGAGGAAAGATACACTTGCAGAAGAGAGTGAGAAAAGAAAGTCTACTACATCGATTCCTGGGATGCGAGAGTTTCCCAATGAGGAGGGTTGAACAGATCGGACAAAGAGGCCAGAAGTTTCCAGGTCTTAACATCAGCAGGTTCTCCTGAGAATTTTTTAAAAAAACTCTTTTATAGTATGGCTGTCACTGGCGAAGTCAACAAATCCTGTTCCTAATTGCCTCTGTGAACAGTTAAGAGCCAACATGGCTGGAGAATCTAAAACCAAAGGGAAAAGGGGCAGATATTTAGAAGTGAGAAGAAATGTCTACCCCAATGGGATCAAACGTTGAGTATATTCAACGCTGAGATCAATAACGTTTTGAATATTCAGGCTGCACGGTGGCAAAGTAGTGTGCACTGCTGTCTCACAGCCTTAGGAACCCTGCTTCAATTTTTGGGTGACTGTCTTTGCACATTCTCACCATGTCTAGGTGTTTCCTCCTACAGTCCAAAGTTATGGACATTGGGTTGATTGCCATGCTAACTTGTCCTTAGTGTTAGGGGGGCTTTCAGGATAAATGCGTGGGGTTACGGGGATAGGATCTGTATGGGATTGTTGTCGGTACAGGCTTGATTGACCAAATGGCCTTCTTCTATATGATTCTATGAATAAAAGAATGTGCATCAGGCCAGGAAAATGGAGCCAAAGCCAAAGATCAGTCATGATCTTACTAAATAGTGAAGCAGACTCAGGAGGCCATATAGTCTACTCTTAATCCTTGAAATTTTAAATTATTCTCCCCATTTGTCCAAACTTGCTGTGTGAAACAACACAGCCCTTCCTCCAAATCCAAATTCCTTCACTTTTCTCGCCACAGTGTCCTACAAGCCTGACATCAAATATTATTTCAGTGGATGAAAAAGGAGAACTGAAGGTGCAAAATAAGATCTTTCTTTAATTGGAGTTCAAAGGTAGTGAGCAGATTGAACAGTTTTTACTTCTTTTAAGTCTCATTGTCTCAAAATAATTAGAGATGCAATCGGTTCCACAGACAAATCATGGTTTAATGGGAGTTGAGTGCATATTGTTGAAATATATGTACTGCAGAATGAGCAATCAGATTCGATTATATTAAAAAAATGAAGCAAGAGAAATTTGCCAAGGTACATCAATTTTCTTTATCTCTTATGTTCTGACAGATCTGGAAACTGAATTACATATGCTCTAATTCCTCGTACCTTGGCATTTATTTCTGCTTAACCCCCCAAAGGAATAAGCAGATTTTGCAACAAAAAGCAAAGCTGGGATTCAAAAAAATCAGTTTTTGTTCTGAAGCAAAACACAAAAAAAGAATTAAAAAATACTCGCAGATAATGGGTATGATTTCACCTTTCCATCGTAAATTCACCATTTGATTTTCAGTCTTTCATTTCCATTTCCTCAATACATATTTACATAACTTGCTCTTTCACGTGGTGTCAAATCATTTGGGGTTTTTTTTGTGACCTAGACATTGAGATTCACATGAACTTCTACATATTGGATAACTGGGTCCCCACTGAATTCTCAAACTAATTATTTTTGCGTAACATTAATGTAATATAATGCCATTTCTGTCAAATTTATACTTATAGGTGCTGTTTATGGCAATGTTTTTTTTTTGTTGTTGGCCTGGCTAAGGATTATTATCCTGCACATTGATCAAAGCTTGTCTTTTGTCAGTCCCAAATTCTGTCCTACTCTAATGCGTGTATTGCTGAGAGAACAAAACAAAAGCACAGCTACTGTCGTGATGAAAATGGCCACCACTCCTTGATAATTGGCACTCTCCCCTCAGCACAGCTGTCGTTTTATTCCCATTTCCATTGGTACCAATAGGATAGGGCACTGCACTGATTATGTTACTGGACTCATTATTCAGAGGCTGCAGATTCAAACCCATTCGAAGAATTTGAATTATGGCATAACGATGACTATTGCATGATTCTCAACCTGCCCAGTTTTGCAAAGCCCCATCGGTTCACTAATGTGTGTCAGGGAAGAAAATCTGCCATCTTTCCCTTCATAGTGTTTTTTAAATTCATTCACAAATCTGGGTGCTGCTGACAAGGCCAGTATTTCTTGCACATCCTTAATTGCCCTTGAGAAAGTAATGATGAGGTGCTTTTTTGAATCGAGGCTGCCGGTGTAGTGAAGTGTTTTCTAGGTGCCTTTGTACAGGAAACTCTGAGAATCTGACTCAGCGATGATGACGTTAAAAAAAGGGACTGGGCTGAATTTTCCTCCGCCTCCACCACTACCTCACCCTCCTGCAAGTTCTCTCACTGAGGATAGTCCCATCAATGTCTATGGCATTTTTTACGTGGGAACTTACCTGTTCTGGTTCCGGGGAACCCAGCATGGGGAATTGCCTTCAGCAAGTGGGACAGGAAGATTCCACCAATGGAAAGGGCTGGAAAATCTTTCCCAATGTATAAAATAACTCTGTTTTCCAGACATGGACGTTCAGCCAGACTTAGGATTTCCTTTATACCTTGAAGATCTATCTGCAAATTGCACCTCCTACCACCTTGTCCCACAGAAAGGAAAAGCTGGATACTAATTCCTGGTGTCAAAAGATTCAAGTATCTAGTACCTAATTTAATTTCAAAACTGGTGAACAAGCTTCTGCATGCTGCACTCAGCAGTGTCTGCGTTCTATTTTGGGAGACTTGCTGATGTACTACTTCCTCTGCAGCATTTGCTTGCCATGTTATCCAGAACATTTTCAGATTTTTTTGCATTTGATAGAAGTGGGTTTCTATGAAATTGCAACCCAACATTGTGGGATAACTCGATCAGTGAAGTTCACAATCCAGGCAGCAATTTATCTCGCTTTCCACAGAGAGAGAATGGATATTAATCCATCTACACCAAATAGGACAAAGGTTGTGGGGGTGTGAGAGAATCACATAATGAGCAGCATGTTCTTAACCTTGCATTCATGTCCTTTGCAGTTTATATGTGGTGTGGGTTGTGTCATATGAGTGCACTGTATTTGAGAAGTAGGACATTCCTTTAACATATTTTACATCAAACTCCCACAGTACAGTTAGAGCCAGCTTTAAATGTAACAGTTGTCTGTGTTTCCCAGGGCCCAGGAAATTCAAATGTGAAATTTGGGGGAGGAAAGTTCCTTGCTCCAAAAGACAAATACATTTTATAGCACTGCCTGTGGAAAGTTCAGCCATATGAACTTATTGTGAAAATTCTCTAGTTGCCACATTCTGGCGCCATTTCAGGTACACTGAAGAAGAAGTTAGCATGGCTAATGCACCTAACTAGCATGCCTTTCGGATGGTGGGAGGAAACCAGAGACCCAGAGGAAACCCAGACAGACTGCGGGAATGTGCAGGCTCCACACGCACAGTCACCCAGTCCAAGAATTGAACACAAGTCTCTGGTGTTGTGAGGCAGGAGTGTTAACCACTGGGCCATTGAATCACACCAAGGGAAGGTTCCTCTTAGGCAGAAGCATTCCAGAACCAATTGCAGATATGGTTCATAGATCCTTGTAAATAGTGGAGCAGAAATGCTCCATTCTGCTGATTGTCGTCTCTAACTCTCCCTCTGCTACAAAAAAAAAGTCCTCACCTTCAGTCCCTGATCATTCACTCCTTCCCACGATCAAAGTCTCTGCCCCTTTCCTACAAGTCTAAATTTCTCAGTTGTTACTCTCCATTACAGATTGACCTCAAGGATCCATGGCTGCGCCGTCCTGCTGACACCCTGTAGTATCAGAGACTACATGCCAGTTACCTGCAGGGAGCCTCCCAGCAGACTGGGGGGACAAGCACCTCCGGCAGTCTTTGAGGCCTCTGCTACTGCCTGGCCACAGGTCACCCACTGCCTGGGTGGTTTCTCCCTTTACAATAGTGGCCTGGCATCTATTTTTTTTTAATATTTTAAAGATTGAAAACTCACTGTGAAGGCACCTTGATATGGGAATGTTCCTTCTGTCTCTTAACTGCACCTGCTTCCTGCTGGAGATCTTCCATCAATCCTCTAGCTTCAAGAACCTGCCTGCTGTCCTCAAATGGATGGTGAACAAACTCCATGGCCAATTCAGGGTAACTCACTGCCCGGTAACTATTTGCCACACAGTAAAGGGACAGGACCCAAAATCCACTAACCTGTCCTTTGTCATAAGAAGGGTGATTAATACCCAAAGTGGTTTTCTAGGTGGGATCCTTGTAATGATGCACCTTCTGAGACTTCATTCTTTAACAACAAAGGATTTATTTACAAGGATTTACAAGAACTGCAGCATATCTGCAAATAGTTCTGGAATGCCTCTGCCTAAGAGGACCTTCCCCTTGGTATGATTCGGTTGTTATAGTGGTTAGCACTGCTGCCTCACAGTGCCAGGGACCTGGGTTCGATTCCCAGCTTGGGTCACTGTCTGCACAGAATCTGTATGTTCTCTCCATGGCTGCATGGATTTCCTCTGGGTGCTATGGTTTCCTCCCACAGTCCAGAAGATGTAGTGGTTAGGTGCATCAGCCATGCTAAATTCTCCCTCAGTGTTCCTGGACAGGTGCTAGAGTGTAGTGACTAGAGGATTTTCACACTGACTTCATTGCAGTATTAAGCAAGCCTACTTGTGATGCTTACAAATAAATAAACTTTAACTTTTTCCCTCAGAATCCTGATTGATCACCCAGACCAGGTGACCTTCACACTGCTGTGATGCCCTTAAAGAGAGAATCACCACAGACCTGAAGGAAAGACTTTCAGAACACAAACAATCACTATATTGGGTGGGGTTGCAGAAGATCATCATAGGTTTTGAAGGAAGGATGAGCTATGAGTTAATTGACTCCCTTCAGCTAAGCCATTCTTAAGTTTCAGCATGTAACCATGAGGAATATGACCTGTTTGAGGTTTTAAATTATTACTTTTTACCATTACAGAGTTGGAATTGGAGTTGGGTTAGAAGTTCATATGGCTGAACTTTTCAACATGCGCATGTGTCGAACCCTTCAAATATTCATTGTCCTCAGTGGTACTGGAAGATCCCACTGGCAGGAGGGGCTGGGCATATTTACTGGCAAATTAACAAGGGCTAATGATGCTGACCTTCATTTATTGACAAATGCTACAGCAAGAACAGATAGGAGATTAAAGGCAGATTCCATATTTCCTGTCAGAGTTGCTCCATTCCAACTTTAGCTACACAAACCTGTTTACTCACTGCCTGGCTTGCCACTGGAATATGTGAACCAGAAGAAAAATAGCATTATCTGCAAGGTTCAGACTTGTCCACTTCAGCCCAGATAGTATTTTAATGTGTGATATGTGTTAATTACTTAAGAGCCAACTGGGTGGGATTTTACAGTCCTTCCTACAAGCGTTACCTTTTGGTTCTTCTGAAGGTAGGTCCCATGGAATGTACAAAACACTAGTCATCAGTAAACTGGAAGAAGCCTCTGGTAGCCAATCGATATCCAGAAAATAAGCCACGGATACTGGCATATAGTCCCTGACACCACAGGGTGTCAGCAGAAGGGCACAACCATGGGTTCATGCCGTCAATCTGCAATGGGGAGTAATGACTGAGATTTAGACTTGTAGGAAGAGGGTAAAGACTCCAATCATGGGGAGGACCGAAAGATCAGAGACTGAAGGTGGGGACTTTTCTTTGTAGCAGAGGGAGAGATAGAGGCTATACTGAAAATTACACTGTGCTGTTTCACTCCTTAAAGTTGTTTGAGATTTTTACGATTGCAACTTTTTAAAAAAAACTTTTCCTCTGTCTTTGTTTTGCCTCCCTCTCTGTCTAATTATTCTTTCCCTATTTTTATTTACCTCTCTGTCTTGATTTGACATCAATTCCACCCTCTCTAACCTGCACTTATTTCTGTGTCCTCAACATTCTCTCAAAAGGGGAAATGGTACTGCTGGTGCTTACTATAGACCCACCCCCAAACAGACAGAGAGAGATCAATGAACAGGTATGTAGGCAAATTGCTGCAAAGTACTAAAACAGAATGGTAATTTCAGCTGGCTTAATATTAATTGGGATAAATTCAGAAGGCACAAAATCCTTCAACTGAATTCAATAGAACTCTTTAGTCAATACATAAAACAGCCAACGAAAGAAGAGGTTAACAAGAGAACAGTTTTGGACTTTTTTAAGGGAAGAATCTGGGCAGATGGGAAGGACATCAATAGGGGAGCTTTTTAGTGGTACTGAGCATAATGTAACAACAGCAAAGGATAAAGATAGATCAAGGATAAAATTTTAAATTGAGGAAGGAACAATTTTACTAAGCTGAGATGTAATTTGGCAAGAGATGTCTGAAAAGAACTTCTTGAAGGGTCAAAGTCATTCAAGGTGAAGCTGAAGAAGGTTCAGAATAAATAAGTCCCTACAAAGAAAAAAGGTGGAGTTCCCGAATCTAGAATCTCTCTGAATGTCAGAGAGAATACAGGATAGCATAAGGCAAAAGAAAAAGAATGCTTATGTCAGGTAAGAGTTCAGTACTGCAGAAAATCTAAAAGAATGTAGCAATTGCAGGGCTGACATTAAAAGAGTTATTAGGAAATCAAAGAGAGGGCATGGTAATATATTTGTAAGTTAAATCCAGGAAAATTCAAACATGTTCTATGGATATATAAAGAGAAAAAGGATAATTAAAAGAAGAATTTGATACCAAAAGGTCATTTGTGTGCAGAAGCACAAGAGGCTAATATAGTTTCCAATGTATACTTTGTATCCCTTTTCATAGCAGAGAGGAACAAAGCAGATAGTGTAGTTAAAGAGTGTGAAACATTGCATGGGACAAACATAGTAAGGAAGGAAATATAAGAAGTTGAGCATTCTTGAAAGTGGGCAAATTACCAGGCCCAGATAAAATGTATCCCATGTTTAAGTGAAGCAAGAGGAAAAATAGCAATGACTCTTACAATAATTTTCCATTTCTTGTTGATCATAGTGTAACATTAGTATACTTTAAGAATTTTAATTTTAATCATGCTCTCTGCAGCTCTCCCAGTCTCGTTTTATATCATTGTTGCTGAGTTGTCCATAGAAGTCCTTTTATTGTTACTTAAATAGGATTTGTTTATTTTTACTTTGGGGTCTTTTATGACCTTGCATTGAGAGGAGGAAGGTCATGTGTTTGGACAGTGTTTTTTTCCTTCCTAGTGAATTTATGTTTCATTTTCTGTTTTGAATGGCAGCAGTTTAGTTTAGAAGGGAGATCAAGCTAAAGTGTTTCTCTCTTCCCCTGGTTTTAGAAACTTTGCTGCTTAGCTGAAAACAAAGGCTCTTGCCTTCCTGAAGTAGAAAATCTGCTGTTGGCAGCTTGACCAAAGTCTCTCCCTGGAGTTCTGGGAAGCTGTTCTGGCTTCAAACTATTCTGAGCATATCCAGAGGGTTGCTAGCAATTACAAGGCTGAGAAGTCAGGGTTTCAATTCTCTAATCAAAGGTCTCAGCCCGAGTATCACATGAGTATTAGTCTTTGCTGTGTTAAACCTATGGAAAGGATTCTTTTGCCCATGGAAAGTTTTTGTTTGATTGGAACATTTTAGATGTATTTGTTATAACATTATCTTAGTTATTTCATTTTTGTTTGTAATTTATAAAAGTTATTGTTAATTTTCTTTCCATTCATGTTAACTGTATTCTTAATTAAACTTTGTTTGATGAAAGCTCTCTAGTGATTCAATAGGATCGTACCTAAAGTGAAACATATCATGCTCAAATTCAAGATGTAAAACTAATGATCCAGCTGGTTCCATAAAGCATTTTGGACTTTCTTACCTGAACCATAATAATGGACATACTGTCAAAGGATTAGAAGATCACTAACATTGTACCAGTGTTTAAAGAGGGAATAAGGCCAGACAGCTCAGCCTTGGTAATGAGCAAATCATTGGGAACATTTCTGAAAAATAACATAATTGTCATTTAGAGGGGTATAATGAATGATGTACAGTCAGCATGGATTTGAGAAGAAAAGATCATGTCTGACTAACTTGATTGAAGGTTAAAAAAATTAACTCTTTTTGAGTTAATTTTAACAAGGTACCGGAAGAAAAAAACACAGTTCCATTCAGTATTCTTATTTCTCCATTTTTTTTTCCCTTGTGGAACAGCAGATAGATTGGTAAAATACAAGCTCATGGGATCCAAGGGAAGGGGGCAAGTTGTAAGGTTGTTTCCAGTGGGTTTCACAGGGTTCAGTACTGGTTCCCTTGTTGATCACAGTGTACATCAATAAATTAGACTTAGGATGTAAGGGACATGATTGAGAAGCTTCAGCTAATGCAAAGATTGAAAGTGTGATTGAGAGTGAGAAAGAAAGGTGGAGATTGTTGATTGAATAGACTGGTCAGGAAGTCAAAAAAGTGGCAATTTGAATGATCCATCCAAAGAAGTGTGCATTAATGCATTTGGGGAGAGCAAACAAGGCAAGGCATACACAATAAAAGGCATACACTTCTGAAAAGTGTAGGGGAGACAGAGGGAACTTGAAATGAATATTTACAGACCTCTGAAGCAAGACAGGTAGATGCGGTGGTCAAGAAGGCATACAAGAAACTTCATTTTATTGGCCTCGGCTTGGAGTATAAGAACAGTAAGGTGGTGATAAAACATATAAAACATTAGTTAGAGCACAGCTACAGTAATGTGCGCAGTTCCACTCACTACATTACAAGAAGAATGTGATCACAGAAGAGAGGAGACCAAAGGAAATTTATGGCTTCTGTTGCCAGGATTGAAGAACCTTAGTTCTGTAAAATGATAGATTAGACTGAGCATGTTTCATCTGGAACAGTGGAGCCTGATAAGAGATTCAGTTGAGGTGTATAAGATTATGAGAGGGACCAAGACAGCGTGGCTTGGAAAGGATATTTCTGATAACAGAGAGATCAATGAGCTTAGATTTAAAATAATTGGTGAAAAGCTGATTAAAGGGGAGTTGTGAAGCAATGTTTTTTTAACTTGAGGGTGGGGAAGATTTGAAACTGTCTTAAAGAGAGGCAGAAACCCTCAATACATTTAAAATATGTTTGGATATGAACCTGAGGTGCCGTATCCAACTGGGCGATGGAACAAGAATCAGAAGGTTGGATTAGTCTCAAATCAGCCTGCGTACAATGAGTAAGCAGCTCCTTCTGTGTTGTAGATGACTAAGAGCCTCGCAGTTACTTGCTTTGTTCCCTTACGTCCCAGACTGCCAGTTTCCCTCGTTGTGACTTATCAGCCAACAACTTTCAACAACTTTTCTTGTAAAAACTTATAAAACCTCAAGCTGCATCTACAGAATGCACTAGACCTGCTTTCTAAAATGTATTTGACAGTATTTGACAAATCTTCTGGGTGGGATTTTCTGGTCCTTCCCACTGGTGTCTCTTCTGCTGCTGCTGAAATCAACCAGGACGGGATCTTGGCAATGGCCTGGGTATGCCTTGTAAATGCCCTTTGCTGGGAGCAGAAGATCCTGCTGGTGGGCAATGATTAACTGCATCCACCGTGGGAAAGCCTACTGTGAGAGGATCTCGAAAATCTTGGCCTCATTCTTCACTCACCTGGAAGAACAAAGTATCACCTTTTAAGTTACATATTGTATTAACTTGGACATAAATATCGTAATTTCTTCTTTGTCACTGGACTCAATACTTAACAGTGCTGTGAGAGTAACTTCACCGCATGGACTGTATTATTCAAGAAGGCAGCTCACTGTCGCCTTCTTAAGAGCAACTCACAACTGACATTAAATGCTCACATTCAGTGGTGTTCACACCCAAAGAATAAATAAAGTAGCCAAAACCAGCCCAATGATCAGATAGAGCAAGACAGAATAGGGCCAAATTATATCCAGGAATAAATACTGCTGCCAATTCAATACTTTCTATGACAACAAGGATTAAAGAGTTAGCAATTTAATTATGTCAATCTTAAGGACTATGATCTAGTTTAACAAAAGTTTGTAGACTGCAGTGAGACAGGTAAAAAGACTTCCGTGACGTGATGAATAATAATTTTGGCATTGCCATCCTGTGATTTTTGTCTCCAGTCCACATACAATACGCTTGAAAAAATGATGCAATATTTGAGCCAAGTAGAAAGAGATGGAGGCAAATGAGCTGCAGGACTACAGTTCAAAACTGGGGCTGAGGTTGTACTGGAAAATTCCTGGCTGGAGATAAGAATCAGGATGAAGAGAGCTACGATACTATGGTTGGAAAGAACTGAGCAATTATGTTAATCTGCGAGAGGTCACTGCTGAGATTGACTTGGATTTGACCCAGTGTGTCAAATGTTCAGTAATTGTAATATAGCAGTGGCAGGGCATAAGAATGAGTTGATACACAACTGGACAGCGGGACTGATTTTTTCAACAGTACCTAGGATATTCTTGCTGTTTTCAGCAAGATTTCCCTACAACAATTACTAATCATAACCATGACATTGTCCATGAAGCAGGGTGACTGAGTGTGAGAATATGTTTCAGGAGGGGGTGTTGTCAGACAGATACAGTAGATTGTTCAGTAACCAACTGGCTAAACTTCCCTCACTTGGAAAATTTCTCAAAGCAGAATCAGGTTCAAATATTTGATTCATTTAAATGGATGCTTGCCTGGGGCTTGACTAGAGCAGTGAACATGAAACACATGAAGGGATATGTGTTAAACAGAATGTGTTGAGTTGTGTTTGATTGATGAAAAAGTCAAATTAAACATACTCATTAAGTTATTTGTGACAGAGTTTGATCCTGATCAGAAGACCAGTGTAGTTCAAATGCGATCAATGTGTACTGCAAATGCTGGATGAATGCAATAAATCCACTTTGGGATGGAAGTATGCCATGTTCCATACATTTAAGCCATCAACCTTAAGTGTCTGCAATCAATCATAAAAGACAGCTTTTACCTTTTGAAATTTTCAGCTTCCCTCCCCAACTCTTCACATTTTCCACATATTATAATATGCTTGAAAGATAAAAGGATGAACCAGCTTTTTATGTGAATAAAAGGCAGACAGTTTAGCCAGATGAATCAGTAGAGTTAAATTCCCAAAGTTTAACTCTCTGGAACATTTAGTATCAGAGCCAAGTTTTGACAGATTTTCAGCATTAGACTTCAATTTGAAAATAAGCCAAGCTACACATGTTGGGGCCTTCATCTTGGTTTAGTATTAAGTTATAATTATTTAAGATCATCATCTAGTTATCATTCTGTCTTGATGTTCAGATCTATGGTTATTGCAAAGTATTATGCTTTTGATAGCTTGGTTTCAATACATTGAAATGCCAAACCACAAATAACAAGACTATTGCACCCTAATTTTAATTCTAGTGTTTGGGCTTAAATCTGAGCTATTCTGATAGGCAAGAAGGAAGAAGGGGGCTAATTTCCTCTCTTGGATACTTGTAAGAATTCTACATAAAATGTGTTTGGGAGGGTCCCAGTATAGTGGACGCAACAAATAGACGTTCAGATTTCCAAATCAGCACAACATTATCAATAGGAATGATCACAAAAATAGTTAACGCGAGTTAAGTTTTCTTCATTCATGCGTTAGACACAGGACATCACTACCTGGCCAGCATTTATTGCCCATCCCTAGTTGTCCCTGAGTTCAACCACATTGCTGTAGCTCTGGAATCACATGTAGGCCAGACTAGGTAAGAATGGCAGATTTCCTTCCCTAAAAGGAATTAGTGAACTGGGTAGATTTTCTGACAACTGACAATGGGTCCATGATCATCAACAGGTTCTTAATTCCAGATAACATTTATTGAATTTAAATTCCATCCTTTGCCATGGCAGTATTTGAGCTTGGGTTCCGGGAACATTAGCTGAGTTTCTGGATTAATAATCTAGAGATAGTACCACTCGGCCATCGTCTCCCCATTGTTACGATTTAGAATCATAGATGTCCTACAGTGCAGAAGGAGACCATTCAGCCCATCGAGTTTGCATCAAGCCACCTTTTTTAACTTACTCAGACCCTATTCCCTGAAACCCCATGTATTTACCCCAATAATCTCTCTAACCTAATGTCTTGAGACACTAAAAAACAATTTAGCCTGGCCAACCTGCATAACCTGCATATATTTGGACTGTAGGAAAAAACCAGACCATTTGGAGGAGAAAGTATGAACTCCACACAGACAGTTGCCAAGGCTGGAATTGAACCCAGGTACCTACTCATGTGAAACAGCAATGCTGACCACGGTGCCAACCCTGCATGAAAAACTGGCAGAAAATGTAGAAAATTAATGCAGAGCTAACTGGGGTGTTTAAAATAATGGTGTCAATCATTGTTTGGGTAGATAAAGAGAAATTATGTCCTCTGGTGAGGGAACCACATCAAGGGTATAGACTTACATTTGGAACAGGGGCATTGAAGGGTGATATCAGGAAATGCTTCACACAAATATCAGTGGGATCTAAACACTCTCTCCCAAAGGCTTTAAGGCTAGCTCAAGTGAAAATTTCAAATCTTGGATTGATAATGTTTCACTAGATCTGGACAATAAGGGATATGGAACCAAGACAGAAGTTGTGATGCAGAGCAGCCATGATTTAACTAAAAAGCAAAACAGACTTGCAGGGTTGAATGGCCTATTCCATTCCAATGGGGAAGTGAGAGAAAAGGAATGGAGATACCAATCACATGGAGGCATTTAAGGGGTTAAGGCGCTTGAGTAAATACAGCTGGATGTCTTTTTGTCCTTCTTCTCAGTGACTAACCTGCTGTATATTTGTAGCATTTCTTGCTTCTGTTTTAGATTTCCACTTATTCCTTCTAATTTTGCCGACTCCAGGAAAGCACAGCATATCTTTTGGATTTTTCATTGATTTCAAGTTTCCCACCATCCCAAAAAAAGCCATTTTCCCATGGGGTCCATGTAATCCCACAGAGTCTCGTCCAACCAGATGGATGGGACAGTCTGGACTGGGGACAATGACTAAACTCTCATCAATACAACTTCAACACCAACTGACAGGAAATATGTGCAAAGAAAGCCAAATCTGCAGTATCCCCTCCCTCCTGCAGCTCATTCACAAACAAAATTGACGGGAATTAGAGTTTTCATCTAATCCTGGGAATTCAATGACTTCACAAGTAGTTCCTCACTCACATAACTGGTGTGAAACTGTGTTGAGCTCCACTCTGTAAAAATGATAAACACAGAGGCTGTTACCTCTTACCGAGTATGAAATATGATACCAAGCAGAGGAAAGGTAGATAGAGTTGTGGGGATGATTTTAACTCGATTAACCAGCAGAAACCAGGCAGATGGACAACACAATTCCATTCCACCACTCCCCACATCCCCGACAACAGTCACAGCACCCCCACCCCATTCAAACCCCATTAACCACCACACCACTACCCCTGCATAACCACACTCTGCCACCACACAACCACAATGACACACATCCATCTCCTCATCACACCCACTACTCAATTGATAATGTTTCACTAGATCTGGACAATAAGGGATATGGAACCAAGACAGAAGTTGTGATGCAGAGCAATCGTGATTTAACTAAAAAGCAAAACAAACTTGAAGGGTTGAATGGCCTATTCCATTCCAATGGGGAAGTGAGAGAAAAGGAATGGAGATACCAATCACATGGAGGCATTTAAGGGGTTAAGGCGCCTGAGTAAATACAGCTGGATGTCTTTTTGTCCTTCTTGTCAGTGACTAACCTGCCGTATATTTGTAGCATTTCTTGCTTCTGTTTTAGATTTCCATTTACTCCTTCTAATTTTGTCAACTCCAGGAAAGACACACACACACACACACACACACACACACACACACACACACCACACACACACACACACACACACACACACACACACACACACACACACACACACACACAAAACCACCCCATCATATCCTACTGCCCCTCCTCCCCAACACACACAACCATCCCACCATACCCCACCACCCAACCATAACCTCCCCACACACGCACAACTACCCCACTATACCTCAACACTGAACCGCACCCTCCCTACACACACACAACTGCTCCTCCTCCCCCACACATGTACACACACACACACACCATCATCCCATCACCTCTAGGGGATTATGAAACACCTTTGAAACTCATACCCCACAAAGACCGTGAATGTTAGGTTTCTCGTAAGCCAATAAGCAACTAAAATAAGAACAAAACACAGAGGATGTTGGAGATCTGAAATAAAAAAAAGTGCTGGAAATACTCAGTGGGTCTGGAGAGAAAAACAGAGTTCATGTGGAGTGACTGTGACTCTTCCTTGGAAAAAACAATCAACACCGAGCGTGTTTGGAAGGCTCTGGTTTCCAGCACTTAGCCAAGCTGTTGAGACAGGCCTTTCCTCTGATAGTAAGCAGGAGGAATAAAATTCCTGAGACAAAAAGTAAAAAGTTAAAGTTTATTTATTAGTCACAAGTAAAGCTTACATTGACACTGTAATAAAGAAACTGTGAAGTTCCCCTAGTCGCCACACTCCAGCATTTGTTCTGGTCAATGCACCTAACCAACATGTCTTGAAACTGGAGCACCCAGAGGAAACCTATGCCGACACAGGAAGAACATGCAAAGTCCACCCAGAGAGTGATCTAAGCCAGGAATCGAACCCAGGTCCTGGCACTGTGACATAGCAGTGTTAATCACAGTGCCATCATTGCATCCTATAGAGAGATATGGGTAATCAGTCAAATCATCAAAGATAAAGCTGCAAAGGAAGGCTTCAATCAGGCCCAAAAGTTTAATATGCAAGATAGCAGATTGAATCAACTTTGTTTATGAAAAGCAAGATAGCCGTCTGAAGTTCAGAAGTGTGGTGTGTTCATTTTTACTTAATAGCACACAGACAAGTTGTATTGATTGTCCTTGGGTGGCTCATTGGCACTGCCGCCTCACAGCACCAAGGGCCCAGGTTCAATTCCAACCTTGGGTCACTGTATGTCTGTGGAGTTTGCACATTCTCCCCATGTCTGTGTGGGTTTCTTCCGGGTTCTCCAATTCCCCCATAGTCCAAAGATGTGCAGATTAGGTGGATTGCTGTGCTAAATTAACCCTTAATGTCAGGGGGATTAGCAGGGTAAATGTATGGGGTTAAGGGGACAGGGCCTGTTGTCAGTGCAGGCTCGATGGGCCAAATGGCCTCCTTCTGCACTGTTGGGATTCTATGATTCTAAATGAATCTGTTACTTTGCTTGTAGGCTATCCGTTAAGTTAAGCCGGTTAATGATTCAATGCTGGCCTCAACCACCAGTGTTCCTCAATCTGCCTTTAATAAGATTAGAGGAGCACACAATTCATGACCTCCATAGTTCAAAGGCTAGGGATAGCAGGTGTTTGAGCACACTACCACCTCTAACTGTCTCTTAAGTGGTACACCATCCTAATTTGGGGGTGTATGTTACCATTCCCCCATTGTCGCAGAGCCAAGACCTTGGAACTCACAACCTAGCAGCACTTCACCGGTTGGATTGCAGCAGTTTCAAAAGGCAAGCCACCATCAATGCCTCAAGTGTAATTAAAGGTTGGCAATGCCCACATTCTAGACCAATAATAAAGGAAAACACGAAGAAAAATGAAAATTACTATGGATGGAATCTGAAACAAAACCAGAAAATGTTGGAAAATCTTAGCAGTTCTGACAACATTTGTGGACAGAGAATAGAGCCAACATTTTAAGTCAGTGTGACTCTTCATCGGAGCTGACTCAAAACATTGGCACTATTCTCTCTCCATCAAAGAAAAGCATCAGGAAATAGATGAGTCAGGAAAACCAATTCAGAGCCAAAGGGATTCTTCTGATTAGGAACTGAAGTTGATAGATAACAATGTCAGATCTACTAATAGGATCAACTATTGACCAAGAAAAGATATTCACAGTTGATGCTAAGCTTATAATAAATACATTAGGCTAACATCAAATGATACCAACAAAGTTGGTACTTATCTCCTGAAAAATCAATAATTCAAATAAAGAATCTGTTTCTGATTTTAATTTCATCTTTTAAAATATATTTTGGAAAGAAGATGCCCAGATTAGGTGGCACAGTTTTAGGCATTTCTTGCTAGTAAGGGTGAGAAACAATTGACTTATATTCAACAAAAGCACAAAAAAGAATCAGCTTACCAATTCAGAAACAATGGATAACAAAGGATATGGAAAAATCTGTCAGTCACATGGTCTTTTGAACTTATTTTGAGACATCTTACTTGCGAAAGCAAATACAGCCTCAGTTATTTAAGGGTTTGCAATTTCTCTCACTTTGATAGCACCATCTCAGTCCTTGGCTAATCTGCAGTGGATGTCCACCACAATATTAGTCTATCAAATTGAAAATATAATTCTAAAACAAGATCGATAATGTATTGTTGAATAGCCTTCCCAGACCGCCTGGGCCAATCCATTTGGATATGAGGGCATAGCAGTGTCAAAATTATAAAACATCCAAGTTTCTATTTTCTTTAGATAGACAGCTGGGACAACATCTGTAGCTTGGAGACTTTATCACTGGAAGACAGGTAATATTATTAAATGCAATACAAGTCTAGGGCTATAGAAACGTCAGAACGTAGATCACAGAACTAGTTATAAAAGTGAACAGGAAAAACAACTTCCAGCCTGAAAAGGAGTTGAGAGGGAAGAGATTTTGTACTGCCATAACAGATAGTTAATGATTGTAAAGGTGAATCAAACAATAGATGTGTAGGTCAGATGGATTGGCCATGTTAAATTGCCCCTCAGTGCCCCAAGGTGTGTAGGTGAGGGGGAATTTAGCTGTGTAAATATGTAGGGTTATGAGGATAGGGTCTAGACAAGGTGCTCCATTGGAGAGTCGGTGCAGACCCGATGGGCTGAATGGCCTGCTTCTGCATGGTACTGTTTCTATGATTCTATGACATAAGTGGGTGTGGAACACACATTCAATTCTGCAAAAGAAGCTGAGATTTCTGGTCACACAGAATAGGTAGAATGGAATTGCAGGAGACAAAAGCACACCAACAATCCAATAACCTGACCTGCGACACTGGAAATGAAAAGATATTCTTGATTGTTTCCTGGCCACATTTCAGTTCAATGATACCAACAAAACAGTCCAAAATAAAAGGGGCTAAAATTGCGCCAAGTAGTTTTATAGCTACACACCTATGGTGGAATGACTTGACGCCACACCATTGCTTAGGTTCCAGTTCGAGGTATGCACACCATCACATTTTTGACTTAGTGTCACATACCTATGGATTTCTAAAACATGAAGCTTCATTCTGCTACGTATTCAACATATATACTAGTATCTAATATTGTGACACAACATTAATTCATAATAAGTATATATACAATTACCAAGATGATTCAGATATAATAGCTGCAAGATTAGATAGTGCCAGGAAACAGGCACAGGTCTCACAGTGCAAGGTTCCTGCTTGTTGCAAGATGCTAAGTATGTTGTAGAGTGACTGAAAAGGGAGGCCAGGTTCGTATGAATCTAACACTACTTAAAGCTAATCTACACTACATAAAGCCCACTGCGCCTTTTGAAGAGGTGGTGTATTTTAGCTGGAGCAGGTGCTGAATGTAGTTATGAAAGAATGTATAAAAACTACATTCAACTCTGGTTCAATGGCAGAACAAGTGCTCCAATATTCTTAGACATGCTCTGGATGCTTTGCTAGAGGATTTGGATTAGGAGAGGGGATCTCTACCCACAAGCATTGGGAGAACTCTTGCGGAACTCTGAGATACCATGGGAACAGGTAGCAGACCTGGTGGTAACTACCAGGAATCAATGCTCGAGGACTTCTCACAAGAAGATCAATGACCTCACATGAGTAGTCAAGGTCATTGAATTTATCTTCAAATGTCATATCCCACCAATAGCATGACTAGACTCCCACACTGTTCAATTCACCACTCATATCCCACCTTCAAAATTTATCTCACCCTCACATATTTAGCTTTGTTGCAAGCCTTTCTCCCACATCACTGAGCTTGCACACATTGTCATGTATTTAATCATCATAACTACAACAGCCAACCATATTGCAGCAAGTTTGCTGGCATACTTCACTCTCTCCCCAGGACAAAATGGTGCTGAAAAACGGGCCAACTCAACACAACTGCATGTCCTCATTCTGATGAAGGAGAAAGAGGTCACCATCGTCTAGGCCATAGTCTGCAAAGAGGCTGAAAGCATCAAAGATGATGGCGTTCTGACTAATTCTCCTCACATCTCCATTCCCCCCCAGACGCAGAATGTTGGGAACACCATGACCTGGAAATTTCCCCCTAAGTCACTCACCATCCTGACTTGGAAATATATTGCTGTTTCTTCACTATCACTGGGTCAAATCCTAAAACTCCCTCCCTAAGGACCTACATTACTGGGACTGCATCAGTTCAAAAGGCAGTTCACCACCATCTTCTCAAGGGCAACTAGGGATGGGCAATAAATGCTGACCTAACTAGAAAAGCTCACATCGCTGAATGGTTTTTTTATATAAGCTACAGATGGTACATGTGGACACCTTTCGATTTCTCCCACCACCGACCAAGTGCCATCCTTCTTTCAGTATGGAAGTGGTGATGAATTCGGTAGGAATACTTGCAGGTCCAACCTTGATGGCTGATGTCTCAAATTCCATTGCAGAACAAGCAGAAGCCACCCAACATTTGAAACCGCTGTGGAAGCAAAGCCAGCTCTCAGATTGCCACCATTTTAGCCCTGGTGTACAAAAGAGGTTTGCAGGGTAGTGCAACAGTTCAGCAGCCTGTAGACCATTCATGAGGATGATTACTGAGACACTGTGCCCAGGGACTGGCTCCATCAAGCACAAACCTGTTGTTGTCTCTCAGGGTCCATCCACCCACACCACCATAAGCCCATGCTGTTGCCTATCGGCCAGCCCATTTTGAGGTAGCACAGTCTGAATTTGGTCCTTTTGGGCCCAGATCTGCTCATGGTAGTCTTCTATCTGCAGGTTCCTCTTGCAAATGTCAGCAGCTTTTCTACCAAGCATGCTGCAGCCACTGGGGTTATCAATGTGAAGGAGTATAAGAACAGGCACAGAGATACAAAAGGCAGATACCATAGTGGAATGCACAAGGGTAATTTAGTTGACTCTTGTATGCAATATGGCATGGATATCATTTTTAAATTTGACTTCCAACATTAATATTGCGGGAGCTTTTACTTCTGCATTGATGGTTAGTGACAGAGCAAAGTGAGTCTTCTGATTGAATAAAAATTTGGAGGTGTATCAATGAGACAAGTATGAATCTTGCAACAAGAAAGGGACTACATTGGGTGTCTCTTCTATTAATCCTCTTCTTCCTCCACTTCATCCTCAGCTGCTTACTATCTAACTGCTTGCAAGGACTCTACCAACATGATGGTGTGGCTGTACAGCCTAAAACAGATCACCACAAATGTTGACACACTGCTGATTTCTACAAGATTCCTCCAGACTAGTCAAGGCACCAGAGTCATTGTTTAAGCAGGCCGGCATCTGTACTATTACATTTCACGAGGCAACATGATTTTTCTTGTACACACACTGTCCACGTGTATGTGTGAACTATCTATCAGAGTCACAAGCCATGTTGATAAAGAATACCATCCAGTCACCAGCCTCTGGTTTATCTTCAAACTCAAATATAGCTGGCACAGTGGACTGTCCCAAAATGAAGGTACCATGACTGCGAGCATAATGTTGGTCATTGAGATGTGTTAAGAGCTACATAACCACCAAACACTTGAACAAGCAGCAGCAGAAACTAGATCAGAAACTAAATGAAAATATTTGACAATCTCTTCAAAATAATTCAGCTGATGGAGGTTACGAGAGGGAGTTTGCTGCAGCTTTAAGATCCAATATGGCAGCACAAGCAACAAATCGGTATTATGCTCTGGTTGATGTCACAACCTGCCTGCTCTGTATACTTCTGGTAGTTGAGATAATTCACCACCAGCATGGTGTCCAACACAAGAAGTGTACACTTATGCAGCTAAAGTAACATTCTGGTCAACCTTGAACCAATCAACAGACTGTAAAATGTAGGAGCAGAAGTAGGCCATTCAGCCCACCAGCACAGCAGATCATTGATATTATTGTTGCTGGTGTTTTACATAGCTATATGAAAACTGGCATTTGTCTTACCTTACATTGCAGCAATGACTACAATTCAAAATACTTCATTGCCAATAATATACCCTGAGGTTTTGAAAGGCTTGTTTCTCTAAATATTGTATCCAGTTCACATTAGGCAGTGGGGAAGTTGCAGGAAGTATTTACCTAAGCTGTACAAAGCTGCTTTGTGCAATTTTCATCCTGTTCTGGAGTTATATTACTGTTTATTTCTGGCAATTAATTCATTTACGTTTTGCAGATTTTTTAACAAAATAGGATTTGAAATGAATACTAGTCAGCTCTATCAACCCATTGAGCAGTATAGCATTTAAATGGAGAATATTACTTGTGAGATGGATCATGATGTAGTGTATTCTAGTGCTAATGCACACACTACGCTTCTGCAGAAATCTTAGGCAATCTTTTTACAATCTGCTTCCACCTGTGCACACAAACAGCATCAGTAGTTTCCACTCCATCTGTAAGGTTGTGGTTTTCTTTTATTAATACAAGTAAATAATCTGTCACTCATCCATTCCACTCTCTAATGATTTTCACTTATTTTAACCCTGTGATTAAGTTGCTACCATGTATTTACATTCTTTGCCCAATTTTAGTCTCCCTTTAATTAGGATTGCTATCATTTGGATGTATTGTAGTTCAGCAGCCTGAATCTCCCTAGAAAGTTGGCCAATAATATCATCTACGTAAAGCACTCAGCTTTTCCCTGATAGAGGTTCATGCAACTTTTGCTGCCTCCATTAGCTGGGGCTGAGTGCCAGAACTCAAAGAACTATTGTGGCCACATCAGCAATAACATTTTAAATATAGAATTATAGAATCCCTACAGTGCAGTAAGGGATTGAGTCTGCACCAACTCTCTGAAAGAGCATGCCACTCAAGTCCTGCCCTATCCCGTAACTCTGCTCATTTACAATGGTTAATCCATCTAACCTTCACATCTTGGGACACGAAAGGGCAGTTTAGCACAACCAATCCACGTAACTGGAGCACCTTGAAGAAACCCTCGCAGACATGGGGAGAACATGCAAACACCCCACAGACAGTGATCCAAGGCCAGAGTCAAACACAGGTCTCTGACATGGTGAGGCAGCAGTGCCAACCACTGTGTCACTGTGCTAGAATTCTAGCATTTCTTGGTATCCCTTTCCTGAATCTGAAAACTGAAGAAACAATGGAGTATCTGTTTGAGAATCATTTTACATTGATCAATGGTCTTTAAAATGGAAATGGATCTTCTGAAATTAGCCTGCATGCATTCATCAGAATGTGAATCTTAGAAACGCAGTACATTAAAACATGCATAGGATATCAAATGGCTCCTTGCTGCCGGTGATGATTTTTCAATGCCAATGAAAATCAGAAATTTCATGAGTGAAGTGACTATTCATTTCAATCAATAGAAAATGGAGGACAGTTCATTCTTAATTTCTCTCCAAAACTATGAACTTGTAAAAATACCCTGTTTAAATATATTAATTCCTTGTGCTTGTGCACACCTCCTGTTAATTTTTCTATGATATAAATCCCCATCTTGTGCTACTTTTATCAACATAATCCAGCAGAAATTAACCAAAACAATTTTTAAATGTCAAGAATATCAAGTTGCAGTTATCTTTAATAAGATTGTGCTATACAACAGCCAACCACAAAGCTGGTCAAATCCCCAATTAAAATAATAAGCAAGGTATGTTTCCCATTGCTTGTGGCTATTCAGGAAGAATCTTAAAATTCAGGTTTTTCTGTTTACTGTATCAGCAAAAAGACATGTTGTCGAAGTTTTAGGTCTTGTACATATCAGGACAGTTTGCAAGAATACCAAAGGTAAAAGAACAACAATTTATACTGTATGAGAAGAGGTTGGCAAGTGGGCACCAATTGGTAGAGCTGCTGCCATGGAAAATGTTAGCTGATGACTTAACTGTACATTCTCTATGGCAAGGCCTCTACTAATCAGAACTTATTGCCAACAAAATCAACACCAACTTCTCATGCACAATAAATAGTTGTTTATTTTACAATTGGCATTCTTGCAAATTATCCTGTTGAATGCAAAATGAAAAACTTCGACAACATGTTCTTTTTTCAGCAATAATCAAGTTCTGTGTTACCAAATGACTGCTTAAGTGCAAAGTCATATTTTAAATGTCATTAAATATTTAATTTGCTAAGAAGCTGACTACAGTGCTATAATTAAACAAGAAAATAGTCCAGCAAGGTTTTCAGTTGTGTTCTTAAGTTGTTTAAAATCAGATGATACAAGAAATATTGATGAAAATGCTTATTTTTTTATGATAAGCACAATTTAAATTGTATTATTAAAACAGCACTCAATCACCACTCGTAAGTATATCAATTATGCCTGCACATCCTGGTCTAATCAACTCCAATCTTTGAACAGCACTTACTTGAAATTTTACACCTGGTTTCGACAAGCCATGTATGGCAAAATTTTTGATTCAAAGGCAATATGCGTTGTGCAGCACACATATTGCTTTTTATAATAAATATTCCATTTAATTTTCAAGAAAAAATAAGAAAAAAATCCATGTGGTAGCTATACCACTGATATACAAGACTTTTATCCCATTCCAGGACGAAATGCCCATTAGTATAAGTTGAGACTATATTGGTTATTGCAATAGAATGCAGTTTTAACAGTCTTAAATACATGAAGACATCAATGTTTGTGTGTTTATGCTGAGTTCTAAATGCCTCTTATCAGATCCTTGGAAACAGCTGCAAATTATTTTTTATTTCTGCCTTGAAGCTTTCCCACCTGTGATGGAGGTTGATTTGGGTTAGTTATGTATATCAGAGCCAGTATCTTCTAGCCAAATAGCACAAAGCACTAAGTTTCCAATACAACCACGAAGTGATAGAATACAACCTGCGCCCCAGCCTCCCCATGTATAAGGCTGCCTTCTTCAGACAGGTTTTTAATGAAAGAATGGTGCACTTGTATTTCACCTCCATGATTCTTTACAAGGCTTTTGAAGCACAGGCACTGTTATAATGCAAATGGTTCTTCTCGGCTGAGAGATTTTAACTGCATTCCCCACTTGATGCTACTTTCAGGCTAATTTTTATAGCCAGTTAATAGCAGCTGAAGTTCCATTCACAGAAGAACTAGGAATTGGTTACTTTTATTTTACATGCAGATGTTGTTCAGCATGAGAATGGGAAAGTAAATAGTGCAATAACTGTGTGAGTTAATACGTTATCAGATATAGCACAAAACATGTTGAAAAGTACCTGCTTGCAAATATCAGGTAAGGATCAGTTTCTATTGTGTTGCTCCCACAGATGGACCCCACTTTGGTTTGCTCATTTTGCCCACCACATGATGATATCCTGCCGGCCACAAGATTATTATCAGTGATGGTGGCATGAGGCCATTCCCATTAAGTGGGCATTTAAGACCCTCAACTGCTGACCAGTTGGGAAGAACAATCATTGGGCCTTCCTTGAGAAAACAATCCTTGTCATTTTTTTGCACTTTATCAACTATTTACAATCTTCTGCAATCTCAGTACTTGCAAAAGATTGGCATTAAAACTGTGGGTACAATCTTACTGCCCATTCACACTGCACTCCCACTGCAGCAAAGACGGAGAATTTGACAACAAGCCAAATCTCTGGTCACTGCAGAGGAGTGGGCAAACTCCATTGGCATGAATGGACAGAAGCTTCTGGCTGCTGGCATTCTGATCTGAAAATGCCTGCTAAAGAGGCTTTCTGTACTCAGCCATGTTGTTAAAGTCTGGATAATTTGAACTAAAACCTCGACAAGGATAACCCATGAATCATTTCCTTCACTAAAATAAGGTTTCAACAACTAGTCTTCCACTTGGATTTAGCCAGTTAGATTATTGGGGTGCAAGTCGTTCTGGCTAAGGAAAATATTGGTCTGCCATAGTCATTTGAGGAGGAACTTCATAATCTGTTGAGAAGGAGAAATATTCAAAGCTATGGAGAACTAACTGAGAAAATATTTGAAAAGAGAACATAAGAGGATTTCAGAGAAAGGTCAGGGAAACAGGATTTGGTTAGATAGCTCCAGTTCATGGGTTAGTGTGAGCACAGCCATGATGGAATTAGGTTTTCCGAATGACATGTTATAGGTAAACATGGTCTCTTGGCTGAAACTTGCTTTGGTGTTGGGAAGGCTTTCCTGGAGCTTTACATAGTATTATTCAGGTTCTTTCCCCTGCATTTTGATTTCCCCAGGAATACTAATGCATAGGCATGGCACAATGGCTAGCAATGCTGCCTCACAGTGCCAGTGACCAGGATTTTCTTCTGGCCTTGCATGACTCTCTGTGCGAAGTTTGCACCTTCTCCCCATGTCTGTGCGGGTTTCTTCCAGATGCTCTGGTTTCCTCACACAATCTGAAAGATATGCGGGTTAGGTTGATTGGCCATGCTAAAATAGCCCCTTAGTGTCAAAGGGAGTGGCAGGGTAAATAGGTGGAGGGACAGGGATAAGGCCTGGGTGACATTGTTGCCAGTGCAGGATTGACAGGCCTCCTTTGGCATTGTAGGGATTACATGATTACCAAAGCTGGAGGTTGTCCCTTCAAATGGAAAGAGGCAGCACTGATGGTCCAAAACTTTTCTTGTTCCTCTTTTTTAGGTGTGCTGTAGTTCCCACAGACTTAGTTAACTAGAGCTATTTCCCTTCCCAATGTCCTTTTATAGTCATCCTTTTCAAGCACTTATCAAACTCTTTCTTAAATACTGTTACAATTCCTGCCTCAAAAGCCACATTTGGTAAAGTACTGCATGTTCTCGTCTGGTACACCCACTGCTGGGAAAACATTCTTTCTGTTTCTCAATCCTTTGCTCCAGTATTTTCATGCGCATGATAGCTATTGATTTAAAAAGCAATGGAAACATATTTTCACTATTCCTCTCTCTAAACTTTCTCTAATCTGGAAAAACCTAGGGGTCCCACTTGTTGAAATAGGAGAAGTAACTTTTTTCAGAATTAAAATATCTCATTCTTATCTAATTCCAGTGGTCTAAGTTTTGCTTAATGTGATACTTCGGTAGACACTTCATAAACATTGTATGAAAATAATAATAGCTGCTTTTATACCCCACTCAAGTCATATGATCCCATCCCAATCATGTATTCAGTCTAGAACATATTTTCTAATTATTGGCCCTGTAACATATAAGATTTTAGTTAACTATCTACATATTCCTAGATTTATCTACTCCATCTGCTCACAGCATCTAGGGTATCCTCTCTTCACTATTTCTTTTCCCTAATATATTGTTAACAACTGGTCCCCAAGTAAGGTCCCCCAAATTTGTTCACATGGTGAGATTCCTCAATTTATTGTCATCCTGCTGGAATCTGGGATATGCCCAGGTGAAAAGGGATGAACGGATTTCCTTTTCTTCTTCAACCCCCTCTGCTGGTCGCAAAAGATTAATCTTGTTTCGCGGATTTGCAGATCCCTTTCTCCAGTCCCAATATTTATGTTTTAACAAGAGTCAATTTAACTTCTCTTGAATTAAATATAGTGTTAATAAAGACAAGAACATGATAAAAACACAAGCATATATGTTCATATAGGTTGGAAATGAGAATTGAGTCCAAAGTAAGTCAGTATACAAACAATACTTGACCTATGAGGAATAAATGATTGAGTGTTGCGGCCATTGCAATTTGATTTCAGTAGCACTGACTCCAGCAGCTGAAGTCGGTTTGAGATTCTGGTGCTCTGCAGTTTGATAGAGAAGCTTCCCTATTTCCATTTCCCTGTGGCTTACTTCAACAATCAGAGAAGAAATAGAGATATACCTGCAAAATGTTTTTGTAGGGGTGTGACTGCTGACTGACTTCTATGTCACACTTTCTGACACCACAGCAACAGCACTGGTTCACACACACACACACACACACACACACACACTTGGGTCAGTTTTTCAGCTGGCTTCTATCCCAGTCTATATTCTTGGAAGGCAAAATCCACAGAGCTGTCTGGACAGGATATTTTTAGATGAAATAATACTCTTTTCCTATGATCTCCCATTGTCGCCACCAGAGATGACAATTAATTTCTGCATGCTTCAGAAGTATTTTTTGCTGTAAACAGGCTGGTGTTTTATTGAGTCTCAGAGTATAAGCCACCAGAAATTCAACCAGTAGCTGGCTACACCTTTAGCACTTTTTTTACTTGTAGCCCATTTTTTTAAAATCACAGATCTTACTTAAAATTCAATATTTCTGGATGCAATTTGGTGTTTTGCACAAGCTGATTCTTTCCCAATTACTACTTTCAATTTCTCTGTATCTGCCACATAACTGCCTCTTTTGTTACATTGCCCACGTCCTTCCGCAATCTACTTTAATCTTTTTCACAATTAGCATATCTCCCCAAATTTGATTAATCAGCAGAGCTCAATATCATTCTTGCAATTTATTTCTTGCAAAGCAATTTATAGAAATAAAAAACAAAACAAGCTGCAATACAGCACAACTTCAGCATAACCCCCATCTACCAATATACAAATAACTTACTCCTTCATTGTCTTCCCTACATTACTCTAGCCAGCATTCAGCTTATCTTTTGATATCAAGTAATTTCATTTTCTTAACAAGCTTCTTATGTCACACTTCACGAAATGCTTTCCTAAACATCGATACCTACAGAATTTATTTTACATTCCCTGGCTTGAAGCTCAATGAGATGCCAGAGGCTCCTATTTGCCAACTGGATAGCTGGCAAAATGCCCATACTGCCTCTGCTTGAGAAGGTTCATCTAACAACAAACTCATCAGGCATTGGTGAGGCCACTTGCAGGTTCTCCCCTGGAATTAAGACTCCCAATGGTGGTAAGTTTCACCTACCGAAATGTACTCGGCAGAATACACGGAGACTGTGGCTGCTGCTGGAAGGGTGGGCTCCGGAGTGTCAGGATCACTGAGCAGCGCAGGCCATAGGTAGGTAATGTGGTGCAGTTTACTGAGGGAGTGTGGGGGGAAGGGGTGGGGGAGGGAGGAGCGGAGGTGGTTTTGCAGCGTACATTCATAGGGATACAAGTGCATAGTGGGAGGTTTTTTAATGTTTGTTCACGTGATGTGGGCTTCGCTGTCTTGGCTAACATTTATTGTCCATCCCTAACTGCCCTCCATTTCAGAGGGCATTTAAGTGTCAACCACATCGCTGTGGGTCTGGAGTCACATGTAGGCCAGACGAGGTAATGGTGCAAATTTCCTTCCCAAAAGAACATTAGGGAATCGGGTGGATTTTATGACAATCAACAATGGTTTCATGGTGATCATTAGACATTTAATTCCAGATTGTTATAGAATTCAAATTTCATCATCTGCCACAGTGAGATTTGAATGGTGTCCCCAGAACAACACCCTGGATCCCTGGATTATGAATCCAGTGACAATACCACTATGGCACTACCTTCTCTGACAATAAGGAAAGGAGTTGGCTCTCAGCAAGCTCTCCCACTTCCTGATACACAATCCCCAAATGCCTTTGATCAAGAAATCCCTGACTCCACCCCACACATCCAACTCCACTCCCAGCCAAAGCTTACAAGCTGGGCATATGAATTTAACTGCCATGCACAATACATAGTGAGAGGCCTGCCTGAAGCTAGATTAATACCAGTAGCGGAGTGTGGCGATTAGGGGATTTTCACAGTAACTTCATTGCAGTGTAAATGTAAGCCTACTTGTGACACTAATAAATAAATTTTAAATTCCCATCATGAATCTCAACAAGCAGATAATGATGAATGGCAGCTTAAGATATCTTGGTGGATAAATTAAGTTTTCCAATCTGGTGTTTCCAGGATCCATTGTTCACGTGATTAACAACCTCCAAATATAATAACCCAAAATGACACCATCTGAACATCATCTTCAGTCAGACAATTTCGTTCTAAGGCTGTAGTGATGTCCTTCATTAATTAGTAAGGATTCTTCTCTCCGTTGCTTCTCTACCCATACAGAAATCTTTTACAAAAAAGGTTTAGTTTTGAGGTTTGATTGATATCAAGTTGCTACTATTTGTGTCCTCCTATTTTAATTAACCCTTCTTGTAATCCAAGTTTACTTCCTGTGCTTTGTACAGTCATGTATAGACAGAACAACCTGACTAAAATTCTTCACTACTCCCACTGTGCATCTACTTCACTACACTGCTTCTCTATCTTTTTAAATAATTTTCTGGATCATCGTTTTCTTATAGCTCTTCCACTTCTCTGGGGCCTATTTTTCTTGAGCTTTGAACATTACATTGCTATACACCTTAAGGGCAGCATGGTGGCACAGTGGTTAGTGCTGCTGCCCCATAGCACCAGCGACTCAGGTTCAATTCTGGCCTTGAGTCACTGTCTCTGTGGAATTTGCAATTTCTCCCCCTGTCTGCGTGGGTTTTTTTTCGGTGCTCCAGTTTCCTCCCACAGACCAAAGATGTGCAGGTTAGGTTGATTGGCTATAGTAAATTGTCCCTTAGCATCAGGGATGGAATTAGCGGGGTAAATAAGTGGAGTTACGAGGATAGGGCTTGAGTGGAATTGTGGTTGGTGCATGCTCGATGGGCCAAATGGCCTCCTTCTGCACTATAGGAATTCTATCATTCACAATATCCTCAGCTCTTCCTCTCATGCAGTTTAAGATTCTCTCCTGTGTCAACCTTGGTTCAATGGAGAGTGTAGGAGGTCATGCCAGAAGCAACATCAGGCATATCTAAAATGGGGTGACAACCTGGTGAAGCTACGACAGAAGTCTACTTGCATTCCAAACGGCAAAAGCAGCAAGTGATAGACAGAAGTGGAATCACCAGATCAAATCTAAACTTTGCCACATCTAGCCGTGAATCTTGGCAAAGAAATAAACAATGCATTGGAGGAGAAGGCTATACAAATATCCCCGTCCTCAATGTTGGGGAGCCCAGCACTTCATTGCAACGGATAAGGCTGAAGCATTCACAAAATTCAGCTGGAAGTGTTGAGTGGATGATCTGCCTTGGCCTACTCTGGCGGTCCCCATCATCACAGATGTCAGTCTTTAGCTGATTTGATTCACTCTAGGTGATATCGAGAGGTGGCTGAAGACAATGGATACAGCAAAGGCAATGGGCTGTGAGAATATTTCGGCAATCGTACTGAAGATATATGCTCCAGAACTTGCTACATCCCTAGCCAAGCTGTTCCATATAGTTACAACACTGGCATCTCCTCAGCATTATGAAAAATTGCCCATGTATATCCTGTACGCAAGAAACAGGACCAATCCAACCCGGCCAATTAATCACCTCCCCCCCACCATCATCTATTCTTGATCATCAGTAAAGTGACAGAAGGGGTTAACAACAGTGCAATCGAGCATCATTTGCTCAACAATAACCTGCTCATTGACACTCTGTTTGGGTTCTTCTAAGGTCACTCCCTCCTGACCCTATTACAGCCTTGATTCAAACATGGGCAAAAGAATTGAACTGTAGTGGCAAAGTGGAAGTGAATGCACTTAATATCAAGGCTGCATTTGACTGAATTATGGTATCAAGGATTCCCAGCAAAACTGGAGTCAATGGGAATCAGGGGGAAAACTTTCCACTGGTTGGAGTCATACTTAGTACAAAGGAAGATGGCTGTGATGGTAGGAAGTTAATCAACTCAGCTCCAGGACATCACTGCAGGAGTTCATCAAGGTAGTGTCCTAGCCCTGAGCTATATAGGTTTCCTCCAGGAGCTCTGGTTTCCTCCCACGGTTCAAAGTTATGCAGGATACGTAGATTGACCATGCTAAATTGTCTCTTAGTGTCCAGGGATGTGCAGGATAGTTGGAGTAGCCATGATCAATGTGCAGGGATACAGAGATAGGGCGGGGAGTGAGCCAACATAGAGTGCTGTTGTGGAGTTCTGATACACGCTCGGTGAACTGAATGGCCTGCTTCTGCATTCAATGGATTCTATGATTCTTAAATCAGGCCAACTATCTTCAGTTGCTTCATCAAAGCCCTTCCCTGAATCATAAGGTCAGAAGTGGAGATGTTGGCTGAAAAGTTCACACTAATCAGCACCATTTCCAACTCCTCAGATACAGAAACAGTCTATGTCTCAATGCAGCATAACCTGGACAAATGACAAGTAACATTTGCATCAAACAAGTGCCAGGTAATAACCATCTCTAACAAGAGAGGATCCAACTTTCACCCCTTGACACTCAATGGGGATTACCATACAAGACTCCACTTTCCTCATCCTGTGGGTTACCATTGACCAGTCATATAAATACTATGGTTACAAGAACAGGTCAAAGGCTAGGAGTCCTGCGGCAAGTAACCCACCTCCTAACTCCCCCGAAAAAAAACCCATCCATTATCTGCAAGTATGACAAAACTGTATCTTTAAGAAATGTAATTGTGTCATGTTTCTTATGCAGCATTTGTTTTAGCAGTTTGTCTTATTATTGATGCTATTTTGCCTGTACTCATCAGCCCCTATTGTTACAGCAGCAGCATAATTGGTCCTAATTGCTAACAGGTTTATTTCAACCTGGACAAATGCAGGGTTGTTATTTTAGTGTTTTTCAGAGAGAGGTTTGATTCAGGTTTTGACAGGAAAAGTCATGTGATGGGGTGAGGCTAGGCTCACAGAGAGAAACACAGTTGAGCTGCTGTTTGGGAGATATGGAGAGAAGAAACAGTTTTCTTCCTGTCTCCTTCGCTCTCTGGAGACTGGAGACTGGGATTTGACAGGAAATAGACCTCTTTCTCTAGGGTGTTATAATTTAACCAATGAGAATATTAAGAACCTATTACAATATAACCAATGGTGACATGCTGTGAGAGTTAGCAGACCAAGTAGCTATGTAACCAATGGCAGAATGATGTGGTGATCAGCTGACCTGGTATAAATAGAAAACAGTTGGGGATTGTCAAAAGCTTGTGTAGCCCAGAGTATGGTAGAGTGTTGGTGTAGTGAAGGTTCTTCATTAAATATTTTTCTTTGCTTTATTATATGAAAGTAGTTCTTTTATTTTTTGTAACTGAAGTATCCTAACTGCCTGGTAAGCATAGGGTTCTTCTACTTGAAAGTAGATTCTTTTTTGGAAACTTCTTAATGGGAGTCAGAAGGCAAGTGTCTGTCTGTATCTTTCAAGAGGGATCAAAAGGCTGGAAATCTAGTATCCACGTGAGCATAATTGCTTTAGTGCTAATTGGTCCTGAAGAAGGATGTATGTCTTGAGGGATGTTTTTAAATTGGAATTAGAATTAGATAACTTATGAATTATACTTTGTCATGTTTAAGTATTTCAATTGGTTAAACATTATGCTAACTTTTGTTTATATTCTAACTACATTATTAATTAAAGCTTTTTTAAATTTAAAAAAAACTGTCTAGTGAGTCAATAGAATCACACCTGGAGTGAATCACTTTATGCCCAAGTTAAAGCCAAAATCAAATAAAGTTGGGGTCTAGGCTAACTCTGTAATATACTTTGGAGTTTCTGATCTGCTCCCTAATACAAGGCATAAGTCAGGATTATAGTGAAATACTGTCCAATTGTCTAGTTGAGTGCAGCTCCAGTTCATTCACCATCCTAACTTGGAAATATACCTCTGTTCCTTACTGTAACTGGGTCAAAATCCTGGAATTTCCTGTCTACAGGTGTACCTACAGCTGAGAACTACAGTGATTCAAGGAGGCAGTTTATCACTAGTTTTTCAAGGACAATTAGGGATTGGCAATTAATGTTTATCTATCCAGTAATACCCACATCCTATGAATGAATTTTAAAGAAGTTTAATCTTCTCCAATTTCAATCCTGTTCCTAACAACAACATGCTGCCTCTGACGTAATATTACTAGACATTCTCATTCAGACTGGTGTAGGGAATGGAAAATATTATACTTGCACAGCAATGATTGAAGGATATAATTAAAGCAAAGAGGAAGAAGCTTCATCATTCTACTTTGAGCTAAAGTAAACATGATGTGGAGTCACTTCATATTAATCAATGTCCTAAGTGGAAATATGTTCTTCTGTTCCTTGTCCTTACTACTAAGCACAAAATTTGACTGCCTCACACCACTAGGTAGATGGGTCACGTGTGGCCTTAAGATA
Organism: Sphyrna mokarran; assembly: GCA_024679065.1. Taxonomy (NCBI): domain Eukaryota; kingdom Metazoa; phylum Chordata; class Chondrichthyes; order Carcharhiniformes; family Carcharhinidae; genus Sphyrna; species Sphyrna mokarran. Next base: position 61,977,471 of record JAGIQG010000009.1, read on the forward strand.
GGGAGCCTTGCACATAACTGAGTGCAATTCTGGCATTGTCAAAAAACATACAAAATCATTAAGGAAGAAGTTTCCTTTCAATTCTGCAAGCACCACAGAGGCAATATTGCCAAGGGAGCTGTGGTGAAGGTGTGCCAGAGTGTCATTAACTATAGCAATAATGATGGCATAATTATGTAATGGCACATAACCTCATCCTGTGGCCTCATTGCTTCATCACCAGAGATTTCAAAAGTGCAGCACAAATTGCAGATTGGAAAATGTGATAAGTTTAACGTTTTGAGTTAAAACAATAACTGCAGCCATATCCACCCGCTGAGGGGATCATTCAAGTTTATTTTTTCTCCCACCCAAAACAAGCAGAAATCTTTATAATAAAGCAAATAACTTTGCCTGAATCCACACCGGATTGATGCTGTCATTGTGATGTTTGCATTATGAATAACTGTTGCCCAGTGTTATTTAAAACAGTGTGGATAGGATCTCCTCTAATTGGTACAGCCACTAAAATGACGTTGTGCTACAATGATGACCATAGGTGAAGTCTTGAGTAATACCCTTGCCTCTAAGGCTGTGTGCTAACTGTTCCTCTCCAACAACTTGAGTATAACCTCTCAGCTTAGCCCCTCTATGCAGTAGTAAGGTCACTCTATAAAGGAGTATCTTTTGATAGAGATGTTAAACCAAGGCCCTATCTTGTCTTTTCAACTAGATGTAAAAAAGAAATCATGGTACTATTTCAAAGAACAACAAGTTTCTCCCTAGTGTCAATCCAATATATATCTTGCAACAAACACTACCTAAATTAGATTTTCTGGCTACTTATTTCATTGCTGTTTATGGGGTCTTGCTGTGCATGCAAAATTGACTACTGTGTTTCTCTATATCAAGAATAGCCAAACTTCAAAAGTACTTCATTAGCTGTAATGCGAGGTCGAATGCCTGAAAGCTGTGAAATTATAGAGATGCCTATTTTTTCTTCCCTAGGCATGCTTGCTGGTTTGGGTTGACTTAGCTCATCTGGGCACTGAGCACATCTCGACACAACTGGCCATCGGCATGGTAGAACAAAGCCAAACACACAGCCAGTGTTCTAGTCTCTGACTTCAGTTATTGACTGGGAAGGTCCACCTGAAGACAAGAGTTTGCGAACTTCCTGAACTGCAGGCTCCACCCTTCCCCAAACATGGATGTGGCCTGCTATTGATAGGGACCAATTTTATCTCCTTTGTATTAAGGGCCCTGCCCCATTTCTGGAATCACGTCATAAGCCAGTTAAATGGTAATAAAGGCCACTACCTCAGGAGTCCAGGAAGGAAGTATAGCCTTGAACCTCAAAGGCAAAAATGCTCATTTGTAAGAACATTTCTTAATTTCAGCATCCTTACAACTACACTACCCTCAAATAAAATTGCAATCAAATTCAACCTGTAACCTAATGACCTTAAAGCAATTTAAAAGGAGTTCACCGACTCCTGTGTTGGTGAATAATATTTTACAATGCACTGATTATATATTATAGGATCTCATTTGATTTGATCCAGATTGCAGTTGAGTTTTCTGTTGTTTGAAAGTTATGAGAGTTTAGGATTGGGTTGATCAATCCCGCTCGTTCTGTCCGCAGGTTAGCCATTCATAAACCAACAACAATGATGCGAAAAGATAGTCACTTAAATCAGTTAAGCTGCTCATTCCTCCTCCTCTGACCTCTGCCTAATGATGGCTTCAGATCCTTTCCCAGCTAATTCCCCTGTCAGTCTAACTCCCACACAGTCATTCTTCTGCGGGAAAAAAAGAGGCTTGGATTGGGAGGATCTGCATGCCTTCAATCTTCCAGTGTGGCCAATGGAAGAAAAAAATGTCTCAGTTGAAGATTATTAGCTGAGCCAATGGCGTGCACCAATGTGTTTCACGTGACTACATTTCCCCCGTCTTTCACATGGGTATTATATAGTTCAATTCAGTGCAGCAGATAGAAGCAATACTAGTGCGTTGGGATGTCTGCACAGAAGTGCCCGACCAAAGTGACTTTAAACTGAAGCTTGTTTCTTTGTATAATTAATGGAACTTCCTGCTTCCTTTCCTTCTCAACTTGTAGTAAAACTAAACGCGGCACTGCACAGCTTGAAGAATATTCATAAGAGTCTATTCTTGCATCCGAACTGTAAGTATTTTCTTTTAATACGCTTGCCTTGTGAGACTGCTTCAGCGCACAGCTCCAAAAGATTTGGCATTTGTGTGATTTCTATTAAATGACAAATAAATATCCCGGAGGAATATTTGAATGAAGTTTAAGAACGACTCACATACCATACAGTGACCTTAAATCACTTTTTTTTGCAGGGTGGGGTGGGGGGAGGTGGGTGGTGGTCATTGGTTGCTTGGTGGTGCGGGAGAGAAAGTAGACAGCCCGAGGGGAACTGTCTGTCTGTCTGCTGACTGCAGCACAGACTCCTTTAAGCAGTGGCAACCCTCTGCATTATTCAGGGAGCAGGACGAGATGAAGTATGCTGCTTGTGATAACACATTCACCGTGTCCAATCAGTTCCACTGCAAGCACTAAGTAGAACAAACTCGGCTGACCCCATGACGAGGAGGTACGGCCCTGTCCAGCCAACTCAGAGTTTAGCTTGTACAATGAGTAGCTGAAAAAGCCCAGAGCTTTCAAGGGGCACAGCTGAAGAGCTTTGAAATTCAAACAAAGGGCAAGCAGGAGGGATTTTTTTTTTGTTTACATTAATTAATCTTTCCTACATATTTTTGCATGCAGCCCTGAGCAGTGCTCAATAAATCTTGAAGCAATCTGGACTCCTTTGCACAGACGATCTTAAATCTGCCTCCCGTTCTTGGGAGACGTATCAAATACATACATTCATGTAACATGGGAATATGTTCATTTTTTTTCTGAGCTGAGCTTTTTTTTCTTTTTCTTTGTCTGCCATCATGTCATCCACAGCTCCTCCTCCATTCCCTGCTCTCCCCCCACCCTCCCCGTTCAACACCACCACCCACTGTGAGCTAAGACACCTGAAGGCTAGACATAATGATCAGAGCTCTCGCCTGTCTGGCCTGCAGCCAGCTTTTTTTCTACAATCGAGGAGCCTGCACGCAATGCATGACGAGTCTGTTCTACTGCACTAAGAGAGCGGTAACTGTGGGCTTCCATATGCCACAGACAGCTAACTGAAGCAGTAAACGGGAGCCAGCCTTCCCTTTGAGCATTTTTATTTTAATGCACAGATTAATTTAATTTTTGAGGCGTCCACACTCATAACGCCGGCAAGCTTCTTCTTCTTCTTCCCCCCCTCACCCCGTTATAACTATCGCCATAAACTTTGTGCAGAGTTTGACCAGACCAGATGGCCGTGTGTCCCTTTTCTTATTTAGATGAGATTCTTCCTTTCAATAACATCATTCTTTCTGCTCATAAGGCCCTGCTTAAAATTTCCAGCAGAAGGAATCAGCTGAGTATTTTCAATACTAATTGACCATATGCAGAGGAAGGGATCGTGTGGTAATCACTGGGACCATTGTAAGGCTAACGGGATCAAGCCGGTCTTTGTCTCATCTGCAATAGCCGCGGCGGAAAAAAAACTGTACAAAAAATTTAAATATTTTTGCAATGCTGACGTACTTTATTTCAGGGCTGTTTCATTGCTGACAACTCATTTACGTTGAAGTGCTGGGGGAGGGGGGGGAAGGTGGAGAAGCAAACTGAATTAACTGGTCTGCTCCACACACTTCCATTCACTTGTTTTCAGTATTGCGACAATAAAATAAAATCCTCTTGTCGCTATTTGTTCTGGATATGCGGCTTTTAGCTTCGAAACTTTGTCAGCTATTTGATTCTTTTTCAGATGGGGGTGGGCGCAGCGGTTGAAAGGGAGGGTATATGTCTGCGCGTAGAGAAATAATTAATAACCGCCAAATACAAACACTTGTACTGAGTGAAGCGTGCGATCGTAGTGCTTTCCAGTAAATTGATCCCCGCTATACACAGGGTGGTGTATCTCTACTATTTGCATTTTTTAAGGGTGTCTGGAATAACCTCAAGTTGACACTGTATCAATAATGGACCTTTAGAATTGCTGCTACCTTAGCAGGCATTCCATTATCACCATTGCCAGACAGAATAACTACTTCACTGGCTAGCCTGACTGCCTCTTTGAAAGCAAATGACTCGCACCAAGGAATGAATTTAACCTCTTCTGTGGTGATCTTGCTGTAGCTGTGCTCAAGTGCACACAGACAATTTGGTCTTCAAAGAACACGGCGCGGCCACAACTTGTGGCCTCTTTTTTCAAAAAAAAACCTTACACGTGTCTCTTACCCGGACCCTTCCCTTTTTATTACACCTTTCCTCCTCTACCTGGATTTGAATGGCTGTCAGACAGACGAGTAATTTGCTGGGCAATAGATTGTTTGTTTGATTTGTTGGGGGGGGGGGGTGTAGGTGGGGCAAAGATACTTCATCTATTATGGAACGTAACAAGGGAAATGTCACCAAGAAGGAGCCATCATTTACATAACCTTCAAGCAGCCAGGTCTGTCCGAAGACGTTAGAAGGCACTGCGCGTTGATTTATCGCAAGGTGGAAATCGAACAAAAGATAATATCCCTTCAAGAACTCCTGCAACCAGAGTCGGCTTTAAATGATTAAAAAAAGTATCTTGACAGCTGAAACAAATCATCGCCATGCCCGAAGAAGAGCTGTGCCTTTTTCACTGTATTAGTTCTGCTATCAAAGCACCAAAGAGCATCTGCAATCTCTCCAGACTCCAGCTTCTAATAATGCGGATTTAGATCGGTTTGATGGAATTAGGAGGTAGTCATAACAAGAGGTTCCTGTGAAATCTAATCTTTGTTTTGGGAAAAAAAAAAGCACTGCCTATTAATGCTCGGAATTCTTCCAATACTGAACGCGATGGGGAGATGATGGGGGTGGGGAATGAGAAGCTGGTGGATAATTACGCTGCTGGTGATCTTAAGTATATTCTTTGGATTACCATGTCTGGAAAAGAAGAAAGGCGAGTGTCGCATGATGAATCCACAGGGGTTGTCTGGACCTTTCATACAGAGCAAAGTCTGTGTAGTCAGTGCCCTAGCCAGGGTCAGCCTTTTGCCCTTCCTTACACGCTGCTCTGTACTCCAGGTGCAGCCACTTGCTGCCTTTGCATACTCTGAGCAGGATTGTGATGCGAAGGCATGGACTTCAGCCACCGAATGATGGTGCGCGGGTTTACAGCTGTACAAACCCCCTACGCAAACAACGTTAAGCCAGACGCAGTGCACGATGCTACCATAGTTAAATCTGCTCCGCAGAGGGTCACACTGACCTGTTAACAGCCCATGCGTCAAATTTCATTTTACTATTTGCTCAACTTTTTTTTTCTCTCCAACCCTACGATTTTAATAGCTGGAATTTTAACCAGCTAATTTCATTCAGGCTAGGAAAGCTGCCCTCGCTAGTTCACTTCTTTATTTAAAAACTCAAACACTTAAGATACATAATTTTGCAAAGTAATTCCAAGGGAACAAGCCACAGTTCGCAAAGGGTTAAAATTATCCAGTGCCGCCTCCCATCCCCTTCCCCCGTGGGTAGGAGAGGCCAAACTTGGCTCAGAATAGCATGGAGGTTGTAACCATGGCAAATAGTCTGTTCAGTTAAATCAAACATGGCACTAGAAGAAGGCATCATTATCATCATCACTCATTAGCTAATGTTGGACAGATCAAGTGGAAGATATCCAGTGCATGTCACCAGCATCTGGAAAAGTCCTTGTTGGGATTGGGTTTTTCATCATTTTCTCCACCAGTTTCAGACTATCTGGCCAGAACTTTCTATATGTTCCATATCTTTTAGATCAACTTTGCTCTCTTAGCATGAGTTCTTACAATATATGAATTTCCATATTACTTCATGAAACAGCTTCCAATGAAGTAGATTTCTTAAATCTCAATCCCCTGTTATGAGGCAGTTGCACAAAATTAGACCTACGCAATTTGAACAGGAAAATTTGAATCTACATAGGATAATTAGATAAAAATTGGTTACCTTGATACTATTGAATTGTTTCCTATTTCTAACCAACACCCACTCCCACCCATTTCCAACCATTCACAATGATAACTTGATTCAGGCCATTAATGGGCATGTTTCGAGTCAATGTTTTTACCACAATTTAATTTTAACAGCAAATCTTGACGCATTTCTTCCTTAGAAATGTGTTCCTTGTAATCCATTTTGCCACCCTCTGTCTGGAAGATGAAGCCAAACCTCGTGACAATCAATAATTGAACAGCCAGCAATTGAATTCTGTGAAGAGATGCATTTAAAATCAAAAATTCAGACATGCTGTGAGCCTGACTGTCTGGTTGGATTGCAGCAGACATGCGGACCTGTCTAGAAAGCTTTTCACCAAAGCTCTGTCATTCCATCTAAACCTAATGTCAGAAAATTCCTCCATCTAGTGCATTAATCCCATGCCTTAGGATGTATTATTGCATTGTCACCAATATGGAAAATATCCTGAAATGGGCAGATAAAAATGAAAAATGCTTAACTAAAATCAGGGATAAAATTTTTCTTCAGGGCCAAATATGTGGATAGACTGTGCTGCACCAGGGACACAGTCAGTTCTCCCAGTCAGACAATGAGGGTTACTGAATAACCTGCCATTAAACCATTAGACGATGTATGTTTTTATTCATTGTCCCAGTTTAAGAATATATAATTATTAACATTTCAGTTCAATGGGTTCAGGTTTTTAAAAAAAAACATAGAAATCTCAAGAAAATTAAAACACTTATTCCTGACAATTCAAAAAAAAAATCAATTTATAAAATTCAGTTGAGAAATACAAGAGTGCTCTGTAGCAAAAATGTGGTGATTTCCTTCAGTTTGAGGTTTTCCCTATTGCTGGTTTATGTCGTGGAAATGCAAGATAATGAATAACTTGGGTTGTGACTGAGGGGCATCCTGTATAGATCGACCCACTTTCATTTGCACATTAGTTCCACTCTTGGTCACGTAGCCTTTTCACTAGCCTTTCCACCAGGGTATTCAGTTTCCTATTTGTGGATCGTAATTTATTTTTTTGAGGTTGTACATTACAAGAATCAACTTTTTTTAGGTACCCTGAAGCTTTTGGCCAGAAGCGATGCTTTCTTTTTTGGCTTTTAAGTTACAGAACTGACTATACAGGTACAGGCAAAGTTAGTGTTTTATTTCAAAGCAGGAAAGGGAAGGCGGTGACATTGAGGGTATTCTGATGAGTGTGCCCAGGCTAATTGAAGAGCAAGTTCATCAGGCATCAATATGTTTGCATTGATGTCGTAAACTCAATCTGCTTTTAATTTTTACTCCCTTTGTTTTCTGAACAAGTCAAATCATGCTTAATACATTTAGAACAAGCAAACAGCCATTTCCCAAGTGATCATCCCCCACAAACTGGCGTGCGGATTGGGTTTTAGTGCACTATTTTGTCAAGGGAGCATTGCAGTCAACCTGCCCTAATTTGCACACTCAGTGACATCAATGTAGGAGAGTAATTGTAAGCAGGGATGCCAATTTGCTTTTCCTTCCCACCAAAAGGATTTTTTTTTTCCACAACTTCTCCACTGAGATCAATGATTTTGCTCATCTGTTTCAATAGGTAGGGCATATCTCCCCCTGCCCCACTGAGCCATCCATAGGGCAATAGTGACAAGGCCTATAGCTTTATTTTAATCAATTTCATGGGATGTGGGCATCACTGGCTAGACCAGGATTTACACCACCTACTTGCTCTTGAGATGGTAGTGCTGAGCCACCTTCCTGAACCACTGCAGTGTCAAGTATGTTGTTGGAACCTAATGCTGTTGGGAAGGGAGTTCCAGGATTTTGACCTGGTTGTTTTATAGTTTTTCCTCGAAGAGATAGAATTCTTGAAATTCAAGCCTGTTTTTTAAAAAAAACAAGAATGCTGAGGTTTGAATTAACTTCAGTTATATTTCCAGTGCAATTAGTCTTCACTCCTGAGTGCAAGGGCAGAGACAGGAAAAATGAGATGTCCTTTCCATCACTCCAACCAGCTCACTTCACTGTGCAGCCCAAGGATCTGCACAAAAGATTTTCACCTCATCCTTTTTCACTTTGTTCAGCTGGGTGAAGGGAACTGTCTGAAATACCATAGTATTTCACTGCATTGCAAAAATAGTAGCTGAAGACATATAACTATAATTTGTCACATTCTTTAAATTAAAGATCTTGATACAGAAAGCAAACGAGAAAATTCCAGATATGGACTCAGTCATACTGTAGCTCATACTTGACCCTTTATTTGACACCCGTATTTATTTTAAAAAAACTTGAAGTAAAAGCATCAAGCGTGACAGCAACCGTATGAGTCAAACTGACCTCTTTGTTTGGCAGTTTTATTAAAAACAACAGGAAATGGTTGGCTGGAAGGAAGAAAATTAAATAAAACTGTACCATCTAAGCATCTTTTAAGATTAAGAAATCAAATTAAAACTGCAGTATTAGTTTTCATTGTACCATCCATTATATTGCAGAGGATTTCTAAAGATGCGCAGTGTCTTTTTGTTCTTTATGCAGTGGAACCCACTAAACCAATGTGGATCTCAGTTCTCTAATAACAGGCCACTCCATTGGTACTCGAATATTGTGACAAATTTAAATAACAGTATAGAATGACCACAATCTGACTTTTCATCAGACTTCATGCCAAAAAGGCTACTAAAATTATGGCTATTAGATTATTCCATAGGAAGGTAACTTAAAATAAATCTTAATGAACAGATTTTGATATTAACCATAATTTGCTAAGAAGTCTATTGTTAAGTCAAAAGTTTGCTTAATTGATATTGGATTCCCACCGTTTTTAGCCAAGACAACACTGTAGGAATAAAGTATTGAATATCAACCGAGCAATGAGCTGGGTCAAAGCTTTGGTTCAGATCTTCCTGTAATCTGCTGAACATGCAAAACTTTCAGAACTGAAGTCGTCATCTTGTAACAAAAAAAACTTTTCCATCACCAGTTACAAAGACAATAGTTTTTTTCAAATTTGCAGTGCTCTGAAGTTTTCATTTGCAGATTTGTAGGGTGCAATTTTCCACTCCATTCAGTGTGGATGCAAATCCCGCACTGGCTGCTAACCCTAGCTAGAGGGCTAAAACAGGACTTGAGCCAGGGATATCTCTGAATGAGACCTTCCTCTCCCCCATCCCACTTACAAAATCAAGATCATGCCCAGGGCATGAACCTGATTTCCAATAATTTAAATTCAAATTTTGCAAAAATGGCTTTATGCTGTAACTTCCATAGTCCCCATGTATTCCTCCCCCTGCATTGACATCACGCCAGTGGGAATCGTTACTGCTCTTCAGAAACACAAAACAGTCATGATGACCATGCTAGGGACTCAGGTGAGAATAGCGCCGGGGTGATACCAGTGGCAGGGTCTTCAAGGAATCATATTGAGGGCTTCCTGTTATTTAAAAAAAAATGGTGCCCAAATCTCTGGACTTGGCCTTGTCCTCCCTGTAGAAATGATGGTGCAAAACACGCCCCTCTGCCTTGTTTTTCTTTACAAAGTGTCAGAAGGTCTGGAGAGAAGCTGCCTGGGAGAAACATGGTGGTTTTCAGACAGAATCTGACTTTTTGGGGGGCGGGGGGGGAAATATTGCATTCTAAGTTTAATATATCCAATTGTTTTGTCTAAAGCGAAATATCTGCAATGTTTCAGTTCACTCTTGCTCATTGACAGCCATAAGCTCAAGCTATTATTGAAATGCACTGCCACCTCCCAGTGTAGTGGAGGAGCAGGGGTTGATTGATTCTGCAATGGCTCCTATAACTATTTACAAATCAGTTATAGGCACATCCTCCTCCTGCTTGTCCTGATTAATGTTAATGAACTTGGTCAGCTTTCTAATGCTGTGAATTGCAAATCCTACACACTCAAACCTTTCAATAGCTGCCAACATCACCAAATTTTCCAACTACAAATTTTGCTTTAAAATAAAAAAAACTGATTTAGGGTGATTTACCAGCACTATGTGGGGTGGGGGTAGGGATAGTCATCCTGCTGCATTAGTATTGATTTTTGTCCATCAAGGCTTATTCCGTTTATTATGTGGGAAAAGGGTAGGGTCACTTTTTGATTTAACTACAATGCCAGGTGCAAGGCCATTACCAGGATTTTTATAGTAAATTAATCCAGCAGATCATCTTGAATTCATCTTTGGAATTGTGGCATAATTCTTTGTGCAACTCTTCCAAGATTGGGATTGCATTCCATCCTTTCATGTATCTCATAATTGAAAACAACAGTCTGCAAAATTATGCAAATTATTACTTAAGCCAGAGGCAACCAACTGCCAGTCTTTTACCTGGGTTTTTGGTCACATTGAAAGGTACTGTAAAATGTAAGTTGTTGAAGGAACATAACTACACAGAAGGTTACATGACTTTGACTACATTAGTCAATACAGTTTTTTTTCCAAAAGGATTCTTCAGCCCAGAAGCTTAAACTAAAACCAGCTATAACCACACAAAGCTACCTTTCATTGGTTTGGGGCTGTTGCTGAGATGAAAAATAAAAGAAGGCTGTCAATAATGCATGGAACAACGCGTGCTTTCTCTGTCTAACAGCTTGCGGCCGAAAGGATAAATTTTACACAGTTCAATGAAAACAGCAACAGTGAAAAGGAATTCTGATTTTTCAGGACTTTGTTTCCTCCCTCCTCCATTCCATTTTGCAGTTATTTGAAAGCAGTTGTAGATCCAGAGCTCTTAAAAAGTACAGAATGTCCTTCACCAGTTTCAGGATAGCCACATGTTTCCTATCAGACAACATCTGCAAAACTTGACTCTATGCTTAATAGTGCAGAGTATTGCAAAGCTGAACCAGAAGAATGTATGAAACCAAAAAGGAAGACTTTAAACATGGTATTCTACAATGAAACTAAACATTTTTTTAAAATCCCCCTTTAGTTCCCAAGAGGTTAATAAAACTATATGTTGGGTCACAGTATAATAACTTCTTTCTTTCTCAGCCAGTGTTCTCATGAAGCAGAACGCCATGGATTTGGATAAAAACTGTTCCAATATTTGACCTTTGGCTAACTGAAAATGTGAGAAATCTTTCTGTACTATAAGGTGACATTTCATTTTAAACTCAGCCATTACGTACATATAGTCCTGTGTACCACATGGGCACATCCTATAAATTAACTCCATCTAATTAATCCCAAGACAGACTAAATAACAGTTATGTTTACTGTGCTAAATTTTTTGTCACCAATTTGACATGGATCACAACTAATTTTGGCTAAAGTTTAGTCTAGAAATGAAGAGGAAAGTTCCTGCTGAGTACAGCACGTTAACCCTTGAAATAGATTTCGTAGAATGTCCCCTCACACTGTTGTTTCATTATTGTCAAACTCGGTCCATTGTTTAGTCTTTGATTACCTAGAATAGGTCCAGTGACCATTTTAGCCAGTATTAAAAGCTCAGGGTAAATCAATGTATTTAGAATAGAAGCTTAAGCAAGATTATGTAAACCAGCGTGACACAACATTCTTCCTTCTGAGCATGGACTTATCATTTGATCTGCAAAGGCTATAGGTGTGCGATGAAGTAGTGGAGCAGGTTTCTTGTGCACACTATTACCAAGCACTTCAGCATGGAATGAATTAACTGGCATTATATAACACCAGTTTAGCACAGAATTAATGGAACTAGTATCATGTAACACTAGTTTACCCAATCAAGTTTCAGGTTCTCATCTAAAGATCAAGAGGGAATAAAGGGATTTGACACATGAAGAGGATTGAAACTGCACAAAACAAATAAATCGAAGTGAAAAGATGATAGAAAGTTTGGAACTTGTATTTTTACGACACATAACTAGGCCGTTTGGCACAACTGGTTTTATTGTTCCAGTCAAGCCTCCACATATTTTACAAGGAATATTAATCTGTTTCATTCAATTAAATCTTGAGCATTTTAAGTATTAATCTATGACATCTGAATAAGATGAGACCTCTGGTGTATGAGGGCGATCACAAATGAGCAGTCCATGGATGTAAAGCACTAAAATATTGTTGAGATACACCAGAGCCTAAGAGATCTAATCTTTCACTCTGATCATTAGCATTCACAGTAAGAAGTCTCAACACTAAGCTTATTTGGTAGCACAAGCCACTAGCTTTTAGAGTGCTGCTCTTTCATCAGGTAAATGGGAGAACCAAATAAATCTGTTGGACTTTAACCTGGTGTTGTGCGACTTCTTATTCTGTTTACCCCAGTCCAACACTGGCATTGCCATATCATTAGCATTCATATATGGTTACTTCTGAAAAGTCAACTTTTGAATTTTTAGTTTCAAATCCTTCAAGCTTTTGCAATGCTATCAGTGTGAATATGGATTTGTGCAAGTTGCTCTTGCCTTCAGTAAAGATTACGTGGTGGATCCTGTCAAAGCAAAATATCTTGCACCTTATTTAGGGTGGTGTTTGATTTTTTTTTCCATGTGCAGATTACTTTGTATAATGCCTACTTTCTATATTTAAAATAAAATTTATTGCAATCATTTTAGTTTAGTCTGACTAATTGGAATGCTGATTACCTTTGATCACAGCAGTTAATTATGCCTTATTTGAATGTCTGTCCATTTTCCCTCCCTTGTCATTAAGACTAATGACATTTTGAAGATATATAATGTAAACTCATCTGGTAAACAAGTACAAAGTATGTGGAAAAGAATATCTTTCAATGTGACTAAATAGATTGCAGACTAGGAGCATGCTGTCTAGAAAATTGATTAGACTTGAAGATTGATGGACTTGACCTTCAGGCTTTTTCCTTAACCATTGAACCTGTAGTTAGTTAGGCAAGACAATATCCAAATGTCAATTGTTCCTTACTGATAAGAACAGTGCTGAATAGGCCAAGACATTCTAGTCTGGAACAAGTATAAATATGACCCTGAGTGTCAAGCTCCTATTACTTCAATGTGGGGGGAGCTTGAAGGAACATTAGGACTACAATTACATGCTAGGATTCAATTTGGATTTGTTAAATAACCACCAAATGGTTTTTAAATTTAGACGCATAAAATTCAGCCTCTAAAACAAATGACATTTTTCATCCTTCTGAGATCCCCACAACAAATCCCTCTCCACTTCCAGAATTTAATACAATCCTGAATTGTGCCACCGTAGATCCCAAACAGCACTGTGTGTTATTACCATATTATTTTAAACCACTTCATTCTCCATTTCAAATTTGGTGTTATTCATGATGTTAGTGTTTGAGCACTTCACATTCTGAATTGGTGTGTTACGTGATGCGATGTATAATCACTAACTTTTATCCTTAAGCCTAACATTAAGAATCATCCCAAGATAGCTCAACTGCTGTGTAAATGCAAGTTAGTTTGATTGAAAGTTGCCCATGGTGACATTTTGTTGTTTGTTCTTGGCTGTATATAACTGTTGTTGATTAGTGATGATCACATCTGAGAGACAAATGCTCTTGCATGCTTTCCATCCTTCACGTTTGCTAATACATCATTTTGACAGTACACATTGGCACTAATATAACTGCCGGTTTCTAAGTATTTCAATATTATCTTCAAAGTAATTGGTTATGAAGCAGTGAGCTGGTTTTGTCATGCAGTGGGTAGCGTCCCTCTGAGCTTGAAGTTCCAAGTTCAAGTTCCACTTCAGGACTTGATGGCCAAGGAAGGCGAGTTCATAACTCAGCCAAACAGGTTGTCTCTCAACCAGGAAAATGCTTCCTTCCTCTATACACCAATGGCAGGTAGTAAAAGTGGTAAAGTCCTAATCAGCAACATGATGGAAATTAGAGCCTTTTCCGTCACTGTCCCTAGGTCCAGACTATATAGTGCAAGTTTATCACAGGAACTTGGACTCACTCGGATCAGATTTGGAACCAACTGTGTGTGTGTGGGGCTGTTCAATCCCTGTTCTGCTGGGGTGCCTGTTTGCACTACCCATGGTGTTCAGATTTGCCTTTGGGCAGAGATCTGAAGAAAAAGTGTAAAGGAAGTTTCAGGTCCAACACAATAATTCATGTTGTGCATATGACAAAACAACACAAAGAAAAATGTACTCGGTATTTAATTGGAGAATAAAATCTTTCCAGTATAATCTGACGGTAATGAATGGATAAACCAGTTCTTCCCCACAACAGTAAACTGAATAGTGTAATGTGTACAGTTAAAAGTACTAGGTAAAGAGATTGGCAGGACCAGAAGATATTGCCAGTGGTACATCACCTACTGTGGATTCCCTGGGAAATTCCATTGACCAGCAGTGGAACCAGAAGATCCCAACACTCATGAATGGCATATTGCCTCCTGTGAGAAACAAATGGAGGCCACCGCCCTCCCTCCCCACCCCAGCATCTTCATCAGGAAATTTGACACAAAAGAATGATTTTGTCCAACTTAACTAAACTCATCTAATAATGTGACTTAAATTGATTAAAATATTGTAACAATTACTGAGAATGCTCAGTAGTTCATGCATTGTCAAGATTTATCTATCACTGTAATGTGGTAGCACTAGTCCTGCCCACGTCAGTTTACAAGGATTTAATTCTATCTGACATGCTGTTTGGCTTAAGATGGTATGTCGCTTTCAATATTAATGCTAACTCATCTAATGAGAAGCCAAATAAGTACACACTGGAGAAAGAAATAGGGAGGAAATGCTGAGAGCGTCAGTTGCAGTGGTAAGGTGACTTGGGTGGAGCATGTACCAGTTGGACTGCATGGTCAGACTCCGCTGCAATTTCTTTGTAATCTACGTATGTTTAATTAAAAAATTCAGGCACAGAACATGGTGGAACTATTGCCATCAGACTTGGAGTCATGGGGTGGAACAGCCTATGCCCAGCCCATGATCTTCCATCTAAGTAATCAGCTGTACCACTGGGCCATAAGCATGACTTGTGGATAACGTAATACAATCCCAAGCACTCAGTGACTGCAATGACAGCCACTCTCTGGTTACACATTATCTGATTTTTCTAATGCTCACATTGCATTCAACACTCAACATTTTGCCCCCTTCCCCCACAATCGATAAAGTACACCACTGATTTGCTGGGTATGGTTGGAGGCTGGGCAGGGCATTTACTAGTTTTATTTGAGCAGTTTTTTAAATTCTTATCCGGTCATTAAATGTGACCTTTTTAATAGAATGACATAAGGTAATAAGGCAACCAACAAAAACTGCTGCTAACCACAGGCATGTTTCCATCATAATAAGTAGCTGTGCAGTGTAATCAGGATGCCTAGGAAAAATATCCTGAGGACTTTGTTCTGGTGGTTGTCTTTCTCAAAGACATTTTGCTGAAGCAACAAAGGAGTTTCACTGGAAAACTATTGAATTCAAGAAAATCCATATTATCAAGAAAACACTGATTTCACATTAAGTCAAAATTTTGGAAATGTAAGTTTGTTATAACAAAAGTGGGCCTGTGAATGAGAGCCCTTCCATTGGAATTACACCTCTTTGGGGGTTTCTATAACTGATGATCCTGAATTTCCTATAAAGAGCCCAAGAAATCAGAGAAACCTTCTGTAAAAGCAGTTTTCTGGAGATAGCTAGATATCATTAAAAAAACACTCAATGACAACATAAGATATTTCTTAGCTGCCACTATCCTGCTGCCAAAACAATAAATTGAACCACTTGGAAATCCATATTTCCAGATCAGATCACTTTATGGTGACTTCCAGTACCAGCTAAAGAGGTGCCAGGAACAATCTTTTTGGGAGTGTTTCAGAAAATTCTACTCGTAGAATTCTAAAAGTTCTGTCGGCTACCTGGGTGGCTCTGAAAGAAACCCAAAAGAGCTTGCTGTTAACTGTGGAAGGTTATGTTATCTGTGTCTGAATAGCTGAACAACTAAAGATGGATGCCTTTAACCTGCCTATAAGTAAACTTGCACCAGGCTGTCACTTTTTTCATATTTTTAAAGTTGCATTTTCAAAACAGCAACATGCTTGCATTTCTACGTTGCCCCGAGGATGATAGTATGAGGTTGCATCACGGGTGTTCATCGGAGGGAAACAATTGAACAGTATGGTAGACGTACTGTTTAACAGAAGAGGAGGAAACTTGGATTTTTCCAAGTATCTGCCACTCCCAGTTATTTACAGCAAATCATTTTCCTCAGTTACTACACTATGAATCTAAGGGATTCCATTTCTGGGAGCGGGATGTGAAAATAACCTCTCATTGACTTGATGTGTTGCATTGAGCAGTTAGTC
This sequence comes from Sphyrna mokarran, assembly GCA_024679065.1. Lineage (NCBI taxonomy): Eukaryota > Metazoa > Chordata > Chondrichthyes > Carcharhiniformes > Carcharhinidae > Sphyrna > Sphyrna mokarran. The sequence goes on from JAGIQG010000009.1 coordinate 61,993,784, forward strand.
AATCAATTCATCTCTAGATCAAAACAGCCCAAAAGGTGGCTTTACTGTGGCCATAAGCTGCAGGGGCTCTCCTTTGCCCTGTGAGACGTTGGTGTGCAAAGTACAGACACCAGGGATGGAGGCAAAGAAATCTGAAGTAAAAGCGGAGATTGGAGATATGGGATCAAGGTGAGGCCCAGCAGATTGGAGGATTCAGCTGCAGTCACAGTCAAGCTGGGTTGGTGGGATTTATTCCCACTTTTATTAGCTCATTCTTGTGACTTTTCCTGAGAAGACTTGATTGATGGACTCCCACAAGTTTTCTCAGAGGTTTCCAGATGTTTTCAGCGCCGGCTGTCTTAATTAAATTACACAGAAGATAACATTTCTGGATCAGTAATCTCATTATTACTCCTCCTATCTAAACAGATTGAGAGGGAGCGTTTCTGGAAATTATGATTCGGGGGTGACATCATCAATTCCCCTTTGCTCGCCCCTCAAATGGTGCTGAGTTGACAGAAATTTCAAGGTTGAGAGAGCTTGACAAATGACTGCCTGTCCCCTCCTCCACCAACTCAAGCAACACAGCTCTCGTCAAGACATGCCTGAAAGCTAATAGTGAGACAAAAGCAAATAGACTGAATTTTTCCATGAATATGAGTGCACTGTTGCCAGCAAAATCCCACAGGGAGGAGGAAAGCGGGACAATTTTCCTTTGAACAACAATGGCCACTGAGAACTAAAATTCAAATCACTACAAAAAATCCATTTTGTGCAGGTTGAACACTGAGGCAAGAATCAGTTCTCTCTTTGTCTTTGACTTTTTTAGCAAAATTTAACTGCTGCACTCAAGTGCTTGGAATATTATAGGTTTTTAAGTTTATGCGTTACAATCATATTATTGAGCTAGTAATTAGTGTACGTTCAGCTTAAGGTACAAATGCCTGCCTGCAATATTTATGGGATGCTATTTTCACCCTCGGTTTTAAAATGATGAAATTACAGAAATATGTTCTGACACGCAATTCCACTTGTTTGTCCTCCAGGCCACTCAAGTCGCTATGAGTTTGGGTCAGCGGTTAATTCAAGCAGAAGAACAGCGTGACCGAGGACATCACTGTCAGTCCCACATTAAGTAAGTGGGGCATATTATCCAGCATACTTGCCTTGGAGGCACAGACACAGATTAATATGTTGTGTTGGAAAAGCAAGAACTAACTGAGCTCAGCCCCTTTATCCCTGACCCAAAGCTAAAGCAAATGGAAGGTAGAATCTTGTTCCCTTCTTATTTACTTTGCATCTGCCATAATTGCTATTTACCATCTAATAGACAGACCGTCTGCCATAAAACAGGTGATGTGAGTCACGGGCGCCTCCTGAAAGAGAACGCATAGGAGGTGTCTGGCATTCCAGCAAGAGGGAAAGATATTCCACCTGCCTGGACTTCTTTGCCCCATGCGGCATTCTTTTCTATTTAGAATCATGAAAAAAAAACACAAACCTTTCATTAGAACATCTGTCTGGCTGGAACTTTTTGATCTCTTGCTCCCTTCTGGAACACAACACAATTTAGGCAGTATTATTAAAGGATTCATTTTACAGCCACATTAAATTGGACTCCAAGCTGTATGTTGAAAGGGTGCAGCCTGAAAGAGAAGAGAATGTTTGCCTTTATGTATTCAGCCTGCTCACTCAAAACAATGTCTCCCCGTGTGTTTTCAGACATGCTATTATATCCATCCTGCCTGCATTAAACGTGAATGGTTTTTAAGTTGCTAGATACAAGTTGCTAATACATTTTTTAAAGGCCGTCTGACCATATAGAGACATGGAGATTCTAGGTACAGGGTAATAAGAGGCATTGGTTATTTCTGTGGTTGAAGTATACCTGGACCAACTGCTGTAGCTTCATCTGCTCTCTGGGAACAGAGAATGGCTGAACACTCAGCCAGCAAATCCCTGTGTCCCATTTTAAAATGCACAAAGTGTTCAGGATCCCGTTTTTACAAGCTTCACACCCTCCAGCTGCTTTACATCCTGTCTCTCCTCCATTCACAAAGTGATTTCCACTTGCTGCTGCCTTCCCTGTCCCCATTTCTCCCCCCCCCCACTCCGCCTCCCGAGCTTGTTTTTTTTTGTCCTCCTGATTTAACAGCGATTTTTCAGCCTTTGACCACTGTTCCGTGCTGGGAGTTTCCAATCCTTGGCAAACAAAAGAGGATGTTTTAAAACATGAAAGAAAGAGGATGTGTAGACATCCACTTTACAATTCCAAGCCCCCTTTGGTCCAAGTTCCTGAGCATGTTCAAACAACTTTCCTCGTGGAAGCAGGTATAGCAGCAACACACTGCTCAAATCAATCATCCCATCTCAACCTGGGCCTTCGCTACCTTTGTTTGATCAGGACGGGCCTTTATTCACTTTTTTGAGAACCTGTTGACTTTTCAACCCTTCCTGAACCCAATCCTCTCCGTGGTTCACAGAATGTAAACTAAGATAATACGCCCGTAATTCATCAATGCATTGCAATTGTCTCCTTCAAAAAATAATTCTGGCTATGCAGAAACAGATCATTTTAAGAATGCCTCCAGATTCAATTAGGTGAGGTTCTCTTTTTGTTGGGAGGGGATGTGGTTATTTCAACAAACATTTATATGAATGTGGCTCAAACTGACTTTACAGTTGCTCTGGAGGTATTTAAATGTGACTGGTTGAAAATAAAATTGTTGTGTATCCAGGAATAATACAGACAAATGCTGTGCTGGTTAACAGATGCAACTTTAAATACAACAATTGTCTGTTAGATGTTCAAAATAAATGAAGGGGTTGCTAGCATGTTAATTTATTGACGAATGTTCTTCCTGATCCTCAATATTAAGGATGAGTGCAAATCTGAGCCCAAGTAGATCAAGTCCAGAACTAATCCAAATCTGGTCCATTTGATTAAATTGGAATTTTAAAAAAGCTTTACTTGGACCCACCCTAAAGAAGGTTTGATTTTATTCATCTCATTATATGCTAGACATTTTAAATGCTGGAAACATCATTTGATTTAGAGTTGGCATTTAGCTTTAGATAATGACTATTTAATAGTTTACTCCTCGATTGTAAATTAAAAGAGATTGGGTTTGTTCAGAGTAGATTAAAATGAAAATCTAATCCAGGACAAATACATCATCTGTACTTAGGGAAAATTAAAATAGGAGCAGGTGCACTAAGATAAAACATTTTGTCTACAATTCTTAACACCTAATGGTGCAAGCAAGTACTTTGCTCCAGTTATTACAGATTGCTGTCAAACACATTGAAGAGTTGAAGGTACACAAATACATAACTCTTACAGAGTGCTCACAAAGACATTAAAACTAGGAGCACCTTTTTTACAAAGTAAAGTGAGGTAACTGATTTGTATGGAACACTGGCTGAGAATCATCTAAACATTGTGCCTGGTTAAAGGAAGAAAATGACACACAACTGTATAAATTCCTCAGGATGTGGCCATGATGAAAACTTACAGGAGAGAGACTGGAGATATTGGGGTGATTTTTACTGCAGGAGAGAAAGCCAAGGGGTGTTTTTTTTTTCTAAATTTTATTTTCACTGGAAAAATAGATTGGACCCAAGTGTTCTTCCATTTGAGTAGTTAGAGAAAAAATTGTTAATTTTAAGATGGTCACGAAGAGTGAGACAACCTGTTGGGAGAAATGGTACTTACGCAGAGATTTGTTAGGATATGGAATAATAGAATCGTAGTATCCTCAGGTGCAGAAAAAGTGTATTTGACCCATCAAGGCTGTACTGACTATAATCCCATCCAGAACCTATCCCCATAACCCCATGCATTTACCGTAGTTAGTCACCTTGACACTAAGGAGCAATTTAGCATGGACAATCCACCTAACCCACACATCTTTTGGACTGTGGGAAGAAACCAGAGCACCCATTGGAAACACATGCAAACACAGGGAGAACGTGCAAACTCCTCAGTGATCCAAGCTTTGAATCAAACCCAGGTTCCTACCGCTGTGAGGTAGCAATGTTAACTACTGTGCCCTTCAAAGAATGCTTTGCCACAGGATGCAGTGAGGCAGAAAGAAGTAAATACTTCACAAGGATGTAGCAGGCAGAATTGCTCAAACTAAAGAAGTGGCCCAGACATGACTGGTTGAACGGTCACTTTTTTTGTGCTGTCAACTTTTATGGTATGATGGTTTTGTTCTACTTTCTGCTCAACTTGAATAAATTTTGCCAATTCATTCATTCCTAATCTTCACTGAACATGACTTTCCAGCTGGGGGTACAGGTAAGTGTAACCCAGCTTCAATGCCACCTCTGTTCACGAGTCAGCCAGTAGGAGATGTGTATATTTGAGTGTGGCAATTAGGAAACCTGTCAATTTTTCCCCTGTTTGGAATGCCCCCAACCAGCAGAGAATCACCAACACTCATCAAATTTCTGATTGACGAGTTGAAAGGCTGACAGCTCAAGTCAGTAGCTAAGGAGCGGAGATGAACAGCCAAACTCTTCACCATCAAAGACGCTCAACAAAACTAAACCTTCTAACACTTTTTGAACAGTGAGGTCCAGCCTTCAGTCTGTGTAAGCATCTGCACACGTTCTGATGAATTGCAAGTAAAATGACACCATTTGCAAAACTTGAGAATCTGATTAACTTGAAGTTGTGTCAAGACAAAAGAACCACTCAAAACAGGGACTGCACCTAGACCTACCATGCAAAGAGGAAGTTACCTGACCTTTCCAGATTCTCACTCTTTTCAAAAAAAAAAGTATTTCAGACTTCAGGCTGGTTATACTCAGGATGAAATTTTTACCTTTTTGTTCAAAGGTGTAATTTAGGATGTTCACTTCATTACCATAATCAACTTGAATTCATCATGAGCAATTTGCCACCAGCAGCTCCATTGTTTATATACTCTTAAGTGCCTTGGCAGCAGTGTAGAACTGTTAAATGCGCTGTGCAAAAAAGAGTTCAGCGAGACCCAACTGATTATATCTGTAACCTTTATTGGACGTAACATGGAATCACTCCCAACTTGATCGCATTCCTTTGCTGTGAGTCTCCATTTTGTATTGGGTTCAGTCTCAATCAGTCATTCAGTCCCCATGCAGTCCTCCAAAGTATGAGGCCAGTTCCCTCATTAATATTTTTATTTGGCTTTCTGTTGGTCTTATTTGGCAAGAGTTGAAATTGGTTCTCAAATCAATTAGCACCTGCCATGTGCCTGAATCTGAGGTTCATTGTCACTGGCGTTTTTATTCCAGCAGCATTTCATGTCATGCTTTTTATCGTTGCAGTCAATAGTCAACTAGCACACTCAGTTCGAAGCCATCTCTGGGAGGGATACTTTTTGTTTTGGAGCTCTTTTCCTCTCTTGTATACGGCTCTCTAATGCCTGACATCTGACGCAACTGTGATTATAGTTTTTGGGAAAGTCTGGTGAAAGATGTGGATCTTGCCCTCTAATCCCTTTTTCAATAGACCTCACAGCTGCTGATACTTAAAATAAAAGGAAGCCTGAGGAGGATAAACATGAGCCCTTAGGCCTCAAAAATTATAGAGTATGAGGAATATGTCAGGTATAAACTCCAAGTACAGTACTTACAGGAAACCTAACTCTTTAGCTGAGTCCATTTCTTGCTCAAAGATGAAGCAGTACTGTCCATCAATAAATTACTTTCTGGTTAAACTTTTAGCTTGGTGCATGCTAGCTAAAAGTATTTCTTATGATGTGTACATTCAATCCCATACAAATCAATTGTTTGTGCCACATGTCTAAAACAGCATCAATGTGGGATGTCTTAATTGCTTTCTGTGGGAGACAGTGCCAATAAGATGGAAAACAAATGGCAGGAATCTTGCAAGCCTCGGCTGCTGGGTTCAGTGGGCATGGTGGGGGGGGGTAATATGGCGCGAGGTGAGGAAATCAGTTTCACGTTGTGTGCCTGTCATGGCAGATCAGGAAACCCGCTGGAAGCCAGCGTGAAACTCATTTGCATCCTGCTAATTGAATGCAGATGAACATCTGACCACCCACATCAGATTCTCTGCAACATCAACGGAAAAACTCAGTTGTGAAACATGTTTGGAACAACGTGGCAAGCACATGTCGTGAAGCAGCTGAACAGAACTGGGGCTGCCTCCAGAGGTCTGGATGGAGGTTATCGGCTACTCTCAAACCTAGAAATCCATGACACATGATGGCCGTTGGGGGAGGGGGGAACATCCATGAAAAGGCCCGTCCTTGTTAAACAAAGATAGCAAGGCCCAGATTCAGATGCAATGATTGATCTCAATTTGGGCATCCTGAGTTCATTCCATCTTTTGGTCTCAGTGCTCCTAAAGATCTATCTCTTTTTCATGAGATCTACTTGTTTTGACCCACTATGGAGGAATTGAGCATTGTTTTCAGTATGTGTAGTGCATAGTCTGACGTCCCATTAGGACTATCCTGACGTGGAAAGCAGTGCCAAACATTCAGTTACGTGGGTTGAGGCCAGAAGATTTGGCATATTTTCCCCACGGGCCTCTGCACAATGCGAGACATTCCACATTCCCACCCTGTCAGGGGATGGAGTCACCAGATGTGAGAATTCTTCTATCCAGTGCTACAGAGCCAAAAATGTTGGCTTAAACCTTCATCTAAAAGACCAAGGCCTTGTCTTACCTCTTGGACACTAAAAAAAATTTACAATAGTGGGGTTTTTCTCCTGTGTCCTGCTCAACATGTGGTAAAATACGTTTGTTAAAAACCTTTGACCTTCCTGAAAGTAGGATTCTCTAGTACTGCAGCAGTGAACGGAGTTTTGGCAAAGCACCAAATTCTCCATTCCCACTGGCAGCAGACGAGGTTGTGAATGAGAACGGAGAATCCTGCCTCCTTGTCTTGCCATTGATCACAATGCTTGTTGTGGGATCTTGCTGTGTGAAAATGGCTGCCACATTTCCCTGCGTACAAACAGTCACTACACCACAATGATTGAAATGCTTCTGTGAAATGTGCTTTGGGACATGATGAGATTGAATAAGGCTATGTTCATTCCCACTAGCACAGGAAGACTGAAAATATTGTAGAGCTAAGTTTTTAAACCTTAAGAGCTATAAAAATACATGGCAGTCTGCTGAACCATTTCTATATTTATTACAGTCAAAAGGAGTTCCAAAGTTTCAGCAACAGAGGCCCTTGAGCAAAAGTCCCCTTATTTAAGTATACATGATCAAAGCTTTTGTCACAGGCATTACACCCCTATAAATGACTGCTGGCCTTTAGCATGCTTGGGAAGGCTCAAGGGAGAATATAGTGTCTCTGGGCCATTTAAGAAAATTCAGAAGAGCAAGTTTTCTCGCTAGTGATTGTTAGTAACTTTACAGTCAGCTGATGTGGATGTGTGTGTACTAAAGGAAATAGCAATGAGATTCATCATTTACATGATGTGACCAATTAAGTCACTTGGGACTTTTTATTTAATAAAGGCCTGGCCAATCAATGTTGAGAGAATAAGCAGTTACTGTACTGAACTCGATGACACTGCGTTCACATTCTTCGTTCATTCCTGAATGAGCATTTCTGAACTCATTCACCCCTATGGTGTTCACGAGATATGGATCTTTCACACTACAGACAATGGGACCAGAGTAGTATTCGGTGCAGTGTTCAAAGGATAACTTAAGCCCCTTTTTTAAAAAAATAACTGACTGTAGTAGTGACAATTTGCAACTGGAATATTAAACTCATGATTTCACATCCACGTTGTGGATAAAAGGAGAGACTTGGAAACTGAGGATAAGTTTTTTTTTGTCATTTGCAGGACAAATTAAAAGCAAACACATGCTGCCTAACTATCTGTGCTGAGTCTCGACATAGGTGATCAGAACTGAATTAAGCTGCTTCAACAACCTGATTGTAGTGCTTCTTTGTTGATGAGGCTATTTTCCACTGTGGTCTCAGTATTTTGTCTACCCATTTCCCAAATACTGTTAGTACCCTAACTAAAATATTACTTGTTTAATTCCTTTGGTTTTTTAAAAATAAGTGAATTATATCTTGAGTGCTTCATTTATAAAGACTCCTTGCTGATGAGAAATGTGGTTTCAGATTGAACAAGATATAAATGTAGGGTGGGATTTTCTACCCACTTCACTCCACGCTATGTATTTTCCAGTAATGGTCGTGGCTCAACTTTGGTGGCATTCAGCAGGCTGCTGAGGTCCAAGCTATTTTGCATAGCTTATCTATCTTATGTGTTCCCTTCACTCACATTGTTAGCCGCTTTAAGACTTGAATAGCAGGTTAGGTGTAAGGATTCGCATTCTAATCAGCAATCTGTAAACTGTCTGTGCTGATATGTGTGCTATTGCAGACCAGAACACTGCATTTGCCTGACGAAGACGAAAGTCAAAAGCTCGCAGATTTACTATCAAATAAATCGGTTGGACTTAAAATTGGTGTTGCCAGATTCTTACTGAGTTTATCCATCCTACATCAGGGAAACTGCCATGGGGTGGGGGGAGCGGTTGTTATCTTTGGCAGCACCAGAAAATCCTGCCTGTAGGGACAAGGGCAAAAGGTTCACTCAAGTATTGCAGGGATGCTTGGCTCATTTTGTACCTTTTTGAGGCGAGATGGCCAAGGGCAAAGAGAGTGGTAGGGGGAGGGGTTGTGAACTCTCTGCTGAAAAGTTCAATAATTATAATTTGAATTTTAGAAAAAAAACACACAGCATCCTAAAGATAATTTTTAGGAAATAAATTTTCAGGGAGAAATTTGGCAGATCCTTTAGCAGAAACATGGCTGAGCCTCATGTTCACTTATTAATTTGCTTGCTGAAAGGTAGAAATGAAAGCACTCGTGTTCTTTGCTAACACAAATATATCATCGTTATAAAAATTCAACCTTTGATTTCTCAACTCACTGAAAACAAAGAGATAAGCAAGAGATCCCAGCAGATGTTACGTAGTAGGGTCTGGTAATGAAGGTTACTCCTTCACCAAGCTAATGGCCCCAAATAATTTTGATTGAAAGGGGTCAACATTCTGGAGGAACAAGCAAGAAGTTGTTAATTCCATCCAATAGCTGATGGAGTTTGCTGGTAACATACAAACAGAATTGATCAATTTTCTTAATCAGTGGTTTTGTTTAAAAGTCAATAATTTATTGTCTGGTGATCATTTTAATTGTATGTAGAAAGGATTGGCAAGTAGCAACATTAAGATTTGTTTTCTCATATGCTTATTAGATTGTAGTTTCAAACAGTAACATTCCAGAAGAAGCAAATGACAAGATGTTGGAGGAATTCTTGAGGCTTGTAACTAACATGAAGAGATTTAATTAAAACTTATGCCTTTTGTTTAAAAGATAGATTATTATCGATAATGAAGGAATTAAATAAATGAACAATATCTTGTAAGTGCTGCATTTATAAAAGCTCCTTGCCAATAAGAATTTCTAGTTTCAGATGGAACAAGAATAATGTACAGAAGTAGGGTGGGATTTTCCACCCCCTTTACCCCGCTCTCAATATTTTCTGGTGACGGAGGTGGCTCAACTTTGGCCAATGATGGGATCCTCCAGTCCTGTTGCCTCTATGCCATTTTGCATGGCTCACCCATCCTACATCAAGAAAACTGCTATAGGATGCAGGAGCTGGGGTTGCCTTTGGTGGCAGCAGCAGAAGATACTGCTAGAGGGAATGTGCATTGATCTTGGCTTCACTAATGTCACGTTCCAGGATCAAATAAAATAAATACAACATTAATAACCAACTTAGACAATCCTTTTTCACAAATGTAGCAGTGTGAGAGACTTGGACTGTAAGAGAGGTGTAAGCTACTGTACTATCGCACCCATGTAAGATTTGCTTTGTAAAACTCTTGATCTGTATTGCTGTCAAGGCAGTGTTATATAGTGCCATGGACAGATTTATGCATTTCGTTGCCCATTATCAGCATGTTTTCATGAGGTGAATATTTTCTTATGCTCAAAAGTTAAATAATTCCAGCAGCAAGCTTTTCGAGAGCTTAAAAATAAAAGGGTATTTATTATTATCCACCTAGCCTGAATTTGGCACAACATCACACTCACTAATCCTACATAAAGATTAGATATAGATAGTGGAATAATCAGCTTATGAATATCTTAGTCTCTTTCGTGACAGTTTTGAGCTTTCTTGGATGAAGTTAAGTTCTTGGTAAAGCAAATGATTATCAGTAAGCTGTTAGATTTCCTCTAGGTAGATTTCCAAGAGGTTGGATCACAGGTGATTCTAAAGTTGGAACAGACTAAGGATTCTGTCTCTTTGTCAGAATCTCCCACTTTCAAGATATTGCTGTTTTAAATGGCTTACAGCTAGTTTGAACTTTCTGTATGCAAGCAGCTTTTTGCTGGTTTTAAAACCAACAACAAAATGGTTCCCTTATCATGTGATTTACTGAAGTTCAAAGTACTTCCCCCCCCCCCCCCCCCCCAAACAAAGCAGGGTGTGTATGATGATTCTAAAAGTCTTGTGTTGTTATTTGACAACTTGAAATTCACTCAGCCTAATTTGAGTTGGGAAACCATCATGATAGAATAGAAGGTTGATTAGATCCATTTTCATTCATCTTAGCCCACATTCATCTGTGTAAAAGCTAGGTCTGATGATGCAAAAGTTGAAGATCTTGCTGGTGTTATCACAATCTCAGATCTTTCTCGCTGGTGACATCATCAAGTTTGTGCCTGTAATGAATGTGAACTTGTTTTACATGAATGTCAATATATTTCCATATCCTTGCCCTTTCACCAGATAATGAGCCCCCCGCTGTACTGATACCATGCCAGGGTGAAAAATATAATCCCCAACGGAGAGGGACATGGCCAGGCAGTGCCCCTAGCACAGGTTGTTGTCATGCTGATACCAACCTGAAAGTGCCAACTTGTGTCAAGGGGCAAGTCCATTGGGAGCCCCATGGGGGAGAAGGGAATGATGTTAGTTGAGAGTGGACAGAGAAGTAGGGGAAGCTGGTGGTGGTAGGGGTAGGAGAAATGATACCAGCTCCAACTGTGAGGAATGGATGAGAGAAGGAACTCATGATCAGATGGGGGGCATGAAGAAGAGTACCAACTTCAATTGGCATGGGAAAGGGAGCCCCTGAGACCTCAATGGTGGATTGGACTAAAGTTTCATATATGTTTTGATCAGGCACCCTTTAAAGGTGGTACACCAATCTCAGTGCAGCTGGATTTTGCCATGTTCAGACCCCACCCCCTGCTTGATGACATGAAATATTTCCCCACCCCACAAACCCATTTTTTTTAAGGCAGAGTGTTGGTTTTCTTACAATCTGTTTCTGTGGAGAGAAACACACCAGTTTCCTTGCCAGAAAGAACATTTTTTATTTTGGTAAGATCCATGTACAACACCACCATCCTCCCCCCACCCCCCGCTCTTCTGGCACCTCCACTGAGTTTCCGTGTTTCCTTTTGTCCAGGGTGTAACAGTGTCAGGTTAGCTTAACTTCACTGATCCATCCTTAAACAAAGGAAAATGTACATTCTCTGAATAACTATGAACATCCACATTTAACTAGATATTCACTTGTGACCTAATGCAGTCTGATGTTCACAATGCCCAAGGCTGTACAATTTGCAGCAGCCATTTTAATAGAATTCTTGTCCAGCTTTTAAATGCATTGACTGAAAGTTCATTATGAACTAGGACATGACAATAGCTGCATTTTACTTTTAAACCACCAACATCTATAGAACAGTGTGAATATGTGCAGTATGTACTCTTTGATGCAGTACTGAAGGAATGCTACATTGTCAAAGTTGGCCTTTTCCCCAAAAAGTGTCTAAACTATGGGTGTATTTCCCTGTTTAGCTAGAAGCAAAATATCTTATGACATTACTGGAAGCTATTTATTTGCGTTTTATATATTTTCAGTTACACTTTTTCATCTGAATTATTTTCTGGGGCATGTTACAATGTAGATTTGAAATATGCTTCATTTTGAGTAGTTGAGGCAAACGGCCTGAAATTGTGAATGCTTTTTCGCAACACCATTGCGTTCCTTTATCATGAAGTTAATACTAGGGTGGGAATATTCCTTTGAGTGATTGTGAATGATATTATATATTTTGATAATGTTTCCAGTGAATCTAGCGACTGCATTGATAGTGACGGGTCTTCATGTATTACACGAGCATTTGATTTATTTGTGTTAATTGGCAATTTCTTCCATCAGTTTATTTTCCTGTGATTCAGATGATAGAAGCTGATTTTAAAAGCAGCAAGTTCTCCTAGTTTCTCAAAGGATGGTATTTGTCAATAATTCGTCAGGTCCCAACCCAGTAGTATCATACCACGACCTCTGTCCATTAAATAATGGGCATCGTAAGTGTAGTAACACAAACATAACATTCACCTATACGAAAAATCTTAAACTGAACATGAAGCAAAATTCTTCAACAGTGGTACTATTCAAAGCATTTTGCAGCTTCAGTTTGTCAGTGATGGATGATACAGTAAATGATGAGTCTGGGAGACTTCTGATCTGGAATATTAATCCTTTTGAATACTCTAGAATTCTAAGATCCTACAGTGCAGAGGCCATTTAGCCCATTGAGTCTGCACCAACCACAATCCCAATCCCCATAACCCCAAGCATTTACTCTAACTAGTCCTTCTGACACTAAGGGGCAATTTAGCATGGCCAGTCCACCCAATCTGCACATGTTTGGGCTGTGGGAAGAAACCAGAATGCCCAGAAGAAACCCACGTAGATGGGGAGAATGCGAAAACTCCACACACAGTGACCCAAGTTGGGAATTGATCCCAGCTGATTCTGATAATGACTTTTTTTTTCTCTACTGCGCATTGAAATTGCAGCTCAACCACAATATGAATCTCTATCAAAAAAAAAATCTAGCTTTGTACATATTGCCAATTAACACTTACTAATCAAATCCTATCTTAAAAACGAGACTCCCTTTTATCAAAGGAGCTCATAAACTGTATAATTCACTAGGAACATTCTCACCAAGAGTTATGATATCATTCGCAATCGTTTAATAACAAGAATACCTTCTACCCCTTCATTAACTTCCTCACAAAAGAACAATTACCTTTTTTTTTAAAAAGAAAGAATAAACAATCTAGCATTAACTTGAACAAAACTTTCAAAACTATTGCTGTAATGTGCCTCAAAAAATAAGAGCCATCCAATAATGAATGGATATAATGGGAATTAAATGACTTTAAAATAGATTTTCAGCAAGTACTTAGTGGGCACAGGGCAGCCCAGTGGCATCCATCACTGGCTTGCAAATACAAGATTAAATTGCATGCAAAGTCTTGTAAGTCTGCCAGAAAGCTCTTATGTGTGCAGTGTACAGTAATTACCAACATTACCTCCAATAAATGTGATATGATAACATCAGGACTTGATGAAGGTTTTAAACATTCCATCCAATTCCATGGCCATTTTCAAAAGATCTGACACAAAGACACTTTTAAACAAGGTATCAAATGGTCCTCCCAGAAGTACAACCTAGACTCAATCTTTCATGCTGCATGTGCCCTTTCTTTGTGTCTAAATTCTCCTGTCTCAGCATCATCTCCATACTGCCTGGGTTTTCAAAAACCCAGGCTCAGCAAACTTCAACCCATATCAATTATAGACAATTGTTTGAAAATATGTACTGAAAAATTAACCTGTGCTTCCAGCTACTTAACAAGCAATGCATAATTAATTATGTCGTAGTGATAACTGTTAAATCAAAATTTCTAAGAAAAACTAAATTTAAGCAAATTGCCAGAACTAATATATTTGTTTCATTATTCTCTTCTAAGAAGTTTTTAGACAAGCAACCAACATTGGAACAGACAATGAATTGACTTTAAAAGTGGTTATGACCTAATATGTCTGTGGAACTTAGTGCTCCCCTGATACAACAGCAGAAAACAAAACTGATGACTTTACTACTACACTCAAAGCTATAAAATGCTTACTTAGAGACAATTCTCAGAGCTTTCAGACATTGCTTATTCATCATTGTCATTTCATTAGCACGCATGAGGTTTTCATACAATAAACCACATCATCGTCTTTAATCAGACTGAATGCCAGGAGATGGGACAAGATTTTTTTTTAAAAGGAGAGATACTTTCTATGCAGTCACAGTTCAAGGGCCTAGAATCTCACTGAGGATGACTAGGCTAAAGCAGCTGTTTGCACACTTGCCTTTGAGTCTGAAGTGTTGGACTTGAACCCTGCAGCCATTTGAGCTCGTAATCAAAATTGACACTTGGAATGCTGCAGTTGCTGATTTTCGGATAATATGTTACATCACGACCCTGTCTTCTAGTGAGAATTAAAAGATCCCACACCACTTCTGGAAGGAGAGCAGGAACCTTCTCCCCGTGTCCTGAGAGATTGCTTCCTTTGCTAAAATCACAAAAGACAGTCAGTTTAAAGTTTAGTTCATTTATTAGTGTCACAAGTAGGCTTGCATTAACACTGCAATTAAGTCACTATGAAAACCACACAGACACGGGGATAGTGTGCAGACTCCACAGACAGTGACTTGAATCTGGAATCGAACTTGGGTCCCTGGCACTGTGAGGTCTCAGTGCTAACCACTGTGCCACCCAATCAACTGATCATGGACGTGTTTGTTTATGGGACACAGTAACATGCAGTTTGGCTGCTGCAAATGGCTGCATAATAACAGTGATTGTGGAGTGTTTGAGATATCCGGTTGTGTCGAAATGAGGCACTTCCTCTAATCTTCTGTAATGAGTAGAAATAGTGAGAGAAATCTGAAAGTCTCTCCTGTGGCTGCGGGACAGTTGGAGCTTTCAAAATTGGGATCGATTGAATTTAAGTAGAAAAGGAATTGAGGGATGCTAAGTAATTATATAAGTTGCAGTGTAGATCAGCCATCGTTATTTGAATCCCTACAGTGCAGAAGGAGGCCATTTGACCCATCGACTCTGCACCAACCACAATCCCAACGAGGCCCCATTCCCATTATGCTACTTAATTATCCTGCTAATCCTCCAGACACTAAGGAGCTGTTCAGCATAGCCAAGCCAGCTAACCTAGACATCTTTGGAATGTGGGAGGAAACCAGAGCACCCGGAGGAGACCCACGCAGATATGGGAAGGACTTGCAAACTCCACACACAGTGACCCGAGGCCAGAATTGAACCCAGGTCCCTGGTGCTGTGAGGAAGCAGTGCTAACCACTGTGCTACCATGCTAGTCTTATCCCTACTTGTTTCTATGATTGTAATGCTGAAGAGATAGCTAATATAAAATGGTTCAAATACCCTAAAGCAATACGAGGATAAGAATAATTCAGATAATCCAATAAGATGATGGTGTTCATTTTAACAGGAAAAATTTGGTAAGTAGGATGATCATATTTTTACCCATGTGTGTAGTTGGTAACATAGCTAGAAAGAAACAGAGTTGATAAAGCAGTGCATTGCTGATCTAAAATTGGAAAGAAATGATTTGCACCTAGTTTATAATAGTTTGGTCAGTATGATCTAAACTAATCAAAGAGATGTCACAAGAGAAATAATTTACGGTGTAAAGAGAAGCAAAGAAACCGGGTGTATGTGATGATCTTCTCTTAAAATAACTCTTCATTATCTGACAGACATAATTATTCAGTGACAGAACAGCAGACACCGCGACAACAATATCTATTTAACTTGCTGCAAAAATCACAGGCACCAATTTGATCAGATATCTAAGTGAGGACTGCAGACCCTGTCATCCTATTACGAGGCTTGTGTCCTTCTACTCTGTTGTCCTAATAATGGTATTTAAATTACAGACTTGCAGATGTTTCGCAGTCACAATAAAACCTCAGCATATTCTCCAGTCTCTCATTACAGTCTGTCTGTGCAGCAACAACCCTCTCATCTTCTTTTCAAGCTCCTCAGCTGCCTTCAACGAATAAAATATCCAAGGTATCTCAGTGGAATGGAAACTTTAATTTTTTTTTCTCTTTGAGCCAATATCACAGCGCTGCATAAGTCTTATTTCAATTGCAGGCAAGTTATTTTACATTTCCTTTGAAGGGGTCTGAGGAATTTTTTTTAAAAAAACGAACCCACTTGCATCTTTCCGAAATATTGCTTGTGAATTTCCCCGTGGCATAGATTTAAAATTATATAGGTCAGTAAGCAATTTTTCAGCTTCCAACAGCGATGGAGCCTTCTAGAAGGATCTCTCTCTCTCTCTCTCTCTCTCTCTCTTAACCCATTCCCTCTGTTAAAGTGTCTGATCCTTCACTTTGGCTTAGGTTCAAACCCTACACATAACCAGATAGGAGTACCAGTCTCCTGTTAATGCAAAAGGATTTGTTTCTTTTACTGTCTCCCTCCTCCAAATAGACTTGGTCTCTGTATTTCCTTCTTCTTTTAATTTCATATAGTTATGTCACTGCCAACTTATTCATCCTTCCAAAAGGATTTCACTTCATTCTCTCCTTTTCAGCAGTGACCATCTCTTCCACCTTTATTTGTCCATTTCCCAAGTAACAGCAGTGTCTAAATAAAAAGCATTGCAGAATTAGTGCATCAGAAATAAGCCGCATGCGCACACCTATTTTCCTTACCTTTTCCTCACTTATCTATTGTAATTTTCTCATTCTGTATTCCTTCTTGTAGCTCTGTTTCACCTTCTCTTCTGTTTATTTCTGCAATCTGCTTGCTCACCCACTTTTTGCAGTTTTTCCCAGTCAAGGTGTCTGTGCAAGTTGCACGGAAAAAGCTGTTTAAAAATTGGGTGATCCATAGTCTTATTGGAAAGATGCTCACAGAACATTAAACATTGAGCTGGGATATGAACAAACTCCAGCAAATAGTTTTCTTTGTAAGCTTGAGGAGACAGGAGGAGGAAGGCAGGCAAAATATGACTCTTGACCAGTTCTACAGCTGAAGCTGTGACGACTCCTCGAAATTTTAGTCTTTGGATGCCAAAGAACAAAAGTAATGCATACTTTGCCCTGTTACTTCCTAGGAGAATGTATATTCTGGAGTCCAGGATGGCCAAAGGCCCAGTAGGATATGCTATCCTTCTTGTAGAAGGGTGGAGTGTTCCAGAGAAAGAGAGGATTGAATCAACTTTATATGCAACATGATGCATTTTTGTTTTATCCGGCACTCAATGAGGAAGTGTAATGGTGGCTGTGTCCTTGTGAAATGTATTTTGCCTTCACGTAACTGAATAAAAATCTATGACTCGTGAAGGAATTTCTTTTTAGGTTTAGGAATTCATTGCTTATGTGAATAATGTGACTAATGAAAGTGTCACAAAATGAAAAATAGGGGGAAAACACTATAAAGAATAAAACTGGGTAGATAGTCTACAATTAAGACATTGTCATAATAGGGGAGAATTTTTTAAGATTATACAGTCTTCTACAGTCCCTGAAATTCAAAAGCTTTATAGTTTTGTGAAAGTTGGATTGGGAATTGTTTGGCTGGATAGAGTTTGGAGATGACACAATTTTCATTATAGGAGTGGCAACTTGCAGTCTTAGAGCTCCTGTATGAAACCTTGAAACAATTAGCAATATCCACATTTCGTACCATTGTCAGAATAGTGTCCTTCATCCAGTTTTAATTCTCCTCCATGCTGCAGAAGCACAGTCATTTAAGTTCTGGTATTCTGGAGCGATGCTGGTCCCATCGGCAACTCAATTCCTTGTGCGTTGAACTTAATAATTCCCTCCAATCCTCTGCTCAACATAATGATTTTCTTCAAAGCCACAGTTCCTTCCAGGAATGGAAGTACTTGAGAGAAATCAAAACTACTGATGGCACTTGCTAGAGTTTTCCTGGTGAACATTGAATCTCCATTTTAGACCAACATTTAGCACCATATCAACAATTTGGTGGGAAATCTTTATTTGGAGTGAATTTAGCGGGAAGTACTTTGATGGGGATTGTGCTATCTCTTTTTAAAAATGAGCTTGTTTCTCAGTAAATTCAGGGTGGCAATGGTTTGTTTTATTTCTGCCCTTCCATAACTTGATTAAGGATATTAAATTGAAGAGGCCATGGCTAATCATCTGAAATTCCAGTTAATAGATTCTAATGGCAAAACATGTAAGCGATATGCACACAACATGCAATTGGGTGGATTTCTCTCATTTAGTACGTTTGTTCCTTGAAAAAAAATATCAACACATGACTAATTTATCCAAAATTTCCTTTAGAACACTAACAGATGGGTATTGTGTCCTTGATGCAAGTCTAATGGAACTATAATGAGTGGCACACTGATGTCTCACAGCGCCAAGGATCTGAGTTTGATTCCCAGCTTGCGTCATTGCCTCGGTAGAGTCTGCACATTCTCCCTGTGTCTATGTGGGCTTCCTCCGGGTGCTCTGGTTTCCTCCCACAGCCCAAAGTTGAACTGGCCATGCTAAATAGCCCCTTAGGAGGACTTGGTAGGGTAAATGAGGATGGGTCCTGGGTGGGATTGTGGCTGGCGCAGACTCGATGGGCCGAATGGCCTCCTCCTGCATTATAGGACTCCATGACAATTGCAGGGACTGGATACTTCAGTTTATAGCCAATTCCGAAAATTTATCGTTCCGGGTGGATCACTAACATAAAGCAGAGCCAAGTTGGCTTCGGAAAGAAATTGCCACAGCATTGTAGAACATTGAGTGGCAGCCTTCAAAAGCACTCCATTTAGGGTTGAAGAAAGTTTTCTGACATAAACTCTGAAAAAGTTTTTGAGGGGGGGCAAGAAAACAAAACAGTCTCTTTAAATAGAGGGACAAGCGGCAGAGCTTCATTTGTCCATGTTGTGGTGAATAAGTAGTTATGATGCAATCCAAATGACCATCAGACATTGTTCAGAGGAGCTCTGTGTTTAGCTAATAGCATGTGCTCTGAAAGAGTTGAAGCTGTACTTTCATGTTAACAATAGCTGTTGAATCTTTGTAGTAAATCTGAGCAATTCTGTGCTACGTTTACAAATATTTTGAATAAAATGAATCCATGTTTAGTTTACTAGTCCTGTGCAAGATTGCTAAGATTTTGTTTTAAGCAAACACAACAGTCCAGAGAAAGGGGGGGGGGGGGATGTGAAAGAGACGGATGCCAGAGCTAAACATCTCCCCTACTCCCCTACCCTTCGTGGGCAGGCACCAAATTTCTTAGTAGCAAGAGATGGGAAACCTTCAGCAACTAACTGGCCTCAAGTTAAGTGTATTCCTGCTGGTCTCACAAACCATTCCGTCACACTCCAAGATCTTGATTTTACCGCACACCCATCCCGATTCCACCCTAAAGCTCACAGAATGGCATTCTCCGTTGGGCCTCAGGGGAAATCTTACAAGCCTCGGGCCGGCATGCTGATAAAATTCCAGCCGCAGTCTTTGTCTCAGCTTTCTCGGTGCTGTGTCCTGCTGAATTTTGATGATGCTCAATGTTCAGCAGCTTATATTGCAGCATAGGTTAGTCTCTAACACTGCCATGATTAAGCTTGAGATCCTTCCTGAAGTGTGGCTTCTAATGACAAGCTTGCGATCTGAAATCATGTTGCTCAGAATGCCCAGTGAACAGAAATGATAATGCAGAAATCAATTTGCCTGGTTCTCCTCTGAAGGACATAATAGGTACTTGTTTTTGCCCTGTTCACCATGTCACATCATTTCTGGTCTTCCTAATGTAATCAATCTGTAGAAGCTGTAGAGCATTTACTGAGTTATATTCTCAAATATATGATTTATAAAAGGTACAAGACTCCAATAAACCCCAGTGACTGATGGTCACTACACTGAGAGTTACAGGAGAACAATGAGGTTACAGTGCTACCTGATCAACTTGTAATATAATTATCTTTCTGCTTCCTTGTGACATTAAAATACCAAGGTCACCGTTTAAGAACACATCAATGGCTTTTGCAATATAAATCAAAGACGTCAGAAGGAAAAAGCTGCTTTATGCTTCCAATTACATGTGTCCTCCACAATTTAATAATACACACTGGACATAATGTACTTCAACACTTTTACCAGGAGCAAGTTGAAGACTGACTTTGGTTGCATTGTGAAAGTTAACTCCTAGAAGAAACTTACCAGAGAAACGCATTTCAATTCAAGTGCACAACATCTGTCAAAGCTTAAGTTGTGTGTGGAGAAAAAATAACTCTGTATTGGAATTTATTGGTAGTTCACTTGCTATTATAATTGTAAATTAACTTTGATGTATGAGCTAAAGGCAGGAAGACTGTACTCATTGGTAGCACACCATACAGATCATGCCACATGACAAGAAAATAGATAGCAGCAAAGTGGGCTTTGGGTTTTGAAATGACTTTTGTGACTGATATTAGCAACTGGCATCTTATTATCTGCATGCTGCATGAATGATAATAAAAAGCTCTCAAAACCTTGTTTTCAATGGACTATGGTTAAATGCTTAAAATCTCTCTGACACAATTGGAACCAGTTATCAAACATTACCATCAGCCACTGGCTGGCAGAATTCAGTGCCTTCCCTGCTATCAGACTTCATTGTACAAAAAGTCTGCACTCTGACTAAATACAATGACTGCGTCGGAATCGTTTCATTCCAGAGCGATGAATGTCTAAACATGTCTGCCCTGTTTCATTCAAGTGTAACGTGCCAGGGGTTTGTGATAATTACAGTATTAGATCTAGGAAGCAGTTTTTTTGGATGTACTGTATACACAGTATGTTTTCTGTATGTTAATACTACTGATGATGTGTGATTAACATTCCTTCATAGCCAGCGAAGCATTTCCCCTTTTTGTTCCAAGTGGTCTAGAATTTCAAACATTGCTTGTGAGAACGCAGTGCTTGCCTCACCTGGAAAATTGAGATAATTGAATCATTTCAGTTTCACGCCTGCATAGCATATTTTTCTCCCTAACCCAAGAAATGTCAGATGTGACTACCTTCCACTTCAGAGGTTCAAAAAAGTCTTAAAAATAGATGATAATGCCTAAACTTCAATCAGTTTTTCAGAGACTTATGGAACCACCCTCCCCACCACTGTACAAAGCATAAAAAGTGCATTAGCTGGGAGAGTAAAGGTGCCCAAGAAAATCAAATAAAAAGCAGAAAATACTGAACATTTGTATCCTTGTAACTAAATATTCTCAATTTGAAAATGGGAGACAAAACCAAGTCCTTGACTTTACTACCCCACCGTAGTGCCTCTCCCCACAATACAATACCACCTCGGGCCCCCTTCCTCCCCAGAGGATGCACAATTAATTAGACAGATCATTAGCATATGAAGTGAGCTGTCAATTCTGCATTACCCCCAAATGTGTCTGGAAGGTATGTTTTCCATAAGTTTTGACTGATTGATAGTTATGTACCCCAGCTGGCAACCCCACCTTTTTAAGTAAGAATTTAGCAAAATAAAGTCAGCTCAACTCTGTGACAGATCCTGGCAAATAATAAGCAGCGTTACTTGACAGCACATCCAATGATAGATTTGTTTCTCAAAAGATAAGAAGTGAAATTTGGACTTTGGCCAAGTCACGGAAGTGGCAATATTGCATTGATCACCCATTATCCAACCTGCCAGATCTTCAGTTCCATCGACTTGGGTAGAACTGAATATTTGCTGTCATAATGTGTGCAACAAAACAAATTCACCTGTTAGCTGTCCCCATCCATGTCTAATTCCACCTTACTTGCACTTACTCTTGGAATAATTAATACAATTTGCCATACTCAAAGTAGAGTATAGACACATGGGGCCATCTAATTGCCTGACTGCTAACAGATGGATGCAAGTCTTGGTGCAGAGCCTGAGCACCAAGAGAGCTATTTCTGCCTGTTTCCAATACTCTGAGGTACAGCTGTGTTGAGCTTTATTCTTCCAGAAGGGGAATAAGTCTGATAAGCCACCCATTCCAATCTGTCAACATTGTACGCTGAACAGTGACGGAGTAGCAACAACAGTTGCTGTGGAAGAGCCCAATGTGTAGTCAGTGCCACCCTTTTATTTAGCCGATCGTGCAAGGATCTCCTGTTCTAATTTGATGGGAGAGTAACACACATCCCAGAGCATGAAGTTTCAGTTGAAAGACTCGAAGGATAAAAACGCTGAGAAGGAAATTGATTCCATCTCAAGAAATAGAATCTTAAAATTATTCATCTTCTTTTCAAACAAGTTCCTGATGTTCAGGGATAGCTCCATAATTATATTTTAGGACATTTTCAAATCTATGTAAACCATACATTTTTATATTGTAACTCCATCATACATAAATCAATTCCCTCTTTGTCTGCCCATTCCTGATTCTGTTTTAACTTCATGTTCTATTGAGGAGTCAGGTTTCCATATGTCTCAAGCAACACTGTACACCCATGATACATTTCCTCCCATAATCTGGCCAAGGCATGATTGAAACATATATTTCTGGTGGGACAATTCTGCAATGCAATGCTGAAATTCTAACCCATTCAAAATGGAAGGGCCGGGGGTAGGTGGGGGGGTGTGAAGAGGGTGAATATTTCCATGGCTGTTGAGTGATAATAGAACATTTACAGAAGGCACGTGAGGAAAACCTTCCTCTTCATTCAAAAATTACTACCGGATGTTCCTATGTGAAAAGAAAAGCAGTCACAATACTTATGTACCATCTAAACAGCTTGCATTTATGTTGCATCTTTAACAGAGCTAAATGTAGCAAAGAAAGTGAATGAAAATAATTAGACACAAATTGACATTCAGTGAAAGCAGAAGGCATTAGGGCAAGTGACCCAAGACTAACCAAAAAGGTAGGCTTTAAAGTGGGTCTTGGAGGAGGAGGCAGAGAGACCCATTGTTTCGGGAGGGAATCTGATGTCTGAAAACATAGTCGCCAATGGTGGGGCAAAGGGAAGTTGGGAGTATACATGTGGCCAAACCAAACCAAAGGTTCTTGGAAGATTTCAGGGCTGGAGAAGATTACAGCTACTGCCTCAGCCACTAATAATTGCTAACTCTGGGTGTCAGAAAAGGATTAAGAACCCAAAGGGCATGCATGGATAGAACAGCAGTTCATCATACTGCAGAGTCTAGACAGCAAAGGTGTGCAAGTCCAATTCCCACTTCGATGAACTGCTGATCTCTTCTGAGCCATTACTACGCAGAGACCAGATACCTTGCACACAAGAATAGGATAGTCAGGAGAAGAGCCATCTCTGAACTGACTTTCTGGAACAATTCACCTTCCTGGCCTCTTAGACAGAAACAAACACCAGAATTTAAAAGAACGTTTAAAAGCCTTATAAAAGTCTATTACAAAGGTGACCTTAACAAACAAAAAGTTTTATCATTATGTGGTTTTTCCATTAACGTTTTCTATTATTTATGCAAAATCATGTCAAAATGACAGAGGCTTAGAAGAATGCAGAGCATTACATTTTTACGTATTGTCAACCAGTTCACCTTGATACTTAATTACAGTATCTTTGAGAAAAGCTGCCATTGGCTACAGTTCTCTTCGTTTCTCGGTAATTCAAAATTATTTATCTCCTTGCAGCTTGATCTAAGGTTTGTTTAGCCCAATTGAAGCTCTTTTTCTCAGTGTGTATTCTGTCTCGTTTGATTTTCTATTCCTTCATAGTTTGGTGTTGCATTCGACTTGTCAGTCATGCAGCTCTATCCCTGTTCTCAAAAAAAAAACCCAACGCACATTTACAAATCTTCTATCTGTACTATCCCAGTGCTTGACACATGAGAATGTGGATCTGCAAATTTCCTGCAAGAAAGCAGGACCTCTATGTTGCATTTGAACACAGGCCAACAATCTGTTTTCCAGAGAATATTTCCCCAATATGTGCAGCATCACGGGTGAGTAAGAGAGTTGCTTTTTAGAAAGCCCTCTTCTTAGTAAAGACAAAAGTTAGATTGAATCAAGAATTGGAATGAAGCTCTGATAATTTTGTAAAGCAGGGGAGTGAATTACCATCAGATTCTCCCACTTCTATGCAGGAACTTTGGCCACAGTTTATAGAATTCCCAGAAAAGTGTCACAGCCGGCCCACGTCACTCTTTCTCTCAATAGACCAGACACAGGATCTGCTTAAAAATAAATCCCCAGAAACTTTCAGGAACAGAGAATGATCTTTATGGTTAATCAAACCTGTTTTATTTAAAAATAATTACAATTCTTCGTGTATCTACCTTGGCATCAAACACTCCCACATCTTCCTTTGCCAAATAGGGAGGTGGTGGTACAGTAGTTGGATTGCTAGTCCAGAGACACAAGGCAGTGTTCTGGGAACCCAGGTTCAAATCCCACCGCAGCAGATGGTGGAATTACAAAACAGTCTGGAATTAAAAATCTAAATAATGATCGTGAAACCATTGTAGAATGTTGTAAAATAAATCCACCTTGTTTGCTAATGCCCTTTAGGGAAGGAAATGTACCATCCTTACGTGGTCTGGCTTACATATGACTCCAGACCCACAGCAATGTTGTTGACTCTTAACTGCCCTCTGAAATGGTCTGGCAAACTTTTCAGTTCAAGGGCAATTAGGGATGGACAACAAATGCTGGCCCAGCCAGCAATGCCCACATGAAAGAATTAAAAAATATATAAATCTAATCTTGAATGCATATACAATATGTATCATTTATTTCAACAGCTTTCTGTGGGAACTTGACAAGTAATTCTGCCTGAGTTGCTTACTTATTCTGACTATAACTTGGTTCCTGGGATTTGAATTTCTCATCATTGTTAACAATTAGACTGCATTAATTCAGTTGATGATTTTCACATTCTCGCAGCAGCCCAGGCTCTCCTGCACATTATTAAATATATTAAAATGTGAATAAGGCTGAACTAAGATGCACAAAGTCATCAGTCATACAATCTGTCCAATTTAGATGTTTGAGGAAGTTTAGTCTGCCAGCAAATTAAAAATAATGTCCAGAGGGGGAGAGAAAACTAATCCAAATCAAAATTGTGGAGAAGTAGACAAGTCCTCATCAAGTTGCACCAAGCGCTAAAACTGATGGAGGCTTAACTTGCATTTATTTATTATACAGGAGTAAGCACTTACAGAATGATCGGAATGGTGTGCACCATGTCTGAGTACACACAAAAAATTGTTCTTCATTTGCACAAGTGGCATGGTGGCACAGTGATTAGCACTGCTGCCACACAGTGCCAGGGACTCTGGTTCAATTCCTGGCCTGGGTCACTGTTCATATGAGCTCTGCACATTCTCCTTGTGTCTGTATGAGTGCTCTGATTTCCTCCCACAGACTGAAAGACATGCTTGTCAGGTGCATTGGCCATGCTAAATTCTCCCTCTGTGTATCCGGAGTGTGGCTGGCGACGAGGGGATTTTCACGGTAATTTGATTGTATTGTTAATGTAAACCTACTTGTGACACAAGAAAAAACTTGAAGAAAGTGAACAAATATTTTCCCAAAATGTGGTGAGATAAAGTGGGAGAGGAGTCTAATAGAGTATTATGCATCTGTGCAATTCTGATGGGCTGAATGGCCTGACTTTTGCTGTAGCTATGACAAAATACTAATATGTCGAATTTTCATAGTTATCTTAACTCAAGTATTTGCTGTGTTGATAATCAATGGGAAGGGCCTTTCAGCTAATTCAACCAATGATACAGATGTGAGGTGCTGTAATCACTTTGGCTTAACCTGTGGGAGAATTCATATGACAATGATTTAAACCTTCAGAAAAGATCTATTGTGGCAGCAGTGCTGCGCCACGGGCCAGGAGGTAACTTGAGGATGGGCTATTTCTAGATGTTAAGGCTTCCAACAACTCTCCCAATGAAGTGAGGCAATCCCAGCACAACATGCCAATAGCACAATAGTAAGGCTTTTGATTCATGTGCGTGGTGCCTGGTTGCTACTTGTGGCTGTAATCCAACATACGCATGTATGGAGAGCTTTGCCAGTTTTCCGGCGAGGCTGTTACATTGGGGCCATATCCCAACCTTTTGAACATACAACAAAAGCTTCAACTTGAAACTTTTTTTTTCCCTTCTGCATGGTTCCCATTAGGTATCTGATATTATATTCCCATTAGTCAGGGCTCAGACAGGACTCACTGATTCTCATGACTCCTAGTCCAAAGCAATACAGAGGATCAGGACGGTGGGGGGGAAATAAGAGAATACAAGTTTGAGAAAGTACCTTAATTTCTGTATTGAAAGGTCTATTCATTCACTATGAAATAAAATGTATTTTTTTGTAGGCATGTTGTAGTTAGCCTCACAGTGGAGTATAAGTCATGTTCCACAGCTTGCCATGATATATACAATACTTAATAAAAAAAACTCTTCTACATAATGTCCATTTTAAAAGTCCACATCATCATCATGTAACTACCAATCCATCAGCATAAATGACCAATACTAAGGGTAATTATGGCCCTGAACTATAGTAACTGACCTAGAGTTATTTTTAAATTCCTATCTTTGCTTGTTAAAAAATATTATTTGATGAACTGCCAATTTGCTGCTTTGAACATTTTCATTATGTACCAGAACCTGACCCAAACTGCTGAATAAGAGAAAAGACTGTGCTGCCTTTCTAAGTATAATCAATGGGTGTACAAATATACAATCCTCTCTGCTGTAGTAGGGGAATCATGTTTGAGACACCCATGGCCAATGTTAAGCTAATTCCACTCCTGGGTTAGGTTTAATTCAATTAGCATAATTCTACCCTTCATCACAGAGGTGTTCTTCAGCACTATCTTCAGCTCTGCTACACAAATATTTCATGTTGTATCCTGTTTTCAACTATTCTCAAGTCTAATTCAATGACAATGCCTTTAATTTTAAATCAGAGGCATCTTCATGTTGTGGACTCCTGCAGACTAGGAGTGCTCAAGACTAAACAAACTTATCTCTCACAAGAGTAAAGTTAGAGTAGAGGCTTTTAGTCTAGAATAGTCTTGAATATAGGTCCTGCAAGACCAACATTGTGCACTTTACATTAACACAAAATATATTTTTTCAGGTGATGTGGGAGACACATTGGCACAATGGTTAATATTGCTGCCTCGCAGCGCTAGGAACCCAAGTTCAATTCTGGAGTTTGCATGTTTTCCCTGTGTCTGCATGGGTTTCCTCCGGGTGCTCCAGTTTTCTCCCACAGTCCAAAGATGTGCTGGTTAGGTGGATTGGCCATGGAAAATGTGTGGAGTTAATAGAATAGGCGGGATAAAAGGCCTGGTAAGTTGCTCTGTTTGGGATTGGTGCAGACTCGATGGGCCAAAAGGCCTCTTCTGCACCGTAGGGATTCTATGATCTACTTTTGCAGAACAAATATGTAGCTATCCCAAAAAGATGAACCCGGAGATTCATGCATCATTTAGTTTAACAGATATACTAATTGAACTTTTGAACAAAGGAATCTGGTACGGGTTCATTCACTTCTGCTGCACACTACAATTTCGCCACCAATGCTTTCAGAAGGAAATCAGAAATTAAAATACGGACAACTATCACTCAACCCATAATGTTGTATAATGCAGCTAATTGCTCAAAATATATTTTTATTCTTTCCCCAGAAACTCATAAGAAGTATTTATCCAATTCCTTCCTAAACGTTGTGATTGCCTCAGTATCTATAGTGCCTTTTATATGCTAATAAGTCATTACATGAAAAAACGTTTCTACCCTTCCTGTTTTTGCTTTGAATACTAATCCTAATTTAAAAACTGCTCCATGCTGAATCACCAACTCCCGGAAGTAACCTTCCACATTGTCTTGAGCGCTTTGATTACATCAGCCCTTAATCTTCTCAGTTGCAGTGAATGCGACACCAACTGTAGCAGCAGAATTGATCGTCCTTGCACTCTTAAGTTCTCTGCTGCATTTCATCTCTAGCATTCAATGAAAGGAAGCCAATTCCTCTTAGATATAGCAACAAGAAACTTGGGTTTCCCAGATATAGTTCAGCTCCTAAAACAGTCTCAGGTGATAGTTGATGCGGAAGGGAATCCAGTAAAACATATTTCAGTTCAATGACTGTCCCAATTTTTCGCATTGTTGGTGTTTCTCTTGGTTCAACTATCGATGTTCTGCCGTTGCTAATAGAATTCACTAAGTAACTGTGTACAACAGTACTGAGTACAGTATCTTGAAGGAGAATTCACTGAGTGACAGTATTTCTGTAACATCTCTCAGCTGAATTACATACTTAATATGTCGGGGATAGATTAATTTGGACTTTCATTCTGCATCATTGGTAAAGGAACAAGCTTGCCGAAACCCACAGAGACTGTTCACAGCAGTGTCCCCTGTGACTTAAAATGCAGCCAGAACATCTCTATTGCCTCTCTCCTGTCCAGAATGTTCAGATATTGGCCATTCTCATTGACTTTATTGCTTTTTGGCAAGCTTAAAATTGTTCCTTCCAATTCTATCTGAGAGCTACTTGAACCAAGGCAGAATTATCCAGACATGCTCTTTTTAAAAGAGATTGGCTGCTTAATTTTGTTTAAACAATCTATTTGTTTCACCAACTGAGTATTTCTTCTTAACAATTTCTTTTTTTTTGTTTTTTGGTGTCATTCATCATTTTCAAAAGTAAGTCACGGTGTACTGTGAGGCTCATAAATCAAATCTAAGGAATCGTGGAAAGAGTGCAGCTATGTCTGTACCCTGAGAAAATTATTATACTTCTTGCCTTTCTAACCCTGCTTTTCACTTTAGCAATCCCATTGTAAAGCTGTAAATGCTGCATATCTATTTGGATTAAATCCACTCATAAATCTATGGCTTTAATCTGTTCTCATCATTGTAGCAGGGTTTAGGTTATCTGAAACCAGTAACTGTCTTAATGTAGTACAGGAAGTGGGACAAGGCACAGTTGGAAACTGAAACCATCAAAAGTTTAATGTCATTAGCTAAGAATGGATCAACTAAGGGGGTCTAAAATTATCAAAAGCAGCAAGCCACAGACACTTGAAACTTCCGCGAGTCTCCATTTTCAATCTGCAGCAATCCCACACCTAGTAAATGACTCCGGGCTGTAGACAGTCAGCGTTTGATGGTATCGGCTGCAGCTGAGCCCCTTGTTGCTGTTTTTTATTTTGCTGCAGACACACTGTCTCGGGTTTGCTTGAAGTGCCTCTGGAGTGCTGCCCGTGTGGAGCCAGTATATCCCTGAGGCCATGCAGCTTGCCTTGGCTGTCAGTCCCAGCACCTGAGCGCTGTCGCGGTTCCAAAGGAGCAAAAGAAGTCTCTGGGAACAGGCACATGTACAAGAGTCTGCAGAGAATACATCTGCTGTGCCTTCTGCTATTTGAACCTTTCCTAAAATGAGTCACCACTGGCTTAGCTTCAGTAATTTATCATTACAGTCAGATCTTGTTTGCACCCTGTGCAACACTGCAACTTCAATCACACCAGGGTGAGTAATTGGGACCTTTGATCCATATCCTCAGTAAAAAGTCTCAAAAGGGAGGGGTTGAATTTTACTCCCACCCACCTGACAGGTGGGCAGTTGGAAGTGAGCGTCATACTTATCTATTCAAAGCCTGACTGCGATGTTCCGCTCCAGCATTTTGTAGGTAGAGGAGGCTGAGAACAGGCTGGGGCCACTGTGATCTATCCAACTTTTACATCAGTAGGATCTCCTATACAATTTTAACTGGAGCCTTAGCAGGAAAACAATTATGGCCTTTCCTGTCTGGAAAAAAGCAACCTAAACATGGAAGATCTCCTTTTTGGTGAAGTTATACATTCCCCACTGGATTGCATTAAGAAAGTTGTGGTTTTAATTTCTTTCCCTCTCTTGAATCATAGAGTCATTGGCCGGAATTTTGCCGTACCACCTGACACAGGAATCGCAGCAGCAAAGGTCTGTTGACCTCGGGAAGGATTTTACATTTTCAGAATGGCAAGGCTGTAAAATTCTGCCATTAGATCCCATAAACTGCAGAGGAAGGCCATTTGGGCCATCAAGTCTGCACTGACTCTCTAACAGAGCTTCTTACCCAGGCCCACAACCCCATACATTTATCCCACTAATCCCTTAGCCTGCACATCTTGGGATACTAAGGGGCAACTTACCATGTGCAATCTGCCTAACCTGCACATCTTTGGACTGTGGGAGGCAACCCACACAGATATGGGGAGAATGTGCAAACTCTACAAAGGCGTTAATCCAAACCAGGAATCGAACACAGGTGCCTGGTGCTGCAAGGCAGTGCTAATCATTGTGCTACCGTGTGCCCTGCGTGGTTGTAATATCACACATTCACTAAAAATAATGTAGAATTTCTGTCCCTGATCATGCTACCTCGATATTTTCAATAAAAATATTGAGAAGAAAATAACTCTCATTGCACAGTGTCATGCGCATCTTTTGTGAAACAAAGCACACTAACACAATGACTTTTCATTGATGTAGCAACACGTTCTCGAGAATTCTAATCCCATCAATTTATCACAGAGTTTCAGTAGTTGTTTCCTAACATACTCAGGACAAACAGGACAATAATTTTGTAGTTAGATTTAACAAATATGACAGATCAGAATACCATATAGATACTGCATTAGGATTTGGCCGCATAGGGAGCGATAGGAATAGGATAGTGATAGAAAATATATAGCCTGACAGACAGCAATATCAGCATTAGGACGGTTTTATTCTTACAGAGATAGAGGGGCAAGTAGGATTATTTGAATGAATTGTATTTGAGTCAATACTTGATGCAATGTGCAACAAAACTCTCATTGATTTAAACCTACCGAACTATTACTTGCCTTGGTTGTTGGCAGCTGATATCTGTAATAAGCAGCCAATTTTCAAAAGTGGATAAACACATTATCTGTATCCAAATCCAATGTGTGAAATTTTTTTTTATTCATTCGTGGGACGTGGTGTCACTGGCTGGCCAGCTTTTATTGCCCATCCCTAGTTGCCCTTGAGAAAGTGATGGTGAGCTGCCTTTTTGAATCACTGCATTCCATGTGCTATGCGTTGCCCCATAATGCTGTTGAACCACAATGCCATTACCCTAGTAACTAACCACAGGGATGTTACTTTAATCCTGCAAAACAGACCAATCAATTTTACCCAACTTTCTGCCTTTGGTTTCTCAGTAAGCTTTTGAAAGAAATTGTGTGTGACTAAACAACATGGAAGATTTTTACCAGAGGCATTTGCTATTTTTAAAAAATTTTGATAAAACCTGAAAACATAAACTTTAAACAATCAGCCAACAAGGAATAAAAAAACCTCAGCAATTCGTTAGAATATCTGCTGAAATATTTACTGTGAATGTGGTGGGAGGTTCAGGATTATCGTGGATATTTTGCGAGAATTGTGAAAAGTTTTCACATCAGATAGAAAGATGAAATTCGACTTAAATACATAACTGTCTGGGTAAACTCAAAAGTTTGACACTTCTTACACAGAATGGGAAATTTAATACTGGGAAATGTAACATAATCCTGCAAGCAGAGATGGCCCAGTCTCTGTCTCTTGCTCCCCTGCTACTTTATGAATCATAGAAATAGAATCCTAAAATCCCTATAATGCAGAACAAGGCCATTCAACACATTGAGTCTGCATCAACAATCCCATCCAGATCCTATTCCTGTAATCCCACATATTAATCCTTCTGATTCCCTTGACACTAAGGAGCAATTTAGCATGGCCAATCAACCTAACCTGTACAAGTTTGGACTGTGGGAGGAAACCTGTGCAAACCTATGCAGACATGGGGAGAATGTACAAACTCTACACAGACAGTGACCTGAGGCTGGTATTGAACCCAGGTCTCTGGCACTGTGAGGCAGCAGTACTAACCATTGTGCCACTGTGCCATCATGAAGATATATAGTAGGATTGTTTCTGGTTGGCTGAAGAGTACTTTAGGAGCATAATTGTCAGTTTTATTCATCGTATCTCAGGATGATCATATGAGATATCTGGGCAACATAATGGTAGGAAAGCCTAAAACACTAATGTGCAAAAAATGTGCCACTGCTGCTTCTTTAAGTAACATAGAGGGCAGGGTTTTTCAGTCCTCCCTGCATGTGGAATCTTCTGATCCTGCCGAAGGCGACCCCTGGCCCCCTTGCGGTGGGCTCCCTGGTGGCAGGGTTGGTGAGTTATGTAAAACACTGTCGACATCGATGGGACTGTGGGTACAATTTTATTCTTTAAAAAGCGTTTAAATATTTCAGCAGATGTTCTAATGAATTGCTGAGGTTTTTTTTATTCCTTGTTGGCTGATTGTTTGAAGTTTATGTTTTCAGGTTCTTTCAAAAAGCGTGTGTAAGATTGGTATTGAGGGATATCGGCCAAATGCCAGCAACTAGGACTAGCTTAAATGGTAAAAGCTGGGAAGCATGGGACAAGTTGGGCCGAAGGGCCTGTTTCCATTGCTGTAAATCTCTATGACTCAATACTGCTAGCAGCCATTGGCAAAGGGACTCTGCCTCCTGAGAATCCCACCCCAGAATTTTTTTTCAGTAATTGATAACATTCATTGACTGCTTGGGATGGGAATACAGATTTGCAGCCGTTTTAAAACAAATTAATTGCAGATATGCTTTTAATACAACATGCTGCTAAATTTCTCTTTATTTCTCCTTTCAGAAATCAAAGGAAAAGATAGGCTGCATGTGGAATGAGACCAGATAACGGAACCAAGTGAAATGAGCCTGTAAACAGCTATGAAAAGAATGGAAAAGGGTTTTTTTTCAATGTAAGTTTTTACTCTTCCTTATTAGTTGCCTTCAGAGTAAATTGAATAAAGACTTGATACGACTGTTTTGATTTTTATTGTAAATCTTTCTAAGTCACTGTGTTTCTTTATTTCAATCCTCACCAATTTGCTACAATGCTGGCAGGAAGTAATTAAATGTAAAGGAGACAAATGTGTTTTAGGAATGTACGGCTGGATCATTTTGTTCTTCATTCAGCCTTTAGTTGAACATTTGGCTTCATCATTCTCAACTAGCTCATTTGTAGGACAGATTGCTTGTCTATAGTGCCTCACGTGTGACAAAATGATACAAAGTCTTTTAACACAGTATGTGGAACAGGAAGAGGAAGAAAAACAATGATTCAAAAAGGCCAATTCTGGAGATGACATTGGGAAATGGTGAGGGTTGTACAGGCAGAGGATGAAAAAGCAAGGGAGGGGAGAGACAAGTGAGAATGAAAGAGGGGAGAAAAAGAGTTGGGTGGAGGGAAAAGAGATACAATGAGAATGAAATGAAATCCCCTACTCGTGATATGGTAGTGACCTGCTGAGGGTAGGTCCTCTGCTCATTATTTCACAACTTGTGCTTTCCTCTTGAGTTGCTCAGAAGAGCCTCCCATTTCAAATCTCAACAAGCAATGAGAAAAGAAACAGGAGGTAGCTTCCTGTTGCCTTCCTCATGCATACTTAAAGGAAATACAAATCCTTTTCCTGAAGGAGCCTCAGCATAAACAGCCCTTGTCCCTTGGGGTTCTCGCACTTCTGTTGAAAATTCACTTGTTCTACCATATAAACAAGAAATCTAAATATTGCAGATGTTGGAGATTGGAAATAAAAGCAGAAAGTGCAGGAAAAAAAACTCAGCAAGTCTGATAACATCAATGGAAAGAAGAGAGTTAACACTTTGAGTCCAATATGATTCTTTGGAAGAGCCATATTGGACTCAAAACATTAACTCTGTTTCTCTCACCGCAGATATTGCCAGACATGCTGAGTTTTGAGTACTTTCTGCTTTTATATTCATTGGTTTATAATCACCATTGGACATGGCTCATGACTCTGAGTATGGGGCAACCCATAAAAGGACATAAAAGTCATCCCCAGAAGTCTCACATGACCATGCGATGCCTGATTATGACAACCACTCAGATCCCCAAACACAGAAAAGAGCAGCAATAGATGAGGAAAGTAAGATAGAAACAAGCACTTGCCGAATTAGGATGCCATCAGTTTACAGGTTGTCTAAATCCGTGTACTAATCTAAAAAAAAAACGCCTTTGTGCCTGAGTTGTGCCACCAATTGCCACCTTGTCAAAATTCTTGAATTTTCAAAGCGAAAACATCTGGTGCATCATGCAACATCTGGTATTTTGGTTTCCAGTGCAATATGTTACTAATGAGGAATGCTTTTTCATATACAAAACCTTTTGAAGCATCATTACAGGGTACCTTCTTTATATTACATCTTTCCATTTTTCCCCTTGAATTGAACATAAAAAAGAATTACCACACATGAAAATAGAAGGCTTCAGCCTCTTATTAAATCACACTTCTTGCTAACAAAAATCCATTGGTGGGATTTATCATGAGTTTTTAAACAGGTCTGACAAAACTATTTTTATAGCTAAGTATTACTTATAGACAAAGCTCAATTTTGAATTTATTATTTGGGGCGCAAATTCTGACTTACTTCTTCATCCAGATTAAAGGAAATATGAAGCTTTGCAAGGCTAAATGATCAGATCCACACTTAGTAATCAGAAGTAAGAGTAGGTTTACTAGCATGGTGTAAAGCAATGATCATACAACCATAGAATTCCTACAGTGCAGAAGGAGGCCATTCAGCCCATTGAGCCTACATTGATAACAATCCCACACAGACCCTAAATTTATATCCCAATGTAATCACATTGCTAATCCCCCTGACACTGAGAGTAAATTTATCATGGCCAATCAACCTAAACCGTGGGAGGAAACCGGAGCACCCACAGGAAACCCACGCAGATGCAGAGAGAATGTTTAAACTCCAAACTGACAGTCACTGAAGACCAGAATTGAATCTGTGTCCCTGCGAAGCAGCAATGCTAACCATTGTGCCACCGTGCTGCCCTAAATGTTGATGTCATGTGATAACTTGAATCCCTCCCATTAATAATCCTGGAGCACTATGGGGAGATGGGAATCAGGGAATAATCTCCGTCAATAGAGTTTTGGTTAATAATGGTTAGAGTTAGCTTTAGTCTTTTGGGGCTGGGAATAGCCAAATATCTAGAATTGTCCACTCTGGATCGGCTTCCAATAAACTCTAGTGGTTAGTCCATGATTGTGATCATTGAGCAAGACAGGGTTGCCTTCAGCAGTCTTTTCCTCTGTGGTTGAAACACTCAGTGCGCCAATCAACACATGCAGAATGGGCACTTGGGACAGGTATCACAAAACCAGACAGCAGTAAAATCCCACACTTTACATCTTGCCAAAGAAGAGGAGAAAGAAACTGGCAAAATGAATAAATTGCTTCTGTGTGGTTTCCCTCTTCCTGTATTTCCTTCCTCATGATGTGGAGATGCTGGCGTTGGACTGGGTGAACACAGTAAGAAGTATCACAATACCAGGTTAAAGTCCAACAGGTTTATTTGGCAGCAAACGCCACTAGCTTTTGGAGCTTTGCCCCTTCGTCAGGTGAGTGGGGAGTGTGTGATCAGAACTCCCCACTTAACATGACGAAGGGGGAAAAGCCCTGAAAGTTAGTGGTGTTTACTACCAAATAAACCTGTTTGACTTTAACCTGGTGTTGTGAGACTTCTTGCTGTGTTTTCCCCTTCCCCAGATATAGCATGGCGAAAAGGGACTTTTAAGCAGTGACGTATGTTAATAGTAACCTGTACGTACAGAAGTGAATTTCAGTTACATTGAAGTATTAGTCAGCAGCATACTGCTCATTATCACAGCATCGAATGAATGTTTTAATGCAATGTCTAACACAATTGCCATTTAAACTAATGTGTGAATTGAAGATGGAATCTATTGTCTTAAGAAATCAAAACATGTTAAGCTTCTGAATTTAAAAAGAGCAAGCACTCGAAAATGCAACAAAGCAGGCATTCATCACCGGAAACAATAGGACATTGTTTCTTGCTGAAATAAATTGAAAGTAAAGACTTAGAGCTGTTGTGTGAGACAGTTCTTCAGGGGGTATTGTTAACTTTGGTGTGTAGAGAGCCAAGTATATTCTAGACATCATTCTTCACAATTAGTTCCATAAAGAACGTGCTTTGTTTGCAGTATATCTAATATTTTCCATTACCTTTTAATTGTCAATCCATTCAGGAGCAAGTCTTGTATGTGTTTATTGCAAAAAAAACTTTAGTGCAATTATTTGCCCCTCAGTGACATGGATTGATCAGTGCAACATATAGGAAAATGATTAGATCATCAGCTAACTAATTATGGAAATAGGATGCAGCAAATAATATAGGACCCAAGCTGGGTCTGGTAAAGATCTTGTTCCAAGAAAAGTTTTTTATAAATTCTTACCTGCCACAAAAAATGGTTCGTACACTAAAACAGACTGAACCACAATGTCACCTATCTAATGTTGTTATCAATGATGGATCCATCACATCTCCAATTTTTCCACATTCTCTTGAAGTCTATTTAGTAACTGTCAAAAATGATCACTGCAAAGAGTGCCATCGATAAAGACAACTTTAAATACTTTATTTGGAGACATCATTATACAAGAGGCCAATATACAATTTGTATGCACATTTTCAAAATTGTTCGATCAAAACTGTCAAAATTGGGTGCTATGTTATGACTCAGACCCAACTGTACAATCCCTTCTTTTGTTGGTTAGAGAGCAAAAGACTCTATTAGAAGAGAACTGTTCTCAACTAACACTACATAAATATTCATGTTATTATTATTCCCAGTGTGGTTTTTAAGGATGTTAGGCACAAAATATCTTTCCACATTTGCCTACAACCATTCCTGCACTTTGAAAACACTCATTGTATGTGAAGCATTTGGAGTATTTTGAGGATCTATATCAATGCAGATTTATTTTTTTTTGCTTGTTAACTTTTTGAGGAAACAACAGATTATTAGCAGATAACCAACATAATTCATCCAAGTTCAGAGCGAGATATTCTCGCTTGCTATAAAATACTTGATTTACTTCAATTCCAAATACTGCCACACCACCCTTTTAAATGCAGCTGTGACACAAAACAAACATAAATCTGTGCTCCTTAGACACTATGAACCTATATAAGGGGTTCTCTTTGTGTGTGTTGGGAAGAGCTGATGTCTGAGAGGTGGGGAGAGTGGCCTTGAGATGGTGGTGGTGGTGGGGAGTGGATATCTGATGTCTGCAAGGGGGATGGGGTTGAGACATCCTTTATAAATGGTACCCTGATCTCCATGGAGACAGTCTTGCTGGCTCCATCAGCCCCGCCTTAGTGATGGAGTAATCCCCACCTGCTGATTTAGTTTCCCCAGAGAGGGTGAAGATCTGGACTGAAAAAAACATGCTTTATAGCTGGAGAAGCACATGCCGGTTTTGAGTCAAAGCCTGACACTTTGGGAAAATCCCTCAGTTAAATTAGAATGAGCGGAGAGACACAAGCCAGCGGTGATCTGTGGGCACCTGGTCTGCACCAAAGAAAAGTTTATCAGAATCTTTACCCGTTAGATCTTAAAGTCTCTAAAACCCACTCAGTAAAATGCCGAGAAAGATTAGCATTGCAGTTGGAATGGATGAAAGCCTTTTTTTATGAATGCTTTTATTTCAAATGGAAATAACTGTACAAGATACGTCAGCAGTGTGTGTATTGTTGAAGTGTATAAGCACAAAACTTTGTCTTCGATAGACTGAAGTTGAATGTATTTTTTTAAGAAAGGCTGAGGCAAGCAGCCAACTGGTTATACAACAGAATTTGTAATGATCCTCCTCCAGACAATGGAAATGTTCATCCACTGTACTCGGGCAGAGTAAGCGTCCTACGAGAGAAAATGTGAGTCAGTGGTGAGTTGTTCAGAGACAAAACCTCAGTTGCACGCATTTGCCCATTCCAAAAATCAATTTGAATCACAGTTTGCTAAATCAGCTGTGCTTGATGTATAAAGGTAAAAGACTCATATACATGGAGCCAGCATTACAGCCAACATTAAACTGCTGTGTTACAACCAGGTGAAGAAGGGGATAAAAGGCTTTCCTTCTTGCCCTCTCCTCATTTGATCACAATAAGGATCTTTCTTCAGAAGCATATACTTTTGCCAATTTCCCAAGAGCTTAATTATTTACACATTGTGAAGATAAAAGAATCACTAGAGTAGCCTTTCTTGAGTTGAACAAAGAAAGTTAGATCAGTTAAGGACAATAAAACTAAGTAAAATAACAACGCACACAACATACAAAATACACACTCAATGGGCCAGGGCTTGGCCCAGCCCTTGGCCCCTTGCCCAAATTTGAGGAGCCCAAGTGGGCAATTAATGACTGACTGCTCAAGGGTTGTTTTTCACTCATCCTCAATATTCCTGCAGGAGTAGTTCGGGGAGGGTTGGGGTGTAAGTAACCCTGTTCATGCATCTAGCAGGAAGGCAGGTCACTCCTAAAGGTCTGGCCCCTGCTGGTCCTTCTTCCCCCACTGGTCTGTCCATCAGTCCCACTCCTCCATCGCCTTCCGCCCCCAATCCCAAGTGTCATCTCCCCTCTCTGAGACCCTCCAAAACTTACCGGATCCTGGATTGCCAGAACTTATGGTGAAATTTTATCAGCACATCTGCTTGAGGTTTGTGCATCCCACCTGAGGCCAATGGAGAATGCTGTTTTCCAAGCCTCACAGGCGTGCTGGTAAAATCCTGTCCTTAGTCTCAGTACTGATTGCAGTCACAGTCCTTCTACTGCTGCTGGGACAATAGAACTTTCAGCCAATCAGATTGGCCAGCAACGTTCTAAGGTGGGACTTCTTCCTGAGGAAGAGGCAGAAGTTCTGCCAGCAGCAACGGATGCAACTTGGGGTGTTAAATGACTACAGGGCAGCCAGTATCTGAATCCTCAGATGGCAGGAATGCTAGCCCCAGCATTGGTGAAATAGCTGGCGTCAAGTTGAATTGGCTGTTCTCAGTAACTCCAATTTAAAATGTAGACAATGGAGTTGGTTGTTTGTTGAGAAATGGTAGTGTTGGGTTGGAGTGTTTTAAGAAACCTCTGTCTGCAGCAGGATGATCACTGTCAGAAAACATGGCTTGAAGCTTACAAGTGGATTGAAGAAAAATGGTAGGACTCCACTTCTGTCATCTCCCTAATTTACTTGTCAGCAGTTCTGCTGCAAAAATATGTGCCAAAAACATACAAAGGGTTGGCTTGTCATTTGATTTTTCTTCTCTAACTGCTGAGGAATTCATAAAAAAGTATCATCCATGTATTCCAAAGACATCATGATTAACTCATATCTGGAAGCCAACTTAGTTAGCCACATTGTCCAAGCAAATCTTAATGGTCCACCTCTAACAGTTAAATACCTTAAGTGATCGCCACAGAGGCCTTATTAATGTAACAGATGTGAGTCCTTCACATTCCCACAAGTCATTGTTTTTGATGAATGAATGAACTTAAATATCGAATGTATAGTAATGCAAATTGGGATTAGCTATCTTGGTGTGAATTCAAGTCACTTTTTCTTCTGTGTTTTTAAAAAGTTTATTTTTAAAACTGCATTTCATGTTTTCAGCCAGTGGATTAAAAACCAATATTTGGCATAAAGCAAATCTTCATGACAACTTATACACTTCAATGCACCTTTGTGCTTCAAGTCACATCTCAGTACTTCGGTGCAACCATTGACTCAGTGTTCCCTCTCAGGAACTATATGGCAAAGTTTGAACAAGAGCCCCAAGGATCCTCAGTGTCCTGGGCAATATTTATCCCTCAATCAACGTCACAACAACAAACAGATCATTTGATCATGACCATTTATTTATTCAATATAGCTGTCACATTTCCTGCATTATAATGTTTGCTCTTCAAATGTGCATTCTCTGCAGATCGTCCATGAAATGTCCTGAGTTTGTGAAAGGTGCAACATAAATGCAATGCTTTCTATATTGCGTTTCTATATTAAGGATTCATAAGTATGAGACTAGTTATTTTCTTCTATTTAGCTGATTATTGCAGGAAAGTATAATCAATTACTACATTTCCCTTGAAAGGCAGGGGGTAAGTGAGGAGATTGTAAGCACACAATGAGATACGTGCCATAAATAGTGCCCAGTATCAAGAATAGAAAGTAACTCGGAGCATCCAAAACCAGGGGCCATAAATTTAAGATAGTCACTGATAAGTCCAATAAGGAATTCAGGATAAATCTCTGAACCCAGAGACTGAGAACATTGTGCAATATGTTGTCACATGGAGTAAGTAAGACAAATCGCATAGATCTATCTAAGGGGAAGCTAGGTAGCTGCATGAGGGACAAAAGAAACAAAGTAGATGCTGTTAGAGAGAGATAAAGTAGGGTAAGGGAGGCTCATGACCAATACAGACCATTTGGTCTGACAGTCTCCTTCAGGCCTTGAATTGAATAAGTAATTCTTCGTAACCATGCAGTTTCAAAGCTGTGGTATATAGCTGACAGCAGAGCTAAACATTACAACAAAGGTGGATGGATGCAAAATGAAAGCAGCATCAATTCCATCACAAATCATCTGTTACTGTTGTGTTCAACTTGTGAGAAAACATTTGACTAGATTACCATCCTGTGTAATAGTCAGCAAAGCTGCAACAGAAGTGATCCAGAGAGCAAGGACACAAAACCAAAAGCTTTGAAGACTCTCATCCCAATATTTTGTGTCTAGGTATATGATTTGTACCTGTAAATATAGGTGACAAAACAGTTACAATTATAGCTGGAACTTACATACATGTAGTTAACATCACGGAATGAGGCACCAATATTTGGCATTCCTGCCACCCAGTATGTATTAAATAGGTCACTTTAATCTGTTTTGCTGTGCAGTCAAACCAGAGCTTTTAACTGATGATGAGCTAGAAACAGCCTTATTCAATGCATTGGAGCTTAAAGTGGCTCTTCCACTTGAAGATGGGAGAGCTAGAAAATAACAGATGTACAAATCATTCGGAAACTTGTAAGGGATGGGAAAAAGTAAATATAACACTGATGGTTATACCAAGCATTCTGTAATTGTGCTGCAGATTAAATAAAGCTTCAAACAACACAGTGGGAGGAAAAGACCCATTGGCAAAAACTACACTTGTGCAGGCAGATTAATTTTCTTAAGCACGACACACAAGGCGTTACATTTAGCTCCTGGCCTGTGCTGGGGAACGAACCTTACCACCCGAATTTTTTGTAGGAGGAAGGGGAAACTGAAAGTGGCATCCAACATTTTTCCCAGTGGGTAGATAGAGGACCAGCTCCAATTGCATACTTGTTGTAGGTTGATCCGTCCCATTGTCACAACCAGAGCAACAGAAGGCAGGAACTTAGACTGACAATCTCATGAAGTTTGAATCAGTCCAGATGACTTTGCTATCAATAGTCTTGTAATCGAAGCAATCAGCAAATATTCCCCACACTTTTTTTTAGGCTGAGGAAGGAAAGAGAAAACATTGCAGTCTTTGATACTTATGATGATTGGAGCTTTACTCCTCATTTTTTTTAAAGTAGTTTTTAGCTTATTGTAAGGAAAACTGACCAAATTATCTTTTTAAAAATTAAATGTTTCAACGTTTCATTTCACAGCATGTCATCTTTGATGGACTAAATTTTCCATTTGAAAATCCAACAGTGGACAAGATTTTCCAACCGCACTCGTCTTGAAACTGGAAAATTCCTTTTCCTGGTCCGCCCTTTGCCTGCTATGAATCCTGTGGTGGGCAGAATGGGAAAATTCAGCCTGTGAATGCAACATAGAACTTCAAGCACAGAAATGGGCCATTTGATCCAACTATTAGCTTCCTGTACTTTACTGAGGGCCATTAGCTCAGTTGGCTGAACAGCTGGTTTGTGATGCAGAGTAATAGCAACAGCGCAGGTTCAATTCCTGTACTGGCTGAAGGCATCTTAACCTTGCTCCTGCCTTTAGGCATGGTAATCCTCAGGTTAAATCACCACGAGTCACAGTCTGTGGTCATCTGGACGACTTTACCTTACCCAATTCATTGTATTGTCTCAAGTCGGACAGCACAGTGTCGTGCCACAGTGGGGGTTGGCACTGCTACCTCACAGTGCCAGGGACTCGGGTTTGATTCCCAGCTTGGGTCACTGCCTGTGTGAAGTTTGCATGTTTTCCCCATATCTGCATGGGTTTCCTCCAGGTGCTCTAATTTTCTCCTACAGTCTGATTAGAATCATAGAACCCTACATTGCAGAAAGAGGCACTTCGACCCATCGAATCTGCACCGACCACAATCCCACCTAGGCCTTACTCCCATATCCCTATATATTTTACTCACTAATTCCTCTAACCTATGCATCTCTGGACATGAAGGGGCAATTTTAACACGGCCAGTCAACCTAACCCGCACATCTTTAGACTGAGAGGGGAAACCGGAGCACCTGGAGGAAACCCACGCAGATTTGAGGACAATGTGCAAGCTCCACCCAGTGACCTAAACCTGGCATCGAATCCAGGTCCCTGGAGCTGTGAAGCAGCAGTGCTAATCACTGTGCAACTGTGCCGCCATGGTATATTGATCCGAACAGGCAACAAAGTGTGGGGACTAGGGAAGTTTCACGGTAACTTCACTGCAGTGTTAATGCAAGCCATACTTGTGACGAATAAATAAACCTTACTTATTTTACACTATCAACAGATCCCTCTATTCCTTTCTCAGATTTAATTATTTTATATCTCTGAGATGCCTTGGGATTTTTGTCTCCACATTAAAAGTGTTGTCAATCTTCCATCCATTACATATTTAATTTAACTGAAGTTTTGTTTCTATCCATTCTCCAATATGTACTTCATCATAAAAGGTCAGTGTTTGCCAGCTGTAGAAACAGAGATGGCAACTAATATATCAAGGAACACACCATACAATTTAGGCTGGTTTGATCTAAATCCATTCCACTTTTTAGTTCACTTCTCTGAGTAACTGAAGATGTAAAGTCTGGAGTCAGCCTTATTTGGTGCATTGGAGCTTAAAAAAAGGCCTTCCATCAGCAGGGTCAAGAGGCAAAAAGTAATGGCTGTACGAACCATGCTGTCAAGATGTACAATCCATGATAACAGTATTACTGTGAGTACAGCAGGCATACTGACTGGAATTTTGCAATCTCTTATGCCCCACCGCCGCTGCCGGTTAGAATGGAGAATTTGGCACTCAGCCAAATTCAATTCACATCAATGGGACTGGAGAATTCCAGCCATGGGTGAGGTCGGAGAATTCCAACCATAGTTTCAATCAGACCCATTGTTACTTCTACTTCATAAAGTTGGTCTCATGTTAATACGGAGCTAATGCACTGTTGTTGCTCTGGACACACTTTGTACAATCATCTTTCCAACAGTATGATGTGGAGTTTACCAGTGTTCTTCATTTGCTGCCATCTAACCCAGGCTGACAGCCAAGGTGACAGTGTTCTCTTTCCAATGGCTGTTGAAACAAGATTTGGGCAGCATTAAGACCCCCACAATGGGCACAAGTCCACATATTCAAACCACTCACACCCTCAGCATACTTAGCAGGAGTTCTGCGCTTTCACTCCAAGGTTCAATGGGAAGTCAGAATGCGGAATACAAAATAAAATTCCTTTGCTGTAGTGTCCTTTGGAGGCTGAAAGTAGGGCTTACGAGGGGCAGGAACAGTGAGGAGCTCTGCATTGTAACTAAGTCAGATTTGACAATACTTCAAATAAATTATGCTATCGTAGAAAGATTTTATTTTGTAATGTGCTGCAATTTGACATTTTAAATACACACACTTATACAAATATTTGTA
Organism: Sphyrna mokarran; assembly: GCA_024679065.1. Taxonomy (NCBI): domain Eukaryota; kingdom Metazoa; phylum Chordata; class Chondrichthyes; order Carcharhiniformes; family Carcharhinidae; genus Sphyrna; species Sphyrna mokarran. The sequence continues at coordinate 62,037,449 of JAGIQG010000009.1, forward strand.
GCTTTTATTTCAAGCCCCATGCTGTCTAATCAGAATGACTTTCCAACGTTCATACAAAAAGATCAGTGGCAACAAATGCACAGACAGATTTTTCCATTCTATTTTAAGGCTGGCTCTCATCTTGTAGGCTGCAGGAGAACTTAACGTTAATCAGAACAACCTTGTTTTTTTACTTTCTACTGTCACAGAGAGGATGACCAGAGCAGTGTATACCAATTGCAGGAGGTAATGGTGGCAGTGTTCTTGTTTTAGAATGAAGTAGGTAGTTATCAGACCTGATTAAAATGATACCGTAAGGGATCAAATAGTGGCTAACACTGCTGTCTCACAGCTCCAGGGACCTGGGTTCGATTTCTGGCTTAGGTCACTGTCTGTGCGATGTCTGCACATTCTCTCCTTGTCTGTATGGATTTCCTTGTGGTGCTCCAGTTTTCTTTCACAGTCTGAAAGAAGTGCTGGCTGGGTGCATTGGCCATGCTAAATTTTCTCTCAGTGTACCCGAACAGGTGCCTGATCTATTCATTTGTTTAATTTAATGGAACAGGGAAGCCATAGATAGTTGTGAAGGAAACATTAAGGATCAGGGGATTTTTACAGTAGCTTCATTGCAGTGTTAATGTAAGCTTACTAATAAAACAATAAGATGCCGTGAATTTAACATCATCGATTGTCAATAAAGGTTAGGAGAAAAGATGTGAAGAGAATCTTGTTAAAACAACTGAGAAGATTTTGTTTAAAAGTTATGCCACAAAAACAACCTTTACAATGAATAAGTTCATAATTTTGTTGCAAAGAATGCAACTTTCCTTGTATCCTTGGAATATTGTGAGAAATGATCCACAAAGTGTGACAGCCTTGTCGGTTGAAATAAACTGGGTGACTAGCACAGCAAGCACTTCTGAAAGATGAACAAATGAGCAGTAAGGAATCATCAACAGGTTGAAGTATCAGTATCATGATTCAGATTTGCTCTCCTTAATCCCTTTGATCCCTGGAATTGTAAGCATTATATTCCAAAGAAAACATTGATTCACACAAAGTCAGATACTTGTATCATTTGACACTTCAATGAAGCTGAATTAAAAGGCCCAATGGCTGCGTCACTCTTCGGTTTGAGTTTGTTCCAGCTTCATCATGCAGCTTGACAGGTTTAATTTCAATACAGATTTCCATGCTCAGCCGTTGAGCGTGCTTTGCAACATCTTACAGTAGCAATTAGTCTAATCTCTTAGATCAAAGGAAGCAGACTGCTGGAGAGCGAGAAAGCCCAGGGTGCAATTAATAATGGGCAGTAAATCCACTTCAGAAATTACTTTTCAGTCAGAAACTAATTCTTTCTGCTTTGAAGTCATGTTTCTTTGCAGAATTGGTCAGTGGACCTCATTTTATTCCATTAAAGTGTTTCCTTGCCATTCCCTGCATATCTGAGTCAAGTGGGCAATTTCTACTACTTAAGGAATATTGATGGGCATTTTTTTCAACATCTGCTTAAAATTGAACAAGTCACTTTCTTATTGGTTAAGTTACAGTCTTTTGATCTATGTTGCTATTTCAGTTACAAAATAGTGTCAATTTTAGTCAAGCAATTTTTTTAAGGTCTTTGTATATGATTATTTTGACTCAAGTATCAGTAGTATCACTATCAAAATGCTCTTATATGAGGGAGTCGGTGAATGATAGGAGTGAGGAATGGAAGATGGCAGTTAGTTTGTAATCCTTTGATCTATTCATTTGTTTAATTTAATGGAACAGGGAAGCCATAGATAGTTGTGAAGGAAACATTAAGGACCAAGTATTAAATCATGTTTATCCAACATACAATCACAAGGCTTTGCAGTCTTGTGCTTAATTCAACCCTTCTTGACATTTAAAACCCCTTCGCTCCTGCACATCTTCGCCAGTGAGATTATGTTTCAGTAGAGGGGAACCTCATTGAATGGGTGTATCATTATAGAGTTGAGTACTAGACCAGAACAAAGTTATGCATAATAAATATGTTAACATGTGGTTGCCATTTCTCTGCTAAAAGCATGAAAGTCGCTGACTCGCGAGTCTTAATGTAAGCTAATGTTAATTAATAATTCAGAACCAAAATAAAAACCCTGTAGGTTTCGAGTTTTGTTTCTGTTCTCTGCAACATTTTGAGTTTTCAGAATTACTTTGCTACTTCTGTACGCAGAGTAGCTATTAAAATATCAAAAGGAGCTAGCATTCAACAGCATACCTCATCACTGTTACCTTTCAAACGTAGTATTCAATATACCAGTACCTTCCCAGAAACTAGGACAATTACAGAATGACAGCATGGAAAAGAGGCCATTCAGGTCATGACTCTTTGAAGGAACTATCCAATTAGTCCCACTCCCCCACTCTTTCCCCTTAGCCCTGCACATATTTTCCTTTTCAGATATTTATCCAATTCCTTTTTGAAAGTTACCATTGCATCGGTTTCCACCACAGTGTTGGGTAGTGTTTTAACTTTTAAGGTAAGTTCCTAAAATACTAAGAGCATAAAATGTATAATTTAAAAGGAAAATCAAGGGCAGAGCAGCATTGTTCCTGTGGCAAATATCAAAAGTCTATTTTACGTCTGCATTGTTACAGAGCCCACTAACTTCCCACATGGAAACCAGTCATCTTGGTCCAGCCCTTTATGATTCACCTACACAACCAGTATATAAAAGCTTTCTACTTCCCTGTACTATAATTCAAGTATATCTGAAGCTCATTTAAAGTCCCTAGTGTGCTTACTTTACAGCACAGTATCTCAGCAAAAACTATCATTATACTAAAGTGCTCACAGCAAGATTATCGACACAGACAAGCACGTAACCAAGGTTTGTTCATTTTTCCTTAAGATATATTGTTGTACTTAAACCTAATGGATCCTGTACATCATTTGTTTGATTAAAAAATGAGAAGTTTAGCAGCTAACAAACTCAGTGAGGTATGAATGATTTCGGTGGAACTGTTAATTTGTTGGCCACTTAATTAGACTAACTTGCAATGACTAAATATTTTCTATGGGTATCTATTTTTGCTATTTAAATTTCCAATGAAAGCTTTCCAACGTTTGTGGAATTTTCTGTTATGAACTTGCTTAAACTTGATAAGATTGTTGAAGTGACTGAAGTAATGCGATACGTTCTGGAGGTAGGTGTGTAGTCTTTTGGGTGGTGACTGTAGTCAAATGAAGTGCCTGATTGGGGCAACATTCACCTAACTGGTTTAGGGAGAAGAAATAACAAGTTCTGTAAGATGAGGGATGAGAAGGAAGTGAAAAGAAAATGTACATTTTTATTTTAAATATTCATGGGAAGTTTCTTTATTGGAATTAGTGACATTTAACTATAGTTTTAGCATTGCAACATGGGGATTAAAACCTGGTGGTGTTCACTTTGATAGATTGGAATCATGCTAGGTGCCAGTTCCATACAAATCTCATTTCTCTTTGAAGTGGTTGTATTATCGACAGAACATGTTCATTTTAGTATTTAGCCAATAAGGGACCTAAATGACCTTACTTCCAATTAATCAGCAACAGACAGGTCATGATGCGTTACAAAAAGCAGAGGGAAACAACATAGATCTACAAATTGAACTCACGATTTTGAGCTGAATTGGGATCTTGATTGGGATTACAGTCAGACACCACTGTGGAATGGCCTCTGCCGCCTTCTGAACGTTGGGTGGAGGTAGAATCAGGCTGGGCTTCAGTTCTTACCGTGAAGTCATAGCTCAACACTCACTAAATAAGCTGATCCAGAGATAAAGAAATGTGTGGAACCAATACAGCAATCGGGGCCAAAGCCTGCCCTCTTGGGAGGTTGTGGGGGGTGGTGGGAGTAAACTGAGGGGAATTAAGTGCACGATTTGTTCATAAAGGCACGCAGCAAATGACAAATTAACATGTTTCAGTTAAGGGGTTGAGATGACAGGATTCTCACCCTTCACAACAATCGCAGAAATGAGTGCAGTCAATTTTCATTTTGCAAGAGGTTTCATAGGAACACACAAGGGAAAAAAAAATTCTATTCCTGAATTAAAGCCAGAGAGATTGTGACAAATCAATGTTAGCTTAAAGATTTTATTTGTCTCGGGGAGTGGATCCAATCAGAACTCATTATGTATGGATTTAAATCCATATTGACCAGAAAACAGATTTTAATTCAATTATCAGAAATGAAAGGATTTAAAAAAAAATAACCAAAGATAACCATCTACGGGGCTAACTGAGTTCACATCTGTTTTGCTGGCAAATGCTTCGCACATGTCCTTTTGGCTGCAAACTGTTACTGTTAGTAATGCAACAGCCTGGGAACATTGGATATTTTCCCTTGTAGTAGCAAAACGTTCCCACCTCAATCACAGCCGTCGCAATGCTGGAGTTAAGCGAAGTTGCTTGAATCTGAGCAGAGCATTTAAAAATAATCACATTGCAATATGGAACATATTAACTCGAACGACCCTCCTGGCTGCTGGACTGCATAATCCTAAAATAGCACGACCACATTAAGAAGCACAAATCTGGCTTTCTTGATTGTGGGTGGAATGTGTCTTGTTAATGCAACTTCAAGCTTCTTTTATGTGGGGTGTTCTCATGGAAATACATCAGTCACGATGTTCCCAAAGGAATGTGGTATTGAATGAACTGTATTTTTTTATATAAAAAGAATTAAATGTTGGCACTTGCAAAATTAAAAACATTTAATCTCAGTCTGGGCCAGCATCTCTGTAGGAGAGACTTGACACAGAACCAGAAAGTTCTGACTGTTGGAGTCAGTTACTCAACGATATTTGAATTTTTTTTTTTTGCTTCACTGGGTGGGTATTCCTACTCAGTTTGAGCCGAACTGCACTGAGGGAGCAGCAAAAAGCACAACTGTCAGGACCACCTGTTTCTCACTGCAACACATTTCTCGTCAACTACTTTCTAGAAGATTCCTGCTGGTAATTCTGAAGAGGCATCAAATTTATCTTGCCCTCCCAGCAGTGGGGGAAGAAAAAGAGGGAGATATTTTTTCAGCATGTAACCAGTTGATCTGAAAGTGGGTAAAACAACATTAATCCTCTTGTAGCCAGTGCAGTGCAGTTGTGACCCAGAGACCCTTGGGGTGACACAGCGGCCGGTACTGCTTCCTCACAGCGCCAGGGATCCGAGTTTGATTCCTGACTTGAGTCACTGTCTGCATGGAGTTTGCACATTCTCCCCATGTCCGCATGGGTTTCCTCCAGGTGCTCCAGTTTCCTCCCATTGTCCAAAGAAGTGCAGTTTAGGTAAATTGTCCATGCTGAATTGCCCCTTAGTGTCAGGGGACTAGCTAGGGTAAATACATGGATTATGGGGATAAGATCTGGTTGGGATTGTGGTTGGTGCAGACCCGATGGGCTGAATGGCCTTCTCTATTGTAGATTCTGTGATTCTAATTAATAAATGAAATGGCCCAAGTTCTTAATAATCAGCTGACGGAGATCCTGTTGATCCATTCAGATACATAGATACAATCAGAAATAGAAATAAAGACATACCACCTCCCCATCCCTCTGGGATTAATATCAGCTCTGCTTCAGTTAAAGCAGAACACGTTGGTAAGAAAAGCTGAGATATGCCATGCCTCATGAACCAGGAGGAGATGCTCTAATTCACAGACTCGCCCTTGAGACGGACTGGTTAAGACAGTTACTTCAATTTGGCACAGGTCACCGGCTATTTCTACAAAAGATGCCGTTAGCAATCCAAAGCCCCTGTGGAGATCAGTGATCAAACACAACTTGATCCCAAATTCACATCTGTCACTTTTAGTCTCATATTAGGTTTTAAGTGGGAGCAGTATGGTGGGAGGAGTACAGCACAGGACCTATCCTGGGCACTTTCTGTTTAAATTTATAAGTGACACACTTATCAAAGCCTATCTGGAAAATACACAATGATTTGGAAGGAGAAAAAAATTATCCTTTTCGAATCATCATTAGAGTTGGATTCCAAGTGCACCAAGTAACATATTTTATTGTTTTTGTTCTAAGGAAATCTTTTTCAATGTTGCTTTGGGTCTCTGCTATAATAACCCAAACAACTTTGTATCTAAACTAATTTTAAAACTAGAATACAAAATGGAATGCTTTATTTTTAGATATACCGCTTTTCAGAAGGAAGGTCCCTCTTCCTCGCACATTAAGTACGAAATGAATGTGTGGTTGGAGTATAAATCTGGTATGTGTTTTTGCATCATATTTGATCCCAAAGCATTAAGCCTATTTACTGTCAAAAAAAACCTGAATCACACCAAGCACTTAAGACTGGCTTGTATTTCCAATCTTAACATAGTATTCCACTTAATCACTTGATGACTGTAGTTATTCACATTGAGTGTCATTTCCTTTTTTTTGAATTTTTAATTCATTCCTTGTGTATTCAATCGTCACTACAAATCTCCATCAGAGATCAAAATGCAACTTCTGAGTACAGTCACTCAAAACAATACTTTAAGCCTACTCCTTCCATTCAGTGGCTTCAAGATTCATTTCATACGTCCTCAGAAAATGAATAAGTATTAGTAATTAGTATGACACAGCAAATTCAATGGGGTTTTGATGCTCTGCGGGTTTTCCCATTACCTGGCCTCCATGAAATTGTCTGAAGGTCAGTTGAGCTGATTCAAAAGAGGACTGAAACTTGACCTGCCACAGAAGCCACACACACGAGTGACAAGCATTCAGTGGGAGCCACGGCCCAGAACTATAAGAATGAATCATCAGTTTGCTGCAATTAATTCCACTGATTAGAAAAAAAGTCCCAAATCATTAGCCGTTCAGAAGTACAAACATTTGGCTTTCTCTCGGCGCAATCAGAAACCGTCTCCACAAGACCGAAAGGACAATTCAGACAAGTTGGCTTTCTGTGCCTCGCAAGGCAACAATCATTTATTGCTACGCCCTGTCACAGAGATGTCTTTTGTGATGGAGAAAGTAGTTTGGAAGGGTATCTTGATTCAATCCTGTCGTTTGTAAGGAAGCAAATTGTCTTCAGGGCGGCCACCATCCAGATATCGCCAACTGACCCTCCCCTAAAACTGAGCATTACCTTTTCCAACTCTTTGATATAAACCTGGAGATTTCATTGCATGACACATAACCACTCACCCAGTTAAGGAATCTTTACCACCACCCCCTCCTGTAATCACCCCTGCCATCTACAACATATTTCTAACAAATAAAAGAATTTTTATAATAAAAGAAAAATCAATTTTTGTAACATTTGGAACCCACACCCACATCTCTCCCCAACAACCCCCCATACTCCCCACCCTACTGTTTTCTCTTGGATTGCTTACAGTAACGTCTGGATTCATCTTAAGCACTTGGAAACTGCAGGAGAAGTCTGGAGGGTTGGTAACCTTCTCCAGAATGCACATTGGAATTACCAAACATGTTCAAAGCAAAATACAGCGGATGCAAGAACTCTGAAACAGCAACAAAAAACAGCAGCAAGCTGAGGCTTGTGGAGAGGAAGAGATAACTATGTTGCTGATATGAATCTTTCTTCAAAAGGGATGAGGGTCTCAATAGATATTGAATGGGCTTGATAGAGGTGGCATGGTGGCACTGTGGTTAGCACTGCTGCCTCATACTCCAGAGACCAGCTTCAGTTCTGGAGTGACTGTCTATATGGAGTTTGCATGTTCTCCTCATGTCTGTATGGGATTCCTCCAGATGCTCTGGTTTCCTCCCACAGTCCAAAGATATGCAGATTAGGTATTTGATTGGCAATGTTGAATGGCCACTTAGTGTTCCAAGATGTGTAGGTTAAATGAATTAACTATGGAATACGTGTGGGGATAGGGCAGGGGAAAGCACCTGAGTAAGTTGCTCTATTGTAGAGTTGGTGCAGACTCGATGGCCCAAATAGCCTCCTTCCCCACTGGAAAAATTCAGTGATTCTATTCTGTGTATTTACATTCTCTGGGGGATTTTTTTTTCTGCTTTCAAAATCTGCCTTTTACTTTTAAGGTTGACCCACACAGATTTCAATTTTGTTTATCTCAGCAGATTCCTGCAGCTCTACCCTACAGTGTGGGTAAGTGTTGAGAATGGACTTCTTCATGATTCTGATCGATGTTGTCCCATGGCTGGCCAGCAGGAGTGCACTTCTGCCGCTGTGGCTTGGAAGCAGGCATTCTCCACTTAAAGTAAGTCACTCTGTGCACTTGGTTCAATAGATTTCTCAAGCATTGGAGGATTTTGTCGACTCTGGAGTTTGAGCCTATATATTAGGCATCATGCACGTGACCTTCAGCACATGACTAGCACGTGACCTTCAGGTTTCTCTCTAGATTCACTACCCTATAATTTCAATATAATGGTCACTTTACTTGCACGTTATACTAAATAAGGTAAACCAATCCATTTTTATAGAAAAATATTGGAAATCTGAAACAAACAGTAAATGCCAAAATACTCAGAAAGTCAAGTAGCATCTGTGAAGAGAGAAATAGACATAATTCCATCATTTTTCTTCAGAATCTTTCAACAGATTTCCACAACTTTTAACAGCTCTGATGAAAAGTCACCAACCTAAAAGAAAAATGCTGTTTTCTCACTCCACATACGCTGCCTTACTTGCTGATTATTTCTAGTGTTTTTTCTTGTTTCCTTTTCTTTCTGTTTCATGACTTGGTTTGAAATCCTGACTGCCCCCTACAACTGTTTGGAAAATCTAAGAACAATTTACAAAGTTGATGTACAAAACTGCCAATTGAATGCAATCTGAATTGGCAGTTCGCAATAGCTTTTTAATACTTTTTCACAGCTTGAACATTGTTCTCTCCCCAAACTTCAAATCAGACCCTGGCTAGAAAGTGCAATCAGTCAATTTTGACAGGGTTAGTTATTGGACTAAATCTTACCAAAAAATGGCAGCATTGTTTCCGGCTTCTTTTCCCCCCCAGATCCAACTACACTCTGCAAAAACATATCAAGGGACGTGTTTCACAGAGTGGGATGGGACCTCCACACTTCAGCAAAATCTGGCTGCTTTGAGTTGGGCACCATCAGTAAAAGACCCTCCGATCATAACCTGAGTAACAGCCCCATCCCCTACTCCCCTCCTTCTAATCAGAGTCAGCTCTTCTCTACCCCTCCCCCTCCAAATGATCAGCCCCTTTCCCCAACCCCTCCCATCCATTGGCTCCTTCCCCCACTCCCCCCTCACCCTTCCAATCATCAGCCCCTTCTTTACCCAGACCCCCTACCCATCATTAACAGCTTTCCCCATCCCCCGGTCATTGGCTACAATTCTCTTCTCACTTCCGCTATCAGCACCAGTTCCTCCATCCACCCTCCCACAGTCTGAGCTGGCACCCACCTCCACCCATCACATTGGCTTTTTGTCAACATATGGTGCTGGGTCAATATCTGGTAAGGGGCTGGATTAAATATATTAAAATCTATTCAAATGCCCGTAAAACATTATGGGCGTGAACTCTGATGATGCCAACGACGAAGGATGGGGAAGATCCAAAATCGCATTCTGATCAGCGAGAACTGCAACTTCCCCATCTTGAGACCCCACTGGCAATCGCACAGATGGCGTGCGTGGGCTGAAGATTGTCCCACTCCTTTAAGGATCTTGAACATATTTTCACCAATTTGAGTGTCAGCTCCTGATGCATTGTACCTGAGTCTTCCTGAAGAAACAAGGCAGTGAAATTGTATCTTTGAATCATGACCCTGGCAGCTGAATACTCACCAAGACATCAAACTTTGGGTGTGAACAATGATTCTCATCTATCTTGTGGAGCACAGTGTTTAAGCTGCTTAAAAGTTCTGTTTGAACTTGCTAACTATGAAGAAATTATTCCTGAGCTTGATGGGTTTAAAGCTCTTGTGTCAGCTGACAGGCAGCGAGCGGCTAGATCAAAACCAACTGTGATAACATAACTACTGAGCACTGACATCTTCTATCATCCTCTGAGCATGAACATTCCCTTCAGAATAGTGTCAAAGACAAGTTACTGTTGGAAAGAATGCATTGGACAGTTCCAGTGATCCAGGAAATGCTCTTGGTGATAGTGGGTCGGTCTTTTTTTTTTGTAAATTAATTTTCAAACTTAAAAAGAGCATTCCACATACAAATATGACAATATTTGAATCAGTTTTGCTTACTTTTTTAGCAAGCAATTGAATATCTTAATTATGTCAACAGTAAGAGGATGATATTAGCCAACTGACCAAATAAGAAAATTGGTTTCAAGCCCTCGTCCAGAGAACCCATGTAGAAAATGGAGATAGACATTCCAATGCAGTGCTGTAGGAGTGTTGCTGTCAGAGGTGTCACCTGGTCAAATGCAGGTATTGTGGGGGATGAGGGGGGTTGTGAAGGAGATAATTGTATGCCAGCATAGCTTGGCCAAGATTCTATCCTAACTGTTACTACTGCAACCAAAGTAACAGGTCATTGCTCTCATTTTTGCAAGCGAAATGCTGCCTTTCAGTTGTGAGATTTTGTTCGCCTATTCTCCGCAGAGCATCAATGACATGATAGCACATGTGGTTAGCACTGCTGCCTCTCCAAAGACCTGGGATCGATTCCCAGTTTGGGTCACTGCCTGTGCAGCGTCTGCAGATTCTCACCAAGAATGTATGTGTTTCCTCCAGGTGCTCCAGTTTCCTTCCACAGGCCTGGTTAGGTGCATTGGCTATGTTAAATTTTCCCTCAGTGTACCTGAATAGAGCGTTGGAGTGTGGCGACTAGGGGATTTTCACAGTAACTTCATTGCAGTGTTAATGTAAGCCTACTTGTGATGTTAATAAATAAATTTAAAACTTAAAATCTGGAGCATCAGAAGTAATTCACAGAGCTATGAACTGCTTTAGGATATACTTAATTGAAAGCCTTTTCATTTATATTTATTTTAATGCACAATTTATTTTTAAAAGGACTGGTATTCAGATAGAACAGAAGTAAACTCACCAAAAAGAAATTATGATCAGCGTCTCTGATAAAATGACAGTTCATATCCCATGAATTCTCCTGTGTGTCTACATTTTAAGAGCTGTGCTTGCTGCCAATGGTGTGCCTACACATTTGTACGTCACACTAAACGTAATCTCTCATTTGGATATCATATGCTAACCTACAGTTTCCTGAGGATAAGACAAATCCCTATCCTATTTCTCTTCCATATCAAAATATTAATAGTGAATAACAAAGCAAAAATAGCTTTTTAATCCAGGACCTCGGGTCAAAATCAGCTCACAGATCACGGTTATAGAAATTAAAGCCATACGCTGTGTTTGATTGGTGTGATTGACATTCTGCACACGCATCAACCAGTGCGTATGTGCAGATGTGTATCAACGGCCATCCCGCATTTTTATTTCCAGCTAATCATAAATACTAGGGTCGAGGATTTTTCCGGATATCAGCAAAGGTCGATATCAGGTGAGAAAAGCAGCGTTGAAGTAGCCGACAGCAACGGTGGCTTTCTCCACAGCACTTCGAATTAAATAAGTCACAGGTTTCACAATATTTGGCTGGCTGAGAGACCACTATTAAACAACTCAGACAGCTGAGGATCAGAGCACTATTTTTAAAGGCTGCCCCATGTAGAGAGTGCAAACCAGTTCATCCCACGCTTACTGGCAGAACTATGGCACCTCCCCATGCACTTCCCATCACTGCCCATGCTCTGATCCTTGGCACTGCCTGGACACTACATGGCATTGCCCTCTTGCACTGCCTAGGGCCGGTACCCAGGCAGTGCCTGGCGTGACCCTCTTCTCCCCTGAGCGCTGAACTCATCTGAACTCTCCTGAGAGACCTGCTTGTCAGGTAAATGCCTTCAGAGACTAGTTGTGATTCACACATTCTGATGTCATGCCTTCATGGATAGATTTTCTGACAGTGCCAAAGGTGTTGGGCTGATTCTGTCTTAGGGCCCTGACAATTACATGACGGTTTATCATAATGTTTTCCCAATGTTGAACATTACTAACAAGGAGGCGTGGAGACAATTGCATCGTGTGGGTACACTGACATGAGACACGATTTTGCCATTCCTCACGATATTCTCCACTCGTGAGTGGAAAATCCCAACCCAAGGTACAGCTGCTTTGGAATGCATACAGAATCCTAGGAATGGAACTGAACTCTTCCTTTCCTTCTGCCTTTCCTATTCCACACCATAACCACCTGAGTGTACATAAAACACGGAGTTAACATCACCATGCACACTAAGTGCTTTTCAAAGAGTTCCTCCTGTTCAGTGCTATTCAGTTCATGGAATACTGTAGATTATATCACAAGAAGAAAAAGTCTCATTGCCATTTTTTTCCCTTTTTTTCAAATTGAATCAAACATCTTCCAGCCTCCAGCATTTCCAACTAAAATAAGAAACAGGCAAATATTTATGACTTTGCAGCAACACATAACACAAAGAGATGTTTTTAAAGCTTTTTGTTTCATTACAATGCCTATTTGAGGCTGGAAATAACTGTTACAACATATCTTGTGTCTGGGTCACCATAACCTTTAAGATCATGCCATACAAGCAACAGCCCAACAATTCCTTTATAATTATACACTGAACACAAACTAGACAAGTGGAAAATTTAGGTCATATCTCTCAGTCAAGATGGATGCAAACCACCCACCGAAACAATGATTTGCTGTGGTTCTCATATATTGGTTTTATGAACCTTATACAGTGGTCCACATATGTACCACACATGCTCAAATGCTCACATGTTCACTCAACACTTTATAAAGAGAGATGTAGTTATAGGCCATTCCATTGAACACTGACAACACCTTACACAAAGCTATTATACTGACCAACTAGTTGACATCCATGTCACAAATCCACCTAACAAGCCCATTCTGTTCTCTACAGACATCATTCCAACCCTCCAGGCAGGCAAAGCGATTTTCACCCGTTTGCTTTTGCATTAGTCAGAGGTTTTTCCTTCTGAATTTCACTGAAAAGACAATGTCCTTTTTGTTTACATGCTGTGCACACTGGGAGTTTGCAATTATTTCAACAGATGCCTTTTCGTAACGTAAAACCAAGAAACAGAATCGGTCACACTAGCCTACTTCTACCATAAACAGGCTGTAATCATGCAAAACAGCATAATTCACATGTGCTGTGGTCACACTGTATGCCATCTAACCACAGAGATCCAAGCTGATGAAAACTGCTGTGTGTTAAATATTCTATATGGATTCTGCCTTTGTGTGTACATTTTAAATATATCCTTTCGACATCTGTATGATTAATCATCTCTTTGCTTTGTGCAGATTCCAGATCTATCCACAGGCAACGTAGTGTATTATTCAAAACGCATGCCATTTGAAAAGGAATTTCTTTGTAAGGTGCTTTTCTTGCTGTCATTATATATTTAATTGCCTTAACGTTCCATTCTCAATGCTTGAAATTTTTAGGGGCGAAAAATGTCTTTTCAGTGAGCACAATCAATCATTGCCTTCTTATAGTTATGGGTGCATTGTGAGCACGAAAGATTTTAATAGCCAGAGATTTATTTTTCAACAAAACCATCCAATAACCAGTTATTCAACTGCAGAGAAAAAAGGAAATAATCAGAGGTTCGATGGATTCACCTGATTCTAAATTTTCACCCTTTTTATAGATGTTTACTGCCTGGACACCTTTTCAACAAGAATTAAACTGCTAAAGAATTGCAGTCTACAGACCAAGAAGGAACTAACCTTCTCAGTTAGAAGTTGCAACGATTTGGACGGTTCCCCATTTAAAATTCTAATGCATTTGCTGATGGTTTCAGGGAACATTCAACGCTGTCGGTGAGTTTGATGCTATTGGAGAAACCATCGACCGTTGATTGTACCTTGTAGCCAGCCTCCTCCACCTCCCTTAACCTTTGGGACAGTTTAACCAAGCCGCTTGGTTGCAAACACATTTGCTATGACAGCAGCTAACAGAAACATAGTAAAATAATTTCAGGGAATGCAGGAAAACAAGTGGCAGCAAAGGTCACAATCAACATTCATTGCTGTCGGTGGGTTCAACGATATGGTAAAGCTCGCTGACCAATGAATGCAACTGTGGCCCAGATATTAGCAATGGCGTCAATGGAATTGACATTGGAACGAGGCTGAATTGCAGTAGCTTATGGTCCAAGGTTGGGGTTTGTGCAAAGAAATTAACCTTATTTGGGCTTCGTATTCTGTAGTATGTGGATAAGATGTCACATTCAGTCTGTGATCTGTTCATAAATGACAATGATGAGCAAATCCCCATCTCAATTGATAGAATGCTTGTTTCAGCTATTACATTTATTTTTGAAATCAGGTTTTAGTGCTTTGTTCGAACTTCCTGAAAGACTCAGTCTGTGCAGCTGAGATATTCAGTTCGGTTAGGAAATGGTGATTACAAAAGAGTGGTAAAGCCCAACCAGGCATCTGTATAGACATCATTGTGAAAATGGCTGATTCAACAGCCTTTCTAAATATTTCACCATTAAGAAAATATACTAAATTCTCATGCATTACAAAGCAGCCAATACAGATTGGGATGGCCATTTGCCAAGTGATGGTTTAGAAATCACTGAACCAGCCTAAAGCAACAAGGATGCATTGAAATAAAAGTAAAATATTGTAGATGCTGGAATCTGAAACAGAAACAGGAAATGCTGGAAAATCTCAGCAGATCTGACAGCATTTGTGGAGAAATAATGGACCCAACATTTCAAGTCTGGATGACCTGTCGTCAGAGCTAAGAGCAAAGATTTTCTTTGATCTTAGCTCTGATGAAACGTCATCCAGACTCATTCGTTCATAATATATAGGAGCAGAATTAGGCCATTTGGCCCATGGAGTCTGCTGCATCATTTGATCATAGCTAATATGCTCCTTCTCCCCATTTCCCTGACTTCTCCCCATAATCCTTCAACCCATTACCAATTGAAAATCTAACTCCTTCTTAAATTACTTACTTTCCCATCATAGTGGGATAGTGAATTCCAGACTCACAATCCTTTGGAAGAAGTAGTTCCTCCTCAACTCTAGTTTAAATTTAAATCTAGTTTAAATTTAAAGACCTCTCATCCTAGAATGCCCCACAAAAGGAAGCATTCACTTCACATCTACTTTATTCATAAGTTTTATCATTTTATTTCCCTCAATTTGATCTCCTCTCATTCTTCTGAATTCCAGAAGGCGTAGGGCTAAAGTGTTCAATCTCTCTTCATACGACAAACCTCTCATCTCTGGAATCAATCTAGTGAATCTCCTCTGAACTGCCTCCAATGCCATTATATCTTTCGTCAAATAAAACTCGAAATGTTGGGTCTATTCTTTCTTCACAGATACTTCAAACCTGCTAAGATTTTCCAGCATTTTCTGTTTTTGTTAAGGATTCATTGAAAATGAATTATCTTAAGAGTTGATCCCAATTGGACTGGATCATAATCCCTTTGATCTCAACCATTTACCTCAGCTTTTCACAGAGTTCATGCTGGGCTTACCCACTTTAGGGTTGGGGCTCCCACTTCACAAAGAGAACAACCTCTTCTGTTTGCCACGGGTCCCCGGTAATACTGCTTGCATTATCAGCTGAACATCACCCGCGTCTCCAGGAATTCCAACTGACTTCACAGAACGCACACATCTTTTACTGAATGTTTTCCTTCACTGAGTTATATATTTTCATGTAATGAAATTGCTACAGAAAATAAACTTTGGATTTGTCTTTAAAAACAGCTCTCCTCCCTTATTCTACACATGTGCCAGATGGCACTGTCATATATGTCAGATGATGATAATGAAATGCTTGTGGTAACCTTTTTAAATAGGCAGACTGATAAAGCAAATGTGCTTTGCTGGTATTTCAGATAGTTTTGGGAGCTTGCTGCCAAAACAAATATTTAAAAGCATCAAATTGTATGATAGCACATTCAGTGAAGCTCATTCTAGACCGCTGGAGCTGAGATACAGTTAGGCAATCTTTTTAAATCTGGTATCATATTCTTTAATGCATGATTGCTAACTGAGTTAAGTTCTGTAAAACCCCATCTATCTTGCTTTTTCCTTTCTTTTCCCAAAGGCTGCTTCACTTGAAAAGCACTTTAGAAAGGCCTAAATTCATGAAAGGAGTTCTATAAATGGAGAGGTCTTTCTTCTCTTTGGTTTCATAGAATCCATACAGGACAGAAGGAGGCCATTCAGTCATTGAGCCTGTGCCAACAGCTATTCTACCCAGGCCCTATCTGCTTCACCTTACTTAGTTACCCTGCTAGTCTTCCTGACACTAATGGGCAGTTTAACATGGTCAAACAACCTAACTTGCACAACTTTTGGACTGACGAGAGGAGGAATCAGAGAACCAGAGGAAAGCCATACAGACACGGGGAAAATATGCAAACTCCACACAGACAGTGATCCGAGGCCAGAATTGAACCCGGGTCCCTGGCACTGAGAGATCAGTGCCTCTGTGCTGCTCCATTAAGCGGCCGCAACAAGCCCTTCAATTTCCCACAATCTTCTGAGACCTGGAGGCTTACATAGATGTAAATCAAATGATCATAATTTCATATCCAGCAGATAAAAAACTGACCACAATTCATTGAATATCAGTCAGTGCCATTTACAAAACTGTGGACCAGAAATTATATTTTTTACAAGAAACTTTAGTTCTGTGCAAAATTGAGATAAAGACTTAACAAAGGTACAATCACTTTCCTCATCTATTCATACTTGGAGTTTCCAAATCATTATCATTATGAACTGCCTTTCTAATCATCCTTCCTATAATACATGCATTGAGATAGAATGAGAAATACAAGATAGTTTCATTTTTTGTTCATATTTTGTAAAGAATTTTCTGTCAGAATATCTACTAAATTGGAACAATTTACAGAACTCAAGGCAGATTAGTAACATTTAAAGACATTCAACTTTAACTGATTGTTTCACAGAGGTGGCATGGGATTTTACAGCCTCGCTCAAACCGAGACTGGAAAATCCCACCCAAGATACAACACCAGGTTAAAGTGCAACAGGCTTATTTGGTAGCAAAAGCCACTAGCTTTTGGAGTGCTGGCTGGTCCTTTATCAGGATCCCAATCGCCTGACAAAGAGGCAGCCAGCGTTCCGAAGGCTTTTGCTACCAAATAAACCTGTCGGACTTTAACCTGGTGTTGTGAGACTACAATTTCACAGACAGTGCTCACTCTTTTGTATTATGCACAAGTGATTATTAGTAATGCCTTGACTTTAAGGCTTAGGTTTTCAATTTTTTTTAAAACAGCAAGAGTAAGACATTAAAAATGCCTGAAGTTACTGCTGGTGACATAACTGGGGAACTTAAAAGCTTATCCACTTGTGAAGAGTCTCAAAGGCCAGTTCTAATTCATACTTAAGAACTTAAAGATTTCACCATTGGCGCACAGCAGCTACAGTGTTTACCATCTACAAGATACAGCAACTCACCCACTCTCCATTTTCAGAACCCGCCAAACCCCCGATTTCTACCACTCAGAAAAACAAGAGCGACAGGTGCGTAGGAACAACACCACCTGCAACTTCCACTCCATGCCAGATATCATCCAGACTTGGAACTATATTGTTGTCCTTTCACTATTACTGGAGAAAGATCTTATAACTCTTGCCTAACTGCACTGTGGGTATACCTACACCACACATACACTTCAGCGGTTCAAGAAAGCAGCTCGCCACCACTTTTTCAAGAGCGATTGGAGATGGGCAATAAATATTGACCTTGCCAGTGATGTTCACATCCCAGTAATGGAATAACATTTGATAGCTGGTGATTCTTTATGCTGCTGAGCTGGTGGCTCATTGATGAGATTTTGAGACTTGTGCTATTTAGAATTAAACACCTTTATTGATAGACCTTAACTATATTATTGTAAGCATGGTCTGACACGGTGTCGTTATTCCCACCATGCAGGTTAACTGATTACCAAGAATGTTCTCGGACCAAGTGACTACATACATCACACAATGGGCAGTGTTGCTGTCCAGTCCCATGTTAAGCATCTTTACATTCTCATGCGTGCAGTCACATATCTCCACAGCCCCCAGCTTCTCAAGGGCAATAAATATTGGCCATGCCCAGCAATGCTCACATTCCAGTAATTGAAAATGAAATTGGGGAGTTGGGAATTCTGACTAATTTTCAATTCACCAACCAAGGGACAGTGCCCGCATGTTGTATATTTAAAAAAGAACTGATCGCATGATTTAATGTTAATGGCATAAGGGTGGCAGAGGCTACAAATCTCTTAATGGCTGCTAGCTCTTGCAAGTGGCAAAAAATAGGTTTTGCATTGGCAAGATTCCAGAATGTGATCTCCCTCAGCCCCCTCTGATGATGCAATCAGGTTCATGCCCAGGAAAGTGATGAGCCTGATTAGTGTAGATTATATTAAAATATTACTAACACGCTTAACGCCACTACTACCTCCCCCAAAACGATCATACTATGCAGCCGGCAAGACATCACACCGGCGCAAATCATTGCATGTTCTCAAAAACCAAATCTAGCCTTAATGACTACATTGGCAGCACACAGGTAAGAAAAATCCCCAGGTGGTGAGGAACATGCTCAGGGAGTGCCATCTCACATGCCTTCCTGGCAGTGCCAATAATTTAATGACAAATCAGCTTCAGCATTCACAAAGAAACTGACTTGATGGTGTTAAGGCGACAACTTAGCTTCAGAGGCGCCCCTAGGTTAGTCACAGAGTGATACTGGTCGCATGGCGTAACATTCTTCAGTAAGCATTGACATGGGAGATCTGTTAGGTTAAAAAGCTATAACAGTTTTTTTTAAGTCTATTGATGAGGAGTGTGTTTGTTCCAGCTGTAAGTGCCAGGGCCAATTGCTGCCAGAACTGTTACTTCTCACCCAGCATCTAACTATATTCTTTCTCCTCAGCAGTTACAGGTGGCAAAGAAGTCTTTTCTTGGAAATCAGTTCTTTCTTTTAAGTATTATACTTAAAACCACTACTTAGGCAAACAGAGAGAAAATGTGCAACACAATGATGCAGCCTTTCCTGTCAGAGGTTGTCCAAGGGATTCTGCAGATGCAATTTGCCTCTTCACACAGCCTGCCATGTTTTGGAGGTGGGTGGGGGCGGGGGCAGCCTGCGATTGGCCAGCAGCAGGTTTTTCCAGTCCCATTGCTGTCAACTGGGCTTCCAGTTGTTCGCACTCCCATGAAAGGGGTTCACTGTCGGCAAGACGGGAAGATCCCAGCAGCAGGAATGGCCGGGAAAATCCTGTTTAGTTTCTGCTGGGTAATGGCTTCAGGTTGTAAGATGTTGCTTGATAAGAATAGATCAGAGAATCCATCCAGCTCACATCTTGGGTCACAGGCAGTTCCATTCTGCAATCTTCACACTCAAGAAATGCAGCAAATCATACAGGACAGCACAACCAGCTAAACCTAACAGTCATACATTCGGAAAGCAGCCATTCTTCAGAACAAAATAAGAACTAAATTTATCTTGTTTAAAAACAATGACAACATTTTATTGAACTATTTATTTTACATATTGCTGGTCAAATGCATAAACTGGTTTTTTCATTTACATTATTACAAAGATGAAGAGCTTGAGCATACTCAATGGAGAGATGATTGCACACACATACCGAAAAGGCATTAATTTAGGAAACAAGTTATTTTAAAACCGATTGCTTCAATGAACCAAAGCGTAACAAATGCAAATAGCACTGTTGTAATTTGCAGCTGTAAGGATATTAAACCAGCATTTTTGGACAGCATTTTTCTCAACAATCCTGATTGTGCTAACACGTACCCTGACAAGCAATTCAAAATTAATACTCTGAGCTTGCAATATTGTACGTCTATGGATGTTATAAGCTACATTTTCAGTACACAAAATTTGCAAACTGAAAGAACATGTACAAACATTGCCTAAACAAAATACTGACAGCCAGCCTCTGGTTCATTCCCCAAGGCACTTTGACCAGAGTCAACCTGCCTGATTTGAATGTAAACAAAGCTTGGCAGGTAACCATCAGTCATCAGTTAACTGCTACATTCATCATGGCAACACCTCTATCAGAGTCCACTTGCCAACTATGCAACACCCCCACTGATCAGAATCCACTTACCAATAAATTGGCACTCTCTTCTCATGAAATACAAATTGTTGCTCCCTTTATATCTGATATCTTTGCAAATTGTCCTAATGAGTGCAAGACAAAAAGCTTCAACATGAGTCTTTCTTCAGCAATATTCCAGTTCTGTACTTCCAAATGACTACTAATATTTAAACGATAATTCCAAATTAATTAAAAATATATATAGCAATGTAGCAGAATATTTATTCAAGTTATTTAAAGGTAGTGCAAATTATATGTAGATCCTCTTTAGTGTTATACAAGTTGGTTTATACAAAATATAAGTCAGATGACATGAGCATTGGGATTCATGACACTTATTTACAAATGTTTACAGGCCAGGATTAACGTACTTCATAGAATCCATATGTTGAGGAAAAGCCATTCGGTCCATAAAGTCCACACCAACTCTCTGACAGAGCATCTTATCCAGGTCCTCTCTACCACCTATTCCAGTAACTACACACATTCCCCATGGCTAACCGCCCTGACATATATATCTTTGGACACTAAGGGGTAATTTAGCATGGTCAATCCAGTTTACCTGCACAGCTTTGGTTGATTACCTTGATTAACATCCTTGCTGCTGGACTTCATATTCACCCTTCTATTTGACACCATTTCTAGCCCTAGGGCCTAAACAGTCAAGAAAGACAAGAGAATTAAGATCACTGGGAATAGCACCTTCTCCAGAGAAATGGAGCACAAAATCTAAGCTGACACTTCAATGTGGTGCTGAAGCAATGTTGCATTGCTGGAGGAGCCGTTATTTATAATGAGCTGTTAAACCAATGGCCCAGTCTGCCCTCCCAGGTGAACATAAAATAGTACC
Source organism: Sphyrna mokarran (assembly GCA_024679065.1). NCBI lineage: Eukaryota > Metazoa > Chordata > Chondrichthyes > Carcharhiniformes > Carcharhinidae > Sphyrna > Sphyrna mokarran. The sequence continues at coordinate 62,058,429 of JAGIQG010000009.1, forward strand.
ATTTCACAGGAAGTTCATCCAGCATTTAAGCGGCAGATCTAAAAATGATGATCTGATCATCAGTGCTTATTTTATCAGCACACTGTGGCATAGTGATCAGCACTGCTGCCTTATAGCTCCAAGGACCGAGGTTTGATTCCCGGCTTGGGTGATTGTCTATGTGGAGTTTGCATGTTCTCCCTGTGTCTGCATGGGTTTCCTCCAGGTGTTCAGGTTTCCTCTCTCAGTTCAAAGATATGCAGGTTAGGTTGATTGGCCATGTTAAATTGCCCCTCAGTGTCTCAGGATGTGTATATTAGAGGGATTAGCAAGGTAAATAATTGGGATTAGAGGGATAAGGCCAGGGTGGAATTGTTGTCTGTGCAGACTTGATGGGCCAAGTGGTCTCCTGCATTGTCTGAATCCTATGATCATCACCATATTGCCATTTGTGCGAGTTTGCTATGTGCAAATTGGTCATCGTACTTCCCTGAGAACACTGACACTTCAAATGCAGTTCATTGATTTTAAGAACATTTGAATGTTTCCTGAGATCATTAAAAAGTGCTAAATGGAAGTTCTTCTCCTCTCCACCTCCCCCCCCACCCTTGCCCCCCAGGATCATTCAAGATTACTTTCAAAATCAGGGATACAAATTTTCCTCACCTCTGCAAGGCTATGCAAGGACAACCTATTGTCCTTGCATTAGGGATCATTTCTCCTTGTGGCCCTAATATCGTCATATAATCCCTTCAGTGCAGAAGGTGGGCCGTTTGGCCCATCGAGTCTGCACCGACTCTCTCTGAGAGGGTACAGTAACAGGTTCTTTCTCTGATGGGGATCCCAAATGGGAAGCATGACAACTACAAACTCAGATGAATGCTGTATCTAATTTTCCTATTGGGAATTTAAGTGGTCAGAAAATAATGCAGGCAGGGAGTTTGTCCAAATTTTTAATAGATATTCCCTATGGGCAAAACCCCTCACAAGAGGCATCAAGTGCTGCCAATCACCCTTATGTCACAAGTTGACGTTCCTTCACAAGAGGCCAGAAGAGTCCAAGTAAAGCAGGGTATGTTGGCAAACTGGATTCTATTTGAACAGTGGATTTGAACCTCTTTAAAACCGCTTAAGTCTAAAACGAAAGACGGAGGAAAGCCAAAATTAAATGAAACAGCAATTCCAGCTGGGATTCAAACCAAAAATATGATCAAGATTAACATCTTTCATCCGTTTTTTTACATTTGGTTGGCCTGAGTTTTTTTTTCATCTTCCCGCCCAGTTATACTCAGTCACCCTCCTTCAGCCAGGAAGGTGAACTAGTCTGTTACTATAAGCAATGGGCTTCTCCTGGTCATTAAGGGCTGGCTGGCAGGAGCTATAATTCAAGTCAGACAGACTGCAATCAGTCTCTCCCACCGGCCCCTCCCCCCACTAAATGGAGCACTGACTTCTGTGTGTTATTTGATCTAGAGGCACTGGTCTGAGTCCAGACAAAACAGACCCAAGTTCAAGTGCAAGGCCGCCTAAAGATCTGAACTCACAGCCTTACATCTGGGAGTCAAATACTCATGGCTGAGCCTCCAGCTTGAAATAATTCATCTCAGTAACTCATTGTTAAACATGTTCAGGCAACAGAATAATTTAGAGTCAAGGTTCAAAATGGCTGAGGCTGGTTTAGATAACTTCTATTCCTTTAAGCTATTCAACTTCGCTGCTTTTATGTTGTGTAGATTTTAACAATGGTACAAAAAAAAGCAGGGACCGAAAACAGGCTATCCCTGTAATCGCTTGTAAAAGCCGTTTCTGCCTGTAGAAGGAATTTAACCGTGCTGATTCTGAATGCTCTGGAATTGCTTTATAACTTATTGCTGGAATGTGACCCGAACTCCCACTGAAACACACCAGACAAGAAGGCAGAGTCACGTTCCACGGTTTTGTGCAGCTTCTTGTTTGAACTTGGCATGCGTCTGCCACTGAGGAATGTTCCTGTAGATAGGCGACAGTGATTTGTCAGGGTAGTTGTAAAAGACAATACAGTCGCAGACTGACAGTAATCTATGGCGAGTGGAGCTCTGGGTTGACAATGCTGCTGGAAATGAGCTCACTCACAGCGCCAATTCAACGCTCTGCACTTTAAGAATATCATCACATGGAGAAATTTTTATTTTTTTTTCGCTAACGCAGACAGTTGGATCTTAATGAACGAAAAGCGCCAGGCGTACAGCGGATGGAACCGATCTGTGCCTGGTTCTGCCCCGGGGCGTGTGTCTGCTACAGTAATGAAAACAGCTCCAGCACAAGCACATCTGGGGAGATGCCTGCTTCTTTTCATTTTGCTTTATCTGTCAGCATCCCCCACCCCCTAGCCCTTCAGAGACGCCCCCTCCTCCACCAAGGCGGAAAAAAAAGTGTTTACTAACTAACTATAATCCGGTCACTTGTGCAACCAGTCCAGGGCGAGATCCAACAGCTTGATAAATTCTGCTGGGGTGTGCTTCCGAGAGGGCGAAGAATTAACGGTCAGAGGAAGTGCTCGACACCTGCAGAATGGCGAACGATTCGTTACACAAAGAGCATATTGAGCAAAACAGATTTAAAGATACAGAGCCTCTTTGTGTGCCCGCATAAAGTTGCACATTGTTAAAAAGGGTCAGCGCTCAAAGCCTACATGGCAGTCTCGTCTCTTTCACCATTCTTCATTTTTTTTAAAAAAAGGGACAAATTCAGTGAGATAAGCTGGAGGAACCACGCAGTGACTGTGCCAAGGCAACAACATCCTCCACAGAATGCCTGTGTAAAATAATTCTTTCACAGCGTTGCTGTTAAATATTCATGGTCCGAAGGGCTTTTACTGCTAGACTGTCCACGAGGAAACCACAGCTACGGAGTTGGTACACATTCTGGGGAAGCGATTACACAGGGGGGGAAAAAAATCTTTCCTCATGATCTTTGGCAACTTTGGAACAAAATGAGATCAGCTCAAACGAATACTTTCAAGGGAGGTTAGAAGTAAGGGTTTGGTTTCGAAACCAAATTGTTTATTCATTAGCTGTAAATTGTAGGAACAGAGTTGGTCGTTCAGTCCCTCTCCGCAACATAACTCATAACCTGTTCACAGATCCAGTGCGTTATTATAATGAATGTTGCAATAACTTAACCAATGCACTTTTAAGTATCACAATGCTTTTCATTTGCATTTGTTTCACAACAGGATAGGGTCTCTGCTAAAACCGTCCACTGTTTGACTAGGGTGAGCAACACAATTCAGGATGTTCGTAGAATCCCTACAGTGCAGAAAGAGGCCAGTTGGCCCTTCCAGCCTGCACTGACAACAATACTACCCCACCTATTTACCTTGCTAATGTCCCTGAAGCAATTTAGCATGGCCAATCAACGTAACCTGCACATCTTTGGACTGTGGGGGGAAACCAGAACATCTGGAGAAAACCCACGCAGACACAGGGACAACATGCAAACTCCACACATACAGTGACCTGAGGTCGGAATTGAACCCAGGTCTCTGGAGCTGTAAGACTGCAGTGCTAACCATTGTGCCACCGTACTTCATCCAGTTAAAAAGCCTGCCTAATAGGCTGGCACTACTTTCACTATTATTGAGTTGATTTTGGTTTTCGATAATTCTGCTTTTGTGGCAGTTGGGTAAATCTAACATTTTTTATGTTGATTGTGATGGAGAACAAACTGATACAATGTATTAAAATGGTTTCAAATAAGCTGCATGTGTGCCTTGCTAAATGAATGCAATATATACGTGTGTGTAGATTTTTGAATATATATATTCACAGACAAAAAACTTTGCTGATTGATCTTAAAAGCAGTTGAACACAGCTGTTGAACTGTTTATGCCACCATGTGAATTTGTATGATGTATCAACAGTATAAATCTTCTGCAACGACCAGTTTAAGTTACATTGTGATTGATCTTACACCTGTTAAAATAAATGATAGCGCAGCAGCAAATGCCTCCAGTTTGGGCTCAGCAACCTCATAGCCCCAATGACTCTGATGGTTGGACCTTAGAGGTTTTCATAGGCCTACCACTGGGCATTCAAAACATTGACCAAAACATTTAGGTAGCTGGTTGTAAAATTCATAAAGAAGTCCAGAGGCTTGTATGGTTAAACAAAGTGTTTATTAATAACACAAAACTATATGCACACACACAATCTTATCTTCATTTCAATTTCTACCAGACTCACTCCTACACGCTACTACTCCCATGTGACTATATATCATAATGTGGGCAGTAGTCTTCTCAATTCCACATCAACCTTTACTGCTCCGAACATTCTAATACTAACAGCCCTGTTTTAATACCATGCACTCGGGCCTCTTATTGATACTTTAGGATACAACTGGTCAGCCATTGCACCATTCAGCAACAGCAATTAGTTTTGTGAAGCTGGGAGGAAGTCTGAGCAGCTGTTTAGAAGTCCTTTTACAAAATGAGTTGCTTGCCTCTCTCTGGGTCCTTATTGAGCCCCCTTCCACCTTCCCCCCTTTGATTCCATGTTCATGGAATCAACGAATGTTGATTCTACAGTGCAGAAGAGGCCACTCAGTCCATCAATTTGCACCAACTCTCTGATTCTCTGAAAGAGCACCTTACCCAGGCCTATCCCATACATTTACCATGGCTAATCCATCTAATTTACACATTCTGGGACACCAAAAGACAATTTATCAGGGCCAATCCACCTAACCTGTACAACAGTGAGAGGAGACCAGAGCACTGAGAGGAAACTCACAGAGACATGGGGAAAACATGCAAACTCCACACAGACAGTTTGATTTCCAACTCTTTAAAACATTATTCCAAGAATATTTTGGAATGAGGAGGAACAGGAATTCCAATTCCCCATTTTGGCACTACTCCCTTTCCCAGAGCGTACTCAATGCCCCCTCCCCTCGTCATCTAAATGGTCTAAACATTAATCCTGGAAAAGGCTAATCTCCCTGTGGAAGTAAACTTGCCTGGAATATTTAAAATGAGGCTAAAACCCTATCTCCTTTCTGCCCTCAGGCCATAGACCCCCTTGCTTAGCTGTATATTGCTGCTCCAAAGTATACATCTTTAATGCTGATCTTAAAACAGTGTTTACACTTATCTGGATGAGAGATTCTTGCTCCATACTGCTCTAATCATTTGCAGGTCAGGGCCTTTCTAATGTATTTGATCAAATTCCCGCAAAAGGATGCCAGATTTTTCTTGAAACTGAAGCTCTAGATTTCTTCGAGGCACAAATGCATCTCCCTGCAGTGATGGTTGCTCTGAGCTTCTCAGAATAATTGTAACCATCCCTCAGTAATGGCAGTTGCAAAATTCCTAGACTAACTCTCAGATTTCCCTATAATTGATGCTATAAGCTTCCTGTGTTTCAGCCTCTCTAGACGGTCTCTATGGTTACAACTTCAAATTTCCCCACACCATTAAACTTTCAATGCTTCTAATTTCCTACAGTAAGGCAACAAAAGATTACTGGATAGGGACATACCAGGCTTTCTGTATAGCTAATCTCCTGATTTCCCCAGCTTCCTGTGATGATCTTTCTTTTTCCCTAGTGGACACTTGAAAGCTCCAACCTGGCAAACATCCAGCATATTTATGCATTTCTGAGTCCCCATTTTGTTTCAACTGGAAACCCTTGTGAGGTTCAACTATGTATACAACCGGGACTGTTTCAGCATTGAAGTCTCTCACTGGCAAGAATGTCATTGCTGACATGGCAGTAGCGTGCGATCCTTGGCCCAGTTGCTGTGTCACAATGATTGATGGGTTACGGGGATTTACACTGCTGCTCTCGAATGGAATATTGCACAGAAAACACACTCAGTTGTGCAGTGCAGTCGATCAGTGAAGTTCTCCAAGCAAAATGTAGCTCTGATGGTGTACATACATAATTACGTGTAATTCGATATGATAGATATCCACTCATGAGAATGAACTCAGTGACTTCTATCCATGGGCAATTAGATCATTGCTATTCCATATACATGAAGCACTATTTAAAGAATCATCAATTCTACAGAGGGCCAGGAATTGAGCTTTTTAAACAAACATTTATTCCAGTCTTGCATCTCCAAGCCAAGCTGTGACTGGCTCAGTACTTCTGCCCAGATCTTGATTCATGACTAATTGAGAATGAAATACAGTTGTCTGAGAGGAGTTTGAAGAAAACCGACCTTCAGCCTGATTTAGTAGCTTATTGCTAAAGTTTATGAATCAATTGTTGAACATGTGTCTTGCAATAAAATGCTGCTGCTATTTCACTTTGTTTCCTGTTCAACCATTCTGGGGGCATTTGTGTTAAATCGGAGGCTAATAGGTGTGTAAAAATAATGTTATATCAGCCTCTAAAGAAGTAAATGATTATGAAAGTCTATTTCTATCTGATTGTTATTTAAAAGCTCCTGAAGCATCCCAATGCCGCAATTAAAATATTATACAAGCATGGTTTCCAAAGTTTTCCTTGTTTCTTTTTCCACCTTTGAAATAAGTGGTCTAACTGTCAAATCTAACTCTATAGTAATGAGCAAAGTATAAGTGCTAAGATACTGATGGTAACGTCAGTAACAAAGTGTCACTGGTGACAACCGTGGATTAAGGTACATTGTGGTCGTTTGGTTACTGCGCTGAAGAATAACTATCCGTGTAACATTCTTATTTGCAGCATTCCTTCAGCCTGACTCGCAGCAGTGAAGTACAATGCTGAGTTTCTCCAATCCCGCCAATTCCAACGTTACTTAATCAGTTTGTAAAACAGTTGCTCCCCATTCAAGCAGCAGAGACGTTTGGAAACAGCACAGTGTAGCCTAGTGGTCAAACAGCAGCGCTCACGAGAAGGATCGCAACTCGGGTTTTGCAGTCTGGACTCCAAAACTCCGACAGTCAGCCGCACAAATACATCCCAACCAGAAAAAACAGCTTCAAGCTAACTTGGGGAGATTTTGGATTCCTTTTGTTTTTGAATTCTGCGTACAAATGTAATGACTGAAGTAAGACGGTGTTGCATTCTAAATGTAGGTGAAAAACTTCCAGTTGTACGATACTTCTACGTGTGTTTCTGATGGAAATGTTACAGCTGCTAATGTTTCAAAGAACAAGCCCGCTATCGTCATCATTAGGGTTGCCAACTGTGATTAAATATATTCCTGGAAATTTCACCACATTGCCATGCCTGATACTTCAGCAATTCAGCGGCCAACCACGTCCATTTTTGTAATACTCTGCCTTCCTGCACCAACTGGGAAGCAAAAAAAACTCATTCCTCAACTGGATGATGTTTGGTTGTTATCCAAACAGCCTTTCCCCCGCCCCTACTTCCAATAATTTTATATCCGGTAAAGAAAAATGTAACTTTTCTTTTAAAAAGTGCCCTTGTGATTTTTCTCCAAGGTGCATACAAGTGTCCTCAATTCCTGGATGCTCCAGGCCAATCCTCTTGGCAACACAGCAACTCAAAGAATTGCTCAAAGAATATGGACCTTTACGGTCCAGATTGGTGCCTTTTAGGCAGAGTCTTTGGCCAGTCTGATTATTAAGAAGTTTGTGAATTTCAGCAAGGTCTCCTCCAAACAAATTAAAATCAGGAAATCTGCTTCAGTGCAAGTTTGGGTTGGATGCAAAGGAAGGAACTAATAAGTTCAGGACAAGTAACAGACCGCCCCCTTGTGGAGTGGAGACAAACATGGTTGTACTGGGGATGTACGCCCAGTAAAAAAATACACGTTGGAAAGATCATGGAACAGTGGTTTGGGATATTGCAAAATGACAACACTAGTTTGATAGTGGAGTGTCCCATCATGGTTGGAGTTGTGGTATATTGCTGGGACAGAAGGAGAAGCAGCTTACTTTGCGTACTCTTGCTTGGGAATGCTTGTGGCCGACACAACGGGCAAGTCAAAGCATGTCCCTCATAAGAGGCGGTTAACTAAAATTGAAACCCATGTAATTAAAGGCAATTATTGACTTGGTAGGAAACTGGCTAAATGGCATGATATAGAGAGTTGTAATACTGGGGAGGTACTCAAATTGACAGGATATGACTAAGTGGTGCCCTGCAAGCATCTGTGTTGGGGCCTCAACTATTCACCGTATTTATTAGTGACTTACCTAATGGAATGAAAAGCGACCTAATACAAAAAGTAGGCAGCATTTGAAGAAGCTTCAACATGGCAAATGGATTCCAACGTGGACAAAGATGAGGTCATCCACTTTGGACTTCAGAAAGATAAAACCAGTTACTTTAAATTATAAAATGCTAGCAACTGTTGAGTCCAATGATATTTGGGAGTGCAGGTACATAGATCATTGATATGTAATCAACAGGTGCTGAAGATAATTAAGAGGATAGTGGAATGTTAGACTTTGGGCTGAATTCCCCCCAAAATGACTCAATATTATTTCCAGTTGGAGAAGTGGTAAGAATTCCACCAGGTTGGTAGGCACAATCCAAACTGCAACTTATCCACACTTAGGCATTTTTTTGAGTTGGGGCGAATACCATCGGCAAAGAGATGTGCAGCACCAAAAGACATTGGCAAGACTGAATCCTCAGAGACCGAAAAACAAACCAGACTACATTGCTGCAAGGTGTAGGAAGAATCCCAAAAGGGGTTCTCCCCACCACAAATCAGATTTGGCCCATCTTGCATGCTTCTCTGGTCATAATGATCTCAAAGTTCAGTTGAAGGTTCACGTCAATCTCAGAGACATCACGATCCCTGCAGACATGAGCACCAACCTTTCAACCCAAAGGTGCAAATTTCCAATCCCCAACCATCCCCAACAGCATCAGGCCCCATCCATCCTCACTGCTTTGGTGCACATCTAAAGTGAACGATACCCTATGGGGTCATCTATGGGTCTGCCCCTTCAGGGACATCCCAGGCCCCACTCTCTTCAGGCACACCATTCAAACTCCACCTACATTAGTGATTACCTTCAAGCCCCACTGCTTGCCAATGCCACCCTGGCACTGCTAATTAGACAGTGCCAGGTTAGCAGTGCCAGGGTACTACCCAGTCAAGTCCCTAACCATTTGGGGGCTACAATGGAAACCAATGGTGATTCCTGTCAGCTTCTCATTGCATCAACGGTTTGGTAAATATCAGGAGCCAGGCGAATCTGGCTGAAACCTAATTCTGCATATCTAAATTGATTTAAATATGCTAATCTGATTAGTGCTCGCTGGGCATGAGCAAGAGAATGTTGCCGTAACGGTGCAGGAAAAATCCCAAAAGGGGGTTCTCCCCTGCACAAAACACATTTGGACCATCTTGCACGATTCTCTAGTTATAACGCCACTTGCACCAAGTGTGTGGGACCAGAGATTCATCCTCTTTATATTTCGATGACTAGAATATGAGGGGTTATAGGTCTAGTTCCAGTTATACAAAACCCTGATCAGAATACATCTTTAATACTGTGAGCAGTTCACAGCATCACACTTTAGGAAGAATATACTGGTCTTGGAGGGTGTTCAGGTTCAATCTTATTAGAATGATATCTGAACCCCAAGAGATAACTTATAAAAAAAAGATAAGAAAGGGATGATTTGATCAAAGTATTCAAGATATTAAGGGGAGTGAAAGACAATTACTTCTGAGAATTTACAGCAGTGTGCATAATCTGAAATTAGAAAACATGATTTCATGCAAAGCTTGAGTAAAAGTGTACAAGAACGCAACTGTAAATTTTAATCTGAGAAATAAATTTTTGTTATCAAAAGGTGTTAAAAGAATTTAGGGCAAAGGTGCATTTGAGAAGTTCAGTCAACAATGAATGGTGGAACCATGGCTCATGGTGCTAAAATGGCCTGTTAGGTTCCTACATTAAATAACTTTCTTGAGGATTCCTAACTATAGGAAATGGTTTGAGACTATCATGGTACATTTCACATTGCACCCTCACAGACAATTGGAAACTTTCAGCACATCAATCTGGTTCACATTCAGTGCAATACTTTAACAACACTTCACCACGCAGTTGGCCATTGTACAACTGTACGCAAGCTTAGTTAACTGATTTCTGTCCAAACACATATTCCTTGTGTCAAGAGTCTTGTAAGTGGAAAGGACTAAAGGGTTTTCTTTCCAACTAAAGTTCAAGCTTTTTAGAATAAAAAATGGAAGAAAATTTGATGCAATAATTCCCATTTTGATTCTCTACTTGCCATCAGCTACTGTTTTTCCAATCCCACTCTCATTCTAATGCTAAATTACATTCCATATTATTTGTTTTAGTCAAAAATTCAATGTACCACACAACAACATTTACTATCAAAACTCAAGAAAAAAGGAAGCACAAAGCTAAGCTTTAGGTAGAAATGACATGAAGGTTCTTTTTCAATGGAATGATTTGTAAGAGGTCCTGCTGAGGGAATAGTTTGTGCCATCGACAACAGGGTCTTTCTTGGATTTCAGTCCAAAGCTGAACTCACCGAACATGTCGGAGCCAATCCAAACACCAAATATATTCTAGCGTTTTATTAGGAAAGTCTTTAAATGTACGACCTCTTTGTGTAAGATTAAATCAGCAGCAGTGATTTAGCTTCAGAGGTTCTTGACTTGATATGAACTCACCCATTCCCATTGAATCCAATGTAGCTGGCACAGAGTTGAAATCATGACCGTATATGCAATACTGTGTGACACTTAAAAAGGACTTCTCTATTCAGCTGTCTGTTGTGGCTGGTAAACAAGAGTGGTCATTGTGAGGGGTATCTTGCAGAGATGGCGTAGTTAGGAATTTCCCAACAGCTGCATGCCCACATTGATTGGAGAATGAGCACTCCTCTCCTGTCCTGCTCTGGAGATCGTGACCTCTGCTGGGGTGTGGCTCAAGGTGTCATCAGCTCCAGGTAGCAAATAGCAATTCAACAATGACAGCTATTTCAGCACAAGAGACTTAACAGCTGTATTTGAATCCATTCACAGACGGACACTTTTCAGTGGTTTCACTTTCCCATTCTGAAACCCAGCAGTGTTGAAGCCAACCCACAGCTAAAGCAGCGCAGGACTTGGGGGAATCAAATCTAAAGGCTATTAAACTACATGGGTTGGCATCAGTCCACAGTCTTTAGAGAAGCTGAGCTTTATTTTCATAGAATAGAATCCCTACGATGCAGAAAGAGTCCATTTGGCCCATCACCAGTAACAATTCCACCCGCGCCCTATCCTCGTTGTCCTGTGTACTTACCCTGCTCATCTCCCTGACACTAAGGAGCAATTTAGTATGGCCAATCGTGCACATCTTTGGACTATGGGAAGAAACCACTGCACTCAAAGGAAACCCATGCAGACATGGGAAAAATGTGCAAACTCCATACAGTCATCCAAGGCTGGAATCAAATCTAGGTCCCTTGCACTGTGAGGCAGAAATACTAACCACTGTGCTGTCCTGTACAGTATCTTTCTCTTTTCGAAGCAGGCTTTTCTTCTATTTTCCATTGTATAGGGAATTAAACTGGATGCCTGTCGAGCATCTGGTCTGGTCAATAAGAAGTTCTGGTCAATGAGATTGCTTGGCCTGTAGTGCACAGGATGCTATAATTTCAGCACATCACTGACACTGAGATAACATTTCAATAACAGCTGCCAAGAAGGTAATATACAACTTATACACTTGGAAACAAATGAAAAAAAAAATTAGGAACAGTATTTAAATGGATGACTGATTTTCTATCACTCAACTTGAGGTACCATTAGGACAAGTTTCATTCCCATGGACATTCTGAGGTGAACTACCATGGCAAATGTTAAAGTCTCATAGGATTTAAAGAGGATTAATAATAATGGATTTAGAAGACTGACCACAATCCTCTGTCCTCTTAATTAAATGGCTGAGGGAGATGAGCTGCGACTATGCATAAACATTGGCACAGTGGTTAGCATTGCTGCCTCACAGCACCTGGGTTCAATTCCAGCCTCAGGTGACTGTTTGTGTGGAGCTTGCACATTCTCCCCACATCTGTGTGGGTTTCCTTTGGGTGCTCCACGTTACTCCCACAATCCAAAAATGTGTAGGTAATGTGGATTGGCCATGCTAAACAGCCCTTAGTGTCCCAGGATGTGTAGGTTAGGGAGATTAATGTGATAAACACAAAGGTTTGTACGGAGAGAGCTTGAGAAGGATTGTTGTCAGTGCAGTCTCAATGGGCCGAATGGCCTCCTTCTGCAGTGTTTGGATTCTGTGATTCTATGATAAACTGTGGAACAAAGAACAAAACAGCATGGGAAACATGCCCTTCAGCCCAACGAGCTCCCCCAAGGAGCAACAAATATCTTGGTAACTGCACAGACACTTCTAGAAATAGCTCTCAAATATATCTGCACTTAGAAATTCAGACTGGGAAATACAAAGAACAAAGAACAAAACAGCACGGGAAACAGGCCCTTCGGTCCAACGAGCCCGCACCGCCACCTCGATGTTCCCACTTCTACATGCAATCCCTGTCCATGTTTATAGATCTATGGATTAAAAACCATATATAAAAAAAAATACTGCCGTGCACATTTTTTTGCTGCAAGTTGCGGTGTGTTTGGGGTTGGAGCAGATCATGGGGTGGGGGGTGGGGGAGAAGGCAGGGTGCACATGATGGTTTTTGTTAGATAATAGTATGCCTTAAGCAAGGCTATGGGACAAGTGCTGGAAAATAGGGTTAGAATTGTTAAGTAGCTGTTTTTGACCAGTGCAGATACGATAGACCAAAGGGCCTTTATTGTGTTGTAGAACTCTGACTTATTTACATTGTTGTTACAACATCTAAAAGGTAAAGGTAAAACTGCATAGTCCCAAATGAGCAAAGGCTGTGACTGAGAATCATCACGTCTCAGGTGAGGGGCAAGGTTGAGAAGGCGGTGTGCTTTCATGAATAACCTCATGAAATTGAAATTGAACCCAAGCTGTTGGTGTTGCTTTGCATCACAAACCAGCTTTCCAGCCAGTTGAGCTAAACCAACTACATCTCTTACTGCATTATTGCTCTCACAGTATTGATACAACATTCTCACCACAACATTCTTAACATCACCACCTCCCTCCGCCCCATCCTTCAAATCCTTGAAGTTACAGGTTCAGGTGGTCAGAAAGCCTTTTAAGCCTTCTAGATCTCATTCGCCATTCTGTTGACAGAGTGATAGACTTTGTTGCTCTTGGTTTTTCCTGTTGGCTTGCTGGTTGACTTGGCAAATGGATGTGCTTTCATTCATTTCTTCCATTCCTTCCTGTTGAACTGCACTTGATCGCATGGATGCTGCATCAATTGGTGGTTGCTGCTACTCTAACTCTAACTTGGGGGGTGGATGGACATTGTGTTCATCTCTTTGTTCCTTCTTGCTGTTCTTTCATCATGTGGGAGCTCTCAGTGAATATGTACATTCAATTTCCAATAGTGGAACCTTCATTCCTGCCCTTTACACAAATTTTAGACAAATATTTTGATTACTTTCTTTTCCAGTTGTTTTTCGAGCTTATAAATCTTTTCAGTTGGCTCAGCAGCTACTCTGATAAGTTGAGTTGATTCTGAAGGACTATTGGCTGTAATTTCAATTGTTTATTTCCTTGTTCATTTCTTGTCTTCTCACTGTGTTTCAGTGCACTATTTTGTCACTGCCGATAGCTCCAATGTAGCCTTTTCTGTTATTTTAAAACTCCTCACGGCTTTTCTTCAAAGAGTCTATCAAAGCCACAACTTCTTTTGAGTACCTTTGCTGGCTGCTGTTGTACCTGGCTGTACAACTGGTTGAATTTTCATTATTCCTGGCTCAATTTGCCACATGTGGAATTGAGGATCTTTATGACCTCCTGCTGCCTTTGTGACATCTCCAAAACTCATTTGTTCTTGAACAGTTTGGTTCATTGAAGACTTTGGTTTATCAAAGGTGCATATTTAACTTGAATCTTGCACTTTAAATCTTCCAGTTCACTTTCATACAAACACTTTTTTGTATTTATGTCTGCCTTTTCTTGCTCCACCTGCTGCAGGGTTGGTTCTTTGTCATTTGCCAGCAGTTGCTGATATGGTCCTACAAGCACATTGAGGTCTTCAAAAGATATTCCTTTTGGCACTTCTAAAAAGTTCCTTGCCTTTCTGACACTGCCACTTGGTTACTGCCTTTTGCTCATTTGCTAGGCATTTTCCACACTTCTTCACACTTTGAGATCAAAATATTTGTCAAAGGCTGTTAATAGTTCCAAGGCTGGTTGCACATTCATTAATGCTTTGCATTAGGATGACATGATTTACAAGATCACCAACCAAAATTAACAGACAATAATCTGGGCTTCCCCTGATTTTTATTTTACTGAGATCTGATGTATTCCAGCAATGTGCAAAGTTGCTTCTCAAAGATGCCACTTTTTCTGTTGGTTTGGTCTTTGGTTAAATCCCAATTGATGTGCTCATTTTGATTTTTTATCCAGCGTCATTTAATATTTTTATGCAGTTACAGCTTTAAATGGTGTTGTACTTTTAAAAATGGCTGTGCAGTAACCGTTTATTTTCAAAATTTTAACTTTGCACAAAAGCATCAAAACAAGAGGCTAAGGCCATCTAGAGTTTTTTTTAAATGAGAGAATTTCGCTGGAAGGCAAATTTTATTTTGGTCCTGCCTTAAGTTTTAAAAACTTTCTCTGGAACTTTTCTTGGACTTCAAGATGGCATTGTCTTTGGCTCTGACACAAAGTGATTTCCCACACTTGATCATTTTGGCAAGTTTAGCGTGTTCAGCAAAATGGTAACAGTGCATTTTTTGAAAGAGATTTTTAGTAATAGCTGCTTGAATTAACTGACTTCATTCTCTCAGCTCTTTGCTATGATGAGAAAGAGGCATTAGAATTTAAAGTTATGCTTGCCATTTTCTGAGCGATACATTTGAGAGATTTAAATAAGCAGTTCTTTTTAAATCTTCTTACAAATTCAGAAGTCACATGTGTGGATTCCCAACTGGTGAATCTAGTTTTGGTAACAGGCTTTCCTTCAACAGTACCACTGACACTGAATTAAAGAAGGGGTTCTCAGGACTAGTTGCAGCCTGGAAATTTAAAAGATTTAGTTCACCCTTGTAGAATCTATCAACTCTGCACACTGAAGCTGCTACAATAAGGATTAAATATCTGCCTACAGCTTCTGGGCTTTTCTCTGTTTCTTAAACTCAGAATGCTTTGTTAAACTTGTTCTCAGTCTTCCAGCATTATGTTTTTTCAGCATTTTAGCGAGATTTTGATTTCCTCCTGCCTCCATGTTGGGAGAGTGTTGGTGACAGAACAGTGCATGTTAAAAAAGTCTTTATAGTCTTTGTAGGTTAACTGTAAGTGTGAATTCTCCCATCTGGGACTAAGTACCTTGGCGGGGCAGAAATGTGGTGTATTTTCCACTGCAGAGGCCGACAGACAAATATGTCATATCTTCCAGCCTCGACCTCATTAATTATGCAACCAATTGTTTTGTGCCATATTCTGTGGCAGGGCAGGCTTAATGCCGCATAATGTCCCATCCAAACCAGGCACCATATTGAAAAGACACCTAAACCCAACATCACTGACCTACTATTGAAGGAAGAAGGATCTCTGAAACTGAAGGTAGATTTCCAGAAGCACTTGAAGACTGGATGAGGACCTCCTGAGAAAGATGATGATGTCCAGCAATATTGACTTCTTCCAGGACACCAAATATGGAAAATCTGGCTATAGATGCACTGACCATCCCACCTATTGCTGGGATGTTCCCAGGTCCAGTGTTGACAATGGTCTCCACAACTGAACTCTGGATGCAGATTCAGGCATTGTTCAGGTGAATCATGTTTTTCCTGACTTGTTTTGCACCAATTTATTTTCCCAATGGTGTCACAGATAATCAGGTGGTCAGGCCTTCATTGCCATTCCATTAGAGAGATGCTAATCAGTTTCACACTCACCTCCAGTATATTTCCAGATCTTCCATGGTGGACACCAGTGGAAGATCCCCAGGAACTTGACACAAGCATTAAACTGAATTTTGGTCTCCCCGGTGAGTTCTCTTCCCCCAACCTGACCATTAAACCCTCCAGCAGGAGCATGGGAGATTTCCACACCAAGTCTTTATTAAGTACTCAAACTATTTATACATGTACTGATTTAATTTATTATTGTCACATGTATTAACATGGTGAAAAGTATTGTTACTTGCGCACTGTACAGGCAGAGCATATCGTTCACAGAGAAGGAAACAGCAGAATTTAGTGTTACAGTCATAGCTAGAGTATAGAGAAAGATCAACTTAATACAAGGTAAGTCCATTCAAAAGTCTGACAGCAGCAGGGAAGAAGCTGTTGAGTCGGTTGGTATGTGATCTCAGACTTCTGTATCTTTTTTCCGAAGGAGGAAGATGGGAGAGAGAATGTCCAGAGTGTGTGGGGCCCTTAATTGTGCCGGTTGCTTTGCCGAGGCAGGGGGAAGTGTAGACAGAGTCAGTGGATGGGAGGCTGGTTAGTGCGATGCATGCAACCATTTCCATGTTCTGATTCGAGTCAACACCAAACTAACCCCTGAGTCTGGATCATGTGCCTTCTTGAATCACTGTCATTGGAATGGCCCATGGGTAGGTGAGCCTGAAGGTCGGTCTGAAATTAAGAACAATCCCAGTAAAGGAATCAGTTTAGGGCTCAGAATCAGCAGCAACTGGGGCGGCGGGGGTGGGGAGGGGGTGGTGGGGTTGGCGGGGTGGTTGTCGGACTTGGCAGCATGTTTTTATTAATCATGCTGCCAATTAGAACACCTCTAGTCTTTCAACCAGGTAAATAAACAAGAAAAGTTTATCATGTGGGTCACAGCTGTTGCTTAGATTTGGTTTCCCCTGAATCTGCAGCTTGTGCTGGCATTGGCTGCCTCAGGGTAAACCAATCCTGAAGTGTGGCCTCCAACATAAATTAAACCCATTAATTGAATATGCAAGAAGGCCTAATATCTACTCCAGGTGTGGGTAAAGGACAGCTTTTTAAAATCTTAACAAAGCAGCTCGCACACCTCTGATTACAATATGTGCAGGCATCTGCCGGCCATACTGGGAGCTTAGTAGGCCAGCTCATGCCTGAAAAATAGGATATGCAAGGCTGAATGTGTAGTTTCCTATATGCAAGGGATATTTATTTCAGCAAATACTCCAGTTAAAAACATTTAATAACAACATGTGAAAAAAAAACTATAAACCCAATTTATAATTCCAGGCTCCACACACAATTACCTCAATACACAGAATCCACTCTCTTTAACCACAGGCTAGTGGTCTTAAATGCTGTCATACGTTAACCATTAGCAGCATAACTCACATCAGTTGTAGGCATTTGACTTGTTCCCTAGACCTTGTTGACTTTATAATAACCTCAGCACCATCGTTGATAACATTAAACTTAACCAAGAAAGAGATTATGAACAAAAGGCTAACCAAAGTTCAAGTAAAAAAAAATCTAACAAAAGTCACCAGACTAAGACAGAAAGGGTACAGAATCTTGCTATGTCTTATACACATCTTTATAAACAAGATTCAAAATAAATAGATTCAATAATTCAAAGTTGGTGCCTCACATGCCCACTTAAAATAGGTCAAAAATTTAAGAGAATTCGATGGCACTGTACAATAGACTTTCCAACAAATGAAGTTTTATAGTTTATTTATTATGTCACAATTAAGCTTACATTAACACTGCAATGAAGTTACTATGAAAATCCCCTAGTCGTCACACTCCAGCACCTGTTGTGATACACGGAGAGAATTTAGCATGGCCAATTCACCTAACCTGCACATCTTTTGAACTGTGGGTCTGGTAGACTGAAGTGCATTTGTTTCAATGCAAGAAGTGTAACAGGTAAGCCAGATGAATTTAGAGCTTGGATTAGTACTTGGAACTATGATATTGTTGCTATTATAGCGACTCGGTTATGGGAAGGACGCGATTGGCAGCTTAACATTCCAGGATACAGATGTTTCAGACGGGATAGAGGGGGATGTAAAAGAGCTGTGGGAATTGCACAACTGGTTAAGGAGAATATCATAGCTGTACTGCGGTAGGACATGTCAGAGAGCTCATATGGATAGAGCTTAGGAATAGGTAGGGTGTAGTCACAATATTGGGAGTTTACTATAGGCCTCCCAACAGCCAACAGGAGATAGAGGAACAGATATGTAGGCAGATTTTGGCAAGTAACAGGGTTATTGTGGTGGGAGATTTTAACTTCTGTATTGACTGGGACTCACTTAGTGTTAGGGGCAGAGTTTGTAAGGAGCAATCCAGAAAGGCTTCTTGAAACAGTATGTATATAGTGCCATTAAGAAAGGGCCATACTGGATCTGGTATTCAGTAGGGGAGCAGTTTGGGAACAGTGATCACAATTCAGTAAGCTTGAAGGTACTAATGGATAAAGATAAGTGTAGTCCTGAAGTGAAGGTGCTAAACTGGGTAAAGGCTAATTACAACAATATTGGGCAGGAACTGAAGAATGTAGATTGGGAGCAGATGTTTGAGGGCAAATCAACATCTGGCATGTGGGAGATTTTCAAGTGTAAGTTGATAGGGGTTCATGACAGACACATTCTTGTAAGGATCAAGTCTTGGGAGAGTTTGAAAAAAAGCATTTGTCAAGACTCGGAGTCCAGGAACACATGAAGCTAGTGTGGAATATGGGGAAAGTAGAAAGAAACTTAAGCAAGGAGTCAGGAGGACTAAAAGGGGTCACAAAAAAATATTGGCCAGCAGAATTAAGGACAATCCAAGCCTTATTATACGTACATAAAGAGCAAGAGAATAGTCAGGGAGAGGATTGACCCACTCAAGGATAGGCGAGGAAATCTATGTGTGGAGTCAGAGGAAATTGACAAGGTATTAAATGAATACTTTGCATCAGTGTTCATCAAAGAGAAGGACTTGGTGTATGATGAGTCTGGGAAAGTGTGTGTAGATAGTTTGAGTCATGTTGAAGTCAAAAAGGTGGTGGTATTGGGTTCTTGAAAAACATTAAGGTAGACAATTCCTAGCCTGACGGGATATATCTCAGAATACTGAGAGAGGCAAGGGAGGAAATTGCTGAAGCCTTGAGAGAAATCTTTGTATCCTCACGGCTCCAGGGGACGTCCCAGAGGATTGGAGGATAGCCAATGTCATTCCTTTGTATAAAAAGGATAGCAAGACATACATCAGTTGGAGGCTTGGGCAGAGAGATGGCAGCTGGAGCTTAAACTGAACAAACGTGAGGTAATGCATTTTAGAAGATCTAATACAGATAGAAAATGTATAGTAAATGGCAGTAAATATCAAAAGTATTGATAGGCAGAGGGATCTGAATGTACAGGTACAAAGATCACTGAAAGTGGCAACACAGATGAAGGAAGTAATCAAGAAGGTATACGGCATGCGTTCCTTCATCAGCAGGGCATTGAATATAAAATATGCAAGTCATGTTGCAGCTTTAATGAACCTTACTTAAGCCATGCTTGGAATATAGTGATCAATTCTAGTTGCCACACTACTAGCAGGATGTAGAGACTTTGGAGAAGGTACAGAAAAGATTTAGCAGGATGTTGCCTGATATGGAGGGCATTACCTATGAGGAGAGGTTAGAGAAACTTGATTTGTTCTCACTGGAATGACAGAAGTTGAGGGGCGACCTGATAGAAGTCTACAAGATGATGAGGAGCATGGACAAAGTAGTTAGTCACAAACTTTTTCCCAGGGTCAAAGCATCAATTACTAGGGGACATAGGTTTAAGTGCGAGGGGCAAGATTTAAAGGAGATGTATGAGACAAGCTTTATTTTTTACACAGAGAGTGGTGGGTACCTAGAACTCACTGTCAGGGGAGGAAACCCACGCAGACACTGGGAGAATTTGCAGACTCTGCACAGAGTGCCCCAAGCTGGGAATCGAACCTGAGTCCCTGGCACTGTGAGGTAGCAGTGCTAACCACTGTGCGACTGTGCCCCTCAAGTAAAGAAGTTGGTATCATTCACTTCACTTTAACAGTAATGCCAATTTCCATCACTTCAGGAATA
Organism: Sphyrna mokarran; assembly: GCA_024679065.1. Classification (NCBI taxonomy): domain Eukaryota; kingdom Metazoa; phylum Chordata; class Chondrichthyes; order Carcharhiniformes; family Carcharhinidae; genus Sphyrna; species Sphyrna mokarran. The sequence goes on from JAGIQG010000009.1 coordinate 62,078,455, forward strand.
GGATAATCACCATTAATGGAAAAAATCTGCCCTGGTCTCAGCATTTCATTCCTTGTGCAGAAATGACCCATTCACACAATTGCAACCAGCTCAGTAACATTAGGCCTGTTCTTCTCAATGCCAGAAGTGCTAATGGCTGTCTGTATGTGGATAAATGCCAGTGTTTCATCTGGTTACGAAGCCTTCACCCAGCACATCCTCCCAGCAAACACACCAAGGCAAAGCTAAACCACTGAGTAAATAAAATTCCATTCTGTTGTCCGCTCAAGGAGTCAAAGATGGTCTCCAACACAAAGTGCCACACAACTACATAAACTACTTCATCCATTCACCAGCTGACACGTCACACAACAGACATTCTTGTAGCTCTAAACATATTTACAGGATATGTTTTTCTGAAAAGTCCTCATCATTCAGCTTTAATATAATGACGCTGTGGAGAGATATTTTCTGGAAGAAGTGGTAATTTGAGCAATACTATTCAAGTGCTCCTGTATTTATTTGCATCCTCTACAAAGGTTTTTATTTATTGGAAATCAGTGAAAAGTAAGAGCTCTGAATGAAAACACAAGCTGTTTCAAATGAAGACCTCATAATTTTTTTTTTATTCTAACCACCTTTTAAATGGATTGATGGGAAATCAATGAAACCTCTCACAGTTGAGGCTTTGAACCAGACTGAGATGAATGGCCTCAATCCATGTGGCTGCTAGTTTCATCATTACCTAAGGATGTGAGGATTTAGGATTGGACTTTGGGGATTTTTATGGCAGGGTGTATGCAGGAGGATGATTCTCAGGTTGGGAACCTGATGGTGGGGTTTGCAGAGGCATTCTTCCTTGACTAATCAGGAAGTGTAAGTGAGAGGACACATCTATTCTGTCAAGGGAAGGATTTCCAATTTGAGGGACTATGCCATGGGTGATAAGGGTGCAAAAGCTCTTGAAACTTTGAATTTTTATTGAACATAGGAAATGTAGCAAGAGACTTGGTGTAGGGTCCATTCATTCCTTAGAATAGACATAGGCAGCACTTGGTAAAAATTTATGATTTTCTTTATCTAATAAAACTCAAAATTATTTCTGCAGAAGCGAAGAGAGAGAGAGAAAGGGGAGGGTCTGGAAGGGTGGCAAGAGAAATTGGAGACTGGTTTTGCAATCACTGAACTCAGAAATTGCTGGTACGAATTGTGTCCCTAACTTTCATAAAAAATTCACAGCTGCAGCCATGAAAAGCCTTGTTCAATCGTTTCTGCTAGCATTGTATTTTCAAAGAATGCAGTCAATTTCTAAACTCATCCCAGAATTCCCAGCAGAGTTTTAAAATGTGGCCAAGCTAGTTTTAAAGCTTAGCACGAGTAGTTACATCAGTAGAAGTTTCTTAAAATGAAGCCTCTCAACTGAATCACCATTTAGAATGCTGTTTGTGGGTCGGAAGGATCAGGAATATTAGTACTGCTGCCTCACAGCGCCAGGGATCCGCGTTCAATTTCAGCTTCAGGTCACTGTCTGTGTGAAGTTTGCACCTTTTCCTCGTGTTTGCATGGGTTTCTTCTGAGTGTTTCGGTTTCTTCCCACAATCCAAAGATGTGCGGGTTAGGTCGATTGGCCATGCTAAGTTGCTCCTTAGTGTCAGGAGGATTAGTAGAGTAAATGTATGTGGTTACAGGAATAAGGCCTACATGGGATTGTATTCAGTGCAGACTTGATGGGCCAAAGGGCCTCCTCATGCAGTATTGGGATTCTATGATTTTATAAAAACAAGATCTCTACACAAAGCCAGCTTCAATGATAAGCTTGGCTTCCAGTCAGGTGGGAGCAGTCAAAGTTACCGAAGCAAGTAAGAAACCTACTGCTGAGTACTATGAACATGGGGATGTGATCCAATCACCAATTCCAGCAAGGTGGCTAAGCCTAAAGCCTAACCCTGGAGGTGGGATCAGAATATTTTAGATGCAGGAGATGTGGATTGGTAGTGGCAGGGAGACACTGAATGGGTCTTGCCAAGAAAACAGCTAACCTTTAGCCCGCAAACAGTATTCTAAATGGTAACTTTTTTTTGAAGTTACCCTCATTTCCCTTGAGCTATCAGGTTCCTTGAGTTTGGAAAATTCAGCCATGATTAAAGGTGGAAGAGAGATGAAAACAGTGGCAACCACCCTCATTGTAACATTCAAACAATAACATGCCTGACCCTGATCCACCTCCATTAAAAGGCAAAGTGAGTGACTGCCCTTGACATGAAGGCAGCATTTGACGAAGTACAGAATCAAGGAGCCCTAACAAAACTGGATTCAGTGGGAATCGGGGGAAAATCTTCATTGACTGAAGTCACGCCGAGCACAAAGGAAGATGATTGTGGTTGTTGGAGATCAATCATTGTTCCAGGTCATCACTCTACGAGTTCCTCTTTAATATGGATAATATTTGGTAACAAATATATATTTGGGCACAACAATTTTCAGCTGCTTCATCAATGACAATTTCCTCAAAATAAAGTCAGCAGTGGAGATCTTCATGATGATTGCAGAGTGTTCATTTGCATTTGTAATTCCTCAAATAATGAAGCAGTTCATGCATATGTGCAGCAAGACCTGGATAACACTCAAACTCAACCTGGTTAAATGGTATTTGCACCATATCAAGTGTCAGGTAATAACCATTTCCAACAAGTGAGAATCTAACCAGACCTCCTTGACATTACATAGCATTACCATCACTGAATTCCCCCAATGGCAGTTCATCACTGAATTCCCCCACTATTAACATCCTGGGGTCATCACTTATCAGAAACTGATTTGGATCAGCCATATAAAAATGGTAGTTACAAAAGCTGGGAAATCTATGGCCAATAACTCATTTCTTGTTTCAGTAAAGCCTGTCTGCCATCTATAAGACATAAATCAGTAGTGTGATGGAATACTCCCATTTGTCTGGGTGAGTGCAGCTCCAATAACAATCAAGAAGTTTGACAATATTCAAAACAAAACAGCCCGCTTGATTGCACTGCCCCCCACCCCACCCACCACCTTACCATTCATTCCTTCCACCACCAGCAGTGTGTACCATCTACAAAATGCATTGCATCGTGGAACAGCACAGTGGCAAAATGGTTAGCACTGCTGCCTTACAGGTCCAGGGACCCGGGTTCGATTCCTGTCTGCTCCTTTTCCCTGTGTCTGTGTGGATTTCCTCTGGGTACTCCAGTTTCCTCCCTGAGTCCGAAATGTGCAGGTTAGGTTGATTAGGGGTTAGTAGGGGTTATGGGAATAGGGATTATTGCCAGCACAGGCTCAATAGCCTCCTTCTGAACTGTTGGTATTCTATGAATTCTCAAGGTTTCCTTTGGCAGCAGCTTTGAAACCCATGACCCCTGCCACTGAGGACAAGGACAGCAGATATGTGGAAAATCTGCAAACTGTAAGACCCAGCCAAGTCACTTGTCACCTTGGCCATACCTTCACCGTCACTGGTTCAAAATCTTGGAAACCTTCCTGAGCGCACCACATAGACTGAAGTCTAAGTAGTAGACCACCATCACCTTCTTAAGGGCAATTAGTGCTAAGCTAAAAATATTGGTCTTGCCAATGAAGCCCACATTCAACAAACAAAAGAAAAATCTAAGTGGACAGATTGGTGGTGAGTTGGAATTGGGTTTGTGACTTAAACGTTTTTTTGCATTTCGCCTATTGTAACCCAGTAATGCCAATTTCCCATTACCAACACCGTTCTTTGTGCACCAAAGGAAAGGGCTGTGCCCATGGCTTAAATTGGGTCACCTTCACCTCTACGGCAAAGTAGAGTAAAAATGCCCGCTGACAGTTTCCCATTGGGCTAGTCTCTTCTCACTAAATAAAGCAGCTCGTACCACAAAAAACCCATGGGGAAGTCGATTGGGGATCTCCCACGACCATCGTAACATCACCAAACCCAAGCCACCAGTTTTATCACTGCTCCTCACCCCTCCCACACAAACAAAATATCACTGCCTCTTCAGAAACTCTGCACCTGACTTTTAGCAACATGGCTGAATAAACCATGACGTCAAATGAAACCTGCATGTCAAAATAATAATTAACATTGACAAGATGTGAAGGATGCTTCTGATTTTAATGACATAAAATCAAAATATGTTCAGCAATTCAATAGCAATCAATGTCATTCTTTTCCATGATCTGAGGACTATCTGAAACGCTTTCCAATTCTAGTTGGGAAGAGGAAATTACTCTTTGTATAGAGTTCATGCATGAAAAGAAAGTGCTTCCTTTCTGTTTGATTGCCTTTTGTACCTTAATCTTGTATTTTGCCTGAATTAAACACCTGATAAAAGAAAAAAGTGTTCCTTTTTACAACACAGGACTGTCTCCAATTTGATTGACTATTTTGGAGCATAGTTGCTGTTGCATTATAAAGATATACTACCAGTTTGCACACAGCAAATTCATAGAAACAGCACTGTGATAATTACCAGATAATTTTTTTTGATATTGAATACACATTGGCCATGATAATTCCCCTGCTCTTATACAGCAAGGCATCGTGGGACTTTTTGCTTCACCTCCGATGACAGTCAGTCAGGGTCGTAATTTAACATCCAAAAAAAACATCTCCAAAACTGCAGCACTCATGCCGTAATACACTATGGCACGCGCCTCAATCATGTGCTTAATCGTCTGTAGTTGGATTTGAACGTACTATCTTCTGGCTGAGAAACTTCCTCAAATCTATTGACCGATCAAACTCCTATTAGAGTTCGCAATTCGGGGTCCGAATTTTCCTCAAAAAATTTTAAGTGTCAAAGAAGTCTGAAAACTGGAGTGTTTCACTCTGGTTTTTCCAGCGAAATACCCCATGAAATTTTCTGACACTTTTTCAATTTTTTTGGCAGTAGGAAGTTTCTCACCAATAGCGGCTGCAGAGCCTAAGCTCGCTGGAGAAGCCAGCTGTAGACTGCTTGGTTGAAATTAGTCAACACCCACTCCCCATGGACATCATTTCACCACTCCCCTCCTATCCGCAGCACAGACATCCCCCCCCCGATCTCTCCTGATGGCCAAGTTACCCTCCCCACCCCAGAGACACCCCCCACCCATTCAAAACCCTTCTCCAACGGATACCCCCCCCCACCCAACTTTAGCCGCTAGCCTCCTGATTGCCACCCCATCATGAAGAGTTCTCCCCTTTTCTTCCCTCCTACTGACCTCCCTGTCTGGCTCCGTCCTGTCTGAACCTGTTCTCGTGAGGCCCCACCATGCATGCCCTGTCTCCTTGGCACTGCCCCCAAATTGGCACTGCCTCCTCCCACTCTGACCACCCAGGTGGGCTTCAATGGCCACCAGTCCCACTGGTCAGATCGTCTGTTCCCCATTGATGGGGAGCATTCATGATCCTCACCGGTGACAACCTCCACCAGCATGGTCGGAAAGTTAATTTAGCTTGGACTGTTGTGTCCTGGACTCATTAAACAGATTGAAATGAGGTTATAAGTATTTAAACCAGCCTTGCATTCTTGCCGGCTGTTGATTCTATCAGAAAAAAATAGCCTGGGACTATCATTCCCATGTTTAGCCTCCCACCTAAATTTCCCGCCTTGTTACTTTACTCGAGCAGCTTAGCAGGGTGGAAAAATCATGCCTGACCTCTAAATCAATGAAGCATTGCCATCCAGATTTGCTTAGTCACTTATTTACTTCTCAGACTTGTGCTAGAGGACAGATATATAAATATAAGGCAGAATGTATTTCCTCAGTGAGCTGTCTCCAGTCCTCTGGTTTTTGACTTCTCCCCCTAAGGAATGTTTTAGTTCACTCAGCTTGTGTAATTTAATGAGCATTAATCCTTTGCTTTCCTCTTCATACCTAGCAGTCTGTCTCACCACCGGCTTCACTTTAAGGACACTTGTAAAACAATTCTTAGGGCTTTTCTCCTACATGAAGAGAGTTGGAAGGTTAGAGATTTATTTTCTGGGGAACCTAGAACATGCCCCTAGAAAGTTTTGGTTTTCTGTTAGCTTGCAGTCTTGTCTTTTTGCCAAGAGAACATTTCCTGGAAAGGATAGAGATATTTTGAAATGTCAAACTGAATTAGCTGACTCCAATAGTTAAAACAACAAATGATGTTAGCTAACTTATTTGGACATACTGAATGTCAAATTACTGCGTCGGTTTGCTGTTATCATCAAAAACTATTTCAAGTCTACTTTGCTGCTTTGAGCCCATCAAGCAAACTTTTCCTCTAACAAAACTAAAATTCATGATGCTCTGGAATCATATGGAAAAGATGCAGACAATGTGGTTTCCAGAATTGGGATGAGGCACTGAATTTTCTGCTCACGGATGTATTGGACTAATTGCCTCCAGATTGGGAATGCTGTTACATTCCAACGGGTTATTAATGTCACTCCTCATATTTGCACTGGATTTGACAGTGTTCCAATCCAGGTGCTGTGTGTTTGTCCTTTTATCACTCCACAGGAATAATGGGACTTCAATCATTAGTACATAAACAAACCGAAGACAGCTAAGTTAGAACATAACACAGCGCAGCACAGGAATGGGCCCTTCAGATCATGATGTTGTGCTGAACATGACACCAAATTAAACTAACCTCTTCTGCCTGCCGTTAGTCCATATCCCTCTATTCCTACCAGAGAATAATCTTGATCTGCAAACCATCATAGCAATACAAAGCTGTAAAATCTCAATTGCAATCATGGTGTCATTTATTTAAGTGAAGTACAGTTTAACACCATCGCTACCTCACTTACTTTCAAACTGTACCAGTTCATCACTATTTTTAACAGGCTTGACACTCTGTGCGCCCTTAGAGCAATTTTCCTGCTATATATTAATGATCTAGATCTTGGTGCTTCTGGATGACACACAACTTGGGAATATTGTAAACTGTAAAGAAGACAGTGTAGAACTTCCAGGGGAAGTATATGGCAGATTAAATTAAATGTGGAGAAGAATGAAGTGATGCACTTTTGCAAGAGGAACATGAGAAATAAGATAAATTAGGAGTAAAATTCTGAAGGTGTTGTAGGAACAGAGGGACCTAGGTGCATATGTGCATGGGTCATTGAAGGTGGCTGGACAGATGGAAACAGTAGCATATAGTATTTGAGCTTTATAAATAGAGCCATGGAGTACAAGAGCAAAGAGGTTAGGCTGAATTTATACAAGGCATTAGTGAGGCCTCAGCTGGAATATTGAGTACAGTTCTGGGTGTCTGGGGTACTATAGGAAATGATGCGACCACATTGGAAAGAGTGCAGAAGAGCTGCTTCCGGGAATGAGAAACTTCAGTTATAAGGATAGATTGAAGAGGTTGGAAATGTTCTCCCTGGACGGAAGCAGCCCAAGAGGCAATTTAACAGAAAAATGTTCAAAATCATGAGGAGGAGGTCTGGACAGAATAGATTAGGAGAAACTGTTCCCATCTATGAAAGGATCAAGAACGAAAGATTTTTTGAAGTGATTTACAAAAAAAGTAAATGTGATGAGAGGAAAATCTTTTCGACACAGTAGGTGGTTTGGATCTGGAATGCGCAGCTTGGAAATGTATTGAAGGCAGGTTCAACTGAGGCAATCAAGAGGACATTAGATGGATTATCTGAATATAAACAATGTGCAAGGGTATGGGAAAAAGGCAGGGAAATGCTACAAAGCCATGATGCATGTTTGGAGAGCTGATGCAGACGCAATGGGCCAAGTGTAACAAATCTGTAATTATGCTCTAGTCTGATGGCCAGCTGGTGTTGCAGTAGAACTGCCAGAACCCAAAATAGAAAGAGGAGATCATCTAATATTGTCTGAACATAATTTCAATGCATTTTGTTGTATTGATATGGAGAAATAGCAGGGGAATGGTACTAAGTCATGATCCTCATTGCAGACATGGGTCAAATGGCCGCCTTCTGCCCTGAAACAATCCTGTGATCACAATCCCACTTCGTTTATTCAATGTTCATATTGGGCTTTCTACAGTTCCACATGCAGTTAGATGAATGGCAACCTCATATAGAGGGCTCAAACCATTTGCAAGCTTTGATGCTGAAATAAGGGTGTATTATCGTGGTTATCCTGCTGTGATCATTGCTGCTGTATATTGCACTAACTCATGAATGACCCAAAGGCCATCATTTTCGGTCCTGAGAAGTGGCCAGTTTATCTCCCATTATACGGAAAGGAGTAGGGGTCTCAAAGATTTGAGGATCAGATGAAGCTCATTTCACATTGTGACTATGCAGTAGCAACACAAATGGCATTCTCTACTAACAGGATGCTGCCATAAAGTCAAAAAGTCATTCTGCCTGCCACACAAATGAATCATGTGATATGTGTATTTCAGTGCCAATGTGATGCCAGGTAAGTATAATTCACATAACAAACAGCAAGTCCCCTCAGCTGTTTGCAACAATCAAGGTACTGATTGAACCCAACCAGTCCATGCTTGCAAAACTCAAAATAATATCCATCATTAGATATATGATTCCGAGATTGGACAGCACTTGTTAGATAATCCTGATTTTGCAAAGAACTGCTCTGGCAACCAATTTAAAATATTCAGTCAGCTCGCAATGTGACGTATGTGTGTGTGTGTGTGCTAGAAGCTACATATATTCACACACAGAACTCTGTCCTTTATAGACAGGAGGAACATATCCAATACTCTATCTTCTTCAATTAAACAAAAGCTCAGCAGGCAACCTGGTTCATTCCCCACGACAATGTCTTGGCCAGAGTTGATCTGCCTGGTTTGAATTGAAACAAAAGCTTGGCAGTTAACTGCTTCCCAATGCATTCTCCATGGCAACAATGACCTTATCAATCAGGGTCCACTTATCAACTAATCAGCACTATTTTCTTATCCAATGTAAATCATTGTTCCCTTTTATATTTGGTGTGCTTGCAGATCTGTCTTGATGGGTGCAAAATGAAAAGCTTCAACATGGGTATAAATCCTGTACTACAAAGCAGCTAAAAGAACATTCTGATCTAAACACACCAGTGAGATATTTTGTAAAGTATAGAATCAGGATATAAATTGTATTTTGATTTTCACAATAATTTCAGGCAATACTTGACTGTGACACAAGAAGAAAATTAGGATTCCTAGTTTTGTGGGAGGTAACCAACAATACAGATTTATTGGGTTCAAAAGCTTCCTTCTGTTTAAATTCTATAAAATTTGATGCCAATAGAAAGCAATTAGGTTTCAAAAGTCAGAAAATCTCCACCAGCTGATGTGTGGGTATATTGTTGGACACAAACACTTTTGAGAAATGGGACAGAACAGTCATGAATGACAATATGTCCTTCAGTAACCTAACAGACTCAATATACAGTTAAACTGCTTAGGATGAATAAAGCATGTGTTCAGAAATTCAAAATTAATAAGTAACTAGAGAGTTCCAGGTCCAAAGATGAAGTGCTTCGTAAAATCTTAAGGATCTGTATGAGGATTTCAGACAAGGGTTTGGGAAAATTAATACAATCATAAAATATATATCTATGTAATGAAGGATAGCTAATACAATATTGACCTTCATACAATGCGGTGACATTACATAGAGGCATAAAATCCCTATAGTGCAAAAGGAGGCCATTCAGCCCATCAAGTCTGCATTGACTATCCAAAAGAGCATCTCATCCAGCCCACCATCCTGCCCCTCTCCCCATAACCCATGCACTCACCATGGTAATCCACTGAACCTGCACATTTTGGAGTGTGAGAGAAAACCAATGCACCCAGAAGAAATTCATACAGACACAAGGTGAATGTGCGCATTCCACACAGACAGTGACCCAAAGGCCAGAACTGCAAGTGGGATTCTGCCGTTGTGAGGCAGCATTGTGCCACCCAGGTTTACCTGATGACCATAAAAAGAAAATATCATTGGTCACACTGTTCATCTGAGAAGCACATATAATAGTCATTTTTTTTGCCAATTAACATGTTATGCTGTCCAAATTCACAAAGCCCTTCTGAGGGAAACATTACACTTTTAATTTTTGACTATAGAAATTTTCCTCAGCTTTGGCATCAGAGAACAGAAGTGCAAGCAAACCTTCTCTATCTCCATTGCCTGGGGTATGTTTTTGACTGCCCAGTTTCTAGATGACCTTTAACAGGCACTGGGGGTAAGCTGAAAATTCTCTTCATTTTGTTTTGGCTCTAAGTCATATTTTGTGGTCTCGATCACTTTTCAGGTGATAGAAAACACTTCACTAGACTGTAGCTTTGGCTAAAAGCTGAGATGTGTTTTTTTAAAAAAAGTATAGACTGAAAAATGGCAATGACATATTGCATGGCGAAGGCAGAGGTTGGTTTGACTTTCCCTGTGGGGAATAAAGCAGTCAAGTCAGTTGCACATGAACAGACACAACAGCCCTGCATAGTAATTTCCGCTCATCATTTGTTCCTCATCATTTTACAGTCTCTCTTTCTCTCTCTGGCCTCTGTCTAGCTGATGTTAATGAAACAATTTAAGTGCGCATCCCAAACTCTAATTAATTAATTAAGTTGTTTCTTTTGAGTTAATGGCAGATTCCTTCCCCAAAACATCTGGCCAGATGCATTGGGAGGATTTCAGCAGCAGTTAAGCTCAGTCCCGAGAAGATGTTAGCACAGCTGCAGTTCACAAACACAGAGACATCATGATTCAAACCATCTTGCAAGTTGCTGGGTGAGGCATTGCTATAGCATTGAGTTCAACTTCCCGCAATGAAATTGGCCAGAGTCAATAGATTTAAAAGAGCTAAAAGGGGAAGTGGTTGGGGTCGGGTGAGGCAGGAGGCTGATGGAAGATGTATTTGTCTGCTCTATTGCAAAAACTCGGTGAAATGTTCCCTTTTTAATAGCGGTGGGATGGGGCAGTTGGTGGGAAAAACAGCATTGACACCATTGGCCCCAGTGTCTGCTTTATTTGTTATATCCTTCCCACCCCTCGTATGCAACACACATCCCCCCCGCCCCCACCAACTGGCTCTGTACCCTGAAATTGCTCAGAAAATGCCGGGGACATAATCCTCTTCCACCAAGCAATGCCAGGTACATCGCATGGGAGACCAATTGTAAATTAGGCAGATTGACATGAATGGATGACAGGGTGAGGAGGGATTACCAGGCATGATAATTAGAATCAAATTGATGATAATGTGTTAGAACATTGGGAATCCCATTACATCATTGAAAAGGGGAGAGGACAATCGCATCCAGCCTTTACCCCAGAGTGTATCACAATTTGGAATGATGAGCTGTATATACAACAGTATCCTTCCTTATTTACAGGATTTAGAGTCACAGATGCAAATCTGAGCACGCAGTCATTTGGGTTTTTGGCATCACAATGAAAGTTTACATAAACTGTTTGCCAGCACTGAGAGTTATCATCATCTGTGTTATTGAGCATTAATATTGAGGATCTCACATTTCACTGCACTTATCTGTGGCAATGATGTGAAATCGATGATGGCAATAGTCACTTGCACTGAAATCACCTGGTCCAGTTGGGGGAAGGTGTTCTTCTAGGAGATTCCAAACCTCGGCTATCATCTCACTTTGCAATCTCAACCTCCAGAAGCACTGCTCAGAGAGACCAAATCTGTGTTTGTGTAAACTCTGTTAAACATTGTCTTGTTTATAGCAAATTCAAATTGCTCCATTGTTTCCCTCTCTGTAACCACAAAGAGTCCTCTCTAGACAATGCCCTTTGATAGAATCATAGAATAGAGTCCCTACAGTCAGAAGGAGGCCATTCAGCACAAGCCTGCACCAACAACAATTCCACTCAGGTCCTATCCCCATAACCTCACATATTTACCCTACTAATTCCCCGACACTAAGATGTGGAGATGCCAGCATTGGACAGAGATGGGCATAGTAAAGAAGTCTCACAACCCTAGGTTAAAGTCCAATATGTTTATTTGGAATTACAAGCTTTCAGACCTGTGCTCCTTCATCAGGTGATGGCTTCATAACGTCGACTTACCCGATGAAGGAACTGCGCTCTGAAAGCTCGTGATTTCAAATAAACCTATTGGATTCTAACTTGGTGTCATGAGACCCCTTACAGCACCTGACAATAGGGTCAATTTAGTCAATCAACCTAACCAGCACAACTTTGAACTTTGGAAGAGGGAGGAAATCAAAAGCAGCTATTCAACCATCCATCCTGAAAGATTTGAATGCCTTCACAACCTCACAACAAATCGTTTCATATCAGAAATCCTGGAATCTAATCATTCGCACTAAGCCACTCTTTAATCGTGCCTTTGTTTTAATGCCAAGTTTCCCAAACACCAGGAATCCAGGGGAATCATGTTAATTTCAGATTGCTGTCAAAACCACTTGAGAATAGTCCCATTTAAATATTCTCATCATGCTGCTTCTCCAGAGTGGGTTACCCTCACACATCCAAATCTGTTATTATTAAACAGCAAGAGGGTATATTTGTGCCCATTTAACCATGTCCAAACCACCACTCCCACCTATTGTGGGTGAGTTAAAATTACAGCCCCCCCATTACAAATGAAAGTTGTCAATTGATTGCATTGGAAAAATACACATACATTTTATGACTGTTCCCAAAACCCATTGGAGGTCACCAATTAGTGACATGAGCTGATGTAGGAAATTTCTAACCAGTTAATAAGATTTTTAAATGGAATATACTAAGACATTAACAGGACTACAAGTAAAGAGTTAAATAATTCTTCAACCAATTAATAAGCTTATGAGAGAATAGTTTATATGTATGTGAAAACAGTAAAAGAATTAAATACTTATGATTTTAAAACCTACATACTGATATTTTAAAGTGTTGTGCATATCATTGTTTTAGCCAAAAGCAGGTTACTACAAGACATGATGGTAAAAATGAATAGTTTAGAACCAAAGGCTTGGGAACCCTTAGTTAGCAAAATTTATGTTAGAACTTTTCTTGTGCTGGAATACATATCACAACATTCATGAATAAGTTCATTCATTGTCAAGACTTAGGATAAAGACATATCTATGCAGTTTGGCAATGATCCAGTTGGAATGTGCACTTTGACCCCTATAGTAAGCATCAAGGATAAACTGGTAATAAGGAAGTGACTTTAGCCAAGATGGGAGTCAGTATCTGGATTCAATGGAAGAATGAGATACCATAATGCTGGATGGTAAAATGCAATTGGCTGAGTGCACATCAGGGATTATTACTGATGTGTGTATATTAAATGTAATTGATTTTAAACTAATACAAGGCAGGAATGATTGATAAAAAAGCTGTAATCGATCTACTTTTGATTGTATACAATAGATTCATCTATCATTCTATCTCAAAGCTACTTAACCCTTTTAGTGATCTCCTTGCAGCTGCTTGTTTTTCTTTCGAGTAAAATGCTACGTCTTCCACAGAAATATCTCCTTCATGTGTTATGTATTGCGTGTTGTTAAGACAGTACTGGTCATCTCAATTTATCCCACAAAAGAGCATTGGGACAAAATGAGCAGCAAAGGTTATGACTCCTTTAAGTAACCTCTGAATTACTGCTGTTTTTCTTTTGTTTTGAAAAGAATTCCTTTGAAGTACTTTATCATAGAATCCCTATAGTGCAGGAGACCATTCAGTCCATGGAGTTTGCACTAACAACAACCCCATCTATTTATATATATATTTACCTCGCTAATCCCTCTAACCTATGTATCCCGGGACACTAAGGGGCAATTTAGCATTGCCAATGCACTTAACCCGCATGTCTTTGGAGTGTGGCAGGAAACCAGAGCACCCGGAGGAAACTCACGCAGACACAGGGAGAACATGCAAACTCCTCACAGGAATGACCCAAGCTGGGAATCAAACCCAGGTCTCTTGAACTGTAAGGCAACAGTATTAGCCACTATGATGTCCTGTTTAGCTTTACTTCCATTGATACATTAGAATCGCTGCAAATAATGCTGTCAACTGACTTAGATATACGGTGCCAGAGTTTGCCCTGGTACTTCTCCTCCAATTGTTCTAGTACGTTGTTGTTTCCCTCTGGATGCCACTTGATGGTTGACTCTGTTTCCCTTTAATTCTTCCTGCTCTCTCAATGGATTATTATTTTTGCTGTCATGTCAGTTCAGGCAATGGGATTCCAACATAATAACTCAAAAACTGTCAGACTGTGCTGAGGTGAATCAATCATATTGCAAGAATGTTATTATACATATGACACTGGCTATTACATTTCAGGAGATTAATGCCCAATCTGTGACTGGCTAAAATGATACCAAGTCCAATGGCACACTCCATTCAATAAGGAACTTTCCAGCTTTCCATTTCAGACGATGAAATGTTGGCATTAATCGGTAAATAAACTTTTATTGAATGAGTACAACACCCCACCCACCCCCCTTCAATTCTGACAATCTCTCTGAAACTCAAGATATCTGCAAGTCTCCAAATCTGGTTTGTTGCACAACCCCAATTTTAATTGTTCAGCCTTAAGCCCTAAATTCTGGAATTCCCTCCTAAACTTCTCAGCTCTTTCAGATACAAAAACTTTCTTTTTGATCAAAGTTTTGATCACCTTTCTGAACAGCTTAATGTGCCTTTATATCAATTTTTTTTCAATTCAATCAAGAAATGTGGACTTTGCCGGCTAGGCCAATATTTACTGTTCAACCCTCATTGCCCTCGAGAAGCTGACAGTGAGCTGCCTTCTTGAATTGTTGCAGAAGACTGTTTTGTTTAATGATAGTCCTGCAAAAAACCTTGAGATATTTTTATTCTGCCAATTATATAAATGCAAGTTCTTGTGGTTGACAACAATGGACAATGAATTTTGAAGCTCAGTAGAGTTTCTTGGCATTGAGTGGAAAGTGATCTTTCAGTCACACAAGATAAATAACTTCGTTTAAGCACAAAGAATTGTAACTGGGCTGGTTGGCAGACAACATGAAAACTGCATACATTAGTGGAGTTTGAGGAATTAGCTGAACACAATGGAGATAAAACACAACAAGGACAACTGGTGTAAATTGTACCATGACTAATCATATCTAACTTGATAGAGTCAAAAGCTGGATAATGAAACTTCTGAATAGATTGTCAGAAGTTAAAATGAACAATTAAATATAAAATCTTAGTATAATACTGAAGACCAAATCTTCTGATCTCCTGCAATCCATCGTATGACTGAAGAAGCATGTCAGGACCCTGTGGAAGTTTGGATGTGTGGATCTACACGGGAATTACCCACAAAGTTGAAACTTCCATTGGACAATTCCTGTGTTTCCCAGGACGTGACACACATCTCCAATACTGAGCAAGAGTCACAGATTCAGACAATTCTTCAGCATTTAACTAAGTCCTCACCCCAAATTGTTAGACAGATTAAAACCTATCCTAACCCTGGGGTATCTCCACAACCAACTCCAAATTGCACCCATTCTGACTGCGATCATGATATCGCTTTAAGAGAGTATGCAATTGAATAAGTGGGCAGATGTTAACCACATGACCAGCAGACATCATTCAGAATAGCATTCAGTTAACTAGTCACATAAGATATGAAAGAGTTATGACTGGACTTCCATGTTAACAATAGATGTCAAATCTTTATAGTAAATCTGACTGCAAGTAATTCTGTACTTCATCTTCAAATGAACTAAACCTACATTTCATTTATCAGTTCTCTGAGATTGAAAAATGTGTAGTAAGAAAACATAGAAATATAACTACATCCCTAATTCAACTATCTCCCAAAGCAAATACGCCCTCAACCTATCTACCTCCATCCCCCCAAATTATTTAACCTGATCTAAATATCCCCCAGACATTCTGACTAGCAAGCACAAACTATTCCATCACACTCCTGACTAATGCCCTGTAGATAGTGATCAGACCTTAGGGAGTCAGTGGTGAATCACTTGTTTATACTTTCATTGTATTAATATTGCTAATCCAGTTCAATGCTTTGATGTTGATTACATAGAAACATAGAAAATAAGAGTTGGAGGAGGCCAATTGGCCTTTCAAGCCTGCTCAGCCATTCATCATCATCATGGCTAACTGTTCAACTCAACAGCTATGATCCCATTTGCCCTAAGTGCTAAATCCAGCCACCTCTTGAATACATTCAATGTTTTGGCATCAACTACTTCCTGTGGTAAAGAATTCCATAGCCTCACCACTCTGGGTGAAGAAATGTCTTCTCACCTCATCCTAAATGGTCTACCCTGAATCCTCAGACTGTGACCGCTGATTCTGGACTCCCCCACCATCAGGAATATCCTCCCTGTGTCTACCTTGTCAAGACCTATTAAAATTTTCTATGAGATGCCCTGTCATTCATCTGAACTCCAGCGAAAACAATCCTAAACTAGTCAATCTCTCCTCATACATCAGTCCCACCATCCCTGGAATCAGCAAGGTACACAATCGCTGCACTCCCTCAGGAGTAAGAACATCCTTCCTCAGAAAAGGAGACCAAAACTGTACACAGTACTCCACATGTGGCCTTACCAAGGCTGTCTCTAATTGCAGCAACATATCCCTGCTCCTGTACTTGAAACCTCTTGCGATGAAGGCCAACATGCCATTTGCCTTCTTTATCGCCTGCTGCACCTGTTTGTTTATCTTCAGTGACTGATGCACAAAGACACCCAGGTCCTACTGCACACCCCCTCCCTCCCAATTTATAGCCATTCAGCTAGTAATCTTATTTTTGCTTCCAAAGTGAAAAAACATCACATCTATGGGGGATTCAGTGATAGTAATGCCATTGAATGTCAAGGACAATGGTTAGATTCTCACTTGCTGGAGATAGCCACTGCCTAGCACTTACGTGGCCTGAATGTTACTTGTCAGCCTAGGGCTGGATTTGCCCAGGTCTTGTTACATTTGGACGTGGACTGTATCAGTATCTGAGGACTCAGGAATGTTGCTAAACAGTGCGCAATCAGCATACAACCCCAATTCTGACTTTGTGATAGAAGGAAGGCAATTGATGAAACAGCTGAAGTTCATTGCATCTAGCTTAGTACCCTGAGGGACTCCTGTAGTAATGTCCTGGAATTAAAATGATTGATCTCCAACAACCACAAGAACTAAGAATTGAGTGGCCAGGTATAACTTCAGCCACTGAAGAATTTTCACCCTAATTCTGATTGACTTCAATTTTGCTGGGGTTCTTCTTAATCAAATGCTGCATTGATGTCAAGGAAGTCATTCTCACCTCATCTCTGGAGTTCAGTTCTTTTGTCCCTGTTTAAATCAAGGCTGTAACAAGGTCAAGAATTGAGCAGAACAAATACTGAGGATCCATGAACGGGTTATTGCTGAACAAGTGCCATTTGAGTACGGTCGATTATCCCTTCCATCAGTTGTGATCGAGAGTGGACCAATAGGGCGGTAACTGGCCAAGTTGAATTTGTCCTGCTTCTTGTGTACAGGACATACCTAGGCATTATTCCACATTGGCAGATAAATGCCAGCGTTGTAGCTGTCCTGTAATAGCTTAGCTAGGGGAGTGGCAGGTTCTGGTGCACATTTTCAATACTATCGCTCGAATATTATCAGGGCCCATTGCCTTTGTAGTATCCAGCACCATCAGCTGTTTCTTGGTATCACATGGACTGAATCAAATTGACTGAAAACTGACATCTGTGATACTGGAGAGGTTGAGATGGATAACCTACTCAGCTCTTCTAGTTGGAAATTGTTGCATTGATGTGCTGGGCTCCTCCATCATTAAGGATGGATATTTGAGGAGGCTTCTCCTCCAGTGAGTTGTTTGATTGTCTACCATCATTCAGGACTGCAGAGTTTAGATCTTGTGGGCACAATCAGTTCTATCTATCATCTGCTGCTTAACATGTATGTAATCCTGTGTTGTAGTTTCACGAGCTTGACACCATTCCCTCCTGCACTCTTCATTGAACCAGAATCGATCCCCTAGCTTGATTGTAATGACAGGATTGGGGATAGGCTAATCCATAATTCTGGTTTGAGTACAATTCTGCTGCTGCTGATGGCCCAGTTTGGAATTGCTAGGTCTGTTTGAAGTCCATCCCATTTAGCACTGTGTTAAGTGCCACAAAACACAATGAAAGGTATCCTCATTGTGAAAATGGCGCTTTGCCTCCATAAAGGCTATGCAGTGATCACTCCTGTTGGCGCTGTGATGGACAGATTTATATGCAGCATGCAGGATGGTGAGGACAAGGCTATGTTTTTGCCTTTCATTGATTCCTTCATCATCTGCCACAGTCCCAGTCTAGCATCTATGTCCTGGCCAACTTATCAGTGGTGATGTTATTGTGCCACTCTTGATGATAGAGATTGGAGACCCCAGAATACATTCTGTGCCCTTGTCACAATCAGTGCTTCCTCTGAGTAATGTTCAACATGGAGGAGTATTATTCATCGGTTGGAGGGGTGAGATGTGGCGAAAGAGGTATCTGCAGTATGTGATAATCAGCAGGATGTTTCCTTGTCCATATTTGACCTGATGCCTTCGGACTTCATTGGGATCCAGAGTCAATGTTGAGGACTCCTCAGGCGCTTCCTTCCTGACTGTAAATTACTAATGTCAAGATGGACTTCCAGCAGATCCAACCGATGAGACAGGACATACCCGGGAATAGTTCTGGTGGCGTCTGGGAAATTATCTGCAACGTATGATTCCGTGAATATGACAATGTCAGGTTGTTGCTTGACTAGTCTGTGTAACAGCTGTCCCAGTTTTGGCACAAGTCTCAGATGTTAGTAAGAAGGGCTTTGCTGAGTTTGCTGTTGTCATTTCTGGTGCTGAAGTCAATGCAATGTTGTCCATCCAGGTCTATTCCTTTGTTTCAACTTTGTGATACAACTGATTGGTTTGCTGGACCACTGATGTTTAAGTCCTTCATCAATCTCATTACTGAGAGCCTGGAGTCACATATGTCAGAATAGGCAAGGGTGGGAAATTTCCCTCCTTAAAAAGACATTGGTGAACCAGATGGATTTTTACAAAAATCAACAATGGTTTCATGTCATCTTTTAGACTGTTTATTGAGTTCTGCATTACCCTGAATGCTGGCTCAGTTGCACATAAAGGAACTGTCGGCAGCTGTGTTTTAAGCAAGAAACAAGATATAAATATAAATACCAGAGTGAGGTGACGACCCTTGACATCAAGGCAGCAATTGACCAAATCGGCTGCAAAGAGTCCTTGCAAAACTGGAGTTAGTGGGAATCAGTGAGAAGACCTTTTGTTGGTTGAAGTCATACCCAGCACAAAGGATGATGGTTGTGTAGTTGGAAGTCAATCATCCCAGTCCCAGGACATCACTGCATGGCCCTGAATTTTACAGGGTCATGTCCAAGGCCCAACCATCTTTAGCTGCTTCATCAATGACTTTTCCCCTATTACTAAGTGGGAATGCTCACTGATTGCACTATAGTCAGCACTATTCTTGACTCCTGATGTGGAAACAGTCCATGTCCAAACACAGAAAGACTTGGATAATATCCGGGTTTGGGCTGACAAGTGGCAAGTAACGTTCACTCCACAGTTGTGCACACAATCATCATCTCCAACTTGACAGGATCAAAACCATCGTTCCTGACATTCCATGGCAATACCATCACTGAATTGCCCACTATTAACATCCTAGCTGTTCCATTGATCAGAAGTTGAACTGAATCAGCCACATATACCACATGTATCTACCAGAGGAGGTCAGAGGTTAGGAATTTTGTGCCAAGTGACATCTCCCGACTCCCCAAAGCCTGTCCACTATCTACAAGGCACAAACTATGAGTGTAATGGAACTTGCTTTGATGAGTGCAACTCCAACAATATTCAAGAAGCTTGACAATGTCCATGACAAAACAGCCTTGATTGCTACCCCTTCCACAAATATTCAATCACTCCAACACCAATGAAGGTGGCAGCTGTGCATACCATCTACAAGATGCACTACAGGAAGTTCCTTGGCAGCACCTTCAACTACCATCTCGAAGAACAAGAGCAGCAGATACCTAGGAAAACCACCACCTGGAAGTTCCCCTCCAAGTCACTCGCCATCCTGTTTTGGAAATATACCACTGTTCCTTCACTGACGCTGGGTAAAAATCCTGGAACTCCCTCCCTAATGACACTGAGATTGTACCTACACCTCAGGGATTGTAATGGTTCAAGAGAGCAGCTCATCACCACCTTCTCAACTAGGGATGGGCAATCAATGCTGGTCTAACCAGTGAAGCCCATATCCCATGAGTGAATTTTTAAAAAAAGTGATAAAAAGAAGACAGAGCATCAGGAACAACCTGAACAAGTGACCTTGCCTGCAATAGAGTAGATAGCTTGCTTTTGGCAATCAAATCAATAAAGTTGTTAAGAAGGCATATGGTGTCTTGGCTTTTATTGGTAGGGGGATTGAATTTCGGAACCGCAACTGCACAAAACTCTTGGTGCGGCCGCACTTGGAGTATTGTGTACAGTTCTGGTCCCCACATTATAAGAACAATGTGGAGGCATTGGAGAGGGTGCAGAGGAGGTTTACCAGGATGTAGCCTGGTATGGTGGGAAGGTCTTATGAGGAGAGGCTGAAGGATTTGAGGTTGTTTTCATTAGAAAGAAGGTGGCTAAGAGGAGACCTTTTTGAAACATACAAGATGATTAGAGGTTTAGATAGGGTGGACAGTGATAGCCTTTTTCCTCGGATGGAGAAAGCTAGCAAGAGGGGACATAGCTTTAAATTAAGGGGTGGTAGTTATAGGATGGATGTCACAGGTAGGTTCTTTACCCAGAGGGTGGTAAGGGTATGGACTGCCCTGCCTGCTGCAGTTGTAGATGCGCCAAGTTTAAGAGATCCGTGGATAGGTTTATGGATGAAAAGGGAATGGTTTAGGTTAGAGGGTCATTGCTTTTTCTTAATTGGTTGGCGCAACATCGAGGGCTGAAGGGCCTGTTCTGCGCTGTAATGTTCTATGTTCTATTTAGTCTCTTTGGTTAAAAACCCTATAGAGTTGGCTCGGAGATTCAAGCCTTAATTCATGGACCGTGAATCACTCTGCAACCAGAAGTTAGGCTACTCATTTCAAATCACCATTAATGTCCGAGTATCGTTCCAAAGATCTTAAATTTATCCTTGCTATTAGATGAAAAGTTTCAGGATCATTAACCATGCCTGCTTCCATCTCACACTGATATGAGAAATAAACACGTCCATCTTCACATTCCTATCCCCATTTTAATGCAGGCATTTCTTAGGAGAAAGTGGCTTGTTTAGATGCCAATGGATTTCCTCATATATTGTTCAAGGTTTGCAGTAAGGCAAAATACATGTAATTCAATGTGCTTCTTTTTGTACTTGTTATATGAAAAAAAATCTAACTTTGGAACAATATTACTTTATGGGACTGTGTCCATGAGAATACAACAGTGAAAGGCTGCTTTGGCTCAGACTTTATCAAAAGGGAACGGCAAAAATTCTGTAAGACCAGTTCCTGTATGGTGATAAAAATGGCCAACCATTAAGTCATTTTTTATAATTAGCTGTGTGCTGTAACATTTTTGATAAAGCACGCAATTAAGTGTATTAACGAGTAAGTACTTAGCACTCGAGGGAGTAACCTGTGGAAGACTTTTTGTGCTTTCATGGGGATGAATGGATAAAGAGACTATTTTAGTTGTGATTGTTCCTATACACTATATCCTTTCATGGGAATGAATGCATAAAGAAAATGTTTTAGCTATGATTGTTCCTGTACAGTACACATATATTACGCTAAAGGAAACCGAGTTCTGAATTGTTGCTTCAATCCAGAGGTTACGCACAGAGAGATGTTTTCCATGCACTCAGTATCTCTCTGCTGTCCCCATCACCTGTGCTCAATGAATAAGCAAAGTTTCCCATAGTCAGTGTCAGGAAAGAGAGGCTCCACTATGCCACCATCATACATCTGGCCAGAGGTTTTAGGACTTCAGACAAGGGAAGATTGTGAGGCACCGTAAAAGACATCTCTTGTAACAGTTTGGACCGAACACCAATTCAGACAAATACAGTTCGCCTTTAAAGATCTGTATCCTCCTCCTTTGTACAAGGTTAATAAAACTTCCATTATTGTGCAGGACTGGATTGACATTGAATGTTGATCTGTTTATCCCAAAGATAAAAGTCACTCATTTCACAGAGCTTCTGAAGCTGCAAGCTGGACCGAATTGTGAACACTTGGCCAAAGCAGAACCCAGCAACAAACTCTACATGTTTTGTTTTTAACCAATCACAATGCTCTCCACAACATTGCAACTTCTAATAGATGGATGGACTATATCAGCACAACTTGTAGTTAGCTGAACTTAGACCAAACTGACATGTGAAAGGAACTGTTCTTACTTAAACTGTCAGAACCTTCATAGTGTTGTGTACAGTAACTAGTGCCTTTCCACTCTGACGGCAGCACTCACCGGAGCTCATATCATTGTAGACATTTTAAGGTGGAAAGCACAGAAATAATTGGTGACAGAATTTATAAATATCTCCTTTCACAACATTTAAAATCACATGGCAATTCATTAGGGTGCAGTTGTATTTTAGCAATAGGCGCTTCAAACCATATCAGTTCACAGCTGAAGTGGTCAGGACATTTTGAACCAGTTTGCTTCAACGAGTCAAACCTCTGGCGGAAAGCTAGATCCTTTGCATATGTTGACGTGCACTGGAGGGAGATGGACTCTGCAATGGATTATAATGATCACCTAAGAGTTGATTGAAACCCCTGTCTTCACAATTCAGGAAAGTAGTCACACTACATTCCTGCAACTACCCTCCCAATGCCAACGTATCTCAGGTGGGCTGGGACCGACTCCCCTAGAAAGTCATGCCTAAAGACATTGTCAATGCCACAGCTCCATTTTGACAGGAAATTTCAGGAAGTCTGTTACTAAACCTACCAGGTTAAGGCAGCAGAAGAGCCAGAGAAGGTCAGGATGAGTTTTGTTGTGTTAAATTTTTA
Source organism: Sphyrna mokarran (assembly GCA_024679065.1). Lineage (NCBI taxonomy): Eukaryota > Metazoa > Chordata > Chondrichthyes > Carcharhiniformes > Carcharhinidae > Sphyrna > Sphyrna mokarran. Next base: position 62,101,434 of record JAGIQG010000009.1, read on the forward strand.
TTAACGTTCCTTGTGGGCCAGGAGAATAATAGGCCCTTCTCCAAGCCTCAGCAAGATCCTACCAAGCCCCCTCAACATCTGACTTTACTCTCCACAGTTGCACCACCAGCAACTCTTTGCATACCTGATCTTCCAGCACTAATCTTACATGGGAGAAGACTGTTTTGGATTCCTGGTGGTGTTTGCCTCTCATCCCACCTTGCTATCTCTTGTGACTTTCCTGCTGAGGAGGAAAGAGAACCAGGAGAGAGAGAGAGAGAGAGGGGAGAGAGAGAAGAGAGGGAAGGGGAGAGAGAGAGAAAGAGAAAAAGAGAGGGCAGTTAAATTTAAATTATTTCCAGAAATTAAAATGATCTGGATCTCTATTTGAGCCCTGCATAGGATTTTCCCTCCTGACCTGTAACCCCATTTGCTCCAAATATACCAGAGTTAACAACCAGGGTTTAATGTTTGGCAACATGGTGTAACCAGTTCAGCTACGCACTGTGAACTCAAGCTGTGCTACAATCTTCCATGATTGGAAAGATCAAGTCAATGAATACTGATGCTGCTGAGGGTGTTAATGAAGCAAGTCTACCGAAGATGGAGCTGGATGAATGAAATCACAGACAGAATTACAGGAAATAAAAACCACAGGCAGCCAATATAAGATAATGGATTGGTCAAAAACAGCCACAGGTGATGATTGGAGATTCTCAAGTTAGGCACTTAAGTCACGCAAGCGCAGATGCTACAGAGAAGTTCAGCATGTTTCTTATAGTTTTTAACCTTGTCTCCTGTCACAGAAAACAGACATCAGAAATGAAAACACTGGGTACATTAAAATGAGCTCCCTTTTAAAGTTCTTTCATTGAGAGAAAGCTCAACGGGATTGAAAACCTCAACCTCACCGATCTTCCAGAGTCCAGGTAGTTTAGCTGGGATTGTAAATGTTGTGCCTTCCCGCAAGGACTTTCAACAAAGACTATTTTATTCACTACCTCAACCTTTGTGCTCTCTCCATGACTCCTGTAACTTCTGTTGTGTTACGTTCTCACTGGACAACTCGGCCTATCAGGATAATAACTCAAGAGACAACATTTGCATTAACAAACTGTAACAGAAGGTCTGAGAGGAAAAGGAAATGGGGAATTAGCAGCTCTCAGTACGTCCACCAGAGGGAGCTCCTGGCTTAGGCAAGAGGAGCTCAAGAGGGTTTTGATTTCTGCACATGGATTCAAATCCATGCCAATTAAATGCTGTCTCTCTCTGTGTATGGAGATGTATTTACCTGGTAGACAAAGAACAAGATGCCAACATTTTACAGAAGCACACACATTCATTAAAGTCAAGTCCCCAATTGGAGTTGCAGCTTGTTATTTGTGGCCTAAAGGACCAAATACTGATATGCATTTACGTGGTGCCCCTCGCTTGGAATAAATAGTAACATGCCATTTAGCAGGAGTATCATCAGACATGAATATAGACAATAAAAGGGATGGTCAGAGGGCTGAGGAAAATCTTACACAAAGAAGTAAGGAGTGGATAAAATTCCCTTGTGACCCTCAATCACCTGTGTATGTGCCCACTTCCAATAACTGTCTGTCAGAGTCAGAGTTTTACCATGGCCCTCCATTGATCAATGGGCGAGATCAGCCGAAAAGAACATGGCTGATTTCTCACCTCTCAGGATCTTACCAGTACTGGATAACCCAGCGAGATCAGCCTTGCTACCCTTTTGATGTCAATATTTAGATTGTATTTAAATGCAATTTAAATATTACTAGTGAGCCTAGGATGCTATCTTCTGGATTCACTTATCTCTGTGGCCTCACATAAGGATTATGTATGGTCTCCATCAATGAGGATCAGACGCAATGGCCTTGCTAGTAGATCTGGAGGCCATTGAGGCTTACCCCAAGAAGTCAGAGGTAGAGGAGTTGCCTACTGGGGAGTGCCAGCCTGGCACTGCCCTTCTGGTACTGCTCATGCCCTCTGTGCACTGAGCAGAGCCAAGGGCTGGGAAAAGACCAGGGCTGTTCAGTGGCAGGGGTGGGAGGGTGGTGCAAAGTGCAGCCACTCTGCAACAGTGTTGGGTGAAGGGGAGGTGGGGATTAGGGATCAGTCTGGGTCAGGGGGATGGTGATCGGCCTCAGAGACCCACAGTAATGGAGGGATAGGCCTTTGGGTGGGGGGAGGTTACGGCCATGAAGGTCAGCTGGCTATGGCTGGGAGAAGCAGCAAGCACAGAAATCTGCACATATGCAATTGCACTCTCTGCTGCTAACAGCTGGCTTTCAGTTGTTTTAGGCCCCAGTCACTCCCTCCACTGGGTGGAGTTCAAACTTTGCCTAATTTGTTTGACTCAAGTTGGATGAGTTTCAATTTTTAAGTCAGCCAAAAACACAAAATGAATTTCTCGTTTTCATACTCATTTGATATTTCGAATTTTTTCTAGTGAGACAGTCACAATTGAGTTTTACTGCACAGAAAGATGCCCTTTGGCCTATCACGTCCACCAGCCATCAAGCACCTATCTATTCTAGTCATACTTTCCAACACTTGGTCTGTAGCTTTGTGTGCTATAGCATTTCAACTACTCATCTAAATATTTTTTACATGTTGTGAGGGTTTTGGCTTCTACCACTCTTTGAATTCCAGGTTCCTCACATCCCTTATAAACGTCCTACCCCTTAACCTAAATATATGCCCCCTAGTTATTGAGCCCTCTGTTAAAGAGAAAAGTTCCCTCCTCTCCACTCCATATCCATACTGAGGGTGTCCTGAGTTGGTGTCCTGTGTCAATTCTTCCAGTGAACAGGTGAAGCCAATTCTATGCAAATGACAGGGATTTATTAAGACAGATCTGCCGAATAAAAGAATGTCTTCCTTAATTCCTCCTGATCCCCAGCCCTTGATGCCCCATGATACTCTTTTCCTCATTCTCAGTTCCCCCTGAAATCTCCATTTGCCACAACAGCCTCTGCCCTCATTCCCAAAGACCCCCTGCCCTTATTCTCAGTTCCCAGTGACTGCCTGCCCTCATTCTCCATTACCCGTAAGCCCCCACCCTCACTCTTCATTGTCCTTCTGTCCTTATTCCCCATAATACCTCTGCCCTCATAATTCATTCCACATCAACAACCCACTCCCAACCCTGCCACCTACCACTCTCATTCAATTTCCTGTACCCTCATTCTCTCTGAGGCAATGTCCCTTGCTATTATATTACAATCTCTCTGTCACATTTTTTAAGACCAGCACTTGGTCATTGTGGGATACAACTCAAAAACATTCCTGACTCGGACAAGACAAGAATGTGAACAATAACAAATTTGAGCTACAGCATTCAAACTTGAAAAGCACAAATTTTAATGACCCAGCCCATCGAGCAAAGGCAACTTGTGTTTCTATTTGTGCTTGCGTGACTTACTCACTGGTTACTCTGGCTGGGTGGGGTAACATGCAAATTGAAGCCTTTAAAGGACTCTCTGAACTTATTGGTGGATGGATATTCAATTAGTATAGCCAAGATCCCTTAATACCAGTAGCTTGAGACATTCAGAACCATTCATCTGAACTTTATTACATGGAATGTGAGGCACCATGTACTCACTTAAAATGTCCACAAAAACTAGATGGTGTGAGATTGCTGATCTACAGCTGAAATAACAACAAAAAACTTCTCAAAAAATGACCACAGACTACTTGACTGAGATACAGATCTGGTTGCCTACGGTTACAATCAAACTATCTGATGCACTCACAGGTTATTTGTTGTTCAGTATTACACTTGGGAAACAGGGATTAAGTGTCCATAGTGAATATTACATGCACCACAATTGTATTGAAGCACTTCATGAATGCAGCTTGATCTATGTAGACAATTTGAATGCCTTGGCACCATTTGCCATGACCATTTTGAAATATCTGTAATGCTTCTTTGAGTTTGCTGAAGCCTCTCAAGGATGCAACATGATTGATATAGAGAATCTGAAAATGATTGCACAGGGTGATCTCACAGTTAGATTAATTGGCCATGCTAAAATTGCCCCTGAGATGCATAAGTTAGAGAGATTAGTGAGTAAATACATAGGAATATGGGGATAGGGGCTGGGTAGGATTGTGGTCAGTGCAGACTCAATGGGCCAAATGGCCTCTTTCTGCACTATAGGGTTTCTATGATATCTATTTCAATGGCCATTTGAAATGTTTGCAATGTTCTTTCACATATTTTATGAATAGAAATATATTTTTGCACAAAAAGAGATAACTGGCTCCTATCAAATTTGACAGGAGTTTTTGTGGCACAGTGGTAGTGTCTCTACCTCTGGATTCAAGTCCCACTTTGTGACACAAACTGGATGGGTATCAACCTATAGATTGTTCCAATATACTTGGTAGTAAGAGTGGCAAGGTTTCCAAGTCAACAGAACTGCAGACAGCAATGGCAAACCACTGCAAAATTTCACTGAGCATAATCATGGACCAATCCAATGGAAGTCTATAGTCACCAACACACTTTTTGGGCCTAATACTTGAAGGAAGAGATTTATCGGTTGGCAGCTGAATGGCAGTGAATGTAAGGGAAATATTCAAATTCAACAGACTGTTAACAGCCTCCTCTTCCATTAATCTTAGTGAAAACATACAAGAAAATGAAAACTAAAATATACACTGCACTTGAGAAATATATGCCATTTATTGCCCATTCCTAATTGCCCTCAAGGAGGTGATGGTGAATGATGTGGTGATGAGCTTCCAGGTGGTGGTGTTTCCATGTATCATCTGCTCTTGTTTTTCTAGATGGTAGTGGTCATGGGTTAGAAAAATGCTGTCTAAAGAGCGTTGGTGATGGCTAGTCCATTTCAGCTTCTGGTCACAGGTGCAATGTTGATAATGGGGAATTCAGCAGTAATGATATCTTCAAATGTCAAGGGGCAACGGTTAGACTCTCTCATTGAAGATGTCATTGTCTGGCGCTTGTGTGGTGCCAATGTTATTTGCCATTTGTCAACCCAAGTCTGGATATTGTCCAGATCTTGCTTCATTTGAACACAGGCTGCTTCAACATCTGAGGAGGCACAAATGATGCTGAACATTGTGCAATCATCAGCGAACATCCCCACTTCTGTCATTATGATGAAGGAAGGTCATTGATGAATCAGCTAATATGGTTGGGCCTAGGACATTACCCTGAGGAACTCCTGCTTTGGTGTCCTGGAGCTGAGATGATTGACCTAGAACAACCGCAACGATCTACCTTTGTACCAGACATGACTCCAACTAGTAGAGAGTCATGATTCCTGATTCCTGCAACTTTGATGTCAGGGCTGTCACTATTATCCCATCGCAATTTGTGGCTTCATTCTTTAAGTAAATACCTGAGTTTCAAAAAATTGAAAACATTACTTGTCACTACCAAGATCATAACTGTCCTAACAAATAGGAGCACAAATTCAAGCAGCAGAGACTCCATTACATATCCTGATACAAATGCAAAACAGAAACATTGAGTTTTTAGCTAGCCTTTCCTATGAATGTGAGTGTGAATATTCAGCTCTAGGGGAACACACAATGACAGAAAAGATCTTATACCCAAATCATATAAACATGATTTTCAAGCCTCAATTCTCACATCTCTGGACAGTTTGCATGAAGCTTAAGCAAGGACAAATGACATCAGTATGAAAGAGCATAGTGCAGTGAAGAATGAAAGAAAAGTCAAAAGCCCAACGAAGAAAACAACCATACAGCTTTGTATCCTGATACATTGGAGAGAAGACATGAAACTACAATTGGAGCCAAATGAAAATAATGCCATCATCAATAACAAACACAATAATAAAATACGTATAAAACATGGATCAACATCAGAATTCTCTTTTTTATCTATTTACTTATTGCAAGTCACAATGAATGGTATGAATTCTCAATGCGACTTGGCATCTGACCTTGGAGAAAAAAGATAGCCACCACTTGAAAAGTTGGCATAATCTGCTGACAATTATTGTTCAATATATATTTCCCTATGATGCATTTGACTTTCACTGTCTGTATAAGCACCCAGTCAACTTTTTTCATTATGAATTTCTGTATCCACTGCCCTGGATGAGATAGGAAGAAAAAAAATACATTTATCTTTCTCAACATGACTATTCTATAAAATTATAATTTTGCCCCATAGAAATGGACAAGGCTTTACATGATTAGCTATGCAAACAGCAGAGTTCTGTTACTGCAGAAGGGGAGCTAATCCCTTATTTGGAACTACACAAAGCTTCTTTATGTTTCTGAGGCAGAATACCAATGACAGGTCTGACCCAGCCAACTATGGACAAAGGCACCTGTTTGCAACTCCAAATCTTCAATGTGGTTTTAGTGGCACAGCCATTACTTGCCCCAAAACACAATGGATTTCAACCAGGGCCCTCATTCATCAACCAGTCACTGATTGGCCTTCAAAGATAAACAGTACTCCAGACAAGCAGCCTGTCGCTGTTTAGCACCTTACATCAAGCAGGTAGAAACAGAAAGATCTTTGTCCAGATAAATTTCTTTGCCTCCATCTTCACTGAACTATTCAAACATTGGAATTTATGCCTTCAGGACTAACTCAACTCTACGTGCCTTTTCCTATTATGGACATTTTCACTCAGGAAAACTGGATCACCCCGTAATAGTCAACTTATCACCCTCCAAAGGAATACACCATTAGATTTGGGTGAAAACATGACACATATATTTTTGTATCTTGCCCTGTATTCATTTCTTGCTCTGATCCCTCTTTTACGAAACAAGTGCAAAAGAGATAGATGTTGCAAAACCCCTTGTCCACGTTCCATATATGCATAAAATAAACCAACCCTCTTATCTGCTGGGCCAGATATTCAGCGGATTGGAACACTAATTCAAATATTGAAGAAGCTAACCACCGTTTATAAAGAGGAAAGTCAAAAATCAAAACACCATTTACAGACAAGTAGTGGAAAAGAAATCAGGGCTGCTTAAATTAACCCCCCTCCTGTCTGTAACACAACATTCACAACAAAATTGCCATTGCAAATGTACTACTTTCTAATTACACCCTCCACATCACCAATGGCCAAAGAATATAACTGACATGTGACACGTTTACAGTGATAGTTTCCATTATAACTTGCCTTCAACATAATAAAATAAGTCCCAAGGCATTTTAGAGAAAAGTTGTTGGACACATTTAGACATTCAGCCACATAACAAGGACTTATTAGAATAGCTGGCCAAAAATTTGGTTAATGAGATAAGAATTATGGAGCATCTTAAAAGAAGAGAGAGAGGTAGATAGTTTTGGGGGAGGAATTCCAGAACTTTGGATCTTAGCAACTGAAGGCACGGTTGCTAAAAGTGGAGTAATGATTAATTGCTAATGGGTGCAAGACCACAGTTGAAGGAGTGCAGAGATCTTGGAAGATTGTAGGGTTGGAGGAATTTGTAGAAGGGCAAAGCGTTGGAGGAATTTGAAAACAAACATGAGAATTTTAATATCAAGGCATTTCTGCACCAGGAGGCAACCTAAGTCAGGGAGCACAGGGGTGATCAGTGAATAAGAATTCATGCAAGTTAAGACCCAGGCAGCACAACTTTGGATGAGTTGAGGTTTACATAGGCTGCTCGCTGTGAGGCTGGCAAGAAGAGAATTGGAAAAGTCGAGTCAAGATATGAGAATGAGTCTGCATGTGTTTCTTATCAGTGTTACTCATGATAAATTCTTATGTCTAGATTTATAAATTCTTATGTCTATGTTAATTTGTTACACTGCAACTATATAGCCCTCTGCCAGCAGTGCTTTTGCAATGCTGCCATCAGCCAGAGGGTGTAACTGTAACATGACAAGTTAACATGCACAAATATATTATAAATGTTGAAACAGGAATTTAAAATTGCTCTATAAAGTTCGGGACAAAATGAACAACTTTGAAACAAAGGACAGTTCATTGAATGACATCTGTACTCCAATCTCACCTCACCTAAAGACAATCCTCAGTCTTGAATTGTATACAATTCCAAAGGACTCCTGCAGATGTACAATTTCTATGTCAAGTTTCTCAACGATCATTTTAAAATTACTCTGTCTTTGAGTAAATACTTGTGGTGGCTCACAAAAGGAAAGTAATTGATGATCACAAATACATCCAAATAAAAAGAACAAAATGATATATATTTCAGTTTCAATAGATAGCTTTTCCATCCCTTGATTGGATCAAGGGAATTGAAGTTCCAGATAATGTTCCTGGAAATACTATTGGAACACATTTTTAAGAACAAAATACCAGATGCCTTAACCTTAATTTTCAGCTTAATTCCTCATTTAATATGATTGTTTGCACCACAAATAACTGCCAGAACTGAATGCTAAGTTGGTTGTTCAGCTGTTTAAAATCGCCCAAGGTTTCTGGCCACTTGGGAACAGTTCATCTTTACAGGAATAGACCAATATCGCTCCCTGCTGACAAGAGTTAAGTGCACTAGTTTCAGTAGCTCACACAGCTGTTGCCCAACACTGCCAAATAAATGAATTCTCATGACAGTGAGTCACTGAAAAGCTCCAGTTTCTGATTATGCTGATCATAATTCCCAAGCTATGAATCACATATGATCTCCAGCAAATGCACTCACAAAATGACCTCTTCTAAATAAATACTAATCCACCTAAACACATCTTCACAGTCTTTAGATAGCTGTCAACTCTGAATGAAGTAATTTTTTTTTAAGAGCAACACAGCACGGGAAACAGGCCCTTCGGCCCAACGAGCCCGCGCCGCCGTCATAACTATATAGTAGCAATTCCATTATCCTATTATAGATTTAGGTTATTCCTAATATGGAAGACTCTCACTGTAGGGACAATTTGTTTCCCAATCAGCCTAAGAGCGAATTTTTGGGTTGTGGGAGGAAACCGGAGCGCCCGGAGAAAACCCACGCAACCACGGGGAGAATGTGCAAACTCCCGCAGACACCGGCCCAATTCCAAGTGTCTGCACAGCTACAGCGATAGTCTCTGAGCTGTCATGGTGCCCTTCAGATGGTCCAGATAAAGCACTCATTTACGACATGAAGCACCAAGCAACCCATGAATCAACATCCAAGAGCTGTCCTCGCACCACCTGCCGAATGCATGCTCCTTGTTGGTCAAGTATGGACTGAATTACCTGTGGAAAAAATCTGATCATAAATGATGCAATCTGGTGAAAGTTACAAGGCATGCCTAAATTATTTCAACATGGTTTTGTGGGAGAGAAAGACTTGCATTCATATAGCGCCTTTTATAATTTCAGGATGTCTGAAAATGTTTGACAGCCAATTACATGTTTTTGAAGTGTAATTGCTGTTGCAATGCCAGAAAATCTGGAAACCGGTTTGCTCACATCAAGCTCAAAAAATAATGAGATTAACTGTTTTACACAATGCTGATTCAGGGATAAATATTGGTCAGTCCAGCAGGGAAAACTCCGTTATTCATCTTCAAAATCATGCCAAGAGAAAGCAGACAGGGACTTGATTTAACTTCTCATCTGACAGATCGTGTCCCCAGCAGTGCAGCATTCCCTCAGTGCTAAATGGGAGCATAATTCCACAAGTGTGATCACCAGTCTGCATGGGATTTGAACCCTAAGGGGGCAATCTTACCAAGAAAGTTCAACGTGCCAATTGAGTATGAAAACAGGAGAGAAGTGCTTTTTTGAACTATAGAACCATAGCAAATTACAGCTCAGAAACAGGCCTTTTGGCCCTTCTTGTCAATGCCGAACCATTTTTTGCCTAGTCCCACTGACCTGCACTTGGACCATATCCCTCCGCACCCCTCTCATCCATGTACCCGTCCAAGCTTTTCTTAAATGTTAAAAGTGATCCCACATTTACCACTTTATCCGACAACGTATTCCACACTCCCACCATTCTCTGCGTAGAGCCCCCCCCCCCCCCGCCAATATTCCCCTTAAACCTTTCTCCTTTCACTCTTAACCCATGCCCTCTGGTTTTTTCTCCCCAGCCTCAGTGGAAAAAGCGTGCTTGCATTCACTGTATCTATACCCATCAAAATCTTATACACCTCTATCAAATCTCCTTTCGTTCTTCTACACTCCAGAGAATAAAGTCCTAAGCTATTCATTCTTTCTCTGTAACTCAGCTTCTCAAGTCCCAGCAACAACCTTGTGAACTTTCTCTGCACTCTTTCAACGCTTTCTCTCTCAAACTCACTGGTAATATTTAAATAGAACCTAGATACTACAATCAGCTTCGTGCCCTTTCTCACCAGAAGTGCGGTACTGGTAAGATTGCGAGAGATGAGAAACTGAGCGCAAACCCAATTTTTCAGCTTTCTCATGATCTTACTAACTTGACTATTGATTGGAACAATGAGAATGTGGAAATAATGAACTCCATCTGCACTGTGCTGCGTCAGCCTGAAGGATGGAGTTAAAGGACTTTACAGATCAACTTGTCTATCCAGTGTTCCTTGGTACTGATGATGTGGAGATGCCAACGTTGGACTGTGGTAAGCACAGTAAGAAGTCTCACCACCAAGTTTATTTGATAGCACAAGCCACAAGCTTTCAGAGCGCTGCTCATTCATAAGGTGAGTGGGAGTTCTATTCACGAAAAGGGCATATAAAGACACAAGCTCAATTTACAAAATAATGATTGGAATGCAAGTCTTGCAAGACTCTTGCAAGGATAAAGATTCAGTGTTAAAGGGGAATTAGATAAATATTATTCCAATATTCAGGAAAAATCATGTGGAATTGCTAAGTACCAGTAAGCCCCAGTGATAGCGGAATGGTAACATGCTACTGAAGACTAAACTTCAACAAAAATCTGAAATGTATTTTGCTATTCTGTAATAGCCAAGGGGCAGCACTAGTGATATATTTGCTCTACATGGGTGTAGTTTGAAGACATGAGATATAGATAGATGAAACAAAATCACCAAAAAATAATCATAGCATTGGAGCGTTAAATGTTAGATAGAAACATTTTCTAGATCTTTTTCCATTGTCTGATACGTCTGGCCTGGGGTTGGATGCCTAACCTGGGGCTGAGTTTGGGAATTTTGAATGCTGAATAAATGACACAATTGTATAGAACATAGAACATAGAACATAGAACAATACAGCACAGAACAGGCCCTTCGGCCTTCGATGTTGTGCCGACCAAAATAAAAAGCAATGCCCCTCTAACTAAACCATTCCCTTCTCATCCATATACTTATCAACTAACCTCTTAAACGCCACCAAACTTGGCGCATCTACAACAGCTGCAGGCAGGGCATTCCACTCCATAATCACTCTTTGAGTAAAGAACCTACCTCTGATATCCGTCCTATAACTCATACCCCTTAATTTAAAGCTGTGTCCCCTCGTGCTAGCTTTCTCCATCCTAGGAAAAAAGGCTATCACTGTCCACCCTATCTAAACCTCTAATCATCTTATATGCTTCAATAAGATCCCCTCTTAGCCGCCTCCTTTCTAACGAAAACAACCTCAAATCCTTCAACCTCTCTTCATAGGACCTGCCTCCATACCAGGCAACATCCTGGTAAACCTCCTCTGTACCCTCTCCAATGCCTCCACATCTTTCTTATAATGTGGCGACCAGAACTGCACACAATACTCCAATTGCGGCCGCACTAGAGTTTTGTACAGTTGCAACATGATGCTGCGGCTCCTAAATTCAATCCCCCTACCAATAAAAGCTAAGACTCCATATGCCTTCCTAACAACTTTATCCACTTGACTGCCTACTTTCAGGGATCTATTGACACATACACCAAGATCCTTCTGTTCCTCAACACTATTAAGAGCCCTACCATTAGCCCTATACTCTACACATTTATGTTTCCTGCCAAAGTGCATTACCTCACACTTTTCCACATTAAACTCCATTTGCCACCTCTCGGCCCAGCTCTGCAACTTGTCCAAGTCACTCTGTAAACTATAACCCCCCTCTTCCCTATCTACCACTCCACCGACTTTAGTGTCATCTGCAAATTTACTGATCCATCCCTCAATACCCTCATCCAGATCATTTATAAAAATTACAAACAGCAGGGGCCCCAAAACAGACCCTGAGGCACACCACTCGTCACCGAACTCCACGATGAATATCTCCCATCAACCACCACCCTCTGTCTTCTATCTGCCAGGCAATTTCTAATCCAATTAGCTAAATCACCCTCTATTCCACACATCTGCATTTTCTGTAGAAGTCTTCCATGGGCCACCTTATCAAAAGCCTTACTAAAGTCCATATATACTACATCACCCGCCTTACCCCCATCCACCTCTCTGGTCACTTTCTCAAAAAACTCAATGAGGTTAGTAAGGCATGACCTACCCTTCACAAAACCATGCTGACTATCCCCAATCAATTCATTTCTCTCTAAATAACTATAAATCCTATCCTAATAATTCTCTCCAATACTTTGCCCACAACAGAAGTAAGACTCACTGGCCTATAATTCCCTGGAAGGTCTCTCTTCCCCTTCTTAAACAATGGGACCACATTCGCTATCCTCCAGTCCTACGGAACCACACCCGTAACCAACGAGGACCTGAAGATCAGAGCCAGAGGCTCTGCAATCTCCTCTCTTGCCTCCCAGAGAATCCTAGGGTAAATCCCGTCCGGACCAGGGGACTTATCCAACTTCAAACCCTCGAGAATTTCTAACACATCCTCCCTATCTACTACAATACTCCCCAATTTGCAACCTATGTTCATCTATTTGCATTCTATGTTCATCATAGAATGCCTATAGTACAGAAGGAGGTCATTTGGCCCATTCCACCGAGGATCTATTCCCCCAGTCACACATATTTATCCTGCTAATCCCCTTAACACTAAAGAACAATTTAACATGGCCAATCAACCTAACCTGCACATGTTTGGACTGGGGGAGGAAACTGGAGTGCCTGGATCAAACCAGGGAGAAAGTGCAAACTCTCACACAGAGCGTGGCCTGAGGACAGAATTGAACCTGGATCCCTGTCACTGTGAGGCAGCAGTGCTAACCCCTGCGCCATCAAATGTCATATTGTATTGTGGAAGTGGCAGCTTTATCCTGTAGAATGACAGCACCCAAAGTGCAAAATTATATATACATTCCAAATATAGAATAGGGCAGTACCTGAGTGTGTGAGAGAAGAATATACCAACTTCCCACTCAAAATATACAAACATTGCCTGAAAAAGCAGAGGGATAGACTACAGAACTGCTATGAACTGCCATTTTCTGCTCTCCCCTGTTGTAAGAAGTCTCACAACACCAAGTCAGAGTCCAACCAGTTTATTTGATGGTAATCTCACAAGCTTTCAGAAATGGTGTGCCTTCATCAGGTATGTTGAAGGTTCCACACACCTGACGAAAGAAAATCAATTCTGAAAACTTGCAAGATTACTATCAAATAAACTGATTGGGCTCTAACCTGGTGTTGTGAGACTTCTTATTGTGTTTACCCCAGTCCAACTCCGGCATCTCTACATCATGACTCCCCTGTTGTGACAGGGAATGTCTGCATCTGTGAAGCCTCAGTTACCTACTCTGACTGAATGAATACAAAATCCAAAAAAGTTTCACTCAATCTCTTTCTTTGGCTCCATCTGTCTTGCACTAATAAGATGACCCTTGAGACTTCCCTGGGAAGAATGTAAATTGTCGATGATATTTGATGCATTTGTTTTATCCCACAGATACTTTGGTTCGCTTTGTTTAACAACGGGCGCACACACGATGGGTCGTGAGAGGGCTGCTTTTGGATTTTTCGAGAATAGCTTAGTGCTTCATGTCGTTAGTGTACGCTTGACCTGGACCATTTGATGAGCAACACGACAGCTCAGTGACTATCGCTGTGCTGAGCAGATACATGGATTTGGGCTGTGTCTGTGGGAGTTTGCGCATTCTCCCTGTGCTAGCGTGGGTTTTCTCCGGTGTTCCGGTTTCCTCCCACATCCCAAAGATGTGCTCTTAGGCTGATTGGCAGAACAAATTCTCCCTAAATTGTCTCAAATTTGGTTCTAATGCATAGATCTATAAACATAGACAAGGATGACAGGGATCATGGGTAGAAGTGGGAACATCGAGGTGGCGGCGTGGGCTCGTTGGGCCGCAGGGATTGTTTGCTGTGCTGTTTTGTTCTTTGTTCTATGCTGAGCATGACAAAGGAATCAAAAAAAGTTTGGGTCCAGGAAAACCCGGTAATAATTTGATCAAGCTCCCTGGGCAGTGATCCCAAGTGATTCTTCAAGTAACTTGAGGACGCTGAACAGGATGCATTGTGAGGGAGCTTCACTATCTCCCCGACCATTCCAAATAAATTTCAAAATGTGAAAATTCCATTGTTCCTTCAGTCACAATTTCTCAATGAGAGGCAGTTGACACATGTTTGAATCGTACAATCAACAAAAAAAAATCAATACTAAAATCTACAGAAGCAATTATGACCTGGAACAGGATTTAGAAGACCAGGATAAGCACATAATGCAAATGAGACACAGTACTCGGGCATTTAAACTTTTGGCAACTAATCAAGCCAAGGAAAGCAAAATATATCAAAATTAACCAACTGTGATCATAAACATTTTTCTACAGAAGAGAGCTATTTGTCTCATTGTGTCTTGTCATTTAGAGTACCTCCAATGCACATTCAAGTACTTTTTTTAAAAACGTGATTAGGGTTTTTTTCTGCCTTTATCATCATCCCAGCTAGTGAGTTCCAGACCCCTGGCAGACCTATAGAATCTCCACAGTGCAGAAGGAGGCCATTCTGCCTACTGAGTCTGCACCAATCACAATCCCACCCACACCTTTATTCAGTAATCCCCTGACACATTAGCATGGCCAATCAACTTAACCCACACATCTTTGGACCGTGGAAAGATTTGTCAATTCCTCTCCTATTCTCCTGCCAATTACTTAAAAATCTACAGCCACTGTTTTCTGATCTTTTACCTGGGTGGAAATAGATTCATTCTGATCTCTGAGACCTCTCCTAATTTTAGGCACCTCAAGTGTTAAAAATAAAATAACCTCATCCTAGCCAAACTTTCCTAAGAGCTATATTTTCAATTTCTGGCAACATTCTTGTAAATCTCCTCTATACGTTCCAGTGTGATCATATCCTTCCTATAATATAGTGATCACAGCTGTGCACACTACTTCATGTTTTATATGGTTCAAACATAATCTTCTAGACATCAATACACAGTGCAGTACACAGAATCTTGCCAATGGACAAGCCTGAGTTTTAAAGATGGATCATTTTATTAAAGACCTGAAGAAGGTTCCATATATTTCATCTTCAAAACCATCAATAATCATTGTTGATATTTGAAGCAAGTCATGCAGAAATCTGTATGTTCAGTAATAAGACAGAGACATTTATTCTTTAAGATACGAATGATACTGCTTTATTACATTACTGAAGAAAGATGAATGGAAGTGTTTTGTCAAAGATATTTTACAGTCCTTCATCCCAGCCCACTGCTAACAGCTGGTGCCCCCCACCAGTAAAGTGCATCTGCAGCAAAGCAGAAGCAAAAGCAAGGCCCATTTGAACGGCAGAACCAGAAGCACTCATTTCATAAAGCCCAACCTCAGGTTTGGTAAAAGAAAACAATACTAACCACAATAGGACATCTGTGCTTCTGTCTTTCTGCAAAAGACAACAACCTGTGGACAACGCCTGTGCAGGTTTTGACATTCAGAACTGGAAATAAAAACTCCGTTTTACATAAAGGAACATATGTGTGACTGTAATGAAGCCAAGAGTTAGCTGTAGCTTCTGAGCCTGTAGGTACAATCAAGGGGTGAACTTTCTTTCTTAAGGCTGCAGACACCTGTCACTAGCGCATTTGTGAACAGGATGCTGTCCCGCAGTGCGCACACCTACTTGGGGAGGGGGTGGGGGGGCGGTGGCTGGTAGAGGAGTGACAAGACGGCATCTATGAGAAGAGCAGCAAACAGAAAATGGAGAGAATAGATAACTCTCAGATGTGACCCCCCCTCCCCCACCCCACTCCCCCACCTACCTTGTCTTTGAACTGGAAAACAATTACTGTTGGATTGTATGTAAAAAGGAACAGAGCAATCAAAAGGCAGAGGAAAAACATAGACAGGAAAGAGGAATTCAATAGACCTGCTTCAACAGGAAACAAGAAATAGAAGTGACAGTAGTGATATTCACCATGAAGCAATAGTGGAAAGCATTTAAAGAAGAAAGTATACATTTTAAGAGATGGGAAATTTGTGAATGGCTGAGACAGAAATGGAAACAGGAATAGGAACACGGTGTAGCAGATTGAGGAACACGGAAGGCCAAGATCAAGATTACAGCAGCCCACTGCCATAATGTTCCAACAAAGGGTTTGAACACCAACATGTCTCTTTCTGCGTCTTCCTCGAAGCATGAACCATTAATGTTGGCTGAACATTAATGTTAATACTAATGTTTGAGATCAGCAAAGTGGCAAACAGAAATGATCAGCGATGCCCCTTGAGCTTTCTTGTATAAGTGCAGTGGTCAAACAAATGGAATTCGAAATTGACGGGAAGTTCAGGCTTGCATTTCTGGGCTAGATAGAGGTGCTCAACAAACTACTCATCTTTGAGTATCTGTGAATGGCACCTCCAGTGTAGACAAGCCCACAGCATCAGTGGATGGCTACAATATACTAAAATGGACAAGTACATCTAAATCACTGTCGCACACGGAAGAGCAATTTGGAGCAATGGTGTGGGAAAACAACAGACAACAATGGCCAAACATTGAATCTGAGCTAACACAGGATGGAATAACAGAAAGGACAACAGGCGGTCAGGATGGTAAAAACCGTTACACTAGCAAGAGAACAGCCTTCTGAAAGTGGAAAGGGAAGAAGGGCAGGACAAAGAGATGTGCTCAGTTATTGAGCTACGTTGGTAGTGTATACTTCTTGAATGGCTGCTCTTAAAATTATTCTGTTGGATAATTTCCTAAACTCAGATACTTGTGACCTTACAAGTTAATGTGACAAACTTGAACTTCAACAAAAAGCCGAATTTCCATTGCAATCTATGGAGGTGGAATAAACCAATGTGGGCCATCTAACCAGTATCATCAATTATTTTTAAACTACTTTATTCTTTGTAATCCAGTTTAAAAATAGTCCATTGACAGAGCAATATTAATAACAAACATTTTAAAACCAAAATAGAAATTGGACCAGAGATATTTAAAAAGACTAGGTTAATGCTCAATAAATGGTAGTTATCAACAGGATGCAACTAAGTTAAAATGTAGTTCAGTTTACAAGCTCTGTTTCATGGTTTTGATGAGTTGGACTTCGCATTACAAATATGCTCTTCAACTACAGTTTTTCTGTTATTTCTAAATGGGGAAGAATTACTTCCCTCATTCTGTTGCACACGTACAGCAACTGAAAACTCTTCTGGGTGTGTACATGTTCATAAAATTCCAAGTGACTGAGCCAGGCCTTGTGGCCTAGTTATATTTCCCTGCATAGTAATGGTCTTCTGGCTATTAACTACCCAACCAGTTTTGTAGAAGAAATTGCAGGCAGCATATGTCAATGCTACACATTGACATATCACCCATTCTCGCATTACCGATGCCTGGTGATGAGATGGTCACATGTCAATTGTGACCCTCCTGGGTTTAACCTGCATGGGCAGTTTTGGTAACTATCTCTCTCTGCTTCTGTTTTGCACCTTGATGCACAAGTATTATTTGAAGAATAATTCATACTGATCATTCCAACTTGTAGCTAAATAAAGACTGGTGTTTGAAATGTATCAAGACATTGAGGACATTCATTATTCAACATGAAACTAAAGATTGCCAGAGGCAAATTTGAAGAAGGTAATGACTTGGCTACTAATGGACTATACACTATAGAATAGCAGTGTAGATTACTATTTGACACCAATGGGAGTGCAGAACATTATCATTAGCCTCAGTGTGCTTGGGCTGAATTCCGTTTCCTAACTGCTGTAATATAATCCTACTGGGAGCCCATATGTGAAAAGGATGACTTTACTCAATGTTAAGCATTTCTGCAATTCATGATACTCGTTACCTGGAATCATTTCTCAGTAATTGGCACTTCGTTGAAACATCAGGTGTCCATGTCACCACCTCAAAGGAAGAGTCATTGCACTGGTGGTTTTGTTGGACTAAACAAAGGGAATAAAGAAAATCTATTTCCACTGATAAGAAGGGTTGCCAAGCTCAGGACAAAGATTTTAGGCAATTGACAAAAAAAAAATGAGTGTGGGGAGTTGTGAGGAGAATCCTTCCATATGCAGCATGTTGTGATGATCTGGATTATGTTGCCAGAAAGAGCAATGGAAGTAGATGCAACAGGGAGTTGGATCAATTCTTGAATATGAAGTAATTGGAAGGTGATTGGGAAAAACAGGAAATAGTACAAATTGGACAGATCTTTCAAAGGGCTTCTATATTCAGGAAAGGAAACAAAATTGAAGATAACAATGCATATTGTTAAGATACTTTTCCTGAGAATCATCAGGCACTATCAGTTGCATGCTGTAATTATAGTTATGATTCAACTTTTACTCTATATAAAGCAATCAGCTGAAATTCTCATTTGTCACTCATTTTAAAATTGATGAGAGATTCTGGAGCGTAATGGGACTTTAGTATGTTCCATGCATTTATTGTCCACACTGTGGCCTGGACTGAACTAGGAATGGGACTTTCCTTGTAGTTCTAACTTTATTTAGGAACATTATAATGGGAAATACACATATATGTTCAAGACGAAATGTTTTCATGGGTGTTATTTTTGGACATGGTGTCAATGTGCTATTTAACAGCTCACAAGAGCAGTACTTCTGCAAAATTCAGAGGTGCATTTGAAATAGCTGGAGACGTGCACTGGCGAGCAAACCACAGCCTAAGATTATCCAATTAGCGGTTGCTAAAATCGACCGCGTTTTCAAGAATTGAAGTCAGACCCTGCCCTAAATGTGCTCAGCTTCCCCTACACATTTCTGCATGCATCAGCCTTTTGCAAACCTTTGGTGCAGCCACCCTACTGTTTTAGTACACATTAGCTGGTGGTAAGGTTGAAAAGTGTGCCAAGCTGTTGTCAACTCTTGAGCAGTTGTGGAGGAGGATGCAAAGCTCAGAGACAGGACAAACCCCCCTCCTCATGACCTCACTTACACTTCTTCCAATTCGTCACTCACTCCTTGATGGGACACATAGCTGAGCTCGAAGGCCAACTTGAGCACAATGTTAGACAACATAACTCCAAAATGAAAACCAAAAGAAATACTGAGTTTGGACCTCCTCGCAGACCATTCAGAGGAAAAAAAAGGTGAATATTTCTGCAGGACTGTGAAGACCCGACAACATTTTTCTGCCTGAACTTCCAGAAGGTATTTGACAAAATTCCCTAGAAAAAATGGATTTTTCCCCAGAACAAAATCCGGCTGACAGAATAAATTGGATGACCTTCCAGAATCCTAGAAGGAAAAAAGAAACTGCTCAGACCAGCATTCTTATTTTCCTGTTTTAACTTTCTGGGTTGCCCAGTTGATTTAGAGGACCAAGCATCATTTGTGTCAATCTGGAAAGCTGTGGGCAGAAACAGAGCAGCCTGATGGCTTCACGTCCTTGACAAATCTGAAAAGATACCCACCTTTCTGGCTGTCTTGGATCTCACCAGCAGCCAATTCTGATTTGATTTGATTTGTTTTTGTCACATGTATTAACATACAGTGAAAAGTACTGTTTCTTGTGCGCTATACAGACAAAGCATACCGTTCACAGAGAAGGAAATGAGAGCATGCAGAATAAAGTGTTACAGTCATAGCCATGATACAGAGAAAGATCAACTTAATGCAAGGTAGATCCATTCAAAAGTCTGATGGCATCAGGGAAGAAGCTGTTCTTGTATCAGTTGGTATGTGACCTCAGATTTTTGTAACTTTTTCCTGATGGAGAAAGGTGGAAGAGCGTACATCAGGGGTGCGTGGGGTTCTTAATTATGCTGGCTGTTTTTCCAAGGCAGTAGGAAGTGCAGGTAGCTTCAACATTTGGGAGGCTGGCTTGCAACAGTAGACTGTGCTTCATTCACAACCCTTTGTAGTTTCTTGCAGGCTTTGGACAGGGCAGGAGCCATACCAAGTTGTGATATAACCAGAAAGGATGCTTTCTATGGTGCATTTGTAAAAGTTGGTGAGAGTTGTAACTGACATGCCAAATTTCCTTCGTCTTCTGAGAAAGTAAAGCATTGGTAGGATTTCTTAACTGTAATGTTGTCATGGAAGGATCAGGACAGGTTATTGATGATCTGGACACCTAAAAACCTGAAGCTTTTGTGCATTTCTGCTTCCTAGTTGAAGCTTTCACTCTCCATAGCTAATGCAAATCAGAAATAGGGTTTTACTCATATTTGTAGCTATGGATTTCCATTCCATTTAAAATGGGCCAATTATCTGACCCCAAAAGCCAAAAGAGCCATTGCCCCCAGTCAAAATTTTGGCAGCCACAGGGGAGGCTAGTTGACAATTGCTAATTGTCCTTCATTTTTAATGTTACCAAGTATTACGATTCCATTTCCATCAATAAATCAATCATATTTAGCATGGCAATACGTTACCCCCTATATTATGGGCTTTTATTTTCTACAAGAACCTTTTCAAATGCCTTCTGGAAATCCATGTACATCCACTACTTCCCCTTAACCCACAATGTGTGGCTCCTTCAAAGAACTCCTATAAATTGATGAAGCATTACTTAACTTTTCCAAAACATGTTGACTCTGAAGTTTTCTAAATGCCTGCCATAATAGCTTCATTAACATCTTCCAACATTTTCCATATGTTAAGTTAACTGGTTTGTATTCTGACTCTCTCCCTTTCTAAATGAAAGAACTGTAATTGCTAATTTCCAATCTAATGGAACTTTCCCCAAATCTAGAGAATTTTGGAAAGCTAAAGTTAGTGCATCAGCTATCTCACCAGCCATGTATTTGTGGACTCTAGGGAGAAATCCATTTGGACCCATGGGTCTGTCAGCTCGCAGACTCAGTACCATTTTTCTTGACTAGAATTTTCCCAAGTTCCTTTTTCTCTTCTATTTCCGGATTTACAGATTTCTCTGAGATGTTAATTGTCTATAGTGAAGATCGATGCAAAGTGTCTTCCAATTCATCTATTGCCTCTTTATTTGCCATTACTAATTCCCCAGATGCACTTTTTACAGGACCAATGATCACTTTGTTTAACTATTTTTCTTAGTTAATTATCCAAAGAAACTCTTACTACCCGCTTTCACATTTCAAAGAATCATAGAATCCTTAGAGTGTAGAAGGAGACAATTCAGCCCATTGAGTCTACACCAACTTTGTCAGAGTATCTTGCCCAGCCCTTTCCCCCATCCTATCACTGCAATTCCACAGATTTGCCATGGCTAACCCATCTAAACTGCACATATTTGGACTGTGGGAGGAAACAAGAGCACTCAGAGGAAACCTACACAAACACAGGGATAATGTGCAAACTCCACACATTTCCAGCTTTATATTTCGCTCAGTATGAATCAGTATTCCTCCATGTTGCACACTCCTTGGAAGAGGCACTGAAGGTAGCAAGGGCAAAAATGCACTCTGGATGAGGACCTCAATCTTGATCATCAAGTGTGGCTTGGTAGTACCACTACCAGTCAAACCCTGAAGGTGTAATTGACATATCTACCAGCAGATAAATCTAGGCATTTAAATGCTCTCCACTTACCTGGATGAGTATGGCTCCAACAACACACTAGAGACTTAACACAATCCAGGACAAAAATAGCCTTCTTAACTGACATCCATAACCACCCATAACCTTAAAAACTCACTTCCTCCACCAACATACCATTGCTGAATCTCTACCAGGTGTACTGCAGACATATCCTACTTGATTCCCTCACAATAGCTCCTTCGGCTGCACTGCTTAAAGTAAAGGCTGTAGATGCATGGAACAACCAGCACCTCCACATATCATCATAACTTGGAACTATAATGTTTTTCTTTCACTGTCACTGGGTCAACATATCAAAACTCCCCCTTTAACAGTGCTGAGGAATGTGCCTTTACCACGCATTGCAACGTCTCCAAAAGACAGCTCACCAGCATCGTCTCAAAGGTGAAGTGCAGAAAATGCAGGATTTGTTGGCTATGATCTCATCCTTTTAATATATCAAAAGGCAACAAACTCCCAAGAATTGACTACAGCAATTCAGTACTTTGAGTAATTCTAGATGGCGAATGTGTTTTTTTCTTCATGTATAATTATTTCAGCTCATAAATCTCCTTCATTACCCATACTGTAATAAAAAATTAGTCTCATATTGGTGATTCATTGAGATTAATGTCTAGATTTTGCTGTTTAAAATATTACTAGATATTATGTTATTGCTACAGTGTTAACACAAGCCTACTTGTGACACTAATAAATAAAATTCTAAAATATTAACTTTAATAGATTATAACAATGCACAGGGCATTGTTAGTTTTGGTAACTCACCAAACACTCTCGAAATTATATAGTGGACCCAGAGGAATACAATACTTTTATAAGGTAAGGAGGGAAGTTGAAAGGAGGAATGAATGACTTTCCTGTTATCTTTTATGGAAGTGTGGTGCAGGTTTGTCGCAGTAATGTGGACAACCCTAATATGAGATGCTTTAGGCTGAAAAAAAATCATGTGTTCATTTTAATAATGCGTTGAAGTTTAAGTGGAACACAATCAATAAATTCTAAGAGAAAATGCCCAAGGCACCCACATCCCACCTCTGGGTGCAGTGGATTCAGTGCAGCGTTTGAAGGGAGCATTATTCCGATTTTGCTAGCTGTGACCACATGGCTTCAACAAGAAAGCTAGAGATTGTACACATTCTCTACTTCACCTAGTCACTTCTAAGAAGAAAACCAAGTGCTGACTAGTTTGCCATTTGAAATCATGTCCTATTGCTTGTGAGAAAAGATATTGATCTCGCACTTACACTTGCATATGTGGTAAGTCAGAAATGTGTGAATAAAATATTCTCTTACTGTTGCAGATTGCCTAGTGATCAGCAATTTGGTGCCATGTGCATCGGCTTAGTGAGATATCAGCTGTTATTGTTGTTACAGAGCTGGGCATTTCTGGATCTGGTTTGTAATTGTGATGCAAAACCAAAACAGTGATTTCACTTTCAAATGCTTAGCAATGTTGTCCCCAGACAACAGAATGAGTAGTTGCACCTCAAAGATTCTGTAGCTGCACAGTTTCAGTCATGGCTTTCATTACTGCCCAAGTACCAAAGACATCCTGCCATCTTTAAATTACATGGGTCACAAGTTGGTGCACTAACCATTGATCCAAATTTCTGTAGTTCATGCAAAAAACTGTTTCATTCTGCCGGGCTGGAAAAAGTTAACCATAACTGTGTCAACAAATTGTGACATTTACTTTCCTTTCATTATATATCAGCATTACTAAGTATAAGGTGAGTGGGAGAGTGTGTGTGTGTGTGTGTGTGTGTGTGTGTGTGTGTGTGTGTGTGGTGTGTGTGTGTATGTCTTCCTTCACTGATTGCCAGACTGACCACCCTAACTCCACATGCTGGTCCTACTCTATTACAAGCCCCAATCGTCTCCCTCCCCTCCCAATGATACCGAATGCAGAATGCGAGGGATTTCCACCCCCAGCTGACATTCCCTGTATGCTCCCAAAATAGATTCCACGTTTCCTTTGCCCACATCCTCTTGGCACTGCCCAGTGCACAGTGCCAGGGTGCCAGGCTGGCAGTACCCAGGGGCACCTCCTTTAACCCTGGCCTTCCCAAAGAGGCCTCAATGGCCTCTGGTTCTACCAGTACAGCCATCATAACTGGTCTCTATTCCTTGGAATCAGCTGTAATCCAGGCCAGAGAGAACCTCTCTCAGAAAGGCCATAGAGGCAAGTCAGCCTGGACAGTACCTCAGGGTTCATTAATTCAATGAAAAACAGAATTCTCTTTCATTTGAATAAATTATTCAGTCTTGTGCCAGAAATGGCCCTTTTGGTCATCCAGACTCAAAATGTTGATTCTATTCTCCCTCCACAGACGTTGTCAGAAATTTTCCAACATTTTCTGTTTTTGTTTCAGGTTCCAGCTCCCCAAGTTTTTTGCCTTTATCCAAGCTGGTCCCTGTGGTAACCTTGCCTGCATGGCATCAAGCTTTTTTGCTTGCAGAAGCTGTTCAGCTGCAAATTAATTTAAAGTGCCCAGTTTGATGTTGGGCCTAGTTGCTTAGGCCATCGGCCACACTCTGTCACAAAGCACATGGCCCCATCTCCGGGCACAATTAAATATCATTATTATCTCCCATTTCAGGACATTTTTTTTAACCCTCACATTCGTAACAAAAGGTTAACATATTTTGTTTGAGAAAAATTATGTGGAAATTATAAGATTGGACCAGAAATCATTGAATGAGTTTCCCTTGAACTCAGTCCATTTGATAAAATGAGCAAAATGACATTTAACTTTTCACATTGTGGATTTGGCAACCAGCTGAATAGATAAATGAGCTACACCCTAGCAAAAGATCATTTTTACAATCATGTAACAAACGTAGAGGTTAGGAATTTCGACCTTAATGCAAATTCAGTAATCATGCATTGAGAGAAATTGAGTTTAAATAATTGCCTGCTCCACAAGTAGAAACTGATTTTAGCTGCACTTTTCCAGAATATAAGAAGTCATTCTTCAAATATAATACATCTAAATTGTCAAAGCTAACATCTTCTCATATTTCAGTGATGACCTGATTTGCACAATGGTCTCAATTCTCAATGGCCTGCCTCCCTTAACTGGAATCAATCCCGAGGTCCTTTGGAAGCCTAAGTACAACTATCAATCATAATTACTGTTCCAATTCAAATCATCAGGCCAAGTCTAATATTTCACATTCACTGACTAAGCTGCCAAGATACACATCATTTTCCAGCAAATAGTACTTGTTAAAGTTAGATTATAAGCTTTCGAGTTCTGTATCCAGCTCTGGATTTAGGAAGTGCACAGTAGCTGTTGCTACTTTAGATCATTTCCAGTATTCTGAAATAGTGATTTCATTATTGCGGTTGTGTAACAATACTGCAAACTTGTCTCACTCAGATATGACACCATTTTAAAAAAAAGGCACACAGCTCCATCTTTCTAGGCAGCGACCAATTCCAAAGAAACCCCAATTTCCTTAATTGATTTTAGCTGCATTTTGTCCGAATACAAGTAGTCAATTGGAGTTTCTTTGGGATTGATAGTTGCCAAGAGAGAAAGGGACGTGCTCCTTTCTTTTAAAAATGCTGTCATATCTGAAAGATGTAGAGATGCCAGCATTGGAGTATAGTAAACACAGTAAGAAGTCTCACAACACTAGGTTCGAGTCCAACCAGTTATTTGATAGTAATCTCACAAGATTTCGGAAATGGTGTCCCTTTGTCAGATGTGTGGAAGGTTCCTTTTTTTCCCATTTCCGAAAGCTTGTGAGATTACTATTAAATAACTAGTTGGACTTGAACCTGGTGTTGTGAGACTTCTTACTATATATGAAAGAGACAAGTTTGTAGTGTTCCAGACCATGTAATGGAACTGGAGGTGGATGAAGCATAATAGCATTCTGGTGTGCTTTCTGCTTTGTTCCAGACAGTATGAGAAGTTGTTAGAGTGGCTAGACAAGCTGGCGGCAACTGTTATGCAAAGCACTATGGTTTTAGCTGGTTAAACTCCTATGAAGTTCTAAGGTAGCCTTAACTCTTTATACATGTGCAAATTAGATATATTTTTATGGAACAAAGAGCGCACTCAATGTCACAGAACCAGAATTTCAACCTCTGTAGATTTTATAATGATTTGGGGGTTGGCAACTAATTGTAGGGAATGGGTTCCTGCACCAGATACCCAACTAACTCAGTTGACAAAGTAGGAATCATAATGCGTGCACCCAGACTTTTGAATGGACCTACCTCACACTAAGTGAGTCTTTCCCCAAACCCTAGTTATGACTGTATGACTTTTATGACCATGACATTCTGACTTTTTCCTTTCCTTCTTGATAAATGGTATGCTTTATCTGTAAAGCACATAAGAAACAATACTTTTCACTGTATACTAATACATGTGACAATAATAAATCAAATCAAAATCAAAAGGGACCTGTGGCAGGACTGCATCTTGTGCATGCCCAGTTAGCTGGAGTGCTCATTTTTAAATGATAACACAAGATTCGTTCTGTACTTCATGACTTATCTTCAGTCCTTCATCTGGAGTCAAAAGTTATAATGTCTGGCAATCAAGTAATGCCTCCCAGCTTTCTTTGTCAAATGGCTAAGTATTCCAGCTGAACATTTGGACATTAAAGGGTTTCTTTCACAACAAAATGCTCCTTAGTATTGTCTTCCAGAAAGATCGTGAGCTGTGTGTACAGTTTCTGTAGACTATTCATGACTCCAAGACATTGCAAGAGCTTTACAGGACCAATCTTCTTTAGAAGATTACTGACAATGTGACATAAGAAGTCAATAAAAATGCCAAATAAGTATTTTAAAAAGTCAAATTTTAGCAATATAGTAGAAATGTATTCCTCTCACACAAACGATAGCATTGTGGTTATGTTACTGATCTAATGATCTGGACACAAGTTCAAATCCCCCCGTAATAGTTGAGTAATTAAAATTCAGTTAATTAAATAAATTTGGAAAAAAAAGATAGCATCAGTAATAGTGGCTGTGAAACCACAGCAATAACAGAAAATCCTATCTGGTTCACTTATGTCTTTAAGGGAAATAAATCTGTCACATTACCCAGTCAGGCCTACCTGTTATGCCAGACCAATAGCAATATGATCAACTCTTAACTGCCCTCTGATGTAGCCCAGCAAGCCTGGGAATAGCCAATAAATGCCGGTTTTGTCAACAGCATCAACATTCCAAAAAAATAGACAAGTGTTTGGAATACAAATTTAAGGCACTTCAAGATCTGCCGGGTGCCCCAAAAGGTTAAGTAACTTTATGGATCAAATTAAAGTACCAGAGACATGCATGTGGGAACTTCCAGGATTCTAATCCAAGTTGCATTAAAGTAATGATACTGAATGCCTGACAGAGGATGAAATGTGAATTGAAGGTGATAATATTCCCACTGCTAGTCTTGTTCTTCGTCCTGGTAGTAGAGGTTGTAAGAGAGGGAGGTACAAGCTAGAAACCAACTTGTGTACATATAACCCTATTACAAGAAACTTGAACTATGTTTGGAATGGATGTAAGCCATTGTCCAAACTGTTTCTATCTTTTGCAGTTTTAGCATGCATGTCATACTCCTTATACATGCCCCTGAGGAGAAATAAGTACTCAACAATGTTTTTATTGGATAAACAACTCAAGAGTTGCTGTGCTCAGGCTCAGTAGCTTGCTTCAATCTTGCAGACTAAGACATGGCAATACGAATTAAAATATTGTCAAGTTGATAATCAAATGTTGGTGAGGAGGTGAGGCCTAGTGGTACGATCGCTAGACTATTAATCTAGAAACTCAGCTGATGTTCTGGGGGCTTTGAATTCCATTACAGCAGATAGTGGAATTTGAATTCAATTAAAAAAAATCTAGAATTAAGGGTCTACTGATGACTATGGCTTATAGGACGGCATGATGACACTGCTGCCTCACAGTGCCAGGGACCCAGATTCGATTCATTGTCTGTGTGGAGTCTGCACATTCTTCCTGTGTTTGCATGGGTTTTCTCTATTTGCCTCACATTCCAAAAGATGTGCTGGTTAGGTGCATTAGCCATGATAAATTCTCCCTCAGCATACCGAAACAGGCACCAGAGTGTGACGATTAGGGGATTTTCACAGTAACTTCATTGCAGTGTTAGTGTAAGCCTACTTGTGACATAAATAATAATAATACCATTGCTGGAAAAACCCATCTGGTTACACTAATGTCCCTTAAGGAAGAAAATCTGTCATCTTTACTTGTTCTGGCTTATGTGTGACTCCAGAGCCACAGCAATGTAGTTGACTCTCAGCTGCCCTATGAACGAGGGCAACTTGGGATGGGCAATAAATGCTGGCCAGCCAGCAATGTCCATGTCCCACAAATGAATAACATAAAATCACAGTGGACAGAACTCAATGTTTGTGATGGGGTTTTAGCCTCTGGTTGGAAAATTGCCTGGAGCTAACCTCAATCCAAATGCAATCACAGTCCACTAAACTGTAGAGCGTGAATGTGGCTCACACTGGAATTATTTTTCAAATGCTTTTTTGTGCTATTGTAACACTGAATAAATTCACAAGAATGTTATTAAAGCGGATTATTTTTTTCTCTTTTTTGACAGCAAGTCGTTCCCATCAATAGGATTTCATTCCAGCCTCTTACTTAGCGACCACTGAAAATATGAATGGCTGACCATAAACCACTTCAGAAAATAGTATCATCTTTGACTACGCTTATAGAAAGTCATTAAAATGAGCAAACATGAAGCACTTTTCAACACAAGCCAATCTTGGCAAACACACTCAATATAGGTTCAGGAAGTCTTATGAATGGAACAGAGATTCTTCTGTTCCATGGGCTATTTGTTACTTTACATCCAATATATATACAAAGAGGAACACTGTTTCTTAAAATTATTGCATTGAAAAAGTAGGCAATTTATCAACTAAATACACTTTATTCCAAAGTGTAAAGTTTTACAGCCTCAAGTAGTAATAGTTTTTCTACTTAAAATTTTAAGACTGCGGGTCCTAATGATTTCAAAGTGGATTCCTTCGTTGTCAATTGTGAAATGTTAACTGTTAAAAAAACTAATTGGCAGTTGCAGCCTAATACAATCACTTAAAGCCTTCGCCCAAAATCATTATATTGCACAGCCTTCTGTTATGTTCTTTATTGCATGCCTTTGTCAAGAATGTTTACTGGAGTTGGATGGCTCATTCCTGTGGGGAGAAGTTTATTTAATAGTGTCACTACACAGCTTACATTAGCAGTGCAATGAAGTTACTGTGAAAATCCCCTAGTCGCCACATTCTGGCAACTGTTTGGGTACACTGAGGGACAATTTAGCATGGCTAATGCACCTAACCAGCATGTCTTTCAGACTGTGAGAGGGAACTGGAGCACCCAGAGGAAACCCACGTAAACACAGGGAGAATGTACAAATTCCATACAGACAGTGACCCAATCGAGAATCGAACCTGGGTCCCTGGCACTTAGGTAACAGTGCTAATCACTGTACCACCATTCCCTTGTGTCAAGTGTCATACAAGGCAATTTTGACCAGCCA
Source organism: Sphyrna mokarran (assembly GCA_024679065.1). Taxonomy (NCBI): domain Eukaryota; kingdom Metazoa; phylum Chordata; class Chondrichthyes; order Carcharhiniformes; family Carcharhinidae; genus Sphyrna; species Sphyrna mokarran. Next base: position 62,130,774 of record JAGIQG010000009.1, read on the forward strand.
TCGTCTTACCCAAATGTAAATCAGCCCATCCATCTAGTTAAAAAGGGTTTGTGCAACAGTCACATGAATCAAAATGTTACATACAGATGTATTGCAATTATTGAATGATACGTGGGACTTGATACTCTTGCTGAAGTGCTTGATGTGTTCAAATTCTTCAAGGAGCCCAGCAGCATAGGAAAGATTTATTACTTTTTCAGGAATTTATTTAGTACAAATTACCTGCATCAAGAGTTTTTATTGTCTTAAAATACTCTGATATGTACTCATCTCCATAATGTTAGTGTATCAGCAGTTGCATCCTTTTGTGATTATATTGTTAAGCCAATTGCATTATTAATGGTTGGTGATGAGCTTTGCTTACTTGTAATGGATACAGCGGCCTGGTGTCCCTGGAGACAGAGCATGTGATGTCTGGCAGGACCAAAGAGGTCTTTCATGTCTGGTAGGCATTATGGGGTAGTTCTATCGACCCCGATGATCACAATTTGGTTTAATGTTTTAAATTTCCTTTGTGATTTGTTTTTGTTTGACACACTGTCCCTTTGAGGGATGCTCTCTTTATTTGTCCATTAGTTTAATTGGTTATACTAATTATAAACGGACCAAGCGGCTGGGAGTCTCTGGAGAAGGAGCACACTGTATCCACCATGAGGTCTTCCATGCTGGGTAGACACGGTATTTTATCAATCCATTAACTACATGTTGATTTAAAGTTGTAATTTTCCTTTGCCATTTGTTTTTTGTTTGATGCAATATCCCTTTAAGGGATTGCTCCTTTAATTTGTCCTTCAGTTTGTTTAATTTGGTTTAACACCAAAATAGTATAAATGAACACAGCTGGGGGAATGGGAATAGAAAGAGGCTGATATTCTGCAGAGCTGTAATGAGAATAAATATGAGACAAGCTTCAGACTTATTCTTTCTCTGTATGCACTCATTTGAATTAACACATTGTGCTAGTTAATTCATATGTGAGGGGATTTCTAGTTCAGGAAAACAATAGTTTTCTTTCCTGCACTTCTCCCCCACACCGTTTCCCCCCCCACCACGCCCCCCCCCTCCACCCCCACCCCCACCCACCGCCCCAAACCTGTCTGCTCCATCAGACGGCTTCTGAGCATTCAGAAGGCTCTTATTGGCTGCTGCCACACAAAATTGCTATCCTCAAGGGTAAGGCTAAGAGTACGAGAATAATATTTAAAATGATTTGACCTGATGACATCAGAAAGGGTTTGGAAAGACCCATAGAATAACTGGAAAGGGAGAACTTTATTAATACTATAGTGAAATCACAGTATTTGTAGCAACGAACTATGAAACCATAAATTCAACTGAGTAATTCAGTGTTTTGAGTCATGAACTCTGCCTGTGAGTAGCTCATTGAGGAAAAAAATCATGGTGTGGGGTTAGGTCTGTTAGAATGTAACCAATGACAACATTGGATCTGTTGTAGTCTGATCAAGGTAACATGGTGTAAAATGTGTTCTCAAAGAAAATGAAGAAGAAGGAACAAATTTCATTTCAGTTCATAACAGTTAAGAGCAAAATGTTGCAGCGAGCAAGTCATCCAGTCCTCTCACAGTGAGGTAATCCTGTCTTGGAGCTGAATATTTGGACTTTGTGGACAAAGTCACATCCTGCAACTGTATATTTTACATCATGAAGTGCTGAAATTGCAAGCTAGCTGATGGAATATTTGCTTGAAATATTTTGTAAACTGAACAAACATGGCTGATAAAGAAAATTGTGCTGTTACAGGCAGTGGCATGGCTGAATGGAGTTTAAAGCAGTGTAACAGCTACTCCTCCAGATTTGGAGAACCATAGAGTTATAAGCCAGACAATCTATCAAATGCAGATTCACAATACTAAGAATTTGTTTCATTACAAACTTATAAAGCAGAAATCTGTTTCTCTCATAACAACGTACTTCAGAATTTAAGAAAAATAATTGAGAATTCAAATCCAAGGCGAGGCAAGTAACGTACTTAATTCAATTTGCATGTTTCAATCAGGCACAACCATCACTGATATGCAACAAAGATGTTGCAAATATTCTTCAAAGACAAATACACTTGAATAAAATGAAAAGGCATTTGGTCAGATTAACAAAGTGTGGAAGGAGACTGATGGGTTTCCAAATGATTTTCATCAATCAGATCAATCATTGAATGACCTCAGTTGAAAGGGAAATCAATTCAATTGAATTTTAGTTTTAGATTTTCAGCTGCATTGGGGCAACATTAGATTTACAGAAATAGTCATTGTCCCTGTCTCTAACTATCATCCCATTGGGTGATGTCTATATCATCAGTAACCATTGCAAATTAAACAAAACATGAAAGAAAACAAATCATCTCCTCGCATCAATATTAATTCTTCTTTTTTTGTAGTCATATTGCTGAAAGCATTAGTCTTGAGTTGTGAATGGTTATTAATTAGAGAGGAAAAATGCAATTTGGCTGCTGAAGTCCAATAGAAGCACATGGCCAGGTGCCTGCAGCCTGTAGAGCGGAGACTGACTGCTTTAGATGCGTCAGCCCCTTTTCTGTGGTTATAGGCAGAGCAGGTGGGAGATAAATTACTTTGATCTAAACTCTTTATTTTTTTAATGTTCGGCATAGCTAAATCAGATAAAGCCGAGGCAGGTGTTCTACTGTGCTGAAGAGAAAAAGAAAAGCAACAAAAAGCAAGATGGCACACTCCACATCTTTTGTGGATAGCAAACAATGCTGCCCTATTCACACCTGGCAACCTAAACTACAAAATGGAGCTGAAGGCTTGTGTTTGAAACTCGGGTTTAAGTTGAGAAGGAAAGGGAAACTAGTATTCAACAGATCATTGGAAAGCAATATTACACAGCAAATCACCATGTATTATGTGATCCGTAGATTATTCATCAATACAGTCTGCAGAGTAAGTCAGTTGGGGTTACTACAACTTGCATTTGGCCAAAAAAAGTCCCATTTGTCAGCAAGTTATTTTTGCCAAACAGCGACAGTTGTGTGTGGAGGGATATACATTTCAAAAGGACTCCCCTTCATCCACAGGAATACAAGTTAATTCATCTGTGACTAGATTGGTATTTCTATCAATTTTCCCATTTTGGAATCCTCCAAGGTTGTTGAATCTAGGGAATTTTTGTAAAGTCATAACAAATACATCCACTAGCTCTGCAGTGACTTCAAACCTGGAATTCAAACTCTCAGTCCTTGTGATGTCAGATTAGTGTTCATCCATCTTATTAGCCCCTTCATTACATCTAGCGACACTTCCCGCTGCCTCAGCAAAGCAGCCAGTATAATTAAAGACCCCATGCCCCCCAGACCTTCTTCCTTCAGGAAAAAAGATACAAAAGTTTGAGGTCACATACCAACTGACTCAAGAACAGCTTCTTCCCTGCTGCTGTCAGACTTTTGAATGGATTTATCTTGCATTGAGTTGATCCTTCTCTACACCCTAATTATGACTATAAAACTACATTCTGCACTATCTCGTTTATTTCTTTATGAACGGTATGTTTCATCTGTATAGCTTGCAAGAAACAATACTTTTCACTTGATATTAATACATGCGGCAATAATAAATCAAATCATATGTTTGGTCTGTAATATGTTTTAGATTGTGAAGGGAAACAAAATATTTGCTCAGTGATTTCTAATATTTCTACTCTTTGACAAAGAGTCATCTGGATTCGAAACATCAGCTCTTTTCTGTCCTTACAGATGCAGCCAGGCATGTTGAGATTTTCCAGCATTTTCTCCTTTGGTCTCCCAATTCTACATTCCCCAAATAATTTCTTCTGTGTCTTGAATGGTACAAAGTTTACTTCAACTACTCTTCTCTTGCACTGTAAAGTCCCTTACAATCTTGTACTCCTGGGGTAGAATTTTATGTTCCTCCCAAGGTACAATTGAGTTGACAGAATTCTTCCTGGGAACCCACCAGCTCAAAAGTTTCATGCTTGGGTGGGCAGGATCTCAGGTGGGAAACTCACCCATTCACTTGTTAAGGCTCTTAATAGCCACTTCAGGGCCATATCCTTAGGCTAGCAGGAGCAAGTACAGATAGGGTGGGAAAGTGACCTTAAACTTTTTCCCATCTCAGGTGGGAAGAGTTGGGTGGTGGTGGTGGTGGTGGGGGGGGGAGTAGGGGTATGGAGGGGAAAGAAGGACATCTCACTCTGATGGCCCACTTAGAGGTGGGGCACCCTCTCTGGGATGTAAGCTTTCCTGGTCCCTCCCAATTCCACAATCACTTTTGACCTCCAGTCATCTGTAATATTCTAACCATGTTAGGGTTGTAGATCCTTGAACAAAAGGAAGATAAGTGGTTGGCACATGTAGATTCAAGCTAATTCACATGAGGTTTTATTGAAGAGCTGTTCTCTGCACTGCAGAAAGTACAAAACTGAAAGTCAAACAGCAACCTCTGACAACACCCAAATGATATCACCATCAAAGCATGTGATGAGCTCTTGAAGCAATCTGCCACTCTTAAATAGGTAACAGCATCCTCTGAAAGCTCCTTACCAATTACCTTTTCAAAGGTCATGGGAGTTAACCCTGCCAGAGAACTGCAATAACACTCTGGCCACTGCAACACCGTGACTAATCAATCAGGTTGAAGAGCTGTCAGCCAATCAGATTGAGATGATGGAACTTCTTTCCAAGGATAGACAACAGTCCTGCCTGCTGCCAAATAAGTGGGAGTTCAAGAGTTGGTGGCTGTGCATTGGTGCTCGTCACCCTTAAACTCTTGCTCCTGATAAAGTTTACTCAAATATTCTATTTTTTTCCTGAACATCAACTTTTTGATTACCCTTTGCTGGTTTCTGAAACACTCCCAAATCCTCAAGCTTAGTATTGTGTTTCGCAATATAATAAATATCTCCTATCAATCCATTACCATTTTTATATTCCTTTGCAAACTGAGGATGCATCTTATAATAAACGGCACAAACATTTATTAAATGTAAACCTTGTTCTACATGGTTATTTTACTACAAGTCAAATATTTACTACCCAATGATTAATCCAATCACAAAAAAAGCTCATTCCGTTGAAGTATGTCTGATATCCCTGCATTTCCCTGTATTTCATCTGCGTTGGCGCTCAGCCAGGCATCCTGCATTTTATGCAGTTTATTCTGGAGTGTCTTGCAAGCACTGGTAAAAGCATTTTTCTTGGCAGCTGAAGATGGGTCATCCTGACAGGCCCAATGAAGATGGGGCTTTTCAACAAGTAAAATCTGTATCTCCTCATCATTCTCATTGAACCCATCATGCTACTTGCAGGTAGAAGGCCCGAGCATCTTCAGCGTACGTGTATGGACAGCATTCCTGAAGTGTTCCCAGTCATCCTCAGTGCTGCCTGCAAGGTGTAGGTCAGCAAGCTTGATTTCTAAGTCTTCAGCCAGTGTTGAAGCTATGCTGGGTTCTTCAGCTTGGCCGCATTGATTCTTTTATTAACCTTGCTTCCTTGTGGTCACCTCCTGAGTCTAATGTGGAGCCTCATTTTGGAGACAATGAGCCTGTGATCTACCTAGCAGTCAGCACCACACATGGCTTTGGTTACTCTGACATCCTGCCTATCTTTTCTCTTTACAATAACATTGTTGATAAGATGCCAATGCTTAGAGCAGAGATACATCCAGGAGGTCTTGTTGTGGTAGGCAGACAGAAGGTTGTGTTGGTGATGAGGAGCTTGTGAACTGCGTATGTCTTCAGTAAGAGTAGACTGTTATTGTAACACTTTCCCATTTCATGCCTCCCAATGACTCCCTGCCACAATGCAAAGTCACACCCTACTCTTGCATACAGGGATATGCTGACAGAAACCACTTGAAATGGTTCTATGAAGCTCTCAACACTCTCTACATAGAACATAGAACATTACAGCGCAGAACAGGCCTTTCGGCCCTCGATGTTGCACCGACCAATTGAGAAAAAGCAATGACCCTCTAACCTAAACCATTCCCTTTTCATCCAAAAACCTATCCACTGACCACTTAAACGCCCCCAAACTTGACGCGTCTACAACTGCAGCAGGCAGGGCATTCCATACCCTTACCACCCTCTGGGTAAAGAACTTACCTCTGACATCCGTCTTATAACAATCACCCCTTAATATAAAGCTATGTCCCCTCGTGCTAGCTTTCTCCATCCGAGGAAAAAGGCTATCACTGTCCACCCTATCTAAACCTCTAATCATCTTATATGTTTCAATAAGGTCTCCTCTTAGCGCCTTCTTTCTAATGAAAACAACCTCAAATCCCTCAGCCTCTCTTCATAAGACCTGCCCTCCATACCAGGCAACATCCTGGTAAACCTCCTCTGTACCCTCTCCAATGCCTCCACATTTTTCTTATAATGCGGGGACCAGAACTGTACACAATACTCCAAGTGCGGCCGCACTAGAGTTTTGTACAGTTGCAACATGACGTGCGGCTCCGAAATTCAATCCCCCTACCAATAAAAGCTAAGACTCCATATGCCTTCTTAACAACCTTATCGACTTGATTGCCAACTTTCAGGGATCTATGCACATATACACCAAGATCCCTCTGTTCGTCAACACTATTAAGAGTCCTACCATTAGGCCTCTCCTCTATACATTTGTTATTTTTGCCAAAGTGAATTACCTCACACTTTTCCGCATTAAACTCCATTTGCCACCTCTTGGCCTAGCTCTGCAACCTGTCTAAGTCTCTCTGCAATCTATAACACCCCTCTCCACTATCTACTACTCCTCCAACTTTGGTGTCATCAGCAAATTTAGTAATCCATCCTTCTATACCTCATCCAGATCATTTATAAAATTTACAAAGAGCAGAGGCCCCTAAACAGATCCCTGAGGTACACCACTTGTAACCAAACTCCATGATGAATAATTCCCATCAACCACCACCCTCTGTCTTCTATCAGCTAGCCAATTCCTAATCCAATTAGTTAAATCACCCTCAATCCCATACATCTGCATTTTCTGCAGAAGCCTTCCAAGGGGAACCTTATTGAACGCCTTACTAAAGTCCAAATATACCACGTCAACTGCCTTACCCCCATCCACCTCTTTGGTCACCTTTTCAAAAAACTCAATAAGGTTTGTGAGGCACGACCTACCCTTCACAAAACCATGCTGACTATTCCCAATCAATTCATTTCTCTCTAAATAACTATAAATCCCATCCCTAATAATTCTTTCCAATACTTTGCCCACAACAGAAGTAAGACTCACCGGTCTATAATTCCCAGGATAGTCTCTATTCTCCTTCTTGAACAATGGGACAACATTCGCTATCCTCATAGCGAATGTCATCCGGCACTATACCTGTAACCAACGACGACCTGAAGATCAGAGCCAAAGGCTCCGCAATCGCCTCTCTTGTCTCCCAGAGAAGCCTAGGGTAAATCCTGTCCGTCCCAGGGGACTTATCTATTTTCAAACCCCTAAGAATATCTAACACTTCCTCCTTATCTACTTCAATACTTTCCAGTTTACAACCCTCTATCCCAGTGTTCTCCACAACTACATTTATGTCTCCCTGCATGAATATTGAAGAGAAATATTTGTTCAGTGCATCTCTGATCTCCTCAGGCTCCACGCACAACTTCCCACTGTTGTTTCTGACTGGCCCTAATCTTGCCCTAACCAATCTTCTATTCTTAACATATCTAAAGAAAGCTTTAGGATTCTCATTGATCCTATCAGCCAAAGTCTTCTCATGTCCTCTTTTAGCTCTTCTTAACTCACTCTTTAGCTGCCTTCTGGCTAATCTATAACTTTCCAGTGCACTAACTGAGCCTTCATGCCTCATCCTGACATAAGCCTCCTTTTCCCTTTTCACCAGCAAATCAACTTTTTTTGTACACCACGGTTCCCTTACTCTACCATTTCCAGGGACAAGGACATACTTATCAAGGACTCGCAGTAGCTGTTCCTTGAATAAGCTCCACATTTCAGATGTTCCCAGCCCCTGAAGTTTCCTAGTCCAACCTATGCACCCTAAGTCTCTCCTAATAGCCTCATAATTACCATTCCCCCAGCTATAACTATTGCCCCCAGGTTCATGCCTATCCCTTTCCATCACTAAGGTGAACGTAACCGAATTGTGGTCACTATCACCAAAATGCTCACCTACTTCCAAGTCTAACACCTGGTCTGGCTCATTGCCCAGTACCACATCCAATGTAGCCTCACCTCTAGTTGGCCTATCTACATACTGAGTCAAAAAACCTTCCTGCACACTTTGTATAAAAACTGACCCTCTAACGAGCTAGAGCTATAGCTATTCCAATCAATATTAGTAAAGTTAAAGTCCCCCATAACAATTACCCTATTACTTTCACTCCTGTCCAGGATCATCTTTGCAATCTTTTCCTCTACCTCTCTAGAACTTTTTGGAGGTCTATAAAAGACTCCCAACAGGATGACCTCTCCTCTCCTGTTTCTAATCTCAGCCCATACTACTTCAACAGACAAGTCCTCATCAAACTTCCTTTCTGTCACTGTGATACAGTCTTTGACTAATAATGCCACTCCTCCCCCCCTTCTACCTCCTTCTGTACTCTGACTGAAACATTTGAACTCCGGAACCTGCAACAACCATTCCTGTCCCTACGGACCTCAATCTCTCAGGAGTTCCCCCCTCCTGAGTACACATGGTGTAACTCTCATTAAAGAGAAGGCTCAGAGCCTGCAGAGATGGACTGAACACTTTGAAGTCATCCTTAACCGACCGTCATCTACGAACCAAAAAGGCCTGTGGAGGATCATGTCAACGTTCGGCTGCCCCCCCAAATTCATTCAGATGGTATGCCAGTTCCATGATGGCCAGAGTAATGGATGGCGGAGAATCCTCTGAGGCATTCCCAGTAACCAATGTCATCAAACAGGGCTGTGTGCTCACACCCATACTGTTCAGCATGATGTTTACTGCCATGCTGAATAATGCCTTCCAGCACAGTGTTGATGGAATCAGCCTCAAGTACAGAGTTGGATGGGAAGCTTCTCAACCCAAGGAGACGTCAAGCTATTACCAAAGTGAAGGAGATTGTTCTGAGAGATTTCCTCTTTGCCGATGACTGTGCCCTGTATGCTGGCTCAGATGGTAGTCATGATATGGAGATGCCATATCATGTTGGACTGAGGTAAAACAGAAAGAAATCCTACAACACCAGGCTGTACAGAAAGCTTGCAGCATTTGCTACAAATAAATCTGTTTGGACTTTAAACTGGTATTGTATGATTTCTTTGTGCTGGCTCAGAGCCAGAGATGCAGGTCGGTATGGACGAATTTTCCACGGCTTGTGACAACTTTGGACTCACCATCAACATTAAAAAGACCGAAGTCATGCACCAGCCTGCTCCTTTTGCATCGTACACTGAACCCATAATCACAATCAAAGGGCAGAAACTACAGGCAGTGGATCAGTTCACTCATTTTGGCAACACCCTCACCGAAGCAGTGACTACTGATACAGAAGTTAACTGCAGAATAGCAAAGGCAAGTTCTGCTTTTGGTTGACTGCGCTCCACTGTAAGGGAATATCGAGGGATCAGCCCAGCAACAAAACTGAAGGTCTACAGTGCTGTGATACTCACTACTCTCCTGTATGCCTGTGAAATGTGGACTCTGTATCGAAGGCATGCAAGACAATTCAATCATTTCCACAAGACTTGTCTTCGCAGAATATTACACATCCATTGGCAAGACAAAGTACCTGACACTGAAGTTCTCTCTGGAGCAAGTCTACCATCAATCCACACACGGCTGATGAGAGCGCAGATCTGGTGGGCAGATCATGTCATCCGTACGTCAGACGAGCACATATCCAAGCAGCTCCTTTTTTTGGGGAACTCTCTGCTGGAAACACTCACATGGAGGGCAGAAGATCTGCAGAAAGTTGTACAACAAATTGCAAGTGCCCATGGTATAATACATTATATAATCTGCATCTAGTAATGAATTATACAGAGCAAGGTGGCATCGTGGCACAGTGGTTAGCACTGCTGCTTCACAGCTCCAGGCACCTGAGTTCGGTTCCTGGCTTGGGTCACTGTCTGTGTGGAGTTTGCACATTCTCCCCGTGTCTGCATGGTTTCCTCTGGGTGCTCCAGTTTCCTTCCATGGTCCAAAAATGTACAGGCTGGATTCATTGGCGATGCTAAATTGCCCGTTAGTGTCTTAGGATGTGTCTGTTGGAGGGATTTGCAGAGTAAGTAAGTGGGACTTCAGGGATAGGGCCTGGTTGAGATTGTTGTCGGTGCAAACTCCATGGGCAAAATGGCCTCCTTCTGCATTGTAGGGTTTCTATGATGATTCTATGATTCCTGTACAACAAGACAGATTGTGCAAGTGTCTAAGAGAAGATAACATGTCATTTGAAATAGTTTCACAACTTTCCCCAAATAAACATCTAAATAACTTGTGATAACTTAACTTCTTCCTCATGGTACTTCTTCCAAGCATATTTCAGATATCAATGGTACTTCTAAGCAGCCAGAGCTCTTTGGATTAGTGTAACATGTAAACATCCAGATGAAATTTAATCAGATTTGACGCAGTCATGGCCCAATGGAAGGGCCATATCTTGATGTTAAATGGGGTGGTGATTTGTTCGATGGTACTATTTCATAGAAAGGCAGCGAACATCCCCTCGTATTCTGGCCAATATTCATTCCTCATACAACATCACAGAAACAGATGATGTGTTCAGTATCACATAGCAGGCTTTGGGGATTTGGTGACCACAGACACATTGCTGTGTTCCCTATATTACAACAATTCTGTAAGATGTCCAGTGGTTCTGAAAAATGCCATGTAAACATAACTCTTACTTTCGTAAATCTTACTTTTGGCAATGTATCGTCCTTTTTTGCACAACGTGCACTATCCTTCCTTCAAGAACATTCTCCCTCAAAGTTGGCCACTTCAGTATGAACCAAAATGCAACATGATCATTCTGAAGTATCTCCAGGAGTTCTATGCTGATCATGGTGAACTACACATTGGGAACAAGGGAGTTGAGGATCTCCATTACTCCTCAGGTGACGGTTTTTACCTCTTCATGTGAAAGATATAACCATTTTGATCTGCAATGTACAAAAATAAAGAGGCAGCACAGTAGCACAGTGGTTAGCACTGCTGTTTCACAGCTCCGGGTACCTGGGTTCGATTCCTGCCTTGGGTCACTATCTGTGGGACATTTGCATATTCTCCCCGTGTCAGCGTGGGTTTCCTCCAGGTATTCCGGTTTCCTCCCACAGTCCAAAGATGTGCACATTAGATGGATTGGCTACGTCAAAATTGCATCTTAGTGTCCTGAGATGCGTAGCTTAGATGTATTAGGGGGTAAAATATGTAGGGATATGGGGGTACAGCCTGGGTAGGATTGTGGTCAGTGCAGTCTCAATGGGCTGAATGGCACCTTTCTGTACTGTAGGGTTTCTATGAAGTTATCAAGATTCTATTTTTCTGATAGAACATTTACATATACCCAAACACAAATAGAAAATAAACCCTTAGAAACTGGATTCTGAACAGAAAACTAATTAAAATAATGGAAGAAGCAGTTCGGGAGGTTGGGATGGGTGAGGTGATGATAAAGGAATAGAAGGTCATGAATTAGTACTCCATGGGTTTGCAAATAAACAAATAGGGCAGATTTGTCATTTAGATGAGTTGCATACATGTTCCAGATGCAAATTGTGCAGGGCTGCTCAATGTGATATGTCTGTGTAAATAGTGCAGCGAGCTTCTAGTCCAACGTGCAATTTGCAAAACAATTAGTTATTCTTTTTGTGTACTCTTGCTAATTCAGTGTGCTGTTATTCTTTTTAAATGGGTCATGGATTTTGTCACAAAGAAACACGAGGAACAAAATGTGCAATCAATGTATGCACCCTACCAAGGTGCCAAGAATATCTTACCGAGCTGAATTTCTACCCAATTTTACCAATGCAGCTGAGATAAGGTTACATCAACTTGTCCCTTTCCTAAACATGCAGCAGTTCAAGAAACTTCTGTTAATTAATGACTTCAAAAAAAATCCAGCCACAGGAAAGGACAAGATAGTGTATAAAGAATAGTGTGTTTCTTCTGACTTCACATAAACTTATCTACAGAGATATTTATCACTGAGATGCCTCAATAATTATTAGTCTTTGTTGCAGGACCTGTGATACTGATGTACAATCCATTCAACTGCTATTCTATCTGTGCAGGAACAGCTATAATGCAAAGCAAGACCTCTTTAACTTCTATATACTTAAAGCATTAATGCTTTATCTGTTTTGCAAACTATTCAAATATTAGTGGAAGTTTACTGAGATCAGACATTGTTCACATTTCTAGCCCATACCGCAGCCACATTGTTCCTGATTACAGGAAAATAAGCAGCACATCAATCAGTGGGGTAATTACAGAAATAAGGAACTCCAACACCACCATCCCTCACCTCATAAAAGCTTCCTGTAAGCTGCAGATTTTGAACCAGAGCACAACCATCTGTGGTTGCCATAGAGAGCAGTAAACAAAGAAATAGCGGAATGTCGGGAGTGAGAGTGTAATATACACATCAAATTAATGGGAGAAAAGCTTGTGACTCTCCTGCAATTTTATTTATGTCTTTGAACAATTAACACATATTTTAAACTTTTCTTTTTAATGACAAAAGGTGGTTAGTTATAGGTAATCACCAATTAAATGCTCACAACAATTCAGTTGCGGGGATCTGCCTGAAACTGGTAATTTGTAGTTGGATTGTGTTTTCCATGTACTTTCACCAAAGAATTTCTTGTTTCTTGAGTCCACTGTTCATTTTCAATCAATATGTAGCTCATGTTTCTCATTTATAATTTAGTGTAACATCCATACTAGTGTACAATCTTTCTGCAGATGACAATTCAGCAGTCAGATTACCACAGGACCCCAATTCTTATTTTTATTGCCACACTTCAGACATGAATATGTTAATGGGTGGCACAGTAGCACAGTGCTTGGCACTGCTTCTTCACAGCTCCAGGAACCTGGGTTCGATTCCCAGCTTGTGTCACTGTCTGTGTGGGGTTTGCACATTCTGCTCATGTTTGCGTGGGTTTCCTCTGGGTACTCTGGTTTCCTCCCACAGTAAAGATGTGCGGGTTAGGTTGATTGGCTATGCTAAAAAATTGCCCCATAGTGTCCTGAGATGCATAGGTTAGAGAGATTACGGATGAAATATGTAGGGATATGGGGTAGGGCCTGGATGGGATTGTGCATCGGTGCAGACTTGATGGGCCGAAGGGCCTCTTTCTGTACTCTATGATTCTATGTTAAGAATAGCAATCTGCTGGGATCAATTTAAAATGGTGTTTTAACCTGAAGTGCAGTGCACAGTGGTCAGTTGGCACATACTGCTCATGCAATGACACTGCAAGTGGCACTAGTTGTTGAGACCTAGGTTTCACCTGTGTGCATCTTAAGTTGTGAGGCATCAAGCACTAAAACCTACTACAGTTGACCAAATGTGGGAGGGTAAAAAATTTTCCAGATCTCATCCAGCCCTACCCCATCCCCAAATTTTTTAAAAATCTCCCAAATTCAAATAGCTTTCAGTGGTCCCATTAAAGAATCACAGCTTAACTTGTTCAGTGTTGAATACAAGAAGTGGAATTTGAGTACTTCACACTTCACCCATTACAGATATTGCCACTGGGATGATACTGTTTGGATGCTGTCAGGGAACCTTTCCAAGAAAATAGTTCTTGAGCTAGGTGTTTAAAAAGGAACACTGTCAAAATGTAAAGTGCTTGGTTGACTGATTTTTAAGCTTAGAATCAAAAATGGCCTATGCCTTATCTTTTTCACAACATTATACCTTGCAAGTGGCAATGATACAATGAATACCATGGGCTGGATTTTACTCAGATGGCAGAAATCGTGCTGCTGGAGCAGGATTGCTGACCCTGCTTCAGTCAATGAGGGATCTGGGAACCATATTTACAGCGGTCTTAAATGGATGACAGTCCATTCCCAAGAGCTGTTGTCTCAATTATGGGGTTGGGGTCATAAAACTGCAGGGGGGTTCTCCATGGTTTACCGAATGCCCAAAAGTGGAGGCCTCCTTGCCCTGTCCTGAAGCCTGCCTGATGTTACTTGGATGATGTCCACACATGACAACCGAGTGCCCACAAAGGCAGGAAGTGGCTCTCACTTGACAATTTAAATAGCTCAATTGGTCTCCTGGTACAAGTGGCTGGCAAGCTTGAAACTGCTGGTGACATGGAAACAGGAGGATACCAGGAATTCCCCCAACACCCCCCAAAATACTTACCTGCACTATTTTGCCAGCCTTCCTGCCTCCAAGTGCTGGTTAACTTGCAGCCCCCATTACTGAAACTATTTATTTGGCTAAGTGCAATAAATCACTACCAGAAAATACACCTTTGGTGCTCTGGCATTCTACACAGGTGATGTCACCTTAGGACGCATGAATGATTTGATGCAAAGCATACATTGCTGGTCAATGGAAGAAAAATCTTTATGAACATTTGACAGCTCCTTTCAAAAGAAATGACTCATTTGGAAAAGGAAAGTAACTGATCCTATCTTTAAGGATAGATACTTCAAATATATGTGATAATGGTTTGCAATGTGGTGGTCAACTCTTGTGTTAAGCATCACCTGGTGTAACTCAGCAGCCCCATTCTGACATGAAGTTTCACCACAGAGGAAGACTGTAAGCCGAGAAGGTGTTCAACTTGCTGGCCTTTGTTTTCTCTGGGTTCTTCTTCTCAATCAGCTTTCCATTTCTGCTTGCCACTTCCAATGCCTTTCCAAATAGTCAGTCTGCAGAGGTCATGACCATAAGTCCCTGTCCCTCTGGTTGGTAGTTTCAATGTCTGTCGTGTTCATATTTTGCCTGCAGATGTCCTTGAATGGATGCCTAAGACCAAGTGGTAAATTCACAATGCAGGAGGTCTGTGGTTATACAACCATCATCCATCCTATGAACATGGATGAGTCAGTGCAGAGTTTAGCAATGATTATATACTGATGTAGCTCTTGTAGCATGAAAAGTTCCAAGCTGATAACCATGGCTTGCAAAGAGCCCAATATAATCCCATCTTCTCAGAAGGTCACCAGTGATGAGGAGATCCAAGACCAGATCAGCTGTACCAGCTCAGCCTTCTGCTAACAATACCAGTGAGCATTTGACAACACATTCAGAAGTCACCATCCAAATTCTAGTGTACAGAGTGTTCACCATACACTTGTACTGCAGTAAGACCTGTACTGTGCATCAGGCACAGTGGCAAAGCGTTTAGCACTGCTGCCTCATAATGCCAGGGATCTGGGTTTGCTTTCCGGTTTGAATCACTGTCTGTGCGGAGTCTGCATGTTCTCCCCATGTCTGCATTGGTTTCCTCCAGGTGGTCCTGTGTCCACCAATAATCCGAAAGATGTGCTGGTTAGGTGCTTTGGCCATGTTAAATTTTCCCTCCATGTACCAAACAGGTGCCAGAGAGTGGCGACTAGGGGATTTTCACTGTAACTTCATTGCAGTGTTAATGTAAGCCTACTTGTGACACTAATAAATAAACTTAATAGCTTAAACATAAACACAGCTATCCACATTGAACACACAAGCAGACCAAACCCCAGCAAATTTAATTTTGACAGATTAGGCAGTATCTGGGTGGCCGTAAAGCACCTATCTGCTGGGTCTTGTTCCTTCAACTCTCAAATAGACAGTGTTCCAGTGGACAACCAAGAATGTGCTTTAAAGACATTTTGAGGGTCTCCTTGAAATGAAGTAGTGTTGACACTAATGACTGGGAAGGGTCTTGCTATCAAATCATTTAAAATGGCAATGAATTGTCCACCAAGCTGCAAAAACCTTCAAATCCAAACACAGTTGGGTGCGGCACAGTGGTGGCAGAAAAGGAAAGAAAAATGAAGCAACTCATGCACTTCACATCCCACTATCTTGAGGGGTATATATACTCAAATATCTGCAGGTTGAAAATCATAGAAAGATCCATCGCAGAAACTCCAGATTAGGGGAATGTCACAGTAACTTCATTGCAGTGTTACTGTAAGCCTCAATCGTGACTAATAAATGAACTTTAATCATCCCTGATTTGAGGGTCAGCCAACAAACCCCAATTGCAAAGTAAAAGTGATGAATCTTTCATATTTCACTCTCATACATACTACTTGATTGTCAGAACCAAAAGCTAAATTATAGTTATGGCCTCAGCCAAATTAAACCATTAAGAAATTAGAATGAAAGTACTCACCCTAAGGCAGGATCAGGCTTAACTATTTAGGATTATTGCAGGGTATATGATTTTAGCAGACTCTTCCTACTGAAATTCAGAGGATAGAATACATTTTGTTTTGAATACTCCTTCTGAGTTATTAATTACACACAATCCTGGCCTATTCCACTAAATAGGAGGAAATTATTCCTGAAATACCTTCAGGTCACTTTTTGTAGTTTCTACCTCTGCTTTATAAAATCATACAAATGTATACACACATCTCAATTCCCCCATTTTTAAAAGATCAGTCTTTTTTAAATTTTATTTTGATCTACTCATTACAGATTCAGCTTCACTCAACTTTCTTCTACTAACACATACGGCCATTCATAGCCATCTGGGGAATTCACACATCCCATTGTTTAAGGATGGGCCATCAAGAAAAACAAACAATATCATTCCAGCCAGCCTATCTTTCTGTTTCACAATGGACAAAAGAACATCAAAACTCAATGTGCATTAGACAAATGCGAATAGGTCCCATCAACATTTTGCATGTTAGACCCTCACCTAAATTAGGCTGGGTGAGTTTCAAGGTGTCTAATGATGGCACAGGGTGTGTAATCGACATCACCCCTTTATGGAAAAAGTACTCTCAACTTGTATTAGCCGTGTGATAAAAGAGCCATTTTGTTGTCTGCTTCAAAGGAGGACTTTCCCACCTGCTGCATCTTTGAGTGCACCTGAGAAGTAACCATTTGGAAATAAAACTCCAAGAAACCTCACAGTTTACACAGAGTCTGCTTTCCAAAGTCTTCACTTCAACTTAAGTATCAACTTGTCTAAGAAACCACAGACATGCCACACAAGCGACTGAGATAATTGTAAATTGTGATTGTTTGTCCTACCTTCAGTGTTTTCAATTTTACATGCGTAATAGTATGAGAGAGGAATGTTCTGTAGGTAAACAGCAGCCAATTTGTTCCCAGAAAAATCCTTAAATCAGCAACAAAACAACTGATGACTTTGCTTGATCTAATGGTGCTAGGAGCACTTCATAAAACTTGTAGACACATCACAAATACTTGTCTGTAATGGATGAAGTGGTTATGTGGTATATGCATTTCAAATCAGACTTTTAGAATATTGATCATATTGTAATAGTGAAATATGGAACCATAGAATCCCTACTGTGCAAGAAGAGACCAAAAGAGTCAGTCTGCACTGACTCTCCAAAAGAGCATCCACCTACTCTATAACACTGCGCCTTTACCATGGTAATCCACCTAATCAGCACATTCCCACCAGAGCACCCACAGAGGAAATCCACAGAGACACGGGGAGAATGTGCAAACTCCACACAGTCACCCAAGGCCAGAATGGAACCTAGGACGCTGGTACTGTGAAGCAGCAGTGCTAACCACTAGAGAAAGACAACATAGGCCAAAGACAATAAAATGTACAAATACTCTGCAAAGTTCTCTGATTGCAAAACCAGAGCAAAGAAATGCAAAACAATATGTATATAATATTTGTAAAAATAGTTGTTGGAGCAGGAACTTGCTTCAGGCCAGTCCTTGGAATGCATTTGCCTCAGTCACTTTCCTTCGCAACCAATTGATATCTTTCAATATTAGGCTCATAATTTTCTAACAATGATTATAACAGAAGAAATTGCATTCAACACATTGGGCAAGTTTCTTTATTACATAGTCTCGGTGTTTAAGATGCAAATAGCCATTCCTGAGAATTACTGTTATTGAAATTCAGCCCAAACTGTGGCTCAAAATTTACCCAATGTAACAATCTTCCATTATTCAAGGTGGCCATTGCCCAACTAGTCACATGCTGATTCAAGACTATTATTTATGATCTTCTGCCAAATACCGGTTCAAACTAGAGAAATTAGTTACACGACAATTTGATTTTTTTTTTGATAAATAGTTCCAATAAGCTAAAATTTAAATATAACAAATTGCCAGTAAGAGCCGCTTAGTTAACTCCTAGAAGTTTGAGTTCAAAGGTTATCTTTTCCATTCCCTGACTTTCTAAATTTATGGGTCTCTGAATTTCACTGCCCCATGTATAGTTTCATAAATAGCATTACAGACAAAGAACTGACCCCAAGATCTTTAACAGTATTGCTTTCAAGTCAACTACAAGGCTCAAGCAAATACTTAACTGCATCATCTGAATCCCTCACATTCCTTGATATTAAGGCCATCGGCGGGGAAAAGCACACATGGAAAAGTGTGCCCTGCCAATCACAAGGTTAATAACCAGTCTTGTACCAAACCTAACATGCCAGTTTGGCATATTTGGTAACACTCATCTCTGAGTATGTTGAAGTTCAGAGTCCCTTGTGGAGGGGAGGACGGTGGGGGGTGGGTCAACATTCTGCCTTTAAACAATGCTATCCAAAAAACACACACACTGCTCATTTGTCTCAATGTTGATTGTGTAAGGTTGCTAGAAAGATTATGAGTAACCACTTCAAAAGTAACTAATCCTATGAAGCACTTTAAGATGCTGTGATAGAAAGTAAACACAAATATGAAATAATAGCTTATGATAAACCAAAGGCAAGCGTTAAAACAAGTCATTAAAATGCCACTTTAAAAGCTGAGCAAATTCACAGTTTTTCTGATGTTACATAAATAATACCAAAAAACAAAATATCTTCTGTCCATGAGTCCTTTCAGTTGAGGACACTAATCTGCGTAAATATCAATTCCTTTCATGCTTTCTAATCAATTTCCTGTTTTTTTGGATTAGGCAATTTTCCTTTAACATTTTCCGTGAAACCAAGTCAAGGACAAGTTAGTTTTCAGGAGGGATGAAATAAATGGGAGTGCATATTGCAAACAGGTGCCCCTGTTAATCACAATTAGCTGGATCATTAACCACCCTTAACATCGTTGGAGGCGTGTATCTCTGTTTTAGCCCTTGTACTCAGTAATAGGAAACAGGATGTAAAAGTTAACTCCTAGCTTGAGAGTTCCTGATTGAAAATAACACACAAATAGAATTGAAAGTTAATACACTGTTAATGCAAAAACATATTATTTTCAACATCCATATCAAAATAATGGACTTTAAATAATATATAAGGACACTCTTTTAATGCATAGTTGCTTTAAAAAAGTACAGAATGTCTCTATATATATATATAAATGTCTGAAATCCTTTTTGGAAACTGTTGTGGCTCAACACTAAGAACCACACTCGGCCTTAACAATTGTGATCATTACTAAATTTGTGGTGATTTTGTTGTACAATTTTTACAAATTCTAATGAAGTTGAGCTCATCTCATCCACACAGAGGACTTTCTATATAATAGCAACCACCTTAACTTCACAGCAGCTCACATCCTCAGAATACCTCATCAAAGCAGCTATTCTTTATATATTAGTGTAAGCGGTTGAGAGTTAACAGGTGACTTGACTATTAAAGATGTTGAATTGTGATCAGGAGCAAGATTCCTAACCAATTTCTATTCCTTGATGGAAACAATGATCAGACACTGTTAACACTTTCCAGGCGCCGTTGGAACTGGTGTGCATTATCAACTGTTTTAATCACATTTTCATTTGATGTTTTAAGTTTCCTTTTTACTTCACCCTTTGTTTTGGGTGGTTCCCTTCCTTTTAGAAGCTGCCCCTTTTAATTTGTCCCTTTGTTAATTTGATTTACTTTATTTGGTTGGTCAAAAAGATTGATGAAAACCAGGGTTTACTAGTCTGAGTGATTCAGAATAATAGTAGGTTAAAATCTGCATGTACTCCCCAATGTTTGCAATCCCCCACACTTCCCACCTCTTAGCCCGCAAAATATTTCTGTTTACATTATATATAGCCCTCAACAGGTTTAGTGTTGTGTTAGTTTCCTCTGCGCAAAACACTGCAAAGGGGATAGCAAGGCATCTTAGAAAACCACATCACATGATGCCATTTAGAGGGTAAATTATTATTGGCAATGCCTGGCTACTACTGGTTCAATGCTGCAACTGATTTGTACCGTGTTGAGAAGTGTACATTAATACATTCATACAACATAAAGCAACATGTGATACAAATTAATTTTTTTGTTTATTCAAAAACACTATTAGTACAAAATGTTTTGTCATTGCTTTTAGAAGATGTATTTTTGAACAAAACAAATTAGAAAACACTTTAAGCAATCGAAAAAAAACCTCAAAACTGAAAATAGCAAGCTTGTGTAAAATACACTGTAATCAACTTGAATCTGACAGACCAAACGAATTCCTGATAACCATCTGCAACATATTTTCTTCGACTATTGTGCTAATGACCTTGTTACAACCTGAAGAACAAATGATTTGCACTGAACATTTGCTGTTGCTGGTTTCACATGAACCAAGTCGAGACGAATCACACTCCTGAGATTTGGAATATGTCTTCCACTCTATGCTTGACATGAATCCAGAAAGCTTTAATTGAAAAAGGCAATGGAGAGCAGCTTGATCAACATCTATGTACCAAATAAGAAGAAATGAAAATATACATATCTCCATATGTCCATATCCTCAACCACAAAAACGTTAAAACTACCCAAGTCACAAGTGCCATCAAACTCCGGACCTGTTGCAGTACATTCCAAACTTGTCATTTCCAACACATTATTGACCGTTCCTTGTAAACAAGGCTGCATCTGTCCAACCTTAGAACCAGTTTTTGAGCATACACTTGACCATCTCAATTTGTAATGTGATCTTTCTTCTTCGGATAAGTGGAAATGCAGATTCAGAGATCTTTTGTATTGCAGGCCAAACTTCAGCAAAGCAACTACGATGAGATTGCTGATTGCAGTGAATCCATCTCACCATCTCCATCACTGATCTGTGAAGTCCCATCATTTTGGGCTTAAAACCACAACGGTCTTCTCTGCCACTACTCCTGTATTGCACACTTCTTCATACCCTTCTACTGAATTCATATTTCTGTTCTTTTTTAATTAATGACTTATTTATAAAATCATGCTTTGTCATATAGGCAACATAAAAGAGCTAGCTTCACCTCAGGTGTGTCAGCAAAGTGTGATATCAAATTTACAAAAGGTGGCAAACTTCCCATTCTGACCCTGCGCTGTGTTTTCTGAATCTGGTACACTAGAAATCAGTTTGGTCGACGCTATTAATTTTTTTTTGATGGAAAGTAAATTCAAATAGTTAAATACAACCTGATATTGCAAGCAGATCAACTGCACAGCTTCAACTTTAAAAAACTATAAAAATAATTTGCAAAGAATAGTGAAACAATTGCTGCCAGAAATCACAAAACTAATCACAAAACCTGCCGAACAACTTTATATTCACACTGAATTTCAGCATAGCCATCACATAGCATCATTGTTATATTGTTAAAATGTGAATATCATCAAAATAAAACATCTTGAAGCAGTTTTGGCATTTAGCTTTTTCATACATCTGATAAAATATATATATATATTTAAAAACGTTCTGTGAATTAAAAAAAACAGCTCTCTGCACTTTCATTTGCAGTTACTCAAGTAACTGGAAAGAGCAAAACACATTTAAAATGAATTTTAATTAGGAAACTATTTCTTTAGTTGAGATACATTCATACTTACGTTCAAATGGATTGCCATTCTTGGACAGTTCTCTACAGAGGCAAACCTTTGATTGGAAAGCATCCAGTGATAAACCAAGCTTCGTACATGTAAAAATGAAATTATTGGTAAACTCTTTAACTTCTTCAGAAATACAATTAGTTAGTACCTAAACTGCATACATCACAAATTTTCTTCATTCAATTTCACCACTTGTTACAGGTCCATTGATAGGGTTTTCTGTTGGTTGTTTGTCATTGTTGCTGCCAGACTTTCCTTCATCATCCTCTTCCTTGTCCTTAGTAGAGTCAGAAGCAGTATTTTGCTGAGATTTGTTATCTGGATTGGTTTCAGAGATGATCTCTACCATGGTTGCTGCTGGACCATTTTCAGGTATTAATGTCCCATTCTGCACTGGGTAAGTGGTGGCAATTATGTCATAGAGAAACTGGTACTGTTCCTATTAAAGAAGACCAAAAAATATACGCAGTTATTTTACTCTTTCAATCTTAAGTTCCTCGAGAAGCTTTTCATGCACCCTGCACCATTTTCTGGCCAACAGGTCCTTAAACTTCTAGCCCCATTTTGATGTGGGCTGGATTTATTGGAATACCCATTTTTTTGTAATTTGTGTAATTTTCTCCTCTCTCCTACCTTTTGAGCCTTTGAGAAAGTAAGCCATCTCCACCTGTCCACAGATCTGTCCTTCAAGACTTGATATGAATGGAAGATGGTTAGGAGAGAATCTGCATCTTAACTTTCAATTTCCCCTCCTGCCCAAAAGTACCTTTTATAATCTTTCATCAACATTAGTGAAAATGCAAAATTTGTTTCAAAGTTAATTAACGTTGTGACAAAAAAGGGATTCCAATAAATGCTGCAGCACTTGGTCCAGCTGTCTAATAAGATTATCATTAAATTGAAAGGGTCATGCACAATTAAAGAGAAAAAGTAGAATTGGGAGGCAAAAATATTACTGAGGCTTCAGCAAATGGTCAGAAAGTACTTCAAGTCACTCACAATCTTTGCCAAGGTTGAAGCAAGAAGGTTAAGGAGTGACGCAACAGAATAGGCAGGAAGGAAACACAAGATGTAGGCGTGAAACTGCAGGCAAGTGGTGGCCAAAGTCACTCGTTGTTTGATGACAGAAGTGGAGGTTTTGCCGGATAAGTTACTTGCAAGGAATGTGCCTCTTTGACACTTAGAGCAGCATCTCCACAACACGCCAAAACAAGAAGGAGTGTTGTTACTGGCTTTTCAGATGACCTTGAGGTGACACAACTCTTCGGAGATTCTGAACCTTTTGAAGGTAATCTCTGAACCTGGGAAAAGGTAGTTTTCGGACTAGAAGATGGAACCAATATGGCAATGAACCAGGTCACCTGCACTATGATTCTGTTTCTCACCAACATTCCCAGGAGTTCATACCTGTTTATAGAATGTAATATTGTTGGTACATATTTTTAGGTGTGGGACTTGCATGTCCATAACGTGGCCTACTTCAATGAATAACTAATACTGTGACTTGGTACGTTGATTTTCTGAACTTCCATTAGCTTATGGTCCTCTTGGAAATAATTTATAATGTGAATATAAGCTGCTTACATTGTTCAATGTAAAGACTTTTCTAATATACTAGAGAAAAAAGAGGGCCTGTACCATAGAGACAGGTTAATTGTGAGTTGGTCGATAGACCACTACTTACGAAAGTTAGAATCATTCCTGGCCGCTGCTTACGCAGTGTTTTGACTGTCTGGAGAACATCTATTAAATTTTCAGTACTTGCGCTGTCAAGGATGTTCCAGAGAGCGAAGAATAGTCCTGTCCGCTTGGCTCCATCCCTGAAAGAAATGACAGTTGTAAAATGCAAGAAAATTAAATGTTGTGGGGTACGCAGAATAATATTAGGAGAGAAAATCAACTTTGGTGGCAGGGGCATGGGGCACAAAATGGGCTGTGGTGAATAAGCTGCATCTTGGTTTTCCTTCCCACTAATGTCATGATAATGGACAGTCTTTGTGCTCTGCTTTTGTCTTGGGTACCACACAAAGCATTCAATATTCCATTATCTCGTGTTAAGAAAGGAAAGTTTTATCAGCATAATCATAGAATCACAACTGTTACAGTGCAGAAGGAGGTAATTTGGCCTGTTGCTCTTTGAAAGAGAAAATCACTTAGTACTAGTCACCTCTCCTGCTTCCACTCTGTAACCCTGCACATTCTCTTTTTTAAGATAAAGTCTAATTCCCTTTTTGAATGCTTCAGTTGAACCTGCCTCCAATACATTCTCAGGCTGTCCATTCCAGACCCTAATCACTCACTGCGCTAAAAAGCTTTTTCTCATATCACTTTGCTTCTTTTGCTAATTTCTTTAAATCTTGATCCTTTCATAAGTGGGGTCAGTTTCTCCTTATATTCTCTGTCTGGATGCCTCAACATTTTGAAGACCTCGGTCAAAACTCCTCTCAATCTTCCTTCCTTTAAGAAAAATGCTAGTTTTCCGATATATCTTCACCTCATCACAGGAATCATTCTCATGACTCTTTTCTGCATCCTGTATAATGCCTTCACATCCTTCCTGAAGTGCAGCACCCAAAACTATACACCATACTCCAAATGAGGTCAAATTAGTGACTTATGCAATTTCAACATAACCTCCTTTCTCTTGTATCCCATGCTCAGGATATTTTGTGCTTTAGCAAATGTTCTCTCAATCTGTCCTGCGACCTTCAATGATTTATGCACGTATACATCCGGTCACTCTGCTCCTGCACTTCCTTTGGAGTTGTACCATTTATTTTGTACTACCTCCCCATGTTCATCCTACCAAAGTGAATCACTTCACATGTCTTTGCATTGAACATCATCTGCCATCAGCCTGTCCATTCCATTGTCTATGTCTGAAGGCTCTGTCATACAGACTCAAAACATCCTAACAACAGCGTTGGATTAGGATGAGCACAGTAAGAATTTTCACAACACCAGGTTAAAGTCCAACAAGTTTATTTGGAATCATGAGCTTTCGGTGCGTTGTTCCTCCATCTGGTGAGCAATAAAGGACAACACTCCGAAAGCTCCAAATAAGATTCCAAATAAGATTCCGAAAGATTCCAAATAAACTTGTTGGATTTTAACCTGGTGTTGTGAGACTTTTTACTATACATACTCAAAATATTGACTTTACTTCTCTCTTCATTTCTTCTTTGCTGCCAGTTTTTCCAGAATTTTCTGCTTTTGGTTATTATTGCAAATGTTCCTTTGGAGTTCTAAGCTATCTTCCTCGTAGTTCATAATGCTTCCAAGCTTCGTATCATCGATAAAGGAATGTCAGCTGTCAATTTTCTCAGGATGGCTCCCATTCCCTCATCGCTGTGGGTGGGGTTTAGTACTGCCAGAACGATCAGAGCTCTAAACTGTGCTTGCACAGTTCGAAAAAAATTTGAAAAAAGCGCTCCAAGGTCGGGGAAGAAAAGAAAAAACAGAAAGCAGAGACAGCGGCTCTCTGACACAGATCATCCTCTGGGTGGGTGGTGGGTGGCGAGAGGGATGATTGTGACAATGAGTCAATTCTCACCAACTAAATGAATGAATGCTTCAACGTGCCAAAGCTCTGACACTTACGAATAAATTCAGCGATTCAATTTTTAAATGACATCTCGTGTATATTTCTCATGTCTTATATAAAAGCAGTAGGAAACCAGGAGGAGGGATTCGTTCCTCTGGTGGGGAGGAGGGGTCACCCGCAGAGTGGCAGCAGACACCCTTGTCCCCTTACCAGAGATCCATCCTCACCACCATCAATGAGCAATTGGGCCTCTCCCCACTACTAGACAACAATCAGTCCTGTCACCACCCCCTCCCCGAGATACATCTTACCTGCTTCCTCCTCCTGCCCCCTCCCCCCCCCCCCAAAGGATGCTCTGTCCTGCTTCTTCTGCTGCCTCCCCCCCCCCCCCCGCCCCAGAGGATGCTCTGCCCTCCTCTCTCCTCATGCTGCCCCCCCCCATCACCCCCTCACCCTCCCCCACAGAGGATGCTCTGACCCATCTCCTTCCCCCCTTCCCCAATAGGATGATCTGGATCACAGAGCCATCGAAGCCCCTTCGGAGGTTCCCCCGCAAAATAAAAATTGGCTTTGGAGTTTTAGTTTGCAGGTCGCTTACAGCGCGGATCTGGAATGGACCAGAAGAAATAAAGTGAGATTTGGTGGGAGAGTTGGGTGTGCAGTTCATTGAATTGATGTAAATGAATGCTAATGTATTTAAATCATTGGGCCACCCAATTCAGGCATGAACTGGATTCGCGCCCAAATCAGTGAAGCCGCGATCTGCTCGGATTCAGGCGCAGATCATGTTAAAGGCCCAATGCCCAAATTTATTGTGATTTCATGCCTGTTTTTGGTAAAATTGGGCCCCTTATATGTCCGTAGGCATTTATTCCTCACTGTTTGATAATATTGGATATTATTTGTACATAAGATACAATTTCATTTATTGGACAATGAAGGTTGGAATGTATATACATTGCGACAACATCAAAAGATATTCCTATCAATCTATAGATTTGAACTGTTGTGAAATTAGTTAGCAGTCTACAACAGTCAGCAGAGTTATTGTTCAAAGCAGCAGTCTGAAAGAACTTTTCCTTACACTACTATTAATAATCTTGTACTAGACAGGAAAAATCTTGTAACAAGGCTATTTACTAATGGCCTGCATTTTACTATAGTGGTGACAAATCATATCAGCCATTCATTACACTGACATTTGCCCTCATAATGTCTATGTGCCTTTATACTGCAGTGTCCAGTAATCAGAGAACCAAAGCAGCAGTGTTCAACACATGGGATCTCAGACTCATTTTAATAGGGCAAGCAATGGCATGTCCCCCCAATAAATTGGATTTAAAAACCATGAAACATGCAGAATATAAACCAGAAAGTGTCAATTTGTTCAGTTAATCCAACATCAAACCATATAAATAAAGTGATAAAAGAGAGAGGGTGAAAGATGAAATTGAGTGAAAGATCAAATGAAAAGGAAGAATAATAATTTTAACATTTTTCTTAATATCACTAGTAACAATTAAAATTTGAACGAATGAATGTCAGCATCTGGGAAAGTAAAGTTTCAGGGCTAGAGAGCTTGGTGGCAGTAATTATGACTTACTGCACCATTGAAATTTCACTGGACAAGCACTGACTATTTCTGATATATTTGTGGATACTTGACAGACAAGCAGTACACTTCATATTTCAATGCCACCTCTCTCAGCTAGATTCCATTAAGCTAAAGCTTCTGGAAAAGCAATGCAGTTCTGATCGCATATGCCCAATTTTTGCATTTAATAGTGCATATGCGGACACTTGAATTTCTAACTGAGAGCCTCAAAATTATTCTTCTTGCAAAAACCTGCTATTGAGATTTTCATCATTACCACAACTTTTTTGCCTGTAGGCAGGTCCTTGGCAAATATTCAGTGAAGCATCACTTCTATGCTGTGACTGTTACTACGGGTGGGATGAGGAGGCAGGCTGGAGCTTATCTCTGCTGGAGTGGGGATAATGCTATTGGTATTATCCTGATCCATGTGCTTGTTGCCTAGACAACACCACCCCCCACATTGCTGCCATTGTCCAGTGATCTTAAAACTAACACGTTGACATCAGAAAAAATTAAAGAGTCGTCAAGATCGTGTATATGATTTTCACTGTGGAACTGTTTTAGTGACTTCTGAAGTTATAATGATCACGGTAGTTGAGAACTATTTGTGTCAGGTCAAGGATACTGGGAACATTTATTGATACTGTGGATTCACATCCCACTGGTTTCTGCCTGGTTTTGGCTTTGAATCTAGCCCAAACTGCTGGGCAGTGTGAGTTTTGGGTGTCCAATTCAACACTTATTGGTGAGGAATCACGAAACAGAACAGCTTAGGTAAGGACTAAAGTGGAAATCTCATGTGGGTGGAAATGAGGATAACCAGAATGGAAAATGGAAAATTTTACACTCATGCAATAAGGACGTGCTTTTCTAAAGTTGTGCTCGAGTGAATCATTAGGCAAAACATGATAAGGTAAAGTCTGGCTGGATTTTACCATGAGGGTGGGCTCCCGTGCTGTGGAGTAGATTTCGCGATTGAACCGGTCTTTACTTAGTGGCTCGCTCTGTTTTAATTTTTCAGGCAACCATCCTTTAATTAGAATGAGGCAGGACTTCCATCCATTTCAAGGAGAATGTCCCTCTTTATTGAGCTGTCGGCCAATTAGAAGCCAGCAATGCTAAGCAGCGATGGTAGTCATTGCCAGTATTGCAGATGGGGCAGGCGGTGGTACTCTGTGATGGATCCAAACATTTAGATAAGTCTGACAGGGTCAGTGAGGATTGGGATGGGGTTGGGGGGGTGGTGGTCAGTAAAGGTGGACAGATGCGAGGAGACAAAATTGACGAGGAAGGGTGTCTGGCCAGAGCCGGGGAGGGGGGGGTGGCCTCCGATTGACATGAGGGGCCTAGAACGGAGGTATCTCAAACCACCTCGCCCATCCCCTTTTACTGGGCAGTATTCTGCATGATTAAATTTGCCGAGCTTCATATTAAGCACTGGTATCTCTCACCACACATTATATCAGAGTGTCAACAGAATGATACCCTTGGTTAGGCTTTGGATATTTACATATGGGCCTCAGCTAGTCCAAAGTACAGTGAACCCTGCAATGCCTCTCCAGCTGCTTGTAAAATCAAGGGCTTGGGTGGACAGATCTTGATGATACCATGCTCTAATTCACAGGTCTGCCTGTCCGTTTTAACACCTGCTTATGACCCAGTAACAT
Source organism: Sphyrna mokarran (assembly GCA_024679065.1). NCBI lineage: Eukaryota > Metazoa > Chordata > Chondrichthyes > Carcharhiniformes > Carcharhinidae > Sphyrna > Sphyrna mokarran. Next base: position 62,159,442 of record JAGIQG010000009.1, read on the forward strand.
TCAACCTCTATGCCTACATTATTACAGTAGACCTGGCCTTTCTTGAGGCAGATATTGGGTATCTGAAATGGTTGAATGTTGCAAATCCCGGCAATAGTGTTACTCTCCTTTAACAAAACTATCATTGAGCATAACAAAGTGAAAAATACTTGCAGAGAAACTCAAACCTAGTTCACCCTTCTTATCTAGAAATGAAGTATAACCCTCAAAATATTAAAAATAGACATCTGTTGTGAATGGTAGTTAACGAAAGCATTAACACATTAAGACTATCAAATATTACCTGCAGTGTACAGTGAGAGGTGGAATTGTATCTTCAGTGTCTTTGAGTGTTAACAGTTTTTCCTTGATGCTCTTCATCATGCTGACTAAGCTCTCGGCATCCTCAGGGAGCTCCGACTCAGACCAACTTTGAAAATGATATTGGTACACTTTCCGAGCTTCTTTTCTCTGAAAAAATGAAGCACTTATGTCAGCTGTCAATTTTTAACTGCTTTATGAATATTTTCCATTCACTGAGTTGCTGGCAAATTAATGACTTTCGAAGTAAGTTTCCAGTCCTGCAAAGCTAATCAAATACTAGGATAGTTATGGTAGGTATTACATTGGAAGTTGATATTCTAAAGTCATATCAGTTACTGGTGCAACTGCTGCCTCATAGTGCCAGGAACCTGGTTCAGTTCTGGCCTAGGGTCCCTGTCTATGTGCAGTTAGCATGTTCTCCCCATGTCTGCATGGATTCCTCCGGGTGCTCCAGTTTCCTCCCTCAAGAGTTTGATTAGAAAGGATCTAATTTGTCTTTTTTTCATTTATCCTTTCAAATGTTCTGACAACATAATTAATTAATTAGGTCTAATATATACAGCCGTTTATCACCATGCTCTGATAATTTGTTTATTTCCAAATTCCCAAATGTCAAATCACTTTCCAGTTAAGGCTCTTTCCCAGTACACATCATCTTGTTGTTCCAGAACTTGGGGCCTCAACATGAAATCTTAATGATGCTGAAAGCCGGTCTAAGATGAAATTTCCACCTGTGTGCATTTTAGGCAACTCATGACTACCTTGCGACTCGAAGCAAAATCTTTCACATGGGTTAATTCAATTAGAAAGAGACCCTGCAACTATCTCCTAAAGATCCTATTTATCTATTGTGCAGATAGTAGCAGGAGAGTGAGTCAGAGAAACAGAGAGAGTGAGAAATGGATCATGGATGGAATTGGCACCAAACTGAAAGGCATGGGTGACCAAGGAGTAGCTGGAGGCAGCAATGGTAAGCAAAGGGTGTGAAATTATCAGTAAACATGTCTTTGTATTGGGCCTTGGGTTGTCAAGCAGAGTCCAGAGTGAATCAATATGACACCCATGATGGCATGTGTCAAGGATAGTGACTTTGTAAGATAGATGTTGTAATGATTGAAAATTGGGACATGAAAGTTTATGAATAAATTGGTGATTTTTTGTGGATGATTGAAGAACTGCGATAATAGTCTCTATTTTGAAGCAATTTTGTTGCTGCAATGCATTTTGTACAATTCATTTTAATATGATTGGACAAATCATTTTGGAGGAAAACAAGTTTCCCTTTTCATTTTTGGGGAAATTATAAAAAGAGAAACTCAACAGCTTAACCAAAGAGGAACAAACAAATTGTCAAATAGACATAGCAGACATGAGTCACAATATTCACCAAATTATTGGAGAAAGACAAAGTGAAGAGAAAGAGGCACAGCTGGATATACCGACTTCAAATTTCCTGATCTTGCAAGTTTCAAATTACTGTTTAACCTCCACTATTCCTTGACAAACATTTTGTTACTGTCACACCTTTTTTCACACATGCAGATTGTACCAATTTGTTAAATACATTTTTCCTTTGATTTCAAAAGACCAAATATCTTTTCTGCTTTGAACTTTTATAAAACCACCTTTATTATGGCATGCGCTTTCTGACAACAGATGTTATTTCGTTCTTTCAGTAGTTTCAGGATTACTGAAGATAATCAGATTAGTGAGTTACTTTCTTTTGTCCACTTGAAAAGTTAAATGTACACTGTAACAATTCAACCACACTCTTAACTGAAAATTGACCGAAGGGAGATCTCTGCAAGCAGTCTGCAGCATTCTAACAGAATTCAATTAATGGCTTGTTCATTTTAACTCAGTAAAGTTTTACGACACCAATTTTAAATCCAACCAATTTATTTGATAGTAAATTCGCGAGCTTTCGACTTTACAGCCTTCGTCAGGCAAATGCAGTGTTCTGATCTGCAGAAGCACTCATATCCACACAGACAGTTGCAGATTGCTGATTAGAATGCGAATCCTTACATCTAACCTGCCATTCAAGTGTTAAAGTGGCTAACAATGTGTGTGAAGGGAATCCTGAGCATTGGTTAGAGAATTCTGTATTTTCTCCAGACAGCACAGTAAGTGAGGTTTTTTGCTAACCCAGGCAATTTACGGGGGTTACAGATAGTGTGTCATGAAGTCAAGATCCCTATTAAGACCGTCCTCATGTGTGCGGAACTTGGCTATCAGTCTCTGCTCAGCAAGTCTGCACTGTCGTGTGTCATGAAGGCCCTCTTGAAGAACATTCACCCGCAGGTTGGAGACCGAATGCCCATGACTGCTGAAGTGTTCGCCCACAGGAAGGGAACTGTTTTGCCTGGTGATTGTTGGGCGATGCTCATTCATCCGCTGTCATAGTGTCTGCATGGTCTCCCCAATGTACCATGCTTCGGGACATCCTTTCTTGCAACATATTAGGTAGACAACGTTGGCCGAGTTGCAAGAGTATGTACCGTGTACCTGGTGAATGGTATCCTCATGTTTGATGATGTCGTCCATGTCTATGATCCGGCATGTCTTGCAGAGTTTGCTGTGGCAGGGTTGTGTGGTAATGTGGTCACTGTTCTCCTGAAGGTTGGGTAGTTTGCTGCGAACAATGATCTGTTTGAGGTTGTGCGGTTGTCTGAAAGCAAGAAGTGGGGGGGTGGGGATGGCCCTAGCGAGATGTTCATCGTCATCAATGACATGTTGAAGACTCTGGAGAAGATGTCGTAGCTTCTCCGCTCCGGGGAGGTACTGGACAACAAAGGGTACTCTGTCCACCTTGTCCCATGTTCGTCTTCTGAGGAGGTCAGTGCGGTTTATCGCTGTGGCAGATTGGAAAAAACCTCACTTACTGTGCTGTCTGGAGAAAATATAGAATTCTCTAACCAATGCTCAGGATTCCCTTCACACACATTGTTAGCCACTTTAACACTTGAATGGCAGGTTAGATGTAAGGATTCGCATTCTAATCAGCAATCTGTAACTGTCTGTGTGGATATGAGTGCTTCTGCAGATCAGAACACTGCATTTGCCTGACGAAGGCTGTAAAGTCGAAAGCTCGCGAATTTACTATCAAATAAATTGGTTGGATTTAAAATTGGTGTCGTAAAACTTTACTGAGTTTACCCCAGTCCAACGCTGGCATCTCTACATCATGACTACTTGTTCATTTTAAAACATAGAAACATTCTGTGAGGCTATAGGCTCATTGGGGATCTCATTGAGATATATAAAATTCTAACAAGACTAAACAGGGTAGACACAGGAGGATGATCCAGATGGTGGAGGAGTCCAGAACCAGGGATCACAGTCTGACCATTTCGGACAGAAGTGAGGAGACATTTCTTTACCCAAAGAATGATGAGCCTATGTAATTCATTACCACAGGAAGCAGTTGATGCCAAAACATTGAATATATTCATGAGGCTGCTAGATATAGCACTTGGGGCAAATGGGATCAAAGGTTAAGGGGAAAAGACAGGATTAGTCTACTGAGTTGGACAATCAGTCATGATCATATAATGAATGGCAGAACAGACTCGAAGGGCCAAATGGCTTTCTCCTGCTCCTGTCTTCTAAGTCTTTATGTTTCTATGTAAGCTCAACACACCATTACAAAAAAGTTACCTTTGTATGTCTTATTTCAAAGACGCGGAAAATAAACGTCGGTTTGTTAATGCAATCATATAACGTAACTTCAATACCATCATAAGATTTTGTTCCATCTTCCCAATATTGTGCAGAATCCTAAAAACAAAGTACATTAAGATTAAATCTTTAAAACACTGGGACATTTGATGGCAATGGAAGAAAATTATATTACAATATAGTCCCCTCCAGCGGCTGGGCACAGTCTGTGTAAACAGCTTGTGTCATTGGACAATATCTCTGCATCGTTTCAAATAGCATGGTTATTTCTCAGTGCATTGTAGATTTACTGCAGGAAATACGTGTTTCTATTTAGCAAAATTTTTTTTTGTCAAATCAAACCACAAAAAGATATACCACAGAATATCTATGGCCATTCTGGAAATAGCTACACAAATCTTACCACAGAAATGCCTGGAAAGTAGGCGCGGGCCTATGTTGAATCCCAACCAAGCGCAAAGGCTCCCAGCTGAGTCTTTTGGGGATGAATCCTCCAATCAATGTTTACATAGCAACCAACATAAGGAATTTATGGGTTTCGTATGCTGAGCCTAATTAGAGGTGCTATATATTCCATGTCTGGGAATATTCCATACAATGGGAACAGATGAACCGGTTGATTCAATGCAGGGATCACCATCATACCTACATTGAGTAGGAGAACATCTGAAGATTTGGGCCTGTCAATTTATAAAGTGATCTTAAGATGCAAAGGGGAGGGTGAGAGGAGCCACTTGTTTCCAAGGAGCCTGTGCACTAATGCCAAGCATTCCGGTTATTTTATTCCGGTTATATTATCAATAGCCCAATGGGTGCTATTGACACCCCATGAAGTGGTGGTTCATTATTGAAACAAGCAGCTCCTGGGGCACCTATGGTTCACTCAATTTGATACAGAATGAGCTTTCAAAGGTCATGGGCACCGAGTAGCCTCCTGCAAAGACACACCTGCGGGCACACTACCTACACTTCTCCTTCTGTTGGCATCAATGGATGAAAAGTCCTACCCACCGGTTTGCTAATCATCACCACTGAGTTAGAAACTTGAATGCTTGAATTTTCAGACTTTCAAAGCCGCAGTCAAAACGGATCGGGAAGATTCATTTTCTCTGAATGTAAAATGACATTCACCGGCCATGCACAAATTGGTGAGAAATATTGGAATGGCCAATTTTTCCCACCTTGGAATAGTGCATGTTCCTCAAACTATAAAAAGTCATGAATTTTTTCCCAATCCATCACACAAACCAGCCTCCCATCCATTGACTCTTCCGCTTCCTCAGTAAAGTAGCCAACATAACTAAGGACTCCACATATCCCGGACATTTTCTCTTCCACCTTCTTCCATCAGGATAAAGATACAAAAGTCTGAGGTCATGTACCAACTGACTCAAGAACAGTTTCCTCCCTGCTGTCAGACTTCTGAATGTATTTACTTGTGTTAAGTTGATCTTTCTCCAAACCCTAGCTATGATGGTAATACTACATTCTGCACTCTATTGTTTCCTTCCCTATGAATGATATGCTTTGTTAGTATAGTGCACAAGAAACAATACTTTTCACTGTACGTTAATACATGTGACAATAATAAATCAAATCAAAAAAACCTGAGCTATTGTAGAATTTCTACAAGTTGTCACTGTAAGGTTTGAAAACTATTAAAGTGTTCAAAGACCAAATTTCTAAACATATCCTGACAATTTAGTTATGCTTCCACCATCTCTCATATTTGGCAGTATTATTTAATTATATAATGTATTATCTGGAACATGGAACACTTTGCACCGTACAACTTGTTATCTTGATGAGGGTCATCTGCAGAATTATGTTCCTGATATTATGAGAAAGAGCACTGGTTCCTACCTTGTCATCTTTTAATTTGTCCAGCATTGTGATGACTCCTACTCTTCTTTGATAGACCATCATCCAAAAGTCAGCAATGGTTTCAGGCAGTGGGGTCTGAGTGGCAATCAGTGTTTCAGAATGCCAATAACCCTGAAAGACAGAATGCAGAAGGTGGCTGACTTGGGAGTTTCATAAAGGTTCTTTTTAATGTGCTCTGCAGATCCAAAGTGCAAGAGAATTCTCCACACAGCTTTCTTGGTTTCCATCTTGTGGTCTGTTTATTCTTCGGATTTATAATGATCAGAATTTTTCCCACTGTCCCTCAATCAATGTCTTCAATCCTTGCTTTGTTTCTGAAATTATCCAAATTTCATACTTTCTTTATGAACAAATTTCTTGCAGATTCAAATGAAGTTGTACTTGACTGCTCCTCACACAAGTGGTAGTACAGTTTCAATATTCACCAATACATGCCAAGTCAACCCAAGTGATAGGCAACGGTTTGCCAATAGATTTGGAAATCTATGCACGGACTCAAAAAAGTTGATACTTCAAAAACATATCTAAATACAGGAACCAGATGGTTATGCTCCCTGCATTTCACCGTACCCCTCCCCCACCAATTCACACACTCCTCTCAACCCCTGGTTGTTTATGGAGAAATGGGGAAGCTCAAAAATGTATAATGGACGATAGTGGCTAAAGTTGTTACTGAGTGATAATTAGATTGTCTCTGTGATTGTCATAGAGATGCAGAAACTCCTTACCTCACTCCCATTTCTTTCATTCATAAAGGAGTTTCTCTTGCCCCTTATTTTCTCCAATTGGCAGTGGGAACTTTTTTCTTTGGTTCAAGCTAGCTCTCTCCATATCCTTCCAACCCACCATGTACTGACACTCCTTCCTCCTCACCCCACAGGTCACTCTAGCTCACTTCACTTCTCAATTTTCAAATCACATCTCTTGCTCTTTCTATTCCCAGGTCATATGGGCATTGTCTTCCCTCTCTTTCCTCATTACCAGTTGACACTTTTCATCCCTCCTTCCCAAGATATGTTGGCATTGTTCCCCTTACTTGATTTATGCTGTCTTTTCTACTCTCCGATTTTGTTCATGCTTTTCCCACTCTAAAACGTTGCCTTTCTAATGACAATGTCTCCAATCCCATCCAAATAGGCACTATTCTCTCTGACCTATTCACTGCTGCTAACTCGTTCTTCTCTTCAATATATCCCCACCTGTATCATCCAGATTTCTATACTGTGCTCTTGTTGAAGGCAGTTGACTGCTGCTGCACATTGTATCTGGATATTTCTGGTCTTGGAAAGCTATTGTGAAAATTCCTGACCAGCAAGTCCAAGAGCAATTCCCTGGAGCAGGAGCTGGGAAAGGCTGGCTTTCATCCACCAGTCTGAACAAAGGAGCAACGATCTGAAGATGCTAAAGCTCAGTCTGTTGGCATGTGCACATCTGTGTGAAACATCTAGTCCAGGATGCACATGGACAGGATGTGCTTTTGGAGCATATTTCTGAAATGAAGACGAATGCCAACAATACCAATTGTGATGAATCAGAACAAAAGAATGAGTTATAAATGAAGGTATTTATGATCAATATTAATCATTCAGTCATAGCTTAATATAGCACAGAGATCTGAGTCTGTACTCAATGGAGTTTAGAAGGATGAGGAGGGAACTCATTGAAACTTACAGAACACTGAAATGCCTGGACAAGGTGGATGTGGGGAAGATGTTTCCATTAATAGGAAAACCAGGACTCCAGGGCACAGCCTCAGAATACAAGGATGACCCTTCAGAAACGAGATGAAGAGGAATTTCTTCAGCCAGAGGGTAGTGGATCTGTAAAATTCATTGCCATAGAAGGCTACGGAGGCCGAGTTTTTGAATATATTTAATGCAGAGATAGCTTCTTGATTTGTAAGGGGATCAAAATTTCCATGGAAAAGTGGGAAAATAGGGTTGAGAAACATATCAGTCATGATCAAATGGCACAGCAGACTTGATGGCCTGAATGGCCTAATTCTGTTCCTATATCTTACAATCTTTTAAGAAGAGTTCCACACAGCTGTACAAAATGGTCCACCTTCAAGTATTTATCCAATTTTTATTTCAAAATGACTACTGAATCTGCTCCCACCATTCTTCCAATGGTATCCTCAAATCTCCTTGGAGTTTTCACCCTCCCAATCTGAGAAACCAGCTCCAGACATATTCTCCATTCCTATGGCTGTGGAAGATTATTTCTTTGCCATCTCTGGCTCTTTGTCATTGGGGCAAATGGCAGTAACTGTGCCCTGGGATTCTTCCAATTCACTGTGCCTTGCTAACTCTGTCTCCAACCTCAACCCCACCCCTCCTCATTGTGTACAAAGGCAGTTTTTACATTGTGCTTTTGGTTTCTGCCACCTAATTCTGTCCACCGATTCCAATTACAAAGCCTTTAGGCGGTGCTCTAAGAGAGAAAAAAATCACTTCTTGTGCTAATACATACATCTATGTGGGAGGCGTTGATATACTTCAGGGAGTCTTCATCTTCGCTCTCATCAGAGGACAAATCAGAGTCAGTGTGACTCTCGCTGTCTTTGCTACTGTCATCTTCCAACTTGATAGTTACTCTGTTGTAATCATCTTTAAAATAATAAATTTATAAATCATTTATAAATATAATGTCAGGATTGGTACCAAAATAAATGTCTTCTTCTGGCATTATGCTGCAATTAATTCTATAGAGTCATATCATTGTAAAAATCTGAATGACTTCAAGAGACATCAAGTAAGAGAGAGAGAGAGAGATTTCATACTCACATGGGATCACTGTAAGAGATTGATTTTTATTTTTATTTTCTGCCCGTCTTCCATGGCTCTGTGATCTCCAATCAGTATAAGGCGGAATCCTCTGCAATTTTTAGATATGGAATAAAAATTTTGCAAAGCTATTCACACATTACTGAAGAATAAAGAAGAACAAACTTTTAACAATTTTCCTTCAAAATATTTTGCACTTTGCCACCAGAATTCTACTGCCCGCCATGGAATTGGAGCAGGCAACAGACAGACAACGGAAATGTCTGTTGACCTTGGGCAGGGATTTCTGGTCTCACTCGGGCGAGGCTAGAAAATCCTGTCCTGTGAGTCATAGCTTAGAACTAAACTTCTTGCTTACTGTGGTCAGGATTTGTTAGAAACAAATCCAAATGCTTGGTTTGCTTTTGTTTAATGTCTTTGTTAGCCTGTGACACAACTTTTACTGACTGGTGTATTTATCCTCCAAGATATCTTTGATCCACTACCCCAGTTGAACTTGTACCTATCAAGTAGCAATCTCACTATTCTTCATACCAAAATGTACTACCTCATATTTATCTGGGTTAAAATTCATTTGCCAATTATTTGCCCATTCTGCAAGTTTATTCATGGCCCTCTACATCTGTTGCAGTCCTCCTCAGTCCTCACAACCCCCATTCATCCATTTGGTGTCATTCGCCAATTTAGAAATTGTATTATTTAATGCAAAGTCCATAATGTTAATGCAAATTGCAACCAGAGTGGTCTTAGCATTGTTCCTTTCCATTTCCCACCTTCTGAAACTCTGAATAACTACCTTTATTCCCCTCTCTTCTAGATTAGGATTAGGAGTTAAATGATAAGGGAGTGAGACTATATTCAGACTTAGAGAGATGATCGTAGTAGTCCTGTTAACAGCACAGCAAGATCTGTTATTCAAAAACCCCTATCCTTATAAGTTAACTGTCAGCGTAACTCATTGTACATATCAGTACATTGCTTGTTTTACAGTAGTTTACAGAACAAAACAACTCAAGAAGCCATCTACTTGTTTAATTAATTTGTGTAATGGACATATAATCTTAATTAATGGGAAGTGTGTAAATTTAGTCAGTTTGCAAAACTGTATCAGAAATCTAAGTAAGTGTACCATCATCCACTTTGGACCAAAAAGCATGGTTTGAGCGATAAGGTGGTGATTCAAGTCCCTCTCCAGGGATTTTGTACATGATCTAGGCCCATACATGAATTCAATATATCAAGAAAATGATCCACTTTCAGATTTAAACATAAAATAAAGTCCTGTGACGTGACTCAAAGTAACTATGAAAAAATCTTCTTTGTGTTCTGTCCAGCATTCCTCCTTCAATAAACACACTGGAGATTCGCTGCTTGTGGGATCTTGCAATGCACAATTTAGTTGCACATTTGATGATATAATAATGGTAACTACACTTCAAACATAACACGTTGACTGTGAAGGATTTTAAACATCCTAAGGATGTGAAATAGACTGTAAGAATGCAAATTCTTATTTTTTATAAGCATTGATCAAACCAATTTGTTACTTGAAAGAAGTCTACATTTCACTGCTTGTGAAACTTAGATTAATAATAATATATACATTGCAATACAAGTTATTACATAATAGACAAAGTTATAAAGAAATAATCAGTGTCAAACCAACACAGATTGGTGTTCGAACAGATACATTAAACCTCCATTCTCTGGAACTTGCTAAGTATTGATAAATCTTCTATCCTTAGTGCAAATGCACATCAACAATTTTACCCATTAATCTCTAATGCTTACTGAAGCCACACTGCTACCACTGATTATTCAGTATAACTCTTCTTTATATCTCATCAAAACACTACAAACGTGTGTAAAGTTATAGGAAAATCTACCATCCCTTTACTCTGACTTTCACTTAATTGCTACATACTTCAGCTGACTTTGCTTTTCTTATGACAAAGCAGCCACTTTAATCTGCACAGAAGCACTGAACTAAAATGCAATTTGTTTTGAAATGGCTCAGGAGCCATCAAACAGCAGCTTGGGTGACAGATTTGGTAAACAAAAACAAAAAATGGTGAAAAGACTGAGCAGGTCGGATAGCATCTGTGGAGAGAGAAATAGAGTTAACATTTCAGGTCAAGAACCTTTCGTCATATAAAAGATTCTGAGTGAATGAAGATCCTGAAATGTTAATCCCGTTCCTGTTTCCATATTCCTCTGACTTGCAGAGTGTTTCCAGTATTTTCCATTTTTACTTTGGATTTCCAATTTCCTCAATATTTTGTGTTTCAAGAAGTTATCTGTAATCTGTTAAGCCACAAGACACTTCACCTTCGTTATCAGTGGCAGTATGAACATAAAGGCCACTCAGCCCTTCAAGTCTGCTCTGCCATTCAATATGATCATAGATGCTCTGATCATGTACCCCCACTAACTTTTCACCCCATTGTTTATCACTTTGGGTCTTCTAATATTTGACAGAGTTGGCCTGAAGTTCAGCTAATTAAGCAATAAATCAGTAGCAGTTTTACCCTATTTTTGCTATCCTTTGGTTTGTGTCATTTACGCTGACTGTCAAGCTGAGTTTTTCTAGATGAAGGTACTGACCTGGAACTCTGCTTCCAGCAGGGATGGCTCAGTTGGTGGGTCATTCTTTTTAAGGTTAATGAGGTGTTTGGGCAGTTCAGACAGGCTGATCTCAGTTTCACCATAGAGGTAGTACTCCAGCAAAGCCTGGTGGATCAAAATGTACTGCGCCTATAATAAAACATACATTTGTTAAGGCACTGATATGTCAGTGAAGCTCACCAAAAACCTAAAAATGGAAGTAATCAGCTGACACAGTCAAAATCAACATTTGAAATCAGGTTTTGACATTTCAAAGAACAGGGTGGTTTGATAAACTCATTAGAGGTTCCACAGGCAGGCTCACACTTTGAAAAATTATTTAGACATTTAAGATAATGAAGGGGCTAGATAGGGTAGAGGTAGAGAGATTCTTTCCACTTAGAAAGGAAATCAGAACTAGGGGGCACAGTCTCAAAACAAGATGGGGGGGGAGGTATGGAGGAGGGGGGCAGAGTTCAGAACAGAGTTGAGAAGGAACTTCTTCTCTCAAAGAGTAGTGAATCTCTGGAATTCTCTGCCCATTGAAGTGATGGAGGCTACCTCGTTGAATATGTTTAAATCACGGATAGATAGATTTCTGATCGATCAGGGAATTAAGAGTTATGGGGGGCAGGTGGGTAAATGGAATTGATCTACTTCAGGTCAGCCATGATCTTGTTGAATGGCGGGCTAGGCTCGAGGGGCTAGATGGCCAATTCCTGCTCCTATTTCTTACGTTCTTATATTCTTATGTTCTTAAAAGCCAAACCCCAACAGATGGAGAGTTGTCAAGCATTGATATGTCATTAGGCAGAGAATATGATGGAAGCTAGCTTTCCAAATGACAGAGGGCACGAAAGGGAAGTGACCTGGAGTTCTACCTCCACTTTCATTCTATATTAGCATTTCAACAGAAATGATGGAAGCATATATTGCTAGCTAACAAAGAAACTATCTTCTATGTTTCTCTGTTAATCACCCATTTTTGTAGTGGTGCATGGTGACGAAACAATGAAATGGTTGGTCGTTCTGAATTCGAGTACTGTTGCAAAAAGAGATTTGCTGTTGAAGCTTTTCATCTTGCACCCATCAGGTCAGAATCACAAGAATATCAAAATTCAAAGGGAATAACAATTCATACTGCACGAGAAAGGGTATGAATTGATAGGCAATTGGGCTCTCATTGGTCAGATGGTTACATCATGTATGTGTGAATGAATGTATGTACATATGCCTGCTAGGTATGTAGGCTGTATGTCCCAATTGGGAGGTCATACCAAGCAGCAGATCCAACCATTGCCCTTCTCAGCAGTATGAATTGTACTAAACTAGCCTGTGTTTACAAAACTCAGGGCCCATCATTAGATCCAATTCCGCAAGTGGGCAGCATTTATTTAATGATCCTAAGTGTGTTAAGAATTATACTAGCCAATTCAAGATTATCAGTTGGCTCACAATAGGGCTCATTTATGCTTGCTCGAGGCTACATATACTGTCTCCTGCAAACAAAAAAAATCTAGTAAAATGTATAGTGGTTAGCACTGCTGCCTCACAGTGCCTAGGACACGGGTTCAATTCCGGCTTCAGATGACTGTGTGTACAATTTGTGGAATTTCTCTTCCAAGTGCTCCAGTTTTTCTCCCACATCCAAATATGTGCAAGTTAGGTAGATTGGTCATGCTAAATTGCCCCTTAGTGTCCCAAGATGTGTATGTTACGGGACTAATGGGGTAAATATGTGGGGTTATGGGAAAGGGCCTGGGTAGGACCCTTTGTTAGAGAGTCAGTGTAGACTCAATGGGCCAAACGGCCTTCCTCTGCACTGAAAGAATTCTACTCTATGATATCAATGAGCACCCTTTCGTTATGCAGTATAAATTGGTGTTCCCTCTGAAATTTGGTATTCTTATGATTCTGTCCTGTTAAGTGCAAAATAAAATGCTTTGACAGCGTGTCTCTTTTTACAGCAATGATCAAATAGAAAGCCAACAAATGGAAGTGTAACTGGATCAAGGTGATGCAATGAATTAACCTTGGGAGCTGGGCTGAGCTCTAGTCTAGACTGAGGTAATTCAAAATTTCTCTTCTATGATGATTCTACGTAAATGAACATGGATCATTACAACACAGAGGGTACAGGTTCATTGAAAAAGATCACCACAACCAGTGAACCTACAGGGGTCTCAATGATGCCTGGTCTTGGAACAAATATGGTTTCAAAAGAAGTTTAGATATTCATAAACCAGAAGCTTTGTTGTAAAAGTCAGATTTTTCCTTTGATCATTACAGAAGCAAATATATCACAACTATACTGCTTTCAGTGATAGATGGATATTTTCTTGAAGCATCAGGCAGGTACCCGACTGCTAGAACTCAGACTCCCTATTGCTTGAGTCTAGAGCATCACCAGCAGATTGCAATGACTAATATCACCAACTCTCTGATTTAGCACCTTAAAAGGCTTTTTAAATAACGTGACTTCTGTTGGACACCTCAGTGTAGAAAAGGACAGCACCAACTTCCCTCCCTCCCTCTACATTTGGGCAGTGAAGTCCCTGGCACCATAATCCACTTGTGTAAAGAAAAGGTTTTTTAGGAAGATAATCCTACCTCAACCTGCACCATGAGACAGCGTTGCCGACGGAGTTGAACTATGTAACCGTAGATATCCACTCGCCCTTCAGCTTCCAAGCCCTGCATCATGGCATCAATTCCAATGTAGCTTCCTGTGCGACCCACCCCAGCACTGTAAAATGATACAACTATCGGTTCACCACACAGGTTAAACATGAACTCCAATCCCACCACCATCCCCCATTCCCATTCCCCCACAGTACCAAAACCCCAAGAAGGCTGACACCCCCCTCCTTTTCATAATTGCCCTTCCAATCGATGGCCTCCCTCATTCCCCCATTGATCCTGCTTGCACAGAAGCAGTGGGACACCACACCCCCATCAATTGCCCCATCAGATCCTGCCCCGATCATGTCCTGCCCCCCATCCTCTCCCACCCTAGGCCCAACCCCTCTAGGTCCCACCCTGCTCCCACTGCCTCAGGCCTGATGGACAGTGCCAGTCCCCCAGGCATTGGGACTTTGCCCTTTGCGCTGTGCCAGGGACAAAAACTGGCATTGCCAAGGTGGAAATGCCCAGTAGGCACCCCACCATCAACTGATCCTCTGAGTAACCTGATTGTTCCCTCTTTCACGCCACCAGAGTTGGACTGCTAGTTCCCCATTAGTGGGGAGCTCGTATAATCCCCGCTGAAGTGAACCACTCTGATGGGGAGGACGGGTGGAGACACTATCAAACCCAGAGACTTCCTGCTGATTTCCAATGCAGAGCTGATGCCACCAGAAATCTGGCACTGGGTACACTATTGGGATGGGAACACATGTGCAAATACCGCACATCAGCCCCCAGAAGCTTCTCCTGGTCCTAAGATGGGAGGATTGCCCATCATGTCTGGCATATATGGGATAATCCTGATACTCCTCTTTCTTTGGGATTTCCTTTCTTTTAATCTGGGTAACTGGATGCTGATATAGGCTCTGATTTGTTATAGCTAATCCGAGAAATTTTCCATAATCTTGGAAGGAGGACGGTTGCACCTCTCCCTGAGATACCCTGTTGATAGGTGCCGTGACAATTTTTCTTCTGCTTTTCAGTAGGGTTTCCTTGGTGGAAAACAGTTTAAGTTTCCAGTGATAGGAAGCCTGATCAGTGCCTTGGATACGGCTGGAGTTGAGGGAGGTTTGTTATGGTCCAAGCCTAGGTGATATGTCCGAATCATTAACTTGTTGGTTCCTGTATAAGAAAAAGAGAAACCCAAGGATAGTGCCACACCATATCCCGAACTGATGGCAGTATTCTCGGGTTTGCCTTTTTCTAGGTTATCCTTTTGTTGCTTGGATGTCCTGTAATGTTGAGTTAGGCCCCAGTTGATTGCATATTACCCCGTAAGGGATCCCGTAAGTTGTGTAGCTCAGTCCCGGTCACCCTGTGGAAGAGGGTGTGCGCCATGGGGCTGTGTGCCCATGGTTTTATCTTGTTATCCTCAGGTTTCCCATTTTATCTGGTATCATTTCTTTCTCCGTACCATTACGAAATTTGAATTATCTGCGTGAATTTTTGCTGTTTTTTTCTGTATAGAAACAGAAACTAGAAGCAGGAATAGGTCATTCAGCCCTGCAAACCTACTCCACCATTCATTTTGATCATGACTGATCATAAAATTCAATATCCTGATCCCTCTTCCCCCATGTCCCATGATCCCTTAAGCCCCAAGAACGATATCTAATTTCTACTTGAAATCAGACAAGGTTTTGGCCTCAACTACATTCTGTGGTAGTAAATTCCACACATTCACTATCCTGTGGGTGAAGAAATTTCTCCTCACCTCAGTTTTAAAAAGTTTACTTTATTATTTATAAGCTATGACTCCTAGTTCTGGACTCCCCCACCATCCAGAACATTTTTTCTGAATCTACCCTGTCTAACCCTGTTAGAATTTTACAATTTTCTATGAGATTCCATACAATCCCATACAATCCCTCCAGGACAGAAGGAGGCCATTCGGCCCATCAAGTCTGCATCGACCGCAAATTCAGCCAGGCCCTACTCCTGTAACCCCACAGCCTACTAATCTCCTGACATGAGGGTCAATTTAGCATGGTCAATCAACCTAACCCGCACATTTTTGGCCTGTGGAAAGAAATTGGAGAACCCAGAGGAAACCCATGTAAATACAGGACAGTGACCCAAAGCAGGAATTGAACCTGAGTCCCTGGTGCTGTGAGCAGTAGTGGTAACCATTGTACCACCGTGTCACCCCTCTTACTCTTCCAAACTCCAGTGAATATAATCCTAATGTTTCTGTGGAATAATAATTACTCTGTGTTGTACTAGATTTTTGGGATTTGTTGTGTTTTGCGTAAAATGAAAAGCTTTTAATAAAAATATTCTTACATAAAACAAATTCTTATTACCTGCAGTGCACAACAATTGGGCCACTGAATAGGTTTCTGAATGCATTGACTCTCTGGCGCAGTTTGAGAAGGAGGTGTGGATCTTCGGGAACACCATGGTCTGGCCACCTAATGAACTGGATGTGTGTTACTTCTCGCTCAGGAGTTTTCTCCTTCTAAAGAAAAACAGCAAAATTTCAATCAGTGATCTGTTCAGTTGGTCGCAATGAGTATCAATTGTGACCAGAGTAGAAACCAATTATTCAAACTCACGTGTGAAATGAAGAGTTTCCGAATAACATAGTCTGGGCACCACTTCTCTTCGCTAATTCTTACAGTGAGGTCACCATAGGTCTTGGACTCATCATCCAAATTAGGCCAATACTGAGCACATTTGGGCTGAGAAAATATGTTTTTTTTTAATGACAACTGCATTCTAAAGCATTCTACCATCCCCGCTTCCCCCCAATACATAGAAGCCCATTCATACAAGAGTCAATTTTGACTTTTGAAATAAGAAATTCAAATGATGCTAAATAAGCACGTTAGAATATAGGACACAGATTGGTACAGAGACTACCTAATCTCAAACTTGAAGTCTTGAGGTAACGCAGATTGGAGACCATGCCCATTGTCAACCAGAGTGGAAGAATTGGTAACTAGTATGGAACTCTGGCGCAAGTCAGGTGAGTATAATAAGTTTGTAATTGCTGACATCAGTAGGTATCTGCAAGTGGGTTCACTAGTTGACTGTCTTGATTGAAACGTGGAATGCTTAGAAGCATTTGAATATAGTAGAAAACAAATTGAAAGTGGAGAACAGGAATATTCAACATCTTGGAAGCAATTTTACTTCTCCTCCTGCCAAAGTCAATGAAATTTTGAATGGCTCCTACATTTTACAAACAGGCCCCTGCAATGGGCAATAACATAGAACATAGAACATAGAACATAGAACATTACAGCACAGAACAGGCCCTTCGGCCTTCGATGTTGTGCCGACCAAAATAAAAAGCAATGCCCCTCCAAACTAAACCATTCCCTTCTCTTCCATATACTTATCAATTAACCTCTTAAACGCCACCAAACTTGGCGCATCTATGACAGCTGCAGGCAGGGCATTCCATTCCCTAATCACTCTTTGAGTAAAGAACCTACCTCTGATATCCGTCCTATAACTCATACCCCTTAATTTAAAGCTGTGTCCCCTCGTGCTAGCTTTCTCCATCTAGGAAAAAGGCTATCACTGTCCACCCTATCTAAACCTCTAATCATCTTATATGCTTCCATAAGATCCCCTCTTAGCCGCCTCCTTTCTAACGAAAACAACCTCAAATCCTTCAACCTCTCTTCATAGGACCTGCCCTCCATACCAGGCAACATCCTGGTAAACCTCCTCTGTACCCTCTCCAATGCCTCCACATCTTTCTTATAATGTGGGGACCAGAACTGCACACAATACTCCAAGTGCGGCCGCACTAGAGTTTTGTACAGTTGCAACATGATGCTGCGGCTCCTAAATTCAATCCCCCTGCCAATAAAAGCTAAGACTCCATATGCCTTCTTAACAACTTTATCCACTTGACTGCCATGTCTTGCCATGTCTTGTTACACAGAACTAATTGACATAATGAGAGAATTCAGATTTTTGATATAAAATTCTACTTTGCACAAATAACAAAATGGTTCTTTACAAATGTTTAACTTAAGTAGTCCACTCCTTTATTGACACAATGTTTTAATATTTCTCATGCACTTGTTACCCATCCCAACTTCCCCTTGAATTGAGTGGCTTGCTAAACCACTTCAGAGGACAGTTAAGTGTCAATCACTTTGCTGTGGGTCTGGAGTCTCATGTAGGCCAGACCAGGTAAGGATGGCAGATTTCCTTCCCTAAAGAACATTAGAATTTGCAAAGTCTTACTATGCAGGCTGAAACTTGGATCTTAGGAAAACCAGACATCAAAATAGGAGAACATTGTGAAATGTGGTTCTGGAAGAAGATGGAGTCAGTGGGAGAGATCACAACAGCAATAAAAACATTTTGAGAATATGGGAGGAGGAAAGATATGAGTGAAATGTTTTTATCCTTTCATGGGATACGGGCATTGATGCCAAGCCAGTATTTGTTGCATATCCTTATTTGCCTTTGAGAAGATGATGGAGAGCTATTTTCCTGAACTGTTTGCCTTGTTGAGTTGCTGCAGTGCATTCTGTAGTTGGTAGGCATGGCTGCCACTATGCATGGAAGAAGTGAATCTTAAAGGTAGTGTAAGGGGTGCCAACCAAACAGGCTGTTTAGTCTTGTATGATGGTGGCCTTCTTGAGAGTTGTTGGAGCTGCACACAGTCAGACAAGTGGAGAATATTGCATCACACTCCCGACTTGTGTCTTCCAGATGGTGGACAGGCTTTGGGGGATTAGAAAGTGAGTTACTCACTTCAGAAGCGCCAGGCTCTGACCTGTTCTTCCAGGCACAGGACTTACATAGGTTCATAGACGTTAACAATATGGAAACAGGCTGGTCCAATTTAGTGTCTGATCAATGGTAACTCCCAGAATGTTGATGGTGGGTATTCAGCAACGGTAATGCCATTGAATGTCCGGGGGAGATGGTTAAGATTCTGTCTTGGAAATGGTTATTGCTTGGCACTTGTGACTTACAAATGTTATTTGCTACTTATCAATGGTTAATAAGAGAAACAAAACTGACTGACTATATTCTAAGGCATGAGAACTTCGGAAGGCGAGAATGGAAGGACAATTAAAGTGATGTAAAGCAAAAGGAAGGAAGGAAACAATTACGGTAGAAAACTTCAAATTGTAAATGGGAGACTCCTCGGAGCAACTGAAGAGGTAAGCACAAGTCCATGCAGCATGGGAAAATAAGCAGAAAGGATCTATTCCAAAGCAGGTCACTATTACAGACACAAAGTTAAAACAAGAAGTGATCAATTGGAGATGAATATAACTTACTCGCTTTCCTTCTTCACAGCGAGTTACCATGACAATGATCGTTGCTTTCTGTTCCCACACCATTTTCCAGAAATCATTAGATGTTTCTTCCTTTGGGCCTAAAGAAAGCAGAAGTCATTGCTGTGTAAATGTTTCCTAAATTAATAATAGACTCACTTTTGCATTATCTGTGCACGTAAAGGCACCTGATTTTTCCTATATACAGAGAAGGCTTAGATTAGGTAAAACCACAAAACCAAACAGATTGACACCAAGAAATTGAGTGAAGGCATGGGAAAGGAACAGGAATGAAATGCAAGAGAAAATGTAAATGATTAGAAGAAAACACTCTTAATTTAAAAGCAAGTGTCTGAGGAAGTGGTACAATTAATTCATTTCATTTTAGCACTGAAAGAGGAAGGATTTAAATAATTTGAAGGAGATTAGACTGAAATCTTGATGGCCTAAAATATTTGCACATTACATAAGATTAGAGAGCTGAAGACAGTTAAAGATTCTGACAAACTCATTACGTTGATGGTGTAGGATGTGCAATCAGCTTGTCTTCCGTGGAGAAGACATTCACTGAAATCTTTAATCTCAGCATTGCACTAGATTTCCTCTCCACATGCATGCTCTTTTATTCTTTTAATTATTTCAATGACTGTGGATTTTGATCATTTAATTTTGCATCCTCCAAAATAACCATGCTGTTAAAATGAAAACAATTTATTTCCGTACAGATGAACAACTTTTTTTTAATTTGTCTTGCTACACCTGTCTTTGAAATCTCCACTACTACATCTCACTGCCCTTTGACAGTGGTAATTCTTGGATTTGAAATGGTTCCATAGCTGCTTCTGCCCTGCATGGCAGAATACCATTTATTCCACCATATCCCATGGTGGGTGGTTAGCTGCTGGTCCTATGCAACTTGATACTTTCACAGAAATCGTTTTTGCAGTTCTGTTGCCGCCACTACATTTTTACTGAGCCAGATATTCTGTCCTATTTAGGTAGCTTGCCCCATCCAGATACTTTGTGCTGAAAACTCTTCTTTCACAATCCAAACATGGTTAGAATCCAATTATTTTGTCCTCCACATTCTGCCACTTGACAGGGTGCAAAATAAAGAGGTGCAGTTGGGGCAGGCCCCTCGACAACTCGGAGGTGCATAAATGGTGTGGTAGGCTCTATAATAAGTGGATGGAGATGCAACAATGATACAGGCTCTACAACAGTAGGATAGACTCTAACAAGGCAGTGGGGTATACAGAGGAGACAGGTTCTATATCAAGGGAATATAATGAAGTGATGGGTTATAAGGCATAGACTATAGACAAGGTTATCAGTCATATAAAGAGCGAGTGGGTGAGCTGTATACAGAATAGATGAGGAGCTATGATGAGAGGTTGGGCTACAGAAAGAGCAAGTTGGGGATACTTGCCATTTTTTACCTCCCTTATTTATTCTACTTCCATTGCAAAAGTCACTGCTGTCCATGATATTGTTACAGCAGGACTTAAAATCCCATTGTCCAAGCCCCCAACATTATCCATATTTCTAGCAAGGAAGATCGCACTGAAATCATTGTGTTGAGCTTGGCCACCCCTCCTTAACAGCTGGCATACCTTGTGAGCAGACTGCCATATGATCCTCCCCTTTGTACCCAGAATGATACTGAACAAACATTCTATTAAAATATTTCTACACCAGAGATTTCCTTACAATATGATTCAGCTACATCACCAATAAAACAGAGAATTAAACGTACCTTGGGCAGCAATGTATTTCCGGGACTCGTTGAAACCCTATTGCAAAAAATAATAATTAATAGTAAATGTGGTACAAGCGTACTAACAATTAATTACTTCTGTGAAGGATAAAAATTAAAAATATCAAGAGTTCCATCATTACAATCATCAGGATTCAGTTCATTCATAATGAATGGAAAACACATTGCCTGAATGATGAAGCACAAAGACCTAAGCATCATTATAATGGAGTCCATGATACTTAACAGCCATTCGAAGGAAAAAGCAAGATAAGGCCTACACTATATTCACAATGGTCCTAATATAAGTAGATCCTGGGAATGGGATTAGGACCTGGGCCAAATATCAAATTGGAAGTCGTGCCAAGATCAGAGTTTTTACCCTTTTCATACGAAAATAAGGAACATATTCTGCCAGGATATTTTGCTTTCAAAAGGATTTAATGATTGTAGTAACGTTTATAAATATAAATTGTTAAATATTATTTGTTTATTAATTTCAAAATGTTCATACTTACATCAATGAAACTTGCGTTGATATAATCAGAGCCTTGCTGTCCAGGTACTGGAGAAAGCTGAACACGGTTGTAATCATCTGTTAGGAAAATTCAACCTTCGTTAGTGCTTTTTGAAGAATTCACTAAATCATCAAGTGTTCCGATGTTCATCAACTAATCGTGTACAACCATTAAAATAAAGATTTTGTTTTGACTAAGCCCTTAATATGTTTTTCTTTTATTCATTTATGCGATGCGGCATTGCTGGCAAAGCCAGCATTTATTGGCCATCTCTAATTACCCTCGAGAAGGTGGTACTGAGTTGTCCTGCAAACCACTGCAGTCCCTGTAATATAGGTACACCCACATGCTGTTAGAAAGGGAATTCCAGGATCTTGATCCAGCAACTGTGAAGGAACTGTGATATATTTCCAAGCCAGAATGGTGAATGTCTTGGACACGAATTTCCAGATGGCAATGCTCCCATGTATATTCTGCTCTAGTTCTTGATGGTACCAGTCATGGGTTTGGAAGATGCTGTCTAAGAAATGGTTAGGACTACAACCTCACAGCACCAGAAACCCGGATTTGATTCCAAGCTTGGGTGACTATGTGGAGTTTGCACGTTCTCCATGTGTCTGCGTGGG
Organism: Sphyrna mokarran; assembly: GCA_024679065.1. Taxonomy (NCBI): domain Eukaryota; kingdom Metazoa; phylum Chordata; class Chondrichthyes; order Carcharhiniformes; family Carcharhinidae; genus Sphyrna; species Sphyrna mokarran. Next base: position 62,181,540 of record JAGIQG010000009.1, read on the forward strand.
TTTCCTCCAGGTGCTCCGGTTTCCTTCCACCGTCCAAATTGTGCAAGTTAGGTGAAATGGCCATGCTAAATTGATCCTTAGTGTCCAAGATGACACTGGGTAAGATGCTCTGTCAGACAGCCGGTGCAGATTCAATACGCCAAATGGCCTCAGTCTGCACTGGAGGGATTGTTTGGATACTTAATAAAAGCTATATTATCAAAGAATGCTTTTCTTAAAAAAAAAGAATGAATTATAATCGGCAGTGAATTAGAATAAAACACATGCTGCCGTACCCTATACAATGCATGAATCTGTTATCTTTCTTTAGCTTTCCACTTAAATTTCTTGATACTATTTCAATATTGAATTATTCTGTGCAGTTTTCCGTTGACTAATAGCAGATTGTTAAGATAGATAGCTTCGCCTAGTTAGCAGATTCCAATGATACTCACATGGTAGGATGTCAACATATCGGTTCTTGTTTGCATTCCAACCGCGCCGTGCCTCCTTTGCACTAAATTTGCTGAAGACCCTCGGAATGCTCTGTGACAACAATTCAAAAATATATGTTTTTTTTTCCTTTGCTAAAACAGATACATTTCTAATTTGGCAAACAGTTCAGTTTTGGAGTATCATTATTATCATAATAATTGTTACCTTTGCTGTCAACCTGACAGAATGGATCCCCTCTCCTTCATAGAACTCACTCAGTTGTTATTTGATGGATTGGAGAGTGAGATGTTGGGGTAGGCAGATGGTATATGTAACCTTAAATGTCAGAACTTTTGCTGTATAGACATGTGTTGCATAAATAGTGCATAAAGAAAGCTTTCCACTGTTGATCTGGAACAGATTCAACTATCTGTCCACGATTAGATATTGGGACTGGAGGGGTCTGATGTGATGGTGAGATCAAGAGAATGAACGTTAAATCAGATACCCATCTGTCCTTTCACCTGATTGTAAGAGATTGACACTATTTGAAGTGCAGCAACTCTTCCTGGTGTAGTGGTCAATACAATATATTAATACCACCAAAATTATTATGCACTGTGTGAAAATTACTTTTCCTGTATGAAAGCAGTCACTGCACTTCAAAAGCACTTCATTTGTTGTGCATGCTTGCGATGTCATGAGGTTTTTCAGGACTCATAGAAACATAGAAACCCCACAATGCAGAAAAAGACCATCTGGCCCATTAAGTCTGCACCGACCACAATCCCACACAGGCCCTACCCCCATTTCCCTGCATTTTTACCTATTAATCATTTTGAAGAGTGGCTGGTGAGACTCCTGATTTGCAATTTCTGTCTTTTACTTTAGTTCTTAGAGTGTTTATTTCGGCGCTCCGTAGCGGGAGATAGGCGCGAGGGGCTGCAGGGAAGGAAGCGTGGGAGTATATAAGGAAGGCCAAGGTAGACAGCGGGCAGCGTCGGGAGCGGGCAGTGGAGTGAGACGGGAATTAGAGTGAGAGCAATAAGGGCTTAAGCTCACTGGGCTTGGGCGAGCGCAGGCTTGGACGCGGTGAGTACCTTGATTCCTATCTAACCAACACTCTTTTCCCAACACCTTTAAAGGGGGTGTACAAAATGCCAGGATACTTGGCCGAATGCGTCCACTGTGTACGCTGCCATATGTGGACCTTCTTGGAGGCATCACGTCTCCCAAAGGCCCACATATGTGCAAAATGTTTAGATTTGCATCGTTTAAGAGCTAGGGTGAGGAAGCTGGAGCTGCGCTTGGAGGACATGTGTCTAGTGAGGGAAAATGAGATTACAATGAATAGGGAAGGTAGTCCTGCGGGGACCCCAGGATCTAGTAGTAGGAACGGGCTGGTTATAGATACGAGGAAAAAGAATAAAAATCAAGACACAAAGGCCATCTCAAAGGAGGATTCCCAGAAAACCAAAGGGGGGGTAAAAGCTGTGATGGAGAGGGCAAGTGAAGGGGAACAGAATGCCGCAGAGAACAGCAGGAAAGCAGGAAGTGAGATATTGGTGGGGGATGGGATGGTTAAAGGGATCAATAGGCGTTTCTGTGGGCAAAAGAGAGACTCCAGGATGGTAGTCTGTCTCCCTGGAGCAGGGGTCCAGGATGTTTTAGAGAGGGAAGAGGGAATTTTGAAGGGAGAAGGGTCTAAGGCAAATGTAATAGTTCACGTAAGACAGAAAGATGTAGGAAGAAAGCGCAGGGGGGACATACATAGGCATTTTAGGGAGTTGGGGGCTCAGCTGAAAGGTAGGGCCTCCAGGGTGGCGTTCTCTGGCCTGCTGCCTGTGCCCGGGACCGATTGGGTAAAAACAAATGAGACACTACAACTAAATGTATGGATGAGGGATTGGTGTAGGTCAGAAGGCTTCATATTCATTGATCATTGGGAAGTCTTCAGGAGGGAGGGTCATCTATTCAAGAGGGATAGGGAGCAGTTGTCTGGGAGGGGAACCCATATTTTAGCTGGGAGGTTAGCTGGAGTGTTTCAGAAGTGTTTAAACTAATAGGGAGGGAGAGGGAACTGGGAGTGGGAGAGAGAGGGATGATAGGGTAACACCAGAAGGTAGAAAGGAATATCCGAGAGCTGAGGGTCTTCAGTGCATGTGTTTTACTGCGAGGAGTGTGACTGGCAAAACAGATGAACTGAAGGCAATAATGTTCACGAGGAGTTTAGAAGTGGTGGCGGTGACCGAGACGTGGTTGAAGGAGGGGCGAGACTGGCAATTGAATGTTCCAGGGTATAAGTGTTTTAGGCATGACAGAGTTGGTGTGAGGAGAGGCGGGGGAGTGGCTTTATTAGTTAAGGACAACATCATAGCAGTGCGGAGGGAGGGAGGTATGGATGATTTAGGAATTGAGTCTCTATGGGTGGAGTTGAGGAATAGGAAGGGAGTGGTTACTATGTTGGGTGTTTTCTACAGGCTGCCCAACAGCCCGCGGGCCGTGGAAGAAGGGATATGCAGGGACATTTTAGATAAGTGTAGGAAAAATAGGGTAGTAGTAGTGGGAGATTTCAATTTCCCTGGAGTAGATTGGAGAGTGCCCAGAGCTGTAGGAGTGGATGGGGAGGAATTTGTACATTGTGTTTTGGAAGGGTCCTTGGACCAGTATGTGGATGGCCCGACTAGAGAGGGGGCTAAACTGGATTTGGTTCTGGGGAATGAGCCGGGGCAGGTGGTTGACATCGAGGTAGGAGAGCATGTGTCAAATACTGATCACAACTCTGTCTACTTTAGGATATTAATGGAAAAGGACGAGACCTGCCCAAAAGGGAAGGTATTTAACTGAGGGAGGGCTAGATACAGCCAGATTAGGCAAGATCTTAAAGATACCGACTGGGATAAGCTTTTCGAGGGCAGGTCGACGAGGTACATGTGGGAGTCTTTCAAGGGAAAACTAAATTCTCTGCAGGAAAGATACGTGCCGGAAAGGAGGAAGGATGGGAAAGGTAGGATTAGAGAACCGTGGCTTACCAGGGATATTGAGGACTTGATCAGGAAGAAGCGAGAGGCTTACATTAGATCTAGGCAACTGGGGACTGAGACAGGACTGGAAGCTTATAGACAGTGTAGACAGGATCTTAAAAGGGGTGTTAGAAAGGCAAAAAGGGGCCACGAAGTGGCTCTGGCAGGTAGGATTAAGGAAAATCCTAAGGCATTTTACTCCTATGTAAGGAGCAAAAGGATGGTTAGAGGCAAGATTGGACCTCTCAAGGACAGAGGAGGGGATCTATGCTTAGAGCCTGAGGGAATGGGGGAGATCCTGAATGAATACTTTGCGTCGGTATTCACGCAGGAGACTGGCCAGATGTTTGTTGCTGATGTTGACAAAGTTGAGGATCGGTTGAGGGAAATAAAGATTACGAGGAAAGAGGTGTTGGGGCTGTTAGGCAGCTTAAAGACATATAAAGCTCTGGGGCCTGAAGGCATTTACCCCAAGCTGCTAAGGGAGTTGAGGGAAGAACTAGCTGGGCCTCTGACGCAAATCTTTGTCTCTTCCTTGGACGCAGGTGAGGTCCCAGAGGACTGAAGGATAGCAAATGTAGTACCGTTGTTTAAAGAAGGTCAGAGGGATCACCCAGGGAACTATAGGCCGGTGAGCTTGACTTCAGTTATAGGTAAGCTAATGGAGAGGATCCTCAGGGACAGGATGTATGAGCATCTGGAGCGCTGCGATCTGATCAGGGATATGCAGCATGGCTTCGTCAAGGGGAAGTCTTGTCTTACAAATCTAGTGGAATTTTTTTGAAGAAGTGACAAAAACAGTTGATGAAGGACATGCTGTTGATGTTGTCTACATGGATTTCAGTAAGGCGTTTGACAAGGTTCCTCATGGTAGACTGATAGAGAAGGTGAAGGCGCAGGGGATACAGGGTCGGGTATGTAGATGGGTCGAGAACTGGCTCGGGAGGAGGAGACAGAGGGTAGTAGTGGAAGGCTCTTTTTCTGACTGGAGGCCTGTCACTAGTGGAGTGCCACAAGGCTCAGTACTAGGTCCTCTTCTATTTGTGGTTTACATAAACGACTTGGAAGTTGGGGTAGGTGGTGAGATCAGCAAATTTGCTGATGACACTAAGATGCTTGGATTGGCAGGTACAGAGGAGCAGTGCCAGGCAATACAACAGGACATAGACAGGTTGGTAGACTGGGCAGATAGATGGCAAATGGAATTTAATCCGATAAATGCGAGGTGATGCATTTTGGCCGGAAAAATGTAGAAGAGAGTTATAGGATAAAAGGTAAAACTATTCTGAGTATAGAGACGCAGAGAGACCTGGGGATGCAGGTTCACAAGTCTCTGAAGGTGTCTTTACAGGTGGAGAAGGTGATAAAGAAAGCGTATAGTATGTTAGCTTTCATAGAAAAGGGTATAGAATACAAGAGTAGGAGTTTGATGTTGCAGTTGTATAGAACGTTGGTTAGGCCTCACTTGGAATACTGCTTCCAGTTCTGGTCGCCGTACTATCGGAAGGATGTGGAGTCCTTGGAGAGAGTGCAGAGGAGGTTTACCAGGATGCTGCCTGGTATGGAAGGACTGTCTTATGAGGAACGATTGAATATACTGGGGTTGTTTTCCCTTGAAAGACGTCGGCTTAGAGGGGATCTAATAGGGGTGTATAAGATTATAAGGGGTATAGATAGAGTAAATGGTGGTAAACTTTTTCCACCTTCAGAAATGGATAGGACGAGGGGTCATGGCCTTAGGGTGAAGGGGGCTATGTATAAGACGAATATTAGAGGGCAGTTTTTCACACAAAGGGTAGTGGGGTGTGGAATGCACTGCCGAGTAAGGTGGTGGGAGCAGGCACGCTAGGGCTGTTTAAGGGTCTCTTGGACAGCCACATGAGCGGTATGCAGATAGAGGGATATAGTAGGACTGTTTAACTATGACTTTTTTTTCCCCACAGGTAATTCGGTCCAACTTGACCAACAAGGAGCATGCATTCGGCAGGTGGTGCGAGGACAGCTCTTGGATGTTGATTCATGGGTTGCCTGGTGCTCCATGTCGTAAATGAGTGCTTTATCTGGACCATCTGAAGGGCACCATGACAGCTCAGTGACTATCGCTGTAGCTGTGCAGACACTTGGAATTGGGCCGGTGTCTGCGGGAGTTTGCGCGTTCTCCCCGTGGTTGCGTGGGTTTTCTCCGGGCGCTCCGGTTTCCTCCCACAACCCAAGAATTCGCTCTTAGGCTGATTGGGAAACAAATTGTCCCTATATTGAGATTCTTCCATATTAGGAATAACCTAAAATTAGAATAGGAAAATGGAATTGTTACTATAAAGTTATGACGGCGGCGCGGGCTCGTTGGGCCGAAGGGCCTGTTTCCCGTGCTGTGTTGCTCTTGCTCTAATCCCTCTAACCTACGCCTCTCAGGACACTAAGAGGCAATTTTAGCATGGTCAATCAACCTAACCCACACATCGTTGGACTTTTGGTGGAAATCGGAGCACCCGGAAGAAACACACAAAGACATGAGGAGAATGTGCAAACTCCACACAGACAGTGACCCAAGCCAGGAATCAAACCCAGGCCCCTGGAGCTGTAGGGCAGCAGTGCTAACCACTGTGCTACCATGCTGCCCATTGTGCCACTCAACATAAGTGTAAACGAGTTTTCTTATTTCTTTCCTGTTCTTTTAACATCATTCACACCAAAACTCTTGAATAGCCACTTTTCCTTTCTGGCTCTCATCCTTAATGAGAGTATAAATAGTTACCTCTCCTCAGTACGCTATTCCTCCCTCTCAAAATGGCAATCATCAACCCCTCAGTGCCTATCATGGGCAAAACTGGAAGATTAAACCATTGGGAAGGCAACAATTCACCAAGTTCACATACTTGGAATTCTGCTAAAAATAGTCTTGATTCATCAGCCTGCTTTCTCCTGTACACGTCAATTAGTTGTTCTGCGAGGATGGGTTCCACATTGAGTAGCTGCTTTTCATCATCTGCAAGAAATAACAGATGACATTAAAGCTGTGAATGTATTTTCCCTGTGAGAATTCATATGCAATGCTGCATGGGAAAAGTTAAACAGAAGGTATGGTAACTAACCGTGTTCAATGAGTTCCACAGACTCTTCAGAACGTCTATTTAGGATAGAGCAAAAACAAAATAGTTGTGCATAATTGACAGATTTAAGAACAAAGTATCATTAGTTAACATACATTGCATTGATATCTTACATAACATAGTAAAATGCATCATAATATGTATTATAATAAGGTTGCACTGCACTTGTTCACAATTTTCAAAGGCATGTCACTTACATATAAAAATATTCAGTTAAATGTAATGATCATGTAATTTTTAAACTGACCCTTCTGCTAATTTGCCCACAAACAATACCATACTTTAAGTTAAATGCAGTTAAGTCTAAGTTTATTTCTTAGTGTCACAAGTAGGCTTACATTAACATGGCAATGAAGTTACTGTGATGATCCCCTAATCACCACACTCCAGTGCCTGTTCGCGTATACCGAGGGAAAATTTAGCATGGCCAATGCAGCTAACCAGCACCTTTTCCAGACTGTGGGAAGAAGCCAGAGCACCCAGAGGAAACCTACACAAACACAGGGAGAACTTGACATAGTTCATTCACTGACATAATCTGTTTGAAAATATAGGGACGAATGGACTGTATGTTTCAGCTTTCTTTTCCCCTTTGGAAATAGTGTTTGTTTGGAATTTTCCCATCCTGCCTGCCATGGGAATCGTAACGGGTTGGACAGATTCATGCAAAGCTCCATTGACTTCGCGTGGGATTTTTCAGTCTTGAGGTTAGCGCAGTCAGAAAAATCCCACCCTTTGAGTCCAGATTAACTGATCGGAAAACAGGTTTGATTAGGATAGTTACTGTGGCCACAATCTTATATCAACCTTGACTAAGTAACAACTTACATTTGTGTTATAGATTGTCCAAGACCAAACCATGCCTGGTGTGGGAAATAAAATGCTACCATACCTCAGTGGAGTTTCTTTCTAAAATTGGAATTCCACTGCATTTTGAGATGGAATACACATCTCTTTCTATCTATTCTTAAAGGGTTCTTACTACCAAGAGCAGCTATGAAATGCTTATCAGCATTCAATTCCCCAGCAGTGACAACATTCACCTTGAGAATAATATTAAAAATCACCTGAGAGAATGATTGGACCAAAACTTTGCTACATTGTGTTGAATTTGTGTAGAGTGTAGGAATAATTGTCCCACAACTATCTTACTTTGCACTGATAATGGTCAGACCAGACGTTTCCACTTTTGCTATCTAACAAAAAATCAGAGCCACTTCTGTGGTAAGGAATTCACTGTTTGCTACTGAAAGAAAGGGGAATGTTTCAAATCCATTGAATTCAGTCTGTGCAGAATCATGCACTCATTTCCTAAGCGTTAAGTCAGGCATGATTTAGGTGCTGACATGGAGATGGGAATAGAGGAGGACAGCTGTGGAATTTCCTGATTCTGGTGGGCTTACCACATCCTATCGTAGTCCTGGGGACTGCAACAAGCACTGAATGACTACCCCTCTGTAAGCAGTGGGTAGCTCATTTATTCAATTCACAAAATAATTAAGGCCTTTGATCAGTGGGCGATTGGAATTGTCCATTTGGTTTGTGGGGAACTGACAGAGCAAATATAAGACACCAGCAAAAGGAACCCAAGTTGGAGATCTCATTCAGAAAGTGAGATATAATCAATCATATTCACATGCAAGAACACTCATGTTACAATGGAATAAAACTATATTTTTCTCCTGCTACAGAGTCAACAGTAAGGTTTGGTTCCCAAATTTCTGTCATTGCCGACAGCTGTGTGATGTTAAAATGCTTTATGCCAGAGAAAATAAGAAGACCATCAAAGCAGGCTGTAGAAACTTAGGCAGTTTACAGCATAAAAAGGAGGCCATTTAGCCCATTGTGTCTGCATCAGTCAAAAAAGAACTGTCCAGCCCACTCTTTTGCCATCGCTCTTGGTCCATGAGCTTGATCTGAAGGATGCATAACCTGCGTTCTGATCTGATTCAGTCTCTGAGTAATAGCAGCCACCATTATGAAAAAATGATTTTGGTGATAGAAGAAAAAGTCACAGCAGATGAAGGAAAATGGTGAGCATTCAAACATTTTAAAATATTTAAGATTGTATTCACTCCAATTAACGAAGAACCTATCAGAATACAACATTTTTGGGGAAATGTCAATTCACTCAGAGAAAATACTCTTTCTGCTGCACTATTTTTAATTACTTTTCTGTGTATTACATTTATTTTCTGTGGAAGTATATTGGTTGGGACAGAGGTGCTGCTCATTTGAAGCATAGGTTAAATCATTTTTAACTAAATATAATGGATACCTTGAAGATTTTCTCTGTAAAACGTATATTTTGTAGAGTACGATGGCCAGGGCTATTGAAGTCACAATGATTAGGAACACCAGGAATCCAATTAATGCTTTGTCATTATCTATAGCACAAAATTGTATCATTATTCACAGAAAGTGCTTTATTATAGGAAAATATGCAAAGCAGTATAACATATAATAGCATAATCACTTGGAATTTTGGAAAACTAATGGGAAAATTTCTTCACGCTTCTGGGTGAGTAAACATCACATCACTTGCGTTATCCAAGAGTTCTACTCCACATGCTCTTTAAGAAGTTTGAATGTGGTGAAGGGATGGGGGTGGGAAGAGATGCTAGTGAGCCCGGAGAATTCACTCCTGGACCCGCTGATTATACTTAAAGTAGATTTAAATTACAATTTGCACAACTTATTCAGCTCCATGCTGATTTCTAGGGCAGGGCTGACGGTGCTAGAAATCCAGCTACCTGAGACTCGCAGAGGCTGTGGCACCCAGCGGGCGGCCTCAGCAAGAGTCTCCTGCTCTACTGTGCCACATAAATGGGCTGGGAGAATCATCTCCCCCCACCCCTTCCCCCCTCATTGTTTTTTCTCATTTATTTCTGCCAAAATGTACATCTTACACTTCTTTGCATTAAATTCAATCTGCCATTTTTCTACCCATGGGTGGGGAGGGGTGGCAAGGAGTGGCGGGGGTGGAGTTGATATGATCGTATAAAATGTCACCCAAAAGCCAGCAGTGCTTTCAATTCTTTTAACAATTTTACTGGGTAACCATAGATGAAACACAATAGAAACCATCCAAAGTTTGCAATTTAAATTATCATTTTGAATGTTTCTCAATTGTGGTGCAATTGTCCACAAGACATTTCCATTTTGTGGGCAATTGCCATGCAAATCTTACATTAGAACCTCTAGGGTAATGGCTGGGGGAGAGAAGAGGAAGAGGGGTGGATTGCAGGTGTTGGGGTACTCCCCTACCCCCAGCATTGGTGGAATGCCATCCTTCAATGGTCCGAACCATATTGAAAATTATACATGACTTGAGTACATACAGAACTTGAGGCTTGAGCTTCCCTGAAAATTGCAAGTTTGACGTGCACCCAGTATATATTCAGAAGGATAGTGGCAATGAAATTGACAAATCTCAGTGCACTGGGCAGTTCACTGTCTCAGTTAGAAAGGGTCCCTGCTGACTGCATGCAAATGGTTAAAAGGCCACCTAGTCTCAGTCGCTTGGTTGAAGAGAAAAAAAAGGGTTTAAAACAGCATGACTGAAGATGGAAATTCAGAACACACTAGATCTGCACATTCAATAATCTGATAACTGATTCAAATAAATGTACAGTTCTCAAGGATGGATGAGTAACTCCCCCATAAATCAATGAAACTGGAAGGTTTGATAAGTGACTGGGAACTGGAACTCTTAACACTTGATTTCTGAGAATTATATCAGTCTAAAATAATAACAGATATGGTGGACAAGCTGCAGGAAGCTTACAAGCACTTGGTGTTGGCAAACTGTGATTTTAACAAGCATTTCACTTACATTTGGTTTTGATTGTTAGTGAAACCGGCTTGCTTTTAAAATTGCCATTGTAGGCAAATAGCTGTAAAAGGACAGACAATAGTTACATTGATAAAAGTATGACACCAGCATCAAAAAATATGAAATAAGTCTGAAACACGTTGCATTCACGTTACCTGTATATCATATGTAGTCAGATAGTTTAAGTCTGTAAATAAAAATTCACAATTCGAACTGTTGACATTGTAAAGGGGGCTTTTCCATAGTTTTTTAGTAACAATGACCAAATACAAGTGATCTGGTCCGTAGAATTTTTCGTGGATCATTTCTTGGCATTCAAGTTTGATTTCATTATTTGCTACAAGGCTGAATTTCTTTACTGTAGGTTGCTCTGGATCTATGAGAAAAATGGAAATATTCTATTAGAACATGCCATATATTAAATTAAACAATAATATGCATACATATGTGTTTGAATTTAACAGACAAAAAAACAGATATTCTAAATTTGTAACAGAGAGCTGAACCATGATTACATGTCAAACTTTCTGTCACAGTGATATTAGTGTTAGGCAGTAATTCTTATTGCATTGTTGCAGTTATGAAATTATATTATTGATAAAAAGCTTGCAATCATTATGGTTTTGTTTTTAAACTCTGTGTGCCTCTGCAAAATAATGTATTTGTGTTTTGGAGACATAACGGGGAGAAAAGATTAATGGCCAGAAAAGTTGGCTGGAATTTTACCCATCAGGCCGATTGCTCAATGTTGTGTGAGTATTCAAGTTGGTTGCAAGCATAAGTAGGCAGTGGATCTTCTTTGATAATTTTGCAAGGAAGATAAGGGCCAGAAGGAGGGAACGTGGCCAATTAAGCGTGGTGGGTCCTGGCGTCATTAGCACACTGTGAGGCATCATTTTTATTATTAACTTTATTTATTAGTCAGAAGTAAGGCTTACATTAATATGCAATGAAGTTACTGTGAAATTTCTCTGATCACCAAACACCAGCACCTGTTCAAGTCAATGCACCTCACCTGCACTTCTTTCAGACTCTGAGAGGAAACTGGAGTACCTGGAGGAAACACACACAGACATGGGGGGAATGTGCACACTCCACACAGACAGTGATCCAACCCAGGAATTGAACCTGGATCCCTGGTGCTGTGAGGCAGCAGTATGCCACAGTTTAAAGTCACATGAACATAATTTTGGCAGACTGCACACACCGGCTACAAAGGAAAGGGTGCATATCAACAGAAGTAGTAGAGGGCTGGTCATCAATGGGAATGATGGGGGGAAAGAGGAGTTTTCTCACAATTTATAACACCTCTCTAGAGGCAGCAAGGTAAAGGAAAGATGTCGCGTTGCCAGCAAATTGGAATGGAAGCTCTGGGGGCTAAATGAAGAATGGTTGGAAATAACAGAGCCGGTCATGTAATCGAGTGTTAGTTGCAAGAAAATAGATCTAGTGCCAGAAGAAATTTATTGACCTCCTGCCTTCTGGAAAGGTCTTGGTCCATAGGATTGCAAACTGGAAATCTTACATGAATTGAAAGATGCCCACGAAATGGGAAGCTAGATGACAGACCCATGCATGAAGCAACCACAGGCATTAATATTCTATACTGAGGTGCCCAATTCACCCTATATCTGAACTCCATGGTCAGTTATAAGTGAAAGCTGTGCTTAGATGACTGACTAGCTACAGGAACATGCCATTCTACCAGCATGATGCTGTACCTTAGACAAATCAATACATATGGGAAAACAAACAGAGTTACAGGGTGTATGTCTATAAGTGCACTCAGAATGCCAAAGGGCATCGACATATGGCAGATAAAATGCCAATCATTCCAAGGTCATGGCACATGTCACAGCAAGGCAACCATTTTTTGATGCTGCTATGAATCTGACAGCATGTATTTCTCATTTGTGACTAACTTAATTGGGAAGGAGAACTTAATTCTAATGAAATTTACATCTAACTCGTATGCTATGCAAATATACACAAAGAGCTACCCGGTGCTTGCCGTCGAGGAGCTCAACTCAGTTTCGAACTTTATTGACCTTAGTTTTAGCCCACCAGCCAGAAGCTGCTATTAAGCCTCTTAGTCGATTATGATTCTCTGCTAGCCTTACTCCCCAATCTCTGGAGCAGCACAAGATTCCACCCAAAAAGTTAAGAAAAAGTTAATGGGTTTAAATGGAGCAACAGCATTGATTATAACAATTACAAAAGTGTTACTATTGGAATACTTACTATCCACTTTAGTCTGACATGTTTTTTCAGTTGAATTGGCCATAATTTCCCCCTCACATTTCTTATTGTGGACATCAACATTTACTGTATAATTTTTAAATGGATCCAGCTCAGTAAAACTATAATTTCCATAACTCTCATTTGTCATTTTGTCTTTTCCACCTGTAAAGGAAGAAATACAGCTTTTGAATTATTCTTATGAAGGCTTGAACTTGGCAAACCATGCTTTGAAAAACTGTAGTACATCATAACTTCACTCTGTTGTGCCAATGTATTACAGTCCAAAATTATGTACGGATATGTTAATCTTTTAAAAAGGACATTCTTTTTTAAAAATGGATATGCAAATTAAAACTGGCTGAGACTGCAAGATAACCACTTGCTGGAATTTCTCTGTAGATCACTCAGTTATGAGAGATACTATGGAATGCCACACTGTTTTCAAACAGAGGGCAATGTAGAAACTGAACAATGAACTCTTGTAGAGATAATGGAAGCTGAATATCATCCCAGCAAGGATCAGTTCCTGTAATTTATTTCCCAGACATGTTTGTGGCTTCCCTTTCCAGAATACACAAGCAAATGGGATAGAAAAACAACTGCAACCCTGGTCTTTGTGTGCTAGTGTGCTAGTCTGGTGGTCCTAGTTCCACTGCACTGGTGCTTGCTCTGAAGCTAAAGAACATTCATTCGACATCCTTGCTGGTTGCAGATAAAATCTCTCTCCAATTGTTGCAAATAGATCACACATTAGCAAATCTAGTTGTAAAAGCAGCAGGACAAATCCTCAGCTAACCTGCAGAATCAAAAATCTCCAAATGAATGACTCAACTGCCAAAGTCAATGCTATCAGAATCAGCCAGCTTAACGGCCACAAGGTTTCAGCATCTATTCCTCATGGACAAGCAACACTTGTATATGTTAGTAACTTCTAATTTTGAACTCACGTCTTATTTCTAATCTGTGTGTCATGACCATAGAGGTTTACAGCATGGAAACAGGCTCTTCAACCCAACTTGACCATGCCACCTAGTTTTTACCATTAAGCTAATCCCAATTGACTGAGTTTGGCCTATATCCCTATCTTACACATGTAACTGCTAAATGCTTTTTAAATGAAAAATTGTTTCCGCTTCTACTCCTGCCTCTAGCAGCTCATTCCAAATGCTCATCATCCGATGAGTGAAAAGATTGTTCCCCAAACCCTTTTGTATATTTATCCTCTAACCTTAAACCTATGCTCTCTAGCAATATTCCAAATGTGGCCTTATCAATATCTTTTATAACTGCAACATGATGTCCCAACTCCTGCATTCAATGTTCTGACCAATGAAACCAAGCATGCTGAATGCCTTCTTCAGCACCCTGTCCACTTGTGACTCCACTCTCAAGGAGCTATGAACTTGTACTCCAAGATTTTTTTATTCTGTAACTCTGCCCTGCCATTAATTGAGTAGGTCCTGCCCTGATTCGATTTATCAAAATGTATCATCTCACATTCATTTAAATTAAACTCCATCTACCATTCATCAACCCACTGCCCAATTGACCAAAATCCTGTTGCGATCCTAGACAACCTTTTTCACTATCCACTATGCCACAAATCTTGGTGTCATCTGCAAACTTGTATTGAATTGTATTGTATTTGAAATAAACTCATTCTGTGACTCAAGAATGCCTGGTTAAAATGGCTCCTTTTAAAGTATAAATACATTTGAACTGAGAAAAGGTATCCTCAAGGCAAGTGACTAACAGAGAAGGTTGAATAAAGAAAAAGGAGCAAGTTCATCCCTCATCTCAGAAGCATAATAATTTGGGTGTTTCCCACCTGTAACATATCAAACTTGGGGACTTGGGGTTCTTAACATGATAACTGGAGGGGATCAGGAGGAAGATTGGAAAAGCAATATAAATAAAAGATTAAAAAACTGTGGGAATAGATGTGCATTTCTACAAATATAGTCAAGAATCCAGGATGGGATGTTACTTCCCTGGTGCCAGGATGAACAATTCACAAAGCAGCTGCAGTGCACTCTGAGGAGAGAAGGTGCATAACATATGAATGATTTTTTTTGCAGTGCTTAGGGATCCGAAAAATAAACTCGCAAGTCGGAAATTAGAGGTAGTTATTTCCAGATTACTCCCGAAGCCACCTGCAATTGAATATTGTAATGAAAGGATACAGCAAATGAGTGTGTCATTAGAAAGATGGGAGAGTTTTAGATTCTTTTGGCAATGAGGCCAACTCTGGGGAATAGTTTAGCAATTAAGAATCATACCTTGTCTTTTTTAAGTATTGTTTAATTGTTAAATGTTAAGCAAGTTCATTTGTTATGATTAAATTGTGTTGTTATAAACCTTATTTTGATGAAAGCTTGTGTGGGATCCTCTATATGGTTTGAGCAGTTAAAAGGCTCCGTTTTAAGGCATTTCTGCCTAATGTAACTAATTGTGTTATGCTTTAAACTAATTTAACCACTTCAGATCGGAATTCTGGGTTCAGCCTAGAAACATAGCTACACTCTGTTGAAAGTACAATGCGTGGTAAACAAACTTTCTCATAAGATAAACAGAAGCTTCCATGGCCACAGCTACCAAGTGTTATTGTAGAGCTGGAAACTGTTGGTACCCAGCTCTTTAATAATACAAGATAAATATTCAGTTATATTGTAAACATACAATGATGTTTAATTAGTTTGATCCAGCACTGGCTTTTGCTGCTTTCTCTCTCTCCCTTTCTCTTAAATAATTCTTATTTTGCTTTCTGTAACATGCTAAGTATAAAGGATGCTTAATGAAGAAGTTTCTACTTTGAACCAGTCTTGCTTGGGTTTATTCTGAAGTACAAAACAGGCTCTACAGCTTCCCAATGTGCCAGTAGGATCAGAGTTGGAGTGAATGTAATATGTCAAAATAGCAATTAAGAATCATTGCTAATGATGGGGTCTAATCTGACTTCAGAATATACCTTGGAGTTTCTGATCCATACCATAACAAAGGGGCGAGGGCAGAAGTGTGGGAAACGGGTCAACCGCAGAGGTGGGGGGAAGGGTGGAAATGGGTGGAGGCTGAGGAAAAAATGCAGACATGTCAAAAGCACAGATTTTGAAGGTGGCGTTAGGTTTTGTGTGAATGCAAGAAGTACAGGAACTAAAATTAGTGAGCTGCATACATAGTAGCTCAAATAAGAATATGATTTTGTGGTGATAACAGAGACCTGGCTTTAAAAGAAGGGTCAGACAGGATGCTAAATATTTTGAGATACAATGTTCAGGAAAGGAAAGTAAGGAAAAAATGGAGGAGTGATATTATTGATGATGGAGAATATTACTGTGCTGGAGAGGGAGGCTTTCACAGAATCCTCACAATGCAGGAAAAGTCCTTTCAACCTTTCAAATCCACACCAACAACAATTGACCCTGACAAATAGTCTGCATACTTTGACTGCTATAGAATGTAGGAAAGCCTCAACTTAATATCTCAATGCCACGCTGACAAGCAGCCCAGAGTTTTCCAGCTTGTGCTCAGGAGGGAACTGTAGGTGGACGAGTAGAGTGGAGAGGTGAAGGCGGATTTGAGGGTCCTGGGGAAAGTCATGGGAGTGGGTTATCCATCATAGAGATTTTTCAGGCAGGCATCTTGAACCAGGAGGAAGGCATGATGGCACTGACCTCTTGAATCCTTCAAGTTTAAGAACTTGCCTCGAGGAAGCTGTCGGTTTCCCGAGCCTTGGGAAACCCAAATGACAACAGATAAATTCAATTTCAAAGCCTGCTTAAAATGGAAATTCAAACCAAAATGATAATTAGGCTTACAGCCATAAGTGCCAACCTACCTCCATGGACCAGGCATGGCAAGTACCTATCTTCCAATTAAAATTGGGAATGGAGAAGCTGGAGATGGATACGGGTAGAGAAATAAATTTCTGGAACTCTAATCACAGCCCCTCTGATCCACACCCTTCCCCAAACCCTTCACCCAGGGCCATCATACTTATTTTTATTAAAAGTTGATATTCAACACAAAATGTTTAGTTCAGAGAGTCACACTTGAAAAAAAATCATAGACTTAAAGAAAGGCTTAAAAGAGAATTAGTGATAAGGAACTCAGCACCTAGATGGAGACTTGAAAAACTGGGATTGTCCTTTGGGAAGTGCCTTGGAATATTAGAGGTGCTATTGAGGTGCAAATTCTTGTTACAATCATGAAGGATTTTGATGGAATAATTAAAAATAATTAAGAATAGTAATAACCGGAGGACACAGATTTCAGGTAATTGGCAAAAGACCGAGTGAAGGATGCGGAAAGTTACTTTTTATGATTGCAATATACTGCTTAAAAGGATGGAGGAAGGGTGGTGGAAGTAGATTCTTTAGGAAATTTCCAATGACTTGTAACAGGGGCCTGAATTTTCAGAATGGCAAACCCTTAGTGTCTGTCAACCTGAGAGTTGCTGCAGATGACTCTGACAATCCTGCTGCCGTTTTATGTTTAATTGAGCTTTGATTGGCAGCAGCAAGGATCCCATCTGCACTGTGAATTCAAATTGACTGAGAGCTCTCCTACTCCTCCATACACAGTGCTGCAGCAGCTGGAAGCGGTACTGTAGCACCATGCCTGTGATTAAACAAATGACTTTTTGGGCACATCCACCACAGGCAAATCCCCTTATGTATGCAAATTCCTATGAGGGGGCCATAATGGGATTTAGAGTAGGGGGATCTCAGTCTGAGATCTTGCCTGCAGCCCTCACCTCCCTCCACTGTTGGCAATGTAATCAGTTTCATGTCTTTCTGAATTTACATTTACCTCTGACTAAACAGCTTAACCCAATATGCTCCGGGAATGTCATATATTCCTGCTCTCTGTCATGATGTTGATGGGAATTGTTACTGCTCTCCAGCAGCTGAGATCATAAAAGAATCAGAATCCCTGCAGAAGGGCATTCAATCCAGTGAGTTCCTACCCCACCCAGGCCCTACTCCCATAACTGACACATTTACTCTAGCTAGTCTCCCTTACACTAGGGTCAATTTAGCATGGCCAATCCCACACATCTTTGGACTGTGGGAGAAAACCTGAGCACGCAGAGGAAACCGGGTACAGAAGCGGGCAGGCTGTGCAAACACAGTCAATGATCCAAGGCCAGAATTGAACCCGGGTCCCTGGTGCTGTGAGACAGCAGCGTTAACCACTTTGCCACTGTGCTCAGATGACCATACTGGGGCATGGAGATCAGTGTAGCCCTCAGGTGATCTGGGAGGTGGCTGGGCAGTGCCCTGGCACTGTCCCCGGAACTGCCAGAATGGCACTGCCAAGCAGTGGGACAAGGGATGGGCACAGCAGGCAAACCCAAAGTAGGGCAGGGTGTTTCCAATATTTTCCCAGGAACTTCATTGCATTGTTAATGTAAGTCTACCTGTGAGATGAATAAACAATTTAAAACCTTTAACTATTGACATACAACCTACATGTAAGTTCTTCAGATTGGCCATATGTCAGCGCTCCACCATGAGGGGGTACAGGTATCAAGTTCCGTCCCAGAAATCATACATTCTCAGCAGTCAGCACAATACTTGTGATTTGAAGCAGCAAAAGGATCAATGCTAGAAAGCAGCAACAAGAACTTATAATGAGTCTTTAATGTAAAGGGTGTCCTAAAGGACTTTGACATCGATGTAAAGAACGAGGTGATGAAGTTGGTCAAAGAAGAAGATTCTAAGAAGATTTTGAAAGGTGGAGAAGTCTCAGCTGGGAATTCTATCGAGCAGAATAAAAGCAGTTGGATTCTCTGCCATTAAGTGCAACTTAATAGGGACTTAGATGGGCTTCCTGTCTCAGGTCCTGCGCGTCCCACTGTAAAATCACATCTGGGTCAGGGTGCACAGTATTCCAGAGGGAATTGCATCCATTTTGTTTTACACTTATAGCTATACCCTGCTGTTCGGCTCTACTCCCGACAACCACGAGCGCTTGGGGATTGTATATTTGCATGGGCACGATCATCGCAGAAATTTACATCAAATTATTTCAAAGTACTTTTGATTATGTGATAACTATTAATTACTGACAGTCAAATTGGCACAAAGAAGTAACTACTTCCAATGCCAAGTCTCATTCCTTCAAGTTTTAATTGTTGAAAATTTTTTTTATAAGAAAATATGATTTTTGTATTTTCACTTTCTATCACTTTTTCCCCACATTTTCTGGTTCCAGTTTCTCTTTCTCTCTGATTTTATAATTCTAATTTACACCTTCTTGCTCTACTGGCTGGCTAAGGAGACATACAGTTGCTTGCTCTGTTCACTCAGGTTCCAGGTGTCCTGTCCAGAGCTATATGCCATTTCCATTTCACACATCCGGAAATTTGGAGACAAAATGGGGCAAATTTATCTAACAGTAGGAGGTATTTGTTTCTCAGGGATCTCAATGTCAATAAAATTTTCAAATATTGCACTCCTTTTGCAAGATAGAATTGCTGATATTTGTTAATAGCCACAGTAGGTTTCTTACCTGGGTTGCATGTTATATAAATGGCTGTTACTGGTTTTATTTTGGTAGCATTAACTTTCCACATCACAGTAATGTTTCTTTTGCCAGCTTCCAAAGTAACATGTGGCTTCTCAGGTCCTATAAAATTTAAACAATGCAATGTCAGCAATACCACAATTATTTTGTCTATTTTTCTATGAAGGGTTTGAACTCATAGGTTCCTGAATCAAGATGAAGAGAAGGTGGCGAAGCAGAAAAATCTCAGCGGGCAATTCTGTACAGCAGGTTAGAAGCAGCTGGGGTCTTTGCCATGACGGGGTTGGAACATTCAGGAGTGGGTGCAGCTTGGAGGAGATTATAGAAATAGTTCAGGACAGGGCTAAGTAGGATTTATTAATAAGGACTTGGATTTTACATTTCATATATTGGATACTGGGGAGTTAGTATAGGTCAGGATAGAAAGCAGGACTTTAATGTGAGACAGGATGCCAGTGGTAGATTTTGCATAGTTTTGAGTTTACAGAGCACGAAGGAAGGCTGGCCAAGGAGAGTTTTGAAGGAAATTGCACTGATGTAAATTGCACTGCAATTCCACTTCATCTAGACTTCGGACCAAGCAGGTAAAGAGAAATACAGAATAGAAGATTAGCCATCTAAGTTAGTGTAGAGGAGAGTATTGGTTGAAGTTAGTTCATTGTGCAGATATTGTATTGATGGATCATACACTTGATTGAAGGTGTCATTCTGTCTGCAAAGCTGTTTCATAAAAATATCTTCCGGTTATTGTCAGTGTTCCATGTTCTCACTGGAAGCATCTGGACTGTGTCCTCCTCTATTATACTCTAGCTGAAACCCCATTGATGGTAAATCTGTATCAAAGACCCTACACAAGTTGCAATGTTGCTTCCTTAACCCGCGTTCGATTCCCGGCTTGGATGCCAACTCTTCCCATGTATGTATGGGTTTCATCCGAATGCTCCAGTTTCCTCTGACACTCCAAAAGACATGCTAAATTTTCCCTCAATGTATCCAAACAGGTGCTGGAATGTAGTGACTAGGGGACTTTACACAGAACTCCAATTCAGTGTTAATGTAAGCCTACTTGTGACATTGGTAAATAAACTTAAACTTAAGACCTCACTGATCCTTGTTCTTCCATCTCCTCTGGATTTATTCAGTTATCCTGGTGGATGTAAAAACCTAATTCAAAGGCACTTATTATTGCTGCACCAAAGGAGCCAAGGCTGAGACATACAACTTTGGTTTCCTGCAAACAACTTTTCCAACCACCTTCCTTTTCGAACAACACAGAAACAGTAGGTTGTCTTAAACTAAATGAATGATGTCTGCCTTAGAATTGAACATTTATTTGCATTATCTCCTGTTGATGATCACAGTTCACTTGCATGTTTATGAACGAGTACGCTTTGGAGCTATGAATGCTAATATGTTTTGCATCGTGATTTTGATGGCTTCACTGATGCCATAGATAATGAACTATGTTTCAGACCCCCTGCTGCTTGAATAAATAAATTTCAACTTCCTCCTATTATTCAGCCAGCTTTCCATGGAGAAACAGCCAAATGAATAGCTTCCAATAAGAAATTCACCAATGAGCCATTTGGTATTTTCTTGTATTTTTGATTAACTTATGATCCTCCATGGCTGATGGGGGTGGGGGGGGGGGGGGGGGGGGAGGTGGTGGGAGGGTATAAAAAGTTCAGCTGGCATTGCCAGTGGTGCCCTAATATGTTGTTTGTGAGGTCATATCCCAGTATAGAACATAGATCAGTCACTTGCTCTCCAGCAACACAAACACAGTAAAGGAAGTTTGCAACCACCATTGTCAAGTTAGTACCCATGTTGGCACACATGGTGCAAATTCTCACACCTTCCTCTGGTTCCTTTAAAAGCACTGGGATGGAGAATGTCAATATAGGAAATTCATCATCTGAAATTTGATTGTTAGCAACAAAAATGGAATCGTCAAAAAGAAAACAACTGTCAAAGATATGGCAATCTTTTGGTCAGCCTTAAAAGTGCTTGTTATACTAACTGGACAGCCACTGAGACATCTTTCTCCAATACAATGTCACATATCCCAATAAGAGAAGTTCTTCTCAGAACACAGTAATGTTTCAGAGTTATGAGACTTGCGACTGATATGATATTGCAATCTTGAATGCTTACCTTCGCGCTCTATTGTTTTGCTCATATTTAAATTCCACTTGCATGTTGTATTTTGTAGCAGAACTGCGACAGAGCAATTGTACTCCACACAAGGAATTATGTTATCAAATTCTAGCATACTTTGGTTTTTAATGACATTTCCTGAAAGGCAAAAGACATATATTAAAGAAAAATGGATACATTTCCCACTTCTTTGAGCTGGCATATCATTCATACATTGGAGTTAGTCATAGAGTCATAGAGGTTCACAGCATGGAAACAAGCCTTTCGGCCCAATTTATCCATGCTGCCTTTTTTTTTAAACACCTAAGATAATCCCAATTGCCGCATACAGCCTATATCTCTCTATACTCAACTTATCTTTGTAACTGTCTAAATGCTTTTAAAAGACAAAATTATAACTGCCTCTACTGCTATCTCTGGCAGCTTGTTTCAGATTCTCACCACCCTCTGTGAGAAAAAAATTGTCCCTCTGGACATCTTTGTATCTCTCCCCTTTCACCTTAAACCTATGTCCTCTAGTTTTAGATTCCCCTATGTTTGGGAAAAGATATTGACTATTTAGCTGATCTATCCCCCTCATTATTTTATAGACCTCTACAAGATCACCCCTCAGCCTCCTACATTCCTGAGAAAATATTCCAGTCTATCCAGTCTCTCCTTATAACTCAAACCATCATCCTGATAGCATCCTAGTAAATCTTTTCTGCACTCTTTCTAGTTTAATAATATCTTTTCTATAATAGGTTACCAGAACTGTACACCGTAGTCCAAGTGTGGCATTATCAATGTCTTGTACAAATTCAACAAGACGTTCCAATGCCTATATTCAATATTCTGACTGATGAAATCAAGCATGCCGAATGCTTTCTTCATCACTCTGTGATTCCACTTTCAAGGAGCAATGAACATGTTCCCCCAGATCTCTTTGTTCTGTAACTTTCCCCAATGCCCTACCATTAACTGAGTAAGTCCTGCCCTGGTTCAATTTACCAAAATGCATCATCGTGCTTTTGTCTAAATTAAACTCCATCTGCCATTCATCATCCCATTGGTCCAATTGATCAAGATCCTGTTCCTGTTAGTCTTCCGGTCCTGCCCACGAAGTGAATCATGGCAGATGGGACAGACAATTCAATGGCCCGTTTAAAGACCCATTGATCTTGAGCAGGAATTTCCAGTCTCGGGGTAAGTAAGACTATAAAATCCCACCCATTCAATCTACAGCACAGAAACAGGCCATTTGACCCAACTAGGTCAGCATTTATGCCTCAGATCAGCCTTCCTTTACCTCATTTCATTCTATCCACTTATCCTTATATTCTTCTATTCCTTTCCTTCCCATATATAATTAGTTTTCTTGCAAATGTACCTACGTTATTAGACTCTTTGTGGTATTCTATAGTCCTGTCACTCTTTTGAAAAAGAAGTGTTTTTTGAATTCCCACTTAAGTAGTGACTATAGTATGTTTATGAACTCCAGCTTTGTGCTACCATGAGTAGAAACACTTGTCCATCAAACACTTGTGTGTGGCGACAAGGGGATTTTCACAGCAACTTCATTGCAATATTAATATAAGCCTACCTCTGACTAATAAAGATAAAACCTCAAAATTTAAACTGTATTTGGAAAAGCATGAGCTTTTCTGAACTCTGTATTTTGGTGAACCTCTGAAAAAGGCTCACACAGGAGCACATGAGAAGGAAGACAGAAGATATGTATCAATGGGTAGGGTCTCCGTGAACAAGCAGGAAGATTTTGGTCAAAGGTCACACTTAATTAGCATGTAGTCAAGCTGATTGATCATCTGAGGGGAACTATAGTTAAAGGAGACAATTTTGTTTAAAATTCTCAATGAAGATATTGAACCTGGTATGGTGTGGTGACAATCATAATTCTCAATCTCCAAATTAATGCAATCGTTGACAATTGTTATTTGTGAATGTGTGCTCCCAGATCCCTTTGCTGATCGATTCAATTCAGAATCTTATTATCCAAGCAGTATGCAGCGTCCAATTTCTTGCTAACAAAATATGCCAACTTATACTTCATGTGCCAATCGCATTCTCTGCAGAAGTTGATATGCTCTTGCATTTTATCACATTCTTCCTTTGTGCTAACTCCATTCTCCAATTTTGAGTCAAATACAAATTTGAAAATTGTATTTCTACTTCTTTTGAGTCCAACTCATTTTTGTAAATTTATCAGAAACTTTCAGTGCAGAAGGAAGCAATTTGGCCCATTTGCACCAATCACAGTCCCACCCAAGCCTTATTCCTATAACCCCATGCATTTACCCGTGACAGTGAGGGGCAATTTAACATGGTCAATCCACCATTTTCACACATCTTTGGACTGTAGGAAGAAACTGGAGCACCCAGGGAAAATGCATGCAGACATGGGGAGAATACACAAACTCCACACAGTCATCCAAGCCGGGAATCGAACCCAGGTCCCTGGCATTGTAAAGCAGCAGTGCTAACCACTGTGCAACCATACTGCCCCAATTGTGAATTTCAAGGTCCCACACTAATCCCTGTAGCACACTGCTTTGCACTATTTGCCAATCTGAGCAGCTACCTCAACCATTACTCTGATTTCTGTTTTGTAGCCAACTTGCTATCTGTTGTTTGTCTTGAGTTCACATGCTTTGACCTTAGTCCTGAATCAACAGTGCAATAACTTATCGAAGGCATTTAGAAAATCACATCATATTAGCTTTCTCTATATTATCTTTATATATCTTGTTATTTCTTCACATAGTTCAACTGGAATGTCAAGCAATTTTCTGTAATGCTGACTTATTCTCCTCACCTAAAGATACTGTTAAACCACATTGACAAATCTATGTAATTACTACTAAGACTTATGTTATCTAACTGTACTATACATGAAATAAAAACAGAAAATGCTGGAAAATCTCATTCTGACTCAAAATGTTTGCTCTCCCAAAAAATGCTGTCAGACCTGTTGAGATTTTCTAGCATTTTCTACTTTTGTTTCAGATTCCAGTATCCGCGGCATTTTGCTTTTTATACTTGTACTATACATGAGCTTAGTGATGAAAAGTCTTAATTTGTATGCGTTATTGGAATGTTGTTAAAATGTCTTTAAAGTATTTTAGCACTTAAATAGATATAAATGTAATGTAGCTTCAGGAAAGAGCACATGGAGTGAAAAATGGGACACTTTTGCACATTTGGACTCCAGCAAGTCTGGCATTTGTAAGTAAAGGTATAAATTAATGTTAGTTTGTTGTAGGGAAAGCAGAAACGGTCTTCCTATTGGTCACAAATTATAAACATAGGATACAAGTTAGAGTTAAACTCTTGTAGGGAAGCCATGAGCACCAATCCATTGGTTAAGAAGAAGTGCAAATGTTTAGCTAGAAGTTGTTAGTTGTGCTGACAAAGGTACACAACTGGGCTGAATAGATACTTGCCAAGGATACTATTTGCTAAGAAGGCTCTTGCCAGAAAAGAAAGTTAGGAGCTAGTAATAATGCTCTTGCCAGGGAGCATATGCAGAGGGCATTGCCACTCAATGGCTAATTGGTATAAGTCAGTTGCCATAGGAATCCTGGACAAAGATAACGGCCACAAGAGTCGAGGTTTTCCATGAGAAATCCAGCTCAGTACTCAGAACCAGTGTTAAAGTTAAACTAATTGAAAAATAAATAGCATTTCTGACAAAGACTATCTTCAGCTTTAGAGAGAGAAAGAACACCCAGCATTAGATATCAAATATAAATATTAGAGAAAGAGAGAAAAGCATCAGTAAGTAGCTGTGAAACATGCAGATACAGCAGTTCAGATAGACTGGGAGATTAGAGGTAGAAGTCCTAAAGTTGCAAAAAGAGGTTTGCATGTTTGTTAGAGTAAAGTTGGTTAAGTTAAAATCTTGAAGAACACTGAATGGCAAAAGACGAGTTCAAGGAACTAGAGACTTCCCCAGAATCCCAGGATTTTCTAAGAGCACCAAATCAGATTATTTTTTGCGCTGTCAGAACAGCCATCTTTCAAATGAGCTATTATAGCAAATCTATCCTTTTAGGTCGAGCTAAAATATCTCACAGAAGAGCAAGATGAGACTCGCTGGTATAAAACCAGAAAATGCCAGATAAACTCAGCAGGGCTGGCAACATCCATGGAAATAGATACAGAGTTTAATGTTTCAAGTCCATTTACCTTTCTACAGAACTGCAGAGGGATAGAAATGTAACCAATTATAGAATTGGGGAGTTTGTTGGGACAGGTTGGATGGTCAGAGATTGGTTGGAGCTCCAAAGATATTGACAAAGATGTCATGGACATTAGATAAAGGGGCTGTTAATGGTTCCATTAGGGGCGAAGAGTATTAATTGTGGTAAAGGTAGGATAGCAGAATGTATTAATGGGAGAATTGAGGTCAATGCTCAATGGAAGCAAAACTGAACAAAGGATAGTGGCCATATAGAGAGGGATGGGTGAGTGTTGGGACAAGCTGAGGAAACCAAAAAAAAACGAAAAAGGTCGAGATGGAGGTGAAACTACACAGTCTAAAATTGTGGAACTCAACATTACGTCTAGAAAGCTGTAATGTGCCTAATCAGAAGCAGAATCTTCCAGTTTACAGTGGGCATCATTGGAGCATTGCTGCAGGCCTAGGACACTCTGGTACCTGGTCAAAATTTATCCTTCAACAAACACATAAAAACACAAATTGTCTGGCTATTTATTCACTACTATTTGTGAGCCCATTCTATGTGCATATTAGCTGCTGTGTTTCCCACAATAAGCAGTGGCTACACTTCAAAAATACTTCATTAGACATAAAACATCACCACCCCAATGGTTCTTAACATTATAAAAAATGCTAAATAATGCAAGTTCTTTATTTTTTCTAGCTGCACTATCTGCAGAGTCTATTTTAATTAAAACTGATTCTGTCAATGTCACACAAGATGCCTTTAAAAATTGTATTCCTGAAGACTGGGAATAATGGAAAAATACTGAAGTAACATTCTTATAAAAGTACCTTTGCGTGAAGTACAGGTCCAATTATAGGTCAATTTGTAATCTGTCAAGTGTCCAACAGTTGCAATCACCTTAAAAATCATTTTATCTTCAGACCATTTTTCCTCAGCTTTCAATGCAAGATCTTGTAAAAGAAAATTGAAAATACATTATCTTTCATCATCAATCATCTTTTGATGAAATGCTTTTATTAAACAATGCTACATGTATATTTGCTTTTAAAAAAATTCAAGTTCTAAAGGTTGTGAAACTGAACATTTTTAAAAAAAAAATTATTCCTGTAATTCTAATATTTTATGATCCAACATTTAGCCAGAGAATGGTTCAAAGGTTAATCTGTGCATCATGAACTAAGTTAACAAAACCAATACGTTGGGAACTTTTTTACTGCAATACACTAAAGACAAATTAATCTGAACTTACCAATAGGTCGTTTCATTTTAAATGATGTCAGATCATAACTTTGATTACATTTCCCAGTGAGAGTCCCAGTAAGATTGCTCTCGGTACAATAAGGTATGTTATCTAGGATCACCGTTTTGGTTGTCTGATTTGCAGGCAATGAAAATATTTTATTCAGAATTGTGATGTCATGATCATCACTGATGTTGTAACAAATGTCAAAGGTGATGTTGTTCTTTCCAACGTCAACATTTTTAACTTCAATATTAACGTTGTCTAAATAAAAGACATAGAAAAAGAGAAAAGAAAGTAATTTTCATCACATGTACATCAACAAAGTAGCATTTATATCAGATTTGACAAAAGTTCTTTTTATTTTTGCGAGGCATGAAAAAGCATTATAATTTTTTTGGTGAACTAACTTTGTGCAAGAGTGAGACTCACACAAATAAATCAGCCACTGCTTTTTTGATAATGAAATATTTCCACAAGTCTTATTTTGTTCAAACTTGGCAATGGCCATCTCCAAGAATTTGACCTTGACATTCAATGGCATTACAATCAGTGAATGCCTGTTGTCAATATCCTAGGAGTTAGCATTGACCAGAAACTGAACTGGACCAGCCATAGAAATACTGTATCTACAAGGATAGGTCAGAGGCTAAAAGCCTTATAGTGAGTAACCCACTTCTTGACCCCCCCCCCCCACCCTGCACAAAGCCTGCCAACAGAGCAGAGGTTAGGAATGTGATGGAATACTCTCCATAAGCCTGGGTGAATTCAGCTTCAAGAACACTGAAGAAGCTTGACATCATCCAGCACAAAGTAACATGCTTGAGTGGTAACCCTTCCACAAACATTCAATCCCTTCATCACTGACAGACAGTAGCAACAGTGTGTACCATTGACAAGGTGTACTGCGGAACTCACCAAAGTTCC
The DNA here is from genome assembly GCA_024679065.1 of Sphyrna mokarran. Taxonomy (NCBI): domain Eukaryota; kingdom Metazoa; phylum Chordata; class Chondrichthyes; order Carcharhiniformes; family Carcharhinidae; genus Sphyrna; species Sphyrna mokarran. Next base: position 62,209,202 of record JAGIQG010000009.1, read on the forward strand.
TTAGACAGCACTTTCCAAATCCATGTTCACTACCATCTAGATATAGAGATGCCGGCATTGGACTGGGGTAAACACACTAAGGTTCCACACACCTAACGAAGGAGTACCATTTCCAAAAGCTTGTGAGATTACTATCAAATAAACTGTTTGGACTCTAACCTGGTGTTGTGAGATTTCTTACTGTCACTACCATCTAGAGCAGTAGATACCTGGGAACACCAGATTCTCCTCCAAGCCACTCACCATCCTGACTTAGAAATACATCACCATTTATTCAACGTTGCTGGATCAAAATCCTGAAACTCCTTCCCTAACAATACTGCGGGTATACCAACATGTGACTACAGTGGTTCAAGAAAACACACACTACCACCTTCTCAAAGGCAATTATGGATGGGCAATAAATGCTGCTTTAGCCAGTGAAGCCCACATTCCTTGAGTAAAAAAAATAGTTGTTTTGGACTTTACTGACTTGATTTCTAACCTCTTCCTATATGGCTGCACCCACTCACATTGGCTGCCACTGACATTCAGCAATCAGAGGGAGAGAGAGAGACATCCTGGAAACCCCATTACTAAAGGCATTTTTTTTCTTCAAATGTTAAATCTCACATCTATTTTTCTTGCAAACACATAAGGATTCCCCACTGAGGAGTCGCCAGAGATGGGTTGGAGAAAGGGTTTGAATTATCACCCATCTCCAGCCTTGAACTCCATCCATTTTCTCTGCTACCACCTAACGAAGAAGGCATGATGGATTTCAGCATGTGTTTGGTCTTGCGAAAGGCGCCCGCTGTTGTTGTATAGCAAGATCTGCTATCATTTCAGTACTTTAATGGGACGGGGTGGGGGGGTGGTGAAGAGAGAGGCCCCCAAAAAAAATCCTTTAAGGAGGGAAAGAATGCTGGGAATGGCCTTTGCTTCTTTTGTAGGTGAAGAGAGCAGAAGAGGACAGGAAATATGAGTAGGCCCTTTGCCTCCAGTTGTTCTAATGACATTGCTCCAGTACATACCACCATCCCAATATTGATTTAGTTGTGATCAGAGGGGAAATGACATACCACAGGGAGATCAACTGGCAAATTCTCCCACCCCATCCACCCCCAATTCCATCCACTCAGGTTGTCTTTCAGTGGCGGAAATTAAACAAGGTCTAAAAGATCAACAGTGGTATCCTGGCCCTCTTCAAAATTCCAACTATAAACAAACATCCCCATGAGGAGGTTTAATGCCCAGTGTGGTAACATAATGATTGAAGCTCCATGATTCATTCAGAGACACGCATTCTCTCACAGTAACACTGAAAGCTTTGTGGGTGCCATGTGACAAGAGGAGTGTCCTTCTCCTTCTCTCTCTTAGAAAGGAACCAAGGGCAGAACCATCAGGAAAACTTTCTGATCCCAGAATTCTCTGTCCAGTCACTGGTGGAGGGACGTTCTGGAATTTTTGTGGCAATTGACATAGTGAGTGAGTGAGACCTCAATAGTGGTCAAGCTTCTAATGAAAAGGGGGGGAGAGAAGGTGGAGAATGAACCTAAAATGACACGCACACCCTTCCGAAGTCAGTAAGACACCCTCCCACTGACCCCCCATTCCCCTCCCCTCTCCCCAACCCACCGCACCCCACTCCACCCCTTTCCCCCTCCCCTTCCCCCACCAACAACAAGCTCTAGTAGATGTGCATTGAATTACACCAGTGGGAGCTATGCCAAATCCTTTATAAAATGAAGCCTAGATCATTCTTGTGTTCTCTCTGAACCATATTTAGTTATGCTTTTCTTGTCAGAAATGCAAACCCCTCCTCCCCATCATACTTGAAGTAGTATTGACAAGTTTTTAAGTTATGTTTTAAAGGATTTATTAAATGCTGTCAATCTATCTCAAGCAAAATGTTGGGGACCAATTGTAATTGGAGGTGAAAGGGTAGCCTTTGTTAAAATAATTTATTTAAAAACTGCAAGCAAATAATCACCATTGACAAAAATATAATTTATAATTTCCATTTGAACAAGTTATACTGTATAAAAACAATATAAGTTTTCTTACCACAATCCTTGTCTCCAGATGGTGTAGCTAGGATTAAAAGCACATTACAGTAAGTTACAGAGTTGTATTCTGGGTTTCCAGAGTTAAAAACAATTTCTGTTCAGACAGTTTGTACACAAAGTGCATTTGTTTAGCAGGTACTAGTCATACTAAACAGCAAGAAAGGTGCAGAACAAACTCAGTTTAAGGTTTTTTCTCTCTTTAAATGAGCAAGCACAATAACCATATGGACAGGACGTCATCCAGCTCAAAACATGATGAAGGAAATAAATAGCAAGATACCATGCTAAAGTGGTGCCTAGCTCAGACTTCGAAATTCTATAGCTTGTAACAGAAGGAGACACTAAAGAAGGCAAGGAGATCCATAATAAAGGATTGGGTGAAAATCTAAGGCATGATACATTCACGTTGCCAGTATAGCATTGCTGGAGAGCAGATTCAGCTTTGCAATGATGTTAAATTTGTGCAGTTTAATCAGCAATCAAGGTCTCCGTCACCAAAGCGTCAGACTAGACAAGAGTTATCAACTCTGACTGAATATTTTTCTGAAGCTTTCATTATAGGAGTGTCCCCACTAAATGGCATCATACTCAAGTCAACATTTCATTTTTCCATCTCTGCTATTTTCAGAAACAGAACCATTATGAAAAAGAAATGAAGAAACACATTTTAATACACATCCTTAGGCTCTCTCTTCTAGGTTACTCTTAACAATATTTGGGAGATTAGGTTTTAATTCCTGAAGACTTCAGGATAATTCTGGCATCCTCAGTTGGACTTGTGACTCTGGATTTGGGCTGTGTTCAATTGGGGAATTACTGTGAAGTGAAATCACTTTCTGCCAAGGCTATATTTACAGTGTGAATGCATCCATAAAGCAACAGACATTGCAACGAGCCCTGATTTTAACATGAGGAGGATGCGGATGAATGAACGACAACATATTTTTGGACATAACAGAGATCATGAAAATTGACCAGAGTAATAGCAGCACAAAATAATTTAAAATTGTGATAGAGAAACACCAATCGAACACTGGAAAGGAGAGAATCAGCAGTATTTATTTCACAAGCTGTCCGGTAGTGTAAAAAAGTTGCCAGAGAAGATGATCAAATATTTGAGCAATATGCAAGATTTTGCTGCCTGTTTGATTCAAGAAAATTAATAGTTGCTTAAAGGATAGGAAATATTAGCTCGTGAGTAACATTTTATATTAATGAAATCCTGTAACTAAACTATTCAGATTAGCATCTATATGGAGGAAACTAAATTAAATACACATTAAGAATGCAGAAATTTGATAGCACATACTGAAACGAATAAGATGAAACAGAAATGAAAAACTTGCCATTTCATTCTGAAAAACTGCATTAAAATTGGACTTGCATTTACCAACAGCATCATGGGCAGTATTTTTGAAAAAATTTGTGAGTGTGTCAGACTTTGACTGAAAACTAGTGTGTATCTCTCCAGACGCACAATCAAGTTTTCACTCCAGATTTTCTGGCACTTGACAGTTTGCACCATCATTCTGGCAAGGCAAGGCCTAATAGAGGGCTGGCCAGGCTGGCTCCACAGGGAACAGGGCACCATTTTTAAAGGTGCTCCAATCTGTGCACAATATAAACTTAGTCCTCATCCGCCCCACCCTGCCATGCCTCCATCCCCCACTGACCCACCTCTATTCCTGCAAGAAGCACAGGGCGCCCCCTCATATACATTGGGGCTGATTTCCCACTCATATCACCTGCTTCCCACAATGGGCATTTTCCCCATCACAGGTGGCCCCCACCCCTTCAGAGGCATCTCCTCCCCGTTGCCCTCCTTCACAGGTATCATCCCCACTTCCACAGAAAACAAGTACCTTCCCCCACCCCACCCGCCCAAGAATGCCAGAATGGCCTGTAGTAATAAACTTGGTGACTATTATGAACTATATCAGTGCTGATCAACCTTGCGGTTCGAAATTAGACTTTAGGGTGTTAGCAATGTAAGAGATGAAACAGGTCGCTGACCCGATATTTGAACAACTGTGTTGACCTTTAATGGCTAATTATTTCACTGTGAAAATAGGCATAAGTGAGTTAGTACTCAGCACAATTTCAACCACCAGGATTTTCCTGATCGGACTGGGTCTGACTGGGCCAATGCAGCAAGGTCGAGGATGCTGCCAGGTGATAGTGTCCACCATGCATCAAAGCAAAGATACACATCACCAGATATTTGCACCTCGTTTCTCACCCGTTGCCCTATCTGCAACATGAAAGATCTGAATTATACATCATAATAACCAGATCTCATTCTTAAGTGTACTGTTGGTACATCTTTTTCATCATTACACTTGTTAACACTTGTTAATAAGGGCTTCTTGACTGTAAATAGCAGCATCATTCACTTCTTCCTCCCAATGCATTATCCTCTGGTTAAACGAAACAACTATGAATGACCATGCAGGGTGTAAGGAACAGGACATAGGAAGAATGGAAAACTTTGAGTTTTTTTTAGGTGATGGTTTCCTCCCATGCTCTCACCCAATTACTTCTTCCAAAAAGAGGAGAGCAATTTTAGTCTTTCCCATCAATACTGCAACAGTCAAAGTGTCTGTGCTGTTTGCAAGTGGTAGCTCATTCAGCAATGAATCCATACTTTGAATTACTGAACTGCTGGAGAGGGGTGCAAAATCGGCTTTGCAAACGTACTTGAGTCTGTGGTGGTGTTAGTGGGTGCGGAAGTCACTGTTGTTGCAGGGGAGTCTGTGCTTGTGCCATTTGCACCTGTAGAAAAGATCAATGCGAATTAGTGGAAATCTTAGCTCTAAAACAGCAGTCATCAACAAGGCATTTCCCTTCAGTGACCATTTCAGGTATATAGTATGATTATAGTGAACGTGTAGTAAACATGCAAATTTGTGCACCAAATACAAGCCACTTGATTTTGCCAATAGACTAATACTTGGCTTACTACCAGATAAAGGGTCTGTGTTACCTTTGTGGCTAAACAGAGATTGAAACCAGTCTGTTGAAAGGCATGGCCATTGTTTAGATATAGCCCTGAATGGAGATGTGAGCATGTGTGTGAAATAACCTGAATGAGCTTCCTGCTGGATCAGAGCTCTTTCTGATCTCTCAGCATTTTTATGCTGGAACAGGCAAGGCCTTAGACTGACCTTACCCTAACTTAGACTCTTAAGTGAATTGACCACTTAAAGATCATATCCCAGTTGGCCATTAAACCTTTAGGCTGGCAGGAGAATATCCCGGGTGTGGAGGAAGCCTGAAAATAATCAGATTGAGGCTTCAGGCTGGGGACAGTATGATGGGGATCCATCAAAAGCCCCTTCCAACTCTGGACACCCCTCGCCCAGTGCCTCAAGCTGGCACCATCACTGTTTGGGGCAGGGTGACCAATTGCTCCAGATTTCCCAGAATCATCTGTATTGGAGCCACAGGTCTTACATCCCAGATGTTTGCATCAGGGCTACTGTTTATCCCATATTCCCAATCACCGAACATTAAGCATGCTCCCCTCCCAGCAGCTCACTCCAAACCTACCACAGACTCAGCCCTTCACTCTGATGGATTGGCCAGTACTGTACCCTTCTCGATGACAGGTTTTCCACTCCAACTCCCTCCATTCAGATGGCAAAACGTACCACATTTATTCCCTAAGAGTCACTCATTCTAGTTTGGAGATTTTCAGGTTTGCACACGCATGCCACAAAAATAGTGAAAAATACAACTGACCAGTATCAAGCTCTTGTATCGTCTCACTGCATGTTTAACAAGGGCACCTCACTAATGAAGATTTTCTCGAGTTGAATATGAACCTCTACAGCCCCTAAAGTCAACCAATTATCCCACACAGGTGAGATCCTATCTCCAAGAGTTATCAACCAATCAGGAGCAGCTTTGGAGTGAGGATTGGCTCGCAAGAACCCTTCAAGCAAGCTCTGGTAAAGGACAAGTGTTCAGGTTGTGGGTCCTTCCCATGAGGGCAGTCCTTGCTGCCAGTGGGACCCTCCATACAAGCAGAGAGCACCTGATCAATAGGAGTGCCCCATCTGCTCCCAGAGCTGCCAAGGCAGATCAATCTGCCCATTTAACACTTATCATCGTGCCTTGCCCTTCAGCCTCATCAAAGACTGAGCATGGATTAAATCATTCTCTGAGCCTCCCCAAAGGCTTTCTGAAATATCAATCTTCTTTCTCGTATGCCAATTGCCTTTAACCACCCCTATCCCTTTGATTTTGCCAAACATGCAGTTTTCCAGGTTGTTTTTTTAACTGCCCAGATCTCCTTCAGATGAGCTGACTCTCATATAAACAATTAATTTTGGCAATCGTTAAGTCTGTTCTGACAGTAAAAGTGGCAAATCAGGAAAATCTGGGCTTAAGTTTCCACAAACTACTTAAGCATAAGCATCAGTCAAGACACTGAAGTCAGTTTGTGACAACAATACAATCCTAGCAAAAATGGTGCATTCCAATAAAGATCAGAAACTGTGTTGGGGACCATCTTAATCTGTACGACATAATAAAACATTGCACCGAGCTTTCCAAACAGCTTTGGTACATTTCGCTTGTCATGCTCTGACAGCAAGACTGCATAATTATAGCCGCAGCCTTTATTCTATTAGTGGTAGTCTGGAATATAGCTGATTAGTAAATCTATAAATCCACCTTTCCCTGTTACACATTTTGCGAAAGTTAGAAGCTGCCAGTGCTCCATTGTTGTTACGATTATTAAATAGAAGGCCAAACTAAAGTTCCCCTCTTTCACAAAAGCACACATGGCTTGCCGTTCCCAATCTGTACGAGCAAAAGTTGGTTGGTAAAGGCAAAGTTTGTAACCACAGGAGGTGTAGTTGTCTGAATAAATGACCAGATCACATCATGAGCTGGGAAACATACGTGGAGTCGGTGCAGTGCTATAGGACTGAGGTGCCGTGCTGGAGTTTCTGTGTGTTGTTTCATGAGTATCTGCAGAAAGATCACATTTAAAGGAATGAAAGTCTATATCCCTAAACACAGCAAAAATCAACACCATCTTTTTTACTCGAGCGTAACCACTTCAACTTCACATCATCAAGTTTGCATAGAGATCAGCATCTTGTCAATATGTATCAGCTTCATAGTAGGTATAATGCCAGACAAAATGGTGTTCCTCCCCTCTCTTGCAGCAGTATATTACAGTTAGTACAGTTGACAAATCGATCTCGGCCAGCAAGGCTGTTTCCCATTCCAGCTGCTTTATATGTTGTTGTGAATCGGTACAAAGTCTAAATATTCTGGCCTGTTTTTGGCACCATGTCAGGAATACCTCAAAACACATACATGCTGCACTAGTGAGGAAGAATTGAGTATAACAGGCTCTATTTCATTTTACTGCTTCAGTCCCACCATATAAAGGGGCAAGTGCAGAATACTGAACTGCAGAAAGTAACAGCCATTATTTTGGTTACATTGAAAGTGGGCTAGCTATCAATGTTCCATTGGAATGTCTGGTTTTTCAAATAACTATAGGGGTGAAATAGAATGTATTTATAGAGACTTTGCTAAGAAAGATAGAGATAGGGATTGTTAATAAAAAAAACCAAGCTCATTCAGTGAAAATCAGATAGTGTTAAAAGGTGGTGGGAATGCTGGTGGTATCCGTGAAGTGAAATGGGCATATTCGAACCTGCTTTGAATATAGAAGTCACTACTGCTGGAGTGCTGGGGAGTGTGAATGATAAGTGACCTAATGGAAACCAGATCAGTGAGTAACATTGTATGGCACAGCTGAATATAATAGCTCTGACAAAGAGTAATCCCGACTCCAAGCATAAGTTCTGTTTCTACCTCCAGGGATGCTGTCAGACTTGCTGAGCTTTCCAGCACTTTTTGTTTCTTTTTCAGATACCAGAATCCGCAGTAATTTGCTTTAACATAATGGGCGGGGTTTTCCAACCATACTTGCCCCAAAAGTGGCAAATCCCAGCCAAGGCCGACAATTTTAAAGCTGAGATTTTGTAAGAAAAGTAATATACCAACTCTGTGCATCTAATCCGAGGACAAAAATCTGTGACGGTGTCGCTTAGTCTATCAAATTCCCTCATTCCCTTGAATGCTGACAATGCATTCTAGGCTCCAAGAAAAGAAGCAAAGTTTCTCTAGTGTCCCCACTTGAACTACAAATCATTTTGAACTGGAGAATATGCCAAAATTTTGCAATGGTGTAATCAGGGAGAATCTGGAGCACATCTTAAACATTTGGACCTTAAGGTTAAAATCAGCTCTTGTAAATACTGTGACAGCTGTGGCATATTCTTCAGTTGTGAAGGCCTTCCGCCCTTTCCCCTGTCTGCTACGATTCCCGTGGTGGGCAGGATGGGAAAATTCCCCCCTCGCCCCCATCCCCGCCGATACCTTTGATTGTTTACACAGATTATCAAATGAAGATATGGTTCCTATCAGTAAACTTTTGCAAAGTAGTAAGATGACTGATCTTTATCGAGATTGGTTTAAGGAGCATGTCAATTTAGTTTTATCCTGAGAAAAAAAGTCAACATATTGTTCCAGTACTGTCCCACCCTACTTGCTATGAGTTATTGAATATATTTCATTCACTTTGAAAAGAGGTTCAAACTAAATCAAAACAATCAGGATATTGTAAAAGAACTTTAAAACTGATAACACTCCATTGAAGAAAGCAACAGGATAAGACAAGACCATTGTCAAAAATCAGGAACAAATGGTAGCCAAACATCTGGGCAACAACCATTTGAACACCGAAGTGGAGTAGGAAGGTCTGTTCATGGACATACTTGAAGTTGGTGTGAGTGCAGCAGTCACTGTTGTTGGAGCCGTGCTGGAGAGTGTGAGTGATGAATGATCTGCTGGAAGACCAAAACTGTGAGTAACAATGAATGCCACAATTGCATATGTATACATTATACCAGTGCTAAGTTACAAGGATGACAAATGAACCTGCACTTCATACCAGTCAATCTCACTAAAATAATAAAGCAATAGATATTCCTCTGGATAATGGATGATTTTTTTTTAGCTTTAGCATGGATATGCATGCCTGCTGAAACATTTTGTCATTTCATCTACAAAATTGCCCCAATTTTTGGACACTTAATAGATCGCTCTGCCCTTCTATGCTCCAAGGAAAACAATCCTAGCTTCTCCAGACTCTCCCACAATAATCAGGATAAACTCGAAATGCAGCATACCAGAGAAAAATAATCCGAGCTTCTCTAGTCTCTTCACTTGTGACATGAATAATCTTGACATTGAGAATGCACCAGAGAATTGAATGATTTTTACTATCGTGTCAATAGGCAGGATCTGGACTGTAACTGGGTATTGTTAAATTTCTTACAATGCCAAAATAATGAGGATGTTGCAAAAAACATTTGAGCTGACAAAAACATATCCAAGATGACAAAGGATTAAAAATATTCAGTTTTCAAAAAAGACGGAAAAATTGACAGCCAGTTACAAGAATAACAACCATTTTGCCACTGAAATGAGGAAGTAAAAAGCATTTATGGAGATACATGAACCTGCTGTGAGTGTAGCAGTCACTGTTGTTGGAGTTGTGCTGGTGGGTGTGAGTGATGAGTGATCTGTTGGAAGACCAAAACTATGAGTAACAATGTCACAATTACAGTTGTAATTATGATAACTTGCTGGCATGAAGCATATTTGTAAATGTTCCAAAGGTAATAACGTAACAGAATTTTGTTACGTAGTTTTAAAGGACAGTAAGTCGTCTCACAACACCAGGTAAAAGACCAACAGGATTATTTGGTAGCATGAGCTTTCAGAGCACCGCTCCTTCATCAGGTGAATGTTTAAAGGAAATATAGGTTTAGCTTGAGCCTGGACTTTCATGCCTGGATGAATTTGTGGCCCATGTTTTCACTCTGACTTTGAGGCTCTCCTTCCTGGCAAAAATCCAAGTAATGAATGACGATTCTAAGCTCTACCCCAAAATTGGCAATTCCCATTCTCACAGGCTGGGACTAGAGTTGGGCCAAAGTTTGTGCATGCAAAATTCGTGGTGGCAGCTGGACTCTTTTATCACTGGCTTCCTCCACTATGGTGAGAGTTTAAAAGAACAGGAGTATGCAGATCAGAACAGATAAAAAGAGATCTGAACTTGGTAGATAGTCCAAGATAGTCCTTTGGAGAGGTAAGATATCCCATCGGATGTGGTCCCCAGACACTTTGGAAGAGGTAAAATACCCTTTAGAAATGTCAAAAGTGAATATAATTATGATTTTTTTTATTCACAAACTAATTGGAGCTATGAAACTATAAAACTTGCCAGATGTTAAGGAAAAGTTAAACAGGTGTCAAGCTGACATGGATCTATTCAGCTATGAAGGATTTGTTAAAGAGCTGTCCAGCTGTCAAGGAACTGTCCAGCTGTCAGGAATTGTTAAACAGCTACACAGTGATCACGTCTGCCCATCAACTGCTAAAGCTGTTAAAGCTTTCCAGGTCATACCAAAGTTGACAAGAAACTGCTCAAGCATTGGAGGTGTAAGAATTGTTAGCAGAGGCATGGGTAGGCATAAAGTTGACCTAGAAGTGTGAAATAATGCAGAGGGTAGAGAGGTACTAGGTTGATACGGGGGGTCTGTGGGCAAGGAGGTAAGTAGAGGGGAATGGGTTGGCATTGAATGTCATAGTTCAGTCTTAGGAATTACACTGGGGGGAGGGCTATTGGTGAGGGTTCAAAGGTTGTTTTCAATTTCATTATTATTACTTTCCATTTATTTGCACACAGTGCCAGAGCACACAGGCTGTCCATTGCTGGCCTCCGTAACCAATAGTCTATGCATCAATTTTGAGGCGTCCCACACTGACTTACCTGACTGAAAACACAATCTGCAAATGGACAATTTTAAAGCTGAGATTTTGTGAGAAAAGTAATATACCAACTCTGTGCATCCAATCTGAGGACAAAAATCTGTGACTGTGTCGCTTAGTCTATCAAATTCCCTCATTCTCTTGAATGCTGACAATGCATTCTAGGCTCCAAGAAAAGAAGCAAAGTTTCTCTAGTGTCCCCACCTGAACTACAAATCATTTTGAACTGGAGGATATGCCAAAATTTTGCAATGGTGTAATCAGGGAGAATCTGGAGCACATCTTAAACATTTGGACCTTAAGGTTAAAATCAGCTCTTGTAAATACTGTGACAGCTGTGGCATATTCTTCAGTTGTGATCAATTCGCTACTGCTAAAAGAGCTTGAATAAAGATCTGACACAGGCATAGTGAACCAGAATGTCTTTTTGTACTGTGTGATAGCACAAAACAAACATTCTAACTTCATTCAGTAAAAAGCAGATGGAATTTATACATTGAGGAAATTGGGGTGCTATCCATATTTGATACCAAAACAAGAGCATACTTGAGCCTGCTGTGGTTGCAGTAGTCACTGTTGGAGTCATGCTGGTGGGTGTGAGTGATGAATGATCTGTTGGAAGATGAAAACAGTAAACAATGTGAGTCACAACCAAATCCAAAAACAGTGGCCTGGAGTTTGCTGTCAAGATGTGGAGATGCTGCCGTTGGACTGGCGTTAAAGTCCAACAGGTTTATTTGGTAGCAAACGCCATTAGCTTTCGGAGCGCTGCTCCTTCGTCAGGTAAGTGTAAGTTCTGTTCAAAATAGAACATATAAAGACATGAACCTAATTTACAAAATAATGGTTGGAATGCAAGTCTTTATGGGTAATCAAGTCTTAAAAGGTACAGACAATGTGAGTGGATAGAGGGTTAAGCACACGTTAAAGAGATGTGTATTGTCACCAGCCAATGAGATTTGCAAGCTCAGGCAAGTCATGGGGATAACAGATAGTGTGACATGAAGCCAATGTCCCGCTTGAGGCCATCCTCATGTATGCGAAACTTGGCTATCAGTCTCTGATCACAGAGTAGCTCCCACTTGTGGGGAACAACCGTGACACCCCGCGGGAGTGAAGGGAAGTGGCAATTGGGGCTCCCCAGGAGGAGAGGTGGCTGGGGAAGTGTTGCCCTCTGGGCATGGGCACCCTGGCAATGCCAGATTATACCCCCCCTCACTACTCATGGTGCAAAGTATCCATGCCCAGCCGGCACTTTGGCATTGCCGTTTGGGCATCAGGCAGTTTGTTTTTAAAAAAATTACGAACAGTTAGCAGCCAGAGGAACAACCATCTCTCCTCCACAAATAATCTTGAAATCGAGAATGCACCAGGCTATAAAATGAAGACCAGCAAACACTTGAAAGTTACAGTGTAACTGATGCTTTTCTTTATTAAATTTAGGGAATTATATCTTTAGCAACGTCCTGGAAATTTTGACTATTCGTCCGACCATCTCACTTGTTCTGGGCTACAAAGGATATTTCATTCACTTTGTAAAGACAGATTCAAGCTATATCAAAATAATGAAGATATTGCAAAAGATTTGAGTTCTTAAAAACTCATTTAGAACGACAAATTAATAAAACAAATCTGCTTTTAATGATTTGAAAATGAGAACAATGGGCAGCCGGAGGGAGAACCATTTTGCTGTGGAAATGATAAGGTAAAGAGTGTCTATGGAGATACATGAACCTGTTGTGAGTGTAGTAGTCACTGTTGTCAGAGCCATGCTGGTGGGTGTGAGTGATGAATGATCTGTTGGAAGACCAAAACTATGAGTAACAATGTTACAATTAGTGTTGTAAATATGGTAATTTACAAATGTGCTTCATGCCAGCGAACGTGCCAAAGAAGTAACATAACAGAATTTTGTACGATAGTTTTAAAGGACAGTGAGTAGCCTCACAACACCAGGTTAAAGTTCAACAGGTTTATTTGGAATCACAAGCTTTTGGAACTCTGCTTCTTCATCAGGTGAGTAAAGGAGAAGCGATTCCAAGTAAACCTGTTGGACTTTAACTGGTGTTATTAAATTTCTTACAATGCCAAAATAATGAGGATGTTGCAAAAGAACATTTGAGCTGACAAAAACACATCCAAGATGACAAAAGGTTAAAAACATGCAGTTTTTAAAAACAAGGAAAAAATTGACAGCCAGACACAACAATAATAATTATTTTGCCACTGAAATGAGGAGGTAAAGGGCATTTATGGAGATACATGAACCTGCTGTGTGTGTAGTATTCATTGTTGTTGGAGCCATGCTGGTGGGTGTGAGTGATGAGTGATCTGTTGGAAGACCAAATCTATGAGTAACAATGTCACAATTACTGTCAGAATTATATTATTAGCAATTTGCAAAAAGTACAAGATGTTACCTGTTAATCGCACTAAAATAAAAACACAATAGGCAGTTTTCCTGACTATTTTAAGGAAATTATACTTTTAACATTTCCCTGGATACTCATGCCTGATGAACTATTTTGGTGAGTTTTTCTGTCTCAACTGCCACAGAAATCGTAGTGGGTGGGACATGGACCATGCAAAGATCTATTGATCATCAGGATGGGGGTATGGTGATTGGCCTGCCAATGGGATGAGCGGATTGGGGGAAGTCAGGACTTCGTGGCTAGAGGAGTTGAAGAGAACAGGACTGCTGGTGGAGGGGGTACAGGGAGTTTGAGACAGGCCAAGGAGGGGGTGGGCTTGAGGTTGGTCTGAACATATTTGGTGGCGGCAGGTGATCGGACCATGAGGGGGAGTGCACGGCCATCGACACTGAGTTGTGGGACTGGCCAGCGATTGAGCTGGCCAGCGATTGGGAAGCCAGCAGGGCCACTGCGCATGTGCCAATCTTGGTATTGACAGATTGGTGAGTGTGCAGTAACCCGCTCAGCATTTTGCTGCTGGCCTTCTCAATAAGAATGGGCCCCACCCCCGGCTTTTTGAGTGATTGCTGCGAGGGCAATCTGTAATGCACAGAGTGTGGGAGATTCATTTCGAAAACCTTGCTGAAATAACCAATGGGATTTACTCCAGTTTTTATGCGAATTCAATGCTTAGATTTTTTTTGGGACTATCCCACCCTAGCTAATAATCAGACCAGTAAATAGTGTGGCAACAGCCTTAGCTATTTTCTCATAATTCACTGCTGGGTTAATAGCTCTATTAACCAGCTGAGATACACATGGCATCTTCTGTACTGTATCATTCTATAAAACAAACATTCTACTTCATTCTGTGAAAATTTATACATTGAGAAAGTGAGGGTATTATCCATATTGATACCAAGACAAGAGCATACTTGAGCCTGCTGTGGGTGTTGTTGTCTCTGTTAGAGCCGTGCTGGTGGGTGTGAGTGATGAGTGACCTGCTGAAAGACCAAATCAGATTAACAACGTGAGTGACAACTGAATCCAAAAACAATGGCCCAGAGTTTGCTGTCAGTGCAAAGGAAACTAAAAGTAATTAAAAAGTATAATTTTTCTCGATATTACATTAAGTAATTTAAAAGTAATTGCAATCTCTGTCTGGGGTAGAGGTAGGAGCTGATGCATTCTGAAAAAGTTCTTCTTTAATTAATTATTAAAAACAGATTTGATATCAATTTATCAATTATTTAGCAACAATCAATATGAAATCATTTTTCCAGGGCCAATTCAGTTGCTCAGATTGTAATAATCGTATCATTGTTAAAAACATAGTTCCACCTCAAATTATAAACTTTTAAGACATTTCCGAACACTGATGTGGGATTGGGAAGTTCACACTGATTTCAGTGATTGCCAACTCCATTGGCACAGTGCATCCCATGGAGGGACTATGAGGGAGAGATTGCAACTTCATAATTTCACACTCATTTCTAGCACCATTTTGTTTTTGAGAGATAACAATGCCATGTGCTAACATGTAACAGCAAAGGATCTGCAAATTCTGGCACTTTTTTTTAAAACCAATCACTTATAATGAATATAACAAGAAGACCAGTAAACAGTCGGAAGTAACCATGTAACAGAAGCTTTTCTTAACAAAGTTTGTGGAATTATAGCTTTAGCAATGTCCTGGAAATACTGACTTTTCATGCGATCATCTCACTTGTTCCGGGGTACAGAGGATATTTCACTCACTTTGTAAAGAGAGATCCCATCTGCATTAAAATAATGAGGATCTGCAGAATAGCAGCATGACCCTCCATCCCCATCGATCACCCTGAGGCTCTGCCTACAACAGGCCCCATCCCCTTGATTCCACCCTCTCATTTAGGCAAAGTTATTTGCGAAGACTTATTTAGGAAGATAAAGGAATGAAATGTATCTGTTTTTACAAAATTAAGAACAGATAACAACCAGAGGGACAACCGTTTTGCTACTGAAATGAGGAAGTAAGGAGTATTTATGGAGAAACATGAACCTGCTGTGAATGCAGTAGTCACTGTTGTTGGAGCGGTGCTGGTGGGTGTGAGTGATGAGTGGTCTGTTGTTGGAAGACCAAAACAGAATAATAACGTAAGCCGCAACACGAAAACAATGGCCTGGCATTTGCTATCAGCACAAAGCACAAAGTTTGACATTGATCACAAAGTAAGCCTCACTGAAAGATCAAGTGCTCTTTCTGGTAAGGATTTCTCCTCTACCCCTCTCTGTGCTCTGGTAATGTAACTGCTTGCAGAGTTCACCATTGGGGAATTCCCAGTTTGGAACTGGAATGGTATCATCAGGCTGTTAATTGCAGCCAATCTTTTTAAAGGAAACTAAAAGTAATTTTAAAAAACATGGGCCTGATTCTCCCATCCTGATGCGTAGGTGTATTGGCGTGTTGGGTTAGGAGATGCACATGTTGGCCACTTCACAGGTTTCATGCGTGCGTTCCCGACACATGCGTGTCTCCCACAGGCGGAGAGTAGGCGCAGTCGGGACAGTGCTGGAATCCAGCAGGATGACAGCTAAGTAAATTAAATTGGTTTTTAATCTTATTTTAATGTCATTATCGGGCCTGGCACTGAATTCTCCAGGGGGCCCGATAACATCTCCCACCCCACCATCAGTATTACACTCCGACATAGTTTAGAGTAGCTCCCCACTTGCAAGGAACTAGTGTGAGACCCTGCCAGAGTGAAGGGAGGTGCAATCGGGGCTCCCCCAGGCAGTTGGGTGGCTTGGGATGATGTCCCCTGGACATGGGCACCCTTGATGTGGAAATGCTGGACTGAGGTAAACACAGTAAGAAGTGTGCACCCTGGAGTGCCAGCTTGTGCCCCCGTCACTATCCAAGGTGCATAGCGCCCATGCCCAGGGAGCACCTTGACATTGCCCACTGGGCATTGGGCAGTGTTTTTTTTTAATAAAGAAAAATTAGCAGCCAGAGAAACATCCATTTTGCTACTGAAATGAGGAGATAAAGAGTCTTTATGGAGAAACATCAACCTGCTGTGATTGTAGTAGTCACTGTTGTTGGAGCCGTGCTGGTGGGTGTGAGTGATGAGTGATCTGTCGGAAGACCAAAACTATGAGTAACAATGTCACAATTACTATCGTAAACATTATATCATTGGCAATTTGCAAAGAGTGCATGATGAAAATGTGCTTCACACCTGTTAATCTCACTGAAGTAAAAACGTAACAGGCAGTTCTCCGGACTATTTTAAAGAAATTGTAGTTTTAATATTATCCTGGACCCTCATTGCCAGTTCAAACATTTTGGGTGGAATTTTCCCAACCCACCTGCCACAGGAATTGCAGCGGGCGGGA
The DNA here is from genome assembly GCA_024679065.1 of Sphyrna mokarran. Lineage (NCBI taxonomy): Eukaryota > Metazoa > Chordata > Chondrichthyes > Carcharhiniformes > Carcharhinidae > Sphyrna > Sphyrna mokarran. The sequence continues at coordinate 62,225,904 of JAGIQG010000009.1, forward strand.
CACGGGTCATGCAACAGTCCGTTGACCTCGGGGAGGATTTTCTAGCTTTTGGGCGAGCACAGCATTAAAATCCTGCCCTTTGTCATTAAGTCCATCAAATACCCTGGTTTCCTTGAATATACTACACATCTCTTTAATTTACCAAATCAAAATAATCCTAAATCCTCTCATCTCTCCTCCACAAATAATCTTAAAATCAAGAATGCAACAGGCTAAAAAATGAAGAACAGTAAACACTTGAAAGTTAGAGTGTAACTGATGGTGTTCTTAACTAAATTTAGAGAATTATAGCTTTAGCAATGTCTTGGAAATATTGGTTTTTCATTCGATCATCTCCAGGATACAGGGGATATTTCACTCACTTTGTAAAGTGAGATCCCATCTGTATTAAAATAATGAGGATCTGCAGAATAGCAGCATGACCCTCCACCGCCATCAATCACCCTGAGGCTCTGCCCACAATAGACCCCATCCTCTTGATCCCACCCACTATGCCCTGTCCTCTTATTTAGGAAGTTATTTACAAAGTCTTATTTAGGAAGATAAAGGAATGAAATGTATCTGTTTTTACAAGATTAAGAACAGATGACAGCCAGAGGGACAACCATTTTGCTACTGAAATGAGGAAGTAAGGAGTATTTATGGAGAAACATGAACCTGCTGTGAGTGCAGTAGTCACTGTTGTTGGAGCTGTGCTGGTGGGTGTGAGTGATGAGTGATCTGTTGTTGGAAGACCAAAACAGAATAATAATGTAAGCCACAATCCAAAAACAATGGCCTGGCATTTGCTGTCAGCACAAAGCACAAAATTCGAAATTGATCACAAAGTAAGCCTCACTGCGAGATCAAGTGCTCTCTCTAGTAAGGATTTCTCCTCTACCCCTCTCTGTGCTCTGGTAATGTAACTGCTTGCAGATTTCACCATTGGGGAATTCCCAGTTTGGAACTGGAATGGTATCATCAGGCTGTTAATTGCAGCCAATCTTATTAAAGGAAACTAAAAGTAATTTTAAAAAACATGGGCCTGATTCTCCCATCCCAATGCATACGTTTATTGGCACATTGGGTTGGGAGGTGCATGTGTTGGCCACTTCACAGGATTCACGTATGCGTTCCCAACACATGCGTGTCTCCCACAGGCGGAGAGTAGGCGCAGTGAGGACAGTGCTGGAAACCGGCAGAAAGACAGGTAAGTGATTTAAATCGGTTTTTAATCTTATTTTAATGTCATTATCAGGCCTGGCACTGAATTCTCCAGAGGGCCCGATAACATCTCCCATCCCGCCAGCAGCATTTCACTCCAGCGGAGTTTAGAATAGGTCCCCAATTGCAAGGAACTAGTGCGAGATCCTGCCAGAGTGAAGGGGGGCGCATTTGGAGCCCCCAGGGGATCGCACAGCTGGGGGATGATGCCCCCCTGAGCATGGGCACTCTGGAGTGCCAGCTTGTGCCCCTGTCAGTACCCAAGGTGCAAAGTGCCTATGCCCCGTGGGCATCTTGGCATTGCCCACTGGGCATCGGGCAGTGTTTGTTTTAAAAATTAAGAAAAATTAGCAGCCAGAGGAACATCCATTTTGCTACTGAAATGAGGAGATAATGAGTCTTTATGGAGAAACACAAACCTGCTGTGATTGTAGTAGTCACTGTTGTTGGAGCCGTGCTGGTGGGTGTGAGTGATGAGTGATCTGTCGGAAGACCAAAACTATGAGTAACAATGTCACAATTACTATCGTAAACATTATATCATTGGCAATTTGCAAAGAGTGCATGATGAAAATGTGCTTCACACCTGTTAATCTCACTGAAGTAAAAACGTAACAGGCAGTTCTCCGGACTATTTTAAAGAAATTGTAGTTTTAATATTATCCTGGACCCTCATTGCCAGTTCAAACATTTTGGGTAGAATTTTCCCAACCCACCTGCCACAGGAATTGCAGCGGGCGGGACACGGGTCATGCAACAGTCCGTTGACCTCGGGGAGGATTTTCTAGCTTTTGGGCGAGCACAGCATTAAAATCCTGCCCTTTGTCATTAAGTCCATCAAATACCCTGGTTTCCTTGAATATACTACACATCTCTTTAATTTACCAAATCAAAATAATCCTAAATCCTCTCATCTCTCCTCCACAAATAATCTTAAAATCAAGAATGCAACAGGCTAAAAAATGAAGAACAGTAAACACTTGAAAGTTAGAGTGTAACTGATGGTGTTCTTAACTAAATTTAGAGAATTATAGCTTTGGCAATGTCCTGGAAATATTGGTTTTTCATTTGATCATCTCCAGGATACAGAGGATATTTCACTCACTTTGTAAAGTGAGATCCCATCTGTATTAAAATAATGAGGATCTGCAGAATAGCAGCATGACCCTCCACCGCCATCAATCACCCTGAGGCTCTGCCCACAATAGGCCCCATCCTCTTGATCCCACTCCCAGGCTGCGCCCCCTTATTTAGGCAGACAAAGTTATTTACGAAGATTTATTTAAGAAGACAAAGGAATAAAACGTATCTGTTTTTACAAGATTAAGAACAGATGACAGCCAGAGGGACAACCATTTTGCTACTGAAATGAGGAAGTAAGGCATATTTATGGAGAAACATGAACCTGCTGTGAGTGCAGTAGTCACTGTTGTTGGAGCTGTGCTGGTGGGTGTGAGTGATGAGTGATCTGTTGTTGGAAGACCAAAACAGAATAATAACGTAAGCTGCAATCCAAAAACAATGGCCTGGCATTTGCTGTCAGCACAAAGCACAAAATTCAAAATTGATCACAAAGTAAGCGTCACTGAGAGATCAAGTGCTCTCTCTGGTAAGGATTTCTTCTCTACCCCTCTCTGTGCTCTGGTAATGTAACTGTTTGCAGAATTCACCATTGGGGAATTCCCAGTTTGGAACTGGAATGGTATCATCAGGCTGTTAATTGCAGCCAATCTCTTCACAGGTTTCACGTATGCATTCACGACACACGCGTGTCTCCCACAGGCGGAGAGTAGGCGCAGTCGGGACAGTGCTGGAACCCAGCAGGAAGATAGGTAAGTGATTTAAATTGGTTTTTAATCTTATTTTAATGTCATTATCAGGCCTGGCACTGAGTACCCCACGAGGAGTACTTCATTCTGGGGGGTTTAAAATAGCTTCCCACTTGTGGGGAACTAGCAGAAGATTCCGTCAGAGTGAAGGGGTGGCAATCGGAGCCCCCAGCAGGTCAGGCAGTTGAAGGGCGCTGCCCCCTGGGCATGGACACTCTGGCAATGGCAGCTTGTGTCCCCGGTCACTACCCAAAGTGCCCATGCCCAGGGGGCACCTTGGCATTACCCATTGGGCATAGGGCAGTGCTTTTTCTAATTTAAGAAAAATTAGCAGCCAGAGGAACATCCATTTTGCTGCTGAAATGAGGAGGTAAGGAGTGTAAAGAAAGATGGAATCTTCATCAAAAATAATGAGGATATTTGCAAAAGATTTGAATTGTTAACACATATTTAGGCAGACAAATTAATAGAACAAATCTGTTTTTTTAAATAAGAACAAATTGCAGCCAGAGGGAGAACCATTTTGCTGCTGAAATGAGGAGGTAAAGAGTGTTTATGGAGATACATGAACCTGTTGTGAGTGTAGTAGTCACTGTTGTTGGAGCCGTGCTGGTGGGTGTGAGTGATGAGTGATCTGTTGGAAGACCAAAACTGTGAGTAACAATGTCACAATTACTATCGTAAACATTATATCATTGGCAATTTGCAAAGAGTGCAAAATGAAAATATACTTCACACCTCTTAATCTCACTAAAGTAATAACATAATAGGCAGATCTCCAGACTATTTGAAGAAAAGTGTAGTTTTAACATTATGCTGGACATTCATGCCAGATGAAACATTTTCCCATCCCACCTGCCACAGAAATCGTAGCAGGTGTGACATGGACCAGAACAATGGTCAGTTGATGTCCAGCAGGCTTTCTGGCTTTGACATGAGCCAGGCCCAAAATTCATCCTTTTGTTATGGAGTCCATCAACCACCTTGGTATCCTTGAACACACCATGGATCCCTTCAATGAGTCAAATCAATGTAGTTTTAATTTCTCTACTTTCTCCTCCTCAAATCACAAATAACCTTGAAATTGAGAATGCATCAGATGATTTAATGACCTTTCCAAAAGAGCAATCAGGCAGAATCTATATTAGTTCTTAAATATTTGGAACTCAACATAAAAAATGCCATCAACAACTTTAGTGTGGCAGCATTTTATCCTAATCCATGACTGATTGGATAACTGTACAAAAGAGCTAGCACAGGCACAACGGGCCGAATGATATGACATTGTCTGTGCTGTATCATTCTATAAAACAAACATTTTAACTTCATTCGGTGAAAAGCAGCTGGAATTTATACATTAAGGAAGTCAGAGTGGTATCCATATTGATACCAAGAGCATACTTGAGCCTGCTGTGGATGCAGTAATCATTGATGGAGCAGTGCTGGTGGGTGTGAGTGATGAGTGATCTGCTAAAAGACCAAAGCAGATTAATAACGTGAGTCACAACTGAATCCAAAAACAATGACCTGGAGTTTGCTGTCAGCACAAAACAGGAGTGTTCATCACTGATCACAAAGTCAGCCTCACTGAGAAATCTCTCTGGTAAGAATTTCTTCTCTATCCCTCGCCTTGCTTTGGTAATGTAACTGATTGCAAATTACACCTTTGGAGAATTTGCAGCATAGATCTGGAGTGATGACATCAGGCTGTTAATTGCAACCAATCACCCTGAAGGATTTTCACAGTCCTCCAATCAAGAAACTAAAGGCAGTAATATAACATTATTTGATAAATATTACATGCAGCAAGATAAAAGAAAGGGATATCCGCTAGGGAAAAAGGTAAAATCTAAAGTATTTTGGAAAACATTTTTATAATTAAGTTTTAGAAACACAGTTTTCAAATCAATTAATCAATTATTTAACAGTGTTCCATGATTTTGAAATTATTTTCTCAGTGCCAATTCTGTTCAAATTATATTAAGAACATTGCTGTTAAAAACACAGTTCCACCTCAAAGTATGAATATTTAAGGCCTCTTTGAACATTTATCTGGGAGTGGGAGATATAAAACTTTGAGATTTCTTTGGCTGCCAGTTTTATGCCCATAGTGGAGCCTATGATGGGACATTGAGTGAGAGATTGCAACCATATGATTTTCATGCTAATTTCCAAGTGTGCAATAGCACAACATTTTATGCAGTTTTTGGATGGACAATGATGACAAATACTGACATTTGCAATCAAAGATCCTGCAAATTCTGGCACTTTTTAACCATTTACAATGAAAATAACATGAAGAGCAGTGAACATTTGAAAGTAAGAGTGTAACCGATACCAAGAAAGAGCATACTTGAGCCTGCTGTGGTGGCAGTAATCATTGATGGAGCCGTGCTGGTGGGTGTGAGTGATGAGTGATCCGCTAAAAGACCAAAGCAGATCAACAACGTGAGTCACAACTGAATCCAAAAACAATGACCTGGAGTTTGCTGTCAGCACAAAGCAAGAGTGTTCACCACTGATCACAAAGTCAGCCTCACTGAGAGACCTCTCTGGTAAGAATTTCTTCTCTATCCCTTGCTGTGCTGTTGTAATATAACTGATTGCAGCTTTCACCATTGGGGAATTCCCAGAGTGGATCTAGAGTCATGTCATCAGACTGTTAATTGCAGCCAATCACACTAAAGGATTCTCACAGTCCTCCAAATAGGAAACTAAAAATAACTAAAAAGAATCATTTTTCTAAATGTTTCACACAGCAATTCAAAATAATTCCTATTTTCATCTGGGGTGGAGGTAGGAGCTGAAGCATTCTGAAAAACCTCTCCTACAATTAATTATTTAGAACAGATTTGAAATCAATTAATCAACTATTTTACTACTATCCACCAATATGAAATTATTTTTCCAGGGCCAATTCAGTTGCTCAGATTGCATTAATCACATTATTGTTAAAAGCACAATATCACCTCAAGGTAGAAACTTTTAAGGAGTTTATATCATTTATGTGGGATTAGGAAATATGAAATTCTCACTGATTTCAGCAACTGCCGGCTCTGTGTCCATAATGTAGCCCCTGGAGGAATCCCAAGGGAGAGATCACAACTTTACAATTTCATACTGATTTCCAAGTGTCCAACATCCAGTTCAATCTATTTTTTGAAGAGTCATTATGACAAATGCTGGCATTTGATGTCAACAATCCTGCAAATTCTATCTCTTAACTAACCAGTAATTTACAATGGGTATAATATGAAGAGCTGTAAACATCTGAAAGTTAGAATGTAACTGATGCTTTTCTCAACTAAATTTAGGGAACTATAACTTTAGCCATGACCTGGAGACATTGGCTTTTCATCTGACCATCTCACTTGTTCCAGGGTACAGAGGATATTTCACTCACTTTGTAAAGAAAGATGGAATCTGTATCAAAATAATGAGTGGATTTGCAAAAGATTTGAGTTGTTAGAACTCAGTTAAGAAGACAAATTAATAAAACAAATCTGTTGTTTTAAGAAAATAGAAACAATTGGCAACCAGAGGAAGAACCATTTCGCTACTGAAATGAGGAAATTAAGAGTGTTTATGAAGAAACATGAACCCACTGCGAGTGCAGTAGTCACTGTTGTTGAAGCCGTGTTGGTGGGTGTGAGTGATGAGTGATCTGTTGGAAGACCAAAACTGTGGGTAATAACATCACAATTACTGTCATAAACAAAATAACATTGACAAGATGAAAATGACCTTCAAACCTGTTAATCTCACCAGACCTTTTGTTTTAAATAAATAGTAGCTTTAGCATTCTCCTGGACCCTCATTATTGTTGAAACATTTTGTCATTGAGTCTAGCAAATACCCTCATACCCTTGAACATGTTAGAAATCCCTTTACCCTCCTAAGCTTCAAGAAAAATAATGCTAATTTCTCTCTTGCGTATGCCACAAGTAATCTGAGAACAGAGTGACTTTTGCAATAGAATAATCATGCAGAATCTGTAATTAGTTCTTAAGTATTTGGAACGCAAAATAACAAACAACCCTGGTAAATGCAGTGTGGCAGCATCCTCAGATATTCCTCTTGATCCAATTGAACCCTACTGAAGAGCTGATATGGGTTAGATGGACAAAATGATATCTTCTGTACTGTGTCATTATACAAAACAAACATTCTAACTTAATTCGGTGAAAAGCAGGCAGAAATTATACATTGAGGAAATTAAGACTGGAGCATACTTGAGCTTGTTGTGAGTGCAGTGGTCACTGTTGAAGTCGTGCTGATGGGTGCAAGTGATGAGTGATCTGCTGAAAGACCAGAACAGAAAAACAACGTGAGTCACAACTGTATCCAAAAACAATGGCCTGGAGTTTGTTGTCATCACAAAGCAACCGTGTTTGCCACTGATCACAAAGTCAGCCTCACTGAGAGATCTCTCTGGTAGGAATTTCTCCTCTATTCCTTGCTGCACTGTGATAACATAACTGATTGCAGCTTTAATCATCGGGAAATCCAGAAGTTGGAATGATGCGCCTAGGCAGCCAATCACATTAAAGGATTTTCACAGTCATCTAAACAAGAAACTAAAAGCAGCGAAATAATATTTTTTTATAACTATCACATGCAGGAAGTTAAATATTACTGGTAAATCAACATTGGATGAGGAGATAAAGTATTCTCAAAAAACTCTTGATAACTAACTCTCAAAAACTGAGTTTTCAAACAACAGTCTCCCACGATTCTGAAATTTTTTTTGGGTCAATTCTGATATTTCAATTATATTAAACAGATCAGTGTTGAAAACACAGTTCCATCTTGAGGTATAAACTTTTCAGAGGTTTTCTAACATTTATGTGGGAGAGGGAGATTGTAATTCTCACTGATTTCAGTAGTTGCTGTTTGTGTATGCACAATGCAGCCTTTGGCAAAAATCCTGAGTGAGAGATCAATTTTCACACACACTTCCAATTGTCAGACATTTCAAAGTCCTATTTAATTTTCTGAGAGGGAATGATGACAAATTCTGACATTTACGATCAACAACCTGCAAATTCTGGCCCAGAGTGGCACAATAGTTAGTACTGTTGCCTTGCAGCGCCAGGGACTTGGGTTAGATTCCTGGTTTGATTTATTGTCTGTGCAGAGTCCGCATGTTCTCCCTGTGTCTGCATGAGTTCCCTCCCGGTGCTCCAGTTTCATCTCACAACCCAAAAGACATGCTGGTTAGATGCACTGGCCATGCTAAATTCTCCCTCAGTGTACCCAATCAGGCACCGGAGTGTGACGACTAGGGGATTCACAAGTAACTTCATTGTAGTGTTAGTGTAAGCCTAATTGTGACAATAATTTAAAAACTATTTTCAACCAGTCATTTAGAATGGCTATAACATGAAGACAGTAAACATTTGGTAAGAGTGCAACTAACACCCTTCTTAACTAATGCCAGGAAACATAGATTGAACTTTGGCCAGAAAATGTTGGCTTTTCATCCAACTCTGTCACATCTCATGGTGCAGAGAACAGCTTTCACTTTGTAAAGAAAGCTTCAATCTGCATCAATATAATGAGGATGTTGATAAAGCCTCATTAAAGAAAAAAAAAATAAACTGAAATTTGTTTTTATGAAATTATTAATTGACAGTCAGGACAACCATTTTGCTACTGAAATGAGAGGATAAAGAGCATTTATGGAGAAACATGAACCTGCTGTGAGTGTAGTAGTCACTGTTGTTGGAACTGGGCTGGTGGATGTGAGTGATGAGTGACCTGTTGGAAAATCAAAACTATGAGTAATAATGCCACGATTACTGTCGTAGACATTATATCATTGGCAATTTGCAAAGAGTGCATAATGAAAATATGCGTCACACATGTTCATCTCACTGAAATGACTTCAATTAGGCCATTGAGGTTGGTATATTGGAAAAGATACCCTTGATTAAGGAGTCAGTTGATGGCCAGTGAGTGTTTTCCTTGTATTTAACTGGGAATGTCAGTTCCTCTGACACTCCCTAAGGGAGACTGCTTTCTGATAGCATTCTGTTTACAATGTTGGAATTGTAAATAAAGGGATCATGGTGAAGTGACTTCTGCCTCTGAAGATTTATTTAAATAGGTAATTCTCCAGACTATTTTAAACAGAGTGTAGTTATAGGTTTATCCTGAATCCTCACATATTTAAATCATTTTCTCATTGAATCTATCAAATTCTCTTGTAGCCTTGAACACTTAATGATCCCTTTATCCTCCACTATTCTGTTGAATACAATCTTAATTTCTCTAATTTCCCCTAATGCTACTACAAATAATCTTGAAATTGAGAATACACCAGAGAATTGAGTGACTTTTGCATTAGAGCATTTGGGCAGAATCTGGATTAGGTTTAAATATTTGGAACTCAACCCAGCCCCAATAAATGCTGTGTGGCAGCAACTACATATATTTTCTCTTAATTCACTGCTGATTTAATAGCTCTACAACGAGCTGGCACAAATATAATGGACTTATTGACCATCTCTGTACTGTATGATTCTTTAAAACACTTTAACTTCATTCAGTGAAAAGCAGATGGAATTTCTACATTGAGGAATTTAGGGTGTTCCCAAACTGAAACAAAGGCAAGAGCATTCTTGAGCTTGCTGTGGGTACAGTAGTCATTGTTGGAGCCGTGCTGTTGAGTGTAAATGATGAATGATCTGCTGAAAGGCCAAAACCAAGGGTTACAATGTGAGTCACAACTGAATCCAAAACAATCGTCTGGGGTTTGCTGTCAGCACAAGATACAAGTGCTCACCACTGATAACAAAATAAGCCTCACTAAGTGATTCTCTGGAAACTCTTAACTGTGCTTGATAATGTAACTGATTGTAGCTTTCAACATTGGGGAATTCCCAGCGTGTTACTGAAGTGATGACATCAGGCTGTCAATTGCAGCCAATCATACTGCAGGATTCTTACAGTCCTCCAATCAGGAAATTAAAAGCAGCAAACAAGCATCATTTTTATGGATATTTAGATGCAGCAAGTTAAGAATAATTAACAAGTTAATATCCATAAGGACTGAAAGTAGATACACAATTTTCAAATCAATGAATCACTTATTTTACAATCCCTGATTTTGAAATTATTTTTTCGAGTTGAATTCTGTTGTTCAAATTTTATCAATCACCTCACTGTTAAAAAAGTGGTTCCACCTCAAGGTTTAAACTTTTACAGGTTTCCTAATGTTGATGGGGGAGTGGGGAATTTGAAATTCTCACTGATTTCAGTATTTGCCAGCTCTGTGTCCACAGGGTAGCCCTCAGCCAGAGATTATATCCTCATGATTTTCACATTCATTCCCAAGTGTCTGACTTCCCAAAGTTCCCTTTAGGTTTTTTGTGGGGTAATGATGACGAATGCAGACATTTGCTGAAAAGGACCTGCAAATTCTGGCATTTACAATGGACAGAACCTGCAGACCAGTAAATATTTGAAAGTAAGAACGAAACTGAGGCTTTTCTCCATTAACTTTGGGAAATTTAGACCTACATATGTCCTTGTAATATTGACTTTTCATCTGACCACATCACTTGTTCAAGGGGGCAGAGGATTTCCTTCACTTTGGAAAAAGAGATCCTACCAACATTAAAATAATGAGGATGTTACAAAAGAACATTTGAGTTGAAATAGACGCACTGGCAAAGGGATAAAACTAATCTAATCTTTTTTTTAAATTAACTCTTGACAGCCAAGGTACAACCATTTTGCTACTAGAATGCGAAGGTAAAGAGAGTTTATGGAGGAACATAATCTGCTGTGAGCATTGTAGTCATTATAGCTGGAACTGTGCTGGAGCGTGTGGGTGATGAGTGATCTGTTGGAAAGACAAAAACAATGAATAGCCATGCATTTCACAACCACATGCATAAATATGAAGTCCTGGAGTTCATGATAAGGAACATCCTGCAAACATCTCCGACTTGTCAGATAGTGGGGAAAACATTTCATTCATATTCTAAAGAGTAGTGTAAATGGGATGCCTTGGAACAATAAAAAAATCTGTCAGTTTGCATTTGTTATCACCTGCTCAGATGGATTGGAATTACTGTCCATTTTTGTCTGTGGCGAAACTCATTTCAGACTCAAAACTAAATTTCCATTTGGTGCAATACATTTATTTTATTGGGAAAAAAAATCTTATCCTGTCACAGCCACTACTTCTTTTGGTTTCTGTCAAAGAAATCGAGATAATAAAAGGACAGTAGCTTGCCTACATACAAGCTATGTCTGTGTTTGGTAAAAGCGGGACTATGGTGAGAGAAGTGAGAAGCGAGACTAATTGAATAGCTTTATCACTGAGCTGACACAGGGGTAATAGGCCAGGTTTATCATAAGCAAGATACGTCATGTTACATCAACCATTCTTCTGGGATTTTTGCTGAGATTTAATAGGAATCAAGATTGCGGGAGAGGAAAACCCTCTGTACTTATGCTGATGCAAACATCTTCATTCAAATGGCTCAGTGGAATGCGTTTTAAGATGGGAAAAATGAGATTCAAGATAGAAGCAAGGCTTAGTTTCTGCCTGCTCTTAAAAATGCCAGCACTAATCCAAAAAGAAAGCTAGGAAATCAAGTGGATTGTGTTGATTCTACAGTTTATAGTTCTCAGCTTATTCCCAAGGGTTTGTTGCTGCTCCCTACCACTTGCACAAAAAGATTTGTAACCTGCCTGTGTGCTTATGTTTAGCACATGGGAAAGTTAAAGCCTTTTTGACAACAGAATGAAAAAGAATCTCCTGGTTTCGCCTTGTGAGTGTTGACTGCTATTAATTCTGGTAAAAGCAGCTAAATTGGAGGATGGACTGTTTTATTTTTGTTATCCTGATATCAATCTATTATCAGGAAATTGGGATTGAAAGTCCCTGTAGAGTCTGCCGAGAGTTTAAGCGATACCCTCTATTTGGTTGTGGGAACGTTAGAGTTAGTGCGTAGTAATCCGTGTCTCAAAAGCAGATCAGACATGCTCTGCCCAGTTCTATTAGAACAATAAACTGTAATCCCTCACAATACTCACCTTTCAACATGTCTGAAATTTTTGTGTAGTCCTGGACCAACTTAACAGCAGCACTATGATTACTGCTGCATCAGAGTTCTGCAGTACTACACTACTGTTATTTAGGCTTCAGTATATGTTTTTTTTTAACCCAAACAGTGATTGTGGGAAGGTTTGTTGGGACAGTGCATGTGCAAATTGCACTCACTGTCACCTAATTCATCCATGTGCTGTTGGTCAGTGAACTGCAAAGTGTTGATATTGTTTCCAGCGATGGATGAATACCGTGAGTTCTCAAGGAGCAGAGAGTGAACAAACTTTCTAAAAGAATGCCATTTTATGAGATTAGTTTCTTCCCCATGGTGGTGATGGAAATAATTTGTGGAGAGCTAAATGTATAGAGATTGAACCTGAAAAACAAATTTTCTTAACTTTATGGAACATTAAAGGTGATTTCCTTATTGTAGATTTAGCTTTGCTATACTGGTAATCAAACATCCCAGAAACATATTTAAATTAGACAATCAGATTATCTGGATGTGTTAAACATGCTTATGTTCCTGCTTATGACTTTTGCTTTCTAAGCAAAGAGCTGTTTCTTACATAAAAAAGCACGTTTACTAATAATCTTTGTTTTCAATTGTAAATGTGATTTTTATCTATAAGACAAATGCAGACATTTGAAACTTGCTTACAAAGACCATCAACGTTGTTGCTGAGAACATAACTGTGTACATTTTTAACTTGACACATCGATATATAGCAGGCTGGCGAGCCATTCAGAAACTACCCATATGAGATAATCATGCTTGATTCAAATAAAAATACTGTCGTTTTGTACATACCTACAGTGCTAGCCTTAGTGGAGGACGCTTGTGTTGTTGCCCCTGTAACGGAAAGGAGATTAAAATAATTCAGTGAGAGTTGACAAGCATAAACAGAAATATGTGTCAACCACATTTCTCAGTCAGATGATCATGATCAACTTTCTCAAAGTGCAAAGCTACATAAATATAGGGTTGAACTTTACAACCCTATCCCTCATACCACCCCTGCCAACATTCACACAACACCACACACACACACACACACACACACACACACACGAATGTGGAGTATTGGGAGGTGGGGGGCGGGGGGCGGGGGTGGTATAGTCAGGCCATTCATATTTTGTCGAGGATAAGGTTGCTTTCCACTATCTAAACCAGAGGCTCCACGGGGCCAGAAGAGCAGGGGTCCCACTTTTCACTCTGATATCTGAGTCTCAAAGCCCATGGTAACATGCGGCCTATAGTGTTTGGGATGTCTTCTGAAATTCTCCACAGTGTTTCAACTGAAATCATAGTCAAAATCAGCTAAAATATACACGTCAAACAATGGATACTGGAGCTCAGACAAATGAGGGGGTGATCTCATAGGGATTTATAAAATTCTAATAGGACTAGACAGGATGGATGCAGGGTGGATATTCTTGATGGTGGGGAGTCCAGAACCAGGTTTCTCAGTCTGAGGATTCAGGGTAGACCATTTAGGACAGAAATAAGGAGACATTTCTTCACCCAAAGAGTGAAACTCATTATCACAGGAAGTGGTTGATGCCAGAACATTGAATTTATTCAAGAGGCAACCAGATACAGTACTTGGGGTGAACAGGATCTAAGGTTATGAGGAGAAAGTACGATTAGGTTATTGAGTTGGATCATCAGCCATGATCGTGATGAATAGCAGAGCAAGCTCAAAGGGCCAAATGGCCTCCTCTTGTTCCTATCTTCTATGTTTCTGTATTTACTGGTACATACTGTTTGCCCTTGTCCCACCAAGTACTGCAGAACATGACCAAAACTGCAGACTGAAGAAACATTTATAGCTGTATGATCATTAATGATGAGGGCGGAATTGGCTAATGTGGACTGGGGGTGCAGACTGGTTGGTAGGGCAGCTGAGGAACAGTGGATGATTTTTAAGGAGATTTTTTCAGTACTCAGCAAAAATCTATTCCAGTGATAAAGAGGGACTGTAAGAAAAGGGATAACTAGCTGTGGATAACAAAGGAAATAAAGGAGAGTATTAAATTAAAAACCGATGCATACAGAGTGGCTAAAAGTAGTGGGGAAGTAGAAGATTGGGAAAGATTTAAAAAACAACAAAGAATGACTAAGAAAGCGATAAAGAAAGGAAAGATAGAGTATGAAGCTAAACTAGCTCTAAATATAAAAAATGATAGTAAAAGTTTTTACAAATATATAAAAAAGAAGCTGGCTAGAGTGAATGTTGGACCCTTGGAGGATGGGGGGGTGGGGGGGGGGGGAGGTGTAAGGGTGGGAAACGAGGAAATGGCTGAGACTTTAATTAAGTTTTTTGTGGCTGTTTTCACAGCAGAGGATACAAATAGCTTACTGAATATTAAAGAGAGAGGGTTGGTAGGAGATGAGGTCCTTAATACAATTACAGTTACTAGAGAGGTAATGCTTGGTAGATTAATGGGACTGAAGGTAGACAAGTCCCCGGGAACAGATGGAATGCATCTCAGGGTACTGAAAGAAATGGCAGAAGTAATAGGAGATGCGTCAGTAGTTATTTATCAAAATTCGCTAGACTCTGGGGAAGTGCTGGCAGATTAGAAAACAGCTACTGTTATGCTGCTGTTTAAAAAAGATAGTAGACAAAAGGCAGGTAACTATATAGCTTAATGTCCATAGTTGGGAAAATGCTAGAATCCATCATCAAAGAAGAAATAGCAGGACACCTGGAAAGGAAGGGTTCTATCAAACAGACGCAGCATGGATTCATGAAGGGAAAGCTGTGTTTGATGAATTTACTGGATTTTTATGAAGATGTGAATAGTGCAGAAGGCCGGGTGGATGTGGTGTTTTTAGATTTCCAGGAGGTGTTTGAAAAGATACCTCACAAAAGGTTGCTGCAGAAGATTAGGGTACACGGAGTTGGTGGTAAAATGTTAGCGTGGATTGAGGAGTGGCTACGTAACAGGAAGCACAGAATTGAAATAAGTGGATGCTTTTCTGGTTGGCAGTTGGTGACTAGTGGTGTGCCGCAGGGATTGGTGCTGGGGCCTCAACTGTTTACCATTTACATAGACAATCTGGAGGAGGGGGTTGCGTGTAGGGTAACAAAATTTGCTGATGACACAAAGATGAGTGGAAAAGCGAATTGCATGGAGGATGCGGAAAGTCTGCAGAGAGATCTGGATAGGCTGGGTGAGTGGGCGAGGACTTGGCAGATGAAGTATAATGTTGGCAAATGTTATCCACTTTGGAAGAAATAATAGTAGGATGGAATATTATTTAAATGATGAAATGTTGCAGCATACTCCTATGCAGAGGGACCTGGGGGTCCTTGTACACAAATCGCAAAAGCTCAGTCTGCAGGTGCAGCAGGTGATCAAGAAGGCGAATGGAATGTTGGCCTCTATAGCGAGGGAGATAGAATATAAAAGCGGAGAGGTCTTGCTGCAACTGTACAAGGCACTGGTGAGGCTGCAACTGGAGTACTATGTGCAGTTTTGGACCCCTTATTTGCGTAAGGATATATTGACCTTGGATGGAGTACAGAGAAGTTCACCAGATTGATACAGGAGATGAGGGGGTTAGCTAATTAGGAGAGATTCAGTAGATTGGGCCTGTACTCATTGGAGTTTAGAAGGCTTGGGGGGATCATATAGAGACATATAAGATAATAAAGGGGCTAGATAGGGTGGAGGTAAAGAGATTATTTCTACTTAGAAAGGAAACCAGAACTAGAGGGCACAGTCTCAAAATAAGGTGGCGGGGAGGGAGTGCAGTTTAAAACAGAGTTAAGGAATAACTTCTTCTTTCAGAGAATAGTGAATCTCTGGAATTCTCTGCCCATTGAAGTGGTGGAGGCTACCTCGTTGAATATGTTTAAGTCACGAGTGGGTAGATTTCTGATCGATAAGGGTGTTAAGGGTTATGGGGAGCAGGCGGGAAAGTGAAACTGATCCACTTCAGATCAGCCATGATCTTACTGAATGGCAGGGCAAGCTCGAGAGGCTAGATGGCCCACTCCTGCTCCTATTTCTTATGTTCCTAACGATAGTGCCTGCAATGTTGGTTCACTTATTTCAGCTTGAATTGGACGGTATAAATGTATTCATTATTGTAAGAGGGGTGTGTATTCTTCCACGAATGGTGAAAGTTACGATAAGATTGGGTTTTCATAACATCATTTGTGTTAAAGCCCAATGTCTGGTGCATCTTGTAAAACTGATGGCCGGCTCTAACATTTTCTTTGAGAAGTACCAACCACAAGTGGCATAATTATCATGATTTAATTCTGCTGCCATAGCCTCTTTGAACAACAATTTCCCAACTGAGTCACTCTGAGGACACGAGTCTGTTATCAATGCAGGATATACTGTCCCACTGAGTTACCCACCATCCCAAGCCTGCAGTACAACAGTGGAGTAGGACACCTGCAATGCTCACTTGTAGGATTCAGCTGGCGGGCAAGAACACCACCATAAGTTTATCATTTAATAACAAATCAGCAACTAGTGTAATGTACAGAATGCAGGCAAGGAATGTGCAACATAGAAGGAAGGCAGAAACACTGCTGAGGAGATTAAATCATGAGTAAATCTATTGGGTTAATTGAATTCCCTACACTTATCAGAAACTAGAGGGAATCAGGGTTAGATTATAACTCACCATTTTTTTTATCATCTCTGTGGCAATTTTAACACCTCTGTTTCTCTATATAGTTAAGTTTGCAAGCCAGGCTCAGACAGGAACGTCCAGAATAAATGTCAATCAGATGCCACTGACATGTTCATATCCTACTGGGCAACATGTTTGCTGCAGACATTCCATTCCATTAGACATGACAGGGAAGAACCCTTTACAACTAATATAAAAAAGGAGAGTGAGTGCTCTATTAAGGCTATCAACAGCAAGCAGGGGCTGCCATGGCCCCCATGTTCTTACTCGTACTTCGCACCATTCCTCCCTCGTCCTCACCAAATCCACCCTCCTATAGTCTGCTCCCACCCTCCCAAAACACATTCACAAAACCTGTCTAAATTCCTGCACCAATGGACTGGATTGCTGTCTGGGAAGCCTGCTCTGTGCTAGCTGGAACTCAATGAGATGGCTTGGTGCATTCGAGCAGGCAGGCAGCTCAGAACACAAGGAAGGCTGCTACAAAAGTGATCCCACTTCTGACAGAATCTTTCACAGGAACAGACCAATTATTTCATAGCCAAACCCCCTGAGGTTTAAAATTCCCCTTTTACTTTTATGGATAATTTAAGTGTATATATTAAGAGTGTAGTAATAAAATTATATTGATGGCCCTGTGGCTTTTTTGCTTTGGAACTTAGTGCCTGCAAAGTGTACAATGGATAACTCAGGTATAAAATGTCCCTGAAGATCTCATTCTGCATCACAGCTGCGATTGGCTATCTACAAAACGTTTTGATCATGTTCTCTTCATAAGTCTGTATTAAAATTCTATCTAATGCTGTACCATTAATACTTGCTGTTAATTTTAGATCTCTTTCCCATCCTTCAATCTATGATAATTTTAGATTATTCAAGCATGTTGACACAGTGCAAAGCATAGATGAGATGGGCCGAATAGCCTTCTTCTGTGTCATAAATTTCTTATGATTTCAATGAGTGTGTTATGCACACTGTGGGGTGGTACATTGGCACACCTTTTGAAGTGTGATACAAGTGTTAACGTGTACCTTGAATCTGTCCACATCGAAAGTTGGCAATTCTTAGGAAGAACTCTGTCCTAAAACATGGACTTGCTCAGCACTCAAAGTGGATCAAGCCACACACTCTCTCTTATTCCCTGGGGTCTGAGTATTTGCATGAAACAATGATGAAGAAAGAAATGTTTTAGCAGCAATAACTTTAATTAACTTTTTCTCCCGCGACTACTCATTTTTGATGTTTCTAAAGAGACAGAATGCTTGCTGTAGATTGAATCTCAGATGGGATTTTCTGTCCTCTCTTGCGACATGTTTGAACAAGGCAAGGGTATTTAATCAGGCAGTTTGGTGACAGGTGTGGGCCACATTTCTGTCTGCATCCAGATTAAGCCTATGGTGGGGAGACCATGAATGGCTTCCCATCCTCCTGCCAATTGAGGACCTTAAGTAGGCAATTAATAGCAAATTAAGGACAAATTATGCTTAAACTAGCAGTGAGTGAACCTGTCGCTACATAAGGAGAGCTACATGCAAATCTGTGTGGACTGCTTGTGGTTGTTGTAAGGAGGGGGAAGGGGGTCACAGGTCACTCATTCAGAGGTACTTAATGTCTGTTTGAGGAATCTGCCATCTGGAAAGGAGAGCTACTGAGAACCAATCCTGCTGCTGATTTGCCCTGTATTCCCCTCCTCCTTAGCCCCAGTGTGCAAAATCCTTCTGGAAATGACTAATCTCTGGCCTGGGCCAATCTGTACACCGGGGCATCTGTTGACTGTTATTCTTGGCCTCTAATCGGCTGATAGCTCTCTGCTGGCTGGAATTCCTGCCCCTGGGGTACTGATCCAATGGCAGTCTGCCAGTTGCCCCTTAACTGCACAATTTCCTCCTGGTTTGGCGGATCTTCTCCAATGAAGGTCTCTTGCTGGCGTTCCAACCAGAAGGACAAGAACCCCGTCACCCCCATAAAATGTTCATTGTTATGAAATTGATTGTGTTGTGTGAGAAAAACTGAGGATACTGGAAGGCTGAAGAAAGACCATGTATTTGCACCTACTGCAAACACATGACTTTACCACAAGTGAGTAGAAGCCCCATTAAAAGGAACAGATAGTGATGCATCTGCACTTTTAATGGACAACACCCTCTTCTATCAGGAGCTTCATAAGTTCCTTCTGTGATGTTAGTGCAGCTTTAAGAAATTTATTTTTTCAATGTTGCTTTTAGAGCACTGCTTATGGGCCAGAAGGAGTAACATTGTTTCTCCAAATCCTCAGCAAACCTTTGCCAAAATCTTTGGCATCCCCCCTTACCCTCCCACCCTCCCGTTTAGCCAGCAGACTCTAGACGTAGCTGCCTCCTTCAGGTTTCCCCACCTAGTCAGCTCCTCAAACTGGATGGTTGAGAGGTGGAAAATGGAATGAAAATATATTAATGAGGATCCACGGGTTAATCTGGTATGGCACAGTGGTAAGCACAACTGCCTCACAGAGTCAGGGATCTGGGTCTGATTCCCAGCTCGAGTCACTATCCGTGTAGAGTTTGCACATTCTCTCCATGGCTGTGTGGATTTCCTCCGAGTGCTCCGGTTTCCTCCCACAGTCCAAAGATTTGCAAGTTAGACGGATTGGCCATGCTAAATTGCTCCTTAGTGTCAGGGGGACTACGTAGGGTAAATGCATGGGGATAGGGCCTGGGTGGGACAGTGGTTGGTGAGGACCCGATGGACTGAATGCGCTCCTTCTGCACTGTAGGATTCTATGAATCTGACAGGCCTGTGCATTCTTCAGTTTCACACATACAGATCCCTATTTCCTCCCTGAAATTTATCCTCCATTCCCCGACCCATCTCATCCCTCTGCCATCTCATAAATATTGTGCCTCAGTTTTAGAAACAGAGGGCTTTTCAGCCCAAAAAAAAGTCCCTTCTGCCCATCATCGTTGTACCAGCCACCGCACACCTGCCCATTCAAACCTCATTCTCCAGCACTTGATGTGTTGCCTTGTACGCTATAGCGTTTCAAGTGCTCATTTAAATGTTTCATAAATTGTTGTGAAGGTTTTTGCCTCGACCACCCTTCCAGGCAGTGAGCTCCAGATTCCCACCATCATCTGGGTGAAAATATTTTTCCTCAAATCCCCTCTATAATCTCCTGTGTCATCTTGAGTCTATGCCTTCTTCATTATTTCCTCTTCTATTACGGGGACTTGTATTTAACTTCATGAACAATTACCTCCACAATAGATCAAAAAATCATTTTAATTTGGGGAATTTTCAAAATACTGCTTTATGTAATTGATAGATCAAGAGGTTCGCTGATAAAACTGGCACAGAATCTGTGGCTTCTCCTGCCCCCTTGTGGGTTTAATCATTGTTACATCGCTGATAGTTGCCAGCAATAATCACTAGTTTAATGTATTCTACTTTCCACTACTATAATTAATGCTTTATAAGAACAATACTTCACAGGAACGCTTCCTCTTTCTCCACAGTTGAGGGTGTAGAATTAAGCTCCCTATGATTCAGCTATGTTCCAACTAGGAATTCTTCCATTCCAGAATATGGTGCAGTTAATGTTTATTTCTTGTGTTCTTCTTCCAAATAAATAAAGATCACCCCAATGATTGTGGAATGCACATATTGTCACATCAATCATCTATCAGATATTTGTATGATGTAGAAAATGAATACATTTTGCACAATTCCCACAATTGTAAATACACTGAGCAAAATGCTGTCTATGCACCCAAATTCACACAAAAAACACAAATAAGATGATATTAAAATTCCCTAAGAAGGAGCACAAATTTTTCCTCTCTCAAGAACTGATTACTATGAATTTCATACAGAAAAGCAAGAAGGACTTTTCAGAGTTGGGACGTACTTTAGCATAGGAGCCAAGTTTTTGGAATAAATGTAGAACCTATCACTGCCATATAACAGGACTTCTGAATGGTTAAGTTCCACTGCTAGCACAAAACAGTCAATAAAAAGACGCAGCTTAACTTTGTGAAAGCAGAATTGAATTCTATAGAACAGTGTACCATCCTTGTGCAATGAGCGGGTAAATGCCAACTGTTAATCAGAGTGGCATCTCTGAGTCAAACACAGCAGAATTACACAATCCTGTTTTTTGAAAAATGGGGATAATTTGCATCAAAATCCCAGCAGATATTTCACAGCCCATCAGGTTAAACCTACATTAAGCCTTTCAACTGACCGCTCGCTTGGATGCCACTGTTTCTAATTTGCTTGTTCATTCATTCCTCTCCAATGCAACTTGTAAACGCAACTACAAAGCCGATTGGGACAGGCAGTTGTCAAGTCATTTGTATACATAAATCTGCCCTATTTTGGTGCTTCAAAGCTCTAATTCTGCGTTAACAGCTATTCCAAGCTACTGAATGCTGAAGCCATTTAACATTCCACTTTAGTGACCAGCAATCATTTTGACAAATCAAATCAGCTAAATCAAATAAACTGAAGGACAAGGCAAGATGGCAGCCCCCAAAAAGAATACCACTCAAAACAACCAAAAAAAACACAAAGGAAACTTAAAACATTAAATCAAAATGTGGTTAAAAGGGTCAATAATATACATTAGTCTTTGCGGTGCCCAGCAGGTACAAAAGGACATAGTGACCAGCTGTGAACTTAATCAGATTAATAAATTTGGTCTCAATTTGGAGACAAACAATTAATTATGTCATTCTGTGGCTCACCACTCGAAAAGATCGCATTTGAGGCTCACAAAATTTAAAACACATCTTCCAATTATGGGAATTTCATGAGTTAAAAGTTATACCTGGAGTAAGAAGCAAAATACAATGGTCTTATTTGAAAAGCTTTCTGGTTTAATTTAAAGGATATTAATTCCATCCTTCTGACCCACACATCAGTGGTAATTTTAAGCTCAGGGCTATTCCTTCACACAATATCATTCATATATACATAAAGAAATCCCAGTATTCTACTGAAAATATCAAATTTGTCACATTGTTTCTTTTTTCTATCTATCAGGTGAAGATAACTGTGTGCTAATTGCTATGTTATTTTACTTGTTGGTTAATCTAGGGTAGCATGATGGCTCAGTGGTTAGCATTGCTGCCTGACAGTGCAAGGGACTTGGGTTCAATTCCCCATTGGGCTACTGTCTGTGCCGAGTCTGCACCTTCTCGTTATGTCTGCAGGGATTTCCTCCAGGTGCTCTGGTTTTGTTCCACAATCCGAAAGACATGCTGATATCCTGACTTGGCCATGCTAAATTCTCCCTCAATGTACCCAAGCAGGTGTCGGAGTGTGGCAACTAGGGGAGCTTCATTGCAGTATTAATATACGCCTACTTGTGGCACTAATAAATTAACTGCCAGAAAAACTGCGCTCATCGACGTAATAGATCCCAGTTCTAGAAGCCAGCATTATTTTCAGTTTTTGCAGCCAATGTCAGCAGTATTCAGAGGTTAATTGCAGGGGAAAGGTCTCGCTGCAATCTATCCAAATTATATCTTAATGCTAAACTTTTTGGCAAACACAATCCACACCAGTGTTCAAGTCCAGTTTCTCCCATCAGTTATTCTTATGACTTATGCCTTCAAGCCGCAGTCAATTTTGCAACCATTTACTTTATGCTTTTGGAAAATGAGAGTCACACAATGTGCAGCTCATTCAGACATCTTTATTATTAAATAAATGCAAATAATATTGTTGCGTTCACAGTTCTACACACGCCTGCATAACTAACGATAACTTGAAAACTCAAGAAAAGCAGCAATAACTTTGCAAAGCAGAAATGGACTACACAATCCCAAGTGGTTACTGTGCAAGAATGTTGACATATCACAAAAGCAGAAGTAATTAAAAATTCAAAGAATCATAGAATCCTTACTGTACAGAAGGAGGCCATTCAGCCCATCGATCCTGCACCAACAACAATCCCACCCATGCTCTACCCCTGAAACTTATTTACCCTGTTAATCTCCCTGACACTAAAGCAGCAATTTAGCATGGGCAATCAATCTAACCCACACATCTTTGGACTGTGGGAGGAAACTGGAGCAGCCAGAGAAAACCCAAACAGACACAGAGAGAACATGCAAACTCCAGACAGACAGTCACTCAAGGTGCCTGGTGCTGTGAGGCAGCAGTGCTGACCGCTATGCTACTATGCCATCCAAGAAGGAAACTAGTTCCACAGGATGTGAGGTGGCATCAAAAATGTGTGAGACACTGCCACATTAAGAGACCTGACACATGGGTCATTTGCCTTCACTGCCCTTCTGCAATCTCAGAGCCTACAACAACCTGCTTTTACTGACTACCTTTAAAGCTCTAAGATGATTCACACAGACTCAATCAGACACAAATCAACATAGAACCAAAAGAGATATTAGAAACCCAAAAGTATCAAATAAGATGGAGCATAATAAACAAAGAAGTAATTTGACATAGCAGCGGGAAAATAGATGAATGTTGGGAAGTGTTTCAGTGAAGTTGTAAAAACATTAACTGCCAGTCATGCACAATAATGTGAAAAGGACTAGCCACCAAATGAACATCTATAAGAGTGCTTTCCATGGAGTATAAGGTAAACTGAGGGTAAAAATAATGTAATCAACTATGACCTAATGTTGTCAATCTCTTAGTTTCAATCAATCAGTTGCTTATATGCAAAATGCAATTTGTTCCACATAAAATACAACTTCTATTCATAATGGTATTATCATCAACAGTATGATAGTGCAATATTTGATTAATCTGATAACATTATGTGCCAAATTGTGATGTTGTTTCATAGACACATAATAACATCAATCAACAAAAATAAATGGTTTCAAAGGTGTGCAGGTTAGGGTGGCTGACCATGCTAAATTTCTCCTTAGTGTCCCAGTGTGTGTAGGTTAGAAGGATTGGCAAGGTAAATATATGGGATTATTGTTGGTGCAGACTCGATGGGCCAAATGACGTCCTTCTTCACTGTAGGGATTTTATGATTCAGTGAACATGCTAAAATCATTATTATGTGCTTAAATATTTATTCACATTCTCTGCCAAAGTAACCTGGATCAACAAGTCCTTCAAAGGCTACAGATACAACTAGGAATCCACCAACACAAATTCTCAGTATCAAATACTGGTGCAATAACGTAATAACCAAATGAAGGAAAACTCTAACAGTTGCTCCAATAATCAATAGGAACATCAGCCATAGATATCAGACCCAGAACATGGCACTATCACAATATATGTGTCAGCCAATGCTTTCAGCTAGAAGATAACTGTGTGGTATCTCAGTAAAGGTTTGCTTAGGCCAAGGTTTTGAGTGGAATGGTAGCACAGTGGTTAGCACTGCTGCTTCATAGTCCCAGGGATCTGAGTTTGATTCTCGGCTTGAGCCACTGTCTGTGCGGAGTCTGCATGTTTTCCTCGTGTCTGCGTGGGTTTCCTCCAGATGCTCTGGTTTCCTCCCACAGTGCAAAGATGTGTGGGTTAGGTTGATTGGCCATCCTAAAATTGACCTTAGAATCCTGAGATGGTTAGAGGGATTAGCAGGTAAAATATGCAGGAATATGGGGGTAAGGCCTGGGTGGGATTGTGGTCAGTACATACTTGATGGACTGAATGGCCTCTTTCTGCACTGTAGGGTTCTATGATTCTACAATTCTACGATAACTTGGAATCTTTTCATAGAATGTGGACTATCTGGTGCCAACGTGAATCTGAAATTTGATTCAGATCAGTCATTTAAAACTTCCATCGATGCAACAGTTATCAGTATTAACCCTCCTGTTGGTCCAAGTTCACATTTACTCAATCCACTTTGAATGAAAGTATAAGATTGTAAACACAAGCTGTTTAGTTTACATTGAAAGAGGCCACCAAAATTAGGAGTGGACACACCATGAATAGTGTTGGGATTGACTCCATGGCTAATGCAAGGGCTTCCTCTCTACCTCATAGCTTAGATAGCTCAAAGTCTTGCTTTAGAAGTGTAAGCAGCTGATATTTCCAGTTCTATATCACTATGAGTAGGCATATTGTTTATCATGCAACACATTAAAGGACAGTTTCCACAGCTTCAGATGCGCATATTATGGAACTTTAGAATGTAAACTCAAGGATATATGTTGTACTATCGACTATATTCTTTATTCATCAATTCTGCTTCATTACATATTTACATAATAGAGATCTGAGACTGTTTAAAAGAATGTTTTAGACTACAAGTAGTGCTGATTTTTTTTAAATCTAGTTTCAAGGCTTTTGGCCCCTCAGCATAAAATGAAATAATCTTTAATCGCGCCAAAACATTTAGCCATTAGTTGGTTGCAGGATTGAAATGCATGGTAGTTTATGAATGGAAGGGAACTGTTCCTTCAACACAAATGTTAGTAAGGTCCAGACCACCACACTAATCACTTGATTTGATTTATTATTGCCACTTGTATTGATATAACAGTGAAAAGTATTATTTCTTGCGTGCTATATAGACAAAGCATACCATTCAGAGTACATAGAACAGAAATCTAATGGGGAAGAAAAGCAATTACAGGAAATTATTCAATAAACCAGAGAACAAAATCCTTTTAGTTCTTGGAAATCTGACATAAACAACAAAAAATAACTCAGCAGGACAGGTAAAGGTGTGTGGAGAGAGAGAGAGAGGAGACAGGGAGTTAACATTTCTAGTCTGTGACTTTTCATTAGAATTATGAGTGGTTGCCAATCTGTGCTCCTGCTGCTCCTGGCAATTGATAACATCCCTTTTTTTTGTAACAGAAGTTCATCTGTCACTAACAATACAATTGAATATTATTGACAATGTTAAATTGTATAAATCCTTTCCGATTAACAAGAAGAAGGGCATAGATGCCAAAAGTGATGGTGATTTAAGATGACCAAGGTCAGTTAATTAGGTGGTAAATATGAGTATTATTATTTTCATCAAGATAAAATTGATACATGCAATGCTTTATAGTGAGGCAAGTACTTTAGTATTTTGCTGGCATATCTTCTGGGCAGGTTTCTCTCTAGGTATTACACTCTTAATGCCCAAACAGATAAAAAGGGGACAAAATGTCAAGGCAACTGCTATTGTAATGGTACTTTAAAATGGTTAGATTAAATTGCAGAATAAACTATACCTTTACTTGACCAGAACCATACCCTATAATTAAATTAGTTGTCAATTTAGTCTTTGATCTTTTTGCCATATAAAACTTACCCAAATTTTATCTTGTTGATGTGGTTCAGTCTTTCGCCATTAGAATTTTCATTAGGACAATTGTCCATTGTTGTGACACTTACAGCTGCAGGGCCCCCTTGACTAGATGCCTTATTTGAAAGATGACTCCAAAATTAATTTCTTCAATACTCCCCCCCGCCTCCCCATCAGAGAGGGGAGATATTCATTTAGCTGGGTAAATGAGAAGCAAGTGCTGGATAATACGACATCCCAGCCTGTGCATGATGCTCACTAACATCTCCACTCTCATATAACACAATTCCATTGTGTCTCTGAGCAAATGATGTGATAAAAGCTGGCAGATAAAGCACATGTATTAAAATTGTTTGAACTGGGAAGGAAGCAGGAGGACTAAATAAAATCAACAGCTTTGTTAATGTTAATCAACTGTGCAATTATTGCTGCTATAGACATTGAATAGTTCAGGTTCCACTTGAAATATACTCAAATGTCACTGTATATACCACATCAATTGATGATTAATCTGGCAAAGTGTCACATTTACTTTGGGCTCTTTTTCTTGATTTTCTTTTAACAATCTTTTGTATTCCTGGTCTTGTAAACAATAACATTTTCTTATTAATGTTTAATTGGATATCATGATGTGAAGGCTCCGTTCCAATTGAACTTCCATCATGGGCCTGGATTTTTGACTGCAGGTACCAGTAGTTGGGACAGTTTGGCCCAAGAGGGAAAGCGTACTCTGTCATCAGGCCAGCTGACCCAGGGTTACAAGGGCTGCTGGGTGCAGAGGTACAGAGGTTTTTGCCCTAATTAAAATAGAAGCAAAAGGTCCACTAGTCCTCATCCTGCTCCTGCACTTCACCTTTCAATCATTCTTCATGCCCCTCCATGTCCCCTACACACCCTATGGTCCCTTATGCCCGCTATGTCAAGCTCTGCCTTTCCACCTTCTACCCCTCTTGTATCCTATGCATTACCATGTCAAATGACCCATTTTATACTGTCTAAAGCCAATGAAGCCTATAATGTACAGTAAATGTGTGATAAAAGCTTTGAAGGAAAGTAATTTAATCACAGTTTTCTTCTATATTTAAAAAAGTTATTTAACTGCAAGCTAATAAAAGTAACAACTAACTACCACAAATTCTTGAAACCACTTTTTTTCAAGTGTTTTTTACACAGCCCACTATGGATCAATGGACAAGGTGGTGTCATAGCTTAATATAAGGAAAAAAGGGGGACATTGGGGGAGGTGGAAGGGTTGACAGCTTGGCAGAGGAGCATGAGAAAGATCACTGGAGCTAACTTTAAAAAGGTCCCCTCATGCAGACTAGGGTTCATGGCTCCTTTGAGGAGCTGTGAACAGTGATTCCATTAAAATTGTAGTGAAGTAGGAGATGCATATCCCTGCAATGCAGACAGCCAGGTCAGAGTGGTGCATGTGGGCTTTAAACAGGAAGTTTCCCACATCCCACTAAGGGAATTTCACAAAAACTTCATTGCATTATTAATCTAAGCCTTACTTGTGACGAACAAATAAACTTTATTTTACATCCTTTACAGGCACTCCCAAAAGTTAGACAGTCTGGGAATATGACCAGGAATTCTCACACACCCATCATTTTTAAACAGAACCTTAGTCATCCCAACTCAGTGAAAATCTAAGCCCTTCTCTTATATCAAGATTGAATTACAATCCAATATCTCAAAGGGCCATTTTAACATTCTACATTTATAAAATTAGCATCACTTTTTCCAGTCAACTTGTTGAGTACAACAAAGGCTATTATATACAGACTGATAATGTATTTCAAATTTCCAGATGAAACAACAAAATAGAATTCATCAAAAATTGGATAAAAGATAGGAATTAAATGCCTCAATCTGAGAATTAAATAATGTAGGCCTAATCTTCAAATTTGGCTTTTTCACTATCCAGAACTTACTACAGAGATGATATTGACAATGAATGATATGAATTAGATAGTTCTGGTCTTCAATCCTCTAGTGGCAGATTAACACCAAGATTATTGAAGGATTGATTACAGTAAACCAGTTGTGGAGCAACACTCTTAATGGCTGATTAAGAATTCATTTTAATGAATTCATTTTAATGAAATTTCCCATTTTAACTGGGAAACCAATTAAATCTTTGCAATATTCACAGTAAATAATGGTCAATTCAAAGCAAATTAACCAAAATTCACCCAGGGCATTAACTGACAGCATAAATGATTTAGACTGGGTTCCTGTGTAATACAGGCAAATGCTATAGTATCACATCTGCCTGAGTTGTTGCTGACTTAGTAGACAATGCCAATATTTTCAAACCATTGGTGTATTCATCCATCTATCAGTTGGTTAACACATATCAAGGAAAAGCTGCTTTATCCCTTAAGATCTCACAACTCAGATGTAATAATCAATGATATTGTATCAAGAAAGAGCCAAGGAATTGTCAGAACCAACCATTCTTCAGCTTTTCAGTCACATAAATTTGAGTTAGAATGTTTAAAAAGCAGTGTTGTTTTTTTTAAGCATCAATTTTGTAGGTTCCCAATTGAATTTTTACGAAATTCATATTAAATTAGGATTAACTGCTATGTGTCAACTGTGGCTCAGTTGCAGCATTCTTGCTGCTGAGAGTAGAAGGTTGTGAGTTCAAGTCTCTCTCCTCAAAACTTGAGAAGAAAAATCAAGGCTAACACTCCAGCACAGTCTGCGGGAGTGCTGCATTGTTGGATTTGCTGTCATTGAAATGAGACATTAACCCACTTTCAAGATCTTATGGACAGCCAATATTTATTCCTCAGTCA
Source organism: Sphyrna mokarran (assembly GCA_024679065.1). NCBI lineage: Eukaryota > Metazoa > Chordata > Chondrichthyes > Carcharhiniformes > Carcharhinidae > Sphyrna > Sphyrna mokarran. Next base: position 62,254,681 of record JAGIQG010000009.1, read on the forward strand.
ACATTGCAAAAACAGAGACCAGTCATTATCACATTACTGTTTGAGCTTGTTGTGCTGTGTGCAAATTGATTACCGCATTTCCTACAACAACGACAACACGTAACATGTCTTTCAGTTGCTGTCAAACACCTTAGGATAAGCAATGGTCATGAAAGACATTGTATAAGATGTAAATCTCTTTCATTCTAAATGAAAGATGTGTTTATTTAATATGCTGCCACAGAGAAATCTTACCAGAATTTCTCTCAGTATCAGTCTAAGGCGGAAAGCTGGTGTGAAACTCTCTGGCTTCACAGGCCAGTTTTCTCTGCAGACTTTAAGCCTTTTAGTCAAAAACAAAATGAGTGGATGTGGTTTACACAATCACTCTGGCAGGGAGGGGCCTCATACAGTCAGAGATCGGGGCTTTCTAAAGTACGTCCCAATTACAATAAAAAGATAATTCTATCCTCATGCCCCACCCCCCACTACACATCATGGAAGTATCAGGGGTTCACCCCCTCCTTCTTTAAAGATCATCACCGGCATTCACATCCCCCCCATCCCATTCAACAATCATCGTTGACATTTCCATCACCTTTAGTACATGCTCTACCCTCCTACCCAATACATAAATGAATCCTCCCTCCCCCCCATAAGCTGTCCACTGGGGTCTGTCCCTGGCACTGCTCTTGACAGAATGGCAGTGCCAACTTGGCAGTGCTAACCTGTACCAGAGAGCATTGCTATGGCAGTAACCAGCTATGTCCCTCTCCCCTCAGGCTACACCCCACTCCAATACACCACCCTTCCCAACCCACATAGACACATCTCTCCCCATCCCACATCCATTCTGATACACCTCCCTCCCCACCCCACATCCACTCCAATATACCACCCTCCTCATCCTGCATCCACTCTGATACACTCCCCGTCAACCCACACCCACTCTGATACATCACCTCTCCCCACCCACTCTGATACAGCCCCCTCCCCACCCCACACAGCTGATACACACCCCCCCCACACCACACACACTCTGATACACCACCCTCCCTACCCCCACACAGACTCTGATACACCCCTCTCAACCCACACACACTCTGATATAACCCCCTCCCCACATCCATTCTGATATATCCCCCCTTCCCATTTTTCACCAACTCTGATACAACCCCATTCCCCACGCCACACCCACTCTGATATACCCCCTCCTCCCCACAACAATTCTGATATATCTCCCTTCCCAACCCACACCTACTCTGATACTCCCCTCCTCACCCTCACCCACTCCGATACACCCCCTCCTCAACCCACTCTGATACACCCCCCTTCCCACCCCACACCCACTCTGATACACACTCCTACCCGCACCACTCCGATACATCCCCCACAACCTACACCCACTCTGATATACCCCCCTCTCCTCCCCACACCCATTCTGATACACCCTCTTCCCAACCCACATCCACTGATAGACACCCCTCCCCACCCCACATCCACTCTGACACAACCTCCTGCCCATCTCACATGCTGATACACCTCTCTCCCCATACCCACTCTGATACACTGCTCCCTTTCCAACCCTCACCCACTCTGATACATCCCATCCACCACACGCACTCCAATACAACCCTTCACCACTCCCGCACCCACTCTGATACTCCATCTCTCCCCACACCGCATTCACTCTAAAACACTCTCCCTCTCCTACCTATACCATATATATCTCATCGACCCACACGCACTCCAATACGCCTCTTCACCACCCCCACACCCACTCTGATAGACTATCTCTCCCCACTCCACATCCACTCCAATATACCGCCCCCTTCCCCACCCACTGTCCCTGTCCCACACCCACTTTGATACATCTCCTCACTGCCCCACACTCACTCCCCACCTGCATCCACTCTGATACACCTCCTCCCCACCTACATCCACTCTGATAATGCACACTTACTCCAATATGTCCCCTTCCCCGCCTCACCCCACACATTCCTCCTTATCCCACACCTTTCCCCACCCACTCTGATACACCCACTCTAAAACACCATCTCCCTACCCCACATCAACTCCAATACACCACCCCTTCCCCATCCACTCTGGTACACCCCCTCCCTACCCCGCATCCATTCTGAAACACACCTTCCCTGCTACACACTCACTCTGATACCACTTGAACCAAAATATTGTTAGTCTTACAAGAGACATTGAATGGGCTAGCTGTATCCACCCAGTATTTCTTTAATACACTCCAACTCAGTTTGTAACATTTTTATAATCTCTTTTTCACTTCCTTATTTTAGCCCCTGTCATACATCTGTCTCGCTTCTCATTTTTAGCAAGCACTTTCTGACATTCCTCAATTTCTTTTTGTTTTTTTTAAGCATTTATCTTGAGTAATGGCTCTGAATGTCATTCTTTTAATATTATAGATTTAACTTTTCAATTCAATTGTGTCCTGTATTTTGTTATCTAGTTACTATCATTCTGAGTGCTGAAAATTTCCTTTGCCAATTCTGAAGTAGTTTCTCTCAAGCTACCATTAAATGTGTTATGCCACTTTTTTAGCGTCTGGCAGCCATTAATTCTGGGCTAGAGATACATATTCAAAACTACCTAACAATGTCCAATCAAAAAGAATGCATTATTCAGCACTGCTGTAGAGTATTCTGACTTTGTACTGATGATTCTCTTGTCTCTAAGCACGTAATGCATTATGATGAGGTCATTTTTAAGTCTTGATGGAATGCCATTCACTGCTATGGCCTCCACCATGAAGAAGCACAATTGCAGTGCTATTCAAAACTACTTGAGCATCAACAGCAATACAAATATCCTCAAGAAGCAGGACCGGATATGGTGCTTTGAATTTCATTAAAAAATCTTTATAATTTCAGTCAGTGCTTTCATGTTCAACACAACTAGGCCTAGACTGCAGCCTAACTAAATCGGAGAAAACGTCAAAAATGCCCCTTTTGATAAATGTTCAGTAGTGGATTGGCCTACAGCATGACAAATACAGTGCACTAACTAACAGGTTCCTTTTGCGGTTTCTCCTATTCTTGTTTACTTTTTCTCTCTTCTTTTGAAACTTGTAGAGAAGGAAAGGGTGCAGTGCAATGTGGTCAAAAATTTAAATTCTCCACATCGCGTAACTTCTACGTTGCTATGGTGACCGTCCTACTCACTTATCTACGCCATTACACAGATAAACCACAGCTTCCCCAGAATATGCCTTCAGTTCCTCAGCAAGAAAATAAGACTATAGATGTAATGTGTTGCAACAGAATTTAAAGAGGCTTATTTAATGCAGTAAATTTGCTGCTCAGGACATGAGATCACTTGTTCATAATTTCAGCATTTTTGTCTACTTTCAACCAAAGCTGAACATAGATTGTTATCTTTGCCCAAATGAAGTTGTTTTTTATGGTTTCCTGTATACTGTGTGTAAAATTGATAAATACCAGACCTCATCATTCAAATATATAAGACAATAAAACTCTAAGATGTAGAAGCAGAAGTAGGCTATTTGGCCCATTGAGTCTGTCCTACCATTCAATGAGATTATGACTGACCTGATGTGATAATCCTCAACTTCACTTTCCTGCCTTATCCCAATAACCCTTGATTCCCTTACTCATTTTTAGATTACTTTTGAACTCTTTGTTTATTTGATACTCTTTATTTACTGAGGTTTGAAAATAAGACCCATTTCTGACTCTTCCAAGGATGCAGTCTACAATTATTTTCAAAGATACTAAAGATTAAGAATAGTCATTAACATGAAAAAGGAAAAGTCACATCTATGAGAGCCCAGAAATTGGTCCAAGTCCTATGATTAAGATTGCAAAAAGATTATGGCCAATTTTTCCACCGGCCTCTTTATGATCATACTCTAGAGATGTGAATGGACCTGCAACTTGCCAGGAGAGAAATAGGGTTAGGGGTGTGGCATGCCAGTGCAGACAGGAGCCAGTAAGAACAGCAGGATTTATACCAGCCAAAGACCTGGCATGGTAAAGCAATCAGGTATAGGATAAATGGCATGCCTAGTGGCCTATGGATTTAACCTCATGCAGTCGTCACATGCAGACTGTTAAAGGGCTTTATGCACATCATTTAAGCATGCAATGAGCCTAACATCACTTTCAGGTGCACACCTGGACCTCTGTTAAGGAGACCTGGGCCGAAGGGCCTGTTTCCAGTGCTGTATTGTTCTTTGTTCTTTCTATGTTCTAATATAGAATGAGTGTGTGCTGTTTATTATATTGAATACATAGACACCCATTTCCTGCGTGTAAAACAGGCAGAGGAGAATCTACGACAAAAAGGAGGAAAAGCTGTACAGAGACGGTTAAATATTCTTCAGCAAAACCCAAACTAAACCTTGTTTTTACCGCAGTTCTATTCTGTCATTTCTCTGGGAGAAGAACACTTAAAACAAGCTTTGGCTACATAATGGAGCACAGTGATTTGTAAGGAAAGAATTTGGTGTGAAATTTAATGCCCTTGCCCAAGGCCCATTTGGTTGATAGAGAGCATTTAATCAGGTAAGAGGGTGCCAGGTAGGTATCGCACCAACTTCCCTTCTCTACCAAAATTAAGCCTGGGGCTGGAAGGCTTGTGGGCCTTCTCAACTCTTCCCAATATACCGCCGCTGGTATTGAACCAGCACAGGTGGAGCTTGAAGAGAAAATCTTGGCAAGTTGCTCCTTGGGTGTCACTCATTGTCAGCTTCTCAGTGCCTGATTCCAGCTGCCACCCACCTTCCTTCCAGCCAGTGACCCCCTCTACCCATCCCACACACACCTTCACTGGCCTGGGATCTAGCACTGATCTCTGGTACAATGCCATTAGCAGCTAGCATACCTTCTCAGCACTGACTGGCAGCCTCTGGCCATTGAATGTCCAGTACCTCTCAGTGGGCAGGATTTCCACCCCAGGGTTCTTGCTACTGGCCAGTTATAATTGTAAGGTAGCAATTAATTTGACAGTCCTTCCCTAAATGAAGCTCTCACTGGCTCTCTTGTCACCTCCATTAACTACCACCCTTAGTCTGCTTGTAGTTATTTTGCACAAATACTATTGGAATGTCCTTTGGTGTGGTTAGCTACTGTGTAATGTAATTACTTGACATAACCACTTATCATAAAGCACATGCTACAAAGATTTTTAAATTATAGCATGGCAGTCATATCATTTAAGACAACTCTTTCATTTCACAGGAAATGCACAGGCTGCTTTTTAACAAGATTATGATAAAGTATATGACATTTATTACAATTAACAATGATCATGAGCTTCTCTGTAAACTAATACGGAAGAGGCTACTTACCAGACATGGCTGGTGCTGTCAGTTCAGCTCTGTAATTGTTGAGCTATTTCTCCAACTGTGTACCTCTGTCTATCAGAGCCCCTATTATCTGTCAAACTAGATGGATGCTTTGACTTTGAAAGTGCATTCTCTATTTTGTACCTTTATTTAGTGAAATATATTCCAACAGGATTAACACCCAGACCTGTGGGCCAAGTCTTTTGATATCTATGTGTTCTATTAGCACCATGTTCAACCAAGCTGTGGGGGCAGGGCAGGAGACATCTAATACCTTATGTTCTTAAATACATGGCTGTGACTCACAGGACAGCAACCCCTCCTGTAGAAATTCCCATACATTCCCAACAACATGGAGCAATTCTTCATGATTGCCCTTTCTGCATCTATTAAAGAAATAAAGAAACTTCACTTACACAGCACTACTCATGATCTTAGGACATCCTAAAGTAGTTTATAGCCAATGATGCTTGAAATGTCATCAACGTCAATATAGGAAAAAGGGCAACTAACTCATGCACACCAATGGATGAGCAACAACAATGCGCTAAATGGTCAAATCAATTTTTTTCATGTTTGGCCAAGGCAAAAGTATTGAGCTTAACATGAGGATAAATTCACTGCTTCTCTTCAAATAATACCAAGGACCTGATACACCCATCTGGAACAACAGGCAGGGCCCAGGATGTTAAACCAACTGGCCCCAGTTGCCTTTTCAGGTTGTGTTAAAGTCTGGTAAAATGAACATAACGTTATTTTTTCCAGCCTGTTGTGAAATTAAAAGATATTTAAATGTGGACTTCTATCCACTGCTTGTAAACTTTATCAAAATAGATCATGAGGAGTGAAACACATAATAATCTGAATAAATGGGTTAACATTGATCCCTTCAGCTACTAAATATCAGCATATCTGATTAACATTAATGAAATATCAATATTATTTTAATGATACAATAATTGTTTCAAAAAACCATTATTCTGTCCAACAGGAAATAGGGAATGACTTCACTGTATCAATGGAACTGTAGGATGCTACTTTTGACAGTAATTCTTAGTGAGATGAACTCCTAACCTCAGCCAAGGTGCATTGAGAAGGGGAGGAGGCAGAAAATCAGAGGACTAATCTAGCTGTAGCAATTCATGACAGTCTCCAATTGGTTGTCCGGCCTGATGGTTAAAGCGAAATAGATGGGAGATAACGGAATTAAAAATAGAGAAGCAACACTTTATGAAGAATTGTATCGCTGTCAGATCTTCTGAAATAGTGCAGAAGCTGTGGTATTTCGCAACCGAATGTCTTGAGTATATTTTTGTCCAATGAATCACCAAATATGATTCAACACAAACTCAGATGTAATAGATTTAAGATGTCTGGACCATAGTTTAACTTAATAGGAGCAGGAAAGACTAATAAAGGTTTAAGAAGTGCAAATCTATCTCATATCGATTTAGAAGACTTGAAACCATTCCACATCTTTACGCAAATGAAGTTTGTTCTGCTGTTAAAGTGCTATTTTATACTGAATGGTGAACTACATATGTGACCATGAATACGAACATACAGACGTACAAAATAGGAGGCCATTTGGCCCCTTGAGCCTCTCTGCCACTCAAAAATATCATTGCTGATCTATTTGTGTTTTGAATTCCACTTTCTCTTCTATTCTCAATAACCTCCGATTCCCCTACCCAGCAAGAATCTATCTACCTCTGCCTTAAAAATATTCAATCATCCCGCCTTCAAAAGCAAAGTTCCAAAGTCACACAATCCTCAGAGAGAAAAATTTTCCATATCTCTGTCCTAAAAGGGTGACCCCAAATTTTAAAACAGAATCAAGTGACATTACTGTTGAAGTATGCAATGGATACCCAATTCAGCCAACACTGGGTAGCTGCCCATCTCACATTGTTTAGCAGCTGACTGGCAGGGATTGGAGACCATTCAGACAGCACATTTTGCACACAACAACATATCCAAAAATAATGCCAATGACAGCACCACCAAACCTTCCTACAAACGAGGTGATTTCAAAGCTGTTAAGTACCTACACAAAATGCACATTTCTCACTTCAAACATATGGAAGCCATAAGCTGGATTTTACCCAGGAAGAAATCAGTGATCGCATCTGTCATTAATGTAATCCATGTTCTGAAATTCCAAAGGTTCAGCTTTCCAAGTGGGTGGCTTCATTCGCTAAGTGATGCTGCACAGCCAAAATCTCATACAGTGGATAGGTCTCAAACAACAACTCGTCATCGTACAGCACTTCTCCAAAGTCAAACATTTCATAACAACACATTCAAACAAAACTTCGTACTGAGGCAAATAAGGAGTTACTATGGCAGATGACCAAAAATTTGTCTTTAGTCTTTATGGAGCATGTTGAAGAAAGAGAGACAGAGAGAGAGAAAGAGAGAAGTAGATAAGTTTAGGGAGGGAATCCTGGAGTTCTGATCAAAGATCCATAAATCAGAGGCATGAGGAACTTCTATTTCCCCAAAAGAGGATATATCTTGTCAGCATACATTGAGATTTCACTGTATTTGTTACAATTCATTACAGTGATCCGACAATTTTAAATTGTTAAGCACTTCTGGACTGCAATGTGAAATTTACAGGTGGGTTCCACACTGCATGCAGAGTTTTGTGACCAAACAACTTGTATATGAATGACCCAGGGTTATGCGCATGTGGAGCACTTAGCTCTGAGTCTTTGAGATTTCAACATTTTTGAGATTTGAAAATTGTATCAGCGGTATGGGGGGACAGTGGTTAACACTGCTTCCTCATAACTCCAGGGACCTGGGTTTGATTCCCAGCATCAGTCACTATCTGTGCAGAGTCTGCACATTGTACCCACGTCTGTGTGTGTTTCCTCTTGGTGCTCCGGTTTCCTCCCACAGTCCAAAGATGAGCAGGTTACGTGTATTGGTCACGCTAAATTGCCCCTTAGTGTCCTAGGATGTTTAGGTTAGAAGAATTAGTAGGGTAAATTCGTGGGGTCACAGGGATAGGGCCTGGTTGGGATTGTTGTTGCTGAAGACTTGATGAACCGAGTGACCTCCTTCTGCATGTAGGAATTTTATGAAACACCTTCACACCTTAGTTACAGGGTGGTACAACATACATTGTATAACACTCATATCATTACAACAGTGCTGCATCTGATTGACTACCAATAATTCTGCAGCAGATCAGTTGGTAAGGAGAGACTTTTAACCCCCAGAAGCAAGTAGGTTTAGCTTGGAAGGGTCATTAAAACTTACTTTCAACCCTGCCCACTGCCAGTTATAACAGAAAATAGATTGCTGAGCATATCAGATAGCATAAAAAAATCTTGTTAACAATAGCTTTCCTTACTCTGAATTTCCAACAGTTATTAAATGTGATTATAGGATTGGATTCAAAATTTAAATAACGGTCTAGAAATTATCTTCAAAAAGCTGATTCTTTTGCATCTCATGTTGGGCAAGGAAGAAAGTACCATGGACCCTTCCACTCTGAAAATGATTCATTTGGCCCAGTCACAGGCAAATGTAGGAAATAGTTATAGTAGCTTATGAGCACAGGACAAAATATCACATCATTGAACAGACCTACCATTGTGCACAGGAATGAGACATGTTTTCGTTCTCCATTTGGGCAGCAGCCTTTGTCAGCATCCAGCCATGTCCGGTCAGGTATAACTCACTCAGGGCAAAGTTCTCCTTCTTTATTCAAGAATACCCGCATACTTCAAATGACAAGTTGACAACGACTGCCCGTACTAAAATGGTCAGCTTTGTTATTTTCCTGGGTGGCCCTGTCTATTTCTAACAGACAGAGGGAAGAACTCTGGATTTGCTGCCAATCTTTATTTGCTCACAACTTGCCAACATTTGGTTTATGTTCAAGTTTTTGAAGAAGGATTTTCAACCTATCGTTTAGGACCTCTGCTCCCAAAAGGTGATAGAGCATCATCTTAGCCCAGTTTAGAAGCCAGCCTGTGATTTCCTTGCTGTTAATTGCACACATTAAGAAGACTGTTTTTTGCTTTCAGCAAAGTTCTATACAGGTTGAGGGGTAGTGGCAAGGATGGGAGTGAAAGAAACTTCAATAAGACAACTGAGATTTTCCAATGTAATGCTGTCAGGATTGTGCATCTATGTTGAAACCTGAGAACTTTACAACATCTTTTCGTAAAAAAAAACTTCATTTACATTTGCTCCCTGAGTATTCTTGAAATGCTTCCAAAGAAAACTATAAGCAATACTAATGTTCTGCCAGCAGATGCTGCACAAAAGCTTTGTGAGATGTACAGTAACTATGAGTGTAAAGCACAGTTTTACAATCAGAACTCTATTAGAATGGAACTAATGATGAGTTAAATTCAATATGTCCATGAACCTTTGTATAAACTTCTGAACAGATCCAAAATTTGATGCAAACAGCCCCCAAATTTGAACATGCATGAGTACACACCTTTCATGTTGAGAGATCCCTATACTGAAACTGGAATTAAAATCAGTTGAAGCCACACTATCCTTGCACCTCCAGGATTTGAGTTGATGTAGTTAAATTCTTCATACAAGTGCTGAACTAAGTTTAGGAAAGCTCAATGCAGTGAAAACGTTGACGTGAATACATAGCACAAAATTGTCACTAGGTCACTTGTATACATCTGTCCAGTAATCTCTCCAATATAGATATATATTAAAGATGGCCTACTCCTTGAAACAGGTGATCACTTTAGCTACCAGCTGTAACTTTCTGTAAAAATGGTGCAGGATTATTGGGCAGAGTAGTAACTCCACAATCTCCATTTTAATGCCATTGGAACTTCAGTGCCATCATAATGGCCAAGTTAAATTGCCACTAATGACATTTACCTTTGGAGGGGAAGAGAGGCATGAAGCTGTTTTCTCTATTTTTGTTTCAAATCACGCAAACAAATGTTTGTTCCATAAACAGACAAGAACCGTTTGCACAGATCTATACTCATTTACAAAAGGGGCAGATTTCACTGATGGATATTAACAGTGTATTGTCACCAGTTTTCTGTTGAGTGGTTGCCTTCCAAACCATATCCAAGCATCAATTTCCTTTCCCGCATGCTAAGGAGCAGTGAAAATATGAGTATTCAGATAGTTTTACTGTTATTGGCAGGAACCTGGAGAAAATACAACCCTAAATTTACATCTGCATTGATCAAAATATCACCAAAACAGAAACTAATTGACCTGTCAACATTTAATAAGCCAGATTAAAACAAAATAAAATTCCATTTTTTGTGGTGGTTGTTAAATCACTTCTTGGTGCAACATGGATGCGACTGTTAAAACTATACAAGGTCATATCTCACTCAATAAAGCTGCAATTTATTTATTTGATTTAAGCTTTGAGGTGTGAGCATCACTATCAAAGTGATCATTTATTACCCTTCATTCATTATTCTTGAGAAGGTGGTAGCCTGCTACCTCTTTGAACACATATAAGCACAGACAATGGTGGGTTCTGTGTCGTCCTGCAGTAGTTTCATACAATAGTGACTTGCTACATCATTTCAGAGTGTAGTCAAGAATCAATCACATTTCTATTAGTCTGAAGTTACATGCAAGCCAGACTAAGTAAGGATGGCAGATTTCCTCCCCTGAAGAATATTCATGTATTATAGGTTTTTATGATTGGCTTTGTTATCATTATTGTTGAGACTAGCATTTTTATTGCAGATTTATTAATTGAATTTAAATTTCCCCCAGTTGCTGTGGTGATATTTGAACTCATATCTCTGAAGTATCTACAAGTATGTAGATTACTCGTTCAGTAAAATTTATAATATACTATTTCCTTATTCAAGAATGTTCATACCTGTACACCCTGTGCTGAGTTTATATTTGCAGAGCAAGTGCCTGCTAACTTTTTTTGCTGCTGTAAACAGCAGCATATGTTTGCCTCATGACTATCACAGACTAGTTGCTGTTGGAATTGGCAGCAGATAAAGCAGTCATACTGGTCCAATTAGTTTGCAGTGTTGTTTTCTGAGCTAATAATGAAATATTATAATTTCTCCTGCTGTCAACATATTTCCCCAGCAATGGCAGAATACCTGAGCAATCCTCTGCCACAGGTGATTGGCGACAGATTAATTTGTGGGACCACCTGGTTGCAAACTGGTTGTTAATTAGCTCATCATGACAGGATGTTAATGATGATTTGCTGGTTTTGGGCTGATTTACTGATGATTAATTGACCAACTGAGGATTGATATTGCTGGATTTGAGTTGCTGGCCGTGGATGTATTGCCTGATGATCGTGATGACTGGTTTGTCATTGTCTGGATAACTGGCTGGAGGAGTAATGATAGTTGGATTGTTATCTCGCTGGTTTCCAGTGATAAATAGGTAGCTTCTTGTGCTGGAAACAGGTTATAGAGGGGTAACTTTTGATGATTGGCTACTGCTGCCTGGTATAGATGGCCTAACTGGAGGTTGGGCTTTCTTGATCTCTGTGACTCTGTCAACCACTGCATAAACTCAACGAACAACCAGAGAGCTGGTTTCATGCACCTGCATTTAAGGTCCTATTGTTGTATATCTGAAATACTGTTATGTCTCTCTGAAATATTATACATACACATAAAGTATTTTTGCATAAACTAGTGTAAGTGTACAGCAAAATGCTAGGCAGCACGTCAATCAAAGCTACCAAATGAATGACCAGCTGTAGTGCCAGAAGAAATTTTCTTTGATTATTATTAATTGTTACACTGGGATTATTTGCAACTTGCCACATGGACCAATGTAGTAACCACCTTGAGAAATATCAATGGAAAATTGGGCAGCTGCTCTGCCACATCAGTTTTATACCAGGCATCAGTTGCCCCATGGATTTTTCCCCCTGATTTAAAAACTGCCCAATTTGAGTGGACATCCCATGAAAGGTAGAAGTCTACATTCATTCAGAAGCGAACACAGACTACATCAATAAATTGCCTGTGATCTGGCAGTGATTGGTATTAAATCCACAACAATGTTCAAAGGGGTCAATGAAGTAGTTGCTTTTGTCAATGAGATGAGACCTAATGATCCAATAAGATTACCCTGCTGATGTTAACATGAAGTACATTATTTAAGCACTATAAAAGAAACTGTTCTCTACATCTCACCATAAAATATCTCAGCAGTAGAGGGTTGTTAGGTATATTGGAACAGTCATCCTTTGTGTTTGGCAGGATGTATAATGAGTTGCCAAAATACAATCACTGCTATTCTGCTACCACCAAAGTTAAAATTAATTTTCATGTGTAAAATGTGGTAAATATTTCCATTTGCCTCAGCTGTGACTCTGAGTCAGGATCTTGTGAGCTCAACACCCAAAGACCCTCTACAATCTATGCTGACATTCCAGTGCCATACTGAGGGACTATTATACTGTTGAAGGTGTCATCTTTCAGGTCTTAGCTTTCCTGATGGATTGTGAAGATCCTACAACACTATTTTTAAGAAAAAGTCAATGAAGAGAACTGTTGGGAGAGCCTTAACATCAGGATCCAAAGGTGTGCAGGTTAGGTTGATTGGCAATGCTAAATTGCCTCTTGGTATCATAAGGGCTAACAGGTTAAAAATGTGGGGTTCCAGGGATAAGGCCTCGAAGGCATTGTTGTTAGTGTAGGCATGATGGACTGAATGGTCTCTTTTTGCACTTAGGCATTCTATGATGAACTGGATCTCTTCAGATCAGTTAACGTGCAGCTCCTTATTCTGAGAGTGGATGAATAAATCACTCAGAGAAATTGGATCACTCTGAGAATCAGATCACAATGTTCTGGCTACCGGAGCTCAATTTTCCAGAGAATGGTCAACATCTGGACAATTCAAGAAGCTGAAATGCAGCAATCTACTGTGTTCAAAATAATTCAGACTCATTGCCAGAATCATGAAATGGGTACTAAACTCAAGTGTTCTGAATGCATGGTCTCCTGTTCATCACAAATAGGCATCCAAGCTTCAAATACAGCAACGAGTTCCACAGTTTACAATGAACAACTAGATTGGCAAGACGTGAATTCTGACTAACAACAAGGGTATTGAACAAGGCAAACAATGGCTTTTTTCACTTGCTGCAGTCCCAACCAAGAGATCCAAGTAGTCCCAAAAGAGTGGCCATAACATTAGACATGCCAAATCGATGGGAGTGAGCGATGGTAGAAATAAATAAACATGCTGGGATTCTAGTGCTTGGTGGGAGCACTCCCCCCCACCCACCCCTCTGAGTCTCGGAGATTGTGAGTTCAAGCCCTATTTTGACTTGAGTATGTAATCTGGGCTAATGCTCCAATACAATACTGCTAAAACAGGTCCTTCACCAACTCTCACTTTGTTTTGTTACAATGGTGAAAACAATCCCCTGAGAATTGATTCCTGGCAAATAATAACTGGCATTTACCATGCCAAATGGAGGTAAAGAGTTAGTAAGAAAGAATTTTCACTTTCACTTTGATTTGATTTGATTTATTATTGTCACATGAATTAGTATATAGTGAAAAGTATTGTTTCTTGTGCACCATACAGACAAAGCATACCCTTCATACAGAACAACAGGAGAGAGTGCAGAATGTAATGTTACAGTCATAGCTAAGGTGTGGAGGAAGATCAATTTAGTGCAAGGTTCGTCTATTCAAAAGTCTGACAGCAGTTGTTCTTGAATTAGTCAGTATGTTTCCTCAGATTTTTGATTTCTTTCCCAATGGAAGAGAGTCAAGGGATATGGCACACCAACAGGAAGGTGATGTATAGGCCTCAACCAGATTAGCCACAATCTTATTGAATGGTAGAGCAGGTTTGAGGGGCCAATTGGCGCACACTTGTTCCTATTTCTTGTGCTGTTATGGATGGGGTCCTTGATTATGCTGGCTGCTTTTCCAAGGCAGTGGGAAGAGAGGACAGTGTCAATGGATGGGAACCTAGTTTGAAATACAAACTTGACTAGTAAATGATACCTCATACGGGCATGGTACTTATTTCCAATGGAACCCAAGGAAACACAAGGTTTCAGTAAAAACTGACTGTGTCCTCAATGTCAAAGAACATTACAATGCTGAATCCCTGGAAGGCACAAACAGACCCAAGGATCATATGGATTGCGATACCTTCAGCAATTGGTTAGTACTTGATGTCAGAAAAACTTTAGCAATATTTGTTCTAATGTCTGTATGAAATCAGCTCTTGAAATTACAATAAGCAATAAAGAAGTACAAATGTTTTTGTGAAAGGTTTGTTCTTGTGTTTTAGTGATGGAATTTAACATAAACAGCCTAAAATAGCACATAAAAACAATTTCAGATGGTTAATAAGGGGTTGTATGCTAGCATTCTGTAGCATCACTTTTGTTTATCATGGCAATTAAAGAAAACACATCAATGGAACATTTTTAAATTTTTAACATGTTTTTAAATTATTGGCATAAAAATCATGCAAAATGGAAAATTAATGAAAGTGAAACAAAAGAAAGAGATGCAATGCTTAGTACTTCTTGTGTAGCCTAGTGGGCATCAGAGACCACAGCAGCACTGTTAAGAAATTAGAATAGATGGTAAATTGTATTCCAATTACCTAGTACTACTAAGACTTTCTGGTTCAGAAATATATGAAGATATCATTACAGAACCATTTAAACGCAAAGCAACTGAAACTATTTCACCAGGACAGAGAAGTACAGCTCCTGCCTAATGGGGGGGCAAGACAATTTCCTCTAACCAAATGTACATCACAGAGGACACATAGGCATGAGCAACAAGTTGCATTTATATAGCACCTTTAATGCAGAAAATTTGTTGCGCAGTATTTAGCAAGAGCATGACCAAAAAAACACTTTAACACTGAGTCTGCAAAAGAGGCTGTATGGACAAGTGAACGAATGCTTGATCAAAGAGGAAGGTTTAAAGGAGAATCTTAAAGGAGGAAACAGATGTTTCAGAAGGGAATTCCAGAGCTTAGGCTCTGACAGCTGAATGTATGGCTGCAAGCAATGCAGTGATTAGGATGAGGAAAGCACAAGATGCCAAAACTGAAGGAGCACAGAGGTCTCGGGAGCACATAGGGCTGGGGAATTATAGAGATAGAAAGAAACGAGACCACAGAGAAATTTGGAAACAAGGATGAGAATTTTAAAACTCAGATACTGTCAGACTGGGAACCAGTGTTTGTCAACAAGAACAGGCATGATGGGTGAATAGGACTTGATGTGAATTAAAATATGCAGCAAAGTTCTGGATGAGCATATGTTCACGGAGGTAACAAGATGACCAACAGAAATCAAAGACATGGATGGGAGTTTCAGTAGCAGACAATCTGAATTGGGATGGAGTCGGCCGAGGTTACATTGGCAAACTTGGTGATGGAAGCTCGGCTGAGGATCAAATACAACACCAAGGATCTGAATAGGCTGGTTCAATTTTACTCCCAGAGAGGGGAGAAAATGATAATCTGGCATCAGAACTTACAGCAGGAATCAAAGACAACAGCTTCGGTACTTCAAATATTTAGCTGGGAGGAAATTTCTGTTCATCTGATACTGGATGTCAGATAGGTTTGCTGACAAATCAGAGACAATGGCAGGATCGACAGAGGTGGTGTTGAGGGAGAGCTGGCTGCCAGCAGCACATATATGGGGCCCGATGGTGCTGAGGCTCAGACAGCAGAAAGGAGTAGGCTGAGGATAGACTCTTTGCAAACTTGAAAGATAACTGTTTGGGAGTGAGGAGAGAAGCCATTGCATACGATTTCCTGACTACAGTTTAATAAATGGGGAATGGAATCAGGCAAGGGCAGCTCCACACATGCTGGTGAGATATTGGAGCGTGCCATGGTCAGCCATGCTGAAAACTGCAGAGAGGCCAAGGAGCAGTAGTTTTCCATGGTCACAGTGAAAGAGGGTGTCATTTTAGGCTTTCAACAAGGGATCCTGCACTGCAGTGGGGGCAGAATCCCAAATGAAGGAATCCAAACATGGAATTTTGGGAAAAATGGGAAAACAATTTGAAGACCATGACACACTTTGGAGAGGAAAGGTTGGTTGGAAATTTGGGCAGTGGTTTGCCAAGTTGGAAGGGTCAAGGATTGTTTTTCTGAGGAGATCACCACAGTTGTGACTCTTGAGGTCGGAACACAGCACTGCGTTGTTAGATATTCCCCCAAGTGTTACAGTGCTGCTGTAAATAGGCCTGCACAACCTCAGAAGTAGACAAAGTGTAAATTGTAGGTGACCAGCCAGTATAAGTAGAGCAGATCAATGAATGTGGTCCATGAACATTTGGGCCATCATCATTGAGCAGACTTAAAACAAAATAAATAATGCTCCAACGAAAAGGAAGTGCTGACTTTTGAATAATCACTGATGGGATTGAAAACAAACAATGGTCAAACTTCCTAGATAAGAACCTGTTCATATGTTGAGGGATTTGCTGTGTTTTTTAGGGTAAGTCTGATTGAATGTATGTTGCACCTTTTGTACAACGAGGACCATGTGTTCGCCAAGTGAGATCGCAGTTTTTTTTCAAACCTCTCTGAAATGCAGAAGCTCTTGCCACAGTCGGCCTTGACTACATGACCCACTTAACTCCGACAGGAAATATATGCAGATCTGCGGCTTCTGTCACAGCTCCTCGTGGGGATGGACCAGCTAAACTACGCACGGTGTGTGCTTGTGCAAACTTTAGCACGCTGCAGAACTGAGATAAAAAAAAACACCCACATCCGGAGAAAATACACTTATTCACTTAACTGAGGCTGGAACAAAAGAACATGTTTTGAATTTGTTTAGAACGAAAAGTAAGGCCTAAAACACAAGAGGCAGTTTCATCTCCATTGATAAGTTAAGTCATCATTAAGTGTTGTGGCAAAAAATATATTTGGTATGAGCTTATGAGTCCCTGAACATCAACTGACATTTTAGATCCACACTTGTAAGGTAATTATATGGTATCTTTATTCGAGAACGGCAAGGCTGTAGAATTCAGTTCCACGTGGAGGCAAATTGCAATGATGTACTTATGGAGAAGCTAGATAAATACGACACAGGGGAAAAGAACAGAAGGATAGGATTATAGAAAATACATTGGGAGGAGACTTGTGTGGAGCATTAACACCCTCATAAACCCACTGGGACCAATGGCCTGCTTCTGTACTGTAAGACTCAATGAGTCATAAGTATTGAGAAAACAATCTAAATTGTGAGAGGAAATAAAGACATGTTTTGAACGGAAAACACTCACGTATAGTTATCAGCTTCAAAGTGTTGGAAATGTAAGGATCACTCTTGGTTTTGCGTGCGTGCATCTCTTCTTCTCTACAGTATGGACTGAAAACTTGGCAGCTGCTTTAGCAGCTGACACACACACAAACATGAATTATTGGTTCCCTTACTGCATAGATGTTTTTAAAATCTGTAACCATGTTATGTAGCAGCTTTACAGACAGCGAAAAACTGTTATTTAGACTGCCTGCCCAATACCTAACTAACAGATCGAAGAGTTAAAAAGGAAAATAATCTTGTTGCATTGACAAACCTTGATGCAATCAGATCGAAAATGTCAACACACCTCAGCTGACCTCTGCATGGAGGCGAGGCAACTGAGTAGCTGATCACAGCTACAATCATTTTACAACACTTAATGGTATGAGAAAAAGACCTTCCCTTCCCACGGTAAATGACAATTCACATGGCAATGCTGCTTTATTTACAGATTACTCCTTTCCAAAAGCACGCCAGTCAGCTGGGTCTCAATGGGGAAATAGGAGGTTCACCACTACTAGGTCATTGCATATCCAGTATATGGCAATCGTGAGAGATTTACACAAACAGGGGCAATTTCACAATATTCTTTCAAAACACAAGGTGTTTTTGACGAACAGTAAGAAACAGAAGTTTGTTCACACCATTTTCTCTCACTGTAGAAATCTTCCCAAAAAAAGCAAGTGTTCGGAAATGGAGCTTGAAACTGTTAAACTACCGGCCTTTGCAGAGCAACAATTGATAGTGATGATTCTATTTATTATTAAGAGTGGTGACTTTGATTAGTTCTTAATCAGGTTGCCAAGCACCATATCTTGTGGAGGAAGGCATCATCGAGCTGGCCCAACAGGATCATAATGAATGAGCTGTGACACGAGTCTGGCAGGCTCCTTCCGATGGTTATGATAGAAAATAACTGAACCATGCAGAACAAAATATTCCCACGTTCAATTCTCATTCAGTTCTGAATGGGTTGAAATCAGTGGTAGGGGTGCTGCAATTAGCCTCAGGGTTAAGGCGGCTACATTTGGGAAGCAAGACCTGCTGCAATTTTTTTTAATCACCTTCCTCACACACGAGAATATCTCAGCCTTACAAATAAGGAAACGGCCTAGGTGAGTTTTGAAGAGGGGAGGGGAGAGAATCAAAGATATGGTGAGACAGGAGGCTCAATGATTCTCGAGAAACATTCGTAAAGACTGGACTGAGCACATGGTGACATTGTAAGATAGTGGGAAGAATTCTCCCACCGGTTGTCCCTTGGAAGCCTTGGTGATAGGCAAGCACAGAGAACCTCGTGGGATCCAAAAAGTCAGAAACCCATCAGTGTAAAATCACATTGCAATTCTTTAAATGGCGGGTTAATGGTAGCTCAGTCATCTCGTTGGCAGGCAGTATGATGCCATTTTCATTCATTTGCATTTCATGAATGCTCATTAAGTGGGTGGTAACCTAGTGGTATTATTGCTTGACCATTAATCCAGAAATTCAGCTAATATTTTGGGGACCTGGGTTCAAATTCTGTCCACAGCAGATGGTGCGAATTGAATTCAATAAAAACAATTTAGAATTAAAAATCTACTGATGAGCATGAAACCATTGTCAATTGTTGGAAAAACCCATCTAGTTCATTAACGTTCTTTAGGGAAGGGAATCTGTATCCTTATCTGGTCTTGCCTACATGTGACTCCAGAGCCACAGCAAAGTGGTTGACGTTCAATTGCCATCTGAACTAGGGATAGGCAATAAATTCAGGCCAGCCAGTGACACCCATATTCCACAAATGAATTTATAGAAAAAGTTGCCCATCAGTGTTCCATCAGGCCTTTCAAGCCTGTGTCACATCAGTAGGAATCACATTGGCATCAAATTTGATTGATAAAGATTAGTGGGCACAAGGTGGTCCTATGGTCAGCACAGACTTTGAGGTCAGTGCAGTAAAACCTTTCTGCCATGGTGCTGCACTGTTCCTGATGCGCTGTTCAGCACTCAGCACTGGGCCAGACCAGTTCCTGCCTCCATCTCCACGCTGAGCTGGTCTTCGTGGGTAGCACTGTGCTGCTGGACCCATGGTTCTGTGGCATTGTCTCAGATCAATAAGCACCAGGGATCACCATCCCTCTTGGTGCCACACTGTGTCTATATGAACAGCAGTGTATTGTGGGACTCAGGCAAACTCCATAGCGAAGTCCAAAGTTGGAGTACAAGGACAATAAAGTAGGAGGGCTGTGCAAAATGAAGGCGGTGTGTGTGGGTGGGGGTAGGGGTGGGGGGTGGGGGGTGGAGGGATGGTTGCGGTGGCTCATGATGGCAGGCAGAGAGCCAAGGTGCTGAATGCAGATGAAGGCATTGGGGGCAATCAGAGGCAAGCTGGACCTCTGCAAGGCTGTTTGAAAGGCTCACAAGAGGTGAAAGGGTTACCACATCATTTATTGGAAGGGGACAGATGAAGATTCCAGATACAGTGGGTAGAAGTCCAAGTAGGGTACGAGCATCTCTCAAGTGATGGTTCTGGAGGAAGTTGGTTGAATTGAGGAATAGATTTCTTCTTGCCGACACTCCGCACAGTCTGATGAAGATAGGTGGGTTAGAGAGAGTGATAGGAGTGTGCTAGATTGGTAGTTAAATATGGCGTCAGGAACTTCAAACTCATCAGCTGAGGAATCAACTGCCCACCAGTTGATTCAGAGAGAAACTCGCCTGTGCATTATTAATGAGGTTCCAAGTGCTGAGCTTGATGTGGGATCCCTGCATTGTGGTCGGTTTGACATGCACTGTTGGAGCCACCATCACTGCACATAATATCAAAATAGGAGATTTCTAAACAGTGTGGCAATTCCCTGATGAACTTTAGGGCCTGTGGAGCTTCAGATTTTAAGGGTGTTAAGCAGAATTGCATGGACTACTGATTTCAGAATTAGCGGCAGTGATTAACACTCACTGAGACAATTCCAATTGTTTCCAGTCCAGTCTCCCACTGTCCACCCTCCTTACACTTGAACTCATATAAAACTCTGCTACTGGCCTCTTAACTCATACCAAGGCCTATACACCTGGCATGACTGTAATCACTGGCCAACACTGGCTCCTCAACTGGCAACATCTTGATTTTAAAACTTTCATCCTTCTGTTCCAATCCTTCCACAACCTCAATCCTGATCCCAATTCTGTAATCTCCTACAACTCAATTACACTATGGAATATCTGCCTTCCCTGGTTTCTGGCCTCCTGTGTGTCCTGGATTTAAATTATTCCACCAGTAGCGACCATGCCTTCAAGTGCTTGTGTCTTGTGATCTGAAACTCCCTCCTTGCACCTTAGCACCTTGCAATCTCTCATTCCTCCATTAAGACATTCCACTAAACATCTTAGTTACTATCTTGGCTGGAATTTTACTAGCATGCCCGCCTTGATTCTGGGAGTGGGCAAGGCTCGGAGAGCGGCTTTCTCTGTTGGCCTTGGGCGGGATTGTACAAACCTTGGGGGAGACATGTTGGTAAAATTCTGCCCCTTTTGTCTCTCACTAACCAATTTTGTCTGATAATGCTCCTGTGAAGAGCTTTGAGATGCTCATGGTGCTATAATAGTGGATGTTGTTGTTATTATAATGAAGGCTTAGGTTCGGAAGCTAATGATGAGAAATAGAGTCTGAGTAGGCAGGTGAAAGAATCCAGCTCTGTGACAAACTGAAAATGGAGCAAAAATAGCTCAGGTTAGAGTTATACGTGACATGGTTTCATACCATTGGATATAACCTGAAAGAGCAGCGCTGGAGGTTGATGGGAGTGCAGCTCAAAGCACGTAGGATGTTAGTGAGAGACAAAAAGAATTGATCTTTCATTGTGCTTGTGTTGCAGGAAAATATGACTCATCCAGAACTTGCTCTCAGACAGGCGATTGGAAAAGGTAACAAGAACCTTGGAGCTCCACTGATAGTGAAGAGCTAACATTGGGCACCATCAATGTATCTGGAGAAATTGGCCTCACACTTACATAGGCTTCCAATAAACCCATCTCTGAATGCTTAAAGGTGACTCATTACTGGAGGTTCATATGAAGAAATGAAGTAGGAACATTCCTACTTCAGTAGGAATGTTCCTCTAGTTCCAAATTCAATCACAAAACGAAACATCTTTTCGATGCTCAACTGTCAATACTGTTCAGGATCTTTTATACTTCAATTAAGTCACCTGTCAATCTCCTAAATCTTCAGTGGAAACAAGCCTAGTCTATCTAATCTTTCCATACAAGACAATCCATTCATTCCAGGTATCAGTCCAGTAAGTATCCTCTAAACTGCCTCTCAACACATTTACAGCTTCCTTAAAAAATGTGTAGGTTAGGGGGATTAGCTGGGCAGATGTATGAGTTTACATGGAAATGGTAAGGGTGGGCCTAGGTAAGATGCTCTTTCAGAGAGTCAGTGCTGACTCGATGGGCCGAACAGCTTCCTTCTGCACTGCAGGGATTCTATGATGATGAAGATGGTGAAATAAGGAGACCAAAACTACACACAGTATTCAAGATTAGAATTCCCTATAATCAAACACTTTGCCAACATTTGAGTATCCAGGTTCAGACATAGAGTGATGGAACAAGATCTAAAGAAGAGCAAAGAACTATAACACTGAAAGAAGTCAGCCAGTCTGAGACCGAAGGCTGAGAACTGAGATATAATAAATAGATAAAGAAGGGGAAGGAAAAATTGAGTCATTGAGGAACCCAAATAACTCAGAGAGAATATGTGGAGCAACTGTAACATCGAAGTGTTCAGGGAAAAGACAATTAGTGAGTGACAGAACAACTGAAAGAAGGAAGGGAAGGGTAGGTAAATAGGTGAAAATAAGGTTTTATTCTGTTTCTTGAAGTATTTCTATAATAATAACCACATGTAAGGTCAGAACCCATGTTTTTGCTATCTCAATCTGTAGGTACAAGTATCAAGTTTCTAACTGCCTGATATTGCCAACCTCAAAAAGAAGAGTTTTGTCAGCCATTTTGTATAGACAAGAGCACAAAGACAAGATATTTCATCTTAGGCAGGAAGTCCTGCTTGAACTGGGCGTGTCTTGCTGGCTGCTACCTCTCCTAGCACAAACCTATAGAACAGCAGGTTGTGGAGGAGAAAAAAGTTTCATTTCAAAAGGCAATCAATAATCAACACTGAAAGATAGGAACAGGCTGAAACTGTTTGGTCTATAAAACCTTAATCATGTCTATACATCAATCTCATTCACCTGCTTTTTTCTATGCCATTTGATGCCTGTCCCTCCGACTTAAAAATATAATTGAACCCAGCATCTTTGTTTTTTTGTGGAGCATTTTTCAGAATTCCACTACCTTCTGACTACTGTAACTTCAAATATTATGCCCCTTATTCTTAATTCCTGCAACAAAGGGAGACCCTTCCATTCCAAACCCCTCAACCAGATCACATCTTAACTATTGAAATGCAAGAAATTGCAAGCCAATTTTAAGTTGCCAAAGTCCCAATTGACTGTATATTGATGGTGATTTAGCCTGAGGCAAGGGGTAAGGTTGAATAGATGGGGTCTTCATGAATACCTTCAGCCGGTACAGGAATTGAACCTGACCTTGTGGTGTTGCTTTGCATCACTAACCAGATGTCCAACCAACTGAGTTAAACTGACCCCTCCAAATACATACTGGACAAAGAGTAGCCTATCAGTGGTCCTTAAAGGGACCAGTCCTTAAAACACTCACCAATCAGCATTGGGTTAATGTATCTGAGTTCCTCTGGGCCTACAGAAATCTTGGTAACTATACTAATGGCTATTCAGTGTTGACTTACCCTCAGGGCTGCCTCCTCTCTAATTAAATGATTACTTCCAGCTTGGCTCTGCAGGAGGCACACTAAATGGCCTACTCTAAACATCTGCCTCTCTGTTCTTTCAGAACAGCAAGCTTGCTAACCTCATTCAAATTGGATCCAGTCTGAGAGACGGTTCATGACTCTCGCTAGTGAAACCGGACAGAGAGGACAAATGGTCCCCTGCATCATCAGCCCAATGTGTGTGCACTCAAATTGTGATCACGTAAGTTGGAATCAGTGATGTTACATTTGTAGTGAGAGAATGATTGGATCTGAAAACTGCACTCATCCAGCCAGCCAATCAAATGGTGAGAATTAAAATCAAGCGGCCGTTGAATGGATTCGATGAACGCGATCTTACCAGCCCTTCGCGCCTCACTCCCACTGCCATGAAACCGGAGAATCTGGCGGCCAGCCAAATCTCCGTTCAGTGTGGCTAGAAAATCCCACCAGCGTGAATGGTGGTAAGATTCTGGCCTTTGAGCCTAAAATGGAAGCCCTATGCCACCAGGTTCAGTTATTGAAGGACCAAGAATGCACCATGAAAGGTCTGTCACAAATCAAGTGCACAAATATACAACAAAAGGAATCCATGTTAAACCTTGGTCTGAATCAGATTATGAAATTATTTAGCTTTGATTGTCTAAGTATCCCTTCACAGCTCAATATTCTTTTGCACTATTAGAATCTATCATTAAACTTTTTCCACCTAAGTGAAGCCTGCACATTGCTCCAGTGAGGGTACAAATGATTTATCAGTGCTTAGCTACTGCCGGAAGAATGTTAAAACAAAGTCATTGTTTCCATGATGATTAATTATTCACATCGTAACTAAGATCACCGCAGGCACTATGGAAGATTGCAAATGGTGATAAGGAATGTATCGTGTGAAAGACTTGTCAACACTTCAGAGTACTGTCAACTTACAATACAAGTCAGGCAAAAATATAATTAAAGTAGGAGGTCCTGCATTTTATCTTTTTACCCTAAATCTCTACTACTGCCATGAACCATTGTACTGTCTCCTCAGTTCAGAAAGCACGAGTATCAGAGCCATACCTGACACACAGCCACAATCAAATGTTTTTCTACAATAAACCAGCAAGAATGGCACTTTCACTGAGTTAAGATTTCCTTCTGACTAATCCTTTTTCAAGCTCCTCTCGGAAAGTTCCACCACTATAAGAATCTGCACCAAGCCAATCAGCGTGTAAATATTTGATGAAAGTGGGAATTGGCAGAAGTATGTGCATTGAGCCATTTGAAAGAGGTTCTAACTTAGCTTGAACTTGCTGATCATATCTGAAGGATAAAGTAGGCATCAGGAATGTGATTTACCTGCCTTTGCTGGCTGATGCCGTAACCTACAATTTATCTGTCACAGAATAAAGATTTGATTATGGGAGAATTCAGCTCCTCAGCTTTGCAGTCCCACAGAAAATGAAAAGGATGAACAAGATGCATGACACAAGCAGCAGAGTGCTGGAACATCTGACTAAATAAGCAAAATGGCACATGGGCTTGGATTAAGGAAAATGATTTTAAATGAACATCTTGATCTTGTTCCAAACAAGATTAAAACCATCCAAACACCAATATTTAAGAACATATGAAGAAATTAAATAATAGTCCATGATAATAAGAAAAGCACACATTGGGCAGAGTTTGTTATGAAATTTAAAACAACTCCTCAGTAAAATTTGACTTCCACTTTCACAAAATGTTCCGTTTCTTTTCTGTGAACTTCAGCAAAACTTAAATATAATTTAGATAACTTGATTGAAGGGGAAGTCTCGCTCTATGTTCAAAGGAATTAAATTGAACAGTTTCTACTCATGTGGCTAAAAGTCCCTTATGGAGCAACTTCCAAATTTTGACCAAAGTGTCTTGCTGAGTAGCTATTCGCATTGTTCAACCATTGCCTGCCTTCATTCAAAAACCAGAACTACCATCTGGTCAGCACCCTGGAAGTGACAAAGGAATCTGCAAATCAGAGTATGGGCTTGTGTATACCAATCATCAGATTGACATACTAAAATTATGAGCAAGAATGAGGAAGCCAGCATTAGTCTACTCAAATGGTGGAGTAAATCTCTTAAGGGCACTGGTGACTGCAATGGCAGCCTTAATACTGCGCCTGAGAATACAGAAGATGAGGTTATAATAGATATGATGCCATGTATGGCACATTTGCACATCAAAACGCAATAATTATTTCACACCATACATAAAATTGATAGATAAAGTCTGCCTTTATAGAAAGAAAAGGTCCAATATCACATTAAGTGAATGAAATGAAACTCCGCCTCAATTTTGTATCAGCTCAGGCCTTAACTGGATTTCTAACACATGGAGATTTAAGTAAACAGTACACCAATGGATCACCGAGAAAGAGGAAGCTGCGACCTTTTGGGTTGGACAGTATTTTTATTGGTTGATGGAGGGGATTGCTAGCTGGGCCAGCATTTATTAAAAGTCAACCTCCTTGCTGTGGATCTGAAGCCACAGGTAGGAAAACCAGGTAAAGATGATGTATTTCCTTTCCTAAAGGACATTAGGGAACCAGATGGGTTATTGAAGACAGTTGATAATGGTTTCATCATTCGACTTGACTGCACGTTTTTGCTGAATTCAAATGTCATCATCTGCTGTGGTGGGATTTGAACCTGGATCCCCAGAGCATTACCCTGTTTCTCTGGATGATTAGCCCAATGAAAATACCATTATGCCATTGCCTCCCCACTGTAAACTGACCTGTCCTCTCAGGCAGGAATAGAAGATTGCAAGGCACCATTCCAGTTCTCCTGGTATCCTGACCAATATTTATCCCTCAGCCAACATGGTTAAAAGAGATGATACAGTCAATTCATTGCTGCTTCTGAGAGCTTGCTGATCCATTTTCTACAACAATGACTACTTTTCAAAAAGTGTTTTCCATGGGCTGCAAAATGTTTGGGGACATTGTAGTGGTGAAAGATGCCATATGCATGAAAATCTTTCTTTATTCTCTAAACAATAAGGTGCAACACAACATACAAAGCCAAATCACCTCCTTCTGCACCATAACAATTCTATCATATTCATCTACTTATTAATGGGTCAAGTGCATAACTGGAAAACATAAAACCAAAAACTAATCAGTTGGACAGTTTTAATCAGGAGTTAACAAAATCATACCTTGCACTGATTGGCCTGCTTTTAGAATAGAATCATAGAATCTCTACTGTGAAGAAGGAGACCATTCAGCCTATTAAGCCTGCACTAACAACAATCCCACCCAGACCCTATCCCTGTAACCCTACATCTTTACCCTACTAATCACCATGACACTAAGGGGCAATTCAGCATGGCCAATCCACCTAACACACACATCATTGGCCTTTCAAGTAATAATTAATTAAAATATCCAAATTCACTTCACAACCCACTTCTGACTCAGCTTAAAGGGATTATTTTGCAATTAAATTTTGTTATTAATCTGTACTGCTAATAACTAGAACTACTTTTCACTGATCTACCTGGTTTGAGACTCTGATTCATTCTTAAGTCAGGTAGTATTTATTCTTGTTGAACCAATACTTTCCCCATCACATTTAAGCTCATTGCAATGGGAACTTGGTAGAAATCTTAACAGAGAGCTACTGCACCTAAAGTGGTTCCAACTGTGACTTCCAGTCACAATTCACACTGGAAACTTCTCTTAAAGCTGGCTGCAGTATAGAAATCTGGGCCTTGATCTGACAGCCGTTGCCACACTTACAAGTTACAGTAATCGTTTTCGCTTTCTCTGAAACTCAGTAAAGTGCAGTGGTGCTGAATTGTGGTAAATGTAAGAATAGCAAACAGTAGGGGGCCAGTAAAGCCTGGCTAGTGAATGATAGTGTCCTTCTTTAGCCTTATGACTCTATTGCTTCCTGTGAAATCAGGAACTGCTTTGGAGTTAGTGGAATTGGTAGTAATACTGATCCCACTGAAGCTCAACACCTGTCTATAGCTGACCACCATTTGTAGTGAACGCAAAAATATAACTTGGACAATAAGAACGGATCATTTCAGTTCTTCTTATGATCCAAGGTCATGTTCAGTCACAGTGATAGATCAGCATGGCATCAGTAAGAGCATCAGAATACTGCCAATCATCATAGAATCAAGGATAGAGAGCAGTGTGGCCTGTTATACTGTCAATTACAGGCTTCTCCACAAGGCAATCTTTCTAATCCTCACATTTTTCTCATATCTTTTTGAATTTCCTTCTTCAAGTATTATCTAATTTCCTTGTCAATGTGGTGATTCACTCTGTGTTAATAGATCACTGATGGTTAAAGCTTCCCTTATCATCCAGCAAGTGAAATAAATGCTTTTACTCTTTCCCTTTTATTTTCTAGTGTTAAAACTAACCTCCCCTTATTACCGATTTATGACCAATGGAAAAAATCTTTATTATTTAACATCTCAAATCCTTTCATTGTTTGAAACCTTTCCTTTCCATCCACTTCTTCACCTTCACTGTTGCACAGAATGCAGCCCAAGTTTTTACAGCCTCTCATATCCATGTTATCATTCTCAGAATAGTTACCTAAGTAACATCAGTCACTGAACTAATTTGTGAAGTACCCTGAAGATATTCCTAGGAGATACGATGAAGCTCAACAGAAGCAGAAATTTATCTTCTATTCATATGTCCAATATCTTTTCTCGAAAGGCGAATCTAAAACTCATACATAATCACAAATGGCCCATAGAAATTCATCACCACCTTCTTCCTTTGCGCTAAACGACTTGAACAAAAACCTCGAATCCCACTTGCTCTTTTATCCTTACTCCTGTGTTTTTAAAAATCGTTGACAATAATTTTTGCCTTCACAGCTTGGTCGATTAACAGGCAGAATGAGTCATCTGGCTGACTTTCATTTCTGTTAAAATCCTTTAAGAGTTTAAATGAAGTACAACCTGACCTTTAGCAATCTATGTTGTATGTCCCTCATTTCTAAGTGTTCACCAATGTTATCCCTAATTGTGCTCTCTGGTAGGGTTCATATTATCACTGGAATTCTGCCTGGTCTGTAATGCCCTCACATTTTCCTTTCCTTGCCAAAATCGTGTCAATTTCTGAATTCAAAGAATTTTGAAAAATGATGGTTAGTCCCTCTACACTACAAAGAATGAAGCTTCAGATACATTAACAAAATAAAACAGTTGCTCTTTTAAAACCTGTGCTGCTACTTCTATAAGATTATGAATGGAATTTATATAGCGAGAGGACTCTTTGTAATGTTACGAATCAGAAACAATGGCAATCAAGATATTTGTGATGGATCAGTTATAACACAGTATTAAATGTTGCTGTGACATCCTTTAGTAATATATGAAGGAATTTTCAACAACAACTTGTATTTATATTGACTTTCATTTCACTAGAAAAACATCCAGGAACATCAAACGAAATGTGACACGAAGCCACAAAAGGCATTATTAGGACAAGTAAACAAACACTTGCTCAAACAGGTATATTTCAAAAAGCATCTTTAACTCGCTCTCTTCCTTCATTTTATTCTTTAGACATGGGTATTACTGGCTGGCCAATTACCCACCCCTTGAACGGAATGGCTTGCTAGGCCATTTCAGAGGGCATTTGAGAGTCAACACATTGCTGTGGCTCTGGAGTCACGTGGGTCAGACCAGGTAAAGATGGCAGATTTCCTTCTCTGAAGCACATTGATGAACCAGACAGGTTTTCCTTACAATCGACAATGGTTTCATGGTTATCAGTACATTCTTAATTCCAGACTTTTTTTTACTGAATTCAAATTTCACCATCCGCCATGATAGAATTCAAACATTAGCTGAGTTTCTGGATTAAAAGCTGGTGATAATATCACTTGGTCATCACCTCCCTCCTTTAAGAGGCCCTAAGCTCTGGAGTTTATGGAAAAAAAATTCCTAGGCAATTGAATTCAGTGCTGTCTGTCCTGGGTGATTAAAACAAGGGAAATTCACAAGGCCAGGCTTGGAAGAATGCAGAGATATTGGAGGGTTGTGGACCTGAAGGAGATTACAGAGATAGGGACAGGTGGTGACATGGAAACATTTGAAATCAAGGATAAGGACTATTAAAGTGAACTGGGAACTCATGAAGAACAGCAAGTATAGAATAAATGAATGATACAAGGTAGGGTAAAGGTAACAAAGTTCCGATTGATGGAGGAAGGAGAGGGATTGGCCAAGAGTGCAATGGAATAGTTAAATCTCAATATGGTAAAGTCATGGATGAAAGTTTCAGCAATTGAGAAGGTGATGCAGGGGTAGAAAGAGACAATTTTAAAGAGATGCAAGCAGCATGTTTTTGTGATGGAACAGATAAGGAGTCAGAACCTCATTGCAGGGTCAAAAATGATTCCCAGTGTCATGTTAGGTCTGCATAGTACGGGACAGTTTCTGAGCAGGCAACAGAGTTTGTGGTGGGAATCAAAGGCTGGGGTTTTCCCACCATAAATCAATGGATATTTTGCTGGGGTCATCAAAGTTTCTGTCCTGCCTGTGACAGGTCCCACCTGGTATTCCCAATAATTTTGGTCAAAAATGTTGGTCTTCCCAATATTTCATTGGAAGAAGGTTCTTCTCGTCCAATACTGGATGATAGGCAGATCAGAATATGACAAATCAGAGATAATAGTGGTTAGATAAAGCTGAGTCTCATCAATATACATATGAAACACTTTGGGAGAGGTGGGGATTGTAGTGGGCAGGGGGCAGGCTATGCAAAGGTCTGTTGATCTCTGGTGGGAATGATGTTGTGATTGGGCCAGCATGTCAATGGGAAATAGAAGGGTGCCAAGGATGAATCCAGATATAAAAATGCAGGAAGAGAGGAGGAAACATTGCAGGCAATTCTCTGGCTGTGATTGGCTAGGTAGGAATGAAACCACACAAGTATAGTCCATGAATGAGAGGCATTGGAGGAGGATGGGATGCAGTCAACCATCTTAAGCATTGCAGACAGTCAAAAAGCATGAAAAGGGATAGCTTACCTTTGTAACAGTCACATAGGATATCATCTGTGACTTTGAAATGAGTTGGTTCAGGGCAATAAGCTAATTAGAGGAAGTCTCAGAAAAGATGGGCATAAATTTGGAAGCCATTTCCCAGGATGGCAACACATTCAAAGACTGGGGAGGAGGTTGGAAATGATTCAGTAGCAAACAAGTATCAGAGTAGCCAAGAGTGTTCCTTTTAGAGAAAGGTGTGATGACTACAAATTAAGAGAGGGGAACAGCACCCAAGGACTAGATCAAGACCAAGGAGGCCAATTACAAACTTTCCTTCATCAATAAATATATGTGTTGTTGCGTTTCTAAGAGTGGTGACTATAATCATCTCAAAATAAAACCTATTGGTATCCAGGCAGTGGGCTTATTTTTTCAATACAACTTTCAATCATTTTTCACAGATTTTGGGTCACACATTTGAGTCCTTTGGATATCATTACAGCATCAGATTGAGTGTGCTACTTGGCATTAGGCAGTTCAAAGATCAAAGATTGGGTAAAGTACCTGGCTATCTATCATGCAGCGATGTAACTTGCAATTAAACCAAAGAATAAATCAAACAAATGTCCTCAGAATCACAGAAGGATGTATAATTGTCATTCATGGTTTTATTTTCGCCAGTTTGTTTTAGGTAAAGTATCAATAAATCAGTAGCAATTATGTTTCAAAGAAAACCCATTTTATTCCACTGCTGGTTTCAATGGTGCTTGCATCCATCCTGTACAGAAATAAAATGGCTGCCATAAATGGATGGGTGCTTTCCTCAAGTACCGTACAGGTCACAATGTTACAACAATTACAGATAATAGCACAGTCCCAGCATGTAGTCATCCTGAATTCCTGGGAGGGAGTTTATCCTGAATTTCCCAGGATTGGAGTTTATCCTGAATTCCCTGGGAGGGAATTTATCCTGAATTTCCCAAGGAGTAAATTATTCCTGAATTCCCAGGAGATGGCGTTTATCCTAAATTCCCCAGGGATGAAGTTTATCCTTAATTTCGTAGGGATGAAGTTTATCCTTAATTTCCTGGGGGTGGAGTTTATCCTGAATTTCCCAGGATTGGAGTTTATCCTGAATTTTCCAGGTGTGGGTTTATCCTGAATTTCTCAGTATGGAATTTATCCTGAATTTCCCAGGGATGGTTTCCATCCTGAATTTCTTGGGCTGGAGTTTATCCTGAAATTTTTCAGGGGTAAAGTTTATCCTAAATTTTTGAGGGCTGGAGTTTATCCTGAATTTTCCAGGGTGGAGTTTATCTTGAATTTCCCAGGGATGGAGCTTACCCTGAGTTTCCCAGGGATGGACTTTATCCTGAGTTTCCCAGAGATGGAGTTTATCCTGAATTCCTCATGGAATTTATCTTGAATTTCCCAGAGGTGGAGTTAATATTGTATTTCTGCATCTGCTCAGAGGTAGGATTCTGACTTCTGAGTTAGAAGATGATAGGTTTGCACTCACAGCCCTGGTGAATGGAGTAGTGACATCCTATCAAGGAATCCCGGGTTGATATTCAACAATGTTCTTGTGTCCTGTGACAATGGAAGGGCTCTCCTCATTGTAAGACTTGGAAGCCAAACTGGCCTTCACATACTTGAATGAAATCCAGCAGTCAATGGAAGTGGGGTGGCAAACACTAATCACAAATGGCTGGTTCTGTTTGGTCAGGCTAACACTGAACACTCTCAGCATGATCTGCTGGATGTAATGATAATGGCAAATGGTAAGCACTACTGCCTCACAGTGCCATGAACCTGGATTCAATTCTGGCCTCAGATCACTATCTGTGTGGAGTTTGCACATTCTTCCCGTGTCTGCGTGGGTTTCCTCCCACAGTCCAAAGACATGCATGTTAGGTTGATTGGCCATGCTAAATTGCCCCTTTGTTTCAGGGGGATTAGGAGGGTGAATGTGTGGGTGGGGCCTGGGTTATTGTCAGTGTGGGCTCGATGGGCCAGGTGGTGTCCTACTGCACTGTAGACTGTATGAAGTCTATGACAGTTACAGAAATGTGCGGCCTTCAGGGCCACAAATGTGTGGAAGAGTGTACATCACTGCTAACTGGTATTCATTTTACATTTTAATATATTTTACAATGAAATGCACTTCTAACTATTAGAAAATCTTGGTACGGTAGAAATGATTTGATAATTTACAATCATACCACAACCAAGCAGCATTCTTGAAACCAACATGTTCAAAGTTACATAGAACTGGCTCACTGCTGCATACATTAACTTATTACTTTAACTGAAACACAATCATGAAAGAAAACTAACAATGTGTGGCCAACATCCAAAACCCCTGGGCCTGAGCATGTCCTTTGTAGACCACATCCTTTGTCATGATCAACCACTAGCACAAAAAAAGTAACACCTATAGTTAACAGTTTGCTTCAAGCCTTCGTTCACTGTTTTACAAAAATGCACCATAGCAAGGATTGAGTATTTGTGATATAGTTTCTACACACAGCAGAAAGCTGATATTCCAATCCTCATCAAACAAAACCTAATTGTTCAGTGGAGCAGAATGGAGGGGTGAATGTTTCTTTTCTCTGACACTAAGGTGGCGAAACAGCAAAGGCACAAATGGAGGCAAACATAATAAGCTGTTTAGCGATACAGTGGCACAATCATTAGCACTGCTGCCTCACAGCGTCGGGAACACAGGTTCGATTCATGACTTGGGTCACTGTGGGTGTGAAATCTGCACGTTCTCCACATGTTTGTGTGGATTTACTCTATTTATTCCAAAAGACATGCTGGTTTGGTGCATTGACCATGCTAAATTCTCCCTCAGCGTGCTCGAACAGGCGTTGGTGACTGGGGGGTTTTCACAGTAACTTCATTGCAGTGTTAATATTTGTGACACTAATAAATAACTTTATTCTATTTAAAATGTTAAACTAGACTTGCCCTCAAGTAGTTGCTGAAACCTCAGAAATAAAACATTACATTTTCCAGCCTAAATGAGCAAACTGGCAAATTAAAACTGAAAAATAACTCCTCTCATTGTTCACCCAATTTACACCCTACACAATCTTCAGCTAGGCCTCAAAATGGGCCTTCACACCTGCTTCCATTATAGAGCCTAATTCCCTTTGCCAGTTGTGGGATTCTGCTTGTAATTGACAATGAAAGGATGGAGTGCTGAGGCCTTGAGTAGGTTATTGCAAGTTGTTTCAAACCAGGAATTTCTCAGGTGGACAAATTGAATCCCTCGATGCTGACCTTTCGCTTCCCTTCCTCTCCATTCCAGCATGTTCTCAATGAGGCAAATGGCTTGCTTCTGCCATGACTCTCCAACCTACCAGCACTAGCTGGGCTTTGGATTTTCAGCCTGCTCCAATCGGTCAGACTCTCACCTGTGGTATGTAGTTGAGATCCAATGGTGAAAATCAGAATCTCGCAGTAGATATGGGGTATAATAGAAAGCCTGCCCATTTTAGGCAAAAGTTTAAAATTATTCCCTTTGTTTCCTCATGGTTTCTGAAAAGTCATCTCCCTTGTATGTGACCACCTCAAAGCAATGAGCGGTTTTTTTGCTGATCTTCAAACAAATGGCACTAAAAAGATTACATTTCCCTCAACAAAAAAAAAATCCAGTTCTCTCCCATAGTCCAAAGATGTGCGGGTTAGGTTGATTGGCCATGCTAAGAAATTGCTCCTTAGTGCCCAGGGATGCATAGGTTAGAGGGATTAGTGAGTGTAATATGTAGAGACATCGGGGTAGGGCCTGGGTGGGATTGTGTTCGGTGCAGACTCAATGGACCAAAGAGCCTCCTTCTACACTGTCGGGGTTCTATGATTCTATGATTTTAATTCTCTCGCTAACTATTTCCCTGTATTTGAATTTGTGTTGTGAGATGTTTGGAACTGCCAATTTGAGGATTCTTATTAAAAGGTGAACTTAATTTTCATAGACTCACTGCCCTCAATGCAGTTAATACTCAGCACTGCAACATTTACAACCACATACAAAGAAAGGGCTGATGAACAAAGTTTAGAAATCGATTCTGTTTTATATCTGTACCCTGGAACCCTATACAAAACCATAACAAACTGGCAACAAATTTTAAATGTACTGCGGATGGTTAGACTGTTTCTACGAAATTATGTTTGTCACATTGTAGCTAATAATAAATCATTCTTGTTAGGCACACACAGAGTCATAAACCACCTTCACTTTGAGCCATTGTGCTCAAGCCTCTGAGGTATGCAGATCAGTAGGGGTTAAGGTTCCACTTCCAAGTCTGTGTTGAGTTAATTGATTCCAGCTAGCAACCACAGTAAGGTCAACACATTTGGCAACAATACCTGGATTAGAAAAGGGCAAACTGACCAGGTTTCCTGTTCCTGAGTTCCATTTGGCACAATCAATATCACAACTCCTACAACTAATGTACATGTGTAGATGTCAAGTAGATATCACCCTCAAGTAAATTTCTAGCTAATGTTTCTCTTTTTCTGTAAATGATCCCTTGGGCAAGTTACCATGCACCCGGCTGTCCTCAATGTAGGTATTAATGCATGGGAGGGGTAGAAACAAATTGGCTCTGCACTCACATTCACCTGCTATTATCAGGAGAGGATATTAATTGTAAGCAATAATTACTCCAGATGTTCCCTGTACAACTGAAACATAATCTTCTGAATTTTTGTGATCAATTCCACTCACAATAAGCAATGAAATTCTATT
This sequence comes from Sphyrna mokarran, assembly GCA_024679065.1. Lineage (NCBI taxonomy): Eukaryota > Metazoa > Chordata > Chondrichthyes > Carcharhiniformes > Carcharhinidae > Sphyrna > Sphyrna mokarran. The sequence goes on from JAGIQG010000009.1 coordinate 62,289,847, forward strand.
AGCTTCCATAACTTTTTGCTGCACCGATGTACAAGCCTTTTGTAATTCAGGCTCTGAGATACCCAGATTCCTCTGTACCTCAGAACTCTATAACCTGTCACCACTTAGATAATAAACTAATTTTTTATTCTTCCTCCCAAAATAGACATTTCACATTTGCCAGATTTTTGCCCATTCACAGCCTCTCCATGTCCTTTGTAGCTTTATGTCCTCACAATTCACTTTCCTACCAATCTTTGTTTGTCAGCCAATTTAGTAACTGTACTTCATCCTGTTCCTTCATAACTGTTCCTTCATCCAAAGCATATATATGTATATAAATTATAAAATGCTGATCCCTGTGGCACACCACTCACCACACCCTGCCAACCAGATAAAGACCCATTTCCTGTTAACTGGCCAATCTTTAATCGATGCCAATGTGTTGCCCCCTGCACGATGAGCTTTTATTTTACCTTTGGCACCTTGTCAAATATAAGTACATTACATCACTTCTGGAAATATAAGTACATTACATCACTTTATCCACAATGCATGTGACTCTTTCAAAGAACTCCAATAAATTCCTTAAACATGATTTCCTTTTCACAAAACCATGTTGACTCTGCCTGACAGCCTTGAAGTTTTCCAAGTATCACGTAATTTCTTTAATAATGGCTTCTAACATTTTCCCCATGCCAGATGTTAGGTTAACAGGCCAATAGTTTCCTGCTTTCTGTCTTCCTCTCTTCTTGAATTAAGGAATTACATTTGGTCTTTTCCAATCTAATGGAGTCTTCTCAAATCTAGGGAATTTTGCAAAGTGCATCACCATTTCATTAGACACATCTTTCATGACCTTAGGGTGAAATCCATCAGGACCCGAGGATTTGGAGCCAGAATGTCCCATTTGAGGAAACATTGATTGTCTTGTTGCGCCTCGATTTCTACCAATGGACAATGAAATGCACCAATTGCACATACACTGAAATCATAAATCACAACTTCCCAAAAGAGTTCTGAAAATAAATAGAATAAGGAACTATTTCGAAAAAGTTGCAAGATCCAGATAAAATAAGTAAATCTGGTTGACTATAAATTCACTTTTAAACATTTTGTAATTTTTACTGTCTGTAACTCAAGCAGGAACAGCACATGTAATGCAACTCCTGCATCTTTATCAACTACCTTGTGCAATGCACCAGCTTTTAGTACAGAATGCAAATCCTGATGTACCAAGACTCCCTTATGACTAAACTGTTACAGTGCCATACTTCTCTTCCCTACAACATTGCTGGTTAACCATGTTACAGTTTACTCATAAAACTAAGGACTAAGCTACAAGATTAAACACGAGGGAGGAGAAGTGAGCCCAATTTCTTTCACGTAGGCCATGTTTGAGTGTGTGGCTTGCATCAGGTAATGTAGCAAACAGCTGCGGCACCACCGACTATTCATACAAAACTGGTTAAGAGGTCAAATGGCAGATGGGGAAGGGAAGAGGTAAAAGTGATCCAGGAAAAGAAACTGAAGCAATTAGATTGAAAAGAATTCCTATTGTTAACTTTAAAACTGACAGCTGGGTAGAAAGAGCTAAGAGATCTGCAGCAGGGCTTTGAGTGAATGATCTGCTATCTTAAGTTAATTTGCCTAATGTATAATATCAAATCATGCCCAAGTATCCTCTTATTAGAATTTATCTTATTAGAATTTAACTTAAACAGTACTTAAAAGGCAGAAAACCATCATGAACAATCGGAGCCCTAGAGAAAGTTCAAAACCTATACCATATCTTCCTTAACTATATCAGTTTGAGTTTGAGCTCATTTAATCATCATTCATGAACATCAGGCACAGCATGTTTAGAAACCTACTATCAGGGAAGCTTTTTAATTTTTAATGTGACTTATTTTTTTGGCCATACCATTTATTCAAAGGAACCGAAAATACTGAGTAGATCTTGGAGTGAAAGAATTTAAAATTTTTAAGCATCAGAAGAATGATTTTCTTTCTAGCTGTGCCTGAATCTCTGGTTGTAATAATGAAAGATCACTCTCCTTCAGCAAGTACAATTGGACGCTGCCCACATTTGAGAGTTGGGGCTGTGGCCATATTTGTGGGCAGTGCTTGGTGCTTGGATATAAAAGATCAAGAGGACTTGGTCATACTGTAGCTATGCGTGTGATTCACTCACTCCCTATATTCTGCCATCTTTTAATCCACCAAATTTGTTTGCGCAGAGATGACATGACTGTCTGGACACAACTGAAAAAGAAGCTTTTAGCCTTGATGTTTATTAAGCAACAGTTTGGCAGCAACAATGTTTTCCATAAAATCTGCATTGTTTTTCACATTAATGTTATATTTTTAGATATGTGTGTTGTGGGGCCTTTCAAAATGAATTTATGATACCCTCAACCATCACATTCTTTGCCCTCACTTAAGGCAGCTACTGAAGTATTAAGAAAGCCCTTATGTACTTACAGTCTGGAAACAACAAACGTGATCATATTTACAAGTTACAAATAAAGAAGTAAGAAATGTGCAGGGATTCTTTGCTAAAGGGTGTTAAGCATGTGAGATAGACAACCGGTGGACAGGGCAAGGATTCAGAGTTTTTTGGGAAGGACCAAGCAAATGCTGTCATTCAATGGGCTGAAGGAACTGAAAGTTACTACCTCCTGAAACTGAATGACTTTCATGTTTGGAGAATGGCACAGAATGAAACTTGCAAGAGGCCTTCTATATTTGCCATCATGTTGTAGGAAAGAGAAGTATTACATCATAATAGTTTAGTCATAAGGGAATTTTAGTACAGAAAGATTTGTATCCTGTACCAAACTCTCAATTTATATTGAAGACCATTTGATATTTTACCATGGAGAAAATAACAAGCTTCAAGCTATTAATTTAAAATGTTTTTGGTGACGGCTTCATTGTTATTGAGTAAAGGCCCACTAAACATGAACTTATACAAGTTATGATCAACTTATACTTATGATCAAGTGGATAACTGAATGCAAAATTGAAGTTGAATCTAATATTAATGAATCTTTTTAATTTTATATTTATATTTTAACACTTCAATGACTACTGCGTCAGCACAACATAGCAACTTATCCCAGTTTTGTCTTTATTTTTATGGCACACTACCTGGTACACAAAAAACTGGAGTATGAACATCATTTCAACTGCATTCTAACTTTAAATAGAATTTTAATGCAGCAGTATAATACCCATTGAATGAGTATTTTAAGGCAGATCATGGGATTGTCATTGAATTTTCTTTAAATTTCACACTATGTTATCTGCCAGTTTGTAACACATGGCTCGCAATGTGATTTCTATTTACCATTTTGAATAGTAGTCTTTTACAGTCCAGATAAGTTACAATAGAAAGAGAGTAACAGGAATATTATAGCAGAGTCAATGTGGCTGCTGGTGGATTAGAATGTAGTTGACTCTTAAATGCCCCCTCAAGGTCAATTACAGACGAGCAATAAATGTTGACCCAGTCAATGACAAACAGGTCCCATGAACGAATGAGAAAAAAAACAAAATTAAGGGATTCAAATAGTTTCAGAAAATGTAAAAGTGAGTGACAGTTTGTTTCTCAGTTATACCCTAAGACTGTATTACTGCAAAGAGTTTCTCACATTACATGAATTTTGAAATCAGAGCAACTAAGTTAATTTAGTTAACTAAGTAGAGCAGTATAAGAATATGATCTGCTTAAATTCTTTCTGGAGTCAGGAATCATTTTCCAAAGTTTGTTACCCACCAGTTGAGGAAGGCAACACACAAAGCTGCATTATCAAGAGAATTAAATGAACACGCTGGGCTCCTTCCACCCCCATCCAGCAATCCCCCCCCCCACACACACACACACACACACAAACACACAAACACACTCCATCCCTTCACCTCCAATCAGTATGTGCGCACATTGGCTAGTTTTGATAGTGCATCTGATGCCAAATCTTAGATGATAGCAGGTTACTTAAGAATTTCAATGCCAGAAATCCTATTTTTTTTATATGATATATTGATGTTACACTTCTAATCATGATCATGCATTCACTGTATTAAGCCAGTATCAGTGATGCATTCAATCTCATTGAATATTGGAGCAGATTTGAGGGGCTGAAAGGCCTTCTCCAATTCATAACGTCATAAAAATCCATCAGATTACGTTTTTCTTACCCCTCCCCTCCTCGCTCTCACGATTGTGGAAATATTTGTGAGACTCCATTGTATTTCTGATTGACTGAAGCTGAAACCCCAAGTTGCCTGCCACAGCTGGGAGGGTACAAGGACGTCATCATCCAGTAGACTCAAAAACCACACCTATTGCTTCAGTAAATCTTGCACCTAATACAGCAACTAAACTTGCCAAAGCTGAACCTGCAGCCACAGACCAACCAACCACTTGCATTTGTGGACACAAAAACCCTTACACAGACAAACCTTTAAGCTGGTTTTGGCTTCCAACAACAAAATTCTAATATGTTGCAACTTTTTATCCCTCTGAACACCACAAATTACAAATATTCATCTTCCAAAGCTCTCAGCACATAATCTTGACTGACACTGCAGCGCAATACTGAGAGAGCACTGGACCTCAGAGGTGCCATTCTTTGAGTGAGAGATTAAAACAAGATCCTATTTCTCCTCATGGGTAAATATACAAAAGATCCTACAGCACAATTTGAAAAAGCAAAGAGGAGCTGTCCCTACTATCCTTGCCAATAACAACCAAAATCAATAAAATATATTTTCCAGTCATTTATTTCATTGCAATTTATGGGTCCTTGCTTTATGCAATTGCCTTGTGTTTCTTGCATTACAACAGTGATTACACTCCAAAAGTACTTCACTAGATGTAAAGCCCTTTGGGATATCCTGAGGTTCTTACTTTTATCCTTTGCTTTGGTCCATAACTATAAATTGGCACATTGGGAATTGATTCAATTTGACATAATTTGATGCCTACTTCCCTATTACCTGCAAAATATGGACACTAATGATGCTATTAAAAAACTAAGTGCAGTTGGCCCCACAAAATACAGGTTTACTATTGCAACTAGCTGTATTCATTGGGTACAAAGCATTTTGGGATATCCTAAGGCTATATAAATGTAAGTCTTTTATCTTTCTTTTGGTTGTTGGGAATGATCAATCTAAGAAGGATCAATATAGGTGCTCAATAAGTGATAATTTATACAACAAAATAATTTTTGAGTCACTGTCTGCATTAAACAACTCCAATGACAATCGATACTAAGTTATTACAAGCAGTACTAAAACACAGTGGTTACTGCCAAAAACTAATGCGTCACCGCATGTACTCTGACTAGGATTTAGAGGGATGGTGGTAACATTCTTTATATTAAGTTTTCTACTTACAAAAATAGTTTGGTTGTTCATATGGAATCGAATGAAATGTTGTTTGTAACATGGTTCCCATTTATTTTGTAATGCATAAAATGACGAAATGAAGAAACACTTTTTTGGGACCTTTAGTTCCACTTTTTAAAGACCATGAAAGGTTTAGAGGGATCTGGGCTAAATGGAAACAAGTGGGGTTAGCTTACATTGGCAATTTGGTCAGCATGGACCAGTTTGGGCCGAAGGCCTTGTCTCCATGCTGTAGATTCTGTGATTCTATGAAACCATTTAGCATTCAAAGTTATCAAAGCCATTTTACATGGGAATTGGGTTTAAAAAAGCTTATTCCAAAACAGTACCACCTGAGGTACACATAGCAGCAGAGATAAGGTAAGACTCGGTTCATTGAAACATTCTTTCCCTCTTCCATCAAAAACCTCCTAAAAATTATTTGTTTTAGCCATATTTTCACGGCCTCATATTTGCTCCCCTCTTTTCTCCATTCCCTCTCCAAAGTCCTCTGCTTTGGAAAGCATTGTTCATGCTTCTGTTCATACAATTCACAATGGAAATATAGGTAGTCCTAATGTGTGAGCTGGTGGTCTTCATGGACAGAAAAAGTTGGACACTAATAACCCAATTAGAAAGTTAAGCACACTTGGCCCACAAAATACAGGTTTACCATTGCAATTAGCTGTACTCATCGTGTACAAAATATTTTGGGGCATCCTCAAGCTTTATAAATGCAAGTCTTTTCTCCTTCATTTGGTTGTTAGGAATGATCAGTCGAAAAAAGATTAATTTTAATTCTCCAATAGATGGTAATTTGTACAACAAAATCATTTTTGAGTCACTGCCTGCATTAAACAACTCCACTGACAACAGATCCCCATTTATTCATTTTTTTTTTTGTTGCACCAACGTCTTCATTCTGTAAAGTTCAGAAATGTAATTCAAAAATTCTGAAATGCTCTTCCAACTCATAACTGAAACCAATATACTGTGTTTGATCACGGTTAAAGCACAGAATGGAGACCAGACATCAAACCCAATACGTTGTACATGGTATGAGCAATAACGATCATGAAAAGTCCCCAATACAGAAGGTACAATTCAAGGAAGATGGGCGTTTACCAGAACAATTAAACCGAGATTAGGAAAGGAGCAGATAGCATCAGAAGCAAATAACAGAACTAAACAATCATTGCAAATATTCTACAGGCATGCAAAATTCTGCATCTGTCTCTAACTTTTATCTATCAATGGTGCCCATCCGCTCTAACAAAGGTAGCATAAATTCCTGAGACTTGTAAGGAGAAATGTACTCCACTTTAATGAAACTATTGGTTCAGTCTTGGAACATGTTGTCAATTAAGCATGAAATAATGCAGAAAATTCTGCACAATTAGACAGCAGACACAGAACAAAGCACCCAAAAGAATACATCAGAGATTTGGATTCGACATGGTTATTGGGAAAAAAACCATGATTACAGAAATGACAAGATCCAATACTATCTTTATTAAAGTTAAAAATTCAAAATTGATTAACGAAACCAATGAAACATTGATCTCTTGATTCCATGGCCAAAACTGTTCTATAAGATATAACAGCCACCCAAATAGAATCCAAAATACAATGTCTTACATCTTTCTTTTCGCGCCATCTTTATCTGCACTGTTATAAGTCTCCAACACAACATTACATTGACTAATGTATTTGAAAAATCAAACTTTTCTAACTTCATTGAAGTGTGAATGTAAGCCCACTTGAGACTAATAAAGTTATCTTTCTTATTAAATGTAAAGGGTACTTAAATACCAAGACAATTTATCAGCCAAAATTGAAATTTACACTCATGTCAGGTATTCCTTAGGAACAAACAAAACATCCAATAGGCTGTATTTTAGCAAGGGGCAAATTCTCATCATAGTAAAAAAATTCACCCTATTCTCAACAGTGAATGGGAAAACCAATGATTTAACAAAATGTTATGCTCACCCCTCCAACACACACACACACACACACACACAATTATTTCTGTAAACTAAAGATTTTTTTAACTACCAGGGAATTTCGTAGAAATTTGCGATATTCGGATTTATTTACAAGATTAAATTCGTCCTATCACATTATCTATTATTTCCTTTAATTAGCCGGAATGAGGGACCGTTCAGTGCCTCTGTTCTTGTATATTAAAAATACTGTAAAGCAAAATCATTGTGTGGCCACTGTTCTCACAACTCATCCCTATCATTTACAAATATAACATCCAAACGATCTGAATGATTGAGCTAAACATATTTCAGAGAATGAAGCACGTAAGTCAGTTTATTTTACCTTGGGCGTCAACAGTTGCACCCAATAGTGCAGCGGCAAGAGCCAAGTATTTCAGCCAGGAAAACTTGCTCATGTTTTAATTCTGCTGGTGGTCGGCAGTAGTTAAACACCATGCGTCCTGTCGAGAAATAATACAACTATTATTCGGTGGGATGGTCAAAATAAAGAACAAAAACTTGATAACTCTCTCTAAAGTTTGAACTAACGCGTCTTTAGTAGGGGCGCGTACGTTTTGCCTTGCTTGATGTTCGATGAGTACAACTTCCTCCAACTTTAGCAGAACCCTAAACCACTTGTCCTGATATGCAAGTGATGTAAGTCACAGCTCCCCATCGCTCTCTCTATAGGTTCTCAGCAATGCCTCCAGGAAGTCACTGGCTTCAGCACAACTGCATTGCATCGAAACTCCCCCCCCCCCTCCAAAAAAAGCTCCAATACTGCGAAGCTGACATCTCTGTGTAACGAGTAATGTATATATGTGTACGTGAATTCTGGATTCACATCTAGAGGCCCGGGAACCAGCGTGAGAATTAGAAAATTGGGTAGAGGGGACGGGGGGAGGTGGTTCTAAAAGTTAAGTCAGTCTGAACCATATCTTAAATTAAATCTGCATCATGCATCAACTTTCATTCGCCTAGAAGCAGGAGGACTGGATTCTTTAGTTATTTTAGATACCAACCCAGTCAAATGGAGGTGTGATCTGTCAAACAGTAAGGTGCTGTAGCTGGCAAACAGCGAAGTTCCCCTCACCCCACCACTATTCTAATGACGTGAAATCAGAATTGTCAATCTGATATTTCAGGCCGGAAATGTAGCTATTCAGTCAACTGGAAACATGGCAACCCAGAGACAAGTAGTGTCACAATAACGAGCTGCACATTGTAGAGCTGTACTGTGCAGAGCAGTGCTTTGCAGAAGACCGCTGTCTGTCACTGATGGGGTATTCACATGACTGTACAATCATGCAAATATCATTTGTTCTTTCACCTAATATTAACTGGACTTCAGAATATTTATATATATTTCACCCCTGGGGATTAAACACATGTCACGCAACCCAAGAGTTATAAATATGGCCCAATTCCTTTAACTATATCACTTGAGTTTTGCAGATATTTTTAAAATAACAATAAAGCATGTGCACACAAGTGCCCACATTTGAAACAAATGAAAATTGAAAAAAAAAACTTTTGTTGAACATCACATGATGGCATGTTGCTGACAGTTTAGAAATCATAGAAACCCAACAGTACAGAATGAGGCCATTTCTGCCCATCGAATCTGCACCGACCACAATCCCACCCAGGCCCTACCCCCATATCTTTACCCAATAATCCCTCTAACCTACACATCTCAGGACACTAAGGAGCAATTTAAGCTTGGCCAATCAACCTAACGTCTTTGGACTGTGGGAGGAAACCTGAGCACCCAGAGGAAACCTATGCAGACATAAGGAGAATGTGCAAATTCCACATGATGAAGGAACAGCCAGTTCCAAAAGGTAGTGGTGTTTGCTACAAATAAACCTGTTGGACTTTAACCTGGGGTTCTGAGACTTCTTACTGTGCAAGCTTCATACAGACAGTAACCCAAACCGGGAATAGAACCCGGGTCCCTGGAGCTGTGAAGCAGCAGTGCTAACCATTGTGCCACCATGCCACCCTAGGAATTTCTAATGTTCACTCTGGTTCTCCCCAAGATGCTACCTACTGAGCTCTGCCAGCTTTTTATCCTGTTCTTATTTCAGATCTTCAGTACTCTATTTTTGTAGGAGTTTAAGATGAATCAACAAAGCACTAAAATAACAAGTCAACACTCGAATTGGAATTTATTTTTTTCTCTAAGTTTTACTGTTTTTTATTGCCTGCATTGGGAGAAGGACCCACAATCCTAATTGTCAGCCAAACACATTTTTAAAGGTATTTATTTGTGTCACAAGTAAGTTTACCTGAACACTGCAATGAAGTTACTGTGGAAGTCCTCTAGTCACCCCACTCCAGCGCCTGTTCGGGTACACCGAGGGAGAATTTAGCATGGTCAATGCACCTAACAGCATGTCATTCAGACTGTGAGAGGAAAACGGAGCATCCGGAGAAAACCCACCCAGAGACAAGGAGAACATGCAAACTCTGCACAGTGACCCAAGCCGGGAATCAAACCCAGGTCCCTGGTGCTGTGAAGCAGCAGTGCTAACCACTGTGTCACCGTGCTGCCCACATGCCTGAGCCATACTATGCTTGACCTTTAATGCCACAAATTTTGAGTCACTCTATTATGAGCAAGCTTGAAAGCTGAGTAGTCTAGGAGGTTTCACACCACTTTTTTCAACACTATTTCCTTCTCAAGGCAATTAGGGAGGGCAGTAAGTGCTGCCCCTAGGCATTACCCACACTTTAGAAGAGTCTTCATTGTTGTCTGTAGATTGATCCTCACGCACACTTTTCAGAGTATTTGAATTTGAACCATCCAGAAACATGAAGAACATTTGTGCAGATGGCAATATAGTCACAAGGATTAATTTCTAGAATATCATCTCAGCAACTACACAGGGTTAACAAAGCAGTAATTTGAGTGGGCTAATGATCCAGGTTCCTTCTTCAAATTCATTCATGGGACATGGACATCACTGGCATTTATTGCCCATCCTTAATTATCTTTGTACTAAGTGTTTGCTAGAAAAAGTAGACTAGTCAGCCCTTCAAGCTTTCTCTGCCATTCAATATAATCATAGCTAATCTAATTGGAACCTTAACTCCACATTCCCATCTACCCTGGCAACCTGTCCTCTTTTGCCTTTATTTCATTTAAACCACGTTTCTGGGGACCTGGAGTTACATGTAGGCCAAACAGGTAAGAGAAGCAGATTTTCTTCCTTATAGGACATTAATTATGACAATTTATGACAGACTTATGACAATCATCATTATACGTTTAATTCCACATCTTTATTGAACTCAAATTTCACGAAATCCTCAACCATTACCATTTAAAAGGACAAGAGCAATGAATACCTGGGTTTCCTCCAAGACATACACCATGATGAAATGTATCACCATTCTTTCAATGTCACTCGAGAAAACCACTGGAGTTCCCTCCCTAATAACACTGTGAGGGTACCTACAACTGAGGAACCTCAACACTTTAAGAAGGCAGCTTTTCACTACCTTCTCAAGGACAACTAGGAAGGGAAATGAATGCTAATCTAGCCAGTGATGCCCACATCTCATAAAAGGAAGAGAAAAGAAAAGGGAGAAAGGTTATTGAGAGTAAGTGGGAATGTGAAATTCAGGTTACAATCAGATCAGCCATGATTATATTGAACAATGGAGCAGGCTCAAAGGGCCAAGTGGATTACACCTACTCCTTATTCCCATACGCGTTACGTTCGTATTCAACCAGGATCAGGTATTGTCTGACTAGCAGAGGTATGGTGGCTGAACAGAACTGGATATGAGTTTGGACACAGGTTATTTTGGTTGATATCATGTTTACAGACTTCAGGAAGCCAGCCAGGAAAGTGTTAGAATAGTACAGAAATAATAAGGGTCTTGGGTGAAGGTTCAAGGAGCAGATGAGCTGAGGAAAGAATAGAATTGGAGTCAGATTCAAATAATAATGAACATAATTTCCAAGCTAACCATCATTATAGAGAATAGAGACAATTCAGAATACTGATTTGGTCATTGTTTTTCCTGAGGCATGTGGGTGGAAATCTATCACTTCTTTGAAGAACTGTCAAATGAAGCCAGTTAGAAATCCATCCAATTTCTGTTTGTCCAATAAGAATACCATACTTCCTTGTAGAGATATAATTCACTCCCATTATCCAGAAAGATTAGTCCTAGAATTCCACAGAGGTTCTACTGGTGCTTTGCCATAGAGGGAAGGGAAAGAAAGCCCATGGAATTTCATGGGTCATATATGCAGGTTGACAATTAATGTCACCTGAATCAACATCTGGCAGAGGTGCACTTCCTGCTAATGGGACCAGCCTACCTATTAAGATTTTTAAGCAATTTTCCACAACTGAGTAGGAAAAATCACAGCACTTTCATGACAAGTCAATTTCACCAAGTCCATTCATCTACCAGACAAGTTGGTCAATTGTAAAAAGTATCCTGTAATATTGTAACATAGAACATAGAAGAAAGGAGCAGGAGGTGGCCATTCAGCCCTTTGAGCCTCTGTCACTTCATCCAACTCAATAACCTCCTGCTTTCTCCCCATAACTTTTGATCCCCTTTACCCCAAATCCTATATCCAGCTGCCTCTTGAATACATTCAATGTTTTGGCATAAACTACTTCCTGTGGTAATGAATTCCACAGCCTCATCACTCTTTGGATAAAGATATGTCTCATCATCTCCATCTAAATAGTCTATTCTGTGTCCTCAGACTGTGACTCCTGGTTCTGGACATTCCCACCATCCAGAACATCCTTCATCTCTAATACTGTTAACATTTTCATAGAAATCATAGAAATCTTACAGTGCAGAGAGAGGCCATCTCAAGTCTACACTGAACACAATCCCACCTAGGCCCTACCCCCATATCCTATATTCCTCTAACATTTGCATCCCCAATTTTAGCACGGCCAATCAACTTAACCCCCACATCTTTGGACTGTGGGAGGAAACTGGAGCACCCGGAGGAAACCCATACAAACACAAGGAGAATGCGCAAACTCCACACAGACAGTGACTCAAGCCAGGAATCAAACCCAGGTCCCTAGAGCTGAGAAGTAGCAGTGCTAACCACTATGCTACCCTGCCGCCCATTTATAAGATTTTATAAGTCTCAATCAGATCCCTCCTCATTCTTCTGAATTCCAGCGAAATCAATCCTAACCCAGTCAATCTCTCTCATATATCAGTCCCACCATCCGCAAAACCAGCCTGGTAAATCTTCGCTGCAGTCTCTCGAGAGCAAGAATATCCTTCCTCAGAAAAGGCCAAAACTGTACAACCTGCCAATCATTGGTGTCAGATTATCAAATATGACACAGTGATTTGACTTGGTTCTTGAATTTGCACTGCCAGCTTTGTTATCTTAGTCCCATATTGATGTATGGTGACCCCTCCCTCCTGTAAATCATCACCATCAGACAACTGACAATTGAGGGTTTAAGGCCTTGCTAATCAGGCAGTAGTAAATGGGAGTTCCTTACAAACAACATGGTGGTCAACACAACTTACCACCAACTTTCCACAATTCCATTTCACAACATATATACTCCTTATCGCACTAATGGTTCCATCAATTGGAAATGCGAACCTTCTCAGGTCTTCGGCTCTCCACAACATCCTGAGCTACATAAAACTGAAATAGCTTTCGGGAGGATGTGAATATACATCTGATCAAGAGCTAAGAATATATTTTAAATAAGACCTATTGATTTACTCTAGTGCCAACATTACCAAAGCACACTTACATAGATTCACAGAATCCCTACAGTACAGGAGGACGCTATTTGGCACATTGAGTATGTACTGACCTACTCAAGCCCTATTCCCATAACCCACACATTTACCCACACATCCCTCTAACATTAGGGACAATTTAACATGGCCAGTCTGTCTAATCTGCACATCTTTAGACAGTGTGAGGAAACTAGAGCACCCAGAGGAAATTCAAGTAGACAGGGAGAGAATGTGCAAACTCTGCACAGACAATGACCCCAGGCCGCAATTGAACCTGAATCCCTTGGTTTGTGAGGCAGCAATGCTAACCATGTGTCACTCTGCAGTCCTAATATATTTCAACGTGACTGCTGAGGTATCCAAATGTTTTTCTGAAAGATTTCATCTATGCGCCAAGTAAAACTAAACATCTTTTACACTAATTCACAAATTAATTACTTCACAATTTTCAAACATTTAATTTTAACTTTCCTGCCTCCCCCTTAATATGCACTTGGAGTGTATTTTACATTTAGCACAGATCAGCAGAACATTTATTTTGACCTTTAGACTCAATGCACTTTATCTACTTAACAATCAGCTTCAAGCATGGCAACTATGACAGCACTTTCCAAACCACTTCAAGGATATACAAAACTTTTGGCCTATAATTGAGGGGCCAAATACTATTACTTTAACAAACACTTAAAAATTAAGAAAACTGCCACCATGTAGGAAATAAACTCAATATCAGTGAACAGAAATAAAAGTACATATAGCCAATTAATAATGCATTCAAATTTGAAACTGGAGGTGGGGGAATACAACAAATGGAGCAAATGAAAAAAAATAATGGGGGTTGAAATATAATGACTTGTGCCTACCCCACCCCCGAGCCATTTCTCCTCTGTCTTGCACCTGGGGACATTCTATTCCCTTGGGACAAGAAAACAGGAAACTCTAACCAGCATTCTCAGCCATACTTTTCTATTTCAATATGCTTAGTAGCCGCAATGTTGTTATAACAATACTGGTGCAAAAAAGACAGCATATGTTCCTGAAAAATGTAAAACATTGGGATACAGCATCACCAAGTAATAACGTATCCCACTTCAATTTGCTTTTCCACAATTTGTTCTCATCCCTTTCATGTGCATGAGAATTGACTGAGCAAATTTTGTTCTTGCTTTGCAGAGGTAAAGCAAGTCAAGACCTGTAATATCCATCACTATGTGACCTCTATACTCTACACCCGAACTCATTGACTTCTTGACCATATCTTTTTGATTCCAGCAATATACTTATAACCAACAATTTTTGTGCTGAGTCAGATATTAATTTAGGTCTTTTACAAAAACAATATTTATTTTATATCTGGGCATCTTCTCCTCACATCTATTATTTTATGAGGAAAATTTCTGTCTTCCTAAATTTAAAACTTGCTAAAAGCCTGATAATGTTGTTACAACCTCCAGTTTGGTAATCATTGTCCAAATGAAATAACCACATTGAATTTTATCCAATTCTTTCACCTTACTATAAACTTGACCCTTGTCTGGTTTCCATAGAATCATAGAATGGTTGCAGCACAGGAGGAGGCCATTCACACTGTCATGATGATACCAGCTCTCTGTAAGAGATACTCACCTAGTCCAATTCCCCCTCCACTTCCCCATATCCTTACAGTTTAATGTTCTCACCAGATGCTTATCCAATTCCCTTTTGAAATCAATTTCCTGAATCCCACCCTCTGGAAATGCATTCCAAATCCTAACCATTCATTGTGTGAAAAGGTTTCTCTTCATGCCATCATTGTTTCTTTCACCAATCATCTTAAATCTGTGTTTCTAAAATGTAATTTTATTCATTTTGTGGGATGTGAAAATCACTGAATAGGCGAGCATTTATTGCCCATCCCTAATTGTCCCTCCATTCCATAGGACATGTGTCTCCTCATTTTAATCCTCTGCCAATGGGAATCATTCTGTTCCATCTAGTTTGACCACGCCCCTCATGATTTTGAATTTCCAACAAAAGACATGTTTGATTCTGCAACTATTCCCTCACAATTCCCCTAGTTCCAGAACAATACTCATCACATTGAAAGTAGGAGGTTTAAAACCTCAACAACAACAATTGCAAAGTTTGCCTCATCAACAGAACCTCACTGTGGGTAAACCTAACATAGTGCTTGACAGGACTAAAATTAAACAAAAAAATCAAATCAGCATAATCTCTGCTGCCAATACTTGATTGGGCTGGTCTAAAAGAATTAGTGAACTGAAATCAGGCCACAGCCCATATGAAGTACGGAAAGAAAATACAACAGACTTGTATTCATAAAGCACATTATTATGACCCAGAAATATTTTGAAGTGAAAGGAGTGTAGCTATCACACTTGCAATAATTGTGTTAAATAATTCATTTTATCTTCAGCACATTGAGGCCAACAATCTGCTTTTGGTCAAGGAAGGTGTATGGACAGTGCACAAAGAAAATTGTGTGTGCAAATTTACTATGAATCACTTCAATACTGGTGTGAGGCTAGTAATATCCATCTATAACAGGCAGAATGAGAGGCTTTGCTTCCTTGAGCTGATTCTTGGAATGAAGAGGCTATCTTATAGGAAAGATTGGGCCCATACTCATTCGAGTTTAAAAGAATGAAAGGCGGTCTCATTGAAATGTATAAGATTCTGAAGGAACTGGAAAAGATAGATGCTGAGAGAATGTTTTCTCTCATAAGGAAATCTAGAACCGGAGCTGTAGTTTCAGAAAAGGAGGATTCATGAGGGCCATGAATCCTCTATCTCAGGGAGATGCGGAGCTTGAGTACTGAAATGTATTAAAGACTGAGACAGACACAATATTGAACATTAGAGCAGTCAAGCGTGACAGAGAACAGGCAGAAAATTGGAACTAAAGTCAAGATCAGATAACCGTGGTCTTATTGAATGATGGGCAGAACAGGTTCAAGCACTATATGGATCCTTTTTATGATGTTCTCAACAGCTAATTGATAGCGTAGCAAATCCAACAATGGATTCAGACCTCCCTCAACACCATCAACATAGATTAGACATTGAGCTCTATATTGTTATCTGAATCATAAGACTTCTTTAGAGGAAAGGGTTGAGGCAAGAGTACTAATAACTGATCCAAAGTGACACAACAAAGATGACATTTTTGCCTTCCTGCCTGTTTGCATCTAAAAACTGAACAGCAGTGGTTGGGAAAGAGAGCAGCCAGACTACTATTAGTTGTCTGCCAAATAACATTTTTGGGCAGACCAAAATTCTCACTAGAAAGAGATGGCAAATATCTGCCAAATCAGTAGTCATTACAACCAACATTATTTCCTCCTTTGCTTATGACTTTTACCATTCTGAATGCTCCCGTCCAAGCAATTAGCAGAATAAGTTGAGAAGCAATCATTTCTAACAATAAGAGAGTTTCAAATACTGTCAGATAAAACACAGGAAAACTCTGGGAAATAATTTTTTGTGGCTTTTCGCAAGCGGGGCCAGGCTTTTCTAGTTCTGCTGTTGTGGCGGGACCAGAAAATTCCTCCTAAAGTCAAAGAACAAGAAACATCATGGGTGAGAATGGAAAATCCTGGCCTTAGTATATTTCAAAGTGGAGGGCCAGTTAGTTCAGTGACAGAAATATCAGAAATAAACAGTAATCTTGGGGCTAGTAAGAATGAAGGACTTAACGGTCATTAATATTAGTACAGAAAAATAATTGAGAACCTCAAGGGACTAAAATCTGACAATCCCCTGATGGACATGATGCCTGACATCCCCAGGTTCTAAGAAATTGGTACAGAGATAGTGGATAACACTTTCTGGCTGCATGAGCCCCAAGACTAGAAGTTTCTGTCTGAGGACATAGGACATTTAAATTGTCTGCCAAATTTTCTGTCCCACCTGCTATGATTCCCACTATGAATGGGACAGGAAATTTCTGGCCCATGGATACGCTGGATACTATATTCCAAAATTGCCCAAATTCTGGACTACTCCCACTAGGTTAGAAGTAAATGTCACGCTGCTATTCAAGGAAGGTGAGAGAGTGAAAACAGGGGACTACAGGCCAGTTAGCCTGATGTCAGTCATCAGGAAAGTTCTGAAATCTATTATTGAAGAAGTCATAACAATTCACTTAGAAAAGCAGAGCATGGTAATAACAAGTCAACATGATTTTAAGAAAAGGAAGTGTGTTTGACAAATATATTACAATTTTTTAAAGACATAACTAATAGGGTACATAAAGAGGAATCAATGGATATAGTCTATTTGGACTTCAAAAAGGTTTTCAAAATGATGCCATAGAAATGGTTAATATACAGGATAAGGACTCATTCAGTTTGGTGTCATTTATTGAAATAAAGATTTGGTTAACAAACAGCAAACAAAGAATAGGAATAAACAAGGCAATTTTAAATCGATAGATGGAAATCAGTGGAGTGTCGCAGGGATCAATGCTAGGATCTCAGTGTTTTGCCATGTATATTGATGACTTAGAAGAGGGGAGCGAATAATGCATTTAAGTTTTTGAACAATATGATGTTAAGTGAAATGTATGATGTGAGGAGAAAACTGCAAAGAGATATAGATAGGCTGAGTGAGTGGGCAACAAATGATAGATGCAGTGTAATGTACAGGATGTGAGATTATTCATTTTAGTAGTAACATTTTTTGAAACAAAAATTTGAATCTTTTTAAATCTTTGATTTTTTTTAAAAGTGGATGTTTTTTTTAAAATGCTGATGTTGAGAAAGATTGGGATGTACTCATATAAAAAAACTAAAAATGTAGCATGCAGATTCAGCAAGTGACTAGGAAGGCAAGTGACAAGTTGACCTTTCTTGAATTTTGTGGTGTACAAGAACAAAGCAGTCTAGCTACAATAGTATAGGGCTTCAGTGAGATTACATCTTCAGTACTGTGCAGCTTTGGTCTCCATACTAAGGGAAGATATTCTTACCTTGTAGTAGTACTGCAAAGTTTAATTGGATTGGTTCCAGTGATGAGAGTGTTGTTCTATGATGAGAAGCTGAATAAATTGGGACTATAACTCTTTGGAGTTTAGAAGAAGAGAAATGATCTCACTAAAGCACTACAAGATACTGCAGAGGCTTCACAGGGTAGACAACGTCTTTCCCCTAAACTGGAAAATCTAGAACACAAGAGTACAGTCTCAGGAGTAAGAGGCAACGTATTAGGACTAAAGTGAGGAGAAATTCTGCGCTGTGGATCTTTGAAACTCTCTGTCACAGACAGTTTAGATGCTCCACTGTTTATTCAAGCTAGAGGATTTTTGAGCTCACTGATAATCAAGAGATATGGGAAGGGAGGGCACATGGAAATGAAGCAGAAGGTCAGTCACAGACTTACTGAATGATGGAGCAGACTATAGGAGACATCTCATAGAATCATAGAATCCTTATAGTGCAGAACAGGCTATTCAGCCGACTGCGTCTGCATCAACTTTCCAACAGAGCATCTTGCCCTCTCCCTATCCTATCTCTGTAACCCCACACATTTGCCATGACTAATCCCCTCAACCTAGACATCTTGGGACATTAATAGGCAACTTAGTGTGGTCAATCCACATAACTTGTACATCTTTGGACTGTGAGAGGAGATCAGAGCACCTGGAGGAAGCATTCACAGACACAGGAAAAACATGCAAGCTCCACACAGAGAGTCACCCAAGGCCAGATTTGAACCTGAGTCCCTGGTGTTGTGAGGCAGCTGTGCTAACCACTGTGCCACCTTGATCTGTTTCTGCTTTATTTCTTATGTTTATTGTCCCGCCTGCCACTGGAATCAGAACGGGCAAGGGGTAAACCAATGGAAGGTTTGTTGACCTCAGGAGGGATTTTACATTTTTGGAATGGACAAGGCCATACATTTCTGGCCATAATGTTGAATCAGAATTTTATGCAAGTCAAGCTGGCTAGAGAATGGCAAGATCCATCCAAGTAAGGCATTAAGTAAACCCATTTTTGCTTTCACAGCAGTGCAGCCACTTTCATGTCAATATTATTGCTTTAGTCCACAAATGACCAGATTTTTAGCATTAAATCTTGTGACTTACGAGGATGGATTTGAACTTATAGTATACTGGCTACTCAGATAAAACAAAAATGACAGAAATATAATTAAGTACCACTATTAATACTATAACTAACAAAACAAAACTGCACTGCTTTGCAATAACAAATGAACAACAAAATGTAATTTCAACAATAACATTTAATATCTATTATTATGTATATTTTATATTTGTTATGACTCTGTTAGGGTTAGATTGTTAACATGTTAAAGATAATCTCTACACCTCATGATTGATAGAACAATGCCCAGAATTTCATGCTTTTTTACAACAACGAACTTTGCAGTATACTAAAATAATTATGCAAGGCAAGCCCTGTTAACTTTTAAGTTTTCTAAGTTTTAAGCAATAACTCAATTCTAATTTATACTTTCCCTAAGAATTATCTTACACAATATAAGAATCTGAAAGCTTTATTCATTTCTTTCAAGACCAATCCAAAGGTTTGCCACAGCCCTCCAGAATTCACTTTAATTTTCCTCATATTTTCAGCTATCCTCCGAGGTAAGATTCTGTGGGTGTCATTCCATTATCTTTTTGACTACATAACCCTCCAGCTGTTCTTAACAGGTTTTACAATTGTGGCTGCCTCAACTTCTTGTTCTGGTTACTGGAAGGTAGCCAACTACTTTCCAAGCTAACTCTGTCGACTGCTTTCTGCCACAAAGCTCTGTGAGGATCATTGTAGATTTCCTCCATTAGCTGCAAGCTACAGAAAATCTGCCAGCTGTTTTTCCTTCATTAAATCCTAATTGAGAGAACTCCACCAACAGTCCACACCATGGACAGATTCTCCATGCTCCTGCAATGAGACTTATTGTGGTGGAGGTGGCTCATCACTGGCCAATAGCCAGATCTTCTGATCCTATTGCGAATAACAGTGTTTTCTGTTCTATGCATCTCCCACTGCTCAGCCACCCATGGCTGGCATTCATCATTGATAAGATCAGAAGATCCCAATGGTGAGAACAACCAGAAAATTCCAGCCAAGGTATGAAGAAGTTAGTCTTTTCGCTGCTTGAATTGCAGACATAAATGACTAACATTTATGTTATTTGGCTCTTCCAACTCAGTGACTGGAATCCACACTTAAACCAAAACTTCAACTGCATCTAAATGTTCTCAAACTGAACAGCTTGCTTCTGTCAGCAAACACACACAGATAACTTAAACAAGAGAACCTTCAAATTGAGTGTCCATTCTGAATCACGATCTTCATGGCAACATGGCATGAAAGCATTGGGATGGTTCAAACAGAAATATAAACAAATAATTTTACCTTCAACACAACTCTTTGATTTTGTAATCCATATAAATATTTTTTTTATCCCTAATGGAGTTTTACAATCCTTTCTGATTTCTTCACAAAATTAGAGATGGATCGTTTATTGTTCAAATTTTTTACCAATGTAAAGATTTGATCTGCTTGAATGCTGGCTTGTGAGTAGGCTCCTTTCTGTTTGAATGTGCCAAACTCCATGGACTGCAACTCCATCCCCTTCCTCCACCACCCACCCCCTTGTGGGATTCCCCCACTTGATCACTTACCGATTACCCTGTTGATGAGTCCTGTCTCACTAACTCCAGTGAGGTTACCGCACTTAACAGCTTCTGTGGCCTTCATCACTGTTCCTGCTCTGTGACCGACTGCATCCCAGCAGCCTGCAAGGATGTTGCGTTGAAGCCATGACATCAGGTCAAATGGGTACAAAGTCCAATCATGGCTTCCAGGACTAGCTCATACTGACTTTCCAGCCAGTGGACAGAGTTGCCACATCCATGTTAAATCCCAGCCTTTAGATTAATCATAAGAGTATTGATTCAAACTATTACTGCATCACTGGTACATCATTGCTACCCACAAAGGTTTTGAAGATTCACACTCACACAGGAAACTCAACCTGAAGTGCTAAATATCAATTAATGCATTTTGACTTACTGAGTGTAAACAGAAGAAACCCAGAGACAATCTCATGAAGAATAGGTTGTTTGCCAGATCATTTTATACCACTCTATATCCAAATGCCTTTTAGTGGTGCCAAACCATTGTATCTTCTTTTCAAGTTATGTCAACCATAAACGTAATTAAAGCCAATAAATTAATGTAGATTGTGCTAATTAGAAAAACACTTTTAAAACACTTGAAAAGATGAAAATCTCTTTAGCAATTCAAAAAACAAAGCAAAATCATGCCTAACCCCAGAATGTGCAACATGGGAACATAGGAGTGGGAGTAGGCCAGTCATCCCATTGAGCTTGCTCCACCATTCAGTATGATTATCTACTCCAAAGCCTTTTTCCCTCATTCTCCTCATATCCCTTTACATGATTGACAGATTTCTAAATGCTAATCTCAATACTAAATATTCTCAATGACTGAGCTTCTATAGTCTTTTGGGGTGGAGAGTACAAGGACTCACAACCCTCTGAGTCTCCTCGTCTTTGTGCTAAGTGGCTTCCTCCTTATTTTGAAATTGTATGTCAGTTCTAGACTCCTGTATTCACAAACATCTGTTATCTCTCCTTACACTAATCTGAGGTCCCTATCAGCTTCAGGAAGATGGCCATCATTGTGGTACCAAAGAAAAGACAAGCAGCTTGGCTTAATGTCTATTGTCCAATGGCTCTGCATCTGTCATTATGAAGTGCTTTGAAAGATTAGTCATGGCACAAATCAACTCCTGCCTCCCAGATTGCCTGGATCCATTATAGTTCATCTATCGCCACAACAGATCCACAACAGCTGCTCTCTCCATGGCCCTACACTCAATCTTGCAACATCTAGATAATAAAGGCACCAATGTCAGATTCCTATTTATCAGCCTTCAACACCATTATTCTTACAAAATGCATCTCCAAACTCCATGGCCTGGGGCTTTGTCCCTCCAAGGACTGGATCCTAGACTTGCTAACCCACAGACTACAATCCGTAAAAATAGGCAACATCACCTCATCTATGATCATCCTGAACATTAGTGCCCCACAAGACTGTGTCCTCAGTTTCTTAGTCATTGACTTCAGGAAGCGTAGTGGAGGACATAGTGAGCAGCACAGTGGCACAGTGGTTAGCATTGCTACCTCACAGCACCAGCGACTTGGGTTCAATTCTGGCCCTCAGTCACTGTCTTGGGGAGTTTGCACATTCTCCCTGTGTCTGCGTGGATTCCCTCCAGGTGCTCCAATTTCCTCCCACAGTCCAAAGCTGTGTAAGTTAGGTTGATTGGCCATGGTAAATTGACTCTAGTGTCAGGGGAAATACCGGGGAAAATTTGTGGGGTTAAAGGAATAGGTCTGGGTGGGATTGTGGTTGGTGCAGACTTGATGGGCAAATGGCCTCCTTCTGCACTGTAGGGATTCTATGATTCTATGAAATGCTCCTGACTACATTAATGAGGACAAAACAGAAAGGGTTGAGAGCTTCAAGTTTTTAGGTGTCCAGATCATCAATAACCAGTCCTGGTTTCTCCATGCCAATGCTATAGTTAAGAAAGCCTATCAACACTTCTACTTTCTCAGAACGCCAATGAAATTTGGCATGTCCGCAATAACTCTCACTATAGTTGCATCATAGAAAATATTCTTTCTGGCTTTATCACAGCTTGGTAAGACTCCTGTTCCATCCAAGACTGCAATAAACAACAAAGTGTTGCGACCGAAGCCCAGTCTACCATGCAAACCAACCTCCCATCCATTGGCACTGTCTACACTTCCTGCTGCCTCAGAAAAGCAGCCAGCATAATTGAGGACCCCGGACATTCTCTCTTCCATCTTCTTTCATTGAGAAAAAGATAAAAATGTCTGAGGGCACACATCAACCAACTCAAGAACAGCTTTTTTCCTGCTGCCATCGGACTTTTGAATGGACCTACCTCGCACTAAATTGATTTTTCTCTACAGCCTAACGATATACTAGCAGACAGGTGCTAAAGTTAAGGTGAATAGCATGGGCGCTTTCAAGGGAAAGCTAGGTGAGCAAATGAAGAAGAAAAGAATAAAAGTATATGGGGATAGGATGAGATGAAGTGCTGTGCAAGAAGGTTGAATGGAGTACGAACAGCAGCATATGTATTGGAACAAGTGACCTGTTTTGGTGCTGTGAATTTGATGTAATGTGAAAGCATTTTATATTGCATCATGCACAATGCGTCGTGTGCCTTTGCTTTTAGACAGGCCTTAGGTTTTAACAGATACAGATTATTTTATGTCACGGTCAACACTGATTCTGTGAAAGCAACACTTTGGGCCTGATTTTACCATCACATTACGCCTGTTTTTGGATGCGATAACTTGATAAAGTTGGGTGTAGGCAAGTAGCACGATACGTTTCTGCCTCTGTGCCGGTTCCCTCTCTACCAAGGCCCCAAAATATGCCTGAAACGGGCGCGATGGCCATTTAATTTATATGCATGCATTTAAATTGGCTTAATGGGCTACATGACCAACTTTACTCTCGCTTCCACCTTTACCACTGAAAGAATCGGAGCAAAAAAGAATGCTCCACAAAAGTCCGATTCAGGCACAATAATTAGCGAGGATGTAGGTGCCTAGTGTCCAATGACTCTCTGCTTGAGATTGGTGGGTGGAGAGTGAGGGAGGTCCACTGCCACTTTGCCTGAGATCAGTGGAGAGGAAGTGGGGGGGGGGAGCGGTCACTGCCACTCTGTCTGAGACCAGTGAAGGGGAAGGGGGGTTCGCTGCCACACTGACTGATTTCAATGAAGGGGAAGGGGGGTCCACTGCCTCTCTGCCTGAGATTGGTGGTCTGATGTCACTCTGCATTGTAATCGGTGGGAGAGGAGGGGGAAGGGGGCTACAATCAGTCTGGGTGGGGGGATAGGGGGATAAGGGAGTCAGTAATCTTATGGAAGTGGGGCAATGTCTGTGGGGCTGGGGGAGACATCATCCAGCCCTGAAGAGATTGGCAGGGGAACAACATTCTTTTTTTCCCTGTGCATGCACAGTTGGAGGGATCAATCGGCGTTGCAGGGTCTCAGGAGTGTTAAGTCCCTCCCACAGGCTTCTGCAAAGAAATTCAGCATTGCTGATATTTTTTCTGGCAGAGTGCATATATATGGGGGTGCCTGAGAATGTGTTCTAAAAGTCAAATCTGAAACACTGCCAGTTTCAAGTCCGCCCAGCACTTAGAATCAAAATGGTAAAATAAGGTCCTTTGTGATTCAATGCACTTCACAGGAGATGTTGAATCACAATACACAATTGCTTTCCTGACAAACGTTACTGAAACCTTCCCCAGCTCATGAGTCACTGTCACTCCAGAGCACATTACAGGAAGACACATGGGGGAAATTCCACAATTATTTGGTGTGTCTGGTGCCAGCACCTCTTACATTGTACTGCAGATACCTAATTGTGGTAAGGATATAAAGTAAGTGGAAAACCTGTAAACTAAATGATATCACCTTCATTAGTACTGGTCAATTTGTGGTTAACCTCTCACACTGCACTTTTGTGTTCAAAACCAGAATGTTTCAGACTAATAAAAAAAGACAAATTTAAAAATCTTGAATTCTTTCTTTAGTCATTCATGGGGGCATCATTGGCTAAGCCAGCATTTATTATCCATTCCTTAATGCAGAAGGTGTAGGTGAGCTGCCTTCTTGAACTCCTGCAGTCCACATGGTATAGGTACACTCACAATGCTGTTAGTGAGCCAGCTTTGTTGCCAGGTGGTCTGACCAGTTTC
This sequence comes from Sphyrna mokarran, assembly GCA_024679065.1. Lineage (NCBI taxonomy): Eukaryota > Metazoa > Chordata > Chondrichthyes > Carcharhiniformes > Carcharhinidae > Sphyrna > Sphyrna mokarran. The sequence continues at coordinate 62,314,781 of JAGIQG010000009.1, forward strand.
ATTCCTTGGAGGCTTTTTAGTGGTTTGATACAGCTTGTGAGATCATTTCAGAGGTCAGTTAAATTTGCTATGGATTTGGAGTCACATGAATGCCAGGCCAGGTAAGGGATGACAGATTTTAGTGAACAACATGAGTTATTATGAAATTCTACAATGGTCATCATTTTAGTTTTTGTTCCTGATTTTTTTTATTGGATTCAAATTCCATGATGGGATTGGAACCCAGGGTCCAGAATATTACTCTGGATTTAAGATTATCAGTCCAGCAACAACACCACCTTACCATCAACTCCCCATAAGCGTGTGGTAGAGAAATTAAGAGGCATTTCATTTTAGGCTTGATTCAATTTTGTGTTCACATTATTGAGGGGTATCAGTGCTGAGATGGGAAGGATCAAATATCTTTGATCTCATTTTCCCCACTCATTGAAAACATGTTCTGCTTTAGGCTCATTCTACTTGAGGTTTATTCAGTGTGACAATGGCCCTCATAAGGTCACATTCTCCAGTTAAACATTACTGAAGGTATGTTAGGGGAAATAAAGTCCAAAAAATCCAAATCAGAAACTATTGGAAAGATGAATGGAGAAAATGAATGTGGATTATACACTATTAAACATAAAAGAAAAAAACATAAGAAATAGGAATAGGTCATTCAGCCCTTCGAGCCCTCTCCACTATTCAATAAGATCATGGCTGATCTTTAATTTTACTGCACTATCCTCATGCCTAATAAGAAGTTAGCCTTGATAAAATGCTTAGGGATTAAGCACAAGTGGTGAATATACTGTAAATATTCTTTCCAGTTCTGTGACACTGGTCACTCCAGTAAAAATACAAAAGTCAAAGATTCTCAGTAATTCAATCACATTGACCAATTGGTGAGTGTTGGATTCTGGTGAAATAATGCTTTTCTCCTTCCCTTTAGATACAATGCACTTATCCAATTAGCATACTGACTAATACTTCAATCAAATGAGGCCGGACGCAAATTATTCCATTATTTCATTTTATACTCAATAAGTGAGTATACAGAACCACAACTATAATAAATATCTCTCATTCCAACTATAATAAATATCTCTCATATTTCAGTGTGTGACATTATCCCTGCATGGTGGTTGAAAGATGGTTAAGTCTGATCAATTTTCACACTGAATTGGACTAAGTCACATACTGGACCTGGTCTGTTCTATTTCTCAGATACCCTGTTCACAACTGGCCTCTCATATGCAAATCAAAGCAGAAAATATTGGAAAGCAGGTTTGGCTGCATTTGTGGAGGGGAAAATAGAGTTAACATTCCAGGTCGATATCCATTATTTTCTGTTTTTAGTTCACAATATTTCGCTCTAATATACAAGTCTTTATTCTCAGTTCTACAGGAAGTCGGGGTTTGGTTCCTGACTTTTCTCTTGTTCAGAGGTTATTCAGTAGAACCGCTACTCATACATCACACCAAGCTTCTCGTTCTGAAATTGACAAGACTAACAACTTTCCGAGCCTGATGGACATGTTTGTGAGATTAAATAATGATCTCCAATTATATGCCAAAGTTACAATTACTGCTCCCTAATCTACCAATCTCCTTCTCCTTCCAGCAGCTTCAGTGACAAAAAGAGGCTTTAAATCTTAAAAGTAACAACTTAACATGAATCGGATCTCAAAATGGTCAAACATCTCGAAACACGAGTGATTCTATGAGCCATGCTTGTACTGAGAAGCCTACCTATAATTTGATGCTTGGTTAAGTCTGAAAGACAAATCCATGTGGAAAAGTGTATTCAATTGTGGGCATTGTTCCTCAGGAAGGCTTAGAGGGATAAATCGCGATGAGACATTACAAAAACTTGGTTTCTATTCCAGGGATTACAGAAAATCTGTTAAAAGAATTCATTAACAATCCTCCCCCCACACTCTCAGTGCGAACCTATAAATCCTTCCAAACATGCCTTTAGCTGGCATGAAGAGCGGGAGAGACTTCTAGTCAGCTGCACTTGATGTGGAGTGCCGCCCCTTAAAGCTACAAGCCCCTGGTAGCAGACCAGCGCCCTGTTCTGGGAATTACTAGCTATGGAAATATACAAAAGTCTCAGTGACTATCGCTGTGCTGTGCAAATACATGGATTTGGGCCTGTGTCTGTGGGAGTTTGCGCATTCTTCCCATGCTTGCGAGGGTTTTCTCCGGATGCTCCGGTTTCCTCCCACATCCCAAAGATGTGCTCTTAGGCTAATTGGCAAAACAAATTCTTCCTAAATTGTCTCAAATTTGGTTTTTAATCCATAGATCTATAAACATAGACATCTATAAACATCATGGGTAGAGGTGGGAACATCGGGGTGGTGGCACGGGCTCATTGGGCGAAAGGGCCTGTTTCCAGTGCTGTTTTGTTCTTTGCTCTTTGTTGTTCTTTAAAAGTCTGCTTTAGTGCACCATTAGGTGTAGGAAGAGATTTGGAATTAGAAATCATTTCGTGACCAATTAACAATTGTCCTGTGGAAAGACTATCAACTAAATAAGGGAAAGGTGGAGAACACTCAATCTAGCTGGCAAAAGAGGGGTCAGACTGTGAACTGAGTCAGCAACTGGTCACAGCTATTCTGGCATTGGGATGTGACAGCTGCAGTAGGAATAGTCAATTGGAGAAGGTTTTGCCGAAAAGATAGTTAAATCCATTGAATTTTTGCAGCGACAGCAGGTAGGAGCTTTCTTTTAAATTTTGGGTTACTGTCGTGCCAGCAGTAAAGCATCGCTGACAGAGAGGAAAGGATATTTGAGCACATCTGCCACATTCTCCTTCTGAATAATGTGTTTGAAGATGACTATGAATATAACGTTCAAATCTGGCAATAAGGTCAGCATATGGCTAGAAGAATAAAGAATGGAGTTGTGAAGAGACCCAGACTGAGGACGGTGCTACGATTTGATGACGACTCTCTATCAGACTTCCTCAAGGTGGTGATGATCAGCAGAAGCTCCTCATGCCAGCTGGCAAGCAGAGAAGACACCCCCAGCCTGACCAAAGCAGCCTTACCTCAGGTTACAGATATCGTGAGCAGCCATGGGGAAGGGAGCACTGGAGCGGTATATGATGTGTGGGGAGAGACACTGAGGAAGCGAGGCAAGGAGTTGGCATTAATGGGTTTTGATTTTGGAGTCATGCAAGACTTGAGAAGGAAAGGTGTCTTAATGTTAAAGGGGCCAAAGTTGAGTCATATTAACTTTCTGTGACTGGTGTGAGTGTGTGCTTGGAGGAAGCCTGTCAAATTGACCAATGTCAATAGAGTCATAGAGCTACAAAGTTTACAACATGGAAACAGGCCCTTCGGCCCAACTTGTCCATGCTGTCTTTTTTTTTAATCTCTAAGCTAATCCCAATTGCCCGCATTTGGCCCATATCCCTCTATACCAACTTACCATATAACTGTCTAAATGCTTTTTAAAAAACAAAAATGTACCTGACTCCATTGTATCTCTGGAGCTTGTCGCAGACATTCACCACTCTTTGTGTGAAAAAATTGCCCCTTTGGACATTTTTGTATCTCTCCTCTCTCACCTTAAACTTATGCCCTCTCATTTTAAACTCCCCTAGCTTTGGGAAAGTTATTTGGCTGATGTGTGTCTGTCATTATTTTATAGACCTCTATAAAATCACCCTTCAGCCTTCTACGCTCCAGAGAAAAAAGTCCCAGTCTATCCAGCCTCTCCTTATAACTCAAACCATCAAGTCCCAGTAGCATCCTAGTAAATTCTTCTGCACTCTTTCTAGTTTAATAATATCCGTTCTATAATAGGGTGACCAGAACTGCACTTAGTATTCCAAGTGTAGCCTTACCAATATCTTGTACAACTTCAACAAGATGTCCCAACTGCTGTATTCAATGTTCTGACTGATGAAACCAAGTATGCCAAATGCCTTCTTCACCATTCTACTTACCTGTAACTTTAGTTTTAAAGAGCTATGAACATATACCCTTCGATTTCTTTGTTCTATAACTCTACCCAGTGCCCTACCATTAACTGAGTAAGTCCTGCCCTGGTTCAACCTACCAAAATACATCATCTCATATTTGTCTAAATTAAACTCCATCTGCCATTCGTCAGCCCACTGGCCCAATTGATCAAGATCCAATTGCGATTGGAGATAACTTTCTTCACTGTTTACTATGCCACCAATCTTGGTGTCAACTGCAGACTTACTAATCATGTCTCAGAAGGAAGAGGATATTGCCACAGAGGGTGTAATATTACATCATTGCTTCCTAACCAGCACCAGTGAAGATGCACACAACTAGGTGGGTATGTATGAATCAATTCAAAGTGATCCAAACACTACTCTGAGCACATCACAGTCACAAGACCAGCTGTCAGATAGAATGGGCCTCTGACACACAGAGAGGAGTTGGAGGCAACGTAAGTGCTGAGCCCCAGGTTGATGACAAGCCTCACAAGGCAGATGTTGATTGTACAGCATCAGGTACATGGAGGAGTTGCACAGCCTGACAAGGACAATGGATATAGTGTCAAGCACTGCTAATTCATACTCAAGGGAGTTGGGTTCAATACCAGCCTTGGGTAGCTGTCTGTGTGAAGTTTGCACATTCACCCTATATCTGCGTGGGTTTCCTCCGGTGCTCCAGTTGCCTCCCACAGCATAAAGATGTGCAAGTTAGGAAGGTTGGCCATGCTAAATTGCCTCTTAATGGGCCAATATATGTAGATTAGGTAGATTAACTATTGTAAAATGTGTGACGTTATAAGGATAGGGCAGGGGAGAGGGTCTGCTTTAGATACTTAGTCAGTGAGTCGTGCAAACTTGATTGGCCGAATGGTTTCTTCTGCACTGTAGAAATTTTATAATTCACTGATGATATAACCTCCTTAGATTCCTCGTCAGGGCATGGGGCTTACTCCATTTGAAACTTCATTGCCAGGGCTTCCCCTCTCCAGAGTGCCAGGTTGCGGAAGTCGCAGCATACCACAACCAGAGGTGTTCCTTGAGCAGTTGGTATTGCAGAGTGCCAGGTGACCAGCCCAAACATCAAAACCTCGTTCTGTGTAGACCAATGGGATGTTCACTGATGGTCCTAGTGGAAGCTTGGCTATTGTGGTACCACTTTGGTTGTATGCAAATTTCAGACAGAAGTCATGAGCCATCTGGTGGAGTATCCCAATGCAGCCATTTAGAGGTTCCAGTCCATAGAGCATTCCTGGCACCTGAAATATCTAAGAATGCATGCATCACAATCGCTATCAGGATAGCATGTGCATGCTTGCATTATCCTTTACATGTGGTCACATACAAGCTGCACATTAATGAAATGGTAGCTTTTTTCTGTATGAATGTCCTGGCTGTGTCAATGGTGCTTTGACTGCCCCGTGTACAATCTATGACCCCTTGCATGTTTAGAAATACGACAATGAATCTGGATCTATCTGCTTGACTGGAATTTGATGGCAAAATGAACTCATGGCCATGCTTAAATATTGCATCTGTGAAATCCTTTGTGCAATGTTGGGCAGCTGGTAATAATATTACTCAAAGTTTTCCAGAAGATGCCTAGAAGCACCCTGAGACAAAGGAATTTAAGACCACTATGATCTTCAACCCCACAGGCTCAACAACACAAATTCAGGCTATTTCCACAGCCAATGCGTCACACAGTGATGTGACAGTCTACCTGGGGAGAGACGCAGTCTTCTCAGGCACTGGCACCTTGACATTCAGAAGTATCTCATCCTTTGCCCATATAATTTGTTGACAGGACAGTGCTTCCTCCTACCTAGTGTTCCTCCATAGGCCCTTGTTCAGCAGCAACTTCCACACTTCCTTGAAGTGCAGGATGCACCTGTCCTTGGCCAATTTTCCACCTCTTCCCCAGACCTGCCACTGCAAAATCCTGAAAATCCATTGACAACATCAGTGTCCTCATGGGCCAACATCCCCTGTGCTCAAGTATTGACAATACTCAATCATAGAACAGAAGAATCTCTACAGTGCAAAAGGAGATCATTCGGCCCATTCAGCCAGCACCAACAATAATCCCACCCAACCCTTATCCCCATTTTGGCTGGCAGATAGAAGACAGAGGGTAGTGGTTGATGGGAGATATTCATCGTGGAGTTCGGTGACAAGTGGTGTGCCTCAGGGGTCAGTTTTGGGGCCCCTGCTGTTTGTAATTTTTATAAATGATCTGGATGAGGGTATTGAGGGATGGATCAGTAAATTTGCAGATGACACTAAAGTCGGTGGAGTGGTAGATAGTGAAGAGGGGTGTTATAGTTTACAGAGTGACTTGGACAAGTTGCAGAGCTGGGCCGAGAGGTGGCAAATGGAGTTTAATGTGGAAAAGTGTGAGGTAATGCACTTTGGCAGGAACAATAAATGTGTAGAGTATAGGGCTAATGGTAGGGCTCTTAATAGTGTTGAGGAACAGAAGGATCTTGGTGTATGTGTCAATAGATCCCTGAAAGTAGGCAGTCAAGTGGATAAAGTTGTTAAGAAGGCATATGGAGTCTTAGCTTTTATTGGTAGGGGGATTGAATTTAGGAGCCGCAGCATCATGTTGCAACTGTACAAAACTCTAGTGCGGCCGCACTTGGAGTATTGTGTGCAGTTCTGGTCCCCACATTATAAGAAAGATGTGGAGGCATTGGAGAGGGTACAGAGGAGGTTTACCAGGATGTTGCCTGGTATGGAGGGCAGGTCCTATGAAGAGAGGTTGAAGGATTTGAGGTTGTTTTCGTTAGAAAGGAGGCGGCTAAGAGGGGATCTTATTGAAGCATATAAGATGATTAGAGGTTTAGATAGGGTGGACAGTGATAGCCTTTTTCCTAGGATGGAGAAAGCTAGCACGAGGGGACACAGCTTTAAATTAAGGGGTGATAGTTATAGGACGGATATCAGAGGTAGGTTCTTTACTCAAAGAGTGATTAGGGAGTGGAATGCCCTGCCTGCAGCTGTTGTAGATGCGCCAAGTTTGGTGGCGTTTAAGAGGTTAATTGATAAGTATATGGAAGAGAAGGGAATGGTTTAGTTTGGAGGGGCATTGCTTTTTATTTTGGTCGGCACAACATCGAAGGCCGAAGGGCCTGTTCTGTGCTGTAATGTTCTATGTTCTATGTTCTATAACACCACATTTTTATCCCACCAACCTCAATGGTGCTAAGGGGCAATTTAGCATGGCCAATCTAGCTAACTTGCACATCTTTAGATTGTGGGAGGAAACCAGAGCACCCGGAGGAGACACACGCAGACTCCACATAGATAGTGACCCAAACTGGGAATTGTACCTGGGTCTCTGGCACCATGAGGCAGAAGTGTTAACCACTGTGTCACTATGCCGCCCACTCAATCCACAGGGTGGGCCACATCGTCCGCTTGCCTGACTTGCGACTGCTGAAACAAACGCTCTGCTTAGAGTTTCGACAGGGCAAATAAGTCCCAGAAGGGCAGCAGAAATGCTTCAAGGACACCTTCAAAGCCTCCTTGAAAAAATGGTCTCTCCTGACACTTGGGTACCTCTGAGGAGTGGAGGAATAGCATCCAAGAAGGACTCAAACATCCCACATTTCATTGCCAAGAGCAAGTTAAAGCTGAACATCGACAGCGAAAGGAATGCGTGACAACCTGGGCATCCCACTCATCCATCTCTAACCACCACCTTCCCCACCTGTGACAGGCACTGTAGGTCGTGCATTGCGATCCTCAGTCAATTGTGAACTCATTTTTAGTGTGGAAGCAACTTCGACTCTGGGGACTGCTCAGAAGAAGACTAGTTCCTTTTCCTTCTGCTCTCCTCCTCCCTGAAGGAGCTGTCTCCTGCAAAATTGACAATGCCCACAACGGGGAATAAGTTCTGGATCTAATACCATGCTCCAGAAACTTCATTCTAGACAAGTCTCTTCAGATGAACCTTTCCCTGCCATTAGTTCCAGGGTTCAATTCCGGTTTTGGTTGACTGTCTGTATGGAGTTTCCACGTTTTTCTGGTGTCTGCGTGAGTTTCCTTCGTGTGCTCCGGTTTCCTCCCACAGTCCAAAAATGTGCAGGTTAGGTGGATTGCCCATGCTTAGTTTTCCAAGGTGTAGTTAGATGGATTAGCCATGTTAAATATGGGGTGTTACAGGAACAGAGCAGGGGAGAGGGACTGGCAAAGATACTCTGTCAGAGAGTTGGTTCAGACTTGATGGACCGAATGGCCTCTTCTGCACTGTGGGAAATCTATGATTCTATGAAATGGAGGATTAGCAACTGTCTTCCTGTCGTAACAGGACAGCAAATGTAATCCATCAGCTCGCAATCCAATTGTGTATGGGAGATTGTGTATGGGAAGGGGATGTGGAGATGCCTTGTGGGGAAGGGGTGCAATCCAAACTCTGGCAGTTTCACCTGAAGAAGATTGTAATTTTTTTTAATGTAGTTTAACATTACTATACTAAGACAGTGCATCAGGTTAAGGTTTTGGCTGATGTGTGTCCATAGGGTGTTTGGTCAGTTAGCAACATGATTATCCAGTTCAAAACACTTTGGAAATTCATGCCATAGCTGTACTATGTGCAATTGCTCAAAAAGAGAAACCCTGTTAGTACTAGTTCCTGCGTCCTTGCGAAACAGTTTCCAGTAACAGGGCAGTGATAGCAGAAATGGTTGCTTTTCACAAGCAGCGCACAACCCATTCAGTGAAATGCACTGACATTTGACTCAACACCCTTCATATTAGTTTGAGAAATTATTGCTGGTGCAGACAAGCTTTACCAACTCCATTTTGACAAAGAACTTCCTCTTTGACAGGAATTACTTGTTATTGTTGATAAGATCATAAATAAAACAGGTTGTGGCCTTAATCTGATTTTTGAAGGATTAGCCTCACAATTTCAGTGAATGCAATTCTGCTATTAATCCATTTGCTTTTTTTAAAAATTGCAGATCTGTTACTACACGCTGGAAGATTCAGAGGTTTTAGTCAAATTCAGCATAAGATTTTTGGTCATACATTAGTTAACTATTTTCAATTTTGACAAAATGACTCGATTAAAAGCAGTCGAAAACAATGTTTTTTTTAACTGCGAAATTCTAATTTCCTGTGCGCACACAGTGAACTTAAGGCGATTGTTGCTGCATTTATAAATTCACTGTGTTGGAGTGTACTTATTTTGATGCGTGGTTGATTTTAACTTGGCTGCCTGGTGGAAAGCAGGTCGGAGGGTGGATGTGGAAGTGATGGCTACACCCATCCCTTTTCCCTCACTGATCTGGCTAACAGGCAGATGGTGAGGACACCTGTTTCGAGCTACGACGTCCTCTTTAAAAAGGGAGGACCCAAGTTCACTGCAAACATCAGAGCCCGATCTGCTATTTAAACCTGAGGGAGGGCTCTCCCCAAGAAGCAAAACTAGTCAGGGCAGCAAACACATCTGAAGCAGCCCAGCAAGAAGAAATGTTTAAAATATTTTAAGAGAAACAGCTTTCCTGATGAAGCAGAGGAGTTCTTCTCTGGCCCCATAAGAAAACTTTGAGCCTTCCCTATCCTGAGCTTCCTCCCCACTCATCTTCAAACACCAACTAGGATTCCTGTCCTGGAGCACTGATCTTTTATTAGGTCCCCTGATTTTAATAGCCGAACACTCACAATGCACATCGACTTCAAGACTGGGATTCAGAAAATAGCAGACTAAGGAAACACAGGCATGGAAAGCAGAGAAGCCACTGTTGCTCCCAAACAGGCCTACTCCTCACTTTGTCATCATCCCTCATGAGTTAAAATCAACACTACCAACTTTAGAATCATGGAACATCTACAGTGCAGAAGGAGGCCATCCTGCCCATAGAGTCTGCACTGACAACAATCTCACCTATCCCCATAATCCCATATATTTACTCTGCTAATCCCCCTGACACTAAGGGGCAATTTAGTATAGCTAATCCACCTAACTCACACATCTTTGGACTGTGGGAGGAAACCAGAGCACTTGGAGGAAACTAATACAGATATGGCGAGAATGTGCAGACTCCACGCAGACAGTGATCCAAGGCCAGAGTTGAACCCTGGCGCTGAGAGGCAGTAATACAAACCACTGTGCCACCTGCTGCTGATATTTCTGAACCGTGATGGTATTTTTAAAATGACTGTCCAGCAGCCTGAATTGTCAATCCTCCAGGATTGACCTGGAGTCTCTGGGATCAATTCCCCGGACAGTGCTGTTTGCAATGCCAGAGAGAAAACAATCAGACATTAAAGAAGATTGTTTTTGTTTGTAACTTTCTTTAAATGTCTCCCTTTACCATTCATATTGGAAAAGTGGGGACAAGGACAGTCAAGCATAATCCAATTGTGTAATGAGTCTTTCTTGCTTTCCAGTTGATAGGTAGTGTGTCAAAGAGAGGGATGTGTTGGCTGATGAATGGCTGGAGTGTGGGAGCAAACTTTGTGAGGAAACCACCAGGAATACATTTAAACATAGTTGGCAACCTTACACTGAAACCGTGGTGAAGGAAATCTGATAAGTACATCCAACCACCGTGACTATTAATCTTGCAGTCCAATCTTGGTGTCCCTCAACCATTGATATTGCTCCTTACATTGTTAATTCTCCTCCTCCAATTCACGAGCTTGCTCCGAAGCAAAATACTGCAGATGCTGTAAATCTTAAAGACCATCTTTCCATGCCTTGGAAACTCAGATCCATCAAAGCACTCCACCCCACCCCTGGCTCCCCGTGCTGTGGCAGACTTGGCCATGGTGGAAATGGCTCACCATTGGCCACCAACCAGATCTTCCTGAAGTCAATGGCAATTTGCAAGGCTCACCCATTCTGCCGATAGGGGTCGTATTTGCCAGGACCAGAAGACGCCAGGCACGGGAAGGGCTGGAAAACACTACCTACAATTTCTGCTGGATTTGCATCTGGATCTGCACACCATCTCTCTAGCCATGAGTGCACTCCGGTCCAGAGGGTAACAGGACATCTCAACTTCACTCCAGATGCTCCTTCTCCTCAAAGAATCAAAGAAGAGTTCTTCAGCACTCACAGAAGGGGCAGCATCAGCTGGACAGCCCAGGTACATCCATCCACGACACTCCAAGGAGGTTTAACCGCTTGGAATCCCTCTGCACGTGATCCCACCAACACAACCGCTCAGGCCAAGGATGTTAGATACATTTGAGGAGAGGCTGAGGAGGGTGCATCTATTCCTGAACAGGAAACCCTTGACATGCCTGTGCCCTTCAAGCTTCCGACTTCCAAAGGACACTCAGCAAAATCATCTCAGACAATAAGTCAGAGAGGCACAGGCTGTCTCCACATCTGCTGTGGATGTCAGAGTTGCACCAAGATGTAACAATAGAGTGAGAAAATTTAAAAAAGTTCTGAATAACAGTGATGGGTGGCACTGGTGTTCAGTTACTGTGTGTACTTCACACTTTTGTAAACATATTTTGCTTCTTTTCCTCCCTGGCACTGAATAGCTCTTCTATGTAATGCAATGTTCCACATTGATGATTTCAACTTTCCCAACATTATTTGGGATAACCATCACATTACAGGCTTAGATGGAGTAGAGTTCTTAAAATATATACAGGAAAACTTCTTAGGTCAATGTGTAGAGGATCCAGTAAGGGAAGGAACTGTGCTGGACCTAATCCTGTGGAATGAAGCCAGATAGACTGTTGATGTGTTGGTGGGGGAGCATTTTTGTTGTAGTGACCACAACATGGTTCAATTCAAATTTGTTTATAGACAAAGCAATTGACAAGTTGCAGAAAATAGTTTTGGATTGGGGAATTTTGGCAAAATTAAGCAGGATAGTGGGGAAATCTACAGAAGAGCTGTGGGTGGTGGTGTTCAAAGGTGAAATGGGGAGAGTGCAGGCCCAACATGTTCCTCCAGCGTAATAGGAAGGTGTAACAAATCCAGAGAACCATGGATGACAAAGACATTCAGGAAACAATGAGAAAGAAAAGAAAGGCTTTTAACAAGTATATGGCGAGTAAGTCTGTGGAGTACAGAACATGCAGTATGGGGCTTAAGAAATCAATTAGGAAAGCAAAGGGGGATGTGAGAAAGCTCTGGCTAGTAAAAGTAGGGAAAATTCTAAGATATTCTATAAGTATATCAATGGGAAGAGGATAAGCAGAGAAAGAATTGGGCTCATGAGGGACCAAGGAGGAAATCTATAGGGGAAGCAGAGGACATTTGTCTTCACCCATAAAAATGAAGAGTAGTTATAGAACTCGGGGAGTGAGACTGTGAGATTCTAGAGAAAATTATTGTAGGAAGTGACAAGGTATTGGAGGTACTGGTAGGCTTAAAAGTAGACAAATCTCCAGGTCCAGATGAATTGTGTCCCAGGTGTTGTGGAAGGCAAGGGAGGAAGTTGAAGGGGCTCTGATCCAAATCTTTGACTCCTCCCTGGCCAAGGTTTGGGGGGGGGGGGTGCAGCCAGAGGGCTGGAGAATAGCTAATGTGGTCCCATTATTTAAGAGAGACAAGCCAGAGAACTACAGACCAGTGGGCCTCATATTTATGATTAGGAAATTACTGGAGAAGATTCTGAAGAGGAGAATCTATCTCCATATGGAGAGGCAAGGTTTGATCAGCATGGTTTTGTCAGTGGGAGTTCATGCCTAACAAATTTGATTGAATTTTTTGAGTATATAACCAAGTGTGTAGGTGACGATAGTGCAATTGATGTAGTTTACATGGATTTCAGCAAAGCCTTTGACAAAGTCCCACATGGGGGACTTATTAAAAAGGTTAATGCACATAGGATACAGGGTATCTGACAAGATGGATTCATAATTGGCTTAGCGGTAGGAGACAGAGGATGGTGGCAAGCAGCTACTTTAATGACTGGAGGCCAGTGACCTGTGATGTGGCGCAGGGATCTGTGCTGGGCTCCCTGTTGTTCACCATTTATATAAATGACATAGATAACTATCTGGGGGTAGGATCAGTAAGTTTGCCAATGACGCAAAGATTGTCCAGGTGGTTAACAGTCAGGTTGAGTGTCTTGTGTTACAGGAAGATATAAATGAGATGGTCAAATGGGAGATAAGTGGCAGATAGAATTTAACCCTCAAAAGTGTGAGGCGATGCACTTTGGAAGAAATAATTTGACAAGGAAGTATATTATAACTCCTTACTGACACTGGGAAGTTCCGAAGAACAAAGGGACCTTAGTCTGTTTGTCCATAGATCTCTGAAGGTGGAAAAACATGTAAATAGGATGGTGAAAAAGGCATATGATACCCTCGTCTTTATCAATTGGGTATAGATTACAAAAGCAGAGAGCTCATTATGGAGTTCTATAGAATTTTGGTGAGGCCACAGCTGGATTATTGTGTGCAGTTCTGGTTGACACATTATAAGAAGGATGTGAATGTGCTGAAGGATCTAATGCTGCAGAGATTTACTAGCTTGTTGCCTGAGATGGAACATATAAGTTATGAAGAGGCTTGGGTTGTTTTTGTTGGGATGTAGAGATGCCAGCATTGGACTGAGATAAACACAGTAAGAAGTCTCACAACACCAGGTTAAAGTCCAACAGGTTTATTTGGTAGCAAACACCACTAGCTTTCCTAACTCTGCCGCTTCATTATATGTGTGGAATTCTGATTACAAACAGGGCGTATAGAGATACACACTCAGTTTACAGAATATTGATTAGAATGCGAGTCTTTACAGCTAATCATGTCTTAAAGTCTTAAAGGTGCAGACAATGTGAGTGGAGATAGCATTAAGCATAGGTTAAAGAGATGTGTATTGTCTCCAAACAGGACAATAAGTCACATTTTGCAAGCCCAGGCAAGTCATGGGAGTTATAGATAGTGTGACATGAACCCAAGATCCCTGTTAAGACCATCCTCATGTGTGCGGAACTTGGCTATCAGTCTCTGCTCAGTGACTCTGCGCTGTCATGTATCGTGAAGGCTGCCTTGGAGAATGCTTATCCGAAGGTCAGAGGCTGAATGCTTGTGACCACTGAAGTTTTCCCCAAGAGGAAGAGAACAGTCTTGTCTGGTGACTGCCAAGCGGAGTCCATTCATCTGTTGATGTAGCAACTGCATGGTCTTCCCAATGTATGTATATGTTGACTGAGATATTTAAGATTATGAGGGGCATGGGCAGAGTGAATAGGGACCCTTAGTTGAAGGGACATAAGTTCAAAGTGAGAGGTAGAAGGTTTAGGAGAGATTTGAGGAAAAACCTTTTTATTCAGAGGGTGACGATGGTCTGGAATGCATTGCCTGGGAGGGTGGTGGCATACAATAACATTCAAGGCTATGAGCCAAGTCCTGGCAAGTGGGATTAGATGGGCAGGTCAAGACATTTCATTTTTCAGTGCAGAATCACTATAGTATTCTGTGATTCTGTGATTCTATGATTCATTCAGGTGTAACGAATGTCCCCCACACCCCAATACCTCAACTACCCCAACACCCCTCGCTCTGAAGTATCTCTGAGTGTGTCAGTCAGTTTCATGCTGTCTCACTCAATCTGAGTTGAGTCAGTTGCCCTTAGTTCCATATAAGTGACAAGAAAAGAGGCAGTTCCTATGTGAACATGATAGTGGGACAATGCACATGTAAACCTTGCATTGGAGGATCATATAACATGGCCTCATGAATATTGTTCTTGAAATGCTATTAACTATTTCAATGTAGATGTAATAAAGTCTGTCCTTGTCAATGTTCAAGGTATTTATTGCAACCTGTACTGAAGTCATTCCAAAAAGGTGCACTTTGCAATGGCCTACTTTTGGTTTTGATTACACTATAATTCATCATTGAGGACCACCTTTCCATCTGCCTGCAACATGAATTTGTTACCGTGTTTGGGGCTGAAGATAAAATTTTATTCATTCCTACTCTCCACATGCATGATGCAGAGCAATGCAAGTTGGATTGGAAATGTTTGTTGGACAGCAATGAGTGTATAATGTCAGAGGTGTGTGCCCAGCCTGGTGATGTTAGCCAATTACAGATGAGGATATTTGTTTGCACCTGAAAAGCTGTCTGGCATTTCTTGACAGAACTGTTGTGTTCAGTCTCAGAAGGATTACTGATCTGGCAGGGCAATCAGCGTCTTCAGGCTCTTCGTATATAGAGTGCTCTTCAATCATTACAGCGTTAATAATTTATCATGAAATGCTATGTAAGTACTGACTAGGCCATATATCTTTCAGATGCCAAGACAATGCTGGTTGTTAACTCAGAGGCTTCTGATGAAGGCAGAGTTATGAATGCATTTCAATGATCAGATAATGGTTCCTGCTGAAGCATTCTCTGTGTTTACAAAGGTAACCTAACTTGAAGGTTCACTTGCATGCTGGAGACCAGTTTCCTGAACAGCAATGTCACCCTGGAGCTCATTATCAGGACATAGCCTCACTACTAATCATCCATGAGAGATGGCAGTTAGAGAAAAGATTTAGATTCATCTTCAGGAAGTCAAGTAGTAACCACTGATAGATAGTAATGGTAAGACCAGACATGTCACAGACAATGAAATAGCAAACAACAACTTTTCTTAAACATCTTTTTTTCAAAAATTTAAAGGGCAGGAGTTTTAAATGCCTCAACACTTCATTTTGATTCTTTTGGCAGTTGCTTCTAATAGTTAATTTTCAATGAAAATAGAGAAAGAAAGCAAAAAAAAGCAGAGAATTGAAACTTATGAATTGATTATAAAATTAATTCCAAATTTTACTTGAATCTGTTAAGCCTCATGGATCGTGAATGTGTTTGTTTTGTTTTATGACTTCATAAGTGTACCACTGTGGGGGTAAAATTACAAGACAGGAAATCACACTTAGAGTGGGACATTATAGTGAAATCTGCCTCACAGAATTATACTAACAACTTTGGCCATTGGCTTAATGTGGCAACAATTACAATTTTCCCTTACAGTATTGTTTCCTTATGGATTGCAGTGATTCAAGAAGATGGTTCAACACCGCCTTCTCAAGGGCAATTAGGGATGGACAACAAATGGTGGACTGGTCAGCAATGCCCATAACTTATGAAAAAAGGAAAAGATATATATCATAGAATCCCTACATTGCAGAAGGAGACCATTCAGCCCACTGAATCTGCACTGACAACAATTCCACCTCGGCCTTATTCCTGTTACCCACAAATTTACCCAGCTATTTCCTCTAACCTATGCATCCCAGGACACTAAGGGGCAAATTAGTATGGCCAAAGCATCTAAGCAGTGCACCTTTGGACTGAGAGGAAACCAGATCATCCGGAGGAAACCCACACATACACTGGGAGAATGCGTAAACTCCACACAGACAGTAACACAAACCAGAACTGAACCCAGGTCCCTGGAGCTGTAAAGCAGCAGTGTTAACCACTGTACCGCTTATATATTTCTTAGTGCAAGTGAAGAAAGAAAAAATGTGTGTAACCGTACGTTTATACAGAACTGTTAACATCTGTCGCATTAAATCTAAAATATAACAAATAAAATCCCAAAAATAAAGAGGAATATGAAATTGGAGGGAAGAGTAAGGAAAAACTTAGAATTTAAATGAAGGCAGCAAAACTGGAAAGAAAAAGAGTGGCAGCAATAGAACAAAAACTTGCGAAAAGTATCATTAAAGTTGGATTGGAAGTGGTTATCAGCAAGAGAATAAGAATGTAAAATGTGAATGTTCCAGTCCATGAGGACCATAGGCTGCTCTTGTCTTTGAAAGATTGCTGACTGGTGGTGATTCAATTGAGTTACTATCCCTCAGGCAAGGGGCAGGAATGAGAAAGCGGGGTCTAGTACAGGAATTGAACGCACACTGTTAGCATCCTTCTGTATCAGGAACCAACCGTCCAGCCAACTAATCTCAAGTGACTCTTCCATGAAAGAGCGAATAGACATACTAAATTTGTAAAGAAGACAGACTGGAGGAGTTGTGGTTGGAGGCTAAAGCAAGTTAAGGTCAATGTGGGCAGCAATAAGCAGCAATGTCACGGCAGGCCCTAAGTCTATACATTTTTGAGGAAACCATGCTTGGTATTATGTTTTCATTGGTGACAGGCCATAGTGCAAATGGACATTAAATTTAACTGACAAATCGAAATATCATTTACTTCAGAACTACCTATAATGTGAGCTCACTATCAATACCAAACAGGTTAAAGAGACGTGGGACTTAACAACTTAAACAAAGTGTGGTACTTGTTGTGGTTGGTTCACAGGGGAAAACATCAGCACTTAGAGCTAACTTTAAATCCATGAGAAACGTTTGCTTGCCTGTCCATAGCTGCTTGCCAATCTCTCAGCCATGTCACAACCCATACATTTTCTCCTCCCTTTAACAACTTGTCACTTTTCATTTCCTGATTCTATTCTAAGGGTTTTAAAGATCTTTTGATTCCAAATTTACCTTGCCAGAATGGTTTGAGTGTACAGAAATTCCAGACTAAGTACAGAATTGGGCACTATGGAGGAAATTGTGCAGTTTAGACGGATTAGCCATGGTAAATGTGTGGAGTTAAGGGGACAGGATGGGAAAGAGGGCTTGGGTACGTCCTCTGTCAGAGAATTGGTACAGACTTGACGGGCGGAATCTGTTCTGCTCTGTAGTGATTCTATGATTCTTTGACCAGAGTTATGGGAATTTGAGAGAAGGCAAGATATTGATCAAGTGCCTTTGTCACAGTTTGCTGTCCTGACTAAACAATTCCAGAGGCAGCAGTCCAGGATCATGAACCAAAAGCTACAATGAGTCATTGCTCCAGAAGTAAAGAAAGGCACAGCAAATTGTCAATAGAAACCAGCATCCACTCAACAGACAAGGATAGAGATCATTTTAAACATGAAAAAGGTATAAACCTACAAAATCTAGTGGTGAGAGAGAAACATTGGATCAAAAGAGTTACAACAATAAGGAAAGATTAACAGAATCAAATCTACATACAGATAAAAGGACATTGGGAAAAGTAAGTGTTGAGAGACAAACTGACAAAGCAGCAAATACAGCTGTTCTTATTGAAAACCAACTAAGTCAAACCATTAAAGTCCAAATGGAGAGCACCAATCTTCCAAGCCTTACACAGACATTGTTATGATGTCCGTGAAAGCCACAAGGAATCGTTAATAGATTCATCCGTAGGCTTTGTCGAGTATGAGTGGCTTTGTTGAGAAGGTGGAAGTTCACCCAGTGGGAAGCAGCCAGAGTGTAACTTTACCAGAGTTGTAGACCTAAAGTGAACACTACTTGACTGTAAGCTGCAGGAGAGGCTTTTCCTTTTGGTGCACAGCAAAGAGTGTTGGTCACGGGAAACCAGTGTATGGCAGAATTACTCCAGACATGGTCAGCAAGAGTTCTAAAACCTCCATATTGATTAGACCTATGAAACGAAAGGTGAGATTTTCTGCTACCACCCCATTCCCCCCCCCTCCCCAATTGCCAATGTATTCTCCAGCGGCAGAAGTGGCCCACCATTGGCCAGTGGCGGAGTCTTCCGATATTGATATACGTGGGTTTTCAATGCCCCACAACCTCTGTCACTGGGGCACAAACCACAAGGGGTCACCATCAGAAGATCCCGCCGGCCGGAAGAGATACAAACTTTAAGTGAGAGGCTTGTGCTTAAAATAGCATATAGATACAAAAGTAAAATATTTTTCAGCAAAGAATTGGGGAGAGATGTCTTATTAGGGTGTTTGGGGTTAATATGTAGAATGGGAAAAACAGCATCACCCACATGATGCTACGAGAGAGAATCATATGATTAAGAGTTGAGAAGGACAAAGCTCATGACTTACACAGGGTTACACCTGTAGTCTCCTTTTTTCATTAATTTGTGGGACATGGGTGTCACTGGCTGGCCAGCTTTTGTTACCCATCCCTAATTGCCCAAGGGCAGTTGAGAGTCAATCACATTACTGTGGCTCTGGCGTTAAATGTAGGCCAGACCGGGTAAGGGTGGCAGATTTCCTTCCCTAAAGACCATTAATGAACCAGATGGATCTTTCTGATAGTCAGCAACGGTTTCATGGTCAAAGGTAGATTCGTAATTCCAGATTTTTAAAATTGAATTCAAATTCCACCATTTGCCATGGTGGGATTCAAACTCAGAATGTTAGGTCCTCAGAATATTAGCTGAGTTTCTGGAATAATAATGTAATAATAATACCACCACTAGGTCATTGCTTCCTCGTTATATTTGTAAATTGTTGTATTGGTACAATATTGTTCTGAAATAGCTGTCACTATAATTGCTCCATAGCCAGTCACAGCCAATATGCAACACATTGGTTTTGTTGTTGGTTAATAGACTATTCATGCCCAGAAACTGAAAGATGTTGTGACACTATAACAGTTAACAGGGGATTGTCCTTTCACAAACAGCAGGATGTACTCAATTCCATTAAGAATTTTCATTTCCAGCAAACAAGCAGTCCATGGAAAAGTACCCAGTAAAATTATGTACAAAATTGCCTGAGATTGTTTGTGCATTGGCTCAGTTCTTTATCGATTTAGCATTACTCCAGCATCTTGGACAACTGTCTGATTGCAATCATGAGAATTTCCACTAAAACACTTCTGTACATGCGAGGCAATTAAAATACATTCAGAAATCTTTCTTTGTCAGATTTCATTGACTTTCTGTCAAACAATAGCAGAAAATCCTTGGCAGAAAATAGCTAGTTCAGGGCCCCGGATTTTCAGGGTTTATATCTAGCAAAATCATATCTGATTGTAAAATTAGAGAGGCAGGAGTTTAGTTAACTTGGCATTCTGCAGAGCAAGCTTATATAAATTCATGGGATCAGCAATGTTGCAGGCCATTACATACCTAATCCATGTGGCATTCATTAATGATACAAATGGAGATCTTAGAAGTGAAATGACACACGTAAATTCTTTTTCCTGAATGTTTTAACAACACTGTGGAGAGCTCATCATTTTAAATGGCCAAACTCGGCACCTGCATTGTGATCAGGACTATTCCCTGTCACTGCCAGAACCATGTAAGTTACTTAGCATGCAGATGCAGCGGATAATAAAGCGAATGGCATGTTGCTTTTATAGCTGAAGGAATAGAATATAAAAGTAAGGAAGTATTGTTGCAACTATACAAGGCAATGGTAAGACCACACCTGGAGTATTGCGCACAGTTTTGGTCCCCTTATTTGAAGAAAGTTGTAGAGACATTGGAGATTCACTAGATTGATTCCAGAGATGAGGGGTTTGTCGTATGAAGGGAGATTGAACAGATTAGGCCTGCGCTCTCTGCCATTCAGAAGAATGACGAAGGATCAAATTGAGGTATATAAGATGATAAAAGGTATGGAGAAGGTAGATGTGGAACAGATGCTTCCTCTTGTAGAGCACTCTAGAATGAGAAGCCATTGTCTTAGGATAAGGGGTAGCAAATTTAAAACAAAGTTGAGGAGGAACTACTTCTCCCAAAGGGTTGTGAAAGTGTGATGGATGCTGGGTCAGTGAGTAAATTTAAGAAGGGGTTAGACAGATTTTTGATTGGTAATGGATTGAAGGGTTATGGGGAGAAGGCAGGAAAATGGGGATGAGGAACATATCAGCCATGATCGAATGGCAGATAGACTCGATGGGTCAAATAGCCTCATTCTGCTCCTATGTCTTATGAATTTATAAAAGTTAGGAGTTTGTGGATTTGAGGCCAATTTTCTGCAGTTGTCCTTTCTTGGGGTCTTAATTTATAATCTTATGCTCCTGGCAGAAGAAAAGTACCCAGAGTTTCTGCCTTTTTACCATAAATAAAGAGATGGTTATAGACTATACATAGTCAACAATGCCAATCATTGAGAATATGATTTTTCAAAGATTAATTTTCCTCTTCAAGTTGTCTCCGTCCCTTCCCAAGCATGGTCCATTCTTCATATAAATTCGGACACAGATTGGCAGCAGGATATCAGGTAGTGGGCAGTATCACAGATGAGGATGATTCTGTCCTTGCCTGAAGTGCAGAAATTTTGTAACAGAATAAGTGGCAGAGGTGACACTTTCCCCTCTCTCAAACCCAAAGGATGTTGCAATAGTGATGACGTTGCTACCATTGCCAAGATGTAATAATAATTCACTACAGATTGTACCCAGGACGTCCTTGATTTATACTTCATCTGTTTACCAGGTAATCTTGCTGTGTCAGCATGGGCGCCACGTTGGTTAGGCCTCAGCTGAGTGTTATGTCCAATTCTAGACACTCTACATTTGGGATAGAATTGCTAGAATTCTACCAAGGGTGTGGGATTTCAGTTACCTGGAGTAATTATGGAAGTTGGAGTTGTTCACCAGAGAACAGAAAGCATAAGAAACAAGAGCAGAAGTAGATCATTCATCTTCGCGAGCCCACTCCATCATTCAATAAATCAGGACTGATCTAATTATGGCCTGAACTTTACTTTCTAGCCTGTCCCCAGTAACCCTAGACTCTCCTGTCAATCAAAAGTCTTGAATGTATTCAAGGACCTAATTTTCAAGAAGTATCCAGGATAAGAATTCAAAACACTAATGATTCTCTAGAGAAGAAAGTCCTCCTTATCTCCAACTTAATTCAGAGATCCCTTATTTGGAACCTATGTTTCTTGGTTCTAGATCCCCCCCATCGTCTCAGCAACCACCTTATCAAGCCCCCTCAGAATCTTATGTTTCAATAAGATCGCCTCTCATTCTTCTCAGAACAGATTGGACAAAATAACTAAGGAGAAATGAATTCTAGTGGCAGTATGGTTGGTAACTGAAGCAGACAGCAGTAAAATATTTGGCAATAAAATAAGGAAGATGAAGAGAAGTCTCTTAGTACAAGTTTAAATACATTTTCGATAAATTTAGATAAATTCAGTGTGATGCATTTCAGTACATCAAACCAGGGCAGGACTTATTCATTTAATGGTAGGGGAGAGTTATAGAACAAAGATATCTAGGAATACAGGTTCATAGCTCCTTAAAAGTGGAGTCACAGGAGGACAGAGTGGTGAAAAAGGCATTTGGCAAGCTTGGTTTCATTGATCAGGACATTGAATACAGGAGTTGAGACATCTCATTGCAGTTGTACACAGTCTGGTAAGGCCACACTTCGAATACTGTGTATTCTGCTCACCCGATTATAGAAAGGATGTTACGCAATGAAAAGTGCACAAAAGATTTACTAAAGTGGTACTGGGACTTGATAGTTTAAGGTATAAGAAGAAGCTGGATAGACTGGGACATCTTCCTCTGGAGCATAGGAGGCTTAGGGGTGATCATATAGAGATCTACAAAATAATGAGGGAAATAGATAAGGTCAACATCTTTTCCTAATGGTCGGGGAGTCTAAAACTAGAGGCCATAGGTTTAAGATGAGAGAGGAGAAATACAAATGGGTCTGGAGGGGCAATATTTTCACACAGAGGGAATGAGCTGCCAGAGGTAGTAGTAGAGGCGGGTAAATTTTGTCTTTTAAAAAGCATTTAGACAGTTGCATGGACAAGATTAGTATAGAGGGATATGGGCCAAACATGTCAATTTTGACCGCTTAATGGCTAACACTGGGTGGCATGGACAAGTTGGGCCAAAGAACCTGTTTCATTGCTGTAAACCTGAATGATTGAGAAGTTGTTACTTCCTGGAATGTACTGCTTTTGAAAGGGCATTGGAAGCAGATTCACTCAAACATTTCAAGAAGATATTGGATAAATACTTCAAGGATGAAAATTTGCAGAGCTATGGGGAAAAGGCAAGGAACGGATTCATTGGATATATTAGGATCTACTTAGGGGTCAGTAACTTTATGTTTAAAAGTTGACAAAGTTTTTACTATTTAGACAAGTAGGATAATTTATTTTATCTATTTCATATTATCATTCAGAACTAGCAAGAGATAAATATGAATTAACAGGCAAATTGTTCTTGAACAGACTATTCTGTACATTAAACCAAGTCCAATCCCATCCAGATGTCAGTGATTCAGCTGAGTCTTGATATCTCCATAAAACTCCCACATGGGGAATTTCAACTCTTCACTTTTGAAAGTTTAGTGTCTGCATTCCCTTAAGTGCCACTCCACCTCAAGTTGCCTTTATGATTGCTCACCTTCCAATGTTTCAATCTGTTCACCTAAGTGTTCTATGGGATTCATAAAGCTGCATTCCTACCTCTAATTACCGGTGTACTTCTAACTCTTCCCGGACAATCATCCCAGTATCTAAGAGAAACCTAGTAGCATGCTTTAATGACTATTGGCCAGTGGTTCTGACTCCATCATTATGAAGTGCTTCGAAAGGCACAAATTAATTCCAGCCTCCCAGACTACCTGGTCCACAACAGTTTGCCTATCACCACAAGAGGCCCATAGCAGATGCCATCTCCCTGGCCCTGCACTCAACCCTGGAACACCTAGATAACGAAGACACCTATGTCAGACTCCAATTTATTGACTACAACTCAGCCTACAGACTACAACTACAATCCGTGGTCTCAGCACCTCTCTCTGTGACTGAAGCCTGAACCTTCAAACTCATAGACCATAATTAGTAAGGATAAGCAATATATAAGCATAATTAGTAAGGATACTTCTAACTCTTCTCCACAATCATCCCCAACACCTGTGATCCACAAGGCTGTATTCTCAGCCCCCTACTATACTCCTTATACACCTATGACTGTGTGACCAAATTCCCTTCCAATTCGATTTTCAAGTTTGCTGATGACACCACCGTAGTGAGTTGGATCTCAAACAATGAAGAGACAGAGTGCATGAAAGAGATAAAGAATCTGGTGAACTGGTGCGATAATAATAATCTCTCCCTCAATATCAACAAAACAAAGGAGATTGTCATCAACTTCAGGAAGCATAAAGGAGAACATTCTCCTGTCCACATCAATGGGGACAAAGTAGAAAGCATTGAGAGCTTCAAGTTTTTAGATGTCCAAATCACTGTCAACCTGTCTTGGTCCCCACAGGAGGACACTATAGTTAAGAAAGCCCACCAGTATCCCTACTATCTCAGAAGACTTAGGAAATTTGGCATGTCAACTACGATTCTCACCAATTTTTCCAGATGCATCATAAAAAACATTCTTTCTGCTTATATCACAGCTCAGTATGGCTCCTGCTCTGCCCAAGATTGCAAGGAACTACAAAAGGCGTGAATGTAGCCTTTCCATTGGGAAAAATATACAAAAGTCTGAGGTTATGGACTAACTGACTCAAGAACAGCTTCTTCCCTGCTACTGTCAGACTTTGAATGGACTTACCTTGCATTAAGTTGATCTTTCCCTACACCCCAGCTATGACTGTAACACTACCTTCTGCACTCTCTTGTTTCCTTCTTTATGTACAGTATGCTTTGTCTACATTGCGCAGGAAACAATATTTTCCACTGTATGTTAATACATGTGACAATATTAAATCAAATAACTCAACCAAATCTTTTGCAGATCACTAATCTGTTGGATTTGCCTGGTTTTCTTTGAATTTCAATCTCCTTGCTGTAAATGGTTCCCAGGACCTCTCTGAGCCCTAACTTCCTAGAGCTTATTAACAGTTTCCAAAGCTTCTCTGCAAACCAAAAAAAGGTCCAAACTGCAACTAACTCTGTCTCCCAACAAACACACAAATAAATTGAAACCAGAAAATCTTCTTAAGTTCTGTGATCGTGTAATTTTTCAGACCTGACTGAATGCTTTTAAAATAATTTAGCTCTGACTTGCAGAACAAAACATCACTTTGGGCTGTACTTCTTTGGAAGCAATGTAGATATCACATTTCCAGTTCTCCAGCGAAGTAAGTCTGACTATTGTTTTCTGAATCTTTCTCTTTAACTCTGCCTCTATGAAACAAACAACGGTAGCCTTCTGAACTGCATTTTCTTTAAGGTGTTCTGACAATCTCTAAAGCCCAGCTTTTTAGCTGTCTTACCTTCACAACAACAATCTTCCCAGAATTAAATAACTCCACAAAAATATTAACATGAACCATGAACTAGGTATTCATCATAGATAGTTATTTGAAAAGTCCAGTCCAGGCATGTAAAACCTGCTTCTGTGCTACATTATTTCATGATTCTGTGATTGTGATGGAGCATTTTTGTAACATTGAGGACCATGTAAGCATTTCTACCTTTTTAGGATCTCCAGCACTGTATGGAACTCATTCAGGGTCAGCTTCCTATTGGATTTTAATAAAACAGTTTAATCTGGTTTCAGGACAAGTTTGTGAGTAAAACATCCTGCAAAACATCCCCAGAAATAACCCTGTAAAGTGTAAGATGAGAAGATAGTTGAATACATGAAATAAATGCCCTGTAGTTTTCAAAATACACAACAGGTCTGACAGTGGGTATGTCCTGCAGTACACAGGGGGGCCAATGGCAATTAAAATTGTTTCTTGGAGATTTTGTCACATGATTTGCACCCATGTTCTAGCCATTAGACGGCCAACACATACTACACCAATTGAAAAATACAAAGTCTCAGTACCCTATTGGATGATGCTTGCCTGTCAACCAAACAATTGTTATGCACCTGCTATTTTCAATATTCTTACATCTGGTAAAGAGTAATGTTCAACAAAGCTGACAAAAAAACATATTTTTAATGTCCTGGTGATTTTTTTCCAGGATAAATATTGGTCAGGATGCCATGAATACTCAATCCCTGACACCAAGCGGTCAGGCACACGTATTTGCCTTCACTGCACCCATACTGCATTTGCGGCCGCTACATGAGTAGTTCCTATCACCACTGACGTTGTCTTTTCTGGTCTGCTGGTCACCTCCAAGCACTCACAAAGACTTGAAACCCAGGCTGACTTTCAGCAAAGCTGCCCCTGCTCATTGCTGGAGAGCTGGATCACCTAAGAAGGTGCTCCAGTGGCGTGCAGGGAGCTTCCACACAGCAGTTAGATGAGTTAGTAGATAACAGAACAGAGTCCCAGGGTTGTGGGTTCATGCTGATTCTTTTCTGAAAAGATATTTCATTCAGCATATGTTTTTTTATTGATTTTGTTACCAACTCATTAATAGATTATAAATTGAAAGACTGAAACGGAGTTGAGAATCATCCTTGCCTGTACCAGCTCCAAGATCAATCTGGATTTGTTCCACAATTTGTTTATGATTGATTTTTAAATAGCCTACTTCATTATTTATTTGTAAATGTAATTCCACTGCCACTCATTTCTCCCAGTGCTGCCACATTTATTTTTATTTTATTGTGAGAGGATTATGAAAGCAAAGATCTGCGGGTTAGGTTGATTGGCCATGCTAAAATTACCCTTTAGTTCCTGAGATGCCTAGGTTAGACGGGTTTGTGGGTAAATGTGTAGGAATATGGGGGTAGGCCTGGGTGGCATTGTGGTTGGTGCAGATCCAATGGGCCAACTGGCCTCTCTCTGCGCTGTAATCCCAC
This sequence comes from Sphyrna mokarran, assembly GCA_024679065.1. Classification (NCBI taxonomy): domain Eukaryota; kingdom Metazoa; phylum Chordata; class Chondrichthyes; order Carcharhiniformes; family Carcharhinidae; genus Sphyrna; species Sphyrna mokarran. Next base: position 62,341,163 of record JAGIQG010000009.1, read on the forward strand.
CAGGCAGAATGTCACTGACTACACCTACATAGGAAGCACTCCCTAAAGTCTTATGGTAACAGCACATGCAGCAATGTGGGAACTTGATGTACGCTAATATGTTGCCATCTTTTCAACATCATACCAATGGCTACAATTTAAAATGACTTCTTGTGGCCATAAAAGCGCTACAGAGATGCAAATCTTTCCTTTTTTTGTCATTGGATAGGTCAACGGCTCTGGGCAAGATTCTCCAGCCTTCCAGCTATGTGTTTCTTGCCGACTAGAGGTGGCACATTGTTTGCTAATGGTTGGATTAGAGTGATAGGATCATAGAGGTTTACAGCATTGAAACAGGCTCTTCGGCCCAACTTGTCCATGCTACCCATTTTTTTAAACCCCGAAGCTAGCCCACATTAGGCCTTTATCCCTCTAAACCCATCTTACCCATGTAACTTTCTAAACACTTTGTAAAAGACAAAATTGTACTTGCCTCTACTACTATCCCTGGCAGTTTGTTCCAAACACTCGCCATCCTCTGTGTGAAACAAATTACTCCTCTGAACAGTTTTGTATCCCTCCCCTCTCACCTTAAACCTATGGTCTCTAGTTTTAGATTCCCCTAGCTTTGGGAAAAGATATTGACTATTTAGATGATGTGCGTTCATCATTATTTTATAGAGCTCTATAAGATCACTCCTAAGCCTTCTACGCTCCAGCGAGAAAAGTTCAGGTCTATCCAGCTTCTCCTTATAACTCAAACTATCAAGTCCATTAGCATCCTAGTAAATATCTTCTGCACTCTTTTTAAAAAAATCCTTTCTATAATAGGGTGACAGAACTGTACACAGTATTCCTAAAGTGTGGCCTTACCAATGTCTTTCTCTGGTCCTGCCACAGTCAATGGGAATTCCTGTCGATGTCACCCCATATTAGTGGGAAAAACATGGGAGAGGAGGGGAATGCACTGCCAGTGGGACCAGAGAATCCCACCAGGAGAAATGGCCAGAGAATTCCCATCCTTATTTTAGACGGTCTAATGAAAGGAAAGGCTTCATTCATTGTACAGCCTTATTTCATAAAATTAACAGCACAGAAACAGATCATTTGACTCGACAGTCTATGCCAGTGTCTTCCTTTCCTCCTCATGTAGCTGTCTAACATTCCTCTAAAGACTGCTAGGGATTCAACATTTCAACCACTGTCTGGGTAAAGACATTTCATCTGAAATGTTTGTTGGATTTATTAATGACTATCTTATTTTATGACTTTGAGCTTTGAGTCCAAGCTTACCCTAACAAATCCTTGTACAATGTTAAACACCTCTATTAATTTAATAATCACATATCTCTTTACCAGACAAGAATCACAGCCTATTTAGTTTTTCTTAATATTTAGCAGTAGTAGTGAAAATGAGGATACTTAGAAATTATCAACCGATTAGACAAGGTTGACATGGATTAATGAAAAGGAGATTGTGTTTGACAAACCTACTGGAGTTTTTTAGGATATACAACTATAGATCAGATAAGGGAGAATCAGTGGATATGATGTATTTAGAGTTTAAGAACAAGTTTTTGACGAAGACTCACGTAAGAGGTTAGTGTGCAATGTTAAAATCTGTGAGATTAGAGGCAATATATTGGCACAGATTGAGAATTTGTTAGCAAACAGGAAACAGAGTAGAAATAAATGATTTTTTTTGAAGTGGCAGGCAATGACGAGCTCAATACCAAAGGGATCAGTGTTTGGAATCCAGTTATTGTCCTCAATGATTTGGATAAGGGAACCAAATACAGTATTTCCAAGTTTGCTGACTACATGAAACCTGATCTGAACATGAGTGGTGAAGAGGATGATAAGAGGCTATAAAATGATTTAAACATACTGAGAGAGTGGGCAAATACATGGCGAATCATAGAATCCCTACAATGCAGAAGGAGGCTATTTGGCCCATCATGTCTGCACCAAATACAATCTAACTCAGACCATATTCCTGTAACTCCTTATATTTACTCTGCTAATTCCCCTGCCAGTGGGGTTAACCTAGCATGGCCAATCAATCTAACCCACACATATTTAGACTGCGAGAAGAAACTGAAACACCTGGAAGAAACCCATGCAGACATGGGGAGAATGTGCAAATTCCACACAAACAGTGGTCCGAGGCTGGAATTGTGGCAGGAGTGCTAGCCACTGTGCTATCAAAGAACAAAGAACAACACAGCACGGGAAACAGGCCCTTCAGCCCAACGAGCCCGCGTCACCACCTTGACATTCCCACTTCCATCCATGATCCCTGTTTATGTTTATAGAAATCTGCATTGGAACCAAATTAGCAAGACATCTTAGGGAGAATTTGTTTTGCCAATCAGCCTAAGAGCACATCTTTGGGGTGTGTGAGGAAACCGGAGCACCCGGATAAAACGCACGCAAGCACAGGGAGAATGCGCAAACTCCCACAGACACAGGCTCAAATCCATGTATCTGCACAGCACAGTGATAGTCACTGAGCTGTCGTGTTGCCCATCAACTGGTCCAGTTCAAGTATACACTGATGACGTGAAACACTAGGCTACTCTCGAAAAATCTAAGAGCAGCCCTCTCATGCCACTATAGATTATATTGTGAATAAATGTGTAGTTATGCACTTTGGATGAAAAACAGAATGGCAGAGTATTATTTAAATGTTGATGTACAAAGGGACCTGGGTGTCCTTGTACACCAGTCACTGAAAGCAAGCATGTTGGTTAGTAAAGCCATTAGGAAGGCAAATAGTACATTGGCCTACATTGCTAGAGGACTTGAGTACAGGAGTAAGGATGTCTTCTTGTTGCTATACAGAGCCTTGGTGAGACCACACTGAGAGTATGCTGTTCTGTTATGGTCTCCTTATCTAAGAAAGGATTTATTTGCCATAGAGGGAGTGCAGCAAAGTTCACCAGACTGATTTCTAGGATGGCAAGATTATTGTATGAGAAGAATTTGAGTCAACTGGGCCTCTATTTTTTGGACTTTAGAAGAATGAGGTCACAATCTCAGGATATAGGGAAGGTGAGGAGAAACTTCTTCACTCAGAGGGCAGTGAACTTATGGAATTCTCTACCACAGAAGGCTGTGGAAACCAAGTCACTGAATATATTTAAGAAGGAAATAGTTAGGTTTCTAGACTTTAAAGGCATCAAGGGGTACAAGAAGAGTTCAGGGACCATGACATTGAAATACAGGATCAGCCATGATCATACTAAATGGTGGGACTGGCTCTAAGGGCCAAATGGCATAATCCTGCTCTTATTTTCTATGTTTCTGTGTTATAATCTCTCTCTTGTTTACTAATCTCTGATGCCAGGGGCCTAAATAGCGGTAATTAACTGAGATTTGAAGTCATCAAATGGTGCAGTTGAAGTTCAAGCACTTTTTGGATAGCTGAAGGATTGCGAGCCAGCAACATTAATCCTTCTTTCCCTTTCTTGCAGATGCTCATCTAGCGTCTGAGTCTTCCTATCATTTGATCTTTGGATTCAGATTTCTAACAACTGCTATACTTTACTCTTTCTGCAGAATCTGGAGATTGTGTCATTGCAGGCAGTCCCTGTCAATACTCTTTGCCTCATACAGAAATCAATTTCATTTCTTAAAAACACGACCTCAAACCGTGCTTCCAGTGAAGTACTTTGAACATTGTTCGAGCTATACTTTTCCCATAGGTGAAAAATAAGTAATCTCTTCACACGAGTTCGAAGCACAACATCTTAAGATGCTTTAGGAAGGAAATGGACTGACACAGTACGTCATCTATTCACAGAACTTTTCCTTTTTATCAAGAGGTGAGAAAGAAGATTTCGTTAATCTCAAAACAATTTTTTTTAAAATCTGACAGAACCTTTGCAAATGATGGTTAGAGTTCTTGCCAATTCTGCCAGGAGAAATATTATGCAGCACAGTAGCTGTGGCAGACACCACTGAAGGATAATTGGTCAAATATTATCATTCCTTTGTTTAAATTAGAAGGAAGTTGGGAACAGCTTCTCAAACTTGTCCCACTATTCATTTAGACCATTGCTGATCTATATCCTAAATCGATCAACCGCTTTGGTTCCATAACCTCTAATATAGGAATATGATCATTAGGGGAGATTCTCCATCGTGACCCGTAACTTTTCTGGTGGCTCAGGTTGGGGGATACATGTCGCTGGCCTTGTTCCAGAATTGCACATGCGCCGGGAGTGCATGCGCATCTCCCAGAGCCGGAGAATAGTCAGAGACAAGACCACACTGGAAACAGATAGGTCATTTAAATCATTTTTTAATGTAGTTTAAATATGTTTTAAATGTCATTATCTGGAACTTGCCCATCCTGGTGCAATCTTCCATCCTTCCAGGAGTGCTTCGTTCCGGCAGGGTTTAGAGTAACTCCCCACATTTGCGGAACTAATGGAGACCCCGCTGGAATGAAGGATAGACAATCAGGCTCCCCCGGGAGGGTCAGGCAGTGCGATCCTGGTGCCCCCTGGGCATGGACACTCTATCAGTGCCAGCCTGTGCCCCTGGCACTGCCCAAGGGGCAAAGTGCTCATGCCCAGGGACACCTTATCACTGCCCACTCGGCATCAGGCAGTGCTAAGGGGCTGGGGCCTCGGGGCAGTCAGTAGGGGTGGAGGTCCCGCTGGCACTCTGCATGGTGATTTGTCTGGGATGAAGGGAGAGCAGCGATTGGCATGGGCTGGAGGAGGGATGGTCTGCTGGGGGGGGGGGGGGGGGAATAACCATTGCTTCGGGTCTGAAATGAAGGGAGGGCATTGATTGAGCAAGGCGGATGGAGGGATGGTCTGCTGGGGTAGTGGGGAGGGAGGGTGGAGGACGGGCTCAAGGCTGGCCGGGGAATTGTTGTGGGGGCCGTGATCAGGTGGGGGAGATGGCTGAGGGGCAGCATTGCTGCAGTCCCAGGCTGGCCAGCAATCGAGCTGACCAGCAAATAGGGAGTCTGACAGAACAGGATCACTGCACATGCACAGAGTTCCAAAACTGTCAAACTCTAGCGTGAATAGGCCTCGTCCCGGGGTTTTTACTAAGATTCATGATTTTGCAGTGCACAGAATGCAGAGCTTTGAGTGTGAAGTTGAACTGAGAAAACAGTCGTGATCTAGGACAGTTTTCCCTCCAATTCAGCACTTTTGGGAGAATCGTCTTTCACGCTTCCTGACACTGGGACACACTAGGATTACAACACAACAAAACGTATTGAAACGGGGTTCAGACAGTACCAGTTGAACTCTTCTGTCTATAAAGATTTCTGATAGTTTCAGTGCAGCTCCTACTGGCCATCAGATGAGTGCATAATCACAGAATCATTACAGTGCAACAGGAGACCACTTGGTCCATTGTGTCTGCACCGGTTTTCCAAGTGAGCATCATGACTTAGTGCCAGTCCCTTGCCTTTTCCCCATCCCCCTGCACATTGTTTCTATTCCAATAATCATACAACGTCCTCTTGATTGTCTCAATTGTACCTGTTTCCACCACACTTCCAGGCTGTGCATTCCAGGCTCAAAACACTTGCTGTGTGAAAAAAAACCTTTGCTCTGATCATATTTGCTTCTTTTGTAAATCATTCCCAATCTGTGTCCTCTCGTTTGTGATCCTTTTACAGGTGGGAACAGTTTCCCCCTATTTATTTTGTCCAGCCCCTTCATGATTTTGAACATCTCTGTCAACCTCCTCTTAGCCTTCTTATATCCGATATATCCTCATAACTGAAGTTTCTCATCCCTGGAGCCATTCTTGTAAACCACTTCTGCACTTTCTCCAATGCATTCACCTCCTTCTTATAGAGTGAAGCCCAGAATTCCAGATAATGTCTAACTAGTAACCTTGTGTAAGTTTAGCATAACCTTCTTATTTTTATACTCCTTGCGTCAATTAATAAAGCATAAAATATACAGTATGCTTTTATTACCTGCTCTCTCCACCTATCTTGCTGCTTTCAATGATCTATGCTCATATACACCCAGGTCCCTCATCTCCTGTACCCTCTTAAGAATTTTACGTCTTATTTTATCTTATATCTCCATGTTCTTCCTACCAAAATGCATCGTCTCACAATTCTCTGTATTGAAATTCATCTTCTGCCTATCTGCCCACTCCACCAACTTTTCTCTTTCCTTTGGAAGTTCTGCACTCCCCTCTTCAATGTTTACAATACTTCAAAGTTTTACAAAGAACAAAGAAAATTACAGCATAGGAACAGGCCCTTTAGGCCCTCCAAGCCTATACCAACCATGCTGATCAAATGAACTAAAACCCTTTACCCTTCGGGGGACCATATCCCTCTATTTCCTTCCAATTCATGTACTTGTCAAGACACCCTTTAAAAGACACTATTGTGTCTGCTTCCACTGTCTCCCCTGGCAGCAATTCCAGGCACTCACCACCTTCTGTGTAAAAAAGTTTGCCTCATATATCCTCTTTAAACATTGCCCCTCACACCTCCCAGTAACTGAATCTTCTGCCCTGGGAAAAAGCTTCTGACTATCCACTCTTTCCATCTCCTTCATAACATTGTAAACTTCTATCAGGTCACTCCTCAATCTCTGACATTCCCATGAGAATAAACAAAGTTTCTTCAAAGTCTCCTCATAGCTAATGCTCTCCAGACTAGGCAATATCTTTGTTAATCTTTAATCTTAGTCTTTTAAGATTAATCTTTTCTATACTCTCTCCAAAGCCCCACATCCTCCTGGTAGTGTAGTGACCAGAATTGAACACTATAATCCACATACGGCCGATGCAGCCAATCTAAAGTTCTATAAATTGCAACATGACCTGCCAATTTTTGAACTCAGTGTTCTGGCCGATGAAGGCAAGCATGACGCATGCCTTCTTGACTACCTTCTCTACCTGCATTGTCACTTTCAGTGACCTGTGTACACAGATCTCTCTGCCCATCTACACTCCTATTGATTGTGCCATTTACTCTATATTTCTCTCTGTATTAGACCTTCCAAAATGCATTACATCACATTTCCCCAGATTAAACTCCATATGCCATCTATCCATCCAAGTCTCCAATTGATCTATATCCTGCTGTATCCTATGACAGTCTCATCACTATCCACAATTCCACCAACCTTTGTGTCATTCGCAGACTTACTAATCAAAACAGTTACATTTTCTTCCAAATAATTTATATGTATTATAAACAGCAAAGGTCCAGCACTGATCTCTGAGGAATGCCACTTATCACAGCCCTCTATTCAGAATCACACCCTTACACCTCTACGCTCTGATTTCTATAACTGAGCCAGTTCTGTATCCATCTTGCTAGCCCATCTCTGATCCCATGCGACTTCACTTTCTGCACCAGTCTGCCATGAGGGAACCTTGTCAAAGGCCTTACTGAAGACCATGTAGACAACATCCACCACCCTACCCTCATCAATCATTTTCGTCACTTCTTCGAAAAACTCAATCATGTTAGTGAGATATGACTCCCTCTTCACAAAACAACATTGCCTCTCGCTAATACGTCCACTTATTTCCAAGTGGGAGTAAATCCTGTCTCAAAGCATCCCCTCCAATAATTTCCCTACCACTGACATAAGGCTCAATGGCCCTATCTTATGTCATTTTCAAACTTTGAAATTGTCCCCTGCACACCAAGATCTAGGTCATAAGTAATATCAGGAAAAGTAAGGATGTCAATACCAACCCCTGGGGAACTCTACTCCAAACCTTCCTGCAGACCAAAAAATATTCATTCTCTGCTTCATTTTATTCAGCCAATTTTATATCCATGGTGCTAATGCCCTTTTATTCCATGATCTATAAACCTTCTCACAAGTCTGTCGTATGGCACTGTATCGAATGCCTTCTGAAAGTCAATTTATGTCAACAACATTACCCTCATCAATCATTTCTGTTAACTCCTCAAAAATCTCCACCAAGTTAGTTAAAGCTGACTATAACATAGGACCAATTAAACAAAATTGTTATTCTCAATTGGACTTCATTTAGGACAGCAATAAGAATTGAGATTGATCTGGGTATTATTTACCACTCTGTACAACACAGCATGATTTCATTTAACTGGATCAGTCAGACATAGGCCTCATTTTCACAGCTTTTCAAATTGAGAGGGTCCCCCTATTGTGTGAAGTCTTTGGCTATTGGCATTTCTAGCAATAATTGAATGGTTGTGTTCCATTGTATTGGCACTGTCTGTAACTACCATAAGGATATCATTCGTCAGAGCTGAAGTACCTTGACTTTCAATCCCAGGAGCCCCCTCTTAAATGGCCTTTAAATGTGCATTGCGATTTTAGCCTGACCTGAGATTTTTATTTGACCTGAGAGACACATCTGATTGTTCTGGTTAGAGACAGTTAATAAAGGTTAACTCCCAGAGATACACAAAACAATTTAGAATGATGATTCAGGCTTTTTGCTGAACACCAGATGAAAGAGCTATCAAACTCACGCATTCTCACTTAACAAATCAGTTTTGAGATGGCATGGTGGCATAATGGCACAGTGGCACAGTGGTTAGTACTGCTACTTCACAGCACCAGGGACCCGGCTTCAATTCCGGCTTCAGTGCCTGCATGGAGTTTGCATGTTCTCTCTGTGTCTGTGTGGATTTTCTCTAGTCCTCTGGTTTCCTCCCATTGTTCAAATTTATGCGGGTTAGGTTGATTGGCCACGCTAAATTGCCCATTCATGTCAGGGAAACTAGCAAGGTAAAAACGTGGGGTTACAGGGATAGGGTGGGATTATTGTTGGTGCAGGCTCAATGGGTTCTTCTGCATCACAGGATTCTATGATAATGGAAAGCCATTGAAGAAATATGTCAGCTCCTGAGGTTTCTGAGTCTGGAGTTACCCTGGGGTCTTAATGTAACTTATGTTTTAAACCTTACTGGTGAAGTAAATCTAGATCTCATGTAGCTATGTTCACAGAACAGTCAAACAGTGGTGCTGCTGCTGTAATAAGCCAGACTCATACTTCATATTCATGAATTCAAACACCACCTCGGCAGCTGGGAGGAATTTAAAATTAAATTAACTCAATCTGGATGATTGTCATTTCGAATCCATTTAATTCATTTATATCCTTTTTTGAAAATCTGCCTCCATAGCAACACAAACCACAAGATACTTAATTGTATCAAATTATGGCAAGAAGTTGAATAAAAGTAATGTAGAACAGGCAGACTAGGTTTTTCATATGGCAAAAGACCTCCCTGCTTAATCCACCCAGCAAGTTCCCCTCACTGACATCCTGTGACAGTATGGGGAGAGCTGTCGCCGCAGGCTCATCAAGCAACAGCATAACATAGACAGACATACTGAATCATATCTTACGATCGAACAGCACAGACTTCTCCAACGCCATCCTTGGATAGACCTTGTTTCACTGGCAGGACAGATCCATCAGAGGTGACAGCACAATGGAACACAGGAGGGGGTGGTCTGAGAAGTGTAAAACATTGGTGTTGAACCCAATCGAGTTTCATGGCATCAGTCCAAATCTGGGCAAGGAAACCTCCTGCAGCTCACCATCTACTACCCTCCCTCGGCTGATGAATTTGTGTTTCTCCAAGTTGAACACTATTTCGAAGAAGCATTGAGGGCAGTAAGGACACAGAATGTACTTTGTTTGGGAGACTTCATTGTCCATCATCAAGAGTGACTCAATAGCACCATTACTGATCAAGCTAGTTGGAAATATCTGTCAGTGGGCCCCTGGCAGGTTCAGAAAGACTGAACAACAGGGGAAAACTGACTGGTCTTTGGCTCACCCAACTACATATTTACAGAATGTCAGTACGAAATGACAGTATTGGTAGAAGTGATTTCAGCTGGATAATAGAATCCCTACAGTGCCATTTGGCCCATTGAGTCTTCACCCACCACAATCCCACCCAGGTCTTATCTCCATAACCCCTTGCTTTCACTGTGCTAATCTCCCTGACACTAAGTGGCAATTTACCATGGCCAATCAATCTAACTTGTGCATCTTTGGATTGTGGGAGAAAACCGGAGCACCCAGAGGAAACCCACACAGACACTGGGAGAGAACGTGCAAACACCGCACAGATAGTGACCCAAGCCAGGAATCGAACCAGGATCCCTGGGGCTGTGAGACAGCAGTGCTAGCCACTGTGCCACCGTGCCACAAGTGGAGACAAAGTCCTGTCTTTGCACTAATGACATCCCCATTGTAATGTGTGGCATTATCACCATACAACATGGGGTAGATTCAGATGATATCCAGCGATTCAAAGCTGAGCATTCATAAGCAAGGACAGGGAGAGGAGCCATGAGCCCTAATATTTCTCCTTTTCCATTCCTGCTTATACCCCCCATTCACCCCACCTCCCCCCCATCTTTAACTCTTCCTTCTTAATCCTGTGTCTTATGTTTTCGTCTCTTATGATTTACCAACTAATTGTCTTCAGTTTACAATGTTCATGCTTAATCACAGTTTTCATGCATTTTAAATGATCGTAATCTTTACTGATGTGTTACTGATATGCTAGTGTGTTTCCATCTTTCACAACAAGAAGTGAATATTCTGGAAGAATCTTTAAGTGGGATTTTCCAGCTGCGCTCACCCCAAAATTAGAAAATCCCACAGGAGGTCAATGGACATTTGCATGGTCTGCATCCTGCTCGCTACAACTCCCTTGGCAAGTAGTATAGGAAAAATCTGCCCTTTGTGTTTTACCAAGAAAATCTAAAAAACAAACTGGACTGAAAACCCATAGAATTATAAAGATCAAATAGAAATTGGGAAATTTTATTTGAAATGATATTTGATTTTCAATATTTGAGAGTAAAGGGTTGACACTAGAATAAAAATTAATCATTGAAGTAAATGTGAATCTTGAAGAAAACACCTTTCAGTCAATATCAAAATTAATATTTCTTGCCAAAGCATTCTCAATGCTTAAAATTGTTAAGCCTATTGATCACCTGTTACCAGCCAATCTGTTAACATTTTATATATTGACCCTTTCTTCAGAATGTCTGAATATCATCTGTTAACTGAAAATGCTGGAAAATCTCAGAAGATCTGATGGCATCTGTGGAAAGAGAATAGAGCCAATGTTTCAAGTCCGGATGACCCTTCAACAGAGTTGAGAGGAACTGAGAGAAACCATTGTTGATTGTCATAAAAAAAACATTTGGCTCCCTAATGTCTTTTAGGGATGGAAATCTGCCATCTTACCTGGTCTGGCCTGCATTTAACTCCAAACCCACAGCAATGTGGTTAACACTCAACTGCCCTTGAGCAACTAGGGATGGGCAATAAATTTTGGCTTGCCAGTGATGCCATGTCCCACAAATGAATGAAAAAAAGATTGGATTCCAACTAATACCCTGGGCATCTACTTGTTCTCTGTTATCAAATCATACCCATTCTTATCCCACAAAGCATTTTATCAGAAATAAAAACAAAAAGTGCTGAGAGAGGAACAGACATAACCTTTCAGGTTGACGACCTTCAATCTAAACTGAGAAATTTTAGAAACGTAATAAGCTTTAAGCAAGTGACAGGGAACTAATGGGGATGGCAGAAAGGGCAGGGGGTGGGAAAAGGAGCAAATAGAAGTTGGCAGGGTGTTGAGGAGGAGAGACCGAATGATAAAGGAGTTGATTCTGTGTGTCAAAATCCAAAAGTGGAGGTAGCAGAATGATGAACAGCCACTTTCTGAAGGGAAAAAAACAAGAAAGTAAAACAAAAGCTCCACGGCCTAAGGATGTGTGGGTTAGGTTGATTAGCTATGCTAAATTGACCCAAATGTCGGGGGATTGGCAGGGTAAATGAGAGTTACAGGATTAGGGCCTGGGTGGGATTATGGTTGATACAAACTTAATGGGCCAAATGGCCTCCTTCTATAGTGTAGGGATTTTATGATTCTATGAAAGGAAAATAAAACAAATTGGGAGCGCCGGGGATATGATCAAAAATTGTTGAACCCAATGGTGAGTCTGGTGAAGGCTCTAAAGTTCCCAGCCAAAAGTTGAGTTGCTCAAGTTTGCCTTGAGCTTGAACAAACCCTGCAGGCAGCTGAGGACAGAGATGTCAATGTGCGAGGATGGTGGGGAACTGAAATAACAGACAAGCTCAGCGCGCACCCGATCTGTGTTTAGCCTCCATTACGTAGAACAGACTTCCATTGAAAGAAATGGATGTAAATCACTGTCACACTCGGAAGGAGCATCAGGTTGCAGACTTCAGATGCGGGATGAGATTGCAGGGGCACGTCCCCCGCGGGGGCGCTCCCCCCACACTCACCCACCCCCCTTCCCACATACACACACACATAATGTGAATGTTGAATAAGATTGGAAAATCAAAATGAAGGAAATGAAGCTAACAGAATTTAGGGAAGTTTTCCTCTAACAACAAAAGGGGAAGCAGAGTTCTAATCACTTTAAACTGCCCACATTTCAGTCAGGCAATTGTTTAAATTGGGAAGATATCTCAAATCATTTGTCATGACCATGATTGTCAACTCCAGCGTCACTGTTTGAAGCATGTTAAGCATGCTGGCTATTGGTTTTCGAGGTATTGTTACAAACTGTAGCTAATTTGCTTTATACAACCTTGGCTATTACTGATTGGTTTGAAGAAATTATAAGTACAGCCATTAACAAGAGGCACCTTTCAAACCCAGTTAGAATTTGTTAATCAGATTCCATTGATTGAGGCGATGCCCGAAAACTATTTTCAATACATCCTGACTGAAATGATGTTATGGTGAAGAATTTGGAGTTAAAGCTATTATTTATTCACTTAGAAAGCAACCTGTCAAGCTTTGTGTTGGGCAGGTAAATACTGTGAAAGAAATAGCTCAAAGATCAGTTTCATTAGATGGAGGACAAAGCAAAAGGGAACCAGTGAGTCACCTGTAGTGTTATCCAGGATTATAAATAAAAATAGAATTAAAAAATCCATCTAGTGCATATAACATGTGCAAGAAATTGGTCTAAAAGGTGTATTAGTGGGGCGGTGGTTGGTGAGATAGAAGTCCAAATGGGCATACAGGTTTAAGTTAGGAGAAAGCCTGTGGAACATTGCCTGTGAACCGTCACAGCCTTGTTCCTCCCACAGCGTCAAGCACACTTTCTATGAGTGAAGAAGGGGTTTGATAAACAGGATCTTCCATCTTTGATGCTTGCCTGCTACCTGGTACCATGTGGAACCTCCTCATGCGAGAAGGCAAGTATGTTAATGAGAGTCGTGTGCAATGCTCATGTGCTCATGTGAAATGTGAGGCTCTTAGTAGTGAAAAATGTGTGAGAATGAGGAGAAAAGATGCGAGGTGAAGTTTGTTGTAGAGATTTGGGGTGATCTAAGGCAATTGAAAGGAACTTTGACAGCCCTGCCAATGTTCTTATGCATGAGATTGTAAATGGCATAATTATGAATAAAGATTAATATTTGAATCTTAATATATATCTATTCAGATTATTGAAATTCAAGTAGCTTGGTGTCACGTCCTGTGTGTAATGTGTTTATTATTGGCATGTTTGCATATGTCTTCCCATTGTAGACAAAACAGATACTTGAATGCTTCTTGTTCCCCGGGGAAGTGGGGAGGAGAGGGGATGTCCCTCCTACTCACACCTCCTTACACCAAGGCCTCCCAGGCACGTCAGAGAATCATGGTACTTCCTCATTACCTCCCTTAGCCACTTGTTTGACACAAGTTCTTGACTGGTGTCTGCAACCCAATGGTGGGCAACCTGCAGCCTGGGGGCCACATGAGATGAGTTCTGAGTGCAGCCCTCAAGACATTTTTTTGACCATTGCCCATGTGCCAGGCTGCCACACTCCACTGATTTCCAGCCACAGTTTTTTTCCCTAGCTGTACAACTGAAGTGATACACATATAAAGCAAGGGCAAGTGCAGTGAATTGTGTGCTGATTGTACACAAGATTGGCTGTGAAAGCCATGCTTGGACTGCACGCAAAATATAAATACTTCTTTTGTTTTGACATATAAATGAAAGTCAGTGAGCATTAAATGTATTTAATCTTATCCATGGGGCTATGGTTAGTGAACAAGCCTGATTTCAATCTTGCAGCCTACTTAGATAAAGGAAGACCAATCCTACAGACCACTAACTGGCCTACGTTGCTCATGACTGTTGCAGCCAGAAGGCACTTCCTCTTTTTGAGGTGCTGGCTGCTTTTAAACAGTGTCTGGTGTTGCCCATGAATTCAGATCCTGACTCCACCCATCTACCCTTTGTCGGGGCGTGGTCACTGTGTAACGTGTGATGCTTTACTGGCATCATTATAATTAGCAAGCAACACAAATATTACAAGCAAACCCACGCCAATATTAACAAGACAAGTGTAACGATTCGGGATGCAATCACAGTTCTAAGCCTGAAATGTTCCCTCAAGAGTCATATCAAATCCACTTGAACTTTTTTTTTCAAAGTCAGTTTTTTCCATTTTTCTGAACGTGGCACTTGGAGAATCTTTTCCATTTGTGGTATCAGGATGAAACTCATATTTATACAAATAAAAACATACTTTTAAAAGCTGGCCAAGCCAGCAAACAGCAGTCAGTTACTACTGAAAGGCCATCTTGTTCAGTTCAAACGGTTTGAGTTTTTAACATTTCATAAGACAAATCGATGCATTTTCCCCTCACCATGCTGCCAGGAAGTAGTCTGAAAAAGGATATAAAGAATGCTTTCAGAGGGAAATTAAAAAAAATGGAAAGCAAACTGCACTCAGCACAGAAGCATGTGTCAACAGTTTGGAAAGCTCAGTAAATCAGGAATTTATGCTAAGATATTTCCATTATAACTCACTCTTCAGAAAACAAAACTGCCTATTTACTTCATCAGTTCTCCCTGAAAGTTGCATTGTTCCCCAAAACATTTAATTTGGTCAGTTGGCAGATACTTCACTTCCAAATTGAAGACTACTCTCTAAAATTATCACTCTTTCCTGCCATCTAATGTGCAGTAAGGGAACATCTTGGAATTCACTGACAAGCAGCAAACATTTTTACCATGAACTGGTAGAAACACAACACAATAAAAAATGGGAATCGTGTCACAAAAGCCAATCCTACTCATGGAGAATAACTCATTCTTTGTGTGTGCAGCATCAATGCTCACGAAGACTGGACTGAAAAACATACAGTACACTATCATTGACATACAATCCATCATAATGCTCTGCTGCTAAATCAGTGTAACGTTAAAGCTATAGTATATCCTCATGCTGAGTGATTTAACACCATTGGATTTTTTCATCCTTGCAACATATAATTCAGCATCACACAATTTTGCTATTCAATCAATGCAATGATCCCTGATGCAAGGAGCAAGTATGGAAAATAGACCACACTGTCATAACAGCCTTGGGAAAGCAGAAACATTTTGTTAACATCTAGTGCTATGATCTACAAACATTTGGCTAAATGGCATTAACTAAATAGAAATACACTGTCTTATAGACATTCCTCATTTTCAGCTTGTGAAATTTTAAGTGCAGACTCCCACGCTCAAGGGACTGGCTGCACAAGCTGTCAGTCCACCTTGCTAAGATATATCTATTCTTTCAAAAATATAATAAACAATTTTTGTACAAGCTTAAGAATCCGGGCCCTTAAATGACAATTATTTTATGGTAAAACGCGGCTGGTCACTAACTTGCTTGTGTATGTTTTTGGAGTATATCACATCCCATCTCTTCCTACTTTGCATAAATTGTGTGTGTGTTGGATGCCTTTTTTGTGTGTGCATGTATGTTTATGTGTATATGTGTTATGTGTATCAATTTGTGTGTTGGGGGTGTTTGTTTCTGTGTGTGTGTGTGTGTGTGTGTGTGTGTGTGTGTGTGTGTGTGTGTGTGTGTGTGTGTGTGGGGTGTGTGTGTGTGTGTGTGTGTGTGTGTGTGTGTGTGTGTGTGTGTGTGTGTGTGTGTGTGTGTGTGTGTAAGAAAGCATGATGAATTACTTTCCTTGCTTGCTGTGTCCCTCATACTTAAATTCTAAAATTAGCTTATTCTCCTCCAGAGAAAAACTATTTTCAGTAGAACTGTACAAGATACACCACAAGCATTTGGCAGTGGGCAAATTTGCAACTGTAAATGGGAAGTTAACATTTTGCTAACGAAAGTTAAGTCTTTTTTCCTCTCTCCCTTCGGAAACCCATTGAAGATTCAGAAGTTCTGTTTTTATTGGCTCAGCTCTGCATCTGTACCTGAATTATATATTCTCTAGCTTACCTGAAATGTCACTTCTGCACAGACATGTCAATTCCTTTTTGCATATTAGTTCCAGCTGCTCTGTTAAGATACAACTGGCCTTGCCCATGTTGCTGACATGTCTTGCTCCTCTGTGTTCCCGCCTCTATCTTCTCAACTGCCTGTGACCTCAGTCTCTGCCACTAATAACCACATCCTCTCTAGTGCTCCATTTCACCATTTTCTTGCCAAAGCATACTGCTCCTCCACCCAGTCAAAAGAATTACTTCTCTGCTGATGTCAGACACAGATTTTAATGCATTGATAGCTGACTTCCCTGCAAATTCTGCAAATTAAATGGATTTCTCTTAAGACAAAGCACAATGTGGGAAAATTCTCCACTAATAAGATTAATGTTGTTTCGTTCACTGAGCAGGGTATACACAAATAGCTTCCAGACTGTATTACAAACTGCTCTTAGGCTTAGCAGTTTTGATGGATAAAAAGAAAGTAAAAATCCAAAGTCACAAAAAATCGTTAATTGAAAATTAGAAAATCCGAAAAACGATTGTGAAGAAAGACTGAGGACAGTACTGATGTTCAACAGTCTTTTCTTTACCCACATTAGTGACACAGTGGTCAGCATTGCTGCCTCAGAGCACCAAGGACGCAGGTTCAATCCCAGTCTTAGGTGACTGTCTGCTTGGAGTTTGTATGATCTCCCCATGTCTGTGTGGGTTTTCTCCAAGTGCTCTGATTTCTTTCCACAGTCAAAACATGTGCAGGTTAGGTGGGTTGTCCATTAGTGTCGGGGGATTAGTGGAATAAATACATGGAGTTACAGGAATAGGGCCTGGATTGGATTGTTGTTGGTGCAGGCTCGATGGGCTGAATGGCCTTTTTCTGTACTGTAGGGGTTTTATGATTCAACGTATTTGACAATTATGATGCATATTTTTCATTGTACATCCTTTGATATTGAAATGGACAGTTGATAACAAGTTTTAAAAGAAGGCCACTATTATAAATTTTCAGCCAAGTTCTCAATCACTCACTCCTATTTGTGTGAAAATGTATGATTATATAAATGTTATGTTCTTCAATCTGCAAGTCCTGAAGGACAAAGCTGCCAGTCTGAACCCATATTAGGTGATGAGAGAATCAACGTAAGGAAGTCATCCAATATATGCCAATGTTACCTATTTCGGGCATCCAACCAGTTAGCCAATGTTCAAAAATCCTCCATCACCAGCCCTGAGTGTATCAGTCCTCATGAGAATCAGCAGTACAGTTGTATACAATTGTAAGGGTGTGGCCCAAGGAATCCTCAACTAACTCAAAACCCCCACTGAAACTTATTCAAACGCAGGCAAGGAAACCTCTTACTGATTAGGCTGGGTGAATGGGTGAGGACCTGGCAGATGGAGTATAACGTTAGCAAATGTAAGGTTATCCACTTTGGTAGAAATAATAGTAGGAAGGAATATTATTTAAATGGTGAAAAGCTGCAGCATGCTACAGTGCAGAAGGGCCTGAGGGTCCTTGTGCATGAATCGCAAAAACTCAATCTGCAGGTGCAGCAAGTGATCAAGAAGGCAAATGGAATGTTGGCCTTTATAGCGAGGGAGATAGAATATAAAAGCAGGGAGGTCTTGCTGCAACTGTACAAAGCACTGGTGAGGCCACAACTGGAGTACTGTTTGGTCCCCTTATTTGCAAAAGGATATATTAGCCACAGAGGGAGTACAGAGAAGGTTCATAGGCTGATACCGGAGATGAGGAGGTTAACTTATGAAGAGAGATTGAATAGACTGGGTCTGTACTCGTTAGAGTTTAGAAGGCTCAGGGGGGATCTTATTGAGACATATAAAATAATGAAGGGGCTAGATAGGGTAGAGGTAGAGAGATTCTTCTCGCTTAGAAAGGAAAACAGAACAAGAGGGCATAGTCTCAAAATAAGGGCGGGGGGGGCACTTTAGAACAGAGTTGAGGAGGAACTCCACTCACTTAAAGGGTAGTGAATCTCTGGAATTTTCTACCCATTGAAGTGGTGGAGGCTACCTTGTTGAATATATTTAAGTCAAGGATAGATAGATTTCTGAGAGCCAAGGGAATTAAGGGTTATGGGGAGAAAGCAGGAAAGTGGAACTGATCCACTTCAGATCAGCCATGATCTATTTGAATGGCGGGCAGGCTCAAAGGGGTAGATGTTACTATTTCTTATGTTCTTATGATTCCTACTTAGTGCCTTCACTTAGGGAGGGTGGTGACGGGGTGTTATCGGACTAGTAACCTAGTGAATCCAAATAATATCTTGGTGATCCAGGTTTGAATCCCACTATGGCAGATAGTGAAATTTGAATTCCATAAAAGTCTGGAATGAAAAGTCAAATGATGACCCATGAAATTGTTGTCAAAGACCTATCAATTTAACTAATGTCCTATTGGGAGGGAATCTGCCATCCTTTTGTGATCCAGCTGACACGTGTCTCCAATGTGATTGACTCTTAAACAGGCTAGCATGACACTCAGTTCAGGAGCAATAAATGCTGGGCCAGTGTCCACATCCCATGAATGAAAAAAATGATGAATCAGTCCTCCTTCAAATTTAATACCTTTTGGAAGAAGAAAGACATCAAATGTACTCTAGAAAGGATCTTCAACGAACAAGAGTGTCACCAAGAGTGATTCCACAGCACCACAACTGGCTAAGCTAGTGGAATGTTACAGGACATTGCTGCCAGACTGGGCCTACAGTTGGTGCTAAGAGAACCAACATGAGGAAAAACCTTCCTGACCTTCTTTTCACCAAATATCTGCCAAAGATGTATTGGTCCATGACAGTACTGGTAGAAAGCAACCATTGCAAGGAGACAAAGTCCTGTCTTCACACTGAAGACAGCCTCAATTGTGTTGTGGCATTACCATCCTCCTAAAAGCAATTGATCTAGCAACTCAAAACTGGTCAGCTGTGGGGTGGCATGAGCCATCGGTAGCAGCACAAATATGTTGAAACACAAGCTGCAACCTCATGCCCACCATATCATAGAACCCCTACAATGTAGAAGGAGGCAATTTGGCCCATCAAATCTGCACCACTCACTATCCCACCCAGACCCTATCCCCATAACCACATGTATTATGCGCATACTAGCTAACCTCATTAATAGCTAATGTTGTACCGTTGTTTAAAAAGGGTAGTAGGAATAACCGTGGAAATTATAGGCCAGTGAGTTTGACGTCAGTGGTAGGGAAGCTGTCGGAGGGGATTCTTAGAGATAGGATGTATAGGTACTTAGAGCGTTGCGATCTGATTAGAGATACGTAGCTTGGATTTGTTAAGGGGAGGTCATGCCTTACAAATCTGGTAGAATTTTTTGAGGAGGTGACAAAAACAGTGGACGAAGGGCGAGCCGTTGATGTCGTCTATATGGATTTTAGTAAGGCGTTTGACAAAGTCCCTCATGGGAGGTTAGTTGAGAAGGTCAAGGCTAATGGGATACAAGGACAGGTAGCAAGATGGATAAGTAACTGGCTTGGTAATAGGAGGCAGAGAGTAATAGTGGAAGGGTGTTTCTCTAGCTGGAGGTTGATCACTAGTGATGTGCCACGGGGCTCGGTACTGGGGCCTCTTCTATTTGTAATATATAGAAATGACTTGGAAGAGGGAGTAAGTGGAGTGATCAGCAAGTTTGCAGACGATACAAAGATGGCTGGACTTGCGGATAGTGAGGAGCATTGTCAGGCGATGCAGCAGGACATAGATAGGCAGGTAGCTTGGGCAGATAGATGGCAGATGGAATTCAGTCCTGATAAATGTGAGGTGATGCATTTCAAGAGAAAGAATGTAGGGGGGAGGTATATGATAAAGGATAGACAAATTAAGAGTATAGAAACGCAGAGGGACCTGGGGGTGCAGATGAACAAGTCTCTGAAGGTGGCAGAGCAAGTAGAGAAGGTTGTGAAGAAAGCATATAGTATGCTAGCCTTTATAGGAAGGGGTATAGAGTACAAGAGCTGACCTTTAATGTTGCAGTTGTATAAAACATTGGTTAGACCTCATTTGGAATACTGCATCCAGTTCTGGTCGCCTTACTACCGGAAGGACGTGGAGAGTCTGGAGAGAGTGCAGAGGAGATTTATCAGGATGCTGCCTGGTATGGAAAGTCTGAGTTACGAGGAGAAGTTAGGCAAATTGGGGCTGTTTTTCTTCGAAAGACGTAGACATAGAGGAGATCTAATAGAGGTGTACAAGATTATGAGGGGTATAGATAGAGTAAACAGGGTTAAGCTTTTTCCTAGGATGGACTCGAATAGCATGAGGGGTCATGGGCTTAGGGTGAGGGGGGTAAGGTATAATTTGGATGCTAGAGGGAATTTTTTCACACAGAGGGTGGTGGGGGTATGGAATGCGCTGCCAAGTAAAGTGGTGGAGGCAGGTACTCTGGAGTTATTTAAGAAATACTTAGATGGGCGCATGAACAGAATGGGAATGGAGGGGTATAGAAAACTGATTTAAAATAGGATCATGAGCCTTGGGAGTCCCTGGGAAGTGTGTAAATAAACGATGATATTGATGTACTTGTTTTTATCCTACAGGTGCTTTGGTCCACCTTGTTGTCTAACAAGGGGCATACACGCGATGGGTCGTGAGAGGGCTGCTCTTGGATTTTTTCGAGAGTATCCTAGTGCTTCACGTCATTAGTGTACGCTTGACCTGGACCATTTGATGGGCAACACGACAGCTCAGTGACTATCGCTGTGCTGTGCAGATAATGGATTTGGGCCTGTGTCTGTGGGAGTTTGCGCATTCTCCCCATGCTTGCGTGGGTTTTCTCCAGGTGCTCCGGTTTCCTCCCACATGCCAAAGATGTGCTCTTAGGCTAATTGGCAAAACAAATTCTCCCTAAATTGTCTCAAATTTGGTTTTTAATCCATAGATCTATAAACATAGACAGGGATCATGGGTAGAGGTGGGAACATCGGGGTGGCGGGCGCAGGCTCGTTGGGCCGAAGGGTGTTTCCTGTGCTGTTTTGTTCTTTGTTCTTTGTTCTTTGTATTTATAATGCAAGTCCCTTCTCATTAAGGGTCAATTTAGCATGACCAGTCAATCTAACCCACATATCTTTTGACTTTGGCAGGAAAACAGGGCTTTTGGAGGAAACCCACACAGCAACAGGAAGAACATGCAAACTTTACACAGATAGTGAACTGAGGCCAGAGTTGAATGTGGGTACCTGACATTGTGAGTCAGCAGCGCAAACTGTGTACCACCTTGCGGCCCGTATCCTTCATCTTCACTTAACCATTATATTAAACTGGGAGCTAAAACCTGCTTTAATGAAGAGTGTAGGAGAGCATGGCAAGAGTAGGATCAGGCATACCTAAAAAAGAGGTAGCAAGCTGATATTATCATAGAATCCCTCCAGTGTAGAAAGAGGCCTGGATGTTACTCAATGATCCTGCCATGGATTTGGCCTTTACAATCTCCGTGGGATGATTATATTACCCTGCAGTTCATCATTAATCCTGAAATTCGTCTCCTTAAGATAATGATCCTGATTTTGTGATCCTGTCTTTTATCCTGTCAGGTGTGCATGCTACAAGAGCACAGAAGTATTTGTCACTGGTTATCCTGTTATTTTGCGAAAATCAGGACTGTCTATTTGTCTTTTTGATGGTATTCATCCACCAGCATACTTCAATGTGGAATGATTAGAATAATTGTTTGCGGGTCTCCTTCTTTCTATTGGGAAATAGGCTGACTTGGTTTTATGACATGAGGATTATGTGGCAATTACCTGGTTTGGTTTATTTTTCTTTAAGTGCTATAAATCTTGCATTTATACTGAGGGAATACACCTTTTAATACCTTTCATTTTATAACACCACAGCAGAGTGATAGGGAGTGGTTTGGCATAAAGATAGAACATAGAACATAGAACATAGAACATTACAGCGCAGAACAGGCCCTTCGGCCTTCGATGTTGCGCCGACCAATTATGAAAAAAGCAATGACCCTCCAAACTAAACCATTCCCTTCTCTTCCATAAACTTATCACCTAACCTCTTAAACGCCACCAAACTTGGCGCATCTACAACTGCTGCAGGCAGGGCATTCCACTCCCGAACCACCCTTTGGGTAAAGAACCTACTCTGATATCCGTCCTATAACTATCACCCCTTAATTTAAAGCTGTGTCCCCTCGTGCTAGCTTTCTCCATCCTAGGAAAAAGGCTATCACTGTCCACACTATCTAAACCTCTAATCATCTTATATGCTTCAATAAGATCCCCTCTTAGCCGCCTCCTTTCTAGCGAAAACAACCTCAAATCCTTCAACCTCTCTTCATAGGACCTGCCCTCCATACCAGGCAACATCCTGGTAAACCTCCTCTGTACCCTCTCCAATGCCTCCACATCTTTCTTATAATGTCGGGACCAGAACTGCACACAATACTCCAAGTGCGGCCGCACTAGAGTTTTGTACAGTTGCAACATGACGTTGCGGCTCCGAAATTCAATCCCCCTACCAATAAAAACTAAGACTCCGTATGCCTTCTTAACAACCTTATCGACTTGATTGCCAACTTTCAGGGATCTATGCGCATATACACCAAGATCCCTCTGTTCTTCAACACTATTAAGAGTCCTACCATTAGCCCTATACTCTACACATTTGTTATTCCTGCCAAAGGGCATTACCTCACACTTTTCCACATTAAACTCCATTTGCCACCTCTCGGCCCAGCTCTGCAACTTGTCCAAGTCCCTCTGCAAACTATAACACCCCTCTTCACTATCTACCACTCCACCGACTTTAGTGTCATCTGCAAATTTACTAATCCATCCTTCAATACCCTCATCCAGATCTTTTATAAAAATTACAAACAGCAGGGGCCCCAAAACAGACCCCTGAGGTACACCACTTGTCACCGAACTCCACGATGAATATCTCCCATCAACCACACCCTCTGTCTTCTATCTGCTAGCCAATTCCTAACCCAATTAGCTAAATCACCCTCTATCCCATACATCTGCATTTTCTGCAGAAGCCTTCCATGGGCCACCTTATCGAACGCCTTACTAAAGTCCATATATACCACATCAACCGCCTTACCCCATCCACCTCTTTGGTCACTTTTTCAAAAAACTCAATAAGGTTAGTAAGGCACGACCTACCCTTCACCAAACCATGCTGACTATCCCCAATCAATTCATTTCTCTCTAAATAACTATAAATCCTATCCCTAATAATTCTCTCCAATACTTTGCCCACAACAGAAGTAAGACTCACTGGCCTATAATTCCCCGGAAAGTCTCTCTTCCCCTTCTTGATGGCTAATATGAACTTATAAGTCCATGCTGTGAGTGAGGAAAACCCTCCTCCCTATTAGAATTATTGGGGTCACATTTTCTTTTTTTTTGTTACATTGTGATTAAATAATCTTTGCTTGTTTCCTGAGAAAGTACAGGCACGTCTTTTTTGTCATTAGCACCTCTGGTGTTATTGAAGTGGGATAATTATGTTCAGGTACAAGTCCAAGCATAGCAAACTTATCTTTGGATATCTAATCTTGTTGGATTGATTTTCTGTTTTGATTTGATTATACGGGTGGTGACAGTGGTGATTTGATGACTTGGGTCATGGAATATACGATGATTATACAGTTGTTATGTGAATGGAAATGGGTTGAATCGCATTGATAATGGGCCTTAAATGGTTCTTTTGGGGTATCTTGATAAAGGGATAGTTTGCCTTGTTCAATGCATATGGATAGCTTATTTTGGTGTGCAGCTGAGCAGGTTAGGGCAGGAGTGTTTGTATTTGTCTGGGTCAAGTGGAGGGTATGTTGGACAGAGGTGTCCCCTGCGATGTCCCCTTCTGGGGGTTTCTGGACTACTTTCCTTCTTGAGAATAGTCTCCCTAGGGATATCGTGTCCTGGTGTTGCAATGCGTGAGTGTGAGTCTGGGATTTTGGTTCAGCATTGTTGGAATCTTTCTTCAGTTAGAGATTAGGCTGGTTGGAGTAAAAGGTCACCTCCTTCAAGTGGCCCTACATGGAGATTTACAGTCTGTCTATCTTCTAGGTTTGGGGCCCTCTGGGAGGAGCACGATGATCTTCCTTGTGAGGTTGTGCTGATCTGTTCCTGGTATCTGTGCTGTGAAAGTGTATGCTGAAAGATTGCTTCTGGCATCTATTGGATAATAGTAATGCTCCTGTCTCTTTATCCAGGTACATGGGGTGCTGATGTAGACTCTGGTTTTTTCTTGTTTCACTTAACTTTTCAGAAGGTCAAGAATCCCATGAATTCTTCTTTTCCTTGTTAGTGGTTTAGGTTTTCTGGTGATGGGGTACCTGATCGGTGCCTTGGATATGGCTGGAGAGGAGGGATTTTTGTTATATTGCAAGCCTAGGCAAGGTATACAAATCCTTGGCTTACTTGTTCCTGTATAAGAGACCATATAATTGTACATGTAATTGTTATGGGGGACTTTAACTTTACTAATATTGATTGGAATAGCTATAGCTCTAGCTCATTAGAGGGGTCAATTTTCGTACAAAGTGTGCAGGAAGGTTTTTTGACTCAGTATGTAGATAGGCCAACTAGAGGTGAGGCTACATTGGATTTGGTGCTGGGCAATGATCCAGACCAGGTGTTAGGCTTGGAAGTTAGTGAACATTTTGGTGATAGTGACCACAATTCGGTTACGTTCACCTTAGTGATGGATAGGGATAGGCTTGAAGCTGGGGGCAGTAGTTATAGCTGGGGGAAGGGTAATTATGAGGCCATCAGTAGAGAATTAGGGTGCATAGATTGGACTAGGAAACTACAGGGACTGGGAACATCTGGAATGTGGAGCTTATTCAAGGAGCAGCTGCTGCGAGTCCTTGATAAGTATGTCCCTGTCAGGCAAGGAGGAAATGGTCGAGTAAGGGAACCTTGGTGTACAAAAAAAGTTGATTCGCTGGTTAAAAGGAAAAAGAAGGCTTATGTCAGGATGAGGCTTGAAGCCTCGGTTAGTGCAATGGGTAGCTATAGATTAGCCAGGAGGGAGCTAAAGAGTGAGTTGAGGAGAGCTAAGAGGGGACACAAGAAGACTTTGGCTGATAGGATTAAGGAGAATCCTAAAGCTTTCTTTAGATATGTTAAGAATAGAAGATTGGTTAGGACAATATTAGGGCCAGTCATAGACAGCAGTGGGAAGTTGTGCGTGGAGCCGGAAGAGATTGGAGAGGCACTGAACAAATATTTCTCTTCGGTATTCACGCAGGGAGATGTAAATGTAGTTGTGGAGCACACTGAGGTACAGAATTGCAAACTGGAAAGTATTGAAGTAGATAGGGAGGATGTGCTAGATATTCTTGAGGGTTTGAAGTTAGATAAGTCCCCTGGGCCGGACGGGATTTACCCGAGGATTCTCTGGGAGGCGAGAGAGGCGATTGCAGAGCCTCTGGCTCTGATCTTCAGGTCGTCGTTGGTTACGGGTATAGTGCCGGAAGACTGGAGGATAGCTAATGTGGTCCCATTGTTCAAGAAGGGGAAGAGAGACTTTCCGGGGAATTATAGGTCGGTGAGTCTTACGTCTGTTGTGGGCAAAGTATTGGAAAGAATTATTAGGGATAGGATTTATAGTTATTTAGAGAGAAATGAATTGATTGGGGATAGTCAGCATGGTTTTGTGAAGGGTAGGTCGTGCCTTACTAACCTCATTGAGTTTCTTGAAAAAGTGACCAAAGAGGTGGATGGGGGTAAGGCGGTTGATGTGGTATATATGGATTTTAGTAAGGCGTTTGATAAGGTGGCCCATGGAAGACTTCTGCAGAAAATGCAGATGTATGGGATAGAGGGTGATTTAGCTAATTGGGTTAGGAATTGGCTAGCAGATAGAAGACAGAGGGTGGTGGTTGAGGGGAGATATTCATCTTGGAGTTCGGTGACAAGTGGTGTACCTCAGGGGTCTGTTTTGGGGCCCCTGCTGTTTGTAATTTTTATAAATGATCTGGATGAGGGTATTGAGTGATGGATTAGTAAATTTGCAGATGACACTAAAGTCGGTGGAGTGGTAGATAGTGAAGAGGGGTGTTATAGTTTGCAGAGAGACGTGGACAAGTTGCAGAGCTGGGCCGAGAGGTGGCAAATGGAGTTTAATGTGGAAAAGTGTGAGGTAATGCACTTTGGCAGAAACAATAAATGTGTAGAGTATAGGGCTAATGGTAGGGCTCTTAATAGTGTTGAGGAACAGAAGGATCTTGGTGTATGTGTCAATAGATCCCTGAAAGTAGGCAGTCAAGTGGATAAAGTTGTTAAGAAGGCATATGGAGTCTTAGCTTTTATTGGTAGGGTGATTGAATTTAGGAGCCGCAGCATCATGTTGCAACTGTACAAAACTCTAGTGCGGCCGCACTTGGAGTATTGTGTGCAGTTCTGGTCCCCCCATTATAAGAAAGATGTGGAGGCATTGGAGAGGGTACAGAGGAGGTTTACAGGATGTTGCCTGGTATGGAGGGCAGGTCTTATGAAGAGAGGCTGAGGGATTTGAGGTTGTTTTCGTTAGAAAGAAGGCGGCTAAGAGGAGACCTTATTGAAACATTTAAGATGATTAGAGGTTTAGATAGGGTGGACAGTGATAGCCTTTTTCCTAGGATGGCGAAAGCTAGCACGAGGGGACACAGCTTTAAATTAAGGGGTGATAGTTATAGGACGGATATCAGAGGTAGGTTCTTTACCCAAAGGGTGGTTCGGGAGTGGAATGCCCTGCCTGCAGCAGTTGTAGATGCGCCAAGTTTGGTGGCGTTTAAGAGGTTTGTTGATAAGTATATGGAAGAGAAGGGAATGGTTTAGTTTGGAGGGGCATTGCTTTTTATATTGGTCGGCGCAACATCGAAGGCCAAAGGGCCTGTTCTGTGCTGTAATGTTCTATGTTCTATATACTGCTATGCCATATCCTGTACTGATGGTGGTATCCTGAGACACTGCTTTTTCTGGGTTATCCTTTCATTGCTTAGAGGATGGCAAGGCAGTTGTTGATTCCAGCGTTGGATGACTGACTGCGTGGAGATTGCACGTTCTCTCCCCATGTCTGCATGGGTTTCCTCTGGGGGATCCAGTTTCCTCCCACACTCTAAAGATGTGCTGATTAGGTGGATTGACCATGATAAATTGCCCCTTAGTGTCCAAAGATGTGCAGGTTAGGTGGATTGGCCATAATAAATGCACAGGCTTATGGTGACAGGACATAAGGTTATGGGGAAGGCCTGGGTAGGATGTTCTTTTGGAGAGTCAGTACAGACTTGACGGGCCAAATTACCTCTTCCTGCATCATTGAAATTCTACTGTTTTATAGTTCTTGGTCCTGGGATGCTGAGTTAGACCCCAGTTATTTGTATATTACCGCATAATTATGTATTATGTAGTTCTGTCTTTTTTATTCTATGGAGAAGGCCATGGGGTCATGATTGTATCCAGTTATCCTGAGATACCCCACTCTTCCTTGTATCTTTTCTTTATCTGTACGAGAGGAGATCCTGACATAATGATTGCAATGATTGATAATTGGAATCATTTGTATTTATAATCACTGGTCTTTTCTATATGTTTATGTGGAATTATGGTTACTCTGTGCTGTACTTTTTTGGGAGGGTTTTGTGGCGAAAGGAAAATGAAAAACTTCCAAGAACACTCTTTAAAAAAAATGACAGTAAATATTAGAGAAAAGAAGCCACTTCAGATATAAGACTTTTAAAAATACAGTTACAACACAGATCAGAACAGATTTCAAAAATATTTCATGTTTAAGATAGATGGTTCATCGAATAAAACTTCAAATGTATTTTGGAGAAGTTATCACAATATTACACTGCTTACACGGAACTATTTAACCTTTAGTAATAATAATCCTTTGTTGGCCATAGAACATACAGTGGCTATGGAAATCTGATATTACTATTAAAGAAAAAAGTTTTCTTTTTCATCAATCCGCACTTCACAATGTGAACAGGATGTTTGGTATGACAGGGATTTGAAGCAGTTTCGAAACCACCAAAGACAACCAAACCAAAACCGATCAAAATATAAGAACGTCAAAAAATGAACAAAAAAAACCCACTCGTATTCCGCAAACATCCTTTCAAACTTACAGAAGTGATTTCCTTCAAAAAATCCACAACTTGTCCACAAGAAAACAAAACTTTCAAATGTTTTCTGCACAAACAATAAAGACAATGAGTGATGTCGAGTTACAAGCGCAACAGTAACATTTCAAGGAGGGGCAAGCATAGGTCCTGTAAGTATCTGACAGAAAAAAAACTCTGCACAATAAAACGCTCAGTGCTCATAACTGTATATGAAATTTTAGTCATTTTTCCTGAAATGGAAACACATTACTACTGTGTAAGGGAGATCATTAATGTCGCAACAACAACTACATATATGAGAAATGCTGTGCAATAAGAACATTTATAATACATCTGTAATGTAGAGGTGATTTTTCAGCTTTTCAAATCATAGAATTTTACAGTGCAGAAGGAGGCTATTCAGCCCATTGAGTCAACCCCAATCCCACCCAAGCCCTATCCACATAACCCCATCTATTTTACCCTAGATAGTCTCCGTGAGACTAAAAGGCCATTAACTTGGTCAATCCACTAACCCACACATCTTTTGGACTGTGGTAGGAAACCAGAGAAGCCAGAGGAAACTCACAGAGATACAGGGAGAACATGCAAATTCCACACAGACAGTGACCCGAGGAATCGAACCCGAGTCCTTGGAACTATGAGGTGGCAGTGTTAACCACTGTGCCACTGTGCCACCCACAGGTGTAATACTGAAAAAGGATGCTGACCCAAAGAAGATATTACAATGTATGACAAAAAGACTAGTCAGAGAGGTGTGTTTGACAGAGAGTTTTAAAAAACAAGTCAATGATGAGGCAAATTCTGGAGAGTGAGGTATTAATGAAATAATGACCAATACTTCATCAAAATAAAATGCGTTTGGCAAACTTTAATCACAAAAATAGAATTTAATTTTCCTCAATGTGGATTACCACATCCTTGGACAATGCTGCAGTTTCGATAAAAAAAACTGCAATGTCCTTTCTTCCTCTTCTACAATATTCTGATTAAGGCTGTGCCAAGGACGTGCTCAATGAAGGTGCACCTCTTGAAAGGAGATAATTACTTTCTTAAGAATGTAAAAGACAGAAAACCAGTAGATCCTTGATCCTGGCAAAACTCCTGGGATTTGCCCACTGATTGTGAGCAATGTCCTTACTGATGTCTACAGGGTCAAAGAGGGAAGCCACCAAATTTGCAAAACCTGTGCTGACAATAACCACACTGGGAGCATATCTTGCTACCCTGCTTCCTGTGGAGAGAATTGGATTGAGGATCTTACAGCAATAGCAATAGCAGAACCCCCATTCCCACAATTCCACCCCCATCCCTACCCATGTTACCTTCACCCACTCAGGAGCAAGTAGATCCTATTGCCCACAACTGGTCCCCTAGAAACTTCCTCAAATATGGCTACAGGCCACAATCCAGACCTTACTCCACAGCTTTACATTCACTTTCATTTGACAAACCAGCCCACTGAGTGAGTGACATAGAAACTGCCATCCTAGGAGTTCCTTCACCCTTGGCCTTGCTTATGATTTGAGGCCTTCCCACAGAAACTCCCCAAGAAGGTTAATTTGCAACATATTTTGGTCCGATCCTAATTAACGGCCATTTTGCCACACTCACACTGGAGTGAGTTGAAAAAGGCTATTAATTTCCAGCTTCGCACTTTCCTCACAAGTGAAGCAGGTTCATAAACCACGAGAAAAAGCTTAAACTCTAAATGCTGAAAATGCAGAGAATGCTGGAAGCATTCGAAAATTATTTCAGCATCTATGAGGGGAAAAGCCAGGTCTTACTTCCTCAGTGCATTCTGATTAAAGATTGTACTGTTGAAACTCATAACCTGTCTTTGGTATTCCTGTGTACGTTTTTGACTTGTGAATATATTTAATAGTTTACTCACAAATTAAAATCTCCCAACAAAAACTTCAGATTGTTATTCAGTTTGAACACCATTGGATTTCCTTCCACCGTCTGGGATCTGACATTATTTTGTTTCACGCTGGGCATTCCTAGCAGAAAAATGTAGCTTTCAGGAAAAATAATTTCATAACGAAAAATAAAATCATAGCCAGCAAACCAGAATTAACAGAACACAGACTGAGCTCCAGGACAGATGATAGAAATCAAGTTAACTGTTCAGTACTTGGCACAGTCACATACCCCAACTCCTCACCTATGTCAGATACATGCTCACAGCTAGGACTGGAATCGAGCCTGGAATTTGGTCAGAAGCAGTGGAAAACTTTGTACATTTCTTAAGGATTGTTTTTGGATTCAAGCATGTTTGAATATACTTATTCTTGGACAAGGACATATGTTGTTGGTCCTTCAATGTTGCTGGGTCAAGCTTACATAAATACTTACAGTGCACAAGCAGTCCATTTGGCATGCTTACCCTGCACGTTATCCTTTGTGCACATTATCAATAAAACCTTTGATTCTCTTCCCCCTTATGCACAAATTTAGCTTCCCCTGAAGGCATCTATGCTATTTTCCCCAGCTACTCCTTGTGGTAACAATTTCCGGATTCTCTCCATTCTCTCCAACTCCCTGTTGGATTTATTGACTATGCCAGAGCTTGCGTGGTCCTGGATTTCCCTACCTAACATCCCTGTCCGAGTGGAAAGAGTTGGGGCACTTTAGGAAGGCAGTCTGCAACCATCTTCTTGAGACCAACCACGGAAGGGTACTAAATTCTGGCCAATAATATCCACATCCTGAGAACAAATTTAAAAAGAAATTCACACATGGAATCAGAGTTTGATTGGGTAGGACTGGGCTTTGGGAAGATGAAGGTCCTACTCTTGCTGCAGATAACTACCCCCTCTTCCTCACCCCTCTCCTCTGAACCCACACCACAGGCTCCCCATTATTACATACAATCATACAGTGCAGAAGGAGGCCATTCAGCCCATTGAGTCTGCACTGACCACAATCCCATCTATCCCCATAACCTCACATGTTTTCCCTATCTAGTCCCCCGATACTAAGGGGCAATTTAGGATGGTCAATCAACCTAACTTACACATCTTTGGATTATGGGAGGAAACACCAGAGCACCTATGTAGACATGGGGAGAACATGCAAATTCCACACCAGCAGACACGAAGTTGGGAATCAAAGCCGGTTCCCTGGTGCTGTGAGGCAGAAATATTAACCACAGTGCAATTTTGGCACCCCGTGGCCTGAGTCACTCCCTGATCCAGGGACTCAGGTGCCTGTCCTTCTGGCAGTAGCTATGGCCTCCTCAGTGGCTGGCCTCTGGTTGTCTGGTGATGCCCAATCAGTGAGACTTCAGGCCCCAGAATCTTGACCCCAGGGGAGGCCCTACTACTGACCTCACCAATGTTTGATTGGCATGTGGTTCAGCGGACCTTCCAGAAAGAAGGCAGTGCAGGTTCCTCACCAGCTCTCCAGTAATGGCAAGACCCTAATACCTCAACAAGACTCTGTCCAGTTAAAAGCCCACTTTAATTCTGCTGAGGCCTGTTCTAGAGGTTGCACAGGATGCATGCGACATATACCCTCGTGACGTCTCCAGTACGGGAGCATCTGTGTGGTGGCTATGTTAATGACCTACTAAGCCAGAAAACATGAGTTCAAATGCAAAAATAAACATTTGAGAACTGGAATTCAGTTGACAATAAAATAAAAATCAGTGACTGTGATCATGAATTTGTCAGATCGTTGTAAAAAGCCACTCACGTCCTTCTGGGCAGTGGTGTCCTTATCCATCTTGGCCTGCATGTGATTCCACTCTCTGTGTGATTGCTGAGTATTTTTAGTATTTGATAGAATTACAAGCAGGTTAGTCAGATGTGAGCACTGTAGGATCAATTTTTGAGAGAGTAAATATCAGGCAGAGCAGTAGCTCCGCCAGCCCATGGTCTGCTTTGGAGGTCTGAAAGCAGTTTTATTATACACAGTCTCACTGTGCAGCAAGTTAACTGCTTCATCGTGAGAGCATCCATAAGAAACATCGATACTAAATTAAACCACCTCTTCGGCAAAATCAACTGTTACGTCTCTGGGTGAGTGACATCAAATCAGATACAGCTCAGCATCCTAAACCCACCTCGAACTATCTAATGCAGTATTATTTGAACAAAGGTAGCATGCTTCAAGTAATGTAATCAGTTACTCAGGATTTGGGGAACAAGACTTCTATCAATTTGCCTTAGACAGTAGGCAAAAAAATGTTCAAGTTAGTGAGGAAAGGACTGGCCTTCAGTCATTGAAATGAAGTAGAATAGAAGTTCATAGAACCCTACAATGCAGAAGGAGGCCATTCAGTCTGCACCAACCACAATCCCACCCAGGCCCTATCCCCAAAACATCATGTGTTTATCTAGTCCCCCTGACACTAAGGGGCAATTTAGCATGGCCAATCAACCTAATCCACACACCTCTAGACTATGGGAGAAATCCAGAGCACTCGGAGGAAACCCATGCAGATATGGGGAGAATATGCAAACTTCACACAGACTCCAAGCCGGGAATTGAACCCATGTGCCTAGAGCTTTGAGGCAGTAGTGCTAACCTCTGTGCCACTGGTGTTACACTACAATTATGCAGTACATTGCTGCAATTGGTGTGAATGCCAAATATCATGAGACTATCTCCTGAATGTCACTTTGTGAAATTTACATTGCAGTCTGAAATTATTTCTCAAACTACAAATATACTTTGTAGTTTGGGCGGCACAGTAGCACAGTGGTTAGCACTGCTGCTTCACAGCTCCAGGGACCTGGGTTCAATTCCTGGCTTGGGTCACTGTCTACGTGAAGTTTGCACATTCTCCTCATATCTGCATGGGTTTCCTCCGGGTGACACAGTGTTAACACTGCTGCCTCATGGCGCCAGAGTCCTAGGTTCAATTCCTGGCTTGCGTCACTATCAGTGTGGAGTTTGCACATCCACCTTGTGTCTGCTTGGTTTCCTCCAAGTGCTCCAATTTCCTCCCATAGTCCAATGATGTGTGGGTTAGGTTGATTGGCCATGCTAAAAATTGCCTCTTAGAGTCATAAGATGCGTAGGTTAGAGGGATTAGCAGAAAATATGTAGAGGATGAGGGGATAGAGCGTAGGTTGGATTGTGGTTGGTGCAGATTCGATGGGTCAAATGGCCTCATTCTGCACTGTAGGGTTTCTATGATTCTATTTCTATGATTCTATACTTCAGCTTCTGCAATGTAAATCTGCCCTCATTCGATGAAGCAAGTGCAGTGGAACTGACCCAATATAGTTCTTTGCTCACTTCATATGACATTTCATTAATTGTGGTTGCTGATGTGCAACTGAGAGATTGAAACAGTTTATGCAGCGCAGAGGTAGTAACTTGCTTCCTTCAACACCGCTTCCTTCCTGTCTGCTGTTTCAACTAAAAAGGAACTTGATCATAGAATTACACATACCAAGCAACCAGGCAACCTTGGGTGACTTATTTCACGATGGGGGAAAATCTAAAAAATCTGAATGACAGAAGTCAGAGGAATAAAATTGACTCTTCCACTATTCTAATGTGATTTTTTTCTTGATGCAACAAATGTCAAGAGATTGTTTAAGGATTATTTTTCTCTAATAATAATGCATGTTGTTTGAAGGACGGTAAAACATTTTCTTACACTGAACAGCTGCCTCTCAGCTCCCTCCCCATTGGTTGGGGCTTCAGTTTTTAGTTTATATTATGGCTGTCTTGTAGGTCCACAGGTTGACACAGCCATGTATCCTAAGATTGACATTTTGCCAACCAATGCCTTCTGTTTCTTACATAGTTGCCCTTTCATTAATCTTGGGGCAGCAAGGATCAAGCTAAGTTGTCACATTTTAAATTCCAACGAGGAAGACATAGTGACACAATGGTTAGCACTGCTGCCTCAAGGCGCCAGAGTTCCAGGTTCAATACTAACCTTGGGTGACTGTCTGTGTGGAGTTTGCACGTTCTCATCATGTCTGCGTGAGTTTCCTCAGGATGCTCCGGATTCCTCCCACGGACCAAAGGTGTGTGGGTTAGGTTAACTGGCCATGGTTGGTTGCCCCTTAGTGTCAAGAGATTAACAGGTTAAATATGTGGGGTTATGGTGAGAGGACCTGGGTAGGATTGTTGTTGGTATAGGTTCGATGGGCTGAATAGTCTCCTATATTGCACAGATTCTATGAAGGCAGGTGATCAATCTCTCCCAGTCTTACATCAAAATCGCTCCTGATTAGAGGCTCAGAAATAATTGGACTGGATATATGGATATAATTCATTCCTCATTTTAAAACTATGAGAGGCTAGTGCAGATGAATAGAACCATTAAAAAATCCAAAAGCATTTTGAGTTTAATCATTCAGGGCATAAAAATACAAGAATGAGGAAACAATGATAACTTTGCGCAATATGTTAGTTAGGCCATATCTTTAAAGTGTTGTGTGTAGTTTTCTGCATCCCCTTTATGGAAAGGGTATTAAGGCCATGAAGAACATACAGCAATTCACCAGGATATCTCCACAAATGGAGTTTTAAGGTACTGCAGCTGTTTATATCAGAGCAGAGAAAGAGTATTCAATAAAAGTGTTCAAAACTGAAGAAATGAATTGGGAACAACTACAGAGTCAGTGATCAGGGAGAATTCATTGAAAACTGAGGCACCATGGAAAGAGATAAGAAGAAGTTTCTTTTGGTCTTGGACTGTAGCAGGATGGAATGCTTTGCCCCAGACAGTGGTTGAGGCATTGTTCACAAGACCTCTAAAATGAAAATTGGATAGATATTTGTAGCAGAAAATGACATAGGCCTAAGGGGTGAGGGTAGGCTGAGGATGGGGTTTACTTTCAGATGAATACAGTGAAGAGTCAACGCAGGCACGATGGGCTTAATTATTTGCTTGATGCTGCATTGTTCAGTGATTCTAAATCCTGCGAAAATCCCTTCAATCCCTTTTATATTTTTTCCTTACTTGGTTCTGCTTTGCCCTTTTCTTCTGATGTCATTGCAAAAACTCCCAACTTCATAATGCTGAATATGTCATCCATCTTCCTGTCATTGCATGATTTTCGATATACATCTCAGACATACAGCCCTCAAATGATTAGGTAGTTTGAACCCATTATTGTAAGCCTTGCCCTAGCCACCCAGAAAGAATGGGAGTTGTTATGCAGTAACCATTTAATCTCTTGAAAATGAATCTGCAACATGTGTGCAGGTTACCAAACACTGTCAACAACAATATGAAGCAGACAATAAGTTTATTCACTAGATGAGCAACTGCTCCATGTTTTGTGTGCTGCCCACACTCAGGGAAGAACTCCCGACATGTGATCCATTTAGTAGCCATGTCATTGCACCATTATGTGACCACTCATTCTGTGGGCAGGATTTTACAGTCTCACTCAATCGAGACCAGAAATTCCCACCCGAGGTCAAAAGACATTTCCATTGTCCGCCCCTCATCCACTCCGATTGTGTTGGGGGGGTGGTGGAGTGGTAGAATTCTGGTGCATGTCTTCCCGGTTTAAAGTGGGATAACTGGTGATATTGATTTGATTTGACTTGATTTGATTTATTATTGTCACATGTATTAACATACAGTGAAAAATATTGTATCCTGAATATCCTACAGACAAAACACAGAGAAGGAAACGAGATAGTGCAGAATGTAGTGTTACTGTCATAGCTAGGGAATAGAGAAAAATCAACTTAATGTGAGATAGTTCCATTCAAAAGTCTTTGGGAGCAGGGAAGAAGCTGTTTTTGAGTCGGTTGGTATATGACCTTGGATTTTTGGAAGAGAGTATGTCCGGGGTGGATCCTTAATTATGCTCGCTGCTTTCCCGAGGCAGTGGGTAAGTTTAGACAGAGTCAATGAATGGGAGGTTGATTTGGGTCATGCAACAGTGCACATGAGTAGTGACTGTGGATGACCCTTTTATAATATAAAGATTGCACAGGTTTACAACATAAAACTATCTACATATGGTGAGACATTGATTAAGCTGTTGCAGCTGGTGCACAGATCATCATGTCGCCTCCCCCGCCTCTTTCATTCTATAAAAATGAGAAGTGCAGCTCTGTTGGTGACACAGTCCTGGAATCTTTTGCTCGGTTTGATCACAGGCCCTGAGTGCTCATTCTCAGTGGGTGCAGAGATCATCAAATAGATCACTGGAGGAGTCTCCATATCCACTGGTGTAGGGGGCCTGTATTGTAGGCTAGACGATGGGGTGCTGTGGTATCTGTTAGCACTGGTCCCAATAGCTGTAAGAGGTGATGGTGGTTGCGTATATAGTGGGCATAGTCTGAGGTTACTACATCATTGTTTGTGGGGCATGACTGTGTACTACTGCTAACTTGTTATGGCTACATGTGATCGAGTCTGTAGGCATTTCAATCACAGTGCATTTTTCTTTGACAGTAGGTGTTCTGTGAGGGTTTTTTTTGAGTGTGGGGTGCAGCAGAGCCTTGGCAGTGGGAATTGCCATTGTGCTGATGAGGGCAGGCCTTGGCAAATTTCACAGGCTGCGTGCAGCATAGTAATCTGCACGGTCCTGCCACAATCCTCCCAAAGATGCTTAGCTGAGCATATTGTCCATTCTACCAAGCCATTGGACTGCTCGTGATATATTCAAAATCTCATGTATGTGCTAAGTTTCTGTGAGGCACCTGTGCATGATGCCATGTGTGGTAATGTGTCGCTTAAGCTTGGTAACTGTGTTACTCATCATGTTTGGCAGGTAGTTGAATTCAAACAATCTGGAATACAAATCGACTAAGACTGAACTTCGTTACCCTTCCGCTCAAAAATATCAGCTGCTGTGAGTGACTATAGGAGATCCGGGTTCTCATGCAAGCCCAGCAGTTCTTTTGTTTAATGTGGCTGAAGTGCATTGCACGGAGCAGATCTGGAGTTCTCCCTTTCCACATCAGCATACTTGGAGGGCTGGTTTAGTGATTCCTTGGCTGGCTGCTTCCAATGCAGGAAGTCCCCGGTGGAGTTGTTGGGTACTTTATCTCTGAAGGGAAATGGGGATGATCAATTGCTGGCTAGTCAGTATGAGTCCATCCTGTATGGTTTGTTCATCTCTGATGGTGAAAGAGTGTGGGGCTCAAGGGGAAACTTGTTTGGGGATTCTAGCCAGCCCCTTAGGGTGATGCTGTACCGTTGTCTGCTGTGATCTCCGCTTGTAAGGCCTGTTTGAGTTCTGGAATTCAATGAGAGGACAGCACATCTCTATAGTTTAAATTGTTCTCTCAATTTACCAGGTCTGATGTGGGTATGATCGTTCTGGAGAGGCATCAGCTGAGTACAGTTCCGTTCCATGTTTTGAGTGATGCTGTAGCATTATACTTTTAGCATCATGTACTGCCGTCATGCAGACGCAGTGTGAAGAGTTTTTTTAAGATAGGTACAAGTGGCTGGTGATCTGTTTCTACAATTGTAGGATAACCATATATGAAGTCATGAAATTTCTGACAGGCGAAGGCTAGAGTGGGGAGTACCTTTTTGATCTATGCATAATGATTCTCAGTGTCAGTGCGGGACTTTGATGCAAAGGCTTTTGGTCTGAATGCAGACTGTGTCAAGTCCATATTGGGAGATGTCTGCTGATATTAGTATGGGTGCTCGAATGTCAAAGTATTGGAGAACCAGGGTGGCTGCGTGTGCATGTTTGAATCTGTTGAAGACCATTATCTGATTCTCCTGCCAGCACCATTCAACATTCTGATGGAGGGGTTGACAAAGAGGTCCAGTGATCTCACCATAAAAAGGGATGAATTTAGAAAGATAATTTGTAATACCAAGGAAGCATTGGAAATGTGCTTGTGCATGAGGGTGGCCATCAGTTGTATAGCCATTTCCTTGTCTGGATCTAGCTCCACACCATTGACCGTGAGTAGATGCTCTCCTTTAGGAACCTGGTTAACCCTGGATCTGCATTTTAAGTGTCAGCTGTACGATTCTGAATCTATTGAGGCTGAGTCAAAGATGTGCATCATGTTCTTGCAAAGTACAATCCCAAACCAGAAAGCCATCAACGATCATTTCCCAGGATTGGCCTGCAAAGGATTACTATGTACATTGTTGGAAATCTTGCAACCAGTGACAATCTAATAGGGCATATGAAGAAAATGATATCTGCCTACCAGAGACATGGATGTGGCTAGTTTCAAGGATTCTTCATCTAATAGGAACTGCCGGTACACCCATTTCACACCAAGAGTGATGAACACCTTGGAACTCTGCACCAAGTTCAATGAGTCCCAGTATGAGGCTGTCCTGAAGATCTAGTAGTGGCCTTATGTTCTGGTGAACTATATGAAGCTTGAAACTGCCTTGTACACAATGGAGAGTGGCCATACCTTCAATGCAGATGTTCGTCCGCCATATGCCACAAACCTGGGTACTGGGGTCCAGCACTGTACATTGTTTTAGTTCTCATAACATTCAACTCAGCAACATGTTACATTTTGCTCCAGTGTCAATATTTACCTTCAGTTTTGCTTTGCTGCAAATGCTGTTCAGCGCAATGAGGATCTCGTCCTTTTTTTGTGGCAGTAGCAACACAGCAGAGTGTTGTTGGAGGTTCAATGGTTTCACTGCTTTGGCTGAGCTCTGGTTTATTCACCTTGCTGAGGCACCTAACCTTGGAGACCTAACCAGCTACAATATGGCTTATAGCAAAGGAAGGCTGCTCTGGTTTTGATCTGTGGCATTTTACAAAATGATTCCACTTGCCACCTGCAGCATTTGCCATAGATGAAACATTCTGCTCTGATGTGGTGGCCACCACATTTGGGATAGGACATATCCTATGCCATGAAAACTTCTGTTTCCCAGCTAAAATCTCTGATGGACTTTTTGTAACTGTTTGTTTAAAACGCAGATGCTTGTGGCTGATGGTAATATTAATTCTTTCTTTCACAGCAGTTAGTTGCAGACAAGATCACTGTGGAAACCGCAAACGATTCAATCCCTGACTAACATATCGGTAAGGTGCCAAATGCTCATTTCTTCACTGAGATTTTTAAGGTTGCCATATAGGATTCACCTGTTCTTTGGTTTCTTGGATTAAAAGCATGTCTGTCAAGTATTATATTTTTTACCAGAAGGCAAACGTGCTCAAACTTCATCAGATTGATTTTGGGGTCTTCTTTCTCCTCATTCCGTTTAGAAAACAAGTGATTCAAACTTCTCAACAACTCCAGAGATGGCTAAATTTGACAAGGTGTAAGCTTGTACCTTTTTTGACTTGTCAGATAGTGCAGCATTATGATAAATATGCCACGCCTTCCCAAATCCTTCCAAATCCTTTCAAATAAAAACAGTCATGTTTTTATCAAGCATGACTGGATCTACATGGCAAAGTCCTCGTACCATGCCACCAATGCCTGACACCATGCAAAAGACACCATGCAATATTCTCTACTTCAGGTGACTTGCATATATTCAAGATGCAGATCGATCAAATTTTGGATGCATGGAAATTGTAGGAAATGTGGGTGGAGGGAGGAAGTTGCGGCACTCTTAATGGAGAAGCTTGCAGACTGCAAAAGTACAAAACAAACAAGGGCTTTATTGAAAAGGTGTTTCCCTGACAAGCTGCTCAGATAGACTGACTGTCAGCCTGCCTGAAGAGCCAATAGCATCATCAGAATGTCACATCATTGAGCTTTAAAGAAACAAAGATGAATACAGAACAAAAGTGGAGTTGAGGCAGGTCATCAACCATGATTTTATCAAATGTTGAAAAGAGGTTATATTAAGTTTAAACCTATTTATTAGTGTCACAAGTAAGCTGACATTAACACTGCAATGAAGTTACTGTGAAAATCCCTGAGTCGCCACACTCCAGCACCTGTTCAGGTAAACTGAGGGAGAATTTAGCATGGCCAATGCCTCTAACCAGCAATTTTTTGGACTGTGGGAGAAAGCTTGAATATCTGAAGGAAACCCACGCAGACATGGGGAGAATGTGCAGAGTCTGCACACTGACCCATGCCCAGAATTGTACTGGGTCCTTACTGCTGTGAGACAACAGTGCTAAACATGGAGCCACTGTGCTGCCCAGTTGATATGGCCTATTCCTGCTCCAATTTTGCATGAACATCTATGACAACAAGCCATCCTAAGGGCACTCGGACAACTATTGTTCTTGACATTGCAAAGTTTGCAAATGATTGGATAAAACAGTGTTCAACACTTGAGACAAAGCATTATTCATGGTTATATATAGCCAACAGGTTTATGCGGTAAACTAACTGTTCTTTGCTTTAAAAAAGAAGTCAGACTACTTTAATCTGATCTTGCTAGAGGATTGAATGCAGGGTGAAACCGCCACCCAAAGCAATGTGGTCTTTTGTTGTTAAGCTAGTAAATGGTAGATGGGTGGTACAAGAAACGTGGAAGCCACATGCAGCAATTTAACCTTTTAAAAAAGACAAAGTAAAATGAAGGGAAGGTATCAATGTCTTGCTGTTGTAAAAGCTCAGAATTGGAAGGCTTCAAAATTCTTTGTTACTAAAAGTGAAAAAGGAAGATCATGGAAGAAATAATCACTCCCTCTGTTCTTTGTAGGAATATTATTCATTTAATGCTAGATGGATCCTTTATCTTTGAAGTTAAAGGGTGTATTCTGCACCCTTTATGCATGTCATCTACTGTAGGTGCATCTGCTTTCCTTCAGGAACATTTTGTTTCTCAGTCCACAATGCCAGATGGATGGCAGATCATATCTTTAAGCCTGTTTCATGCAAGACTTTTAACAATCTAACCCCAATTCAAATGAAGCATTTAATATTCCAGCTGCTGACATATCAGGCCTCTTTAGATTTCACCCCTGAACTATGTACGTTGCTATTTATTCATTCAGCATGAATTTCCTCCTCTGCTTAACTAGCAGCTCCTGTTATACTTAACATATGTCATATATTGGCATGGTGGCACAGTGTTTAGCATTGCTGCCACACAATACCAAGGACCGGGTTCAATTCCAGCCTTAGGTAACTGTCTGCGTTGAGTTTGCACATTCTCCTCATGTCTTCGTGTATTTCTTTTGGGTGCTCCAGTTTCCTCCCACAGTCCAAATGATGTGCAGGTAAGGTGCATTGGCCATGGCAAATCCTCCATCGTTTTACCTGAACAGATGCTGAAGTGTGGAGATTAGGGAATTTTCACGGTAACTTCATTGCAGTGTTAATGTAAGCCTATTTGTGACACTCATAAATAAATCATCCTCCTGGATATCCAGAGGCTGTTCCCAGCCAGCAAGTCCCCACCCTCAAACAAGTTCAATCTTAATCCCCATGGAGGGAATAAGGGAGACATCAGGAATCTGCATTTCTATCGGTTGTTTAGAAGTTACTGGAATGAGACAACGTATGTGCCTGTCCACCTTGTTTATCAAATATAGGTAGCACAGGCATCAAATATCGATATATTTGATATTGATCTGAAAACATTGCTTGGTTTCAGGACCAGACTTTGTAATGTTCTCTCAGAATGAGTTAAGCAAGTTCTTATAGATTGCATTGTTATGGTCTGTAATAACATTGAAGGCCATTAGGAGCAGTATTGCACTAGTGATAAATCCAGCCAACATAAGGCACTTATGGTATGCAAGAAGGCAGCATTAGAAATACTGAGCATGGAAAATATGGAAAGATTTTCTCTCTCTTGTCTGCAACCCTTCCACCTGCCATTTCATGCTGAGTACAATAATCCTCAGACAAAAGGAAAATCAAAATGTTGCAAATACTCATAGCAGGTTAGAAAGCAATTGTGGCATGAGAAATAGAATTAATGTTTCATGTCAATGACTGGGCATCAAAGTGGTCATCAGCCTAAAATGTTAACTTGTTCCTCTCTCAGCACAGTGTTCCTGATGCCTCACTGATATATGCGAGAACTGGCACATGGTCAGCATGAGTATTGCTAAATTAAGCATCAGGATGGTATTGCTGTTCTGTGGTTAACACAGTCAACATCTTGAAAACTGTCCGCTTCTCTTCTCACGCAACGAGAAGTAAGTCAGAACACGGACAGTGTCTGCAAGCCACACTGCAGGCTGTGTTTTAATCACCACCTCTTCTGAGAATGGATGTAAATGGTCCAGAGAATGGAGCGGGAAATAGTCACATAGAGCAATGTTGTGATGTGTGTTCATCTAATGTACAGCATGGTCATCTGCAGCATTCAGAATTCAAATCACATAGGCTCAGCTCACACATGGCAATTGCTAACTCTGAAATTATCTTCATTGGTCACTTGTTTGCATGGAATACAGGCAGGATATTGCACGGGACAGTGCTCCACTTTGTCAAACATTGAAACTCCTTTCCATCAGTTACCAAACCCAACATCAAATCCCTCAGCACTACTAAATCCTGAGACCTTGATTTGTGACCCTGATCATGGCTTTTTCATATCTTAACACTTGTAGTTCAAACGCACTGTTTCCTGTTGTCTACTATGCAAAATCCCACAAATAATATGTTAAAAGCAGAACACCAGTGTGTGAAGACATCAGGCTTTATTGCAGGCACAAGACAATTTTAAAATACTGGAGGCTTTTGGCAGTAGTCTAAAACTCCCAAGAAAGCACCAGTCTTCCAAGCTTCTAAATCAAACAGCAATTAAACTCTTGAATGGCAATTTACTGAGAGTAATTGCCCCTTTTGCTCTTTTCTAACCTTGAAGGGACAGGTCAGCTGAATTTCAGTTGGCAGAAAGTTACATTATGTTACATGCTACTTACTGGGAGCAAGGTCATGCGGCCAAAATCCAATCGGAACATTACAAAATAAGATATTCACCGAATGCACCTCTTAACCATTACACTCCTCCACCAGATCTCAATTGTCACACTGTAACTGATATTTCACACATTCTGAAGTAAATATAAAGGAAGAAATTCTAACTTCAAGGAATATGTGGGTTTAGGACGGCTGGACGGAATGAAAAGGAAAATGTGAAGGTGCTGGGTGATCAGTTCCAAAACTCACCAATTACCATGTTTGATACATTTGGCTCAGGTGAGACGGCTTTCCTGCACCACGGTAATTGCTAAATTGAAGAGATTTGGCTTTAGGATTTAACAACACAAGCTGAGAACCTAGTGATAACTGAAGGACTGAATCTAACCTACCAAAATACTCTAATAAAGCAGAGCTGCTTTTATTTTTAACCTACTGCTGGGGTAAAGTGTTTTGCTGGAAGTTTACATCCTACACCAGTATGACTGGTGTTTTGACTGCCATAGACTGGACCTGAATGAAGAGATATTTTGACCAGCATCCGCAATGGCAGCAGCATCTTCAAAGGCGCGAGCATCTGCAAGAGCAGTCCGTTATCCAAAGACCTTCAGCTGGATAGCAGACAGAGAAGCAGCCAAAGAGTGTACTTCTCTGTCCACCTCCCTC
Source organism: Sphyrna mokarran (assembly GCA_024679065.1). Lineage (NCBI taxonomy): Eukaryota > Metazoa > Chordata > Chondrichthyes > Carcharhiniformes > Carcharhinidae > Sphyrna > Sphyrna mokarran. The sequence goes on from JAGIQG010000009.1 coordinate 62,384,896, forward strand.
CCCCAACTCCTGTTGAAACAGAGACCAAGTTTCCTCCTTATCTCCAATGTGCAGTATTTTTTTGCAGTTCAGGCTATTGCATTGGGTGGCTTCTTGAAGACAGCCTGCTCAACCTGCTTCTCACTCTTTATCAATGGCTATCAAAGTCACCAGTTCCTTCAACCTTTTTGTTGCTCCCAGGCCCTTTCCGGAGTTTAGCCAAAGACAAGAGATGGATTCTGCAGTCAATGCTGCACACACGCACAAGATAGATTATTGATGCATTGTTTGCCAGAGCCAGAATGTGTGAATTTAGTCTGTGATGGTTGGGATATTTGGGCACTCAGGATTGTGTCTCTCTCGGTCTGGCTTCCCAGAGGTGCACGATGCCACCAGCTACGTGTATGTGGCAACCTGGCCCTGACCACCCAGGAGTTTTTGTCAACAGTTCCAGGCAGCTGGCATGACCAAAAAAAGATGTGCACCACTCACCCTGGAACTGCAATGATGCTATTCTCCTGTAGCATCTGAATTCTATGACAAATTTTGAGACGAATACATTATGAGATGGCCTTCAGAAGGCAGGGTTACTCACATCACACTTGGCTGATAACACTTGGTAGAAACTCAACCAATGAAGATAAACATTCAACCAATGAACATAAACAGCCCTGGGGCTGTTCCCCTCCAAAACAAATTTTCTGTCTTGGAGGCTACAGTTGAGGAAGAATCAACTGGAGATGACCAAAGGGAGCAGGTCTCTGGGGGTGAGCCTGCTGAGAATGCTCAGGTGGGTAGGGGGAATAGGAGATTGGGCCTAGTGATTGGAGACTCCATAGTTACAGGGACAGATAGGAGAGTAAATAGTAATAAAAGTGACTCAGGGCTGGTGTGTTGCCTCCCAGGGGCTGGAGTCCAGGATGTCGCAGATCGGGTTTTTAAGATTCTTAAGGGAGAGGGGAGTCAACCCCAGGTCATAGTTCATGTAGGGACACATGATGTAGGAGGGACGAGGGAGGGGGATATTAAGCAGAAATTTATGGAGTTGGGGTGGAAACTTAAGGCAAAAACTGGCAGAGTGGTTATCTCTGGACTCTTGCCTGTGCCAAGGGATAGTTTAGAGAAGAATAGAGAGAGGGAAAGTTTGAACTCATGGCTGCGGGGAAGGTGCAGGAGGGAGGGGTTCAGGTTCCTGAACAATTGGGACTCATTCTGGGATAGGTGGGACCTCTACAAGTGAGATGGTCTACACCTGAAACAGAGGGGAACTAATATCTTGGGGGGAAAATTTGCTAAGTCTATGCAGGGGGCTTTAAACTGATTCGGGGGGGTGGTTGGGATCCTAAGTAGTTGGGGTGCTAAGAGGGATGAGAGTAAGGGGGTCATAGAGGAAAACTGTAAAACACAGCAGCGTACGGGTGGGGTAGGGCATGGTTTGAAATGCGTATACTTTAATGCAAGGAGTATTCGCAATAAGGGGGAGGAACTTGCAGCTTGGACCAGTACCTGGAACTTCGATGTTGTGGCCATTTCAGAGACGTGGGTAGAGCAGGGACAAGAATGGATGTTGCAGGTTCCGGGGTTCAAATGCTTTAGTCGGAGTAGAGAAGGAGGTAGAAGGGGGGGAGGATTGGCATTATTAGTCAAAGACTGTATCACAGTGACAGAAAAGAAGTTTGATGAGGACTTGTCTGTTGAGGTAGTATGGCTGAGATTAGAAACAGGAAAGGAGAGGTCACCCTGTTGGGAGTCTTTTATAGACCTCCTAAAAGTTCTAGAGAGGTTGAGGAAAGGATTGCCAAGTCCATTCTGGTCAGGAGTGAAAGTAATAGGGTAATTGTTATGGGGGACTTTAACTTTACTAATATTGATTGGAATAGTTATAGCTCTAGCTCGTTAGAAGGGTCAGTTTTCGTACAAAGTGTGCAGGAAGGTTTTTTGACTCAGTATGTAGATAGGCCAACTAGAGGTGAGGCTACATTGGATTTGGTGCTGGGCAATGAGCCAGACCAGGTGTTAGGCTTGGAAGTTAGTGAACATTTTGGTGATAGTGACCACAATTCGGTTACGTTCACTTAGTGATGGATAGGGATAGGCATGAAGCTGGGGGCAGTAGTTATAGCTGGGGGAAGGGTAATTATGAGGCCATGAGGAGAGAATTAGGGTGCATAGATTGGACTAGGAAGCTACAGGGACTGGGAACATCTGGAATGTGGAGCTTATTCAAGGAGCAGCTGCTGCGGGTCCTTGATAAGTATGTCCCTGTCAGGCAAGGAGGAAATGGTCGAGTAAGAGAACCGTGGTGTACAAAAAAAGTTGATTTGCTGGTTAAAAGGAAAAAGGAGGCTTATGTCAGGATGAGGCTTGAAGGCTCGGTTAGTGCAATGGATAGCTATAGATTAGCCAGGAGGGAGCTAAAGAGTGAATTGAGGAGAGCTAAGAGAGGACACGAGAAGACTTTGGCTGATAGGATTAAGAAGAATCCTAAAGCTTTCTTTAGATATGTTAAGAATAGAAGATTGGTTAGGACAAGATTAGGGCCAGTCATAGACAGCAGTGGGCAGTTGTGCGTGGAGCCTGAAGAGATTGGAGAGGCACTGAATAAATATTTCTCTTCGGTATTCACGCAGGGTGATGTAAATGTAGTTATGGAGAACACGGAGGTACAGGGTAGCAAACTGGAAGGTATCGAAGTAGATAGGGAGGATGTGCTAGATATTCTCGAGGGTTTGAAGTTGGATAAGTCCCCTGGGCCAGACGGGATTTACCCTAGGATTCTCTGGGAGGCAAGAGAGGCGATTGCAGAGCCTCTGGCTCAGATCTTCAGGTCGTCGTTGGTTACGGGTGTGGTTCCGGAGGACTGGAGGATAGCGAATGTGGTCCCATTGTTCAAGAAGGGGAAGAGAGACCTTCCAGGGAATTATAGGCCAGTGAGTCGTACTTCTGTTGTGGGCAAAGTATTGGAGAGAATTATTAGGGATAGGATTTATAGTTATTTAGAGAGAACTGAATTGATTGGGGATAGTCAGCATGGTTTTGTGAAGGGTAGGTCGTGCCTTACTAACCTCATTGAGTTTTTTGAAAAAGTGACTAAAGATGTGGATGGGGGTAAGGCAGTTGATGTGGTATATATGGACTTTAGTAAGGCGTTTGATAAGGTGGCCCATGGAAGACTTCTGCAGAAAATGCAGATGTATGGGATAGAGGATGATTTAGCTAATTGGATTAGGAATTGGCTAGCAGATAGAAGACAGAGGGTGGTAGTTGATGGGAGATATTCATCGTGGAGTTCGGTTACAAGTGGTGTACCTCAGGGTCTGTTTTGGGGCCCCTGCTGTTTGTAATTTTTATAAATGATCTGGATGAGGGTATTGAAGGATTGATTAGTAAATTTTCAGATGACACTAAAGTCGGTGGAGTGGTAGATAGTGAAGAGGGGTGTTATAGTTTGCAGAGGGACGTAGACAAGTTGCAGAGCTGGGCCGAGAGGTGGCAAATGGAGTTTAATGTGGAAAAGTGTGAGGTAATGCACTATGGCAGAAATAATCAATGTGTAGAGTATAGGGCAAATGGTAGGATTCTTAGCAGTCTAGGTGAACAGAGGGATCTTGGTGTGTATGTGCATAGATCCCTGAAAGTAGGCAGTCAAGTCGAGAAGGTTGTTAAGAAGGCATATGGAGTCTTGGCTTTTATTGGTAGGGGGATTAAATTTCGGAGCCGCAACGTCATGTTGCAACTGTACAAAACTCTAGTGCGGCCGCACTTGGGAGTATTGTGTGCAGTTCTGGTCCCCACATTATAAGAAAGATGTGGAGGCATTGGAGAGGGTACAGAGGAGGTTTACCAGGATGTTGCCTGGTATGGAGGCAGGTCTTATGAAGAGAGGCTGAGGGATTTGAGGTTGTTTTCGTTAGAAAGGAGGCGGCTAAGAGGGGACCTAATCGAAACATATAAGATGATTAGAGGTTTAGATAGGGTGGACAGTGATAGCCTTTTTCCTAGGATGGAGAAAGCTAGCACCAGGGGACACAGCTTTAAATTAAGGGGTGATAGTTATAGGACGGATATCAGAGGTAGGTTCTTTACCCAAAGGGTGGTTCGGGAGTGGAATGCCCTGCTGCAGCAGTTGTAGATGCGCCAAGTTTGGTGGCGTTTAAGAGGTTAGTTGATAAGTATATGGAAGAGAAGGGAATGGTTTAGTTTGGAGGGGCATTGCTTTTATATTGGTCGGCGCAACATCGAAGGCCGAAGGGCCTGTTCTGTGCTGTAGTGTTCTATGTTCTATGTTCTATGTTCTAAACAACACTACAAAGAATGCCATATGACTACCAATTTGTGGACGAGCAAGTCACTGGCATTATGAAGAGAAGCCTCACATTGCTTGGTGTCAAAGCACAAAGAACAAAACAGCACAGGAAACAGGCCCTTCGGCCCAACAAGCCTGCACCGCCACCTCGATGTTTCCGCTTCTACCCATGATCCCTGTCATCCCTGTTTATGTTTATAGATCTATGCATTAGAACCAAATTTGTGACAATTTAGGGAGAATTTGTTCTGCCAATCAGCCTAAGAGCACATCTTTGGGATGTGTGAGGTAACCAGAGCACCAGGAGAAAAACCATGCAAGCACAGGGAGAATGCTCAAACTCCTACAGATACAAACCCAAATTCAGGCATCTGCACAGCACAGCAATAGTCACCGAGCTCTCGTGTTGCCCATCAAATGGTCCAGGTCAAGCATACACTAACGACATGAAGCACTAGGATACTCTTGAAAAATCCAAGAGCAGCCCTCTCATGACCCATCGCGTGTATGCCCCTTGTCATTGTGAAACTTTTTTGCTTATTGGAGCAGATCCTAACTGAAGACAAAAAGGGATCTGACCCTCCCAGTTTCTAAGGGAAACACAAACCACGACTGTGACATGGAAACCAAAACCTCCTGATAGACTGAAAATAGTTGAAGCTACATCAGGGAATGCAGTAACATCCAAACAAAGTGGTAATAGATGCTGAGTCAGTGGTGCCGTATAGGCATGCTGAAGAAAACAGTGAGTTCCAGAAGCTGAGAATCTATATCTTCCCGACTAAGTTGAAGAGGTTCTGCAGACATATACCAGTTATGATGAAGACTGTACCTGCGGAATGCAGTGGTTTTGTGCTGCTGTTGGCTGGGGATCAGGCTAAATCCTGGAAGAGGAGAAACTGCAATTCTTGAGTAGGAAAATAGAACTTTGAAGGACTTTATGACTGAGATTGATGACATATAAATTGAATGGACTAAGAACAAATTTGTAAGGTCTGCTCAATTGTGTATGCGCTTTAAAGTGTAAGTTATAGCAGATAACCAACTACAAATTGTCTGTTAGTTCATGTTTAATCTATGCTAGTTCTGGATGTTATCCAAGATAATATATATATAGTTTGCTTTGACTCTTGCATAGTAAAAATTCATCTATTTAAACCATGGAACCTTGTGGCTAATAACTGGGATTTCTTTTTTCAACTGGTGCTGACAGACCCATTTGGCAATGCCCCTCAGTATTCACCTAGGATGTTCATGGCCTGTTGCATTCAGCACAATTTAGACCTATCGGATGAACATGGTGAAGACCTCAGATCCTCTGAATAATTCAGAGGAAAAGGTAATAGGCAGATGATGAAGGTGATTGAAGCAATACATCATCACTTACTCACAGATCCAGAATGCCAGGGATGCCCCAACTAATGCCAGATTCACTTAGACTGCACTAATGGGTTAATGTCTGAAGCACATGTAATAGATACTCCTCCACAATCTAAACTAGAGAATCATGGATTATTGAGGCAGATGGCAAATTGGAGTTGAGACTAAAACCAGATCCATCATGATCTTATTGAACGGCAAAACAGGCTTGAAGGGCTAAATGGCCTACCCCGCTCCTAAATCCTATGTTCTTATATCCCACCATTCCCCATATGCAACTGAGCAATTCTGTAAACAATCAACCACTTTTTGCGCATGTCCATATTGACATCTTCCCCTTCATTATAAAGCACATTAAAAGATGGCTTGCCATCCAAAAACAACGAACAAGGGTGATAGGGAAGTGCTGCAAAGGAAATGAATTGACAACTGAGCTAAAGAGTAGAAACTTAATAACATAACATTTTCCCAAGTGAAACTACAAAGGTTTACTCCTTCTTCTCTTACTTCTTTTACTTACTAATAGGGCAAGCCTGTTGCATTGTCTCATAATGAAGACAATCATATTTCATTCTTTTGAAGTCATGACATTGTTATATGACATTGGGTCCCCATCATTCCTGAGGGGGACATCATTGACTAGAAGCTGCACTGGACCAGCAATGTAATCATTCAATCTATAAGAGCAGACCACAGGTTATGTATTCTATGGTGAGTAACATATCCCAATTTCTCAAAGATCAATAAGGCAGAAGTCAGGAGTCTGATGGAATTTGCTACACTTACTGGATGAGTGTGGCTCCAGCAACACTCATTGAGAAGTGAGATACCATCCAGGAGGAGAAAGTCTGTTTGGCATCTGTAAGGAGAGCCCAAAGATGTGTGGGTTAGATGGATTGGCCATGCTAAATTGCCCCTTAGCGTCAAAAGGACTAGCTAGGGTAAATACATTGGGGTTGTGGGGAAAGGGCCTGGGTGTGATTGTGGTAGGTGCAGACTTGATGGGCCAAATGGCCTCCTTCTGCACTGTAGCATTCTAAGAGATGTGTGAGTGTTTGCAGTGTAAGTATGGTGAGTGATACAACATAACAAGCTTTGACAGGACAGAGTGATGGGCTGGAGTGAATTTGCAAATTCACTCACCTTTCCTGACCTGGTGAGGATGTTGATGTGCTTCCTGTCCTGAATTCAGGAACATGGAATAATGCTCCTGTTACTGAACACCTGCAGCCATACTTTTTCTTTCTGCAGCCACAGGTTTTCTCCTTGCGTTACTGTGGGAGATAATAAAAAGTCAAAGGAAATTCTGATTTGAAGATACTGGGCTGAATTTTACTGGTACTTCCACCCGAGCTTCGTAGAATCCCGCCTGAGGCCAATGAAGCATGCTGTCCTCCGAGCCTCGTCCGCCTTTAGAATCAGGCAGGCGTGACAGTAAAATTCTGGCCACTGCATTCATTTATTTAAAAATATTGATAACCTTTCAACCTGCTAGCACATCGAGTGAGACATCGTTAGAACAGGCATAGCTTATGACTGTCCTGATGACATTCTGAGAAATTTTCCCAAATTCAAACCTGTGCAAATTCCTGCTTAGTTGGCACCCAATGAGGGCATATCCCAGGACTTGTCCTTTCTTCCCTTCCCCTTCACTGAGTGCAACAGGGTGTTTCAAAATTTGTAAGGATGAAAATCTTAATTCAGTGTGTGTACTTAACATGACGATTGCCAAGAATTCAGTCCGACCAGCTTTCTTGAGTTTAAACACAAATAGTTAGCTTCTATTGAGCTTCCATACCCACCCACAAATATAAATATATATACTAAAGAACTCAAAGAGCTTTTGACTTCATTCAAGTCTGGTTGTATCATTTTCTTTGAGAGTGACTAAGATTCTGTTATTAATGTTTTAATACTGAATGGCCCTTGTCTTTATTTTGAACAGAATTTCAGTCGGAAACTTCCTTTAATTCAAATGTCACTTGTTTAGTTAAAGTTTTCTGGTTATTTAAATAAAATACTTGTTACTTATAAACTTAAAGCAAGCATCAGGCCTTTATATTAATGAATCTCTAACTGTCAATTAAGAACAGATAACACCTTCTCAAATAACTAAGCAGATTACGAGGCGAGGTAAAGGGGATTAAACTCTGCGTCGTAACAGATTATAAATATTTATAAATATAAATATCAAAATATTTAAAAAGATAAACATCCATCCAGACTTTTGTAACACAAACACATTCAAAATTGTGCAAAATTATAAGTCGAGGATGAAAATATTTTCCCATTGGCCAGATTCTGCACTTGGAAGATCATTAATTTTGCAGCAGAGAGTTTTCCCCTGAACATCTTGGCAGGCCAGCAGCTGATTCCTCCTGCACCATCAGCTGATGGATTGGAAGGTCCTGGCACCATATTTAAATACCAGTCCAGGATACTCTTGTCTCTCTCTTCACCTCTCTACACCAGACCGTGCAGCATGTCGGTAATCCAGGGGGAAAAGGCTAGCAGTCTTAAGAAGATGTCTGTTCCTCAATTCAACCACCACCCTGCAGCTTCCAAGCCCATCTCCAGCCCATGTCCCACTTCAACCTTTGCCCATCTGGGATCTTCATACATCCTCATCCAGTAAACGATATGATATACATTTGACTCCCTTGTCTGTGAGTTTCTCATGCAGCCTTGTTGGGGTCTGGCTTCCCTTCTCTTGGTCTTCCCTCTACCTTCCATTGTTGGTCTTCTTCATCCACCTCCTTGTCCCTCTGCCTCTGAAAATGAACCCTCCCCACCACTTTACCCTCATGGCACAGCCCGCCTTGCACATTGCCCCCTTGTCCTCGATCGGCAACCCTTACCCACCCTATCTTACTCTCAATTTCACCTCACACTCCGCCCCAAATCGAGCTTTTGACCTTTGTTGTGGTGCCTGCATGAGTCCTGTCAGCGCTGTCTGACACTGGTGTGTATCCTGAAATGGAGGAAAGGAGATGCCTGTGGCAGTTTGCACATTCTCCCCGTGCTTGCATGGGTTTTCTCCCGTGCTCTTGTTTCCTCCCACATCCCAACAACATGCTTTTTAGGCTGATTGGTATCAATAAATTGCACCTGAATTGGATCTCCCTTAGTCTGGTGCACATATAATTCCCTAAATTTGCACCCCCTATTGTGGAGTCCACTAGAGGTAGACCAAAATGTCGATGATCAACAAAAGACTTGAATGAGGCACTTCACTGAGTGTTAAAATGGGTGGCGGGGAGGTTGAGGGGTGAAGAGCCTGTTTCCTGTGCTGTGCTGTTCTTTGTTCTTTGTACTCCCTAACCCCAGGTGCTGTACTGACTTGGCTGGTGACACAGGAGGATTCCTGGGGCCAGCAGCACAGTGCTGTCCATGAAGACCAGACTGGCATGGTGGGGGACAGGAACCATCTGCCTGCCAGAGCGGTGAACAGCACAGTAGCAGCAGTGCAGCAAAAAGATGGAAAAGCTTTGTTGCACTGACCTCAAAGTCTCTGGCGAACTGGGGACCGCACTACTCTTTAGCATTAGGATTTTAGATCCTTGTAATTTCACGTTGGCGCGACACAAGATTGGAGGTCCGGCAGGATACGGAGGCCAGATGTTTTTGATAAGTATTCATGAAATGCAAACGAATGCAAATATAGTTCACACCATCTGCTAATGGAAAGACTGAGCCACCGTTAACCCGCCATTGGGAAAATTGCAACCTGATTTTACATTGGCAGATTTCTGACTTTTTACTCCTGCCCACCAACAAACCCACCACTAGCAGGGTGGGTGAGTCTGCCCTATAAGTTACAATAGTGGAGGTTAACTTTTGGCCAAATTAAGATTCATTGATAAATGACAAAAGAAAGATAGTTCACTGTTCATAAGTTCTCTGCTGTTGTTTTTTATTGAGGCAGTTCTTCATTGTTCTTATTCTTTTCTGGACATGCTGCTTTGGAATTTTTAAATGTCCTTCAGAACTTCCTTGCCTGTTGACCCCAGTACAATCTAAGTAGGCAGAGTTCCTCCTGACTGTATTTCTCTATTTCTATAACGTGTTCCCTAAATGTTACAGAGATAGACAATTGATGCAGTATGGGCAGCACATTGCTGCCTCACAGTGCCAGGGACCCGGGTTCAGTTCTGGCTTCAGGTCACTGTCTGGTGGAGTTTGCACATTCTCCCCGCGTCTACGTGGATTTCCTCTGGGTGCTCCGATTTCCTCTCACAGTTCAAAGATGTGTGCGTTAGGTGGAATGACCGTGCTAAATTTCCCTTAATGTCAGAATGATTAGGAGCGTTATATATGTAGAGAAATGGGAATAAGGTCTGGGTGGGATTGTGATCAGTGCAGACTCGATGGGCCGAATGGCCTCCTTTTACACTATAGGGATTCTATTCAATACATCTCTAAACCTGAGGCAACAGAGAGAGAGATGCTATTATTAATCTATTTGCAGACCTCTCCTCCTTCTTCTGTTATGATAACAAACTGACAAGCTCAATGTCATAGCTTTATACAATGGGATTTCAGCCATATGGCAATGACTGTTTTGGTACACAATGGGGGGTGATTTATGTTCATGAAATGAGATTTGATCTTCCATTTCAAAGCTGTAAAGATGCCATCAAAACTGACAGGGGGCCTTAGCACCTTCCTTGCGTAATATCTTTGTTAGTCCTCCATTGCTTTTGGTAATTTCTATGGTTAGAAAGTCTAGTACTCTATTGTCTTGATGTTTTGTAGAGTGTTTTGACAATGGCAGATGTGAAGTCAATCAGGAGGAATTGTCTGGCAAATCCATGTCCAGAATCTCCAAATTTGGCCAATATGTATATTGGGTAACTTACTTGGCAAAAGTTATTTTAAACCAGCTGATGAAATGAAAGATTAACATTCCACATGCACATGTCACATTGTCGTGACAGGGTGCCCACTTTCTGAGAAACATACTTCCTTGTTATGTCTTTGAACTCCTACACAAAACAGAGGAGGTCATAAAACCAAGTTTGCTTATAACATCTGAGGGGCTTCCTTTGCCTGGTAAAGATAAAGTGCAGAATCTCCCACCCATCTCCCCATCCCCTGATGAACACCCCACGATGTGTTTTGCAGTGACAAAGGCAGCCCACTATTGGCTGATGGTGGGATCTTCCAGGCCCGCTGCTGTCATTGGATTTTTCCATTGTTCACACCTTCTGCCACTGGGGACGCTGTGGCCATTGGGGAGGGGGTCGCCATCACAGGACTACAAGATCCCACCAACAGGAACTGTCAGAAAATTTCAGCCAAAGATCGTAAGCTGCAGCTTGAGTGGCAATTAAACTCTGAGCTCAACCCTAGATTACTCAGCATTAATATAATTGTGGGTGCTTAAAGGGAGACAGTCTTTAACTTGTCAGCAGAATGATACTTTCGAAATGATACATGGTATAATGTCATCTTTAAGAGTGTGAGCAATGTCACAGGATATCTGTTTATCAGGATATATGTTTGCAGATAGGATCAAAAGTTTAAAGATATAATTGCGTAATTCTGGAAAAGACAAATAGGAATACAGCTGATTTACTTCACAAACAAGAGATGACTGTTAGCATCAGTTAATAAATCCAGAATTGAAATTGCCAAGTGACAATAAAATGAACAGAAGCCTTGGGAAGTGGAGAAGATTAACAGCACTGAGAAAGAGGCTTGAGAAAAAGTGATAGCGGGCAATTGCCATGTCCTCAGGTGTAAAGAACAAACCTTGCAAAAGACCAAGATTCAGACATCAAATGGAGGGATAAAATGGCAGAATCAATTCAATTATAAAATTGAACCAGTTGACTGGATAGAGTAGAAGTATGAAACTCTTGTTTTAATTGAGTCCAGCAATACTGAATTAAAAAGACAGTGAGTCAAATGTTGAGTTATTAGTTAAATCTCAACTGGACAATTTCCATGTTATATTTTAATCAGTTCAGCTGCAATTAGTTTTTCTCCCAAGGTTCAGATTGATCATTACTAACAGTCTTTTTTTCTCTCATAATGAATTCAAGGGGATATCAGCAAGCAGTACTGGAATATTCTTTAAAACAATGCTGGTACATTCCACTAAATAGAAATACCACAAAATTATAAATACACTCTGAAGGACACAGGCAGTTTATCCACCTCATCCTAAAATTTATATGCTTTGGATACTGGACACTGCAAAGACTATTGAGCATGACAATATTCCAGCAATACCCAGAACTAACTGCGCCCCCAGCTAAACTGTTTTAGTACAGCTACAACACTGGCATTTAACAAGCAATGTGGAAAATTGCTGAGGTACGTCCTGTGTTTGTGTATGTACACGATACTTGGCCAACATTTTCTACCTGAAAAGCTGCAGGAAAGGATGTCCCGAGGTATGGTACATTGGAGAGAACATGCAAACGCTACGACAACGGATGAATGAACACCGTTCGACAATCACCAGGCAAGATTGTTCTCTTCCTGTTGGCGAACACTTCAGCGGTCACGGGCATTCGGCCTCTGATCTTTGGGTAAGCATTCTCCAAGGTGGCTTTCATGATACACGACAGCGCAGAGTCGCTGAGCAGAAACTGATAGCCAAGTTCTGTACACATGTGGACGGCCTCAACTGGGATTTTCGGTTCGTGTCACACTATTTGTAACCCCCATGACTTGCCTAGGCTTACAACATCTTACTTACTGTCCTGTCTGAAAACAATACACCTCTCTTTAATCTATGCTTAATGCTATCTCCGCTCACATTGTCTGCACCTTTAAGACCTGATTACCTGTAAAGACTCACATTCTAATCAGTACTCTGTAAACTGTGTGTGCTTTACATGTGATCTGATCTGTTTGTGATCAGAACTCTCACTCACCTGACGAAGGGGCAAACCTCTAAAGCTAGTGGTGTTTGCTACCAAATAAACCTTTTGGACTTTAACTTGGTGTTGTGAGACATCTTACTGTGTTTACCCCAATCCAATGCTAGCATCTACACATTCTGTCCACAAAAAGCAGGACAAATTCAACCCAGCCCATTACCACCACAACAGTCAGCTCTGGACTATCTGTAAAGTGAAGTGGCAGAAAGTGTTGTTGATGTGCTTTCAGGTGGAACTTACTCAGCAGGTATTCCTGGTCAGGACTATGATGGAATACTCTCCACTTGCCTGACTGAGTGCAGCGCCAACAGCACTTAGGAAGCTCAACACCATCCAATACAAAGCAGCCCACTTAATTGGCATCCTAGCCACTACTTTCAACATCCAAACCCTCCAGGATTATATACCATCTACAAGATGTACTGCAGCAACTCACCAGGATTCCTTTGACAGTACTTTGCAAACCCATACCTCTACCACCCAGAAGGATAGCAAATGTATGGCAGCGCCACCATCTGTAAGTTCGCCAGCAAAACATATACCATCCAGACTTGGAAATGCATCACTGTTCGTTCATTGTCACTGGATAAAAATCCTGGAACTACCTCCTAAAGTTAGACTTAAAGTTATTTATTAGTCACAAGTAGGTTTACATTCATACTGCAATGAAGTTACCGTGAAAATCCTAAACAGCATAATGGATTTAACCTACACCACATGGACTGCAGCAGTTCAAGAAGGTGACTCACCAGCACCTTCTCAAGGGTAATTAGAGATGGGCAATAAATGTTGGCCAAACAAGCGATGCCCACGTCCCATGAACAAATAAAAAAAAAATTAGGGCAATTAAAATTGCTGTCGGTCAGAGAATGTGTGGGACTGGAGGAGATCACTGACATAGGGAGTGGCAAAGACATGGAGAGGTTTGAAAACAAAAATGAGAATTTAAAAATTTGAGTTGTGACTCAACTGGGCATAGCCAATGAGCACAGAGGTAATGGGTGAACAGAACTTGGTGCTAGCAAAGATTTGGAAAACCTCAAGGATGTACGTGGCTGGTTAGTCAGGAATGCATTGAAGGAGTTAAATCTGGTTGAGTATTGAATGGGTCATTATTTACTGAAAGCAGGCTCATTATTAAATTTGAACACTGTAGTTTTGTCCTCATTTTTAATATATACCAGGCATACCATTTTTTTAAGCCAGTACAAATCATTTCTCAGTAAGCTGAGGAAATGATGACACATACATCATTAATATCTTTCTCCGAATGCCATACCACAGTGTATCTCATGGTCAGGTTACCACAGAAACACAGACCTTAAAAATACTCTAATAGCAAAAATGGAAAGGAATAATAAATACTCCAGTGTTCTCCACGCTCTCTTTACTACCATCGATAACAAGGAGAAAGATATTTTTAACCGACAAAGATCTGGAACATATTAATAACAAATAGACAGTCTTGGACAGGTACATAATTACCATTGGCTTCATTATTTCATCTGATTTCAGTCACTCTGGGGAATAGCAAGTATTTGTCCTAATTTTTTTCACTAAGTGAATGCCTTCTTTGGTTTTAGTAAGGTTAAGGAGTCCAATTGATTGCCAATTAAATAGTAAAGGGAGACATTTTCAGCACTGTAAATTCAACTTGCAGCAAAAGTACAGGACAGCAAACAGGACAGGCAGGGACGAGATTGTCAATTTAGAATTTCTTCGACTATGTTAATATTGTCCCATCTTCTTAATGTTTTGGTTAAACTGCATGCTTGGTACCCGTTTTTTATGGAATTGGATAGGGTGGGGAAGAAGGAAGGACAGAGACCATCAGGTCAGTCTATCCAAGGAGGAGATTCAAGTTGCAGGAACTCCGTACCTTCCAATATTGTGGCATTGAAATGTTCACTATGTATATTATTTATTCCTCTACTTAGTTGAGTGCTACAAATTACACATTTCTCTTTGTGTTTCATTCATTGTCATTTTTCATCCAGGAATGCAGACTTCTAAGAAGTTCTTCTCTTCTTTCCAACAGGATTTCTATTTCTACCTTGTTTACCTTCATTGGTTTCTTTGGTTCTCTACTCATGTTTGAGCAGAACTAACCTTTTGTTCTGGTAGCTCTGATGAAGAGTATTCCAGACTCGAAACGCTGGTTCTATTCTCTCTCCACACATGCTGTCGGACCAGCTGAGTTTCTCCAGCATTTTCTGTTTCTGTTTCAGATTCCAGCATCTGCAGTATTTTGCCTCTACCTTCCCTTTTGCTTTTCCACCCACCTTCACTTGCTCACAACCTTTCCATCTTTCCTCAGTTCTGACACAGAAAATGCGGGGTGCGATTCTCCCAAAAAAATTCTAAATGTTAAATTCACATAAAAGCCTCCACCCTCATGGCCAGGCCCAATTGCTGGCCTTCCTTCCTCTGTCACTGATTCTGAATGCAGAGTGGCAGCGAGACTCTCCCATTCCCACTCCCTCCAATCCTCTGCAGAGGCCCCCTTCTGGCTTCACTCTCTATAGGCCCTGCCCATTAGGGCCTGTCTCATCAAGTCCCATCCCAGTTGGCCCCATTCCCTTGGGCATTGCCACTTTGCCCTTCGGGCAAAGCCAGGGGTCACTCCCAGCGCCCTTACCCAGACTGAGACCCCCTTCATTCCAGCAGTGTCGGGCTGCCAGCTCCCCGCAAATGGGGAATTATTGTAACCCCTGCTGGAGTGAAACACTCCTGGCTGGGGTGGGGTGCGGTTGGGGTTGGGGGGAATGGGTGGGGGGGAACGATCCCAAAAATTTCAGTCCTGAGCCTGCAAATATAAGGGAAATCATATTAAAACAGTGTTAGAATAATTTATTGAACTCCGTGCTAATTTTGACATGGCGCTGATGACACCAGAAATCCAGTGGTCGTGTTGCCCAGCAAGGAGCCCGTTAAATGGCCTCTGCTTGAGTCTCCTGACCCATTGCGCCACAGAAACAATGCAGTGGGCTGGGAGAACCACCCTCGATAATCCTGTTCTTTGTTCCAAAGATACTGACAGACCTGTTGAGTGTTTACAACATTTTCTGTTTTTATATCTCTAACCGGAACCTTCACAGAATCTGTTCAGGGAAAAACACGGCCCCACATTTTGCAAGAAGGTTAATATTGCCCTCACGGAGGCTTTGAGCATCAAAAAGGCCCAGAAAAATGTTCATATTGTACCTAAATGTTTATTATTGGAGTTTATGTTATGTTGAACAAGGTGATGTCTATTAGATAGGAATGTATTTAAGTCCTGTGATGGACCAGTTTTACTGAAAGGTCAATGTCTGTGATTTATTAGTAATTCTAAAAGGAAACAAAAATCACACTACATCCTTTAAACAGTTTGAACTGTTGACTGACACAGAGTTTCTGAATTAAAAACACAAAGGATCTGGTCACAAAGCAGGCTAGAGCATCTCAAAACTGAAAAGTTAAAAAACTGTCATTTCTTTACTGACAGTGGCCAAGTTATTGGAGGTGAACACCAGCAAGCGTATTTTAATTGCACACACGTGGAATTTGATTTTCTTCATTCAAAACCGATGGCAAAAGTATAACCATGGCCGCCTAGGTCCTCAGTTGCACCCTCAGTCAAAGCTGAAACTTTTCGTGTAGGAGATTGAAATAATGGGATTTTTCAGATCCTGCATATCCACCATACTATATCTATCTCCACACTGCAACGCAACGCTGTAGCAAAAATGATCGCCCCCCCCCTCCCCGCGACACCCCCATTAGACTTGATGATCGATCTTTATGGTTTTTCCAAGTTTATTGTAATGAATGCGGCATCACACGTAACTCGAGTGTAGGATTGCTTTGATACTCTGAAGCATGAGTATATTGTTGTGAACTCATGTCTCAGCAGTAATCCAGATGAAAACCATACGCTGCTTTTCATATCTTCATTCAAGGATAGTTTCTTGGAAAGCCATTGGATGGGATGTTCGGGGCACACTCGCCCTTATCCTGCCCGAGGTCAATGGAATCTTTGCATAGGCCCTCTCCACATCACCCCCTCATCCACTGCCCGCTATGATTCCTATGGCAGGCTGGTTAGGAAAATTCTACCCATTTTCTTTAAATTCATGGTCCTTGATGTTTTCTATAATCATAGTTAAGGCAACAAACCTATTACCAATCAATAATTAATGATGAACATCACTGTTGCTAATTACCAGAATGAATTGTGTCCACAAAGTCAATTGTCCCTTCTTTGCTCTCAATCCGGGGCAGAAAGATAAAAGTTGCTTCAATGAAAAAGGTGGTGAGACTTCCCCAATTCATTAAAATGCTATTGACAGCATTACCAGGTTTACAGAGCACAACAACCAGCCCAAACCTGCTCAAATAGAAAGATAAGTCACAGAGATTTGTATACAAAACAAGCAACACTATTATTTTAATGAATGTTTCACATCTGCTCTCTTTACATATTGTCCAACTCGTCTTCAAGTTTGCTGTCATCACCCCTCTCCAAAAAAAACACTTGATCCTCTCCGTTTTTGTAAAATACTGACACATTTCAGTCCAAAACTCTGGAATGCCTTGTGGCCTACCAAATTCATTCTCATCTTTCCTGGAACTGCATGTTTGAATCCCAAGAATCAGATTTCCATTCCTGCCACTATACCAAAATATCCCCGGGAGAGGCACAGTGGTTAGTACCACTGCCTCAGTGCCAAGGACTCAGGTTCAATTCCAGCCTCAGTTGACTGACTGTGTGGAGTTTGCACATTCTCCCCGTATCTGCGTGGGTTCCCTCCGGATGCCCCGGTTTCTTCCCACAGTCCAAAGATGTGCAGGTTAAGTTGATTGACCATGCTTATTGGCCATTAGTGTCAGGGGGATTAGTATATACATGGGGATATGGAGATAGGGCCTGAGTAGGATTGGTGTTGGTGCAGACACAATGAGCTCCTTCTGCACTGTAGGAATTCTACGATTCTATGATTATCAAACTCACAAATGAAATCCTATGTGATTGTGACAAAGATAAACTTTCCTCATCCTCCTCAACCTGCCCTGCAGTCTTTGACAGCTTGGCCACATCACCTTCCTGCAAAGCCTGTTTATTGCCGTCCAGCTGAGTGGGACTGTAGATTTCATTTTTACTTATCTAATCATAACCAGTGAATCACTTGCAATGGCTTCACTCCCTGCTCCGATAACTCTCCTTCTGGTGTTCCCCCAAGGATCAATCCTTTTACCCTTTACATGCTGCCCATTTACAGCATCATCCAAAGGTATGGGATTAGCTTCCACAAGAACACTGACCACACCCAGCCTCACTGGCACCTCACTCGATTCCTGCACTGTTTGAAGTGGTCAGACTGATTATCCAATATCCAAGTACTAGGTGAGCAGAAATTTCCTCCAATTAAATATTGGGAGAACTGAATTAATTGCTTGGGTGCCCACTTCAATCTCCATTCTCTAACTACTGACTCCATCCATCTCCCTGATAACAGTCTGAAATTAAGCCAGTCTGATTCAGCCTTGGTGTCACATTTAATTCTGAAATTAACTTCTAATCATATGTCTATGCCATCTCTAAGATCTTCTATTTCCACCTCTGTAACATTTTGCAACTACACACCTAACTCAGCTCACCTATTGTTGAACCCATTGTGTCTTTTTTTTACCTATAGATTCAATTAATCCAATGCATTCCACATTCTTCCCTCTGCACACTGGAGGGTCCTTCAGAACTGCTGCTGCTGCGTGGATATAATTCACACCATACCTTGCCCCTGTGTCCCCTGACCCACATTAGCTCCCAATCAACCAACAACCTGATTTGAAAACTCTCGACCTTGATTTCAAATCCATCCATAGTCTAATGGCCTTTCTATACCTCTGCAATCTCCTCTGATCCCACATCTCTCTGTGATATCTGGGCATTTCAGATTTTGGCCTCTTTTATGTTCCCAATCACAACTGTTTAATCTTTTCAATCATAATTGTTCAATCATGACTGTTTAATCAGCTGCCTTGGCCCTTACCTCTTCAATTCTCTCCGCTCACCACTCACCTTTTCCTCCTTCAACATACTTCTTACAACCTACATATGTGGCCAGTCTTTTGAACACTTGACAAACATCCCCTTCCACAGCTCAGTGTCATCCTTTATAATTTTCCTGCGTTGGGATTTTCAATACATTAAAGGCATTTTCTAAATTGAGATTGTTGTCTCTACAAATAGTGGAAGGTGGTTAAAATATACAATGCGTAAGTGAGCAAGATTTTAACTCTTTCAGATCGATCTACTTAGACAGAGTTAAAATCAGGACCAGTGAAGAAGTTTCAAGCAAGTTAAAATCTCACCCACCGTTTTCAGGATTTGTGTATTACACGGAATCCTTAGATCAACCTCTAGTTTCCTTGCATAACGGGGGACATTTTAATGGTCTGGAGGCAGGCCGAGGACTAATGCTTCAATCAGGCCGGGTGTTAATTCTCCAGCCAGGCTGAGGACTAATGCTTCAGTCAGGCTGAAGGTTAATGCTCTAATCAGACTGCCAGCTAATGTTCCAATCAGGCCAGGGGCTAATGCTCCAACCAGGCTGAGGGATAATTCCCCAAGCAGGCCAAGGGTTGATACTTCAACCATGCTGAGGGTTACTGCTTCAAGCAGGTCAAAGGCTAATGCTTCAACTAGGCCGATGGCTAATGCTCCAACCAGGCCGAGGGTTAATGCTCAACCAGGCCAAAGGCTAATACTCCAACCAGGCCACAGGTTAGTACTCAAACCAGGCTGAGGGTTAATGCTCCAACTAGGCCAAAGACTAATGCTGAAACCAGGCTGAGGGTTAGTATTCCATCAGGCTGAGGGTTAATGCTCCAACCAGGCTGAGGACTAATGCCAAAACCAGGCCAAAGGCTAATGCTGAAACCAGGCCGAGGGTTAGTATTCCATCCAGGCCGAGGGTTAATGCTCCAACCAGGCTGAGGATTAATGCTCTAACTAGGCCAAGGGTTAATGCAAGCCAAAAGTTAGTACCCCACTCAGGCCAAAGGCTAATAGCCATGATCTTGTTGAATGTTCATACCAATTAATGCTCCAAACTGGCTGAGGGTTGGTATTCCAACTAGGCCAAGGACTATTGCTCTAACCAGGTAGATGGACTCAACCTGCCTGCCTAACTGAGATATAGCAATGGCTGCCATGTAGAGAGATTTTTAAACCTCTGATTGGGCTTGCAACTTCAAGAGCTTGCCTGCCAGCTTTAAATCAGACCGGAAACCGGTCTCCATGCCAACTAATCTTGGTCAAAATCCCAAATCGTGATTGTTTGTTGCCGGGGTAGCTTCAGGACTAAGAAACAGTGGCAGATTATGTTGCCTGCTCCTAAAGCAAAAACTTCAGCCCACACTCTTGAAAATTCTCTATTTTGACAGTTCAAAAATATTTGAACGGCAGCAAAGTGTGTCTTGTTCTCTCGCTTTTTCTCTGTCCCTTTTTCTCTCTTTCTTACTTTTGCCACCTCTGTCTTTCATGCTGAGTTCTGTCATTCACATATTGGTGAAAGTTTTAACAGGTGGTCAGCTATAGGATCAGTGTGAGATCAATACATGCAGGGTATCAAGAGCATCTGGCAGTGCCCGAGGTATGTTGTAAGTGTGAATCATTCCCTCAAACAGCCAGGAGATGGCAAAATATCAATGTAACCCTACCATATGCAGAACTCCACTACCTGGTAATAAGTGCATGTTATTTTGAGAATGCAAACATTCACATTTACTTACTCAAATGTTAAAAATCAACATTGTTAACGTTCACAAAGTCTCCTGGTTTAAGAGATATCACCAGAGTGGAAAGAATAATTGAACCTAGATAGAATTTTTAAAGTTTATTTATTAGTATCATAAATAGGCTTACTATGAAAACTCACCACACTCAGGTGCCTATTCAGAAACACTGAGGAAGAATTTAACATGACCAATGCACCTAACCAGCAAATCCTTCAGACTGTGGGAGAAAATCGGAACTCCCAGAGGAAACTCACACAGACACAAGGGGAAATGCAGACAGTGACCCAAGCTGGGAATCGAACCTGGGTCCAAGGAGCTGCAAGACAGTCATGCTAACAATTGTGCCACCTTGCCAATAGAATACAAATTTAAAGGTAAAATTTGAGTTATAAAAATGATTAAGCTATATGAAGTGAATAATATTGGGCTCATGAAACTTGTGATTTTAATATTTTCACAGTAAATGCTTCATAAATTAATGTGTGTGTGTGTGTGTGTTTGTGTGTGCTTGTGTGTGTACACTGGGCCCATTATTAATGTTTTATTTTGACATGGGATAAGGTGCAGTAAGGATTGGTGAGCTGATCTGCTTTCAGTAGGTTGTAGCTGCCAAGAGCAGCCAGTGACTGGAGCAGGTTGCTATCATCCAAGCCGTATCTCATCTGCATTTGTTGTTTCCAGCAACAGTGAAGTATCACAGTCATCGGAATCCCTATAAATTTGGATGGGGGCCTTTGATCAGCACCTTTGGAGAGAGCCAGCAGACAGAGAACATGACCAGCCACTCACAGGGAATCCATCAGCTTTTACAAGCAGAGAAACGAGCCAAAGAAAAGTTAGAGGAAGCCAAAAAGAGTGAGTAAAGTGATTTATAATTGTCACATAGTTCACATAGTGAAAAATGGTTTTAGTGTAACATGGAATCAAAGTGCAAAGATCAGTTCCTTGGAGCAAGATTTATCCAAGATGTTAAAGATTTTAATAATTGGACGTATACAGATAGTACTAAAAAATGAAAGAGATGGCACAGATGGTGTATTTTTATAGAAAAAAAACGTACAATCCCCACTGTGCAGAGGGAGGCCAATCAGCCCATCCGGTCTGTACCAACTCTCCAACAGAGCATCTTGTCCAGGTTTACCCTATTCTTGTAACCTGCTAATCCCCTTAACCTACATATTATGTGAAATTAAGGGGCAATTCAGCACAGTCAATCCATCTAACCTGCAGAGGAAACCGGAGCACCTGGAAGAAACCTGCAGGGAGAAGGTGCAGACCCTGCAAAGACAGTGGAGGCTGGATTTGAACCAGGTTCCTGATGTTATGAGGTGGCAGTAAGAACATAAGAGCATAAGGAATAGGAGCAGGAGTAGGCCATCTAGCCCTTCGAGCCTGCCCCGCCATCCAACAAGAACATGGCTAATCTGAGTGGATCAGTTCTACTTTCCTGCTTTCTCCCCATAACCCTTAATTCCCTTGTCTATCAGAAATCTATCTACCCGTGACTTAAATATATTCAGCGAGGTAGTCTCCACCACTTCAAGGGGCAGAGAATTCCAGAGATTACCCACCCTTTGAGTGAAGAAGTTCTTCCTCAACTCTGTTCTAAACTGCCCATCCCCCCTTATTTTGAGGCTGTGCCCTCTAGTTCTGCTATCCTTCCTAAGCGAGAAGAATCTCTCTACCTCACAGTGGCATAGTGCTAATCATTATGCCACTGTGACGCCCATATTTATTTCACTCTATTTAGCATCAAATATGGAGCTTGTACCTTGGTATTGGCCATCACCTGAGAGCATTTACAATGTTGCAACTATTCCACTTGGGAATGAAATGAAGATCACATATGAGAGATGAACATGCCATGTCACGGATGCTGCTGAACTCTGAACGCACTATGCGAGAGAGGGCTTTGCAGACAATGAATAATTGAGGGACGAGCTCCATTTTCTTTATTCATACCGCCGTTATTGGGCAAAAACAATGTAGCATCGACTGAAATTCTGCTTGCAGTGAGCTCCGGTTAAACTGTTATGTCTCACACAGTTCTAATTTGCAAGGTTATCTGGGCCAGCTCAGGATAATGATATCAAGGGCTTTTCTAGATCGATATTCAGCGTGGAAAACAGTGCAAATCTTCGTGTTTTTCTACCTGGAGCACCTGGGCTGCATGTTAGATCTCCACTTTTATTTAATGGTTTGCAAGATCATTACAGGGTTGGGTGCAGCCCTTCTGAGTGACTGGAGAAATCCAACTCCTCCTTTGCAGCATCCTATTGTTCCCAAAGCGATCCAGGGATTTCCCCCCACTGACACCATCTGAAAGTCTGTTCTGTGCATTTAACCGTTCCTGCATGAGAACGCAGTATGACCTTTAATCCAGATTAACAAGGGGAGCACCTCAGTTTTCACATTCAAACTGCCAGTCATACTATTATTATATTACAGTCCAAAGATGTGCAGCTTAGATTGATTGGCCATGCTAAATGGGTCTTAGTGTCAAGAGAATAGCAGCGCAAATACGTAATTACAAGAATAGGGTGGGGGAGTGGAGACTGTGGTTGGAATAAACTCGATGGGCCGAATGGCCTCCTTCTTCACTGTAGGCATTCTATGATTCTATTCACTAATCTAAAAGCAATAGAGATTTCTTTACAATTTTTTTTGTGCCCCTATTCAAGACATTGCCTCCTGTTGAGGTTAGGGCTTTATAGGTGCCAAGAGCCCAGCTGTACCTCACAGAGCCAAGACACTGAGCGTTGGCAGGTTATGTGTCAGTAGGGGTGGAGGTAGTGAGGGTGGAGATTGGGAGGGGGGTGGTGTGGTGGTGAAAAGGGGAGTTGGAAATCAGCAGCAGAGGCTGAACTTGTTCTCCAGTCCCGTTTCCTTTTCCCGTCAGGTCGAACTCAGCAGGGAATTTCTTGGCTCGGCTCCCCCCCAGTCAGAATTTCCCTGCTGATCGTTGTCCTTAACTGGAAAGAGAAATGCTGGGTACTTGGATGTCGAGCGAGGCCGGGGCGCGCTCCAGTCTGTAGCACCCCTACTGCCAGCTTGGCTGAGATCAGCCACCTCAGCAGTAAAAGCTTGGACCATCTGGTCTTACATGGTTCCATTACTCTGCTGCTTTTACCAAATGAGCCTGTCAGGGGGGTGGGGGAAGGAGGGAGCACAGCAGAAATTTTCAAGTCACGTTTTCTTTATGTTCCCAAGGTTATTGTGGTTTTATCACATATTCTTTTTATTTAACATTTTAAATGTTGAACATTTCCTCCTCTTCCTCCCACCCCTTCTCCCTCCAAATCCAGATATAATTTTACTCCCTTCAAGCTTGGCTTATGTCAACGAGACTAAGGCCGGAATTCTACCGGCACGCCCGCCCCGATTCCGGGCGAGACTCGGAGAATAGCATTCTCCTTTGGCTTCGTGCAGGATTGTACGTACTTTGGACAGATGTACTGGTAAAATTTTGCCCTGAGAGTTAGAATAGTGAGTTATCATCTCTACTACAGATGCATTTGGGGTCATGTGGGACTGCAGCTATGCTGAAAACATGTTAAATATCAATTTAACGTACAGTGTCAGGTTGTGACGCAACTATCATAATCTTACTGCAAATTACACTCACTGGCATTAAAAATCTATAAGTGAGAATATTTATCAGTGCAAAGAGACAGAGAGAGGAACAAATCTTGGTCTCTGATCACTAATATGCCGTTCCCACTTAAAATCTAAATGTTGGGAAGTGCCAGTTTTTAACATTTTGTGCTCTGTGGTAAGGAGAAACCAAAATGGAGGGGTCAGGCATGGACAGTCCAATTCCCCTGGCAAATGTCTGCCCACTTCCTCCTCACACCACCCATTTATCACATCCTCTCTGCTGTTCTTTCAGCAGGCTGATCCCAGGAGCTCAAACCGCTCAGGGCTCTCTATTACACAGTGCAGAATCCAAATAAATAATCATGTCAACATACACATGCCACATCAATTAAAACAATCTGTGCATCTCAGATTAAAACAATAACATTTTGCTCGCAAGGAAATTAGAAAGGTTTCTCAGAAAGCACATTATGAGTCTGAACTGTTTACTGAGGTCTGTCTGCTCTTCCAAACGTGCATGTGTTCAGTATTAAATTCTGATCTTGAACATGGCCATTTGGGATTAATTCCCAAATTGGCCACTTGATTGATCTGGACCATATTTACTATGGATGAGCAAGTTACCACAAATCCTTCTATCCTCTCTCATGGCTCAAGCAATGTTTGCATGGCAATTACTGCGACTAGACTAGACTTCCAGCTCTTGTTCCATCTGATATGCTAACAGTCTTCCCCGCGTAGTGTGTGTGAGATCAAGGCTGTAAAAGCTTGCTGACTCTGTCTGTCACAAAACAGGGACTGGATCTTTTACAAATCATGGAATGGAGTATATCCCATTATTTGAAATTTTTGAACATTAATTCATGGGTAAACATTTATTTCCTGTCTAGAACTGCCTTTGAGAAGGCGGTGGGGAGCAGCCTTCTTGTCCATCTGAAGTAGGTACACCTACAGTGCTGTTAGAGAGGGAATTCCATTATTTTGACCCAGTGAAGAAACAGAGAAATGTTTTCAGGTCAGGAGGATGAGTAGCTTGGAGGGGAGCTTCCAGGTGATGGTATTTCCAGGTACCTGCTGCCCATGTCCTTCTAGACAGTAGTAGTTCAGGCTTTGATAAGTTCTGTCCAAGGAGCCTTGGTGACTTTCTGCATCTTGGAGATGGTACACACTGTTGCCATTGTGCATCAGTGATGGAGGGAATGAATGTTTGTGGATAGGGTACAATCAAGTTGTCTGCTTTGTCCTGAATGGTTTGAGCGTCGTTGGAGTTGCATTCATCCAGACAAGTAGAGAGTATGTGATGTGCCCATTATCTCTATGGTATGCACAGTGCTCAGCATCAACTAAAGTTATTTTTGAAAGTCAGTAAAGAGCATTTTTTTTTATTGGAATGGGTCCAAGGTCAGCCTTCCAGAAGGATGAAAGCTGCAAAAGTATTTATCCTGAATCAAAGACAATCTTCTCACTAACATACAACTGAGCGATCGAGAACTAGAGGGTGATAAACTCAGGATAAGGATCGGCCATTTAGAACTTCAGATGAGAATAAGTTTCCCCACTCAAAAAGTTCACCACTCTGAAATTTCCTAGACCAGAGAACTGTGGATAATCAGTCACTCAACCCATCAAGATAGAGATTGACTGATTTCTGAATGCTAAGAGGATTAAGGGATACAAGGATGTTGCAGAAAATTAGAATTGTTGTAGAAGATCAGACTTAATTAGCTGAGCAGACCTGAAGGCTTATTTGGCCTTCTTCTGTTCCTATTTTTGCCATTTAAATCGCAATATAGATCAAAGTCAAAGCTTGCTGAACACTAATAGTTTGTCACATGCGACACCTTCTCAGAGTGTTGCTGGACTCACCCCTCAGTGAGGATCCTGAATTGCATGGTAAAGATAGATGGATGTTTGAAATTGAATCTTGTTAATGCAGACTGGGCTTTGTCACCCTGTGGAACAAATAAAAACATGTTCAAAAATCTTTTTTATGACTTCCTAAAAGAAAAACAAAATTCCTTGCGTTGCAAGGAAGCAGAGAATCACCTTTCTTGGAGGACCTGACAGTGATACCTTGGACTTAGGTGATTGGAAGTGTACAAAAGCATCTCACCATAACCCCAACACCTTCCCCAACTATGCTGCCCACCCCCACGCCACTCCACTCAATTCTCTCACCTCAGGGCTAGAAATTCATTGTTTGGAAAAATAACAGGCGTGAAGCCGCAGCTTAGATAGTTCTGGGGTTTCAGGCACAATCAAATAAACCATGGCAACCCCTGCCAGTTTGATGGGCCACACACTTACCTGATTCACTCAGTAGTTCCTGCCAGGCCATCACCATTACTCCACAACTGTTGTGCTGAGCATACCATAAAAGAAGACATAATGTTAAACCACCAGACACCAGGCTGCAGATTACTGCCGCTCAGAACAGCAATGTGGAATTAGAAAATAAACCGCAGCAACCTGCCACAATTAGATTTTGTAGTTGGAAACCTAATGAAAATCCTGTATTAAAAAAAATGGGACGGGAACAGCATCCATGAAGAAAAATCAATACATCATTGAAAAGAAATTACGTTGGAGATAAGACGACACAACTCACACGAGCCTTATTAATCAGTCCAGCTTCACTCGATGTCTTCATTCTTTGCAATCCATCGATTCTCTTTGTGTGAGTTCTGTTTATTAGATTTGTGGCACGATTGCTATGAAACACTTATCAGGCATTTCTCCTTGTGAACATTGCTTCTAGGGAAAGGTAGACGGCTGAAACAAGCAAAGGATGAGGCTCAAGCTGAGATAGATCAATATCGTCTGCAAAGGGAGAGAGAGTTCAGACAAAAGCAAGACTCGGTGCGTATTAATGCAAACGGATGGATTTGCTTTAATTGCTGCTCTCTTTGTAAACTAGGCTGAATGAACCGCATTGTTAGAATCAATGGTTACAAGTGTAAAGTCCCTGCACACGGTTCCTTCTTAACTCAAAGAACTGTGGCAAAGAGCAAGGAGGTTTAATGCATGTCATAATGGTCACGACCAAATAACAGGTTTGAGGATCTATCCTCGTCTTCACAAGTGGAGACATTATTGAGTCTGACTGCTGGCCACAAATCGGGGGCCCACTCCACTTATATCATGATTTTACATTTTGACAACATCAAAATATGTGAAGATTCCCAAAGTGACAGACCATGCTCTTGGAAATCCAGAGGGCCCAATCCCAATGGATCCTCTGGGATTATGCTCGCTGCTGCTCCCCAGTGCTAACCTCATTGGGCTATTCACCAGAGCTATTATTAATATAGGAATGTGTGTTTGTATGCATGTGCATGTGAATGTGTGCGTGTGTTCTATATGTATGCACGTGTGCATGCACTGGAAGATGGGGGATTGGAGTTAGTGGTGGGGATGAATAGAAGGTGACAACAGTTCAATCTGCTCCCTCAAGGGGTCAACCCAATAATTAAAGTTTTAATTCGAAAAAAAGAATTCTCCATAGCTTAGGCACATTTTTAACGCAGAGATAGGATTGTTTACTATCATTTAGGACACAGATTACTTGGTTGGTAGTCTTCCATCCTTTCTGAGCCAGTGAGAATTGAGGATGTCATTCCCCAGAGGCCATCATAGTGTCACTGGCCCAAAAGGGGCTGGCTGCAGTTTATGGCAGGTGCAAGCAAGTCCTCTGCTGTTTCCCAGTGGATTTTGATGGGCTTCTGCTGGAGTTATGGCAGAAATCTGGCAGGAAATCCCAAGGAAACTCAGGACACATAGGTTTCAAAAAGGGCTTAGAAAAGATGCATACCTAAGTGACCATTTGTTAACAGCACCATGTATGTTGTGGCACGATGGAGGCCTGGCTGCTCATTAAGAGCCTAGCATTGATACTTCGGTGATATCAGCCAGTGCTGTTGTAGATCTGTCAAAACAGGACTCTCTGCTGGATGGACAAGGAGGGATAGCAGATTAACTTTCCACTTTACACAGCTACACATTTGCCAAAGTACATTTGTACTGATACTGCTTGAGAGCTGGATTAGTTTTGCCTCTAAGATAAAGGCAAAATACAGTGGATGCTGGAATCTGAAACAAGAGCAGAAAATGCAGGAAAATCTCAGCAGGTCTGACAGCATCTATGGAGAGAGGATAGTCCAACATTTCAAGACAAGATAATCCTTTGTCAGAACTGAACAAGGGTCATCCAACTGTGATGAAGGGTTATCTTGACTGGAAATGTTGACTCTGTTGTCTCTCCACAGATGCTGCCAGACCTGCTGAGATTTCCCAGCATTTTCTGTTTTTTGTATTAGCTTCGTCTCTGTTAGTCTCACTTACCCAATAATATGTTACCAATTGTAACACGCACAGTATCTTAACCCAGTATCACACGGAGAGGAGAAGGGGGAGAAAAAACGTTGGAGGAGGAAAAAAAAACAGGAATCTTAAATATATACACTGTAAACATCCTGACTCCAAAGAATTGTTTCCAAAATGCTTCCAGTGGAAAAACCCAGTGACGCATCCTTCTGTTTACAATAAACTTGTCTCTATTTTGTCTTAGATCATGGGATCTCAAGGTAACCTTTTAGTCAAAGTGGATGAGCAAACCAGAGCAAAAATCAATGGGCTCATAAGCAACCATGAACAGAACAGCGAGAAGGTTCTGCAAGACCTCTTGGGGATGGTTTGTGAAATCAAACCAGAAATCCATATTAATTTTAGAGAAGCTGGCTCCCATTGACGGACTGAAGAATCAGTGGTGAATTAAACTATAACCCTGATACCACTGACATTAGCCAACATCGGATAATGTATGTTTTTAATGAAAAGCTGTGTTGATACTCTGACTTCTTTTTATTGTTTTTTGAGTACACACCTTAAGACATTTTCCTACATTGAAGGCACTACATAAATGCAAATAGCTGTTGTTGATCCCTACATTTATCCCTTCTCCTGCAATTAGTGTCAGGATCCATAACAACTCTTTTAATCAGGATGGTATGTCAAACTCACATACCTCACTTTCTGCTAGCAATGCTGCACTTTCTTTAAGTTTAGGTTTACTTATTAGTGTCACAAGTTGGCTTACATTAACATTGCAATGAAATTACTGTGAAAATCCCCTAATCACCACACTCGGCAATTGTTTGAGTACACTGAGGGAGAATTTAACATGAACAATGCAGCTAACCAGCATGTCTTTAGCAAACTAAAGCTCCCAGAGGAAACCAACACAGACACCGGAAGAACATGCTGACTCCACGCAGACAGTCGCCTGAAGTCGGAATTGAACCCGGGTCCTTGACGCTGTGAGGCAGCAGTGCTGACCATTGTGCCACCCACAGGAACCCAGTAGTAACAAGATTCAGCTCCCTGAGTCTGTTCCATTGCTCAGTGAGATTATGGCTTGTCTGTATTTAAATCCAGAAGCTACCCTGAGAGATGGGGAAAGAAATCTGCTAACCCCCAAAAATGTTGATCTTTACTTAGATTTTAGGAACCTGACAAACATTAGCGAACACAGAAGGGTCAAGTCTCTCAGCCCCCTGCACTGCTCTAGTAATGTCCCCAGCTGCCGGATTCTGGGCCATTAGTTTTGCACCAAAAATCAGCACAGAGCTGATTAAAATATTTAAGTTCTAATTTCAACACCATTCATGGGCCTGGGACTAAGATCTTTGGGCCCATCAGCCTCTTCCTGCCCCTGCCAGGAGTGTCTCACTTCTACAGGATTTACAACAGCTCCCCACTAATGGGAAACTGGCATCCTGACCATGCTAAAAGTAAAAGGGATGTGAAAGGTGCCCAGGAGGTCAGGGATTATGGGGAAATGCCATCTGGGCATTGCCACACTAGCAGTGCCAGCCTGCTATTGCCCATAGGGCAAAGTGGCAATGCCCAGGAGAACTTTGGCACTACCCCTGGACATCAAGCAGTGCTAAGGGGGCAGGGCCAGAGCCTATAGTGGATCAGACCTCTGGGTGGGGACCTGCTGCCACTCTACATTTTGGATCAGTGATGGAGAGAGGGATCAGAGTTGGCCATCAGGATGGGAGGGGAGTGAGGGGGGCTGTGTGGGAGTGGGCGCGGGTTGCAGAGGGTGGGATCGGGAGATCCAGGCTGCTGTGGGTGGGGGAGAAATTGTAGCGGGCCAGGGGCTTCAGAGGGCAGCAATGTGGAATTGCAGGGCTGACCAGTAATTGGACTGCCCAGCGATCGGAAGGCTGGTAGTGTGGGCTACTGTGCACGTGCCAATTCCACTATGACAGACCAGCACATTACTGCCACATGCGCAGTGGCATGTTCAGTGCTTTGCTGCTGGCCTCTTCAGTGGAAATAGGCCCTGTCCCCCAAACTTTAATGAGATTCAAGCTTGTGCATTCTGCAATGTATAGAGTGTGGGTGACTCATTTTGAAAATCCCCTTGAAAAAAACAGCAGGATTACTGTCAGTTTTTATGTGAATTTGGCATTTAGAATTTTTTTGTTGAGAATCCTATCCAAAGATTCACAAAGGGAAAGTTTTGTTTCATATCATTTGAAAATCAGGTTCAAATTCAATCTCAATGTGAAGACTTCCAGTTCTCATGTACTAAAATAACCAGATCACAACATTACCAATCTCTTCCAATAGTTCACCTATAAATTCAAATTCACTGAACAGTTTGACTAGAAATGGTTAACATGGAGATTTACGGTCCTCATATATCTTATTGTATATAAGGTGTAAGAAATACGTGCCTCAATTTTGTGCCTAATAGTCCATATTTGACATCCAATAAATTGTTGTTTTAAAATTTGAAAGTATTGATTTTTTTTAGGGTTTGTTTTCCAAAATTTCAATTTGATCTTCTTGAGGTGTTTGCATTATTGGAATATCGCCAAGTGCAGTTCCCAGAATCTGTGTTATCCTCTTGCACTTCGAGCCACACTTCCAAGTAGTGACAGATTGTACATTTTCTGCGCCCTGTGTGATCACAGTTTGATGCATTTGACATCAGTGCAATTGGGCAACATTTCTACATTTGACATCGACAAATGGACGAGCTTTTAGGGAAGTCACCATATTTCAGACTATGTTTTAATCACGTATTATATTTCTGCTTCTCTCTTTGGTCCTTCTAAGATATTTGAAGACTCTTTTATTTTCTGGTTCAGGTTTTTTGGAGGCTGTTGTCTCCAACAGCTCTGTTTTCCAAACTCTAGAATCCACTTTGGAGAATCCCTGCAATGCATTGAAACTGCACTGACAACAATCCCATTCTGGCCCCATCCCCATAATCCCACATATTTACTTTGCCAACCCCTTGATGCTAAAGGTCAATTTAGCATGGCCAATCAAACTAACCTACATATCTTTGGAGTGAGACAGGAAACCAGAGACCCAGAAGAAATCCATGTAGGAAGAAAGTGCAAACTCCACAGTGACCCAAGGCTGGAATTGAACCCAGTTCCTTGGCATTATGAGGCAGTAGTGATAATCATTGAGTCACTGTACTAGGAAGAGAAATGGATAATGGTCATGAGCGGGCCCATTAAGATTTCAGTGGGAGAAAGGAGCAGATTCAGTTGTTGGCTTGGCATGAGTCCATTCACGGGCTCCAGTTTCTTTTATACGTGTTAAGACAGTGCCAGTATAATAAAAGTGGTATGTACCTTGTTTGAAAGGCTCAGGCCTTTATAGTCACCAGTTGCCCTGGTGACATCCTCTCAGTGGCCCAGAGATGCAATCAGCAGTTGCTGGTTTTAATTTGCTTGCATTTCAACCTCTTAGGTGACATTTATTTCCTCAATACCAGGGGAAAAGCTCTGTGATGATGTGAACAGAACGCAAATAGCCCATCCGCATCAAGCACCCATGATTTACATATTAATTAGTTATTATATGAGGCAGGGGATGGACTCAGATATTCGAGTGCTTGAGAATTGGGGTTGCGCTTTCCTGTTTATTTTTTTTGTCCTTTTATTTAAATATCAGAAACATAAATGCAGATGGCTGCAAAAATAGCAACGCGCGAGCCTGTGAGAATAGAAGCCTTTGTGTAGCAGGTAATTCATTTAAACTGTTTGATGTATTAAGATAGGCTTTTGTAATGAGTCTTTTTGTGGTGCTTGGAGTTAATGTTAAAAGATGGGATACAAATCAAAATGTCAGAGCAGCAACTTATTTGTGTGTTTTAGTTTCACTCCCTTAATAACCCAATATAAAAGATGCACAAGTCTGTATCGAGGAGATGGGAACCATATCAATTCTGTGGTCCATCTCCTAGTGGAACAAAGTAGTAATTTGTGACCTTCCCCTGGATCGCAGGGATAATTAGTGAAAATGTGTGAATTAAGTTATCTTAACAGTCTGCTAATGTTCACATTCAGCAGTAAATTACCTTGAAGTGCTTCCCAAATGCTGGTTTATTTCTGTCAGGCGAAGGTGTATTTTGAAACTATTGTTCTTGTTCCCGTTGAAGTAATTATGCTTATTTTTGTACTTCAGTCCCCAGATGACATGACTGAAGTTCAACTTCACAATATAAAAAAATGAGACCAAGATTCTTTAGGCCTTGTTTTTTATTCCCTGTAACTCGATCAAGTACACCCCTGCAAAATCTAAATTGAAGTCATTGTTTCCTCAGTATTGTGTTAGTGCAACATTACAGTCGAGTAAGAAAAGTCACCTTCCCTCAGTGACTAGCACTTTCACCTCTGAATTAGATAGCTTTGAGCCAGAGTTCCATTTCAAGATTTCAGTACACTAAGGTGGTGATACAATATCTGAAGTGTCATCCTACAAATAAAATATTAAAGTGAGGGCCCTATTTACCCAGATCTGTACTTCAACTGGATGCCAAAAATCCTTTGTAGCACAGAACATGCAGTTCCGCCAGTGCTTTGGCCAATATTCCTTCCTCTACATACATTATTTGAAACAGAGCAACAGCTATTCATCCATTAGTTAACTGTAGGATTTTGCCACATACAAAAGGTTGGCACATTTGGCTACATAACAGCAATCACTAAACTTCAGAGCGTGCTGATATCCTCTTGTAGCCATTTGTGTATGTATATATATAAAATCAAACCAGAACAAACCTGTTTCAGTTAAGTACTTACATTCTATGTATATACAGCAGGCTGTTATTGTCATGCAAAGATATTACAATCTTGTGATGAGGATAGGATTATGGATTTCCTAGTCAATTAAATTTAGTTGGAGAAGCTTCTAACAAACCAGCAGAGGAACTGTGAAGTTTCCTTTGCTGAAAAATAGGCTAAAAAATCTAATTGTAGGAAAAAGGCTAGTACACATGGATGTATTGAGTTCAAAGATGACTGCATCAATCGTAAGTATTGGACATCTGGGAGAATACAGCCATGACTGTTGTTGCAAATTATACAGGGCTTTGGTGAGGCCACACCTAAAGTATTATGTGTAATTGTGGCCTCCCTTTCTGAGAAAGAATGCTCTTGCTCTTGAGAGAGCACAGTGAAGGTTTTCCAGGCTGATTCTGGGGATGACAGGACTGATGTATGAGGGGAGATTGACTAGGTTAGGATTGTTTTTGCTGGAGTTCAGACAAATCGGGGGGATTTCATAAAATTCTAAGAAGACTAGACAGGATAGTTGCAGGAAGGGTGTTCTTGATGGTGGGGTGTCCAGAACCAGGGGTCACAGTCTGAGGATTCAGGATAGACCATTTTGGATGGAGATGAGGCCACATTTCTTCACCCACAGAGTGGTGAGCCTGGGCAATTCATTACCACAGGAAGTAGTTGATGACAAAACATTGAATGTATTAAAGAGGTGGCTAGATATAGCACTTGGAGTGAATGGGATCAAAGGTTATGGGGGAAAAGCAGGATTAAGTTATTGAGTTCGATGATCAGCCATGATCATAATGAATGGCGGAGTAGGCTCGAAGGGCCAAATGGCCTTCTTTTGCTCCTATCTTCAATGTTTCTAAGTTTCGATGACTGAAATTCTTTCTACATACATTTGGAGCATCTTGAAAAGATTTTCATTGCTGATAAAATCCTCAAAGATTCTGTTTACCAAGCTGTTAATCAGAGAATGGAGGAAAGATAAAGGGTGATCTTCTTGATGGAAACAGGACCAGAAGTCCTCAAAATGTTTTAGAATTTTGCTCATTCCTGCCAAGCCAATGCCATTGTCAGACACTTCGTGTAAGTTTGAGGAACACCACAATCACAAGCCATTGGAGATTGCTGAAAGCTATGAGTTTGGAACAAGGTGTAAGTGGCACTGCTTTGAAAAATCTGCCCATCCAATACAGTTTTGGAAAATTGCCAGAAAAAGCCCTGCTGGACAGATTGTGAGTGGTTTTAAAAGTGAACACATTTGCACTAATTTGCTGACATTGCCAAACTTAACTTTCTTGGCATAGTTCGCCAAGCAGAGCATGTGCGAGATGGAACGTGACTCAAAAGATGTCAGCGTTGACAACTACCATTCATCCGCTAATGTCAATAAGGCTACAGCTGAATATACCAAAGACAGTTAGTAGCAGTAGTGTTACTACAAAGTCTTATTTTAGGTGCTTAGGCAGCATCGGACACGGAATAGTCCATGTGTGAATGAAGAGTGTTACTGTTGCAGGATATCATCTTGCCAATGCCTGCTGAAACAACGTAAATGGAGAAAATAATAGCAGGAAGGAACAGTAGTCACTGCAGTTGGTTGTGGAGCAGACCCAGACTGATGGATTGAGACGCATGCGATCCAAGGAGGTCCAATGGAAATTTGCAGGGCATTGCATTCCAGGCAGCACTGAATGGAGATTCGTAAAGATGAAGGTCAACACTGGTGCAACAGTCAGTGGGATTCCTAAATTACTATACTGTCAAAAGTTGAATCAGCATCTCCCACTGGAGAAGCAAATTATAAAGTTATGGAGAAGAGAAAATCCCCATAATGAAAGTATGTCAGTTCCAGTCACATCCAAGAACATTGTGAAAACCTTTTGATTTGATTTGAGTTAATTTATTATTGTTACATGTACAGTGAAAGGTATTGTTTCTTGCGTGCTATATAGATGAAGCATACCATACATAGGGATGGAAAGGAGAGAGTGCAGAATGTAGTGTTACAGTCATAGCTAGGGTATAGAAAAAGATCAACTTAGTATGAGGCAGACCCATTCTAAAGTCTGATGGCAGCAGGGAAGAAGCTGTTCTTGAGTGGGTTGGTACATGTCCTCAGACTTATGCATCTTTTTCCCAATGAAAGATGATAGAAAAGAAATGTCAAGGATGCATGAAGTCCTTGATTATGCTGACTGTTTTTTCCGAGGCAGTGGGAAGTATAGATGTAGTCAATGGATGGGAGGCTGGTTTATGTAATGGATTGGGCTTCATTCTCAACCCTTTGTAGTTTCTTGCTGTCTTGGACAGAACAGGAGCCTATACCAAGCTGTGATACAACCAAAAAGAATGTCCATCATTGTGGTGAAGGATGAAAAACCATATTAGGAAGAAACAAATTCACAGTACTTGAGTTAAACTGAACCAAGATTTCTTGTGTAGAAGAAAATTTCACAATTCATGACGATGTGATCACCAAGTATTCTCAGGTGTTTAGCGAGAGCATCAAACCTACCCAAAGATATAATGCCAATGCATGTCCTGAGGAATGCAAACTCAGGTTACTTCCAACCTTGACCAGTTCCCTAAGTTCTAAAGAAAAATGCAGAGCAAGAACTGAACAGGTTTGAGACTGAGAACATCATCTCTAATGTAGAATGGAATAATTGGGATTCACCCATATTGGTAGCACAAATTCAGCTGTAGAATAAGAATATGTGGGGTTTATAAGGTAACTATTAATCAGTTATTGGAAGATAACCATTCAACAAGTTGCTAAACATGGAGGATCTATTCACAATATTGTCAGGAGACCTAATTTTTCAAATTAAATCTAATAAACACCTGTCTGCTTGAGATAGATGATGAGTTTAAATCATATTTGACTATTAATACATACATGGGTCTATTTCAATTTTGTAGACTTTCATCTGATGCTTGTTTAGCCACCAGAATTTTTCAAGGGGAATGAATAAAATTTTGCAAGAAATTCAGAGAGTAGTGTGTTACTTAGATGACAGATTTATTTCCACTTTAAATAACAGACCCATGATGAGAGACTCAATAAGGCATTCCAACATTTGAAAAGGCTTAGATTTCAGGTGAAGGCAAACTCATGAGTATTTGGGTCAGCAGGTAGACAAAGATAACATACATGCTACAAAGAGTAATGTTCAAGCAATGGGGTAAAATGCTTGAATAGTAACAGTAATGTCACTGGGTAATGGTAATTCACTGGGCTGGTAATGAGAGGCCAAGCGCATTGTTATGAGTATTTGGATTCAAATCCCACCCCTGCAATTAGTGGAATTTAAATTCAATGAATCTGGAATATCAAGCTAGTTTCAGGGATAATGACCATAACCATCATCAACTATAAAAATCCATTTGGTTCCCAGTGTCCTTTGGGAGAGGATATCTGCCATCATTATCTGGTCTGGCCTACATATGACTCCAGGCCCACAACAATGTGGTTGATTTTAACTGTCCTCTGAAATAGCCTAACAAATCAGTCAGTTCAAGAATAATTGGGGGTGGGGAACAAATGCTAGTCTTGCAAATGATGCCTACATCCCTTGAAAGAATAAAGAAAAAAAAATAAGAAATGTGCCAAAACCTCAGAAAACCTCTCAGTTCAGGTTTCTTTGAGGTTTGTAAATTACTACAGTAATTTCACTCAAATTTGGCAACTTTACTACATCCATTGAATGAAGGAAAAGTAGTTCATCGACATTCCAATTGTGTAAAAATAAATCAATAGATGGTACAATGCTTATGGAGAAAGCACTATGATTTCTTATGTTGGACAATGGACATAGAATGTTGTCCTTCATTGCTAAAGGGATGGAGTTTAAAAACAGCGAGATTATGTTGCAGCTGTATAAGGTGCTGGTGAGGCCACACCTGGAGTTGTGTGTGCAGTTTTGGTCTCATTACTTGAGAGAGGATATAGTGGCACTGGAAGGATGCAGAGGAGATTCACTAGGGTGATTCCAGAGTTGAGAGGGTTGACTTATGAGGAGAGACTGAGTAGACTGGGGCTATACTCACTGGAATTCAGAAGAATGAGAGGAGATCTTACAGACACATATACGATTATGAAGGGAATAGATTTGATTGAAACAAGGCGGATGAAACTAGAACTAGACGCATAGCCTCAAAATAAATGAAGCAGATTTATGACTGAGTTGAGGAGAAACTTCTTCAGACAAAGGGTTGTGAATCTGTGGGATTTCATGCCCAATGAAGCAGCTGAGGCTACCTCATTGAATGTTTTTAAGGTAAGGATAGATAAATTTTTGAACATTAAAGGAATTAAGAGTTACAATGAGGGGTGGGTAAGTGGAACTGAGTCCACAAAAAGATCAGCCACGATCTTATTGAATGGCGGAGCAGAATCAAGGGGCCAGATGGCCTACTTCCATGTCCTTATGTTCTTGTGTATAATAGTGAGGAGAAACTGAGTGACTCAGCCTTTAATGCCAGTGAATGAAATTATTCTCAGACAGAGCATGAAATATTGCCTTTAACTTTTAGAGTAAGAAGATTTCATGAATACTTGTGTAGTTGTAGTTTCACTATTGAAATTGCTCATAATTTATCAATGGCTATTTTGAATGCCCCTAATTCTAGTTTCACTGTCCAGTGGAAACAACTTCCCTGCTTCTATCTATTCCCTTCATAATCTTATATGTGTCTATAAGATCTCCCCTCATTCTTCTGAATTCCAATGAGTATAGCCCCAATCTACTCAGCCTCTCCTCATTAGTCTCCAGTACTAATTTTAGCTACAGCCCAAATGCAGAGTGGACAGTGATTTTGTCTTTTTATCAATGATAACATGAAGTACAGACAAGAGGATAGTCAGTGTAAAGCTGATAAAACATCAAGATTATTATCTCCATCAAAGGTGGAGATGTATTTTTTTTCCACAAACATAGATCAGTTGCCATCACAGTAGATGACATTGCCAGAAAACTTGCAGGACTCTGTATTGGCAGATGCATGCTTTTTTTTTATTCATTCATGGGATAAGGGCGTCACTGGCTAGCCAGCATTTATTGACCATTTAGTTGAGAGTGAATCATATTGCTGTGGCCTTAGAGACCACAGCAATATGACTGTGCTGGCTAAGGACAGCAGATTTTCTTCCCTAACCAACATTCGTGAACCACATGGATATATGATCATCAATAGACTCAATTGCAGGTATTATTTTATTGAATTGAATTGAGCCTGCTGTGGTGGGATTCAAACCCATAGCCCCAGAACATTAGCTGAGTTTCTGGATTAATAGTCTATCACTAGACCATCGCCTCCCCTGAGTATATACAAATGGGTGGCCAACATAGGCAGCAATTCAGAAATCAACTTTTAAGAATAAATTGTTTGTTGATAAAAGGTTGTGTTATGTGAGGAGACAGGGCAGTAATTCTTGACTGCAGTTGTTGTGTGATCTTCATGATCAACACTTAGGGAGAAGCTTGATAAAGAAAAGCTACCTTTGGTGATCAGAATTAGATAAAAACATAGAAGACAGTGAAATAGTGCAGAACATATCCAACAGCAGAAAAAGAGGCCACCATTAAACCCTTTGCAGCCATGAAAATGGCAGAGACTATACGTAGATTTTGCAAAATTTGAAGAGCTATAGCAATTCACAGTTGGTTTAAATATTTCAATTAATGAAACAACAACTAACAAAATTCTAGATATTTTGTGTAATTTGCTTACTGCTTATGGATTCTCTCGTGACAACTGATACAATGAGGACAGTCCACAACCTAGAACTAACTACAGACATATTGAACAGGTCACTGAACACCAGCGTCTGTTAAAAAGATCAAAAGATGACTGACAGTGTAAAGGGCCCTATTCTGGAAAATTCCCATTAGTTATTCAGACATCCTGGAATTTCTCACCTGAAGAAATGTCAAGGGCCACTTCCAACAGAGATACAAGAAAGAAAGGTCTGAAAAATGCAAAAAGCTGTCCTAATCACCTATGTTTGCGGAAGAGATAGACTATTTCAGACACTTCATCAGCTTCTCTAAAAAAAAATCTAGACTAGAAGCCAAAAGGAGCACCAATGTCCACCGGAATAATTTAACTTAATGGCCGTGCCACCAAGTACACCTTACAGATAAACCAGGAACTGATTTGTATACACGCTTGAGCATGTATATATGTGCGTGTGTACTCGTGCTGGTGTGTGTGTGTATGTGTGTGTGTGTGTATGCATGAGTGTAATCTTTATTGTATTTCCTCAGGTTTTAGTAACTAATAAACTTA
The DNA here is from genome assembly GCA_024679065.1 of Sphyrna mokarran. Lineage (NCBI taxonomy): Eukaryota > Metazoa > Chordata > Chondrichthyes > Carcharhiniformes > Carcharhinidae > Sphyrna > Sphyrna mokarran. The sequence continues at coordinate 62,424,225 of JAGIQG010000009.1, forward strand.
CTCTTTCTTTGACACAAGAAAACCTGCTTAATTTGGCTCTTTATAAAAGTAAATACATTTGCAATAGGAAAAGATAAAGAATTTTAAACAAACCTTTATCATGATCATTTGAGAGGGTTGAATAAAAAGGGGAGAGAGTCCATTAGCTCTCGCCCAGTGGTATCAGCTCCCAGAAGGAATTGTGTCTGGATCTCAGTTTTGCAAAAAAGGAGCTTGTAAATAGGGTAAAACATACTCAAATTCCACCACGTCATTCCATTTCAGATGGAGCAGCAGAATGCACAGTACAAATTGTTAAGCATGTTCTTGTATCTAACAAATGTTAGATACAAATTGGAAGAAAGGTCATTTGTCATTGAATCTCAAACTAGCAATTTTTTTTCTTATTTACCATAACACACCTCATACTGGCAGAATGTCAGTTGAATTGTTTCTTCGAAGACAGCCCAGAGTGAAAATTTCATCGCTGAAGCTTCATTTAGCATAATCAGTAGAAGGAAAACAACCTAAACAGAAAGGGAGTTGTGATCGGGATTGAGTGAGAGAAAGAAGTCCGAGATTGGGACTGAGATGAAAGATCATCGTCAAAAGTGGTTGCCATGAAAAAATGTGCAATCCTCAGATATTTATTCAAGATATTCGTTCATGGAAAGGTTACATTTCTACATGTAGATCATGTTTTATCTTCAGAGAGTCATGAAGAAGAAGAAAGTTGGAAGGAACAAAATGAGCCTGATTAATTGGGAAATGAATAGAATGCTTACATTGACTCCAGCACAAGTTATTCCTGAAATCAGTTCAGATCAAGTCAGAATCAGACATAAAATAATAACTGAAAAAAAATTTTTAAAAATTCTTTGGAAGATAAAGGTCAAAGTCAGTCTTTAGTGAAGATTTCTCCTCAGAATCAGGCCAAAATGGGTCACAGTTCTTTCCCATATTGTGGATGTTTGGGTCGAGAATGCAGATATCCTCTAAGGAATAGAAAACCAGTGGTTCAGTTAGATTTATAAATAAATTAAAAGCAAGACTTGTATATAATTCACATGGAATGTGTACTTTAGTGCACTTCTCCATTAAGGAGGGAGAGTTTTAATAGCACTCTCTTGGAGCAATTTGTGTAGGTATGCATATAAGCAAACCAGAATTAACTAGATTCATTTGGGTACCTGATCTTACACCAGCTTCTTCTGGTGCTGCAAAGATAACACGGTAGTACTCTCTATAAATGCAAGTGCTTATGAGACGTGCTAGATGTATATGGTCTCACAGCAGAACAGTGCTACTTTGTAATGCACTTTAGTTACACAGACAGACAGTGATGGTCAAAGACATAATGAGTGCCAGATGGAGGGCTGAGCTATGTTGCCTGCCTTATGTCATTTTAGAAAAGCATCCAGCCACTAACCTTACTATTTTCAATTATGTTTCAGGATGGGCACATTGCTGGGAGGGCTGGCATTTATTGCCCACCCACCTGTCGTTGAGAAGATGGCAATGAATAGTGCCAGTTGGTGTGTTGAACTTCCAATAAAGATGTGCAGTGGAAGGGAAACAGTCAGCATGGTGACTGTTTGGTAATTTCTGACTGCTTTTGCCACAGCCACAGTTTGTAATTGCTGGGAAACAGTCAAAAAGTTGCATCTGCTGTCTCATTTTTCTTTTGGGAATGCACCAGTGCTCTGGGATTAGTTTGCATCAGGTTTTTGTTTTGCCTTTCTAATAGTGGGAGTGCCAAACAGGAGTTGAACTGTGCCTTCATTTGGCTCCCATTAGCTACTATGAATGAAATATTATGCTGTGCTTTTGATGTTGGAATTCTCTGTGCTTGCAATTATCTGCTGTTTATTCATTTAATCCACCCAAATTTCAAATTCCAGAATTGCACGAAAATAAAGAAATATCACTTCAGTCATTAGTCTTGAAGAGCAATAAGTCTTGATGCAATGCAATGCACACGAATATGAGTTGGTTCATGTCGAAATGCAGCAGCAATGGGATTTGCTGTTTACAATGGCTTAGTGTTGATGTGCACAGTAGCTGGAGTCAGTTTGTGCATTGATATCATTGAAAAATAGTCTTTAGGTTGGTTCAGACCAGATTGACACAGGTTCCTCCTGCCTCAATGTTACTTCTGTACATTTCCTCCAACTCAAAATTGATTGGATATAAAATGCTTTGGGCTCTCCTGAAGTTATGAAAGGTGCTAAAGCATAAGATGAAAAGTCTGTCTCCTTCCTTTACTTATAAAACTATTTCAAGACACAGATTGAATTCTTTTCACAGATACGCAGTTCAATCAGTCCTGGAAAATTCTCCAAAAGACCTTGACTTATAACATTCAGTGTAGACAACACAGTATTGAGAAAGAAAATGGAATCTTACTTAACATTCAGAAAGTACTTTTTTTGGTCAGTTGGTCAATAGGGTGAAATGGCTAAGGCAAATAGTCCAGAAAGAGTACAAATTAATCCACTCTCTCTGCTGCATTCTCATCTTCAGATATCAGCAGGAGCCTTATTCCTGGATTAAGGAGGAAAAACATTACAAAGTCATTGCTTTGGATGACCATCTCTGCTTCCAGGGGTTGTGGGGTGGGGGAGGATTGGTAAGAGGGGTGGGTAGCAGAGTAAGAGAGGACATAGTGCACACAGCGGGTACAGGCAAACCGATCTGTCTGGGATGGCCATCTCATCCCAGGACCAGCTGTCACTCTCAGTCTAACCTCACACAGTGAGAATGGCCAGCTGGACAAGGTACTAGGGGGCACCTAGAGCCATAGGATCACACTCAATAACCAGGCAATAGATTCAGCAGAGAGAAAGAGGAAAAAACGGTGACAAAGAGGAAACTTTAAAATAAAAGCAACCACTTTCAATCAATCTAACTAGTTGAGTGATATGCAGTGGTAAGGATCTTGTACCTACACCATAATCACACAAGCTGGACTGATTCTCTTTACACAACGTCATGCTCCTGCTAAATAAATACAAACATTTCTGCACAACAGAGAATAAAACTATGTGCCCACGCACTGATATGCAATGCAAGAAATATTTGTTTATTCTTTGGAACTTATATTGAGATCAGAAGATGAGGCAGGTAGAATGTGAGGTGACCTTTGAGAAGTGCAAACACCAGCACAGGGTAGTTGGACATGAGTGGCCTGTGTCTTTGTTGTACGTTTGATGCAAATCAGAAATGCCACAAGCAATGTTTAAGGTGATGCTATTGCTCTACCTCATCCCAACAATCTACTGTAACCCTGAGACAGAAGCAGGCCCATTGCTGCACAATATGACATACTTATTCCACCCCCTTCCTCCCCCCTCCCAGCAGCTATCCTCCTGACTTCCCAGAGTGAGATTGCCCAATTAGTGCACTGAGAAGTGGAAATGCCGCCCACTGTGTTGATTCCTGGTCCCTGGATGTTCTCTGTAAACACTTGTCGAGTATTTTTCAATGTTGATGGCTCAGAAATACATACAGTCACCTTCCGCATCAAATCATGAATAGCGCCTGTCAGATATGTAGATTTTTTTTTGTTGGAAACTTTCCACCAAACTAAAACAAATCAAAAACACCACAGTGGTGCCTCATTATAAACACTGCGTGATATGCATCAGCTTTATTATGGCACACATTACAGAACGCAGTCTGGGCAATAGAGAAATCCTATCAAATATTTCAGGGAAAACCTCACTGAGAAAAAAAATGTCATTTCGAAGGCTCTCAAAGACAATGAAAATACAAGGTTCCGCTGTACACAAAACAATACAAATTCGGAAATACTTGACACATAACAAATGTATCCCTGGCATCTTCTGCTGGTCAGGTATGTTCATCTGTGTCAGGTGACCCCATGATACCTCAAACAGTGAGATAACATTTCGTACACACATTAATCAATCAACTCTTAGATCCATATTATTATACAGAGAATGATTTTTCAACTCAAAGCAAGTTAACAGAGAGCAAGATTGGGTGAAGGGTGAATGAAACAGAGACTAATCAAACCACATCAGTTTGCCACTTGTTAAGTTCACCCCCAAATGTGACTGACAACTAGAGTAGTTGCTACTATGATAGAGGATCACGTTTTACTTTTGGTTTATTTTTAGTTCTACCTGAAGTATAATGTTATAGAATCTCTACAGTACAGAATGAGGCCATTCAGCCCATCTAACCAACACTGATGATAATCCCAACCAGGCCCTATTCCTGTATATTTACTCTGCTAAACCCTCTGACACCAATGGGCAATTTAACATGGCTAATCCACCTGACCCACACATCTTTGGACTGTGGAAGCATCCAAAGGAAACCCATATAGACACAGGGAGAAGGTGCAAATTCCACAGAGTCACCTGAGGCTGGAATCAAACCCGTGTCCCTGTACTGTAAGGCAGTAGTGCTAACCACTGTGCCACCCTCAACACAGTAACCTTAATTGCCTCATCCGCCCCTTTCCATGTACCTTAAACCCAGGAGGCAGAATATCCATGGCTGCTGACCAAGTCCGATCACACTATCATTGGCTTTCTGTGGGCTGGAGGTTCAAATGGTTAGGAGGATTGGCCATGCTAAGTTGCTCTTTAAAGTCCCAAGATGCGTAAGTTAGGGGGAATAGCGGAGTAAATGTGTGGAGTTATCAGGATAGGGCAGATGGGTGGACCTGTTGGATGCTCTGTCAGAGAGTCAGTGCAGATTTGATGGGCTGAATGACCTCCTTCTGCAGTGTGGGGATCCTATGAGAAATGCTTGGTCAGTGAGCTGAATCTAGTTCTGTGAATGAACCGCTTCACGTTGCCAAGAGTTTGCCCATCTATCAATTCAAGTTTTTCCCAAAACCTTTGCAGTGTGGGACAGAATTGAACAACAAACACCTTGTGGAACCCCAAATCCTGGACTGGGGGATAGTTTTCCTTTTACACTCCTTTCACCTTTATAAACATTATATTTCACCCCACTCCCTCTCCATTTTACCCCCTTTCAGGAATTCACCAGCTCTTCAATATTTGGAATCCTGGTGCGTTATGAAAGTTTCACACATATCTTTCGATGTCTTTATCTCCCTTAAATAAGCAAGGTTGCAGGAGATGAAACAATAAAGATGTTCTGCTGTATTTTCTCCAGCAGACAGAGTAACCCCTGTCACCTCAAATGAGAACACTCTCCATTCGCTTGTGTGAAAAGCAATAGGACTAATGATGTGAGTGAGATTGGTTGCTAAGCAGGTGATGCAATGATAGGCTAGGCCCTATTGATAAGCTAATTAAAATGGGCCACGGTAATGATGTCTTAAGGCTCCCCTTTTTAATATGCTGGAGCTGTTACGTATGCCCAGAACAATCATATTACCAATGAAGGATAGAAGCATTTTGATTGCTTTGACAATCAGAATAGTCTGCAATTGATACTGCTTTTGCCAAGTTCCATCCATCTCCATGAAATGCAAACAGAAGCGAGCATGTATTGAAGGAATGGGAATGGGAAGGGGAGGGAAGCAGTATTGTTGGAATCCTTTCAGCTCTTTCTAATTAAAGGATGCTGCAGGCTGCCACAGAAATGTAGATCAGAATGGTGAGGATTCTTGCAGGACAAACTACACAGTCACATTCAAAATAACCCATGGTGATGAATTGTCCAATTGAACCCACAGGAAGTGGGCGTGCTGAAAATAATTCTCATAAAGTGTAATCCAGCCATCAAGACAAAGAACAAAACAGCTCGGGAAACAGGCCCTTCGGCCCAATGAGCCAACGCCACCACCTCGATGTTCCCACTTCTACCCATGATCCCTGTCTATGTTTATAGATCTATGCATTGGAACTAAATTTGCAAGACAATTTAGGGAGAGTTTGTTTTGCCAATCAGCCTAAGAGCACATCTTTGATGTGTGGGAGGAAACCGGAGCACCCGGAGAAAAGCCATGCAAGCATGGGGAGAACATGCAAACTCTCTCAGACACAGGTCCAAATCCATGTATCTGCATAGCACAGTGATAGTCTCTGAGCTGTCGTGAAGCCCATCAACTGGACAGTTTAGTCCAAAAAGGCTAAAGAGCAGCACGGTGGCACAATTGTTGGCACTGCTACCTCATATCACCAGGAGCCTGAGTTCAATTCCCAGCTGAGGCCATTGTCTGCATGGAGTTTGCATATTCTCCTGTGCTTGTGTGAGCTTCCTCTGGGTGCTTCAGTTTCCTCCCACAGTCCAAAGATGTGTGGTTTAGGAGGATTGGCCATGCTAAATTACCCTTTAGTGCCAGAGAGACTAGCTAGGGTAAATGCCTGGCATTATGGGAATAGGGCCTGGGTGGGATTGTGGTTGGTGCAGACTCAATGGGTTGAATGGCCTCCTTCTGCACTGTAGGATTCTACAAAATCAGGCTGAAATTAGTGCATCTGACATCGAGGTGGTAGCAATTATATTTCTGAGTCTATACACGTTGGTGTGGGGTTTTTTAAATGCAAATATTATCAGGACTCAGTGTAAGTATCAGAACCATTTCCAGGTCAGGCAAGGAAGAGGTCAGAGGCAGGGTAAAGGGCCTAACAACCTGCCTCAAGCCCAATCACAGGCAAGTATGTCTCTGTGATTTCCTTCCCCCACCCGTAAACACCCCCCCCCCCCGACCCACTCCCCATTTCTCACTGCAGGTATCTTTATACCACTTCTGAACCGATAGGTTTATTTAGAATTGCAAGCTTTTGGAGCACTGCTCCTTCATCAGGTGAATGGAGGTTAGTTCACAAACACAACATATATAGGCAAAGACACAATTGCAAGATAATTACAGATTGGAATGCGGGTCTTTACACATAATCAAGTCTTTACAGGTACAAAAAGTGGGCGTGGAGAAAGGGATAATCACAGATTAATGAGGTGTGAATTGTCTCAAATCAGGACAATTCATAAGATTTTGCAAACCCAGGCAGTACGTTAGGGGTTACAAGTCATTTGACATGAACCCAAGATCTTGTTGAGGTCGTCCGCATGCATGCGGAACTTGGCTATCAGTTTCTGCTTGAATATCCTGCATTTTATTGTATTTTGAAGCTGCCTTAGAGAATGCTTACCCAAAGATCAGAAGCTGAATACCCTTGATTGCTGAAGTGCTTCCTGACTGGAAGGGAACACTCCTGCCTGGTGATTGTTGATGAAGGATCAGCACTCCGAATGTTTGATTCCAAATAAAGCCGTTGGACTTTAACCTAAAGTTGTGAAACTTCTTACTGTGCCCACCCCAATCCAACTGTAGTATCTGCACCTCATTTTTGAGCCAGTGAACCTTATAACCAATTCAGCACTAACATTTTTGCCAAAATATTAATACTTCTCCTTCCGTGGACCCAGAGATTCAGTGCACACAGAACCCTGATAGCCTGCAGGAGAAGTCTTCATGGCCTTAGTCTCTGACCCTGGTTCAAACCAGGTATCTCAAGGTGGAAAGATTAAACAATACACTAAACTTCCCTCCCCCTCCTCCAGTCATCCCCATCCAACAATATTTAATTATTTTTCAGTTTATAGCATATTAGAAACAGGTTATAGTTAATTATCTACACAGCTAATATGTGCCTTCAGTCTGGAGTTATCCTAATTGTCTCATTTATCGAAAACATATATTGTACCACTTATCAAAACATTTCCTGCATTAATTAAAGAATGATAAATCATACGCCACCTCTTCTCCTCCAGAAACATCCCATTTTAAATTAAAATCTATGATTATATCATCTTACCATCACCCAGAACATTATTCAAATTGAGTAATTAGTGAATAGCTAATTCACTACTGTGCAGATTGGGCAATTCTTGGCCAAAATGGCCACTTAAATTCTATTTTTGCTATAAAGGTCCTGATAAATGTCAACAAACCTATATCTTAAAAATCCAGCTTAGTGTTATGCTTTTTCCATTAGGATTCAGCAGATAGAGATCCGATGGATCTTCGTTAAAAGAAATGCAGTCCAGGATAACAGAGTTGCTGAAACTGATGCTGTACTGACACATCCCCTGAAGAAGTAGGTTGTGACTCCTTTAACTACAATGTGGAGAAATGATCCTTGAACTTTCCTTCCTTGGGGAAAAAATATCTCAAATTACTCAGAGCCTAGTTTCCAAAAGAAACAAGTAAAATTTCTTTCCAGTTTGATCACTGTGACTGTAGTGAAGAGGTTGTGTGGATTCAATTGATTCATCAAGTTGGCAAAACATCCATGGACTTGAGCACCCTCTTGCATGCCATTGGCATCTGTGCCACAGTGAATAGGAGATGCGTTGACTATGTGACATGGGTGGCAGATACTTAGCACCACAGAGCCAGCTCCATTGTGAACATTTACTACTGCTACATTTTGCTTTCATTTTCAAAGCCATTTAACTGTTTGTTGCTTAGATAGGTTAATTTTTTCCATGACTAGCTAGAATTAGTGCAACACATGCACACACACAGCGAAAGTACAGGGAAAAATTCCTCTGATTCTATGTGTAGTGACACCATCACCAAATCTATGATTTCTAGTCTCGTCATAATTTTTTTAAGCACGTTGTCAAATCAAGATTCCTAAAGCATCTTAATTTCATTAAACTGTGGAACAAAGAACCACAAAATTAGATTCACATGTTGGCTGCATCAGCAGATACAAATCTAAAGCATTATGAATTTCTATGGAGAAAATGTATGCGAAACTTCATGTTCCGCACACATAAGGATGGCCTCAACCGGGATCTTGGGTTCATGTCACATTATCTGTAACCCCCATGACTTGCCTGAGCTTGCAACATCTCACTTTCTGTCCTCTCTGGAGACAATACACATCTCTTTAACCTGTGCTTAATGCTATCTCCACTCACATTGTCTGTACCTTTAAGACTTGATTAATAGTATTCTGTACAGTGTGTGTGCCTTTATATGCTCTGTTGTGATCAGAACGCCCACTCACCTGACGTAGGGGCAAATCCCAAAAGCTAGTGGCATTTACTACCAAATAAACCTGTTGGACTTTAACCTGTTGTTGTGAGACTTCTTACTGTGTATGCCTTTCAACAGGGATCCATTAAAATCATACTATCAATATTAAGTGATTGGAACAGTGGTTATCATTGTTGTCTCACAGCGGCAGGGAGCTGGATTCAATTCCTGGCTTGGTCACTATCTGTGTGGAGTTTGCACGTGTTTATGTGGGTTTCCTCCAGGTGCTCCAGTTTCTTCCCACAGTCCAAAGATGTGCAGGTTAGGTTAATTGGTCATGTTAAATTGTTTCTTAGTGTCCTAAGATGTATAGGTTAGGAAAATTAGTGGGGTAAATATGTGGATTTAAGGGGTAGGGTCTGGGTATGATGCTTTGTCAGAGAGATAGTGTAGACTCATTAGATTAAATGACCTCCTTCTGCACTGTAAGAATTCTACAAATCTATAACTAAATTTCAATGTAAAAATGTAATAATCAACTTTATTTTTAAAATATGGGTTTGTTTACATGTATAAGGACCATAAAATAGAATAAAATCTCTTCAGTATAGACTCTATGGGCCAAATGGCCTCCTTTTGTGCAGAAGGAGGCCATTCAGCCCATCAATTCTGCACACACCACAATCTCACCAGGTCCTATTTTCATAAGGCTACATATTTACCCTGTTAATCCCAACACTAGAGTCAATTTAGTATGACCAATCATCCTAACCCACACATCTTTGGACTGTGGAAGAAAATTGGAGCACCTGGAGGAAACTCAGACAGACATAGGGAGAATGTGCAAACTCCATACAGATAGTAACCCAAGGCCAGAATTTAATCCGGGTCCTTGACGATGTGAGGCAGCAGTGATAACCACTGTGCCATTCACCATATCAACAAATAGAATTCAAGCTGCCATCCTAGTCAAGCAATCATCTAAAACAAAAGAAAGATCTTCAATCACTGTTCATACAAATAAATTAAGCTGATGATGGTTCCATCTCTCTATAATTGCTTATGTGAGTACTCTATTAAGGAATTATTCAACATGATTATAAAAGAATTTTATTTAAAACTGAATTTATTCAGCTAAGAAGAGTTAGTGCATGATTTGTCAATCTTCAATTAATGCAGGAAATGTTTCGATTAAAGATCTTCAAATATATTCCTCAAATCCCGCCAGTTTTCCTTTCTTACATATTTCTGATTTTAATCATTTCACAATTAGCACTATGCCTTCAGCTACCAAGACTCTAAATTAGTAATTCTCGCCCTGAACCAGTCCCCATTGTGAGCTGCTTGAAGACATTCTTTGAAACTTACTTTTTCGATCAAGCATTTGGTCACCTGTCCTGCCATCACCTTATATGGTACCATCCCAAACTTTTGTTGCTAACATTCCTGCGAAAGGATATTAACCACATGAAAGATGTGGGAAAAACACAAGTCCTTGTTGTTGAACACTGGACTCTCCCAACTTGTGGATTCTGTAATGAGTAGCAGAGTTGTGCAGTCACCCTTAAATAAGGGTGACTGACTGACGATAAGAGGTGTATTTCCACACTAGATCAGGATAAGGCCATTTCAGACATAGTCAACACAGCCAGAACCAAACAGGAATAGAGCTTGCTGTTAATAAGCTCATTCAATCCAATGAATGAAATGGGGCTAATCAAAGAGGACAGCTTACAGTTGGATTTCTCTGCAACTTCATCTTGATTGGCCTCAGGAAACAAGATGTCCATCAGCCCACCAGAGTTACACTGGCTGGCTAAGAGAATTCTGATGGCAAGTCTTGTAGCCAGTGCCTGCACATCAGAGAGAACAAAATACTCAATTGAACTTGAATTGCCCTCAACACAGGAATTTCACATCAATTTATGTGAAGGCAAACATTTCGAAGCACCACCTCCCTATCCATATTAAACCTCTCTCTCCTACCTCAGTGGAATTGAAGGGAGAAGGTCATTTTGACCTAATCTACTTGCCAATCTTTTTGACAAATCATATAAATTAAGAAAAATTGAGGGGCAAAGTAAAAGGGGCAGCCTCTTAAAGAGGGGAACCGTCTGAAATAAAAAACAAAGCAAAGGGGCAACTTAAAACATCAAACCAAAATGTGATTGAATTGGACACTGAGGGGATCCGATCAGCCATGCAGTTTGCACCTTGTCTGATTTAATTTGCCGCGGACAACAGGGAACAATCAAATCAGGCGAAGAATGAATTGAGCAACCAGTTTGAACTGGTCAGCTTCCCATTGGGCAGGGTAAGTTAGTACGACCCTGAAACAGCTTCTTTTCTCTGGGGTTTCAGTTCTTAATAACTACATTATCCCTGGTGCATAACAAACCTTCAAAATGCTCTGAACTGAACAATCTGGAGGGTGAAGTCGGTTAGTCAACCTTTAACATTTGCCTTGCAGTAATGAAGAAACTGGTGGTTGAATACACGGGGGCTCCTTCCGAGTCACATTGATGATGAGTTCTGTACAACTAGTTCTGTTTCAGTGAAGTAAGAGTAATTGATTTGCAGTTCTTGTTTTCTTTCACCATCAATTAACATCCTCAATGGTCAGAAACTGCACTTCATACAACGTGTGCTATTCTAGGATTACATACAAGGGGGGTGATAAACCTAAAAACTGTTTCAAACAGCAGAGATTCAGAATGCAATTAAAATAATATTGCATACGTTTCAGTCCTTAACTTAACCTCATTTCTTTTATTGCTAACAACAATTCCTCGAACCAATGTCATTAGAAATTAAAGGCAATTCGGTTTCTCAGACATTTGCCAAGATCCTTGGCAAGAAACTCCTTGTCCTGAAAGTGGAGCCTGATAAAGACGCTGTTTTAAAAACGTGGCATTAAATACATTGAAATACTATGGTTACGCTGTCGCAAGAAGAGCATTACATTAAAATGTAAATACAGGTTACTGCTACTCTCATGAGACTTTTGCAAGCCGCTCATTAAATTAGAGAGAAGGTAAGACTTGCTGATTTTGGCCACTAGGTGGCAGAATGTTTCCACCAGCCACTGCAGTGCAGTAGGGTTTTATACCTCCAGCATCACTTCCCTACAGGCAGAAAATACCTTCTGGATAACCACCTTAGCTTCTGCTAACCTCCCGCCATTATTGGTCACATATTTCTTACTCATGCTGCAATTTAAACACAAACACCAAACAGTTTCCCCTGTATCTCTTGCACCCTGTAACAGTCTGCATGCCAGTGGACTGTAAGACTCTCTGGCAACCTGAGGGCAATTGTCTGGCAGTTTCCTCTCTGCCCCACTCCTTTCTGCTTCTTCATTCCCCTCCAACATCTGAGATACTCTGGGGTGAGATTCATTGTGAGATATTTGTAATGCATGTCTTCATTCTGTTACAAGGGCACTATGAAGTGTTACTCACAAATCATCAGCACATTTGTCGCAGGAATAAATTTGTTACTAAACATTTGTTGAAGTTTCAGTCCACAGCCAGATCAGAGTATTTATGCACTTAATTGAAAGTCTCTTGAATTGAGCTTAAATTTCAGCAATTTCAAAGCACTAGACAATTCTAGTCTACTGCATGATACTTGGATGGACTGTAGCATCTATTGTCTACACAATAGTCACAGACACTCCTGTCAATCTTACTGCATGTGCTCGTTTATCATAAGCTTTTTTCCTCTGACTCCAATCTCAGATATCCATTGCTTCCTTTTATGAATTTTTTGACAGGCTATCAGGCCTCTCTCTTTCTCTCCATGTCTTTCATTAACTCTCTTCACCCCCTGATCTCAGAAAGGGTCCTCAAATAAATTGTTCTCTTCTCATGATCCTATCGACAATGTCACTGCCACAAATTCATGCTGTTTCCTCATTCATCCCGGAAATGGAACAGCTGCAAAACTCCCCACCCACTCTTTTAGTATTCATTCCTGATCTGAGAATGTTGCTGGCCAGCATTTATGGCCAACCCCTAATTACCTTCAGAAATTGCAGCAGTCCTTGTGGTGGAGGGACAACCAGAATGCTGGTATAGAGGGAATTCTAGGAATTTGAGGTGGAGAAAGAACCCTGATATAGTTCCAAATCAGGACGTCGCGTGGCTTGGAGAAGAACCTGCAGGTGATGGTGCTCCCATGTGTCTTACTTCCTTTTGCCTATCTCAGTGGTAAAGGTTGTGACTCTGAACGGTGTTGTCAAAGTAGGGTTGGCCAGTTGCTACAGTGAAACAATTCCACTCACTCACAACAGCCAGGCAGTGACCATCTCCAACAAGAGAGAATCCAACCATTGATAGGTGAGGTAGACTGATAAAATCATGCAAAAGCAGAGAAATCAAGATCGCACCCAATTTCTCGCCTCTCACAATCTAGTGAATTCAGTCCTGCCCACTGCCTGCAGCAGTTAGAAATGGTCTAGCCTATATTTTCAATGTCTAAATCCAAAAGATTGGATGTGAAAATTCACCCAAATAACAGATCTGCAACTCTCCCATTTTCATGCTAGCTGGACACTTGGAATCACTCTTGTAAAATTCCATTCATTGTATCAAATCAGCTATCTGTTTTGCCATTCTCCCAGTGTTCATTCCCAATAAAGACCTTTTTTATTTAATTAATAGAAGGAAGAGGTTACTTTTACACATAATTCCTTTGACCTTCTCTTCTCTTATAAATACTATTCATTAATCAGTACAATTAAACACTCATCTTTAAATAAGGGACATTGATAGTTTGGTACCATCTTGTTGTGATTTGTTGCATTTAATATTAGAGTTGTCGGCATTTTAAATGTAATAGTGGCACTGGTACATGAACACCTTATCCCTATGACCTATATAATTTTGAGGTGATTACAGCTTCCTGAATAAACACACTAGAGGAAAAGCATACAACAATGTATGAATTCAAGTGCTTCACAAATAATTGAATGAATCCAGCAGCATCATAAAGCAAAGAATAAAACAGAACATTGATATCAAACTATAAGCCTGAATTAATTGTCTTATTTTTTTTCTATTATTTACACAGCCAAACGTTTGAATGAAGTTAGTCCCCCATCTGTCTTGGGCAGCAAAACTGTGTTGCCTGTGTACTCAGACCGAGTCCCATTCACCCAGTACCTCTGTGTTCTCTGACCAATTCCTCAGTTTCAAAATGCCCATTCTGGTTTACAAATCACTCCATGACTCCCTCCCAGCATCCCCCTGCCCCCTCTCCATTTTGTCTCTCCATAACCTCTTCCAGCTCAACCATCCTTGGAGATTCCTGCACTCCTCCAGTTCCAACCTCGTATGTCTTTGATTTTAATTGCTCCATCACTGGCTTCAGCTACATAGGCCTTAAACTCCGGAATTTCTTTCTGGAATCTCTCCATCCCTCACTTTTTCATCCTGATGCCCCTTAAAAACTACCTTCTCAAGAATAATTAGCAATGGGCAAATAAGTGCTGGTTTTCCCAGCAAAGTCCACGCCCCCAAGAACAAATAAGGAAAAGATCTCTCTGATCAGATTTATTGGTCACAGGTTCTAATATCTCTTCATATGGCTCAGTGTTGAATTTGTTGAATAAGAAACATTTTGGGCAGTTTTCTACGTCAAATGAGCAATAGAAATTGTTGTTGTCTTACCTGCATTGAACATTTGAGGATAGTGATATGGCAGTGGATGATCTATATCAACATAATACTGTGACAATGGGTGACAAACTAGATGAGTCTTAGTAGGATAATCAGGAGATGTTACTATCAGAGACAGGTACTCTCAAATTCCTATTTATCAACTATAGCTCAACCTTCATTATTCCTGCAAAACTCATCTCCAAACTACATGCCTATGGCTTAGCTCCTGCCCTCTGCGACTGGATTCTGAACTTCCCACCCCACAGACTACAATCAATCAGGATAGACGCGACAACTCCTCCACGATTATCCTCAACACTGGTGCCCCACAAGGCTGCGTCCTCAGCCCTTTATTATATTTCTTATACACTTACAAGTGAAAGGCCAAATTCTGCCCAACTTCATTTTCAAGCTTGCTGATGTACCACTGTAGTGGGTCAGATCTCAATGGTGAGACCGAGTACAAGAAAGATATAGACAATCTGGTGCAATGATAATAATTTCTCCCTCAATGTCTGTAAAATGAAGGAGGTAGTCATTGACTTCAGGAATCATAGTTAAGGACATGCCTCTGTCTGTAGGATGAAGTGAAAATGGTTAAGAGCTTCAAGTGTTTAGATGTCCAGGTCACCAACAACCCGTCCTGACCTCCCCTCCCCCCCAGTGCCAACGGTATTGTTAAGAAAGCCCGCCAACACCTCTACTTTCTCAGGAGACTAAGGAAATTTGGCATGTCAGCTATGACTATCACCAACTTTACAGATGCACCATAGAAAGCATTCTTTTAGAAAAAAGCATCACAGCTCTTCCCTGTCCAAGACCATGGAAAACTACGTGAATGTAGCCCAGTCCATCACTCAAACCAGCCTCCCATCCATTGACTCTGTCTAAACTCACAGTGCTTCGGAAAAGCAGCCAGCATAATTTAGAACCTCACGCACCCCCGACATATTCTCTTCTACCTTCTTCTGTCAGGAAAAAGATACATAAGTCTGCAGTCAGGTACCAACCAGCTCAAGAACAGTTTCTTTCCTGCTGCCATCAGACTTTTGACTGGACCTACCCTACATTTAGTTGAACTTTCTCTACATACTAGCTATAACTGTAACACCACATTCTGCACCCCTCCTTTCCTTCTCCCCACATATTCTATGAACAGTATGCTTTGTCTGTATAGGACTCAAGAAACACTGTATACTATTGCATGTGACAATAATAACAAATCAAACTGGAATGATGGAATGGTTGTAGCACAGGAAGCAGCTTGGTGAATTGCAAGAGCAATTCCCTGCACTCTCTCCAATGTTTTTCCATTGTTTCCGAAGTGTAGTGCCTAAAATTGGATACTTCGTCCAATTGAGGTAAACGTACATCATGTCTTCTAAAGGTACGTCATGTCTTCCTTGCGTTTGTTCTCTATGCCTCTATTTATATAACCTCGGATTGTGTATGTTTTTTCAAACACTTTCTCAATTCCCTACCACCTCAAAGACAAGTGCCCATTTACCCCCAAGTCTCTGAGCATGCACCTCCTTAGCCTTTTATTTATGCTACTTCTCCATGTTCATCCTATCACATGTATTATTTCTGCATCAAATTATTAGCTCTCTGCATTAAATTTAATTTTCCATGTCTCCACTTATTCCACCAGTGTTTGTCTTCTTAGAGTTTATCATTTTCCTCCTCCTCAGTTCAGAGGCAAATGCCTGTTTCGTGGCAACTCCAAACTTGAAAACTGTGCCCTACATTAAATCTAAATTATTAATATACATCAAGAAAAACAGAGGTCCTGATACCGGCCCTTGCAGAACCCACTACCTTCCTTCCTCCAGTCCAAATAAATACCAGTGTTCACCACTAATCTCTGTTGAATGTCACTCTGTCAGTTATAGAACAGTAGTGTTCTCCTACTGTTGCCGCTGTCCCTTTTATTCCACAGAGTGCAGCTTTGCTAACAA
Source organism: Sphyrna mokarran (assembly GCA_024679065.1). Lineage (NCBI taxonomy): Eukaryota > Metazoa > Chordata > Chondrichthyes > Carcharhiniformes > Carcharhinidae > Sphyrna > Sphyrna mokarran. Next base: position 62,440,766 of record JAGIQG010000009.1, read on the forward strand.
GCCTGCTAATATGGCACTTGATCGAACACTTTTTGGAAGTCCATGTACACCACATTAACTGTGTTATCCTCCATTGCCCCATTAAAAAACTTTATCAAGTTTATTGCTTTTCACAAATACAAGAAATCCTGCCACTGGCATTAGGAATGATTGAGTAGACCCGCACTGTGGCTGTCGGTGCACGTGTAACTGTTTTCTGATATCTTTCCAGTTAGCAGCTGGTGAGATCATTGGTGATTTTTTTTTTAAAGTTTGCTTTAAAACCTCTGAAAGCAATTCCTGAAACAACCGTGTCCAAAAATGTCTTCCTCAGGTAGGGGAAGGACAAAAACTTGAAGCTCTGGACCATACTCCTACATATTAGCTCAGCCAATGGTTCAAAAGATTCTTCATTACAGTTTCATGATCTTGAACCCAATATTTGGTGAAGATCTTTCATTCAATATTTTATTTACAAAGGAGACAAATTGTAACTCAATGATCTTTTGGAGAAGGTCATTGGTTCATAGATCTTTGGCAGATATGTTCGTTCCATTATAAGATATTATAGCTGACATATTCATCAGGAGGCATCTGGGTAGTGTCACAAGTAGGCTTACATTAACACTGCAATGAAGTTACTGTGAAAATCCCCTAGTCGCCACACTCTGGCACCTACAGGAGTATACTGAGAGAGAATTTGGCATGGCTAATGCATGTCTTTCAGACTAGTTAGAGAGAACTATTTTCTCATTTGAATTTCCACCTTATACTCTGTCTTGATTTTGCTATCCTGAACTTGATTTTCTGGGTGGAAAATGCAACAGATGCAGCACTGTAATGCATCTGTACATGTGGAAGAAGTGTTCTCCTACTGTTGGGCATAATAAAATAACAACTTGTGGGCTGAAGATGGCAAAACAGTCCACAGTGCCTGTTGTCTCCCATTTCTAAACACAAGGCTGGCATGTCTTATCCAAAATGGAAGATAGATTGATTGGATTATTGTGTTCAATTCAATTATAAGGGCATACTTGAGAAGGTAAGGTTGTTCTTTTTACAGCAGAGGAAGTTCAGAGGAGATTTGATCCAGCGTTAAAAGTCACAAATGGTTTTAAAGGAGTAACCCCAAGAGGAACTGTTTCCACCAGCAGAAGGATCAGTAACCAGAAGATACAAATGTAAGGTCTGTAGTAAAAGAACATAAGGCAACATATTTTACACTGTCATTTGTTGTGACCTATTAGAACGCACCAGCTGAAAGAGCAGTAAAAGCAGGTTCATTGCTGATTCTTAAAAGAAAATTAGATGAATCCTTGAAGGGATTTTTTTTAAATGGGACTCTGGATAAAGACCAGGGGAGCGACATTAACCATGTAGCAAAGAGTCAGCACTGGGCACGATGAGGCCAATAGACTCCTTCTGCACTATATTTATGTACGAAAGAACAACCCCAGTCCAGCACTTGTCTACCTGAGCAACCTGGCTCTCAAAGCACTTGAAATTTAGATGTAAAAAAAAGAAAATTGTTAATCCTCCATTGTATTTTTTGTCCCTGTATTGTGTTTAAAAATGACTACATTTCGCACTGTAAGTGGTCTTTCAATTCCCATGTTGTTTTGTTGAGAACAGTCATGATCTTTGCAGCCCTCATTTAGCTTCAAGACATAACACTTAGTGGCTGTGTGACTTATTTCATGATGTCACCATACATTGTTTTGTGTTTGCTGCGAGTACTTATCACTATACGTGATAATGTGTTTTTATCCTTTTAACAAATGCACTCTGCTTAAAACCAAATGTCCTTATGCAGATTAAGCAACAGCACAGCGAGTGTGCAGCAGCATAAATTAAATCTCCATGACATTCTGCCACATAATTTTTGTGTTAATCGGTTTGCTTACTTAGAGATTAACACTTTCAGTAGAACATTAGGCAGATTCCCAATCTCACCACTCACTTGCATTGTTAACGACAGTTCACACATAAGCGAGAATAAAATCTCTGCCCTTTAATGAAGCATTCCTTGGAGTATATATAGGAGACAGAGAAAGAATAGTTCTTTCTGAACAAGAGGTGGACTTTGACTTTGGGGAGTGGTGTATTCCAGAATTTTGGGGAGTAATGTTTGGATGTGCCCATTTTTCACCATTTGGTATAGCCTGCACAAACACTTCCTGTACAGGACCCATCAAATGCCATTTTGATCGACAGTTGGAGTTTTTGATGCAAGTTAGTCACATAGACAGATCATGACATCAGTCAACATGCAATGCTGATTTGGCTCGAGTTGTTCCAATTTTTTTACCTCACTGCTACAGTCAACCTTAACCTCCCACAGGTGGGTACGGTAAGAAGTTTCACAACACCAAGTTAAATCCAACAGGTTTTTTGGAATCATAAGTTTTCAGAGCGCTGCTCCTTCATCAGGTGAGTGGAGAGGTAGATTTCACAAACACAGCACACATAGACAAAGATTTGATGGCTGCTCAACCAAGCTTGTCATGAGACCTGTACAGCAGAATGTGCATTTTGCCTCACCCAACAGGGATTTTCCACCACCTCCAATGCTGGATCCTTATTTCTGCTGCCTCTGCTTATGCACTAGTTAGTCCTGCAAGAAAGTGTGTTCATGAGAATAGTGCAATGAGTTTGAATGAGGTATCTATTCTGGTTTAATAGACCGCAGTGTTTACAAGGTATAAGATGTGGGGTATGAAACTTGCAGCAATTCTAAGTGAGAGAGATGACGGAAAGCTATAAACATTGGCTGTGTGCCGTAATTGGAGATATTTGGTGGGAAATATTGGTGACATGGTGTATTGAACTATGTGGTGCAATTAGTGAAAATGCCATTTACAGCTGCAATAACTGACCTTGACCACTCATATAAGGTCATTGAACTTCTTACACTTGCGGACATAACCGAAATGAGTGACCTCATTGTCTTTTCGGATTTTGTCTGCAAGGCCTACTGATCCTTTGCAGATAAAGGACCCCTTTCCTCCTACAGATCGCATGCATCAAGACCTCTAGTGCAGCATCAGAGAACATTGCAGTCCACTGTCTGCCATATTCTGCCATTCATGCATCTTTCCCAGGTCGAAAGGTACTTGTACGGTAAATCTAACCACTTGCTCCAACTTCAAGAAGCACACGCTAGCTTGAATTGTACTAGCCTCTTATGATTGTGCACTCAGACATGTAACCACTAACAGTGCGCTTAGTGCTGGCTGCTGTGTAAATGTATAGATAACAAGTTTGCTTGCACCGAAAGGAACAGGGATGAGTTAAACATCATCCCCAGGCACATTCTGGGCCTTATTCAATATTTCCCCCTTGTAGTTTAGAGGACAACCCTGCAGTCATAACAATACCTGTCACAAGGAATATGGAAATGGTTTACAACGCCTGTAGTAATGTTCGTACAAACAGTCTTTGGAAAACACAATACTCTTTTTTTGGGAAAGGCTGATATATTTCACTTTAAAAGCAGTGTATCCTTTTCAGTCTGAAAATCAGAAGGCTCGAAACTGCATCACAATCCAAAGTCCACAATTAAAAGAAGGTGCTATTAAACAGAAGAGGATTTTTGGTGTGGGCCCTGCGCATTAATAAGTAGGAGGGGGTGTTCATCCTTCCCCCCCCCCCACTTCCTGAAAGAAGTTGACGTTATAGAATGCGAGATATAAAAGGAAATGAGCTATTGAATGCAAGCTCATTAAAATGACACTTGGCGAATGCCAGAAATTATTTACAATTAGCACATGTCCATAATTCAGTGCATGCCTACAGCATCAAATACTTCTCTTTCTCCAGTGCTCCATTCAAAGTGTAACTCGTATTAAGCATTCCAAGCGGAAGAATAATATCTTTATAATCTCCGTTCAGTTAGAAAGACTCTTATCACCTCATTAGAGCCACAAATTAACATTTCTTCTACCTGGATCTCAGTGAGGTAGACTTGCAGCTATGGAGAAGCTGTAGCTGCGGCACACAATACAACAGCCAAAGCATCATCCTTTTTTTCTCTCTAAAAAAGAAAGACTTTGTGTTAAGCCTTTTAGAACACATCTGACTATTGAAGCCCCAGCGCACATGAAGCAAAGATTGATTATGCTAAGAATTAACATTTCATGAGGCGTTCATTATGGTTTTCCTACCTCCACGCTTCTTTTTAAAATTGACTTCTGAATAAATGTTGGCATTTCTAGGATAATGCACTGACTGGTTACATGAAGGAGCGAAGGTAAATTGAACAAGGTAGCGAGTGGTGCTCATGAATCAGTGTTAAATGATCACTGGGTCTACATCAGCACCATCACTTAATTTATTGCTAATTCATAGGAAAGGAATACAGGGTGATCTTTAATCTTACCCTGCACCCACACAACGTATGCAAACATCCGCAGGTTAAGTCTGTGCACTGCCACATCATCTTGATGTGAACAGGTCCACAAGGCTGACAATGACAGGTCTATGGTAATGTCACCGCTGGCACTGAAGATTTTCTCTGAGCCAGGTGTAATAAAATTATTAATATTAATTTCTGCTACATGGAGGAAAGTCACTGCTGGTAATTTCTTGGATTCTTGGTGGCAAATCGACGTACAGCGTAAAAACCACAGGTTTGTGGTGTTGAATTGAGCACAAAATTACAGCTTAATAAATACAAGTTAAATCAATCAACACCTGAGGCAAAGGCAGAATTGAGATAAATTAAAATGCCATCACGTGCATTTTCTGTGCTAATCGTGCTCTGGAAGGGATATTTGAAGAACAGGCTGAGATTTTCTGGCCACCAGCAGGCTGTTCTGATCCAGTCAACAGATACCACCGCCCCCCCCACCCCTCCATCACCCCTGTGGGTTCTCCAGTGGTGATGGGTGCAAATAATATGAAAACCCATTGACACCGGCGGGACCAGAAGCTGGTCAATGATGGACTGCCTCCAGCATTACAAAACACGCAAAACATGTTGGGGGAGGAAGGGATGGGGGGGATGGAAATTCAACACAGTGTTTCATCCTGCTTATCATGCCACCATGAGATGGTTACTTATAAACTGTCTCTACACATAATGGAACAAGTGGAGTTATGGAGGAATGGTGGCATAGCATTGATCTCCCTATCCCAGTTAACCCAAGGCCCAGGCTATTGCTCACAACATATGGGCTTAAATCCCACCATGGCAGCTGGTGGAATTCAAACTGAATTCATAAATCGGGAATTTAAAGCAACTATTAGTCATGGTGACAGTGACAGCTATCATCGATTGCTGTAAAACTGGTTCATCTGGTTCACAAATGTTCTTCAGGGAAGGGAATCTGCCACCCTTTACCTGGTGTGGCCTGCATACTGTTTTAAGAAGAGCAGCAGGTGCCCATGCCATGTGTTGAGGCCTCTGGGGTAAAGAGTAATTGTTTGGGTACCCTGCCCCCAATAGAGTCTCCCTGCCACATTATGTGTCAGTCCTTCTTATTATCCACTTCCTGGCCCCCTGATTGTGATCCACCCCACCCCTCATCTCACCTGTCTGACTGGCCCTAACAACAGGTTTCTCTTTGTCACAACTGCTTTCACAGGCGCTGGGTCAGATTCCTGGATCTCTCTCCCTAACAGCACTATCTACTGTTCCACAAGACCCACTAGGGTCTATGTTTCCTCGTGCTGGGGGAGCTAGACCTATAAAGTTTTTTTTATTGGTGTCACAACTGGGCTTACATTAATAATGAAGTTAATGTGAAAATCCTGTAGTTGCTACACTCCAGCGCCTGTTCGGGTAAACTGAGGGAGAATTTAGCACGGCCGATGCACCTAACCAGCACATTTTTTCCAACTCTAGGAGAAATCCCATGCAGAATGTACAGACTCTTCGAGAGTATCCTAGTGCTTCACGTCATTAGTGTACGCTTGACCTGAACCATTTGATGGGCAACATGACAGCTCAGTGACTATTGCTGTGCTATGCAGATACATAGATTTGGGCCTGTGTCTGTGGGAGTTTGCGCATTCTCCCCATGCTTGTGTGGGTTTTCTCCGGGTGCTCTGGTTTCTTCCCACATCACAAAGATGTGCTCTTAGGCTGATTGGCAGAACAAATTCTCCCTAAATTGTCTCAAATTTGGTGTCAATGCATAGATCTATAAACATAGACACGGATCACAGGTAGAAGTGGGAACATCGAGGTGGCGGCGTGGGCTCGTTGGGCCAAAGGGCTTGTTTCCCATGCTGTTTTGTTCTTTGTTCTTTGACTCTGGGCAGGCAGTGACCCGAAACCAGAATCGAACCTGGCTCCTTGGTGCTGTGAGATAGCAGTGCTAACCGTTGTCCTGCCTCTATGGGACATAGCTTAAAAATAAGGAGGTCTTGCTTTAAGACAGTGATGGGGAGAAATGATTTCCCTCAGGAGGGTCATTAGTCTGTGGAATTCTTTTCCCCAGAAAACAATGGAGGCTGCATCATTGAATTTATTCAAGCCTAGCACAGATAAATTTTTCATAGGCAAGGTTTATTGGTGGGGACTGGCAGGGGGCAAACAGGAAAGTGAAGCTGAGACCATAACCGAATTAGCCATGATCTTATTGAATGGCAGAGCAGATTTGGAAGGCCAAATGGCTGACTCCAGCTCCCAAGTCCTATGTTCCAAGGTTCATCTTCAAATTTAAATCAGGTACTTACCAGGCTCACCACTTCAGCGTAATAAATCACACAGTAAGAATGATACGAATGATAAAAATAGCCTGATGCAGAGAAAATGCAGTCAATTTCTGAGAACATTGTCTTGTGAAAATATATTTGGTGTGATGGTAGATACTATACTAATACTTCATTAACTGTAAGATCGTAAGAGATGTTAGAAAAGTAAATTTAAAATATGTATATATCTCCACAAATTTGGCACATTTTTTTGGTGGCGTTGGATCAAATAAACACTTAGAGATGAGGGGTTATTGACACGGTGTGTTCCCTCAGGAGTGGAAGTTCGGTCAATTCATATCTGGTCGCAGAAGAACTCACACAGCATGTTTTCTTAATCTACAGTTTTTTTTCAGTTTCAAAGATCTGCTCAGAGGTGAGTCGGTTTTACTTGGATTGTCCATTCTACACAAAAAGGGAACATTTGCAGCAGCATGGTTGGGTCTGCACTTTGAAAGGGTCTACACATGAGAAGTCAGCATACCGAAGGGCAAAAACAAATGGGCACTACAACGGGCCACACTGAATCGACACCCCTCTCCTTAGGCTGACTGACCTGAGGCAGGTTCTTCATGTTCTACCTTCCCCAAGACTGAAACAGAAGCTGGGGTGTTGCTGCAAAAGGGGTGAGGACCCAAACATGATCCCGAAGGCTGAAAGTATTTCAAATCTGGAAAATTCTACTTTGTGCCTTCGTTTGTGATTGCAGGATCCTGGGATCTTTCTTAAAGCAGCATTGTCATCTTCAAAGATTTATATACGAATGGAGAAACAACCAGGACTCACTGAGTTTTGAAGCTGGAAGCTTTCACATTTTCACTAATCTTTACTCCAAGTGAGTATTATACCCCAAGACCAACGTTGCCAGTGACTACACTGGGTGTTATTATTCCCGCTGATAGACTTTCCACACGTTTCCCAATGAGTCACAAACATGGTGCAGTAAAATGGTGGACAGATTGCTCAGTTTGAATTATAACTTCCAATAAATAATAAATTTCTCACAGCTCAGCAACATGGTGAACAGGTGCCTCAATAAACTGCATTGAAGAGCAAGAGTTCACAGCTTCCATTTCAAACTGTCCCAAATGAAAGGCCAGCCAAGGGAGATGCTGAACAGATAAAAGCAAATTAGTGCGGATGCTGGAATTTGAAACAAAAACAAAAAATGCTGGAAAATCTCAGCAAGTGTGATAGCACCTGTAGAGAGAGAATTGAACCAACATTTCAAGTTTGGATGGCCCTTCATCAGAGCTGACCAGTGGCTGGGCCAACTGAGGGAGATGCTGAGCAGGGCTGGACTAGCAGGAGATGCTGAACAGGGTTGGACCAGCAGAGGGAGATGCTGAGAAGGGCTGGACCAGCAGAAACGCTGAGAAGGGCTGGACCAGCAGAGGGAGACACAGAGCTGGGCTGGACCAGCAGAGGGAGACACAGAGCTGGGCTGGACCAGCAGAAGGAGATGCTGAGAAGGGCTAGACCAACAGAGGAAGACACTGAGCAGGGCTGGACGAGCACAGTGCAGGGCTGGACCAGCAGAGGGAGATGCTGAGCACAGCTGGACCAGCAAAGGGAGACACTGAGCAGGGCTGGACCAGCAGAGGAAAACGCTGAGCAGGGCCAAGGTGTTCTGTCTCAGGGAAAATTCAAAAGCTCTCTTACCTGCAGAAGCCTGGAAAAAAATGCCTTTGTTAAGCGGCCCTCCTATTACATAGTTAAGTTCTACGATGATGTTGACTTAGCATTTCAAAAACCAGTGTACAGGTAGAAGTTCTCAATTTGCTGCATAACCCTCACTAATAGCCACTTCCAATCTGACAGTCCTGTAGCACCATCCTAACTCTAGCTGCATTTGACAGGAAATTCCATTGAGCTTGGTGACATTATTCTTATTCCGATGGACACGTAACCGCACTCATTCCCCTCCGCCATAGGTATCAACCAGCACAATCCTGAGCCCTCAGAGTGCTAGATTAAGACTGGTAAGCAGATACAAAGATTTGGAGGAAAGTTGAGCATTCAGGATGTGTACCCAACAGCATCTGCCAAAAAAATTCAAATAATAAATACACCTCAGTGGTTAAAGATGAACAACTTGACACTAAATTTAGAGGAAATCAAATTATTTTGAATTGCATCAAATCATCAACTTCTTGAGTGTAAAAGTTGAATGCAACGATTTGATTCCAACATTGTATTTGTTAAGCATTTGCCCTTTATTAGATATTTGTTTTATTTATGCGATGTGGACCCATCTAGAGTCATATATCAGCTAGGTCAGGTAAGAATGACAGATTTCCTTTCCTAAAAGACATGAGTGAACCAGATGGGTTTTTACAACAATCCATCCATGGTCATCATAATTTTTTTTTATTGAATTCAGATTTCATCATCTGCCATCTCGGGGATTCAAACTCAGGTCCCCACAGCATTATTCTGGGTTACTAGCCCAGCGACAATACCACAATGCCACCACCTCCCCACAATGTAAAGACTGCTTGACAATGGCAATCAGCTTCATCTGTTAATTTCTATAATCTCACCTAGATCCAGGATGTGCCTTCTGAGGAAAGTGATGGAATGACACTAACTATAGAGAAACAAGAAACAAGATTCACTCAAATTTAATTTCTCTATTTTAAGCATATGCTTCTCACAACAAAACAGGGTCAGATAAACAGAGTGAGATGAAATTTGCAGGACACATTCAACAGTGCTTTTACCCATTGCTTGTAAGTTCTAAAATGCTCCCTTTTGCTGTTGTAGCTCAAACTCATCAATTAAGCAAATGTCATAAAGCCCCGTCTGAGGGTGACAACTGAGGTTGTATTAGGAATAAATCAGATGTGATAGTAAACAAGATTTGCAAACATTTTATTAACAAAGCTCTGGTACCCTCACTTAAGCAGCTGAACTCTCTACATTTTTTTTCATTTTCCGATATAACCTTTTTTATCAGTGAGGCAGCTTGACATTGGGATGCTTGTTCTTCTAGAACATGTAATGAAACCAGCAGAAGTCTGCAACTAGGATACCAGAATAGGATGGTGAGATCCTGTTTAACCTGGGGAAAATGATCAGGGACAGAGTTGTACTCCATGGCTGGGGAATGGAATTGATAGCGGGGTGGCAGGCAATGGCTTCTGTCTTGTGGAAGCTGACACCTTGTTGGGTTCGATAGTATAAGGTGATGCTGTAAGTATTCTGGATGCTGGACTGTCGTGGAAGTTGACTCAAACTGATCCCAGGGTGGAACAATGGAAATTCCTGGTAATTGGAACCATAGCTCCAATCCTTACAATACACATGTTGGTGACTCCCAGTTTTGTTCCATTACTACTGGTCACGGTTCCTCTAAAAGATCACACTACTTGCCTGATGTCTAGTTCTGGATAGCCAAAATCGCTCCCAGTTAAACTTTTGGATGACAGGAACAATTCTCTTCCACCCTGCTACCAACTCCATTCCCCAGGCACTGAGTAGAACATCCTTCTTGACTGTTTCCCCAGGCTAAACTGAAGCTTGCTAACCTGTTTGACCCTGAGCTGAGCTTCTGATCTCCATATTCACTTCTTCATAGTTACTGCCCAGTTTCGTTTCTGTAAGATTTCACATCTTTATCCTGCTTCATCCAGTCGGCTGCTCAAACTCTTGTCCTTGACTTTATTACCTCCAAACACAACTATTCCATTGTTCTTAGAATCATAGATAGAACAATACAATCCCACAGTGCAGAAGGAAGCCACACAGCCCATCAACCCTGCACCGACAACCGTTTCACCCAGGCCCTATCCCCATAACTCCACTCATTTACCCTATTAATCCACTTGACATTAAGGGACAATTTAGCCTGGCCAATCCACACAACTCACACATCTTTGAATTGTGGGAGGAAACCAGAGCGCTCAGAGAAAACACACGCAGACGCAGGAAGAATGTGCAAACTCCACATAGACAGTGAGCCAAGTCCCTGATGCTGTGGAGGCAGCAGTGCTAACCACTGTGTCACCATACCAACCCCATAATAATTTTGATGTTTCATTAACCCTACAATGATCTTCCTCCTGTCTGTACTTCATGTTATTACCGATAAACAGACAAAATCAGTGCCCATCTCTGCATTTGAGCTGCAGTTAAAGAAATTGAAGCTGAGTCTCTGGTGCTGTGAGGCAGCAGTGCTGACCACTGTGTCACCTTCATGTTCTGCATGCTATTCTCCCAATGAGGTAATCCTAGCTCTGTGCAGATGCAATAAAAAATTCTGCAGCCAGGACCTCCCATGCACCCATCAGCACTGTACTCATTGCATTGGCTCCTCGCCCCTGGGGTAACTGCATTTTAATACTGTGCCATTCAAATGCCTTTAGACCATGCCACTACCCATCCCTGTCACCAGCTTCAACCTTACAACCCGATAGAAACTCTGCACTCCTCCAATTCTAGTCCTTTTCACATCCCCAATTTCCTTCAGACTAGCATTGACAGTTGTGCCTTCTATCGGTCTTAATTCTGGATTATCCTCCCTGAACCCTTCTCTCTCTCTGTCTCCAACATTCAGCACCTCCTTACGCCTATCTTAGATCAAATCTGTGTCAGCAACTGGGTTTCCAACCTTGCCATGACGGGACATGCAACAGGAGATTCAATGGGCCCAGCCGAAGCTCCATCGACTTACAGCAGAACAGGAAAATCCCGGCAGCGGGAGGGGCTGGATCACCCCAGCTGAAGGCGGGGCTGGATAACCCCAGGAGCGGGCAGAGCCAGATAACCTGGAAGCGGGTGGGGCTGGATAACCCTGGCAGTGGGCAGGGCTGGACCATCCCAGCAGTGGGCGGGGCTGGACCATCCCACCATCGTCTCTTTCTCATTTTCTGTCTGATTACGTGTTGGCCCTCTGGGTGTACTTGCTCTGTCTAAATTAAGAAATGATTTTGATTTTCACTGAGCACTCACACATTCCTAATTCATTTACTCAAATCAGCAACAACACACAACTGCACAATTCTTATGAATGAAATGCAGTGAAGGCTTCACACAAATTCAATGAGCAGTGAGGCAACGGTTCAGGTGCTCATACCCTTAATATCACATCACATTAATTATTAAGGTGCATAATCTGACATGAGCCAATGCCTTAGGGTGCATTATGGAAACAGAAATGGAAATTTATTTATGCATTCAGCTTGGCACAAGTTTGTCAAATGTGTGATTTAATGTCGAGGGTAGCTGTTTGGGCTGCAGGAGGACACACAGAGCCTTCAGTGCATCACCTTCACCGGTGGTCGGTTCAGGACAGGTCAGAGCTGATAGCCAGGGTCATAATAGCAAGAGCGTGTCTGACAGCTCAGGCTTGGAGCAGAGACTCGAGGGCAGGGGTAAGGCTCCAAGAGTCAGGGTCAGGTCTGACATGACAGTGAGATCATCACCTGTATCAGGTCTAAATCAGCCACACTGCTGCTTTCCGTGTTCTGCTGACACCAGGACACTTTCAGCTTCTACTCAATAAACCAGATCGAGCAGGAGCCAAGCCTCCATTCTTTTTTATTTAACTCTCACCAGAGGAGCTTTGCGAAGGTGAACAGCTCCTTCTGAAAAATATTTTATCTTCACACCTTGCTTCCTGTGTCACAGTACTTGTGCAAAATCTTTAATTCAATATTCAAGTCAATAGTACACAGTCAAATAGTCAGGCAAATGATTCGATATTGTAGAAACTCAGTACACTGGATGGAATTTTACCCATTGCAGGGTGGGCGAGGCTCACAGAACACAATTCTCTGCTGTCTCAGGCAGGATTTTACAAGCCTCTCTCACGCAATGTCGTAAGCTCTATTGTTGTTGGCTGCTGTTCAAAATGAGGTGCTTCATTGCCCAGGATGGAGCATTCACAATTATAGACAACTCTCGAGGGGGGTTTCTCGACCCACTGCCATGAGAAACTAGATTTAGACAAGCTAACTTGATCTGGGCATGTTTAAGTCAGTTTATAAAGTTGAACAAAACTGATTTTACCAACTGTGAGTGCTGTAATAAGGAGTTAACAGATGGGACGTGCTAATATATGACATTGATGGTGCCGTCATTCTGACACTAGTGCCACGCTTTAAATTCTCAAGCAGGAGGTTGGAATGACACCCAAGGAGAGTGCTGTACCCATTCTGTAACCTGTTAGATATAGTATTAATAACAAGTGTTAAGCAAATAGCAGAATTCATTTGCAGTCCATCTAAATATCAAATCCCACGCCTAGAGTCCAAGACAAAAGGACTCAAACCCAGAGCATGGTGACAGTTGAGAACATGGTGGCAGTGATGGAGCCACCAATGTGAGAAAAAGGGCATCAGAAGAGGAACCACAGTGTGAAGAATCTTTTAAAGCAGCTTGAGAAATATCAGCAGAAGAGGAGGACACACGAGCTGATGACCGTACCTAGAGAACAGCCCCTGGCTTTGCCCCACCCGTTTGAACAACCAGGGGGTCTACAGTGAGGCCAGCGGTGGGAGTTCTGGAAATGCATTCTTTCTTGTAATAAGCAGCTTCAGTACTCTGCACACAAAACATTCCAAAACTTCACGTTAGTTCCAGTCTTTATGCAATAGGCCCAGTAGCAGGTGACATTCTCTTAAACAGACAGTCCACCGTGGATTTTGGTTCCATTGTTAAAATCTTTAACACCCATTACAGCCCAAGGCAAAATCCATCATTTGAAACAATATGTTTTAACCAGTGTCATCAATGACCTGGGGAATCATTCCTAAATGATCAATATCACTTCGCTAGTTCTTGGAATATGACAAGCTAATCCACAATTGTATAGTTGTGGGTATTAGAGATGAAAAACTCTCCAATTTTCTGCAGATCAAAGAAGATCTTAGATTGAATCAAGTGGCACGAGAGGTCGGCCAAGCTTTGAACAGCTAACCAGGCCATAATGTGTGGCGAAACTGAGGCTTGACTCCATAGGTGGTAGGCTCATGGGCAGGAGCCCATTTGAAAGCCCACCAAGCAAACTAAACAAACTAAAATAGGGGGGAATGCCACTCCAAAAGCCGTTTTGAAATGCTTGCAATAGCATAGGTGCCAGGACAGTCAAGGAAGGAATGTTTCCATTATGGCAAAACTGGATATTACAAGCACATTTGCAAACCCAGCTATTTTAATTGAAGTCACAGACGAGTAAATGTTAACAAAACACATTCCTTCCAAGAAGTGGGAAATCCAGAAAACAATGACTTTAAGAATACCTCAGAAGTAGACAATCCAGATTGCTGTCTATATTATGAGATTCAATATTGTTTTCAAATTTGGTACAAGAGGTTCTGCCAATGCAACACAAAAAAAATTAAAACTACTTCTCACTTCTGAGTAACTGTGGTAAAGACCCAGACTAACAATTGTCCAGAGAGGCCCCGTCCACATCAAACATCCCCTCACAGGAATCCCTATCCCTTCACATACCTGATTTCCCTAGAAAGGTAAACTCTGCCCCCCCGCCAACTGTATTTCCTCAACACACAACACCCCTATGGTATTGCCCACCCACGTGGCATTCCTCAAATCTCACACAACCCCTATCCCCAACCTCAAGCGTGACTTGACCCCTCCCCCACTAACTGACCTGACAGGACCCCCATCCCACAGACCCAATCCCTCATTCAGCAGGCCCACCCCTGATTCCCAGCATCATATCCTCCACCCCCCACACCTCTCCATAGTCAAACACACAATCAGCTTCCCCCTGACCTGAACTATTCTGAACTCTACCCCCATTCCCCCAAACTAGCCACGAGGTCTAATGTCCTATCCCCAAACCTCCACCTGATATCTGAAGCCCCCACCAAACATCCCTGCAATGTCCGTTACCTCTATCATCCCAGGTCTGTCCAATCAGCTCCTTGAGGTCCAATCCCCACATCACCCTGATATCACCTCATGCCCTAAAAAAAAGAGACACGTCCTTCTTCAATTCACTTCTCCTGCACTTTGATGAGGAGACATCCTAAATCTCACACAGCCTGAATCAAAAACTCGAGTAAAACATGCAGGGATGAAATTCGGAGCAGGTAGGTGGGCATAGAACAGCAATCTTTAGCTGCTTGCCACTCCAAGGAAGTTATATCCCATTAGCAGATGGCCTTATCTGGTTTCAGTTTATCCATGATGTAGATCCGTCAGACATCAAGTTACAAGGTCTAGAAGGCATAGACCTTCCAGTTAAAGGCGGGACTGTTGCTATCATTGTTGGGAAGAAGCAACAGATCATTGAGAGAATCAATATCCTCCACAATCGATGTACCTTCTTGTTTATTTTAGCATACTTCTAGAAATCCCAGGAAAAGATGACGACCACTACCATTCAGACAACTCACTGTTTCATGTAAAAATCTTCAATCTTTTATTTCAAGCAGTGAAAATTCAGCCTTCAGAGTGCTTTATATGCTCAGCAGTCCATTGCTTTCTTCCCCACAGAGAAAGCATCCACTAGATCCAGGACTGACATTGGGGTTATAAATCTCTCAGTTCATCACAAAGTATAGCCAGAGGTGGACAATACAAAAAAGCACAACAGCCGGCAATGACAATCCCAATGAAGCCCTGTTAAAGTGAATTGGCTTTTCCTACAAACTGATGGGAAGAAAGCCTTGCTTCACGTGGAGTGATCTTCTGCAGGGGGAGGCCCTGGAGAATCCATTGATGCTTGCACCTTGTGCTATCTCTTTTGAAGAATCAGCTGTGGTTCACCGAATTTACCGATCTGCTATATCTCCTGTTGTTCATAAAGAGTCTTCCAAAGGAGTCGCTTTGTCTGAGACTTCAATCTGCACATAATGAAGCAACATTGTACAGAGAGGTGTGTGGCTGTCTTACCACAGCCTACAGAAAGTAGATGTTCTTTTAAGATTATCATTGGGAAATCATCTCTACTCTTTTTCTAACAACCTCACAGGAAGTAAGGTTTTTTTTCCCTTCATTGACTCAGTTCATTGAAATTTTAGATCTTCAACACCTTTTTAGTTTTTCCTGAAGCAGTTAATGATATGGCTGTGATAGTTTCCCGAATGTTAAAGATGATTCCTCTTCTCAGCTTTCTTTCCAATGTCTTCAAGGGAGCAATGCATCCCTCAGATGTCTTGAGTCCTTCACATTTGGTCCCAGAAGGCCTAAAGGTTGATTCTCTTCAGTCTTCCCTTTTGAATCAGTCTTCTGTTGAGAAGTCTCCATTGCCTTGGTAGCTCAGTCATTCTGAAACCTATCTTCAACTTCCAAGCAATGATTAAAATGGTGATAAAGTGTTGTCCTATTCTGCAAATGATAATGTCCTACCGGATACAGAAGAAAGTCTCAGATCTCCAAGCCATTTTCCCTAATGGCCGTGAATACGGGTGATGATCGAGCCCCCCAGAACTGTGACTTTGGAAGGAAAAGAGTGGAACTGGATTAGAGTAGAATCAGTGGTTGCAAATTGGGAGTTTTAGAATGTCAGTTAGAGACATCAGGTTGTAACTTCCAGTGTTGTGTCAATTGAATCAGATTGTCACTCCGCTTGGGTTCATACATTGAAATCCTGCCAATCTGAGCTCATCTGACTTTTCAACTCTAGCTGGGTGAGATTTATAAAGTGCAGCGTGTCCCTGGGGCCTACTGAGGAGGGCTGTAGAGTCAATGTTCAGGGAGCGTCTTCCTCTTTTTTTGTGTCACTAGCTGCTACAAACCAAGTACGTTTGAAGTTCCAGCCAGTTTAAAGGCCCTTGCCAAGCCAGGAAGAAGCTAAGTATATAAGGTACGTGGATAGGATTTGGGGAACAGTTGTCTGGTGGGATCAGGTCTTGAGGGAGAGTGTCTTGTCAGGTCAACTCCTGAGGAATGTCGACTCAGGTCAGGCCTTGGGTGGGGTGTCAGGCCAAGTCAAGCCTTGATTGAGGTGATTTTGGGTTGGATGGATGGGTCAGTTTTGATCAGGTCGGGCTGGGGAGGCAATGTTGAAAAGTGGAGGTGAGAGTTGGGCCTGGCTATGGCAGCAGTGGACGCTGGTTGATTATCAGACCTGGCAGTGGTAGGAGGTTGGGGAGGGATTAGAGACTGATGTGGGATGACCCCATGAGTGGAGGCAGGAAAGAATCCTCGTGCAGATGGTTGTCCTAGTGGGGGAGCAGGTTTGGGTGGGGGATAAGTGGCAGGAATCTCATAATTTGGGGAGATCCTGTCAAGGGGAGTAGTCCTTTTGGAGTTTTGGGGGGGGGGTGGTTCCTGTCACAGTTATATTCAGAGGGGGTTGTGCCATGGGCAGAGTAGCTGGTGCGTGGGCTATTTCCATGGAGAACAGCATGGAAGGGGAGTCCTGTGTGAGGGAAATCCCATGCGCAGGATAATTAGTGGGCAGGGAATTCTCATGGAAGGTGTAAATGGGAGTTAAAATAGTTCCAGGGAGAGAGGGTTGGAAGTGAGGGAAGTCTCTTGGAAGGGGGGAGAGGAGGTGGGGCTGGTGCGGAATTGTATGAGAAGCTAGAAATGATTTTAATTCTTCTAGCTTTTTCTGGGTAACTATTGATGTTTACCGTTTAAATTGTATTTTTGGTTGCAGAGAGCAATTGTCCATGGAAAGTTTGCACTTCTTATTTAGGAATGTCTGGGTGTGGGTTTTCCCAGCACATCTTTGAAGTATACCCCTCAAATCTGACAGCCAGGAGTTCAAAGGTTCTGACCCATAGTTTCATATTATTGTTAAGAAGTAGGATACCCTCCTTGGGGGAGGTGTAGTATAAGGGAGGTCAACAGATGCAATATGTTAATATATAACATAGACAATGCTGTACCTAGGACACTAGTCAGTTACGTGTTAAGACAAGAGACAGAGAGGAGGTTGGCATCATGTTTCAGGGTAAAGTGCCTAATTTGTAACCTGTTTAGAAGGAATACTAATTAACAAATGTTAAGCAGATACCAGTGTTTGTCTCAATCTAAGAGCCTTTTTTTTTGTTTTTATTCCAATTCAATTCAGAGTCTTAATAAGTTGAAACGTTCCCGATCCAAGTTGACAAGACAGGGCTCTCACATCCTGTCTTGGGCTTGATCTACATGATCCAAGCTGATTGGAGTAGGCATAGCTCCTCCTCCGAGGCTTGATCTCATTAGCATCTTAGCCAAAAGACCCAGATGCTGCTTTTAAAAATTGCTTCAAAATGAAGCTAAAATGTAACCTAACGACTTCAACCTAGGACAGCATGTCGATACTGCACTTCATCTTAGCCAAAAGGCCAAGAAAAGGATGGTGTAACTCAAAGACCTACAGCACTCAAATTCGAATTAAAAGGCAATCTAAGAATCAATTCCTATATCCAAAGCAGAAGATCTCAAACCCAAAATCTGGCAACAGTTTGGAACCAGCACAGGTCCATAATTTCTTGCTTTATCTTTGTCGTACTTGTCACTAGCCAGTCCACCAGCATGACATTCTTTTCCCTGCAATCTCTAAATAAATTAGATACAATCATGGTCTGGACATAGTGGAAGCTCTAAGGGTGACAGTCAGCCTGTGTTTGCAATCAACCTGACAATCAACACCAGGGTGTAGTTTAAATGTTTTAAAAGGTACACATGAACAGTTTGAGAACACGTAAAATAAATAATTCACAACTATCTCCAAAAGGTATCTCAGTTAAGCAAAAATGGAGCACTGTTCACACAACACTAAACATTCAAGATAAGTATGCACCCCAGGAAAATAGCTGAGGAAGGACTCTGAAAAATTATTGTTCAATTAATCGATTAACGTATTGGCATCGATAACTCTCTCAGCATTGGTTAAACTCAGTGGAACGGCAGATAAGCAATTACGTAACATACACACCAGCATCATCCCTTTTGAAAGAGGGTGGCTGCATAGCCTAATGTCAATATGGATAAAATAACGAAAGCTATTTCAAAAACAGGCTGAAGGAGTAACTGCATGGAAAAATATTATGAAGAAGCCTGTGCTTATTCTGTAGAGGATTTTATGTGACAAATCTCAAGACTATGCAAGGATGTTATTTATAAGTATCCAGTGAATCAAAGTAGATCAGTTCAGCTAGTCTTATTAAAGAACTTTCAAATCGATCAAAATAGCCTACCTTTTATGCCACCGAAGCGCACCAATTAAAAGGCCTGGAAATTACTGTCAATGGCAAAGGAACATCTCGTGTATCTACCGCTATTTTTATTCAGTTTTCATCATGCTGCTAAGGTAAATAGGCAAAAGAATGTAAATGAACATAATGAGCAGTAGGTAGCTGATGTAGATTTCTACATTAAACATGCACTAGTAAGTGGATCGCAAAGCAAAATATTAACTGCAAGCAAAACAAAAATCAGCTATAAAAAAAGATTCAAAATGAGGTAGCTACAAGGCAATGTTTATTTATTGGTGTCACAAGTAGGCTTACATTAACACTGCAATGAAGTTACTGTGAAAATCCCCCAGTTACCACACTCTGATGTCTGTTCGGCTACATTCAGTGAGAATTTAGCATGGCCAATGCACATAACCTACACATCTTTTGGACTGTGGGAGAAAACCAGAGCATCCAGAACGCACAGACAAGGGTAGAACATGCAGACTCTGCACAGCCAGTGATTCAAGTCGGGAATCAAACTGGAGTGCCTTGTGCTGTGAGGCACCGTGCTAGCCACTGTGCCACCTATAAGACAGACAATGGCCTAGTGTTATTATCACTAGACTATTAAGTCCAGGAACTCCGTTAATGTTCTGGGGAGCCAGCTTCAAATCTCACCTTGGTAGACAGTGGAAATTGAATTCCATTAAAAAAATCTGGAATTAAGAATCTGATGATGACCATTGTCGAGTGTTGGAAATACCCATTTGCTTCACTAACATCCTTGAAGGAAGGGAATCTGATGTCTTTACCCTGTCTTGGCTACATGTGACTCCAGAGCCACAGCTATTGGTTGATTTTCAACTTCTCTCTGAATAAGGGCAATTTGGGATGGGCAATAAAAGCTGGCCAGCCAGCAACGTCCACGTCCCACAAGTAAATAAGAAGATAAGGAGAATTATTTATGGAACATACAAAATATAACTACATTAATAAAGCAGAAAATGACAATGAAAATGAGTAAATAAATAAATTTAGAACACATCATGAACATAGCGAAGAGAATGATAAATAACTGGAAAAATAACCCAATTTTATCCATCCTTGCAGCCTCACTGTTTCTTCTTCACATTACGATTCCTCCTGACCCAACCCTCCATAACTTCTCAACCCAATTTCAACTTCCAGCCTTTTGTGTGTCCTCAGGCCAACCAAACTGCACACATTGTTAATAGTCAGGTCCACGTGTCAGGAACCATGGTGGCATCTGGAAGATCAACTCTATATGCCCCTTGAAAAGAAAAAGAGAGAATCAGCAAAATGTCAAAACAACCCACAGATGGAGTGAGAGCTGCGCAGCACACAGTGAAGACATAGGAGACAACATTTCTGATTTCTCTCCGAAGTGATACAGGAGGAAGGAAGGCTTGGATAACAGCATGCCAAAGATTAACAGCATGTCCCCACCTCTGGGCCCATTTTCATTATTGATGGAGAAGCAGGGGGGCAACAATTATCTGCCCATAAGAAGTGAATAGCTTATTAAGCCATTTATTTATGCTACTCAGCAGAAGCCCAGTGGAAGTTTCCAGTTGGTTGCCATATCCCCTCCCCCACACCTAACATCAAACCATAGTTGGGGCCACTGGTCATCCATTGGAGGGATTATCTTCCAAGATGGTGGGCTGGCAGCTCTCCCTCTCTCTCAGTTGCATCAATGGTTCCCATCTCAGACTGGGAAGCTGCCAATGCACCGATGCTAGAGGGCCTTTTATCGACTTTCCAGCTCCTTCTGTTTCCCATCCTTAACAGAACAGCAAGCACATCCCCTGGCTATTCTGACAAGGATCCCATCAGGCATCTGATGCCAATGCTGAAGTGGTGTTCAGACCTGGAACTGAGAGAGACCTGGCCCCAAAACAACATTCTAACACAAGGGAAAGAATTACAAAAAACACAAAGATCAAAAGGATATCAAAGGAGAGAGAGAGAAAATACAGAAGATGAGCGAAAATAACCAAACAATGGAACAGAAATGGAGAGACAATTACAACACCAAAGACAACGTGCAAACGTATTTGTTCATGTGTAACACTACAGTAGATTGGCTAGTAATATTCAAATATTCAACATTATTGAAACAAGCTTTCAACCTTAATGAACTATCATGTCAAAAATGCATTTTAATAAATAAAGATGGCATCTAGCATCATTGTGTCTTGAGTGATGGAGCTGCGATGCCTTTGATCAGTATTTGATGATATTCCTGCAAAACACAGGAATATTTAACTACCATTAATTTGCTGCTGTATGTACTAGATCCAAAGAGAGATAACAATGCCGCTTCATCCCAGAATATAAAACACGAGGTATATCTATTTTACATGCAAATTTTTGTTATTGCGCCTGCATATATGCCTATTCAGTCAGCCGATCATAGAACCATGCTGTTCAGTTGAAATGGTAATTCAGTCAGTGAGGGGCCAAGTAGGTACATCATGATTTTTTTTTAAGAACAAATTAAAAGCATAAATGCAGCATGGCTTGGGAAGTAAAGAAGAGATTGCTTTGTGCAGGGATGGTTAGGAGTGTGGAGGGCCGAGCTTCAAATTGATCAAAACTCCTGGTTTTTGAGATGGTCAAATGCTTTCCCCAGTCGCAGCAGGTTGGCTTGCTTGTCTCTATTGACACAAAGTATGCAATCATTGGAATACCAGAGCCACCCTACCACAGAACCGGATTCAGACCATGGAGTTTGAAAGATTGTGCATTTCCTTCATTTTTCTATCTATTCTTTAGAATGTTAGTCTCACAAATGGCCCTCAAGAAGCTGCAGGTGAGCGGCCTGCTTAAAACGCTCCAGTTTACTTAGATGCTCTTAGGAAGGGAGTTCCAGGATATTGTCCCAGGAACACTGACACAATTTAAACAGCAACTAATCCTGTCCTCCGAATGCCCTGAAGTCTCACATCCAATGAATCAGCGTTTAGAAATGTGTCATTTGTCTGGTTGGCAAGCGTAACATTTTATTTCGCAGGAACACGAGAACAAAATCTTTAACCATTAATTTAAAAAAAGCTACATCTTATCAGTCGCAAACCTTTCTGCTGGCAGTGATATCAACCACGAAGCTCGTTACTCCACCAATTACAAGACTTCTATGCAAAACATCTTTAGGAAGTATCATCTCCAACTCCTACAGACTTAGCTCATCAGAATACATGAGAATGCTCTTTTATAAGAGGGCAATTCTTGAGCAAGGTGATTTTGTTCGTGGTTGTAAGAAAACCGTGCAATTGTGAAACACCTGTAATAATGGTCTATCAACACCACAAGCAGCGGACAGAGAGCAAAATAAAATGATGGCAGTCAGGAAGTACTGCAGGAAGCAATTTGACATCTCAATCCCCATTGCTTTTTTCTTGAAAGGCATAATTCATATTTCATAAGAGTGTGTAGAGTTCAAAAGGAATCAGAGCTCCTGACTAGAAAGTTTGTGAAATCAAAAAGGAGACAATCGCAGATCTTTTTAGGAGAAGGAACTTGAAAGGCATGGATCTTCAAAGTTTGGAAAATAAGTACTGAATTAATGGTACCTGCTATATCATTGAGACTGTCTATGATTTACAATGACCATGTGACACTGTCAAACAAAAATAATCCAGCATTTAGCTCTACTGAACTTGAGTATTGTGGAAAAAAGAGACATGCTATCAAAGCTTACTATCTTGCACTCATCAGGACAGTTATGAACGATTACCAACTGTAAAGGGAACAATTTATACCGTATGAGAAGAGAGTGCTGATTGGTTGGCAAGTGAATTCTGATTGGTAGCAGAGATGCCATGAAGAATGCACCAGGGAACAATTAACTGCCAAGGTTTTCTTTCAAGTTTCAAACTATATTGGTCGTATTGATCTATTGTCTTCAGGAAGATCAATTCAGCTGGGGTTAACCTTCACAACTGCACGTGCTCATCACAAATTGGTACCAATGTTGCAATGAACAATAAAACACTGTGATTTTGGCTAGTATTAAATCAACTGAACAGTGATATTTACCATCTTAGGAGCTTTGAACACAAGGCATTATATGAGCTAAAAATAATAACTCATTGAGACCATATATTCTTGATGATAAACAACTCTGCAACTGATTGTAACTATGCTAAGTATTTGCAGTGCATTTTAATGCATTAGTTTTGCTTGTTCAATATCAGTAAATATTTAATTACATACTCAGGACCTGTAGATGTTTTAAATCAGACTATCAATGGGAATTCAATCATTTATGAAGCGCAATCATTTTAAAGTATAGAATAACTAGAGTCAAGTTGGATCTTCAGAGAGAACATAAGAATATATTCTTATTAAATCTTAAAGCTTATTTTATCCAGTTTCAAGTTCTGTCAAATGAAATTCTCTAATTGATGGGTCAAATACAGTTCTAAACTTCACATTCCAAATAAAAATCCCAGCACTAATCCCTGTGCTATCCTGATTAAACTGATGTCTAACACTGGGATTTAGCTCAGGACTCGCGCAAAGGGGCATATTGTGAAAGAGCAGCCGGAGTTCCACTGTTCATAACTCCTGTGTGCAGTTTGTATGTGTGCATGTGTGTGTGTGTATGCTCATGCATGTGTGTGCCCATGTGCGTGTGTATGTGTGCGTGTGCACACGCACGTGTGTGTGTGTCCATGTGCATATGTATATATGTGTGTGTGCACATGCATGTGTGTGTGTCCATGTGCGTGCGTGTGTGCGTGTGGGGAAGGGGGGTGGGTGGTGAGTGCAGTCTCATTAGCAAAACTTTTAACAATTAGAGTCGGGGAGGGGGGGTGTTGAGAAGAAATGGCTGCTTGGGTAATGTAGTGGAAAATTGCTGGGACCCACTGAACTGTCATCAAGCAAAGGTCAGCATTCTCAAATGACAGGTAACTAGCAAGGCGCTACATCTTCTTATCATATGGTCTACCTACTCTAGTGGCAGAGTGGTAAAAGAATCCTTTTCCCAGAGTGAGGGTTAGTTAAGAACTATCAGGTGCAACAATCTCAAGAACGGTTCATTTTCAAATACCACATACACCATTCTATTTAGTTCTAATGCTGTCGATGACACAGAGATGATGGGACATTACTTTGTCTACTGTTTCCTATTTTAACAATGCTTGGGTTGAGCTGTGAAATCGTTGCACGGTCTCCAAAGGGAAATATCATTCTCCCTTCACTCGAGGCAGAGAGCACTGCAAATGAAGAAATTCTCACTAGCTCCATTCGAGAGCTGACAGGAAGATACTCCAAGAAGCTGACACTATTGTCAAAGTAAAGGTTTGGAGATGTTTAACCAGTCTAAATTTTTTTCTCTCCTTCCTGTCCATTTTTCCTGCCGAAACCATAAATTCCTTTCAACTTTCGAGATGTCATGACACGAGAAACAAAAGAGTTGGAAAGGAAGATGCTCGCTGTTGTCCTCGAACTCTAGCTCAGAGTTTTTTTTGTCATTTAACTCTTTCTGCCTCTGCTAATGAAGAATTTCACGGCATGCTCCTCGGTACTGCTGACTGTCAAGTGTTCATCTCCTGCCTGGGATCCGGTGCTGATAGCAGGCTGTACGCTGTGCAGTGTTAGCTCATGTCAGAAGCTCTGCAGCTGCTCATACATCATGCTGGTCATTAGTGAAGAACCAGCCTGGACCTTTGCCCACAACACCACACTGGAGCACAGCAAAGGCTATATAAAATCTCGAGCTTTGTCAGACGCAGACATTTAAGTGAGAATTTATCAGGTCTTTGAGTGGCCTCTGACTGGATTACTATGAATAATGAATGAAGCTTTATGCCACACTTAGACATTAATAAGACTGATGTGAACTGGTGGGTATTCAGTGCATTGTGATAGCTGCACAGATTTGGTTTATCAATCCACAGCTGCCGGGTTCAACAGGATATGGCTCATTGTAAAGCTTCTTTTTATATTAATCTATTTCAAACGCCAGTGGGCCTTTATGTCAGTCAGCTTCAGCCCGACTAGGAGGAAAACAAAAGCTATATTGCACTACTAATTAAAACGTCCTGGCCATCTCAAAGAATTGGATGTGTTTTTTTCCTTTTGAAAATAATAACTGGAAGTGTTGTAAATAAAGATGGCAGCTGTGGGGCAGGGGGAGGGGGAGATGCAGTAAAATTGTCATCGGCATTTCTGGTTTTATTAAGGGTTCCTCGAACCCTGTGACAAAACAAATACAATAAAGAAAAGTTGTGGACGTGAGCTTTGTGTCTTTAAAGGCCATACGTTATCAGGACTACCTGGTTGGCAATATTATGTAATTGCGCTTTGTATTAACACAACACTGTTAGTGTAGCATCATTGGCTTAAAATGTTCGGAAGCTAAAAGGAGTCTTTTTTTGATCTGCCTGATCAAAAGGGTCAGAATGAACTCCGATTCCAGGCAATCAGAGTGAACTCCTTTGAAGAGTTAGTACGAACTTATCTGCACCCAAATGGAATATTCATCCTAGGTACATGAGCTGCTTCCTATATTGCCTATGCCACCAATAGAGGCTCCTTTATGCAGAGTGTTACGTTCAATCTCTTTTTGTGATCTTGGTGGATGTTTTAGGATAATCCCATATAATAATGTCCAAATAGATTAATTAAGAGATACCCTGGAGAAACAATTTTATCCGATGAGGATGGGGAGCGTCCCTCATTTCTTAAAATCACAGTCGGAGCAAAATCAGGAAGCACATTTTCACACAAAGAAAAATAGGAATCTGGAACTCTCCAATGCTGAGACAATTGGGATTGATGGGTTTTTTTGCGAGGTAAGGATATCAGGAAACATAGAATAAAGGCAGATAAATTGAGCCCAGCTGAACTTAGTCACGATTTACTGATACAGCGAAGCAGGTTTTAGAGACTAAATCATATTCCTGATGTTCCAAAACCAAATGATGGAAATGGTCACAGCAGAATGACTAAGGTCAGCACAACTTAGGTTATCAGCAAGGGTGTTTCGAGGGAATGCAAGAATTATCTAAAGAGCAAACATTTCTCACCCACCCAGTCTTTATGCAGCTATGTGGAGTGTTATTACTGTTAATGCCCTGTCATTTTTCAGACTGAGCCTAGATATACCAAATTAAAGTATTTCAATTGACCATTAGCTGAAAAGTGATTTCCAAATCTGGAATGCACTCAGTTCAATTTGTATCTGAATTTTCCAAAGCTGACCATTTCAAATCCATTCAGTGTCTGGATGCTGCCTCAGTCATTTCAGAGGATAACAGGAGGTGTTAGGCTAAGTGTGTAGAAAAGTTACTGCACTTGCTACAACGTACAAACCCAAATGATAAATCTTAATTTTCGAACATCCTCAACCTAATTTTAAAAGAGTGTACATTTTGCAGATATAGGCAGCATGAAAACAGGGTCACTCAACCAAACCAATCTGTCTGGATATTTACCCTCTCTGCAAATAATCACTTTTTCACTTCCAGTTTCCTCATATTTTGGATATTATTTTGGATATCATTAGTGACAATGCAACAAATGTGTGCAATTATTGCAGTGTGTCTTTGGAACAGATTATATATAGTTTATTCAGTGTTCCTCATGTATCATATATCCATTTTATAAATGGTGGAAGAAAGCTTAAATGTAAATAGCAGCAGATATTGTGCATATTTCTAAATAAAGGTAATATGTTGTCCCACTGAATGCATTAGACCATAACAACCAAGCAAAGCAGTTTTACAGAGTCTATCTTGTATGTTAATTCCGTGAATGAAATGATTGCCACAATGTAGGTTGGAAGGTTGCTGATGATTGGGACTTGGACTTTTGGTTGTCGTAATGAGTGTGGTATGATAATTGTGAAGACAAGAAGGTTTTGGATTAACCACATGCACACTACATCAATGATTTTAAGAAAAATGACATGCATAGCTGACAGTAAAAGAAGATATGATACAAGCTAAGGCCATCAGACATTTGGTATCAGAGAATTCAACAACATAGAAGGAGGCCACTCAACCCATTAAGTATCTGCTGGTTCTTTGAAACAACAATCTGCATGGTTTATTCCCCTGCTCTTTCCATATAGTCCGGCAATTTCCATTCAAAGATCAAAGATAAAAGAAAATTACAGCACAGGAATAGGCCCTTTAGCCTTTCAAGTGTGCACTGACCATGCTGCCTGACTGAACTAAAAGTCCCTACTCTTCTGGAGATATATCCCTTCATTCCCATCCTATTCATATAATTGTAAAAAAACTCCTCAAAGTCACTATCGTATCTTCTTCCGCTACCTCCCCCGGCAACGAATTCCAGGCACCCAGCACCCTGTGTGTAAACAATTTGCCTTGTACATCTCTTTTAAACCTTGCCCTTCACACCTTAAACTAATGCCCCCTGGTAATTGACCCTTCCACCCAAGGAGAAAGCTTCTGACTATCCAAAAAAGCTTCTGACTATCCAAGTTATCATCTAATTTCTTTTGCCAGTTATGGTCAAATTTGTTTCCACCATCCTTTCAAGAAGTGCATTACATTTACAACAATTGACTGTGTTTAAAAACAACCCTCAATTTTACTAACACCTTTAGATCTGTGCACTGTATCACTACCCTATGGTTTTCCTTATTTAACACCCTTGGTGATTTTAACTCCTCTATTATGGTTGGTGCTGATATTTTGGGAAATTCAAGGGTTAACAGATAATCAGGCGGAGCAGGTATAGTTACCAGGAAGCTCCATTATATTACGATCTATCTCAACATAGGTGATCACCGCAGTTAGCGTGGGATGATCGTACAGTCTTCCTCTTTGACAAGATTGTTATACTGTTGGAAATTAACTGATCTTTTTTCTGACCTTGCAACCAAAACATCCAGCTACAATAGTTTCTTATTAGCTATTAGCAAACTTCACATAAAGAAAGATCTCCTCAGGCATTACACGATATACAACTTTATGGAAAGAAAGTAACCATGGGTAGCACTGTAATTCAGAACAGCTGGCCTCCAATAAACTCCTGTTCTGGAATGACAGGATCTAAGTTTGTGCTTATAGCTCTCCAAGCACTGAGCTCTCAATCTTATCTATGCCATCAGGGCAGGCGCCAAATAGACTCCAGGTATTTACAAAAAGGAAGTTTCAAATTTCCTTCCACGCATACATCGAAGCCTCACACAAATTCGAGTAGATATGTTAGAAGTTAAAATACCCAGTATGTCACTTGCCATTTTATCCAAAATAATGGACAACCTTCCCTTACAACAGGATGCAAACTGCTTCCCTGTACAGAAGTCCAGCTTCTTTGTAAAAGAAACTCACTCACTGGGGAGATGATTGCTTTGCGATATCATCACTAGACTATTAATACAGAAACTCAGCTGATGTTCTAGGTTCAAATCCCACTCTAGCAAATGGTGGAATTTGAATTCAATAAAACAGGGCTGGAATTAAGAATCTACGGATGACCATGAAACCATGGTTAATTGTCAGAAAAATCTATCTCATTCGCTAATGCCCTTTAGGGAAGGAAATCTGCCATCCTTATCTAATCTGGCCTACATGTGACTCCAAAGCCACAGTAATGGAAACTAATTCTTAACTGCCCTCTAAAATGGCTGAGCCAACCACTCAGTTCAAGGGTGACTACGGATGGGCGATAAATGCTAGCCCAGCCAGGATGCCCATGTTTCACAAATGAATTAAAAATACATAAAAATATTTATAGAGCACCTTAATAATCTGAGGATGACTCAAAAGTCCAGCAAAATTAATGTTGTCATTTAGACAACACAGCAGCAAACCAGGACACATTAAGAGCCCACAAGCAGCAAAATGATAAAGCTACATAATCTGTAATAGCGATGTTTGTTGAGGGATAACTATTGGCCAGGATACTGGGCCATACTCTTCCAAAGAGTACCAAATCCACCTGATAGACGAGACCTTAGAAGAATATCACATCTATAAAATAGCACCCCCAATAGTGCAGCACCATATTAGTACTGCACTGGAGTGTAGGAAGCATTATCACCACAGATCACTATCATTGTTAAATGTTAGGAATCTTCTATCAAGTGATCAGCAATGATCATTGGGCGATATTGCTATGATCACCATCAGGTGAGTTTCCCATTTTTGTTGATCCACGTGAAACCTTTCTTTTTGTCACTATCCAATTAGGGTACCCCCAAATTGTTACAGACCTGGGTGAAGATGGCTGAACTGGCTCCATCTTTATTCAGCCCCCCCTCCTACTAGGAAACAAGTTTTAATCCAACTAAGCTCCCTTTCCCATGGGGACAGACCCAATGGGTGGACTGACAAGGAATGTAATTCAGGGAGAGAAACCAATCTGATGTGTGCCGACATATCCGGGGCAACTCAGATTGCGATTTTCCCATACCGAGTCATTTATTTTGGGAGAGGAACGAGTTTTTGCTCCAGTTCCGAGAGGGTGAGATGCCAATATGCCTGCATTCACAAAGATCAGACGCTATTTTAAAAGAGCACCCCGATCTGAAATCAAAGACGTCTGACCCCCATTGAAGACATGTTTCCCTAACCCCATCGCCCCAGGAAAGATTGCCAGCATTGGTATTCTCTGAATGAGTCTCAAATGGGTCATAGGTGCTCCTTCATGCTCCACCACCCCCTTATAATCCCCTTCATGCCCCCCCTTCATGATCCACTACATGCCCCATCCCCCTTTGGCCCTCCTCTAGCACTCTGGCTGTGCCCACCTAGCAGCCTGGCAGTACCACTTGGCACTACCAGGGTGCCAGTTGGCACTACCAGGTAGGCATTGCCCAGCTGTGTCACTAACTAGCCGAAGGCTTCAATGACCTCTGAGTCCCCTGCCCCCATCCCCACCCCTGAGGCCATTACATGTGGTTCTGTTTATTTTGTGAGACTTCTTACTCTGTTTCTGGAGACCAGTTATGATTCTCACCAAGTTACCGCTGCATCTAAGTGTCACAAAATCCCCGCAGCATGGAGAATCTGGCCTCAAACGGACTCAGCATATTTAAATGCTTAATTAAATATGCTAATCTGGTTCCTTTACTGAGGGGGAACCAGATTACGTCTAGAGGATCACAACAGAGTTTCACGTCGGTGCTGAATGCGCAAGACTCACCCGTGATTCTCCGACTCTGCCCTGCTCTAATGTAATCTGTGCCAGGCACAATGTAGCCTGCAAATTGCAGCCAGTAGTTATGTTTAAAAAGGAGCTATTTTAACCTGGCTTTCTTGTGTTAAAGATAGAGTAAGTTTAGTCACTACTGAAAAGCAAACGAGAAAAATGGTGAATCATTTGCATAGATATTAGAAGTGAGAATTGGATCCAATTGCAAGCAAAAACACAACTAAAAAGTTTTACAGAAAGTCCTTTACTCACAAGGAACTAATGGCCATTCCAATTGAATTCCAATAGATTTGGCTTCTGTAGGTGAATAGTTGGTTTACGATTCCAGTGTTGTTGTTTGGCAGAGAAATTTCAGTTCTCTATCCAACTGCCATCCTTTTGCTGGCTGGACAGATGTCCTCAGTCAGAGGAAAAGGCTCAAACTATACTTTCAAAAAATAAGTTATTTTGTAGAGGCACTGCTGACTCTTTCTGTGACTGTATCACGCACCTTCAGTTTTGAAAAACTTACAGTTGCTTGTCCTTACAAAGCAGACACACACACAAAGACGTTAGGATAACTCTCTTACCTGGCTTCTAAAGTCCTCTTTATATAATCTAACTGGAAAACTGAATCCACTTAGTCTGTCTAGGATTACACAAAACATCTTTAGACATGAAAGGACCATTATTTGTCTTTTTTAAAACCAGAAATCGTAATACATTACAGGTTCACCGGGGATGGGATTGCAATTATATTTCTTTACCCTTAATGAGGTGGTAATCAGTTTCTGGATGCCTGTAGAAATACTTTGCTTGAAAACAAGGAGAGATTCCATTGTCTCTGAGAGAATTACCCTACAGCAATTCTTGTCAATACTGCACCTTCTCAATCACATTCTCACCTTAAATTATAGAACTCAGTTTTTTTTAATGTTTAATATTTTACACATAATTCTGTGTTTTTTCTCCATCATCATAATGACAGTGTATACAGCAAATGTATCAAATCTTTGGCCTCAGCTCTGAAGTCAAGTATCACTATTCTAAGATTTGAGATATTTGCACCAAGACCAAGTTAAAGTTGCCACAATCAGCATCTACAGGCCAGTAATTTCTGCTAAATGTGTTTAGTAAAATGATCAGCAATTAACACAAAGATTGCAGCCATTGCCATTAGAGAGCTAGGATATCCAATGTCTCCGGATTATGCAAGCCAGGATCATGTAACATGGTCAGGACCCTGTTTTCTAAGGGGCATTGGGAGCATTCTGCTCTGCATCCTCTGAGAGGTGGTGGTTTAGTGGTATTGCTACTGCATGAGTGCAACCCCAGGATAATGTTCTGGGGACCAGAGTTCAAATCCTACTACCACTGATGGTGAAATTTGATTTAAAAAATAAATCTGGAATTAAAAGTCTAATGATGACATTTGTGATTTTTGTTAAAAACACATCTGGTTCATTAATGTCCTTGAGGCAAAAAATCTGCCATCCTTATGTGCCCTGGCCTACATATGGCTCCAGACCCACAGTAATATGTTGGACTCTTAAATGCCCTCAGGGATGGGAAATAATTGCTGGCCCAGCCAGTGGATGCCCATAGCCCATGAACAAATAAAATACCCTGCACTGAGTAAATGAAGCACTGATCCTTAAATTCCATACTTCTGTCACAAGATACACCATCAAAATAGGTGGACATCTACATCTTTAAAAAAATCTCCCCTTCAACTCCAATGCAACATTAGTGTACCTTTAAGAAGAATTACTTCTAAATAATATACTCTGCAGTTGTAAAATTTTCTCAGTTTGTTTTTCTCATTGTTGTTGGGCTGTCTAAGAAAGTTGTTTTTGCTGCTTAAACAGGGAGTTGTTTATTTTTACTGGGATGATTATGACTTTGCATTGTTAGGAGAAAAATCTGGCTGGCAGGTCAGGTGATAGGAGTTTTTTTTTTCCCATTTTTCAGTTTAGATCTGCAGGTTTGAGATTTAGTTTTTAGCAGGGACAACAAGCTGAAAAGAAGTCTCTCTCTTTCTCTCTCTCTCCCTTCCTGGTTTTGGTCATTCTGCTGGTGAGCTGAAAACAAGATCTTGCCTTTCTAAAGAGGGGGGAGAAATCACATGTTGATGGCTTGCCTAAAGTCCCTGGTGTTGTGGGAAGCTGTTCTAACTTCAAACTGTTCTGAGTCTAACCAGAGAACTGCAGACTTCATCCAAAGATCTCAAGGCCAATATTGCGTGAGCATTATTCTTTGCCGTGTTAAACCTGTAGTTAGTTTATGGGATTGGTTTGATTGGAACACATTAGATATATTTGTTAAGGATTATACATTATAGCAGTTGTTCTTTTTCTTGTTTGTAATTGATGGAAGATCTTGCTTTTTTTAATTATACACATAAACTATATTCTTAAATAAACTTTGTTTGATAAAATCTCCCTAGTGCATCATTTGAATCATACCTGAAGTGATATGTATCATGCTTATCCTACCCAAGTTCAAGAGGCATACTTACAATCCAGACAGTCTCCATAAAATACTTCGGAGTTTCTGACCTGAACCATGACACCAGCTTTGTGTCTAACACTTGAAGTATCACATTGGTCTTCTGCATTTTAAGCAACTGATATTTTAAACAAAGAATACAGAGCTCCAGTGTTCTGATCTTCTTTACATTATGAAGGAAATTGCATGTTAAATGAATAAAAATGCTCTGAGTAATCATGGCTTTTGGACTCCAGGTACCTAAGCTGTTTCATTGCCAAACATCTCTCAATAACAAACAGAAAATGCTGAGATAACTAAAGTTTTCTTTGCACAAATATTTCAACTTCTAATCAAAATGCATTCAGAATAGAAACAGCACAGAGTTTAGGAATCAGCCCAAAAATTGTCAGATTAACTTAGCCTGATAAACTCACAGCTAAGATCAAATTATGTGATTCAGGGCAACAGGATGTCTAGCAAACTGTTTACAAGACCAAATTTGGGATGCGGATTAAAGGTGACTGATGGAATATTTCACCAGCTGCTAGAGACATTGTTGCTCCATATTTAAATCATGGAATTGGACTGAGGAATCAGAAGTATAATGAATGTCACCAAATTGAGAAATAGAATTAATACTCAGGAATGTGATACAATATATATGAAGACTTTAACAAATTTATTGAATTGGTGCATCAATGTCCAATTAATTTGAAGTGTGCTTTTTGGGAAGATCTGAGAGGTCATGGCAACATGATCAGGGACAAGAAAGATTCATCTGATATTTTAATTGAATATAAAGAGTTGACAAGCTTCCTAAGAGGTATCAGTCTTCATTGTGGAGAAGGATTAAATACCAGAGATAGGAAAAAAAGTAAAACTAATTCAAGAGAAGTAACTTACTAGCTGAAATAAAAATGAAAAATAACAACAGTGAAATTAATGACGCTGAAGAGACCAAATCTGCAGGATGTGATAGTTTCCACCCTGGTCAGGCATTAAAAGAATAGTTTGGGAAATTTGTTGATGCTTTAGCATGATCAGCTTTACCTTTCCTTTGGTCCCCCGTTAACTACTTATACGTTGTAAAAGTCTTTAGGGTTGATGTCTCTCTTCATCACTAATCTGTTCTCATATACTTAGTTTCTTCCTTTCTTATTCCAATTTTTAATCTCTGTATTTTCCATATTCTGCTTGATTTAATGATCCTTGCATTTGTTATAAACCTCCATTCATTTTAATTTCTTTATGTTTAGTCATCTAGGAAGCTCTAGTTTTGGATATCTCACTTTTTTTCCCTTGTGAGAATCCTCTCATGTCTACTCTGTGCCTAAACTATCACCTCACAAAAGGTTTCCTATTTTTTGATTCCCATTTTCCTACCAATCCCTGCTCCACTCAAAGATTAAACAACACTTGATACTATTAGATTCAATCAGAATTCAGGAGAAACTTTACTCCGAGAGTGATGCGAATGTTGAATTTGTGGCCACTTTGAGTGACTGAGGTGACTAACATGGATGCGTTCAGGAGGGAGCAAGATATGGACACGAGGGAAAAAGGAATGGGATGATAAGTTGACTGGGTGAAATGTAGGTTCATGTGGATCATAAACACTGGAATAGCACAAATGTCATTTTTCTTTTGCTGTATCTTGTAATATGCTGAAATCTGCTGTCCTTACCTGGTCTGGCTGATTTGTGATTCCAGAGCCATAG
Organism: Sphyrna mokarran; assembly: GCA_024679065.1. Lineage (NCBI taxonomy): Eukaryota > Metazoa > Chordata > Chondrichthyes > Carcharhiniformes > Carcharhinidae > Sphyrna > Sphyrna mokarran. The sequence goes on from JAGIQG010000009.1 coordinate 62,474,886, forward strand.
CAATATGGTTAACTTTCAACTGCCTCTGAAATGACCTAGAAAGCCACTCAGTTCAAGGACAACCAGTGACGGACAATAAATGCTGGCCAGCGAGTGATGCCCATTACCCATTCAGAATATCATCTCAAAACATGGCATCAGCCTTGGCCTGAATACCAATGATACTAAATTCTCATGGGAAAATGTGGAAGGAAACACAAACCTCAGACATAAAAAGTACTTGGGAATTTCTTGCCTGATACACAAATTGGGATCTTCCAATAAATATATGTTTATTCTGAACTCCTGAAGTCTCAGTCAAAATATAAACTAATGAGAAGCAATGATTTGCACCCAGTGCAAATCTATCTGAAACAGAAAGTGATATCAGGTATATTAATTTGCACAGCCCACTTCAGAACAGACCATCAGTGATCCGTTCAAAGGATTGGCACAGGAGTTACTTCTGAATTCAACACAAGAAAAGAAATTCACTGTGAAAACTTGAAGGCAGGTTGCCTCATCTATGCAAACAGAACCTAATTCTACACTGATGCATGATGAAGTCAATGGTACTGAATTTCCTCTGCCCAAGTTGCAAGACTACTAAATGCTGGGATTTATACCCCAATATCTCTGGAATTGGAATTATGCTCTTGCACACCTTCTTCTTTCCAACATTTCTCCTCAAAATAATTGAAGTCCCTCATCCCTGTTCACTGAACATTCTGATCAGATCTTGTCAAGTACAGGTGTAATCCTTCACAATGGTGGATTCAGACTAATGTGCAGAAATGAGAAAATAAATCCAACACATTTTAAAAGCAGAAGATGGTTAGAAGCCAATCGAGAGGTTATAATCAGTCCAACTGACCCAAAAAATACAAGTCTGGAAGCTGTGTTTTCATGATCCAATCTTTCATTGTTTCAATCTTCTCATCAATTCCAATACATCTGCTCTTCTCTATAAAAGTCAAGGGTAAGTACTAAAAATTTTATTTTTGTTCTGCTGATGAAATTATTCATGTCCATACTTTGGGATGAATCAAAACTCTTCCCTTATGTTGTCGGCCACTAAAACAGAGCTGACTGCAGATCAGTTTGAAAATGCATGTCTTAAATGGTTATGTTTATTGCAATTATTGTTTGAAGTTGGATAACTGAATACTGGCGTTTCATTTTCGACTGCGCAGTGGATAAATCTGAGGGAGCGGTTTAAATGCCTTCCCTCTTCCAGCACAAATGCTGGAACTGACAATATATTAAAAAAAGACCACTTCTTCCAACAACCCTCTTTCCCCTGCTGCTCATTTGTATACTCCCTGTAGAATTGGACATATATTGACTAATGCTGAACAGTAATTTACAGTTGTTGGTGGAGATGCGAGCCTTGGTCGTCATAGCCTTTTAAAAACCTGAAAGAAAGCCATAAGAAATTATGTGCAGAAGATGTTCAGCATAAACCTAATTTACAATAGACTCTCACAACAATAATCCGATAACCTCCGTTGTAACCAGCCTAGTTTATGGCTCTGCTTTCCTGTAACAGTGAGAACATGTAATGTGCTTTTCTTATGATATACTCTGCCATAATCCTTTTTGCATAGCTGCCCAAGATAGTGTTAAAGAAAGCTGCTTCACATCAATTTTAAAGTATAATTACTGAATAATTGCTTTGGTGTCAAAGATATTTTAATTAAAACAATTGAATACCGACACATTATTATTCACCGTGTGGGGTTTAAACCAACGGAATGATTTAACTCGATATTATCTTGCTTTCTGAGCTGGAGGGATGGTGGGAGGAGGGGGGAGCGCATAATTCAGCGAATTAAAACTGTTTTCTTCGCCTCAATTTAATTTTACGTGTGGGACCCTTGACATTATAAAGGGATTCATTCTATTTATTTTCACAACATTGAACTTACAGGTGACATTTCTTTGCTTACTAGCACTGCGGGACAATAAAATTCAAGCAGGCTTCAAATCAAGCTTAGATCAGAGGGCATAATCATATATTTTCTCTATGCAATAAAATGGGAGTATGTGGGAAGAAAAAATATTGCTGCAAAATTTATACCTTGACTATGCAGCATGCTGCGAGGAAATCTTTGAGAAGTAAAGGCACCTTATTTCAATGCAAGATCTATTTTGCATAATTTAGAAGAAAGTGAAATTTCCCCCAAACAGAGTGAGGGTGCTATATATTATTAAAGATGTCAGAATTTGCCGCACCATACTTTATACAAGTACAGATCTTGATTGAAAGGAGCTGTGGCAAGTATGGGAAGGAGAGGTTAGTGCTCACATTAGATTACCATTTCAGTGAATTAATAAGATTATTGCATTTTCAAGGAATCGGACCATAATGTTTAAAGCCACTTTAAAGATTTAGTACTCCACACGTAAGTTTACACGAAAAAAAATCTTTGTCGGTTTAGACACTTGCTCAGGAGTATTACAATCACCATCTACAACACATTCACGTCAGCATACCGCCTTTCTATTTTTAGCTAATGCATCATAATTTCTAATAATGAATTCACTAATGCAGCGAATTTTACTGCAATACTTGATCATCACTACCTTCAGGCATGTAAGTAATATAAAAACAAGGACAAATTATATTTCTCATTAATTGCCCAGGCATTTTTAATGATTAGGTACAGTGATTAAAATGTGCAGCTTCTAACATCACAGATGGCTTTTCAATAGAGAATCATACTAGATACTTCAAATTTGCACTTAACTTGACTATATAAAATACAAATAAACCTCAGGTACATGAAGATTCTGTTAACAAACTTATTTCTTTAAATTTGGAACCGTAATTTGAAAAAAAAAACAAATGCTCATCTATTCTTTGCATCACAAGTTCTGTGTATATTGAAGGTTAAAGGTTATCCTCTTGGCCAAGTCTCCTGACGTGGTAGTTAAAGGCAGGGAAAGATGAAACTGTATTATCATCATTGATCTTACATGGTGTCTGAGCTCACTCCAAAAAAGGAAAAAAAATAATTAATTTGAAGAATCATGATGAAATAATCAGCTTTAGTGACCAGTAGAGGACAGGATTCAATGCTTATGCAACCATAAAGCATAGTGCTGAAGCAGAGAGATCTGCAGCTAGTCCATCCAAGCAGTCATCCCTCAAATCTTTTTTCAAAACTGACTTGAATACCACTGCAATGGGAGCCCATCAAAACCAGCAAGTCGGGGTAAACACTTTGCGTGGGATTTTCCAGCCATGTTTGCTGCGAAACCAGAAAATCCTGCCCCAGGTCGACAGACCCTTGCATGGTCTGAGCGCACCCATTCCCCGGCTATGATTCCTATGGCGAGCAGGGCAAGAAAATTTCCTCCGTTTTCTTCAAACAACCAAACCTCAATTTCAGCAACTTCTTAAAGCTGAACCAACAGTTTAAACATTTTGTAACCTTAGATCAGAAATCAACTCACTCATATTAATTTAGACTTAACCAAGGTCCAACCCTTGGTACTTTGAGAAAAGATTCCTTAGATGCATGGTCGCTTCAGGTCTTAATTAAAAAGGCATGAACAAGTTAACAAGCTGGTTTGTTCAATAGGTCCAATAGCAGACAACATTATTGCTAGACAAGGAATCAATCATCTGTGACATTTGAAATATGAAAATTGTTTAATGTTTCTTTTAACCCAAGGAGAAACAAAATCCTTGGAAGGATTAAATTTCATAAATTGTCCAGCAACCAAGAGAAGCTATTGATGCCTTGTTTAATGACTTGTATTGATTGGCCAAAGGCTGAGAAAATGGAGACCTAAAACCTGAATGACCAGGGACAGAGTAGTTGTAAGAGGAGTGGATGGCGTAATCTCAGACATGCTGCAAGCAAAGGAAGATCTAGTCTTCGAGAAAAACATTTATAAACTGGGGCTGGAAACCCACATTGTTCAGACTAGCCAACTACTCAGATGACTACCATGACACTTCCAGTGAATGATAAACAAGAGAGCAACAAGTAGCAATACCTCAAATTCCGATTCAAACAACTGTTGGCAACATCAATTCGGCCACCACAGAACAAACACTGCAACTCGTGGCCAACTTAGCAATACTACAGACAATGCCGGAACCAAGTAGCAGCCATTGCCGACAGCTCATTACACAACTAAACAAAGACAACGCTTCCTCATAACAGGAATAGCCATCTTCCTTCTCAGCCGGCATCATGATGACCCACATGATGAAGGAAGATGAGGGAAAAAAAAAACATGGATATGTTGTCAACCCTGCATGAAACAATAACCACATTTCAGCCCAGCTGCCAAATCAACAATGAGCAATTCAATGCCAAGGAATGGACAGAGAGGATAAAAATATGCCCAGCTGTCAGAACAGAAGTTTACCTGCAACAATAGAATCTACCACTCCTCTAACAATAGTAATATGAGATATGGAAGAGAATTAGAAGGCTTCAAGTTGCCTGAACTTGTGAACTCAGAGTCAGGGCATGGATGGAGGAGATCATGGTAATGAAATAAATACACAGGGTAAACTAGAATAACTTGAATTATGTTGGATAAAGACTTGAAGAAAGTGTAGTACGAGGTCCAGATGTGGGATTAAGTACATTATTGCCCGCATATTGATGTAAGAGAACTCATGACCCACACCTAGGGATCCATCTAATGTTGGACACAGCCATGTGCACAAGCAAGCATAGAGACAGCTTCTAGGTTGAAGCCTTTACTCTGTATAAGTGCGTAGTTCTTGTGGCTTAACAGACCAGTTAACCTACTTAAGACGATGAAGTTCTCATAAAAACCTACCGAATGATACCCAACATCCTTTAACAATCAGCGCTAAAGCCAATGAGTCCCACAGCCAGAGACCATATTTGTGCACTTTCTGGCAGGAGTCCCCAGATAACAATCAGAAACATGAACCCTGGACAATGGTTCCCAACTTTTGCCCAGAATTCACAAGATTACAACTTCATTGCAGTGTTAATGTAGACCTACTTCTGACATTAATAAATAAATTTAAGAACTTAAACAGCTTCCAGAGATGAAATGTGGAACCTGCAATCTGACACTAGTTTTGTTGTTTTTGTGGACCTAACCAAGTGATCCCTTTGGGATGCTTTGTAAACTGCTTAAACATGCTTAATCTGAAGAAATAAAAATATGTAACAGAAAACTTCTCTAGCACAAATTTACTTTGTGCATAATTCTGAGCTATTTGGTTGGAAGTGTTAACCTGCTTAAGAACTTCATACCATAGTAGTATTACTCCTCTGTTAATTCACTGTTAGAAATCTAAATCTTAAGTAGGTTAACCATATGGTGTTTAGTGACAAGAATAATATATTTATATAGAGTAACAGCTTCAATCTAGGGACTGTCCTGTGCACATGGCTCTGTCCAACATTAAACTAACCCAGAGGTTCGGGTCATGAGTTGTCTTACATTAATATAACAGCAATAATGTACTTAGTCCCACAATAGACCTTCGTAATACACTTTCCTCCAAGTCTTCATCCAATGTATTTCAAGTTATTCGAGTTTGCCCTGTGTATTTATATAAACTACATCAATCTGCAGTGAAATTTGAGCAGGCATAAGCATAGGTTTATTTTTGTGCCAGTTATGGGGTTAATGCCTCAGAGCCCTGGTGAACAGCCACTGCAAGAATGCATCATAGTCACAGCAATCTGTCAGGTGCAGATTCAGTCTCACACATGTTTGTAGAGTTACAAAGAGTGCAAATGGCTCTAATTGGAGCAGTAACAATCTGAAATGCACAATTCTCAAATTACTATTTAACATCTGTACTTGGATACAATTTCCATTATGAAGTGCTGATTTTTGTACAGGGCAGTGGATAAAATATACCAGCAGAAGGGACCAAATGAAAACTGTATCACTGTGTTAACTGACCTACATTAAACAGGTCAGTGGAGATAGTTCGCAAAATGCCAGTGTGGTAATTTTAATGAGTTTTGCTAAAAGGTGTATTTAATTGGATCGACCCTCATTAGGAAACGATCATTTACAAAAATGATGCCGAACAATCAAAGGCATCAGGAGACAATAAAAGTGAACCTGAAATTGGGCATAATTTAAGGAATACAGTTTGATGCAAGCGAAGGCTAAAAATTGGCTCAGTCTTAATGAAATTCTGAACCACACACTGAAATATTTAATTGAAATACTGGAACATTTGGTGAATGAGCTGGAGGAGTCAGCACACCATGGAGTGGCAGGGTGTGTGGTCACCCCTGTAATGTCTGGTCTCAGCCATATTTCAGAAAAGCATTCTCAGCAAAAACTGCATCTGCTGCCATCAACTTTTGTCTAATTGCAGGAATATTAATAGGACTGAAATAAAAACATTAGTCATATGACAAGGCAGACCTTCCAAACCCATGACCACTCCCATCTTGAAGGACAAGGGCAGCAGAAACCTAGGAATACCATCACCTGCAAGATGTCCTCCACGTTACTCACCATCCTGACTTGGAAATGCGTTGCCACTCATTCACTGTTGCTGGATCAAAATTCTGGAACTCCCTCCTTAACAGCACCATGGGTATACATACACCACATGGACCACAGCAGCGATTCAAAAAAGCAGCTCACCACCACTATCTGAAGAATAATTAGAAATGAGCAACAAATTCTGATCATGCTAGTGACGCCCATATCTCACAAATGTATTTTTAAAATTCCTTCCCGAGTTATGAACTTTTTTGATCTATTAATTCATGGGATGTGGACTTAACTGGCCAGACCAGCATTCATTGGCCACCTCTAATTGCCCGTGAGAAGGTACGGTAACAGTGCACTGTGCTTAGCACTGCTGCTTCACAGCTCCAGGGACTTGGGTTTGATTCCCGGCACGGGTCACTGTCTGTATGCAGTTCGCACATTCTCCTCGTGTCTGCATGGGTTTCCTCTGGGTGCTCCGGTTTCCTCCCACAGTCCAAAGATGTGGGGGTTAGGTTGATTGACCATTCTAAAATTGCCCCTTAGTGTCCTGAGATGCTTCTGTTAGAGGAATTAGTAGGTAAAATATGTTGGGACACGGGGTACAGCATGGGTGGGCTTGTGTTCGGTGCAGATTCGATGGGCCAAAGGGGCTCTTGCTGCACTGTAGGGTTCTATGGCTCTATGATTCTAGAAGGAGTGGCAAGCTGTATTCTTGAACTGCTCAGTCCATGTGGTGTGGATACTGATTTAGAAAGTAGAAGATCCTAAATGTGACATCTGCAAATCTCTCTATCTGTGCCTTGTCCTAATTCAGTCATGTACATTTAGCCCTCTTACATGCAGATCACAGAATCCTATAATAGAATCATACAATAGAATTCTATAATAGAATCCTATAATAGGATCCCTACAGAGTGGAAGAGTTCATTCAGCCCATCAAGTCTGCGCCAACTCTCTGACAGAGTATCTTACCCAGGTCCTCTTCATCACCCTATCCCTGTAACTCCTCACATTTAATATGGCCAATCCACCGAAACTTCAGATCTTTGGATTGTAGGAAGAAACCAGAGCACCCAGAAGAAACCGACACAGATTCAGTGAAAGCATAAAACTCTACATAGTCTGTAGTCAGCCTCTAGCTTACATTCTATATACTAGTTCCTCAATACTGTGTCTGATTTATAATCGTTTTCATTGCCAACATTTCACTTCACAAAAGCCCAAAAAGACCATTCTTATTACTGCTGAATGGCACATTAAATATCATTCAGAGCAAAAAAACCTTCCCTTCTCACAAAATGTCATTCTCAGTTGCACAGTTTTGTAGTTGGAAAATGGCAAAGAAAATTGAGGTTTAGCAGTAACACTGAGGTGGGATTTCCTGCAGATACTTTATCACTTATTCTGCCCTGCACATATATATGGCTTTCCCTGATGTTTTTTCTTTGCTAATATAACTACTGGGAATTAAAGAAGAATTTCAAATAAAGGAGAAGCACGCCAGTGGTACTGTGCTGCTACTAGACCTTTGACATCCGCATGCATTTTGCTATTAGTAAAACTGGAAAAAAAAACTAGGTTCTCTCACCAGCTGTAGATTTTTATTATCACGATTAGGTTGCTGGATGTTCAGTCTAACTCTCCAAACATTTATTTGAATCTAATCTATTGATATACTTTTCCAACATTTTATAGATGCTTGCATTTTTCCTACTTCCTTAATCTGTACCCCAGCTTTGGGACCTGTCAGAGTGAAGTGTCCTCAGTATTATTTCATTCATTTGACTATTTTCAATCCACTGATTACTGTGCAGAACTTAAGTATATATTTCACATGCATACTGGTACTGAGTACACTCTTTTTCCACTTGGTTACAAAACTCTCCTATTTTCTTAATATCTGTTTCATTGAAAAAAAAAGGGTTTATTTTACATTCTCAATGTTTATAATTGTTGCAAATGAATAGATTCAGAGTGCCACCTTAGTGAAAAAACGTGCTCAGGTTTGTTTGAGTAGCAGTGAAGAAGCATCATGAACCTCATGATTTTGCCTATTCCAAAGGTATCTTATCAAACATTACCCTTTTAGGTGGCCATTATGAGCAAAAGGAGTACATTCTTTTAAGTGAACTATTTGGAAGTAATATTTCTTGATGTTAAACCTAAACATAACGAATTTGGTAAAAGTTTTTTTTTAATTCTTTCACAGGATATTAGCAATAGTAGTATTTTAGAGCATCCCTACAGTGCAGAAGGAGGCCATTTGACCTATTGAGCCTGCACTGACTTAGGCTCTATTGCCATAATTCCATGCACTTACCCAGCTAGTCCCCTTGATACTTAACACTGCCAATACACCTAAACTACACAGCTTTGGACACTAAGGAGCAATTTAGCATGGTCAATCCACCTAACCTGCATTGTTGGAGGAAACCAAATGGTGGACAAAACCAGAGCACCTTGAAGAAACCCATACAGACATCGGGGGAACATGCAAATTCCACAGAATTCCACACAGTGACTCAAGCTGGGAATTGAACCACGGTCTCTGGTGCTGTGAGGCAGCAGTGCTAACCATTGTACCACCACGCTGCCCCATTTGTTGCCTATCCCTAGTTGTTCTTGAAATGAAAATTGCTGGGCCAATGCAGAGAGCAGGTAAGAGAACTATTCCCACAGAACTATTCGCAGAATAGGGGAGTCCTCCTATACCCTGTTCAACAGTTATCTCTCAGTCAGATAAATTATCTGGTCATTACCACCTTGGTGTTTGTAGGACTTTGCTGCGTTGTTTACATTACCAAGTGACAACACTTAGACATTCGACATTGGGACATTATGAAGCTGTGAATGACACTATGGAATAACAAGTCATTTTTGCTCTGCTCCTCCCTCCACCCTGCCTTAAGTCAGTTAGCGGAACTCAGCATAGGTCTTGGAGCTTTCCTAATCCTCCTGTGTGCATGTATCAGCTGAATAAAACCTCCTTCTGGCAGGCATCAAATCAATTCTGAGGTGAGTTTAACTTCCTTTTCCTCATACAAGTGCAAGAAACTTCGACCTTTGTCACATGATGAATTGTATTGTAAATAACATTGTCTGTTCTTGATTGCTATATTGATCGATTCCACACTGCTAAGAGTTTGGAATCACATGCAAGCCAGACCAGGTAAGGATAGCCAATTTCCTCCCCTAAAGGACATTAGTGAACCAGATAGGTCTTTACAACAATTGAAGATGGTTTTCATGGTCACGATTACTGAGACTGAGAGTATCTTATATATCAAATTATAATCAAATTATTATATATCAAATTTGTTCATTGATTTTAAATTCCACCTGCTGCCTTGGGATTTGAACCAATTTCCCTTGGCCATTAATCTGGGCCTCTGGATTACTAGTCTAGTGAATACATTCCTGAATATGATGTAGTCAAGTAAAATGAAGTATAATTTTAACACCATTTACCCACAAAAGATTAATTTCCCCAAGTTATGTAAAGATCGGACTTGCCTGTTTAGAAAGAAAATACATCTTCTGTGTTAGAAAAATACAAATTAATTTGTAGAACAGTCCATGACTGAAAAAAATCAGAAAAATATAGTAATCTCTCTTTCCAACATATCATTCAATAGTCAAGCAAAGCACAATTTAATCAGTTGAAAGTCACATCATGGAAAACAATTTTTGAAATATACTATTATATTATTGATTCTTATTATACTTACATATCAACTTATTTACACTTCCTTTAATAACTCTGGCTTGGTTACATTAATGGTGCAATTAATATGAACATTCATTTCCAATTGAAGTAAAAACATTTATACAACCTAAGTATCGCACAAAGTTTGTTAAGGTATCTAACTTGAGTCTGTGCTGTTTTATTCAAGTAATACATTTCCCTTGCCAGTTTGGAGACCTACATCTCCTCCCTTTAACACATTTTCTAGCTGGGTTAGAGGCCAGTTGCTATCCAGCAGCTCATTCTCCTGGCTATTAATCATGGAAGGGTCCTCACGGACTAGTGCTGACAAGCTGGTTGGCAATGAGACTCCACTGGAGTTAATCCTATACTTAAATGCCCGTATGTGGATACTTCCCAATATTGATCACTGGATAGCAGTCAGGAGGAAGAACCCTGTCTGATTTCCCTTGTTAACTGAGATATTGAAGCCAATATACAAACACACATCTATCAGCTATGACTCAATGTTGGGTCAGAATGGTGTGGATTCAGGTCCCAGTTGAGAGATTCAAGTGCAAAAATCAATACTGATACACCAGTGCAGTACTGAGGGAATGCTACACTGTTAACATTGCCTATCAGACGAGATGTTAAAGTGCAGCCTCAGCTGCCCTCTCAAATGAACTGAAAAGATTCCCATAGAACTATTCGCAGAATGGGGGAGTCCTCCTATGCCCTGTCCAACAGTTATCTCTAAGTCAGATAAATTATCTGGTCATTACCATCTTGGTGTTTGTAGGACTTTGCCGCATTGTTTACATTACCCAAGTGACAACACTTAGACATTGGGACATTATGAAGCTGTGAATGACACTATGGAATAACAAGTCATTTTTGCTCTGCTCCTCCCTCCACCCTGCCTTAAGTCAGTTAGCGGAACTCAGCATAGGTCTTGGAGCTTTCCTAATCCTCCTGTGTGCATGTATCAGCTGAATAAAACCTCCTTCTGGCAGGCATCAAATTCTGAGGTAAGTTTAACTTCTTTTTCCTCATACAAATGCAAGAAACTTGGAACTTTGTCACATGATGAATTGTATTGTAAATACACATTGCCTGTTCTTGATTTGATTTATTGTCACGTGTATTAACATACAGCGAGAAGTATTGTTTCTTGTGCACTATACAAACAAAGTATACTATTCATGGAAAAGAAAACAGATTGCAGAATGCAGTGTTACAGTCATAGCTAGAGTGTCGAGAAAGATCAACTCAGTGCAAGGTAGGTCCATTCAAAAATCTGATGGCAGCAGGGAAGAAGCTGTTCTTGAGTCATTTAGTACGTAATCTTAGATTTTTGTGTCTTCTTGCCGATTGAAGAAGATGGAAGAGTGCATGTCCGGGGTGCATGAGGTCTTTGATTATGCTGACTGCTTTTCCAAGGCACGGGAAGTGTAGACAGTGTCAATGGATGGGATGTTAGTTTGAGCAATGGACTGGGCTTCATTCACGACCTTTGTAGTTTATTGCAGATTTTGACAGAAGTCATACCAAGTTGTGATACAATCAGAAAAATGCTTTCTACGGTGCATCTGTAAAGGTTGGTGAGAGTTGTAGCAAACATGGCAAATTTCCTTCGTCGTCTGAGAATTTAATGTTGGTGGGCTTTTTTAACAATAGCATTGCATGTTGCAGGGGGAGGGGGGGGTGGAAGCAGGGAACACGTTGTTGGTGATCTGGATACCTAAAAATCTGAAGCTCTTGGCCATTTCTACTTTGTCCCCATTGGTGTAGACAGAGGCATGTCCTCTGCTATGCTTCCTAAAGTCAATGACTATCTCCTTCATTTTGTTGACATCAGGGAGAGATTATTGTTGTTGCTCCAATTCACCAGATTCTCTATCTCTTTCCTGTACTCCATCTCATCATTATTTGAGATTTGACCTAATGTGGTGATGTCATCAGCAAAATCAAGTTGGAGGGGAATTTGGCCGCATGATCGTTGGTGTGCAAGGAGTAGAGTAAGGGACTGAGGACACAGCTTTGTGGGGCATTGGTGTTGAGGATGACTATGGAGAAGGCATTATTGCTTATCCTTACTGACTGCGATCTGTGGATTAGGAAGTGCGGAATCCAGTCGCAGAGGGAGGAGCCGAGCATGCAGGCCACAAAGTTTAAAGATGAGTCTTGTAGGAATAATGGTGTTGAAGGCTGAGCTGTCCTCTATAAAAAGGAATCTGATAGAGGTATCTTTGTTATTTAGGTGTTCCAGTGTTGAGTGTAGGGCCAGGGAGATGATGTCTGCACTGGGCCTGTTGCAGCGGGAGGCAAACCGTAGTGAATCCAAACCATCTGGGAATATCAGCATGTGACAAAATTGTTCATTACATAACAGAATAAAACTTGATTGTTCATTGCATGGGTAACTATTTCTTCTGCTACATTTTCATCAACGTATTCTTCTGTTCAGTAAAATTATCAGTAAACATAGATTTTTAACCAAGTGAAAATTCAATATTTAGACATGTGACAATTTCTTCATTTATAGGCACATCCTATTCAAAAAATTCAATATCATTAACACTGACTTTCTATAAAATTCAACACAGCATGAGGTAAGCAAGGTAATTCAGTCAATTAAACCCATTTCTTCCACATTATATTTCCAAACTATCATATGGTGGAGGCCACACCACCTTGTTGTGTTCATCTCCTTTGGTCTGTTGAGTCTAAATACTCCATGCAGTGAACTTTTCAGCACAATTTGTGATGAGCTCTAACAGCAAGTCAGATTTGTTCTTTTAAGCTTGCTCCCAGAAATTATAAAGCTGACAGTTTCTGGGTTGTTTTGTGAGGAGCCTCCAAAGGTCCCATTTACTACGTCTGGTTATTCTGCTCATAGCCTGGTACACATCCATCCCATTTGAAACTGGTAATTGCAATCCAAAGCTTACAGTGTCGGACCCTTGTCTGCACATTGCAAGGGGACCCCACCTATTTCAGGCCTGCCTTGAAACTGCATTTGGCTTTAAGGCCAAAATAGACCTCAGATCTTTCCCCAACCTGGTTTTTAATTGTCAGTTATCTGTTTTTCCACGTGACAATTGGGTAAAGTGCGATTGAAAAAACACCATTGCCACGTCATGGAATGAAATAAAAAATATTAATATTCCTGCTCAGTTGGCTTTTTACTTCCATGTTGTTTCACCCCATCTTGACATTTGACCTTAAGTGTGCACTCCTCAGAGAGTTCCATGTGCTCCCAGTGTCAGTGCCCGGAATGCATACAATTCCTTCTGGTGGAGCTTTTAAGAGATTTTCACAACTAATTTAGCACCAGGCAATCTGAAGCATTCCATTTTTCGCATAAATGCATTTAATCTTTGCTTTAATTGGTTGTTGGCCTAGCATTTTAACAGACGTTCCAGTTCTAAAATTAATATTTCCAATGACTTATTCTGCATGATAACAAATTTTCATTCTAAACACAAACATACTCACAACGATAAAGGAAAATCTGTCATTTTTTCTAAGGAGGAAGCAGTTGAAATAAATACTGTCTTGTTCTGGCATTATATAAGGAATGTAAGAGAGGGGGAATCATTACTATGCAAATGTACGATGCTGAAAAGAAAGAGAGACTAAAAGGTCATCGGAACTGCAGTGCAATGACAGACAAGAAGAGCTGAGGCTGTTGGAAAAAATATGAAAACAGAATAAATGAAAACTCAGCAAAACTGGATTAAAGCGAAGGGAAAAGGGTAAAGCCACTTTTCATTTCTATCGATAGTAATTCTTGTTTGGTTTTTTATGTCAGAATTGTAAGTGCTATCATCCTTCTGAAACAGATTGACAAATGGGATTTTTCCCTTTGGAACAAAAAAAGCTTTTTTTCCTCCCAGTTGAAAAAGTAAGGATTGTTGAACAACAAATTTGCCTTCATTTCCTATGCCTACGTCTGTAGTAATATGCACTTTAAAAACAAATTTATATATAATTCTGATAATATTGATGATGTTAAGGCTGCAGTCATTGTTTAAAGCTAAAGCCATAATGTACAGTGCTAACTCATGTTCCTTTATACCTCAGGATTATATTCAACTGCTCAATGCAGTGAATGCAAAGAAAAGGTTATCCGCAGAAAGCATCAACCTCATTGCCCAATTGCAAGGATACTGAACAATTGATAAATCAATGGCCTGCAGGTTCAGAAAGGTGTAAAGATATGGGAATAGACAAGATGCTGTACAAATTCACTGTACCCTTGAGGGAGTTTAAACTGCAAAGAAATAGAGATGCAGTCAGCAAGGATGATATTTATGAACCCATGGCAACAACAGCCACCAAGGGTAAAAATCAGAAAAATACTGCGGAGGCTGGAATCTGAAACAAGAACAGAGATGCTGGAAAAACTCAGCAGGTCTGTCAGCATCTGTACGGAGAGAAAGCAGAGTTAACGATTCAAGCCCATATGACTCTTCATCAGAACTAAAGAGAGAGGGAGGAATGTGTTAGATATTAAACTATAGCTGTAAGAGATTGCAACAAGACATAGCAACTTCAGAACAAAAGATAAATGGCCTGGTACTGGAAGGGACAGGAGAAGAGGGTTTTGCATTGAGGCAATAACAATTTGACACATTTTACAAATCAATGCCAATACTTTCTAAATCTATCTAATAACCTCCACACTTGTCTATAAGAACTATGGAGATCTGGTGACTGAGCCAATGGGCATCACAAGTCAGTGTCTGGAACATGACATTTGACTCACTGATTCCCAACTCTTCCTGATGGCAGGTTAGATCCATTATTCCTGACAGCTGGCCAAATATTCTATTTGATGCATATCAGCGAGTCAGCATCTGGTGATAAGCACCAACTCTCAGCGGCTATCCTTTCCCCAGTTCTTTTCATGTTGAAAATGCAGCAAACAAATAACCTAGCTGAAATCATGGAGCTAGGCAGCCTGATAGGATGCCTCCTTGTGAAGACAAAATGTTTCACCTCAGAGGAAATCTAACTTTGACCCCCTTCTCCTACAGAAAATGCATTGCTTGTCAGCTGAACAACGCGGAATGATGTTGATATTAGTGGTCACGTGGGAGTTCACAACCCCTTCACCTCAAGTCCCAGTTGATGGAGAATGTGTCATGGAATGCTACTTCTTGAGTAAAGGGAAAGAAGCAAGGCAGCTCTGCAAAAAAAAATCCATTCTTTTACAGCAATGCTTGTGCATAATACTTTCTGGAAGATATCAACACCATGGCACAACTGGAAAGCTGATTTCTCATCTTCCTCTTAACTTATCCATACAATATTGTTCGAGCGTTTTAAGGCTCACTATATTTTAAATTATGCTTACAGTTACAATAAAAGACTCATTGGAGATGGCATTAATAATTTAGGATGCCAGTTACGCTGACTTAATTTTAATACTGAATAATAGGATGGTAAACTCAGTGAGAATACGAGAAAGAATTGATTATTTAGTTAAGCAAAATGTCCATGAACTATGATCTTTAACTATGTCATGTTGCATGGCAAACAGGACAAATTGCCGTAAGAAAAATGATTGCCACCAATTTTGCTTTGAGAAAATATAGATTTAAACACGCTATGTAGTTAATAGATTGCATTTAAATTGTTGATTGCTCTGCAAGAGAAATAGCCTAAGATTTGAGAGGTAGAATCAGATAACACGGTGCTCCAACCATTGTTCTCATCAGTTGCTGTGTTACAGCTGCAATGTGAGCTTACAGGTCAAGGCAGTGACCCAAAAAGTGCTGCTGCTTGTAGACTTGGGCGCTGCTTGCTGAACCAAATGATGCCTGAAGTGTACTGAGGGCTTCTTATACCCAACAGGCAGATGCAAACATTGACACAACTGATCAATCACAAGACACTACTGATCACTGAAGCCGCAGAGAACATTTCTGGCTCACTACATCAAGTAGTGAGCCAGTTATATCAGAACAGCTAAATTCTCACAAGGTTTGTTTAAAGGAAGGAGTACAATTGTCGACAATGCACATGCACATCGTCAGAGCACAGGACGCAAGGAAACAGCAGACGACATGTCAGCTTGCTAAACTGCTGCCATATTGGTGGTGTCAGTTCAATACAATCAGAAAAATGAGACAACTTGCCACAGTCCAAACATCAAAGCTTTTGCAAAAAGTTCGCACTTTTGAAACGTTGCAGAAAAATCTATTTGGTTTCAGCAGAGGCACAACTTTTCATTTTACTTTGAAACCAGCAATCAGAACAATGCTGACAAAACAGTTATATCATTCAAAGTTCTCTTCTCCGGCAGGGTTATTGCAAAGAAGCAAATTCCCAGGAATGGTTCGAAAATCTTAATCCGAGCTTGAAATTAGACAGTGAACTAGAAGAATCACATGTGAGAAGCTCATGATTGTCCTGTGACATACCAAGATTAATTTACAGTCTGGAAACCATCTCTGAGTGCAAATCACAAGCGTGGTGCTATTTGTCTCACCAATATTTTAACCCAACAATGAAATTGTGCATCGACCATTCTTATTGTTACCATTTTCCATTAGAATTTGAAGTTTTATTTCCAAAGAAGACTTTCAAATCACCACAAAAGCTGCAAATGTTAACAAATCTAAAATACAAGAAGTCTGGGGGAGTCAGCCAGTATCTGTATGGAGAAGTACAAGTCATGATATTTTAGGTGAATACTTTTCAGGATCAGGAATTTGATGCCTAATATTTTTAATGGATCATAGCAGTAATGTCATATTTTAGTGGATTATAGCAGTAATCTGATAACCTTGCAAATGTTATTCGAAAGAGGACTCAATATAATCACATATTCATTGAACCCTACAGAGCAGAAAGAGGCTCTTCAGCCCATAGAGTCCGCAGTGAACACAATCCCACCCAAGCCCTACCCCATGCCCCGCTAATCCCTCTAACCTACGCACCCCAGACATTAAGGGGCAATTTCTTAGCATGGCCAATCAACCTAACCCGCATATCTTTGGACAGTGGGAGGAAACCAGAGTACCCGGAGGAAACCCACGGAGACACAAGGAGAATGTGCAAACCCACACAGACAGTGAGCTGAGCCAAGCATCAAACTCAGGACCCTGGAGTTGTAAAACAGCAGTGGTAACCACTGTGCTACCGTGCAGTGAAATGGAAATATACGTGGAATGGAAAATATTTCAGGGTATTGTGGAAAAAAAACAATAAATATGTCAAATCTGATAGCATGCTCAAAGAGCCAAGCCAGACAAAATAGGCTAAATGACCTCCTGTTTCGTTAAGAATTTGGTTTGTGATTCTTCCATTCTTTAAAAATAGCACAGATTTGGGGGAAAAAGCATGAATTTATTCAAGGTTGTGTATCTCAGTTTCCCAGATAAACAAGGAATCACAGTACGCTTATAACATCTGATGTGAGTGGAGATTTATTTTTCACCAAATGAGGTTAACTGCAGGAGTTAAAAAACTTGAACTAAACCATTTAACTTTGGAGTTAAGATCCTGAAAGTACATAGTTTGCCGCTTGCTCCAAGCGCACGTGTTGCCACCTTCTGAATAAAGCATGGCAAAGTGATCAGAATATTACAGATACATTCCTCTTATTGTGTTTAAAGTTTATTTATTAGTGATCAGTAGGCTGACATCAACATTGCAATGAAGTTACTGCGCCCCAGTCGCCACATTTGTTTGTGTTCTGAGAGATTGGAAATTCATACTGACAACAAATTATAAAAGCTCAGGGAGTGTAAGGACTGTGAAGGGGGTGGGGTGGGGGGGGTGATGCAGAGATGAAAGGAAAAGGACATTCATCAATGCTAAGGAAGCAGATGAGATCCCAAAGCTGTGTGAAATGTGCAATATTATTGGTCCATTCTGCGCTACCTTGGGAAGAGTGGCAGTAAACAGCAAATATTCTCCAAAAGTCAAAAGTCGGAATGTTGAAAGTCACTTCAGCCAATGGGACAATCTCATTAGCACAGAGCATGTGTTTAACACACAATGCAAAAAGCATCCCTTGGCACCATTTTAAAACACATAATGCCTTAATGTGTTACCCAGCTGCTCCAGCTGAATCTTCATCTTGTAAACATGGTGGGAAAAAATGTGCTCAAAATTTGAAAGCAAATAAATAAAAGGAGATAGAAATCAGAAAAACACCCATCTGCACTATGTTGCCGAGCGCAACTGTTTATTAAACAAAGAATAAGGTGCCTGGTTCTAATTAGCTGGAGGGTGCGAAAGCATTCCTCTTGTTCTCAGCAAATACTGCACCCAAACGTCCCTTGCCTCAATACAAACCTACAGCTGGATTCCTTTACATTTGAAAGGCACCTTCCTCTGAGCTTCAAGACATGCCAGATAATGTATTTCATTTCAAGCTCTTTCTGCAGCTGTTTAAATGGTGGGGGGACGGGGTGGGGGACAGGGGTCATCGTGTCATCACTGACCACCAGTCTATCCTAAACCGCACATTAAAGCATTTACACAAGATGTGATACATCTGTTTCCACATGAAAACTGGAACCCCCTTCCCAAGACCCCCTCTCTCTTCCATTCAGATATTCCCATTAACCTATTTTTTGATCAAGCTTTCAGTCACTTGTCCTCAAATCTCCTTTTGTTGCTTGGTGCATAACATGTGGCTAACTCTAATGTCCTCTGAACAAGTGATTAGCTAAAAAAATACTGCCTTGCCAGAGCTGCCAAGCACCCCTCCACTCTGGATCCAAGGAACAAAACCAGTAGGAATCAAAGCAGGAGCTAATTAATTGAGTAAACTTCCTGTTTTTTTTAAATACAAATAACTAAGCATAATGCATGTTGTTTTGCACAGCATATGCACAGAGAAATCTAAAGTGTAATGTTTATGCACAGTCTGCTGCCAATTTACTGGAATGACCCTCTTTTCATCCTGTGTTGTGTGGATTGAAACTAATTGTTTAGTTAAAAGGTTTTTTTTGAAGTATTAACTATCTGCTGTACTCTGGGAATTTGTATGTCAAAAGAAAAATTGGCATCTAGTAAAATAGACCAAAAGACAAAGTATAGGAATGGATGCATTGATCATGCCCTTTATACATGTCTAAAATGCCCTTTATTCATGTCAAAAACGACTGGCATTATTTGCGCCTTTAATCCAAAGCCCTTCACAGGTTACCAAAGAAAATTGAATGAAAATCATCCATGGGCTTGACTGGTCATTTTCTCATGCTAGCCCACAAATGACAAGATTTAATGAATTCATGTGTCACAATTTGCCACACGAAGATCTGAACTTATGATACCTACAGTGCTGAGTGCAATACCATAATCATCCATACTATCCATTTCAGAACTGAGGTGCAGCCTGCCTCACATCCGACTTTTAGTAGAAAGTTTTCATATATAACAAAAGAAAGCTTCAGTAACTAGAGCAGAGATCTTTCAAACACTAGTGAAGTTGTTCATAAAAATTGCAAAGGATACGTGTCCACCAGGAACTGCGGGAAATCACGGTCTCCCAAACTAAAAAGAACCAATTTGATTATATTTCCTTAAGTGGATTTTACTTGCATGTGACCTTCAGCAGGTTCAATATGACAACATTGTCATTCTTTCTTTGGTTTGCGCTTTATCCCTATCCAAGCTGCAGCCTTTGCTTTATCCTGGTCTGTTATGAATATTGCCTTAGTCACATACCTGACGAAGAAGCAAAGTCCAGTATCTGCAGAGAAAATGGTGGCGTGTGAATAATTGACAACATTATTGTGAAAATCGGCCACGGATACCAGGGATTTAAGATACGAATTTGCAAAATTTAGCAGCCAATGACAACAACTTGCCATTCACCTCCTGTTATTTTTAAAGAACTTTCAGGATTTGCATATTCGTTGTTCAATAAGCTCGCCACAGGAAGTTCATGGTAAATACGAAGAAAGTGCCCTTTAGCAATGTGATCATTGTCAATCGCTATCAATCAACTCCTGGGCCCAGAAAAGAAATAATTTAAACTTTATTCTCATATTCCTTCAAGTGGTGAAATGTTGTTAGAGAATTGGAAATACCAAGTTTTTTTCCCTTACTTTAAACGTCTGTCTCTTTCGTCCCCTCTCTTAATCCAATCTTCTTTTTTCTCTTTCTTTATTTCTTTTTCTAATAATTACCTCTGGTTCATCTTCCTCTCAGACCTTCCTCGGTTTATTTTGCAACAGGACAGAATCTAACATTGTATACTTTGGTAAGATACATTCTTATGGCTGGTAAAGACCATGAAGATGACTGACCTTAGGTCTGATTGTTACTGTTGATGACTCACCAGAACCAAAGAAGCCATGTCAGTGTCAGAATTGTCACACTTCGTGATTTCTGTGGAACTACTAAAGGATGATCTGGGACTGCCCATTCCAACCTAAAAGAGAAAGCCCTTTGTAGAATAGAATCATAGGAGTCTACAGTTCAGAAAGAAGCCATTTGGCCCATCGAGTCTGCACTGACCACAATCCCACCCAAGCCCTATCCCCATAACCCCATGCATTTACCCTAGATAGTTCTTCTAACACTAAGTTGCAGTTTAGCTTGGCCAATCCATCTAACTCACACATCTTTGGACTGTGGGAGGAAGCCAGAGCACCTGGAGGAAACACAAGCAGATAAGAGGAAAATGTGCAAACTCTACACAGACAGTGACCTGAGTCCAGGAATCGAACCCAGGTCCCTGATGTTGTGAGCTAGCAGGGCTAACCACCCTATGATAATGAATATGATAATCTAGCCTTGCTAGTGAACACTTGGATTTGATTTATTGTTGTCACATGTTTTAACATATAGTGAAAAACATGCAGACAAAACAAACCATTTATAGAGAAGGGAACAAGAGAATGTAGCACAGAGTGTTACAGTCATAGCTAGGGTGTAAAAAAAATCTACTTAATGCAAGGTAAGAAAGCTTACTAAGACAACAACCACGCAAACATTTCATAACAGTCTTAATGACCAAGCTGAATTTCTGACACTGGATAAATATCCTTTGTTCAAGACCTTGTGGGGAGGGAAGGTCACACGACCTCAGACTCTGGCTTGTTGAACATGTTAATATTGTCTTCCTGAGCTACAAGCAGTCTGCTAAATTGGCAGGCCCCACAGGAGCAGCTCTGGGCAGGCTGAACAACTGGCTCCATCTACTTTAGCTCTGCTGAAAGTTCCATATTATCATCCATAAACTCATTTATCTCAGCATGCCTATTTCATCTTGTGATGTCAACATCCCTGGAAAAACAAATTTTACACTGCCTGATTTTAGTCCACTGACCTCTGTAAAACAATTTTTCATGTGACAGAGTTCCTGGGCTTAGGAACTCACGTAAACCAGTATTTACTTTCTTTGTGGTTTAATATTATAAACATTTTTTTCTTTAATCCTCTTTTTATTGTGGATGGATGGTTTGTTCTCCAGTTGGTTCTTCAATGTATTGACCCAGAAAACTCTCTCTTTTATACTCCAGGAATTCTCCAGATTGGCTGAGTCTATATGCAGATTACAGTCACTCTCAATTACAGATATTCCTTTCTTGCACACATCTCCAATTTCTTGTTTAATGTCAATCCTAACATCAACTTTAAAAGCGGTGAGCAGAGCCCAGATGCAGAAATCCCACCTCCATTTCCGATGGATCTAATTTTGCTAGCAGAGGAAAATATATGGGAACCCAAACTCAGCAGCATCTTTCAAACATAATACTGAGTTCAAACAGGTCCCACTTCATCTGGTCTAAGAATTTTAACTGGAAGCATAGGAGTTATGAATTGTTGGAATGGACATAAATATTCTCGAATGCTGGATAAGGTCTATTTAGATGTCATATTCTGATGATTTTGTTAAAAGCTCCTACTCTTCAAACATGAAAAGAGCAGGCTGAATCTGTCAGTGTTAAAAGAAAAATCATTAGCTAGACCATTTTGATTAACAGGCCATCTGGAATACATTAAGAAAGCATTACCAGAGGTCCATACAGTTTTAATCATCTTTGTTAAACAATCCCAATAGATGTTATTATGTTATTGTAAATGTTTGGCTGAGCCTCAAATGCTCCAATTATTCCAGCAAGTAGTTTGCAGTTTGATTAACAGTTTAAAGAGGGTATCAGAGAATTAGTCACCTTTAATATGGGAATTCAATAGAAATTAGTTTTTTGTAATCATAGATTAACCACTTCAGAAGATTTAAAAGTTTTGACTGAGTTTCATAAACGGGAACAGTTTTCATTATCAATTGTGTATGAGTGAGAGCTGTATCAGATTGTTAGAAATGTATTTTTGTTTTCATGTCCTTGTGATTTCTAAGGTCTACCCATACTGTGTGATTGACTATGGAGCTAGCGAGGTAATATGAGGGATGCATGGAGAGAGCACGGGTGATATGGTTTGGCACAGGGAATATGGGAGGTTATTGGGGATTAGTAGGAGTGAGGCGTCCTCAGTTAAAGTGCCTAATTGGTTCTTTAAGAATTGGGACAAAGACTCAGAATCAAGGAGAGCCTTCTAACTAACCTGCTTTGGTGCTCACTCACTCCTTTGGCAGTCTAGAATCTGCTTCCAGGGTCAACAGGCTCGACTCTATCCTATTCCAGTCTCCCAGAGTGAAAATTGGTTTTAATCAAGTCCTTTTAAAGTGAGACAGGTCTGCCAAGTCAGGAAATTTTCCAACTCAAGTTTTCTATCTTGGTAGTAAAAGTCTGACCCAGGGTGCCTCAGCACCATCTGCGACACATTCGCCGGACTACAGATATTGGACTAATCAGACCCACAGAAAGCCTGGAATAAGGAGGCAAAACATCTCTCTGCTCAATAATTTATGTATTAAATATCATTTAGTGCAGGTAAGTGAAGCACATTTTAAAAGGTTACATTTACATTTTTATTCAGCATTTAATACCGCAAATGCATTTTTGAAATGTTAAGAAGGATCATTTGTTTTCCAAAGGGTTTTCCATTCTATTCTCTTTAACAGTGCCGTCGCTTAACAAGTTTCTAAAATAAGGGTGGTACAGCCCTACTTTACATTTAAAAATCTGTCCATTATCATTACTCATTTTAAATTATAATTGTGCCATTTTATGGTCCCACAAACACCTATTATCATCAATTAAAATGTAAATAAATACAGACTGAGAGTCTAAAATAGGCTCCTAAAGCTCTTTGAACACTTTACTCAATTCAGATGTTCAGGCCTAAAAGCTGAGGTTTGAAATCCCTGGTGAATGTCTTACTTTGGAACAGTAACTTTAAAAAATTGCATGAAACAACATGTGGTTAGTAAATGATTGAGCTCAGCACCAGTCCTGCTGAATAGAATAGTTTCTGAAATATTAGGACTGGCCCAGGGGAATAGATACAAACAGGCTCATACGCTTAAAATCAACAAAACAGCTCATGGTTTTTTCCAACAGAGAAATTACATTGTGACAGCATCTGTGAAAACCATTCACAATCAACAGCTCTTTTAAAGTGACGGCTATATGAAATCTAGAAGGAACTGTCAATGCAAATTTTTGTGGAAAAGTCATAGCAGTCAGTGAGTTAAGGGAAGGATACAAGTTTGCCTCTCAGCCTCAAGAATTTTAACAAACTACATGCAAGAACAGAGCCTCGCAACATAATGCATGATATGCTAATACACCACTCTAAATAGCGGCAGGAGTCGTGTTCCCTTAATAATTTTTCAAAAATCGTTTCATGAAGTTCCTTGCACAGTTGAGTGTGTAAGATGCATGTTGATGGAGGATGAAGTTTCTCTTCCCACATATCTTGTTGCACAAGGCAGACTTTCATTTGTCTCCTTGGCCAGTTTTTCCCGGAACAGTTCACTGGCTTAAAGTTTGAGGGATGCGACGCCACATCAAGTGTGGGTGACCAGGAGTCTTCCCTGCTCTTACCGCCCGCTGTCAACATGGTGGAAGGATTTTGCAGGTTAATATTCAACCTGTTGGCCACGTCACTAACACAATTTCTACAGCCAGCAAGTCATGGGGTAGGAATCGAACCTGGAGCTTTGGCTCAGGGGCAGGGATATTACCCACTGTGCTGCAAGAGCTCTAAATTGATTAAGGTACTAACCCATAAACATTTAAATAATGTTGATTCAATAGATGTTTGGTTTATTGATTAAAGCAACAGCAGTGATAAAATTGCCCTCAGAGCCTCTAAACTATAGAGAGGCAAACAAAAAGGTCTTTGCCCTTCCGTTAAATACAACTGTTGCTGGAACATGTACATGAGTCAGATTCAACTATGATGCCCTCCATGGTTGATGGGCTTAGAAACATACACCATTTAATTCCACAGAAAACAAATAACCACTTAGACTAGAGAGTACCTTGCATCCTTGAGATAAATAACAATACTTCTAAGAGAGGAAATTGAGGGAGAACTGAAGTGATTTCACACTTCATTTATTACCCTTAGCAAGCTTTTGCTGCTGTTTCACTTTTGAACAATGCATTTTAGCACACTTATTAATTAAAAAAGACAAAATCACTCAAACACAATTTTCAATGCTGAAGCATTCACAGTGATGGGCTGATAAAAGGTCACTGTTTGAGTTATATTGTGTATCTGTGTGTAGGCCACAAAGAAAAACATACTTATGATATCAAGATCGGTCCTTGGCCTCAAAACATGATTGATTAAAGTCTTGAAACATAGGAGTTCTTGGAATATTTTTAAATAATTCAAAGGCATTCAGAATCAGTTCTTGCCAGTGAGACAAGGTCTAGTCAAGCTGTCCAAATACACCTGTAACTCCTATTCTCAACCACTTTAGTCAACAGTGGCTAAATACTGGTAGATTGCATGCTTAACTATTACAGATGTTACTCTGAGCAGTAATCGTTGGACACTTCTTTTTCTTGTATTTTTCAACATTTTTAGAATTGGGGAACAATGATTTCTCAGAATATTTTTCAAAACAAATGCACTGAGCTGGATCAACCTCCACAATGTAAAAGGACACAAATGATCCTTCATTAGCTGTACCCTGCAGGAAAGAGTCTTGAGATGCTGCCCTCGGAATTGGGCGAATGTCTCTGTATATTATGAAGAAATGTCAGATGTTGACATGGTTTATCTCCTGCTTTTAATACCATGTTAAATATGTCATCATAGCACAGTATGTCACTGGAAGTCATTGTAGGGTGACCTACAGGAACTGTCACTGGTGCTGCAGGAGATACTTTCACATAGCAAGGATCTGACATTCCCAAGTAACGCACAGGAAGAGTGACATTTGATGATGAACATTTTAGTACAACTCAGCTTTTGATAACTGTAAAGACCTGATATTATTCAAATAACATATAGTATATAACTTTGTTAAAGAAAGACAATATTACTGTAAGGATAACCTTAGACATAAATCACTTGCTATAAATTACTGTAGCTTTACAGTGATTATTATTAGACCACTTCAATGCCTGATTTTTCCCAAAGCAGTCCAGCACTCCCATTATTTGCAATTCCTATCAGCCCACCGTGCCGACTATTTACCTGACTCTAAATTCCACCGGAATATGCTCATGTAATGAAGATCACATTTACATCGAAGAGTCTGGGACATCAGCAGCCCCCTGGGGCGATTCATTAATACATGCTCTATGGGGTTTTTTTTCAACAGTTAATCCAAAGCCAAATTTGAACATTTGGCATGTAGAAACAGAAATTGCTTTGGCTGCTTGGACTAGTAAGGGTATTTTTTTTTTAAATGTTAGGAAGAGTTTTGAAGAAAATTATTCTCCAAAATTCACTCTGTGTTTGCATAGGAACATGCCCCAAATAAAATTTCTTTTCAGGAAATAATAAGACTCTAAGGACATTTACATGTATGGATTAAATGTCAAGAGTAAAATGCAGCATCTTAATTCATGGTGAGACATCACAACAGAACGGATGAAATCATGCCCTCACTGTTCTTGTTTGCTAAGTATTAACATTTGAGCAAGAGAAATTAATGATTCGGAAAATATCATATCGGCTTTCCGGAAGTGAGAATTAAATGCAAACAATGAATCCTTGTTGTATGGCGAAAACAATTAAAAACAGATACAATTGGCTAACCATTTTAATCCTCAGAAAACTGCACTGATGTTACAGCATCAAACCAGATATTTGCTCTTTATCCCACAATGGGAGTAAAATTCAATTTGTGCAGGGGCATATACTTAGAAGTACCAGACATTTTGTCCATTACTTACCCAATTCGATCTTTCTTTTTACTCAAGTACCATTGCCTTAGAAAAGCAGCCAGCATAATCAAGGACCCCATGCACTTCAGACATACTGTCTTCCATCTTCTTCCTTCAGGAAAAAGATACAAAATTCTGAGATCACATACCAGCTGATTCAAAAACAGCTTTTTCCCTGCTGCTATCAGGCTTTTAAATGGACCTCCTAAAGGTGATCTTTCTGTATATCTTAGCTATGACTGCAATACTATAGTCTGTACCCTCTCCTTTCCTTCTCCCCTATGTATTCTTTGAACAGTATGCTTTGTCTGTATAGCACACAAAAAACAATGCTTTTCACTGTATCCCAACACGTGACAATAATAAATCAAACTGAGTTGATAGTTCTAGTTTCACAACTCTTGCTACAGTGTATTTGAAAGTCAATCTACCAATGTAAGCCTTCATTTTTGTACCCCGAAATCTTATTTCCTCAAATCCATGTGATCGAATATGAATGGTCATTTGGTTTGAATTTTGTTACCAGGTCATTTTAAATGGACTGTAGAACGTTCACACAAATATATCCTGATTGCAGTGGAAATCTGAAGCCAATATGGAATTATATTGATCTTTAACATGTAGCAGTTAAACCCATTTGCACTTCATTATCACTGCAACTTTCCAGTAATAAGCACAAGCATCGGTACAGAATGTTCTACTTTGTCAAAAGCCATTACCTTATTGAAGTGCCAGCGTACTTCACAAAGATTATGCCTTCTCTTCCAAAGTGCCATATGTTTGCATGTTATTAAACTAGAATTTTCTTTCAGCATTTAAGGTGCATTTACTTGTTGGTAAATACTTGCACTTGACATTACAAAGACATGCCAGGTGTTGTATTGTTTCAGATTTCTTCCAAAGAAATTAAAGATGTTCTTTATTTATAGGGAATGCACAATTATCCAAAGCCAAGCAATTTATCAACCAAATAGTTCTATGTCTTAGGCACTAATTATTGCATCCTTGCATTTACCATTCAAAGCAACTACACTTATCATATTTAAATAACACCTAGATGTTTCTTTGTAAGGAAGCAATGGAGGAGGTCTGGCCAGATTTATCATGGGAATGTCTGATATTGATTGGGTTTATAACAAACTGAATATTTATTGCCACTCATTTCTCACCAAAATTTCAATCCCTGCCTGACTGTTAGGCTACACACATCAGTAAGTTTATTTATTAGTGTCATAAGTAAGTTAATATTATCACTGCAATGAAATAACAATCTGCTAGTTGCTGCGTTCTGGTATCCGTTTGGGTACATTGAGAGAGAATTCATAATGGTCAATGTACTTAATCAGCATGTCTTTCAGAATGTGGGAGGAAACTGGAGCACCCAGAGGTGCAGACACAGGGTGAATATGCAGGCTCCACATAGACAGTGACACAAGCCGGGAACCAAACCTAGATCCCTGTGAGGTAGCAATATTAATCACTGTGCCATCGTGGCATGCCAATAAAGGGGAAAACAAAATTTGCTGGACTCAACACGTTTTCCTCAAAGAAATCTCTGGGCAATGTTTTGCCAGCTAAATAGTATTTCTGGGAATACCAAAAGGAAAGTGCAGAACAAGAAGGCAGGAGGATCGTGGAGACTGAAGCATGACCGAGGCATTATTACATCTGAAGCCAAAGTAAACTGGAGTGAGAAAGTCGATTCTAAATAGTGAATGAACATAAAAGAAAGGTTGTTTTCATTGAAAATCTCCCCAAAGTACTTTGAATTATTCAAAATATTATAATCCATAATATTAAACAAAAGCTTCCACTTTCTGCAGACTGGAAATCTGTCTTCAGGATATATACCAGATCTTGAAAGAAAGATGGGTTTAGACTCCTAGTTGGGTTGTCTGGTGATAGAAGTGGCTCACCACTTCCAGTCCCACAAAGTCAATGGTCATATGGCATATTTGCATGCCACACTGCTGTGGGGCAGGGGTGATAGGGTCACCTTCAGCAGGACTGGAAAATCCAGCCAGCAGGATAGGCTGGAAATCCCAGCCTCTGGGAAGTCTTCATCTACCTATTTGACTGTCCATAAAAGATTGTATCACATTTTCAAAGTGTGTGTGTGGGTTTCCTTGCACCTCCACTTGTACTTCAACCAATACCGACATAACTACTCTTCATCTCATGGCTGTAAGTTTGAACTTATTGTTCACAAATTGGTTGACACACTTGCTGCCAAAATAACTAAATATTAATCAGAAATAATTCATTAATTGTGCAGTTCTTTTGGCTGCCCGGACATATAAAAGATGCTGCATAAATCCGAGTTATAAAATATAAAGCACAAAGATTACCTTGTCCGAGAAGACAAATGGTCAGCCTGCTTACTGGAAATAATGAACTTAGTTATATGTTTCAATTAAAAATAGGCTTCTTTCTCTTGCAAACCCTGAAATGGTCACTCCTCCAATAAACTGGAAAGCTCCATTGCCAAGTAGGCACCTGCTTCCACACTCTGCTAGGTTTCTTGTCTCCTACAAAGACAAATAATTTCCTTATACTCCTTTAGGAGTTTGGCTGATACTCTAGATGTAGCTCTGATCTACAAAAAAAGAAACCAAACAAGATATGCCAGAGATGTATGAGCAAATGTTTTACTGATACATTTTTTAAAAATCCAGTAAAAGGCTTGAGGCAATGGAGGTCTAAAGGAACAGAAAAGTATGCATGATTGGAAAAGAGAACTGTGATTTCTCTCACCAGTCCCAGAGTCTAAGAAGTATCATGTTCTTTTACATGTAATACCTTATTTCTCAGGAGGTTTGCAGCTTTGGATGCTGAGTTTCACTCTAGTCCCCCAAGAGCTGTCCGCACAATGTTTCTTCACTTTCTGTGGACAAGGATAGTTTCAAGGTTGCTTCTTGGATAGTGTTTACTGACATATATGATGATGTTTCCACTTTCACTCAAGGGAACTTTGACTTTCAAGAAAACTCTTGACTCTGTCCATTTGATCTTTCCTCTCCAACAGTGAAAATTCTGACAGTGTCAGACCTTGCAGACACAAAATTAGTCATATGGTGTCGTACGTGCATACCACAAAGTGCCTGATATGACAGAGGACTGGTGGCTGGGAAGGATTGACACGAGACACTTGTGCTCTGATAACTTCAGTCTCCACAGGACAGAGCTTCCCTGCAGTCGGAGTTATTTCATTTACATTGTTTGTTTTGCTGACACTTCTCTACTGGGAATGTAAACTTATCAAAAACTCTATTGCTTTCTTCACTTTTTTCCTCTGTTCTGCTCATCATTAACAATATCATTTTCCTCTTTGTTGGTGACTGTGTATTTGGTAAAACTGATTTTCCAAGTGCCTGATTTCACAGAAAGTCTCTCCAGATGGATTCCAGAAGAAGGTTCATTCTTTTATTACTGGTTCCACTTATGGTAACAAATTACTCTTTGATAATAAACAATCCTCTGACTGTTGCACTTGTCATATGATGGAACACAATTTCTCTTCCCCGAGCTGCTTAACATTTGCTCAGAAGCTCTTCCTTAGCCGCACAGTTTCTCACTTGCAGATGCTTCATTCTTCAGCTTTATCTAAACCTTCCTCTCAAACATAGCTTTATCAAAATTGTATTCTTCCTTTCATGCAGCTGAGATGTAAAACTCAAGGAATGTTTGATAGACTCCTAACTCCAATTCCTTTTATACTTAAGAACATAAGAAATAGGAGCAGGAGTAGGCCATCTAGCCCTTCGAGCCAGCCCCGCCATTCAATAATGTCATGGCTGATCTGAAGTGGATCATTTCCACTTTCCCGCTTTCTCCCTATAACCTTTAATTCCCTTGTCTATCAGAAACCTATCTACCCATGATTTAAATATATTCAGCAAGGTAGGCTCCACCACTTCAATGGGCAGAGAATTCCAGAGACTCACCACCCTTTGGGTGAAGAAGTTCCTCCTCAACTCCGATCTAAACTGCCCTCCCCCCTTATTTTGAGGCTGTGCCCTCTAGTTCTGCTATCCTTTCTAAGCGGGAAGAATCTCTCTAACTCTACCCTATCTATCCCCTTCATTATCTTATACATCTCTGAAAGATCCCCCCCTCAGCCTTCTAAACTCCAACGAGTACAGACCCAGTCTATTGAATATCTCCTCATAGGCTAACCCCCTCATCTCCGGTATCAACCTAGTGAACGTTCTCTACACTCCCTCCAAGGCCAATATATCCTTCTGCAAATGCAGCGACCAAAACTGCACACAGTACTCCAGCTGCAGCCTCACCAGCACTCTATACAGTTGCAGCAAGACCTCCCTGCTTTTATATTCTATCCCCCTTGCTATAAAGGCCAAGTGACAGTGTTTGTCTTCATCTTGTTTATCCTCTATTTCATCTCATTTCTTACTGAGTTTTTACCATATGGTAAAGACGCTGATATTCTGACCCTGCACAGTCTATCCGTACCAAAACGTATTAGCCACAATGCTCATATTGTCAACTGACGAGGTTCAGCTCCTCTTTTCATTCCTCTGTCTGCATGCCTCATTCCCGACTTCTCTGCGCCTGCTTCCAAATTTGACTCCCTCTGCTGTCCAGAGCATTCGTGAACTCTTCCCTTTAGTCTTTTCCTATACTTGGTCTTTTAAAAAGAACTGCCCGATGTTTGGCTGCCTCAGTTCTGTGCTCATATTATTATTCTTTCTGAACTTGCAGCTCTCTTCTTTACTGTTGCCAGTACAGCTGCCAAAAGGGATGCTGTTGTTGGGCAAGGAACACAGCTCCACTTAGTTGAGGTCAATCATCTGAATTTCCAACTCCAATTTCCTTTTAAATTGGAACTTTGCAACTGAATACCAATCCATCACTTCCTAGATGGTTACATTCCTTCTCAAGTTTCCCTCCAATGTTTTCAGCCTCACATTTCCCTGCCTGAAATAAAACATTTATCGTTCCAAAGATCAAAAAAGTCAATGGCCAATTTGGCCAAATGTTTTTTTGGGAAGCATTCGCTTCACGACAGATTCCCCAGTGAAACAACTCATGTGTGGACAAAGTTCTTGCCAGTAAATCAAACGATGAGTCTTTTCAAAAGACTATGGCCATGATTTTGTACCTGCGTTCGCCCCAGACATAAACAACAATATGGAAGCAACGTATCACAAAAGTCTGGAAAAAAGATAATCTCGCTGGCGAGCCCTTGGTTTCTGACTTTTCCCACTCCTCACTAGTGACAAGAACAAGGTTCCTACCCAAAAAAGTCACAAACCTCATCTCAATAAGTTAACATCTCATTAAAAGGACCTCCTTCTTACATCGTTCCTCTACATTAGGAATTCCATTCCCCCCAACACCCTTGTAGGTGTGACATCATGTTAGCAAATTTTTTTTTAATTCATCTGAGGGACAGGGGCATCACTGGCTGGCCAGCATTTATTGCCTATCTCTAATTGCCCTTAAGGTCATGGTGAGCCACCTTTTTGAATAGCTCCCAGTCCTTGAGCCGTGCGTTGACCCCTAATGCCATTATGGAGGGAATTCCAGGATTTTGACCCAACGATTATGAAGGAACAGTGATCAAGTCAGGCTGGTGAGTGACCTGGAGAGAAATATACAGGTGGTGGCATTTTCATGTATCTGCTGCTCTTGTCCTTCAAGATGGAAATGGTGGTGGATTTGGAAGGTGCTGTTGAAGGACTCTTGGTGAATTGCTGCAGTGCATCTTGTAGATAGCACGCACTGCTGCTACTAAGCGACGATGGTGGACAGAGTAGATGTTTGTGAATGTGGTGCCAATCAAGCGGAATGCTTTGTCCTGGATGGTGTCAAGCTTCTTGAGTGTTATTGGAGCTGGGGAGTAATCCATCACATTCCTGATTTGTGTCTTGTAGATGGTGGATAGGCTTTGGGGAGTCAGAAGGCGAGTTACTTGTGGCAGTTTTCCTAGCCTATTTGAGATAGATTTTGTGAAACATGAACCAGGTGGAGGGAATGTGTTGGGATGCTCAGATAGGTATGGATTTCCCATTTCAAAATGAAACAGAGTGCAGGGATGACTAAATTGCAGCTTTGTATTTAGCGTATCTGATAAACACACGATCCAGTGTGATGCAAAGTTACACAAATTTATGGTTGTGGCAAGTTGAAATTAATCAACTGCAGAAGGAGACAGATAAACTTGCTGCTCTTGGCCTTTGACATTCATTTGATTAATATGAAGACTGTCTCAAAGTGTTAGGGGTAGAGCTTCAATAACTGGGGAATTGCACATCTGATCCCTTCTCTTATTTGTAACGTAGTTTAGTAAGGATCGCTGTAATGGTGGGTGGACATCTGTCTGATCAGCCTCTTCTGTTAATTTAAGCTGTGTCTTCACACAAAAAGCTAATCCCCAAAATCCAAAAAAAAGGCTAAATCTCACTGTTAGTTTTTGTATCATTGACTATTGGTGATTACCACTCTAATTTGTAGTGATTAAGCCTTTGCTGTGAATGTTACCACTCTATTCACCACACACTTCCCAAATCTTCGACATATTTTTTCTCCTTCCAGCAACAACTAAGTGGAATGAAATAAAGTACCCCATATAGATAACAAATACAGTAATTGGAAGCCTCTGTAAACCTCAGTGAGATACTGTCTCATAATTGCACCCACCCAGATTTCCATGATTATCTATTTTTGTTGAACATGTCACATTTCAGTGCTTGGCTCTGACTCACTCCAAAGCAACCCCTCAAGTGCCAAAATGCTTTCTTCCTAAATTGTTACTGCCTAATCCCATCAAAGCCAGATTAAAGGTGACACTAAGAAGGGCAGGCCCGGTGTTATAAAAGCACCAGTTTATGTGCTTAAATCACCACAGCAGTGACTATCATTGTCTAGTTAAATATTCAAGCTGGTGCTGCGATGAAAAGTCATTTCTGTCATCAGCTGTCCATGAAAGAAACTGCATGCCTTAAATTAACTGTCCCCCTGTGTTGTAGGTACAATCTATTCAATACAGTACGGCACAATATTTGCATGCAGTAAGGCAGCATAAGCTACAAGAGTGATGATGACAACAAAAGTCATATGTTTGGGCACAATGAACTCTCGTTAGACAATACCAAACATGTGAACCTAATCATTAACAAAGAATTTATCAGCAGTAATGAATCAAAAGGCCGGCATATTTCAATGATTCTACTGGGTTATATGTAATCTGCCTTACCGTGTGCCAAAATTATCAATGTAGTAATGCTCAGTATATCATCTTCCAAATGATTGCAAGCTAATTGATTATAGACTGTTAGAGAATAGATTTTTACAGTGGAAATTTCATTGCAATATTTCTAATAAAAAGTAGATACAACATTTGATACTACTAAAATCTAGTGGGAAGTATGTGCACAGCCAGTTACCATGAAAAAAAAACATATCATGCACTTCTACAGTGTTTGCAAAGCAAAAACCTTCAAATGAATTAGTGATGAAATACTATATCTTCTGAATATCATTTGGAATAAATGAGCATCAGAAGGAAAAAAAAATGTATTTAATAATCAATTCATTTTCAGATTAAGGTAGGCTCAGTTCCAACTATACTAATTTCAGAAAAGATTGCAAATAGATGAGGGTTTTATATATATGTAAATAATATGTGTGTGTATGTGTGTGAAATCTATGTATAAATATGTATTTGTATATTTTTTGTATCAAAGCTATCTTCAAAATGCTTTTCTGTGCATTCATTCAATAATCTGATAAAAGCATCTCCTACCATTGGTTTAAATTCACCCAAGTGTATTACGCTATGATTGTTCTATGGCAAACCCAATTCATGGTCTATTAATATTCATGTTAAATAGTTAAGCTAGAGGAACAATTTGGACAAGGCTAATTGCATTTTGAATGCACTTTAAGATTGGTGGATACAAGTGGACTCGTGCTCAGGCTTATCTGCAAACAGTTGCGGAGAAATTGTCATTTTTGAGACATTGGCAAAGGTCCCTTCACTCACCCCATGGATAAGAGTTTAATTCCCTCAAAACCTATCCACGTGTACAGCATTATCAGAACCCATACATCTGGCTTTTGTTCTAGCTCTTGTGAAAGAGGGCCACTGAATAGCTTCCCTTGAAGAAATATTGGCCAGGATACAAGCCTGCTCATACAGAATTGTACACAGGTTCTTCCACTCTGTGCTTGAACTCTCAGCTTTTAGCGGTTAAAGGTGAATGTAAATCCCACTAAGCCAACAAATTTTCTTACCTCATTTTCACGCCTCCTTTCTGCAAGGTATGTTTATCACATCTTGCTCTCTTTAGTACACATTATGCTGAATAAAAATATATACAACATACATTTGCATCATCAAAACTTGTAAGATAATGTTAGATAAAGAATTGCCAGCTGTTTTTCTCCTTTGGATCATATGTGCTATATTAATTGCTGACACTGCCTTGACAGAGCAAACAACAGCATATTTCTGTCTGATTAAACTTGTTCAAGTGAATTAAGAGACCTTTGTGCCTCTCAAAACGAGATTACCAATTCTATCACAAGTCTGGGGGAAAATGAGTATCTGTGTATTTTCTGAAACTGATAGGCCAAATTTAAAAATATTCACAGGGTATTTACTCATTTGCAACATGCTACTTATTTTTAACCTTGGTTTTATTATTTGTTGGTGCAAAAATCACTTCTGACAGTTTTACAAGCAAAGCACGAATTTGAATAGTTGAGGGAGACATTTTGAAATGTGGTCCCACGAAATAAAATGCAACATGTTGGCATGCTAGGAAGATCAGCAATTGCATCCAAATAAGGAGAGACAGCCTGGTATCATAGGTGTACAGGATTAAAAATGTCAAGACTGAATCACAAAGTTTAACCAAAAAGTGAGATAAACAGTTTACATAATGTTATATTTGGACTGCAACCTTTTAAAAATTGAAGGTGCCAGGGTGTTTTAAGAGGGTACATTGCACAAAATGCTTCAGCTCTAACATACAATTTTTGCTGGAACTTCAAAGACACTTGATTGATGGCCACTTTAGTTGCAATTTTAGCACATCTTAGGAACAATGCTTTTAATATTTTGTTACCAAAGATAGCAAATTTTGATACAAAGAAAGCAATATTGGAATCATATAGGGCAACTCCAACTTCATTTCCGAAAAGATTTTAAAGAAGAATCAATACTATCTTAGATTATAGAAGAGTGATTTTTCTGTAGGACTGCTGCGATAGATTCATTTTAAAAATCACTCAGTACTTCAGGCAAAGTTCCTTGCTAGTCTCCCTATTTAGTGTTTTAGACAGCCTGGGCTGCAAACTAGAATCATCGAATCCTACGGTGCAGAGGGAGGCCATTTGGCCCATGAAGTCTGCACTGACTACAATCCCACCAAGCCCTATCTCCATTACCCCAGCTAGTTCCTCTGACACTAGGGGGCAATTTAGCATGGCCAATCCACCTAATCTAATCTTTGGACTAATCACAAATATTCAGCTACATATCCATATCATGTCAACTAATGCAACAAATCACATCATCTCATCATACATGTCAGTTGCATGCTCATGAGCTACTAACGTCTCAGATCTCAGTATAGACAGAATTTTCCCAATTTTATCCAGGATCATAAGACACTATTTCCAATCCTGAACTCAGTATTTTAATAACTCAGATTGTACCATTTTTCTCAGATTTCAAAATGGCCCCTTTATGCTCCAACTCAAATACAGGATCCATAAAAATTGGGGGTGAAGAGGAAGAAAACAGGAACACTGCTTACATCTCACCCACTCTAAGCCAATATCTGTACCTAACTTAAATAATAAATATTCTTTTAACTTATAACTGATTTAAATCTCCAATCAAATGGCAAACATCCATAACAGTATTAGAGGCAGCACAGTGGCATAATGGTTAGCACTGCTGCCTCACAGAGCCAGGGAGCTGGGTTCACTTAAAGTCTCAGTTGATTGTGTGGAGTTTGCACACTCTCCCCATGTCTGCGTGGGTTTCCTCCCACACTCCAAAAGATGAAGTAGAATTCGGTAGTGCAGTTTAGGTAGAATTGTTTGCCTATACAATGAAAAAGAATCGAGTGATCTTTGAAATGTCTGCAAGGGAAGAGTGACTGAAGGATTTTACAATGGTTGCATGTGTGAAAAATAAAATGGAGAAGGCGTAGGTGTTCACTGATGCTGTTACAGTGAACTGGCACAATCTGTGCTTACAATGACAACAAAATTGTTAATGGAAATCTGACTTTAGCAGTTTAGATTAGGTCATTGAAATTCTTTCTGCACTTCTTCTGCGTTAAATAGATGGAACTGCACAAAGCTACAAATTCAGCCAGAATAGTTCATTCTTAAAATTTATTTGTTAGTATCACATGCAGGCTTACATTAATGCTGCAATGAAGTCACTGTGAAATTCCCTAGTTGCCACATTTCAGTGCCTATTTGGATACACTGAGGGAGAATTTAGCATGGCCAATGCACATTGCCAGCACATCTTTCGGGTCTGTGGGAGAAAACCGGAGCACTAGGAGGAATACACGTACACGTGAGGAGAATGTGCAGACTCGCATGGTGACTCAAGCCAGTAAACAAACTGAGTCCCTGGCATTGTAAGTGAGCAGTGCTAACCACTGTGCCACACTACACAGCCCCATCTAACTGTTTAACCTTATGAAGACAGGAAAATCTTTCTTCACAAAATATTGGCAGTTTCCCAGTTGACACTTTTTTTCCTTTGCAATCCAGAAGATATCTTTTTAATTGAACTTTACAAAGAGTACTGCACCTCCTCTTTGATAAAAATAATGGTATTTCATTCAATTTTACTGCCCAAATTATAATGAAGTTCACATCAATAAATTCATTTAAAGTGCAGGCCACAGCAAAAAGCCCACAGCTAACTGTGGGTGAGCTGATAAGACACTTCACAAGATTCCCTTCAATATCTTGCCAGTCAAATTCGCAAACCATGGAATCTGAAAAGGGTTTGTACCCCATGCCAATGACATTTGGTGAATAACAGCCATTTCATGGAAGATGACAATGATCCGGCATGGTGACAGAGTGGTTAGCACTGTTGCCTCACAGCGCCAGACACCCAGGTCCAATTCCAGCCTCGGTCACAGTCTGTGTAGAGTTTGCACATTCTTCCCACATCTGTGTGGGTTTTCTCCCATAGTCCAGAGACATGCAGGTTACGTTGATTTGCCATGCTAAATTGACCCTAATGCTTTGAGCATTAGCAGGATAAATGTGTGCTGTTACAGGAATAGTGCCTGGGTAGGATTGTGGTTGGTACAGACTCAAAGGACAGAATAGATTCCTTCTGCACTGCAGAATTCTCTGAACATTTCTCTACATGTTAAGAGTAGCAATAACTATTGTAGATGATTCTGATCTCTGATTGCCCATGAGCAATTACTCAGGAGGTCAGCTACTTAACATTGCACATGTTCCTGGACTTACTGACAAACAAACTTGAGGATTCCTCCAATTGGCTGGGCTTGTAAGGAAAATCTTTAATGATCTGCTTCTCTGGGCATGAAAATAATGTGCTATTGAAATTCCTGCTCAGACTTCTAATCAGGAAAATACATATTGATTTATTTCTTCTGAAATCTTTCTTTGTTTTATAGGCTTGGAGGCCCAGATGCACAAAATCTCCCAGCTTGCCTTGAGAAAAATGGTGGGAACTTCATTTTCGGGGAAAGGGCTGGTGTAGGATTGACTGGGTCTCTCCAGCCCCAGGCACAGATTGGAGGTATCCACAGGGGCTGCTGAATGCTGAGACAAATTGGTTCAGAAACATGGGTTCCCTAGAGCTTTATTCCAACTGTGCTGTTAAATATTAGGCCCTCCAGCTCTTAGCCTTTGCAACTCCTCATCCCATTCATGCCATCTCATGCTAACTTTTATCCCCCACCCATCTCAATGGCTCATCATTTTCTCTATGCCAAGTGTCCCCCAACTCTCGCACCCCCATCCTTTGATCTTGTATCCTCCATGCCAACTCACCCAGTGTCCACCATAAGCGAGCCATGCTGAGCTTTCAAAAATTAAAATTCTCTCAATGCAAAAAGAATGCATCCAAAAAAACCCGTTCAATACATTGAAATCGCTTCAAGTCATTGATCCCTTACAAAACCAAATATTTAACTCCACATCCAAAGATAATTAATCTTATAATCACCTCTTAGAGGTGCAATCAAACTGTGAATCTGCTGTCCCTCCACCACCACATTGTGATAAGGTCAGGTTGTGGAGGTAAAGATGTAGTAATAATGTGATAGTGATAGTGATAGCATATACAGTATGTAATTGAAACTGCAAGTACAGATTATTTTTAACTCGGACAGGCTTTTTCTTAAAAATTCAAAGAGAATGGGGTTTACATGACTTGACTGTTCCACAGACCTTCTGCTCTCTCTTTGAGCATTTATATCTATTCTAGAAAATTATAACTCATACATCACAGAATAAGCCCTTGCTTCAGCAAACACGGGGTCTGTTTGAACTCAGCACTGCCATTGTGCCAGGTAGACACTGCCGGTGAGCTGGAGCAGTGCATGAAAGCTGTCTTGACAGGGCATATCAGGGGTTGGGCAGATAGATTCATTGGAAGGGCCCCAATGCTGGAAACCCATGTCGGGGAATGAGTGAGGGAACACGTCACCGAAGGGGGCAGTGTCTCCCAGTACATTCTGAGATTAAGGCCGCTTATGAAACAGCGCCCATGGGCTCTGAAGCCAGCTTCACTGACATGTTTAGGTCCTGCTCCCACTCTCCCCTCCCAGCACTGGCACAAAATTCCCAAAAAGTGACTGAATGTGGGAGGATTGCGGTCCAGGGTGTGTGCGTGAGACACTGGCACAAATTACTCCATTATTCTCACCATTATGATTTTTTGGGAGAATTCTATCCATGACTGCCCTTGGAACTTGCCAAATTGAACACACTTCCAATGACCTGACCATTTTAATGTCTTCAATTTGGCCTCTTCCTGTATGAGCCCAGAAGATGGAAATCTGTCCACTCACATCCTCCAACACCATTGCTGAGAGCCCTGAACACCTTTTCACAAAAGACAGCATTCTATATGTACTTCTTTCAACTTATTGGATACCATCAACTGCTCATGATGCAGCCTTCTCTTAATGGAGAAAACACCTGTGAACACCCAAAGTAAATGTTGCGCACCTTCAGTGTTTTGTATTACTGAGCCATCTCATTATAATTTTGGTGCTGGTCTTCTTCTCTATTTGTCAGCATTTGTGAACACAAAACCGCTTCAACTCCAGTGTGTGAAGGGACATTGCAAACCTCCAAGCTGTGGGTTCAGTTCAGAATAGATAGAGAAAAACTGTTCCCATTGATGGAAGGTTCAAAAACCAGAGGACACAGATTTAAAGGGATTGGTAAAAGACGCAACAGCAACATGATAAAAAAACATGATTGAGTAGGTAAGAATGCTCAAAATTATTATAGAATCATTAGATCCCATCTAATGATTTGACCCATCAAATCTGCACTGACAACAATCCCCTCAAGGCCCTATTCCTGTGATTCCATGTATTGACCCTGCTCATCCCCCCATCACAAAAGATCATTTCAGCATGGCCAACTTAAGCCATACATCTTTAAACCGTGGGAGTAAACCAGTGCTCCTGGGGGAAACCCACACAGACATGGGGAGAATGTCTGTATGGAGTTTGCACAGTCATCCAAGGCCAGAATTGAACCCAGGTCGCTGGCATTGAGAGGCAGTAGTGCTAATCATTGTGCAGCCCATAAAAATCAATGTCAGGAGAGGAATACTTATGCAAGTAGACCTCTTCTATTTGTGATTTATATAAATGACTTGGAAGAGGGGGTAGTGGTGTGATCAGCAAATTTGCTGATGACACTAAGATACTTGGATTGGCGGGGACTGAGGAGCAGTGCCAGACAATACAACAGGACATAGATAGGCTGGTAGATTGGGCAGATAGATGGCAAATGGAATTTAATCCGGATAAATGCGAGGTGATGCATTTTGGCCGGAATAATGTAGAGGGGAGTTATAGGATAAAAGGTAAAACTATCCTGAGTATAGAGACGCAGAGAGACCTGGGGGTGCAGGTTCACAAGTCTCTGAAGGTGTCAGTACAGGTGGAGAAAGTGATAAAGAAAGCGAATGGTATGTTAGCCTTCATAGGAAGGGGTATAGAATACAAGAGTAGGAGTCTGATGTTGCAAGTGTATAGAACATTGGTTAGGCCTCACTTGGAGTACTGCGTCCAGTTCTGGTCGCCGTACTACTGGAAGGATGTGGAGTCCCTGGAGAGAGTGCAGAGGAGATTTACCAGGATGCTGCCTGGTATGGAAGGGCTGTCTTACGAGGAAAGGTTGAATGCACTGGGGTTTTTTTAACCCTTGAAAGACGTCGGCTGAGAGGGGATCTATTAGAGGTATAAAAGATTATGAGGGGTATAGATAGAATAAATGGTGGTAAGCTTTTTCCACCATTAGATTTGGATAGAATGAGGGGTCACGGCCTTAGGGTGAGGGGGGCTATGTATAAGACTAATATTAGAGGGCATTTTTTCACACAAAAGGTAGTGGGGGTGTGGAATGCACTACCGAGTAAGGTGGTGGGAGCAGGCACGCTAGGGTTATTTAAGGGTCTCTTGGACAGCCACATGAGCGGTCTGCAGATAGAGAGATATAGGAGGACTATTTAAATACTTTAATTGTTTCCACAGGCTGTTCGGTCCACCTTGTTGACCAACAAGGTGCATGCGAGGGCTGCTCCTGGATGTTACTTCAGGAGTGGCCTAGTGCTTCATGTCGTTAGTGTATGCTTAAACTGGACCATCAGATGGGCAACATGACAGCTCAGACACTATCGCTGTTGCTGTGCAGACACATGGATTTGGGCCTGTGTCTGCGGGAGTTTGCGCGTTCTCCCCATGGTTGCGTGGGTTTTCTCCGGGTGCTCCGGTTTCCTCCTACATCCCAAAAATGTGCTCTTAGGCTGATTGGGTAATAAATTGTCCCTATATTGGTTTCTATATGTCATTAAGACGTTAGGATGGCGGCGTGGGCTCGTTGGGCCGAAGGGCCTGTTTCCCGTGCTGTGTTGTTCGTTGTTCTTTGTTCTTAGTGAACGGTGTGTGTCGTGCAGCACCCTGATATTTAATTCCATCACTAGATATGTCCTGGTGAAAGCTGCAAATGTTGGCCATTATCTGATGGAAGATCCTAAGCATCACATCACGCTGGGGTTCCTACTTGCCAAAGTTAATCTCTACCTGTAGATTCTGTAAACCAGGTATAGCTTCATGCAAGCTGAACATCCTTGCTCATCCTCTTTAACCTGTGGTGCTGAAGATTGTTGCTGCTCACTACTGCGGTCATCAATAAAGGTCCAAAGTGACACAATAAAGACCACCCAGACATTTCAGATCTAAAGTGCCAATTGCCCTTCAAACTTATATGCAAAATAACCTTGCAAGTCACGAAATCATGCAATAGGCAGTGCAAAGGTGGCGACTATTTGGCACACTACAGCCATTTTAACTCCTTGCCAGCCTCACACTCAGCACTTTCCTTGCATGCATCCAATTCTTCCCTCTTCAGACGCTTATCCAGTTCCCTTCTGAAAGGAATGTTTGAATTTGCCTTCACCATTTCAAGCAGTGCCACTAAACCAGTCACATGAATAGGCAGCACGGGACCCAGGTTTGATTCCTGGCTTGGGTCATTTCCCATGTGGAGTTCGCACATTCTCCCATGGGCTTCCAGTGGGTGCTCCGGTTTCCTCTTAGAATCCAAAGATGTGCAGGTTAGGTAGATTGGCTGTGCTAAATTGCCCTTTAGTGTCAGGAGGACTAGTGAGGTAAATACACGGGGTTATGGGAATAGAGCCTGGGTGACATAGTGATTGGTACAATCTCAATGGGCCAGATAACTGCCTATGATTCTATGGTCCTATGAAGTTACTCATGTATTTTATCATTCACCTTTTATCATTACCCTTGAAGGAACAGAAGCAGCTATTTGAGTAGGCAGAGTTGTAGGGAGCAGGTGGTTCTGTAATGAAATGTCCTGGAATACACAACCAGAGCTGGAAAAAACTTGCACCAATCAGCTTTTCTTTGCCTCAAGCTGTTGGATTCTGCTCCATGTTGCCAACTATTCTGGTTTCTATTGAAGACCCAACTTATCTCTTGCCACATCAGTTGTTATTCATGCTTTCCCAGAGTCTCTTGCACATCTTCAGTATGTTTCTTGCTTTTGTCTATTTCAGCTATTTAACCAGATCCTACTATCAATTTAAATACTTTACCACTCAGTCAACCTAGAAGTTGTGTGTTTACTTTCCTATATTTTCCCTATTTTCATGCAATGCTGGAAATATGAATTTGTGCGATGCATCTTGAGATGGCACACATTTGCTGGGACTGTTTATCAACGGTGGCGGGGGCAGCAATCAAACAGACTTTGTCCTGGATGGTGTCAAGATACGTAGTAGTCTCTCTCCCAATATTGTCAAGGACATATCTGTGACAGGTAGATGACACCAAGTTGGTCTGTCTCTTTTGTTGATTCCCTAAGACTTGGTCAAGCACTTTGTGCTTTCTAGCTCTCAGGCTCGGTCTATCACACTGTGACCAAGCTACTCTTGGTGATTGACATTGAAGACCCCCACCCAGAGTATATTCTGTGCCACCGCAGTGCTTCCTCCAAATAGTGTTCAACATAGAGGAGTACTGTTTCACCAATTGGTGAGGGAGGGGTACCTACCAAGAGGTTGCCATTTGACCTAATGTTAACAGACTTCATCGAACCCAGACGTTAACGACTCACAGAGCAATTCCTTCCCATGTGCGTACCACTGTGTCGCCATCTCTGATGGGTCTGTTCTGTCAGTGTGGATGGTGATGATCTGGACAATTTCTATAAAGTATGATTCTGAGAATATTGGTATCATTACAATTCCATCTTGTTATTGTTGCTCAATATGGAGCAGAGTTGAAGTGGTAAGGCCGAAGAACTACCTGAGGCAGTAGGGGGATGGAACACATGTTGTTCAGAACCATATTTAGCCAAAGCTAATCAATGTCCAACCATTGTTGCAGATATGAAATGCATAAATGATGTCCATCTCTAAAGACGAGGACAAGTAGATGCTACACACTCTGGACCCTC
Organism: Sphyrna mokarran; assembly: GCA_024679065.1. Taxonomy (NCBI): domain Eukaryota; kingdom Metazoa; phylum Chordata; class Chondrichthyes; order Carcharhiniformes; family Carcharhinidae; genus Sphyrna; species Sphyrna mokarran. The sequence continues at coordinate 62,518,464 of JAGIQG010000009.1, forward strand.
AACATCACCTTGAGTTCTGAACATCAGTTCCATTAGTATAAAGAAGAACAGAATAGAAAATGGAAAAACTAAAAACGCAATGGGAGAATTAAGTGTGATAGGATATACCTGATGGTTACTTTATAGCAGCTTTAATGGGACTTTGCCATTTGCACTCCACAATATATGATACAAGCATATAGGAGAAAAACAAAAATAGAATATGTCTTTACTACATTGTCAATCATCTATTGCAATGACTTGCTGTAGTCATATTTTAACAACAATCATGGAATCATAGACACTTAGAACACAGAAAGCCATCCTGCCATCACATGTGTTGGTTCTTTCAAAGAACAGTCATGCTTAATCCTACATCCTTGCCTCATTTGTAAAATTCTTCATCCTCACTTTCAAAATTATTTAAGAAATCAGCTTCTAGTAACTTTTCAGGTACAGCATTCCAAGAACTCCCAGTTGAAAAAAAAATCTCATCATCTCCCTGGCTCCCAATCTTTTGCTAATGATTTCATTGACAACCTCTAGTTATTGACCCAGTCACCAGGGAGAATAATTTTCCTCTTTACTCCGTAAGATCAAATCATTTTGGAAACCTCTATTGGGCTGCCTTTTTACCATGTTGGCTATCAGGAGGAGGACAGTCAGAATTTCTCCAAACTCTTGCCATAACTGAACTTCAGCCCCTGTAACATTCTGGTAAACCTCTTCACGCTTCTAAATGCCACTACTTCTTTCCTAAAGTATGATTCCTACGACTGCTAACAATATGCTAGCTGAGACCTAAGCAGTGATTTTGACAAGTTCTAGTATGGCTGCGTTTCTTTTTTATTCCTCTATTTCAAATCCCAAGTGATCCATATGCTTTTTTACGCATATGAATTTGGCCTACCACCTTCAATGATTTGTGTATGAACATCAAGAGATCCTTGTTCCTGTACTTTTCTAAATAGTGCCACTTTTGGTGTATTGTCCTTCCATACTAGTCCTCCCCAAGTTCATTACATTTCTCCATGTTTCCAAGCTCCATCCCAATTCGCTATCCTAGGGCCTATAATTATGCGCATTATTATCAATTACTTTGATAAGTTTTGTATCATTTGCAAACTTCATGTTGCTCCTCCTACCAAAGTTTAGGTCATGTGCAATTTTTACATGTAGTACGAGATCCAAAACTGAGCCTTTGTGAATGTCAAATCACCTCCCATTCTGAAAAACATCCATCCAACACCAATCTCTGTATCATGTCACAGAATCCATTTCATACCCATAACGTAGCACTATTTCCCCTTAATTCCACAGACTTCTACCTTAAGGGCTTGCGTGGCACATGGTCAGATGCATTCTGAACAATCTTGTCTAAATCTATTGCACTACTTTGAGCATCATCTCTATAAATTCTTGTCTCGATATTTTTAGTAATGGAAACTGCCTCTGCAGTCTTACTGTAATTACACACTCCTGCCAACAATGGCACCATTGTGATTCAGTCCAGTTCCCAAATTCCTCAGACTGTGCCACAAGAAAACTATGATGCTCAAATCAACTTTCCTCCTTTCATCCTATACTTGTGATTTAATTGTAAATAAATTATTATGCAAAAACAAAGGCAGAGGTTTTAAAATGCAGTCTGAGCTACATCTCTTGTTCAATCGTCTTGAGCTCCATTTCATTTGAAAATGCCAAATCATTGTCCAGTAGAGATACGTATTTATCTCTATTAACAACCTGTAGCACCTGTTCAGTATCATCTTCTGGTAATTGGTTGGCCTATTGTCACAGACTAATCCCCACTCCCTACATATTTCTCATTCCAGATTTTGAGTTCTATCTTGCCTAGCTGCAGATGTGCGCAAGATTGCCCGGACTTATTAGATCAATGTTGCCTGGCCTCAAGATTTACGCAAGCCAAACTTACAGCCATTTGATTCCAACATGCTCAACACTGAGTACAAATGAATCCATTTTCATTGGATTTCTTTCAGTTCGGTTCACATGAATGCAGGATAACTCCCTCCAAATAGCAGCCCCCAAAATTGCTCTTCAATTTACAGAAAAGCTACCCGTGATAGTGGCCAATAAGAGATTCAAAACTGTCTTTAAACAGAGGTTTCAAATCCTGTGCAGGGGTCCACTGCATGATCATTGTTGTTATTCAGGAATCCTGAAAGCTGGTTGGCATATGTGAAAGACTGATGCATTTGTAGAAAATGAGGAACTAGGGAGTTAAGTATTCAAAGAGAGAGAGGCAGAGAGGCAGCTGTGAACAGACTGTTGTTCACAGCAGACTACCCAGCCTTCCAGAGAACGGTGAGCACAACACCACACAACCCTGCCACAGCAACCTCTGCAAGACCTGTCAGATCATCAACATGGATGCCATCATCATACTCTGGCAACTTATAAAATTCTAACAGGACTAGATAGGGTTGACGCAAGGAAAATGTTCCTGATGGTGGGGGGAGTCCATAATCAGGGGGTCATAGTCTGAGGATTCAAGGTAGGATGTCCCAAAGCATGGTACATTGGGGAAACCATGCAGATGCTATGACAATAGATGAACGAACATCGCTCAACAATCACCAGGCAAAACTGTTCCCTTCTAGTTGGCGAAGACTTCAACAGTCACAGACATTCGGTCTCTGATCTTCGAATAAGCGTTCTCCAAGGCAGCCTTCATGACACACGACAGTGCAGAATCGCTGAGCAGAAACCAATAGCCAAGTTCTGCACGCAAGAAGACCGCCTCAACTGGGATCTTGGGTTTATGTCACACTATCTGTAACCCCCATGACTTGCCTGGGCTTGTAAAATCTCATTTAGTGTCCTGCCTGAAGACGATACACATCTCTTTAACTTATGCTTAATGCTATTTCCACTCACATTGCCTGCATCTTTAAGACTTGAATAGCAGGTTAGCTGCAAAGACTTGCATTCTAGTCGATATTCTGTAAAGTCTGTGTGACTTCATATGCCTTTCTCTGATCAGAACCTTCCACACACCTGATGAAGGAGCACTATTTCCGAAAGCTTGTGGGATTACTATCAAATAAATTGGCTGGACTTAAACCTGGTGTTGTGAGATTTCATATTGTGTTTACCCCAGTCCAACGCCAGTCTCTACATCGTTACAGGGTAGGGCAGAGGTCAGGCCTGGTCAAACTTTTGAAGAGTCCTTGCAGAATCTGTGACAAAGGAACAGCAATCTATTTCCATGGTAAGATGGTATGTGCCTTGAGAGAAGCTTGCAGGTGTCAGTGTTTTCATGCATCAGCTGCCATGGATCTTCTAGGCAGTGATGCTACAAGTTTGTATGTAAATAGGGCACAGACATTATCGCAGCTTATTGTGGTCAAAGTAGAAAAATGGGCATACAAGATGGCAGCGGCATAAGCAGAGAGGTTTCACAGAATAACTACATTACTACAGACAACTGATATCAGAGCTTTTCCATTTTCAATGTTTATATATGCAATGTTAAGTGTAGTTTTATTTATCCAAAACTGGGGCAGAGGGGAGCATGTTTCATATTGGGGCCATAAGCATCATTGATTTTTACTGACAGCACAGAAGCCCTGGATAATGCAGTTCCAGGTATAAATGGAAAAGATAGATCTCACATTGCATACCACCACATCCTGGCCAATGCAAAGATGCATGTTATTGTACTCATCTATAACAATGTCAGTTGTAAGCAATGAAGTAAACACTGGATCTTTCTGGGAGATAGACAGAATGAAAAAAGCTAAATGAAAATGTGAAAGTTTCAGCTAAGACAAGTTGAGGTTATGTGCATTCTTAATGCTAGAAGAAGTGTCTAAACTAAGCATGAAAAAAATCTGATTAGTAACTTGAGCTTACTTACGGGCAGAGGAGGAATTCTTACACAAGTAAATATGATTTTGTTACTATATAAATTATAGGCATGGTTTATATGATGAAAGCTTCTTCCTGAGTTCTGATGAATATCAAACACTCATCTGTTAAAGTTAAACATAGTTTAAAAAAAATTGGAGTAGCTTGGTTTTACATTGCAGCTTCTCATCTCAAGCCAAGGCTGAAAGTCCTCAAGTCCCGGTTGCTTATAATTTAGATATTTAAACAAACACTAGGTCTTTTCAGAGGTAGAAATTAATACAAAGAAAGATGAATGCAATATAAAACAAGACATTGCTTAGATTTTGTAATAGCCCTAGTAGATTGGAAAATACTGAATTGAACATTCTTATTCAAGAAAGGAGGGCGCCAGAAAGCTGACAATTATTGGCTAGTTAGCCTAACGTGTCAGAGGGAAATGGCTACAATCCATAATGAAGGCCATTATAGCAAGAAAGTTCCAAAACATAATAAAATCAGGTAGAGTCAAGTTGATTTAGGAAAGGGGAAATTTGTTTAACTAATTTGTTAAGAGTTCTTTGAGGAATTAAATAACAAAGGGAACCTGTAGATGTGGTTTACTTGGATTGCAAAAACGCCACAGAACCGTAGAATTGCTGTAGTTCAGAAAGAGGCCATTCAGCCCATTGAGTCTGAAGCTCTTCAAAACAGCATTTCACCCAGGCCCGACCCTCTGCTCTACCCCTGTAACCCCACACAATTATTATGGCCAACCCACCTAACCTGTATATCTTTGGTCTGTGGAAGGAAACCAGAGCACCCAGAGGAAACCCACACTGATATGGGGAGAATGTGCAAATTTCATGCCGTTACCAGAGGCCAGAATTGAAAACCGGGTCCCTGGCGCTGTGAGACAGCAGTGCTAACCACTCTGGCACCATGTTGCCCTACACCAGTTTTCTCCAAATTTGCAGCCCCACCAGTGATCTCATGTACAAAGGCTGCAGGCTAAGGTCCCGCTACAGGAAAGCGTATGGAAGGCATTTGATAAGATGCCACATCAAGATTACTTCACAAAAGGTCACGCTGTTGGGAGTAATATAGATAAAGGATTGGTTAGCTGACTGGAAGGGCTAAACGGGTGCTTCTTCGGGTTGGCAAATTGTAACTGGTGGACTGTCATAGGGATCAATGCTGGGGCCTCAAGTATTTACTATCTACATCAATGGCAGATGTAATGTATGGTAACTAAATTTTCTGATGACATCAAGGTAGGCAGGAAATAAGACAAGGTAAAGAGTCTGCAAAACAACAGATAGGCTGTGAGTGGGCAAAAATTTGGCAGATGGAGCACGATGTGGGAAAATGTGAACTTGGGCAAGAAAATATTCTATTTAGATGGAGGGGGATTACAAAACTCAATAGCAGAGAGGATCTGGGTGTCCTTGTAGATGAGTCACAAGTTTAATACACAGACACAACAAACGTGTGTGGGGGGACAGCGAGGAGGAGTGGGGGGGGGAGGCAATTATACCAGATTGCCAAGTGTCAATTCTTATTCTCAGGTCCATTGACCATTTTTCCCTTCAGATTTTGAGCACAGTCTGAAAAAAAAAGGAGTAGGAGTGCTGTACTGTCACTCTGGTGGGTTGAGGACTCAGTTGGCTGCACTGTCAAAATACCATCATTAAAAGGGTGCCATTATCAAAACAAAGCTTCCCCATACCCAAATCACCAGCAGCATCCCATTCCCACCATGGTCATCACCAGCATTCACATCCTCAGTCATCCCCATAGCCTGGCTATGTCCCTCACCCCCACAGGGTTATACTGACCTATAAGCCCCAGAAGGATCTCCTCCACAAACCTGTTGAAAATGTAGCTGACATGGCATGATGTCATATTGGTAAGGTATCAATATTGCGCGTGGGCAGGGAATTTGGCAAAGGGATTAGATAATATTTCAATTGGTTTAAAATGAGATTCATACTTAATATAGCATGATCCTGATCACATTGCAAGCGAGATATGGGAAAAATCAAAAATTGTGATCTCATTGATCAGATCCGCGATTTCCAGTTTCCTCAGGATTTTGTGTCTTTGCCAACATTCCTGTGCACGGAGAGCTCAAAATCCCATCTTAGGAAAGCAAATGGGATTTTTATATTTATTGCAAAGGGAATTGAATATAAAAAAAAGTTTCACAAGCTGTACAGGGCTTTGGTGAAATCACATCTAGAGTAATGTATACAGTTTTGGTCTCCTTATTTGAAGGGCAACATAATTCCATTCAAAGCAGTTCAGAGCTGGTTTACAAGATTAATTCTTGGGATAAAGGACTTATTTGAAGAAAAGTTGAACAGATTGGTACTATACCGAGGAGTATATGGGGGAGTTTATAAGAAAGAGAAGCGATTTTACTGAAACATGCAAGATCCTGAGAGGACTTGTTACGATGGACAATTGGGAACGGTTGTTCGAGGGTAAGTCCACGCTAGGCATGTGGGAGTCTTTCAAGGGAATACTGAAAATGTTGCAAGAAAGATACAAGCTGGCTAAGAGGAAAGATGGGAGGGTTAGATTAGAGAGCTGTGGATTACTAGGGATATTGAGGACTTGGTTAGGAAGAAAAGAGAGGCGTATGACAGGTCGAAGTAGCTGGGAACAGAGACAGTGTTGGAGGAATACAGAGAGAGTAGGAGGGAGCTCAAACAGGTAGTTAGAAGGGCAAAAAGGGAGCATGAAATGATTTTGGTGGATAGAATTAAGGAAAATCCAAAGGCTTTTACTCCTATGTTAGGAATAAAAGGGTGGTTAGAGGAAAAATCGGACCTTTTAAGGACAAAAGAGGGGAACTATGCTTAGAGCCTGAGGGAATGGCGGAGATCCTGAATGAATATTTTGCGTCGGTATTCACAAAGGAGAGGGACTTGTCGACAGCTCCTGTCTCTGAGGGAGCTGTGGATTAGTTGAGGGAAATATCCATACCGAGGGAGGAAGTGTTAGAGCTTCTAGGTAGCATTAAAGCTGATAAATCTCCGGGGCCTGATGGCATTTATCCCAGGCTGCTTAGGGAGGTGCAAGGTGAAATTGCTGGGCCTCTGACGTAAATCTTTGTCTCTTCATTGGACACAGGTGAGGTCCCAGATGACTGAAGAATAGCTAATGTTATACCGTTGTTTAAAAAGGGTACCCTGGAAATTATAGGCTGGTGAGTTTAACGTCAGTGATAGGGAAGCTGTTGGAGGGGATTCTTAGAGATAGGATGTATAGGCACTTAGAGCATTGCGATCTGATTAGGGATAAGCAGTGTGGCTTAGTTAAAGGGAGGTCATGCCTTACGAATCTGGTAGAATCTTTTGAGGAGGTGACGAAAACGGTCGACAAAGGGCGAGCCGTTGATGTCGTCTGTATGGATTTCAGTAAGGCATTTGACAAAGTCCCTCATGGGAGGTTAGTTGAAAAAGTCAAGGCTAATGGGATACAAGGACAGGTAGCTAGATGGATAAGTAACTGGCTTGGTAATAGGAGACAGCAATAGTGGAAGGGTGTTTTTCTAGCTGGAAGTCAGTCACTAGTGATGTGCTGCAGGGCTCGGTACTGGGACCTCTTCTATTTGTAATACATATAAATGACTTGGAAGAGGGAGTAAGTGGTCAGCAAGTTTGCAGATGATACAAAGATGGCTGGACTTGCGGATAGTGAGGAGCATTGTCAGGCGATGCAGCAGGACATACGCTGGTAGCTTGGGCAGATAGATGGCAGATGGAATTCAAACCTGATAAATGTGAGGTGATGCTTTTCAGGAGAAAGAATGTAGGGGGGAGGTATATGATAAAGGGTAGACTTATTAAGAGTATAGAAAGGCAGAGGGACCTGGAGTTGCAGGTGCACAAGTCTCTCAAAGTGGCAGAGCAGGTAGAGATGGTTGTGAAGAAAGCTATGCTAGCCTTTATAGGAAGGGGTATAGAGTACAAGAACTGGCCTTTAATGTTGCAATTGTGTAAAACGTTGGTTAGATCTCATTTGGAATACTGCATCCAGTTCTGGTCGCCTTACTACCGGAAGGATGTGGAGACTCTGAAGAGAGTACAGAGGAGGTTTACCAGGATGCTGCCTGGTATGGAAGGTCTGAGTTATGAGGAGAGGTTAGGCAAATTGGAACTGTTTTCCTTAGAAAGATATAGACTTAGAGGGGATCTAATAGAGGTGTACAAGATTATGAGGGGTATAAATAGAGTAAACAGGGTTAAGCTTTTCCCTAGGATGGACTCAAATAGCACGAGAGGTCACAGGCTTAGGATGAGGTGGGTAAGGTATAATTTGGATGCTAGAGGGAGTTGTTTCACACACAGAGGGTGGTGGGGGTATGGAATGTGCTGCCAAGTGGTGGAGGCAGTCATTCTGGACTTATTTAAGAAATACTTAGATGGGCACATGAACACAATGGGAATGGAGGGGCATAGAAAACTGATTTAAAATAGGGATCATGAGCCTTGGGAGTCCCTGGGAAGTGTTTAAATAGATGATGATATTGATGTACCTATTTTATCCTACAGGTGCTTTGATCCACCTTGTTGTCTAACAAGGGGGATACATGCGATGGGTCATGAGAGGGCTGCTCTCGGATTTTTTTTGACCGTATTCTAGTGCTTCACGTCGTTAACGTACGCTTGACCTGGATGATTTGATGGGCAACACGACAGCTCAGTGACTATCGCTGTGCTGTGCAGATACATGGATTTGGGTCTGTGTCTGTGGGAGTTTGCGCATTCTTCCCGTGCTTGCGTGGGTTTTCTCCAGGTGCTCCAGTTTCCTCCCACATCCCAAAGATGTGCTCTTAGGTTAATTGGCAAAACAAATTCTTCCTAAATTGTCTCAAATTTGTTTTTTAATCCATAGATCTATAAACATAGACAGGATTACAGGTAGAGGTGGGAACATCGGGGTGGCTGCACGGGTTCGTTGGGCCGAAGGGCCTGTTTCCTGTGCTGTTTTGTTCTTTGTTCTCCTGTGGGGGGAAATGAAAATTGGGGGGGGGGGGGGGGGGGGGGGCACAGTTCAACAGTAAAATTGGCCTCTCTTTTAAAGACAGAAAAAAAACCAATTTTCCTCATCTCTAAAAGTCATTAGTTTGTGGCATTCTCTATCCCAGAAGACAGTGGAGATTGATTCATTGAAATAATTTAAGGATGCATTATAGATTTTTGATAGGCAAGGAAGTCCTGAGTTGTGGGTGCATGTGGGTATGTGTGGGGATAGCAGACAGAATGCAGCTGAGACCACAATCAGTTCAATCTTCATCTTATTGATTGGTGGAGGTTTGAAAGGCTAACTAACCAACTCCTGCTCCTATCCAATACCCCTACAATTGGGCACCGAGTCAAGAACAAGATCTGAATATTTCTAGAAAGAGCGGTGAAGACACAGAAGGGATTTCAGGATGTGGGACAATGACGACGACTGTGGAGATAGACTGCTCAGGAGACTAGAATCAGAGGAAATGAGAATTCTCAGAGGTATTTATGTGACTGCAACAATTTGCAGTTATCAGGAGATGCAAGATTAGCAAGCATTTTATATTTGGGGATGGGACTATAAATGAAAGGCATTGATGAGCCAACATCGAATGTAGGTGTGCAAGGACGGAGATAGAGAGTGATCAGGAATTGGTGCTGAATAACCAAAGGACAGAATGAATTGAAGTTTATGAACTTTAGAGAATAGAAGATTAACCAGAACATCATTAAAAGGATCAAATCTGCAGATGAAAAAGGCATGGATGGTGAGGATGGGGTATGACTGAACATTGTAAAGCAGTGATAGCTACTTATGACAAACTTGTCAGGAATAAACTCGTGGAGCAGAAAAGGACCAGGCAGGCAGTTTTTTTTTGTTTTTTTTTGCTGTTGAGGAATATTCCTTTCCTGGGTCTCTACCCTCAAATGCCATGCTTACCTTACAGCCAAAGCAAAATTCACGCACGCATGGTCAGGTTCATAAGTAGCCAAAGTAAACTTGCCCAATTATGTGCTGAACTTCTACATAGCAGCACAGTCAGATAGCCACTCTGTTGGTAGTTTTCATACTTAAAAATCCTTTCAAAGGCCAGTATCTTTGAGGCTGTCAAGGTTTGTAGAGTTAGATAAAAAGAGGCCCCTCCCCCTTTATGTCACTAGCCATAATAAAACAAGTTTAAAAGATCCAGCTATTTTCAAACCAGACAGAAATTACGTTCTACTGGGGGGAAGGAGGGGGGGCAGTTCATCAGTTGGATCCCCTGACGTATTGAAGGTAGCCAATTGGAGTGATGAAAGCAGCACGGTGGCACAGTAGTTAGCACTGCTGCCTCAGTGCCAGAGACCTGGGCTTGATTCTGGCCTTGGATGACTGTGTGGAGTTTGTACGTTCTCCCTACATCTGTGAGGTTTCCACCCACAGTCCGAAGATGTTGCAAGTTAGGTGGACTGGTTGTACTAAATTGCCCCTTCCAATCACAATTCATGCTGGCTGCCCTCAATTGGCCAGACAGTGCGCAATCTCGATTTTAGGCCATATCGTCTGACATGCCGGGGGGAATTAGCACTAACTACGTGGGGTTATGGAGTAGGGCCTGAGTAGGATTGTTGTCAGTACAGGCTCAATGGGCCACACGGCCTCCTTTTGCGTTGTAGATTTTCTATGATTGATACAATAGCCATCCAAATGCTATTAGTGGTTTCAATTTTTGAGGGCAACTATGACTGATTAATAGTTGGAATCATGTCTTCAATTTCAGTTGCATTTTCAGATCATTTCCAGTGCAAGACGAATGCCTCGGACTTAACTAGAAGAGAAAAAAACAATACAATGGACCAATAGAGATACTGATCCATAACGGGGTTTGTTTTCATTGCACCCATCCTTTTAGGCTACTAGATTGATAAGCAGCCTAAAAGTATAATGCAGCAGGTTTTAACCATAGACAGGTTTTGTTTCAAAAAGCATCAAATTTGCCTTAAAACATGCAGCCCAGAATTTGTACAAATCCAAGCTTTTTTTTTGCAATACATACCCATCTTCTGAACTGCCAGAAAAATTGAATGCAAAACTGTTAATGCAAAATATTCTCAAATAACCTACTCTACATTGAAATTAATTTAACCTACACAGTAAAGCAAAGGATTTTCACTTACCAAGCAGAAGGCATTAACTGCTTGAGGGATCACAGACATTTTCACAAGATAATTACAAACATTGGATGCGTCCCATCTTAATTCATCCAACCTGAAGCACCAACGATTCCATATTGCACATCTGAATGCTTCAAAATTCCAGGGATTCCTCACCATCACCATTCTACATGAGTTCCCATTTCATGCACTGATCGTTTCTTGTGTGAAGCATTTCTTGATATTAGTTTTAAATGTAATTATACTGCTTTGAATTTTTGTCCCTGGTTCTACAACAAACTGAGTGTTTCACACTTACCTTTTCTATACCCTTTCCATCAAATATTTAGACATTATTTGTTGCAGGAAATTGGGGACTTTCTAAACAATGCTGAGCATTCTATGCATAAGTAGCATCCCTCCATCTGGAAGGTTAATAAAGAATCTGCATTCAATATTGCACTTTCCACAATTTAAAGGATGTCCCAAAGTTTTAAAGCCAATGAATTACATTTTTTAAAAAAAAATAAAGTGCCATCATCTTTTTAATGTCGGAAATGGTAGACAATTTGCACACAGCAAAATTCCACAATGTTATAGTGACTTCTTTAAAAAATTGGTTTCGCCCAAAGAATGAACATTGGTCAGGAGAATTTCTTGCTTTGCATTGAAATGATGCCATGGGATCTTCAACAGCTGTAAGAAGTCTGACAACAGCAGGTTTAAGTCCAACTGATTTATTTGATAGTAAACTCTCAAGCTTTCGAGGTTCTGCTCTTCGTCAGGTGAATGAAGTGTTCTGGTCTCAAACAGCTCACATAACAGCACAGACTGTTTACAGATTACTGATTAGAATGCAAATCTTTCCACCTAACCTGTTATTCAAGTGTTAAAGTGGCTAACAACGTGAGTGGACAGAGCACTGAGCACAGGTTAAGAGATGTGTATTGTCTCCAGACAGCACAGTGAGGTTTTTTGCTAAACCAGGCAAGTCTTGGGGGTTACAGATAGTGTGACATGAAGCCAAGATCCCTGTTGAGACAGTCCTCATGTGTGCAGAACTTGGCTATCGATAGCCAAGTTCCGCACACATGAGGACGGTCTCAACAGGGATCTTGGCTTCATGTCACACTACCTGTAACCCCCAAGACTTGCCTGAGTTAGCAAAAAACCTCACTTACTGTGCCGTCTGGAGACAATACACATCTCTTTAACCTGTGCTGTGTTCTAGCCACTCACATTGTTAGCCACTTTAACACTTGAATAATAGGTTAGGTGGAAAGATTTGCATTCTAATCAGTAATCTGTAAACAGTCTGTGCTGTTAGGTGTGCTGTTGCAGACCAGAACACCTCATTCACCTGACGAAGAGCAGAACCTCGAAAGCTTGTGAGTTTACTATCAAATACATCAGTTGGACTTAAACCTGCTATTGTCAGACTTCTTCCTGTGTTTACCCCAGTCCAACACCGGCATCTCTACATCACATCTTCAATAACTACCAGAGGATAGACAGGACCTAGGCTCAATATTTCACCCAAAAGACAGCATCTTCAACAGTGCAACATCCCTTAGTAATGCACTGGAGTGCCAGCCGAGATTTTGTGCCCAAATCTCTGTATTCTAACTTGTATTAAGGCACATGACTCTTAATTTCATGTCTTGCACCTGTAACAAATCGCCATATCATGTGATACTTGGGGAACTATTGCCAGCTGTTAAAGTAGAACATAGAACATAAAACATTACAGCGCAATACAGGCCGTTTGGCCCGCGATGTTGCGCCAACCAGTGGAACCAAATTGATGACCCTCTATCCTGAACTATTCCAATGCTATCCCATATGCCTATCCACTGACCATTTGAATGCCCTTAAGCTTGACGAGTCCACAACTGCTGCAGGCAGGACATTCCATGCCCTTACTACCCTCTGAGTAAAGAACCCACCTCTAGCATCTGTCCTATAACTACCACCCCTTAATTTAAAGCTATGTCCCCTTGCGTTATCCATCTCCATCTGAGGAAAAAGGCTTTCACTATCCACCCTATCTAACCCTCTGATCATCTTACATGTCTCAATTAAATCACCTCTTAGCCACCTTCTCTCTAATGAAAATAACTTCAAGTCCCTTAGCCTTTCCTCATAAGACCTACCCATCATACCAGGCAACATCCTGGTAAACCTCCTCTGCACCCTTTCCAATACCTCCACATCTTTCTGATAATGTGGCGACCAAAATTGTACACAATCCTCCAAGTGCGGCCGCAGAGTTTTGTACAGTTGCAACATGACATCTCAGCTCCGAAATTCAATCTCTCTACCAATAAATTGTAACACACTGTACACCTTAACAACCTTATCAACTTGAGTACCAACTTTGAGATGCACCTGTACACCGAGATCTCTCTGCTCATCTACACTACTAAGAGTCCTACCATTAGCCCTATATTCCGCACACATATTACTCTTACCAAAGTAAATCACCTCACACTTTTCCACATTAAACTCCATTTGCCACTTCTCAGCCCAGCTTTGCAACTTATTTCTGTCCCTCTGCAAACTGTAACATTCAAGTGGGACAGTGTTTTGGGGTTACAATGACAAACAGTTACATTGAATACTCAGCACTGACATCATCCACAAGTGACCCTCTTCTGTTCTCAGAGGACAGACATGTTTTCCTCCCTGCAAATTAGATTGTGGTGTTCCACTGCAAAATCAAAGTAAGAACTTGCAAAACCCTTCTCGTGGTGATGAAATTTCTCAACCTTTTTGGAGAAATTAACAGTAGGCATAAAATTCCCAATTTCCAACTTCTTTTTATTGAGTGGATGAAATGACAAAACTGCAAAGCTAAGTGCTTTTCTTATGGCTAAAATGTGCATTTTGGAATCTGATGATTCAGTTGTGTCATTTGCAAAAATAATCAGCCTGGCAAAACAATGTCCAAATGTAGATTATAAATTGCAATTTTAAAAATGAAGCATTGACACATTGAATCAAAAAAATCAATTATTGAACAAAGCGATAAATATATTTTAGGATGATATGCATGGGTTGTACATGTGCAGCCAAAAACAACAAAAAATCATTTTTAGCCTGACATTTCTTTGGATATTAAGTGTAATTAAATTATGCAACCACAAGGTGGCATAAAGTAGTAGAGTAACTACTGGAAGCATTGGAAAATCTCTTCAAGAACTGTTTGGATTTAACAAAGCAAAAATAAAATTCTTATAATTAATGTTTCCAGCATTCAGAATATAAAATTGCTGAAACATCAAATGATTTCTGCGAACCCTCAATTTTAAGCCATATCATCTGACATTCAAATTTAGCAAAATAATCAAATGCATTTAATAAATGTGTATGGGAATATTATACAGGTATTGTTTCTGAAGAATTGTATAAAATTTGTCTGTCCAAAGAAATCATTAACAAAGGCATTGCTGAAAAAGTATTACTACTTTTGAGAACAACACCCACCGAGATACAAATTCACAATCTGTATGACACAAATTAATAAGCTCATATGAAAAGCATGTGTGTTTATTACACCTCAGCCAACAGTGGACTGTGCAAGCCAGATGCAAGAAAGCACAACTTTATAGACAGTACACTGAAAAGGAAGGGAACTACTCGCATGTTGACAGGTGACTCTTCAGTACACAGACACATTGTCTCCTCACTAAGCTTTATTACCCATGTGCCCACTGTCAGATTGTGCTTTTCTGCATGCAGAGCTCATTATTTTAATCAGCATTACTGAAGTAATAAAATACAAGATCAAGCAGCTTTAACAAAACTCTTAAGTGCATCACTTTGTACTTGCACATTTCTCACAAAAAGTTTTGCTCACGTGCGAGAACAATCTTGAAATCGTATATTTATGCAAATATGAAACTACAAAGTAGTCATTTTAATAATATGTATATATTTACATTTTACATCACAGCAAACCATATATCATGTTGAAATTTAAGTCCTAAATAATATAAACAATTCTACAGATTTTCATTAGGAAAGATTTTGAAAAGAAAACTCAAAGTTTACGGATCACTATCTTGCGCATATTGATTTGCAAAGGGATGAATTCTGCTCCCTGCAGACACAAATAAAGAGGCCAACACAGAACATGTCAGAAATGGAGGACAGATATCTATTCATGTTTTGAATGCAAATAATCACAAAGCAAGTATTACAATTTAAAACCTAGATTCACGTAACTATAATACAAATCTGAAAGCTAGATTTTTAGACATCAATTCAATTCCATTATAAACATTTGAAATATTATGGAGATGGGTTTTTGTGCTAATAAATTTGAAGCATTTCAGAAGCTAACTCGAACATAATCATCATAGTAACAGAATAGCTCATATTTAAAAGCAAAATCAATTCGGTAACATGGCAGCACGTATATTAATTAAAAAGTATATCATGATAATAAAACATGTGAAATTAAGAAATGGCAATTTTTAAAAAACTACAAGTCTTTATAAAATGACCAATAGCTATTTCATAGGTTGAGAAATTATCCATCAGCAATTCAAGAATAAGTACAACACTCAAGTTTGATAACCATGTCATCTGCCCCAGCCATTAAATACACTTTATTTACCTGATCAACAATTATAATCAGAAATTTACTTAGCAGAGATTTGTTGTAAAAGATGCATTAAGGCAGACTTCAGAATAGCATGTAAATGTTCACTCCAAATATAAATTTTTAAACAAAATGTTATTAACAGAAAAGTGAACAGAAACATTCACAGGTTTTATGTCATTACATTTACAAATATTTGCATGTGTGCGTCTGTGGGGGAGAAAAACGTAACAGATATCTACTGCATTTTTCTTCAATTATATCAAAGAAATGGTTACATTCAAGAGTGTTCATGTCAGAAGTACAAAAGTAGACTGATTTTCTGGAAATAAACAATTTGTAAATTTATTCACAAGTAGCATTTGTCATATTTTGTGTTGAATTAGGATAAATTAAAACAAAAAATTTTCAGATCTATCCCATAGTTTTGCAATAAAGTGGCTTTGTCATCAGCAAACTCATTACACAAAACATGTAATTAAAAAAATTTTGAACAATGAATGTGCTAGGGAAGATGGGGATTTGTGCAGTGGCATCCTTACTGCATATTCTTTATCAATATATAGTTAATTACAATTAAATAGAAACATTTTAGCAATTCTGTAAAATATAAAAGCACATTTTATAGTACTTTGATTTTCTCCACAAAACAGATGCACAAGAATTTACAAATCTAAACACAATTTAATTCCTGGCCATATTTACAAAACAATCCAGGCTGAAAATTAGGACAGACTTGTTTTAAAAATAGCTTTTCTTTTTTAAACAAGTTAATTTGCAATAGTGAAAATTATAAATGTTAATGATAATTTATAAGAATGGTCAGTAATAATTTAAAGATACAGAGATTCTACGACCAAATAAGCAATTAAATTAATGCCACAAATGTACAGAGACAATTGGGCAAATGTAACTAACGCATTTTCAATTTTTTTAATGATACAGTAACAGATTATACTGTTAATTAGTGTGATATCACTTTATTCTACCCAACACAGCATTGTTTTTGGCTGACATCTTAAAATCCCTTCATGGGAATAAAGAATAAAATTCAAATCTCCTTTAGCTCAAAATATGGAATAGCCATCTCTGAAGCCTGGGAAGAGGACGTGGTATCAGCTATAACTCCGTATAAAATTTCTTTACAAAGCGAAAAAATGAAAAATTATAATATGCAGTTCCTAGAAACATGTTCTACTCATCTTGTACTTCAAATTCACACTGGATCATTTATAAATTAAGTTTTTTTTCTCATGTTAAGAAAAGGGAATTCCATTCTGGACGAGACACCAAAATCAACTTACTCTTGTGCTTCTTCATCACCACTTAGTTTTTCAGGACGGCAAATGCTCAATTTTAGAGCATTTAAGCAATTTAAATTGCTGAAAAACCACCCACTGCACTTAGAAACACCCTTTTAAATCAAATGTAAAATAGTCAAGAATCTGTCTAATAGAAAATTTCATAAATAATTTTCTTTGCCCTATCCGCTCAGATTTTAGTCAGTTTTATTTTTGTCTCGTACTTAGAGATGCAAGTACGATTCCACTGGCAACTTTCCAATATCTGACTTAAGCAATCATCTTCACGTACGCAAACGGACAGTATCTTCGGCGGGAATCACTACAATCCTCGATCTGAAACAGGAACCTCAAATAACATTTCCTTCTTAATTCTAAGACGTCCAGGTCTGTTATAACACCTCCCAAAAGCCATCCGAAATGAGATCAGTTAATTTAACATAGCCCCTTGAATCCAAGGCCTTATCAGCCTGCAATGATTAACTATCACACCTGGTATCACAATTTAGGGAATAGCTTTTTAACTGACAATTGTCACTCTTCAACTGTCACATGTTTGTACTCTCAACATATCCTGCATTCCCAATTCCCTTTCCGTATTCTATTCAATAAAAATGTGGACATTTACTTGACATATTATCAATAAATCACATTTACTAATTGTCTAACACTGTAGAACTGATCTAAATGCTTTGTGAAAATAGTCTTGTGAGGTTTGTAGAAATAGTTCTTTAAACTTTAATGTGTTTTAGGTGCACTGAAGCCACTAGAAATAACTTAGTTTAATAAACTGAGAACAGCCTTGGGAAATGTGGTGATACTGCACGTTGGAACATCACAAAACTAGAAATAGGCAAGTTATTTCCCCCTTCTCTGCTGAGTTACAAATTTCAACTGTACTGCTTTGGGGATAAAGAAAATCAGAGACAGACTTGGGTGTGATTGTCTAGTCCCATCATGGGTGAGGCAGAAAATTTGATGGAGCAGCCAAAGATCTATTGACTTTGAACTGGAATTTCCGTCATTCCCGAGCCACTCTAGCACATCTATGGACAAGCTGATACAGAATTCCAATAGTCAAGGATCTTATCTATAGTTTTTGATGAATCACGGTTGGGGAAAAATGAGGAAACTCATAATCAAAGCTTAAATAAAAAAATGGCCAAACTTCATGGTAACAAAGCATTATTTTGGTTTTCTATGCATCTTTAATTCACCAGGTAAAGAGAGAGATGGTTGAACAGTAATTGTTCATAATAGTAATATAACATCAATCGGTAACTAAAATTACAATATTGTTTTTTTTGTCACAAAAACAACAAAGGCATCTTTTAAAAGCCATAAATGTCACTGAACATTTAATAATATTTTGGTTAGCATTGTTGTGATTTACAAGGAACATTGAAGCAATTTAGAATTTGGTCCAAACAAACCAAATGTTGATTTGCATAACATACCAATGCTTGGTGTAAATTCATACAATGTCACCAAGCAGTTATGGGGTCAACAGAAAATATCACAAAGCCACAAGATAGATGTAATAAATGCTATAAATAAGAGCATGACTTATGTAACAAGGCACAGTAATGTCTGGTCCAATAGGCCTACAGGAAACAATTTGCATATGATTGTAAAAAACTGCAGGCATGCCAATTTTATTTTTAAAATATCAAGTGTAAGGACTGAAATGGAAACAATTTATGAAGTAAAACACAGAAGGCCATTCAGACAATGTAATTACTAAAACAAATGCAGTTCAGCATACAGAACCATGTCATTAAGAACTCATTTCTTTTGGGTATATGTAACTTGTCTTCCAATTATGCCACTGAATTCTGTACAACTATCCTTCGACACAGTATAACAAAGAGTAATGATAGGATATAGAAACACTGAATTTTTATGTTCATATCTTCTGATTTTTCTTCTGATGCATGATTTGCTTTAGCTTGCTGAAGAAAGTGCATGCATGCGCTTAGCTACTTCATACACATAGGCAATATCTGGTCTCTTCTCTGGATCTGGGTTGATGCAGATATTTACTAATTGTCGAAGCTAGAAAACAATGCAGTTTGGTCAGTCTGGAGGAAAAGAATCATTGTCAAGAACAAAGAGGTCATGAAATTGGCTTAGCAATGTAGGACATACTGATAGGACTGTATGTCATTTTTTCAGTCTGAAAGTAGTACAACTAACATAACTCACAAAATACAATGCCATAAAATGAGCTACAGTACCTTCTCAAGAATGACATCAGTTTCCAATCAACCACTACCCACATACATGAATGGAAATGGTAAACAACTAGATCACTGGTAAACAATAAACAAGGTTTTTGCTGCTTAATTAGTCCAGTTTAAGTAAGTTGGATATAACAGAATCTTTGACTGTGATGTGCATAATTCTCTGACTTAAACACAATGGAAATGGGTGTTTAATTGCAAATGTATTACACAGTGACAAATATGGCCTGTTCACCATCAATACTTCATAAAACAAAGCAATTTTTGGAGTCTGCACATGTGCAGTTAAATGCGGAAATCCAGAAGTTTCTGTTTTTAATTCTATGTTTTCCCACTGTGCACGAGTCAAATCCGAATAGCAATCAGGTAAAAATCTATAACAGATAAAAATTTGTAATCTGCACTATTTGTTTCTCTGTAAGGACCTTTGAAGTTGCTTCATTTTGAATGGGTATACTGGCTTTTCAACAGCGTGCTAAGAACTAATTACTGCTGAACTGTCTTACCATTGCTGAAAAACTGTATACTTGTAGAATGCCTTTTTTAAAAAAACTGATAATTCAGCTACCTTAATTCCATGCTTATGTTCCAAACCATTTATTTTGCTCTGACATCTTTTAAAAATTACAAGTGAAAAATTCAGTGCATTTCATTTCCCAGCTTACAGCCTGAGAATACTTTAATTTGTTGCTTACCCTACTTGATGACATCACTGTTGCTGGATGCCTGGCAATCCTCTGGACTTAAGTGCTGGATGCAACTGACATCAAGAAGGGGAAATCCACACCAGAGATCATAGAGTTTTTTTTGGGCAGTTTTTTTTTTCAGGGTCAGTGGTGAATGTTATTGCTTGACCTTATTAGTCATTGGCAGGAAAAGTTTCAAATCAATGCCATTCATTAGATATCGTACGCTCAGCACACCCTGTATCCAATGTAGTCTACCTTCTTTCTGGACTACATGAGCGATTTGTTCAAAGATTTTTTTGCATACAATCCTATTCTAATTCTTTTTATGCAACCATTCTTGGAGAAGTCTGAATCTATGGTGTAATTTACTATGGTATCAAGCTCATAAGAAAAAAAATGAGCTAGAAATTAACACAAGGGATCAAGTCAATCCTTCAAAACATGTTATACCTAGCTTGTTGATATACATGAAACAAAAAAAAGCACAATTTTATCTGAAATGAAATTGCTGCTATGTTAGTGAATCATGGTTACTATTACAATGATCACGGGAGCTCTGCATCACCGGCAATATAGTAACTACACTGCCATTTAGCTCCTGGAAGAGTTTTGCATATTTTGAAAAGAACTTCTGATGACAAAGAATTAATACTGACCATAACGTTATAAATGCCATCTTCTAGGTCTGGGTAACACTTCACATTAACTAGGATTTTCATGACTACAAATTGTTTCAATGCCATCAAAGGTTCATTTGAATCTTAAACATTTTTCTTATTCTATTGTAGTATAATCACTCAAAGGAATTTCCTGAATTTTGTTTCACAGATATTGGAATTTAAAATGTGCATTTCCAAAAGTTGTGCAGTGTTTGGTATTCATGCCACCATGGGAACTACACAGCAAATAAAGCTGATGGAAATGGTACTACAATCCATATTGCTGGCATTTAAAAAAATGTCAAGTGTTAAACTAAGAAAAAATGTTGAAAGAAATGATCAAATTCAACATTTTCTATAAAATAAAACATCTAATTAGAATTCATCATAGATTGAATTGAATTGAATTATAGAGGGGTAAATGCTTTTTGCATTATACAAGTTTTATTTCTCATTGAGAGAACCATTCTCTACACTGTTATAGATAATGGTTTCATAATGTAAGGCACGAATGCCTCCCTGTGAAATAGTTTGTGTTTCTATAATCAAGTTAGAGTCAAAGTCACAATTCAAAACATGAATTCTTTTTAGGGATATAGGCATTTGTTGTGCATTTTCAATTGTCCTTGAACTGAGTTAGACCATTTCAGAAAGCAGTTAAGAGTCATGCACATGGAGACACATGTAAGCCAGGTCAGATAAGCATGGCAGATTGCCTCCCCTGAAGGACATCAGCAAGCTAGTTGGATTTTTTTTTTTTTACAACAATGTCAGTTACCATCGTCACTATGTTGAGACTAGCTTTGTATTTCAAATTTATTAATTAAATTTCACCAGCTGCCATGGTGTCCACAAAGCATTAGCCTAGGCCTCTGGATCCACTGACATTGCTACTCCACTATCATCACTCCCATCTTATTATAATAAGTATATTCCACTGGAAGGCATTCTGTGCTCTACTTATAATTGCTGTGGTTTCTGAAAAAATGTGCACTGTATGTATAAACATCTGGCCATGTCATTCTAGTACAAATGTATTTTTTTCCACTTTCCAAAGGGCACTAGTGACAAAATAATATCCAAAAAGTCAGCAGCTTAATTATTCTAAGCAGCATCAGATGGCTCACAGAAATGCACTCAACATTTAGATTTGATTCCAAAGGTGCAGTATGCATGGATAATGGACAATGCCAAAAAAATTACTGCAGGTGCATTTAATAGAAGAATTGTTTGCATTTAAGCCTTCAGTAATATTAAATGGCAGACCCAGTTTGCTAAGCGCAGGGCAGAGAAACAAATGTTATCAAATGTAAAATGTTGTACACATTATATGTCAAGAAATAGCACAACTTAATACAAAAGATCCTTCTACTATTTTGTACATTTATAGATCAACTAGAGAGCTTGAAAGAATCACAAATACACTATTTCTTTGACCATTTCTTTGCCTACGTAAAATGTGGCATATTGAAATGAAAAATGTACCATCCAACAGAACACTACAGTTATTCATGTATTTTAAGGATGTATATATTTTTAGTCTACATTTTTCATAAGATAACGAGTGAATATGAATGGCAGTAACTATACACAGTAACTCCCTGTTTGGAACCCAAATAGAGTAAATCTATCTCCCATGCCTCTAGGAAAGAAGCAAATGCCAAGAATACTAACAAAAACAAAGCCAATCTATTACCATACACATTCACATTGTGTCAGGCTGGAAGGAAAGATATGCTCCTGTTTTGTGCTAATTATCTTTCCACACTGGCATAGCTGAAGGTAGGGGAGGAATGGATTGGATTCAGCCTTTGCCAGCTCTGGGACCTTCCATCTGGGCCGGTCCCTGATAATTGCCCCTTGGCTGCAAATACACAACCCCCACTTCACACTTAACCACAATAAGAGGCTGAGCAGAGTAGCCCTGCAGGCAGGCCGACTTCAACCAACCACTAGTGGCATCATCATTAAATCCTGCCGAAGGTCGCCATAGCAACCGCCTGCTGAGGCTCCTCTACCACGCTCAACATCTCCTAATCAGCTACCATGTGAAATGCAAATTCAGACAGTCTGAAAATTAGTCAAGAAGAATGGGGATGAAGAAGCAGATACGTGAAATATTCATGTGCATCACAGCAAAAGCAGACAGTCTGAATGACACAATAAAGAACAACCTATGACATTTTTGCCATCTTTTCACATTATTGTTTACACCTAACTGTACCATCTAGCCCCACAGATTCTAAGTCAGCTAAACTGCAACAGTCTATGTACATTGCTGGAAATATCACTGATCAAGAATTAGATGGGATATGTATGAACAATTAGAAAATAAAATAAAAGCTAACAAGGTGCTATCATCAAATAGCACAGTTAGTGCTCCAAGTAGATTACAATTAAAAGAGAATTGAAAAAGCAAACTGAAATTTTGCACCAAGGATTTCCCTCTGCCCCCTTCCAAATATGGTTCTATACTGACGTAAACCAATAGCTTTATTATTAACCTTATTTAAGCTTGTAAATGAACATTGTAAACACAATTCGTGTAGAATCATCTTGCAGTTACTACTAAATATAAACCTGTTGTTTTACAAAGTTTAGATTTATTGGTATATTGTATGCAACTTTAAGATAAGTACTACTGGCAACACAGATTAATGTTATTCTGCATCACATTTTGCACATGCATTTTCCTTTCTCACAATTGCCTGAAGAGCAAACCAAGTCCATTGCTCCTGAACTGAGCATTACAATGGCAATCTTCAGTTTTTTTCTTGCTTCACAAACTTCCCAGATGGTTGGGTTGAGATCAGAAACTCACCAGATGGGGATAAACACATTTTTACCAACCAGAGTGAAGTATGTCAAAGTTGTTTTAGAAAGCTGCCTGACATAAAACAAACGCAAGGTAAATATTGTATGAAAAACATTTAAAGTATTTTGTTAACTATTAATATTTTAAATTACTAACCTGAATAGCAGAACATACTGACTCTAGCTCTTTTGGACTCATGATGATTAACATTACGTCATTTGAAATCATAAAAAAACCTCAATCACACAAAAACAGAAGGTTTCCAATCGTGGATGGAATACTCCAGGATCATTTTCTTGCATTCATTTGCATTATAATTCTTTGCTTAAAGTCGAAGGACTACCAATAATGCAAAACAAAATTGTACCCACCTCTTCTGAATAATGGTCAGAAGGAAGAGGAGGATAATCACATTGTTCGATCTTTTTACAGAGAGAATATAGGTTCATCTTATCACCGTAGAATGGACTTTGGAGTGCAGCCATCTGAATAAAATTGAGAGAAATCATGGATAGATGAGTATTGAAGAAATTAGAATGCATCAACATGGAGTTTATAAATGGGACCGGTTTCAGTAATGTTCATATGGAAAACACATTTTAATTTCTCAATCTTCAGTTAAATTCCAACATTTTCTTTTCATTATCACTTCCAAATAATCCTAACCAATTGACCAGAATAGTTTCCACTGGAGCAAGATGAATTTTTCTCAGAATCCATAAATAATTTAAAATTTCCACCATTTAAGCACCTTTGCTTGAAATAAGTTGCCATTGTTAAGTATTGAGTGCAACAAAAAAATACAGGGAATCATCTAAACCGTTTGTTATTCATGTTGATAATTGAACCTTTGACAAGAATGTCCCATTTTGCATGGTGTTGCATCATTTTCTTTGACTATTTAACACATGCAGAATGCCATCAGTTAAACTGCTAAAATAACCGAAGTATAAACTTATTTCGCTCTGGATTTTGGATTTCCTGTGTTACTTTTAAGGTACAAAAGGGGGTTTGTTACCTTTAGGTATGAAACAAAGTACTTTTTTTGCAAATGATTATGTAAAAAAGATTCTAACACTGACATTCATGGAAAAGCAGTCCAAATTAGTAATACAAAAAGTAGAATACTGCAGATGCTGCAAATCTAAAACAAAAAAAAGCAAATGCCAGAAATACCTGCCTTTTTACTTTCTTTTTCCTTACTGCCTAAGGACCCTAAACATTCCTTTTAATGAAAGAAGCAATTTATATGCACTTCTTTTAAGTACAAACCAAACAGAAATTGGGTGACTGCTTTGCAGAACATTTTGCTCAAAGCACAAGTATGACCCTGAGCTTGTTGTGGCCCATAACATTTAATTCTCCACTTTGCTCTCACTCTTGATATCTGTCTTTAGTTTAGTCACTGTTCCAATGAAGCTTGAGGAATAGCATCAGGCTTTTTGATTGGGCTCTTCACAAACTGTGGGACTTAACACAGAGTTCAATCATTTCAGAACTTGAACTCTGTTTGCCCAATATTGTTACCCCATCATTATATGCATTGGTTTTCGGATTTTTGCTTTCAGAAAACAGCAAGTTCAAGGGACAACATTTCCTTTGCTCCTGGAAGAATAAACTTTGTCATCCAATCTCTCCTGTTTTCCACTCTATTAGAGATCTTCTTTTGTCCTTGTTCAACCCACTTCTTTGCTCAAATCCTGTTACAATTCAACTTTTCCCAGTTATGATGAAAGGTGATCGATCTGAAAACATTAACTGTTTCTGTCACCACAAATGCTGCCTGACCTGCTGAGTATTTTCAGGATTTTCTGCTTTTATTTTAGATTAGTAGTAGCAAGTCAAGTTGGAAACAATTTGACTTTCTGAATCCATGCACATTTTCAGTAGTCATCACAAATGCCGCATGGGGTGCAAACACTGCTGCCTCAACGCCAAGAGCTTGAGTTTGATTCCCAGCTTAGGTCACTGTGCTCTGCCTACACAATCTCTCTATGTCTGCATAGGTTTTTCTGCATGCTCCAGTTTCCTCCCATAGTCTGAAAGACATGCTGGTTAGGTGCACTGGCTAGGGTAAATTCTCGCTCAGTGCATCTGAATAGACACGGGAATATGATGACTGGAGGATTTTTACAGTAACTTCATTACAGTGTTAATGTAAGCCTACTTGTGACACAAATAAGCTTAAAAACATACTACTTTACCAAACAGCAGAATGCAAGTTTCTGTCCCTGGTTCCCCACCTGGTCAATTGTCTGACATCAGCAATTTTTAAAAATGATTTCTGTATGGCATTTGTAGTATTTATAGTTAATTACTTAATGTATTAAGACTCCTAACTTCGATCAACCAACTAGACTCTGAACCAGTGAGGGCTGGATATCCCAAACATTACAATAATTCAGGATCTACTAATCTGCATTCATGTGCCCCAGATACAGAATCACACTTCTTTCTATACTTGTTTTTTTAAAAAAAACAAGTCTTAATGTCTGGTTGAAGAGTGCAGCTGACTCCCAGATTCCTGCTGACCAAACTTCGAACTTTGCTAGGATTTATTCTTTCCTCTTTCTTCTAATCGAAAGCAGATTGTGGAGAGAAACAGCAAACTTCTATTTCAATTTTAAGCAAATTAGAGAAAAAGGAAGAGATTGAAAAAGATTTGGAATAGCCAACTTAATGAAAAAAAGAATGCAGCAAGACTCATATTTATAACCACGTGAAAAGCAAAAAAGGGCAAAAGGGCAGATTTGACAGGAAAATGCATTTGGAAGTACAACAGCCAAATTTTAACCAAGGATAATTTGTACATCCAAACTTTTAAGTAACCTAAATTTTGGCCATTCCTTTCAAGAAACTTCCTTTTTAACCAGTTGCCTGTCTTTCAAATATGTTCAAAAGATACTGCATTATTACCACTGCTCTTTACCACTGGTTCAAATATCACAATTCAGAGTAAATTGAAACAAGGCAAATCTTTGTTAAAAGTGCATGAATGTTGCTTACAGAGACTAACTGGCAAAGTACACCTCACTTTTACTTTTGCTAAATGCTACTGTTTTGGGACTATTCCCACTTCCTTAATGAATGCACTGTAACCTACTGAAGTGCGCAGCACTACACATTTACACCAGCTATTAAATGAGTCATAAATTCAGGAATTCTAACCAGAATCATCCTCCAATAAAACTTGTACAAGATCATTTTAGAATTCAGAATAGCCCAATAAACAGTGCAGGGATATGGGCTTAATTTGCTTCATTATTAGTGTTTAATTTCTGGGGTTTGGCTAGTTGTATTCAGCAGTCATTATGAGACTGTAATATTGTTGCAGGAGGATGAGTCCAGGACCAACTTGAAAGTTTCGTAAAAGATATAGCTGTGATCATCGCTAGCTACTGTGAAGACATCAATGTCATGAATAAAATTCAACTTTTCTATAAAACTGCAATATGTTTTGCAATGTGATTAATTGTAGAATGAAACAGGCTGATAAAGATTAGAGTTTTAATAAAAGGTAATGCAGTTTAGAGTGAACTATTTTGAAACTAGCTCCTTTGTATCATTAAAAGAGAGTAAATTTAACAGCAAGATGTTTGTCAAATTTATGGTGAAGGAGACATAACGAGGAAGTGTCATGCAGAGTTCAGTTCTCAGCCTAAAAAACAAAAATACAGAAAATGCTGGAAAATTTCAGTCATCCAGATTTGAAATGTTAGCTCTGTTCTCTCTTCAACGATGCTGTCAGACCTGCTGAGATTTACCAGCATTTTGCTTTTTTGTTTATATGTGCATCCGTAGTAAAAAACACGTTTTAAGCGTTACCAACTGTAGCAGCAGTTTTCTCTCAAAGCTCAGTGCAATTTGTTTATGTATGAAGTGTGAAGAAAAGTCTTAAAAATTAATGCAACTTGAATTATTTAGCCATATTCATTTGGAGAACAGTTTATAGGCCAGGCTTTGCTGTAATGGTAAGACTAATGGTGCTTGTTGCTATTTATTCACAATGGCATAGCAACTGCAGAAAAATCCAAAAGATCATGTCCATTAACGTTGCAAAGACTGCATCGTGCTGATAGCCTCAATAGTAAAATTCACCCAAACTGCTATATTCACATGATAACCAGTAAACTAATTTTACCTTAGAATGACTGTCTTCTCCAAATTAGACAGTGTGTCTTTTAATTACATGATAAGTATAAATTACAGTCAATCAACTCTCTGGCACTTAAAATTAACTACAAGCATTAAGTCATTTTGCTTTAGGGTTTAATTGTTTGAGATTTTAAAAAGTAACATTTTAAACTCAAAGTTTTATCTCATTTTACTTCTGTCTCTTTTGTTAATGTCTCCCTAATTCAATTTTTTTCCCCATTTCTCTTTCTGTACCAGATTGACATGAAATTCACTCAATATAATTTACAACTCTTCCTTATAATATTAATTACATGCTCCTTCAATTTTGTTAGCTAAGGAGATACATGTTACTTAAATTCTGGTCCCAGATGCTTGGTTCTCTCCCTGCAACAATGTGCCAAACCAAAAAAAGGTAAAAATTTTAACGGCCAAAGGAAGATTAACTAAAATAAGGCATAATTAATTGTGCTACCATAGAAAACAAATCCATTCTCACAAATACCACGCATGCATGAGTGCTTGAAATTATGTCACCTGGACAAATCTCTCTTTAGAGAACGCCATCATCCTGTTTAGCTGCAATCTGTAAGACTTTCATCATGCTACTTAAGACCTCATTATTATATTTTGCAAGTGAATCCTATTGCTCGTATAAATGATAGTTCTGCAACACAAAGCAAAATAAAAAAAAAGCTTGGCAGGGTTACAACAGCTGATCCAAGCATGAGCTGAAATACTACTTTTCCTGCTTTGGTTCCATTTAGTTACAATGATAATACTAATGCATAAGCTGTCAGGAACACAAAGTAGTTTTCAATATGGCAAAATAATTTGACTGAGGTCACTGAGCAAAATAGGTGTCCAGAAACTAACATTAATGACCTCCAAAAAAGGTGCATGCATGAAAAGGTGATGAAAATGTTAGAATCATTCTGTTAGCATTAACTTAATGGTAATCATTTTAGTCTCCATGTTAGAACATTGCAGATTTAAGCCTTATTTCAGAAAGTCAGCACATAATCTTGGCTGATATTTGGTTGAAAGAATGTTGCACTGTCACAGTACTACCTTTCAAAAGATATGTTGAATTGAATCTTCGACTACCCCACCTCCCCAAGAGATATCAATTAAACAGTGGCATTATTAAAAAAGGAACGTTCTTCTGGTCAAGATCTCTCACTGAGATTTTCCAGCATTTTCTGTTTTCGTTTTGTTTTGCTGGTCAACATTTATTTCATAACAAAGTTAAATTTGTAATTGATTCCATTGCAATTTATGGAACATTGCCTTGCAAGCCCTTATTTCCAAGAGTAACTAAACAGTAAAAAACAATTTGGTTGTGAAATGCACTGGAATGTCCTGAGGTTGTGAAAGGGGCTATATGAATGCAATTCAATACTTTGTCATCATATCCATTCAATTTTCCTGGAATAATGTACAATAGAAAAATAAAGAACATCTTACCTAATGAATTTCACCTAAACTGTTGTAAATTAAGTAAATTCTACCAGCTGGTAACTGTAGATTTTTTTATATATATATATGTATAGATATAGTGTGTGTATATATAAGTAAATATATGTCACAACGCTAAATTATAATAAACAATAAAAAACAATAAAGAACAGCACTTCTACTTTCACGGAGAAGGAAAACTCATTTATGCAACATTCACATCTCTCAGAAATGTTGCCAACTGCTGAAATATTCCAAAACAGTGACTAAAGATCCTACAATTTAATAAGCAGCTTGGAATTTTTGGTCAGTACACGGAGGAAAAGTTCCTTCCCTTCTTACAGTAGCACGATAGAATCTGGAATGGCCCTTCTGAATTGCAGGATTTCAGTCTCAAACCTTAGAAGCGATTGTCAATGTAGGACACTTTCAACACTGCATTGGAATGTCAGCAATAATTACCTGAATTCCTGGAATGGTTAGATAATTAGTGACTAACCGAGTCAATCGTGATCAGTGCGTTTTACTTATGGGAATAGAAATAGGTTTTCACTAGAAGTGAGAATCCTGGATTCTTTAGAAATTCATACTTCAAGTCCTTATAAAGTCATGTATGTGGTTTCAGAATTGTGAAAGAAAGCTTTGGGTGTTTAATTTCGGTTTCCTCCTGTTTATGTTCCCTCCTCTAGTTTCTTGATGATTTAATAAATGGGACCAGAATCTTCAAGGTTTGATGAAACAATTACTTCCGTCAAACAGAATTCAATAAAAATAAACTAAGTGTACGATGAACCACCATAGCAACAATACAGAATTGAAGTAGTAATTTCAACGTGCATTCAAATTTGTACTCATATCCATATAGAAGCAAAAATTTAAAATACCTTTGTTGGATGCAAGGCTTGGGAGATTGCTTCGTCTAGAGAAATGAGAATAGGAATTTGTCTGATATGGTGGAAACCACTGAAGTACCCTCGGCATCCACAGTTATTTCAATCAAGTACGTAAAACCTAAATTAAAATGGCTCTCTTGTTAAGGAAGCATTTAAAAGTTTTTTCTATATATATATAAATAGCAGCCTGAACAATTAATATAGAGCTGAAATATTAGTCAGTCAGATAAAATCTAACCAATTTGTTAAATGGCATCTATCTTAATGGAACTACACACCCAGCTATTCATAATTCACAATTTCGGTACTTGGGGCTTTTCAGTTTCTACATGTGCAATGAGCACAGCATTTATCATCCAGCTTAATTCTGTCCACCTCCATTATCAGGACAGGCCCACAGATAGGCACAAAGATTTAACAACTAGTCTATGGAATACTTAAATCACTGAAATCTATGTGTCAATGTATGTAAACATTAAGAATATTGTGAATTATTCTGTCGTAATTGTTATATGCTGAACCAGCAAAATATTTATGTTGGATAGGTAATGCAAAACTACCGTTTGGAAAGAAAAATATGTTCCTGCTATATTTAAATAGTCATTTCCGTCCTTAAGAAACACATCTGCCAAATAGCAATCTGAATAGTGCACTGTTAAATCGCCTAAATTTTAGTATTTAAAAATAAATCATTCACTCTGAACATTCAATTTTTTAAGAATGAAGTGTCATAAGAACAGGTACATCATTTCTGAAATATACATGCACTTCATATATAGAAGTTCAGAAAATAAAAAAAAGCAATAATCAATGTCCAATATCTGTCCTGCCTGAAAGGATTGCATGGACTATTACATACACGTATCTTCAAACAGCAGACTTTAGAATCCTCCACATATTTTCTTTTCCACTGATAGTGTCCTTGGGATTCAGTATTAGTACCTTTTAAATCTCTTAACATGGACAGCATCAACGCTGCAGTGAGCAGAGTGGTGCCCTAAAGTCAGTCACCCTTTTCTGCATGTGCTAATAAGTTTGATTTTCAAAGGACAATGTGTACATTCCCCAGACACACAGACCTTCTGCAAAACACGCAGACCATCCTGTGGTACTCAGTGAGCTTTAGCAGGGACAGGACAAGCTGAAAATGGCTCTCATCTGTCGGCTGCTCTTTGAAACGTATCCTTAACTGTTTGATTCCCAGAACTGGTATTTATATATCTGAAGTTCTGAATCAACATCGTGGAGTAATTTAGTGATGGATGCACCAACAATGCTCAAATATCACAAGCACTTTTTGGCTACTAGAAACAGTTAAAATGTAAGCAATATTATGTTACTAAACACAAGTCAATAAAACATTTCAGAATATTACTGACAGGAAGCAAATTCACTAAAGAGTTAAACTGGGCATATTTTCATGCATCTTCTGCTTTGACAGATGAAAAATGTCAACTGTCCTGTTTTTATTTTCTAGCTTTTGCACTATTCATCTGGTTCATTAGTGCATATCGCTGCTGCCCCTGACAGCTGCTTGCCCTCTCTTCCCAGCAGCTGAATTTTTCAGGCTAATTTGATTCTCCTCACTGAGACGATCACTGAAATGATTGACTTGCTCCCTGACCTCAAGGGTCCGACTTTCCTTATTAGTATTCCTCGTGTGTTCAAGGTAAGGGAGCGCAGTGTCTGTCTTCAGGGCTGGTGGCTGCACTCTCTCTTTTACTGTAAGCCACCAACCTACAACCTTCTAAGGAGGCAACTGCTGCTCTGTACAATGAAGGAAACATGTAAAACCTCATCTTCAGATGTCAAGGTCCGTGTAGATGAGTAACTGATTTATATTATCAATTTATGCAAATAATTTGTGACACTGAACAACAAGGCATTAATTAATACCAGGAAATTATCCTATTGCATTATGCTCTCCAACTAGACACATGCATTTTTACACCTTAATGGCCTTCAGTTAAAAAATTGGTACTGCTCATTCTAGTAGAAGTCAGATTTAACTATCTTGTTTAAAAGATTATTCAACAATGTAAATTGTGCATCAACAAAACAATTTTTTTCCTGAACAGCAAAATAACGTGACCTCTAAATGCATTCTAAGTATGAAATGCTTTTTTCAAAAAAGGGAAATCATGATCCAAAGAGTGCAAAATAAATGAAACCAGTTCCATTTTGACTCCCTTTTTGCCCAATCAGAAACCATTTGTAGAAGCCCACAGTACCTGATATGCAAGTACTTCACATGAGATACAATGAATATCCCATAGTTGACTACAATCACACCTGTATAATGGCCTGGACTTTGGACTCAGCAGCAAGGCAGTGGCACTCATTGCTGACCTTGAAGATGACTGTCTACAAAGATCTACTGATATCTGTCACGTAGGTTTCATAGAACATAGAACAATACAGCACAGAACAGGCCCTTCGGCCTTCGATGTTGTGCTGACCAAAATAAAAAGCAATGCCCCTCCAAACTAAACCATTCCCTTCTCTTCCATATACTTATCAATTAACCTCTTAAACGCCACCAAACTTGGCGCATCTACAACAGCTGCAGGCAGGGCATTCCACTCCCTAATCACTCTTTGAGTAAAAAGACCTACCTCTGATATCCGTCCTATAACTCATACCCCTTAATTTAAAGCTGTGTCCCCTCGTGCTAGCTTTCTCCATCCTAGGAAAAAGGCTATCACTGTCCAACCCTATCTAAACCTCTAATCATCTTATATGCTTCAATAAAGATCCCTCTTAGCCGCCTCCTTTCTAACGAAAACAACTCAATCCTTCAACTCTCTTCATAGGACCTGCCCTCCATACCAGGCAACATCCTGGTAAACCTCCTCTGTACCCTCTCCAATGCCTCCCCATCTTTCTTATAATGTGGCGACCAGACTGCACACAAATACTCCAAGTGCGGCCGCACTAGAGTTTTGTACAGTGCAACATGATGTTGCGGCTCCTAAATCAATCCCCCTACCAATAAAAGCTAAGACTCCATATCCTTCTTACAACTTTATCCACTTGACTGCTACTTTCAGGGATCTATTTGAACACATACACCAAGATCCTTCTGTTCCTCAACACTTATAAGGCCCTACCATTAGCCCTATACTCTACACATTTATGTGTTCCTGCCAAAGTGCATTACCTCACACTTTTCCACATTAAACTCCATTTGCCACCTCTCGGCCCAGCTCTGCAACTTGCCAGTCACTCTGTAAACTAAAACCCCTCTTCACTATCTACACTCCACCAACTTTAGCTCCCCCGTCATACTCCTGCAAATTTTACTGATCCATCCCTCAATACCCTCATCCAGATCATTTATAAAACTTACAAACAGCAGGGGCCCCCAACAGAGACCCTGAAAGCCACACACTCGTCACCGAACTCCACGATGAAATCTCCCATCAACCACCACCTCTGTCTTCTATCTGCCGGAGCCAATTCCTAATCCAATTAGCTAAATCACCCTCTATTCCACATCTGCATTTTCTGTAGAAGTCTTCCATGGGCCACTTTATCAAAGCTTACTAAAGTCCATATATACTACATCAACCTGCCTTACCCCCATCCACCTCCGGTCACTTTCTCAAAAAACTCATGAGGTTAGTAAGGCATGACCTACCCTTCACGAAACCATGCTGACTATCCCCAATCAATTCATTTCTCTCTAAATAACTATAAATCCTATCCCTAATAATTCTCTCCAATACCTTGCCCACAACAGAAGTAAGACTCACTGGCCTATAATTCCCAGGAAGGTCTCTCTTCCCCTTCTTAAACAATGGGACCACATTCGCTATCCTCCAGTCCTCCGGAACCACACCCGTAACCAACGAGGACCTGAAGATCAGAGCCAGAGCTCTGCAATCTCCTCTCTTGCCTCCCAGAGAATCCTAGGGTAAATCCCGTCCGGCCCGGGGACTTATCCAACTTCAAACCCTCGAGAATTTCTAACACATCCTCCCTATCTACTACAATACTTCCCAATTTGCAACCCTGTACCTCAGTGTTCTCCATAGCTACATTTCCAGCACTCTGCGTGAATACCGAAGAGAAATATTTATTCAGTGCCTCACCAATCTCTTCAGGCTCCACGCACAACTTCCCACTGATGTCTATGACTGGCCCTAATCTTGCCCTAACCAATCTTCTATTAACATATCGAAAGAAAGCTTTAGGATTCTCCTTAATCCTATCAGCCAACATCTTCTCGTGTCCCCTCTTAGCTCTCCTCAATTCACTTTTTACCTCCTTCCTGGCTAATCTATAGCTATCCATTGCACTATCTGAGCCTTCAAGCCTCATCCTGACATAAGTTTCATCTAATTTGAATCTGGTTCCAGGTTAAAAGGCTCTCCCAATGTCCAGCAACAGTCATAAATGTTGTCAGACAGGGCGAGCTGATTCCCTTTCACTTTTTCAAATTTTAGAGACTGAAAGAGATTTGGATCTGCACAATAAAAATTGAAATGAATAAACAAAATTTGAAAATGTTTAAGAAAACAAGATGTCATCATAATAAAATGAAATCATAACAAAAGATAATAAATTTCTGGGGCAATGCTGTTCAGCAATTGTTATGGCCTGTGCAAAATTAAAAATCCAATTACATCTCATTAAAAGAGTTTTAACTATATTACAGTGTAAAAGGGAAATCTCTATTTCAGTAATTTCTGAAGATTGCCATCTGCAGGGACTTCCAACAGTACACACTGTGGAGAAGCAGGGAATCACTTGCAGCAACTGCTGGACATCCACGTTTAATTACTCATATGCAGACTCCAGAAATTGCCATTTGCTTCACAGGTTAATGAGAGCGAACGCTCTGGGCGGAATTTAATCTGAGCAACAGGGGAATTGTCCGCCAGCTAGACAGCCAGTGAGAGCCCCATGTTGCTTCCTTTGGGAAAGGCCCACTAAGTGCTAGTCAAGATATTGAAGTGACCGACAGTGGACCTTCACTGGGATCAAAGACTTTGGAAAAAATCCCTACCCCTCTGGCTGGCAACTCTTCATTACAGGCAGTGCCACCAGGGGAACAGCGGTGGCTGCCAACAAAGCACTCACTAGGAAACCCGGCTCAAGACAGATACAAGGCAAGAGGCAAGTGAGGGCAAGGTGAGAAGAGGTCTTGGGGCGAGGTCATTTGGAATTGGAGGGAAGGGCTGATGGGGGATAGTTTATAGTGGGCCCTCTGCTTCCCGATGCCAGCCCCTTCAATTGGGAGCTCTCTACCCAACAACGGATGACCACCTTCTCTCAGGAGCCCATAAGCAAATTCTATCAAGGTTTGTCCTCATGTAAGCCAAATGGCAACCACCCTACCCACATGGCAACCTCACCATTGGTTGAATTCCAATGATAGCAGGATGAGGCCTTTACGAGGGCATTAATTTCCTAATTAACAGCCACAATTGGGAGTGTGACAGATCGTTCCATGTTGGACGTAACTGACGCAGAAATACGGCAGGACCCCCACCTGACCTTCCCCCAGCTTCAAACTCATCCCAAAGGAGGGCATTAAATTATGTCCTTTCAGTTTTGCTCTTGTGATAGCAAAATCTGGGTCATTATTTTGTGAGGTATTTAAAATATGCACAAATAGAGAGCTGCATTCCAACTACCTGAACATTTGACATTTTACCATCATTTTAAAACCGAATATCCTGTGATCAGATGTCTATTTTTGATTTCCAAATTGGAAAAATATAACGTCTGTTCACTTCCAGTGAGACGTATGCCACTTGTGTTATGATCAATTAACTGAGGAGGAAAAACTGGAATCAAATTATGGAGCATCATACGAACATATGATAAGGAGTAGGCTCAGCCTCTTGAGCGTGCTTTACCGCTTTATAAGATCAAGGAGGAACTGAAAATCATTTCAAATCTGCATCCTGCCCACCCGAATAACCTATCATTCCTCTTGCTTACCAAGAATCTATCCACCTCTGCCTTAAAAATATTCAAAGGCTCGGCTATCTTTTAAGGCAGCGTATTCCAAATATTCATGATCTTTTGACCTAAATCATTTTACCTCATCTCCATTTCAAATAGATGACCCCTTATTTTTAAACAGTGACTCTGAGTTCTAGAGTCTCCTACAAGAGGAAACATCCTCCCTCCATTCACCCTGTCAAGATTTTATGATTTTCTTTGTTCTTTATCCTGCAGGATCATATACATTCCACTCAAGTCACCTCAATCTTAGAGACTTCAGCAGATACAAGCATAGCCTGTCCAAGCTTTCCTCATAAGGCAACCCACATATTCCAGGTATTAATCTGATAAACCTTCTCTAAACTGATTCCAACACATTTATATTCTTTCATAAGAAAGGAGACCAATGTTGTACACAGTACTCCAGTTTTGGTCTCACTGGTGTCTTGTACAACTGAAGCATGAACTGTCTGCTTACATATTCAATTCCCTCTCCACCATAAACAGTAACATTCTAATAGGTTTCCTATAATTTTTTTGTATTTGTGTACCAGTCTCCTGTGGTACATGCACCAGATCCCTCTGCAGCATCCTTTCACTATTTAGATAATATGTTTCTTTATCATTCTTCCTACTAAAATGAAGCATTGTACATTTTGCCATGTTACACTCAATTTGCCAGTTCTTTGCCCACTCACCTATCTATATCTTTTTTGTAAATGATCTAGTTCTATATTGGCCTGCCATAACTGGTACCCGTACTTTAACGATATCTCTTTCACACTGACTGCTGAATTAGTCAGCTGAATTTTATTTTTAAAATCTGATTAGAGTAAAGGGAATTTAAATATGCATCTCTTCATTTGAGATAGAGCTGCCAATCCAATATATATTGAAATTTCAATGTATATTGAAATCTCGTGTCTCAATTTTTTTGTTGACATCTGTTCTGAAGCAATTGTGCCAGATTTAAGCTGGGACACTTTGCTTATGTACCTGACTAAATGCTACCAGAAAACATAAGCCAATGATTTAACATTTTAAAGAAAAAGTTTTAATTTTGTTCCCGTCATGTCCCGTCATAGCCTCTCTCGCTATGAGTGAAGCTATGAAATTCCTCCAGGACTGGTCAGCCAATAACATCATTCTACTTGAGTTATTTGTTTACAAACAAAAGGATGTCAACATCCAATACCAAACTACAAGTTGGGATTGAGTGAGAGATAATGAGCGACACGTCTCCTATTCTGAATGCTTTTTGTAATAATCTTAATCATATAATCCCACAAAATCTATTGATATTTCCTTCACAGACACGATTTGAAATGACTAAAGTGCAGACCAGTTTTTTGGAACTATCATTTTCAAAAAACTCTTGATAATTCAAATGTGTTTTTCTGAAAGCAAAATCTTATTTTCTAACAAAATTTTAATTAAGCAACTTAGTTAAAATGCACTTAGCGATCCATGCTCACAAATAAATTTTTAGTTCAAAGACTATGTACATCTGATCACCCCAATGATCATAAAGTTGGCGTCCCACCTACACATTTTCTCCTAATACACTTAGTAAACCCGTGGCCCTCTGCAGCCAAATGAGCAAGGAAGTCTTTGTTATGAATTTTTAACAAGAGCAATTTTTGCACCACGTATCCCATTTTACACTTCTGGAGCACAATACCCCACCTCTGAAAACCAGCATCCATTCCCCACAGTGCTGAGGCTGTTTTGGTTACTTTAGATTCTATTATGGAGAAGTCTTGCCTACAATAAAGAACACTTCAGTCATTCTACAGATACAAATAACTGATTCAGGACTATAGTCATACATCTCATTTAGAATCATTATATGAAGGATATTTTTAAAAATAAACAAATTGCAGTATCCTTGAAACAACATATTTGCAACAGTGTTCCTAATGAAGTTTTATTAGATGGCTATATTTTGGCACTGTCACTAACTTAGAGTAAAATGAAAGTTACTGATCTGTTCTGAAGTCTTTTTGACTATAGGACTGGGTAACACAGCTGTCAAAAATTAAAAGGAAGCTTGGGTTGTTGCTGGAAAGAAGATACAAACATGTTCAGACTTGAAGACAATGGGATCAGGATCTGTGTTTACAGTGGTTAGACTGCTAGTCTCCAAAGTTCCAGGAAGATGCTGAGATTGTCATGAGAAACAGTTGTGCCTTAAATGGTCCACTTACTTCCAAGATAAAAAACAGTTCAGGTCTAAAGCATTGCTAATCAGCATTTTTACCTGTAAGCAAGGCCTGTGTAATCCACACTTCAATTAGGCTAGACTGAGAGAGAAGTATTTCTAAGATATCCCTGAAACTCAGTCATTGGCAGTCCATCAGGATCCAGGAGAGAGAGAGCAGCTCGAGGTCAAACGTTTCTAAGGTTCTCCACACAAAAATGGGAACTTGAATTGGAAATGTCAAATTAGTGAGGATTTGAAATTAGGCTGCAAGATTACCTAGCACGCACAAGAGGGGCAGGTCCCCAGGTAAAGCCTTCATCATGAAAGGCGATTCCAGGGTTAAAGGTTACGAGACTGGGAAAGGAAAGGAAAGGATCAGGAGCAAAGGTTCACTTTGGACTGGGTCCAGGAAAATAAAATTATTGATATCAATGCAAAATAGGTTGTCTTAAAAGCAAAAAGGGAAAAGGTTTAAAATATAAGTGGCCTATAGCAATGATATTTAGGCAACAATGCTTTTAGTCTGTTGCCATTAAAGTCTTAAAACACAAAATCTTGTAATGTCTTAATTTCATCTATTAACTGTAAGTTTAAATTACTTTTTAAAAGTTATTGATTTCTATGGGGATCTTAATAGCAGCAAAACACAGCTTGAAACATCACAGGCCTTTTGAGCATATTACAGATTTACCTGTAAATGCTGCACTTAGCAAAAGGCTGAATTATAAAACCTACCCAGAGCCATAAATGTAATGAAGTGTTGACAACATTAACTTTAATGTAACTTTAATGAAATGACATGGCTAATCTTGTACCTTAAATGTGTTTTGTGTAACTTCACTTGGAAAAAAAACAATTATCAATACATCACCAAAATAAATAATTCTTTGACGATTACAATCTTCCTTAAAAGACTATAAAATCAATACTATAACCCAATATGAAAAAGTTCTTTTGCATGAGCTGGTAAGAGCCATCCCCTTACCTAATTAAACAGTCTTTTTAATAGGATATTCCCCATACAAAAAAGTTTTGCTCTCTAAAATTTTACTATAGCAGTCATTCTGATGACGTTTTCCCCTTCCTTGGGAGATGCAATATAAAAACATATTTTCACAATCTAGCTCAGGTGAAAATCAGAAACACAAATGCCATATTTCAATAAATGATATAATTGATATAAATCTTCAGTTATAGCAGAGTCATACACATATGGAAAGTCTCATTTTCTCAACATATAGTTCAGAATGGTGCCAAAGTAGAGACAGTATTGTTGAAATAAGGGAATTGCACCGTTACCAAAAATCCAGTTTATCATGAAATGTTGCCACCAGAAGATATTAATTTTGACAAAAAACACAGCTGTCTTTATTTTATTTTCTACTTGTATTTAAGGATGTGGCAAATTCTTATTTTGGAGGTTTTTACCCCACACCAGTGCTTGAAAAAATCTTTACACTGAAAAGAATGAACCCAATATAAAATTAGCCGAAGAAAACTCTTTTATATTATAGATTATGGTTAAGAAGTTAGAGCATGTCGTCAACACATGCGAAAGAGACAACAACACAGATGGTTACAGTAAGCATTCTACAAAATAAGATTGGAAAGGCAATGTTTTGGCTGTTGATTTAACTTCCCAACATTATCACTGCAATTACCTCTACTTTGGATTCAAGTAAATGACTAAGTGAAAGATTAGCACTCTCAAATAGGAGATCCATGGTGATTGCTACACAATGTGTGTACGTTAAATATACTTCTCAGAAATGACTAGAAAAGGGGTGCTAAAAAAGCATTTATCAAGCAAATCTCCGAATTCTCTTGCCATAGTTTGGCTGAGTTTTAACCATTTGGCCAGCAGCCAAGCACAGAGCACATCAGGATAGCAGCAAGCTCAGTCTGAGATTGAGAAAGAGGAAGAGAAAGACATAAGACAAAACAAGTACTACTGTGTAAGCCTGTAATTAACACAGCATTAGCTAATTAGAGAGCACAGTGGTGGCAATTGCGCTTTGGACAGACTAGTCTTTCTGCCTGATGTCAGCTATTATAACACAAGCTGAAAAAAAAACCCAAGGGAAAAGCAAACCATTAGAAAAAGTTATTTCATTAGGAACTTTGATCAAGCATATTTTAGTTGAAACGTGGACATCACTAGCAAAACATCCCAGTTGCCCCAAAGCGGTCGTTTTCTTGAACCATTGCAACCTGCATGGTATTCTTCAGTGAATTGACAAAACAGTGGTTTGATAAACTACTTCAGAGGGTAATTAAAAGTCACATACATGCCAGGCTGGGTAAAAACAGCAGCTTTCAGGTTTACATGCCTAAATTATACCAGCAACCTTGTTTTCACAATACTTTTCACCTCATCTCAGTTTTTTAAAACCTGAAAATATTTTAAAAACTGAATCAAAATTTTCCAAGAGCCAAGAATTGAACTCAGGCTATCAATCCTGGCTTCAGGATGACTGATCCGTTAACATAACTACACTACCCGAGTCTGGAGAGAGTACAGAGGAGGTTTACCAGGATTGCTGTCTGGTATGGAAGGTCTGAGTTACGAGGAGAGGTTAGGCAAATTGGGTCTGTTTTCCTCAGAAAGACGTAGACTTAGAGGAGATCTAATAGAGGTGTACAAGATTATGAGGGGTATAGATAGAGTAAACAGGGTTAAGCTTTTTCCTAGGATGGACTCAAATAGCACAAGGGGTCACAGGCTTAGGGTGAGGGGAGTAAGGTATAATTTGGATGTTACAGGGAGTTTTTTCACAGAGGGTGGTGGCGGTATGGAATGCGCTGCCAAGTAAAGTGGTGAAGGCAGGCACTCTGGAGTTATTTAAGGAATACTTAGATGGGCACATGAACAGAATGGGAATGGAGGGGTATAGAAAACTAATTTAAAATAGGGATCATGAGCCTTGGGAGTTCCTAGGAAGTGTGTAAATAGATGATGATATTGATGTACTTGTTTTTATCCTACAGGTGCTTTGGTCCACTTTGTTGTCTAACAAGGGGCATACACACAATGGGTCGTGAGAGGGCTGCTCTTGGATTTTTTTGAGAGTATTCTAGTGCTTACGTCGTTAGTGTACGCTTGACCTGGACCATTTGATGGGCAACACAACAGCTCGGTGACTATCGCTGTGCTGTGCGGATACACAGATTTGGGCCTGTGTCTGTGGGACTTTGCGCATTCTCCCTGTGCTTGTGTGGGTTTTCTCCGTGTGCTCCGGTTTTCCTCCTACATCCCAAAGATGTGCTCTTAGGCTAACTGGCAAAACAAATTCTCCCTAAATTGTCTCAAATTTGGTTTTTAATCCATAGATCTATAAACATAGACAGGGATCATGGGTAAAGGTGGTGGCACGGGCTCGTTGGGCCGAAGAGCCATGCTGTTTTGTTCTTTGTTCATACACAGAAATTGTCCCATTAGGAAGACAGCATGGGTTCATGAAAGGCAGGTCATTGTATCTAAATTATTGGAATTCTTTGATGACATTACAAGCACAGTGGACAATGGGGAACCTGTGAATGTAGTGCATCTGGATTTTCAGAACACATTTGGTAAGGTGTCGTGCCAAGGACTACTGCATAAGATAAAGGTGCACGGTGTTATGGGTAATCTATTAGCATGGATAGAGGACTGGTTAACTAGTAGAAAGCAAAGAGTTGGGGGGGGGGGCGCCAAGGGGGGTAAATACATGTTTTTCCAGTTGGCAATCAGTAACTCATGGTGTGCCTCAGGGATCAGTGTTGGGACCGCAATGTTTACAATTTACATAGATAATTTGGAGGAGGACACAAAGTGTGCAGAGGACACAAAGTGTGCAGAGGACACAAAGTGTGCAGAGGACACAAAGTGTGCAGAGGACACAAAGTGTGCAGAGGACACAAAGTGTGCAGAGGACACAAAGTGTGCAGAGGAATATAGACAATTTCAATGAGTGGGCAAGGGTTTGACAAATGGAGTACAAAGTTAGCAAATGTGAGTGCATCCATTTTGGTATGAATAACAGCAAAATGGACTGTTATTTAAATAGTAAAAAAATTGCAGCATGCTGTCATGCAGAGGTATCTGCATGAATCACAAAAAGTTGGTTTGGAGGTGTAGCAGGTAGTTAAGAAGGCAAATGAAATTTTATTCTTCTTTGCTAGAGGGAGTTTAAAAACAAGGAGATAATGGTGCAGCTGCATAAGGTGATGATGAGGCCAAACCTGGTGTACAGCTTTGGTCTCCTTACTTAAGGAAGGATATTATGTCACTGGAGGGGATGCAGGGAGATTCACTAGGTTGACTGCAGACTTGAAAGGGTTGGCTAATGAAGACAGACTGAGTAGACTGGGACTATACACATTTGAATTCAAAAAAATGAGAGGAAATTTTAAAGAAACATATAAAATTATGAAGGGAATACACAAGATCGAAGCAGGGAGGTTGTTTCCACTGATGGGTTAAATTAAAAATGGGGGAAATCGCCTCAAAATAAGGAACAGCAGGTTTAGAACTGAGTTGAGAAAGAACTTCTTCACCCAAACGTTTGGGAATGTATCAAATTCCCCACGAGTGAAGCAGTTCAGGCTATCTCATTCGTATGTTTTTAAGACAAAGAGTTTTGAACAGTATAGGAATCAAGAGTTATGATGAGCAGGCAGGTAAGTGGTGCTGACACTATAAAAAAGGTCAGCCATGATCTTACTGAACGGCAGAACTGGCTTGAAAGGCCACAAAGCTCCTCCTGCTCCTAGTTCTGTCATAGATAGAAAATATACATTTGTATATTGATTGGAAAGTTATTTCTCTCCCATTAACTTTAGTACAAACCAGCACCCCCACTGTATACTACCCCACACACATTT
Source organism: Sphyrna mokarran (assembly GCA_024679065.1). Lineage (NCBI taxonomy): Eukaryota > Metazoa > Chordata > Chondrichthyes > Carcharhiniformes > Carcharhinidae > Sphyrna > Sphyrna mokarran. The sequence continues at coordinate 62,561,271 of JAGIQG010000009.1, forward strand.
TCCTAAATTCAGGGATAATAAAGGAAAAGGATGGCAAAGTATACATTCAGTTATTAAGAGGTATATCAGTACTTGTTTTATAACTAAATGGTGTTCTGAAAACTTGTAACAGAAATCTTCTAAATGGACAGGATTCAGTTCTCTCAAGTCCTTCGCACATTTTTGGAAAATATTCTGATGTGTGCTATTAGAATAATTGAAGTCAATTGCATTTCTTTCCTCCAAGCTGTTCAAGACAATAAAATCTTCTAAATAACACTCAAAGGATCACTATGTCCATGAGGGCTCCAGATTTGTCAGATTTATTACTGAACAGGTCATGTTCTTCAGGCAGAAAAGACTTTTTTTGGGTGGGATGCTTGCAAAATTCCTTGTACTGTTACACTATATGTCAAACCAACAGTTGAGTTCGTTTTTCACTTGCTACTTCATTCCAAGATTCCTGGTGTACCAGCCATGTCCATCAGACTGTCACTTAGTTTCAGACAATTAAAGCTGTCAATTTGCTTAGGAAAGAAAACAATTTCACTCGGCTTCTGCTCCCAATCAACTGCCATGCCCAATCAACTGCCATGCCCAATCAACTGCCATGCCCAATCAACTGCCATGCCCAATCAACTGCCATGCCCAATCAACTGCCATGCCCAATCAACTGCCAGTCACATGAAAATACATGTCCCAAGTTCATCATATTATCTTTCATCCAGGCTGTACGTTGCTTGTGTATTCCTCCTCCTGCCCACTCTGCAAGTCTTAATCAATTTCTTTCCACCATTGAAGTCCAATCCTAACATTCACCCACACAACTTTTCCTCAAATTTGCTGCCCAGTCACCCCTGCACTCTGATTTTTAAAACTAAGTAAGTATACTAGTTACTGCTCAATTTACTTACCTTTGTAACCAAGACAATTGGATAAAATCACAATAAGTATCAAGGAACATAAACAGACTTTCAAATTATGAATTAGCTAGGTAATCCATCATATTCCAAATCATAACAAAGCTACTTAGTATCTATTTGTGTATCTGTCTGAATACTTCAAATCAATTTCATAGTTAGCTGCATTTTCTTCGGTTGGAATAAAACCTACATTTTTGCATGGGGTGGATGAGCTGATCAGAGGGGTCTCATCTTTGCGTGAATATTTGGATTGAAAATCAGAAACCATAAATATGATCTTTATGCTTTGTCCTGAAAGCAATTAGTTATGGGACAGGACTTGATAACTAGGCTATTGGACAACTACGGCACAGACAAGCAAGCAGCTCCTCGTTGAGTTGAATTTGGACTATAAGTCAGATGCTTGTATCTATACCAGCTACGAGAGTTTCTGGACCGATGGACTTTTCCAGACCCACAAAGTTCTGCAGTTCTCAGATCACAAACAGACAGAGATCCGTGGTGGTGAAATGAAACCTCATGGGCAAGCTCTGTTATGGGTTCTAGTCCAGATTTCACATTATTAGTTCACTTAGAGATGTGTCAATTATATTTCTGAACACCCAGGTGTAATATTAAATAATTAAGCAGTCTCCTGCATTGATTTATTTTGCTCGGGTTTGCTTTCTTCTTATAATATGGCTTGTAGTCTAAAAGCCCATGTCACTAGATCCAGTCAAGCAGATATTATCTACAATTCAATTAGCAGAACACCAGAGAACTTGTAGCAGGTCTGCAAGCTAATTACAATTAAAAAAAAACTCTCTTCAATATGGGTGACAATGCAACACACCTGTTGCAAAGATAACATCCATGCTCTATATGAAATGTAACTTTATCTTTGACAAGATCTTGGCAGAAATATATAGTGAATTCCCACTAATATAATCCTTTAATTTTGCCATACGATTTGTCGCATATTGTACTTATAACTTGGCATGGATCAGCTTATTTTTACTTAAGTTTGGTACATTTGTTTCACCACAGTAAACTGCATCACTGCAGTATATTTACAGAGTGGATTATTTAAGGGAACTTCATTTACCTTCTATTAACTAGAAAAGAGGCAATTGCATGTGATTCTTTCATCTTTGAAGTTATAAGGATTACAGCCAGGCTAAAGTGCTTAGTGTTTATTCTTGTTCCAACTGTCTTGCCATCACCCAACCCAATTTTGAGGAATCAAGTGTCTAAATTCAATTGCTGACCACAAACCGGTAGAAATTCACAAATAACTCATAGATGGCCCTTGATGATGATGATTGTTGCAAGCACTAAAAATTGAGAAAAATAATTCAAATGCATTGTTAGAACAGAATAGAGCACCAGATGTGAACATGAAGAACAAATTACAGAGAAGCACAGACTTCTCCGACCTTGAAAAGCATAATAAATGTATGAGTTTTACACACAGTACCAATTTAGATATCTTATTCATCATTATCCTGATCAGCATTATGGGCACAGAAAAATGGTAGCAATTAGTTTCTGGTCCAAAACATGACACCTTCAGGACATTTGTGTGTAGAGCATTTCATAAGAACAGAAAGTTATCAATAACATTAAAAAAGAAAAGATACCAGTTATTTTCTTATGTTCTCCAAGTTATTCTTCAATCTCACTTCAAGTGCTATCAACATGTTAAGATGCTCATAGTTTATAGATTTACCTCATATAGCAGACAACCTAGTGACCAGATGTCAGATTTGAAGTTGTAACCATTTTCATGTATTCTCTCTGGCGACATGTAATAGGGCGTGCCCACTTTAAAATAAAGAAAAAAAAGTTATAACTTGTGCACAAAGATAAAATATTTTTTTTACAAGATCACTTAAAGCTTGGTGTTTCATTCACACACATTTAAGTAAAGAATCTATTGGACTTATAAACTGAAATGCAGTTTAATTCAACATTTCCATCTTCTGTTAAACTGATCAGATAGCCTTTCAACAAAACGCTTTGGTTATCCCGCTAAATATGATGCTCAAGTAGAACAGAACTGTTGTAGTTGCATTCTGGTAAATTGCAACTTTTAAGCAAAAAAACTTCTAGCAAATCAGATTTTCCCATTATAACCAACAGAAAAGCTGTAGGTAGAATGTGTTGTCCTTTCTTAATAAAAGTTAAATATTAATATGTTATACCCACTAAACTGAAGATTCCTAAATTCCTACATATGCAAATGAAATAACATTCAGGATGCAATAAATTAAAAGCTATATGCTAAATTAAAAGAAATGGGCTAATTCTTTGTTCTTGATTCCTGCTGGGGACCCCTCTTGCTTGGAGTGCCTCGATCCATCTGGCTGCTTTTCTTTACTGAACCATCAGTAGGAACAGGGAGGCCCCGCGCCCAGCAGAACATGGGCGACCAGTGAGCGGGGGTGTGCACAAAACTGCAAGCAGGGGTGTGCACAAATCTGCGAGCAAGGAAGTAGTGAAGTGAAGTGGTGAGTAGAAGGCGGCAGCAGATGGAAGCAAGGTGGCAGTAGTTAGGGATGCTTTTTCTCTTTTAGATTTCAATGGTGTAAAGCTTTTTCTCCCATAAACAACACAACTGCTTCAAAAGATTTTGCACCTTAAAGAAAGATTTCCAAGCCTGTTATGATTTGAACCAGTATAGTCAGAGCATGGGCTTAATCATAGAATCATAGAACTCTACAGCGCACAAAGAGGCCCTACGGTCCATCGAGTCTGCACTGACCACAATCCCACCCAGGTCCTACCTCCATATCCCTACGTATTTACTCACAAACTCGTCCAACGTATGCATCTCCACAGACTAAGGAACAATTTTAGCATGGTCAATCAATCTAACCTGCACGTCTTTGGACTGTGGGAGCAAACTGGAGCACCTGGAGGACACCCACGCAGACACAAAAAGCATGCACAAACTCCACACAGACAGTGACCTGAGACGGGAATCGAATCCAGATCCCTGGAACTGTGAAGCAGAAATGCTAACCACTGTGCTACTGTGCCATCTGGCTTCTGGATTATTAATTCAATGACTTTACCACTATGCCCACATTTCATCCTCAAACAAGTAATCAGTACTTGTTAACAATAACAATACTCTTTCTGAACATTATTGATGCAGATTACCAAGTTAAACCCAGTAAACAAGTTCTCTTCACTAGTATTGCTTTTGGAGTTGCATTAAAATTGTAAATGGAAATCACCCATGCTGATTTATCTCCTGTTTGGGAATCACTGGCAGCTTTAACTAATACAACTATATAGTTAGTTCTGCACACAGCAAAAACCAAACCCTATCTTGTTGCACTATTCTTAAGAAAGGGCCTTGATAAGTCTATTGCTACAGCTTTATACAGAACAAATCAACTTCAGTAAAGCAAATGAACAGTCTCTGTGACAGTAATGCAGTTCTGGCTTGATTTAAAAGTTATGGACTTCCACCAGTTTTAAATCATAATCATTTGGAGGCACCGACAACAGTAAAATTTAAGTTGAGGATAAATGTACAAAGCCACATTTAAGCAATTATTACGTATAAAGATGCATTTAACCCATTTGAGCTGCAAAGGGTCAACAGTAATCACCTCTTGTTACCATAAAATATGATACTAATAATTGGCAGTGAACAACATGCAAGCTTGTGGATGTGGAGAATCCACAGGAAAATCTGCAGGGGGCAGGGAAAATATTTCAGCATGCACATAAGTAGCTTTAGAAAGGTACTGACAGTCAAGCTGATGAGAAAAATGAATCACAAGAACCATCAAACATTTGCCAGCAATTGTAGGATTGAAGTTAATTTTAGTACACAAGCAAATTTCGAAGTTAGATTCTATTCATAATCAAGTTATACCAGTTAACAAAGATCATTATCTAAACAATTATTTCTTTATTCAGAAATAAAATGATCTCTTGCTTTGAGTTGCAGATATAATTAAATAGCTACGTCAGATTCATCTGATAAATTTGCACATAGGTATCAAGTTTTTCAGTTCTATTCTAAAAAAATGGAATTGTGGAAGACTTCAGGATAAATAAATAACAAACTCTAGAAAATAACAGCTGTCAAATGAAATTAACTATGAAGAGTGATTTTTCAGACCGTGAACTTTTAGTTCACAAATATTAACTGTAGGGTATGAAGTCCCTGCATTTTCAAAGGTGAGTTTTAGTTTTGAAATTTAGAAGGGCTGTTCCAGGCGATACAAACTAGAAATCAAATGCTGAACATACAGCACTGACAAATTGCTTTTTTAGCTGCAGAGTCTGGGCACATAGGTGGTGTTCAAACATGGGACAAATTTAATGATTTGGGAGAAAATAACAAAATAATTAGAGAAATCAGGAAAAGTAACAAAAGTATATAAACATTGCTCAGGTAATTTAACACATCTTCTACAAAGATAAATTAAGTTGAGTACATGACTGTTGGCGGCAGCAACTGATCTAGGCCAAGAAGACCACTGAAGTGAAACGCAAGTGTGAAGTCACAATAGAAACACACCCTTTTAAATCTTAAAATAGTGGATAACAATGTAAAATGTTTGATATCTTAGCAGGAACCTATAATAAATAAGATGTCTAACCTATTACAATTTCTAAACTAAGAGAAAAATGATAAGTGCTTTGCATGTCTGAGGATCTATCACTGTTTTATTTTACTCCCAAGATAGTTCATTGTTAATAAAATCAGAAAATGCTGGTAAAATTCAGCAGATCTGACAGCTTGTGAAGAGAAAATCAGAGCTCACTTCTTGAGTCCATTATGACACCCCTTCGAAGAGGAGTCACATTGACTCAAAACATGAACTCTGTTTTCTTCTAAACAGATGCTGCTAAGCTTCTCCAGCCTTTTCTGATTTACTTCAGATCCCCAGAATGTGTAGTCTTTTGCTTTTATTTCTTACCTACAAATTTAGTGCGTGATATCAAGCTTGGCTTATTTCCCCACTGATGTCACAATAGAAGGTTGCAATGCACCATCATGTTTTACAAGACGAAGAAAAATATTCTGCAGTGGCTTTTGTCTCCAATGCTGCACAAGCATCGTTTGATTGAATTAATATTTTACTGATTTGTCAAGTTAAAAGAAATTAATGTGCAAGAGTACAGAATAATCACAAAGTTATTGTCCAATTCCGGTTTTTGAAACTGCAGACTTTACTGATGATTTCAAATGATGCTTCAAATCTTCAATATATTGTGAAATATATAATATATTCAATACTTTGGACTCATGGCGTACTCTGAAATGAACTGGTAGAAGTAGGTCGTTTTGAGGATGACAAAATGTTGCAGAAGGCAACTGGTTTCTGTGGAATGTCTGACAACTGACCTGCAATCAGGTCATTGTTATTAACTACTGTTGTGTCCCAATTTGTGCTTCAATCTGGAAGCTACCCTATCTGATTTCCCTACAGTTGCTCACACATTTCATGAGGCAAAGTTGTTAGTTATGGGGGAAAAGATTACATTTCCTCCTGGAAATGGAGAATAGCCTCCTACAAAAGATAAAAACCTGGTCATGACAAACACAAAATCCTAGGAATCTCAGAAACTTGTACACAGAAGCTGAAGATAGCCGCAGAATTCTTACACAGTGAAGAATGGCTTCTGTCATACAGAATCCAAAAAGCACCAAATCATGTAGGTTCAGACAAAACAACTCAAACAGGCTTTCTTCCAATGTTCCCAATAGAGCACACAATGGATATTTATTACTAAAACAATAAAGCAACACATGCATACTATGCCACACCAAAACTACAAATGTAAACAAAAGGCCCTTTTTTTTTAATAACACTGTTTTAGCTGCATGATCTGCTCTCAAAAACAGACCTCCAAAACTGATTGCTGTTGAATTGTTTTAGCTTTTCTTTGCAGGTAAATTCAGCATTGACTCTCTACATGCTCAAATACAAAGCATATTTTATCATTCATAAACTAAAATCTGCTAACATTTTATAATCAAACCATGCAATTCTACGTTAGTTCCAGTGAATGTGCTAAGGATAACAAAATTCCAAACTGAGAAAAGGATCACCACAGCGCCATGAATTTGGTTGGCATTAAGATTGTGAATTTCACTTTCATTATTTCAGGATGAGATTGAGAAATTATTAATTTCCAGTGTTTTAGCCATCTTGCCATTATTTTCCAGTGCTAGTGTTATAGCATGACGTTCTGTGCCAGACACAAAGTCTAGCATTCCTCAAAGTTGATGCTAAAATGAAACCATTGATTCAGCAATCTAATACCCTCCCTGTGTGCAGCACTTTTAGACATATCTCGTGAAAAGTCTCAAGTCCTGCTCAGTGAGAAGTATTATGACACTGTAATAACTGGGATCATGACTCAGCACCCAGTTATGTGTGGAACTGGACAGCGCTAATTCACCGATTAGCATTAAATGCTGATATTGGCAGTCAAATTGGACAGTAGTTGAAAACATCTCAGATGTTGGAATAGCCACTTCATTAAAAAAAGCTGAAACAATAATGCAAGGCAAGATGAGGTTATGTACAAATACACTAATACGATCCACGAGAAACAACAGCACTGTGGTTGGGGCAGCACAGTAGCAAGCACTGCTGCCTCACAGTGCTAGGGACCCAGGTTCAATTCCGGCCTGAGGTTGCTGTCTGTGTACAGTTTGCATTTTATTCCTGTCTACGTGGGTTTCTTCTAGGTGCCTCGGTTTCCTCCCACAGTCCAAAGATGTGAGAGGTAGGTTGATTGGCCACAGTAAATTGACCCAAGTGTCAGGGAGATTAGCAGGGTAAATGTGTGCAGTTATGGGAATAAGGCCTGGGTGGGATTGTTGTCAATATAGATTCAATAGCTGAATAGCCTTCTTTATACTGCAGGGATTCTATGATTCCGTGAAAAGTCTTCTGGTCCATTGAATACTGAATCAATGAGAGACAAATTCTATTTTACGAGCAAATTCTTCATGGCTCAGTTGTAATCCCGTCCAACATAAGCAGCCAGTAAGTATTCAAGCCAAAGAGAAGGCAACACCACAAAATCCAAAGTAGCAGTCCCAAATCTAATGGTTAGCTTGAGTCTATTTCCTACAACCCACTGCAGGTGCCAGTACTGCAAGAGAACAGATCTCACCTTCTTTCTGCCTTGTTCTATTTCTGGTTTCACATGTTCTGCATCCAAGACTTCTTATCTTTTATCATCATTCATAGATGTAGGAATAATGATAAAAGATAGTTACATTTATGGTAACATAATTTTAAGTCAGATTCCAGAAATGGTGTACTTGAACCTGTTCCTGAGATTATTGACTCTGGGTCTCAATTTTTCAAGGTTGTGTGTCCATTAGTGGGCTAAGGGACCTGGAAATAGCAGTACGTAGGCCTTGAGGAAGATCAAAGATGCCAATCTTGCAAAATCTAAAACAATAGTAAAGCTGCACTGCATCCTGCCCTTGTCCTGAATAGGTGCTTATAGTGGGTGATAAGAAATAAGGACACAGAAGTCCTTAGTCTGCACAAAGTGTTGCAGAATCCAGAAGAACAAGGCAGAAGCCAGGCACAATTATGTCTCTTGGCTCAAACTCACCTTCAAGCTCAAAGTGAAATGTTTAAAAGGGCTCAGAGACAGAAAGAGAAAAAGACATATCTTGACTTAGAATTTTTCAAGCTCACTAGACATCTTAACACTTGACAGTGAATGAAACACTTGATATACAGTTACTGTTGCAATGTAGGAAATGTGGGTAATTGTATAGAGCATGGGTATACACGTGTGCAGTTTTGGTCTCCATTTTTAAGGACGGACATACTTGCTTTGAAGGGGGAAGAACAAAGATTGATGCAATTGTTTCTCATGATGAGAAGCCCAGTAAATTGGGTCTATACACCCTACAAATTAGAAGAATGAAATGTGATCTCATCGAAACAAAGATTCTCAAGTGGCATGATGGGATTGACATTGAGAGGATGTTTCCTAAAAACAAGAGAACACAGTCTCAAGATACAAGTCATTGATCATTTCGGACTGAGATGAGGAGAAATTTCTTCACTCAGAGTTGTTAATCTTTGGATTCTCCATCCCAGCGGATTGGTTTTTTTTTTGTGGATGCTCTATCACTGAATATATTTAAGGCTAACACTGATTTTCTTTTATTCATGTGTGAGATGTGAGCAATCCAGGTGACTAGGCACAAGACAAGTCACTGTTGTATTCAGTAACAATGCAGGCTCAAGGGGCTGCACTATTTCTTTTGTAAAACCTATTTATGTAGCAAGTGATGATTTGAAATGCATCCCCTAAAAGAATCGCTGAGGCAGATTCTAGCCTGTCTATCCATTGGATGGGTACCTGAAGGGAAAAGATTTGCAAGGCTGTGTGTAAAGAATGGGAGGATGGCAAGGATGGCACTAGCTATATCGGTCTTACTGACAGCCAGCACTGACACAATGGTGCAAATGGCCTCTTTGTATGAGCAACTATCATATAAATCTATTCTCTGAAATAACCAGCAATGAATTCCATCGTTTGGAAAATACTGGTTTGAAATAGAGTGGCAATTTGAGAAATAGTTTCTCCGAAATTGTAGGCAAGAGTTTCCAATCTTGTCTGTTCCTGCCTCATTGCAATTGAAAACGGACATTTTGGCATTCCAGTCAAAACTCCATTCACTTGAGTGGCATCAGAGAATCCCAGCCATGAACAAGGATGGAGTTTTTTTGGTGTACATTTATGTCCCCAACTGTTCTAAGTAAATGAATGTCATGCCCACTGAAATCTTATTTCAATTAAGGCTGCTGAAAGGTGAATTTTTTTTTAATCTGTTGTCAATTCTTGGGTTAAAATATTAGTTTAGAAAAAGATTAAAATGATCAGTTGAGCTATGCCTTAACCAACACAATCTACAAAATAAGGTAGCAATGTAATAAAGAAAAGTAGCTGTCTGATTGTTCAAAGTTTTCTGCATTATAAACCCTTAAAAGGATCAATGGGTCAGCTCAGCATGTCGCCTTGAAGCAGTCTATTCATCATAAACTCTTTGGTCTTTATTACACTGTTGTGTAATCAGAGTTCTGTATCAGTAGCAAAATTGGACTTGTTACTTCCAGACATACCCTGTGTTATGGCAAAGGTCAAAGAAACAGGAAACCCCCCCTAACTGCACAAGGAAATAGATACATCCAACTTTGGTTAGGGAGCATGCCTTTGCTGCTTGCATGTTTACAACAGACATATGGTTTTGGTCACACTCTTAATGAAATGCATCCCGCTTCTGTAATTAGCTGGTTTCGTGTTGTGCAGGATTGCTCACCTAAAGAATGTGCTGCTGTAGTTTTCGAACTAAAGAATCTACCTAATCCAAGGTCTCCCAGCTTTACTACCCCTGTTGCTGTAATGAACACATTCGCGGGTTTGATATCTGCAAGAGAACAAAACACATGTAAATAAATGTTAAATATTTACACTTTATGACAATCAGAAATATTTTCTAAACAACTTAATATGGTCTCAAAACTCAGTCATTCAAATGAAATAAAAATACTTGCTTGCCAATATTAGCAAAATGGAAAACCTGCTTTTCAAATTCTCTATTAATTCTAAATTAAACAGAACCAAATAAGTTTCTATCCCACTTTCTAATTTAACAGATGAGACAATAATTTAGCAGCTTTTGAAGACTAAGAATAAAATTGATCTCTTAAAATCCTTCAAAATTATTTGCCTCTTAGTCCTACATTTCCTTACCTTATCCCTGAAGGACATTTATGGTGCAAGTATACTTCCACAGACACCCAAAGGTACCTTGTTTTTTTTCCCCTCTCCCAATTGCTACTTGAGCTGAGATCCAGGAATTGAGTTCAAGACAGGGATAGAATCCAGGTCTTTCCCAAACACCAAATAAAACCAAAAAATAGACCAATAATGGTTAGCTCACAAGATGACAAAGTTGTGGAAACCATGGGTTCTCTAAATGTCCTGTCAAATCATTCTCCACCCACGTTAGTAACAATGTAATTCCAAAACTTCTGACTATGTGATTCTATAAATAGTTGCTAGAGTTTATCAGTGCAAAAATGTTTATTCATTCTTCATGTTTCCTTCCCACCTTGGAGAAGCACAAGATTTTTGCCAGGTATTGAATAATATAGTCGTTTGTAAACATATAGCATCACTGAAATGCCAAAATTGGCATCTATTGAACAGGTTGAGGTACTTCTGATTTTCCTTGCATACAAATATTGTTTCAGAAATATGGATGAGCACTATGTTTCATTTATTTGACTTCAAGTTGATAGTTGTACATCATGGTTGCAGTTTGAATAGATTTGACAATGGATGATAAAGAAAACAACTTTATAGGTCAAATCTTCTGATTTTTGACCAAATTGTCAGAAACTGGGTATATGACTGAAGCTGCATGTTGGGACCCAGTGTTCCATGTCCAATGTGGGAACTGCTGGAAAGTTTCAGCTTCTGGTGGGCAATTCCCCAACTCCTCAACACCCCCCCCTGAATGTCTGAGTCAGAAACTTCAGACAGTTGGAGGGTACTTAGCTGGATAGTTACCTTTAGACAGATATTAGACAAATCAAAGTACAGATTAATACCTAGATAACTGAACTACTGACTCCCAATCACTGCGCTTGCTCATCCAACCCAACTACTGCTCCAAGTCGATCAGACTATCCATTAATGCTTCGACTGGGGCGGGAGGGGCAGGAAAGGGATGTTGCACATTTCCATAAATGCCAAAAAATGTACAGTAGCATCAAGTACAGGAGAGTTTTAGGCACAGCAGAAATCTGACAATTATTGTTGCTAAGACAACCCTGGCCTGACATGTTTTACCAGTTAGGAGTCAAATCGATAATCAAACTGTCTCCCATACTCCTAATAAATAAAACCAAGGTTCGAAGAGAGTCATATTGGTCTCTTAATTGTGTTTCTCTTTCCACAAATGCTGCCAGGTATGCTGATTTTTTTTCCCAGCATTTTCTGTTTTCATTCATATTTCCAGAATCTGCAGTTTTTTGCTTTTATTTCAAGACTTATTTTAAATTGTCAATGATAAACAAGAACTAAAACAGGTAAGCACAGCTGAAGAACAAATTAGCTTCAATCTGAGCAGTAAAATTGGGACATATCTAAGAAACAATTGCAAGGGAGCTTTTGTCAGTGCTGAGATTTTGGCCATCAGACCATAACATACATATGTGGACTCTTTCATAGAAGGATTGACCTCAGTAACACAATCCATTAATTATCCACCATTTTCAACTTGTAACAGTACATCCAATGATCTCAGAACTAATTAGGACAAATACTTAAGTGCTTGGCATTCTGAAGAGATGATTTATTTCTACCCTCTTATACTAGAGTTTTAACTTTGATAAGGTGCACATCATTTAACTAGGAAAGGAGGTTGAGGAGGAGCTTAGGAAGGAATAAAAGAGACAGAACAAAAACTAGGGTTAAAGAATTAGGGAAATGAGTACCAGACACAAGGAAGCAGTGAAGAGGAACTTGGGATGGGGATCAGAGAATTTGGCTGGATCATCAGGGAATGAAGATTCAGTGAAACTGACAGAGCAATGTCAAGCCATGTAGGAAGAAAATAGGGAAGTGGGTTGAGAGAATGAGGAATGGCAGTGTGGAGGAGTGATGAATGAATATGCATTAACATGACACCTCTCATGAGCTCAAGGTATCTCAAAGTTCTGCACAGTGTTGTTTCTGCTGCAATTCTGCTGCCCATGTATGCATAGTGAGCTCCCATTAATAGTAACAAGAGAATGACCAGATAATTTGTTTTAGTAATGTTGGCTGACAGATTAAAATTAACCAGGACTTCAGGGAGCATTCCATCTTCTACTTTGAACAGGGCTAGGGTGATTTATATGTCCAACTTAGAGAACCAATGCAGCCAATTTAAAATCTCAGCAAAACAGCAGCTTAGAGTGCAGCATTCCTTCAGTACTGTACAGTTTCAGCCTATCAAAACCATGAGATAGAGTTGCAAAGGAGAAATAGAAAGCAACAATAGAAGAGGCAGAGGCAATCTTGTGATTCTTCTGACTAACAGCAGTGCCAAAATTCAACATCTAGTTGCAGCAGCAAATATCATGCAGCACCTCCAATTGCTTTCTCTCAATCTGAGCTACAGCAGATCACCACAAAGGCAGTCTGGATCACAGGTCAGATACCTTCCACACAAAACCAATGTCACTCACCATATCCCTCCAAAATGAAAAAGACACTCAAAAGATGTGCAATAGAACAAGGTGTGGAACTTAACAAAAAAAAAAGAGTTTCACGTGTCCACAACATGTGCCATGATTCTACTTTCAAGAGACCATGGTGTCAGTGACCAAAAAACGATGACATTATAGGCCGGGAGATGCACAGTTTTCATGAGGTGTTTCATTTCCCTGGTTTTGGCAATCTTGTGGAGCTCACACAGGCTACTTCTGAATGCTTGCCTAACCATCCAAATTAGCATATAATGAACATCGGGAAAACAATCACGAGAAATCCAACCTTTGAATCAGTAGAAAGCTGCTGACTTGGGAAGTAGTGTAACTCTTTTGTAATATGTGCATATTGCCTGACCTCATGAATTGAAGAGAAGCTTGTGAACAAACATTTTTAATCTAGTTGTCACTTAAGTCACCCCCTTAAAGAGATCAGCCACATAACAATGCAAGTGTCCAAAATGTGGTTGGATTTATTGTCATACGTCCAGTAAAAAATATTGTTTCTTACACACTATACAGACAAAGCATATCGTACATAGATAAGGAAAGGAGGGCAGAATAGAGCATTAGTTATAGCTAGGGTGGAGAGAAAGATCAACTTAATATGAGATAGATCTATTCAAAAGTCTGACAGCAGCAGGGAAGGAGCTTTTTAAGCTTGTTGGTATGTGACCTCAGACTTCTATATCTCTTCCCTAATGAAAGGTAGTGGAAAAGACTATGTCCAGGGTGGGGTCCTTGATTATGCTGGCTGCTTTGGCAAGACAGCAGGAAGTGTAGACAGTGTCAGTGTCAAAGGATGGGAGATGGTTTGAGTGTTGCATGGGGCTTCGTTCATGATCTTCTAGTTTACTGAGGCCTTGGACAGAGCAGGGTCCACATCAAGATGTGAAATGACCAGAAAGAGTGCTTTCTATGGTGCGTCTGTAAAAATTTCTTTAGCCTCCTAAGTTGATGTGTTGGTGGGCTTTCTTAACTATAGTAGTGGCTTGGGGGGACAAAACCAGGTTGTTGATGATCTGAACACCTAAAAATTGATACTTTCAACTATTTCTACTTTGTCCCCACTGATTTAGACAGGGGCATGTCCTCTACTAAGCTTCATGACGTTGATGCTATTTCCTTATTTTATTGACATTGAGGGAGAGATTGTCATTGTCATACCAATTCACCAGATTCTCTATCTTTTTCCTGTACTCCATCTTGTCATTATTTGAGATCCGATACACTATGGTGGTGTCATCAGTAAACTTGAAAATCGAATTGGAAAGGAATTTGGCCACACAGTCACCAGTGTATAAGGAGTATAGTAAGGGGCTGAGGAACAGTCTTGTGGAGCACCGGTGTTGAGAATGATTATGGAGAAGGTGTTGTTGCCTATCCTTACTGATTATGGTCTGTGGTTAGGAAGTCTCAGATCCAGTCGCAGAGGGCGAAGTCAAGCCCAAAGCCACAAAATTTGGAAATGAATCTTTTGGGAATAATGGTGTTGAAGGCTGAGCTACAGTCTATAAAGAGGAGTCTGACATTGTTGTCTTTGTTACTTGCATGTTACAGTGGAGTGTAGGGCCAAGTAGATGACATTTTCTGTGGACCTGTTGCAGTGATATGGAGAACTGTCATGGAGTCTGGGAGACCAGAATTTATTTATGCCATGTCTTATTTTTTGAAGAACTTCATAATGATGGATGTCAAATGATGGATAAAAATTAAACTTGATGCAATTTTCCTGAGAGTATCTGATAAATAACTTTGATCTTGGTGGTAGAGATCCAATTTCAAGAAGGCATCACTAACAGATGTAATATCTAAATCAATAGATAGAAAAATCTCAAATTATCTACCTAAAATGTGATCCACAGCTAAATGTCAGCAGTATATTTTTAAATTACTATTGTTGATTATGATGCTCGAACAAAATTAGCAGTAATTATTAGCCTTTTTAAACTATATAATCCTTACGATTAATGACATATTAACTTTGCATGCAACAATTCTAGCAGCTAGAAATAAGACAGCTTGACTACTCTAACAACTTTACATCAGTCTTAAAGCTGTGCAACTGCATGAGTTCAGCAACATTTTTAGTGCACTTAACTACCAACCAAATGATAGCCTCCACCAAACAAACTGATAGAATAATGTTCCAAAGATCAATTCTCTGACTATGCCCGCACATTTCAAAACCAGTTCAGGAAACAATGCCTGTTGTTTAGTAATTTTATATTGTCCTTTGGAAAAGAGGCTTTGTTGCATGACAAGATAAATTGCACTTTTTGAGGATCGATACATTGTTCTTCAACAAAATTGCCATGAGAGAATTCTAGGCGCATACTCTGACCTAACATGAGCAACACAATGGCACCCAAATATTCTGTAAATAAGTGGATGATTTCAAAATTCATTAATTCATTCAAAAACTCTCTCTATCCTTAAATTCTTTAATTTCTACTCTATCTGGACTTAATTCTTAACTCTGTCTACACTGTATGACTGAATATAACTGAATATGACTATACAATAGTTGATTGAACATATTGGTATCTTCTTACTATCCTGAGTTGCCTACTTACAGAGAATTGATTCTACTGCATGTTCAAAATAAATCCATTCAGAAAATAAGACAAATAGAAAGTTTTGTTTCTGAATTGGTGATGGCTATTGATGTTACCTCTGTGCATGACACGTCGAGAATGCATGTGTTCCAAGGCACTGCAAAGTTGAACAAAATACTTCCATATTGTTCTTTCTGGAATCAGCCGCTTCTGTTTTTTAAAATGCTGTGAAAATATGGAATCATTATGAAGCCAAATTAGTACTAGTTTACAGCATTAAAACCTATAACATCCTTAATTAGAAACCAAACTTGAATTCTGAAGTCAATAAAACAACAAATTTACATACAACACATTAGGATTGCAATTCTCATGCTGAATAATTCTCATATTTACAAAGATATGAATGAATAAATGGACAACAGTTGAAATACTAGCATCAAAATACAACAAACTCTCTTTTTGGGAATAGAGCCTTAGTTGAAGGTAAAAAGGCAACTATCGTCACTAGATAAAATGACAAACTGAAAACATGCATAACCAACCATGGAGTACGGAAAGTTCATGTGTCTCATTAAGCTCATTTCTCCCACAGGCCATGCATTATGTGCCCAACATAGATTAACAACCACCAATGAAATCTCTTGATAATAAACTTCAATAAATAAAGTTTTAAAGTTTATTTATTTGTGTCACAAGTAGGATTACGTTAACACAGCAATTAGGTTATTGTGAATATCCCCGAGTCGCTACACACTCCAGAGCCTGTTCAGTTATACTGAGGGAAAATTTAGCATAGCCAATGCATTGAACTAGCATGTCTTTTGGACTGTGGGAGAAAAGCAGTACATTAAGAGGAACCTTACGCAGACACAGAGACCCACTGCACAGGCAGTGACCCAAGTTGGGAATCAAGCGTGGATCTCTGGATTATGAGGTAGTAATGCCTATGTTGCCCTAAAATAGGTAATACCAAAGAAAAGCAAGCAGGGCCCTATGATGATGTCATTATCATTCAAAAATTTGAAAAGTATTGTCATCAGATGAATATTACTACAACCTAAATGAGGCTGGCCCAATTATGTTCTATATTCAAATTCAGATCAACTGGTATTTCTATTTTTTGTTGCCTTGATTTCACATTTAATCCATTGCAATCAGTATCGTTAGTCCAACTTCATAAACCATTCAAATCCCTCTGAATTTGTGCCGTATTATTTGCTCAATCTACTTTTCAATTTTGACAGGGATAAATTTCAATTAATTTTGTTCATCTCAATTTCAAAATAGCTTGTCTATACTGATAACAATGGGGGAGGGGAGGTGCAGGGGAGAAGAAGTGTGGAGAATAGAAGGGGGATTGTTAAAAGCGAGGAAGCATCCCTCAGGGAAAGGGGGGGGGGGACGCAAAAGAAGGAAAATCCCACGCGTGGGGATGGTTGGGCTGTTCTGGGTCTGTACATTAGTTGAAAGGTGAGAAATGGTTTTAAGCTGTCTAATTTTTCTGTGTGTAACTCCTGATGTCACACAGTCAGTAAGAAACATTCAAAGTTCGCAATTTAATTCATATTTTCAGATGTTTCACAGTGTAGGAAGTTGCCCAAGGCTAGTTTACCATGCAATTACTAAGAAAACCTACTTGGGAACTTCCCAGTCCACCTTTGGGCTATCCAACTGTTACCTGCCCCGGAGCTCATAAGTCATAGCCCATTACACTCTAGCTTTCAGGACATTTTTTTTTAAAAGGAGATAATTTCTGGTTAAAAAAACTTGTTTTCCAGTATGTGGTCATGTGACCATGTTACCTAGGAAATAAACGATAGAAATTAGGCCAACATAAAGTTAATTATAGAAGTGACTAGATTGAGTGATGGTGCTCTGGTCTTGAGCAGGGTTTTCGTTTCGAACAATTTGGCTGCTGAGCAAAGAACGCTTATTTCAGCAGAATTCAGTTGAAATTCTGGTTGTTGGCTCAAAGTGTTTTCAAAACTCTGGTTATTGGAAGGACTATACAGACTGTGAATAAAACGTCTAGGATAGCCAAGCTGAGAAGCATGAGAGTCTGTGTTCAAGGATGTAACACTCCAGAGTTAAAGAACACGAGAATCAGGAGAGTTCTGACTTCAGGTGGCTACACTTAAGATGCTAGCAATATCTTTATTGAATGGATAAATCAACAATCCTGCTACAGTTAGCAAGATTTGAAGGGAAACCTTGCAAAGAGTGGAAAGCCCAAGAAATCTCAGCCCTTATATAAATCTTCAAAATGTTATTCAGAACAAACGGCTAATTTTGCCATTTCCGTTAAGTATCTGGCTTCATTTTTTTTTGGGGGGGGGGGGGTAAACCAAATAGGTATAGAAAAAAATGAGTTAGGAAGTCTGGTTTAGAAAGTAAGTGACTGCATTCATTGTACTGTTAATATCTTGAACATGATCAGCTTAGTATTAATGTTCTTTGATTTTTGAATGGTAAAATTCTTTTGTTTTAAACCATGAACATTATAGCTTCATTCTTTTAGTAAATTCTTGGGCTTTACAAATCAAAGCAGAATAAAAACATTTTTGGTCTCTACCAAGATCGTAACAATGTCTTTTCAGAAATTAAATTAGGAAATACTTCATGACAAGTGATATAAAAGTTTGGAACTCTTATGCAAATGGCAACTGATGTTTGAATTGTGAATTTTAAAATCAGATTTTTGTTAGCTAACACTACCAGGGAATTTGGGGCAAATCTGGGTAGATGGAGTGATGTCACAGATCGGTAACGATTGAACCAAATGGTGGAACTGGCTCAAGGGCGTAAATGACCTGCTCTGATATTGTTAATACAATATAGTAACAAAACCACAACTTATCCTCATCCTGAAAGTATACTTACAGGAAGGAAAGAGGAAACGAAGCAAAAATGGGAAGAAAAACTGAAGGAGAAAGAAAGCTTAAATGTGATTTTTTCCCTTCTAGCAATACAAGGAGCTTTTAGTTTCTATTCATTGTGCTTTTCAAACTGTTGTGTGCCATCTTTGCATGTGAAATACTTGCTGGGATAGGCTTTTATTTTGATTCCAGTTTCAGATATTGACCTGTGATTGGCTCATTCTCCTCTGCATGGCTTACTCCAGTTGTGTGTTGATGAGTTATCTTTCTGTAGCTCTACCTGGCCACGGCTCCTGAAGAGTAATCTCTTTGCTTGAATTGATCTTCAACTAAAATGGTAGTAACTTCACTTGGGGATATTAATGAAGGATGCCATATCCTTAAAACTTATACCATTTACTACCATTTTAGTTGAAGTTCAATTCAAGCAAAGAGATTACTCTTCAGGAGCCGTGGCCAGGTAGAGCTACAGAAAGATAACTCATCAACACACAACTGGAGTAATCCATGCAGAGGCGAATGATCCAATCACAGGTCAATATTTGAAACTGGAATCAAAATAAAAGCTTATCTCAGCAAGTATTTCACATGCAAAGATGGCACACAACAGTTTGGAAAGCACGATGGATGAAAACTGAAAGCTCCTTGCATTGCCGGAGGGAATAAAGATCACATTTCAGCTTTCTTTCTCCTTCAGTTTTTCTTCCCATTTTTGCTTCGTTTCCTCTTTCCTTCCTGCAAGTATACTTTGCCTTTGCTTACCTCTACCATATTTTTATATGCACAGGCAATAGTAAGGCAAGTAGTCATGTTCTGTCACAATGGTGCAAATTATTTCTTTACTTCCGTTCTGCAAGATAAATCCTCACATGGGGGTACCATCCAACAGGCACTTTGCCATTAGGCAAATATGAATCTGAACATTTTATTCAATTTCTGGGTTTCATTCTTTGAGTCTTCTATTGTTCCAAGCAAGATGTAAGGGACGTTTTCCAATTTACATTAATATAGATTAGAAACAGCAGTGATTTCAACACCAATGCCATGCAGCTCTGCCCGCACCCCCAGCATAGTACCATCCAGCACCAATGCCTGCCTGCCTGGAGCCATGCGCACACAAAAGCATCCCCTTTCAAAGCCAATGTTCAAGGCGCAACTCCCACCTCACGGTTCCTCCATCACCAATGATTGGGGCACCTCATTCAAAATCCCTATCCATATCCTGAAAATTTACATTTGTTTTGGAAACCTCATTGACATACTGCACTGTTACAAGGACCAAAATGATATTGTGAGATATTGTGCAAGTCAATCTGCCAGCAAGTCCTGCACCTTGAAGCAGATTTTACTGGGGTATTAAAAAAAAAAATTACATTGCGGAAACAACAATAATCACGTAATAATGATCCATTGTCAACAATGCAAAAAACTGTTTCGTTTTCATTTTGAAATAATTTTTCTGAAGCAAAACCACAATCTCAATGGGAAATGTAGAGCCACCTGGTTTTATTTAAAGGAATATGGCACTTCATTTCACAAAAAAAGTGATAAATCTCAATGATGAGCGAGAAAACCTTAAGAATTAGACATCTGGTCTTCTACTAAAGTGTAATAAATGTCAATAAGAGTTAAACAGTGTTTACTTATGCTGTAAACTCAGAGGGAGCCACAGTGGCACTGTCTAAATATTACTTTAACACAACAAATGGTTCATCTGTGATTAATATATTTAAACATTAGTATCTGTAAAATGCTGAAAACTTTGCAAATTTCATTTCTCTTTTCTTTCGAAAGAGATCTACTGGACCACTGCAGTCCAGTCAAGATTTTCTTTCCAGATGTTTTCAACTTGTCCACATGCAAATTGCTGGTCAGCTGCTCTGCTCATGTTTCAAATATAATTCCAAGTAACAAAGTTTTGGCATTCATCCAAAATGAGGCTTTGCATCTATTCTTCCCAAGGCTGCATTTACATATCAGAGGTTTGTTTGATGTCAGGAGGGTAAGGATATGAAACAGCCTTCCTTTCAAAAACATGTTGTATTCTATACAATACACACAACAAAATGAAAAGATTTTTAATATACAAAAACGGACATTGCTGTTGCAGCTAGAATAGATTTCAGATAAAAACAATACAGGACAATGATTTAGAGAAATGTGAAAATAAAGTGAACAGCAATATTTAATATAATCATATACAAAAGAGGAACAACATGATTAATAGTTTATGGGTTAAAATTAACAGCTGCAAGATACACTAAATATCACAAGGTGGCTACAGAGCACTGCACCCAAAAGATACAAATGATAGGTGGTTAAATATTTTCATTTACCATAATTATAAAATATATGAAAAAACACTTAAAGTGCTTTTCTCAAGTTTTATTTTCGATGTTTTATAAATATAGCCATAGCTTTAGGAATTTAATGCACCACTGAAAAAACAGATCTAAATGTATAACACCCATCTTCATATTTAACTATTACTAGTTCATTGAAAATCTTTCACTTGGCTAAGACCCTAATATTGATGAACTAAAGCTCCAATTAAAAAATCTGGCTTTTCTCAGTGCTTTTTTTTTAATGATGCTGATTCCTGTAATTGAGATTGAATTTGAATGCAAGTTGTATCTTTGAGTGTTGGCCTAGAGTTAATTTCACTATTGATTTGATGCATTAAACTCTGATTTTAAGTTCCTACAAAAAAAACTTGTGGACTTGCACTCCTGCTGATTGTTTTGATGGACCATAATATTTTTAATTGTGTGATGTCTGCCAATTTCATAAGTTGAGACGTTAGAAAAGCAAAAAGGCCTCCCCTGTGTGATCATAAAATTTAAGTTTTATGTCATAAATAGGCTTACATTAACACTGCAATGAAGTTACTGTGAAAATCTCCCAGTCGCCACAGTCCAGCATCTGTTCAGGTACTTTAAGGAACAATTTAGCATGGCCAAAGCACCAAATCAGCACATCTTTCAGACTGTGGGAGGAAATCCACATAGATACAGGGAGAACATGCAGACTCTGCACTTAATGACCCAATCAGAAATCGAACCCAGGCTTTATATCACACATAGACATAGGAATACAAGAAGCATTCTGACTGGCTTTACTCCACAAATGTAAGCAGAAAAGAATTCCCAGCTAGAATACTTTGTGCTTCCCTATACCGGCAATTGATGTGTTGGGCTCCTCTAGAAGCACAGTGGTTAGCACTGCTGCCTCACAGCACCACGGACCTGGGTTCGATTCCTGGTTGGGTCACAGTCCACATGGAGTTTGCACATTCTCCTCGTGTCTTGGGTTTCCTCCGGGTGCTCCAGTTTCCTCCAACAGTCTGAAAGACGTGCTAATTAGGTGCGTTAACCTGAACAACGTGTGGCTACTAGGTAACAGTAACTTCATTGCAGTATTAACACAATTCTTATTTGTGACAAATAAATAAACTTAACTTTAAAAAAATATACACACTAAAATGTAATAGTTTGGAGTTTTGTGAGCCAAATAGTGAGCCTGTCTCACAAAACAAAGTAACATGGGCAATTCTACAACCCTTATCATTAACTGTTTTCATATAAGGTACAAAATTCAAATAAGTCATCCTGATTTCTACTCATGGCCACTAAACAACCAAATAGTTGAAACCCAATTTAAAGGAGTGATTTTATTTTTAAAAGGATACTACAGTAATAGAAACTACACAGCACAGTACAGTCTTTGACTCAAAAATGTGAGATCTGACTAGGATGAATCAACACATGTTGCGGGGAGGGAGGGAGGGAGGAGACGGACACTTTTGAAAATGATGGGAATTCTGAAAAACGGACAATTTTCATTGCAGGCATCTCACCATAATGTATACAACATCCTTACTGGCTAAAACATAACTTTAAACTGACTGACAAACCACAGGTCATCTTTATGAAAAAAAACATGCTAACAGAAAGGATCTTTAAAACACTGGTTGACGTTTAAAAAGTGCCATTAACTCACAATGTTTAAATGGTTAATTTCCAATTCTAGGTGTTCAATTAAAGCTGATCAAGCATTCTCAAAAGATTTTCCACACAAAGATTGTAAATTCCTAAGAGTGCAATAGATTGAAAGAAAGGATATACAATTTTAAATCATTTCAAATCCGAATCTCAAAATAGTTTAGAGAAGGGAGATTTCTTAGCTAGTTTCATTGAATAGGATACAGAGGGTATTTACCAAGAGATCCTTCCTTTCCTAGGAAAAAATTACAGAAGATAGCAAAAAGTGTAACTTGAGTTTTCACTGTGTGCTGAAGATACAATGGCCCAAAATGAACGCAATCACAATATGGCCAAAGTTTCGAGAATGACAATGTTGATACATTACCTTTTGACCATGAACCAGATGAAATTCTAAGTCATTTAATTATTAAGTCATTTAATTCTGGAGAACTGTATTCAAGAAACCAACTTCAACTCTTAGGTGCTGATCTACAAATTCTTCTTGTGGGACAAGGAGACAAGACCTTTTCTGCCCAATGCTAGCACAACTAACATGATCTAAAAGGCTAATTTTGTTCTATGTAAATCAATGTTTTTCCATCTCATGTGTGTTTATACATTTTGGGAATTAGGAAAAAAATGTGTGAACTCCCTTATGTTTAAAAAAGGTAACAAGAAGTCTCACAGCACCAGGTTAAAGTCCAATAGGTTTATTTGGTATTGTATGTACCTTCAGGACTTGATTAGCTGTAAAGAATGGCATTCCAATCATTATTCTGTAAATTGAGTTTGTCTCTTTATATGCCCTGTTTGTGAGTAGAACTCACTCACCTAATGAAAAAACAGCGCTTCGAAAACTAGTGGCTTTTGCTACCAAATAAACCTGTTGGACTTTAACCTGGTGTTGTGAGACTTCTTACTGTGTTTACCCCAGTCATAGCTGGCATCTCCACATCTTTAAAAAAGGCACAGTCCTTGAGGATCAATGATGGATATCATAAATAGGTTTAATTTCATTTTTTTCAGTCTGGTTTTATTTGATTAATTAGTCAATATATTAACTTATCTCATGCATTGAAAAGAAATGATGTGCAACTATTTTAGTTTTAGACTGGGAATGTCAAACTAGTTCAGAATCAACTATTACATTGTACATACACGAAGAGGGTGATAAACCTTGTAATGATTCTTGAACCTTGTAATGGAACATGTTAATAAAAAGGAGCCCAGTGCTAAAGAACCATGTAAGCAAAATGAAATTTGAGCCTAACCATGTGCTTCTTGAAAATACTCAAACTTGCCAAGGACAAAGGTGGCACTGTAACGTGAATTCTGATAGAATATCTGTTTCCTCGGTTTCCAGTTCAATGCCAGAATATATATTTGGTCTGTCATTACCACTGTAAACCACTTGATGGCATTGGTGAACAGTTTGAGAAACAATAATTGCATCAACGACTGAAAAATTTCTGCATTCAGCATTGCAACAATAGTGACCAAACAGCCAAGTTCCAATCCTTTACAGAATATTCGTTACCACAAAGAGGCCTATTTGTAAGATGATAATTCCTAGAGATATTTGACGTGTCAAGAATAAGACTGTTTACTGCTTCAATTGAAGCTTATCATTCAAGAGCAAATACATCCTTGAAAAATAAGGAAGATTTGCAATATCTCATCAAGATACTCACTTGAGCCAACTGCCCAATTAAGTGCAGAGAAGCAATTGCTGCAGTCACAAATAGGCACCAGTAACATATGTAATTTTTAAATCCCCTTGGAGCAGATGCGAGCCCAAAAGGGAATAAATTATACTGGCATTTCCTTCGCAAGGTGTGAAACATCTGGAACTTATTGTGCGGTGGTCAAATCAGTAGAACAGTCTGTGCATATGAGGTTTATTGTGGCCAGCCAATTTAACAGAGTACAAAACAATAAAAGTTCCAAATTTTTCTTTTTGGTCAAATTTTATTTATTGGTTCCAACTTCGGGAAAGTATTATCCTCACTTTTTGACAGGAAATGTAACAGAAAGAATAGAAAAACACTAATCATCAGGAGTAAAATATTCTTTTCTGGTCTCCTGGAAGCTCCTGCATGACAACAGTGTTGAAGTACTCACTTCAGCTGTGGGAACATTTGGATAAATGCACAATAACAATTTTAAAGAATCTGACTCCAAATACAAATCCTGAGAACCCTCTCTCTTAGCAATTGTTTTATATGAACCATTAAGGGAGGCACTGAACCCACAAAGCACTTTCCTAATGAGAACACAATTTCTGCACAACAGTGCCTTAGGAATGATGGACCTGCAATGCAAACTTAGCAGATGTTGACTCCTATCCTGGAGGTTTTAATACAGCGCCTACCTTTATAATCTTTGTTAAAGACTCTCATGCAGATTGCTAACCATACTATCCTTCAATAATAAGCACTTGAAGCAGTAGACATGACTGTCAGCAATGAAAGCTAAGAACATAAAATGAAGGTTTCAATATTGTCTCCAAAAATGACAGGTGCTGTGAAATATCAAGACATCTTGACTAAAAAAGATTACATATCTAATCCCCTCTATACTACACAATCCAAAGCATTTCCATATTTCTTCTCCTCCCTCCACTTGACTGGCCTTCTTAATAACTGTGACGTGGGTCAGTTTGTTTATCCACCCTCGAAGACTCTGCCTTCAGCTAAATAGGGATAAAAACTCATACTTGTTGGATATAGACAACAGCAGAATCTCTTCCAGGACTGCATCTGTTGTCCCTTATTCTGTGACCTGCAGTAATATCCTGCTGCACCTGACCATTAGCCAAACTGGTACCACTTCTGAATCCGAGAAATGGGGCTGGTTCCCGGATCAACTTGTTCAGGTGACTCACTCCCAACTTCCCAATATCCAATATTATTGCTGACCTCCAGCTCCACAACTTCAAGCTGAAGTTCCTCGAGATGCTAAAGGTGTGGTTATCTGGGATAATATCTCAAGATACTCTCACACATTGCAGTTTGGCAGACCATATGTACTTCAATCCTCTTTTTCACTCTTGTTTTAAATTAAAGACAGACTGAATAAAATACCTTCACATAACACAAAACACATGAATTGGTAGCAAAAAGCAGCATCCTCTGCACTGAAGTTCCACTTAGGCCAAATTCTCTCTTTTGCACTGTTGCAATGCACTCTGCAACCGTGCGGTTAAATATATAATTTCATGCAAAATATTCTATCAAAACTCTATTACATTTGATACAACATGGATCAAGAACAAAAGTAATCAATCACAAGTGCACACCAGAGCACTACACTGAGAATGATACATTCACTCAGCCCTTCCCTTATCTGTTAAGCTCAGAACTTTGTTATAATTAACTCAAACCTTCCATTTCTAGAAGAAACTAACCAATTATAAACTCCAAGCAGTTGTCAATATTGCATCTAATTGCAACAGTTTATTCTAATTAGGTATCATTCTTAAAGGGATTGTCCCATATTTAAGCCCTATGGCAGCTCTTCAAAATTATCCTGAATTTTCTGCCTCCTCTTATCTATGGCATTTCATAACACATGCTTTTCACCACAGCTTCTGTTAAACAAGTGTTTTACCAGTAATAAAGGCAGTTTGGTCATCTGAAAAATCACACCACTACTTTCTCGCGCATATGATTTCTGACCAGGGATATATCGTATTCTACAACAAGCTACAAGTGGACCTTTTGAAAAATTGCTTCGTCAGAAATACTGTCCACAAGAAACACAGCAGTGTGGAGGACTGCAAGCTGAGGACAGGCCAAGTACTTCTAAAGAATAATACAATTTCATAAGTATATAATTACATTTTTTAAAATCAATGTTACAATAATGGAGTACTTTTTAATGGGGGCTCAGTGAACTTATTTTTAATTTAAACTTCTGTGCAACAGATTGATTGCCTTTGAACTCACTTGAATGAGTAATTTTACTACATGTCCTATATTCAGCACATGGAAATATGGTCACCAGCTTCACAATGCAGGTGCTGATTGTATTAACTTCTGATCATTTATGCTCAACATATCCCTATAATTCATGACATTATTGCACTTGAACATGTCAAACTGATGCTTTTCTCATCTTGTCAGAGGAATAAAACTCAGCTACAAATCACAGATTTCTGAATGAAATTATTTCATAAGTTAAATTTAAACGTGCAATTAACAACAAAGAAGTTAACCCAATATTTATACTCAATTGGCCGGGTACAAAATGTATACATTTACAACACAACGAGGAGGAGATCTTTGTGAAATTAATTCATCAGACATAAATATAAACTTCAAAGAAAAACTATGTTACAGTTCTTGGCCAGGGATTGTTTCCAGAATATATATATTTTTAATATCATCTATACTGGTGTCTATCAAGTGAAAGAATATTAACATACAAAGCAATATCCACTTACGAAGTCACATTAAACACATTTTAAAAATGCATGCACAAGTTAAACATGGAAAATATATGCCTCCCGAATTTAAGCGCAACTGGGCCAGAAATCCTTTATTTAATCATTAATTCTGTTTAAAATATATTTTGACAGTTTTATTCAGCAAATCAAGTTAATTTGCTGATAGTCTTTGTGGAATAGTACATTAAGTTGTATTAAACTTATTTCATTAAATTTAATGAAACATTTCATTACTTGAAAACATGTATTCTTGCTTGGGGATTAAAATAAATATCACCAACACTGAAGACTCAGGAGTGTGAGCACAAAAATGAGTAGGAAATGTAAATTACCAATAAACAGATCTTTTTAAGATGCACATCATTGAAGCATACTTGCTTTCTCCCCTGGCAAAAAGTGCAGTGACTTTGTTCATGAAAAAGTGGTTCATTTAGCTGTAATTCATTTATGCACAACCAATTATTGCTATTTATGTAAAATACAATTTCTATCAGTTACAATTTTAATGGTGTTATTCCATATCAGAAAACAAATACTGTGATGAAGTGCCTGTCAATGTTTACACCTGTTAAAAGGGATCATGATATATTTATACAACATTGGTTTCATTTCTTTAAACATCAATAACGGAACTTTAGAATAGTGCAAGCCTTATAGAAATTAAAGCTATTATACATAACTGAAATCAATTAAAATGAATGATTTCCACAAATATAAAGTAAAATTGTAAAATTTATTTTATAAAGTTGATTTATTAGTCACAAGTAAGGCTTACATCAGCACTGCAAAGAAGTTATTGCGAAATTCCCCAATCACAGTCCAGCACCTGTTCGGGTCAATGCATTTAACCAGCATGTCTTTCAGAACGTAGGGGGAAACTGGAGCACCCGGAGGAAACCTATGCAGGCACAGGGAGAACGTGCAAACTCCACACAGACAGTGACTGAAGCCAGGAGTCGAATTCAGGTCCCTGGTGCTGTGAAGTAGTAGTGCTAACCACTGTTCTACTGTGCCATCTTGCTCTATGGTCTATAATAATGCATCAGAATTTACTGATTCCTTTGGTGCCCAAAAACTTAATTGATCTCTGTCCTGAACAGCCAATAGCTCATATCTGCAAGTTTTTAGGGTACAGGGTTCCAAAGATTCATGATCCTTTGAATAAAGTTTCTCCTCATCTCAATTCTAAATTGCCATAGTTTCATCCTGGGACAATGACCCCTAGTGCTCCAAGCAGGGGAAAATAGCATTGTCAGTCAAGTCTGCGAAGAAACAAACATTTCAGTGAATTACTGCTCATTCCTCAGAACTCCAGAGAATAGAAGCCAGGACTACTCAACATTTCCTCATGGGAGAGTCCTCTCATCACAAGAAGCAATTTTGTGAACCTTTATGCACCCACTAAGCAAAGTACATCTGTCCTTAAGTAAGAAGAAAGTGCACATGTACTCCAAGCCTGATCTCAGTAAAGCGCAACATAATTGCACTAAGACTTCCTTATAATACTCTAACTCCCTTGCAAACAAGGCTAGAAAATGTGTCTTTCCAATTACTTGCTGCAATGGCATGTTAAGTTTGTGATTCATGTGTGAACTTCTAAATCCTTCCAAATGCCAACATGTACAAGTTTCTTATCTTTCAAATATTTTGTTTTTTCTTTCTTCCTGCCAAGATTGATAATTTCACAAGTTCTCATCATGTGATTTTCTGATCCAACGGATTAACTTTTTGATCCAATGGATTATCTTTTGCAAGCTCTGTCTTCTCACAAATTGGTATTCCATCTATCTTTAGAATGTCAGCAAATATAGAATATACTGCCCTCAGTCCCCCTAAAGTCATTGGCATACATGAGACAGAATATGTTGGACTGCAAGATGGATTCTTGTAGCACTGAACTAGTTACACTCTATCTTCCTGCTCTTGCTTTTGCATCTGTTCACCCTTCCATGTTTATAGATATTGCCCTGTCTGGAATCACAGCAATATGCAACAACTTCTTGTGTGACAACTCTTTGAAACCTTCCAAAATTCTCAATGCACTACCCCCTCACCCGCCTAGTGAATGGCTGAATGTGCAGGTGGTAAAAGAGAAGGGTAGGTGAGGTATTGAGGGTAAGGGGCACAAGGTGCCAAATGGACAGTGTTGACTTCAATTCAAGAGAGCGGGGAGTAGGGTTGGGTCAGATCAGATCAGGGTGGAGGATAAGGTTCTGGGGTTAGATTAAGATTTCTCTGATTTAATAACCTGAATAATTGTCCAGGAATTAAGAGGTAACCATCCAAACTCTCCAAATCCAACTCAGAGTTAAAGACATTTTTAGAGGAGCCTAGGGAGTAGAGGAATTGCCCATCAGAAATTCAAAAATCTGGAAGGTTATGTGAATAGCTTGGCTTTGTTTGAAGCAGTCAGTGTTATTGGTTTGTCAGCTGTAAAGGAACTCTGAAAAGCTCTGTCATCAGGATAGTCATGACTTGAAGGAGAGAAGGTTCATAGAAATGTGGCTTGCTGATTATAGTGTACCTGTGAAAGTTAGGATGAAAGCTTAGATAGTAATCCTGACCTTTTCCGGTGAATAAAAACAATTTAAAACTGTGCAACAACATAATGCCATACATGCAGAATACTTGTGATTATCCAAGATATATATTCGTTGCATCGATGACTTAAAAGCGAAATTTACCTTTTTATTCATAGCACCATTTGTCTGTTGATCTAGGCTTATTCTATTTTGATTCTAATTTGTTTCAAAACAAAAGCGTGAAATTTTATTTATAACTTTTCATTTAGGGTGATTCAGTAACTGTAGAACAAATCTGCCCTCCCTCTTTTAGTAACTGGATATGCCAAATCTCAAATTTGAGAAAATAAAACAACCACTTAGATTTGAGGAACTACAGCTCAGCTTTCTATTTTACTATAACTGACCCTAATTAGGCTGTGTATATCATATCATGTGAAATTATACCCACCCAAAAGAAATTGATTTTCTTGTTTCTTTGAGTTAGGGAGGATTTTTTTCCATCTTTTTTCCCCTTCAGTTCGCTTCTTCCTCCTATTTCTTTTTTCTTCCAAATGAGAATTTAAATTATTGCTGTACTGTAAGCTATTTCTGTATTGTTACTCATTAAGCTTGTTAAAGCTCATAAGCAGAAATGATAGAAAAAGGAAAAATCTCAGATACTCCCAAACAGCCTCTCCAGCAGTGAAAATAAACTTTTACTAGTGTTATTTTTACTAGTGTCCTTGAAATTTTAATTGCTGCAGATCTTATTTACAACTTTCTCTGCCTCTTTTCTTCCTCTTATCATTTACTCACTTATACAATTCATGACACTAAATTATACTTCCTGATTCAGACTCTATGTTGTCTATTAACAATACTGTAATATGATTGCTTAAGGGGATATACAATTGCATGCCTTGCTCACACAGGTCCCTGATGCCCTGCGGAGGGTGTTGCACTATATGGGAGTCTAATTACAGGAACTTCCTTTACGAAAGATCATACAAATGATATGTGCAAAGGCAAGTTCTTTTGTTAGTTCCAACAAATGCAGGCCCAATGACCTGAGCTTTTCTTGTAATAAATTTCTTTGCAGAAAATTAAATATCTTTTCAAATGCAGAATATTTTTAAAGGACTTCTACTCCCACAAAATGCTGGCTAAGTTAAATTTAAACATTACTGACTGTAATCAGTAGTGTAATGTATTATTGTAAGTTTTATTTCTACTTAGTTTACAGATTCATCAAAAAGGTCGACAGAAGTGAAGCCTCCGCAATGTCCTTAAACTCATAATACCAATGTAAGATGCTTGGGTCCGAGGTTACCAAGCCAAATAGCAAGATGGCCACAAATGTACTGATTTTTTTTTTATTGATATAAAAAGAGTGCATTTTGCTTTTTGGAATGGAGGAAGTGGCAAGGGAGGAAATTGCTGGGACCTTGAGAGAAATCTGTGTCTCCTCACTGGCTACAGGGGAGATCACAATGTGGAGATGTCAGCTTTGGACAGAGTAAACACAGTAAGAAGTCTCACAACACCAGGTTAAAGTCCAACAGGTTTATTTGGTAGCAAAATCATTTCGCTACAAATAAACCTGTTGAACTTTAACTTGGTGTTGAGAGACTTTTTACAGGGTTGGTCGCAGAGGATTAGAGAATAGACAATGTTGTTCCTTTGTTTAAGAAAGATAGCAAGGGTAATCCAGGTAATTACTGGTTGATGAGCCTTACATCAGTGGTCAGGAAATTATTGGAGAGGATTTATTGCCACTCACAAGTAAGTGGATGTATTAGGGAAAGGCAACATGGATTTGTGAAGGAGCAGTTGTGTCTCACTGACTTGATCGAGTTTATCGAGTAAGAGACAATGATGATTGATGAGGGTAGGGCAGTGGTTATTGTCCACATGGACTTCTGTAAGGTCTTTGACAAGATCCCTCATGGCACAGAAAGTCAAATCGCATGGGATTAGAGGTGAGCTGGCAAAATGGATATATAACTGGTTCAGTCGTAGAAGTGGAGATGCCAGTGCTGCACTGGGATAAACATACTAAGTAGTCTCATAAAACCGCTTAAAGTCCAACAGGTTTATTTAGTAGCACAAGCCACTAGCTTTCAGAGTGCTGTTCCTTCATCAGGTAAGTGGGAGTTCTGTTCACAAAAGGGCACATAAAGAGACAAGCTCAATTTACAAAATAATGATTGGAATGCCAGTCTTTACAGGTAAACAAGTCTTAAAGGTATAGACAATGTGAGTAGAGAGAGGGCTAAGCACAGGTTAAAGAGATGTGTATTTCAGAACTGAGTTTTTGCAAGCCCAGTCAAGCGGCAGGGCGGGGGCGGGTTGGTTGTAGTTACAGATAGTGTGACATGAACCCAGTTGAAGCCATCCTCATATGTGCCGAACTTGGTTATAAGTCTCTGCTCAGCGACACTCCGCTGTTGTGTGTTGTGATGACTGCCTTGGAGAATGCTTACCCGAAGATCAGAGGCTGAATGCATATGACTGCTGAAGTGTTCCTAGTTCTCTTCCTATTGGGGAACACTTCGGTGGTCATGGACGACACAAAGATATGTAAATTTGCAGATAGTGATGAGGACCGTCAAAGAATACTGCAGAATAGAGATCAGTTGGAGACTTGGGTGGAGAGATGGTAGCTGGAATTCAATCTGAACAAATATGATATAATGCATTTTGGAAGGTCTAATACAGATAGGAAATATACAGTAAATGGCAGAACCCTTAAGAGTATTAACAGGCAGAGGGATCTGGGTGAACAGATACACAAGTCACTGAAAGTGGCAATGCAGGTGGAGAAGGTAGTCAAGAAGACATGCTTGTCTACATCAATTAGTACAGTGAGTTTAAAAATTGGCAAGTGATGTTACAGCTTTTTCAAACCTTAGTAAGGCCACACTTGGAATGTACTGTTCAATTCTGGTTGCCACACTCCCAGAAGGACGTGGAGACTCGAGAGGACACAGAAAAGATTTATCAGGATGTTGCCTGGTATGGAGGGCATTAGCTATGCGAATGTTAGGAGAAACTTGGTTTGTTCTCACTGGAACGACAGAGGTCGAGGGGCAACCTGATAGAAGTCTACAAGATTATGCGGGGGGCAGAGACAAAATGGACAGTCAGAAGCTTTTACCAACGATGGAATTCAATTAACACAGAGGGTGGTGGGGATATGGAATGTGTTGCCAAATAAAGTGGTGGAGGCAGGCACTCTGGAATTATTTATTACTTAGATGGGCACATGAACAGAATGGGGAAGGAGGGGTATAGAAAACTAATTTAAAATAGGGATCATGAGCCTTGGGAGTTCCTGGGAAGTGTGTAAATAGATGATGATATTGATGTACTTGTTTTTAACCTACAGGTGTAGGTGAAGGGGTAGTGCGTTAAGAATTTTGGAAGGTTTCAAAGAGTTGCTGCACAAGAAGTTGTTGCATATTGCTGTGATTCCACACAGGGCAATATCCTACCCGTGCCGTTGTGTTCTTTGTAATAGGAGGCATAAATTGAAGGTCCGAGGGGCAGGGTTTAAAGGAGATGTACAAGACAAGTTTTTTTTAAACCGAGGGTGGTGAGTGCCTGGAACTTGCAGCCTGGGGAGCTAATGGAAGATACAATAGTGACCGGATAAGGGGCGTGTGGACAAATACATTAATAGAATGGGAATACAGAGATATAGTCCTGGAAAGGTAGGGGGTTTTAATTCAGTTGGGCAGCATGGCTGATGCAAGTTTGGAGGGCTGTAGGGCCTGTTCCTGTGTTCTTTGTATTTAAGTGTACTAACTGGTGCACCATAGTACAAAGAACAAAACAGCACAGGAAACAGGCCCTTCGGCCCAACGAGCCCACGCCGCCACCCCAATGTTCCCACCTGTAACTGTGATCCCTGCCTATGTTTATAGATCTATGGATTAAAAACCAAATTTGAGACAATTTAGAGAGAATTTGTTTTGCCAATTAGCCTAAGAGCACATCTTTGGGATGTGGGAGGGAACTGGAGCACCCGGAGAAAACCCACGCAAGCATGGGGAGAATGCGCAAACTCCCACAGAGACAGACCCAAACAAAATCCACGTATCTGCACAGCACAGCGATAGTCACTGAGCTGTCGTGTTGCCCATCAAATGGTCCAGGTCAAGGGTACACTAACGTGAAGCGCTAGGATACTCTCGAAAAAAAATCCAAGAGCAGCCCTCTCACGACCCATCGCGTGTATGCCCCTTGTTAGACAACAAGGTGGACCAAAGCACCTGTAGGATAAAAACAAGTACATCAATATCATCATCTATTTACACACTTCCCAGGGACTCCCAAGGCTCATGATCCCTATTTTAAATCAGTTTTCTATACCCCTCCATTCCCATTCTGTTCATGTGCCCATCTAAATTAACTCCAGAGTACCTGCCTCCACCATTTTACTTGGCAGCGCATTCCATACCCCCACTACCTTGTGTGGAAAAAACTCCCTCTAGCATTCAGGTTATACCTTATACCCCTCACCCTAAGCCCGTGACCCCTCATGCTATTCGAGTCCATCCTAGGAAAAAGCTTAACCCTGTTTACTCCATCTATATCCCTCAATCTTGTACACTCTAATAGATCTCCTCTAAGTCTACATCTTTCTAAGGAAAACAGTCCCAATTTGCCTAAGCTCTCCTCGTAACTCACACCTTCCATACCAGGCAGCAAGCTGGTAAACCTCCTCTGCACTCTCTCCAGAGTCTCCACATCCTTCCGGTAGTAAGGCAACCAGAACTGGATGCAGTATTCCAAATGAGGTCTAACCAACGTTTTATACAACTGCAACATTAAAGGCCAGCTCTTGTATTCTATACCCCTTCCTAGAAAGGCTAACATATTATATGCTTTCTTCACAATCTTCTCACTTGCTCTGCCACCTTCAGAGACTTGTTCACCTGCACCCCCAGATCCCTCTGCGTTTCTATACTCTTAATTGGTCTACCCTTTATCATATACCTCCCCGCTACATTCTTTCTCCCAAAATGCATCACTTCACATTTATCAGGATTGAATTCCATCTGCCATCTATCTGCCCAAGCTACCAGCATATGTCCTGCTGCATCGCCTGACAATGCTCCTCACTATCCACACGTCCAGCCATCTTTGTATCATCTGCAAACTTGCTGATCACTCCACTTACTCCCTCTTCCAAGTCATTTATATATATTACAAATAGAAGAAGTCCCAGTACGGAGCCCTGCAGCATACCACTAGTGACCGACCTCCAGCTAGAAAAACACCCTTCCACTACTACTCTGTTTCCTATTACTAAGCCAGTTACTTATCCATCGAGCTACCTGTCCTTGTATCCCATGAGCCTTGACCTTCTCAACTAACCTCCCATGACAGACTTTGTCAAACGCCTTACTAAAATCCATATAGACGACATCAACAGCTCACCCTTCGTCCACCGTTTTCGTCACCTCCTCAAAAAATTCTACTAGATTTGTAAGTAATATGACTCTATCACGAGACAACCCGATTGTATGCTGCCACTTGTCATCAGTTCAATAAAGCGTCTCACTGAGTGCACACTGAAGTACAGCTGTCCTTAAACATGAAATATGGTGTCAGAAAGTGAAAAATAAATTGAATCCTGGAAATACTAGAGGAGACAGCTCAAAGGCACACCAAAATGTTCAAAACTGGAAAAAAAATCAACTTCTACACAAAAAGTTCAGAAAACTCAGCTGTAGAACAATGACAAAAGAAATGGAGACAAAGACTGCAGATAAATCATTGGATGATCAATATAGCTGCAGTAAATTTCCCACTCCTATCTCTAGTCAAACTGGAAGACATTGCGTGGCAAAACCAGCAGTTATTTCACTTAATTTATTCATGGGATGTGGGTTAGCACTTACTGCCCATTTTGAGGGCACGTAAGAATCAACCATATTGCTGTGGACCTGAAATTACATGTAGGCCAGATCAGGAAAGGATGGCAGATTTCCTTCCCTAAACAACATTAATCAATCAGATAGGTTTTTATGACAGTGGTTTCAGAGTCAATATTAGACTTTTAGTTCCAGATTTTTATTGAATTTGAATCACACCAGGGTGGTGGTGAGGTTCAAACCCAGGTTCTCAAAGCATTGCCCCGGATCTCTGGATTCCAAGTCCAGCAACAATATAACTACATTCCTGCCTCCTTTCAATGACAAAAAACTATGAGATTGCAATACACTTAATTAACAAGCTTGAATCAATAAGAATAGCCAAACTTCTAACAGTGGAGAGACTGCTAAGAAGTGAATAACCAAAGAAAACAGATGGAGAGATTTTGAATGCATGTTCTGAACCTCCAGCGAATGTTACATACAAACGATATGTATTCAACATTAGAGTACAAAGTTCACAAGAAACCATCAAACAATATACGATGGCTGTAACGCAGCTGACAGAATCATAAGAATTTGAACAGTGAAACATTAATTTAATTAATGTTTGCCATGCTGACAGCAAGTCTACTGAAAGCTAAGAAACTGATGCTCAAGAAAGAGGTCCATGTTGAAATACAGAAGTTGCAGAGCAGACCAAGATACGTTTTGTTGAAACGAATGGTCTGCAATGGGTGCTTTTGTCATGCAAAGGACAAGATGCAAATACTGCAGAGGATTGCAGACAAAGGAAAATAAAGATTTTTCAACATGGGGAAAGTAGTTTTTAATTGCAACAAGCAGAATTATTTTGCACACAAGTGTACGGCAAGAAAAAAATTAAAACAAGCCTTTACAAATGTTAGCAGAAGAACCATCAGAAGAATCTAATGAAGATTCTAATACATAACATGGTGGCACAGTGATTAGTATTGCTGCCTCACATCACCTATCTCCTAGGTTCAATTCCAGCCTTGGGTCATACTCTGCGTGGAGCTTGCACATTCTCCGCGTCTGTATGGGGTTTCCTCTGGGTGCTCCAGTTTCCTCCCCACAGTTCAAACATGGGTAGGTCAGGTGGATTGGCCATGCTAAGTTGACCCTACTGCTGGGGGGATTAGTAGGATAAACATGTGCAGTTTGGGAACAGGGCCTGAGTGTGATTGTGGTTGGCACAAACTTGATGGGCAGAATGGCTATGATTCTAAGAACTATATACCATATAGTTAGTTCAGTAAAATCTTTGAGATGGATGATTTGTAACCATTATAATGATGACTGCAAAAGGGCAGCATCAAGCAAACAGTAAGTGTCAGATAGACACAGTGCATCATTCAACATCATGACCTTCACAGATCTGTGTGAAATGGCTCAACATGATGATCTGAAAATGGAGCCTTCAAAAGTCAGACTGAGGCTGTACGATGCTCACGAGTGCCCAAATTCGCATGACGTTCCACACAATGAGAAAATAGACAGATGGATCAGGGACTGTCTCATGTTGTCTGTGTGCTATCTTCTGGAGCCACAGAAATGCACGTGCAGCCATCTGTACCTCCCGAACAGCATCCATTAGGTTATTAGAATTTTGCTGTTCTCACCCAGCTGGGATGGGCCACACATTCCAGCTGAAACAAGTCTACAGCTTGAACTAGTAACCCTAAGTGTGCAGAGATTTGCAGCATGTCACAACACAAAATGACTGACAATAGAAGAGATCCCTGAGGTCAATAAAATGTGATTACAGGGTTGGGATGTCTACCAGAGAATATAATCTGGAAATAGGTGAGATGCCAATGCTGAAGTACAATGATGAAGTACAATGATGAAGTACAATGATGAAGTCACCTTGCATTGTGACAGCAGCAAGATAGATCTGGGAGCAACTCAAATACAACAAGGACAACTGGACTCATTTGCGTCCAGGACATAAACACAAGCTGAGCAATGCAATCATCAGATCGAGAAAGAACGTGAGCATCTTCAACTGTACCTGCTTGAAAGAGACAAAGCAATTCCAACTGCAAGTTCTTGAAGAGCACTTTTTGCAAAAAGATACTATCTGTTCAAAAATATCTGCAAAGATTATTTTATTTACAAATCTATCATCTTGATATGACATATAAGCAAGGAAAACAGATATACATTGCAGACATGCTGTTCAGAATAGTGCTTCCTATGAAGATTGCTGAAGATGCTGCAAAACATTCTAGATTCAATGAAAAGCAGCAGCCAGACATGATCTGGAAGCCATCAATCCAACAAAGATACTGAATGTGATGGACAAGAGCCTTGTCAAATCAAGAGAAATATCCAAGATATAACTCTATGAGCACAGCAGGAGGTAGTGATGAAAGGATGGCCCAAGAACACACCTGTGGTCAAAACAGCCTATTGGATAAACTTGAGATGAAGTGACAGCCAAGAATGGCATCTTGAAAAAAGAAAATTGAGTCATCAACCTAAAGGAGATGGGAGAAAAGATGCTGAAACACAAGAATTGACTATATGTCACTGCAGACCACTAGGAATTCAACCAGCTAATTTCAACGACAAAGGAAGAAATAGCAGGATGCTTCAAAGCCCACTTGAGTCCATACAGCATTCAAGACATTGAGGAGTGACAATGGTTCTCAGTTCACAGTGAAGAATTCAGCACTTCATCATCAATATACTGTTTCATTCAAATAGTAAGGCTCTGGCAGCAATGAAAATTACCAAAGGACTCATCAAAAAATCAAGCAAAACTAGCAAACATACATAAGGCAATTTTTGAATGGAAAAACACACTGATTGAAGGCATGCAAAGAAGGCCTGACCAGAGACTCCTGTCATGCCACATGGAAACTTCTCTGCGAATAACAAAGAAGCGACTGAAGCCAGAAGTAGTAACAAATGGAAATGAAAAGATCAAGGTGAAACATCAGAATGCCAAATTTCAGTTTGACAAAACTCCCAAACGACTACCAGAGCTGAGACCCAAACAGGAAATCTTTAACAGGAGATAGGCCAAGTGGAAACTTGGTATGTGCAAGGAAATTGTCACCGTGGAAGCGAATGACCAAATGTCCCGACAACCACAGGCACATCCAAACAACCAGTGAAGATGTTCCTTCACAGCAATCGGCAGGTCAGAGAGAAGGATTTGCATCAGCTGCACTGAATCCAGAATTACCATCAATCTCAGGAGGTCCATAAGCCCCAACAACTGCAATGAAACAGCACCCACAGGAACAATACTCTCCAGACAAGGTACATCACACAAATGAACAGCCAATATCAATGCATACATATTCCATTAAGCCATCTGCAGTTTAAAGACAGTGTGTGCAAATGCATGTGCAGAGACTGGCAAAGAATACAAACAGCTGCTAAGACATGAGAACAGCAGATAACTCAGTCACACAGGATCATGCATGCAAATTTGTTTTTTAATCAATAGGCACAAAGGATGTTTATATCTTTTGTCCAATATGAAAAGGGTTTTGGAAATGTAATCTTACCAAGTGTACTATCTGATGTACCACTGTCATGTGACTCACTATGCTGCAAGCTGATTGTAAACTGATATTTGTCTTCAGTTCAATAAAGCTTTTCACTAAGAACACACTGCCTTTAAGCATGAAACATGTATGAAGACTAAACAATTACACAATTGAGTCCATTGTTACATTCAACACATCATTGTCTGCCATTTCTGTTGCTTCATGAATGATGCCACTATTTTGTTCAAGCAAATATTTTCTCCATGATGTCCTGCCACTCCTCAGTCATCCCAAAATTCCACACCTCTTTCTACAGCAACTTCTCGTGCAAATATAGGAAATTTGCCTTTTCACTTCTTTTCCCCAGGCGATTGTCCTACTTCCAGGTGAAATAGTCATTTTATGGTGCTTCTTTCTATTTAAATATTGTATTCCTACAACTCCCAATGCAGAATGAGGCTATTCAGTCCATCAAGTCTGCACCAACCCTCCGACAACTAATACCACACCCTATCCCCCTAACCCCACGCATTTACTATGCTAATCCCCCTAACCTGCACATCTTTGGACTCAGTTTACAGTCTGCACGAGGAGAAAAAACACAGACAAGAGCATATTTGATTCTCTCTCTATTTTGATTGTCTTCAATCCCAGTTTCCAACATTGCTCTACTGAAACACAAGCTTGATGAACAACATTTATTCTTTCGAATCAGCACTTTGCAGTCTTCCAGACTCAATATTTTTGAATCTTTCATATAATAGTCATGCTCCTCCTTTTTCCTGACAGAAGATGTTGACAATAAATCTACTGTTCCATCTTGCATTTTCACTCGACCTATTTTTGTCTTGTATCATCAATCCTTTCATCATTCATCTCCTGCCTTTTACTCTGTAAAGACCTTCCCTTTTTTTTTCCTCCGCTCCTTTTTGCTTGCCTCTTGCTTAATGTTACATTTTTAAAGTTTTCCTGTTCTGACGCAAGGTCATCAACCCAAAATATTAACTTTGCCTGACCAATGTTATCAATGTTTTCGGTTTATAGGCCCTGATGCATCCTTGAAGGTCTTTATCAAAATTCAAACTTGCATTCAACACATTTAAATGATTATCTGTTAATCCATCATGTAAATTCAGAGTACATTTGGTCCAATATACTATAAAACTGTGTTCATGACCATGTTTGGATTAGAATTAATGTTGGTCAATGCTCTAAAAAAAAAACCCATTCAGAAGCAACCAAACTATCTGAGCTTTGCTGCTGTTAATGAATTAACTACTGAATCTCTATCCTTTCCCATTTGGAACTTGCATCATAACTAACTCCAAGAATTGTCTTAATTAAAAGCTCCATCATGAATTTCATCTCTGTATGGATGGAGAAAAATGGTGGGGAGGAAAATTTTCCTTTCAAATGGATCCAGAGGACACGTTGGAATGCTACCACTTCATTGCAATAATGTTAAATTCTGAGAGCTCACAAGTATAGAAAGCTGTTTTTAAAATGGTGTTACAATAAATCTGACACATAAGCACTTGCAACACTTTCTCTCTAGTCAACTGCGTAATTTTTAGTTAAGGCTATACTTCCACACTTCTTACAAGAGTCCTCAAATTGTAGTTAGCTCTTACTTTATCAGCGTTCCTTTATATGCATGAAACAATTGGTGCCAGTATCTTGTGTATAGCTTGTGACTGTTTAAAAATGAAAAAATTCGAGAACCAGAAAAATAAGTTTGGCAGTTTACAACAAAAGAGTTTTCATATTCCAAGGCAGCATTACTGCAAATGCATATTGCATTTCAACTCATTTGTAGTCAGTTTTCATTGACTATGTTTAAAAGACAAATGTCTAGCCAAGAAAAGATTGTACAATGCATGATATAATTTATAAAATTTCTGAAGACATAACAGTTGCCATTTCGATTTCAAAGTGCTACAATTTAGTAAAAGAATGTGTGTACTATCGAAAAGTTATTTTTTGTGGGAGAGGTCAGGAAAAGTTCAGTAATGGCAGATACTTGAATCCATCTTTATAACAAAGATAACAGCTATGATGCGGCAATCTGTTAGGGGCAGAAACCATTCAAGGGTCTCCAAACTGGCAATAAAATTTACCTTTTTACAAGAGAATGTCAAAGAAACCTATTTTCATCTTCAAAGTAGGATGCACTTTAAAAGTGAAGTTGTCTTCTGTACATAATACTATCATACAACTTTTACAATACTTGAGGATAGGGATTTAACAATGATACAACATTAGATCAAAACTTATTGCTAATGCATTAGTGAGAGAATTATATGAAGTTAACAGTACTTACTTTAATCATTCTAGAAAGATCTCCAGCATCTGCCAATTCCAATACAATGTTTAGCTCATTGTCTTCAATGAATGATGCAAGATATTTTATTACATTTGCATGGTTCAGTTGCTGTGAAATAGGGGGACACAAATTATTTAATCAGTTATTTGCCAATGTGGATTTTTGCAGTATCCGCGATTCCCACAAGTCACAACTTAATCAATTGCAATTTTAATCTCATTCGACTAACATGATGAAACCACAATACCAGTCACAAAAATAATTTTCTAATAACCTGTTTTAGACATCCCACACAATCCAGATTCTTTTGTCAGCAATGATGTTTAAGCTCGACTTAAATTCTGCCACATTTCTTGTACTAATTGTGCTGTGGCAGTGATAGGACTTAATTTAGTGTCCATTGAATCTGCACTGACCACAAACCTACCCAGGTCCCATTCCTGCAATCCCACGTATTTTACCCCTGCTAATCCATCTCATGCTAATGGACAATTTGGTATGGCCACTCAACCTAACCTGCACATCTCTGGACTGTGGGAGAAAAATGGAGCATCCAGAAGAAACCCACACAAACAGAGGGAGAATGTTCAAACCGCAGAGTGACTCGAGACTGAGTTGAACCTGGGACCCTGATATTGTGAGGCAGCAGTGCTAACTACTGTGCTGCCCCTTGACAGCATTCACTTTGTTGTCGAGAGTAATCAGAGCTCCATTAAATACCTTTGGGGAAAGGAAAGCCATAAAATATCAATATGGGATTGAACTACTTTTCAACAGTTCATGATGGTAGTCTCTGTGTAACATGATTCATTAGTAACGTAGACCATCACCATGGGCAGGATTCTCAGATGATGGGGTTTCCTTCTCGTCACCTGAAAGCTGGCAGAGAATGCACCCCCATCAATCACTGCAGCCACATAATGCTCCAAGCAGTGTTAATTTGGTGGAGATGGGACTTCTGCTTAAGTGAGGGGCAGTTCATCTGAATGGCAGATACTTTGTGGTCCTTACAACGTCAACAGCAGCAATAGCCTGGACATTGGAACTACAAGATTTTAAGTCCTGAAGCCCAGGACCAGCTAAGTTCAAGAGAGCTCACAACAGGAAGGGACACCAAGCCTGAATGGGATTGGTGGATCTTGATAGAAAGGCTGGGGATTGTGGAAGAGGAGCGGATCTTATAAGTAAGCAGATACCCTTGAAGGAAGCCTCCCTTTCTTCATACCCTCTGCCCAAGCATGTGACCTGCTGGACTTCCCATGCTGCCTTTGAACTCCTACTATTAACTTCAAAATTGAGGTTGGGCACGAAATAGTCCAGAAATGGCACATAATTATCAATAAAAGATCTTGGAGGGTGGCAAGAATGACCATCCAGGGAATTTTAGTCTCTCACTACCACCCTGTAAATCCACCAGGGGTAACTTAAATATCTGGCCCATGTTTGAGACATTGATTATAATTTTAAAAATCCTTTTATCATTGCTGTTCTGAAGATTAATTTATATTTGAAATCTACACAGTTTTATGTGTAGAATGATATGATTTGCTTTGCATTTGGATTTTGAATGTTGATTTGAAAGCATTGTCAATTTCTATAGATCAGGTCCAGTAAACGATGAAACAAAACCTGTAAAAAAAAATCATAGCACCAAAGATAAGCCCACATGCAACTAAATTTATTTTGATAAAGTATCCGAAACACACATCCAATTAAGAGGCAAGTAAAACAGCAGTTAAATTAGCTGGTG
Source organism: Sphyrna mokarran (assembly GCA_024679065.1). Classification (NCBI taxonomy): domain Eukaryota; kingdom Metazoa; phylum Chordata; class Chondrichthyes; order Carcharhiniformes; family Carcharhinidae; genus Sphyrna; species Sphyrna mokarran. Next base: position 62,604,280 of record JAGIQG010000009.1, read on the forward strand.
CCATGTCTATATTATAGAATTAACCTACTAAACCATTTAAGCATTAAGCACTGACAGAGGAGAAAAATAAATTGGCAATGAAAGATTGCACCTATATTTAAAATTAATTTGTTATCCTTTATGGGTTGTATTCTGCCTCCAACAGGTAGCCCATACACCATTACTGTTCCATTGAAAGACATCCTATTGAAAAAGTATGTTGTACTTAACATAATCATGAAGTAAATCCAAATATTCTGTTCACTAATTTTTTTTTTTAAACATTTTAAAAACCTTGTGGTCACAGATTTATTCGGAAAGTGATCACTGGTGTGTAATTTGTTTAGCCTGCATCCAAATGACTAACTGGATGTACAAGGTCACAACGAATGTTGCCACAAGCATTTAAGCCTTACACTGTCAGCAGTGTGACAATTACTGTAGGCATAGATCTCCCAAAATTCTAATTGCCAAACAACTTGTTGGAGCCTGCAATGTAATTACTTTATTTGAAAAGTAACGTACAACTACTTTCTGTAGTTGTTTTGATTATTTCAAGAATTTAGTCAATACCTATTAAACAACTAACTCCAATAACGTAATTATTAAAAAGAAGTTCTAAGAGTTAGCTTGCTCCAGTTTGTAATCTGGTTCTCACACTCCCATTCTTACCTTTAAGAGATCTATTTCTTTGATGCAGTCTTGGCGAGCTTTGGCATCCATCATTTCAAATATCTGGGAAAAATAGTAATTTAAGCATTCCATTACATAACTAATAATCAAAAGAAATATAACAAACAAAAATAATAGATTGATTTTCTTTTCTCAACATTATGAAGACTCGTATTTTCCTTTGCACTAATACACATTCAAAATGAACAATGATGATTCTTATAGAAGAACACACTGTAAAATACATCTCAAAAAAACAAAAAGCAGATTTAATCAAATAAAATTATGCACTTTGTACCTTTCAAAATGGAGAAAATCTTATCATTTGGAGATAGATTTCAATGCAATGTTCAAGTGAAGTTCTTATAGTATCTAATGTTGGAAGTCACAGGTGCATCGTGGTGTTGGCAGGGAAGCAGGACTGTGGCCAGAGTAATGTCCTAACTATGTTAACCTCTAACATAGTTAGAGCACAACAAAAAGAAAATTGGGCAATGAGAATGGGTTATTTCAAAATATTGTAGGTTCTCGCACTTTGAGTAATTATTAGGAGATTAAGGACAAACAACAACAGGACTGAAGTGCAAGTGCAGGAAGATCAACGAAGGAAAAAGCTCTTGTGTGGTATCACACCTCAATTATGTTGTCCCTCAGCATTCCCTGCTCTAAAGAAAACAATCCAAACCTATCTAGTCTCTCTCTCCGTAGCTCAAATGCTCCATCCCCGGCAACATCACGGTCAACCACTTCTACATCCCTTCTCACGTGGTCGCATCCTTCCTGTAGCGAGGTGACCAATACTGCACACAGTACTCCACCTGTGGCCTCAACAATGTTCTGTACAACTCCTACATGATCTCCTTGCCCTTATATTTTATGCCACAACTGAAAATCAAATATCCCATATGCCTTTTTAACTTTTCCTGTCTTCTTAGCCCTCTCGCTTCGGATTCTGAATGTAGCAGATCTGGATAAGACTTTGCCTTCCTACCCATCAGTAATTCAGCTGCTGAGAATCCTGTTGTCGTCATGGCATGATACGATACTGGATTAAGAATTGTAAGAGTATGGTTGTCAAAGTATCATCTGCCATTCTCCTCAATGCTTCTTTTACAGTCTGAACAGCTCGTTCTACTAAACTACTTAAGCTGGAACGAAAAGGTATAGTATACTTGGTGTTTTCCATGTTGGACTGTTGTCAGAGAATCCAGTAAACCATGAGTTGCAAAACAGGTACTTTAATGTTGATCATGATGTGTACTTCACCCACTGAGAACGCACATCCACAAGAAACATATGACCCATGAAGGGTTCTGCAAAGTCCACACTGCAGATGATCAGGCCAGTCTCATAGATGTAGTTGTGTTGTTGATTTGACAGAGAACTGTTTCAGCTCATTCTTCACATCCTGATTCAAATGAGGCCACCAAACATATGACTTACTTAAACTCCCATTCAGGAGGCATCTGGGTGAGCCTCATGAACTTCACTGTAAAAGACCAGGATGGAATACCACTCTGCACCCTTAAAAATTACAGTCAACCTGCACACTCAGCTCACTTCTCCACTTTGCATGTAGCCTCAATTCATCATCCCTTATAACAGTAAGCCAATGCTGCATAAGGCATCCACTGACCCGGGTAAAACAGATTGCGGTTCCTCCACTGCTTCATCTGTTTAGCATTCACTGGAGAATGTGAAAGTCTCTCAAGCAAGAAAATGGTCTCTGGAGGAAACAGTATTTTGGTAAGCATGTCTGGTAAACGAAGATGATTCAAAACATCTGCATTTATATTGTCCTTCCCTGCCCTGTGCACAAGGTTATACTGGTACGCTGACAACCCAACTCTATATTCTCACTGACAGCATCAGAAGAATGATCTTGATTCATGGAAAAGGCTCAAAGGCTAGTGATTGGTACATAATGAACGTATGACCATAAAGGTACTGATGAAAACGTTTCATAGCAAACTCGGTGGTGAGATGTTCTGTGTCTAACTGCAGATATCCCTGCTCAGCTGCTGTAAATGTATATGATCCAAAACTAATGTTTTTTTCTGAACTGTGCTCCATCAAATGAGAGGGTACTGCCCCAACAGTGTGGGACAAAGCATCATGTGACAGAATAAGTCCTCTATCTTAATCAAAGTGAACCAACAGATAAGCTCATTGTAGCAATGCTATCATACCCTTGAAAGTTTTTTTATACTAGCCCCTACTTCTATTATTTCTTTGTGAAGTAGTAGATGTATTGACACCAACACAATTGAAAGATCTGGAAAAAACTTCTCATAGTAATTCACCATGCCCAGAAACAACCTGAGCTCTGACACTTTGACTTTCAACAGAGACAGACCATGCACTGTGATTTTGTGACCCAAGTATTTTACACTCTGCATATAGAAGATGCATTTGCTATGCTTCAGGCATAGCCCTGCCTCTGAAAGTCTCTAACACTTGATCTAAGTTGCTGAAGTGCTCCTCTTTAATTTTCCCTGTGATCAGAAAAATGCACTAGGCAGCTCACATGCTAAGAATGCACGCTAATAATTGATCTCTGTTAATGGAGTGTTTTATTTTATCCTGGACAAATGCATTTTTGTTTATTTTTGGTTTTCCCCCTGGGTTTCAGAGTATGGTTTGAGTAGGTGGATTGACCAGAGACAGAGTCATGTGCTAATGAGAGGGGCTAATTTTACAGGGGAAGACAAAAAGTCTGCATGGTCCTGAAAGTGGTGTCTATCTCTCTCTGTTGGCTGCTAAAGAACTGGAAGATAGGTGTCTCTCTGTCTCTTTGTAAGTATTCAAAGGCTCTAGGACTGTTAATTAGTAAAAATGCATAATCCAGTGTTGTTTGCTAACTGATTTTAGAGAGGAGTTTAAGTCTACAGGAGCAATATTTCTTGAATTGGAACTAATAGAGATAGGTTTAGAATTGTATCAGGTCATGTTTAAGTCTTTCAATTTGTATTCTTTAAATTACTTCATTTGTTATAGTTCAACTGTACTGTTCAAGTAAAGTTTGTTTTGATAAAAGCTTCCTCATGTATTAATAGTATCTATCACACCTGGAGCGAAATATATTACCCTCACACTTAGGCCAAAATAAAAATTAGTTGGTGTCTCGTCAAATTCATAACATATCTTGTGGTTTTTGTTAGGTCCTTAACACTTAGCAATCTGAAAGTCAATGACATTCGCACAAAAATGAGATGGCTCACAAGAACGTAAGAATTTAAAACGTGGCTTGTTGAGCATGCTCCACCATTAACACAATCATGATTCACCTTGGGCTTCAACTCCATTTTCCTACATGTTCACATCTCTCAATTCCAAAACACCAAATAATTGTCTATCCCAGTCTTAAACGTATTCAATCTAGAGGACAGAGCAACCACAACTCTGGGGAATAGAGAATTCCAAAGATTTACAATCCTTTGCATGAAGAAATTTCTCAGTCCTACACAACCTGCTCCTTTACCCTGACATTGACAAATCTATAAAACAGGCACAACAATTGCTCAGCATCTATTTTATTAAGCCATTTCAAAATTTTTTTTTAATATTATCTCTTGTTCTAAACTCCAGTTAAAACTTAAAAGAATTAAGTGAATTCCTGTTGTAGCCACTGAGCTTCACATCACAGTTTGACATTGCCATAAAATAAATTTAAATAACCAACACCGAAGTTCGTAACTAATTTCCATGTAGGAACATTTGTGGCTCTTCCTTCTGATCCCTGGATTTAAAACGTAATTATCCAAAGTAGGCTTACATTAAAACTGCAATGACGTTTGTGCAAATCCCCATGTCGCCACATTCCAGCCCCTGTTCAGGTACATGGAGGGAGGACTTAGCATGGCCTTTGCACCTAAGCAAGATGATGTCTTTCGGAATATGGGAAGAAACAGGGAGAATGCAAAAACTCTACACAGTCAATGACCCAAATTGGGGAACGAACCCAGGCCCTGGTGCCATGAAATAGCTGTACTGATAACTCTGCCACCATGAATCTATGGTTTTTGAGTGTACTTGTGGTACAGTACTATAAATTTCTTACAAAGCTACTTACCTGCACCTTCTTCAAAGCTACAGGCATTCCATCTAGGAGACATGCTGCTCGATACACTTCGCTAAATTGTCCACGGCCAATTTTCTTCTCTATTTGGAAGTTTCCCAGTGTACCGAGACCCAAATCAGGGCGCAGGGGCTTCTGTAAATTTGAAGCATACTGAAAATCAAATAGAGCACCAAGAACAGAAAAGAACGCGAAAATTTTAAAAAAAGCCATTCAACTCTGTCCATTTTTGTCATCTTGACAATGATTTTGAATGTCAATTCTTAGTTGAAATCTGTCAAATTAATAATTCACAAAAAAAGCACTGCAATTTAAAACTTTTGGAAAACCTAGAAAAATAATTTCAAATATTAAAAATAATGAAAAATAAATACCCAGCAAATCTTGTCAATAGCTTTAAATACAACCACATTATCATTCTTCAATATTTCTTTCAATTTTTTTTAAGCACCTTGTGTCATACACATCATCCTCACCCATGATAGCAGACAGACTACCATGCAATTGGCAATGAACCTTCCACTAAGTTGCAAGCTTTATTTGATACAGATAATTATTTTTTGCATTTGAATGGGGATAACAAATTATTGAGGTCTTTGCTTGACACCTCTTGCTCAAAAATATGCTTATCACTTTAAGGAATCACAACTGTAACTTAAAGTCTCATTCTGTAGTGTAATGTATGGAAGTCCTAGTGCTGAGTCAATTATCATTTTTAAACATTCCAAAAAATTAAATATATTTTAATTACTTCAAGAATGTTTGCTTTGCATTTTTGACCCACTTGTGAAATGATTATTTCATTTGAGATAATGATTAAAATTACTGATCTGAAAGACTCAAATATCTTCCATCAATTTCGTTCAAGTCTACCGGTGGTATCTAACATAAGGTACAAACAATTGGACTGTTTACAGGCAAAACATGGATTATTCGTGCATGTTTATTCAATCACCATTTCATACTGCATTAGTATAGACCTTGTATAGATAGAGGAGCCTCAGAATTAAAGAGAGCCATCAGTATATTTTGAAAAATAGTTGTTCACAGAATGATGGAATAGATAAATCACATAAGTGGGCCCATTCAGCCTCTCAAACCCATATTGGTTCACTGCAGAGCAATCTAAATCAGTTCTTCAAACCCACTCTTTCCCTATGGCCCTCTTTTCCTCTCTTTCAACTACTTTCCTTTTCAAAACTTGATTGAAGCTTTGTTCACCTACTTCAAAACATTATATTTTGGATCATACCATGTTCCAAACAGTTTCCACGAGCAACACAAGGTTATCCTATGCAGAGCTGGTGGTTTTAGTATCCAAATAAGTGCAAAATAAAATACAAGGAGGAGCAGCTAGGAAAATATTACTATTGATGGACATGAAGTTAACTTTCCAAATTATGCACGGTATGTTTGCTGCTGCCATCCTAGTGTAGCAGGAAACCTTGCTGATACACAATTTTGTTTCAGAACATTATTTTAAATACAAAGTTATTCTTGACATTTTAAGTTGTTCTTCTCCTGCACCACTTGCCTGACCAAAAAGAGTTTCAACAGGAGACTGTTACTCATCTACAGAGAATTTCAAAATCATGACATACTTGACACTTTCAACTCCTGTTTCAGCCTCCCCTAAATCTGCCTGCTTTGCTTCCTGCCTCTGATAATGCCAATTTCATACTATTTCTCTTTGCTAGCTTGGATCCAGTCATCATTACTCAGCCGATTTTGGATACTGGATCTCTGCCTTCTCATCCGCTCTCCCATTCCTGTCTTTGAATTCTTCAACTCTTTCATTCCCTAAACTTACAGAAGAATTTGATAATATTTATTTTAAAAGCTACCTACTGTATTCAAGCCCTAGTTAATTCAATGCTAAAAGGATAAAATTCAAATATACAGAAGATAATCTAAAATGAAACAATAGTTTATGGTTAACATTTCTTGGAAATAGGGTTTTGTAAAAAGGTCTGTGCCAAAAACATTAACCAGTCTTTTCTTACTTGGGTCTCACTCCTCCCTATGTTTTCAAGCTCTTCCAGTTCCATAACCTTCTGAGATGTTTGCATTTAATTCTGCCATCTTATGCATCCCAATTTTAATTGCTCCACCAGTGGTGGCCAAACCTTTTGGTGCCTCAGCCCCAAGCTCTTGAATACTTTATTGCACCTTGCCACCTCTTTAGCCATTCTTCCTCCTTTAAGAAACTCCTTAAAGCCCACCTCTTTTCCCAAGCTTTGGTCTTCTAACCCAATATTATCACCTTATGTGATTCACTGTCAGTTTGTTCTATAATGCTCCTGTGAAGTGCCTTGGGTCGTTTCATTACATTAAAGGTGCTATATAAATACAAGCTGTTATTCTTGTTACTGGCACTTCAGATGTTGACAGAGTCACTCTTGTATTTTAAGCACTTTGTTCCCCCGATTTCCAGCTACGACTCTTTATTTAGCTATTTAAATTTGCTTCGTTTCCAGCACACCTTAATTAACACACCAAAAAGCTGTCGGGAGATGGTTCTCCATTAAATTTAACATAACGACCTTCACTGCAAACCAAGGAATGCTTGGTTGCCAAGACCAACAGTGTGCAACAAAAATTTATAGAATGAGTTTTGGAAATGCCACATGACAGACAACATATGCCACAAAGGAAATTCAGTAAAGATTAATGTTCTTTGACAGATGCAGTATTCTTGCATTTAACACAACTGCTTTATCCAGAATTTATTTTTAAAAATCATACCATGGACTTTGCTGCCATTCACTATAAAGCAAAATGTCTAACCCAATAAGTGAACCCACCAAAATGTAGAAGACTCACCTTTCGAATATGTGTTTATAATTTTGCAATTCAACATTAGACAAATATAGACCATTTGTGCACCACTACTCATTTAGATTCGAAGCATTCCAGATTATGGTCTGGATTTTGTAGTTGCGGTAGCACCAACACCTCCAGCAGCTGCCCTCGTTGCTCCATGAAACTGAAAAATTCTGGTACCCGTATGTATTATACACGGAAAATGAGAAATTGCAGTTAGTGATTCCTTCCTCCTCCACTACTGAAGTTGTGTTACTTCAACTCTAAAGAGATGCAAATCGGCTAGAAATTACTCAATGATCTGACTTGCATTTTTTTTTAAAAACGATACTAATCTTGCTGCAAAACCCTTTGAAAAAGTTATGCCTGGTTCAATGAGGTCTAAATGTATTTTTGGCAACTTAGTGCTGAACTTCTTTGGCCCTGAAAAACTAATTTTAAGGAATTTCTACAACGCCAAATTTCTCCAATCCACAATAACAATTGCCTTGACTTTAAGTAATAAACTTTTTAAAAATGATATTTCAGCTTCCACCTTAATCCTACACGTCCCAATTAGTTTGCTTTTGACAAAAATATAACGTATAATAAAATCTGCATGTTACTTCCTGGTTTCAAACTGCAGGAATTTTTCACTGTGATTGGCTGGTTAGCCTGCTTAAGTAAGAAGTCTGACAACACCAGCTTGAAGTCCAACTGATTTATTTGATGGTAAACTCAAGTTTGAGGCTCGTCAGACATCTTACTGTATTTACCCCAGTCCAACGCCAGCATCTCTAATCATAGCCTGCTTAAGGACATCACTACTGCTTGACCCCACTAATCCCTATAGCTGGCATCAGAATAAAAGAGAGAGAAGAGATGAAACTCAGGCCACAGAGCTCATCTGATCTTTGTGGGCAGTTTTAGAATCGATGGCAAGCACCATCAAGCCTTCATGCTTTTGCATTCTTTAATTTAAGACAAATCTGTCTAGAACTTCTCCAACTTTATGTTCTCCAAAGGCATAAGCACCAATTGATCCAAGTCTGCAGATGGCAATTTACTTCCAGCTCATTATTTGGCATACGATGGAAACAAAAACCAATTCCATTCCTCAGTGACATAACGCACTGGAAACCCAACAAAATAATCTCTCTCTATGAGCAAAAATTTAAGCTTCTTTAAAGAAATTGTTGCATTTCTGCCAGAGTTCAGGTTCTCTCCTCAAACTTAGTGGTTGAAAATTTGTGCATGGCCAGAATATACAATTTTCCCTCACACTTCCTTCTATTAGATCCCTAAGTATTGTCAAGAATAAAAACTGTACACTTAAAAATAACTTTGCAAAAAGGAAAAGCCAATCTTGATTGAGTGTCCAACCACAGATGTCACTTTACTAGATTGTTAGGATACGTAGAGGCAACAGTATCATGAACATGAAAAGTGATAGAATAATAAAATCCCAACAATGCAGGGCATTTTGCCCACCAAGCCTGCACCGACAATAATCCCACCCAGACACTACCCCATTACCCCACGTATTTAACCTATTAATCCCCTGACATTCTCCTAACATTAAGGAGCAATTTAGCATAGCCAATCAACCTAATACACACATTTTGGATTTAGAATCTCCTATCTCTTTGTACTTTTTAATGAGGAAAAAGTGCCATTAAGTTCAAAATGGTTAATACCTGAATTAAAGAGTTTGTGGCAACATACAAAAGTGAAAGCAGTCTTTACTTTTTTTTAATATTGACAATACAGGTCAATAAACAAATGCTATCTATTAGCAGTATTCAGAGTTGTCAGTGAATAGATCATATTCAAATGAATAGAGCAAAATAAATCAAAATTTTAAATGTTTGAGCTGCAAATGCTACCTATCAATTAAAATTATGTATTTGATAGGAGAGCACATACATGAATTGAAAGTGTTTAAAAACAGTAAGATGAATATTTTCAAATACTTTTAGAATTTGTGAATTACAGATTCATTAAGTAGACCACATTTACAGCACTATTTTTTTGTCTTTTTGGCGTATGTGATAACTTGACAAATGTTAGCATCAGCTTTTGAGGAACTATGACAACCACATGCTGAGAGCAAAGTCTCACTAATGTGTTCTGGCATGCAAGTCTGTAATCACACATTTACATATGCAATGACCTACATTTGCATGTCAGATCACACACTGTCTTGGTTTATTAAAGCCAGGCACCTCCCAGTGCACTGTGAAGACATTGGTGATATAAGGCCAGAGGGTGGTGTTTCTTGGCAGCTGAGGGACAAACTGCCACCTAGGATTAGGCTGATGCAGGCTGAGCATTAGACACTTCATTAGAGGTAATCTGTTTAACAGTGGGCAGTGTATGTAAACTTCACAGCCTATTTGCAGCACCTTTTCCTCCCATGGCCTCTCTTCAAAAGGCCAGAGTAGCTGAGCGACAGCTTGTCTCATCTGCTGCCTTGTCCTGTCATACAATTTAGACATGGAGAGCTGATGTGAGGAACAACATAACTGTACATTCCTAACCACCACTGGGTCACTTTTATTTGCAATACAATTGTTTGCTTTTGTTATTTCCACTAACTTAATTTTATCTGAAATGTGCTTTAAATCAGCTCAACGAAGTGTCTCAGAAAACCAATTCTTGCATCTTGTGAAGTGAAATGAAGTTCTGCTACTCATTTAACAGAGAAGAATTTGAGCTTCATTGAGCAATTCACATTTGGAGACAGAATTATGCATCCATCAAAAGTCCATTTAAAAGCATCATGTTTACTGCCATAATCATATTACATTTTAGAGCAGCAAATTGTTTTAGTATAGAAGGTTTTACTAAACAGTTAATAAAATGGAAAAAAATTATTTAAAAACTATTTTATGAATTAACTAATTCCTGTTGAGACTTACTTCATAATATAAAGAACAGCAAAATAATAAATACATTGGAATATAATCAGTTTTCTAAAGTTGAATTCATTAAATGTGTAGTTATAATGCATATTTCTTTCTATCTTGCAGCATTACAACAACTTCTCGGTTAATGATGTTTATCTTCTACAGTTCCTGATGCATCAACAAGATCAGGTGGCTGGCTACACTAATAGCAATAAAATGAGATACACCTTCAAGTAATTGTTTTGTAAACAGGATTTTGTAATTTTAACTCAGCACATCCCAACTGGACAAGCCAAAAGTGTATTTTTCCCCTCAGGTGTGATACCTAAAAAATAAATTACATCCAGGTAGGAGACATTGGATAAAATCTTACAAAAAACAGTAGAATCTTTTTTCCGAGTGAGAAAACCCAGCATGTTTCTCACCAGGGAAAAGAGTTGGTATTCTCCGCAGATCTTGTAACACTGCTAAACAAAACAATGGTGTTTTACACTACTGAGGAGGGTTTCGGGTGGGGGTGGGGCAATGGTAGTCAGAGCAACAATGCATCAGTAAAATTTCACTGCTCAGAGATCAGGGTACCTATTAAAGAACAAGTACCTGAGGAAACCCAGTCAAAGTCAGCACTTCTCTACCTTCCCCTCTACCCACCACCCCACCCCCAAGTCCCTCTCTCTCTCTATGCAGTCATAGCAGGTAGTGCCCCCCAATCTCGACTAGTCCCTTCTGACACCCACTGGCATGGTGCTGACCTGTGCTGGAACATTGATAAACCACTGCCTGGCCATATCCCTTTCTCCTGGTTGCCATACATGCCTTTACAATCCCGGGAAAACCCTTACAACAAGTTCACATTTAGATGGACCTATTGCAAATGAATATTTGTTAAATATCCTGTATGTGGAGAACACAAATCACACTCTCTGGGTTTTGAGTACACACAGCCATTCCTGCAGAGTGTGTAGGCTCAAAATCACATCGAGAAGTCAAGTATCCAAGGGCACACTTGAAATGTAGAATATTAAAATAGTAACAAAATAGCAAATTAGGCAATAAACCCTATCTATAGCATACTACTTCAACTGACAAACTTGTAATGAAAGCAGAACATATTACATGCATCATTTTCCTCTAACTAGTAATGCATTTCCCAGTAAAATGCAATTCTTGAATCCACTGCCAAAACAACTTGCCAGACTATCATACAGCATTTCTCCTTTCTATTATTTAATAGATCAACAAATAAAGGAAACGCCTTGTGACCCCATAAAAAATTTCAGCAGTGGATACCTATAACATACAATATGTTGGCCAGTGTTATAGGCTATAATGCATCACAGGTGATGAAATTCTAAACTGGTAAGCTCTGCCCTCAGTTCAAGAAATTACCAGAATGCCTGGAGCATGTTACAAAACCTTGTAATGCATCCTGACTATGACAAGTTGGAAATCCTCTCAGAAAATGCAATTATATTCCGCACACAGTTCACAATTTTCCATAGTCTTCAGCAACAAATTGCTGTTATCTTACTTTTGCATTTCTTGAGCCTTATATGATTAAGATTCTAGAAAGCAGAACTGTAACCGTTTATTGGAAGTGTCTGAAAACACAGTATAGTGTAGTCTTGTAGAACAAAAGATTTCACACACACTGATGCATTATTGCAATGTATTGGGATGAAATTTCATGATGAATTCCAAATCATCATTGTGCCATCAATGGTGGTACAGAAAAGAAGCCAGGTGCATATGTCAAAAGAGAGCAAGGATTTATTTTATTAAAACAAAATCATTCCATCAAATTGTCAGGTACATAGATCAGATGCATGAACCTAAGTTATACTGACTCAAATTGTTAGCGTCTGTTTTGCTATAAAGTTACCAAACCACCAAGTGTATAGATTTGCACATTCTATGAGAATTTTACAGATCAAAAGACTGATGTGCACCCCACATTTAGAATTGTTGCTCAGTATTATGACCACATGGCTTTGCTAAGTTTCTGATGAAGCTTGGTTGTTTGATTTTATGTAGCAATGCCAAATGTCCATTAAAATGCTGACTCAATTATTAAATTAAATCTCAAAGTATAATGTGGCAAAAGTTAGCTAATTGTAAAAATCAAAATGCTGTTGATGCTGAAAATCTGAACCAAAACGTAAAGAAGAAATGCTGTAACACTCAGCACATCAAGCAGCATCTGTGGAGGGAGAAACAGAGTTATTGGCCCAGGTCTTCTAGTCTCATTAGTGACAATTCTGTGACATTTGCTGTTATTGAGATGCAACGCAATTGCAAGTTCAAGGAAACTAACTATCACTGGAACCCAAACCTTCTGGTTTGCCAGAAAAAGCTCCACGGGAACTCACACTGTTGGCCCTGCCAGGACTTTACATGTAATCTTGGGCTGTTTGCCTGATACTTACTTTCTTGCAGTATTGTATGAGCACTATTCCTAAAAGGCGTAAAAGCACAGCCCCTTCTAATCAATGGTTTTTGCACTTCTGTTAATCCAGTGCTAGTGCTGTTAAAACACTTATACTGCTAGTTCACCACCTCTCCTTCCCCATTACTGTCACCACATCCTATCCAGGAAACCCCTATCTACACCACTGACTCATGTGTACCCCCTCCCTACACCCCCAAGAGTTACACCCAACCCCATTGTTCTGTCAGCAGGGGTTCTAACAATGGGCCAGATAGCCATGGATGGTCCCGTCATGGCCACCAGTAGAATCTGCACCACATTTTATGGGGGCTGGCAAATTAAGTGAATTCAGATTAGTTTCTGATCAAGGAATGTATATTTGGGTGAAATACAGATGAAATTACAATTTTGAAATTACTCATTAAAAATATGTACCAGCAATATAAAAGTTAATCAATGGTACTTATTTCAGTTACTGGTCCCGTCTGGAGCAATGTGATACGAACAATTTAAGGACGTGTCGCAGGTCAGCAGTTTTATTTTAGCATGTTGTTGCTACTCTCATGTTAGTGACTAAAAATAGCCCTCTCCTCTTCAGTGAAGGCAATTAAAACATAGGATCGACAGAACATAGGTAACTTAAGGAAAGTTTGTTTAGCAAGCTACCTTTGCAACAGTACAAGCCTCAAATCCCCAGAGCTAAATCCACTGAAAACACAGATATGGTGTAAAATTAACTGAACATTCTGAACTTGTCTGTGACTTTTAATCAATGCAAGTTTATGAAATGAAAGTCAGAGTTAGTTAGCATCAAAACACAATCAGTGCCAAGTGTGACATAATTGTGGTACTTAAGGATGAGAAATAAAACAGAAGATTTTTAAACTTGCTTTATTTGCAATAAAGTATCTCTGATTTTGAAAGTTCCAACCCACTTAAAAGGCTAATCATTTTTTTAAAAACATACCCAGCATTAGATGTACACTTGCATCATAATTTGTGGTTCTGCATCCATACTAATCAAGCAAATGTCAATAATTTGCATCTTCACGTCCATAAGCGAAGATGTGACTTATGCTGCCGACTACATGTTAGAAAATAGTTATCTGCCACATTCTGTCTCGTCTGCAGTGAGGATCCAACGCAAGATAAATAGGACTAGTGGTGAGGTGCAATTCCAGCCAAGTCATGCCCTCTGACATCCTGAGATGAAGACATATTCCTTGAGGTCTGCCTTCCATTTGAAGACGAGTGTTATTGAGTTTTTTTCCCAGTTATTTATACTCAGCCTTGTGAGCAATGTCTCAGCATTTGAAGCTATTGGGAATGCATGAACCAACCCTTTATCCTAAAAAAGGAATCGACACCACAAGTATAGGTGCACTTTCTTCCCAAGTTTGTTCAACTAAAACATTTTGGTTTTTTTTAATCTTCTCATATCAACTTAATCTATGATCTCCCACTTTCTTTATCATGGAAGGCAGTCTACATTTTCAACCTTTCTTTTCAATTATTCTCCTACCAACATACGGTACATCAATTATTCACGTTGGCTATAAATAACTAACTAAATTCCATTTAAAATGTGTTATTCCCACAAAGCACATTTTATGAAGTAGCAGCCCAGATTAAATAAAGGGTGTTTCATAGGTGTGCTGAAATACTGGACAGTACAAAGTGCAAATTACTGTTAAGTGGAAAATGTGTTAAACAGATTTTGAGAAGCTTGGCAAAATAAATTCTATCCAAACATTTTAAAAGTGGCAGGAAGCATTTGACACCTGCAAATTGGCAAACTGTTGACTTGGCTGTATGTGAATACACCAACGAAGCAACATCCTGTAATGGTTGCAGCAAGTCAAAGAAGAGAACTAACACACCATGTTTGTCAAAAATACAATGTTATAAATACCTCTTGAAAGCTACTTGTGGGGGAGATAAGGCCATTGAATAATCTTTATTTCCTTAGTTAACTTATTCAACAGAAACAACTTTATTCAAAAAAAATCCTGTAAATTATACTTGATTAAAAATATGATATTTCAAATTATACAAATCACGGTGCATTTGTTTTAGTATACCATCACTCTTTCAGAAAAATATTTTAAGTCACAACAAGTTGTGGAACCATAGAATCTCTATGTTGCAGGAGGCAGTCTTTTGGCCCATTAAAATAGCAGTTTCCCAAAAGAGCAAGTTATTCACCCCTCTCTCCTCACAACTCTGCACATTTACACAACTAATCCACCTAACCTGCACATTTTTGGACTGGAAATATATATATTTTTTAAAAAAGTACCAGATGACAAAAAGAACAATTATTCTTCCAACACAGAAATATCTGGATTGAGAAGTGATATGAAAATTAAAAATACCTCATGTGCTGTGCTTTGTCTGTTACTTAATGCCATATTTTATTAATTTAATGAAAGCCTTCGCAAAATCTCACATTGACATGTGTCCACCATAATGTGAGCTGCAGCACGACGGATACAGCAACCAGGAAAAGACCCAGCAAATCTAAGTTGTTCAAAATGTTTTTAAATTTACATGGTTCTGGAATAAAATGAAGTGCCCAAATGTTGCACTCAAAATAACAGTGAAGCTAATGGTGCTTGCTGCACTTGATCAGAGCTAACTTTATAGGCATGGAATGTTGCACAGTTAAATGCAAATATCCAAAAGTGTTAATTTAGCAAAACATCAGTTTCACAACTGACACACATTGGAAGTTGTGAAACTGCTGTAATTGTGCCATGGACAGAAACTAAACTCACTACAGAAGACTAGGTCTCATTATGTTCAATGAAAAGTAACCTTTTACCGTGATAATTGTACAGCACTTCCTCAATAGCAGTGGAAATGAAATATTACAAATGTTAAGTCTCATTTCTTCAGGTATTCATTGTTGTTGATATTTAAAATGTCAAATTTTAAATATTTACATTTTTAAAAAAACTCTTCCTTCCTCTTAATCCAACCTTTCTTTCCCTTTATTTCTCACCTGTACCTGATTTGATACTGAGTTCATTAACAATAATGAATACTTCATTTTCAAAATTTCAACTGTTAATTTATTTGAATGAAATCTTGGGATGTTGGGCATTGCTGGCTTGGCTGCATTTTGTTGCTCATCCCTAACAGCCCTTTAGAAGTTGGCAGTGGGTGACCTCCGTGATCTGCCAGTGTGAGAGATGTAGAACTCCCATAGTGCTTTCAGGAATGAGTTCTAGGATTTTGATCTAGCAACAGTGAAGGAACAGAAACATAAACTACAATTTTCCCACTGCGATCTGCAACTTTTCTGTTGGGTCATGGAGGGAGACATGTGTCTCTGGCCTTGAACAGGGATTTGCATATGCGCTGGGAATGCATGGGCATCTCCCAGAGCCAGCCAACAGTCTCCAGAGCATGCAGAAAACCGGCAGGAAGGCAATTAAGTAATTTACATCATTTTTGCACGTGTGTGCGCTCATTATCAGGACCTTTTAGGTCCCAACTGAATCTCCCACCAGGAGTACTTCATTCACGCAGGGTTCAGACGAGTCCCCACGTTCTGGGAACTAGCAGGAGACCCTGCCAGAATTGAAGACGACATCAGGGCCCTGAGGGGGTTAGGTAGCAGGGATGCCCCATGGGCTTGGCACCTGGCTGTGCCAGTCTTTACCCCCAGCACAGCCCAAAGTGGCCATTAGGCATAGGCCACTGCCACTTTGCAGACAGGATCGGTCTGGGATGGAGGGAGAGCAGTGAAGGGGATGGGGGTAGGGATGGGGTACTGTCCATAGGATGGCTCTGGAGGGGGTGGGGCTGGCCTGGAAATTGCTCTTGGGGCTGTGATTGGGTTGTGTGGGACGGGGTGCTAACTCGGAGGAGTTGAGACTGAGGATTACTCTCCCTGGAATTCCCTACTTCCAACCTGCTCCTGTAGCCACAGTATTTCTGTGGCTGGTCCAGTTCAGTTTCTGGTCAATGGTAACCCCGCCACCCCCACCATGATGTTGAGAATGGATGAATCAGTGATGGTAAAGCCAAAGAATATCATGGAGAATGATTGAATTGTCTCTTGTTGGAGATGATTATTGCCTGGCACTTGTGTGGCAAGAATGTTATTTGCTATTTATCAGCCCAAGTCTAAATGTTATCCAGGTTTTATTGTATATGGACACAGACTGCTTCAGTATTAAAGTAGTCATGAATGGAGCTGAAAACTCTGCAATCAGCAAGCATCCATCCATCCCTTCCTCCCCTAACTGTGGATTCCAATGACTTCAGTTTTGCCAAGGATCCTTGTGTCACACTTAATCAAATGCCACACTGACGGTAAGGGTTGTCACATACTCACCTCACTGAGTTCAACTCCTTTATCCATGTTTTCAGGAAGGTTATAATGAAATCAAGGGCTGAATGGCCCAAGAGGAACCAAAATAAAGCATCAGTGAGCAGGTTATTGCTGACTAAGTGCTACTTAGATAGCACTTTCAACAACACTTTCTACCATTTTCTGGTAAGGGTTGGACCGATGGGGTGGTAATTGGCTAATTCACCAAGATCTCAGATGATTTGTTTCATTCACTGCTATATTAGCAGCTCACACTTTCAGGAACTTAGTGGGCAAATGTGTTTTGAGCTAAAGGGGAAGAGCAAGATTAATGAATGACACTATTAGATGTGCTGTTACATCAAAATTTGGTTCAATATTACAGCGGGAAGAAATTCTATACACTTCTGGCTGTACAACAGAACAAAGGCAGTCATTTTACAACAGGGACTGGAGTCTGAAATTGAATCAGGATTAAGTGTCAAGAGCCATTTACCAAAGAACTACAATGCTGATATATAAATATACGCACATCTGAAAATTTGAGACCCAATTTCAGTTATGAAAAATACAGTAAAATATTAAAGGCCAAAGTATCTTTGTGATCAGTGTTATCCATATTATGAGCGAGAAAAGTTTCAGAAATCTCCCACATGTAAATTACAAGCATGACATCCTATTCCATGACCCCTGATGAAAAGGGAATTCAGGTCATGTGTAAAGTAGTTAGAGTATAGTCTGTGGTAGAAACATGAAGGCATAACTGAGTACATGAATTATCATTTTAATTTTGAAGCAGTGAATTATCCTATTGGGAGCAGTTAAATTATGATTAACAGCCACATAATTTATAACCTTTCACACATAGTAAATTAGAAGCAAGCTTTGTCTCTTGTTTAAAATGCCAGTTTCCAATTCCATATGAATACATCAATTAAAACATTTTTTTCCCCTCACAATAAAGTGCAATTTTATTACAATGACTATTCGATAATTGAATAGCATAAGGATAATTTAAAATGAAGTTGAACAAGAGAGAATTGTATTGTGAATTTCAAAGTTAGCTTCCATATTTCAAACAGCTCTCTTATAATGATACGTCAAGTGGTTGTACAGTGACACTTCTAAAGGCCAAAATATTCTTTAAATTCTTACTGAACCTTTTAACCCAACAATTAACTTCTCTCTCAAAAGAAAATCCAGGAAACTCTAGGTCTGTTCAAACTAAGTCTAAATAAAACTGTTAAAAATACTTTTAACCATGCATTACAGTAATCAGGCTGGATGCATACAACCTTCATTCAAAAGAAGTCATTTTAAATGAAATCATCTTCCCCATAACTTAATTAGCTGTCAACCAGAAACAACAAAATTAAACAACACTTCTGCACATATAGGTTCTGTATTTGTACTGCTTTACTTGTATTACTTTAACAAAATATATCCATCTTCTTGCCTGATTTTCATTCAGAACAGATTATTCCCATTTACTGTGCAAAAATCTACTGCAGCTGGAAGTATGAAAATACAAATTAGGAATAGGCCTCGGTCCTTCAACTCTACAACGCTATTCAATAAGATCATGGCTGATCTGACATTAACGTCCCTTTCACCCCCTTGTCACAAATTCATTGATCTCTGGCTTGAAAACAAAGACACTGCTTCCATGGCCTTTTGAGAAAGAGAGCTCCAAAGACTTGCTATCTTCGAAGAAAAAAAAATTCTCATCTGTGTTAAATGGATGACTCATTTTTAAATAATGATCCCGAGTTCAAGCCTCTCCTATGAGAGAAAACATCCTCTCCACATCCACTCTGTTAAGCTCCCTTAGTATGTTTCAATCCAATCACATCTTACTCTTCTGAAATCCAGTAGATACAAGCCAAACTTGATTAATCTCTTGCAAGACAATTCACCCATTCCTGGTATTAGTTTAATAACCTTCTTTGAACTGTTTCTAATGCATTTACATCCTTCCTTAATACTGCACACAGTACATCATTTATGGCCTCAACAGTCTCTTACATAACTGAATCATGACGTCCCTACTTGCATGTTCAATACCCCTTAACAAGCAAAAACATTATGAACTTTCCTATTTACTTGCTGTACCTGCATACCAGTCTTTTGTTATCCATGCACCAGATCCCCCTGGAATCACAGAGCTCTACAATTTCTGATCAAGTTAATATGCTTTATTCATGCCAAATTGGATAATTTCACATTTTTCCACATTAGAATCCATTTGCCCAAATCTTTACCCATCCACTTAACTTATTTGTCCCCTTGTAGGCTCCTTAAGACATCTTCACACATTATTTTCCAATCTATTTGCATTATCAAATTTAGCAACCATACCTTTGATTGTTTCATCCAAATCATTTTGTAAACTCAGGTCCCAACATTGATCCTTGTGGCACACAATTCGTTACATCCCACCAACCAGAAAAAGACATTCATCCCTATTCTTCATTTCCTATTAGCAAGCCAATCTTCTATACATTACTCCTCACACCATGAGCTTCTATTTTCTGCCATTATTTTTGATGTGGCATGTTCTCAAATGTTCATGGGAAACCCAAGTACTGCATTTACACAAGAGCTGCTTCATTCAAACTACATGTGACCCTTTCAAAGAACTCCAATATATTGATAAAACATGATTTCCTTTCTCAAAGTCATGTTGACTCTGCCTGATAGCCTTTAAGTGCCCTGCCATGACACTGAACATCTACAATCATTTCCTCTTTGACAGATGTTAAGCTAATTGGCCGGTAGTTTCTTACTTTGTTTTCCTTCCCACCCAACTGCACAACTTTTGAGCATTTGCTATTTTTTAACCTAAAGGCACCTTCCCCAAATCCACAGAATTTTGAAAAATTACAATGAACACTATCTCACCAGCCAGTTTTTAAGATTCTAGATAAATTCCATCAGGACCCATAAATCCAAATACAATTTGCTAAGTGCCACATAGAACAAACAGAAGTAAAAGGAAATGATCAATTCAAACTAATCCTGCTTCAGGAACAAATATACAACTTGTTCTTGATTTTATTTCACACTCAATGAGTCAAATGGTTAATTTCATCACAGAATTTGAACTGAGAATTGAAACATTTGTTTATTTTGAAATTAGCTATCATCAGTTCTTCAATAACTTTTAATGACAATTCCCACAAGCTTCAGTACAATTAAAGATCTTTAATATTTGCATCTACTGCATTCTCCAGGTGTTCTTACTTTATTTTCAGCATCAAGACCAATGATGATATTCAACAAAAATAATTGGAGGGCATCCAACCCCCAAATCACATAACCACTCAACTCCATGCCTATAAAAGAGTGGATCGTAAATTCAAAGACAAAAATTCCTTTCTAAAAACATAAGTCTCAAAATAAATGACAAAAGATCAACAAGGCACAGCCCACAATTATTTCCAGCATCCATAGAAGTCACATTTCAATAAAGTTAACAGCAGTTCCAAAAGTAACCTAATTCCATGGTTACAAAATAGTTAAGATATTTTACATTAACATACATTTATAATATTTATAAATGAATTCTGCCAAACAATGTTAATGACTGAAATGTTTTAGCAGCTATCAATCTGAGGAATAAATGAAATTTTTGATAAACGAAAACTGATAAATGAAATTGTTTATGCTAATAATATGTTTGGAAACAACTAGTACATTTTAAGAACATAAGAAATAAGAACATAAAAGAAATAGAAGCAGAAGGCAGCCAACTAGCCCTTTGAGCCTGCCCGCCATTCAATAAGATTATGGCTGACCTCAAGTGGATCAGTTCGACTTATCTGTCTGCTCCCCATAACCCTTAATACTCTTATCAATCAGAAATCTATCTATCCATGACTTAAACATATTCAACAAGGTAGCCTCCAGAAAATTCAATGGACAGAAAATTCCAGAGATTCATCACACCAAGAGAAGTTCCTCCTCAACTGTCCTAAACTGCACCATCCCTCCCCCCTCCTTATTTTGAGGCTGTGCCCTCTAGTCCTGGTTTCCTTTCTAAGTGGAAAGAATCTCTCTACCTCTACCCTATTTAGCGCCTTCATTATTTATAAAAAAAATGGTTCTCAAAATTATGAACTAAAAATTGGATTGACTGTTTTGGAGCTGTGCTCCAATCTCCAATAATGTATTTGCAATTCTACCATGTTTAAGCACAACACGGTGCTTGTTTCACATCTTGTGTAATCTTTCAAATCAAAAACAAAACATACATTGAATGATGCAAAAACTACTTAATTAGCCATGATTCCAAGTTATGCTTTTTTTTAAAATTTAAAAATTCATTATCTTCATTATTGTGCTTTTTCATTTTAGTGTCTGAGTTTGTAAGCATTTTTATTACTATTTGCAAGCCAAGGTGAAAGCTGACAAATGAGAATATATATCAATGTGTCACAGTAAATGCCAAATCATGCAACGTTAAAATTCTTACTGCTGTGCATCACTTCTGATGAAACATTATTACCATTGCCATACTCTCAATATATTTGGCTGCAAATTTTTGATGCTATTTCTCATTTTACATTAATGGAAATGCAATACATTGTCATTATACCCTCTTACCACCAATGGTGTTGTAGAATTTCAGCTGTGTTGCCCAGCTCCTCCTGCTGTACTGCAGGGAAAGTTCTCCACTCCACTGAGCTTTACATCCTTGCTTTTGGAACTAGGCTAAAATTTTCCATTGAAATTCTGGTAGTATATGAAACTAGAAACAAAATGCTTAACTTTAAAACGGGGACTCAACTTCACCCATGCCCCTGGTCCAATTTTTTAAAAATCATTCACATGAGATGGCTAGGCCAGCATTTATCATCCATGCATAATTGCCCTAGTCTAGGGCATTGAGTGAGATGCCTTAATTACAAGTGAATGGCATACTAGACCATTTTAGAGTACAGTTAAAAGTCACCATGTTACTGTGGTCTGTAGACAGGATGCAAGACTGGGCGGAGAAGTGGCAGATGGACTTCAACGCGGATAAATGTCTAGTGGCCCATTTTGGCAAGAATAATGGGATGAAGGAGTACAATATCAAGGGTAGGAGTCTTAGCTGTGTTGTAGAGCAGAAGGATCTTGGGGTCCGGGTCCATAGGACTCTTAAATCGGCCTTGCAGGTGGAGGATGTGGTCAAGGCGGCTTATGGTGTACTGGCCTTCATTAATCGAGGGATTGAGTTTAGGAGTCAGGAGGTAATGATGCAGCTTTATAAGACCCTTGTCAGGCCCCACTTGGAGAACTGTGCGCAGTTCTGGTCGCCTCACTATAGGAAGGATGTGGAAGTTATTGAGAGAGTGCAGAGGAGATTTACAAGGATGCTGCCTGGATTGGGAGGCATGCCTTATGAAGATAGGTTGAGGGAGCTGGGACTCTTCTCCCTGGAGAGATGTAGGTTGAGAGGCGACCTGATAGAGGTTTATAAAATGTTGAGAGGAATAGATAGTGTGGATTCTCAGAGGCTATTTCCCCGGGCTGAAATGGTCGCTATTAGAGGACACAGATTTAAGAAGCAGGGAAGCAAATACAGAGGGAATGCTAGGGGTAAGTTTTTCACTCAGAGGGTGGTGAGTGAATGGAATCGGCTGCCGTCAGTGGTGGTAGAGGTGAACTCGCTGGGGTCTTTTAAAAGACTTCTCGCGGAGTATATGGGAACTAATGGGATAGGGGGTTATAGATAGGTTGTGGCTTCGTAGGTATAGATGTGATCGGCACAACTCGTGGGCTGAAGGGGCTATTTGTGCTGTAGTGTTCTATGATGTCTGATCAGTTGACAGCAGATTTCCTTCTCTAAAGGATGCAAATGAACTGGAAGATAAGAATGAGTTTTATGGTCATTACTGATAATAAATTTATTAATTTAACTTAACAGGAAGGATTTGAACTCCTGTCTCGAGAACATTTCTGTAGGCCTCTGGTTAACAGTTCAGTACCATAACCCAGTGCTATCAGACTCAGATTCAACTCAAAATTCAATTTTTCCAACAATCCATCATTGTTTCACCTGCTTGACCCAGATTCCCTTTATACAACACATAGATAGATCAATGAGTATGTTAAAATTTTTCCAAGGCATTTTATTTGTATTAACTATTCAAATCAAGCAAGCCAAACAGTGAAGTGGTGATGCATTATTTTACTATTGGCATTGCCAATCCACTCTAATGATTTCTAATTTAAATCTTGAACTTCTGATCCATATTAATCCAACTCAAAATATTCAGAGATATTTTGGCACTCCTGTTCACTTAGAATTTCTCCCTTTTTAAACTTAAATGGTTAATATAGTTAAATTGACTTTCCCCATGTCCAAAACTCCTCTCAGGTTTCAATAATAAATAAATGTGAACCCCTCATTTTCTGTGATGTTGAATAAAATCCTGACCCTCCAAAGCCAGAGTGCTAAATCACTGTTTGGCTTCTTTACTGCGTGTGCGTTTTTAAACAGATTTAGGAACGTTTATTTTTCCTCTGCTTGCAGGTTTCATCTATGCTGCAAGAATGAATGAGTGAACCATGCACTTTCCATAATATGACTAAAAAGGAAAGGTAGTAGTCTTAAGAATCCTCTAATGCATAATGTCACTGCGTTGGGGTTCTCTCTCATTCTGCCTGTGTCTGCACAATGAAAAAAATCTACTGCACCTGTGGGAGCTTGCCCTGATTTTAAAATCAATATTTTGGCTCTGTTTTTGTCAATTTTTTTCTCCATTAGATTACCATTACACTAAGAATTTGTATCTTCCACCCAGCTGACACAAGGCCTGCTGGTTGCTCGGGGCATTGCAAATACCTGTTCCGTTTTTGCAATTAATGTGCATTCATTATCACTTAAGATAAATGGCCCAGATCTGAACAAAAAAATATTAGTACCTGAACAACATAAGCCATTACAAATGCAGCCACTTACAGCAAGGAAGAAATGAGCTAAGAAATGTGAATCATAAGTTGCACAGCAATTCCAAAGGATTTGATCTATTTTGTCATCAGCTTTGCGAAAATAGTATCTTGCACTTCATCTCTAGGTGTTTTTCACCAACTTGCAAATTACTTTTCTATTAAACCCATTTGATGCATCATTCCTGTATGCTGCGAACCACTTTAGCAAATTTTAAAATGACCAAATCATATACTTTTACTTTTTTCTTGCTGTCTACATCTTTCTCCCCTTATGTTTCTCTTCGCTCACTCGAGTATATATTTCCTTCTCAGTCCTTCCTCTACTTTTATTTCAATCCTTAAATGTTACTAGTTAAGGGGATAAACTATCTGAAAAATCCTTCACTCAGATCCTAGATTCTGTGTTGCCTTGTCATATAATGATGACACACTAATGTTGTTATCGGCTCACACTAACAACTTTGTGGGCATAAATGATGAACCCTAAACCTCCATTAAGTCTAACAAATGGCCTTCTGGGAATTGCCTGACTTGGACAAAATCTTAGTCTGTGTGCATTTTCATACTGGCTTGAAGCACAATACTCAAGGGTGTAAATACCTTTCTGAACTCTGCATTTTGCAGTCCTTTGCTGTGTGTCTAGTTTTTCAAACCTGTTTGTTACTTGCTGTTTAACTATATCAGTTGTGACTGTTTCTACCCCATGCCAAGCCCTCAAGTACTTTCTACAGTGAGTCTGCTGCAAACTTTCCACTCGCTGGCATTACAACTCTGCCTGTTTCTGAAACACGGAATTTCCAAATTCATGGAAATCATGCTATATACCTCATTTCTTTTAAATATACTTGCAATAAATTTGTAGTGTTCTTGTTCTCTTAATTCCTTCCTAAAATCAGTGCCCCCATTTGCTTAATTCTTACTAAGTAGAGATATTTAACTGTACTTCTGTATTACATGTTTGAAAAGGTTTTAAAAATTGTCATCTGCAAGTACTTTGTGTTTTTTCCTAGGCATATAAGAGAACTCATTACCATTCTGCAGGAATATTTAGAAATGATACTGTGGCGAAGTGAATGGAATACTTATTTCACAGATTTTGAAGTTCAATAACTTGGTTCCTATTTGAAAAGTGGGATTTTCTTGCATCTAGCACCTTCAAGATGTATTTGTCACATTCTTCAGCAATGTGAAATCTCTCAATCAAATAACTTTTAACCCTTGCACACATCAACTCAGGGAATTTCCCACGCAGATTAATTAACATGTCCAGTGAAACGCCTCATGCCAATTTACATGATTTTATTGACATTATGCCAAATGATGAACAAGATATTTTTCCACCGCTAAATTGAGATTCTGTACTGTTAGTCCACAAATTCCCCACTTCCACACCACTCATCACTAAAGCTACATTTCAACAAACAACAGCATTCCTCCATAACTTTGTGTTTTAGGTGGCCCAACTGCATTAACAATATGAACAAAGAACAAAAGACAATACAGCATGGGAAACAGGCCCTTGGGCCCAACGAGCCCGTGCCGCCACCTTGATGTTCCCACATCTACCCATGATCCCTGTCGTCCCTGTCTATGTTTATGGATCTATGCATTAGAACCAAATGTGAGACAATTTAGGGAGAATTTGTTTTGCCAATCAGCCTAAGAGCACATCTTTGGGATGTGGGAGGAAACCGGAGCACCCGGAGAAAACCCACGCAAGCACGGGGAGAATGAACAAACTCCCACAGACACAGGCCCAAATCTATAGATCTGCACAGCACAGCAATAGTCACTGAGCTGTTGTGTTGCCCATCAAATGGTCCAGGTCAAGCGTACACTAACGACGTGAAGCACTAGGCTACTCTCAAAAAATCCAAGAGCAGCCCTCTCACGACTCATTGCATGTACGCTCCTTGTTAGGCAAGGCAGACCAGAGTACCCGTAGGATAAAACAAATACATCAATATCATCAAGTTTACACACTTCCCAGGGAACTCCCAAGGCTCATGATCCCTATTTTAAATCATTCCCATTCTGTTCATGTGCCCATCTAAGTATCTCTTAAATAACTCCAGAGTGCCTACATCCACCATTTTACTTGGCAGCATGTTCCATACCCCCACCACCCTGTGTGAAAAAACTCCCTCTAACATCCAAATTATACCTCACCCCCTCACCCTAAGCCCGTGACCCCTCTTGCTATTTGAGTCCATCCTAGGAAAAAGCTTAACCCTGTTTACTCTATCTACAGCCCTCAATCTTGTACACCTCCATTAGATCTCCTCTAAGTCTACGTCTTTCTAAGGAAAACAGGCCCAATTTGCCTAACCTCTCCTCATAACTCAGACCTTCCATACCAGGCAGCATCCTGGTAAACCTCCTCTGCACTCTCTCCAGAGTCTCCACGTCATTCCGATAATAAGGCAACCAGGACTGGACGCAGTATTCCAAATCAGGTCTAACCAACATTTTATATAACTGCAACATTAAAGGCCAGCTCTTGTACTCTATACCCCTTGCTAGCACATCAAATGCTTTCTTCACAACCTTCGCCACCTGCTCTGCCACCTTCAGAGATTTATGCACCTGCACCCCAAAGTCCCTCTGCGTTTCTATACTCTTAATAGGTATACCCTATGTCATATACTTCCCCCCTACATTCTTTCTCCTGAAATGCATCAACTCGCATTTATCAGGATTGAATTCTATCTGCCCAAGCTACCAGTCTACGTCCTGCTGCATCGCCTGACAATACTCCTCACTTTCCGCAAGTCCAGCCATCTTTGCATTGTCTGCAAACTTGCTGATCACTCCACTTACTCCCTCTTCCAAGTCATTTATATATATTACAAATAGAAGAGGTCCCAGTACCGAGCCCTGAGGCACACCACTAAGTGGCCGACCTCCAGCTAGAAAAACACCCTTCCACTATTACTCTGTCTCCTATTACCAAGCCAGTTAATTATCCATCTAGCTACCTGTCCTTGTATCCCATTAGCCTTGACCTTTTCAACTAACCTCCCATGAGAGACTTTGTCAAATACTGAAATCCATACAGACAACATCAATGGCTCGCCCTTCATCGACCGTTTTTGTCACCTCCTCAAAAAATTCTACCAGATTCTTAAGGCACGACCTCCCTTTAACTAAGCCACACTGCGTATCCCTAATCAGATCGCAACGCTCTCAGTGCCTATACATCCTATCTCTAAGAATCCCCTCCAACAGCTTCCCTACCACTGACGTCAAACTCACCAGCCTATAATTTCCAGGGTTATCCCTACTACCCTTTTTAAACAATGGTACAACATTAGCTATTCTCCAGTCCTCTGGGACCTCACCTGTGTCCAAAGAAGAGACAAAGATTTGCGTTAGAGGCCCATCAATTTCACCTTGTACCTCCCTAAGCAGCGTGGGATAAATGCCATCAGGTCCCAGAGATTTATCAGTTTTAATGCTACCTAGAAACTCTAACACTTCCTCCCTCAGTATGGATATTTCCTTCAAATGGTCTATTGCTCCCTCAGACAGGACCAGTCAACAAGCCCCTCTCCTTCGTGAATACTAACGCAAAGTATGCATTCAGGATCTCCCCCATTCCCTCAGGCTCTAAGCACAATTCCCCTCCTCTGCCCCTAAGAGGTCTGATTTTTTTCTCTAACCACCCTTTTATTCCTTACATAGGAGTAAAAAGTCTTTGGATTTTTGTTAATCCTATCCACCAAAACCATTTCATACCTCCTTTTTGCCATTCTAACTCCCCTTCTGAGCTCCCTCCTACTCTCTCTATTTCTCCAACGCTCTCTCTGTTCCCAGCTGCTTTGACCTAACATACACCTCTCTTTTCTTCCTAACCAAGTCCTCAATATCCCTAGTAATCCACAGCTCTCTAATCCTACCTTTCCCATCCTTCCTCTTAGCCGGCACGTTATCTTTCTTGCAACATTTTCAGTATTCACTTGGAAGACTCCCACATGCCTAGCTTGGACTTACCCTCAAACAACTGTTTCCAATCAGTTGCCATAAGTTCCTGCCTAATCTTACTGTAGTTAGCCTTCCCCCAATTCAGCACTCTCCCCCTGGGGCAACAAGTAACCTTTTCCATCTGTATCCTAAAGTAGACAGAATTATGGTCACTGTTAGCTACATGTTCCCCTACTACAACATCAACCACCTGCCCTGGCTCATTACTCAGAACTAAATCCAATATAGCCCCATCTCTAGTCAGACTAGCTACATACTGCTCCAATGATCCTTTCAGTACAAATTCCACCCCGTCTAAACCCCTAGCTTTAGGTACCTTCCAATCCACCCCAGGGAGATTAAAATCTCCCACTATAACAACTCTGTTCTTTCTGCACCTGTCCAAAATGTCTTTACATATGTCTTCTTCCACTGCCTGCAGGCTGTTGGGTGGCCTATAATATACCCCTAGCATAGTAATTGCCCCCTTTCTATTCCTCAACTCCACCCACAGCAACTCCACTCCTAACTCCTCTATATTGTCCTCCCTCTGCACTGCTGTGATGCTCTCCCTAACTAACAATGCCTGTCCCCCACCTCTTCTGGACCCTCCCCTGTCACACCTGAAACAGTTATATAGGGTTTCCATCACTACCTACAGGTGCAACATCTTAAGAACTCTGCTAGAAGAGATTTTAAAATTCCCCTCCCAGTGGCTACAAAAACATATTTCTGTATGATTATTCGCTGTGTACTCTGTGCCCAAAACAATATTTATTCCAGCCTTTTAACCTATGAAATAGTGGTGCAGTGGTTATGCTGCTGTATTATAATCCCAAAGAACAGATGCTGAAATTGTACGATAGTTTAAATCTTGAATTTAAAAAAAAGTTTCTAGATTGTTCCAAGTACCCAACTGTTTCACTTAATGGTCTTGATTGAAGAAAACTGTATGCGACTTTCAGTCCCATGTGACCATGACTGACTCTCGACTCTTAGTGCCTTGCAAACCAACGTGGTTGTATGAAATTGCTAAAATGAATATATCTTGTTCATACATATCACAGCAGATGGCATTCCTTTGATATGCTTACGCATCCCAACTTTGTTTCAGATGCCCATTACTGCCACTACGTAATATGCTCCCATCACCAACTACAGATGAAATATCTCAGTAATAAATGCAGGACTTGTAAACATACTGATCCATAAATTATTATTTTTGAACTGATTTTTAAAATTGTAAATCCTTACTCAATATCAACTCTCGCATTCTCCATTTACCTCGTTTTCTTTTTGACTGCACTGATGTCCCAAGTATTCCCTTTTGAAAGAAAATGATCTTACAAGTATGATGCTACCCAGTGGGCAAAGTTATTCGATAAAGCCAAAAGAAGTTCACACAGAATTTTGGGTTGCTTATGTTTAGTTTCAGAATTTTAAAGCAAATGGAAAGCAACTATTAGAATTCCAGAAATATGTACTTATATCTGGAAACTATCACACAGAACGGTGCCAAATGAGAAAGATATTGTTACTATATACAATTAAGCCAAGTTTGATTTGAAATAAAAAGAGAAATAAATTTAATCACAGACCGACTTCTAAAAACACTGACTTCCAAACTGCTCAGTAAGCAGATCCTCAGATATTCCTTGATTAATATGAATAAAGGCTAATGATAAATAAGCAATGTATTTGAGTGCATGATAGCTCAGCAGTGTCAACCATAAGAGAATAAAAATCCTCAAAATCATTTCACTTGATCAATGTCCTTTGGCTAACACAGAAAAATAACTTATTTTGAAGTTCTACAGGCTTAAAATAGATTTGCGGATTGATGAGTTTTTTCATTATATTTCATAACCATGTAAGTTAAAAGTCTTTATTTTGCACTCTAATAGAGATGCATAATTTTGCACATACAGTTACCCTTACAATGGTTTCACTTATCAGAAACTCAAGTAGTCACGTCCGTCAAAAATACACGTTGAAGCAAAAGCAATAGTTGAAGAGTGCTAATTAGGGTGAAATGTTATTTGAATTTTCCAGAATTTGGACTTATTTATAACTGCACCAGCCTCACTCTGAAATTAGATCCACTACAAATTTACTGAAATATTGCCTGTTATTCACTCCTGAACACAATTCATGTGCCATTATGCTTCCCCAAAAGTATTTCATCACCAAGATGAACAAGAATTATCCAGCACACTTGCAAAGCTGTTTGGCCAAAAATACATTTTTAATGAAACTCTGAATATTCTTGTTAGAGATTATGCAGCCAAATGCATTTGTAAAAACATGTTGAAATCTTGTCAGGCATGACTCAATGACAGTTCTCTCACCTCAACCAAATACATTCACAGGTTCATGCTCCATTCCAGAGATACCAGCACATAATCAATACAATCTCTTCAGTGCTATATGAAGGAAGAGCTGCATTATTTCAGATGGGACACAAAACTGGTTCCCATCAGCCCACTCAAGGGGGTGTAAAAGATACCAGGGCACTTAAAGACGAGCAATTGTTCTCTCTAGTTCGTGGTCAATATTTCTCTCTTAACCAATCTCACTAAACAGATTATCTGATCACTACTGCACTATATATATATAGTCACAGAAAGCATTTGATACTTGGAAGTTTTTTTTCTTTTTACAAACCATTTTAGCATTAAATTTAACACTGAAGCTTTTAAAACTTTTGAAAATAGTACCTGTGACTGAAATGCAGAAACTGCAACATGACCAGCGAATTGCTGTGGAGACTGCTCATCCATAATGCAGTGGGAATAGAATTCTTTTACCTAAGATATTAAATATAACAAGCATCATCATTTTCATAAACTTTGATTTTTCTCAGTGCATTCATTGAGTTTATTTACACTATTCACATCCAGAAGTGTTTGGGACGATTAAGCTTTCTGCTGAAATTACAAATTAACTTGCAGCTTTGTAACTCAGGTAGTGAATGCCACTGAACCATCTCTGTTCGAGAACAAAAGTAGTAGTTATTTAAGTGTTCATATTTCCAGTAGATTGACATACACCAACTTTCAATTCAGCTCACTTGATGAGATTCAGGTGCTTCTGGATTCAAGCTGCAATGCAGAAAGGATATAATCTTGGCTAAAATTTCAGTGCAGTACTGAAGAAGTGCCACTTTGCTGAAGGTGCAACTTTTCAAAAGTCAGTCTAAACCAAAGTCCCACTTACTTATTCACACAGATTGATGTAAAGATCCCCATAGCATGATACAAATTCAGGTAGTTTTGGCCAACATTCTGTTCAAGGCCTCCACAAAAAGCCACTGAAATTAACTGTGTAGGAATTGATCAGCCTGTTGTTGGTCGTACAATGGTGCGAATACTGATCAGAAGCAAGAATTTGCATTTTTTTCAAGACCATAGTGTGCCCTGAAACAGTTGACAGCCAATACATACTTAGAATCAGAGATTTACAGCATAAAGACAGGCCCTTTGGCTGAACTTGTCCATGTCATTCTTTAAAAAAAAACAACGCATCTAGTCCCAATTGCCAACGTTTGGTCCATATCCCTCGAAAGCCATCTTAACCATCTGAATACTTTTTAAAAGACAAAATTCTACCCCCTTTACCACTACCTCTGGCAGTTTGTTCCACATACTTACCACCCTCTGAAAAAAATTGCCTCTCTGGACCCTTTTGTATCTCTCCACTTTCATTTTAAACCTATACCCTCTTGTTTTAGACTTCCTTATCTTTAGAAAAAGAAACTGACTCTAATCTATGTTCCTCATTACTTTATGGACCTCTAAGATCACCACTCAGCCTCCTATGTACCAGAGAAAAAACTCCTCGGTTATCGAGCCTCTCCTTATAACTCAAGCCATCAAGTCCTGTAGCATCCTAGAAAATCTTTTCAGCACTTTTTCTAGTTTAATAATATCCTTTATACAACAGGGTGACCAGAACGGTACACAGTATTTCAAGTATGGCCTTATCAACATGTTGTCCAATTTCAACAAGACATACCAACTCCTGGATTCCATGTTCTGACCAATGAAACCAAGCATGCCAAATGCCTTCTTCATCACTGACCACCTGAGACTCCATGAGCTTTTGAGGAGCTATGAACATGTACCCCTAGATCTCAACACCCTACCATTAACGCCCTGGTTCAATCTACCAAAATGCATAACCTTGCATTTATCTAAATTAAATTCCATTTGCCATTTGTTAGCCCACTGGCCCAATTGATTAAGATCTCGTTGCAATCTGAGATGCCTTCTTCATTAAACACTATAACACCAACCTTGGTGTTATCTGCAAACATACTAACCATGCCTTGTTAAATTCTCATCCAAATCATTAAAAGAATGACAAATAACAGTGGACCCAAACCATTCCCTGACACATTACTGGTCACAGGCCTCCAGTTTGAAAAACAATCCTCTACAACCATCCTCTATCTTCTGTCATCAAGCTAATTTTGTATCCATTTTGCTATTTCACCCTGAATCTGAGAGATTTATCTTATGGGGTATCTTGTCAAAGGCCTTTCTAAAGTCCACGCAGACAACATCAACTGTATTGCTCTCATCTACCTTCTTGGTTGCCCCTTCAAAAAACTCAATTAAATTTGAGACATATGATTTTTCACACTCAAAATCATGCTTTCTGTCTCTAGTGAGTCCTTGCCTCTCAAAATGCCTGTACATCCTGTACTTTTGAAGTGTTCACTGTTGCAATCTAGGAAGCATAACACCCAACCTGTGTTCTTGTTCCTGTTCCCTTAATACTTTGGATAACAAAAGTTTAAATCAAGAGTGATAAGAATTCATTGATCTAGCATAAACTATTTCTTGTGGAAGAGAGTCAAAAAGGCAAATGGAATGCTGGCCTTTACGTCTCATCACGTGTGCTGTGCCAGTCTTTTATGTTAACTGCTCTGAAAATGATTACTTTTATTTTTCAGAATTATCCACAGATGGTAACGGGGCAAAAATGCTTTTCTGAATCTCCGTGGCTTAATTGGACAGCATCATGCATCTTTGACCTACAGCCCACTGATTTACCAAAGCAGGAACGTTTAATAATGCTTTTGTTGAAATAAATATAACTTTTAAATTTAAATCTACATCTTTTTTTTCCCAATGACTATTTCTAGTGTTGCAAATGTTCTGTTGAATGGTACCACTATGCCTCTGAACTTCTCATCTTGATAAATAAATATCAAGAAATATCCCAGAAAATATGCCCAGAAAGTGTAAATTCTAATTCTCCTACATTGGTAACCACCCAAAACACTGATTTAAATCAGAGACTTGAGATGGTTTTGACACTCTTAGCAGAACAGTTACCCTGAAAAACTAGAAAGGTTAAAATCACTTAGAATTCCCAGTTAACTATGATACTGTAACTCCCCTCTCTACCCACCCACTTACCATCTTCCTGACTTCTGAAAGTTAATTTAAACACGTGGACCCTTAAGGTTAAATAAAAATAGAAAATGCTGGAAAACTCAGTAGGTCTGGCAGCATCTGTGGAATGAGAAACAGAGTTAACATTGAGTGGTCATGATACTTCTCCAGAGTCTTAAGGGCCAAGCATACTGCTCATTTCTCATAAGGCCCAGGTTGGAAGAATGGTGAGACACATGCATCTCTCAAACTGGTAAAGTAACAAGGAGGAGTTTGGCAATCTGACAATAATTGGGAAGTTCTGGCTCTTTGCTATCAGAAGACAGAGTAAAGCTAGAATTACCTCTGCTGGATCCTGTACTAGATGATCCAAAGATGGTGCAGGTCCTCTGCTGTTGCAATGCTTCAGTAATCACCTCTGCAATTTTACCTCGTTACATGACGTCCTGATTGAAGACCAGCATTCTGCTGTGAAAATTCAGATTAGAGATTTTAGTTAAGCTCTGCTCAAAATTTTCTAAGTTAAAAACGTTTAGAATAATTGGGATACTTTTGTTCAAAATTTGACATTGTAGCACCTGGTGTTCAAAATGCCACTTGCAATAGGTCAGCACACTTCTGCTACTAACTGTGCTGAATGCTATTTTGAGGATCTTAACACATTACTTGTAATCAACGACTGCCAGAAGAATACAGAGTAGGCTGAACATGATGTCAATCAGCTGGCCATGCTGATTTGATGCCAGCTCGGCCATTTCTTAAGTCCAAGATGCCAGTTGAAGCCATCTCTTAGTCTTACAAACAGCTGAGTATACATTCAGCAGACACCCCTATCACTGTTAAACAAAGAGATTATCAATTTCATTCAGGTTAGTTATCCTTGATTTCTGGCCCTTTTCTGTGATTGTTCAAGTATTTTATGGTTTTCAGAACAGTCTACAAGGAGTAATGCGACATGCTGAAAATTTAATCCTGGCTTCAGGAATTCTGCACAATCCATGCTCCCAGACATTGGCGAGGGCACCTGTTGTAGCCACAACTGCAGCCTCAAAGTAAGACAAGGATGGCATTGTTAATGGCTGTGAAGATGATCATCGCTCCAAGTTTCTATACATCCTATTCATTTCAGGCAAAAGGAAGTAATATTTACAACATCTTCTGATTTGCCATTGACTGTTACATTGAGGATGTGACTAATGTTCTGTATTTCAAGTGCACTGAATACACTCAATTACCAGAAGAAAGATGGTGGAATGAATATTGCAGAGCTTTGCCATGATACGATACTCTATTGACAACAGACATACATTGCATCGTAAATCCCAAATTCCTGGCAACAACCGATGCCTTCTTTTTGTGGTGTCCACTGCATCATCTTAAGCTACCATGACAAACCAAAGGGGCTAACAGAGAATAGGACAATTCATTGCTCAAAATGGTTTATGACACCAGCGCGGCACGCACACCCAGACCGCGCGACAGAAACAGACAATAAAAGCCACATAAAGTGTGACAGAGTAGACCACTGAATTGCTTAAATCACATTTCCATTGCTTGGAAAGTTCTACAGGAGCAAAATAACACTGACTAGAGAACACATCAATGCAATTTGCTTTAGACCACAACCTCGCCAGCATCATTGCACAAACATCATCAACTATACAGCAACCAGCCAAGAAGAAAGCAACCAATCTTCCCTTTTCTAGCTAGAATACCCATGATGGACACCTTCTACTATGACACTACTGAGCACAACCCCAATGCCCCATTCACCATTGAATTGCCGATGTTGCCTTTCCTATTACTAACCGTCGTAGCATCCACTTAGCCACAAAGCTAAACAAAAAGCTCACTACAACATAAACATTACAAATTAAATTTAAAAATCTAACCATGCTGTACTGCAATTAATCATTGTTGTGCAATTTTAGTGCATCTTCCAGTGACTTCACCTGTCTAAGTGCTCCCCAGGGCTTCAGCATGAGTGATAGAAAAAAGATTGCTGACTTGTAATGGAGGAGTCTAAATGACAACCTTGCAGGACAATCTTACGTAGCTCTGGGCCTGAAAGGCCTAGCTTCTGACTGTACCATCCAAGCATGATCGGCAATAGCTTGGGCTGGATACATGACGGAAAGTGAAATGGAAGGGCAAATGCTTATTTCCTGTCAGCCATCAGCAGGTTCTTTGTTCCTGGTACCACTGTTACTCCACTGCGGTACATCTCAGCAATCCCATCAATGTGCAAGAGGATTGTTCAGTCTACTGAACGCTCCTTTAAACATTAATTTTCACAATTATAATAGCAGCAGATTAAGCACGTGTGGCATCAAGTTTAACTTGCATGATTGAACTAAATACATTTATAACATGATAAACTATCACTTCCATCCACAGAATGCTCGAAGTCTTTACCTCCCCAGATTGTTGGAGACTGAATGCACAACAGTTGTGCACCCTTAAGTAAACTTAAAAAAATTAAAAAATTATTAGTCACAAGTAGGCTCACATTAACACTGTACTGAAGTTTTAGTCAAAATCCCCTTGAATAATTCCATTGGCTTCAATATCAACCACCGTACAAGATGGAACCTCTGAACTTGTGGCTAGTTATTTATCCCCCCCACTCAATTTGGTAGCAATTAGTAGTTGCTGGCATGTCAAGTTCAGTGTTTCATACATATTTCCGATTGCATGCTAATCGATAAGCATTCTTCTCAATGTCAGGTGACATGATGATGGAATTTGATGATTTTAACATTGACTTCAGGTGGCAGATGCTACACAATTTCAATTTTCTGATGGAATACAAAATTGTGTGCACTACCTGGCATTGGCCTTTAATCGTTAAATACATTCTAATAGGATGACGCCATGGGGAATGTAATCATCTTGCTAATGCTCATGAACCCATTTGATCACACGACATGGTGGCACAGTGGTTAGCATGCTGCCTCACAACACCAGGAACCTGTGTTCGATTCCAGGCTCAAGTTACTGTGTGTCAAGTTTGCACGTTTTCCCAGTGTCAGCATGGATTTCCTCCACGGCTCCAGTTCCCTCCCTTTGTCTGAAAGACATGCTGGTTAGGTGCATTGATCTGAACAGGCACCAGAGTGTGGCGACTAAGGGAATTTCACAGTAACTTCATTGCAGTGTTGATGTAAGCCTTGTGACTAATAAATAAACCAGTTTCAACGGAGCTGCACATTTTTTTTTTTAACAGAAGCATCACAATAGAACATATGATACACACTGGCCGGAAAACTATCCAATTGGAGGGGGCAGGGGGGAAGCAAGGAATCTAAAGATACCCACACATACCTCTAAATTAACAAAATGTGGTAATTGTTCATAATTATCGCAATGCTGTTTGGGCCTTGAAAGACTAGGGTCAACTTTAACGTATCTGAAAAATCATGCCTTCGTTAGGCCAAAAAATCATGGACTTAAATTTTACAAACTTTTACAGTATTCATGAGTTTCATGCAAAAAGCAATATTTGTCACATTAAGAATTTTTTGATAGGTGTTTGAAATAATGAAAATGTCAAAAGCACTTGAAAAGACTACAAAAATGGAGAGAATATTTCTTTCAACTTGGCTATCACTATGGCATGGTAAGATTTTTGCAAAATATTAACTGGCAAAGGCAAATATATTCCTGATACCTTAGATCAAGGTGAAAATCATGTGTTTATCATTACCCTTTCAAGAATGCTGACTTGGTACCAGATCATTCATGCAGAGAGTAACGACTGCAATAATCTGATTGGAAATGCCGTTGCTCTCATGGCCATTTAAATAAAACAGCTCTTCACATAATTACCGACCAATTATTTATGTTCAAAATTAAAGAATAATAGAAAATGGTTAATTAAAAAATAAAATGATTCCAATCTCATTTATGAGCAAAATAAAACATCTTATTCAGATTTACTTTTATATTTAAAGTCAAAGGAAACCATCTGTCAAAGTGATATTGAGACACTAAAGATGATGGCCGAGCAACCTTCCATCAGATGATTTTCACCTTCATCTAAGGTATCAGGAATATATTTGCCTTTGCCAGTTAATATTTTGCAAAAATCTTACCATGCCGTAGTGATAGCCTAGTTGAAAGAAATGTTCTCTCCATTTTTGTAGTCTTTTCGTGTGCTTTTGACATTTTCATTATTTCAAACACCTATCAAAAAATTCTTAATGTGACAAATATTGCTTATTGCATGAAACTCATGAATACTGTAAAAGTTTGTAAAATTTAAGTCGATAATTTTGGCATGACAAGTAATGCCTTCCCACCTCACAGGTTAACAATACAATCAACGTGTTCAGTAACCAGTGTGTTTTGAAGAAATGCCATTGATCCAATGGAGAGATCATAGCCACTATATAGAATCTCAGTAGGATACTAAACTTTTATGTATTTGAAAAGCTTTCAGCACTTGATCTGTAACGACCAGTTTAATAAGCACCCAGTCTGGACAGCAGTTAATTTTAACTTCAGTTCACTGTTCTGACAAGCACAGTATACTGGGGCAGAGGGCATGCAAAATAAATTGGCATGTTGCAATACAAAAATAAACTACTCCTTTTGTTTAGCAGTTAAGTGGCAAACCTGATCTCAGAATATCTCCTAACTTCAATGTAAAGAGGGACAACAATCGGATAGACCTCTCCAAAAGACTGGCTTGAACTGCATCATATAGCAACAGTGATGTACCTGGAGCCTGCTTAGACAGTTCCTAACTATTAATTTGGTGATTTCCACTGATAAGTGGTTTGATAGAATCAAACTGCACGATTATTTGGATTCAATACTTGCGCGTTAGGAATAAACTGCATACCACTCCTTGTCAAGATTCATTTTCTGCATTATAGCACAGCAAGCCTGCTGTATTTTCATTTTAATCTGCTCCCAGAACATTCAATTATTAATAAAAAAATACTGCTACTGACATTGGAAAAGTTTAATTTTTTATATATATATTGTATACGCTTTTGGTATTTTCAGTGGATTCAACAATTCTATAGACTTTCTACAAAATTATGAACCAGTGACATTCCTCCAAAACACAGTGGCACAATGCTTAGCACTGCTGCCTCAGTGCCAGGGACCCAGGTTTGATTCCCAGCTTGGATCACTGTCTGTGCCGAGTCTGCACAACTCCGTGTTTGTGTGGGCTTTCTCTGGGTGCTCCTGTTTCTTCCCACAGTTTGAAAAAGGTGCTGATTAAGTGCATTGACATGCTAACTTCTATGTATCTGAACAACTGGCAATTAGGGGATTTTCACAGTAACTTCATTGCAGTTTTAATGTAAGCTTATTTGTGACAAAAATAAATGAACTTAAACTTAAAACACAAGTGGCTAAACAGCATATACAACAAGCTGTAAGTGGATACCTGCATTCAGCAAATGTAACTTATCTAGCTCTTTGCATTAATACTCCCATAACATTTTATATTAAGTGACACAATAACTGCTACTATAAGCAGTCAAAAGTCTCTGTAGTCCAGAGATAGTTATTTTTCCTTGATTTTGATTCCATCCAATGTAGAAATGGGGGGGGTTCCTGTTTCAACAATACATGCACTTTATGCATGTTTTTGAGAACTTATTGGTCTGTTTCTATAATGTATACATTAGGTTTAAACCATACCTATTGATAGCTACTTACAAAAACAGCCTCTCCCCACCCCCAACTCTTCCTTCATCACCCATTCAAATTTATCCTGCATGTTAATACTGCTTTCTCCATGGAAGTGAACATCCTCATAACTCTTGCTCCTATGCTGTTCTCTTATTCATTTTGAATTCAATGTAGTCTTAATTCCAGGGCATATGTGTTATAAAAGACAGGCATAAAACTGTGTCTTTACACTATAATTAGCAAGTCTGTATAGGGATTTGAAAAGTTTGGAAAGATAAAATGAGCTAAAAAACTCACTAGAACCCCAATGTTAAAATGGACTGTGGGGGCGGGGAGGGGAACGACAGTGTGGTAGGGATTATGAAAACAGATAAATCTGCATTATTGAAATTTATATTTCTTCCCTCCTTTAAGTAATTTGAATGCATGCAACGACTTTAACTGAGGAATCTTCCCAAAGTCCTAGAGATGGTCTTCATTTCTTCACTTCCCAGTTCGAGGGCAAACCTTTTCCTCACCAAAAACAAAAAACATGTTGGTTAAGTGTGAACTGCATAAATCAGAGGTTTGCTGAGTTTATGTGCGGTCCAAATAAAATTGCTCAACCTGATTTATAGGCACACAATATTTCACCCATGACTCTTCACATGGAAGAGTTGCTTGCTTTTACAGAGACAATGGAGTCAACCAAATATTTGAATCGTTGAAATGATTTGCGCATTACTACCTTTTCATGATCTCATAATAAAGGCTATGATCCACCAGTTCAAGCTTGCTCTGAGGTGTGGTAACTGTGATGTAAAGATGCCGGCGTTGGATTGGGGTGGTAAGAACTCAGTAAGAATTTAGCAACACCAATTATTAATCCAACCGACTTATTTGATAGTAAAAAAGCGAGCTTTCAACACTCTTGTGTCTTCCTCAGGCAAGTGCAGTGTTCTGGTCTGCAATAGCACACAGAGACTGATAGCCAAGCTCCGCACACATGAGGACGGTCTTAACAGGGATCTTGGCTTCATGACACACTATCTGTAACCCCCAAGACTTGCCTG
Organism: Sphyrna mokarran; assembly: GCA_024679065.1. Lineage (NCBI taxonomy): Eukaryota > Metazoa > Chordata > Chondrichthyes > Carcharhiniformes > Carcharhinidae > Sphyrna > Sphyrna mokarran. The sequence goes on from JAGIQG010000009.1 coordinate 62,644,477, forward strand.
GGTTAGCAAAAAACCTCACTTACTGTGCTGTCTGGAGAAAATACACAACTCTCTAACAATGCTGAGGATCCCCTTCACACACATTGTTAGCCACTTTAACACTTGAATAGCAGGTTAGATGTAAGGATTCGCATTCTAATCAGCAATCTCTGACTGTCTGTGCTGATGTGTGCTATTGCAGACCAGAACACTGCACTCGCCTGAGGAAGACAAGAGTGTTGAAAGCTCGCTTTTTTACTATCAAATAAATCGGTTGGATTAATAATTGGTGTTGCTAAATTCTTACTGTGTGGTAACTGTCCAGTTGAATCACCACCAGTCAGCTCTCTCTCTCAGGGCAAAGCAGTCTATGATCCTCTGAGATGGTTGCGACATTTCATTTCATTGTATTCATAAGTGACATTCCAGTATACAGAATAAAGTATGTAACATGGGAGCAGAATTTTAAAAGAAGAACATGTTTGAGCTCAAAAAAGGCATGAATCTCATTAACCTTCTCTGAGCTATTTGAGGTAATTAGGCCCTTTTAACCTAAGTGACCAAAATTGTTGGCAGTAGTCCAGTTTCACCAAAACCTTGTATGGCTGGAGTAAAACTTCCTGCTTTTATATTCCATCTCCCTTGCAAGAAACACCAACATTCTATTTCCCTTCCAAAACACTTGCTGTACCTGCATGCTCATTTTTTTTTTTGTGATCCATTTACCAGGATATCCAGATCCTTTTGTACTACCAACATGTAGAAACAAAGCAATGCATTTGCTGGAAATTGGAAACAAGATAAAAATGAAGGAAATACTCAAAGTCTAAAGAAAGAAACAGAATTAACGTCTCAGGTCTGTAATGCTTCATTAGAACTAAGAAAAGTTCAGGCTGCTGACAAAACATCAATAGAAGTAGATATGGCAAATACAATTGTTGGGATGAAAACTGTTAGATGGCTGTGTTTGAAGTGGATAATTCACCTGGTCCAGAAGGCTTGTGCTCCAGATTGCCAAAGGAAGTGGGGTTGGAGACAGCAAATCTGATATCTTTGTTCAAGAAAAGATGTAAGGGCATGCCTTAGAATTACAGGCCAGTCAGTTTATCATTAGTGATGGATAGAGTTTTAGAAATATCAGGTAAAAAGATAATAGACACTTAAAGTTAATTCCAATGATCCAGCATGAATTTGTAAATGCAGATCAAGTTTTACTAATCCAAGTGAATACTTCCCCCCAACCAGGTTTCATGAGGGGAACACAATGTATAATTTCTCTCTGGATATTACAGAAACCCTAGAGCGCAGAAAGATGCCATTTGGCCTATCGAGTCTGCAGCAAATTCAATCCCATCCAGGCCCTACCCCCATAGCCCTATATATTTACCCACTAATCCCTCTCATCTACACATCTCAGGACCTTAAGGGGGAATTTTATGTGGCCAATCAACCTAACCCGCACATCTTTGGACTGTGGCAGGAAACCAGAGCACCAGGAGGGAATCCATGCATACATAGGAGGATATGCAAATTCCACACGTACGGTGATCCAAGCCAGGAACTGAACCCAGGTCCCTGGAGCTCTGACGCAGCAGTGCTAACCACTGTGCCACCAGGCCGCCCATATGTTCTATATGGATTCTAAGAAACCTGTTGACAGAGTATTACATAAATGGCTAGTCAACAAAATTGAGACATGCAACAGGATTTTTTTTAATTCTGGATGAGGTTAGCCACTGTTCTTGTCAGAGGTCCAGTGCTTGGTGTACTGTTTTTCTTCCACGCATGGAAAATACTACACTCATTTCAGGCTGTGTTAAGATTTTTTTTCATCTTTCCCTTAATCTTTCGATCATCTTACATGTGTGTTCTTGTCATAATGCTTCCTGTTTTTCTCACTTTCTTCATTCATTGACTTAAAGGCATTTATGAATCTTAACTCAGTGAAAAGAGCCTTTTGAAAACTGAAACTGTAATCCTTCATTACTGATAAAATTCTGAAGTCCAGGAGTTATAACAGAATAGATAAGGGTTTCAAGATTAGCAGAAAAAAGGATGGAATTGGCCACTATTAGGAGGAGCTCCTGGTGATGAAATGGATATGTGGTCAGAATCTCAACATAACATCAAATGCATCATTAAGATAGAAAACAGTCTGCATCAGTCTCAGACTGTGTCCGGTGAGAAGAGAATCAGTAGCAAGGCAACTGACTTGTAAGCAGGGACCAAAGACAATGGCTTCACTCTCATTCTGATGTCAGACAACAGTATACTAATTCAAAGACAGTGGGAGGAATCAAGAGAGGTAATGCTGGGTATCATCAGGGTTTATGTGGAACTTGACATGTTTTCCAATCATTCCACCAATCAGCAATAAGATGGGGCCAAGGATAGATTTTTTTTTAGAAAGGTTTCAGAGATGATGATACTGGAATCAAAAACAGAAGTCACTGCCAGGTGATTTGCTGGCTACGACTGCACAGATAGGAACGCAAGCAGATGAATTCAATCCCCCCCAGCAGAATTAAAGAGCAAAGAAGTTGGAGAAGCATGATGGAATTAACTGTGCAAAAGGGTGCAAACGTTGAGGACAAGTCGGGACAGCTTGAGACTTTGATGATGGTCAATAATGTAGAAGAGCACAAGTTTGTATGAAGTGAATGAAGGGACTGAGGGTGGTGGGGTCGACACATTTATCAACTTGAAGGGAAAAGGGAGGGGTGGGGGAAAACCAATACATTTATTGACTTGAAGGGAAAGGGAGGGGTGGGAGAGGAGCAACATATTTATTGACTTGAAGGAAAAGGGTGATCGGTTTTCAAGAATAGGGGGAGATTGGCTTTTTTTTTGAGGAGTTGAGTTCTGATAGCAGATTTGAAGGGGTGGGGAACAGCACCTGGACAGAGGCAAAATCTTTACATCCAACCTGGTCAGCAATTTGGTAGAAATCAGGGCACTAAGGTAACCAAGTCCCATGGTTTAGTTGGGCCAAAGTACAAGTCAAAATGCACATTTAAAAAAATCCAGCATTCATAAAAAACTAACAAAATATTTTGATGCAAATCATTACGATTTCAGTCTTGAACGTAAATGTGAATACAATTTAAATTAAGACTAATTATTTGCATCAAATGATTAACAATAATTTTAACATTTTTAGCTGCTCTTCTTCGATGCAACATTACCAGCTACCTACCTTGAACAATTTTTGGAACAAATATTGATGATATCCAGTCAGCAATCATTAGCATTTAGGGCATTTTGCTGGTTAAACATTTGAACACACAAATGAAAACGTACCTAATAATGTTACATAACAGATAGATTAACAAACTGTTTTACAATCAATTAATTTTAATGTAGTGTGTTGTGGGGCACCCCTTAAATCTTTTGTAAATTAAATAACTTTAAATAATCAAAGGGAGATGAACGCAATTCTCACAATAAATTCTCTGTGGTCAAGTAATTTAAGCTCATGTGAAGCTGTATATCACACTGCTTTATTCCAGTGTACCTGTTTCAGCATTGCATACAAAAAGCAATCAACAATTCAAGCATGCTATTCTATTTTCTAATTTCAAAGATCAGTTTATTCAATACAACATGGCAAGTAGAGGTCAAGTTATTTTAAGTATCAGTGCTGCAAGCAATTTAATGCCTAGCGCCAGCAGATCATTGTACTTTTATATTGAGCATTATTGCTCAGTTTAACTGTACTATTAACTTCAAATACAGCATGTCCCTTCAATTATCAGTTGCTTAATCTTACTTAACTCAGATACAAATCCAGTAACTAGTGAAAAGCACAAGCTGCAAAACCAGATCACATTTAAAAAATTGTATTAAGCCTACTTCAATATGATAAAATTAAACAGTAAAGCAAAGAATAACTGTGATTTATATAAATCAGGGGCCAACTAGCTTAGTTGAGCTAATTTCCCTTGATTTAAGCATTAATACACGCTTGGAGATACCACTACTTCCAAAGACGAAAGAACTGTGACAACCAACAATTTTAACTAGAACTACAAGCTGCCTAGAAGCACCCTCAAAACCTAAGGCTATGACATCGTTCTGCTTGCCTCATTGATTGCTTTCAAATCCACCACCATCATCCAATACATTTCACCTCCACACACCCCCATCCCCAAATAGGACACTAAAACTCCAAACATCTGGCAATATGATTTTCCAAATTATTAAAACAGTTCAAAAGGAAATCCAGGTCATATGAATCATTAATTTGGCTTTCCAATGACAATCTAATTTTACTATGTATTCATTAGGAACTAATGAATCATTAGATTCACACTAATATGATAGGCATAGAGATATCAAATCACAGCTTCAACACTGTGAAACAATCTGTTGACTCTTAATCACATTGATTAGTATAATAAACACTATGATTTCTAAAGCAATGACTTAAATTCTTTGCAACTACAGGCCATATTATTCATTAGATGTTCATGACCAAAACTGAACCTAGTACATGATACTGGATCTTCTATACATTTTTTGACAAGTACAACAGAAAGTAGTTTAAACATGTGGTTAGAATATCCTGCCATACGAGCAGTTGAAACATGCAACAATTTACTGCTTACCACCTCTTAGTGCTAATCTAATGATCTTGCAGACAAAAACACAAATATTTTATGCAGATTAAAAGATGAAAACATTGTTCATATTGCTCACCTTTCATACAGTGCAGTCAGAATTAGAATCCTCATTACTGAATAGTAACCGGCTGTTTGGACGAATTAAAATTCTTAGCTTGCAGACCGCAAGCATATGGTACTTATTATCTTTAATTAAGTGATACTGTTCATTTTGAACATGGACAAGACAATAATCACCAGGGCTTCAGACCACAATGTATACATTGTAGTTAACAAGGCTTTATATCCAGCATACTGAATCTAGTTCCCCACTGCTTTCTCCATAGCAACATGTCAGCCAGAGTCAACTTACCAACCAACTAGTCCCTTTTCTTCGTGATATAAATTGCTATGATCATTCCAAATAGGGCATTCTTGCCCCATTTGTCTTGGTGAGTGCAAGACAAAAGAGCTTCAGCAATATGTCTCTCCTCTCAGATACGCTCATTAAATAATACAGTTACACTGAATTTCAACAACACACAACAAAACACTTCATAATTCTTCCATTTTAAACTCTACCCCTTAAAAAATTCTTCACATTGAACTTGTTATTGCAAATAAAGATCAATGCAATATTGGAGGTAATTTCATTTGGAAAATACCAAGTATTAGATTTACAATCCTGAACAAGAAATGGAAAAAGTTCCATCACTCCTGTAAAATCAACAATGTATATTCTATGAAAAGTAGACCGTTAATTCAATAATAAAATCAATTACATATCATTTTTGCAGACTATATGCATGCAGATGCACGCATGTAACATTACCATCAACAAAGGAGAAAGACAAAAGCAGAAATTAGAATTGGAAAGCTAGTTAGCCTAACATCTGCCACTGGGGAGGTAGTAGCAGGACAATAATAGATAGCAACAGCCAACATGGTTATGGAAAAAGGAAACATAGAAAATATGCAAAACAGAAGTAGATGTAAGCCCTTTGAGTCTGCTCCACCATTCATTTTGACCATGGTTGATCAAATTCAATATCCTGATCCTGCCTTCTCCTCCATATCCCTTGATCCCTTCAGCTCCAAAAGCTATATCTAATTTCTTCTTGAAATCTCGGTGCCACGGCTTCCACTACTTTTGAAGGCAGTGAATTCCATAGATTCACCACTCCTTGATGAAGAAATTTTTCCTCACCTCAGTCCTAAAAATCCTCACCCTCAAACTAGGAGTCTCAAACTATGACTCCTAGTTCTGGACTCCTCTACCATTGGGAACATTCTTTCTGAATCTATCCTGTCTAATCCTGATAAACTTATAAAATTGTATGAGATTCCTCTCACTCTTCTTGATAATCAAAGAACAAAGAACAAAGCAGCACGGGAAACAGGACCTTCAGCCCAACAAGCCCGCGCCGCCACCTTGATGTCCCACTTCTACCCGTGATCCCTGTAGAAGGGTACAAAAAGCCTAGGTCAGGCAACTGGATGCAGAGTGTCATGGGAGCAAGTGTTCCAAACAGATGCAAGAAACAGGTCCCAAGGAGTTTCTATTAGACTTCTTCAAAGATGTAACAGGCAACATAGATAAGGGAAATTAGAAGATGTGGGTGTATTTGGCACGTCAAAGGCCTTCCACATAAAAGAATACAACACAAGGTAACAACTCAAAATGTTGGGGATGATACACTAGTATAAATGAAGGATGGGCTTACTAACAGGAAACAAAGTTAGGATAAGTTTTCAGTTGTAAAGTACACCAAGGATTAGTGCTCAGCCTAAACAAGTTATTACTTAATGACTTGGAACAAGACCGAGGCTCTTTTGTAACCAAAATTGCTAATGATAGAAAGTCAAGAGGGAAAGCAAGCTGATTTGGATGTGAAGATCTGCAAAAGGGATCTGGATAGGTTAAGTGAGCAGGCAACAAATTGGCAGATGTAATGTCATGTGGGAAAATGTGAAGTTGTCCAGGAAGAATACAAAGCAGATTATTTAAATGAAAAGCAATTGTAGAATACTACAGTGCAGAAGACTCTGGGTATTCTTGTATATGAATCACAAATATATTGGTATTCTGATACAGCTTGTATTTAGGAAGGCAAATTGAATGTAGTTTGTTTATGGCAAGATGGTGAACTATAAAGAAAATGTAAGGCTTGCTACAATTGTATCAGGTATATTATTGAAACTGCACCTGGGGTACTTTGCACAGCTTTGATCTCCTTACTTGAGGGATATGTGCCTCTTTTGTGAATGAGAGTGTTTTTGCATTTATCTTTTGGCGTTAAGAAAATAAACATTTATTCTGTCGTTTAAGTTAAACCTACGAAAAAGTCTGGTCTCTGTTCTTGAAAGTCATAACACCCAAGGGGTTAAAGCATCTCTTTAAATACGTACTGTTGCAGTCTGTTGAGAGGTAGAAACGAGACAAATTATCCCATATCAGTTTGTAACAGATATAACACAGGCAGCTATTCAGTCCAACTTTTTGGTAGAACTTTCCAACTGGTCCCACTCACGAGTTCTTGCTGCTTAATCCTGTAAATTCAGGACAAGGCAACCCAGACTAAACTCATATATTCAATGATGCACAGAATAAGAATATACCTTAATAATTGAACTACATTATTTTTTCACAAAAATCATTTCAATGTACTAGCTCTTTGAACGCACAAAATATTACATCAAAAATACTAACTGTGATTCACAAATCTGAAGAAATACAGATGGGGATTTTCAGCCTGTCATGCCCTGAAACTGGAAAATCCCATCCAAGGTCAAATGACATTCCCATAGTCCACTCCTTGCTCGTTCAAATTCCTATGGTGGGTAGACAGTAAAATCCACTCCTAAATCTATTTCTTTCTTTACTGATGGTACTTCATCTGCTGAGTTATTTCAGTTTTTATTGTTTTTAATCTCAAGTACTTCACATTGCACAGCTGAAAGTTTTGATGCAGTGCAATGTGCACCACTGCTCAAACATTCTAACACCATTTCAGGATTGGCTCTCATTAGCCTCATCAACCCTCCCCTATTAGAACAAAGAACAAGGCAGCACGGGAAACAGGCCCTTCGGCCTAACGAGCCTGCACCGCCACCCCGATGTTCCCATCTCTACCCATGATCCCTGTCTATGTTTATAGATCTATGGATTAAAAAACAAATTTGAGACAATTTAGGGAGAATTTGTTTTGCCAATTAGCCTAGGAGTACATCTTTGGGATGTGGGAGGAAACCGGAGCACCCGGAGAAAACCCACGCAAACACGGTACCTCACACTAAGCCATGACTTTCCTTAAACAAATGATTCCAAGTTACTGTTAGACATTTATTCCATCTTTTACTCTCATCAATCTTACAGATATACCACAGAAAACATTCTTTCCATATGTATCATAGCTTGTTATGGCTCTTGCTTTGACCAAGACTACAAGAAACTACAAAAGGTTGTGAACATAGTGCAGTCTATCGTACAAACTAGACTCCCATCCACTGACTCCGTTTACCATTCCTTGCTGCCTCAAAAAAAAAAAGCAGCCAACATAATCAAGGACCTCACTCTCCTCAGATGTACTCTCTTTCACTTCTTCTGTCAGGAAAATAATACAAAAACCTGAGAACACATACCAACTGACACAAGAACAGCTTCTTCTCTGCTGCCATCAGATTTTTGAATGGACTTACCATCTATTAAGCTGCTCTTTCTCTATACCCTGTTACTGGATGTTGAAAAATACAGTGGAAAAATTGCTTCTTGCATGCTACAGACAAAACACACTGTTCATAGAAGGGAAAAAGTTGGGCAAATTAAGCCAAGACTTCCTGGATAATGAGAGGAAAAAGTAAGATAAAGCAGAGAAAGTGCATGCATGATAGATGTCTGGTTGATAACACATGAGAAGCAGGCTGACTAACAGAAGTTCAACTGAAAAGTGAAATAAAAAGTGATAAAGATACTTTAGGTACTTAGAGCAAACAAAAAGGGAATCGAAAGTTTTGTATATGAATGTAAAAAGCAAATGGTATGGTAAGCAGACTGTGGGGCTAATTCTGGAGCACAAAGGGAACCTACACATGAAAGCAAAAGGTATGGTTGAGATATTAAATCAGTACTAGCCACTTATCTTTACAAATGAAGAAGGTGCTGCCAAAATCAGTGGAAGGGGAGGTAATTGAGACTCTGGATGGACTTAAAATTGATTAGGAGGTATTGGAAAAGCTTGGCTGTACTTCATGTCAAGTCTTCAGGATTGGATGAGATGCATCTGAGTTTGCTAAGGGAAGGAGAGGTGGAAAAGTGCATAGGTGGCCATAGTCTTTCAATGCCTTTTTGTTCCAGAGGACTAGAGAATTGTAAATGCTACATCCTTGTTCCAAAAAATGATACAAGATTAATCCAGGAACTACACAGCAGTCAATTTAACCTCAATGGTGGGAAAATGGTTTAGAAATGCTAATCAGCAAAATTAACTGATTTGATTTATTGTCATGTGTTGGAATAAAATGCAAAGTACTGTTTCTTGCACACTACACAGACAAAACATGAAAAGGGAAGGAGGAAAGGAGAGAGTGCAGAATATAGTAGCAATGTATCCTGAACGTAACCAAACCATCTCCTCTTTAAAGGCATCCCACGTATGAGAGATATCTGGTTAGTAACACAAGAACCAGGCTGACTAAGAAATTCAACTGAGAAGTGAAAAGAAAGAGATAAAAGAAAGATACTTTAGATCCTGGCAACAAACATAAAAGGGAATCAAAAAGTATATAAATAGCAACTGTATGGCAAGTAAACTGTAGGGCTAATTCTGGACCACAAAGGGAACCTACACCTGAAAGCAAAAGGTATGGGTGAGGTATTATATCAGTTTTGTCTGTCTTTCATTCTAATTTCCCTGGGAAAGCCCATTTCCACTTGATAAAGTCAAGCACCCTAAATTTAGTATTTTTAAGATTGTTTCGATTCTTCTTCATACATAACCAAAATTTTAAATACTATTATCATTATTTCCCAATAATTATTATTCCCCAACAAACACTTCATTTAACTCATTCCACTGAACCAGATGAATTGCAAAATACTGATCAAAAGAATTTTCTGCAAACTTCACCACTCTACCTAGGTTGCTGTCTTTATTTGGATAAGTGAAGTCCCCCATTAGCACTATTCTATAGCTTTTGCACCTCTCAAATTTGCTCTTTCATTTGTGACTTCTGATTACACAGTACTGTGTAATCAGTACACGGCACTGATTGTATTCTGGTTACTAGCTTGTCTCTTAGCTCCATATCATCTGCCTGTACGATCTCATCACCACTGCTACCCATGGCAGAAACACCCATCTAACACCTCATTGCTGAATTTCCCAATTTTTCTCCTGATCCTTAGCCACATGATGCCATACATTTGGCTCTAACCACAATCCTCAGATTAATCAACATCCACAAGGTAATTTTTTAGGGCTTTTTTGAGAAAAAACTGACCACTTAATTTTCACATGAGCTACTTCTTGATTTGCAAAGGGTCCTCTTGTATTTTCATTGACCCCTTTATTGGGTGATTGAGTCACATAGTAACATTACTTTTTGTATTTGTGCTGATTTAAGATAGCACAAATATCAAACGATTACATACATATTGTATATAGTATATATGATATATTAGTAAATCTTTTAATCCTCAAAAAATTCAAATTGTTCACATCAATAATAAGATGCTAGACATTAAGACTTATATGCATTCATATAATTATGCACCAAGACCCTTCCAGATCTCAAATTATAAACCATTCAGCAATTAGGCCCATCACAAGTTTAGCATTAACATCACATGCACCCTCTGTTGAACAGTGAAAATTTAAATATGACATTTGCAAAAGTGAAAAAAGGTTTGCTGACATTTTCATGTCCAACACTAGTGTCGAATTAGTTAATTTTGCTCGAATGCGATGTCTTATTCAAAATCATATTCATTTTCCTCTTCGTGCTCATCTGCAGAATGTGCAATCTGGGAAAGTGATGCAAATTCAGATTTGATAGCTGATGATTGCCAGCACCTTCTACGCAGCTGAATATGTGATCTTGTCACTTATTTAGCTGTTTTATATCACCTGGTTCCAACTGATTCTCCACTGAAATCATTCTCCAAGGGACACTCGAGCAAATTATCATGAAGTTGTCCATGGTTTGTGTCTCGAGACTGGTTCATCAGTCACTCTTGATTCTTCCTGAGGGAAACAAAGCCCTTCTCACTTTTACTGTGATCAGTAGTATTTCCTGTGTCATGCCACTCGGGGGAAAAAAAAGAGAACTTTTCTTGTCTCTCCTTGAAGAACTTACTCCATAAAGTGCGCAATGGAATTGGTCTATTTTCATTCGTCAGATCCACTCAAACTCAATCAACTTTGAATGCATGGGATGCAGGGAAACTGTTCAAGCGTTCTAGATGTATTTTCATATTGACATCTCTATCTTTCAACTCTGGTGGCCAGATTTTCAGATCAACTTTTGTCACCCCTTGCTGGTTCACAATGAGCCAAAGCGCTTTTGTAGATAGTGAATCACTGGCTCACAATGATTGGGAAAAGCCAGCTGCACTTTCTGCAAAAGCTCTTTCAATTCCTCTGTAGGTCCCCTCAAGGCAGTCTTCTTTGATGGATCGCAGCTTGCAACTACGACCGTCCTGTGTCAGGTCATGTAGAACCTGGTGGTCTTCGACCACGATAATACTATCAACTCCTTCAGACAGACTTGCACTGTATCTGGAAAATAGGTCAGAAGGCTCCTCCATAGCATCCAACAGTGCTACATGGAGAAGTGCCACCATGAGCCTCTTAACCACTCCTCTCGCTTTTGAGGCATTTTTTTCCTTGACATCAGCTACCGTTCATTTTCTATGTTGCTTAAACGAGCAACAACAGTGGAGTTTTGCTCCATGCACATCCTATGATCAACTGAATCAACACCCTCCAACCATGTTCGTTTAAGGATGATTTCTTCCAGCAAGTTTAGATAAAAGTAAGGTTTATTTATGAGTCATAAGTAGGCTTACATTAACACTGCAACGAAGTGAACATCTCCTAGTTACCACATTCTCGCATCTGTTCGGAGACACTAATGGAGAATTTAGCATGTTCGAGCCATCTGACCAGCACATTTTTCAGATTGTGGGAGGAAAGCAGAGCACCCCAAGGAACGCCACACAAACACAGGGAGAACGTGCAAACTCCACACAAACAGTGACCCAAGCCAGGAATCAAACCCAGCAATGCTATCCACCGTGCCGTTTCATTGTGCTCCCAAAGATACTTAAGTATAGGATAATGTGTGTCAAGTTAAGAAGCCATCCATCTCTCTGGTAAAGTAACATTCTCTGCACGCAGTTTTGGCCACACACTGGATTTCAGTTACTCGTGTCATCTTGGCAGCCAGCTTTGCAAAGATCTCATCCTCCAGCCAACAATGATGCTCGCCCCAGTTAAACCAAAGCCAGTTTTCTTGTATTCTGAGACATCCTTATCCATGAACCAATGAATTGATCTGGTCCAGTATCATATTTGCATTCTCTCAACATTTCAGATCCAAAATACCTCATATTTGGCATACCATTACTTGAGTATTTAACATAAACAAGCTCTTTCTCCTTTCTGCTCCTGTCAGTGCTACGATCCGTCAGAATGCACATAAAGCTTGCAGTTTACACCCAAGTATTGCAGTCCTAACAAATATTTTTAACCAAGGAATGAAGGTATGCCCTTGTGTTGTGTTCTCATATGCATTCCCAAGATCTGCATATTTTTATCTTCCCACACATATGAGGAAAGAAACAAACAGAATTAGACCTCATTATTTGCCAGATGTTAGATGACTTGAATATCTTCCCATAGACTTATGCAGCAATTTTCACAATGTCTGGATTATTTGATTTTTCCACGCACCATAAGTTGCCTTGTAACTTGGGTTCTGGCTGCTATATCATGATACTCCATGGGTACATTGAGTCAGTTTACCATGTGCCAAGGCAGGCAGACTTTGCAGGTTATTATTGATTCATTCCGTGCCAATCCAGTTTTCAGGGCTATTGCGGAGCTTTGAAGAGCAAAGTTCCTCGCTAGCTTGGTGCATTTTAAGCCCTGCCCTCATCAGTATGAATACTGGTTGGGAACAAAGATGAACTCCAATGACTTTTACGCTACATGCCTAGTCCTCCTAAAGCCTAATGGTCATCTGTTCCCCCTCTGTCCACACACCCTTAAACTATGGTTTGACCACATCTAGAAACTTGCTAACCATGTAACCCTTGGTCTGGTGGATGCACTGCAGTGCCATCAGCTACTAAAGTTCAAACTGCTCCAACTTATGACATCTACTGCCATGGAGTTGTCTCCAACACAAAAGCATCCTGGATTTCTCAACTGTAACAGGATATTCATCCCACAGGACCGAGATACACTATCACATTTCTACTTATTAGACTAATTAAACTTAAAAAGTCCTCCCTAGCTATCCATTAATCAACATCTTCCATTGTGCTGATGTCATCTAGTTTTATTAGCATACCCTGATGCTTATGCTCACTCTGCTCTGCAGTTTCATTCTTTAGATATACATTACTTACTTCCAAGTTCTTCAAACAACAATTTCAAAAAAACCTAGTTTTTATTTGGCAATTTGTCCTCGCTGTGTTCTCTCTCACTCCTGTTGACTTCCAAGGGTTGCTTTCAGCTGTTGCTCTGTGACACTGCTTTCTCTCAGCTTAGTCTCTCTAACTTGTGCAAATTCCCCATCTCCACTTATACCTGTTGTGCTTCACTATTGTATTACCTCCAGCTTGCTCTCTCCAACTTGCCCGTTGATCTGTAGCACTATTTCCCAACAGCACAAGAAGGGAAAGCTGTTCCTTGGTTATTTGATGGGTAAATCTCAAGCAGAATCACAATTTAACTCCATGCCAATGCCTAGCTTCAATCAATTTCACCATGTAAATGTTCTATGACAGTCACAGCAAAATCATGTGAACAATTAAAAATGATATGCCAAAAAATTGCAGTGTTGGTCATACCATTATATTAAATCTCTGTCCATCAATTTCTGTCATAGCATTACAGCATAGCAAAACTCAGTAGCAACTTAAAACCTTCTAACAATGTCAGTATTTGGATTAAAACAGACTGGCAAACAACAACATATCATACACTTGTAGTGAAACCAGTTGCCAAGAGACTTCAGCTGCAATGACAAAAGGAGGTACTATAACACCATCACATGTCCAAGCACACAATAAAAATGAAGTTCAATTAACTGCTTAACACAGACATTGAATGGTATTTACACTGCCTCATCTGATATCTTATGTCCATTGCAATGGACTTTTTTCATAGTAGACCCAAGAATTATTATATTAGAATGTCTTAGTAATAAATCTCCATTCAGAAAGGTAGGTGCAACGAAAAAGACAATATGTAGTCACAGCTATACAGGGCCTTGGTGACACCACACCTAGAGTATTGTGTGCATTTCTGGTCTCCTTTTTCAGAGGAACGATGTTCTTGCTCTCAAGGGAATGCAGCAAAGATTTACCAAGCTTATTCCGGAGATGGCAGGACTGATAATATAAGGAGAGATTGACTATGTTAGGATTTTTTTCGCTGGAGTTCAGATGAAGGGGGGACAGGAGAAATAGCAGAGACTTACAAAATTCTAACAAGTTTAGGTAGGGTAGATGCAGAGAGGGTGGTGGGTCCCACAACCTGGCGTCTCAGTCTGAGGATTCAGGATAGACCAGGTTAGGACAGAGGTGAGGGGATGTTTCTTCACCCAAAGAGTTATGAGCCTGTGGAATTCATTGCCACAGCAAGTAGTTGTTGCAAAAACTGTGAATGCATTCAAGAAACAGCTGAATATAGCAACTGGGGCAAATGGGATCAAAGTTATGGGAAAAAAGCAGAATTAGGTTATTGAACTCGATGATCAGCCATGATCACAATGAATGGTGGAGCAGCCTCAAAGGGCCAAATAGACTTCCTGTTCCTATGTTTCTGTGTAATGTACAATGGGATATTTGTTAACTTCTCATCCCAACTATAAAAAGAAAATGGAAAACACACACAAATTTCCTTCCAGACCACTCCAAAATTCCAGTGTAGTCATTATCACAACGGCCCTAATGTCTATGAAGCTGAACAGCTCCAAAACCTAAAACATTGCACATGCATTAGTTCATGCAGTCCAAAAGGTTTCAAATTCTGTCAGTTACTGCTTCCATTGCCAAAATGCAGCTCAACAGCAATCTGCAAATATAAACATTTATTTGTTCAGTGTGAAACATCATGCAGTATCCTATATACCTATCCACAACACTCCATTTCAATGTAATTTTCAGTATGAATCTTACATATACAAGAAAAAGAGACACAGTCTCCCCAGCACAATTTCCATTTAATGGGAATAGTGACTGGTGTGCCAAGTACTAAGACAACAGGTATTTTGGATAATTCATTCTTTAACAGGCTGAGGATATTCAATGACAGCAATACTGGTATTTGGATTAATACAAGCTGGCAAGCACCAACATCGCCTAACTTCTAACGAAACCCATTAACTTAAACGGACTTCATCCGTAGATAGTTGCAGATAAGGCAAGCAAAAATCAATCATACCTTCATTGCTATGAAAAACACTAGGGGCAAAGATCAGAAAACAGATGGCTTAATAGCAATCGTTACTGAGGTAAGGAAACAACACTTGTGAACCTAACTTTGAGTTGAAATAACTAGTATTCGATAGGGACAGACCAAAAAGAACAAAGAACAACAAAGAACAAAACAGCACGGGAAACAGGCCCTAACGAGCCCGCGCCGCTACCCCAATGTTCCCACCTCTACCCGTGATCCTGGTCTATGTTTATAGATCTATGGATTAAAAAACAAATTTGAGACAATTTAGGGAGAATTTGTTTTGCCAATTAGCCTAAGAGCACATCTTTGGGATGAGAGGGGAAACCGGAGCACCTGGAGAAAACCCACACAAGCACGGGGAGAATGCGCAAACTCCCACAGACACAGGCCCAAATCCATGTATCTGCACAGTACAGCGATAGTCACTGAGCTGTCATGTTGCCCAAGACTCAAAAAGATAGAGTTGAGAAGGTATTTCTCATGGGATAGGCAGGAAAGTGGGATGAAGGCCACAATCAGAACAGCTATCATCTTTGAAAGACAGAGAAAGCTCAATGCATTGAATCACCTACTCCTGCCCCTTCTGATCCCCTTCCCAAACACACAAACCTCATCACCTCTGGTTTTGACGCAATTTCTAATCTTCTTCGCTCACCATCCCATTTGTATTCTTATCCATACATCATCACTAACTTGATCAAAGTTCGAGGCCAACGTACAAGCTTTAACCAGGCTGACTGCAAGTCTCAACTTCTGTTTGACCCCAACATAAGGCCTCTCACCCTCCCCATTATCTAGTTCCACATTGAATTCCAACTCAATGTGGATCCTCAACCCTTTGTCTCTTAAATCTTAATGTATATATTAATAGCTTCACTATTCCAACATAACATTGCTGGCCTCTTAAAATGGCTGTTCATCCAAAACTCTGCTTCTCAAAACCTGCTCCAAATCCCACTTACATTTACTTCTAATTCAACAATACCTCAAACTTAAAATCCTTTTCCTCATCTTAAAACCTAATATTCTGTCCTACCTGCAATCCATCTTGAACTCCTTTATTCCCCCATCTATCTTGCTCCACAACTAGCAGTTGTGCCTTCTGTTGTCTTGGTCTTACAAAATGGATTTCTAACCCTCCATCTGTTTTAGCTTCTTTCAGCACTCTTTAAAACTCAGCTATTACTCCAACTTGAAGCTATTCCTCAGTGATTTAACTTCTGTTTGTCAAAGCACTTCAATAAAATTTTAATCATTTGTACTTGTGCAAATACAAATTACTGTTGCATATTCTTGCTCTTCTATAATATTTGTTAAGTGAAAAACTAAACTTCAAAGCAGTTAGTCATGTTGCAGGTTAACTGGATGCTGATTGGATCAGTGATGACGCCAAGACTACAATTCACCCTATCTTTTCAATTACATAAAATAGCAAGATTCAGATGACTGATATTGATTTGGTTTGTAAAGAGATCTCTGACCTGGTGGCAGAATCAAACTAAAACCAAGAAAGGAAAAATCCAAGCTTCTGAGATCACTAGATCACAAGTTCAGTTTCAAGCACCATCATTTTATTGTTAATCACAAAATCTGGGTTTTGTCCAGAAAATGTTATCCTGAGGAAGGCAACCAAGGACTGTTTTTGTAATTAAAAAATGTACATAATATGTAAAAGTATACAGTACAAATGCATGGTTTGAAATCTGATGTTTAAACAGCACTTTCTTATCGTGAACAGTGACCAAACTGATAAGCGTGTCAATATTTTCAGTTGTACTCAATTTAAAAAAAAATGCTCATGAAATTTAAAGTGTACCCTCATGTAGAACATGACATAGCTACTTAGATCTGAGCAAAAAGGAGGGTCGTGTCTTATGTACACCAAATTAGATCATTGCCATACAGTTGAAAGGGCAGATCAAAATGAAAAGGAAATATAGTGAGAGTAGATAATATATACTTGAATCACAAAAATTGCTTTTGCAATTTTTAAATTAATATGTTGGAAATCAAATAAAAACGAAAATGCTAGAAGTCTCATGTTATATGGTAAACATTTCAGGAGATACAGCAAGATAGAGTAAAAATCTTAACTCATGATCATGAAAATATTCCAATTCAAGAGTGATCAAGTCATGAGCAAGTTATAAAAATATGTCTCGATCCAATTTACAAGCTATTTTAAAAACATTCTTACATGTCTATTCCTAACAATTTAAATGCTGGAAGTGCTTGTCAACTAGATGTCAGTTTCTTACTAGGGGGCAGCTGTTGACTTTTTAGAGTAAACATAGCAATGCCACAGTATTGACTATGTAACAAGCATTTATGGTATTTGAATGATAAGATCAAAGTCTATTTATAATCATAATCTGCAAATATAAATGAAGTTTAATTAAAATACTGCAGAACACACTCATCTACTATTTAGCACAACAAACGTACCCTTGAAATTTCAAGATCGGAATTAGTGTATTAATAATAGATAGAATTTTCAAATTAAACAAATATGTAAATACTAAGAACTTCTAACGAGAATGCTGATTTTGCCCTGATGGCCCTCCACATGCTATAATATTCCAGTTATGGATTTGGAAATCTTGATGAAAATATGGAAACGTTAGTGTCACTCATGTTTCATTTCTTCACTCTTCAGTAGTTCACTCAATTACAAAAACAAAAAAGGAAGCTGACAATGCACAACATTCGTCAGCGTCAAAGGTACATCAGTCACTTTCAAAACCTATGGCGGAAGTTTTATTCTCCAAATATGAACAATTACTTCTTTCTTAATATTTGTCAAGAAGCTGAGAGTAAAATTTCCAAAGTGCTTCTTTGTTATTTGAACATAATTTATTTATTTATAGGAACCTCAGTTTACATGTAAATTGCTTTAAAATATGACAATTAGCTTCTTTACATTTGTACCTTCCATGTCAGGAAGTCACAACAGAAATCTTTTGGATGGGGCCTCTGCACTACTCAGTATCACTTGCCTCCAATACTTGGATGATACATTTGTTTCAATTAAAAGCTACCTGTTGTACGAACCGAACAATGGTTTTGCACAATACAAATATTCTTAAATCAGGAACGGTGCTGCAAGGACACATTTATTGAAACCTGACAGCAACGATTTGTTATGCCATGTCTTTCTCAGTACATTTGCCAAGAACTAGACGCAAGTCATTGATAGATCTAAGGGAAAATTTTACAAGGCAACAAGAAATAACCCAAGCTACTGTCTCAAATTCTGACCAATATGACACTATGTCACTTGTGTTCAGGCAATAAGTATATAATCATTACTCAAACTCAATTCCACTTAGGACCTTACTTATGCTTTCCCTTTCTCAGAGTCACAAAGCCAATGCACAGTGTAGACAGGACAAGGCTTTCATTCATCTCCGTGTTCAGAAAACCAATTGAAAGTCCTTATAAAAGAGATATACTAGATCCAAGCTGATAATTAGCATTATACTTGATCTCATGCTTGCGTCTACGCTTGATCTTAGCCAAAGTTTAAGGCTAAGACCAGATTTTACACATTGTCTGAGATAGATCACTATCATCTGTGGCTAATTCTCTAACATTAATACATTTATTTCAACCAACTGCTTCAACTTCCTATCACAGCTCAATCCACCACTACCCTGAATGTCTTTCATATTAGTTCCCATCCTGCTCCCTTGCTGAAGAAGTTACTTGGTTTTGACAGTAAGAAAACGTCTTAACCACCTTTCAGACTGCAGAATCATTGCAGAACCAACAGGTATCCTTCCTCTGCACAAAATTAAAATGTATTTTTTTTTGCCACTTATTACCTCCAGTTATTTGAATACAGCAAAGAAACAGTCAACTGAACAAGTTGACCACTTTTGAAGGAATCAACCTAATTTTCAAAGTACCATTCCCAAGCTGTCTAGTACAAGTTTAAAGAATCACCCATCACATTTATCATCCAGACATTAATTTCACTTGTTACAGTGACTGTAGTTGTGTGCCCTGGCTCCCCTCTCAACACCTCACAGGCCTAACTGCCACAGAAAAATCATGGCTCAATTTAAGGTCTCACCTTAGCCTCACTTGTTCCTCTGGCACTCACTTTTACCATTCAACTCATTTAAAATCATTACATTTCTAACAACTGCAAATATTTTATGTATTTTGTTCAATTTGTATCAAAATCGGTGTAAATAATGCACTGGCAGAGATTGAATCCGCAATATGTCAAGAGTTAAAATATAACTTTCAACTAGAAACAATTGGAACTAAAATACAAAATTAAACATACTGATTTAACTTTAAATTTAGTAATACATGTTCAAATGACATTATCTGGCTTTGGAAACAGGAATTCTATGTTGACAATATTAACATTGTGCACAGCAATTAAACGTTTTTTGAAGCTTTGAAGTTTTACTGCTTAGTTTGGGAAGATTTCTAAATGCCTATGCTACAATGCAACTTCATGGTTCACACTTACTGGAGTAATAATCCAGAAACAAAATCTGTGCATGGGAACCTCTAAGAAACATCCATTTCCACAAGTGTTCTACTTTAGTGTTCCGCCCAGAATGCTGAACACTGCACTTTTGACAAATGACCTGAGTCACGCCTTGATAGTTAATCTGTTAACTCTCAGAATTGAATTGAATCAGATCAAGTTACATTGTGTTCCATCAACAATATTAGCACGCACTCCCACAACAGGTACTGTACAGCCAAACTGGGCAAGACTGATGACATTTTCATGAAACAAAGATTGTTTTGAAAGAACTTCAGATTGCAATGCACATCAAACATTTACTGTTACAGTGTAGCAATTGCAGAGTTTATCTGCCCAAAGGTCAATATTCGTCTTCCATCAAAATCAGATTAAGAGAATAGTATATATGTGCCTTTGTAACATAAATTCCATCCAATATTTTGCAGTTCGTAATACAGCATTGTTGGGTCCAGGCCTGACAAACTATTGTTCATTTCCCTCCAGCGCATCAATATATGATAAACTGAACCCATTCCATGCGCAAAAGGATAATTAATGGATCATTATTACTTTGTCAGTCTTATCCAAGGTTATACTTGTCTCCTCAACAAAACAAAGTTCCAAGTCAAATGGTATAATTAAATACAAGGTTGTCATAGAGAGAATGGCAAGATAAAACAATTCCAGAAACATTTGATACGACCTGTGTTACCAGACTGAGATAGTGGGTGGAACAAAGCAGCAGCAGTTAATTGCCATCTTTTGCACAATTTTAATCTTAAATTGTGATGTAATGAATCTTACCAAACTCTCCTAAAGAAAAACCAACTCATGTTGCTGCAAACATGATTGAGGAACACTTTCAGCTGTTTCATTTCAGCATGTTTCTCATGCCAAATACAAATCCTTGGTGAGAGATGTCCTTTAAAGGGACATTCTCAGCAGGCACGCCTGATTCACATGGTAAAAATTCTTGCATATAAACAGTGGCACCATGCAAACTTGTCTTCACTCATAAATTTGTTTTAAGGATTTTTCAAATTGTTCACAATGGTTGCTGTCAAAATTTTGGCACATTCATTTTTACATCATTGATTACAATAATTGGTTTGTTAATTTACAGGCAATTTCTGTCCATCACAACATAAATGGATAACAATTCAGAATGCATCTTTCATCACATCATTACAAAGGGTTTTGAACTGCAGCTGTCACACTCACAGCAGGCCCATGATCTCAGGCTCAAACAAGGTATGCATAGTGTAACGCTGACTGCAATACTGCAGTGATAACACTGAACAAAAGTTTTTGTTTGCATTGAAAGCATGCATGAGAAATTCAAAGCCAGTTTAGTTTTGCATCATGTTGGCAAAAACCATAAAACAGAAAAAGTAAAGCTCAACTGGCAAGACTTGATAACTAAAACATTTGGCTTGGCAAAATACATTCTCTTCACATGAGCTAGGAGTCAAAGCATAAGAAATAGGAACAAGAGGAGGCAATTCAGCACTTTGAGCTTTTCCACTATATGTGGACTTGAGATCGAACAGTCTCAAAGTCCACTTCCTTGCCTTAATTCCCCTACTGATTACAAACTAATCTATAAATCTCAGTCTAGAAAATATTCAAGGACTCAACCTCCATAACTTCCTGGGGTAAAGAATGCCAAAGATTCACCACTCAGAAGAAATTCTTCCTCAAATCTATCTTAAAAAGAAAACCCCCTTATTCTGAGACTATGCCCTCTGATCTACATTCTCTAACGATTGGAAACATTATCAAAACATTTACTCTGTCTAACCCCTAGGAATCTTATGTTTCAATCAAATCACTTTTCATTCTTCTGAAAGCCAAGTAGTACAGACCCAAACTGTTTAATCTTTCAGTATTGCGGCAGTCCCTCTATATCCAGGGGCATCCTAATAAACCTCCTGCATTCTATCTTCAAGGAATCACATCTTCCTTAAATAAGTGAGGCCATTCTAAATGTGGCTCACTAGTTCAGTGTACAGCTGCAGCAATAGTTCTTTACTTCGATACTCCAATCCTCTTCAAATAAAAGCCAACATTCCATCTGCCTTCCCTATTATCTTCTGCAACTTTATGCGAACTGAGTTTCATAAACAAGAACCCGAAAGTTCTCTTGTGCCACAGCTTTCTGCAGTCTCTTTCCATTTCAATAATAATCCTTCCCATTCTTTGTTCCAACATGAACACTCTCATTTCCCCACACTGTGTATCAATTTTCTGCCCATTCACTTAACTGTTAATATCTCTCTGCAAACTGTTTACATTCTTCTTACAACCTACCATTCCCTCCCAGCTTTCTTTCAACCTCAAATCTGGCCACAGTGCACTATGTTCCATCCTAACATATAATGTGAAGATCTTTTTATCACAAAATTTTAAAGGACATGTAATTATTAATGATGCATTATCACGAGTTTCAAGAACACAGCTTTATGTTCTGGAAACTACTCCTCCAAACACATGGCCATATCAAATGCATAAGACTACACATACTATGGGGCACAATTTCTGGTTTCTAAAATTTTCAGATTGTTGAGATGCAACTTCTAGAGAAAAATCAACAATACCTTACATTTATGGAGCATCTTTACTGTGGAAAACCAACCAAAACCACTTGGGAGGCTTGATCAGATGAAAATGGCTGACCCAAAGTGAAGACACTACCAAAGGATAGGAAAAATGTTGTTAAATAGATCAGTCTTATGGAAGGTCTTGGAGGAAAGAGATGATCAAGGCAAATGAGTTTATGAAGGACTTTCCAATTGTATCCTAACTAAAGACCTGGCCAACGTAGATGGGGCTAAGGGAGAGATAAGACACAGAACAAGAGTTTCAGGGGTTTGGTTTAGCTGAAGGAAGTTACAGAAATAAGCAAAAGAAAAACAAAAAGTTGAAATATTCTTGTCTTTATTCACACATCTTGGGACAGTGACATCTCCCAAAGGACATCACATCTCAATTTATTGGAAAACAATGATACAAAACCACTCAGGACATCTATGTTTGTTTGCAAGTTGGGCATTTCCATGTCACTTATGCATGCACTCCTTCAACTGCCAAGGCTACTGTGATGTTGGTATCAGTTTGCACCTCAAGTGAAGACTAACAGAATGGAGAAAAGCCCCCTAATTGAACAAAGTTTATGAAAAAACATCCTGAACAGTTCGTATGGCAGGCTACATGAATCAAATGGCAGGGAGGCAAAGGCATTAGTTAAAAGAACCAGGTTTAGAGCATTATGTAAGCTGGAGTATTAAGCTAGTGGTGCTTGCTTCATTTAGCTTCTCAATTTTTGTTTTTGCTTTAGAAAATTGAAAATTTTAAATGTAGTTCGGCAAGTTAATCGCTAAGTGTTTGAATATTTTCACATGTTAATAGCCCCCAACAGGATAGTAACTGTAAACTGAGGACTTTTGATGAGTCATGAATGGGCAGAGAAATTGTTCCAATTCCAAAAGGATCAAAAAATCAGAGGATAAGGATTTAACATACTTAAGAATCAAAGGACGAAAATTTTTTTTTTAGGGTTAGGATTAGAAATGCACTGAGTGAGAGGATGGTGGATGCAAATTCAACTGTAGCTTTCAAAACAAAATTTGCTAAGCATCTGAAGAAAAAAAATGATGGGGCTACAGGGAGGGAGCAGTTAAGTGGAACTAGCTAAACAGTTCTTTTACAGAAACAGCATAGCTTATTGGATTAAGTGGCCAACTACTGTGTTAATCATTCTGGGATTCATGACTAAAAAAATCAATTCTTGGATGGGTAACTATCAAACTACTCAGAGCAGCATAAGATGCAGAGTGAACAAAGAAAAACAGGAACAGTGTTGGAAAAACTCAGCAGGTCTGGCAGCATCTGTAAGGAGAGAAAGCAGAGTTAACACTAAGTCTTTGGCTCTTGGTTGGAGTTGAAGGGAGGAACAAAGTATTAGAGCTGAAAGAAATTGCAACAAAGTTGCAAATTTAAAAGACAGATGGCTTCTGTGCGTGTGTGGGGTGGCAGTGTGCTGTGCAGTGAAGCAATTAAGCTATGGGATATTTTTAATAAGGGGTTTTAGAGGCAGGAGAAAGATCATAATCTAAAGCTGCTGAACTCCACTTTCAACCCTGAGGGCTGCAATGTGCCCAACCAAAAGATGAGATGCTGTGCCATGAACTTGCGCCAGGCTTCACTGCAGGATTGCAACAAGCCAAGGGCAGACGTGACGTGAGAGCAAGGTGTTGAGTTAAAATGGCAAGTACGAAAAGGTTGGTGTCATGCTTGCAGACTGAGCCAAAGTATTCCAAAGAACAGAGAAAACGCATGCTGCACTGTCCAGCAGCTAACAGGTAATGTGTGATCCACTCAGAACTGCAAATTACTGCTAAGATATTAACATGTTGATCTCTTCAGCATGCCAATAAAAGCTTTGCTGCAACCAATTGGTATCAATATGAATCCATCCATTGCAATTCTGACATTAGAAACATCAGACTTCCTTGCTAGATGTGGACCGTTCTGCCTTGGAAGACGTTCAACTACTCAACAAGATCATGGCTGATGTGAATCTTCGCATCATCCACATGCTTTGGCTCTATCAACTTTTGCGTTTAGCTGGCAAAAAAACTAAACATGGCAGGTTTAAAATTATTTCAGCTGGCATCTACTGATTTGTGGCAGGATTCTACTCTTCTACTACACTTTGAGTCTTGGGCATTTCCCAGTTTCTCTCCTGAATGGCCTGGGTTGGACTGGAAGTTTTCAAGACACTCCACCAGCAACAGAAAGTTCATTTGTCTAACTTAGATTTCAATCAAACTTATAAGAGCTTGAATTAAGCCACCACTTAATGTTCTGTATTTCAGGAAATACATAGCTAACTTATGTCATCTCTCCTCAGAAACTAACCCTTGCAGCCCTGATAGCTATCTGGTAAATATATATTACATTATTTCCAAGGCCAATATATCCAATGCTTGGTGCCCTGAACTGTACACACATGTATTTTTAATATATGTAGGCTTTGCAGAGTTGCAAGCATGACTTCCTTATGTAAATATTCTAGTACTCTACTTAAAAAGGCTAACATTCCATCAGGCTTTTTTGATTTATTTTGTACCTGACTACAAGAATTTAGCAAATCAGTGTACTGGGATCCCAGAATTCTTCAAATGTCTATTAATCCAAACTTTTCACTATTTATATAATAAATATTTGGGTTTA
Organism: Sphyrna mokarran; assembly: GCA_024679065.1. Lineage (NCBI taxonomy): Eukaryota > Metazoa > Chordata > Chondrichthyes > Carcharhiniformes > Carcharhinidae > Sphyrna > Sphyrna mokarran. Next base: position 62,669,472 of record JAGIQG010000009.1, read on the forward strand.
TTCTTTCTGATGCATAGTAGATGATGTCACAATTAAGAGAGCTGAATTCCATCTGGTTTTGCCCATTTACCAAATGCATCAATGCCTCTTTGTAAGTTTATGGTCCCAACTGTTGGATATACTAGTCTGCCAATCATTGTATAAACATCAAACTTGAAAATGTAGCTATCCATCATGTTAAGTGAATAATTTAGGTCTTGCACAGACACTTGTACAACATTACAATTGTGTGCATACTGTGCAACCTAAATCAATCGCCTAATCAAGTTGTTTATTTTCTTTTAAATTCCATGAGTTTTAATTCCTTTAAGAAAAGAAATAAGTAAGCCAACTCGCCCTTCAAGCCTGCTCTACTATTCAATAACATGATGTTTGATCTCCTCCTTCAACACTATTTTCTCACACTATTCCTCATCCCTTGATTTTTTTTTTAATATGCAGAAATCTAACAATCTCAACCTTGGACACACTGAATAACAGAGCCTCTGCAGCCCTTGGAGGCAGAAAATGCCAAAGATTCACCAACCTCGGAAATTCTTCCTCATTTCAGTCCTAAATGGTCTGCCTTTGCTTGGAGAATGTGCCCATTGGTTACAGGCACACCAATTAGTGGAAAATGACCTTTCTGCATTACCCTGTTGCACTGAGATTACCTCTTGGACTTCTAAGCTCCAGGGATAAAGGCCCAGTCTTTTCAATGTTTTCTCACAGGAAGAAATATGTTATATTTATTATAATAGGTGGAACATTATTGAATGTTTGCTGGAAGTCTACGTAAACTATATCTGTAGATATCCCCCTGTTAACATTCTCAAAAAGATTTGTTAGGGTCAGGGGACATGCGTCACACTCAGAAGAAATACTGCAGAATGAAAATTTTCACTTCAGACATTCACTATCAGCTAGCACTCCCAAATCAGTTGTTTAAGAAATATGAACTTTTTCATTTTATCCTCTACTTTTTTTTTTGACTTCATTTATAGGATTGGGCATTGCTGAATAAGTCAGCATTTATTGCCTATCCCCAATTTCCTTTGCGCAAGTGATGCTGAGCTGCTTTCTTTAACTGTTGTATCCCTGTGGGGCAGGTACACCACAATGCTGTTAGGAAGGGATTTTCAGTATTTTGAGCCAGTGACAGCGAAAGAATTGTGATATAGTTTTAAGTCAGGATTGCGAGTAGCTTCTCGGAAAACTTCCTGCCAGTGGCATTCCATGCATCTGCTATCGTCCTTCTCAAAGTCCTGGATTTCGAAGGTGTTACGTAGGCACCTTGGAGAGTTCCTACAGTGCATCTTGCAGATAGCAGACATTGTTGAAACAATTTGTTAATACTGGAGGGAGTGAGTGTTTATGGATAGGTGCCAATCAAGTGGCTTGTCCTCCATGATGTTGAGCTTCTTGAGTATTGTTGGAGAGACACTCATCCAAGCAAATGAAAAATATTCCATCACATTCCTGACTTGTGCTTTGTAGAAGATGGACAGGCTTTGGGGAGTCAGAAGATGAATTATCCGCCATAGAATTCCCAACCTCTGACCTGCTTTTGTAGTCACAGTATGTATGGCTAGTCCAGTTCAATGATAACCTTCAGGACGTCGATCGTGATGTTTCAGTGATGGTAATGCCGCTGAATGTCATGGGGTGATGGCAAGATTCTCTATTATTGAAGATGAATGTTACCTGCCACTTGACAACCCCAATCTAGATATTGTCCAGGCCATGATGGGGCAAAAGAACAACGCTAGTCACAATGAGCCATCTGTAACCAATAAGTCAGCAGGAAGCAAAAACTACCTGACTTAGGATTGACTGCCTTCATTTACTAAGCAAAACTTGCATTACTCACGAATTTATCCTGACACTACTGTAACCAATGCCTCCTTGTCCAAATGTTACCGTAAATCTGTGAATCCTACACAAGTCTACTTCACCTCAAAATGTGCCTTAGCCCTGGAATGCAAGAGCCTTGAACAGTGTTTTTTTTTAACCTGATAGTTTGCTGAACACAAATGAAAACCATCCGTAAATGAAAGTAGATGTACACATGACTATTTTCTCTATATTGATATGGTTGGCAGATGCTTACCATGGCTGCTTCCTATATTTCTTTCCCCAAGAAAACACGAGCTGTATTATTATTGTTGGCGCTCAGCACTGTTCTGATGGAACGGTTTTGTTTCCCTCACATATCTGTTAATTTGCTATCAAAATACTGGAAATTGTATGTTGCTGAATGCATTTCAATCGTTTTACATCATAGAATTAATGTTTGGATTTTAAAAATATTGTTTTCTAAACACTGAAAGGGGGAGGTCTGACCATTCCTGAGCTCTAGAGGGAGAGAGGGTCAGTCAGACTTCCCACTCCTAAATCAAATTCATCTACTCTTGCTAGAAAACATACTTTTTTGACACAAATTGAGGAAAAGATCAGGCTCAAATGTTTTATTGCCATGGTTTAATAGTTTGCTGTCACTCAGTGATAAATGGACATTTAGGTTCGATGTCACAATAGAATAAGCACCTTAGTGCACTATATGTGGGATCATTACCTTCAAAAGAATGTTGTTAAGTAAAGCGATAATAATTCAACAATAGTATATTAAATTAGGCAATGAGTTTCAACTCCACAAAATAAACAATATTGCATTCACAAGCACAACAAAATTCCACATGGAGCAAAGGCTTGTGAAAGAGGCACACTGAATCATTGGTTATCAGAGTCTGTAAAGGCAAGAAATAAAAATCAAGTACTTATGGTCAGCTACAATAACTGTTGACTGATGCTGCTTTCTAACTTTTTAAAATCAGCACAAGGTTAGGAAATTCAAGAATCTGAATTTTATCATATATTAAAACATTTAGGCGTTAGTCATGGAAACAAAGCTTCATGAACAATTTACCCAAGAAACTAGAGTTTGATTCCAGCCTTGGGTAACTGTAACTTGTGTAACTTGGCACTGTGGGTTTTTTCTGAGTGCTCCAGTTTCCTCCCACACTCCAAAGATGTGCAGGTTAAGTGGATTGGCCATGCTAAATTGTTCCTTAGCATCCAAAAGATACGAAGGTTATATAGCTTAGCCATAAGTATGAGAGATTACTTGAATAGGGTGGAAGGAGAGCCTGGGTAAGATGTGTTTTCAGAGAGTCGGGGTAGACTGAAAAGGCTGAACAGCCTCTTTACGCACTGTGTGGATTCTACGATTCTGTGTGTCAATTTAGAAAAGACCACTTCCTCCACATGCAGAGACCTCCAAATGAACGTATTTTCTGACGTATGAATGCAAGTTAAATAATACACAAGAGTCTTCACATTTTTTACTCATGGTAACATTTTGTTACATTAGTCACTCTAGGAAAACACAAATTTATTTTCTGTATCTCTGGAAAGCTTGAAGTCCCTGCCAACAATTGGTGTAGACATTTCCTGGAAACATGTGATGTCAATTCTAGAACATAATGTGAAAATCTATTTTAAAAATTTGTACACTTTCATAACTGAGCAGACCTGTCGGAGAAAACAGTTTTACATACTAGTGTTATATAACACAAAGTATTAAAAGGCCACAAATTTACAGTGACTAAGTCAAACTATGATTTTTTTTTTAAAAAAGATTGTGCAAATTTTAAACAGTGCTTTGTATGCCAAATTCCATGGTGTAATAGAATATCAATGGTTTTTGATTACGCTTCATTTACCTATCAACTCTTAACTCTCAGCTATCTTAAGGTCAGGATACATAGCAACATGCATCTGTCAGTCCACAGGTCTAGGCAAATAGTATTTCAGGTCATGAATCTACAGTTTAACAACACTAGCAAAATGAAAGGAGCAGAGCACAGAGTGGAGTAGATAGAAAGAGGTTGTTTGGCTCACTCGCAACATAAAGGTAGACAGTCTTGCAGCAACCGTGGGAGAAAGTGGCAGATGATTGGAGATGAGTGGGTGCACTAAGGAAGTAGAATGAAGCTTCAGTAATTGAAATTTTGGTTGGTCATATACTGCACAAAGTTTACAAATTTGAAAGGGTGCACTTTTCTTGTTTTGCTTAAAAAGCTAAAACTTTGCTTTACATTTTTCCATACTTAAGCTAGTCAATGTCCCAAAGTTGCTTTTCTCGAGCAATAATTATTGCATTATTTGCAAGTGGGACGGGAAAAAGATTGCAAACCACAAATGTGCAATCTTACTATTAATCCCAGAAAATAACAGCCTGGATTACGTACTTAAATGCAAAATGACACTCATAGGAACATAAGAATTAAGAGAGGCAGCAGCAAATTCAGCCCTTCAAACCTGCTCTGCCACTCAATCAGATAATAGCTGATCCCTTGGTCTTAGATCCACCTCCCTATCTGTTCCCCATTGCCCCTTAATCTTTTTTATAAAATTCGAAATATCTCTATAATAGGGAATTCAGAATAACCTGGGACTGAAAGACTAATGTACAGTGAAGTCACAAAGCACCTGAAATATATTTTACAAAGGTATTGGTTTGCATAGAGACACATGTAAGCATTGTTTGAGAATTTAAATAAACATATTACATTCTGTATTAAAAATATACACCATGGCTAATGACATACTACTCCAAGGCATGATGGAATGCAGTCAATTAAAAAGTACCACATTCCTTGTAACAATGTGATTGTTGAGCAAGTGGGGGGAACTCTCATCAGCATGGGCTCCAGGCAGTTCTAGTACTCCCAGGCAGTTTAATGAATTGGACATAGATTACATAGAACATAACAGCACAGAACAGGCCCTTCGGACTTCGATGTTGCGCCGACCAATATAAAAAGCAATGCCCCTCCAAACTAAACCATTCCCTTCTCTTCCATATACTTATCAACTAACCTCTTAAACGCCACCAAACTTGGCGCATCTACAACTGCTGCAGGCAGGGCATTCCACTCCCGAACCACCCTTTGGGTAAAGAACCTACCTCTGATATCCGTCCTATAACTATCACCCCTTAATTTAAAGCTGTGTCCCCTCGTGCTAGCTTTCTCCATCCTAGGAAAAAGGCTATCACTGTCCACCCTATCTAAACCTCTAATCATCTTATATGTTTCGATAAGGTCCCCTCTTAGCCGCCTCCTTTCTAACGAAAACAACCTCAAATCCCTCAGCCTCTCTTCATAAGACCTGCCCTCCATACCAGGCAACATCCTGGTAAACCTCCTCTGTACCCTCTCCAATGCCTCCACATCTTTCTTATAATGTGGGGACCAGAACTGCACACAATACTCCAAGTGCGGCCGCACTAGAGTTTTGTACAGTTGCAACATGACGTTGCGGCTCCGAAATTCAATCCCCCTACCAATAAAAGCTAAGACTCCATATGCCTTCTTAACAACCTTATCGACTTGACTGCCTACTTTCAGGGATCTATGCACATATACACCAAGATCCCTCTGTTCATCAACACTATTAAGAATCCTACCATTAGCCCTATACTCTACACATTTATTATTCCTGCCAAAGTGCATTACCTCACACTTTTCCACATTAAACTCCATTTGCCACCTCTCGGCCCAGCTCTGCAACTTGTCCAAGTCTCTCTGCAAACTATAACACCCCTCTTCACTATCTACCACTCCACCGACTTTAGTGTCATCTGCAAATTTACTAATCCATCCTTCAATACCCTCATCCAGATCATTTATAAAAATTACAAACAGCAGGGGCCCCAAAACAGACCCCTGAGGTACACCACTTGTCACCGAACTCCACGATGAATATCTCCCATCAACCACCACCCTCTGTCTTCTATCTGCTAGCCAATTCCTAACCCAATTAGCTAAATCACCCTCTATCCCATACATCTGCATTTTCTGCAGAAGTCTTCCATGGGCCACCTTATCAAACGCCTTACTAAAGTCCATATATACCACATCAACCGCCTTACCCCCATCCACCTCTTTAGTCACTTTTTCAAAAAACTCAATGAGGTTAGTAAGGCACGACCTACCCTTCACAAAACCATACTGACTATTACACAAGGTAACTGTCAGCAGGTGCAAGAAACTCAACTAGTATTCACGTACTACCATGCTGTCAGAGAGTAAATGTTATTGGCCAAGGTAACTAACTTATACTAATAATGATTGGCTCATACCCAGCAGGTATGAGCAAAGGGGTGAACAAATGACTTGTGAATATTATATAATTGTAATGCTGAGTATGATACAATTTTAGAATGGATTTGGACAACCCAAAATCTCTCCCACGTGTGGACCGAGTTTAGGGAATAAAGATTAAAGATCAGGGTAGATTATTTTAATCCAGGAAATAAGCAATATCTCTAACCACAGTGTGGTCTCCTCAAGTCTGTTAGCTAAAAAAGCAAGCAAAATAAATGGTTTCCGAAAAAAGCTCCAGCAATATCCATCTCGTTCTTGAAACCAATGATTCAGACTCCACAAATTTATCACTCTGTAGTGATTTTCTCATTTCAATTTCAAAATATCACCTCTTCACCGAAACCTGTGACCTCTTGTTTTAGACTCCCCCTTAACAGGAAACATTTGGTCTACACTTACTTATCAATCCCTTTTAAAATTTTATGTACCTCAATTAGATCCCCTCATCCTTCTAAACTTCACCGAGTATAAGCCCAAACTTTTTAATCTCTCCCCTTATTAACTCTTTAATCCCTGAGATCAGTCTGGTGAACCTCCTATGAACAGCCTCCAATGTCACCACATCCCTCGCATAAGGAAGCCAAAACTGGAAACTATACTCAGTGTCTCACCAACACTGTACAGCACTGCAGCAACACCTCTTCTTTTAGGCTCCAATTCCTTTGCAATAAATGCCAATATCCCATTTGTCTTTTTATTACATGCTACACCTGCATACTTTTTTTTTTGCAATTCATGTTCAGACACCCAGAACCCTCTGCCCAGACATTTTGAATCAGCTTTCCACACAGATAATAAATTGCCTATTTTTTCTGCACTCACCACTCATTTCGCTCCCAACTGCCCACAGACTTGACGTGTGCTTTTTGCACCTAAATTTCAGTAATTACAAATCCATTTCAGCATAGTGCTCTCTTCATGGGATTGGAGACCAATGTTAGCAAGATAAGCAACGTCACGAACGCTGAACAAACCAGACTGAAGAATTCTCACAGACATGCAGAGACTAACTGGAAAATTTCAACTAAAAATATTGCTAAAATTAAAATCACAAAAAGCATAAAATGAGAAAAACTAAAATGTATAAAGAGATAGAAATTTATTTAATATCTCAAGGAATGAGGTTCCACACACAAAAACAAATTTTCTGAGCCAGCGTATTTGTTTGTTAGTAAGTAAGGTTTTGTTTGTTGTAAAGAAAAGGCATATACAAGAACAGGACTATAACAATTAAATGAGTTACATATTAAAAATTACTATACAGACCACACAGTTCATATAGAAATTAGCCTCTCTGATTCTTAGTATATTTACAAGATCTGAACTCTTTCATGACTTTCCTTTTCCCAATCAACATCCAACTCAATAGTTTTGTAAAGCCAGCTTATGTACAATTGAATAGTTATGCTGCAGAATGTCACTCCTTGGTTCAGCAATGATTTAAACTACTTCCATAAAAGTTTTGTACTCTTGCTTCTGGTGTGCTAACTGGAACCAGCTTGCAGACTGCTAAATGGATAAGTTGCCCTTCGGGCTGCTGGATGGCATCTGCCTCCCTGCCTCCACAAAAAGGTTGCCAATTATACCATTATTGCCCTTTGATGATTCTGTATGTTTGATGTCTGTTACCTTCTATAATTCTAAAAGATGAATATATGTATGCCTTCTTTGGATGGTGCAATTGTCTACACAAGAAATGTTCCCCATTAGCAGGATGATACATTCTTGTGGTCTGTCTACATCTCTTAATCTTGTTATTGGGATTCATATCCTATTAAATATCTTTTGAAATGTTGTTTTTACAAATTCTGTCAAAACTTCTTCACCAGCTGTTTTGAATCTTTTGGAAGAAGAAATCAGAATGTAGCATGATGAGAAAGAGAAGTACCAGTAAATACTGCAGGTCATTTGACTTGGACATCTAAGAAACAGGTGACATAGCATAACTGGGAAAAATATCAACTGCAAAGCCAAATTGTATAGTCTCAAGAAAAAATCCTTTACAAAAATATCCTGTCACAAAAGTCAATTTTAGGACTATTACCACAAACATTATTTAGAGCTTTTAGTCTGTTGTCTAAGATAAATTGGTTTCAAAACAAAATTAAAGCATATTTTCAGTACTTAAATTACTTTGGATTGATAAAAGATGCGATTTTTATCAGAAAGTTAAAAACTGTAGCAGTTGAATTAATAAAAGCACCATAAAAGAGAATCAAGGGATACTATTAACATTGGGAGAATTTAACTGAAGAATTAAGGGAAATGAGGTATGATTGGGCTGAGAGAATAAATCCTGAAAGTCAGGTGAAAAGTTCAAGCATGCAAAGATACATCTGAACTGAAGACCAGATCATAAAGTACTTGTTGCTGGTTTGTTGATTGAAAAGGAACTTTGAAGGCTACTACGTCAAAAATGTCACGTCAGTATTTGTGGACACGTGCCTTGTCAGTGATAACAATCAGAAGATCTTGGATAGAGTACAGCTACCGGTAAATGTGGCTCAAGGGCTGACTGAGTGGCAAAATGAGAGATTCTACTGAGCAGAGGTTGAGTTGAAAAAACAGATTACACATGATGCAATGCTTGTGCAGGGAGTGATGAGAATGATTGTGCTTCAGTCAGAGAATTAAGTATTGACCAGAAAATTTCTGTGTTGGTTGTGATTAATGAAAAAGTTACAAAAAAGTGAAATTGTGTTAACAAATTCTTCATTTAGGAATAATTCAGTAAATTGATTACTTTGGTTTACAGTTCCCTCACAGATGTACAGTGAGTTATTATCTGCAATGCATGGCCTGTCGTGCAACTGCATACAGTGGTAACTTTCAAAAGGGAATGAGAAACATTTGAAACAAAAACGTTTACAGGGTTTTGGGGAAAAGAGAATTGGGCTGATTTCAAAAAGCGAAGTAAGGTCTTCTAATGCCGGCATCATTGTGATTTTATGTGAGACACCAAAATGCTGCTGACACAAAACGCACAGTCAAGCAGATTTTTTTTTAGTAACTATTTATATTGAAGTGTGAATTTTTATTCTGACCACATTTTTCTCTTATCTTCAATAGGTTATCTATTTTTATTCAAAAGATGTCTCTTCCACTGACACTTAAAATACATCAGCACAACTTAAAATATTTTTAAAACAAACTTCCAACGATTAAGCAGCGTAAGGATTAGTGGATAAACAACTGGATTTCTGTTTCATTTTCCATCAAACTACTCTTATTCTACTCCTTGCTATTCATCCTTCATAAACAATTCTGGATACACAAATCTTGAATTTATTTTTAGGCAACAACTGCACAATGAACAATAAATCTAAAACCAGAAAAACATGGGTGGCCTTCGTGCAAACATGGACCCATCCAAAACTTTTGTGCGCAGAAAGATAACTCAGTCACGTTATATCCGTGGGTTACAGAAGTAAACATTTAATGTCTATGATGCATTCAATACAATTATGTTGCTTTTTCAAACAATACCCATGCCACAGGCACCATTAACCCACAAATAAAAAGGACAAGACTATTCGTCTCAATCTACAACAGTTGTCAAATGTATATTTTTAAGATGAGTTAACATGTCGTATGTGCTAATCATATGTGCTACAAGTTAATGTAAGGTGCAGAAATCAACAAATGCTGGCCTGTCTGATGCTCAACAATAAAAATGCAGGACTTCAGTCTAATTTCAATCAAAGTATAATTACTTAAATGGGATTTGAAGACTGAAAGGAAGTGATTCCTTTTAACTTAATTTCAACCCACAATACCTAGTTGTTCTTAAATTTGAAGCTGCAACTCCACAGTCAACGCCAAAAAGAAATAAAATCTAGTGAACCGGTTTAATTTTACTACCAACTTCCACTTCTCTCAATTAAAATTATGATAAATTTATATTTTTGAATTTCTCTGACCAGAAAAACTTGATGCTGACTTGGCTAACTGAATTGCAGGCACATTTTTCTAATTTCAGCGATGTAATTGAAACCTAGTACAATGTAAAGCCCTGCCTCAACCGCAACATAAGAAAAATCACTTAGAGAAGAATGTCATCACAGAATCAGGAGTATAAAGATATATCAAATCAAATTAGAAGTGTGATTGCAGAGGCCCTGGAAATACTAATGATTTGAAGCAACCAAGGAGATTAAAAACAATTCACACCGAATGCAAAGTAAAGCAACACATGAAGTCGGAACAATGCCAATAAAAACACTATTCTGACAATGCATGATACTAAGTAAGTTTGCAATTTCTTCAACAAAATACAAAAAAAAACAGATCTTGAAATGTTGTACACGATGAAGCTTCTATATAGGTCTTACGAAGAGAGGCTGAGGGATTTGAGGTTGTTTTCGTTAGAAAGAAGGCGGCTAAGAGGAGACCTTATTGAAACATATAAGATGATTAGAGGTTTAGATAGGGTGGACAGTGATAGCCTTTTTCCTAGGATGGAGAAAGCTAGCACGAGGGGACATAGCTTTAAATTAAGGGGTGGTAGTTATAGGACGGATGTCAGAGGTAGGTTCTTTACCCAGAGGGTGGTAAGGGTATGGAATGCCCTGCCTGCTGCAGTTGTAGATGCGCCAAGTTTGGTGGCGTTTAAGAGGTTAGTAGATAAGTTTATGGATGAAAAGGGAATGGTTTAGGTTAGAGGGTCACAGCTTGTTCCTCATTGGTCGGCGCAACATCGAGGGCCGAAGGGCCTGTTCTGCGCTGTAATGTTCTATGCATGTCCCACACATTTACATAAGCAGTCCTCAACTTACATGTTTTAACATGCGCAGCAGCACTGTGGCACATCAAACAACATGATGCAGCTTTTTCAGTGATTTTCACCCCCAACCCCACCCTCCGTTGACCAGTTGAACAGAAGTGTCACTTAGAAAAAATCAGTTTACTAAAATTCCCACACTTGGTATTTTTGCAAATATAACAATATTTCTTTTGTTCTGGAATTACAACAATTTGAATAAAAATATCATTTGTGGAAGACCCCTCCTTTTTCAATTATTTCCAAGCATTAAATGATTTCATTATTTTCTCATGACTGAACAGTCCAACGCAAAATTGGCACGGATGTCCTTGGTACTTCAGCAGCCACACTCTCTCTCTGGCCTTCCTTGGAGCATCCCAGATGTTGAGAGTTTGGTATAGGTGGGCCTTGAAGCATACTGACCTAGGTTTCAGTGTCTACTTCCACGAGTCAGTTGGCTGCAATGCTTGCCTGTGAGGAATTGACGTGCAATGCAGAGATGTTTATGGTTCTTCTTTAGAGTACTTTTGCACCATGATGTCACTTGCCCTCAAAGTTCCACAGAGAAAGTTGCTTACAGTAGAGCCATTCCTACAATGGAATGGCAAGAACATTCAGCTAGCGCTGTGCACAGAAGCATTAATTGCCCAGAAATAAGACATCCAGACTATGGCAAACAAATTCTCAAGTGTTGCCAAAATCTTTGGTCTCCAAATCAAGGGGCAGCACAGTGGTTAGCACTACTGCCTCACAGTTCCAAGGACCTGGGTTCAGTTCCCAGTTTCAGCTATTGTCTGTGCAGAGTCTGTCTGTTGCGCAGGTTTCCTCTCAGTTCGGAAAATGTGCTGATTCAATGAAACGGCCATGCTAAAGTCTTCCTCAGTGCACCCGAATAGGCGATGGAGTGTGGCAACTAGGGAATTCTCACTGTAACTTCATTGCAGTGTTAATGTAAACCAAATTGTGACAATAAACAAACTTAAACTCAAGTTATTTGCTGGATGTGTACAGGGATATTTCCAATAATTTAATCCCTACAGAATACATAAGTGAGGTACAATGTTTTTATGACCTTGAGACTGATTTCACCAACTTATGTCTGGTAGTTCATAATGTGTATCTGTTGCTGGTTTAAACTTATGAACATTATTTATTAATTTCACAAGTAACCTATTCTTACATTAACATTGTAATTAAGTTATTATGAAAATCCCCCATTCACCATACACCTGCTGAGGGAGAATTTAGCATGGCCAATGCTCTTAACCAGCACATCTTTTCAACTGTAGGAAGAAACTGGAGCACTCAGAGGAAACCCATGCAGACACAGGCGGATCATGCAAACTCCTCACGGACAGTGGTCCAAGCTGGGCCCCTCATTCTATGCGGCAGCAGTGCTAACCACTGTGCCATCGTGCCATTCTTCTGCCTTAGATTGATTCCATTACCCTGTCTGAAAGTAATATGCATTGAAGTGAAGACTCAAATTGAAAGCGTTCACTGGTCCTCATTCCAATTAAGATGAAAAGATAACCTGTGATTTTTTGGTTGCATTCAAACACAGGATTGCTTTGAAAAACTCTGACCTTTAAAAGTGTGATAGAAACAAATTTCACAGATGTAGCTACATGTTTACTTAGACATCCAATATAAACGTTAACAACTGAAGATAGATACCTCAATTTTTTTTCTGCATCTCAATCAACACTCACTGGTCTTTTAACTGCAAACAGGTAACTTTGAAAAATAGATCAAAAGTGGCATCTAATAATCCAGAATTTTCCAGGCAAAATGCATACTTAGAGGGGAGCTAAGCCATTACAATTCCAGCTTTCCATAAGATCTCACAACCTATGTGCTCTTAAGCAGTTTAAGCAAAGGAAGTAGTCTTCAAAATGTTAACTCAAGTATTGCTGTTGTGACAAAAGGCTCCTACTGGACACAGCAGCCCACGAACCACATTTATATCTATAAAGAATAAGGGCTAGGTTTAAGATTTAAAGTACTAAAGATAAACAGTTTTAAGAAGCAATACCTACTTTTTAATTAATTCATTTGTGGTGTGAGCATCATTGGCTAGACCAGCACTTACTGCCCTTCAGAAGGTGGTGGTGAACTTCCTTTTTGAACTGCTGCAGTCCTCGAGGTGTAGGTACTCACAATGCTGTTAGGGAGGAAGCTCTACAATTTTAATCCAGCACCAGTGAAACAAAGTTAGGGATGAGTGACTTGGATGGGAACCTCCAGGGGATTGTGTTCCTACGTTTCTGTTATAGCATCTATAAGGACAAAAGGTCATGAGTTTGGAAGGTGCTTCCTTAGAAATATTGCTGAGTTTTTGCCGCGCATCTTGTACATGATATACACAGCTGCCACTGTTCGTCAGCAGAGAAAGGATTAAATGTTTATGGAAGGAGTAGAAATCAGAAAGCTGCTTGGTCCAGGATGGCATCAAGCTTCTCATATTACTGGAACGGCATTCATCCAGGGAAGTTGAGTATTCCAATCACACTTCGGACTTGTGGATGGTGAACGGGCTTTGTGGTGTCAGGAGGCTAGTTATTCACCACTGTTAACCTCCTCTGGTAGGCACCTTATTTATCTGGCTAGTCCAGTTAAGCTTCTATCAATGGTAACTCCCATTGATGTTGATATGCATCTTATTGGTTTTCGTTTATAACACAACCTTTTTCAAGTTGTTACATCTGTTGACATTCTTGCAAACATTTGGAGGAAGCATTTATCTGATAATACTAATGGAAACTGCAAATAGAGCACAGTTTCCCAATGATAGTATATTTGTTGCAGGAAGATGCAGAGAGAACTATTCCTGCAGTAGTCAGATATGTTTTTGGAGAAAAGACTATGCCTTACAATCTACAATCAGTTATTCACTGCATCCACTTACGCAGGTCTTCACCTACTTAGGCTTTGAAAAGATGTCACTGATGGACAAAATTGTGCAGCACGCAGTTTACATGCTCCTGATTAAACCATGCACCTGAACCATACCTTTGGTTAAATTAATCAAATTAAATTAAATCAAATTAGATTGATCATATAGGTTCACCAAATAGGCCAAACTGTATTTCCTTTGGCTTATGCTCATTGAAACCACATGGATGCACCAGTTGTGGCTGCAGCACATAGCCTTAGTCTCCAAAAGAGACTAAGTCAGATTTGTCCTCCTCAGTTGAAAGTTGCGAGAAAAATAAACTAGCTTGGAACCAAATAAAATAAGTCCTCCTTGTCCATGGTATCATGTCAGGTTTAACACAACAAGTAACATTTTCACTGCCCAGTCAGAAGTTCATGTATTCAAGACCAACCTCAAAATAAGAGCATATAATCAGTTTCGCATTAAGGGACTGCTAGACTTGGGGGTGCTATCCTCCAAATAAGACATTACACCAGGGTCCTATTCAATCTCACAGGTGGAGGTTAAAGATTGCCCCTTGTGTGATTCTAATTAGAACAAGCAAGTTCTTCTTATATGTAGCCAATATTAATTCCAAACGAAACATGTTCAAAAAAGCTTAAGAATTCTTTCACTGCTGTTCGTGAGATTTCTCTGTGCATGAATAAGAGGTCATTCTAACTTTGGTAGATGATGCTTTGGTAATATAGTTGGGGATGGAAATCTGATTGGAGGAATTAAAGTATGTCGTTGAGAAAAAATAGATTAGAGTGACCTCTAAAGAAATAGACATTAAATAGACATTTTTAAATAATTAGGTAACTCTATACTGTTTGGATATCAGATTTTATCAAACAGTTATGTTATGCTGGCACTCAACTTTTAAAAAAATGTTGTCAGTACTTGGAGTTATGTAAATATTTATCATATTTCCCTTTGAAACCATGTGCCCGGATTTAAAAAGCTATGCTGTTAAGTTGGAATTGCAAAACGGCATCCTAAGCTATCCACATAATAAATCTGAAGCTTTGTGCACACTTTGTTGCTTTTACATTAAGATTTGTCTGGTGCGAAGGTAAACTATATTCACAATGCATCCCCCAAGGTGTATAAGTTTAAAACAAACATAAATCTGTTCCCTGTGTGTACATGAAGAAAAATTTTGGCATTCAAAATTCAACCTGCCTTAATTCCTTGAAGTCTACATTTTAATACTTCTTTAAATTTTCTTCTTTTGAGCATTTTTTGTGCTTCCATCCAAAGTTCCTAGGTTTGTTCCAGGCCAATTAAATTTTTTCATGTACTGGGGCACAGAATCGTAACAGTGCAAAATTAGGTCATTCAGCCCATCATGTTTGCACAGGCTCTCCCAAGGAGCCATTTCCATGGTAACATTCTTCCTGTAACCCTGCATATTCTTCCTTTTCAGATAACAGTCTAATTCCCTTTTGAATGCTTCAATTGAATCTCCATCCAACATATGCTCAGAAAGTGCAGCTTTTACAAACATGAAATTAAATAATTAATTTACTCAAAAATACCATCAGACAGCAAAACTGGAAAACTAATCAAGAATGCAGCTGTAATGTTGAACAATAAAAAAAAAGCAGCGTGCAAGACCATTCTGCAGCTGATCAAGCTTGTAAAAACCAAAACTCCAACAATACTTTGCATGGTAAAAGAAATTCAAATTCCTGTCTGTAAACTGTAGGTCACCTCTATCCTTCATCGTTTCCTCTAGTTATAATTTACTTGCTGTTTCTCTGCCATCACACCACTCATTTCAGCCAGCTCACATCTCAAAAGCCCCACTGCAATTTTTTCAATGTTACTGCAAAGTACTCGCCTCCCATTTTAATTCTTATATTACTCAGCTGCCCAGCCAAGTATAGTAAAAATTCACATCAAACTATCAGTTTGAATTTCACTTAAACATAGAATGGCCAACACAACAGTTGCATTAGTCATGACAAATCTGACTGGTATCGCTATCTGTAGATTTGCGAGCTGTTCTCCTGAATACCATCTGATGGGTTATGGCTTCCAAACAGTAACCTTTTCAAAAATACTTGATCTTAATTCAATTCTAGAATGATTGCAAAGAAAATTGCTCTTGAAAATAATGTTTTCAATACATCCCTTACCCTTTCTTTTGGGATATTGACTCTGCACTGTCATTGCTAAATAACAATGCAGTCAATTTCCTAAAGTTTGCAGCAATCGCTCCCAATAAACTGCAATGAATGTGGCCAGAAACCAAACAGAAAACATAACACAAAATGAAACAATGATCCTAACCCATCCTACCAAACAAACTTGCATAAAATGTACACACCATTGATTGTGAAATCTGTACATCTCAAACTAGAAACATGAAATAATTTTGAGATTAATGGTTCTCCAAATATTTTTACACTTTCATTTAATTTTGCAATGAATTAAATAATGCAAATGAAAATAATGCATATCTAGGCACAATAATAAGCAATGAACTAATCATGAAAATGAATCAGGGTTTTAACAAGGACTGATGGTTCAAGAAAAACTGACTTAGTCATGGGAACAGAATGGGAGAATTAATATTTTAGGCTGCATCAAGAAAACTTGGACAGAGAAGAACTAAATTTTATCTCTGATTCGGAATTTGTTGTCCACACGCATATAATCTAAAGTCTGGAAATAGTGTACTGACAATTATTTTGTGAATTGTTTTTAACATTCACAACATTACATCACCACAGAATCAAATATGCTATAAACATTACTGTCCCAAGTACTACTTATTGATGTGCATTATTTCAAGTTACTACTAGTGGCATTGTTTAAGATTACCAAATTCACTTGACTGATGTCAGGGATTTGTGGATGGGGTCATCTTTTGAACTGGTCAGGACTGTGTTCATTAGAGTTTAAAATATTGAGGTGGGATCTTGCTGATACATACAAGAGTTGGAGGGGATGAGACAAGATGAATGGTAAAGGGATATTTCCTCTCCCAGGAGGGACTGGAACTAGGGAAACAGTTACAAATAAGCAGTCATAATTCTTTTGAATTGTCTTGCCTGTAGAATAATGAATATTTGTAATTCAGAGGTTGATAAATTCTTGACTGACAAGGGTTAACAAAAGTCATCAGGAATAAGGAGATACATGAATTTGAGGCCACAATCAGACAGTTCATGATCTTACTGAAAGCAGAACAAACTTGAAGATGCAAATGACCCAAGCCTCCTCCTAACTCATATGATCATTTTTTTTGTAGATCTTTCACAATCTCAGGATGTGCCAAAGCATTTCTGTCTTGGGTACGTTGGAAGGTCAGCCACTCTTGTAAAGTAGGATAACATTGCAGTTAGATGAATAACCAGAACACCACATTTAATAAAGTAAATGTACAAAATGCTGGAAATACTCAGGACTGTGATGTAAAGTCATAAACCTCAAACAACAATTCCATTTCTTTCTCCACATATTGTGTCAGGGCTGTCAAGTAGTTTTAGCAAATTTTATTTATTTCAAATATATAGCAAGTGTTTTGCTTTTGAACTTCTTTTGTGATGCTAATCAAGACAAAATTACCCACCACTACACAAGCCAAACTCTCCTGATATCCCTGAAGATTGTTACAACCACCTGTAAGGGTTGATCAGGTTTCATTTTACACTTGATTGGAAAGATCTCTAAAACACTCCCTGCATACAGTGTAACCAGACTGGTTACACATGTTCATGGGTCCAAAGTAACACTTGGACCCAAGACTTGCTGACTTAGAAGTAGCAGTGCTTCCATGGATTTATTATGGATAGAACATAATAGATGGATCCCATCTATTATGTTCTGTAAGCACAGGAACATTTCTACAAATTATTCTTGCTCTCTCTGTTTCTTGAAGTTTAATTAAGGGGCAGTACAGTGACACAGTAGTTAGCACTGCTACCTCACAGCGCTTAGGGGCACGGGTTCGATTCCTGGCTTGAGTCACTGTGTGGAGATGGCACATTCTCCCTGTCTGCCTATATGTTTCCTCCGGTGCTCCGGTTTCCTCCCACAGTCCAAAAATGTGCAGGTTAGATGAATTGGTCATGTGAAATTCTTCCTCAATGCACCCGAACAAGCACCACAGTGTGGCGGACTGGGGAATTTTCACAATAACTTTATTGCAGTGCGAATGTAAGCCTACTTGTGACTAAAATAAATAAGATTGAATCATTTAAGTTCGTTGTGATATCTGTCTTACAGCTGCAGTTATTGTGCCTCAGGTCATTTTGTTTTGCTGACACTTGAACATTCCTAATTGCAAAATTTTTTTATAGCACAGGAGGAGGTCATTCAGCATGTCATGTTGGGACTGGCATATCAATCACAACCTTTGTTTCTTGACTTCACCGCCACTGCCACCACCCCCCTCCCCCAACAATTTGCACAAGGTAGAAATGGGCAAGAAGAGCACACGTGCAAAGTAATCTCAAATCTTCATTATTATTTGGACAAGTGTACAAGAATATTTTAATGCAAGTTTTTACACAAAGACTTGTTCAAAGTAACTATGTGGAGGGCATTTGTTTTTTTCCTCCCCATACACATTTAGAATATTAAATACAAAAACCAGGAAATACTTATTTTTAAACTCAATAACACAACTTGTGATCCAACACTGAAATTGACATCCCTAAGTAAACACATTTTATAACATTTGTTCAACTACAATAATAAACAGTTTTGAGACTACAACTCACAATGGGCGATGCAACTGCTCTTAACACTCCAAATTTCAATACCACTGAGAATATGCATATTTAATACAAAGTGATAAGACCTGGAAATATGCACCAGATGTACTCTTTATTAAGATACTAATAGATTGCCTCCAACTTTGCCCACGACAAATTACTGTTCAAAGGAAGAGCTGTATTCAAAGGGCAGGAGAAATGCATGTCCCAAGTGAACAAATACAAAAAAGGTTTCTCAGATATTTACCCAAGACAGCCGTGCAAATTCTATTTCTTGGAAGCCTACTAACAACGGTTCCCTTTGCCAGATCAATTATTAACGTAGCTGCTTCAATAAAATATTATGCAAAACAGAATTCTCATCATAACAAGAAAAAAATCTAAAGCACCTTTCTATTTTTCATTCCATTGCTCAACAAAAATAGTAAATGTAAATGCTCGCTCACCAGGAATTGACTGGTTTCCTCAAAAGGGTTTAAATTAATTTTTTTTAAATCAGCAAGTAAATGCAAATATTATTTGTTTGAGCAAGGTACTTAGACATTTGCACAAATGAAGTTCTACAAACAATCTGAAACATATAAATTGACAACAGATATGTGCATAATCCAATTTGTCCCTCACTTTAAAACAAATTTCAAATAACTGAGAACTGTGTGTTATGCTTTGATTTTTAATGCAATATTTCGTTCACTCTTCTCTAGTGACTCTCCAAAACCTTCACTATATTTGGCAGTTGTGTGCATAAGTACACAAAAAAATTTTTAACTTGTCACTTCCCTCTCCAAGTGGCAGCAAGTTCTACATCCTCACCTCAGCTCATTTGCCTGTTTTCCAAAGGCAACAAAGTTGACAATGTTTGCCAAATCTTTCCTGATTCTAAGTGGATTTTGGGTGTTTCCCATCTAATCTACGTGTGTTATCAAGTTATTGTTTTCTCTGACCATCAGCTGGAGATGCAAAGTTTGTTCATCAGATTCCCAACAAATACACATTATGCTTGAGAATTATTTACAAATAAACAGATTTTCTTGGAATTTCAGACAGAGAGAGATAGGAAAAGCTGTGTATAATTTAAGGAAGTTACAGCAAGTGAAGTGTGACATATTAATTGCACTGCTGTATGGTGACTGAATAACTTTTTAAATTAAATATTCTGACATCTCTCAGTTTTGGATATCAAATACTGCAAATTTTGACCAAGGATGTTACATAGCAATTTATTCAATTTATTTTCAAGTGTTCCCAGATAATAGCAAGGCAGTAAAGAACATATGCCAGGTTGAGGTAAATACTAGATGTTTAACAACATTCACAAGGCAGAGATCTTGAGGAGTTTTGCATCAATGGGGGAAGAGAGAGAATTTTGGCAACAGGAGCAGTGGAATGAGGTGGACTAGGTTTTAACAGCATGCGGGTTTTTCTTGAATTGGCAGTGTTAGAAAATAGAATCTCAAGTCACATGGAAATTTCCGGAGATTGTCAGCACTGAGGAAGAAGTGGACCGTCACACATACGGTCACAAGGTGAGAACACAACATGTTGCTTCACTAGGAGCCAGCATTCACAGAGAAAATGACTGAGGAGAGTTCTGAATGTGTTTGGTTTATATAAGTTGGAAAATAGGAGACTGACCAGGAATGAATTGACTTTAAGTGTAGGTAAAACAGACGCAAGGTTGCAAGTTTCAACAGCAGTTGGGATTTTGAAAGTGGAAGAGTAAGTGAAACGGGAGACAGTTCTTTTCAGGGACCAAAAAGTGGAGCTTTAGTGTTTCCCTGTGCTGCCAAGTTGAACAATGTAAAAACCACCATATAAAATACAGTTTTATTGTGACCTGAAAGCAGAAGTTCACACAATTGTGTCAGGCATATGACAATAGGAATTAAGAGGCTGATTTGACCCCAGGATGAGCTGCTGATCATCTCTCTGCTCCATCACCAAAACCACCACATTCATTCTCTTAAATCACTCATGCCCCTGCCTCAGTTGAAATCCCCACGCTGAACTTTTGTTACCTCTAGATTTGAATAGTTGAGCAAATCATTCTATTGCCTATCTTCCGCTAAATATCAACTCATCCAAATAATACCAATTCTGTTTCCTTTGTATTGGCCTACAATGGCTTCCAGTCTACCAAATTTTAAAAACCATCCATACTTACAAACTTCCAAAGTCCTCATCTCAAAGTTTGAACTCCTTTAGTCATACAACCAAAAAACTCTGGATTGTTACACATCTGGCTGCCCATAAATTCCTGATTTTTAATCAGTCTGCCACTAGCAACCATACTTTGAGCTACTAGCTCCTTAGCTCTCAACCTTAAACCTCTCCGTTTCTCTACCCCTTTCTCCTACTTTCAGTTTGGTTTAAAACCTCACTCAAGATTTTGATAATCGACCCAATACTTTCTTTGGTGGCTCGGTGTCAAAATTTGTTTAGTACTGTTCCAAATGCCTCCGGACAATTTATTACTTAAAAGACTTGATTTAAATGTAAGTGTTGTTATTGTTGCTTATGAGCATGGAGTGCAAACAGGTGCCAAGATTTCTAACACAAGTTAATGTAGGTAGTTCCCCAAATGCTATTTACGCTTCTATTCCTCTCATACTATGTCACTGTAAAATACGGTTGTGAAGAGCTCTAACTGGATCTATAAAAATCCACAGGTTGCAGCGTTGCATTTTTTTCCTACAGAATTATACCCTTTGAGAAATTCACACAATTTAAATTATGAATTGAGAGGGCAGCATCACCTTAGACTCTAAACAAAACTAATTTACAAAACACTTAATACATTAATCCCTGGTTGAAATCATTAGTATTGCAGTCTAGATCATATGTCAGCAAAAGTTCTTCCAAAACAACAGACATGAAGGCTGCTGGTGTCAGAAATATGAATGTGTCACTCATATCAAGGAGTCTCCTCTAATTTAAATTACTGTGCAAGATTTGGACTGTGAAGAGAGGCCACAGCACAACATATGCCTATAACATACCTGACACAGTCTTGCTTGATGCTACCACAGTGTGCCAAAAGTAGAATGTGTTCTATTCTGCAGCATGAACATACCTTACCTTATTGAGTTGTTGCACTGAGGGAGTTGAACGTTGAAAATATTTGCATGTGCATTGTGTAATGGTAGAAAACAGCAGGATTTATGACAAACATTAAAGTTTCCAACCACTCTCACTGCAATATACTGGATGCACCATGCCAAACAAAGAAACAGACTTAGTTCCACGAGTGAATGACACTCCACTTCATAAGTGAAATAATTTATTAAATCACACTGATAAATCAAACATCCCCCCCACCTTTCAGAACAGTTTTCTACCCCTCCCCCAGAACTACAAGGCAAATATACAATTTCAAGATCACAGACAACATATACTCAAGAAGAACGATTTGCATGAATAAGTGAATTCTTCTTTTGGCATCACTTCATATTAAAGTTTTCTTGGCATGTATGTGTTGTGAATCATAGGCTGCAGTACTAATGATTGCTTCAAAAAAGTATAGTGCAACATCAATTCACAATATACAATAAGTTTTGCCTTATGAAAATGTGACAGCATGCATGTATACTTGCACTGATACTAAAGTCGCAACTGTTCTTCCAAAACACAACAGCCCAAATATTGTTTATATAGTACAATGTTTAGGCAAACTAGTTAAAATTGAAAGTCCTTAGCACTGTGACTGACTGACTGGCTGAAACTGGTTTCTCCTCACAGAGAACATAAAGATACTAAGAGCTAATTTAGATACAATAAGCAAAACAGGTTTAAAATAAAATCTCAATATCCTAAACACTTGAATAAGAAACATCATTCTGCTTATTTGAACATTTTTCAAGAAGTTGGATGTATTTTTAAACTGCAAATGTCCAAAATAGTAACACATGTGGTGTGTAGACAAGCAAGAACAGAGAGTGAATTTCAACCCAAATCGAAGTGTTGGTGAATATGCAGATGTCTCAAAAGATGGTGGTAAATCCAGAGGGTGACTTTTTTTTTTAAAACTTTTTTGATATCAATTGCATGCAAAGGAAACTGAAATTGCAAGGCTTTGGAAAATATAAGAATACACTGCATCTGCAATGGGCATGAAGGAATGTACTGGAACATGCAAGTATAGTCTGATTCAGATCAGGTGTTTTATTCATTACTATTGCTGGAATCCAAAACAATTAAAAGGTTTTGCAAGTGAATGAAACAGAGCATAATGGAGTTTTTAATGAAGATGATAATAACCCATCTCATCTTGGAATATAATCTCGATCAATATTCAACAACAATAATAAAAATTTGAGTTGCAGTGTCAAAAGTTGCAAAATCACATTTCTCAAACATTTGTATTACTACTCTACACACATGGAAGTTAACAAGTCTGCACAATGTAAACATTATTTAATGAATGAACTAGAAGGTTTAAACTGATTTGTTACAATTAAAATAGTTTGATATTAATTATAACCACATATTAATCTATTAAAGAACCCAGATCGTGATAACATTTTTCATTATCAAAAACAGGCAACTTATCCAATATCCACTGGTTTTAAAGAATGGTTCAACGCTAGAATAAATGTCCTAAAGCCATTTGAAGAACAAAACTACAACTTTCTTCTTTATGTATCTTTGGTTTACTGTGCAGGATGTCACAATAGCCAGAGTCACTGACTTACATTGGCTAAAAAAGTCAAATTCCATTCCTTTCATGTGGATTTCTCTGAAAATGTAATTGTTTGGAAAACTGTACATCTTCAATTTCAGTGTATTTTCTGACACAAAGCAGAAGCCAGTGACAATAACTTTCAGCACAACACGATTAGTAATCTCTACCTGAGACATTAACTCTCTCTCCAGAGATGCTGTCTAGCCTGTTTTTTTGTTTGTTTTATTTCTGATATGTAGCACCTGCATATTTCACTTTTGGAATGTTACAGGACTTTTTTAGTATATTATTATGGTTACAGACTGTTAGCCCAGGCAGAACGGGGAGGATAATAAGCACCTACTTCATATAATGCTTCTATTGTAAAGATCTGTTTGTATTTTATACTTAATTCAAAAGTGAAAATTGGAGTAATTAAGATGGCAACCAAAGACACTGGCAAAATGCCAATTTACTCAAAACAGCAACTAAACACCATACATCATACAAAACAAAGGCAATACACCAGAGACTGCACTTATTTTCATAAACCTGGATCACTACAAACTTATATCAATCTAGGTATGCCACCTTAGTATTATCTGCAAGATTTCTGACCTAATTATTGAGGGCAAAGAGCAAAGTCACCTCAAACGCTAAGCAGATCTGAATTAAATCATTTAATTTTTCCTAATTTACTTCATTTGCATTAATTCAGATGATAAATGAGGATGGGGAGAGATACAGCTGCTCACATATGGTTACATTTTTATCTTTACCATCCAGTTGCCAGATCTCACCTCAGCAATACAGGGTAAAATCTGGCAGACTGCATGGGAAGGTCTTCACAAAAACTACTCCATTTCCTTTCTATTAATTTCAATGGGAGGAAATTTCTATAAATTTCTAGAAATTTCATTTCTATGTTCTATGAAAAGAAATTGATCCATCAACCAATTTCTGATTCAGGCAGTCATAGTGAGAATCTAATCCCACAAAGCTGCACTACTGTAATTTTAGAAAGAGATTCAATCTAGAGATTAAAAAAGTCTGAAACAAAGTTGAATTCCATGAACACGTTCAAGTTTAAAAGAGAAAGGTTTAGTTGTACGCAAAATTTTGAGAACACAAGATCAAGTTGATAACTAAACAAAATGAGCACCTTACAACAAAGTATTCAACAATGTTCCGAACTTTGCACATTCGGGTACAACATTATGGAGGAAATATAATAGCATGGAAAGAAGTTGTACCCCAAGGGATCAGTGCCTTGACAACTTGTACAAACATATATCTTGTCGTTTGGCTATAGTAAGTACGGTCTTCAGAATTGCCAACAGTGTAAACCCAAGAGGTTTCCCAAATCAAAAAAGATGACCATAAAGACTCAGGAGAATGTAGAGAAATTAACAGAATAGGCAGACAGAAATCAGATGCAGTTTAATATGCATGAGGATGAAGTAATACATTTTGAAAGAAAAATATCTTAAACTTGACTACAGGACAAAGCAATCCACCAAATGAATTACTCTTGAAATGTAGTCACCATTGTAGTGCAGAAAAAAAAACAAGGATTGGATGCATACATGTAACAGAAAAACACCAGAGGCATCCATATTCAAATACATATTTCCCTAAAAACCAGAAGTAGATTCAGCAGTACAAGAGGTCAAAGGAATTTGGGATTTTATAAAGACAGTGGGCCACAAATAATGAAGAATTTGTACAAAGCATTGCTTAGATCATAGCTGAGTTTTTTTCTAAAATGCAAATTTGTTCTATTGCAAAACTGAGCACATAACAACATAGCCACAACATTTGCATATCAAACTTTTGAGTGATATTTGGAAAACTAAAATAGTAGAATATAAAAACATAATTTAAACACAAGGGTGGCAGAGTGTTGCCTCACAGTATCAGGAACCCGAGTTCGATTCTTGGCTTGGGTCACTCTGTGTGGAGTTTGCATGTTTCCCCCGTCTGTGTGGTTTTCCTTCAGGTGTTCCTGTTTTCTCCCACAGTCCAAAGATATGTGGGTTAGGTGCATTGGCCCTGAATGTGTAGGTTAGAGGGATTACCAGGGTAAATGTGGGATTGTGAGAAATAGCCTGGGTGGAATTGTTACCAGTACAGGCTTGATGGGCCAAATGGCCTCCTTCTCCACAGTAGGGCTTCTATGGTTTATATGATAACTCATTACTATTCCTTTAAAATTAATGATTTAGGATAAAAATACCTGCCAAGGTTATCTCAACATAGGCCTGTCCTTCTCCTTCAGACCTGCTGGAGTTCTGCTTCCAATTCAGAACTAATCACTTTTCTTTAATCCTTTGGTAAGTAGGATTTCCTATAACTTTCAATCAATTGTTCACCATCAGGCTCAGTAATGAGATTTCCCTGGCATACTGATGTGGCAACAACAACTTGAATAACAAAAGGAGGTTGAAAGTGGAATGGGAGGTCAAATGAAGTCAGCATATACGCAGCAAGCAATCACCAATCCCAAACAAAGGATCAGAACAACTGTTTTACATAAAGAAAAATGCTGGTTGACAAACCATAAAAGGCCTCCTGTCCTCTGAATAGCATTTAATAACCTCAACCATCCAGCTAGATAGGTAATTGGCTTATTCAAAAATCATTCTGGCAGGCAGCTACCAAATTGTAATGACGATCCAAATAAAATAACGTTAGGATACCAGAGTATGTTATGAAGCCCAGCCAGACCCTATTAGTTTTTTTTTATTCTGGCATTAGTGTGAGGATAAGATGTTTCAGTCCAGTGTGATTGTATCAAAACACTACAAAGTTTTTATTCGAAACAAACAATTTAATAAATTTTACCTATCACAAATGAATGAATTTAACTTTTACCAATTGAAATACTCAAACATAATAAGATTCATTCCTTAACTCTCAAGCAATCTAATCAAAATCTGAAACCCAGAAAAACCAAAATAAACAAAAATGCATGAATTCAGAAAATAAACACATCCCTAGCTAAAATCAATTAGCTTGCATTCTTAGCATGCAAGCTGCCTAATGCAGATAATTCAGCAATGTAAAACAGAGCTCAATTTTAAGCATAGCCCTGACAAGAAATATGAACAGAATACATTTCTTAAAGGCACAGTATCATAAGTAATCATAATTCATAACTATAGACATGTATAATAAAAAGGATGCACAATTAACATTTCAGTAATTATAACACTGCAAAATGCAGGTCTCCTTAACTGCCAAAATAAAAATGCAAGATCAACAGCACTCTGAATTTTGTATAAAAGTCCATATATCCTATGTTGCTGGGCTGAACTAATTAATTTCTCTATCATTCACATGCTACGTCTACGCCATCTACATGACAGCCTTGGTTTAATATTAGTCAAAAAGTGGCAACTTCAACAATTCAACACTTTATTGGTATAATACTAAAATGACAACCTTAATTATATTTTCAAGTCTTTAAGGCAGTCTGACACAAAGGCACGAATGATAGCAATTGCATCAACCATAAACTTACTGAGATAACAAGCAGAGAAAAAGAACAAAGCTTAGGAAAGGTGCTCAGTAAAATAAAAAAAATTGAGTAATTACTGAAAATCCAGGGATGGTAGAGGAATGGCAAGGCATTTTAACATTGGTATGTTGCAGTTTTGGGGAGTTACTTACAGAGCAAGTTTTACAAAGTGAGAGATAATTGCAATTAAATTACTCTGCAATTTAGACAGTAAAAAGTGTGAAATCTTTATCTCCTCTTATCATACATCAAGGCATTTACCATATTATAATAGTGGAAAACATCTGTGCTACAGAAGTACATTGACCATAGATGAGCACAGGCATTAGCATACATTGTACATATTTGTAATCCTAGTCTATGATTTAGATGCAATTGCAATGAATTTCTGAAAAGGTGTATTGAAAATGTTAATATACACCTGTTCACAGCATCTGTTACAAATGTTCATTTGTAACTCTGGAATAACAAACTTTCAAGCGAATCTGATTGACAAATGCTGCACTTTTGCTTTGCTAAAGATTTCAATTTCACAAATGTTAAACTAACTATGAAATGATGTCTGAAATTAGGCCCCCATGTTTCTCATTAAATTACCAACTCAGGTTCAGAAAAACATGAATGGTCATCAAGTTTGCAGGCAACAAATTGTCAGAGGTAGCAAACAGTATTATCCATTGAAGCTGGCAAAAACTAGAGAAGGACTGAGATGATGTTTGCAAGAGAGAAAACAGTGGCAGATTAAATGAATGCAAATAAGTGCAAAGTATCTCACAAAGCAAAATGAAAGATACAACTGAAATAGCTAAAGACCATACGCCATAGAATCAGAATTAGGTCACTCAACCCATCACATCTGTTCCATCATTTAATCACAGCTGATACTTTTCTCATCCCCATTCTCCTACCTTTTCCCCATAACCCTCGACCCCCTTATTAATCAAGAACCTATGTATCTCTGTTTTAAAGACACTAAATAACATGGCCTCCACAGCCTTCTGCGACAAAGTGTTCCAGATTCACCACACTCTGGCTGAAGAAATTCCTCATCTGTTTCAAAGGATCACCCCTTCAAATGAAGGTTGTGCCCTGTACTTCTAGCTTTTTCTGCTGGTGGAAACACCCTCTCCACGTCCACTCTATCCAGGCCTTGCAGTATCCTGTAAATTTCAATAAGATCCTCCCTCACCCTTCTAAACTCCAACAAGTTCTTCTGTTTTTCCAATAAAAATAAACACCCTTTCCCTCACCCCTGGCTTGCAACGTAACCTCAAAGCCCGCTGAGCTCAATGGAACGGTTGGGGGGGGGGGGGGGGATTCCCATCTCGAGTCACTGTCTGCACTTTCTCCCGTGTTTGTGTAGATTTCCTCCCACGGTCAGAAAGATGTGTAGGTTAGGTGGATTGGCCATGTCAAAATGCCCCATAGTGTCCAAAAATGTGCATGTTGGATGGGTTGCCATGTTAAATTAAAAGTTTTTGAAGTTTATTAGTCACAATTAAGGCTTACATTAACACTGCAATGAAATTACTGTGAAAATCTCCCTAGTCGTCACACTCTGGTGCCTTTTTGGGTCAGTGCACCTAACCTTGCAAAGTAACCCAGGTTAGTTGCGTTGCCCCTTAGGGTTCAAAGATGTGCAGGTTACGGTGGATTGGCCGTGCTAAATTGCCCCTTAGTGTCCAAAGATGTGCAGGTTAGGGTGGATTGGCCATGCTAAATTGTTCCTTAGTGTCCAAAGATGTGTAGGTTAGGGTGGATTGGCCGTACTAAATTGTTCCTTAGTGTCCAAAGATGTGCAGGTTAGGGTGGATTGGCCGTGCTAAATTGTTCCTTAGTGTCCAAAGATGTGCAGGTTAGGGTGGATTGGCTGTGCTAAATTGTTCCTTAGTAATCCCCTTTACCAGAACTGAGGGCACAGCCTCAAAATAAGGGGGGTGCGGTTCAGAACAGAGTTGAGGAGGAACTTCTTCACTCAGAGGGTGGCGAATCTCTGGAATTCTCTGCCCATTGAAGTGGTGGAGGCTACCTCGTTGAATATATTTAAGTCACGGGTAAATAGATTTCTGATAGACAAGGGAATTAAGGGTTATGGGGAGAAAGTGGGAGAGTGGAAATGATTCTCTTCAGATCAGCCGTGATCTTATTGAATGGCGGGGCAGGCTCGAAGGGTTAGATGGCCAACTCCTCCTATTTCTTATGTTCTTACTTCAAGAGGATTAGCTAGGGTAAACGCATGGGGTTACGAGAATCTGGGTGAGATTGCAGACCCAATGGGCTGAATGGCCTCCCGCTGCACTTGAGGATTTTATGAAAGTGAGTTCATTTAACTGCAGGTTGCACCTTAATCAAAAGTGATACGAGTTACAGAAGCGAGGTATTGGGAGAGCATTACTGTCTTTGTAATAAAATTAGTCTCATCAATAATGTACAGTGTAGTGTCATAAAACAAATACAAGATGATTAGGGGTTTGGATAGGGTGGACAGCGATAGCCTTTTTCCTCGGATGGAGAAAGCTAGCACGAGGGGACACAGCTTTAAATTAAGGGGTAGTGGTTATGGGACGGATGTCAGAGGTAGGTTCTTTACCCAGAGGGTGGTAAGGATATGGAATGCCCTGCCTGCTGCAGTTGTAGATGGGCCAAGTTTGGTGGCGTTTAAGAGGTTAGTCGATAAGTTTATGGACGAAAAGGGAATGGTTTAGTTTGGAGGGTCATTGCTTTTTCTTAATTGGTCGGCGCAACATCGAGGGCCGAAGGGCCTGTTCTGCACTGTAATGTTCTATGTTCTATGTTCTAAGTATAGATCCAGAGTCCTCAAACTGTATCTCATACGACAAGCTCTTCAGTCCAGGGATCATTTTTGTGAACCTCTGGATCCCTTCCAAGACCAGCACATCCCTCCTTAGATACAGGGCCCAAAACTGCTCACAATATTCCAAATAGGGTCTGACCAGAGCGTTATAGAGCCTTGCAAGTACATCTTGTATTCGAGACTTCTCAACATGAACGCTAACATTGCCTCTGCCTTCCTAACTGCCAATTCAGCCTGCACGTTAACCTGAAGAAAATCTTGAACAAGGAATTCCAAGTCTCTTCATGTTTCTGATTTCCTAAGCATTTCCCCATTTAGAAAATAGTGCATGCATCCACTCCTCCTTCCAAAGTGCATAACCTCACTTTTACACACTGTATTCCATCTGCCACTTTTGTCCATTTTCCTAACCAAGGAAAATGATCCAAGTCATTCTGCAGGCCTCTCTGCTTTCTCAAGATAACCTGTTTTAATTTGATTTATTGTCACATGCATTAACAAAGGGAAAAGTACAGCTTCTTGCACACTATACAGTCAAAGCATATCATTCATAGAGAAGGAAATGAGAGAGTGCAGAATATGGTGTTACAGTCATAGCTAGGGTGTAGACAAATATCAACTTAATGCAAGGTAATAGGTCCATTCAAAAGTCAAGCAGCTGCAGGGAAGAAGCTGTTCTTGAGTCAGTTGTATGTGACCTCAATCTGTCCCTCTACATATCTTTTTTATCATCTACGAACTTTGCAACTTAAAGGAAAGATTTCAGAGAATGATGATAGAGATGAGAAATGGGCAAGTGTGAATGAAACAAAAAATATGGTGACAGAATGGAAGACAGGACAGCTTTCCTACATTCTTCCTTGCTTATAACATTTCTAACATTTTCCAGTTCCAATTATAGTAATTGAATTGATTTAGATTTAGGAATTCATGGTGGAGTCTTAGCACCATACCTACTGAATCTGTCAGAAAGCAGGTTTTGCAGCATATTTGCACATATTACTTATTAGCAAACAGAATGTTTATACATTTGCATAGCATCAGGTTAACAAAAAAAATCATTCTGACAGTTGAAGTTATCCTTTGGTCCCAATGTTCTTAGCAGCTATTCACAAACAGAGGAAATTTTCCACCTGGAAAAATTAGCACTATTTTTCTTTTTGTCAGAGTTCAAGAGCTAGCTTTCTAAAGCAGCGTTATAGTACACTTAGTCCTGAAACTGCTAGCGTTTCACTGTTAGATTGATAGCAAACACCGACAGCTTCACTATCATCACAGTAAAATCAGGCTGTCAACTCTGTTCATCTCTCCAGTCACTCTCATTTGCTGAGTATTTCCAACATTTTCTGTTTGTACTCCAAATATCTAACATCTACAATATTTTCCTTTGTATAAGAATATGGAGTGATGTTGATAAATGAGGAGCACACAGGTCTGAAGCCTTTACAAAGCTGTTGGTTGGCAATTCAAACACTAATTGATCTTATCACAAAAAAGTTCAAGCGCTGGAATAGGTTGTAACAGAGTCGAAAGACTCTGTATCTTAAAAGACTTTGTATCTTAAAATCATAAAGTCATTCCAACACAATATGAAGCTATTTGGCCCATGTGGTCCATGTCATCTCCTGTACAGCATTCCATTCAGCTCCATTCCACCACTATCATCACTGCCCAACTAGCTTATTTTCTGTAAATGCCAATCCAATTTCCTTTTCAAATATTGACCACTGTGTAAATTTCAGCTGAGTGGTCAAAAAAAAATCAGGAAATGATAGATATCAGAGAGCTGGCACAGACGCAAGGGACTGAGGATGGCCACCTCCTGTGTTGCAACAATCCTGTGCCTTGGAATCTTCTGTGACCTCTGCTGCCAGTCTTGTAGGCAGCAAGTCCCAGAAGAATAATGGCACATATCAGAGAATTGAATTACATGGGAAGCTTAGAACAAAATCTCTTCAACCATGACATCAGGCTATTAAAAAGATAATAGATAAGCTTATAAAGACAAAGGAAAATTGAAAAATGTATCTTAAGCTCCATTCCAAATTAAAACATAACTTCAGGACAAGTCACAAAGCAATAAAAGGTAACAAGATTGTTTAAACCATTTCTTCATGCAAAGAATGATTGATATCTGCAATGATCTTTGCAAGAACAATGTATAGTACTCAAGTTAATACAATGACTTCCAAGTTTACAAATAGGTCATTGAAAGAATGGTTTGCAAGGTAAACTCAAACAACCTAATTCTGGCAGACCTAATTCAAATTACTAGTTCAATTCATAATAAATTGGCTTAACAACAGTAGCACAGCGGTGGGCACTGCTGCTTCATAGCTCCAAGGACTTGGGTTCAATTCCCGCTTGGGTCAGTGTGTGTGGAGTTTGCACATTCTCCTTGTGTCTGCGTGGGTTTCCTCCGAATGTTCTTGTTTCCTCCCACAATCCAAAGATGTGCAGATTAGATTGATTGGCCATGCTGAAATTGTCCCTTAGTGTCTTGAGATGTGTGGTTAGAAGAATGAGTGGGTAAAATATGTAGCAACAAGTCAGGTGTGCGGCCTGCATGGGATTGTAGTCAGTACAGACCTGATGGACTGAAAGGCCTCTTTCTACACTGTAGAGTTTCTATGATGATAAATTTCCCATTCTTTCTATACTGTAGAGTTTCCATTAATTATGGCCTGGAAAATCTAACATTACAACTAGAAAATTGCACGCATTTTTATCAGTGGATGAGTACACGTAGCTAAATAGTTCAATAATGGTATCAAGGATATAATTAAAAATTAAATATGCTTTACAAAGCTTAAAAATGAAGACCAAGTCTTTAAGTTTTGAAGAATAACTAGCAGATGATCAAAGGGGATTAAAACATAGTTTGATAATATCTAAAGAGATAGCCTAAAAACAAATTTCTTAGATCCAATTATGGGATAACATTATTGTGCATGCCGAGAGTGACAAATTATTGGCTGTTTCAGCCAGTTGAGGTACATCAGCTGCCACCTCCCCCCCCACCCCCCTTCTCATACAAATAGAAGAGGCAAGCTCATTTAACTAGAGTAACTATAATCTATTGTATTACTCAAAAGCTTTTTGGAAATTGGAAATTAATGCGAAGATTTTTAATCTTCTATCAGAAGCAGACAGATTTTTTCAAAAAATGGACAATAAATTGTTAAATTTTTGGGCCATGCCATGCCTTGAGCGTATCGTTGATTTAAATCAAGAAACTCCACAAAAACAGAGGGAAGCTACTTAGTCCCTTGGGTTTTATGCCACAAGATCATGGCTGACCTGTTTATCCATTTCAGTTTTACAATCAGCATCTGATCGAGTATTAATATATAGAAAAGTTCCAAACTTTACAGAATTGTTACAGTACAGGAGGCAATTTGACCCACTGTGCTCACACCAGCTCTTCAAACAAGCATTATGGCTGAATTCCATTCCCCATCTTTGCTTCTAGATACCTACTCATTAAATGATTACCTGAAACAATGTCTACTTGCACACCTCAAGTGCTTCCAACACTTCCAGACAATGCATTCCAGACCCAAGCCACCCTGCCTGTGAAGTGTTTTTTGAAAGGAATGGCTCAGTGCACATTTGGACCAATTATTCATGAAGCTCCCATCACTTAATCAAAAGTGGAAGGGCCACATGGTGAGAGAGTGGTTAGTTTACTGCTTCACAGCACAAGGGATCTGGGGTCAATTCCAGCCTTTGGCCACCAGCTTGGATTTGCCCTTGTGTCTGCATGGATTTCCTCCGGGTATTGTGGTTTCCTTCCAAAGACGTGCAGGTTAGGTAGATTGCGTATGCTAATTGTCCCCTTAGTATCCGAAGTCCTGATGAAGGACAGTGCTCGGAAAGCTCGTGCTACCAGATAAATCTGTTGAATTTCAAGCCGTTGACAGACTACTTACTACGCCTACCCCAGTCCAATGCCGGCAACTCCACAAGACGTTTAAGTCAGATGGATTAGCAACGGGGATAGGGCCTGGGTAGGATGCTCTGCGACACAGAGTCGGTGCAGGGGTCGAATGGTTTCCTTCTGCACTGTCGGGATTCCATGACTCTCGCACATGCTTGAAATACAACAAGCACTTGGCTTGTACTTGAAAGTTATATTTTCACAAATGTGATAAGCTTATTCGTCAAGACCCACTGAGCACAACAACCACCACCTTTGAGCTGAAAGAAGCGACGAACGACAAAACGAAGCAGAAATACTGAGAATTTTCTTTCAATCACATTCTGAGAACCTGCTCATTGCACAACCCCGGTGACAACAACTTTTATCTTTCGAATCAGAGCAACTTGCTGCTGTAAGACAGCAGCCCATCCAACAAGTGACAGGCCAGCCAGCCAATCCCCAAGGCGATTCCGCTTGGCAGAGCTGGCAGTCGGCCAGTCACAGGGGGAGAGGGGCGGGAGCTGCGCCACCAGCGGGTTTGGATGCTTCTCGGGCTGAGCGGCGCTGATTCTCCGCCGCCGCAGTAGCGCTTTGGTTACGGTGCACTCACTGAGAGGCAGAGACCGTGACTGGAGAGGCTGCAGCCGGCGGGCGCCGACAGCGAGTTCCACGTCGAGGGTGCCCTGAATCAGAAGGGGAAAAATTCACTCCCTCCGTACAGCCGGGCTTTGGAGGACAGGAGGCGGGACGGTCATTTCAAACTTAGGCCGAAGGAACACGATCGGGCGGTGGGAAAGAAGCTCCGCGACCATGAAACGACGCCATCCGCCCGTCCTCATCTCCCTCTCCCTCCCCATCTTTGATTGCCCCCCCCCAGCTCCATGTTCTTACCGGGAAATGGCAGCTGCCGCTATGCGGGTTATGGCGATGGCGCCGCTCTTCCTTCTCCTCCAGCTGCGGCCTGCGAAGCGCGTGCGGCGGCTCGAGCTCAGACTCAGGCTCGCGCGCTGATGTCAATACGGAGACTGCGCCGCCGCCATTGGCTACAACCTCCCAGCATTCTCCGGGACACACACACACAGTCCAGTGTGTTGGGGGGAGGGGGGGCGTGGCTGCCGCAGAGGGGAAGGAGGGGGCGTGACATGATTGACATGGGATGGGGCGCGTGACTCCAGCGCGAGGATTAGGACGGGACGGAGCGTGACAACAGCGCACGGGGGAGGGTGCAAGGAGGGGGGCGTGGCGTGATTGTAGCGCGTCAGAGAGGGGGAGTGGCGTGATTGCAGCGAGTGTGGAAAGAGGGCTGAGAGATGGAATGTTGTAACCCGCGTGTCTCGGTGGATCTGCTGAACGTGCTCAGCCCCTGAAGAGTTGTTCAATCTATGGAGGTGCTGCTTCACCAAACTCACTGCATTGCTTTGTCCTGCTTTTCTTGGACTGCCGATGCTCTCAGCCCTCTCTTTGGTTTGATTTATTATTGTCATCTATTAGTGAAAAGTATTGATAGTTGCGCGTTATATGTCGAGCCTAGCTCACCACCACAGCCGTGCTCATAAATCTCCCACAACTCCAATTCCATCGAAAATATAACATTGTCTTGACAGAATAGTTGATCCTTTGTGGCAATCAACTAATTTAACCGATTACAGAAACATCAACGAGGCTTGGCACTTAGAAGCAATTTTGCAGAGAGCAACTGTCAAAGTAGAAACAGCCAGACTGTAATGGAACACACAATTCATCCAAAAAAGCTATGAATAAAAAGGGATAAATTTTATATAACTTGTATTTACATGGTACCTTGAAGGCAATAAACACTCCAGGGTACTTCACTGGAACAGTGACAAATAAAATACAACATCCAGCCACATTCAAAAATGAAACAACCAAATGCTGAAAAAAGACGGTAAATTTTACAGCCTCACTTGTCCCGAAACCGTAAGATCCTGTCCAAGGTCAATGGACCTTTCCATGTTGTACGCCTTGCCCGCTCCTTTTCCCTTGGTGGGCAAAACAGTACATTTCCAGTCACTAAATCTGCATCTGTGATGAGGGAATCAGTTAACTTTTAAGTCTGTAAAACTTCTTCAAACGGAGATTTTTAAGTCAAAGGGTTTGGGCAAAGACGTAGTTTTTAAGTAAGACCTCTCCCGTCATGGGAAAGTCCAAGACCAGAGTTTTTAAAGTTTATTTGTTAGTATCACAGATAAGCTTACATTAACAAGGCAACAAAGTAAATACTGTAAAAATCCCCTAGTTGCCACACTCCAGTGCCTTTTCGGGTACACTGAGGAAGAATTTAGCATGGCCAATGCTCCAAATCAGCAGGTCTTTTAGACTGTGGGAGGAAACCAGTGCCCTCGAGGGAAACCCACAGAGACATGGGGTGAACATGCAGACTTCACACAGACAGTGACCCAAGCTAGGAATCAAACTCAGGTCCCTGGTACTGTGAGGCAGCAGTGCTAACCACTGTGCCACTTTTAGAGGCCATCATCTGAGAATAAAGAAGTGCCAATTCAAGACATATTTCTTCTCTCAGAGGGCCGTGAGTCTTTAGAATTCCTTGCCACTGAGAGCTGTGGAGGCAGAGTCCTTGTGTATGTGTAAGGCTGTGATAGATTCTTGATCAGTAAGGGAATCAGGGGTTATGGGTAAAGGGCAGGAAAGTGGGCAAGAAGAATGTCAGATCAGCCATGATCCTATTGAATGGCAGAGCAGGTTTAAGGAGCTGAATGGCCTACTTCTATTCTTATTTCTTATGGTCTTATTGCTTTGCTGTTCAATATGACAGTGAGTCAACAAATCATTTGAAGCAAACCTACAGTAAGATGGCATGTTATAGTGAGAATGTATTCAAAAAAGGTATTGCAATCTTGTGCGAGGGTAAACTTAATTATGCGCACGCTGTGTGGTTGCAACACCACGCCAGCCAGGGCTCAGTGAGTAGAACTCTCAACTCCAAACTAAAAGGTCACAAATTCAAGTCCCACGGCACAGACTTGAGCACAAAATCTAGACAACTGTTCCTGTGCTGAGGATTGAAGCAATTTAGGTGCAATCATAAACTGAGTTTACTTTCAGTTGAGCAAAGAAGAACTCATGGCCCTATTTCGGTGAGAACCAGAGGAGTTAATTATGTCTCACCCAATAATGCAAAAATAATTCTGGTCATTATCATGTTGCTATGTGCGGCACTTTCCTTTGTCTAAAATGGCAGCTATATTTACTGCAGAACAGAGGCTGCACCTCTAAAACATTCATAATCTTGAAAGTGTGATGGGACGTCCTGAAGTTATGCAAATGTTATAATCATATGAGGATGGGGGAGGGAGGGAAGAAATTGATTCTAACCCTTCCAAGTCTGACTGTAATAGGTTTTCATTGTGAATTTTAAAAGGATAAAAGTATTTAAGCTCTGCCTGTTTACATGCCAATTGCATAGAAACTACTCAGGCTTTCCTGCATTTTAAATAAAAAGGGTTTTTTTAGTTATAAACGCACCCAGGTAAGATATAAAAATATTCCAAAGGATAGTCGTGCATGTATTGACCTTTACAACACACACACACAAGCTTGCAGAATTACATGCTATACAGTAGGCAGTTACTTTCTTTTTAGCCCAAATTAAAGTTCAATACTGAAAGGCATAAACATTAAGAGTTTACTATATGAGTCCTCAGTTACAGCAAATCTTTCTCCAGAGTGGTCTTGAGATTTCAGAGCTGAAACCCCTGTAAACTGCAATTATGGAGACAATTTATTTTTTAAAATATAATCACTCTTTTTCAGAAGTAGATGATTTTTGAACCCCAGGATTTTAAACTGGAATGGAAATATCATTTTGGAAGAGAATGGAGCTCATATTACTTGATTAACAGCTTTTCCAGTCTAGTGTTGTAGCAACCTATGTGCTGTGTTGAGAGATTCCAAAAATGGTTACCCTGGTCACATGATCAATCTTCCCAGAATTACTCCGGAAGTTGTTTGTATTAAGAATGACAGTGGATTTTTTTTCATGGTCCAAGTGATTAGATTCTGTAATGTCCCAACAATTAGCTCCTGAATATTTATTATCCATCTTCAGGTGGGAAGAACACCTCTTCATGTAAGTATTGTCCCGGTAGACTTTTTGTCACTGCTTGCAAGGTAGCCTTATAGAAATGCAAGTGTGAGTCTCGTGCAATTTTCAGAAAATTATTTTCAGATAGTTCTTGATATCCAGCAGATGTGAAATTTTGTGAGAATGTCATGGCATATCTGAATTGTAATTCTCATTGAAACTTCCCAGAAACTTTCCATAGGGTAGCACGGTGGTTAGCACTGCTGCTACACAGCTCCAGGGACCCTGGGTTCAATTCCCGGCTTGGGTCACTGTCTGTGTGGAGTTTGCACATTCTCCTTGTGTCTGTGGGGGTTTCTTCTGAATGCTCAGGTTTCCTCCCAAAATCCAAAGATGTGTAGGTTAGGTTGATTGGCCACCGTGCTTAAAAAAAATTGCCTTTCGTCTCCTGAGATGCATAGGTTAGAGGGATTAGTGGGTAAATGGGTTGGGATATGGGGGTGGACCCTGGATGGGATTATGGTCAGTGCAGACTTGATGGGCCAAATGACCTCTTTCTGTACTGTAGAGTTTCAATGAAACTGGTCAACTTGCAATACCAGAATCAGAGATTTGTCATAGCCATCTGAAGTTTGTGAGTTCTTACTTTTAAAGAGTTACGGTTAAACAGTTCAGTATATATTTAATCAGCCAATGAAATTGTTTTTCTTTATTCATTTTATGGAGTGTGAGCATTGCTGCATGGACCTGTATTTATTGCCCATCCATAGTTGTCCTTGAGATGATGGTGGCCAACTGCCTTTTGAACTGCTGCAGTCCCTGCGATGTAGGTACACCCGCTCATGCATACGTCACATCATTGTGACTCCTCCATCTCTTGAGGAACAAATGCAAATTTCAATGAGCATTTTATTATATTCAAATATTTAGAAAATTAAAACAACACATGCACACCCATTCATATTTTTAATCTTATTGCACCCATTCTGTGCTGCTGTGATATTGTATGTCAGAGGTAAAGAGGGTGTAGGGATTGGAGGTCAGAGAGCATAGGAAGGTTAGCGAAAGGTGTTGGGGAGCAGTGGGGGTGTCAGGGGAGTGTTGGGTGTGTTGGAGGGATGGGGGAGGATATGAGCGGGAGAGATAGGTTGAAGCTGTGTGAAAAATGGGAAGGGGGGCGTCAGAGAAATTGGGGGCAGCCTGGAAGGTTGGGATTGTGGGACAATCAGGGGAAGGAAGGGAGGGTGGTTGGAGGACAGTGGGCGTCAGGGTAAAGGATAGCTGAATTGAGTTGGGGATTCATTGTCAGGTCTGGGTGGTGGGGGAAGGGGAGGTGAGTGTGTGATAACAGATGAGGGATGAGAGGGAGTGTGGACGGGTGTGTGGTAGCAGGTGAAGGATGAGGACCATTCAGGGTGTGGGTGTTTGTTGCGGGGTATTCAGAAGTGTGGAGGCAATTCTCTAGGAGGGAATAGATGTGGGTCTTTACAATATTTACCCAGAAGATAGAAGAGATTATAATTCTTCTAACTTTTTTGGAGTAACTATTATAGTAATCATGCTGTAACAATCCACATTACTTAAATCACATTTTTGGATGGTTCCCAATTTAAGGCAACTGGCCAGAAGAAGTTAGTATTTCTGAACATTGCTGCGCAAATGTTTACCTGTGAAGTCCTGAGAGAAATTCCCCAGTGCATCTTTAGAGTTCTCCTTCACAATTTGAAGCTATGGTACTTGGGTTCTAGGAGGTTAGTGGGTTATCATTTGAATTTTGACTTCTGGTGAATTTCTGGACTGGCATTCAGGCCTTCATTTTAGTAAATTTTTCATCAACACAGCATCCCTGTTGAGGTTTTCAATTTGCTGCATGAATTTCACTGATATTCCCCACGATCTCTACAATTGTTGGCTGCTTAGGAGTAGGTTCCCTTCTCTTCCTCTTGTGTTTTGGGAATGGACATTCTGCTAACCTGTCCCGTGGTCCCTGCAATACGACTGCTCTCAAATGTGTGGATGTTCAGTTCCTGCTGTACTCATGTGGCTGTCCAATTGAGTGGAGCATCATCCTCACACCTTCTTGATCTTGGGAAGTTTCTTCAGTCCACATTTAAATCTGTCATGAAGGTGTCTGCTAAACAGATCTCTGGTTCTCTTCATCCTTTTTTAACTTTTATGGGCCTCCTCATGAATCTCTTTTCCTTCTGTTAGTCTAGCTTCAGCCCTTTTAAGTTCAGGTGGCTGTTGCTTAGGTATTGCAGCTCTCACAGATTTTATCCTGATCCATTTTATGTCTTTTGGCCTAGCTTTGACTTTGTTAAGTTGCAGTGGTGCCTCTCTAGTCAATTCAATCTCATGAGTTCTATCTCCCACCTGCAGGCTCTCTGAATCTCTCTTGATTGCATGATGTCCAGAAGAGCCTTGCTCAATCATCCTCTCAAGGGCTTCTGAACCTCTCAATTCTCTGCATTTTCCTGCTGGCTCATTACCATCTTTTCAGCTTCTGTGGATGTCCATGAATTTTCAGGAATATTATTCAGCCACCTGCCCTGGCTACCTCTAACTTGTCTTGCTGTTCAGATAGTCTGATCTCTCTTTGTTGCTGTCTTCTTTGGAAAGATTTCTCTTTTTCTTGCTGTTTAATCTCCTGCTTCCCTCTTTCCCTTTCTTTCCAAATGTTGAAGTCTGAGCCCTGTTCACCTCTGTTCTGGCTATATTTCTGTAAAAGCCATTTTTTTCCTTTTTCACAATTCTTAGGTTGCAATCTGATTCTTTTACCATCAGATTTAAGAGCTCAAATCTTCTGGTTTTTGGGTGAAACTAACTCCAACATTTTAGCTACACTTTTTTAACTCTTCGGCAGACAGAAACTTTATATCCTCAAAAGCATTTTCCATCTGTTCTAGAAAAACACTCTCTTCAAATGTAAATGCTTTTGGTAGCACTGTTTCACTGTAAGAAAGCCAGGACTTGACTTTTTAAATTTTGTGTGCAATTCTGATTACCATACTACAGGAAGGATGTAATTGCTCTAGAGAACAAGTGCAGAGAAGATTTACTGGAATGTTGCCAGGGCAAGAGAATTGTAGCTATGAGGAGAGATTGGAGATGTTAGGGTTGTTTTTCTTGGAATGGAGAAACTGAGACATGTGAGGTGTACAAAATTGTGAGGGGTAAGGAGAAATAGACAGGAGGAAGCTGTTTCCCTTGGCAAAGTTCAAAAACCAGAGCTCATTGACTCAAGCTAAGTGACAGAAGGATTAGGGGAGACACAAAGAAAAAATTTATGCAGAGGGTATTAGTTATCTGGAATTCAGTGCCTGAGTTGGTGGTGGAGGCAGGGAACCGAAACCCACTTAAAAAAATACCTTGATCTGCATTTTAAGTGCTACAACTGATGGCCCCTCATGCTCATAATCAGTTGCCTCTCTCAAAAACAGAGAGATGTCTATGGTTCCTAAACAATGGGTGACTATTGCATATGAAAGGGGAGTGCAGGCAACCATACTGTTCCAATAGTATGATTGGTCATTTAATTATTGTTATGAGGTTCCCACCTCAGATTTAAATAATCATTTAGGTTTAACCTAAGGGCAGCAAAGTGGTGCAGTGGTTAGCATTGCTGCCTCACAGTGTCAGAGACAAGGGTTCGATTCCTGGCTTGGGTATTTATGTGGAGTTTGCACATTCTCTTCATGACTGCATGGGTTTCCTTCAAGTGCTCCTCTTTTCTCCCACACTCCAAAGATGTGTAGGTTAGGAGGATTCGCCATGCTAAATTGCCCCTTAGTGTCAGGGGAACTAGCTAGGGTAAATGCATGCGGTTATAGGGCTAGGACATGGATGGGATTGTAGTTATTACAGATTTGATGGGTCGAATGGTCTCCTTCTGCACTGTAAGATTCTCTGGATTCTACAGACAGTTTTCCTGGATCTCAGGATATCTTGCATCTAAAGGTAGATATACTTCATTAAAGAAGTAAGTGCATTGTCACCACTGCTTGTGAATCAAGATGAGCAGGAATGCTTCTTCCCAACCCACTAAACTTATCTGCTTTCTTGTCTACCACCTTGTCCCTAACCACGGCACCAATGGGATTGTAGATTAAACTCAACCCCATGACCAATGACCACCAATTCCTTAAATTCAGCCCCTCTTCCTATTCACATTGCAACTACCAAAGTTGCAAGCCCCATACTAGCTCTTGGACCTCAGCTACCTTTTGGAACATTCCTTAACCAACAAGGAGTCTCAATTCTCTCAATCTTGCTGGCTTCTGGATGGGAAAGCTGCTGGAAGACACACATTGTAATGTTAGAACTGGAAAGCATGTGGAGAAATTTGACTCTGGGTGTTTACGCAACTCTCTTTTGCAATCTGACAAAGCCTACCTTAGTGAATACCAGATCATGTGTCCCAGGCAGCATAAACCTTTGCTTTTCACAAGTGACCTCAGAAGAATGTTTAGGTGACTGTCATGATTCATGGTGGCATAGAATCCATTTCACACACTGAAAGCAAGCATTGCCGTGATGAATAATGGGAACATCCAAGTCTTTGTCTTGATGACTAAGGAAACACAAACAAAAATGTGTTTCTAGTGCACAAATTCAGAATTCAAATGACTTGTCAACTGTTTGTTCAGATTATTTTCAGAATCTGTAACTACGTCTCAACACTCCAAAGTAACTCATTTAACCAACAAAAATGGAATATTTGTGTTGTCCATGATTAACAACTGGTTAAATCCTTACTCAAAACTATAGATTCCAATTATCCTACAATTTTTAAGTAGTTCAATCCTTCTAGGAAAACAAATTGTTTCTCCAGTATTTATCTAAAGAGTATTTTCAGCTTCTTGTTACAAGATCATGCTTAGAATGAAAATATAATAGTAACAGTAAATTAAATTAAAAATGGCAATGCAATACAGGATATATTTGATTTTTTTTATATAAACATGTTTAAAGAAGATAGTATTCGACTCTGAATTAAAAATTCTATGCTAATTGATTATTAGATTACTCATTCAGAACTCATGAGACAGCATGGGCAGTCCCATCTTATACTTCTTTCCAACTTCACAAGGATTCAAAAGAAGTGTGACATCTTGATGATGGCTACGTGCCATCACAGGTTGATGAAACTGCAAGCTGATACTCATTGCACAGGAAGAAATATTGTGGACATATATAAACATCACTACGCTGTGTAGTTAATGGGTAAAGCCATATGTCTTAACTGTTAATTTAAGAATTTTGTCTATTTAATGGATAAAGCCATATGTCTTAAAGTATTAATATAAGAGGTTTATTAAGAGGTTTATAGTTCCTGTTAACTCTTAAAGCACAATGCCTAATCATTGCATGTAAGCACAAAAAGGAACGATCATAGTCACAAAACAATCCTACAAAGTCACTTCTGTGGAAGGAATGCATTTAGATGGTAAGGGGTAGTTGTGGTTAGGATAAAGAAAGTGTATACATACTTAATATGGGTTGTATTACTGTAGAGTGTTTCTATTAAAAATAAAGTTTGACCTCAGGTGGACAATGGTTAGGTGCTTTATTGAAGTCCACAAATTAAACCAGGAATAAGGTCTGGTGTAATACTTGATGTAGTACTTCACTGTTGGCATTATCCCATATATGCTTACTATCCTACATATTCCCAGTGGCTACGTAACCATTGTCTCCAAATTTCATATGAAAAGCAACAATGTTTTGATTTTAATCATCTTCTACAGGGGCTTTCAAAAAGCCTTCAATATAGCACTGCACAGCAGACTCAGGAGTAAAGCTTGGAGTAGACAAGTAGCAGAATGAGTAGCAAACTGAAAACAGAACAGAAAACAGAGTGTAGGTATGTAAGATAGTTACTAAAATTCGTGAAAGGTGTTCCACAGGATCTGTGCTG
Organism: Sphyrna mokarran; assembly: GCA_024679065.1. Taxonomy (NCBI): domain Eukaryota; kingdom Metazoa; phylum Chordata; class Chondrichthyes; order Carcharhiniformes; family Carcharhinidae; genus Sphyrna; species Sphyrna mokarran. The sequence goes on from JAGIQG010000009.1 coordinate 62,712,927, forward strand.
AGACTATTGTTGTCACTATATAAATTTAGATTTGGAAGTCAAAAGTAGAATTTCAAAATCTTCTAACAGTTCCAAATGGGTGTAGTGGTGAGGGTGGGTGGGGGTGAGTGTTGCAGGGGTAATATAATTAATACTGTGGAAGATTATGACAAAATGCAAGAAGATATTAACAAGTGGATGGGTAATTGGCAAACTAATTTCAGTGCATATCATTATGAGATGATGCAGTTGATAAGGAAAATAGCGAAGTCACCTCTTCCTTGGAAAATAATCTAAATGGGATGGAGCTGTAAAGAGAGCTGAGACGTTCACAATCATTAAAAGTTGCAATGTCAATTTACAAAACAATGAAAAATCTCTGGAGTTCGGTTCTAAGGGAATAAAATTCAAAATACGAAAGAACTTGAGACAGGAGTAGGTGATTCATTCCCTCAAGCCTGCTCCACCATTCATGGCTCATCCTATCTTGGCCTCAACCCCATTTTCCTACCATTCTCCATAACCCTTCAATCCATTACTGATTAAAAATTTCGCTGTCTTCTCCTTAGATTTACTCAATGTCCTGACATCCGCTGCATGTTGGGGCAGTGAATTGCATAGATCCACAACCATTCAAGAGAAGTAATTTCTCCTCATTTCTGTTTTGAATCTGCTACCCCTTATCCTAAAACAATGACCACTCATTCTAAATTGCCTCACAGGAGGAAACATTGCTTCACATCTACTCTGTCAATCTCCTTTATTATCACATACTTCAATTAGAACTTCTCTCATACTTCTAAACTCTAAAGAGAATAGGCCTGAACTTTTCAATATTTCTTCATAATAAAATTCTCTCATTTCTGGAGTTAAACCAGTGAGCCTCCTTTGACCTGCCTCCAATGCAACTACATCTTCAAATAAAAGGTCCAAAACTCTGCAAATACTCCAGGTGCACTCTCACCATTGCCTTGTACAGTTACAGCAACACTTACTTACATTTTATTGTATTTCTTTCTCATTAGATGTCAAAATCCCATCTCATAACCTGCTCTACCTGTACACCAGCTTTCTGTGATTCATGCATGATGACACCAGATCCCTCTGCACTGAAGTGTTCTGAAACACAACTTTGTTTGGAACACACTTAGTGTTCTGTGCAAGTTAATTGTCTGAACGTTGGAAAAATGATGTAAAAAGCACTCGAGAACATGTAAATAACATTTACATGGATGATGCTGGAATGAAGAGCAACTAATTCAGAAGAGTGAACCATCTGGGATCCTTCTAAAGAAGAGAAGACTGCGAAATGACTTGATAGAGTACTTCAAAATTATGAAGGTGTTCAATACTGGGATAGATATGGGGAAGGTATGGGGGAGTCCAAAATTTGATTTGATTTGATTTATTATCAGAATAAAACTAGGGGCCATAAATATAACAGTCATTAATTAATTGATTTAAGAATTCATGAGAAAGTAATGACTATGTGAAATTCATTTCCAAATATGGTAGATGAAGAAAATAGCACAGATATATTTAAAGAACAGCAAGGCAAGTGCACAATTATAGTATGAATACAATAAAGAGGCCATTTGATCCATTGACTCTGCACCAACTCTCCATAAGAGCACCCTACCTATGCCTAATTCCTTGACTTAGCCCCAAAACCCCACACATTGATCATAGCCAGTCCACCTAACCTGCACAACTTTGGGCTCTGGGAGGAAACCCATGCAGACATGGGAAAATGTGCAAACTCTACACGGACAGACATCCAAGGCCGGAATCAAATCAGTATCTATGGCATTGTGAGGCACCAGTGCTAACTATAGTGCCACTGTGCCACCCTCAAGGGAGAAGAGAGAAAGATTTGTAGGCCGGGTGAAATGAACTAAGTTGGGAAGAGAATCATGTGAAGCACATGACCGATGTAGCCCAAATGGGCTAAATGCTCTATTTCTGTACTGTGAAATCATGTAATTTTGAATATTCAGTCAGCCAAAGGTTTCAAGATTGTAACAATGTTTATTTCATATTGCAGCTGCATTTTTTTAAAAAAAACAATAAAAATTTGTCATTCAAGCTGCAAATAATTTGGTGAACATGCTGTTCTCTTTGGGACACCTTTTTAATCTCTTTCTCTCTTAAGACTCTCATTAAATTGCATCTGCCACATGTTTAAGGCTTTTGATGTCTTTTGCATTTGTCCTCGTAGCTTGGCCAACTCACCACTTTAAAATGATTGATCTTGCACTCCCTCCCAAGGTTAACTCATGCTTGTATGTTAAGAAGAAATGTGGATACCTTGGGACTAACTTTTCTGTCACACCCATTAACCTAACTACATTGATTGCTTGGCATGGTGGCACAGTGGATAGCACTGCTGAGTCAAAGGGCCAGGGACCTGACTTCGATTCCTGCCTTGGGTCACTGTCTGTGCTGCTACCTGCTCATAAAGTAACAAGGCAATGAATAAATGCAAAGCCTTCCTTTCCCACAAATTAGTTTTTTAAAAAAACAATAATGGTTTCGATTTAAGAAAAAAGATGAAAACATGATTATATTGCAGCACATTTTTAACCTGGACAAGTGTTTCATGCCCTTGTTGCACTTTTGTATGGTTAAAAACGAATGCATTTTGTGCTTGGGGATACCTTTCACAAGTCATTTTGAATTGAGAATAGTGCTTGCAGACTTTTTTTGAATCTTTGAAATAAGTTCATCCGACTAGTGTGATGAAGGTTTGAGACAACTCAGTAACTATGTTTTCTAGTTCTATCATTAGAATTTCATACAAGTACCTCATGATAAATGCTGCATATATTGGTAATGTTTAGATATCTAGGTGGATACATACCTCTCTTTCAATGTATACCCTCAAGATGATCCATTGGTATTCCTTGTTGATGTGTTAATCAAGTGTGTTAATAGGGGCTGCACAACGGTCATCACTGCTGCTTTACAGCGCCAGGGTCCCGGTTCAATTCCTGGTTTGTGTCACAGTCTGTGCGTTGTCTACACATTCTCCCCTTGTATGCATGAGTTTTCTCTCGGTGCCCCAGTTTCCTCCCACAGTGCTGGTTTTGTGCATTAGCCATGCTAAAATCCTCCATCAGTGTAGAGTCATAGAGGTTTACAGCATGGAAACAGGCCTTTTGGCCCAACTTGTCCATGCCGCCCTTTTTTTTAAAATCTCTAAACTAACCCCAAATGCCTGCATTTGGCCCATATCCCTCTATACCTGAACAGACACTAGACTGTGGTAATTAGGGGATTTTCACAATAAATTCATTGCAATGTTAATGTAAACATACTTGTGGCACCAATAAATAAACTTAAACTAACTCTATGTTACCACTTCTACTCTTGTCCAGTGTCCTTAAATTTCTGCAATGTGCTTTCTGTGAGAGATCTTAGTGAACGCTTCCTTGAAAATCAGACAAACTCCTTATTCTTTATACAACCAGTCACTCCCTCAAAGAATAACCTCTTATTAAATATGCCAAACACAAAATGCCTTTAACAAATTGCATGTATAAGTTGCATAATTTGATTTAGTCAAAGGGTGTTATTAACGTTCAGAGAGCAATTGAGATTCAGCATAGTAATTTATGATGTCATTGGAACATTCAATTGAATAATACATTTGCAATTCACTCTTACGAGCATTCTGTGTGCTCACTGATAATACTTCGGTGTAGCTCAGTGCTTTGAATTATGGTCTACTATGCTTTCTTAACTAATTGTCCTAATTTGCCTTGCAAATTAACCACAATTAACATAACTAATTTATTATACCTAATTTCCTAATGATTACACAGTCCTAATTTCACAAAGGTAGGTCTAGGGTTAGCCCTGTCGTAGAGGTGGGCAGGGGAGGTGTCTTTGGCCTGGTTTTGCTTACAGTTCTCCAAATGAGAAATTCTTGATTTTAGGGCTAGCTGGACAAAGTAGGACAGGAATCAAACAGTGGTAAAACATTTTTTTTTCTCTTGTTGATCCAGCCTTGATACCTTTAGCATAATCGGATCGGCACTAGATTGGTAGCAATTGGCCCATTCTCTGAGTGGCAAATCATGCGTGTTGATAAGACCTCCATAAAAAAAGCGAGAAAATTATGAAAAGTCATCAACCTGAAAGGCTAATCATTTTTCTCTTTGCACTTGAGTATTGCCTGTCCAATGTTTTCCAGCATTTTATGTTATAATTTGATGAAATATGTTCTCAGGATAGTTTTGAGTTCATCCATGCATTATGCAAAGTACCTTACAAGAGTGGCTAATTCTATCAAGAGGTAGATAATTGATCTGCTGCCTGATTTCTGCCAATAACATGTTCTCACCAACAGCCTGGACAAACATGAAAGCCTACAAGTTGAATTTGTTAAAAAATAATTCTCCCCAATTATATGGAAGTGTTTTGTTAACACTTTGTGCCTCCACTAACTATCCAGTTGAGTTTTCACTATCACTGTGTGGAATATGAATTTGTGCCTTTAATTTCCTATTCAATAATGAATCAAAGTCATAACCTTTGACCTATTATCAGGGGAATTCAGAAATACGATTTAACCTACTCCTTGTACAGTAATAATTTGCTCTCCACAATGCTTTTTCATGTGTATAATTTTTTATATGTATTATTTAATATTTCTCTTATTATTAATGAAAATATTACTTGATTGTAGGCACATCACTTCCATTAATTCTACAGTGTTAGCTTGAATCAGTTGGTAGTGCTCTTGTTTCTGGGTGAAAAGTTCAGATGCCAATTCAATGCTATAAAGTAATCTGACTATAATACCAAAGACATCCTGAACTGCCAGATCATGTGCTTTGGGTATGATATTACAGCAGCGTAGTGACACAGTGGTTAACACTGCTACCCCACAGCACCAGGGATCAAAGTTTGATTCCCATCTTGGGTCACTGTCTGTGCAGAGTCTGCACATACTCCCCGTGTCTGTATGGTTTCCTCCAGGCATATCCGTTTCCTCCCACACAATGACTTGCTGATTAGGCGCATTGGCTATGCTAAATTCTCGCTCAGTGTTCCTGAATAGTTGCCAGAGTGTGGCAGCTGGGGGATTTTCACAGTGACTGTATTGAAGTGTTGATGTAAGCCTACCTGTGACACTAATAAATAAAGTAATCAACAATTGAGATCTTCTCTGCTTTTTCTGTTGGACATTGATAGCCTCATTCAATGAAAAGCATGGATGCTTCTATTTGATGCCAGGTTGTTTCCATAAGGGAAAGCAGCTTCATATTAACACTCTGGATTTTACCTTTCTATATGATTGAGTTGAGTTGTTCTACCTGGAGTGACAAACATACACATACCAAAATTTCAATGTCATAGATCTTCCCATCACATCAAGGTGGCAAAATGTAAGCGTTGTCACACTTCCCCTATTCAGATATGTGGTTCTCTGACCCACCCATTGGACAGTGCTACCTGTTTCATAAGTCTAATAATATCCTCACTGGATAATCAATAGCTTTTTGTTGTGAGTCCAACCCTTTTGTTCCTCAAAATGACAGGATGACAGAATTATGTGACTCCCTGAAGGTTCTTGCAAGCAAACTGACTTTGATATAGTGAAGGGAAAAGCTGGGAAATAATCAGAAGAAAGTAGCTCGCTAAATTAATCAGGAAGCACTTTGAACGTGAAATGACTTGTATTTCATAACCATCCTGAAACATATGGCAACTTTTGAATATCAATAAGTAAAAGCTTAAAAGGGATTGGGAGAGCAAACAGTGAAAGATTATTTCCGATAGTCAGCCAATCAATAGCAAACGGATATATAGATTAAAGATAACAAAAAGCACAATGGAAGTAGTTCAGAAGGATTATTTCCACACAAAGGGTTACCAGGATACAGAATTCATTACCACAACAGGCTTTTGAAGCGGAATTATTAACATTGAAGAGGAAACTGAATAAACACTTGAAATTGAAAAATACGAAAGGCTTTGGTGAATAAGCAGGGATGTGAGATTGGAATAGATCATTCAGGAAGAAAAGAGTAAGTAAACTGAACGTTGGCCTCTGCAGAATGAGTCTGGGGAATTAATAATGGAAGAACAGGAAATGGCTGATGAATTGAACAGATATTTCACATCTGTCTTTACCCCAGAGAATACAGATAACATCCCAGGAATAAGCCTGCATCAAGAGGCAAAAGGGAGGATGAACTTAAAACAATCATCAGAGAAAGAATAGAGAAAATTATTAGAACTAAAAACTGGAAAGTTCCAAGGTTCTGATGGACTTCACTCTAGAGTTTTAAAAGAAGTGGCTGTTGAGCCAGTAGATGCACTGATTTTAGTTTTCCAAAATTCCCTCGATTCTGGAAAGGAATTCAGACTGGAAAATAGCAAGTGTAACCCTTCTGTTGAAGAGAGGAGTGAAACAGAAAGGAGGAAACAACAGGAAAATTTGCTGGGATTTTCCAGCCCTTCCCACTAGCAGGATTTTTCAGTTCCTCTATGGCAAATAAGCTTGACCTGGAGCATTTGATGGGCAACATGACAGCTCAGTGACTATCACTGTGCTGTGCAGATACATGGATTTGGGCCTGTGTCTGTGGGAGTTTGCGCATTCTCCCCGTGCTTGCGTGGGTTTTCTCCGGGAGCTCCGGTTTCCTCCCACATCCCAAAGATGTGCTCTTAGACTAATTGGCAAAACAAATTCTCCCTAAATTATCTCAAATTTGTTTTTTTTTAATCCATAGATCTATAAACATGGACAGGGATTGCAGGTAGGGATGGGAACATCGGGGTGGCGGCACGGGCTCGTTGGGCTGAAGGGCCTGTTTCCTGTGCTGTTTTGTCCTTTGTTCTTTGTTCTTCGATGAGACCAAAACTGAACAGCATACTCCAGGTGTGGTATCACCAAGGCCCAATACACCTTCAATACAGCATCCTTGTTCCTGTACTCAAGCCCTCTTACAATGAAGGCCAAGATACCATTTGCCTTCTTAACTGCTTGCTGTACTTGTATGTTTGCTTTCAGTGACCGGTGTACAAGAAGAGCCAGGCCCCTCTGTACATCAGCACTTCCCAATTTATCACTATTCAAATAATATTCTGCTGTTCTGTTTTACCTACTAAGGTGGCTAACTTCACACTAACCTGTGTTATTGAGGGTGGCGTAGTGGAACAATGGTTAACATTGCTGCCTCACAGCTCCAGGGACATGGGTTCGATTTCTGGCTTGGGTCACTGTCTGTGTAAAGTTTGTACGTTCTCCCCATGTCTGCAAGGATTTCCTCTGGGGTACTCTGGTTTCCTCCCACAGTGCAAAGATATGTGGGTTAGGTGTTTTGGCCATGCTCAATTGCTCCTTAGTGTCCTGGGTTGCATAGGCTAGAGGGATTAGCAGGATAAATATGCAGAATTACAGGGATAGGACCTACGTGGGGTTGTTGTTAGTGCAAACTGAAATAGCCTTCATCTGCACTGTAAGGTTTCTAATGTACTGCATTTGCCATTGTTTTGCTCACACACTCAACTTGTTTAAATCAGCTTAAAATCTCTTAATATTCAGCTCACCACTCACATTCCCAGCAGGGTTTGTGTTGTCAGCAAATTTGGACATATTACATTTAGTTCCCATTTTCAAAACATTGATGTATAATGTGAACCGCTGGGGTCCAACCATTGACCCTACTAATAATCATCACTTATTACTTGAAAAAATACCTATTTCTTCTATTAGTTGGCATGGTTAGTAAGTTTGCATTTGACACAATGATTGGTGGCATAGTGGACAGTGAAGACTTATCTCGGATTGCAATGGGATTCTGATCAATTGGGCCAGTGGGCTAATGGATGGCAGATGGAGTTTAATTTAGATAAATGCGAGGCGATGCATTTTGGGAGATCAAATTGAAGCAGGATCTACTCAGTTAACAGTAGGGCAATGGGGAGGGTTAAAGAACAAAGAAAAGTAGGAGTACAGGATATTGGCTCCTGGGAATTGGAGTCACAGGTGGACAGGGTAGTGAAGAAGGCATTTGACATGCTTGGTTTCATTTGTCAGAATATTGAATAAAGGAGTTGGGACATCTTGTTGAAGTTATACAATACTTTGGTAAGGTTACAACTGGAATATTGTGTACAGTTCTGGTCACTCTATTATAGAAAGGATATTATTAAACTAGAAAGAATGCAAAGAAGATTTACTAAAATGCTACCAGAATTTGATGGTTTGAGTTATAAGGAGAGGCTGGATAAGATGATTTTTTTTTCCCTTGGAGTGTAGGAGGTTTGGGGTGATCACGTAGAGGTCTCTAAAATAATGAGAGGCATAGATAAGGTCTCTCATAAGGCCTCAGGTAAATAGTCATCATATTTTCCCAAAGGTAGGGGAATATAAAATTAGAGGGCATAGATTTAAAGTGAGAGGGGAGAAATACAAAAGGTTCAGCTGGGATTCAGATAGTTTTGAAGCATAAGTCTTCTGTACTATTTCTGGAATTATGCCACAGCCTGTTGTTTTTGCCCTATCCAATGCCTTCAGCTGTTTCTTGATACCGTGTTGTTAATTGAGATACTTGCTTCAGTTAATTGATAGATGAAAAATTTTAAATCAAATCTCATCTTTATTCAGAAAATGTAACAGAACATTAAATACTTATGACTGCTGCTAGACTGATCCTCTTACATTCTATCACAATCCAATACTTTTCTTCTCCTATAAATCTACTATAATTTTACAAACCTAGATTTTAATCACTTATACTTATCTAATAGACATCTTGGGTTGTGTTGGCCAGGTATGCAGAAAGCTCAAACTTCATCAAGCTTATAGCTTGAGGACCCTTTCCTCTTGCTTTTGTTCATGTCTTCTCTTATTGTGTTCTTCAAAACTTCAATATTTATTCTTTTGAGACTGGCTGAAACACATGCTTTTCTGCACATAGGCACTGACCATAGGCATACTATTTAAACTGATTTATTATAGGCTGCCTGGCCTTTGGATAATTGTCCTCAGCATTTTAACATTTAAAATCAATCTCCTGGCTCCATTCTTATCTGTTTCCTGCCCATTTGTTTGATTACTCATCATAAAATTAAAATATTTGTTGCAAATAAACAGAGCAGTCCATAAATCCAGCTTGGAGTTGAAATCTTCTGTACTGAATTTAACCACAGGCTATAGTAGTGTCCTTTTTTCACTTGGCCTATAATGTGGAGTGAATTGAATTGGCTGAAAACTGGCAACAATAATGCTATAGACCTTGGGAAGAAGCCAGGAAGGATCTCCGACTTGTTACTTCTGGCTGAGGGTTGCAAATGCTTCATCTTTGTCTTTTATACTGATGTGCTGGGTCTCTCATCTTTGTGGATGGGAATATTTGTAGAGCCTTTGTCCTCAGTTTGTTGTTTAATTGTCCACCAGCATTCACAACTGGATGTGGTAGAACTGCAGAGCTTAGATCTGATCCATTGGTTGTGTGATCATTTAGCTTTGTTTATTGCATGCAGCTTCTGCTGTCCTGCATGCAACCAGTCCTGTTTTATAGCTTCATCAGGTTGACACCTCAGTTTTAGGTGTGTCATGTGCAGTTCCTGGCATGCCCTCTCGCACTCTTCATTGAACCAGGGTTGATTCCCCCATTTGATTGTGATGGTAGAGGGTGTAAGGTGGAGGGCTGATGGTGCGGAGGTATACCAGACAGTGAATAAAATTCTGCTGCTGATAATGGCCCGCAACATCAACGGATGCCCAGTTTTGAATTGCTAGTTTTGTTTGAAATCTGTTTCACTTTGTGCCACACAACGCAATGAAAGGTATCCTTAATGTGACGAGGGGGCTTTGTCCCCACAACAACTTTGTGGTCGTCACGCCCACCTTTAATGTCATGGGTAAATGCATATGTGACAGATAGATTGGTGAGGATTTGGCCAAGAAGGGTTTTTTTCCTTTTATTTGCTCCCACACCACCTGCTGCAGATCCAGTCTAGCAGCTATGATCTCGAAGGTGATTGATAGAATCTTGCTGGATCACCAATAATCACAGCTTGTGATCATTTCTAGGTTCCAACCTCACAGGGATCAGAGGTGTAGGGGGGGAGGGGATGGTCTGACATTAGTAAGATACCTTGAGCATCTGAAACCTTATAGAAGGCCATAATTGGTTTTGGTTGAGCAGCTGCTCCCACTATCAGCCCACCTCTGACAAAAGCACACAGAGGTGGGAACAGCAACAGTTCATACAGCTGAGTGAAAATTGCAATTTTCCAAATAACCTCACCCCTCGCCATCACTGCCACCTCTGTTGCGAAGATCCTACCCAAAATTTCTGAAATTCAATGATTGAACTAAAGGAAAATTTATAATGTTACATGAACAGTTCATTAGTTAGACGTTAGTGAGTTTCCTTGAGAGTATGCATTTCTGTAAACTCTAGTTCAGTAAAAAGGCATAGGTCATTTGGCCCCTCAAGCCTGTCCCGCCATTCAATAAGATTATGCCTGATCTGATTGTAATTCCATCCCTGTCTACCTCTGATAATCTTTCACCTCCTTGTTAATCAAAAATCTATCTTGTTCTGCCTTAAAAATATTCAAAGACTCTGCTTCTGCTACCTTCTGAGGAAGAGAGTTCCAGAGACTCATGGCCCTTTGAGAGAAAAAAATTCTCCTGATCTCCATCTTAAATGAGTGACACCTTATTTTTAAAAAGTGACCCCTGATTCTAGATTCTCCAACAAGAAGAAACATCCTCTTCACATCTACCTTAGGATATTAAATTTAATCCTATGTTCAGCATATGCACATAAGAAATAGGAGTAGGAGTATTCCATTCAGCTCCTTGAACCTGTTCCACCCTTCAACAAGATCATGGCTTACACAATGTGGCCTGAACTTCTCTTTCCTGCCTGGACCCCATATCCTTGCCAATCAAAACAGTTGGGATTAATGTTAGCAATATCTTCAATGGGTCATTTCCCTCATGTTTCAATTTACTGCATCTGAATCATGGTGCCCTCTGTAGCGACTGGGTAGTCTCTTGATGGAAGTCAGGATTTACTGATGTGGTACACAAAACTTTGATATGGAAGTTGAAGATTGCTCACCTCAGCAGCAACTGAAATTTCATGGAGGTGATAAGGATTTGTCGATCTTTAGGTTTATCCAACATTCACTCTCATTATTATTTTTAAATAAATGTTATTTTTTCAAACTATTTAATAGGTGTGCAGTGGAAAGGCACCATTGCCATACAATTTTCCACATTTATTGTGAGCTTGAAGAGTAATAAAAATCCAAAAAACATATCTTGCTCAGCTTTGACCAGAAAGGATTCGCTCTGGAGTTTCTTGCAAAAAATGTGTTACTTACTGGTAGTGTAACTTCCTTTTAATATTTGATTCATGGTTGCGGTTCTGTTTCCACCCATCACCATTTATCTTCAAGCCTGTTTCTCATTTTCTCACTTCCGACTTTCACCTTCCATTTATTCTTTATTTAGCTTGACAGCATTTTGTTTCCCTTTCTCTCATTATTCTGTACTGATTTATTTTTTATTGTTGACTTTTTTTCAAGATCCTTTCCTTACTCACTCACCTTTTCACCCTATCTTCCATACCAGTCATACCGTCCCACACTCGCCTCTCCCAGCCATCGCATTGGCCCTCCCCGACCCTGTAACTCCCCCTGCCCAACCCACCCCTAGCCTATTTGTCACAGTGAAATCCCAAGCTGTGGAAAAAATTGATATTTTGGGGGAGAATAAAAGATGCGTGCAACAAACTGGATTTGCTGGCTGAGTGCAGTTGAGTTTTCCTCGGAGACCTGTCTGTGAAAAGCTTAAGTTGATGTGGGATCTGTCAGATAATTTCCAGACATCCTGAGAAACACGTCTGCCTCAGGAGTTGGAATGCTGGGTTAAAGAGAAACTAACTCATTATATCTTATGTGGCCAAAAAAAATGTTGATAATGTCTTAAAAATGGAAAGATTTGGAATTATTCATTGGCTGTCTAATGTGGAATGCTAGTAGCAGCTGGACCTCAATTGACATCCACAATACAGCATAGAGAATTCAAAATTTCAGCCAAACTATTGGTTCAGGCAGCTGTGCGAGCAGCGGCAAGCGGAATTAGAAAACTCAACAGCAAATTAACCTACATCATTCTTGATCTTTAGATGTCCTGGGGCAAATTGTATGTCATTCTTAGCAGTTAAACAATATTACTGTGATGATTTCAGCCAGGCTAATGAGGTTGGCTTGTTAGAGTATGAACTACTGATGAGTCTTGGGTAGAGCCCAGGATAGAGCGAGTGAATCCAGTGGCAGGAACACAGCGTTAAACAAAGTTGATGGTTCAGTGCAGCCCAGAGGGCTTGTCTTGTGTATGAGATCAGCTACAATTCCCCAAAATTAGTGCATGTTGGAAATATTTATTAAAGTTAATTTGAGTCAGTTTATTTGGTTGATGTCAGAAAGAGATACCTGATGAGTCTTATGGATATCAGGTTGGCCGAGTAATCTAAAGCGCCAGACTCAAGGAGTGAAGTTTTTCCAATATAAGCTGAGTGTTCTGGTCCCCAACTGGAGGCGTAGGTTTGAATTCCACTTCTGACAAATATTTTGGGCGCCTGGTGCAGGGAGTGGGGGGAGGGAGAGCGGGTGGAGTCGGCAAGATGACCTTCTTGTGAACCTGCTCCTGGACCTGGCAAGATGAGCCATCAATAGATCCAGGCAGTGAGCGATCAATGGGGTTATCCACCCTGACTGTCTGTCTCTATACCATGGTTATATTCGCAGCCAGGTGTCCCTAGAGAGGGAGCATGCTGTGTCCCTGGATGCAGTTGATGCGTTCTGTGCTTGCTGGGCAAAACAGGAGCTGAGTGTATTATAAACACTGAAAATCACATTATGATTTAACCATAGAATCCTTCCAGTGCAGAAGGCCATTTGGCCCATTGAGTCTGCACTAACTACAATACCACTCAGGCCCTAATCCCGTAACCCCACATATTTACCCTGCAAATCCTCCTGATACCCTGGTCAATTTAGCATGGCCAATCCACCGAACCCACACATTTTTAGACTGTGGAAGGAAACCAGAGTATCCAAAGGAAACACATGCAGACACGGGTAGAAGGTGCAAACTCCACGTAGACAGTGACCCAAGCTGGGAATTGAACCTAGGACTCTGGCGTGCCATCATATCACCCAATATTTTAATATTTTAAGTTTCCTTTGTACTTTATTTTTTGATCAGGTTGTTCCCCCTCCTTTTGGGGAACTGTCCGTTTTACTTTGTCCCTAAGTTAATTTAAGTTTGTTTATTTGGTTGGTTGAAAGAAATTCCTGATGAGTCTTATGGGTGTCAGGATGGCCGAGTTGTCTAAGGCGCCAGATTCAAGGAGTGAAGTCTTTCCATCATAAGCGGGGTGTTCTGGTCTCCAACTGGAAGCATGGTTTCAAATCCCGCTTCTGATACATATTTTGGGTGCTGGTGGGAGGCGGTGGGTGGGTGTGGGGGGGTGGGTGGATCAGAATGATGACATCCTTGTGATCTTAGGCCTGGCGAGGTGAGCCATCAATAGGTCCAGGTAGCGGGTAATCAATCGTTCAACTTGTTCAACTACTGCGGCTATATTCGCAGCCAGGTGTCTGATTAAGGTTAACAGATCCTTGATGGCACCCCTTCGCTTTGGGAGAGGAGTATGTTAGGGCTACCCCTTGTCCAGCTAACTGTACTCTATATGTGTGCAGTGTTCCTGTGTCTCCTGCGGAGGATGTTGTTGGGTTTGACTTTGCATGGCCTGGATGTAGGGGTGGCCCTATTGGCTAACGCCGATGACGTGGTCCTCATGTTCGTGGAGTTGGCTGACCTGCGGAGGATGCAAGAATGCCAGGCGGTGTACTCTGTGGTGTCCTCCGCCAGGATCAACTGGGCCAAGTGCTCTACACTCCTCATTGGTTGGTGGGAGATGGATCCCCTTCTGAACAAGCTCAGGCTTTTCACCTGCAGCAGGATCAAACTCCTCTACTTGGGGGTCCACCTCTGCCCAGCCGAGGAATGTTAGCCGGTGAACTGGCAGGAGTTGGAGGCCAAAGTCTTTGCTCGCCTGAGCCACTGAACAGAACTGCTCCGAGTGCTGTCCTGCAGGGCGTGAGTTCTCGTCATAAACCAGCTGCTTGCCTCCATGTTGTGGTCGCGGCTGGTCACTGTGACCCCTCCCCCTGGCTTTGTCGCCAATATCCAGAAAACCCTCATGATTCTTCTGGGACAACCAACTGCACTGGTCACTGTGAGGTTCTGCATCTCCCACTTGGGGAGGACAGTCAATGTCTGGTGTACCTCCTCCACACACCGATCTTCCACCTCCAGACCTTTACCTTGAGCCTCCTCCACAATGGTGCGCCTTACAGACATATTTCTTCCGCTATTAGCACGGCTTGAATTATAAAATGCAGCTCCCACATATAAATCTGGGGGTGGGGGGGGGGGGGGGGTGTTGCAATCTCCTTGCAGGCATTGCCCATTTTTTACCAAGACCTTTGAGAACACTGTTGCCTCGCGATGCAGCTCTCCTCCATTAGGAGTAGCGCTTCTTGTGTGAGAGTTGCTGCTCAGCAATCTAAAAGATGCAATGTATACATGGTCCCCTATCTAGCTATATTACTTCAGGTGGCTGGTGGACGGGAGGTCTGTGGACACTGGGGTGACCAGGATAAGGGACATGCTGGATGGCGGAGAAACAGGCTAGATGAGCCCTCACATGCTGGATGAGCACATGAGGATGGCTGTGTGGCACGCAACAAAAACCATCCAAGGCCTTAGGACAGTTGTACTCGACCTGAAGTGTACTCACAGTCTCGAGGAGGCACAGGTGTGTGGCGGGATCCCGCCCAAGCATTCCCCTGCTCGGACGGAATTTCACATTGGTCCCAAGCCTAGACAACCACCCCGATCCGTGTCAGGTGTCCCATCACATGTGCTGTGTCATGGAAATGTCCTCCGTGCCTTTTGCCACCGCATGGAGGAATTTCCTGTACAGTGCTGCTGCTGCACACCTTCCACTGTTGTGTCCTTGCCTGTCTTGGTGGGTCTTGTTGCTGCCGGGCTGCGGAGTTACTAGTGGATGTCCCTCTATGGAGGGATTTCTCCCAATTATCTTGGGGACCTGGGCTGGAGCGTGTTGCATGTAGCAGCACCGAACCGTAGGTTCTTTCGATTCACGGGCTCTCAAGCTTGCCCCTTTTGTGGTCTTGTGGAGTCCGGGGACCATGTATACATTACATCTTTTAGGTTGCACAACCTTTCCTGAAAAACTTTTTATTAATGCTTTGTTTGCATTTCAGTCCCATGCTTCTAATCTACGGGAAGGCATTCTCCTCATGAAGCTCCTCCTGGGCTTGACAAGATATGCCATCAATAGGTCCTAGCAGATTGAAAGGGTTGTCCATCCTGACTATCTGCCCTTCTACTGCTGCTATATTCACAGACAGGAATCCCTGGAGAGGGAGCATGCGGTGTCCACGGATGCAGCTGATGCCTCCTGTACCCGCTGGGCACCTCAGGGGCTGGGGGGTAAATCACATTTTAATTTGATGTTTTAAGTTTCCTGTGTGATTTGTTTTTTGGTTCAGAATGTTCCCCCTCCTTTTGGGGAGCTGCCCTTTTAATTTGTTGCAAAGTTAATTTGAGTTAGTTCATTTGTTTGGTATGAAAAGAAATCTGGGATGAGTCTTATGGGCATAAGGATGGCTGAATGGTCTAAGGCGCCAGACTCAAGGAGTGAAGTCCTTTCATCTTAAGCTGAGTGTTCTGATCACCAACTGGAGGCATAGTTTCAAATCCCACTTCTGACACCTATTTTGAGTGCCTGTTGCGGAGTTGGGGGGGGTGGGGACAGTCGGGAGCATGATCTCCTCGTGAACCTACTCTGGGCCTAACGAGACATGCCGTCAATAGGTCCAGGCAGCAGGCGATCAGTGGGATCGTCCACCCTAAATATCTG
This sequence comes from Sphyrna mokarran, assembly GCA_024679065.1. Classification (NCBI taxonomy): domain Eukaryota; kingdom Metazoa; phylum Chordata; class Chondrichthyes; order Carcharhiniformes; family Carcharhinidae; genus Sphyrna; species Sphyrna mokarran. Next base: position 62,728,904 of record JAGIQG010000009.1, read on the forward strand.
CTCCTCTACCGTGGCTATATTTGTGGCCAGGTGTCCATAGAGTGGGAGCATGTGGTGTCCACAGGCACAGTTGACACTTTCCATGCCCCCTGGGCACCACAGTGGCTGGGGTGTATTATTGACTCTGATAACCAACCTTTTGATTTAATGTTTTAAGTTTCCTTTGTTCTTTGATTCTTTGTTTGGGCTGCTCCCCCTCCTTTTGGGTGCTGCTCCTCTGAATTTGTCCCTCAGTTAATTTGATTTAGTTTATTTGGTTGATACAGAAAGGAGATATCTGATGAGTCTTAATTGATGGTTAAATCAGGGAGCCTCATGCTCCCTATTTAAAGCAGATGTGTCAGACTCCCAGCCCGCATTCAACCGAAATCAACTGGAGAGCTGGCTGTGTATAGATGTATGGTGTAAATAAAGTAACTTGGTGACGGGACCTTCACCTCTGTGAAGTTATTACAATTACCTTGAAGAGAATTGGAGGAGACATAATGAGACTCTGTCTTTGATTATCCCTGCAGTCTTCCACTGAAGCCCAGTGTCAGCTTGAGCTGTATCTTTTGATTTGCACTGGACTCAGCACAGAGTTCAACAATTTCAGACCATAATATTTGCTTCCATTTTGTTTCCTTTGCCTTTGCACGCTTTCTTCATGTTTTTACTTCTGGACATTTGGGCAGCATAGTGTCACAATGGTTAAGGCTGCTGCCTCACAGTGTCTGAGACCTTGGATGGCTGTGTGGAATTTGCACATTCCCTTGTGTGGGTTTCCTCTGGCGTTCCAGTTTCCCCCACAGTACAACCCAAGTGCTGGTTAGATGGATTGACTATGTTAAATTGCTCTTTTAGTGTCCAAAGATGTGTAGGTTAGATGGCGTGGCCATGTTAAATGCAAACGATATAGTGATGGTGGGGGGGAGTTATGGTTCTGGGTAAGATGCTCTTTGGTGCAGATTCGATGGACCAAACAGCCCTCTTCCAAGCTATAGGGATTCAATGATTCTATACTGTTCATCATTCTGCCATGCATGCCTTCTGGAGAGTATTTTTTTTTTGTTCCTTTACTTGTCCCATTACAATTCCCCTAGGCCTTGCACCACCAACTTCCACCCCATTACAGATCTTCCCTTTTGTTCCTATTTCACCCTCTGCCTTAACCAGCCTTTTCATTCACTTAAAACTTACTATATGATTAAAACATTTTCCCAGCTCCGATGCGAGGTCATTGATCAAGTATTTTCTGTTTCTATCTGCAGATTTCCAGCGTTCATGGCAGTTTGCAGTTGTATTTGATATGCAAGTCAGGTTTTGAAGCGAATGAAACTCATGACAATACCTGAATGTCTGCTCTTCACGCATCGACCTTAATGGGAGAATTGATTAATAACATAATTACCGATCAAGTGGGAATATCTCTTTTGATCTTCTGTGTTGCCTTCAGAAAAATGGGTTGCTCGGCTTGTGAGGTGGCAGGTGGGGGGGTGGAAGTGGCCAGGAGGTGAGGGAATGGGGCAGGGGGTAATGCAGGACTGGGTGATTTTGGTGGTTTTCAAAGGAAACTGAACACAACATTTGTTTGCAGTTTTGGGGATTGCAGTTGCAGTTCCTCCTGGGCCAAGACATCACTTGCAGGGGAAAGGCAGCAAAGAAAACAAGCTGCTCATAGAAGGAGATGGAGAAGGTCTCTCAGCAAAGGACATACTCATGTAATGTATTCAGAGAACATTCCTATATTTGCTTTAACCAGGAGAGTTACTTGGCAGTCACTTAATTGTGTCAGATATCACTGGCAAGGCCAGCATTTATGCCCATCCCCAGTAGCCCTTGGAAAGGTGAGCCACCTTGAACCACTGCAGGCAATGTGTACTGCAGGGAGGGAGTACTGTAGGGAGGGAGGTGTACTGTAAAGACCATGAAGGAACTGAGATATGGCCCCAAGTCAGGATGGAGAGCAGCTAGGAGAGAAGCTGGCAAGTGTGGTGTTCCCATGTATATGCTGCTATTGTCCTCCTAGCTGATAAAGGTCATCTATTTGGAGGAAGGAGAGAACATTGTTAAGTTACTGCTGTGCATCTTGAAGATGGTACTCACTTTTGCCCCTTTCTGTTGGTGATGGAGGTGTGAATATTAAAGATGGTGCATAGGGTGGTGAAAAAGTGAGCTGTTCTCCCCCAGTCAGATCAAGTGAACAGCTTAACCTGTTCTGCTCACTTAGTGAAACATGGCGACCAAAATATATAAATATGTTGCACAATATTTGTATTAGAGAGACTCCTTGCAGAAGCAGGTTGTATCTTTCAAGCATGCTCGTGAATAAAAGTTTCTGGGGAGTGATATTACCTGACATACAGTCTGAGGTCTTACTTCCCTCACTCAGGAGCTACATCTTAATGTGGAATTATAACATAACCACAAGGAGCAGCATTTATTGTGCAATTGATACATAACGACACCCAAATCACCAAATCGGTTGATGAATACCCATGAGGCTGCTTCATTGCATCACTCTGGTTTGCTCTGCTTCAAATGGGAGCAACCTTAACATCTTTAAAGATACTTGCAGGTCAGAATCATTTCTGGCAACATGACTACTGGTGCAATGCTCCGGAAGGCAGCCTTCTAACTGGGGTAAATGTTGACAGGTAGTGGTTTCTGAGCCTGCAGGCTCAATCCATGGGCTAACAGCAGAAATGAGCCCTACAGCTATTGGAAGGGTCCATGAGGGTGCTTCCACCTTGAGATGCCTTCTCAGTATATCTCAGTTTTGTTCAAATGAACTTATCTGAAATATTCATTCAACATTCTACCCAAAGTCCTCTGTTCCCACCTTTTGGCCCTTAATGGGCCCTACTCTTGGTTATCCTCGTCCCATTGATATAGAATATCTGAGGATTTTCCCAACTTTGACCATTATGAAATGAACTGTCACATAAATGTGTCATATGTTAAAATAATAAACAAAAGTTTGGGTCTTTTTTCAACTTGCTTTGTTTATATTTGTACCAAAGTGTATCATGTCTTCTTTGATCATGAACCAATCTCTGTGCCTGTCATGAATGGGAGTATGCCACAGGATGAGTCGTCATCATAATTGCTGCTGAATAGTTGCATATTCAGCATGGGGTCCAAGTTCATACGAGTGTCAATTAAAGATAGTCTGTACTTCTTAAATCCGACCTGAAACTTTGAAAAGCAAGGTGCATTCTCACTCCAGCAGCTCATTTAACTGATCGGGAAGCATATTGGGCAGGAACTGGCTGGTCCTCTGGAGGCAAGCCTGAAGGTGGTATAGGAAAGAAGATAGGATGGGACATCATTGAATGGATGGACTGACAAGTTCCAACCTCCAATAGATCTTGCCATTTATGGGGTGGAAGCAGTAAGGGCTATGTGCCAGCCAGTAATAGGTATTCATATTCAACTGCCCAATTGTGGGCACAACTGCCCTGTCGTCATGCCCACAATCATTATCATAAAATGCCTCATTGGATCCTGACCACCACCATTATCCATCTCCAGACACTCTACTATCTGGAGATGGATAATGGTGGCGGTCAGGATCTGATGAGGCATCTTACATAATTTCAGATGAATTGTGTCCCAGGTTGTTGTGGGAAGCAAGGGAAGAAACTGCGGGGGTTCTGACCCAAATTTTTAATTCCTCCCTGGCCATCAGGGAGGTGCCAGGTGACTGGAGAACATCTAAGGATGTAAACAAGGTTGAAAGAGTGCAGAGAAGGTTCACAAGGATATTGCCGGGACTTGAGAAGCTGAGTTACAGAGAGAGAATGAATAGGTTGAGACTGGACCATAGAAGAATGAGGGGAGATTTGATAGAGGTATATAAGATTTTGATGGTTATAGATAGAGTGAATGCAAACAGGCTTTTTCTACTGAAGCTAGAGGAGAAAAAAAAAACAGACGGCATGGGTTAAGGGTGAAAGGAGAAAAGTTTAAAGGGAATATTAGTGGGAGTGGCTTCTTCACACAGATAGTGGGGGGAGTGTGGAATGAGCTGTCAGATAAAGTGGTAAATGCTGGGTCACTTTTAACATTTAAGAAAAACTTGGACGGGTACATGGATGAGAGGGGTGTGGAGGGATATGGTTCAAGTGCAGGTCGGTTGGACTGGGCAAAAAGTGGTTCAGCACAGACAAGAAGGGCCAAGAGGCCTGTTCTGAGCTGTAATTTTCTTTGTTTTCTATGATTTCTCATATGATCCTACCATTTCAGAAAAGTTATAGAGACAAGAGAGGGAACTACAGACCAATGAGTATCAAGTCTTAGATTATAAGAGCAGGGAGGTCTTGATGGAATGTATACAACTTTGGTGTACAGTGTGCAGATCTGGTTGTCACACTATAGGAAGGATGTGAAGGCACTGGAATGGGTGCAGAGGAGATTTACCAGCATGCTGCCTAGGATGGAGCAATTAAGTTATAAAGAGAGGTTGGAAAGGCTCGGGTTATTTATGTTGGAGCAGAAAAGACTGAGGGGTGTCCTGATTGAGGTGCTCAAGGTTATGAGGGGCATGGTCAGGGTGGAAAAAGAGCAGCTGTTCCCCTTAGCTGAAGGGTCAGTTATGGAGGACACAAGTTAAGAGTAAAGGGTGGGAAGTTAAGAGGGATTTGAGGAAAATCTTGTTACCCAGAGTGTGTGATGGTCTGGAATGCACTGCCTAGGAGGGTGGTAGAGACGAGATGTCTCACATCCTTTAAAAAGTACCTGGACAAGTACGTGGCACACCATAACTTTCAAGACTATGGACCAAGTGCTGGCAAGTAGGATTAGATGGGCAGGTTAAGATTTTTCATGCATCGGTGCAGACTTGATGGGCCAAAGGACCTCTTCTGTACTGTAGTATTCTGTGATTCTATGATCAGAATAATACCATACAAATAGGGCATCCATGATTTAAAAATGGAACTGATGATTCTATGTTTATTATATAAAAGCAAATTATTGCAGATACTGGAAAACCTCAGCAGATCTGACAGCATCTGTGGAGAGAGAGCAGAGCCAATGTTTCAAATCAGAGCTCTAACAAAGAATCATCCGGACTTAAAATGTTAGCCTTATTGTCTCTCTATAGAAACTGTCAGATCTGCTGAAGTCATTATTAGACATTGTTGCACAGGGTTTTGGTTCAAATGAAACCAGATGAGAGCAGTTTTAACAATTCTCATCTGGTGTAAACTGGGTGAGACGGCAGTTATAATGGCACAGAGTATTTACTAACTCCTTTATCACCCTGACCTGATTGACAGCAATTTTAAATCACAGATGGCAAGGACAATATTGTCCAGTTTGTGGGTCATTTTTAACTATGCAGACCATGCTCTGATTACATCCTCAAGCTCCAATCTGCTATTTTAACCGTGTGTGAGACATGAGTAGAAGGTCAATGGTGGCTTGACTGCCAGGAGTAACGCCAAGAGTACAAGAGGCCAAATAGGTGTCTTTAAAAAGTTTTGGCAGGTTTCCTTATGGGCCAGAACCTAAGGAGTGCTGCCAAGGTCCGCGCAAGGATGCCTAGTGCTTCCCATAACTCAATACTCCCACCTTCCTCCAGCTGGGATTCTCCCATTCAAACACTTACCTTGTTCCGAAGACCATTCCCCAAGGTCACCTGTCACCTATTTGAATAGTCCGACATGTGCTTCCTGCTGACATTTGGCCATGAAATTGACAAATGATTTGTTGATGAGGGACAAGTGTTGAAATCAGGCAAAACTTTCTCAGTGTTCTTTGCTGTGTTTCTAATCAATTGAATCTCAAAGTTAAAGTTGTGCAAGTGTGACTATGGAAACTACATTGTAACTGTACCTTGTGCACACACACAACCTCACAACCTATCCAATTAGAATAACTTTGACAGCTTTGGTCTGGTTCCAAATTAAATTTGCTTTAGAAGAACTCATGACTACATCATAATTCTGACACTATAAAAGCCCCCGTATAAACAGTCCTTTTAGGTTAAAAGTCCTTTTTAATTATTCCTCTAATTATTTTGTCAAACGAATGAAACGCTGAAGTGCTTCTATGGTTCTTCCACGATAATTAGAAAATAGAGAGTTTCTCTCTCAATTAACTCAATATAATGACTGAATCAGTTATTTCCTTTCATTGGTGTGAACCACAGTGAAACCATTTCTGTAAAGCTGGATAATTCCATAATGTATCTGTTCATTACAGAGCGGTTAATAAAAATAATGAGCTCTCAAACGCGGTATCCATTTTGTGCTTTAAAGTTAATAACCTCTGATTGTGTTTTACGGTTTTGAAGTCATTATTTTCAAAAGAACAGATCTGAACAATCTTTTTCCACAAGTATAAAATGTAAAGAAAGATATTTGTGACACCCTGCACCTCCAATATTTAAGATAAATACATCTCAGCTTTCATGAAAAAAAAAACAAGTTTCAATTGAATTTAATGGCCGGAATTCCCCAGCCTCCTACTGCTGCCAGCAAGAACGGAGAATTTGGTGCTCAGCCAAATTTCCATTAACTACAGCGGGACTGGAGAATCCCAGCTGCAGGCAATGTTGGAGAATCTGGCCCAATTTCTTTTTTAAACAATAAATCTCAATCATGGAAAGGGTAAAACACAGTATATTTATGTTTATTTCATGAAGAATATTTCTAACAAAAAGGGAGGTCAGGTTTTATCTGAATTATCTTTCTTGATTTAATATTAAAAAGTAAACACCATTCAATGTTAGGAATGGGTTAACTGCAATCTCCCACTTTAAACCTAATTTGTATGTTATTTGTTTAATAGTACTCATCAGGATATATAAAGAAGTTTCAGGTGGTGTTGGGTATTGGATATGTGTATGTGGAGTTGTAAAAGAGAATAAAGTGAGTTTGTGAAGAAGCTGGGCTTGCATTATCTTTTATTACTGGACTGCAACTCAAAGGCTTAACATCCAAGTGACATTTCATTTGAGTGTTGATGATTGCGAATCTGTTTTGAGAATGGGGAACAGAGTTAAATTTAGTCATGTCTTCATCAGAAAGCTGTCATCCTAACATAAAAAACCAACAAATAGTGGGATTTTTTTAAAGTAAAGGTTACCAAGATATCAATAGCCTGTTTATAGATGTTGCTGGTATATTTTGTAACTACCATGAGCTGTGATGGAGGACATCCCTGAAAAAGTAGACAAAAATGTTGTTTTGAAGAAAACTTTCTAAATAAAACACAACCGTGCTTCGTTATTTCAGAAGCAAAGTTTTGCTAATAAGAGCACAATCTGCTCAGTGCTTCATGAAAGTGCTACGTCTGGAAGGCCCCAGGTTTGATCTTTGGTTTATCTTAAGTAGATTGATCTCAGCCAGGTTCTATAGCTGGCTTCAAAGCTCCTGAACTATGAAAGACACAGAAAAAACAGTCAGCCTGTGTTCCTGTTTTTTGCTTCTGATGGCTGCTCAGTGCTTCCTGCTGGAAAATGCATGTGTTCAGACAGTGGGTAATAGCAGGGTCATGTCTGAATGTGTTAACACACCCCATGCTGCCACCATCCCCAATCAGCCACCTCCTTCCTCCCTCCCCACCTCACATACCCTAGCCCCTGCTGTTTCGATCAAACAGTCAGCTCCTGCTGCTTGCTGTCCAGGCTCACAAACCAGGAAGTCACTTGAGTTATTGACTTCTGTGTAATGCTGCCCACGCACAGACACAGGCTTCAATATAGACTGTATTCAAGTTTTTTTATGGGAGCTCTTTCTATTGATAAATAAATCTGAAATATATAGAATATTGTGGAGGGGGAGGAAAATACTATGGTGAGGCAATGGCTTTATGGTATTATTACTTGATGATTAATCTAGAAACTCAGCTGATGTTCTGGGGACCTGAGTTTGAATCCCACCATGACAGATGGCAGAATTTGAATTCAATTAAAAAAATCTGGATTTAAGAAACTACTGATGACTATGAAACCATTGTCGACTGTTGGAAAAAGCCATCTGGTTCATAATGTCTTTTAGAGAAGGAAATCTCCTATCCTTACCCAGTGTGACCGACATGTGACTCCAGAGCCACAGCAATGCAGTTGACTCAACTGCCTTCCAAAGGTAACTTGGGATGGGCAATAAACACTGGCCAGCCGGTGATACCCATAGAATCATAGAGTCCCTACAGTGCAGAAGGAGGCCATTCAGCCCATTGAGTCTGCACTGACTACAGTCCCAACCAGGCACTAGTCCTGCAACTCACACATTTACCCTGCTAATCCCCTGACACCAGAGTCAATTTAGCATGGCCAATCAAGCTAACCCACACATTTTTGGACTGGAATATGTCTCAAAAAAATGAATTTGAAAAAAGAAAAAAAAGAAAATAGCATTGACCAGAGAAACAGGAACCATTCATTATGATCATGACTGGTCATCAAATTCAATGTCCTGATCCCCTTTCCTTTCTCTCAAAATTCTGTAACACGCACTGCGCACTCCCTCCTTCTTATCCTTATTAATGGGGGCTGCAGATTGTCAGTCTTGCTGATCTCAGGGGTTCTTTAGTCCCTCCGATTCTGCTGTGGACTTGGCTCGTTGTCGGGATTTCCCATGTTTGTCCCAACATGTTGTTTCTGTGTGCCCATTCTTATTACAATAATTGCAATGCCTCCCACCGTTTCCAGATTTCTTTCCTTTCTGTGGGACCCGACACTCTTTTGCAAAATATCCTTGACAGCCACAATTGTGGCAAGTCAATTTGGGCTTAGTTCTGCCTCTGCTTTCTTAGGCACCTATTCTCTCCTCTTTTATTGTCTCATAAGGGGGCAAAGAGACAGTTTCCTCTCCCCATTGAGAGTCTTCTAATAATTGATTCCTTTTTTCTAATTCCCTTAATTTTGTCCTTGTCTTCTTCTTAGTGAAAGTGGCTACTTGCCCAATTAGTCCAGCTAATTGTTGTACTAATAATACCCGTGCCTTTTTTGTTTTGTCTTTCTTTTCCCCATTTATCCACTTCCTTTGTTGTTCTAAGGTCTGAGAAATATCCCAGCCATCCTTTTGCATCTCCCTAATCAATGAGTGTCTGACTGTCATATATTTATCAAAAAGGGAACATGTAGATCCCCAGCTTAATTTCTTTACCTCCTACCCAACAGGCTTCTATGCCCCTTCATTGAGTTTCTGTTTATACTCACTGCTATGATTACTTAGCATCGTGTTTCCTCCACCAGAGTACAGCCTAGGTCAGGGTCATCATCTCCTTACCACACCACTTGAAACTGCACTCATGCAGGCAAGCGGAGAGTATTCGATTGCTCTCCTGCATCTGCCTTATAGATTTTGGACAGAATCTGGGGAGTCAAGAGGTGAGTTCCTTGCCACAGCATTCCTAAACTTTGACCAATTGTTTTCACCATGGTATTTATATGACTAGCTCAATAAAGTTTCTCGTCAATGGTAATTGCAGGCTGTTGAAGTTAGGGGTGAAGATAGTTGGGCCTACGACACTCAGGTGTGCAATCGGTTCCCAGATAGTTGTCATGATTCCTTCACCCTGCAGGTGTTCTATGGTCTGGCAACATCTATACTTCATGGATGACTGTGGGGGGGAATAAGAGTTATTCTCTGAGGAAGTGGTTCTGCCTGCTCTCCCTGTATCCAGACACAGGTGCGTCATCATATGGTCCAGTATATAGAGACTTAATGTGGGACTGAGTACAGTACTGACCATGCAGTGATGTAAGAAGGCACATGACCCAGAACCAAGTTCAATCTAGAGATGGACAGAGATGCATAAAGACCTACAATAGAGTAAGCTCCATACCTTATGTATGTATAGAGTTATGAGTTGATATGAGTTGACTACAAAACCTGCTTCATGTTGTCTGAAGCTCTTCAAGATGCAGTGAAGCTCTGAATCCAGAGCTACCTCCATCTGCTAATACAAAACCTGCATTGAGCAAGGCATTGGCATTTAAATGAATGCCTTTATTGCCTTAATAAGTCAGATAGTGCCCTCCAGTGTCAGCCAACCAGGTTGTCTTATATTGTAGGCATTTGTTGTATACTGCACATCATGCCTACACAAAGGGGGCTAAATTGGATGAAGAGGAGTATCCGGAATATTAACCTTCCTCTGAGGAGGATGAAGAGGAAGAGGAGGATGGAATTGGTCCACAGTATCCAGCTTTTGAGGAAGTCAAAAGATCAAGGCATGGCACAGTCTTTTCAATCAATAGGCTAGCATGGTAGCCAGGGCTATACTTATTCAGAAATGCTTCCTGTGAGCACCTTTCAGCCCTGACAGATGATTCTGCATCTCACCTCCCAATGAAAAGGAAACCGTCCAGTGAGCACACACAGATTGGAACAATCCCCATTGACAGACAAAGATATTGAGAATGGGATTTCCACAATCACCCTCGTCCAACATCAGAGACCATACAACTGCACCAAGCCCAGGCCCTCCACCCCATAAGCTTAACTTTATTTTTCTCAACAAATGTTAAAAACAGTTTGACCAATATCATCATTAATTATTATAACAAGATAAGTCAGTGACAAAACAAACTGAAAACTTCACCCAGCTGGCTCATCAAATTCAACCAATTCTGTGGCACCTTGTGCTCATGCCACTCCTACAAGGTGCTCCACTGTAACTGATGAGATGGAGGAGCTTGTTCCATTGTAAGTGCAGCTGGTAAGCAGCTTCAGTTGTGGTCCTATATCGTTGCAGAGGCAAACTCTCTCACAGGACCGTGTGGTGAAGGTCAGTCACACCACCACCTATCGGAGCCACTGCATACCTGTGTGTGCTGCTTTTCCTGCAGGATGAGATGACAATGGGCCACTCTCTCACCTACTCTAGCATTACACTGAAACGAACTATTGCAGTTACACTCCATATGTGAGGTGACTGACATCTCAGTGAGGCACTGGCACTTGCTCTGGTAATGTTAGAGAGTACTATGAGCACTCAACCTGCTCAGTGCACTGCTGCAATCAGGGTTAGAGGCTGGTCAACAAGTTTGCTATTCACTTCCCAGTACTTAACAGTTCATTGAACCTCTTGTGACACTGGGATCACATTCTTCACATGACTCATTTACTGCTAACCTTTATGACCACTTCCATCCAAGTCCTTTTAGACTCTTGGGGCAGCTTTTTTGGTGCCAGGAATGGAATTTTGTTGCCTCTGGCAACTGCCTCCGCCAACTCTTTAAAAGAGGCACCCTTGGTGCTGCTTTGGATACCAGCCCATGCCAGTGTCAGGCTGATCAGCACCCACCTGTAATATATGCTCAACCAACAGCAAATCCAGTCATGGCTGCCACTCACCATTTCAAAAGGCCCTTTGGATCAATGTCTGATCTCCAGGTCAGACCCTGGTGCTGTTAATTGAACATGGGACTTATCCTGGGCCAATTTAGCCCTTTGCATTTGAAAACCTTGTCATATTACTGAAACAGATGCGACGTGAGTTTCAGATACGGAAATATTCCAGGCAGCAGCTACCTGACTCCAAAATAAAAATCCAGGACTTAGAACTGGATGTTGTAGTCCAAGCAAATTCTACATCTTGAATTCCAGATGTCAAAGTATATGTTGGAGTGAGGAATGGTTCAAAATTAAATTTAATTCTAAATAATTGATGGTGCATTTTTGTGGATCCATTTACATGGCAGCACTACAAAATTCAATGAAATATTAGGTAAAAAAATTTGAAATTTGATCATTTCCATTATTTTCAGGAAGATTAATTACAATGCTTGTGTCTATTTCTTAGAGTGTCCATCATTCTTCTGCAATTTTATGTTGTTCCCAAAAGATTATTGCAATGTTGCAACTTCAATTTCACTTCTTCCATTTCTCATATATGAGCAGTTTATACTTTTGCTTGAAAAAAAAGAACGTTTTTCAAGGTGAATTGCAGTGGTCCATAAGTTTGTTAGTTTTGTGATTCCATATGAACGTATATCTTTGGCAGATTTTGCATTCAACCTCTTAAATTAGTTCAGAAATGAACTCCAACGAGCTTTTGTTCTTCAATAACATTGTGAAGTTTGATGTCAGAGAGATCTGAAGCTTCTCTTAGTCTTTCTCTAATCAACTGTCATAGAACGTAAAATACAAAATTGAAGGACAACGCAGTCTTAAAACAGAAACAACTTCAATCTAAATTGCAGCTCTTACCTATAGAAATGCCTGATGGTGTTTCACAGAAGAAAAATATATTGTAGTTTTTCCTTCCTGTAGAAGAGATGTTTTCAGTAAATTTAGAAAAGAAGGACTGACAATAAAATTGTAATAACTCTGAAATAAATCATTACTTAAAATACATTTTTATTGAAAAGTAGATCCAGACTGTAGCCTTTCTCTTTCCCCTTTCCAACACAGTGAAAACACAAGGACGTTGAAGTATTTCAAAGCAACACTTAAAAAACTTGAGCAATTTTTGCTGTTAAGCCCAGAAACCGTCGTGTTATGTGCAGGAATGTTTGCATGCTAAAATGGGTTTCTTGGAGGAACAGGTTGTTCATAACTACTTGACATTTTTTGTTTTTGCTGACACTTTGGGTAATTTGAGTCTTCTCTTTCCGAGCAGGTTCATGATTTCAGATTGGTCTTCGTGGAAACAGCATTTTACAGAAAAACAGAGAACAAATAAAGCTGGCATAGCAGAACTGGGCAGTTCCACATTTGCCGTCGCATTTGGAACACAATCTTGACACTTGAAAGCCCTTTAATTCTCTAAAGCAACCATGCACTGTTTTAAGGCAAGATCAAAGAAACCTTCAGGGTCTTCATCGATGCAAAGTAAGACTAGTGGTTTGGGGATGTCCTCAATCACTTCAAGGAAAACGCAGTTCCCAAGGTTTTCATTCCCTTCTCGAAAATATGACAGCTTAACAGAGAAAAAAACTGAAACTCTGCAGTGAGTTAGCTTCTTGACCTCAGACTCTTCATCATTTTAGGCGTACTAGATCCAGCAGTCTTTACAGGACTCAGCACAGTTACAAACAGCTTTTCTTCTTTCTGTTGACTTCTAATGAAGCTCCTTTTATTCTATTTTCGAAGGAAGGTCTCTCTGATCACAGTCGCTTGAGGGAGGAATATCTAAAAACCGATTCATATCATTCATGCAGTTTTCCACATAAATTATCTTTCACACTTTTTTATCACAGGTATAAATCTATTTAATATTTTGGATGCATTTCAAGTTATTCATTTGTTGTCATCTGGAAAACCTGCTCATAAATTAACAAGGCAATAAATTAACAAGGCATTCCTTTCCCACAAATTAGTTCTTTTTAAGAAAAGTGTAACGATTTTGATTTAAGAAACAACATGAAACCATGATTATATTGTAACATGTTTTTAACCTGGATGAGTGTTTCATGCCCTTCATATGGTTAAAAACAAATTTCGAGCTTGGGGATACTTTTCATAAGTCATTTTGAATTGAGAATAGTACTTGCCGACTGTTTTAACTCTTCGAAATGTGTTCATCCAACCAGTGTGCTGAAGGTTTGAGACAAACTATATTGTAGCTATGTTTTCTAGTTTTATCGTTAGAATTTCATACAAGTACCTCATGATAAATGCTCCACATGTTGGTAATTTTTAGATATCTAGACGGAAACGCGCCTTTTTCAAGGCACTCAAGATAATCCATTGATTTTTATTGTTGTGTTAAAGTATTCATTCAAAATGAATTTATATCTGAAGCAATGCCATTATAGTGACATTTCCTTATTGATCAGCTCTTCTTTTTAAACAACAAAATAATCATATATTTATTTATTTGTTAATTATTTAAATCCAATCACAGCCAAATGATAGCATTACAAAGCAATTCCACAATTGGCAATGGTTTGATACTTTTGTAAAATTTAAGACGAAAATACAAATTGTTATTAATTAAATCCTCAGAGGATTGTTGATCAAGGCTAATATTTGTAACTATCTACACACACTACTTGCAATTTCTTTCACTTTGGGAAGATGCAACTTAAAATCTTTTCGTACAGCAATAAATGTTTTGTTATGAAGAGAAAGGATTTCATCCTCAATTTATGCAAATGGTTAGTCAGATATTTTTAATACATTTCTGTTTACCTTGTATTTAGATTGTCATGGATATGTGATCGATATTGTGAATTTGCTGAATCCATAATTATTACTTTTATCACAATTTAATTCTAGAGTCTGTGGCTTCAAATGTGTCTTTAATCGTTGCTCTTGCATTGACATTGAAGAGAACTGGTGAGAAACTGGCGCTTGAGGTCACAGAATCAGGCGATAAGATTGGAGGACAAATTACAACACAGGTTAAATTTTCAGATGACAAAATACCTGTAGCGAGCATTGAAGAAGGATTACAAGAACTAGTAGGTAGACTAATGACAGCAGGCAGGAACTTTGTGGAGTGAAAGGGAATATTGGCAAAACCAATGATTCATATCTCAAAACCACCAAGAAATATTCATATTTTCAGAGGAGGGAAGAAACTAGAACAGATGCAACAATTCAAATATTTCAGAAGTATGATATCTGCAGGTGGAAGTTCAACAAGACGATTAAGAACAAGAAGAGCAATAGGAAAGGTTGTATTTAGTAAGAGGGGAAAGTTGATAATTGGAAAGCTGAATAAACAATTCAAGTAGTGACTTGTAAAGAACTTAATCTGGAGTGCTGTTTTGAATAGATGTGAGGCTTAGTCCTTATGGAAGGAAGAAGTCACCTTATTAAATAACTTTGCATTTGGAGGAGAACGGAAAGAATCAGTTGGTCAGATGAAAATAAATAAATAGCAAATGATGAAGTGATATTGAGAACAATTAGATTTGCTGAACGTAATGAGGAAAAGGCAGAGAACCTTGGCGGGGCACAACATGAGAGAAAGTGTTGAAACATTCAAGAATACGAAGGAGCTTGATTGGGTTGATTCTGAGGAGATACTTTCCTGGCTGGAGATCTTAAACAAGGGAGTATAATTTCAAGATAAGGGGCAGATGGAAAATAGACTACTAAAAAGCATTTTAGAGCCAAGGTTTCAAGGAAAAAAGAGGAAGAGAACGGAAGAGGATATTACTGGTGAATGGCTTGAAAATTGAGAGAAGTTACTGGAAAATGAAAAGCCTACCAAATAGTAGAGAGATGTGGAGAAGACCATTAGCCAAAGTTCTGCCTTCAGACAGAGAACATATGATAATGATGAAGAATTTCATACTCACTTACAAGAAATCCACCTGGAAAAGTGAGTTTGAATTGACATTATGGCAACATTTCTATTTTGGTATGAAGTTCAGAAAGTATAGTTTGTTATTGTTTGCCACTGACCTCTTTTTCAGGAACAGCTTTTTGTCAGTCATAGACTCAATCAGCAGGAATAATTCGGCATCATATCAGAAAAGGAACATAGCTGCAAAAGGTTGAAATTCTTTAACTACAAATTACATTGGAAAGCTAACATCATAACAGCTTATGACGTTGAGCTGTTTCCAATTCAGAAAAAAACAGTTCTGACCACGACTTTGTAGCTATATCACTTTATTACCCATGAACAGGACTTCAGATACATAATGAAAAGCTAAAAAGAAAGAAATGTGGGCAATCAGATCATTTGTAATTTATAGTTGTAATGTTATTTGTCATTTTTATTCTGAATATTTAGCTTATAGCTGGCTTACTGTGTCATTCTAATATAACTCTCTGTTAACATAAGAACATACGATGCAGGAGCAAGAGAAGACCACACGGCCCATTGAGCCTGCTACACCATTCAATATCATCTTGAGTTCAACTCCACTTTTTCGCTCATACCCATATTTCTTGAATCCCTGAGACAGCAAAACTTTGTCTATCTCAGCTTCAAACATATTCGACGATGGTAACCACAATTGCCTGGGGTAAAGAATTCCAAAGATTCACATCCCTTTGATTGAATAAAATTCTCAATCCTAAATGATCAGCCCCTTACCCTGAAATGTTACCCCTTTATTGCAGATTCCCCGGCAAAGGAAAACAACATACCAGTATCCATCTGATCAAGGTCCTTCATCATCTTGAATGTTTCAATGAAATCACCTCTCATTCTTTTTAAATCCAGAGAACGTAGACACAATTTACTCAGCTTCTTATTATAGAACAATTCTCTTATCCCAGAGACAAGTCAAGTGAACCTTCATTGTACTACCTCCATGGCCAGTATATCCTTCTTTAGATATGGAAATGAAAACTGCGCACAGTATTCCAGAAGTGGTCTCACCAAAGCCTAGTATAATGGTAGCAAGGTATTTTTATTCTTGTACTCCAATCCCCTGACCATAAAGACAAACAGGAAATGTTGAAGAATCTCAGCAGGTCTGACAGCATCAATGGAGAGAGTATGGAGTCAACGTTTCGAGTCTGGATGATCAGAGTTTCAGATTCCAGCACCTGCAATAATTTGCTTTTACCCATGGCAATAACGATCAACATAGTATTTGCTTTCCTAGTTGTTTGCTGTACCTGCTCTAACTTTTGTGTTCTTTGTACAATCACTTCCAAATCACTTGGAACATTAACTTTTACAATTTCACGCTTTTGAAAATGATTCTGCTTTTCTGTTATTACAACCAAAATGTATAAATCACAGTTCCCAACATTGTACTCCATCTGACCCCTTGTTGCCCACTCACTAACACTGTATTCATCTCTTTATAGGCTCTTTGTGTCATCATTGCTTGCATTTCCACTGAGCTTTGTATCTTCATCAAACTTCAACAAAGAACAAAGAACAAAACAGCACGGGAAACAGGCCCTTCAGCCCAACGAGCCCGCACCGCCACCCCGATGTTCCCACCTCTACCCGCGATCCCTGACCATATTTATAGATCTATGGATTAAAAACCAAATTTGAGACAATTTAGGGAGAATTTGTTTTGCCAATTAACCTAAGAGCACATCTTTGGGATGTGGGAGGAAACCGGAGCACCCGGAGAAAACCCACGCAAGCACGGGGAGAATGCGCAAACTCCCACAGACACAGGCCCAAATCCATGTATCTGCACAGCACAGCGATAGTCACTGAGCTGTCGTGTTGCCCATCAAATGGTCCAGGTCAAGCGTACACTAACAACGTGAAGCACTAGGACACTCTCGAAAACAAAATCCAAGAGCAGCCCTCTCATGACCCATTGCGTGTATGCTTCTCGTTAGACAATAAAGTGGACCAAAGCACTTGTAGGATAAGAAGAAGTACATCAATATCATCATCTATTTACACACTTTCCAGGGACTCCCAAGGCTCATGATCCCTATTTTAAATCAGTTTTCTGTACCCCTCCATTCCCATTCTGTTCATGTGCCCATCTAAGTATTTCTTAAATAACTCCAGAGTACCTGCCTCCACCACTTTACTTGGCAGTGCATTCCATAGATTACACACTGTATCATTGTCTAAGTCATCAAAAGCTAAGGTCTTAACACAGATCCTTACAGCACTCCACTTATCATAGTCTGCCAACTTGAAAATGCCCAAGCTTCCTGTCCTTTATCCATGTTAATAAATCACCCCAACTCCATGAAATCTTATCATGTCTGTCGACACTTTGTGTGGCAAAATATTGAATGTCTTTTGGAAATCCAGGTATACAGCATCTATTTGTTATCTTCCCTAATAGCCACATCTTCATTTCCCATGATAATTCCTCCTGTCTCTGTTTCTAAAAGACCAAAATTTACTTTAGCTGCTCTCATTGCTTTTACATACTTGTTAAGGTTTTTATAATTTGTTTTTATATTCCTGACAAATGTACTCATATTCTATTCCTTCTGCTTTTTCACAACTTTTTGATTGCAATGAGCTCATTTCCAAAACATTCGCAATCCTCAGACTTACTCATATTCATTGCAACATTTTAACCTCTTTTTTTAGTTTAATATAATCCTTAAACTTCTTAGTAAGCCATGATGGGTCTTTCTTGCTGAGATTTTCTTTTTGAATTGAATGCAGTTTTGTTGAACATGGTGAATTGTTTCTTTAAATGCTTCCTAGTGTTTACTTAGTATATGGCTTTTATTCTGTTTAATCAATCAACCCTAGCCAGCTCTCTCCTCATACTTACATAATTGGTTTTGCTTATGTTTAAGATTCTTGTTCGTGATTGGAATATGTTGGTTTCAAAGTTGTTATTCAACTGAACTATGATCACTATTTCCCAAAAGATCTTTTACCCTGATGTTACTAATTAACCCTATCTCATTTCATAATACAGTATTTAAGACAGATTTATTCCCAGTTTGTTGCTCAACATATTGCTCCAGGAAACTGTCAAACAAAAGCATTCTTCAAACTGATCTTTCAGATAACCTTTGCCAATTTGATTAGTTCTGCCTATGGGGAGATTAAAGTCCTCCACAAATATTACATTACCTTTGTTACAGCTCCAATTATTTCTTGTTCAATGATCTGTCCAATGATATAGCTATTGCTTGGGGGTCCATTAACTATCCCAGTGTTTTCTGAACCCTGCTATTCTAAACACTGTCTATACTGATTCTACTGCCTGACTTTCTAAGTCAAGTTCCTTCTTCACTCATGTCCTTATGTCATTCTTTGCTATCTGAGCTATCCCTTTTCATTTTCCATTTTGCCTTTCTTTTTGAAATGTTGAGTACCCTGGAATATTTGTGTTGGCGCAGACTTGATGGGCTGAATGGCCTTTTCTGCACTGTAGTCACCTTGTTAGCATGTTAGAGATTTATTACTCTCTAAACATCTCTAATACTAATTTATCTATCTATTGCCTTGCCCTTTCCATTTAATTTCCTAATCTCCCCACCTCCTGCCATCCAACCTGTCCGAACCTCCAATATTTAGAATAAAACTCTCTCTATTGTGCTAGTTACATGATTCAACAATACTCTAGTCCCACACTTGTTCAGGTGAAGATCTTCCCAGGAGTACCCTCTTCACCCCGTCCACATTCCAGTATGCCATGAATTAAGACGTATTTCTCCCATACACAAACCCAGATCCATTTGAACCATGCATTCAACTCTATAGTCCTATTTTCTCTATAACAGTTTGCCTGTGGCTCAGTCAATATGCCAAAGATGGTTATCTTAGTGGTTCTGCTTTTTAATTTCATCCCGAGTTCTTCATATTCCTTCGCAGAATTTTTTTCTGAGACTTACCTATGTTTTTGGTACCTACATAGCTCAGAACAACTGGATCCTTCACTTCCCATTGCAAGCCCTTCTCTAACCCTGATGAGATATTCTTGCCCTGGCACAGGGAAGGCAACATAGTCTTCAAGACTCATGTCCTCAGCTGCAAAGAATGATATCCCTCCTCAAACTATATTGTCCATTATGACAACAACATTCCTGTTTACAATGCTATGGTCAGTTTGTACAACTTGTCTGCAATCTTGGCTTTCACCACACAAGTTGCAAGAATCTTGAATCTATTGGACAATTCAAAGGCTGACCCTCCTCCACTGTTTCCTCTGTATCCCCAGACTTACCTCACCCATAGTCACACATGTTGTCCCTGATCATGAATCAAATCTAAAGTTCCCAGCATAAGTAAAATACCTTGTGGAACAAAGTGTCCAGATAATTCTCCTCCTCCCTGAAATATTGTAATGCCGAAAACTCAGATTCCAGTTCATCAATTCTGAGTTGAATGTCATCAGATTACAGACACTGTTATCATGGATCACACTGGTGTTCACCAGCTCAGTACTTTACCTACCCTGATGTCATTTATTGTGTTTCATTAGGGATTAATCAGATTTTAAGCTTAGAAATATCGCTAAACTGTTATCTGTGGTTATAGTTTAACGATTAAGCTATAAATTTAATGCAATATTTCTGCAACGTGGAGATGCTGGCATTGGACTGGTGTAAACACAGTAAGAAGTCTCACAGGCTAAAATCCGATAGGCTTATTTGATAGCATAAGCCTTTGAAGCACTGCCCCTTCATTAGGTGAGTAGAAAGATGGGTTCACAAACAGGGCATATATTGACATAAATTCAATTGCAAGAAAATGGTTGGAATGCGAATCTTAACAGGTAATCAAGTCTTTACAGTACAGACAATGTGAGTGGAGAGAGGATTAAGTACAGGTTAAAGAGGTGTGAATTGTCTCAAGCCAGCACAGTTAGTAAGATTTTACAAATCCAGTTAAATCGTGGAGGTTATAAGTAGTGTGACTTGAACCCAAGATCCCAGTTGAGGCCATCCTCATGTTTACAAAACTTGGCTATCAGATTTTGCTGCGTGATTGTGCATTGTCATGTGTCTTGAAGGCCAACTTGGAGAATGCTTACTTGAAGATCGGGGGTCAAATGCCCTTGACTGCTGAAGTGTTCCCCGACCAGGAAGGGAGCACTCCTGCTTGGTGATTGTCAAGCGGTGACCATTCATCCATTGTCGATCACAAAGATTTGTGTTGAGTTGCAAGTTCAACTGAAATATACTCAAGTCTCCTCAGTTGTTAAGTGTTCAGTCAACAAAACCTTCTGCCTAAACAAATCTTGGCTCCATGCCCCTTCTCTAACTACTTATTTGTGGGAGGGAGGGAGGCAGAGGGAGTTGTCATGAAACAAAATAATTTTTCTGGTGTTTAAATGCAAACTTTTGAGCATTTTAAAGAAAAATGATCCCTACTGAGATCTGCTTTCATAGAATAGAATCCCGACAGTGCAAAAGGAGGCCATTCGGCTATTGAGTCTACACCAACCAAAATCCCACCCAGTCCCTATTTCCATAACCCTTCATATTTACCTTGCTACTTACCCTGACACTAGATTGGCTTTAGCATGGCTAATCAACCTAACCTGCACATCTTTGGACTTTGGGAGGAAACCAGAGTACCTACAGGAAACCTACACAATGTTGAAACTCCATACAGACAGTGACCCGAGGCCAGAATTGAACCCAGGTCCCTGGTGCTGTGAAGCAGCAGTGCTAACCGCTGTGCCACCATGTTGACTACTTTGACTTCTGCATTTTGAATGTGTTTTTATTGTTATTACGTAACTCACACTAAAAATTGGAAATTTTCCCTGATTAGAGGTACTTGCAGTAAGAAGTCTCACAACACCAGGTTTAAGTCCAAGCAATTTATTTGATAGTAATCCCACAAGCTTTCAGAAAGAGTGTTCCTTCGTCAGGTGTGTACAAAGTTCTGATCAGAGAAAGGCAGAAAGACACACACAGTTTACAGAATACTGATTAGGGTGCAAGTAATTCCATTCATTCTAATGATAGACAAATCCACTGAAACTTCAACTCTTAAGCATTTTCTTGATCCTTGTTTGTTTGCACTGATTTATAGCATCTACTCTCACTTTAAATGTGGATATTTTCTAATGGGTTTGAGAGTAAGCTTTTGTGCTTTTCTTTGAAATTGAAAAGAATGGGTGTGGCATCGGCTACATTTCAGATCTAAGTCTGGTATTGTGCCCTTGGATGAAACTTCAAACCAATATTTTTTGCACCTTACACCAAACTCAATTACTGCGAACAATAATTGTTAAATCAACCTTGTTAATACGAGCACAATCGTAATTCTTCCTGTCAGCAATCCTCCAATTTGTTTCACAGATAATAGCACAACCGCTGGTGTCAATAAGCTTTGCTGAATCCCCCGCACTGGCTAAATTGAATTAAACATAAAAACCTGTTTTTTTAGTGGCCTTTGATATTCAAGAGGCCATTAGTATGAAGCATTAAGGCAGATTGTTTTATCTAGAAACTTGCAAATAATAAGAGTTTAGCAAAACTGGCATTTTAACATAAAATGCTGGAGTGGTTTATGGAAATACATGCCATTGACACTGAACATGTCCTCAATTTTCTAATCCGCTTGTATGATTGAATTTTTACCTTTTATGGGCCCCATCCCGCTGTTCAAGTGACTTAGTAAATTACCCACAGTACTTAAAAACGCAGCAGGTCTGATGTAGGTGAATAGCACAATATCTCTATAAGTACACAACAAATTGAGAGAACATAATTGCGCGCACAAAGTAAGAGCTTTGTGCCTTCTATGAACCTTTGGAAGCTGTGTTTCAATTAGTGTACTAACAGGATGTCAGTAACAGAAACATCTCATTTCCCTATAAAAACAAATCTTACAAATGGGATGTGCTTCTTACTGTTCTTTTACCTCATAGGTACAACACATGTTAAACTAAGCATGGTTCGGAATAATAAAATCTTTATTTAACAAAGAAGATTTTAAAACTTCATAAAGTCCTATAGTGCAGAAGGAGGCCATTTGGCCCATTGAGTGTGCACTAACCACACAATCCAACCCAGGCCCTATCCCCATAACTTCATGTATTTACCCTAGTCCTCTGACACCAAGGGGCAATTTAGCATGGCCAATCCACCTAACCGTCACAATTTTAGATAGTGGGAGAAAACCACAGCACTCAAAGGAAACCCACACAGACACAGGGAGAACATGCAAATTCCATACAGACAGTGACCCAAGCTGGGAATTCAACCCAGGTCCTTGGTGCTGTTGAGGCAACGGTGCTAATCACTATGCCAACCTGCCACACACTATGAAAATATTTACTAATCTTATTCATGCAATACAACATGGTGGCACAGTGGTTTGCATTACTATCTCACAGCACCAAGGACCAGGTTCAATACTGGCCTCGGGTCACTGTTTGTATGGAGTTTGCACTTCCCTGTCTGCATGGGTTTTCTCCGGGCTCTGGTTTCCTCCCACAGTTCAAAGATATATGGGTTAGATTGATTGATCATGCTAAATTGTCCCTTAGTGTCAGGGGGATTAGCAAGGTAAACGGGTGGGGTTAGGGGACTAAGGCTGGGTGGGATGTGGTTGGTACAGACTCAATGGGCTGTATGGCCTTCTTCTGTACTATATAGATTCTTCTATTCTGAGAATACATAGGGTGCTTAGTGAACACTTCATGTATTTATGGAATAGAAGAATCTATACAGCACAGAACTTCTTAATTTTTTAAGGAGTGAACCTGAGGCATATTGATTCATTGAATGCAAACTAGATGAAGTATGTTTGGAAAGAATGCTAATTTAAGATGTGAACTTGTGGATTGTGTTTTGAAGCCTATTAATGTCACTTTCTGATGTTGGCTTGATGAACATAACATCTAATATTTACATTAATGTCCATCATCGTGTTTTCAATACTGTTCTGCAGCAATGTGTTATTATAAACAGCTAATTAACACAGAGACTAAAAGGGAAAATGGGACCTTTCCAAAATATTCTTGGAAATTGAGCATTCTTACAAAATGGTCGCTACTTGGTACATTTAGTCCCTACTTTCCCCTTTCATTTCATCCAAATATCTGTGCCACGCATCAATTTGCCTTTTGTGTTGGAGTAGAATGAACTTGTTTCCTGTTGACTTCAGTTGTCATCCATGGTGTGCTTCTTTTGGGAGCAAGTTTTTTTTTACACAATTTGTCTTACACTGACATGTTTCCTTGGCGTATTTCATCTAATGACTCAACTGAGAAATAGTGGAGTTTCCCTCTGGAGACAAGGTAAGTTAAACAAACGTCGTGACTGGGATTACAATTTGTATCTGTTCTCTGGAGAGGAGTCCAACATTTGACTTGCAGGGCTGCTGAATCATTTTTAAGGCATTCTATTAACAGGAAACTATCATTCCTAAACCAAAAATCCTTGAGAAGTCAATGAATTAGGACTTGTGAAAATAGTAGAAATGTAAACATGCATATGGCATGATATTGGGGTAATTTGTACCCATTTTTAGGGTGCTGTATGTACTCTGAGAGCTTCAAAATGGTATGTGCAATATGTTCTATAAACATAAGAAGTTTATGATTTCCCTCACTGAACACTCTATGTATTTATGGAATAGAAGAATCTATACAGCACAGAAGAAGGCCGTTCAGCCCATTGAGTCTGTACCAACCACATAGATACTATGTTGGTGCAGGCATTATACAGAGAATATCTGCTGGAAATATGCAGAGCTGGATTACAATGATATTCATCAGTGTACAAAACCAATGTGATACCAATAATGCTGTTTTGGATCTTAACATTCCAGCCAACATCAGCATGTTTGCAGCAGCAAAAGATATTTAAAGGTTCAAAGATTTACAAAGAGTCATATAGTCAGTGCTGATGGATTTATTGCTTTTGAACAAACCAGTTTCTCCCAAATGAAAGCTGGGAGAGGGAGAGCAGGAGTGGGGAAAGAGCTTTCAGCTGGAGCCCATTTTTATCCTAGTGTTCAGGGAACAATTCTCACATCCAAGCTAAGAAACATGTGTGCAGTATCTATGACTGAGGATATTTGCAACATCTTACAGTTTGCTGTCCATTATTAAGTAACCACGGTCACTGAGTTCACAATTCAGTGAGAATTAACTATTGGTGATTCTCTGACCTCTTTGCACCTAGTGCAGAACTGACCAATTCAGGAGAGTAGCATGTGTACCTAAAAATGTTTATGATCCTCCCACTCCTTTCAAGTGGCCCAAAATGAATTCTGCCCGAGAAGGGGTGTGATTAATATATTTAAAACAGCATTTTAGTGTGCCTAGCCTGTTCGACTCCCAGCACACGGGATTCTCTGGCCTTTTGCTAGAATGCTGACAATCACTATTGGTCTCCACTCACAGAGACCTGGCATGACGGCTTTGCCAGGGGGCTGAAGACCATTGAAGCCTCTGGGTATATGACTGGATGGTACCTATTGGACAGTGTGCGCCTGGCATCCTGGCACTCAGCTGTGGGCACCTAGCATTCTGGCGGTGGCCACCAGGCACCCTATCAGTGCCAATTAGGCATTCTGGTAGTGCAATTCTACTGATAAGTGGGGGAGTCTCATATATGTTAGGGGAGAGAAGGTACTCCCGGTACATTGTGAGACAGGGGTGCCCTTGTGAAACATGCCTGAGCCGGGCTCACCATGGTGCTGGACCTATCCATGTTGCTTGGCGTTGATTGCCGGATCGTTGATAGATTTCCTGATGCACTAAGCATTCTGTTAGCTGCTCTATCAAAATATTCATCTCAATCTTCAGAATTCATGATCAATCCTATCCTCTAATGAGATAAGCCCTGCTCCATTCTGATCACCTGCCATGGCTGCAGTCACTGGTGCCCAGTGTCTCATCAGTGCAGATTCTGTCTCCATGTCATCGTGTGTGCCAGTGTCTGAGCTGGCAGCTGTGAGTGTAAAATCAAGTGGTGATGCTGTATCTTCATCATTGCTCCTTTCTTAGTGTTAATTCATTATCTGGCCAGGTTGCACCTCTTGAGTGCCTGCAAGGAAAAAGAGACAAGGGTAAAGTTGTGGTGCCAATCCCTTGCAGATATAGACACCTCTCCTACTTTCTACCTCTTCCACCAGTCAAAAACTTTGGCATCTGCTTGTTCCCCTGTTGTTCCATTCCTCACTCTTTCCCTGATGTGGAAATGCTGACGTTGGACTGGGGTGAGCATAGTAAGAAATCTCACTACACCAGGTTAAAGACCAACAGGTTTATTTGGAATCACGAGCTTTCAGACCGCTGCTCCTTTATCAGGTGAGGATTCCAAATAAACCTGTTGGACTTTAATCTAGTGTTGTGAGACTTTTACTCTTTCCCTGGTCAGATTTTCTTCGACTACGGCTCCCAGCTCCTCATCTAGCCACAGTGCAGCTCTTCTTTAAGAAATGCAAGTTACTTTTTAGTGATGCTAGCTGCTCCCAGCATTGCCCCCCAACACCCCGTTGATGCATCCAGCTAATGAACAATTGATGCAACTAAGAATGTGGAAATGAACAGGCAACACCAAGTTGGCATGCTGCCTATATTGTAACTAACGTTGCGGGTTAATTACACATTTGCGATCGCCGCACCTGTTTTTGGAAGCTATCCAATTTCGCCCCAGTTACTTTATACTTCAGAATTGTGTTTGCAAAGATCCAATGATGTAGTCATCCAATTAACATTTTAATCTCTCAATTAGCAATGAGTTAGTATGAAGATCTCATTTTCAAAGCTCACCAAAGTATTTTTATTGCACCACTAGCTTTGGCATCACTGGAGCTTTGGTAACTTAAATTGCTCTTAAAGATTATTCAATATTTTCCTCTCACTTTTACTACAATATAATAGTGAAATCCTCTATTGAGAATATTCTGACAGAAATCTGTCTCATCGTTGTTCTTTCCCACATATTCTGAGATTGCAAGTATGATTTATATATTTACAGAATACAGGATTGGATATCACTTTTGATCTGTAATATTCAATTAATGTCCTCTGGCAAATTTTAAAAGCCAAGGGTTAAATTAAAAACTAAAAGCAGAAGGTATTTTTGATAGTGGTAAATGGAGGTCACATATCGGTTTTACGAATCATCAGCTGTAATTTACTTTTGCTTATTAATGTTGTTAAATTGATTAGGATGTTAACTTGCTTTCATGTTAATTATAACAAAATTAGCATTTCAGTTTAAATGGGTTGGAAAGTGTTGGACCCTTTTCCACATAACAGTTCTACTGCGGTTTGAAATGTTAATTATGCCATCATATGGGACATGTTGTTATAATTAAGACATCATTAAACTTACAAAAGTAAATTCATAAACTCTGTGTCACATCAAGGAGACAGCCAAAAACCAAAGATGAATAACTTCCATCTTTAACATTCCAGTTGATCCTCCCTACAATATGGTGAATAGTATTTGCATTATACGTTATTCAATGACTAATAGGTTATGCTAAAAGACAACTTGTAAAAAAAGCATTCTGAACTATTTAACTGATTGCTTGATCACTGGTATTAAGGTCACTTTCCGCTTAAACTTAATTTAGTCAATAAAAAAAAAAGAAAAATCTTTGTTGATTTGCTATCACCCATTTACTGTCCTGCACAAAGTCATGGTATTTGTAATCAAGTGGTAGTATTGCACGACAAGGAACGGGATGATCTGTTTGCACCTGTTTGCCTACATCAGGTATATTCGAATCAGTCATTTAGCCTATTTTGTGAACTGGATTAATGGCTGTAGTGTCAGCATTAACATGACTAAAGTAATCATTTGATTATTTCTGAAAAATCAATGCTGTTGCTCTCTTTTGGCTTTTGTTGTATCCATTATTTCACGGCTCAAATTTAACATTCATCCATGCCGACTGCACATTTTAAATGCGTTTTCTTTGTGTACACTTTAAAAAACGATTTATACCCAGTTTTAATTTGGCATGCTTTTTCAAAGAGTTCAGTATAAATAATTACTACTAAAATGCTTAAGCATTTCCTGTGCACCCCATGGTGGCAGTTCATATGTAATGCACATAACAGCATCTATTATTGAAGGGCTTGACTTCCCACCATACTGTCATACAATTATAAACATAACTTTGGCAAACAGATATATGCTTTAAGGATATGCCAAAGCCAATAATTTAACATACAATTCATAAGCAAGGGTTGAAATCATGTGCATGACAATGATGTACCTCAGAAATATAACTTCTTTATCGTCTCTCGTTGCTCGTCCTGAAATTCTGAACACTTGTGGAATATTTCAGCAGTAAAAAAATTGCAACATGTAGTATTTGCCACTCAAGAAAATTGATTGAAGCTGATCTCCTATCGCAATTTCTGTGGAATTCATACCACTGCAAATAACATTAATTCCTCTGCTTTTTGTGTACACACTTTGAATTTATTGATATTCTACATCATGGCTGGTAATACAATGGCATTGGGGTTCCAGCTGCCCTGATCCTTGGCATTAGTGCCCTGCTGTCAGTGCCAGGTTAGTACAACAAAGAATCAACAGCTTCAACTGCCTGCTGATCCAACACTCCAGATGTGCTTCTCCCAGTGTCATAAAAGATGCCCCAGGAGATGGGGAAATTACCTGAAATTACTACATCTGCTATGATAAAATAAAATGCAACTGTTAAATAAAGTGATCAGTAGAAATGAGAACTATTTAAAGTAATGCTTGTATATGAAGGGTAAGTACAGCCTCGGAAACAATATGAGGGATATATAGAAATTGTAGAATCCCTTCAGTGCAGAAGGAGGCCATTTGGCCCAACAAGCCTGCATTGACAACAATCCTCACCCATGTATTTATCCTGCTAATCCCTTGACACTAAGAGGCAATTTAGCAATCCACATAACCTGCATATCTTTGGAATGTGGGAGGAAATGAGAGCACACCACACAGACACAAGGAGGATGTATAAACTCCATACAGATAGTCATCCAAGGCCAGAATTGAACCTGGGTTCCTGGTGCCGTGAGGCAGCAGTGCTAGCCACTGTGCCACTGTGTCACCCACAAGTATTTAATATTTCCATATCCTGATAGATATGCACTTGTTATGTGTGAAAACACTACAAGTAGTACATATTTCAAATGGTGTTATAAAGCTACTCACACAGAATCTCAAGGACAATGCAGGAAATCTATCTGGCACAGGCAGATTCTCATTTTATGAGCAGGACTTCATTGGTTGCCTTTATGATTGATAAGAAAAATATACGTTGCAACTAACTCTGTATCTTATCAACTCATTGTTTTGCTTATATGTCAACTATTCTTTGTTGAAGTGCTTTTCTTTGAAACTGTTTTCAATGTTTAAGTTATGTTTTAGTCCTTTGTTTGCTTGCGAACAGTTGATAGAATAACATGTAATGTATTGCAGATACCAGCTCTGACTGGACCACTAATTGAATATTCAGCCTTATATACAAAGGATTGAGTAGGAGCAAGACTAAGGCCAAGGGTAGAATTTTCCCATTCCACCTGCCCCAGGTCGGGGGTGGACCATGCAAATGTCCGTTAACTTCAGGTGGATTTTACAGTCTTGGGGCAAGTGAGGTCGGAAAATCCCATCCCAACTGTCAGCTTGGCTTCATGGCAGCACTTTTGTCCTTGACTGAAAAGGTTGGACTTCAAAGTAAATTCCAGAAACTTGAGTACATGAGCTAGTCTGAGACTTTATTGCAATTCTGAGGGATTGTTGTATTGTTGGAAGTGCCACCTTTGAGATCAGATGGTAAATCAATGCTTCTTTTGCCTGTTAAATCATCCCATAGCTTTATTTCAAGGGAAATAAAGGAATTGTCCCAGCATCCCGACATCCTAGTCAATACATGTTCTTCCACTAGTATCACTAAAGTACAGATTACAGATCCTTTGCCAATTTGCAGTGTGTGGGACCATGCTGAGTGTAAAATGGCTGCTGCTTTTGCCTATGATAATAATAATACTTCAGAAGGCAAATTGGTTGGTGGTGACACACTTGCAATGTTCTATGAGCGTGAATATCTGATGCACGTTGTAAGTTTTTCCTTTTTTTATTTGCTGTGTGAAAGGCCGATGAAGAAGTCGTATGGGCTAAATCAGTGAAACGGGCTGAAAGAAACCAGCACTGTGAAGACAAGTGAAATTAGAAGTTGTAATTATTGCACTGCTGGATGGAAGCAGTTGCTGCTATCTTTGTTAGGAAGGATTAAAAAAGGAATATCATCGACCCAGAAGTGAAACTGCAGCTGGTGCCACTGTGAAAATGGCAATGGAAGCCTCTATCTTATGAACAGGCAAGCATGCAAGGTGTTATTACCACTGAATTGGAAAGGCATAGCGGCTGTATTCATGAAAGAAAACAGTTGTCTTTGTGGAATTAAATTTAAATCAACTTGAATCTATACATTTTATTTCACCATTGTGTCTGCGATGATTTCTTCAGTGAGACATATTGACTGAATGTTATCAGATTGGAACTCACCAAAACAAATTATAGTATACCTCCTTGATGTAGTTCCATCTGCTGGAAACAGATGCAATTACATGCCAAGGTTGAAAGCACAATCAGAAGTGAACAGAATCACTGAAGGGCCAGAAAGAGATAGAGAGAGGGAGACCAGTGTTCAATCCACAGGATGTAATGTTGTTATTAACATTAGCCAGTGACAAATTAGAGAAGACTTTAGAGCTTAGAAATGTGCTTGTTATTGTTTAGCCATTTAACTACATTAATCCTTCCATCATGCAAATACTTCCAAGTTGGAGGGAACTCATCTATGGGGAAAACATTTATAACAATATTAAAATGTTATTTTCTTCAAAAACACTTCAACGATGATAAAATCTGGATCAACTAGGATGTTTTGCTGTTTGAGTCAAAACAGTTCAAATGAAGTTACTTTGAAATGAAGTGGTTACGATGTGATCTTTGCACCACTCTTCAAATCCTTGTTATTCCAGTAATTGATTTGTTATTGTTATATTGAAGGATGCCTTTTCCATTTGAGATTCCTTTTGAGTTGCCGGCTTTGTTGATGACTAGTCACGGTGTTTTTATGTGTTGTGCTCTTTCACGGCTATGGATCACGTCCTGTGTTATCGAAGGACCCTTCTGAATTCTAATAAGAAGCTCTTTTTTGCTGTCTGGCTTGAAAGAGTTGGCACATACTATATTTTAACATATTTGTTTCAACATGCCTGCTCACCAGACCGTTAGTGAACCATTCCTTGCCATCTCTGGAGACTAGCTTGAGTTCTAGTGCAGCTTGTGTGAACACTTTACCTCTTTTGTCATGAGGAATGTTATAATTATTCAATCTCGCTTGGCTGTAAGTCTATCTTATGTGTTGAATTCATCTCTAATATTGAAATACAAATTAACTGACATTTCTTCTCCGATGCCAGAACTTATTTTTTAATTGCTATCCTCCAAATCTTCACAAATAGTTGCTGGAACTTAATTATTCCTTCTTCATTGGTCAAAATATTACAATACATTGATGGTTTGTTCTTGTTCTAATTCAGTTGGCATAACTTTCTCATTGTCAACTTTTCTGGCCTTGGACAGAAGGCATTCTGCACTCAGAATATCAGTAAGAAATATCTCCTTAGCTGCCTTGTAGGAAGTGCGCCAGATTTTCCTGTGAGTAATGAATTGTCAGTGCCATGATGCGTAACTTTTGCTCTTGCAATTAATAGGACATGTGCAGCTCCTGGAAGTCGTCGTCTAATTTAGTAATGAGTGCTAAAACCTCACAGTTATTTTCACCAGAAAATCTGAGTGAATACCAAATTCACATTTTTGAAGAGATAGGCTGGAATTCTCCAAACCTACTGTGCTGCTGGAGTAGGAATGAACCAGGAGACATCTGCCTGTAGCGGGACTACCGACCTGCATCCAGCCAATCATGCGTCTTCTAGGCTCTTCTTTTCCATATAATCAGCCCGGTGCAGGGCTGAATATAATATGGAAATAGTTATATCCATATGATTACCAGACCCGTGATGGTTGTCTCCCCACTGCCAGGAGGTGTCCCCATGGGATTTATAACTGCTCACCCTGCTGGCAGGAAAAGAGGCCATTGAGATCCTTCAGGATAGTCAGGGGGGAGAGATGCCCCTTGAGCAGTGCCAATCTGGTAAAGCCTAACTGGCACCCTGGCACTGCCCACTGTACACTGGGCTGTGCAATTAGGGGTGGGACCTGGGGGTCCTATTGAAGGCCTATTGATTATGGTGGGGGAGACCGCTACCACTCTGCAATTGGATTAGTGGGGGAGAGATGAAGGGGCAATTGGGGTTGGGCATGCGGGGAGGATTTGGATAGGCCAATGATTGAAGGGGTAGTCAGGTAGGCTGTTAATCAAGGGGGCATGGGGTGGGGGGAAGATCGACCAGCAATCGGAGCAGTGGTTTGGAAGCTGGTAATTGGGAGTCTGTCGATGGAGGAGCCAGTGTGCATGCTCCAATCTCTCCACTGATGGATTGGTGCATGCACAGTGGCCAGTTCAGCATGATAATTCCAGTCTCTTCAGAATTCCCCTGAGAGTGATTCAAGAAACTAAGCACACCTAAAAAAGGGCAGGCGATTCTTCCAATTTCCTGCCCATGGGGCACTTAGCTTTTTTGGAGGGGGAGAATTGCAGCAATAATCTCAGCTTTTTGAGTGCTATAATTTAATTTTTTTTCAAAATAGCTACAATCAGCTTGAGGTGAAGCATTATTCCATGCATAAATTACGCCCAGTGGTCTTCAGGCATAACCATAAAGATGCTTTCTTGCATGACACATGCCTTCTGTCCCCTTTCAAGTGCATTAATTGTCCTGTGGAATTTGTATTTAGTGATGTAGTTTGGTACTATTGATTATCTGTTTGACCTTCCAGAGATACTCCTCAGAATGACAGTTGCATATAAAGTTTACTCCTGCAAATTCAAAGTTGGAAGTGAAAACCTTTTTTTAAAAACTGTTGCAGAAAGCCACATTAATAATTTGTTAATGGGAGGAGGCATCTTTAGTGCTATTTCGAGTTTACCAGGATTTGGTTTCCATGACCCAAATATTTCAGTCCCTGTTACTTTTATCTATGTTGAATTTGATAAAATTGATCAAATCACACTGATGGGCTTCCAGTTTTTGAATATGATCTTGTTTATCTGTGCAATGCACTGAAAGCACATTCACACTATCACATAGCATTGATGTGTATGATTTGGATTCGCATCAACACTGCAGTTATAGTGTAAATACCACGTGAAACTATACCTGGATCTGACTTTCCACCAAATCAAAGATGGTGAGACTCCTTCAAAGTTAGGGACTGACACAGCATTATTTAAGGGTCCATTTGGGCATCAGCAACTGGTTTACACTCAATATACCTTAGCTCCAGTGCAAAGCCAGAACATCAGTTCCACAGTGCATTATAAATAACACAGGAACATGGGAATTAGAAGCAGAAGTAGGCAATTTAACCCTTCGAACCAGCTTTGTCATTCAATCAGATTATGGCTAATCTGTTCCTGGTCTCAAATATACCTCCTTCCCTGTCCCCCATATCCCTTTAACCAATCTTTCTTATCAGAAATATATCTATTTCTTTATTGAAACTATTTAATGATTCAGACTCCACCATACTATGAGGCAGTGAGTTCCACTAATTCACCACCCACTGTGAGAAATAGTTCCTCCTCATCTCAGTGTTAAATCTACTACCTCTCAACCTATATGCCTATGACCTTTTGTTCTAGATTGTCCCATTAGGGGAAACAGTTGGTTTATGTTTACTTTATCGACTTCCATTCATCCAAATAAACTCCAGCACATCTAAGTCCAAGTCGTTTATTTTCTCCTCATACGTCAATCCTTTTATCCCCAGAAAGAACCTGGTGAACCTCCAATCTGAACTATCTCCAACACCACCATATCTTTCCTCAAGTAAGGAGATCAAAACAATACACTGCTCCAGATGTGGTCACATCAAACTCAATACAATTGCAACAACACTTATCTACTTTTGTATTCCAATCCTTTTACAAGAAATGCTAACATCCCATTTGCCTTTTTTATTACGTGCTCTACCCGCATACCAAATTTCTGCAATTCATGAACAAAGACACCCAGGTTTCTGTGCCTAGATGCATTTTCAATCTACTTTCCACGTAGATAATAATTTGCCTTTCTATTTTTTCAGTCAAAACAGATAACCACACACTTATCCACATTAAACTCCATTTGCCAAATTTTGTCCCATTTTCTTAGCCTATCTTTATCCATCTGTAAAATCTTTATTTCCGCTTCATTGCTTGATTTCCCATCTATTTTAGTAGCGTCTGCAAATTTTGTTCTGTTTCTCTCTGTCCCTGTTTGCAGATCATTTGTATAAATTGTAAACTGTTGAGGCCTGAAGACTGGCCCCCGCATCATCCTGTTAGTTACAGTTTATCAGCCAGAGGAGGATCCATTTATCTTGACCCTCAGCTTTTGTCAGTCAGCCAATCTTCAATCCAATCTAATACTCTACTATAAGAATGACTCTATCCAGATTCTCAAGTGTCTCATGGTGCTCCATCCCAGAGACTTGGTGAGATTCTGAAAAACATATCTATTCCAATTAAATCCCATCACAAAACTAAATTATTTTAATTCTTCTTCTACAAAATATGAAAAACCTTTCTTTTCAGTACTTTTAAAAGTTTCACTTCAGCTTTTTCAGCCAACTCATCGTCTCTGAGGTGACATATAATTGTGTTTGAGAGGATTATGAACTGATTTTGTTAAGTGGCTTTAGGAAATTTAATACTCCTTTCCATTACCAATGCCATCAATGAGATTATTGAACAGTGCAAGAATTTTACAATCGAAGTGTTCATTTTGTTGCTTAATAAATTATTTTACATATTGGAGTATGTTACCAGAATTGCAATTCTGAAGATGGGACATTGAGATCAATATGAAGATGCAGAGTGCTTTGCAACTTTTCTACTACCTGATACTTGGCCACATTATCCTGTTTTGTGAGTGTTCCTGAACTCTCTGTTCTCATAATGTTATTGCAATTTAGTCATATGTTGAATGACTTATATCTGAACATTTACATTTCGTACGCTCTAATTCTTACTATGTACACTAGTGCTTCTTTCCCAATTGGCTTCCTTTCTTCTCTTACAACATGAGAAATAAAGTACGAGGATCCTCCAACCCCCTGTCACTTGGATTCTCAAACTGTCTCTAGTAACACATTCACAGATAGAACACTAACAACCAGCACTCAGATCTAGCTGAAATCTGACTTATTCATTGCTTGTTGACATGCTGGTATGTCATTTGTTGACACATTGGTCTTCTACAGGTCAAAAAAGGAATCAAACCTACATAAGGCACACAATCATCCTCTACAGCGATATCTGATAATATTAGTTTGTTTTTCATTTCAACTTTCATATCTATATCATTCCTTACTTTTCCTTTCAAGCAAGTTATCAGATTCCCCTGTTGGACAAACAGCCCTCCAAAAAGCATTTGTTTTCCAGGTTTTGCTGTTTGGCGCAATATTAGGAGAGTGATTTGCATGAAAAAAGTCATTACTTTTGGCATGAATTGTTATCTATAACCATGCACCATGTCTTGCCCAGTAAGTAGTCTGTCAACACCAGATTTAAACCCAACCGATTTATTTGATAGTGAACTCACAAGATGTGGTGGAGACCATGTCTTGCCAGCAGACCTTACTTCAGGTAATTTTTTTCTGTGGCCAAACGGGCCACCTAAAATAGCAATTTATAAAGCACTGTGGGATAATTGGGCAAGAACTAAAACAGCAGGCTGCAACTTAAAAGACAGAGATAAACAGGCTGCAGCTCAGGACAACTGAATACACAGGAAATAGGCCATCTTGAAGACAATGGAGATTCTCTGGTCAAACAGACTTATTTACCAAAGGGAAGCCTTAACCTCTTATTTGGGAGGGAAGCCTGTGACCTATGTGCCTCCAGAACCTACAGGCATGGCCGTTGGGGACACACCAAGAGATTGGTGTGGCAGCACCTAATTGGACTCTTATCGATCAGGGTGATCAAGCCAGGATTGATTGATAATAAGAACAGGAGACCACCCAAAAGGAACATGAAACCAAGGAAGGATTAAAAGGTGCCGCACAGCAGAAGAAGCCATCTCTCTCTCTGACCCCACAAATGAGCTACAACGATGACCGTTGTCAGCAAGGAGGAAAACCACCACACCAGAGAAGGAAGAAAGACCAGAGTCAGAATGCCAGACCAGACCAAAGGATCAGACTACGCAGAGGATTGCAGAGACCAACACACAGATAAAGCCCAACATCTGCTTGGGTATTTGCCAGTCAAGCAAAATTAAGTCAAGATCTACTATTGGACTTGAACTTCAGTATTTTTTGTAAAATAATTGATTGTTGGTTGGGTGGATGATTATTGATTGTATGTTTCAAATACATATTGGCTGTACCAACAAGAAGTCTACTTGCAATTCTTTGTCATCATGTAAGAGTTAAAACAGACTGTGCAGCAGGCACAACACATCTTTCAACCTGCCGATATGTGCTGCCTCTTTTTGAAAATTGCTCCATGTGAAATTTTTCTTACTGTCTTCAATTTTCAATTGTGCCTTCAATTGAGGCATCCATTCTGTAGGATATAGGATAAGCATGCAAAATGTAGCTGAGTGTTCTACATCTTCAACAAATAATGAGTGATATTCACTAATTCCTGCCCTGAGACTTATATGTATCTGATAACTGAATATTTGTAGTAACTTTAGCTAACTTGCCTTAGACGCCCATATATCACCCAGGATAGTTTCTTATCTTCACTTCATCTAAAGTCATCCTTGCTGACACTTTTTCCACCAGCCTTGTCTTTTCATTTCCCATTTCTTCATTCTTTATAACAAAAGTCTCACTGTATTTTCAGTATCAGTTTTCCTTTTTTTTTATAATGAGTGTTGTAGCGTTTATTTTTCTTCCCTAATTGCCCTTGAGGAGGTGTCAGTGAACCACCTTATTGCACCATTGCAGTCAAGGTGGTGTAGGTACATCCATGGTGCATTTTTCTGTAACAATTCGACACAACTGAGTGGCTTGCTATGCTATTTTAAAGATGAGTTAAGACTCAATCACATTGTTGGGGAGTTGGAATCACATGTAGGCCACATGAGATGGATTACTTTCCTGTAAAGACATTAGTGAACTAATTGGGTTTTTAATGAAATTAGGAGGTTTCATGATCATTACTCTACAGACGAATATTTGTTTATTAAATAATTCCATCAAAATTGCCCAGCTTTGGAGAAATGCTTTTGGAGAATTAGTTCAAGCCTGTCCAGTCCAGTAGAATTACCACTTAAATTACAATCCCCGTCATAAAGAATATTAAAGATGTCATATATCTGTTCCTTACACTAAAATAACGTCAACAGTTTGTATTTGTATAATGAATTTAACATCATAAAACATCCCAAGGCTCATCACAGGCATGTTAGCAAACAAAATTTGACACTGAGTCACATAAGGAGATATTATGACAGGAGCATTAGTCATAGGAAATTTCAGTCTATCCAGTACAGATATCAGACCAGCAACCTGATAATTTAGGAGACTCCAAGAGATAAGGGGATGAGATGGAGTTGGACATCACCAACATATATGTGGAATGTGACACATTATGTCACCAAAGAGTGGCATATAGATGAAAAATAAGAGATCCAAGGATATGTATCTGGGCGTAAATGTGAGAATGGGAAGAGAAGACATTAAGAGAGATTCTCTGGCTATATTAGATAGATAAGAGACAAACAAATTGGTGAAGTTCCAGCCAGCTGGACGATGATGGAGAATTTAAAGGTAAAATGCTGTAGATACTGGAATCTGAAACAAAAACAGAAAATGCTAGGAAATCTCAGCAGGCCTGACAGCATCTGGGAGGAGAGACTAGAGCCAACGTTTCGAGTCAGGATGATTCTTCATCAGCGCATCACTGTTGGCCCTATTGTCTAACCACAGATGCTATCTGAGCTGCTGAGATTTTCCAGTATTTCCTGATGATTGGGGGGAAGTGTGAAACTATGTGAAACTATGCAAACAACTTCATAAGGACAGAGATAGTTTATCTTTGTCATCGTTGCATAGTTGTTTATGATTTTGTTCAGAGCCATTTTGTCCTGTGGTAAGAATGGAAACTTAATTGGACACATTCAAATATGGAGCATCCCAAGAGCCACATAACGGGGTTAAGATTGGATCTTGGAGTTGACAACATGATCAGAGCATTTGGAGAGGAAAGGGAGCCTGCAAGAACAGTAGGGTCAATGATTTTTATTTTGAGGAGATGGATAATGATGATAGATTTGGAGTAGATGTGTACAGTAACTGAAGAAAGCAATTAATAATATGAGATAATATTGGAACTCGGAAGGGTCTAAGAAAACTAATTAAGGGTGGCAGATTCCCCTTCCCATGGAACATTTGTGAATGAATGTGATTATATAATAATAAAGCAACTTTCATTGTCTTTCTCTGATGCAAGACTGAAAAGAGATTCTGGAACTTCGTGTTGTGTTTAATTGTTAGTTAATTGACATTTTACTGAAAACATAAAAGCAACTCATCAATTATTTGCATAAATGTAGTGTATGTGTGTATGTGTGTTGTATGTTTTTTTGTGTTGTGCATTTGTGTGTATGTGTGTTGTGCATGTTGGCTGTTTGTGTTGTGTGTTGTGTATGTCGTGAGTTTGTGTTGTGTGTTGCTGTGTTTGTGTTATGCATGCTACATTTACATTGTATTTGTGCTGTGTGTGTTATGTGTGTTTGTGATTTCTGTTTGTGTTGTGTGTGTGTGTGTTATGTATGTGTGTTGTGTTTGTATTGTGTCTGTTATGTGTGTCTTGTGTTTGTACTGTGTGTGTTTGTGATGTGTGTTTGTGTTATGTGTGTGTTTGTGTTGTGTTGTGTTATGTATGTACTGTGTTTGTTGTGTGTATTGTGTGTGTCGTGTTAGTGTTGTGTGCATGTTATGTGTGTTTGTTTTGTGTGTGTTGCATGTGTGTTGTGTTCTTGTTCATTGTTTGTGTTGTGCCATGCTGTGCTTGTGTTGTGTGTGTGTTGTGTGTGAATTTTAATTGTTGGTTAATTGATATGTTACTAGGCTTCAAAAAACAGAATTGTCAACAGAATGTGATTATATTTGCAGTGAAAACTGTTTGTATAATGCTGAAATATTGGTGCAATCCTTGGAGAGTAAAAGGAAAGGTCAGCTAAATTAATGGGCAGACTTTCTCTGTGACAAAAACACAACAAACACCCCAATTTAATTCAGGGTGTTTCAATTTAAATCTGAAACTAAGGCATCAATCAGTTTAAAGTGTGGTGACTGGAAGGTAGGAAACAAGATTGTTCGCAATAACAGTGCAAAAAACATTCATTGACAGAGCATCTTGAATGTGGAAAAATCATCTCAAGATGCTCTGCAAAAGTATAAGTTTGCACTTTCTGTAGAAGCAGTCAGGGTCATGGGCCACAAGCTTAATAAAATTCATGACAAATTGTGATTCAAATCAATCTCAGCACAATGATGCAGCATGATACTAATTGTCTGGACTTCACTTTTAGCTGATTGGGATGCTTGTTCAACATGATGGACCTTTCATCCAACACAAAGATCCAACCACAATCATTAGTCATTTTTTCAGTCGTAAGTCGTTTGTATGATGCTGGTAAGCTGCTTTCCTCTGTTAAGGCATTCTATCTGGAATAGGGCTTGAGGATATGACAGTATAAATTCTTTAAAAATCCACTTTTAATAATTTGGCATCAAGGTCAAGTGCAGTTGATCATTCTTGGTGATTAACATTTTTAATAGCCCCAGTAATGGTCCACGTCACTTCTTTACTATTTGTTCTTGGCATCTCTTGCTCTGTTTTAATTGATTGAATGATATCAGCTTCATTATGCTTATATGCATGTTATTATCTTAACATGGAAACAGATTAATTCTCCATTGCCTGTCACTTTCAGCAGGATATTTAGAAGTCGTGGTGTGAGTGAAAAAACAACAGATTTCTCTCTCTGTTTTTCTCAACCCTGTTACACAGGCCAATTGAGTTGAAAATCTAGGCCTGACTCTTTCTCAGGCAGTCCTTCAGCATCGCAGATGATTTGCTTCCATTCCAGTTTGATGAGCTCTGAGGTGGCTGGTCAGTCCAATTTGCAGACTCTATCACATGCAGGGCAGGTACTGCTGGAAGAGTTAAGTAGATGAGTTGCTTGGAGGTTTGTGCATTCTGTCAGATACCTTGGACCCGATTCTCCCATCCTGACGCGCGCATTTTTTGGTACGTAGGGTTGGGAAATGCGTGTGATGGCCGTTTTGCAGGATTTGTGCATGCATTCCTGACACATGTGTGTCTCCCACAGAGAGTAGATGCAATCAGGACTACGCTGGAAATTGGTGGGAGGACAATGTAAGTGATTTCAATCTATTTTAAATGTCATTATTGGGCCTGGGACTGAAATCTCCAGGCTCGATATCATCCCCCACCCCACCAGGAGTATTTCACTCCAGTGGGGTTTAGAGTAGCTCCCAAGTTCAGGAAACTAGGGGGAGACCCCACTGGAGTGAAGGAGGGGGTCAATTGGGGCCCTTCCGAGGGTTGCATGATGGGGATGTGGTGCCCTCTGGGCACAGGCACCTTGGCAGTGCCAGCCTGAGTCCCCTCACACTTCCCAAGGGGCAGGGCCAAAGGGCAGGGTCTAGGGGCAATCGATGGGCATGGAAGGAGGAAGGGATCCTGCTATTGCTCTGCAGATGGGATCGACTGGAGCTGGAGAGAGGTCAGTGATTGGGGCAGGCTGGGGAAGGTTGGCTTCCGGAGGGAGGAGAGCGCTGCTTCCTGACAGAGCCTGCCTCCTGGTGGATGGGGTCAGTGGAGGGGGGAGGTCTGCTAGAGGGGATTGGGTAATTGTCACTGCTGGGGGGATAGCTGGAAATTGGAGTACTCCCAGGTGGGAATGGGGACTGGCCCAGGACTGCTTGTTTGGGCCACGATTGGTCTGCAACTGGGCCATGGGAGTGTCATGGGGGGCAGCGCTGTGGGTGTCCCGGACTGCCTGTGGGTGGCCCGGACTGGGCCACTGCGTATGCGCCGAGTTCTGGAACTGTCAGACTCTGGTGTGAATAGGCCTCACCCCCGAGCTTTTCATGATATTCACAATTGTGACCTCTGCAGTGCACAGAGTGCAGGAGATTCAAGTGTGAACTCTACTAAAACAACAATCATAACTTACACCATTTTTCCCACCAATTCAACACTTTGAATTTTTTTGGGCCCTTTAACTTCACCTCTGTCCTTCATGAAGTCATTTTATATCTTTAGTATCTTCCCAAATTAGTCTTCTCAATGTTTGTTAATCTCAAGTCAGGGAATCCCAAGAGTTGGTGGGGATGTTAGAGCTTTTCAGGCATGCTTTGAAAACAACCCGAACATCTCAATGGAGAACATTTCCATCGTCCCCCTAGGAGAGTCCTACCAAGACCAAGGTCCAAATAGAGCAATTGTTTCAGGAATCTGAAATGAGGCATACATATGACATATTTTCCCACTCTTAATGGTCGACCATTAAGGAATTCAAAACGTACCCCGTTAATCGATGTGCCACCTTCCTATGATAAATATGGCAGTTAAATCTCCATGCATTTTTTTAAAGATGCAAAATAATGATCATATAACATGATTGTGCATCTGTGTGTTTGCACTTTCCTCAAGTGGCAATGAATATGCAGCCACTGAAGAACTCCTAACTTTAAATTCATTAGTATTATGAGAAGGGATTGGTGGATTGAACTTCATTGCCCTTTTGAAATGTACTCTACTTGCATCGAAAAGATGTTATGGAAAATTCAAATTACTCATTGTACACATATTAAAATGGTAATTATGGTCAACCACATATTTTGGGAAAATACCACATCACTTAAGGGCGGAAATAATTAGTCTTATTTCTTGGTATGGAAATAATTGGAACATGTGTCTCACTGGCTATCCTAATGCAAATGTCATTGCTTTCCGAAGGCCATGAGACTGCAATAACTTCAACATTATTGTGCATTTCACACAATTTGAGAAGTACACTCAACAATTGTTAATGCGATGCTAAGAATGTAAAGTGACTAATTAAAACTGAATCAACTTTGCAAAGTTGTGTATGTGTTTAATAAATAACAGAAATAAGTGACTGGCTTAATGTGTTGCAAGTATTTTACTCCCCATTTATCATCCTTGCTTTTCCCCTCCAATATGTGGTATATTTCTATGTTTGCTTAATACAAATTTACCTATCACACACTGGACTGGTAAAATAAATGTGGGAGCAGGTGTGGCACAGGATTGCTCAGCAGACACATTTGCTGCAAATATTAACTTCTATTGTTCATAGGAAAGTACAGCCGCAACTCCTTCACACCACACACTGTTGGCTAAACAGAGAGCTGCTCCGGACATGGTTTGTGCTACTTATTGAATAATATATTCTCTCAAAGTGTTATCAAAATATCCCCTTTGTTTTTCAAATTGAGGTTCCATACATGAAGAGTCAAAATACATATATGTTAAGATAGTTGCAAAAACTATTTGCCCAAAAAATAAATCTCTGTTCGACAGTTTAAGAATTTAAAAATGTAATAGTCTGAATAACATATGGGTAATTGAAAATCCTTCCAGATTTCATAATAGTACAATCTTCCTGAGATCGAGATTTATCAGTTGGGTGCCTTTGACTTTTTTTATTCATTCTGGGACATGTGCATCACTGGCTGGCCAGCATTTATTGCCCATCCCTAGTAACCCAAGGGCAGTTGAGAGTCATCCATGTTGCTGTGGCTCTGGAGTCACATGTAAGTCAGACCAGATAAGGTCAGCAGGTTTCCTTCCCTAAAGGACATTAATAACCAGATGGGTTTCCTGTCAATCAACAATGGTTTCATGATCATCAGTAGATTCTTAATTTCATATTTTTTTGATTGAATGCAAATTCCATCATCTGTCATGGCAGGATTCAAACCCAGGTTCCCAGAACATTAGTTGAGTTCCTGGATTAATAGTCTAGCCATAATACCACTACATCATTACCTCCCTTTCTTGGTATTGTCACGGTACTGGTGGCCCTCTACAGTTTTACTATACAAATCCATCTTTGAGTATGTATTTGACACATAGTTGGATTGCTAGATGTAGTACAATTCCTCTGGCTGGTTTCCCTTTCTTCTTAAAGTCGTTCCATTCAGTGTTATGACTTCATAGGATCTAGGACAAACTTTGGATACATTTGCAGGTAACCAAGTTCCTTTGGTTAGAGAAACATCTCCAAACCTTTGCCCTATGTGCAGACTAGGCAGTTCCATTTAGGTATGTGGTTGTACACCATCTCCATTCTTCCTTAGTTTACTAGAAGCCTCTCCTGCACTTCAGAGAAAAGGGACAGATGCTGGCTTGTCCTAACCTGCTTCCGAGCATGATTTATACTGGTGGTGGTAAGCCCTTATCCAAAGGTGTTGCTCTGAAATGGAAGAGAAATGGAGATCTTGTTTTGTATTTGTGCACTTTATGATTAGTGACTTAACCACATGAACCATTTGTTCAGCCAGACCATTGGATCTGGGATAGTGTGGTGAAGCTTTCATTTCCTCTGGCTCTGTTGCTTATTTCTAGCTCTGACATTCACTCGATCTGCCACAAGGACTTCACCTCTGAATATTCGATTAAAGACATTAATTCCGTTTCAATTTCTAACACTGCTGTCAGGCCAACTGAAAGACTCAGCAGAAAATAGAAAAAGATTGTTGGAAATTTTCTATTTTCTATTATATAATGCTCAGTCTTTCTATCTCTTTCTTTATTTGATTCATTTTAGTCGCTTATCCACCGTTATGATAATGGTTGTTGGACTCCAAAGTTTCAAAGCATTGTATGTTTTGCAATGTGGAGACCATATTTACATTGCCAAAGAGAAATCAGGTAATATTATTTCATAGTAGCAATCACTTTTCAAGCTGAAAATAATTCAAATGATATGGTATTGTCTTTACACAGCATGCATTTCAATATATTTGTTGTCGACAATCTTCTTACGCTATTAATATTCTGGATAATAATTTAAATGAGCACCACAGCAGGTGATAATATTGTCATGTTTAATATCAAAGAATAATAAACCCTTTTTTTCTCTTGCCATACAACAGAGGATACAGAGAATTGCCTCCAGCTTCACTGTAGCTTTTCATAGTCAATAAAACCAGTTCAAAAGTAAGTGTTATTTGTCCACAAATTGACATACTGTATAATTACACAGCTGGGCATAAAAATTGTGTCTGCTTGCATTGTGCATTTCTGGTCATGAAAAAATGAATCTTTCTCTTCAGGAGTGACTAAAGTCTCTGTTTTCTGAGAAAGTACTCCTGCTTCTCCAAAGTTTCAATGTTTCAAACTCTGTTGTAAACTACTCCTGAGTGAAGTCTAGCTGAACAGCCACCAGAGCTACTCAATGGGTTTCTAACTCTAATCTACAAGGAAAAAAATTAAAGAATCACATCTTCAGTCTTCCACCACTTTTGTAAGGCAAGCAATGGCGTATCGTAGATTTCAATCTGTTACTTGTTTGCGCTGAGAATTTTGTTTCAATTCCTAAGGATCTATCTCACGTTGATCAGTGAAACACTATTGAGTTTTGTAAAGCTCTTGGCTAATTACATGTGCAGTGCCCTTGTTTAATGTTTTTTTCTCACAGTGTATAGCTGCCAGTTTGCTATGTTTGAGTTGGAATTTTCTACAAAATGATAATGTTTGTGAGATGTGAATTTAACTCCTGCGGACCACATAATATCCATTTGAGAAGCAACAAGAGGTTGTGGGCTGTGTCCCTGAATGAATATTGTGACAAGTATGCTGAGAGATACAAAGGGCCTGAGTGATTGCATTTCCCCTTTAATCATGTCATTTATCTTCTTAAAGGACCCAACTTGTTCAAGATTTTCAATCCTGCAGCCCATATTATACTTGCCATTCAAAAAACACTAGTGACAAATGCTTGTTGACAAATATTGCTGGAGGACAGTACTTGCTGATGATAAAGCAACATTTTGAACAGCAGGAAATAAATCAGCAGCCAGGTCAAGACTGCCATGATTTTTTGATGGATCTCATTTTCTATAGCCTCCACACAAGGGCATTGGTTCAATTCAGGTTCCACAACAAACTTCATTCAAAATAACACCTCCTTCAAAATCATTGTAACAATTAAAGCCCTCTTGTTAAAATGACTTGGTATTTTTGAAGCTGTGATACATCACTGAGAGACACACACATTCAGGCAAGTTAAAACTCCCTGAAAGAAAGGAAGTCATTTTGCTGTCATGGGAGTTTGCTCTTGTTAGCGAAGGTGAGTTTGAAGTTAAGTTTGAGCTCACTAACAATGATCTCTTTGTAAGTAAAAGAATAAATGAACAACTTGCATTTATTTAACGTTGTAAAATATCCCAAGGTGTTTCACAGGGCTGCTTTCAAACAATTTGCCAGTACACTGTAGAAAGATAAATTAGAACAAGTGGTGAAAGGTTTGATCAAGGAAGTAGATTTTAAAGAGCATCATAAGAGAGGAGAGAATGGTAGAGAGCTGGAAAGGT
The DNA here is from genome assembly GCA_024679065.1 of Sphyrna mokarran. Taxonomy (NCBI): domain Eukaryota; kingdom Metazoa; phylum Chordata; class Chondrichthyes; order Carcharhiniformes; family Carcharhinidae; genus Sphyrna; species Sphyrna mokarran. Next base: position 62,773,864 of record JAGIQG010000009.1, read on the forward strand.
TTAGGCAGGAAGTTTCCAAGCTTATGGCTTTGGTAGCTGAAAGGAAGACAGTGGCACAGTGATATTGTCATTGGATTAATAATCCAGAGACCCAGGATAATGCTCTGGGATGGAATCCCACCACAACAGATAGGGAATTTAAATTCAATAAAAACCTGCAATTAAAAGTTTAATAATGATGGCTATGAAACTGATGTCAGTTGTGGTCAAAACCCATCTGGTTCACTGATGTCCTTTAGGGAAGGAAATCCACCATCCTTACCTGGTCTGTCCAAAATGTGATTCCAGATCCACAGCAATGTGGTTGACTTTGAAATAGAACATAGAACATTACAGCACAGAACAGGCCCTTCGGCCCTCGATATTGCGCCACCAATTAAGAAAAAGCAATGACCCTCTAACCTAAACCATTCCCTTTTCATCCATGAACCTATCCAAGGACTTCTTAAACTCCCCCAAACTTGGCGCATCTATAACTGCAGCAGGCAGGGCATTCCATACCCTTACCACCCTCTGGGTAAAGAACCTACCTCTGATATCCGTCCTATAACTACCACTTCTTAATTTAAAGCTATGTCCCCTCGTGCTAACTTTCTTCTTCCAAGGAAAAAGGCTATCACTGTCCACCCTATCTAAACCTCTAATCATCTTGTATGTTTCAATAAGGTCTCCTCTTAGCCACCTTCTTTCCAACGAAAACTACCTCAAATCCCTCAGCCTCTCCTCATAAGACCTTCCCTCCATACCAGGCAACATCCTGGTAAACTTTCTCTGCACCCTCTCCAATGCCTCCACATCTTTCTTATGATGTGGGGACCAGAACTGTACACAATACTCCAAGTGTGGCCATACCAGAGTTTTGTACAGTTGCAACATGACGTTGCGGCTCCGAAATTCAATCCCCCTACCAATAAAAGCCAAGACTCCGTATGCCTTCTTAACAACCTTATCAACTTAATTGCCAACTTTCAGGGATCTATGCACATATACACCTAGATCCCTCTGTTCATCAACACCAAGCCATTCAGTTCAAAGGCAGTTAGGGATGGGTAATAAATACTGGCCCAGCCAGCAACACTCACATCCCATGAGCAAATATAAAACAAAAGCTACCAATGGCAGAGCAGTTAGAATTGAGAATTCACAAGAAATCAAAATTGAAGAGTTGTAGGGCTGAAGGAGATGATAGAGGCAGGGAATGGTGAGGTCATGGATTGATCTGGAAACAAGGACAAAAGTAATTTTACGTAAGTAGAAGAGAATATCTTTCACGTTTAAGACAAAAAGAAATACATATGCAGTGTGGAAGTTACTATACGGTTTTGTAGTATGATTATCACAAGGAGCAAGCTCGTTAATGAAGATAAGCTCACTCTGAGATTGCACACATAGAAACGAGAGTAGACCATTTATCCCATCAGCCTCTTGATGATCTCGTAGCCACGCAGTGAAATCATGGCTGATCTGTTTCCTAACTCTGTCTCACACTTGGAACCTTGGGAACAATCTGGTGGAACTGAGCCACATTCTTTCCAAAGTCCAATGCCCAGGAATGTACACAGTATCCAAGAAAACTGCGGCTGTGTACAATTTCTTCCATTTTATGTTCTGGCCCTCCAGTCACAAAAACTAACATTACCTTGGTCTTTTCAATTATTTTCTAGACATCACTAATGCATTTTAATGATCTGTGTACAGGAATCTCTAAATGTCTTTGGACAGGATTGGAAGTTCTCACCAACAGAATTTTAACATGAAGGAGACTGTGGCTAGATTAATCCTTTATGTCTCAGCCACTTGAGTTTCCCAAAGTCAGACATGTTTCTCTGAGATGAAGATTCCTGGCTGGATATTGGTGACGACTCCAAGTCAGCAAGGCAAGGAGAGTGTGACATTGGCAGCTTCTCATTTTCTCAGTTCACTTCAAATTGAATTCAAAAAGCAAGTTCAAAACTTAAAGCTTATCCCTGTCATGTGATTTCCAGTACATCATCCTTGCCTTTTAACCAATTTCTCAACTAAAATAATAGCAGTGCAAAAAACAAACTGCTCTTCCCCTTTCTGGTACAGCACTGATCAGGTTATTTCTTGGAAAGGGCTTTCTTGCTTCCAGTCCAAAGGTGAACTTTCAACGTTTTTGTAAGAAAAATCCAAAAGTTCAAAGAATGCAATATCCTTTCTCATTTTAAAAGAAAAATACAGTTTTTGAAGATTTGGTTTTCTCAGCAAACCTGCATCCTGAAAAAATGAAACGTAATTTCCAAATGTGCTTCATTATAAAGTGTATAGGTGTCAGGGAACAGTTCAGAAACTCCAAGGTAAATTATCAAGTTGGACGAGACCCAACTATTTTTGATTTTGGCATTAGTGTGAGCATAAGATGTTTTATTCCAGGTATGATTCCATTGACCCATTAGGAAGTTTTTATTAAAACAAACTTAATTTAACATACAGTTTAATAGTAACAGCAAGAGTTAATATAACTTTTATCAGTTGAAGAACTTAAACATGACATATATTTCAAGAAGCAAGATACAAATACATTGCTTATCATTACACAGGAAAGTTACACACAATAGAAACACAGAACATAGAACAGTACAGCACAATACAGGCCCTTCTGCCTCAATATTGTGCCAAGCTATGTCTGAACCCAAGATCAAGTAATCCCACTCTCTATCATTCTGGTGTGTTACATGTGCCTATCCAATAACTGCTTGAAAGTTCTTAAAGTGTCTGACTCCACTATCACAGCAGGCAATGCATTCACTTCACAAACATTCTCTCAGTAAAGAATCTACCTCGAACATTCCTCCTTTATCTCCCACCATGAACCTTATGGTTAAGCCCTTAGCAACAGCTAATCCACCTGGTTCCTCACAAACAAATCTAACACCTGGCCTGGTTCATTACCCAGTACCAAGTCCAACGTGGCCCCACCTCTTGTCGGCTTATCTGCATATTGTGTTAGGAAACCCTCCTGCACACATTGTACAAGAAGTGCCCCACCCAAACTATTTGACCTCTAAATGTTCTGATCAATATTTGGAAAGTTAAAGTCACCCATGATAAGTACCCTATGACCTCCACACCTATCCATAATCTGCTTTGGCATCTCCTCTTCCACATCTCTATTACTATTTGGGGATCTATAGAAAACACCTAACAATGTGACCGCTCCTTTCCTATTTCTAACTTCAGCCCACATCACCTCAGTAGGCAGATCCCCCTCAAAATGTCTTTCAGCAGCTGGTGAACTATTAACAATGCTACTCCTCCACCTCTTTAACCGTCTTCCCTACTCTTACTGAACATCTATACCCTGGAACTGCCAACAACCATGTCTCCGTAATGGCCACAACATCAGAGTCCCAAGTACCAATCCACTCTCCAATTTCACCTACCTTATTTTGGATATTCCTTGCACTGAAGTAGATACACTTCAAGCCACCATTCTGTCTGCCTGTACACTCCAGCAACCTTGATACCTTCCTCAGTACCGTATTATCCTCAACATTGGCTTCTGGACTACACCTCATTTTCCCATCCCCCCGGACAAATTAGTTTAAATTCCCCCAAAGAGCTGTAGCAAATTTCCCTCCCAGGATATTAGTGTCCCTCTGGTTCAGGTGCAAACCACCTTGTTTGTACAGGTTCCACCTTCCCCAGAATGTGTTCCAATTATCCATGTAAACGAAACCATCTCTCCTACACCATCCTTGTAGACGCATGTTAATCTGCACTCTCTCCCTGTCCCTCAGCTTGCTAGCACATGGCACCAGCAGCAAACCAGAGATGCTTTGTCCTGGCTCTCAGTTTCCATCCCAGCTCCGTCCTAGCTTCCCATTTTAAATCTCTGCCCCTTCTTCTACTTATGTTGTACCGATGTGTACCATGACGGTGACTGATCCCCCTTAAGGATCCTGAAAACACGGTCCAAGCCTTCATGGACTCTGGCACCTGGGAGGCAACATACCATCCATCAGTCTCTTTTGCTGCTGCAGGACCTCCTATCTGTCCTTTGAACCATCATATCCCCAATAGCTATTGCTCTCCTGCTCTCCTCCCTTCCCTTCTGAGGCACAGGAACAGACTCAGTGCTGGGGATCTAGTCACCTTGGCTTACCACTGGTAGGTCATCCCCCTCAATAGTATTCAACACGATGTACTTGTTGCTGTGGGGAATGATCACAGGGGATCCCTGCACTGGCTGCTTCGTCCCAGCCCCTCTCACCATCACCCATCTATCTTCATTCTTCAGAGTATCTAAATCCCTGAAGCTTTTATCTATGATCACCTTTACCTCCCAAATGACCCGAAGTTCATTCAGCTCCAGCTCCAGTTCCCTAATGCGGGAAACGATACGTAAACAAAATTCAAAATCACTCAGTCATTTATTTCTTAGCCAGAGTCTGAAAAGTTTTTTCTAACTTTTTTGCCTCCTACAAAACCCTGCATTTTTGATTATACATCGGCAATTATGTTCTCCTTCCCAGTAATACAGGCAATCTTTAAGTTATAAGACTGCATTAGTAAGCTCTTGTGGAACAGTCTGTCATTCTGATCCTTAAATATTGCCATAAAAGCCAGAGGATTATGGTTTGTATATATTCATGTTTCTTGCAGCCTTGATGGAGATGTATCTCAGAATGTTTTTAAGAGCTAGCAATAATCCCAAGGTTTCCTGATTCAAATTTTTAGTGAAGTACCTCAATGGTCATCACTACCGGAAATACCTATTCCTTCTTATCCTCTTCCTTACAACGGTATTGTTTAACATATTGATATGACGTAGCTGATTATTTTTCCTGTGATCCAGGGTGTCTATCAAATAATTTACTTTACCCATTCTCTTAATGATCTTTTAGGGATCACTGAAGCATGCTTTCAGAGGTTTCCCCTGTAAAGGTAGAACCACTAACATTTGATTTTCTGGTTACAATGTTAGGTCGTAGCTTGCTCCATCTCTTCATCTTTATTTGCGAAACTTTAAGATGTCCTTGAGTGACTTTGCAGGTTTCTGTCAGTTGTTTCTCACAGTCCCTCTGTCTGAAAAACTCTTCTTTGATTAATTTAAGAGGACTTCTTATCTAACATCCATAAATTAATTCAAAAGGACTAAATCTGTTTGAATCATTCAGTGAATCTTCGGCAGCAATTAACAAGGAATCCAGTCTTCTCTTCCAGTCATGGACATATTCCTAACAATATGCTATAATCATTGTTTTGAAAGCTCCCTGTGCCTGGGAATGGTATGCTGTGGATTTTAACTTTTTTATAACGAAAATACTCATTATGCTTTTCCCAACATAATGCTTACCTGTGTTGTGATCCATCTGCCACATATTTTCTAAATGTCTGAATCTATCAATGCTCTTTGTAACGTTATTCCCAGTCTACACTAGTTATTGTTGTATGGTACTTGTCAGAAGTTTGGGATCCAGACGATAAATTCAGACAAGGAGACACTTGATGCTGTAATATCAGGACAATTTATTAAGTAACAGATTATACTGAACAAATCAAAGCATTCAGTGTCCTAGTTCAGATGGATTTTGTTTTCCGCTCATACTTAGTGACACAGACAGCTTGTGACTCCTCTTTTCTTGTCTCTCCCGTTATCTCCTTCTAATCGATGCAGTGTACCTTTTCAGATTGCTTCCTTTCATCTTTCTTTGAACTTCCATTTCAGCATTTCCTTTATTATGTACAGTTAAAAGTTTATCAGTCTGATCTCGATTGTTCAGACTTTCACAATCCGTACGTCGTTTTAATTTAATTACAAATAGTTCATATTCTTGACATTTGTTCCACAATCAGCAGTTCTTTGGAATTTATTCACAGCTTGCTAGTCTTGATATCCATGCTTTTCTTCCCCTTTACTTATTCCTATTATCTGTCTTCATTATAATATAGTTTCAGATGTCAAGAGCCATGCATTTGTTGCCTATGCTTTCTTATCACCATCTCCTTTCCTATCCTGTCCTGTCCTGCATGTAACTAATCCTACGAGGAGTGCTGTCATGGTATGTCATGCCTGTCTGCCTTGTCCCATCATCACACATCCACTGTAACTCATCTACAACTGTTCTGTGACGTGCATCGCTCAAGTACACCTACATGAACCCCTCATTCTGCCAGCTCTCCACTTTTCCCTCTAGAGGAGATCTCTATAACTTTTTAACTCTAATCAAATTGCTGAAATATTGACATTTTCTTTTGTGAATGTTACTTTTTAAGAGTTCTGCTTGCTCTTGCAATTTCAAACAAATCTCTATTTGTCTTATGGTCAATATCATGAATTTTTAACATGCGTCTCAGCAACCACATCTCAAAGCTCTCGATTTTCTATCACCAATTCCCAATTATTCCTTTAATCTTTTACACAACATAATGGGTGGAATTTCACAGCTTGCTCATCCCAAAGCTGTAAAATCTTGCCTCAGGTTAATGGTTTCCATGGTCCACTTCCGCCCACTCCGATGGTGGGTGGGGTGATAAAATTTCAGTCATTGTCTTCCAATCATCACATGACATCTTCAATTACAACTTAATCAATGTAGGCAGTATTTTCCTATTAAATCTTTAACAGCTATAATCTCTTATTTTACCAAAAGCTCATTCAAAACATGTATAGAAGAATACAAGAACTTTAATGCAGAATGATATTGAAAAGTCTGATTTCCTGCACTCTCTCTTCTGTACTCTCAGTTATTAATAAATGTAGCCTGGAGTTGCCGACACAAAGGTCTTCATGCAACACCAGAGGTCTTTTCCTTCTATTTAAGTGCATATCTATATCTACACACTCCTGCTGTTTAACCAATCTCCTAATTAGGCCTTCTTTTAATGAGATTTAATTTTAGTTAACAGTCTCTTGGAACAGTAGCAAATGACTTCCAGAAGTCTATATAAACTAGATCTATCAGCATTTTCCTGTCCAACATTTCAGTTACTTCCTTAAAAATTTTATTAAGTTCATTAGACATTATCTAACTTTATAAATCCATGTTAGATGTCTCTAATCAGCTCAAATTTCTCCAAATTATCAGCTCCTTAATTGTATATTCCAATAACTTCCCATAACAGATGTTAAACCAATAGGTATATAATTTCCTATTTCTCCATCACGCCATTTCATCAACAATGAAGTTATATTTTCAATTTTCCAATCTAAAGGAACTATTATTGAATTTAGAGGGTGGCACGGTAGCACAGTGGTTAGCACAGCTGCTCCAATGTACAATCCAATGTAGAAGAAGGACAGGTTACACCTGAACTGGAGGGGTTCCAATATTCTGGCTGAGAGGTTTGCTTTGGGTAGGTTTAAAGTAATGTGGCAGAGGGGTGGAAATCAGAACAATAGGTCAGCAAGCGTACAGACTGGGGATGACCATGGGACCAAGACAAGGCTACCTAAGAGGAAGACCAATCTCAGGGTAGATGAACTCAGTGGGCCTGGAATTTTGGAGTGCATCTGCTTAAATGAAAGGAGTTTAACAGGCAAGACAGAAGATTTTAGAGCCTTAATACATGCACAAAACTTGGATGTGGTTACAGTGACAAAGACTTGGTTAAAAGAAGAACAGGACTGGCAGCTGAATATTCTGGGGTTTCACTCAGAGCGTGGTGGGTGAGTGGAATCGGCTGCCGTTGGTGGTGGTGAAGGCAAATTTGATAGGGTCTTTTAAGAGACTTCTGGATGAATACATGGGACTTAATAGGATTGAGGATTATAGATAAGCCTAGTAGGTAGAGATATGATCAACGCAACTTGTGGGTAGGAGGGCTTGTTTGTGCTGTAGTTTTTCTATGTTCTATAAGTGTTTTAGGCGAGATAGAGATGGAGCTAGAGGAGGTAGGGGAGCAGCAGTACTGGTTAGGGAGTATATTACAACGGTAAAGAGGGTGGACAATTTGGAAGGATCATGTAATAAGAGACTGTAGATAGAGCTCTGACACATGAAGGGTGCAGTCACTTTGCAGGGGATATACTACAGGCCTCCTAACAGCCCTTGGGAAGTTGAAGGCTGTATGGAAGGAAGTTCTGGATAGATATAGAAAAGAAAGGGTTGTTGTAGTGGGAGACTTTAATTTTTCTCATATAAATTGGAAATCCCTGAGGGCTGGGGGTCCGGATAGGGAGGAATTGTGCCCAGGAAGGTTCTTTGGAACAGTATGTTGATAGTCCAACTTGAGAGGAGCAATACTGGATCTAGTACTGGGGAATAAACCTGATCAGGACATCAAAGTTTCAGTGGGAGAATATGTGGTGAACAGTGACCACAATTCTGTAAACTTTCAGATAGACATGAAAAGCTATGAGTGTTGTACTATGGGTAAGGTGCTGAATTGAAGGAAGACTAACTACAGCCAGATTAGACAGAATTTAGTGGTTGTTGATTAGAAGAGGCTGCTCAAGGGTAAATCCACATCTGCCATGTGGCAGTCTTTTAAGGCATAGTTGATAGGAATGCAGGACATGCATATGTTTATAAAAAGGACAGGAAAGATAAGATTTGAGAACTGTGGATAACCAGAGAAATTGTAGGTCTAATCAAAAAGAAAAAAAAGGCATACATAAGGTCCAGACAGCTAAAAACAGATGAAGCACTGGAGGTATACAGAGAAAGTAGAAAAAAATACAAACAGGGAGTTGGAAGAGCAAAAAGGGGTCACGAAATGTCCTTGGCAGACAGAATTAAGGAGAATCCCAACACATTTTACACATATGTTAGAACAAGAGGGTTGTCAGAAAAAGAGTCGGACCTCTCAAGAACAAAGGAGGGGAATTGTGCTTTGAACCCAAGGAAGTAGGTGAGACCCTAAATAAATACTTTGCATTAGTATTCACAAAGGAGAGGGACACATTGACTGGCAACTTCCAGATAAATGTGAAGTGATGCATTTTGGTAGATCTAACGCAGGGGGGAGCTATACTATAAAAGGCAGAACCATCAGAAATATAGATACACAGCGGGATCTGTGTATGCAAGTCCACAGATCCTTAAAGGTGTGATGAAAAAGGCATATGGCATGCTTACCTTCATTGGACAGGGCATAGAGTATAAAAGTTGGCATATGATGTTGTAGTTATATAGAGCGTTGATTAGGCCATATTTGGAATACTGTGTCCAGTTCTGGTTGCCACATTACCAGAAGGACATGGAGGCTTTGGAGAGAATGCCGAAAAGGTTTACCTAATAGAAGTTTATAAGATGGTTGTGTAGACCTTTTAGAACAAATCACAATTACAAGGGAGGAAGTGTTAGGTGTTTTAGGAAACATTAAGGTAGACAAATCCCCAGGGTCGGATGGCACCCATCCTAGATTACTGAGAGAGACAAGAGGTGAAATTGCTGGACCTCTAACAGAAATCTTTGTTTCTTCGTTGGACACAGGTGAGGTCCCAGAGGATTAGAGAATAGAAAATACGGTCCCATATTTTAAGAAGGGTAGCAAGGAGAACATGGATAATTATAGGCCACTGAGTTTGACATCTGTGGTAGGGAAATTGTTGAAGAAGACTCTTAGAGATAGGATCTATACACATTTAGAACAGAATAGTCTCGTTAGCAATAGACAAAATGGTTTTGTACAATGGAGGTCATGGCTCATAAATTTGGTTGAGTTTTTTGAGGAGATGACAAAAATGATTGATGAGGGGAGGGCCATCAAGGTCATCTACATGGATTTTAGTAAAGCATTTGGTAAGGTCCCTCATGGCAAGCTGGTGGAAAAGGTTAAATCTCATGGGATCAAAGATGAACTAGCTAGATGGTACAGAACTGGCTTGGTCATATTAGACAGATATAAGACAGAGGGTAGCAGTGGAACTGTCTTTTTCTGATTGGAGGTCTGTGACTAGTGGTGTCCCTGTTCTGCTGGTGATATATATAAATGATTTGGAAGAAGATGTAGCTGGTCTGATTAGTAAGTTTGCAAATGACACAATTATTGCTGGAGTTGCTGATAGTGATGAAACATTTCAGAGAATACATCATACAGAGCATACAGCAATATATAGATAGGCTGGAAAATTGGGCGGAGAAATGGCAGATGGAATTTAATCCAGATAAATGTGAAGTGATGCATTTTGGTAGATCTAACGCAGGGGGGAGCTATACTATAAAAGGCAGAACCATCAGAAATATAGATACACAGCGGGATCTGTGTATGCAAGTCCACAGATCCTTAAAGGTGTGATGAAAAAGGCATATGGCATGCTTACCTTCATTGGACAGGGCATAGAGTATAAAAGTTGGCATATGATGTTGTAGTTATATAGAGCGTTGATTAGGCCATATTTGGAATACTGTGTCCAGTTCTGGTTGCCACATTACCAGAAGGACATGGAGGCTTTGGAGAGAATGCCGAAAAGGTTTACCAGGATGTTGCCTGGTATGGAGGGTCTTAGCTATGAGGTGAGGGTGAGTAAACTAGGGTTGTTTTCCCTGGAAAGATGGAGGTTGAGGGGACACCTAATAGAAGTTTATAAAATTATGAAGGACATACATAGGGTGAACAGTCGGAAACCTTTTCCCAAGTCGGAAATGACAAACACAAGAGGTCACAAGTTCATGGTAATGGTGGGGCAAAATTCAATGCAGATACGCAGGGACATATTTTATACAGCGTAGTGAGGGCATGGAATGCACTACCAAGCCAGGTGGTTGAGGCAGACATGCTAGGATCATTTAAGATTTATCTGCCACATAAGCAGACTGGAAATAGAGCGATACAAACAGATGGTATAGTTAGGAAAATATGATTGGTGCAGGCTTGGAGGGCCGAAGACCCTATTCCTGTGCTGTATTTTTTTGTTCTTTGTCTTGACTATAAACAATACAAAACTCACGAGACAGATATCTCCGTATAAAGACATCACATTTCTTCAAAAGCAAAACAAGCATCTGCAAGATCACCAAAAAGGTTAAGGAGCTCTGAGATAGAATGACAGAACCTCTCCAATGAATCTGCTCTATACAATCAAAAGCAGATCAATTATAGTTTTTCTTATCAACCATTCTTGACTTACATTAAATTAAAATCAATTATATTTAGTATACACAAATCAATAATAATCGCTGACGTTCCCCTCAGCCAATTGCATTCCACTATCAGTATAATGATATCTCATTCGTCTATTAAATTCACGCTAACTCCCATTTTGTCTAAAGTCACATCCTTGCTGCTTGCTTATCCTAGATGATTACTACAGAGGTCAAAGTGGACATTCCCACTGGATCCTTGCCAAACTGGATAAACACATCATCTCCATGACCAGGCATGACCTTATCCTAAGTCTAGACAGAGGGCAGCGTGATGGTATAGTGGTTAGCACTGCTGCCTTACAGTGCCAAGGACCAGGTCTGATTCCCAGCTTGGCTCACTGTATGCAGATTCTGCATGTTTCCTCCGTGTTTGCATGGGCTTCTTCTGGGTGCTCCATTACCTTCCCACAGTCCGAAGATGTGCTGTTTGGGTGCGTTGGCCATGCTGAATTCTCCTTCAGTGTATCCCGACAGGCACCGGAGTGTGACGACTAGGGGATTTTCACAGTAACTTCAGTGCAATGCTATTATAAGCCTATTTGTGACATTAATAAATAAACTTAAGACGATGAATAAACCTATTCATTAATGTTACTATTTGTGTCCCCACATAAGAAACTTTCTGATACAAATTTCACTAACTACAAAGATTCCCAGACCTTTGGCTCTGAATTATTTGCCTTTACCATCATCCTTTGCAGTAGCCTGCTTTTAGCTGAAGTGAGCAATGAGTCATACAATACTTAAAATACTTTAAAGTATCAATATATATGTTTTAAAATAATTACTTGTTTAATTATCTTACTGCTTTCACACGTGCAAACTATTCTCTCATTAGTTTTATTATCTTGTTTCAAGAATCATTTAACTTTTTACTGGTAGTCCTGTCAATGATAATGCATTCCGTTTAAAAACCTTATTAACTGATTAGAAATTTCCCACATCACCCTGTAACACAGTTCCTGCTATCTATTTGTCTTCTTTTATTCTTTATATATTTCTCACTGTCCTGGAATTAAACAATTCTTTGCAAGCTTATCCATTGTTTCCTTTATCTCTCACCAATTTTGTTGACATGGCTGTCTTATTTAAATAGCAGAGCTTCCTTTTGGAGATACATACTCGTCCTTATTTAGTTGCATTCTTTTCTGGATATCTTACATTGTTCACCTATACTGGGTGTTATGGTGGCACAGTGGTTAGCACTGCTGCCTCATAGCTCCAGAGACCTAGGTTCAATTCCTGGCTAGGGTCACTATCTGTGCGGAGTCTGCATGCTCTCCCGGTTTCTGCGTGGGTTTTCTCCCACAGCCCAAAAGATGTGCTGGCTAGGTGCATTACTAATGTTAAATTCTCCTTCAGTGTACCTAAACAAGTATTGGAGTGTGGCGATGTGGAGATTTTCACAGTAACTTCATTGCAGTGTTAATGTAAACCTATTCATGACACTCATAAATAAACTTAACCTTAAACATTCAGCTCTGAAAATTTGTGCAAAGCCACTGCTGTGCTGTCATGCAGAAAATGGAGAGTGGCTCTTTGAAGCAAGGAACGTTTAAATATTGCTAAAGGGTCATCCAGCCTCAAAATGTTCTTGGTTTTCTCTCCACAGATGCTGTCAGACTTGCTGAGATTTATGAAATTAATGTAAGTTTACTTGTGGTATTAATAAATAAACTTAAACTTTATTACCCAATTACAGTTTTAAAGCATTTTGCTGTTCTCAGTCTTTGACTTATCCAGTTAAAGTTAGCTATGCTAAAATCTAGAATCTTCAATTTTTGTGTTAAGTTCATACATTTACACTCTAACACTGAATTAATCATACTACAATCACTATTTAGGGTATCAGAATAGTTTTGTGATAACCCTCAGATTTGCCTCTGTCAGTCCTCCACGCACAAAAAGACGCCTTACGGAATTGGTTGATTCCCCCTTGTGGGAGTTTAGTGGCCTAGTTGGATGGAAAAGTATCCTTCACAGCTTGTAACCGCGTTCCAAGTCAGCGCATTCATATCTTCCTGGTGGGGGAGGGGAGGCAGTAGTATGAATATGTGCATGGGAATATCTTGTTCTTACAGTCTTAAAGAGCTGCAGATTGCATGGTGCTTCCAGTGCTCCAGGCAGAGTCTGCACATTACCCGTTCTGACTGGCATATGTCCCATAAGTGTTTCACTCATGCTTGTTGTGTGAAAGGTTGTCCTTCACCATGGGGGAGGGGTAGATGCATCTTTTTTGTGGCTCGCAATGACAGCTGCACATGCTTCCATGTTGCCAGGGGGCGTGTGGAGCAGTGAAACTTTGCATCTGAAATTTTGCATTGCTTATTTATTTTGTATATTGAGAATGGTCAGAACAGTTGAATCTGCTTCATTCATGTATCTGCAGGTACATGAGGTAAAAACATTAAAAATAAAATGAGAACAGCCATGAGGGAGGGTAATTAATTGAAAAACATTCTAGGAAGACCATCCCATGATTTAGGTAAACAGACGATATCTGTTTAAAAAGTTTGGCATATATATGCAGTTTCTAAACAGGCTAATATCGCTGCTTTAGAGATATTTGGTGAAGGAAAGCAGCAAATTGGTTTTGTATTTTGTTATGTTTTTCAGGAAACAAACTCCAGTATAAAATTCTTTGATGTGATAGGAAATCTATATATTTGATGATCATAGTTAAGGTCCTCATTCTCAGGGAGGTTTCCAATTTACCCTTTATTCATAAGAGTTTGCCTTACTGTACCAGCTGCCTCATTTCCACTGTAATAAAAGGTTGGTTAATTAATTTCTGTCCTATATTTGGACTTCCACATTGCTCTGTTTTTATCATGATTTTAATCATGCACCCAACCATCCATACTTACAAATACTATCAGTGTGAACTAGGCCGCTCTCATCTCCATGCCACTGCTATGCAAATCATGATGCCAGCATGCGGTGAGTGGGAATTTGTGATTGTTAGAGTAATTCCCACTCATAGGCTGAAGTAGATGGAATCGCTTCAGATATCCGCAGGAGCACAGGGGTGAAAGTTGGGATAGAAAGTGGACAGGAAAAGGAGGAGGGTGGGGCACAAAAGAATGGATTGATGAAGGCAGGTGAGAAATAATGAAGAAGCAGGGAATGGTATTATTGAATCAGAAGAGCAAAGAAGCTGGGAGTGAGAGCTCAGAGGAGAGAGAGGCCATAAATAAGAGGATTCTGAGAGCAATACGTAGGACTGAGGGGGGATTAACTGAAAGGGAGCCATGAAGAAATCTGCTAGTGTTAACTGGAAAATGAGGGAAAGTAACAGTGAACAGTAGGTATTGCAGGAATGGGCCAGCTACAACAATAAATTGTATTTAAAATGTTTTTTTTAATACAGTAAATGGTCCCAAGGTGCTTCATGGGAGCCTCATCAGTCAAAAGTTACTGAAAAATTCCAAAAAGAATACTGGATGGAATTGTGGAGGTAGAACTGGGAACAAAATAGTTACTTCTGGACACCACGTTAAAAACGTGGTTATTTTTGTGAATACATAGCCTGCCAGATATCATGGAACCTCAAGTCAATCCATCATTCAAGCATTATTCTACCTGTTGTCCTAGTGTACTTGATGTCTGCCCAAATGGGGTGATGTTTGTGTTGTCTTTTACGATTACTTTATTCTCTACATATGCAAGGTCAGATAGAGAATGTTATTGTGGGGAAAGTGGGTGAATTAATTTTAAAGTGTTCTGACTGATGAATGACCTTTAATCAAACAGCAAAAACAATCTTTGGAAAGGAGGATCTTCTGGACAGAATGAAGGACAGGTACTTGCTATGCAGGATGGTCTCTCCTTTGCTCTTGAAGAGTTGTTGTTTGGCCCAGGCAGCTTGCTGTGAGTTCTAAAAGGGGATGAAATGGATGCAATGCAGCAATGGTGAACTGCCTGCTCCCTCCTGTAGTGGATCAAGGTTTTCTTCCATATTAATGGTTTCAATTAAAATTCAGGAGAGAAATTTTGGGTTCAGCTCTAATGAAGTTTGGATCAGTATTACAGTGTGTGTATGGTGTGCGGGAAAGGAGATGGTATTTGATGGGGGGAGCAGGGTGAGGGGGGGCATTGTTCTACGTTGTGGCTTCTCAAATTAGGGTTGGGTTCTTTCAGACTGCAAAGCTTTTTCCCTTGAATGGGATCCCTGGTTGCAAATTCACTACTCCCAGGCTCTTATGCTGTCTTTTTACAAGCATGTAATGTTATGTCTTTTTCTGAGTTGTCCTTTTTTGAGTTCCACCTCCTTGCATGTTATCTTCGACTACTTCCAAGATTTTCCCCATCTCCGGGGTACAGGTTGGCCCCTGGCCAGTGCTCTGTTGTGATAAGGGGTAACGAGTTGTGCTGCAGAGGGGTTCATTGGTGAATAATAGAGGTTGTGGCCCCCTCATCATCAATTTGTTTACAATCCAAGAGCCTATACTAAGATTGCCAAAATGGATTGGCAAGAGAGTGGGGTAGGGAGTGAGTGAAAAACAAAGCAAGCTACCATTGGGGAGACCTTATCAATGACTGCTGTAGGTGTGGGGTAGGAGGGACATCTCTCTGTGTTATTTCTGCTCTTAAGTTATAGATTGCAAGAGGACCTTGAGATCTTGTCCTCTATGCATTGTTGTTGCCATTCGATTTGACTGGCACGGTTGCTGGTATAGTTAGATGGTATTTATGGACATAGTTGCTAATTAGGCAGCTGTCATGCTCTCTACACTTACAGCATTGATTGTTGCAAAAGGGAGAGATTTTGTTTTTGTACTCCGTGGATCTAAGGGGGACAGTGAGGTTGCATTTTGTGTAATGCGCAGCTCGTTCTGTGCTCGGAACCTCAAATGTGTTTCACAGCAAATGATGAGTTGTGAGTGAAAGGAGGACTGTAGAGACAGCAGTCCTAACTGCTAACAGAGGCACCTAACAGAATCAGTGAATGTTGATGCTGGTGATGCTGCTGGTCCCCATGGCGTTTCAATCGGGTCTTAAAACCAATATTGCTGGTGGAATCAACCAGAAATAATCAAAAAATGGTAGATCAGCTTTTGAGAACTTAGCTTACAAGTTAGAGGTGCATTCAACTCACACATTACAGAAGACTCTGTAGCGTTTGGAAGCAGAACTAAAATGAGATGAGCAGAAGGAGGGCAATGCAATTTAGATCACCATCCAAAATATTGCCTAATTTTCTGCTTGTTTTCCTGGAAGGGAGCCATGTTCTATGCCTCTGCAAAGTTGGGCTATGTCAGTAAGTTTTTTTAAAAAGTGTCAAATTCCAGAAATATCAGCCTCGAAAGCTTGCTGGGCCATAGCCTCACTCAATGTGCTTCTCAACTTTTCATTTGAGATTAATTTATTTTGTACATTTTTTAACTGGCTTTTTAAAATTTATTGTTATCTTTCCATGGCCAGGAATGTTTGACAAACTTTTAGTTTTGCTTAATGAAACTGAGTGAGGAAGTTATTTTTTATTATGTATGGAAATTTTTAAAATTAACTTTCTTGGCAATATTAATGTCTCAATCCATCATCTGTGGTGAACTCACAAATTTTACAGTTTCTACTGCAATTTCTGAATACACAAATGAAGTGTGGGCAAAAACTGGGTTGGTTCAACATAACCAAGTTGTCTCGCAAGCAAAAGGTCAATGGGAAAAGATTCTGGCAAATGAAATTCACCTTTCTTCATGCACAAAAATTCAGACAGAGAGCCCATTGCGCAAATAAGTGCAATATCGAAAGGGATCACGTAATCCTCTCCAATTAGTAATTGCTTTCAATTTGAATGAAGCACTACCTATCTTCAAAAAATTAAGAAGCTACAGTTTGAAATAAAGAGAAACCTGGTTAAATGCCAGGCTCCAGATTCTAAATGAATGACAATCAGAAGACCTAAGGCACAATGACATGAGATGGATACCTTTGATGAACCTGGTCTACTGCAGTATCATAATCCAGTGACTGACACTCAGCAAAGTAAGCTGAAATAGGAATTAGCTGATCAGCAGCAACAGCAACATTAATCTACAACAACATCTTAATTTCTTTCATGTATCATGATTTTATATAATAGATTTTAAGAAAGATTTGAGTGTAACTATTTGTTGGCTTATGAAACCTCAGGAGACAAAGTGGACCCATTCAGGTAATATGATCCTGTATTGATTCGTGGCTATATTTTTCATGGGTCACATATATATCCCAATGATTCTCCACACATTTTCTACCCAATCTTGATCAGATCACCTGGGAATTTGGTGAGCATAGACTCTTTGATAGAGAAAGAGACTGAGTCAATTTGACATACTAATACATATTCCCTGATGAGTGGTTCAACGTTCAACACATGCAGAAGCTAGAAGTCAAGTCCTGGACTTGTTTTCTCAATACATAAAATTTGAGGTTTGTTAAGGAGGTAGAACAAAAATAGTTTACGCTTTGGGCCACTTCATCTCATGAAAACTTGAGCGTCAGACTTTCAAAAAGTTATCAACTCGAATCTATTTTTGTGAACAACCAAATAAGGACTTCTAATGTATTATTGATACCACTAAGGTAATGGCAATATTCAACTTGCTGAATAAAAGTGAACACATTAATAAAGCATTATTAACACTTAATAATAAATCTTTATTATTTATGATCAAAAGTTACAGGAATTGAATTTTAGTAACAGACCTAAATATTTATAGTGAAAAGATTATTCAGTTGGTATGAATTTGATTAATTATGTATTTTAAAAAATAAATCACTATCATTCTGTGCAACTTCAGTGAAAATGTTGCCCCATGTGACTGGAGAATCAGCTCTGAAGGTTTGTGTGCAAACTTACCTGAAAGAAAGGGAGCTGTTGTTTATTGAATTAATGGTTTTATCTTTTTTCCCTGACAACTAAGGGGCCCATGGGGCTCAATCTTTTAAGAAGTAAATGTAAACATGCCCAAGACATGTCCCTGGAAAAATTGCAGTCAGCACAAGAAGATCTACATCATTGCCAAGCTGAATGTGAAGCTAGATCCTTGACGTGAAACGATAGTACAATTGTCACCATGGCATAATAAATAAGGCTAGGTTTCATGTTCTAATATTAGCCAAAGCACTCATTTTTTTAAAACATACTCAGTCACATTTTGTACTAAAAACAGTCTACCATATACAGGAGACGCAGTGGCTAGCTCTGCTGCCTCACAGCACCAAGGACCTGGTTTTGATTCCTGGCTTGAGATACTGTCTGTGCAGAGTCCTCGCATTCTACCTAGGTTTAGTGTCTACCTAGGTTTCCTCCTGGTGCTGTGGTTTTCTCCCACAATTGAAAGACATGCTGGTTAGGTGAATTGGCTGAGTTAAATTCTCTCCCAATATAGCTGAACAGATGCCGGAGTGCGGCGACGAGGGGATTTGTATAGTAACTTCATTGCAGTGTTAATTGTAAATCTACTGATGACACTAATAAATTGCATAAATTTAAATGTTTGAGTTTTGAAAATTTGTGCATAATCACTGCTGCATTTTCATGTGGAAAACTGAGCGTGACTCTTTCAAACAGAGAAACTTTAAATATTGCCGAAGGGTTATCCAGTCTCTAAATGTTAGCTCCATTCCTCTACTCCACTGATGCTGTCAGGCTTGCTGAGTTTTTCCAGCATTTTCTGCTTTTGTTTCAAATTCCAGCATCTGCAGCAATTTGCTTTTAACCTGCAGATATTGATTTGGTTCATTAATTGTACTTGTAATCAATACATTAAGTAACCAAGCCATTTGTACTTAATTTGAGGCAAAACATGCTTTTGGATTCATTTTATCAAATCACCAAAATAAAGAATATAAGCATATTTTTCAATTCTAACATAATCCATATTTGCAAAGTATGCTGGAACTGTTTTGGTTAATTGAAAAAGAAAACACATATGTAAAGTTTACTAGTTAGCAAATAAAATTTAGAAACTCCTATTAAATACAAGATTTTCTATAATTTATTTGGGACAATTGAAATTTCTAGTCCAGTGTTAATTTCATTGTTTCAGTACCATCCAAAAGAGCAATTGTGACGAAGTTTCAAAGGTTAGTGAAAGACAAAGTACAGCAGGCTACATATTGTATTAACCATGATTTCTTGTGCAACAACAAAAAAAAATGACAATTATTTTAATATCAATCGACATTTGAAGACTGTTATGTAAATAATCTGAAACATATTGCAGAATACATAGATAGCTTTATAGAGTTTCTTTTTAATTCAATTTCTGGGATGTGGCATTTATTGCCATTCCCTAATTCTCCATTTCAGAGGACATCGAAGAGTCAACCACATTGCCATGGATTTGGAATCACATGTAGGCAAGTAAGATTTCCTTCTTTAAAAGATATTAGTGAACCAAATGGGTTGTTACTACAATCAATTTACGATCATCATTAGACTTTTGATTCCAGGTTTTTATTGAATTCAAATTTCAGCAACTGCCATTGAACTTAAATCCCCAGATCTTGCTCTGCGTCCCTGGATTACTAGTCCAATAACAATACCACTGGGCACTGCCTCCCCACTCAACTTGAGTGGATCAAGTTGAATACAGTAAAATACAGTTCACCATATATGGATATTAGAACTGAACAATATAATGTCCAAGTTAATGTCAGAAAAATATTGAAGATTAATAAATAATTGCTTGATGTTTCCTCCTCAGATAAGATTATTATGGAACATATCAGATTCTGACTGAAACAATACGACCAGAACCATCCCAAGAAACCAAAATTTAAACATCTTCCACAGTATCAACATAAGCCTTAGATATTTGCATCATAAAGTATCAGACGTTCAAAAAGAAAAGGAAATGCAGACATTCCATGCTGCTTCTGCTGACATTGTTAAATGTGTCTTTGCCAAGCAGCAGAAGCTGAGATTTGGAAGCAATCTGCCAATCTATAGAAACCTCTCTTGGCTAACAGCCTTCATTGATGTTGGAGTGTATCAGTTTGGATCATTTCCCTCTGGAACATGGCCGAGGAGTGGTCATAAGGTACCTGGCCAGATTAAAGCTGCCTCAATGCAGCAGGTAAACAGCAAAACCACGCTTCTGACTATGATTGTAGCAAAGGAATTTTGGAAGTATTAGCTCGGAATTAAGCCTCTCTTTAATTTTCACCTGAAAATGATTTCAAAAATAATCAAGCATGAAGAGAAGTTTATTTTAAAACTATCAGAGATATTTGTTTCTTGATCCTGCCACTGAATATCCAAGATAGGGATGGAAGCCAAGGGGAATGAGGGTTGCGCATGTGTGCTAATCTGACACATTCCCATGGCCACATTGAATGGAATATGCAACATATGATTAGAAAATGTAACTGGCAGCTGTGTTTTGACCAAAGTGTAATCATGTTTATTTTTCATCAGAGAACTGACAGCACAGTTAGAAAGCTAACGTTAAGATTTTTAAAAAACATACAGCTTCCAACTCATTTGTTTGTAAGTGGTGCATAATACTGTGATTTTAGTATCCATTCAATGGTGCAATGCAGAAATTTGCTTTCATTTGCTGGTGCTTCCACCTTTCATTTGATGATCAATATAACAGGTTGGCATGCAAATCTAACTAAATGTTAAAATAAAATTATCAATGACAGCTGTCCACTGCACTGACTTATTTTGTTTAGTTGTGTTACAAGTAGGCTTACATTGACACTGCAATGAAGTTACTGTGAAAATCCCCTCATCGCTACACTCTGGCACCTGTTCGGGTACACCAAGGGAGAATTTAACATGGGCAATGCACCTAACCAGCACATCTTTTGGATTGTGGGTCGAAACTGGAGCACCCAGAGGAAACACATGCAAACATGGGGTGAACATGCAAACAGACAGTGATTTGAGGCTGGAATTGAGCTCGGCCCCTGGCACTGCGAGACAGCAATGCTCACCGCTGTGCTACCATGCTGTTCTATAGGACAGCATCCTCATAAAGTCAACTCATGAGAAGGAGGTGATTACTAATTGAATGGGGATTCTCACAAAAAGAGTAATTCTGAGAGGATGGTTTGAGTACTTTTAGTAACTTCAGAATTTAGACTTGTAACAGACTAAATAAACAGATTATTTTCCAGAATCCTTCTGGTCAGAATTGCCAGGTTAAAAAGAACAATTTGTGCTGATTTGGCACTTTTCAGACCACCAAAAGTCTCAAAATGCTTTGCAGCAATTGAATTATTTTTGACGTGCTGGTGTATTGTAAGAAATATAGTAGTCAATTTGCACACAGCAAATTCCTACAGACTGCAATCTGATAATGACCAAAAAATGTGTTTTTTTTATGTGTTTGTAGTTTCAATTGTGGAATGACTATGGGTCTGGGCACCAGTGATAACTCCCAGGCTCTTCCCAGAAATGGTAACATCTTGAACATCAATTCTTAACATCAAGCCAAGCAACCTGATAGAGCTTTGGTTTAATGTCTCAACTAAAAGAAAGCACCTCAAACAGTGCAGCATTCTTCAGTGACACACTGCAGTATCAATTAGGTAGGAAGGCTTCAAGACCAAGACCATGATGAACTTGGCTGTTTTGCATAAGGTCCTTATAATGTAGCTAGTGGACAGGAGAACTTATAACTGAAAGTGCAGCAAATTAACCAAAGTCTGCTTCTTCTGGATGTTTATTGCTGAGGAGTGAGGGAAGTAGAATATAATTGAAAGAGAGAGAAAGACATGCAAAATAATTCAGATTGCACATAGAGGAGGAAATTGGTGTAAACCCGTATGTAAAACTTAATTTATTAATAAGTGAAAAATAATAATTATGAATAACATTATAGATAATTACTAAAAACAAAATGATAGTTTCAACGGTGTATAATTTGCTGTATTTTCAGTTACTGGGTTGCATGTTTTAAACATTCTTTTGGTTCTGGCCTGGATTCCTCACTGGGTCAGTAAACTGGCTTCTTAACCACAAGACCTACATTTAAGTTAAATACAGTTGCCAGAACAAAATTACTTCTGTCTGGCACCCTGAAGAATTGGGATTGGAATAGGTTTGAACAGCCTCTGTTTGGTTATCCATAACCTTGGACCCATGTTTCTATATTAGATATAGGTCTTGGAGCTAAAGAGTTCAAGGAATTGGTGAGAGGAAAATGGGATCAGGATATCGAATTTGATGATCAGCCATGATCAAGTTGAATGGTACAACAGGCTCAAATGGCCAAATAGCCTACTTCTGCTTCTATTTTCTGTGCTATCATATTTCAATAATAAACAACTGTCCTGAATTCATTATAATTGGAATGATAATAAAATGAAAAGTGCTCAAAAAATTAAACAGGATAACATGTGTGAGGAATGGCAGAAGTCCTTTTAGAAGAACGTGATATTTACTTTGGGATGTTTACCTTTCTGAGATGCTGGTTAAGGGAATACTGGGGACAGAGGCAGCTTTATTTCATGTCTAACCATGATGTAATGACCCTCAAAAATTGAAAAGTGTTCCATTCACAGCCAGCTTCTCAAGCTGGTAATACTGTAGTGAAGAATTGTAACAAATAGTTGCTGAACACAAAGCACGTCACAAGAACCCAATATTCCCGCTCTGTCCCGATACATGGCAACATGCACATACAGGGCTCCATTATATAAGACCATGAGACCATAAGATCTAGGAGCAGAATTAGGTCTTTTGGCCCATTGAGTCTGTTCTGCCATTCAATTAAGGCTGGTAAGTTTCTCAAACCCATTCTCGCGCCTTTCCCCCATAACCTTTGATCCCCTTACCAATCAAGAACCTGTCTATCTTTGTCTTAAATATACTCAATGAACTGACCTCCACACCTTTTGCAGCAATGAATTCTATAGATTCGCCATCCTCTGGCTAAAGAAATTCTTCCTTTGGTTCTAAAAGGTTGTCCTTTTATTCTGAGGCTGTGCCCTCAGATCATAGTCTCACCTACAAATGCAAGTATCTTCTCCACGTCCACTCTTTCCAGGCCTTTTAGTTTTCTGTCAATTTCAATGAGATCCCCCCTTCATCCTTCTAAACTCCATCAAGTACAGACCCAGAATCCTCCAATATTCCTCAAACGTTAAACTTTTCATTCCTGGAATCATTCTTGCGAACCACGTCTGGACCCTCTCCAGAGCCACTCCAAATGGATTACTTATTAAGTGTTAGAAGAAGATAACTGGACTGACCTCTACTTTCTCAAAATTTTCCAAAGAAGCTGACAGAACATGTATGAAGTGTTTTGATAAATTAACGTATAGTTCAACATTTTAAACTTACTTCCCCCCCACACAAAAGTTAGGCAGCACAGTTGTACTCATTCCCCCTCCCTACAGAGGACACACCACCTACTCCTCTCAGATATTATAGTCTGCACCAGCACTGGCATGGAAGTACATTCCCTCCTTCTTTCAGGAATTATACACCATCCTGAAGTTAAACATCATGCCAAAGTTATATACTACTCATTGTTTAGATGCCACCATGAAATTACACTCCACATTAAATGGTTATGCTGTGAATTGATATTTTCGATGGGGCAAGGATTGCCAACTTTATTGGGATAAATTCCTGGAAGATTCATCACATAACTTCTTACCTCCAATAACTGGAACCCCACACGTGTACCATTCATTTCTCAGTACGTCCAGGCTCCTGATGCATTATTTTCACAGATTAAAGAAAGTTAAAAAATCACTTTGGGAGTGGGACTAACAACCTTTATACACCCATCACCAACATTTATATAACTTACAATTGAAAGTGTTCAATATGACTGAAGCTGCACTCTAGAGATTAATCTACAATTCCTGGAGAATCCAGGGCAATCCTGAGGAGTTGATGTTGAAGGTTGGAGTAGCATGGTCAAGAGAGGACATAATTACTTCCCAGTTGTTTTCCCATTTCCAATTACAAAGGGTATTTTTGCACTGTCTGTAGGAAAGAAAGTCAAAATCAAAAGCAAATTCATTTAACAACATGGTGCAGAAATGTAGGGCATATTATGTGAGTAACAAGCTGCATTATAATGCCCTTGCAAGTAATTTGAGGCCTTAGCCTTTTGAAAGGCACATCTCACTCAAGAAGTGCTAAAAATTTGAAAACTATTATCTTTTCTTTGAGTATTAGAATAATGGAATCATAGAATTCTACAATGCAGAAGGAAGCCATTTGGCCCATTGAGTCTGCACCAATTTTCCAGAACACTGCATTTGCCTGAGGAAGACACAGAGTGTTGAAAGCTCGCGTTTTTACTGTCAAATAAATCGGTTGGATTATAAATTGGTGTTGCTAAATTCTTACTGAGTTCTTACCAATTTTCCAACACAGCAACCCCACCCAAAACCTTTCCCCATAATCCCACTAATTCCCCTAGCCTACACATGTTTGGACATTAAGGGGAAATTTAGCATAGCCAATCCACTTAACCTGTACATCTTTGGACTTTGGGAAAAAAACAGAGCACACAGAGGAAACCCACGCAGATAACGGGAGAACGTGCAAATTCCACACAGACAGTGACCCAAGGCCAGATTTGAAGTGAGTTCCTGGAGTTGTGAGGCAGCAGTGCTAACCACCATGCTGCCCATAGGGCATCTCAAGCAAAAACATTTTAAAATCAAATCAGAAAACAAAGTTATAATTGGAATAGTAATATTGCGTGCAATCACCACCAAATGCCCCACGTGTAATGGAAAGTTCTCAAAGTGCAATTGCAGCACACGCTCCTTCTCCACAGCCACCTGAGTGTAGAAAAGTCTGCACTGAAGGGGCAGCTGGGGGGTTGTGGAGCCCAAAGTGACCGTCCACATGAGCCTTGATATGGCAGAGGAGAGCCGCCCACCAGAAGAAGTCTGGCTCACACACACAGGAGGGCCCTCACACTTGAGGTGTTCCTCAAATAGGGCTATAACCTCTGGCACTGATTGTAACTAAAATATCTACCCATCCGGCGCCTATATACTGATGGATGTCTCTCACTTGAAAGCAAAGTCAGTAAAATGTGCTTATCTCAAGAATAAGCGGATACATAGAGGAATACAATACACTTTGTTATTAAGGAGATAGTGAACGTTGTAATCGATCGGTTTATGTTCTAAATTTAGAGCTGGTTCCTTTGACATACCCCGTCCACTTCTATTTTGTTGTTGTTGAACGATTTTCAATTGATTTATTCTCTCGGCACCAGTGGTAACAACGAGCTGCCATTAATCTGCTCCTGGGAAGGCAGCAGAAGGTGTGCGGGGCTATATTTTATTCCGCGGTCTCAACAGAGAGAGCTTTCGATTGGTAAATTTGAAAAATGAAGTTGCAGTGACACTTGCCTGAAAATGAACTGACTCTGAAACGACATTTCCTCGTTTTTTTAAAATGTAATGTGTTGCGTGATGATGAATGAAAAAAAATCAAACTTTCTAGCGTTGTGTCTGGAAAATAAACCGCGTCTGGTTGGAGCCAGGGTTGCATTGCTGTGGTTCTAATCTCAAATATAGTTCCTAGCTGCTCACTTGTCCTTAGTGAAACTCTTCCTCAGTCCTAACTAATCGCCCACATTACTGTTGGAATTGTTAGAAAACTATCCAGTGCGCCGGAGAGAAGCTACAATGTGAGTTTCTCCAACTGATATTTCATTCACTTCGGGTTCAATTCCTTCTTCGCGTGTCCTGATGTTTTGCTGATCTGATATCTTCACAGCAACATCCACTAGTACAGAAAAGGGACCCCAAACAATCAGGCTGCAAGCTATTTCTGAGGTCCAATAGGCAAAGGGCCCATGTCACTGTTACCTCCAGATTTTCATTTAAAGCAGCGTTTTTTTTAAAAAAATTACTCCATCCTTAAAGTTACAAAGCCAATGCTGAAACTCAGAATCATTCCATGTTTGCTCCAAAAGCCAAATTCAAAATCCAATTGCATCCAATTCAAGGTCCCCCTAAAAGGGAGACAAACAAGGTACAAGCTGACCAAGGTAAGGCACCGCGCTCCATCTTGGGCTTGATCTAACTCGTGATCTTAGCCAAGAGACTAAGATTCAGGTCTTGGGACATGCTGAAAAGTAAAGCAGGGTGCTTCCTATTTCCCAGGATCGCGCTCTCTGAATCTGCACAATAGTCGTTGGGAAGGACTGCAGCTTTTCCACCTGATAAACTGAATGAGATGCTATCCTGCAAGCAAAAGGCTATAAAACTATAAGCTCTGGGGGAAAAAAATCTGAAGGAGGCTCTGTGAAGTCAGTTGTCTACAAGAGGGAAAATCAAACCGGACTAGCTTCTGATTTTGTTTTTGGTACCATTTCAGATCCATTTCGGAAAGCTGATATTTTGAAAGATAATGGGTCCTGTGCGACAAAGTATTCCAAAATGTTGCTGCTTTTGCGTTCCACCGCTGTGATATAAAGCAGTGGAACCCGCCGTTTGATCTCCTGCCTGACACCACGCGAATCAAGCACTTGCACGCAAGAGACTGTGAAATGTTCAAAACATGCCCGTTAATAGTAGCAAGTATTGAGTGCTGCCGCTTCAGTTATTGTTGTTAAACACTGACAAAATCAAGAGTGGCGCCAATTCAAAAGGGGCAATTCGTTAGTGTAGTTCTGCAATTATTTCGGCGCTGCATTGCTGCAGGAAAGGTCGATTCATTATGACTGTGTGAACATTCATGTCTGCACATCATCGTGTAATCGGGAGGTCTGATTTAGGTTGAAACTTTCTATTTTCAGATGCCAGCGGGCGTTATTGTTTAGTGCAGAAATTTCACTTTTTTGAAAATGTGAAACATCTGGCCCTTTGTCTACATAAATTGTTTGTGGACGAGATTGGACAACCGTATCCCAATTAGGCATGGTTTGGTTTAAAGTGTGACAACTAGTTTAGCCTCCAAATGCAGGGTCACACTGAATCATGTAGCTGATAACTGGCGTTGGGCCAATTTGAAGTGCAGCGATCCTTTGGATGACAATAGACTGGATTTTTAAAAAAATACTGAATCTTTATTTCAAATGTTTAATGCCACGGACATTAAGTTATAATAGTTCGGGCCCCAATTTCGTCCCACCTCTCCCCCTCTGGTATATTTTGAAGGAATGGAGTTCCTTTTTTGAAATATTTCCACGTTTTTTCTTGTCTCTCTCTCTCTACAGATGACAAATCGCTCTTTTGTGTAAACCCCCGTAAAACATGGGTTCAGTTGCAAGCGATCAGATTTTGTCTGGTGACATTCGTAGATAAGATTTGCATTCTGTATTGAATACATGGGCAATTTCCATGAGTGTTGGTGTCCCAGTGTTTTATTTCAAGCACCAACAATAAATATCAGAATTTGAGATTTTTCAAAATAATGTGGCGGATAATAATTCCAATAAATTAATCGGTCCTTTGTACAGGAAGGTAGCAATTTATTCAAAGCATGTGTCAATTCAATCTGTGTGCTAGCTTGTATATAAAAAAAACACTTCGAAAGAGAATAAAATCATTTGGTGCATTAAGCAAGCGAACTCGTTCAATACTGAAAGCTGTTTATTACAATTAACATCAACCAATGAAAATGTATACATCACCCAAGAACAGTACTGACAATATTACATCCGACCCTTTTGATATTTAAAATAATTTAGAGAAAAGTATTAGAATAGCATGCACAAATGTTTCTCAATTTTGCTTTACAACCAGAAACACCAAAATGTCGCCTGTGGGATTGAAGGACTTGCGAATTTAGACTCAAAATACCTTACATCGATAATCCCTGTTCGAGGAATGCCGCTTATAATCATCATATCCAAGTCTCCACGTTACAAATGGATATCAAATTAATTATACACTTAGAATTGTAGAATACAGACAAAGCCTTGCGTTTGATGTCCGAAAAAAACTCTTAATTTAATTGGTCAGCTTGGCTGTGCGATGCAAATCAGATTGACCTGTCCTAACCACATCCTAATTCTTTCCGATTCAGTCCAGCGCATACTTAATGTTTGTTCTACATGTATGTCCACTGACAGCTTAAAAGTAAAATAAATACAACACGTTGCGTCCTACATTAGCTTAAACATTCAAGCAAATGACATTTTGGAGGCTTATTGTAATTATGTATCTGAGTAAAGTTTTAGGATATTTAATTGTGTGTTAATATAGTCTTTGTCTTCACTGCTGTTGAATTCCGATCAACCTTTCCCCTTCTTAAAATACCTAGGGAATTTTCAAACGTCGGGAAGTGTGGCTGTAATGCCCCAAGATTTGTTCTCCCTGAAAGAAATCATAGTAACAGTTCATTAAACTACAGAGCAACCTGTCCTTTCGGGGTCTTTTTGTTATGTTTGTTTTTTTAAAAACAAGGAAAATAATTCTAACGTTTCGTGAAATAAAAACTATTTGGAAAGGTAAATTTTCATTGTTTGGATGTTAACTGTTTTGGCTTTAGTCTTCCCTGCATTTATCGAGTTTCAGGCGGTTTATATTTCTCCCTTTTTTAAAAAAAATGACAACTTGTGGTGTCCCTATTCTACTTGAGCGAGTAGATTTCACTCTAAGCCGTTTTAGGTATCTCTCGTCCACAATCTGACCTTACTTGAAACATTTTCTTCCTGATTACATACAGCCTAGTTTCATTTGCCATTTTTAAAACACAATTGTTTCCCTATGTTTTTTTTCTTGTCCCTGAAAAATATTTTTCATTTATTTTAAGTGGGCATTCTGGAGTCGCAAATAGACAATTGAAAAAATAGAGATCGTTGCAAAGCAATGCTGGTATAAACATACAATCTATAACTTCCTGAAAGAAGTCCCGTGTTCTCACGTTTATGTGTTGTGTACTTATTTCAGGCACTTTTCAGAATATTAGTGCTTTTAGCTTGAATTGATAAAATGTTTAGATCCTGATTTATTCGGTTCGTTTTTTAAATAAAATGTGTTATGTCACTACGTCTACTTTTTTTGTATTATTACCGCATTTTTCTGGTTTCAAACGAGTTCTACGCCCTTTTGGTCTTTCGTCCATAGGTAATGTATATAGACACAGCATGAGGAACTTATTTGATATCGTAATATAAGCGCCGAATGAAAGAAGGCTAAACTAAAAACGATCAAACAAACTGCTTTAATCACACAACTTTAATAAGATATCACAAAGGTTTGGTCCATAAATATTAAAGGGGAGAACGCGCCTGTACAATGGTTTCATGTTAAAACAAAGTAACATCAACAATCTCATCAAACCACTTACTGTACTAATTATAAACACGAATTTCAACAGAAGGACCTCGAGTGTACTTAACATCGGGAATACCAACTACTCCGAATGAGACAGTATCCATGGTTGCCTTCGAGGACAAGTTCAACCGCCTTTTTTTTTAAATAAAAAACAGTTTTCCCATTTAAAAAGT
The DNA here is from genome assembly GCA_024679065.1 of Sphyrna mokarran. Classification (NCBI taxonomy): domain Eukaryota; kingdom Metazoa; phylum Chordata; class Chondrichthyes; order Carcharhiniformes; family Carcharhinidae; genus Sphyrna; species Sphyrna mokarran. The sequence continues at coordinate 62,803,301 of JAGIQG010000009.1, forward strand.
TATCAGAAAAGGAGGTAACAATACAAAAACTCGTGAGGTGTCAGAAGGGCATTGATTTATTTTTTTCTCAAAAAAAAAACAAGGGGACACGAATCTACACCACGTCACAGACTTTCTTCAGATATATCATTAAGGCACATGATAAAGCTGTGATGGATCCCACTCCAAAGAAGTAGACCCAGTACCATGTCTCGTTCTGCCGAAGAACGATTGTTTTAAAATATTGGCGAGTTTTATTTAGTCTGGTACCAGTACATATGACAATAACGCGGTAGCCTGAACAGATGTTCACTGGTGAATGCGCATGAAATTAGCTCTACCAAAACAAAACTTAATTTGCCTTTTGTCTCCCTCTCCCTAAAGACGACCCTGCAGTTGGAGAGACAGTAATAATATGGTGGGTAAGTTTAGCAGAAGTAAAAAAAATGGATGTTTACATGACCAGGAAAACTCAAGTGTAAGATTAACGGAGCTTTAAACTTTTTTTAAAATCTGGAAGCTTTTAGGGGGAAAAAAAGTATCATTGGAAGCTGGAATTATATTCAGCATGCGCAGTCACCACTGCACAGTCCATTGACATTTATTTGTTTTTGTAAACTGCTCTTTTTTTCTACTGCTGTAAACTAGAATTCGTCAATAAACAAAAAATATATATTCATATCAGTTATTTAACAAAATCATCCTACACAACAACAGGATTTGTTTTATTTTTTGTCTTTTTTTTGTTAATACTTCCAGGGATTTTTTTTTTTGTTTTTTTGTTCTGTTGTAAAGGAATCTGCTTAAAAATGTTAGAAAAGGTTCGTTAAGGTAGTTTGTGACGGACTCCCGGATTCGTGCACGTCCAGGTTAGTGGTCACAGGCGTCACTACTGACAGAGTGGGATTGGTCAAATCTGTTAAAGTGGTCGAAGTGCTGCTTGGACTTAGAGCGGCGCCGGACCTGTCGGCTGGGGGCGGGGCAGGAAGTGCTGTGCCATCAGGTTTATCAACACCCCCATTCTCCTGTCGCAAAAGGTTCCTTCTGAATTTGGCTCTTGCGTTTTGAAACCAAACCTGCAAACCAATCCCATGTAATCTTTTTACCGATTATGTGATCCTTTTGTTTTAAGAAAAAATCTAATCACAAACCACAAATTATCGCTATAGATATATATATATATAGATATATAAAGATAAATGATTTAAACAGCTAATACTATGCAGCATTAAATTAGACCAGCATTCAATGGATTTGGGGTATGCTGAGTTTGCACAAGGCAAACATGAAACTGGTTACATTTAATACCACTGACTCCCCTGCCCAAAAAAAAACTAGGAACAAGCTCAGAACACCACACACACACGAAACTGCTTCTTTAACGAGTTACATTTATTATAAACTTAAGGTGAGTTTTTGAAGTCGTATGTTGCATCCACCAAAGTAACCAAAATCATTCTATGACTCTATGGTCACTGTAATTATGGGCTATACCAGGGCGCCGTAGGTTTTTGGAAGAATATTTACTCTGCTTAATCTATTTCTCCCGCTGCACCCCCCCACCCCACCCTCCCCCCACATCCCCTGTGAAAGATTAAAAGAACGTGATCGAAAATTAAACGATCGAGTTCGTTCAGGCAATGGAATGTTACACAATGTACCTCCTTCTTGTTTCACTGTTATAAATTTGACACGGTTTTCTCGCCCCGAAAATGGTGAAATTAATCTCAGCCTCTGCTCCTTCCCAGTTTGCGGGTTGACCATTTTACAGTGCAGTGGGTGTAAGTGGCTATTTAAAATCAAGTCTCAGTTTTGAGATGTTACTTGGAATCATGTGTTGAGTGATTAATATTCGTTCCGAGTCGTGTAATGAAGGGCAAATTAGCGGTGTGCAATTATCGTGTCTTGATATTCAGTTATCTATATAAGAATGCTGATCAGTCAAGGTGCTTATACATTTGCCACACAGACCATAATGTCACTAATCTAACATGTATGGCATCTGAGAGTGGATGAAACATAGACAGCAACTCTCCAACTGTAAACCCTCGTGGGATACCATCCCTTAACTATTTCAGCTCTTGTTTCAAACTCTTTAGATCCACCAGACTCTACCAAGTGTCAGTGTTGCGAAATTAAAAAAATACAGAGGTTTCTGATTAAATGTGGAGCTTTAAGGGGGGGGGGGGGGGAGGGAATCAGAGGGTTTACAGTGCATAACGTGATCTAGATAAATACGAACGCCTCTTACCTGCAAAACTCTTTTGGTGAGCCCAGTTTTTTGAGCAAGCTGTTTTAAATCTTTCGCATCTGGATTGTGATTTATGGCGAAGTAGGACTTCATGGTGCGAAGCTGGTGGTGTTTGAAGGAGGTGCGCATGCGTTTGGTTTTCTGGGTTGGCGGGTACGACTGCTGCTCCCTATCCAAATGGTCGGCGTCGTTCTCGTTGCACCCTAGGATTTACAAATAGACCCGTGCTGTTTGTTAATGATCTCTCACACTGGGCAAAAGGATTCCCCCCACTGTTCAGCCACGCGTCATCTTCGCTAGAGGGCGCTAAACTCTAATTCCGGAGATGTATCCCAACACATTCAAATTTCTCTCCATATCAATTAGACCAAGGGCTTCTGCGGATTGCTCTAATGTTTGAAATTCCTTATTAACGTCGCCTTCCACTATTCCCATAGAAACGATTACCAGCTCCCAGGAATTTCAACTCCAACCTCTTTTTTTCTGCAAAAAGCCCTCCTCAAAATATTATGTTACAAATAGTTTGGAAACAAAAAAAAGCACTGGCCTTTGTGTTTGGGTTCAGTGACATAGTTGATACCAAACCCAGGGGACAGATCGATTTCGGTGAGTATATCTGCCGCTTTTAATTTTAGCTTGGTGCGATTGGCAGAGGTAAAAAGTCTTTTTCGAACGCAGTCCAAATTATAATAATAAACTAATCCCTACAATGGATCCCGCTCCATAAAATGGTTATTACGCTCGGGTACACTGATCAGTCTCGATAATCTTCCAGAAGTCTTAATGGTAAATCCAAGATTTGTTTTTTTTTCAAGAAATCGAAGGTCACGTTTCTGTTACGCTCAAGAAAAACATCGAAACATGATTTAAAACGTGCTCATTTCGTGCTTTTTTTAACCACACTTTGTATCATTTTAAAGCGATGCTCTGGCATTATTGAATGATTTTAGGTAAAGGTTTTAAGTGAAGGTTTGGATCACGGACTGTTATTTAATTTACATTCCGGATGACAGTGATCCACCCCGTTCATGTCAACACAAGAGTCATTTGCACACTTAATGTTATACACTTTTTAAAATACGATCTTAGCTAATGAACTTTCTGAATGGAGAAATGCTGTGTTTTGTGTCTGTTCGTTTTTTCTAAAAAAAACCTCTCGTATCCAATTCGACTAAGATTCCCTTTTGAGGCGCGGGGGAAGAATATTGTTCATAAACCAAAGTCTGCAGTTAGACATTTAGGTAAAGTTTATTGGGGATTATTTAACATTGCATCTGAATCTCATTAAATATTTTGACTCCTCATTTCCAACCAAGGGATACAGACTGAAGTTATGGGTAAATTTAAACAAGTTCCCTGTGAAAAGCCATTTGAATTAGCAGGGATTACTTCAGATTTATAATCTGATCGTACTAACAGCACTCTATTCAGCAGTAATCGTAGCATGAACAATACCAGCACTCTCTAACACCGCAATTCACGTTGCTAACGTGCTAAAATTGTCGTTTGCACGCGGAGACTTTTTTTTCAAAAACTGCTCTTAGAACTAAATGTACAAACATATCTACAGTTTGATAAATTCATTTTCGTTGGTAATGATGTGCCTATTTGGCTCCACCAACGAGTGTGTACAGTATGTTAGTTCAAGGTGGGTTTAGGGTAGGCTTAGAGCGCGTAGGGGTGATTTATGCGTGACTGGAAACCAGGGATTCCTATGTCACGTCTAATTAACACAAAACAATTAACCTCCAGATTACGTGATTCTCCCTCCATTCATTTGAACATCAGAATCTCGAGTGCGCGCCAAACTGCTTCGAGGAATAATCGCAATTAAGAAACAAGTACAAAAGGGACACAATGAACCCAGTATGTGATTGGGTCCAGTGTGTGGAACATCCACAAAGCATTTATTCTCCCTTTTTTTTGAAAAATAGTATGAAATCATGTTGACTTTTTTTTCTAAAAGATCTACAGAATGGTTTTGTGCGCCACCAAACGCAGGAAGTTAGCCTGTGTGACGGCCCAATTAAAACCGCTTCAGAGCTTTGCCAAGTGGAAACTCCTGTGGATAACAGGGACTTAACTTGGAAGAGTATTTTGCGTTAGGCCTTGCTACGATGCAGCCGACAGAAAGCACGCAATTCTAATTCTTAGCTCGCTTGTTTTTGCGGCGTTGTTTAGGTTTTAGGTTAGCGGGTCTTTTAAAACAACAAGAGATGATTTATAAAAAACTAAATTCTAAATAAGACTGCAGATCGGCAATAACTGTCAGTTGTTTTCTTCCCCCAAACCATAACTTTCTATGCATACGACGGACACATTTATGCTCATTTCTGCTTATATTTCAACACACCGCACTGAAGTTTTCGCTACAGCAATTATTATTTTTTGATTGCTGACATGTCACTTTCCTGACAATTGTTTTTTTTCCCCCACCTGGATTGTAAGTTGGGATATCAACTCCGAGGGCAGGGCTCTTTCTTTTCCTGGGTCGTCCTTTCTGAACAGTGCCTGTCCCGTTGAAATAAGGCAACCCCAGTCCCCCACTCTTTGCCGCCAGCTCCGTGTAGTTAAGCTGCGTGTGATAGTCTCCTTGCATCAGGGACTCGAAGTGAACTCTGCAGTAAACCAAATTATCTTTCATGCCGAAGTGATCGCCTGTGGTTAGTGTTTTGTTGCAAGTCGTGCACGTGAAACAGCTCAAGTGATACACTGAGTCCCTGGCTCGCATAACCATTTCCGAGGCGGATATTCCGAGGTGGCAGCGGGAACAGCGTTGTACAGAAAACCTCCTGAGGGGGGTTGGGGAGGGAACATAGGGTACATCGTTTAGAAATAGTCCCATGTTGTATTACAGGAGAAAAAAAACACTATCGTCAACAAAATAAGTGTCAGAGGACGAACAATCAATCGCATTGATCTATTAATATTTAATCACGGCTTGCAACTTTTAGGTTACATTTCAACAGCATCGATTACAGTGAACGGGTGCTCATTTTACAGAACCTTAGTTTCATGCTCAGTGTTGGATCCTCTATTTTAAGTATATATATATATAGATCTGTAACGTGAAAAGAGCGTCACCTGGAAGGGGTTTGAACAAGTTGACCAATTGTCAGCTAAGCATGTTAAAAGTGTCAGAGAGAGCGCGGTACAACTTGAAACCTTCCTGGAGTGACCACATTTCTAGCGAATAAGCAGAAAGGTTCGAACTACCTGATATCATTTTGAGGTGGGACTAATATTAATCGATGGATTAATTGAATAAATTGCACTTTATGTATAGGTGGTATGGCAAAATTACTCTCAAAGACTTGTCAATGTGCTGGCTTCATGTTCACATCACGAAACATGTTCAAGGACTCATTGATATTTGTTGTCGTTTGTAACTCCACTATTGATTTGATTTGATTTATTATTGTCGCATGTATTAGAACACAGTGAAAAGTATTGTTTCTTGCGGGCTATACAAAACATACCGTTCATGGGGAAGGAAAGGAGAGAGTGCAGAATGTCTGGCAGTTTGGGGGCCCCGATCGAGATCAACTTCCTTTCTACAACTCTCACCCTCAAACGAAATGACACATTAAGCAAACGTTCAGGAAAACATGTTATGGCTACCTAATAAATGAACGAAGAGTAAGAATTCTAGTTTAAATTGTTGCATCTTTGTCCTGGGTCCTGACCAGGCCGCTACTGAGATGTGCAACAAAGAACGAGGGTGGGGAAGGAACCTCACAGCTTGCTTGTCAAACCACCGCAACCACTTAGAGTCTTTTTTAACAATCATTCCGAATTATTTCCACTTTCTTAACAGATAAAAAGCCCCAACTTCAGATTCGGTTTCAATGCGAAGGGATAACTGGTTGTCCGGGTATAAAACTGAGCGGATTGAGTAGTAGATGTTTGGGAAATAAATACGCATCATTATAATACAGCAGATTTAAAAAAATCACTAATGTGAAATAAGTCGTGCATTAATAATATTTACGTGCGCACGAGTGGCAGGGGCAAAATGCGCGATTTATTTTGAGAAGGGGGCTCAGGCGTGTGACTATGATTACCTGTAGTAATCCTCCTTACAGTAAATGCTGCCATCCTTGGCGAAACAAGTTAATTCTGACTCCAGAGCGAGTTTACATTCACAGCACTTGAGGCACCTTAGGTGCCACTGTTTGTCTACTGCCAGCAGGTAATATCTATCTGCTATCTTACCGCCACAGCCAGCACATAGGGCGGGTTTATCCGGGTTCATAGAAGGCATGGTCTGTAAACAGAGTTTAGAAAACAAAAAAAACAGCCAGTGAATGTCAAGTTAAAAGATCACCATAACCAAATGCATATACACAAGTTTCACAAGGCTAAACAAATAAAAACAGGAAGACAAGCAAATTCCCATTTGCACAAAAAGCAAAAGATTTTGCAGGTAAGGATTTTTGCATGTTTCATTTGCTGTTATCCCGCCCCCGCTCCAGCAAGTTATATTTTACACGCTCCAGGAGCAAGCTAAAGTTACTCTGCTGAATTAGTAACATAAAAACCTAACGCCCGCGCACTTGCTTAAAGCGTGAGTTCCTTTCGCTGAAAGCTTACAAAGCAATCGCGTTGTCAAAGCAATTTCCCTCCCAAAATGTTAAACCGGGACATGTCTTAATTAATTGGCGACAATGTCGTTATTAAACCGATAAACGGGACAAATCACGGCAGAAACATGTCAATTCAAAGCCGATTTTTAAAATATATATGTTTTATGTAATAGTTTAATTTCATTGTGTGTGGATAATTGCCCCCACCCCCATGACCTCCCAGAGTAAATTGGCTGTCAGACAGACTCAAGTCCCTTTTTAGTCAATGCAATGAACTAAAAATCAGGCCGCCGTGTATTGAATGCATCGGAGAGATTTTCTATGAACCCCCCAAAAAAGTAAAATCTGAATCGAATCTTCCAACATCTGCTGCACGGGAACTGCTCAGGATGAAGGGAGGAAGTTCGCTGTGTGTGTGTGTGTCGCAGAAGTAATTTGTTGTTGTTGATGCTGTTTTCGCTCTTACCGTCTCCCTTCCGTTCATCTGCACTCCTTTGGCGAGACGAGAATCCGTCTTGGACCGCCTTTCCATCTCCTCCATGATCCCCTGGATCTCGCCCCCAGAGATTCCGTGGAAAAGCATAGCTGATTGACGGAAAGTACACGTGTCTTCCTCGGACCGGGCTCTTAGCACTTCCATACAGACCCCAGCTTAAACCATGGAATATACTGCCACAAGACAATTAGAGAGAGACAAAAAAAATAAAGTGCTAATCTCTAATGGGGGAAAATACAACACGAAATGGTCATTACTCGCTGCTGCTGGGGACCAGACAGTGCCAAGGTTTTTTTTCAGAGAGAGAATCCCTGCAGATTAGTTTTAAATAATGGGCGAACAATGATGTTCGGGTGATTTCAGCAGCATTCCCCTGACTCCTCAGCCCCAAGTCCTTGCTGATCCGATTGCAGCTTGCTGGCTGGGAACACACGGTTTTGCCGATTTGCTGCAGTCTCTCGCCAGGGCACAGTTGGATAATTTGGTAGGAGGAGTTCGATAGACTGCCACCTAATCCTTTTCATTACAAAGGCCTGTCATAGGCTTTTCATTGGCTATAGACGGACGGTCAATGACAGCTCCAGGCGGATTCGATTTTCCAATGTGGTTAGTTTATGCCACTTTCCGATTGGGCAAAGTGAGAAATGTGAGCTTCCTTTATCTATCTCCCAAGCAACAGGTATTCTTAAATAGAATCATGTATTTTCAATTTAGGGCGAAGAAAAAGCAACGCTCTGTATAAATAGCAACAAATTAACCTGCATGGGAAAATATCATTTTATGTGCAAATGAAAGCAATTGTTTTAAAACAATTTTGGATTACATACAACAACTTTTCTTGTAATAAAAAAACCGCTATATATTTTTTAAAAAGATACGTCAGATTTAGTTTTAAGTTCGGTTAATTGAAAACAAACTTCCGATAAGTTAATGGTATTTAGGTAGACGAAAGCAGTTTGTTTCCCACACAATAGTCGCGCCCCGTCTTCACTCCCAAAAATGCAGCCTCCCTCTTCCCTCCCAATAATGCAGCCTCCCCCCACTCCACCCCAGTAATGCAGCCTTCCTCTATTCCCAGTAATGTAGCTTCTCCCTCCCCTTCCAGTAATGCAGCGTTTCCACTCCCCAGCCTCCCCGTTCTCCACTCCCACTCCTCCCTGCCACTTCTAGTAATGCACTGTCCTCTCTCCCCTCCATTCCCAGTCATGCAGTTTCCCCCCCTCCATTCCCAGTCATGCAGCTTCCCCCTCTCCATTCCCAGTCATGCAGCTTCCCCCTCTCCATTCCCAGTCATGCAGCTTCCCCCTCTCCATTTCCAGTGATGCAGCCACGATTTTTAATGTCAGTTGGAATTCAGTCCAGCGCCAGCAGTATTCTGGTCAGTATTGTCCTAAAGTTCAAGGCGTTTAATTGTATGTGGCCGGACAGAGTGGCAGCTCTGCTGAGAAAACCAGTTGCCATTGCCAACTTTAGTCAGAGAGCTTCCACCAAAAGAAAGTTGAGCACATCCAGCATCTCTACAGTACCACATGGTTCAGTCAGAAGTGCACAGAGGGCAGCACGGATTTTGGGAGGTTAAACTACACAGTTTTAAGTCAGGGACAGTGAGAGATATTGCTGTGTGCGCCTATATAGCCTGTTTTCCCCTTTTGTGATGATGGAGGTGCATGTTCCCATTTATGGATAGAGACACGATGTGAACATTTCTAAACAAAACTCTCTGGTATAGGAATAGCCAGTTGGATTTGTGGAAACCCTTCACTGCAGTGACTCAGATGTCTGCAATTCTGAAATGAACAACATCCTTTCCAACTGTTCTCAGTCATTCCCAGTTTTGAAGTGAAACTGCTCACGGAGTGGTCTTAAAGGAGGGAGGCAATGTCCACAATGAGACATTGGGTTTTGCTCAGTGTGAGTTGGTGCTCATCCAGTTCATTTCCACAGAGGGTGGCGCTTGCGTGAGAACGCACGTGCGTATCAAGTCAAAATAAACTTCCCAAATTTCCTACCTGTAAATTACATTAGTAACACCCCCTTTCCTATGTACTGTGTATTTTTGTGGGCGCAAGGGGTTTGCTGAAGCTTGTATTAGTGCGCCGCTGGTAGTGAAGACTCCCTTACTTTAGTCGAACAAAGTGGCCCCATGTATAAAAGGCCTGCAACATTGGGAATACCTTCGAATATAAACCTCCGCCTGTTTTCTGCCAAAGCATGTGCCGCACGAGGCTGGGGGGAAGGGGGTGGGCGGAGGGGCGACCACAAATCTGATTGGAAAATGAAAGCCCGCAGGCCTCAGTGGGTCCCTGCCCCAACCCACGGCTCTGTTTCATCATTAACATTCAGCGTGTCACCTTAAACCTGGCATCTCCGACCTATTTCGCTCAACCGCCATGATCCTGATGAAGGGACCCAATCTTCAGTCTACTCTGGTGTTAATATACCTTCCGATTGGGGGAGGTGTTAAAATCCACACAGGGAGCTAGCTGTGCAGGTATGGGGAGGGACGGTGAAAGAATCTGCAACAGTAAATGTGGGCGACAGATGGATCTCAGTCTTCGCTTGTTTCAGATTCCAGTGTATAAATACAGGCATGACGCGAAAGCGTACTGACTTCTGATTTGAATCTACCTCCTTTTCCTTGTTGATTATATTTTATAACAGTTGTAATGACACCAAAACAGATGCTCTGTATTTGGAATTGAAACCGACCGCATTGAAATGTGCATGAAGGATATTTGGGTTTGTGGTTTATTATCATAATTCATACCCTCTCTGTCGGAAACATTTGGAAAGTGATTATTTCTCTAACCATTCATTTACAAGAATTGTAAGCCGTTGTTTTGCGCTTTTGCACAATTTTATGCGTTCGGTTAACTAGCCAATTTAATTGTTTTTTTTAATGTACCATAATGCAATTTAAAAAATAATTCGACTGGGTGAGTATATTCCTCCTCCTTCCATTCACAACATCTAAAGCACATTTCTGAATGCAGACTAAATTACTCCTCTTTTTGTAAAAAAAAGCATCAAAACTTTGATAGTTATATGATATAATTGACAGAGGAATACATACTGTCCGGAATTATACAGAGAAACAGGTCGACCTCTGGTTAGATAAAGGCTAGATTTGTTCGTTGATTAGATTTAATCGAGCTCCGAGGAACTGCTAACTGTGTTTCGAAATGTCTTGGTGTGTAACTAAAAATACACTGTCTGCCCATTCGTAAATATTCACTGGTTGCAATAAAGTCAATCCTTATTTATCGTTACTAGGAATAATTCAATTTCATCCCGAAAGCCTTTGTCAAAGTCTGTCTCTTACGGCTGTCTGTATGTCTTTGTCTCTTTTTCTGTTTTTGCCTCTCACTGCCTCTCCCTCACACCCCATATGCTTATCCTGATATACAGTTTAAACTAATTGGTTTAGAACAAATCCTCTGACTAGCTGTTTTCGCCCCAGTCCTTGGCCGTGCCAGCTGCCGCGTGTTTGATCACACCTATAGCCCAGTCTATATGGGGGGTTCCTGTCTATGGAGTTTCTCTTCTCAGCTCCCTTGGGATCTCACATACAACGGTTAGATCGCGTGCAAACCATACAGATTAAATTTCCCAGCAAGATGCAAGCTCATAATCAGCTTCGTACCTGTAAATTAACTGAAGCTCCCTCTTCGTCCCTTAGTTACAGCTGTAAGTTGAACATTTACGACATGGAGAAGCTTTTATTTTTAAACAGATTCAATTAGCAGTGTATGCTGCTTAGCGGGTATGTGCACTAGCCAGATTGCCAGAGTTTAGCTCATAAGGCACAATTTCATGTGAAAATGAAGTCAATCAAGTGAAATAAGCAGTGATTTGTTTGTTGCTGGCACGCTATAGTATGTACAGCAGGGCTGTTATTTGCTGTAAGTAATGCAATTAGTCGTTTTGTACAGAAATCAATGGCTTATAAATAGAGCAGTGATAGTTATACGTGTGCGCAGAAATACTCTGAAGGAAATCCCCATTACCCTTGCGGATGTTTTTTCACGTTGGTGTCACATGCTGACAGTTCTCAACAATGATTTTCATTGCTGTAATTTTGGAAAAAACAATTGCAAAGCAAGAGCTGCTCACTGCCACGGGATCACCGTTTGCACTGAAGTCTCAGCACAAGGAATTAAAGCACACCTCGCTGCTAGTATTATTCAATCGATCCATTTAAAACAAAATGCAAGAACAAAAAAAAAGGAAGATTACGCCTCGAACTACAGTCATGATTTTGCGATAGGACTATAGTATCTGTAAATCTGCTAATGGTCATTACAAGTTGTGTAAGGGTGTTCTGACTACATAACACGTTCTCGCCCCCAGCATATTGTTATGTGATCTCATGGCACACAATGTTATCCAATCGTATCACGCCTAATATACTGTGGATGGGCATTACTCCGGAATTAAACTGCCGTCTGAAGTTACAACCGAATGGACCTGTGCTCGCACCCCGAGCTCTTCGACGCCGGAGGATGGGGGAGGGGGGAAGCGTTTTATATGCTGAACTGCAAGTTGGTGTAACCAAACCATTTTGTTTGATGTGCCGCCGCGCAGTTCGTTATTCACCAAATCTCATCGCTCCGTGCATAAGTTTTGCACAAGTGGCCATTTTACAAGGCAGTCTCTAATATATTTCAGTTCCATTCCTCCCACTCGTAGACGGATGGGACAAAATAAAGGGCACGCGTGCAAATATTATTCTAAGGTAATAAACACAGCCAATAGGAGACCAGTAAATGCAACTAATGAATGCGTGTTTAACTCTAATTAACGACTATCTAATGAGAACCTTATGTAAATTCAAACAAACATTAAACATCAGGATATTCTGTGCGTCTGAAGGCGAGCTATCTTTCATGCACACTAACATGCTCTTGTAGCTTTATTGGTGTCGAACTGTTTGAACAGGATGGCAATTTTTATATTCCGGGGTCGCCTTTCTCCCTTCCCTAATCGCAGCTATAAGGTGTCCTGCAGCACAGCTGTAAACACTTTCTAAACGCACTGTCTCGGCCTAATGAATTGATGCCCAAGTCTTCTATCTGTGCATCCCGACCTGGCAGATAAAAGCTCAAACATAACCCAAGCCCGAATGAATGAATTCAATTAACATGCTCTGAAGTTGGAGTACTTTCTTTCCATTTGTTGGATAATGCACTTCCTCTAGTTCTATGCAAACCTGCAGGTGCATAAGAGCTGAGGAGCTATTTTTCCATTTGAGGGGGGAAAAACGGTGTTAAATTTACATATCTATCTCTGCTCAATGGCACTATTACCAGTAATTGGCCGGCGACAATAACATAACTCAAAAATGGCTAAACCCATACATCTGTATTCATTTAATTAATTATGTGATCTCTTGGTTCGCTCCATCAGGCACAGTAAGGTGCACGGAGTGATGAGCTGTTGACAAGGGGAGCTGATTTTTCGCAACCCTGGTACGAAACAACACTAAAATTACAACTTTTTAAACCGCAACTCATCTTGGTTCCATTTATCGATTTCTTCCATTTAATTTGCAGTTTACCCTTGCACTTTCTTATTATACAACACAGTAATACAAATTAAGTGCACTGGCGTCAATGGCAGCACGTTGTTACAACACGTGGGCTGATAATGCTTGGTGCTCGAATTCTTAATCAACAGCTTTCGGGCATTGTTTTAGCCGCGGATATCAGCCAGCTATATTACAGGAGACGGGATCCACTTAGTTATTAGTGAATTACACCATTTCCTGTCACTGCAGTACTTGGTGGAGTTAAAACATATAGGAAGAATAGTATAAACGCATTGAGCGCGCCCTGAATGTTGTTCTATTCATATCTGAAGCCCTTTTCGAAAGCTTACTATGTCATAGTAAGTATCACATGCACCTTGTCAATGTTTTTTTTCAATGAGCTTATCGTCTTTAACGTTTTCGTAAGTTTGTTAAGAACACATGATTCATTTGCTACTCTTTGCCGAATTTATTTAATTCACTCGATTCCACTTTGATTAATTGTCCGCCCAGGTTAGACAGAAAACAGAACCCTGGGTGCTGGGGGTCGGGGGGAAGTGGGGGGGGGGGCGGTGGGAGCAGGGGTTGGGAGGAAGGGGGTAGCGTAAGGTGGATGAGTATCAACTTTATTCCGATGGAAAATAACACTCTGTTGCGGGGGTTTGGGGGGTGGAGAATGGCAGATCAAAGAATTTCAGGATGAACAGTGCAATAAGAGATTCCCACACAGGATGTATATACACTGAGAATGTGTTAGCTAGAATGTGAAAGTTGCGGTTATGCTTGCTGATATTAACATTCGAATGCTTGGATATGGATGCACCTTCATCACAATCGGTATAAGTTTAGGTTAAATTCTTCCGACATACATCACGGTCAAAGTACAACTTTAAAAATCAGTACTTAATACTCTAAATACTCTTCTTGGGAAGCCTAGTTAGGTTTTCTTGCCTAAAGTATTTTTGAGTCTGTGTGTGTATTTACTGTATATATTTTATATATATTGTATATTCAAGGGTTCACATTTCTGCCCTAATGCTATCAAATGAGCTTATTACGGCGTGACGGATTTTTTAGTGTGAAATTATTATGTTTCCAAGAAATGCAGTCAATCTACCAAAGTGCCTTGTCTTAGTTTAATATCTTAATATAATGTTCACCGCCGTAAGGTCCCACCTGATAGCCTTCTCTTTCACTTATGGATAATTGAATACCAGGTAGGGAAAGTGCAGTATCTAAGATAGGTTTAAAATAAGCAATTGCCACCGTGATCAGGATAGAATAGACTTCGATTGTAATCTCCGTCTAAAATAAAATGCAAGCGAAAATGACATTACAGAAAAGAAAATTTGACATTTCAGAAGCGTTGTCACGGGTAAAAATTCTCCTGCAGCCAAGTTCCGGAGGCAAATAGCCATTGTCCAGTGTCTGGAGAGAAAGCTCGTTAAGTAACAGGTGACTCCGGCCCAACAATGTCACCAATTAAACTCAAAGGACCTCAAGACAGGGAAGAAAAAGAGTTGAAATTGCTCTGTGGGCTTTGTCTGAGAAAAATCAAGTTTAAAAATTAACAGTCGGACAAAATAGCACAAATATTGGCTGAAGTGTTCAGATTCCGGAATGGTTTTGCATCTTCACTTGAGTTGGTTTCTGCCGAAGAGCAGATTGATGCCGTGCCCGATAAACGCTGAGCAAAAACAAGGCCAAAATGGAAGAGCTATCTCTACACACAAAGGCTAAATGTGGTGCCATATTTAAGTATGGGCCTGGCATCCAGTTCATACATTTCAAAGAATCATTACCATAACTGTCAAAGGCCTTTAAGCTGCCACAGTGGTATACAGCTTCTATTAAGTATGCTTTTTGCTCACTATGCTATGGGCTTCCAATTGGTTTTAAGCTGCAACTATATATAGTGCCCTGCGGAATATGGAACAATGTTTGGACTACCAACCAGAGCCCCCGCACCCCCTTCCCCCTCCCAACCAACCCCCACCCACGCATCCCACCAAAAAAAACCTGCAAGCGCTCTATTACAGCTAATCACACTGAATGTTTGGTTTGGTGCCATTGTGATCTCGGTAAATCCTTCAACTCACGCTGCCTTTCAAGTTGCTAACTATAAAACGATGTAATTCTTTACACAACCAGAACAGGGACACTCGAAGATTCACTCAGTCAGAAAGTGGGTTTAAAGCAAAACTAAGGCGCCCATACCATGTATTTTCACAACAATATGAAATGTTTAGTACACATTCCCGTCGAACCCATGAAATATTTCCCACTCCAATTGCTGTGGGCCAGGATTTGATTGCATGCTTGCGTTAGCATTCTACAGCATTAAAAAGGCAACATGTATGCTCCCAATAATGTCAGATTTCTAGATTTTGAAAATTTGCAAATTGATGCAAAATATAATTTTAAAAAATAGGCATTCCTTAACAATGTATGATAGAAGGATGATTTAAACCTGTTAGGAGAAATCACCGAGTTTTGTTTTGCCCATCCCTATCAACATCTTTTATCTTGTTTATCGAGACCTCGAATTATTTTACGGCGTATTATCAGTATAATAAAGAATCCTCTTCTCTTCAAACTCAGCCCCAACACTAGAATACCCTAGGCTCATTCACACAACAGACACAGCCTTAGGTCTGAAGATGCCAACAATTACATCCCGCGTTAGAAACAGGTGAACTAGCTAGGTGTCCTGAACAATACCTGCTATTAATCAAGATCCCGACTGAATTCTGCGTCTCCGGCTCTCGGGAATCTGAACAGCGTTGCTAGGCAATTCAGATGGGTAAATATTAATTCCCTTTGTTAAGAAAGCACCAAGTGTGCTCTTACGGTGAGCCTACCTTACAATCCCCGTTCCACAATAACATCACAAGGATTAATCCACCGGCAAGATCTCACAAGTGCAAACTTACCTTTATGGGTTCGGCTCCAGCATGAAAATGGACGGCTGCTGGTGGGAAAGCTTGTCCCGGGATGGAGTCGGTGGGAATTATCCTGCCAGGGTTGGACGAGTGTCTCGCGAGCGGGTCGCCCCTGTTAATTAAAATAAAGGAGCTGCTTGTTAAGGACGTTCCCGCATTGTGCCCGCAGTCTGAACGCTGGGCTCAATTTATAACTGACGTGGAAGGTGCGATCCCTGACCCGCCTCCAGCACAACCACCAGCTTTTCATTATTTATTGACCTGTACCCAATTCATATATACACAAAGAAAATAGAGCTGCCAGTGAGAGAATCCGCTTCCAAATTGTGTTCTTTTTTAATCAAAAAAAAATTGGCATTTCCGCGTTCAATTTATTTTTTGCATCTAACACACACTTTCTGACACAATCGACTGTAAAATGATTATCTGTCTAATTTGTTTAGTCCATTATCAGCAAAGTTTTGTGTACGCCTCCATAACCTAGCTGTTGTCAAGATCACACCTTTTTGTTCGGCTACTTTCACAGCATTTCTGACATGCTCGACTACCGCATTTGTCTGTAAAAGTGTCATTTTTTTTATTTTGTTTTTCCCGCTTCTTAAGTGCTGCCAAGAAACCGAAACTAATCAT
The DNA here is from genome assembly GCA_024679065.1 of Sphyrna mokarran. Classification (NCBI taxonomy): domain Eukaryota; kingdom Metazoa; phylum Chordata; class Chondrichthyes; order Carcharhiniformes; family Carcharhinidae; genus Sphyrna; species Sphyrna mokarran. The sequence goes on from JAGIQG010000009.1 coordinate 62,819,712, forward strand.
TACTTACTACATACTTGTATATCAATTTTTATAACTCGACGTGGACCCAGTGCGGTAATGCCCAGTGCGATTGGCAAATCCAGTTAATCAATAATGAGCCAGATTTAATATTTGACCGCAGACAGGTAGTACCAATATAAAGTAGTTGCTGGAGCCAATAGTGATTAATTCTGATACATTTAGCGGCACACAGATGATATATTACATCAATTGCATTTGAGACGATATTAACCAGACCTATTGTGGTGCTGTAAGGTCTTGGTGAAGTTCTTGTTAATTATTCTCGTTATTTTTTTGCCAGGAGTACTTTTTAAAAAAACCATTCGTTTCAGACAAAGCTCTTTTTTGCACATCATTGAGACACGTATTTTCTTTATTTTCAATGAATGCGGTGCGTTTGATGCCCATTCAAGTATTGGCCACCAGTGTATTGGGATGGCTGCAAAGCCACAAGTCTCGACCGAGGGAACCATCACATTAGGTGCAAAAATGATTTCAACGAGATCCTTTTTTTCCCCCTCTCAAGGTGGGACAGGACTGTGCAGCAGCCCGTGTTGTCTATTAAAGCGACAGACACTGATGTCTTGTAAAGTCTGTATTTGCCTCCGATGAAAGGAAACGGTTCAAACACCAGCAGCACTTCATTCCTATCTTAATCATCAACTAGCAACTTGGGCCGTTCACCGTATCGGTGTATTCACGTGACACCACTTCTCATTGCCACATTCGCCAAGTGACTACTGGCGGTACAATTTACCGAGCAATCCCCCTGCAAAGTCCCAGCAGCGGTTAAAAGCCAAAGCTCCACAAAACTGTCTGGAGAGCATGGGCTAGCATCCACGAAGCCCCCAATGCTCCCAAGACTATGCCAGGCACAGGCCAATATTCATCGGATAAAACCCTCTGGCACGGATGTGGACCAGGGGATTGTCTCGCTCGAATGTAATTCTATCGTCAAACCGTTAGCCAAGCCATTGCTACAATGGCATGAAGTGTACAATATAACCCTATTATTCGAGCTCCCCAGCTAAATCTGCCTGCTTTGAAAGTATCCAGGTTTATACCTGCGCTACTATGCAATCGGCCGGGTTATACAAAACACACATTTCAATTATTTTCTGCCAATAGTGCCAGAATATTTTCGCTAAATCGCATGCAACTCTGTCGAAGAATAATTATGAATGCGCTTGGACAGCAGGATATGCTAATAATAATTCTTCCGATAGGAAAACTTCCTGTCTGATTAACTGTTTAATTTTTTGACCCTAGCTCCCACTTGCTCAGAATCACTGTCGCCTTTAAATAACATTCTGTATCAATGCCGCAGGGGATTTGATCGTCTGTCATCGAAACTGTGTGACTGACCACTGCTAAGTTCTCACACCACTGGCTGAACATCTGAGCCGCACACTTCAGAAGGAAAGCGGGTAACGAAATAATGGCAGATTTTTATTTTCAACCGAGATAGTCGCAGCAGTTTTTGTTTTCGCAAAAGCTGAGAAATATTCGTGCTGCCCGCAAACCTGTTCTGAGCAAATAATTCCAAAAGAAAAATAAGCGTTTCAAAAACTTCCATCGGCAGTTTTTGAAAGCAAGGTTTCTATTAGATACAGTTGAATTTATTTTCAGGCAGCTCCATTGACACGTCCTATTTAAAGTTCATAATAAGAATCGGAAGGTATTGGATTAAAGGAAGGATGACAGAGTTTGTCCTTAATAGCAGTCAAACTACAACCAAACACATTTCCGAAAACAGCGACGTCTATTACCCGACAGTAAAGGCTAAGGAATATATTTTCCTGTTGGCAAGATCTACATCAATAGATTTTTAAAAATGAACTGTCTTTCTTCGTGAATATATCCATTAGATAATAAAACCATATTGTTTTATTGCAATATCGTTGTGCTTCCGTTACGATAGTGGATTGGCTCGTTGACACCATGGTACCATTAGGTACCACCATTATTGATCTTGCTAAGCTTGTGACAGAATATGCTCATCAAATGAATGGCAATACTCTGGTTTCCACTAGTTCGCATTTTTTTGTTTTTAGGTTGGTCATCCACCTACCTTATAAACCTCTTTTATCTTTTTATTGTTGACTGGAACTTCCTCAAGCCTATCTGTGTGCTCGAACGCATTTCCAGGTTTTGCTCGGCCGCTGCTGTGGAGATTAATTTTGAGTTCGTCTTCATTCCCTTACAAGCCTGACCTATTTCATTTCCATCCTTGCTCAACAACCAAATCTCTGGTAACATTCAAATCCACTTAAAAAAGAGACCACTATCACTCCCCTTCAACGCCCTATCTTTGTTCTGAGAGTTCAGCTCTGCTCCTTGTCCCCTGTAGTTTTGGATCCCGGTGTGCTTTAGGTTAAGGGCCGCACTCCAGCCTGTTTCCCTCTAACCTCCGGACTCTGCTCCTGCTCCACAATTTTAGTGTACCTTCCCTCCACCACTTCACCTCCCCGCACCCCCGCCCATCCCTACCTTCACATGTGTTGCGGTAGCGGGCGGATGCGACAGTAGGGCTTGAATCATGATTTTGGACCAATTGAATTATATGGAGTATTCAATCCAATGCTTCTTCCATATTAATTCTCCCCCAGACAGAATCTGGCACCTATTGATCCCTCTAAATCCAACTGCAACCATTCCCCTCCAAACCCTTTTGGTCTAAATTTCCCATTCACCCAGGGTACAATCTCTCATTTTTCTCCAACAACTCCTGACAGTTTCGGCTCAAACTTGATCTACCCAATTTCAACCATGCATAGTTTGTCTCTCCTCTCATGTGAGCTGTTTCCTTCAGAATACAAACCTCAGTTAATTAGTAATGGAGCATACACGCACTATGTACAGATATGGGTAGGAAACGAAAAGAGAGAGCATGCCACAGATTTTTTTATTAAAAGCATAGCAAGATACAAAAAATGAGGACAGTGGCAGGCAGGAAGAAAGAAGGTAAGTGTGCCTGTGTCCTAGAGAAATAGAATAGAGCGGAAAAGCAACAAAGACAGGGAAGGGCATTGACAAAGTACAGTGAAACAGAGATATGGTTGTGGGAATGGGAAGTGTCAGGAAACAGAGGTAGTTTAAATAACCTATGTTAGTATTGTGGATATTAGTAATATGATATGGCTTTAAGTAAGTTTAATCTTATGTTTCTGTTTCAGAAAGGGTTAAAATTTTAGTTACCTTTATGTTCAGCAAAATGTGCCTACATGTTAAGCTGTGCCCGCATTGAGGAAGCTGTGGTGTAGTGGTATTGCCGCTGGACTTGTAATCCAGAGTATTGGGGTGGCACTGTGGCACTATGGTTAGCATTGGTGCCTCATAGCCCCAGGGACCTGGTTTGATTCCCAGTTTGGCACATTGCCTGTGCAGTGTCTGCATGCTCTCCCACGTCTGTGCACTCCAGGCTCCTCCCACAGTCCAAAAGACATTTTGATTAGGTGCATTGGCCATGCTAAATTCTCCCTCAGTATACCTGAACAGGTGCCAGAATGTGGCAACTAGGGGATTTACATACTAACTTCATTGCAGTGTTAATGTAAGCCTACTTATGACACTAATAAACTTTAAGCTCAATGCTTTAATCCCACTACAACAAATGGAGAAATTTGAATTCATTAAAAATCTGGAGTTAATACTCCAATAATGACCATAAAACCATTGTTAATGGTCATAAAACCCCATCTGGTTCAGTCATATCCTTTAGGGAAGGAAATCTGTTGTCCATGCATAGTCTGGCTTATATATGACTCCTGATCCACAGCAATGTGATTGATGGGCAATAAATGCTGGCCTAGCCAGCAAAGCCCACATCCCATGAACTAATCTTTAAGCATTGTAATTTAAGGATTTATCCACATGAAAGGAAACAGATTTAAAGTGAAACTAGATTGTTGCTTATCAACCACGGGCCTAGACTACATTCTAGACTAGAAAGAACTTTTGAGTTTCGTTTTAAGCTGGACCTAACAGGAGCTGGACAGGACAAGGAAACTGCAGGTAACAGACATCCCAATGGAAAAAAAAGGAAGCCCAGAAGCCAGGAAATGGGACAAAAAGTATGTCTCAGAAGGACAGTCAAGCTAAAGGAATAAAGAACAAGAAGCTGAACAAATTTCTGTTAGGTGAAGTTAAAATAAAATGCAGGGAAAGTGCTCTGACCCATATTTAGGCTAAGAAACCAGATAACAGAGATAAATCAACAGCTTGATGATGTCTAAGTATAGCCTGTGAAGTAGTAGTGTTCTGTTGTCATGGCTGGGTACCTGAGAGATAGTATGGAATCTTGAATGCATGTGACAATCCAAAGCAGAGGAATAATGGAAAGAGAGACTGAAATCCTGGAAGTGGATCCTTAGTGAAGGCAACCAAGGGAAAGCACTGCATGGAAGAAGATTCCAAGGCATTTTTTTTCTGAGAGTGGAGTTTGGAATTACTCTCGTGGAAACCAGATTCCAGTGAGACCAGTTGCTAACAGTGATAAGCATCTGGGGGAATTTAATGAGAAATCCACAGGAAATTATATTGTGTGGCATCAGCCACATGGTTTCAGAATGTGGTGCGGCTGACCACTGTTGGCCTATTTATTTATATGGACAGTGCACTTGCTGAGAACATTAGAGAATAAGATACCTTTGGTAATTTGTATTATCCTTATAAGTCTATGTACATGCCTAAGGATACAAGTGGGGTGTAGCAGTAGTGTTAACCTTCTCACGTTTAATAAATGTTTTATTTTTCTATTAAAATTTAAGTAGCAGTCCTGTGACTCTGTTCATCCATACCTCTTAAATAACAAATGGAAGTTACGATCTATCAAGCCAGGGTTGTGCTTGCAAATCTATCTGTCCAGTAGTGACATCAGCTGGGATAATATTTCTTACATTTCTGCATAAACAGAGCCACAGGGAATCAATCAGATGCACTTACCTCCCAGGCAATTCACTCCCATTTACTTTTATACAATAGATTTGCTGGATTGTTTGAATTTTGCTCGTTTGCTGTTTTGTTTTGTCTCATTTGTGCATAAGTTCAATATCAGAATGATGAGATTCATTTTATGATTTGAAACATGCACAAGCTTTGGGACATTGATTTAAGCCTTTTTATGTGCCTCCCTTTGCTTCATGTGGCCAGGGAAGTGAAAACTTACAACGCCTTAGCACTAGTTTTTCAAGCTAAAAAGGACATCTAGAAAAATTTTATTAACTTGCTGAGATTACTTTATCTTTGCATGTTGAATTGAACTATTACTGAAATAAACCAAAACAAGAAGAAGAAAATACTTGCATTGCATCTTATGCACCCAAGTTTCCTCAAAGTACCTTACAAGCAATGAATTACTTCTTAAATTGGAGTGTAGGAAAATTTGCACATCGACTAAGTCCCACAAAAGCCATTGGAATGAATGACCAGTTATTGTTTTTTTTTTGTCATGTTGTTTCAGGGATGGATGTTGTTGAGTACATTGGTAAAATCATGCAGCACAATATGTCCACCTGAATAAGAAGGTAAGCTTGAAGTTAAACAGCTCATCCAAAGATAATAGCTCTAACAATGCAGCACTTGCTTCACTCATTACTAAACTGCAGGTACAAATTTTTACGTGCTCAAGTCTGGACTGGTGCTCTGACTCTGGAGTAAGAGAACCATCACCAAGCCAAACTAACGCACAAAGTAATTTTGATTTGTATTAAATTCCAATTAATGATTCTAATTAAACTGCATTCTGGAAACAACATGGCAACTTTTTAGATTTCTGCTCATTAAGTAATCCCAATGAAAATTTGATTCCACAGAAGTCTTAAATAGCACAGCTTTACACTGAAACACACAGGTTGAATGGCTTTAGAACTATTATGCAAGTAAAACATTTTCGCTGTTAACTGCAAATTGAATATTGCCAAAAATCAGGATGAAATATTCCTTCCACTTGAAATGCTATTTAGTCCAAAGGTCCAAACTCTGAAAAGTAATTGGCAAATCTTTGTTTCTCTTGTTATAGTATTACTCCAAATATGCAAAATAATATTTGCTTTTAGCTTAACCAAGTTAGGACAGTAATATTTTGGAAGAAAGCACATCAGGTCAAATAAACATAGACATTTGTATTTCTGAATACATTTCTTTCAACTTTTGTTTTATTACCTAGTATAAGAAGACAACAATGCAACTACTTAATGGTTCTGCATCCAATTGGTAGTAATGGCAGGTTGCAAAAATATTTTATTTTAATTAATCACACAACTGGGAAGAGAAGGGAAATAGGCCATAGCATACAATTCACTGGACTGTTCTTTATAACTGACCCTGCTTGTCAAAACTATTGAACACTCGAGGATGGTTCAGTCTCCAACTAAGTTGGACATTTTGTCCCTATATACAGAAAACTCAGTCATCACCTCTAACCTCTCCTTGCTATATTGTAAATATAGCCATTATATGCATTTGCACAAACAGAAAGTATAATCATTGATGGTGACATTTATAGAAGTGTAAACCTGATTTTTGATGCAATTTGAACAATTGTTTGCGTCACTAAAATGACACGCTAATTGGTCCGATGAGACATAGAATTCAATACCTCAAAACAGCACAGAGATATAAAATAAGGACTGACTATAAATTTCAGATGATAAAGTCAACAATTATCTAAATTATAGAAGTGATCAAGAATAGAGCAATGTATTTGGTTTTGACAAGGCATTATAACAAAATTTTGATCTCTTGAAATATTACTTTTTATAATTTTAACTATGATGTGCAGTTAATGTAATATACTCAAAATTTTATTAAATAGTTAAAAGAGTTGACATTGTAAACAGTGACTCATTTTGTAAACTCAAAACTTGCTGTTCTATTGTCCACAGATACCTATATAAGTATTTTGCTATGTTTTGCTTTATTATTATAGGATTATAATATAAAATAAATGCGCTATTATTAATTGGATGCAATATGATTTTTATTTTATCTTTGTTGTTAAGTTGCAAAATATGCAATGTGTTTATTCGAATCATGCACAGTTAATTCACACTGAATATTGTCAAACAGTTTGATAAAGTTTATTTATTAGTATAACAAGTAGGCTTACATTAACACTGCAGTTAAGTTACTGTGAGAATTCCCTAGTCACAGTACTCTGCTGTCTGTCCAGGTACACTGAGGAAGAATTTAGTATGGACAACACATCCAACCAGCTTGTCTTTTGGACTGTGGGAGGAAATTGGAGCACATGGAGGAAACCTAGGCAGACATGAGGAGAACATACAGATCCAAGTCAAGAATTGAACCCAGGTCCCTGGTGCTGTGAGTTAGCAACTAACCACTGTGCCATCATGCTGCCCACATAAAATCCTTTCCTTTTGAGAAAAATAATTTCCCACTGGAGCCATTCATCTTTCTTTGCTGCCTTCTTCATTTAGGAGACCAAGTGGTACATTTCGTAATCCTTTTGAATAATTAAAAAACATATTAAAAAATCCGATTGCAATTGATTAAGACAGGCACACCACTGTCTTCCTCCTCTCAATGTGTCCAATGTGTCCAATGATTAAATGATATTTAAGCTAATGGGGTTGGCCAGGCTGATATTGAAAAGGAAATGATTGGATCTTTTAAGTGCCAGTTCCCATTGTCACTTAATTGGACCACTTGACTAGAAATCAGTCACTTCACATCCTTTTTAAATATGTCACCCCATATTGGGAGTAATATATTGATTGAAAATTTATTCCTTCATGGGGATATGATTGTTACTGGCTAGACCACTATTTATTGCCAGACCTAATATCTCTTGAGAAGATACTGATGAGCTGACTTCTTGAAACACTGCAGTCACTAAGATGTGAATATATCCACAGTGCTGTTATGAAGAAAATTCAAGAACATTAACCCAGTCACAGTGAAGAAGCAGCGGTATGTTTCCAAATCAGGATGGTGAGTGGCTTGGAGGGGAGCTTGCAGGATGCAGTCTGAAGTATCAGTCCTTCGGGGTGGTAGAAGTTGTGGATTCAGAAGGTGCTGTCTAAGGAGTCTTAGTGAGTTCCTACAGGACATCTTGTAGAAGGTACACACTGCTGCCACTGTGTAACAATATCAGAGAGAGCAAATGTTTAAGGTGGAAAATTGGGTACCAATCAAACAGGCTGCATTGTCCTGGATGATAGCGAGCTTCCTGAGTATTGTTGGAGCTGTAATTATCCAGGCAAGTAGAGAGTATTCCATCACACTCTTGACTGGTGTTTTATGGGTGAACAGGCTTTGGGGAGTCAGATGGTCAGCTGGTTGCCAAAGAATTCCCAGCGCCTCACTTGCTGTTGTAGCAACTATATTCATACAGCTGGCATAGTGCAGTTTCTGGTCAATGGGACACCCCTGGATGTTGATACTAGATACAATTGTAATGTTATTGAAAGTCGAGGAAGATGATTGGATTCTCTCTTGCTAGAGATGGTCATTGCCTGGCTTTGTTACTTGCCTCTCATCAGCCCAATTCTGAGAGTTATCTAGGTCTTCCCACATAGACTGTATGGTGGCACAATGATTAGTACTGCTACTTTACCGCAGCAGGGACTGGGGTTCAATTCCTGGCTTGATCATTTTCTGTGCGGAGTCTGCACATTCTCCTGGTGCCTATGTGGGTTTCCCTTGTGTACTCTGGTTTCCTCCCACAGCCCAAACAAGTGCTGGTTAAGCATGCTAAATGCATGCTAAATTCTTCCTTTTCCAAACAGGTGCCACAGTGTGGCGACTCGGGCATTTTCATAGTAAGTTCATTCCAGTGTTAATGTAAGCGTACCTGTAACTAATAAATAAGTTTTATTTTATTCTTTCTTATCTGAGGAATCATAAATTTCTTTAAAATAGTTAAGTTAATATATTACACAGAAATCATATTTTTAAGTGTTTGAATGAACTACAATGACCTTTCTGATCTTGTTTGTTTGGATTTACATAGGTACTAATAGAGTCATCTTTGCACCTTTACTTTGGTGCATATATTTGTTACCATGCAAACAAGATGCCAAGCCTGCCAAGATGCCAGCCACATGACGTTGTATCATGTTTATTATATTTATTGGCAAAACACAGCAAATAGGATGCAGACAGTTGCAGAGTTTTGGAACTGGTTTGTCAACAGGACATGTTAAACAACGGAGAGATTTTAAGGCTGAAGCACAATATTTTCAGATACACATTCAGCTAACAACTTTTGAAAAATGTTATTATTTTATCAAAATTGTGACACTCAAATTAAAACAGAATACCCTTCAGCTCTTTGGAACACTTTTTACTTAAGTAAAATTTTGGGCATAGCACAAAGTATTTAGATCCACCTAAAATCAACTACCTTTTCTCCCCAAGACATTAACAGTGCATTCTCAAAATTACTTTGTTATGCTTTCAATAAAATCATCTATCCATTTTGCTTTCATGCCAGCAATGAATACTTGCAATTTTCATTCAGAAGATCGGTCAGTTTGGTTTAGTTGGTTGGACAGCTAGGTAGGGATACAGAGACATGCAAACAGCATGGATTCAATTCTTGTACTGGCTGAGATTATTCAATAACGTTCTGCCTTTTCAACCTTGTGCTTGCCTCAGGTAAGGTGATTCTCAAGTTAAATCATCACCAGTCGGCAATACCCCTCATTAACACTTCACTGAAGTTACTTTGTTGGGTAGCACAGTGGCTCACACTGCTGCCTCACAGTGCTTGTGACCCAGGTTCAATTCCCAGCTTGGGTCGCTGTGAAATTTGTACCTTTTCCTTGAGTAGGTTTCCTGAGGTTGCTCTGGTTTCACAGTAACTTCATTGCAGTATTAATCTAAGCCTACATGTGACAATAATAAATAAACTTTAAGAACTACTATGAAAAGCCCAAATCACCATACTCCAGGGCGTGTATAGGTACACGAAGAGAAAGGTTAGGTGGGTTGGCCATTCTTCATTCTCCTTCCGTGAACCTGATAAGATGCTGGAGTGGGCAACTAAGAGATTTTCAAAATTCTAGGGATGGTGAGACTAAAGTGTGAGGAGAGATTGACTAGGTTAGGTTTGCTTTTGCTGAAATTCAGGCAACTGAGAAGGGATTCCATAGAAACTTATAAAATTCTAATGGGACTAGACAGGATAGATGCAAGGAGGATGTTCCTGATGGTGGGAGAGTCCAGAACCAGGGATCACAGTCTGAGGATTCAGGGTGAACCATTGAGGACAGAGGTGAGGAGACGTTTCTTCACTCAAAGAGTGGTGAGCCTGGGGAATTCATTACCACAGGTAGTAGTTGATGCCAAAACATTGAATGTACTCAAGAGACAGGTAGATATAGCACTTGGGGTGAAGGGGATCAAAGGGGAGAAAGTAGGATTATGCTATTGAGTTGGATGATCATGATTGTGATGAATGGCAGAACAGTTCCAAGACAAATGGCCTCCTCCTGCTCCTATCTTCTGTTTCTATGTTCACAATAACTTAATTGCAGTATTAATGTAAGCCTACTTGTGATTAGTAAACAAATAAACTTTTCAAAAACAGCTTACGATCATCGTGGGACTATGGCAACTTTACCTTAGCTTTTTACAACAGATTGCATATTGCAAGGAAAAATGAATGTATTCACAAGTTATTGTCTTGGAGATCTTTAACCTGTCATGAGTGTGTAATAATGATGAATATACATGAAGTAATTCCATTTTTTGCCACGATCATACAAATTTGTTGCACAGGTGATGTTTACATCCACTTATTTAAAGTATCTGGAGAAGTGTATAAGAATATTGAAAGAAAAGATGATAAAGTTGGATTTATGTAATATCTTCCGTAACCTCAGGATGCTCCAGATTGCTTTCTGACAAGAAGTCTATTTCAAATTAGTCATTTAATAAAGTAGGAAACAAGGAAACAAATTTGAACACAGGAATGTCCCACAAATGGCAAGAGATAATGACCAGGTAATCTGTTTTAAAGATATTATTCAGGATAAATATTTTCCAGAAGATCAGAGAGAACTCGGCACTCTTCTTCAAATGGTGCCATAAATATTTGAATAGGCAGACAGCGCCTTGCTTTAATATCTTGTCCAAAGGACAGCACTTCCAATAGTTCATCATTCCCTCAAGAATCTATTGAGTATTCTTTCTTTTCACATAGGTCAAACAGCAAGATTGATAAACATATTAAAAACATCAAGGTATACTTGGATAGTGCGAGAAAATGATGCTGAAGTAGAAGATCAACAATAATCTCATTGAATGGCAAGGCGGGCTTGAAGGGCTGAATGGCCTATTCCTGCTATTATTCCTGATTGTCTCATGTTCTTAAACCTTGGCTCAGAATGACAGGATAAATATTTTTGTAGATTAGGATAACGTTAACAATTCTTGGTGGACTCAAGTAAAGAGCAGAAGCTAACGAAGTTCAGTACAAATTGGCAATGCATCTGACAGATATTGTAAATGTTATATTTCACACTGTTGCCTTTCCTGAATTTTGATATGGCATATTGAAATAGAATGGAGGAAAATTCACCCTGCATCTTGTCCATTCTTTTTTTTAAATTCAATTATATAGTGTGAAACTTGGAACCAAATAGTAGAGAACTATTCAATTTCTTAACATTGCTCTTTTTCACTTGAACTTCACTGTGTGGCGTCCATCACTCAAACCAATCAACTGTGGGTTATTTTGTTTCAATCTACTAGTTATTAACTCTTATACAGAGTAGCATACTGCAAAACATACTCCTTAAACACTGTCCTTTTCCAGTTATAACTTTTCTCACTCTGGGCATTTACAATCATCTTGAACATGCATCTGCATAACTTAATTATCACAATGGGGTGAGAAGCATAAACAAATAAATGAAACAGTCGGTCAGCAATATATTGCATTTTAAGTGGCCACATGTGCATGACTATAAACTGTAATTTAATCTTTAGGCTAACATGAAGGAGATCAATAAAATACATAAACTTAGTATGTACTGCCTTTGGATTATAAAGTTAAGCAGTGATCAAACTAAGATGTTTAAAATGAATAAGGGGCGTGGAAGTTTAAATAAAGAGAAATAATTTTCTCTATTGAGAGAATAGATTAATAGATTTTTGTTACCTAGGATTATAAAGGGATATGAAGCGAAAGCAGATAAATACAACTGAGATAAAGGTTACACAAGATTGAACTGGATTGGTTGAAGGGGACGGATGGGCTAATTTGACAGCTCATAGTTTTAATAACAATCTGCATTTACATAGTGCCTTTAATGTATACAAATATCACATGGTGCTTTACAGAAGCATAATCAGAAAATAGATTGACACTGACTCATTATTAAGAGGGGCGACCAAAAGTATGGTCACCAAGATAGGTTTAGAACATGAGAAACAAAGGAAATAGGAGCAGGAATAGGCCATTCAAAGGGGGATCTTAATGTATGAGATAGAAGTGGAGAGGCAGAAAGATTTTGGAAGGGAATAACAAAATGTGTCCCTCCCCCACCCAGATAGCTGCGGGCAGAGCCACCAAGTGTGGGTCAATGGAGTAGGAAATGTGAAAGAGGCCAGAGATAGACACACACCAAGTTCTCAGAGGGTTATGAGGACAGGAATTGAAGATTAGAAATGAAAAGCCTCTTGGGAAACATGAGGAAATGCAAGTTAACAAGTACAGGGATGATGGAAGATTAGATGTTGGTCTAGGTTACAATATGGAGCAGAACTTTGCACGGGCTTCATCATTTATGGGGAGTAACAAAGTTTGCTGATGACATTAAGATGAGTGGATAAGCGAATTGCGTGAAGGACACGGAAAGTCTGAGAGAGATTTGGATAGGCTGAGTGAGTGGGCGAGAACCTGGCAGATGGAGTATGACATAAGCAAATGTGAGGTCATCCACTTTGGAAGAAATAATAATCGGATGAATTATTATTTAAATGGTGAAAAGTTGCAGCATGCTACTGTGCAGAGGGACCTGGGAGTCCTAGTATACAAATCGCAAAATCCCAGTCTGCAGGTGCAGCAGATGATCAAGAAGGCTAATGGAATGTTGGCCTTTATGGGGAGGGGGATAGAACATAAAACTGGGAGGTCTTGCTGCAACTGTACAAAACACTAGCGAGGCCACAACTAGAGTACTGTGTGCAGTTTTGGTCCCCTTATTTGCAAAAGGATATATTGGTCTTGGAGGGAGCTCAGAGATGGTTCACCAGGCTGATACTGGAGATGAAAGGTTTAGCTTATGAGGAGAGATTGAATAGAGTGAGCTTGTGCTTGTTGAAATTTAAAGGCTGAGAGGGGGGATCTTATAGAGATTTACAAGATAATGAAGGGGCTAGATAGGGTAGAGGGAGAGAGATTCTTTCCACTTAGAAGGGAAACCAGGACTAGAGGGCACAGCCTCAAAATAAGAAGGGGGAGGGGTAGTGGCAGCTTAGAACAGAGTTGAGGAGGAATTTTTTCTCTCAGAGGGTGGTGAATTTCTGGAATTTTCTGGCTATTGAAGTGGTGGAGGCTACCTCATTAAATATGTTTAAGTCATGGGTAGATAGATATCTGATCAATAAGGGAATTAAGGATTATGGGGAGCAGGCGGGTAAGTGGAACTGATTCACTTCAGATCAGGCATGATCTTATTGAATGGCAGGGCAGGCTCGAAGGGCTAGATGGCCTACTCCTGCTCCTATTTCTTATGTTCTTATGTTATGGGTGATGAATGAGATTCCAATGAGGAAACATTCAATATAATTCAGGCTGATGTAGTTAGTTTGAGGCAGGAATGGAAGTGAGTGGTGTGATGAAGACAAAAGCAGAGAGTCTTTGTCATGAACAACATGTGGAGTCAAAAACTCTGTTACTAATCAGATAAAAGACCAAAGTTACATACAATATCTTTCAGTAAGACATGGTGCTGGGGTGAGAATGGGATTGGTGGAAAATGAATAGAGTTTGAAGAGGATGGGGAATGGTTGTATGCCAGAAGTTTGATGAAAAGACAATGGATGTGATTCTCCCATCCCAACGTGTTAATTTTTTACGCGTCAGATCAGGAAAATCATGTGTGGTCAATTTGCAGGATTTACGCATGCATTCCTAATGCGTGTGCATCTCTGATTGCTGGATATATATAGTGCGGTTGAGTCCATGCTAGAAACCAACGGGACCAGCAGGTAAGTCATTTAAGTCTTATTTTAAAGTTATTTAAATGTCATTATTGGGCCTGGAGTTGAAGTCTCCAGGCTCAGTAGCATCTCCCTCTCCAACAGTACAATTACACTCTGGCGAGGTTGAGATTACCTCCCGACTTTCAGGGAACTAGCAGGAGACCCCACTGGAGTGAAGGGGAGGGCAATCGAAACCACCCAGGTACTAAGATGGTCAGAGATGGTGCTTCCTGGGCATGGGCATCCTGGTAGTGCCAGCCTGTGCCCCCAGCATTGCCCAAGGGGCAAAGTTCCCCTGTCCAGAGGCACCTTGGCACAGCTCACTAGGTATTGGGCAGTGCCAAGGGGATGGACCTGGGGGGTTGGGGCTTATGGGGTAGCACTTAAGAATGATTGGTGGGGGTGAGCAGTCCCATTGCCACTCTGTCATTGGGATCATTCGTGACTCTTGGGGACCATTGATGAGGTGGCCTGGGGGTGTGGTCAGCTGGGGGGGTCTGCCTCCCATGGGTAGGAGTTGGCCGGGGTGGGGGCGGTCTTCCTCCCTTGGAGATGTCTGCTGGGGTGGGGATATTATTATTGCTGAAGGGTGCTGGAGATCGGGGAGAGATCGGAGCAATCCTGGACAAGTGGGGTCAGAGCTGGCCCGGGAATGATCATGGGGGCTGCAAGCATGCCACAGAGGGGAGTGGGGGGCGCTTGGGGGAGTGGAGGGACAGCACTACAGGGGTTCCAGATTGACCAGTGATCAGGCTAGCCAGTAAAGTGCAGGCTGACGGTCAGTGGTCATTGTGCATGCGCAGAGGCCCGGAACTGATGTGAAAAAGCCCCTCGAGCTTTTAATGATATTCATGATTGTAACATCTGCAGTGCACAGGGTATGGGAGGTTCAAGTGTGAACTCCCACTGAAAAAAACCATTGCGATTCACATCAGTTTTCCTGCCAATTAAGTACTTAAAAGGTTTTGGGAGAATCGCCCCCAATGAGTTTATTTCTGATATTCAGCTGAAGGAAATAGTAGTTTTGCAGGCCTGGAAATTGGACAATCAACATGACAATAATGAGACAGAGAAAAGATCAAATGAAAGACTGGAACCTTTGATTCTTTTTAGCTTTGCGTGATTTGATTCAACTATTAGTTATACAGAAAACATAAGATAGTTCACCATTTTGCATGTCTGCAAATTACGTTTTTTTATTCTGCACTTTCATTTATCAGAACATGAAAATCGCTTTCTTCTTTTTTTACACTTTTATTGACCGAGAACAATAAGGACATAATAACTAAACTTTATTTATTATTGTCACAAGTAGGCTTACTGCAATGAAGTTACTGTGAAAATTCTTTAGTCACCACACTCCGGCGCCTGTTCGGGTATACTGAGGGAGAACTTAGCATGGACAATGCACTTAACCAGCACGTCTTTCAAACTGTGGAAGGAAACTGGAGCACCACAGTGATCTAATTTGGGAATTGAAGCCAGGTTCCTGGCACTGTGAGGTAGCAGTTCTAACCACCGTGCCACCATGTAATAGCACGTCACCTTCTCAACTGGTTTCCACGAAGAATATTCTCAACTGTGTAGTCAGATTGCCTGTGAAAGATATCAGGTATTTTTGTGAGAGCAATTTTAAAAATTGCTTTTTTCAACACAAACCTGGGAATAGTCACACCCACAGATATGTATGGAGTTGAGCTGCAGCGTGCCTAACAGTCTTTAAAATACATATGTGAAAGTTAATCAGACTGTATGTATGAAAATCTTCAGCTTGCATGCATTTCCTGCGAACTTATTCCATTATAAATTCCTATTCAAGTGCATGTATAATACAATCTGTCCATATAGACGTGTTCTGCTGTAATTATACATTCTTACCAGTGGAAGCACTGCAGCACCATCACTGGTAACAAGGTGTAATTACAGTATGAAGTTTGCATTAATAAATTCCTGTTGTAATACAGAGCTAAAAGCTTTCAGTTAAAATAAGGACCAAATATATCACTGCAGATAGGGACAGCATTATGCCTGTGTACTTTAGTTCAATATGCTCTGTCCTCTCAGCCTACACACCCTCCCCCCACATAATGAGAACACTCTATTTGATTTTGACTTATGTGTAGTACTCCTGTGTATTTATAAGTATATTCCAAGGTATACTGTGAAAAATCTTGCTATACTGGAGATTCAATATTTCTCAGACTTTATCTCACAAATCAACTTTCCTTGAAATCATACATCATCATCTTCAGCTACCTTCATGTCCATGTCACATATGTGTTCAGCAACACAAATTATTTAATCGTTTGTTCTTGGAATGTGTGTGTCACTGACAAAATCCAGCATTTATTGCCTGTCTCTATCTGTTGGTGAGGAAATAGTATTGAGTCATTTTAATGAACAGCCATAGTTTGTGCTATTAAGTAGAGTGTTCCAGGATTTTAACCTAAAAACAGTGAAGGGATGAAGATATATGTCCAAGTTGACTGAGAGAAATTAAATGTCTATATAACAGTAAGAATGTAACTAAAATTTATCATCAGGAACTATGTGAGTATCCATTTGAACAAGTATGAACAGGTCAATGAGAATCAGCATGGATTGTGAAACTGGTTTATTTCTGACTAATTTAGTTGAGCAGGTCACTAATAAGGTTGGCAATCTCCATGGATATTGTATATATGGGTTTCAGAAGACATTTAGTAAGGTTGTGCATTACAGATTATCAGCAAAAGTGAGTGTCAGGGGTTTGAGGCAACTTTGAGGCTGATCATTCTTTAGGAGATAGGAGCAGAGAGAATGAGGGTGTGACTGATGTTTAAGTATACAAGTGGAGTTTTCATCTTATGTATTAGATCTTTTCTTTGCAAATACTTCCATTTCTTGATTGGTGGAATATGAAAAGAAGTCTTCCTCAGGGATCCATTAGCTTTTCCTCATCACTGATGTGGATAAAAAAAATATATTGCAGATGTCACCAAGTTAGGAAGAAAAATATGTCATGGTGAGGGGAGCTGGAAATTGCAAAGTAATCTGGACAGATTTTCTTTATTCATGCATGAGACATGGGTGTCGCTGGCTGGCCAGCATTTATTGCCCATCTCTAGCTGCCTGAGGGCAACTGGGGGTTAACCATATTGCTGTGGCCCTGGTGTCACACATAGGCCAGACCAGGTAAGGATAGAAGATTTCTTTCCTTAAAGGACATTTCCTAAAGGACAAACCAGTTGAGGTTTTTCTGACAATTGACAATGGTTTGATGGTCATCATTTGATTCTTAATTCCAGATACATTTTTGTTGAATTCAAATTCTACTACTGGCTGTGGTGGAACTCAAACCCCGGTCTCCAGAACACTTGCTGAGTCTCTGGACAAATAGTCTCGCAATTAAACGACTAGACCATTGCCTAGTAAATCAGTGAGAAAAAGTATGATTGGTAGAGTTCGATGTGGAGACCGAGAGGTCACCCACTTTGGATCCAAGAGAGACAAATCAGAATATTATCCTACTGATGAGGGTCTGTGGAGATACACTTGTCACTAAAGACTAGTGTACAGGCACAAAAAATAACTCCAAAGTCAAACAGAATGTTAGCCTTTTTCTCAAGATGCTTAGAAAAGATAGTGGAGGAATTTATGCCTCAGTTGTTCAGATACTTGATCAGGCTCATCTAGTTTTCTGCATTCAATCATAATCACTGCACCTCAGGAAGAATATATTAAGGATGAAGGGAATGGAGAACAGATTCACCAAAGGAGGCCAAATTTTGAAGGGTTGATTTTTTAAAAAAAAATTCTTTCATGGGATGTGAGCACCATAGTCCAGGCCAGCATTTGTTGCCCATCCCTAATTTCCCTCTAGTGGCTTGAAAGGCCATTTCTGAGGGCAGTTAATAGTCAACCAGATTGCGAGGGGTCTGGAATCACATGTAAGCCAGACCGGGTAAGAATGGCAGATTTCTTTCCCTAAAGAGCATTAGGGAACCAGATGGATTTTTAGGATAACAGTCAATAGTTTTATGGAGACCATTATTGAGACTAAATTAAGATTTTAAATTGAGCTTCAATTCCCCGAGGTATCATGGTAGGATTTGAACCCATGTCCCTGAGCATTAGCCTGGACTGCTAGATTACCAGTGCAGTGACACTACCATGACCCTACCACCTCCTCTCAAATAAGAAGGACATGGGTTGTATTTCCTTGAGTTTAGAAAGTTGAGAGTGGGGTGGGGGGTCAGGAGGGGGAGGAAGTAGGATGGGGACAGGGGTGTCGAGCAGTGAATATAATCTTATGAAGGAGTTTAAAATGATGGAAAGATTCAAAAAAATGGATGAGGTGGCAAGAGACCTCAAGTGTGATTCAAAATGGAAGCACTCTTAGCAGCATGAGGAAACATTAGAAATCTTGTCTGGCTACTGCTGTCAGGCCAACATTTTGAAAAGAAAACAGAGTATGGCTTGTGACTGTGTCTGGGCTGGGGCATTCTAGTGGCCCTGTGCTCGGGCAGTTGAAAGAAGGAATCGATAGCTTGCCTAGCCCCTGTTTGGCCTGCCAGTGGGAGGCCAGCTCTAGTGACTTGATAGATTCCAGTCTTGTAGGATGGGCGGGGAGTGGGGGGCATACCCACTCAGTGATGTCAACAACATTCTCCCTGGTGGCCAATTAATGGCCCTAATAAGCTGTCCACTGTGGCTGGACAGGTAACTTCTTCCACACTGTTCAAACACTGATCGTTTGGAGGGCCGGTAGCCAAGTTGATGTGTTATTTTATATCTTTGTTCCCAACCCTACTTCCCAACCTGCCTCCACAAGACTGAGAAATCTCAACCCAGAGAAGCTAATTTGTCTAATAGCTAAAAGTCCAGAAGCTAAAAGTCTAAAAGTCCAGAATATAAGGGTATCAGCTTAAAATTAGAGCAAGATTGGTCAGAAGTGAAATCACATTAATGTTAGCAAACACACGGAATTCTCACCACAAAAGGATGCAGAGGCTGGGTAAATTCAACTGGTCAAAACTTTGGCTGTCAGATTTTTGTTGGTGAATGATTTCAAGGGATATGGATCAAAGGCAGTTATGGTGAATGGTGACAAGGTACAGATCAGCCACAATCCAACTGAATGATGGAACAGAGAGAATGGTCTGAGTACCCAAGTACTGAACCTTTGCTTGCCAAGATATTACATGTAAACTGGAAGATAAAACATAATTTTGGTTTAATTTGTGTCCTGAATGCAAGTGTTTTAACATTTTCATGGCAAAATTCCTAATTCATTTCGTAAATTTATGTATACCATTCTATGTTTCAATTTTTCTAACTTATTTAATTTGAAAAAATAAGGCTGCTTCTTTGGTGTTATACTGTAGAAGTACCTGGAATACACTATATCAAAAAACAATGTTTAAACATTAACATTTAATTAATAATACGAGCAATTGATTCCCCTTTTAACTCACCATTTATTGCCTTTCTGCCTATGTACATCCTTGCTTCTTCTCTGCTATAACATTAGTTCCAATTTCTCCTCAGTTGATGAATCCTACCTTTTTATATAAACATATGAACAATGGTGAACAGGTAACAATTCTCTGGCCCACCCAGCCTATCCCAGGTAATTGTGATAAATTTTGGATCACAATATACACATTTTCTAACCCACCCAAAACAATGCAAAAGCCTGGAAGATGTGAAAATCCAGACTAGGATCATTATGACCCTGTATTCTCTGAAGTGCCCAAGCAAAAAGATGTCCAAATTCTGTATGAAGAATATTTATTGAACAGATATGCATTACTTAAGATGCCAGCCTGTTTCAAAGATCTACTATTTTCTGCCTAATGATGTGGAATACATCTACTATGTATATGGGGTGGCACAGTAGCATAGTGATTAGCACTGCACACTCACAGCACCAGGACCTGAATTTGATTCCCAGCTTGGGTCATTGTCTGTGCGAAATCTGCATGTTCTCCCTGTGTGTGTGGGTTTCCTCTGCATGCTCCAGTTTCCTCCTACAGTCTTAAAGATGTACTAGCTAAGTACATTTACCTGAACAGACGCCAGAGTCCGGCGATAAGGGAATTTCATAGTAACTTAATTGCAGTGTAATGTAAGCCTTACTTGTGACTAATAAATAAATTTTACTTTATCTGACATCAAGTTCCCTCTAAGCAGACAAAAGTTAGTTTGTGTGTAAGGTATCTTATAGATGTGGTAAATTGGAAGATTCCCAGTTCATATGGGGCTTTGTTACCAACATATCATCATCTGCATTGAAACAGATCTTTTACTCCGACTTCTGCACGTGCTTGCCTTAGCAATATTGTGAATGCTTTATTAATAACAGTGCAGCTTGTTCTTGAAGGATTAATTCTTCCACGTGTTCAACGTCACCAGAATAATTCCTGAATGACAGCTTTTGGACCAAGTTTTTGCAACAGTTACAGAACTCAGATACTTGTATTTTCACCTATTCATCTCCTATACATTTATTGTGAGAAAGTAGGGATAATGGGTAAAATAATTGTTCTTCATTAGCCTTGAATATAGTAACTCCATATTAAATAATACCAGTCATCTGTGTCTCTGGGCAACCTTTATGACATTTGCTTTGATTTTTGGCAAATTCAGCGGATGCAATGCAAATAGACATCAATTCAAACGAGCTGACCAAACGTCATGTGTCTAACCAAACTATTTGTTAATTAAATTAATTAGATTAGGAACCTCATCAATTTAGTGTGGATTTTGGCCAAAACACTTTTGTTGTTTCATATCTGTGCTTAATGCCAAAAACAAAGCCCATTGTTTCTATGAGATCATCTCTGCATGGCAGCTATTTTACATGAAATCATTCCAATTTCTGCAACTAGAAATTGTAATCTCCAACTGTTCTGTGTTGAAAGCAGCCTACTTAAACAGTGTGAGAGACACTGAGAAGAGACACAATATCCGAGCCTTCTTCCCATCTTTTACTGAGATGTTTGTCTGCTCAGATTCTGTTTGTTGAAGTCAATCTTCAAAGAAGCTGCTCCTACATCACAGAGATTTATAAATGTCAGATCTTTTAGCCTTCATCACTTTCTTTTCTTTGTGCCATTGCAGATAGGGTTAGACAGAGCTCTGTCAACATTGTATACATATCTACTAGAGATGGTGTCTTATCACACATTTGCCAAAAAGCGGGAAGAGCCGTGAATGCTAATATTACTCCAGTTTCAATGTAGTATACATTTTGAATGAGAGTATCCTGCCTATTTTTTTGCTGCTATGAAGTCATTTTATTAGTATGTAAATCGTGGTGTAGCCCATATACTGTTTTTGAAAATTGTGATACTTCAAAGCTCCAAATTGACAGTTGACACACTAAGGTTTTTTCAATAAGCAATCTAACATGTTAATGCTTAGTTATTAAATTGGACCTATGCTAACTTAACCTGCGAGAGAAGAGTTTATAATGGGTGCAGTCTACTTCTGGAAATGAGGAAAGAGTGTCTCCAGTAATACTTGTCTTCCACCTTCCAAACATTACTTCCAGAATCCATCAAGGATCTATCCTTAGTCCCAAACCATTTCCTATCTTCATGCTGCCCACATCTGTGTACCAATGACATCCAACTTTACCTCACCACAACTCTCTCCACCTCTTCACTGCCTCAGATTTGTCGGTCGTTTTGCCTGACAGAAGAGTACTAAATGAGCAGAAATTTTCTCCATCAAAATACTGGGAGGACTGAAGCTATTATCTTCAAACTCAGTTACAAATTCCATTTCTAAATCATCTACTCATCCTGGCAACTGGCTTCCGGCTTCAAATTTCTTATCATTATTTACAAATCTTTCTATGATCTCGTGCCTACCTCTCTGAAAGTTTCTCCAGCCTTACCATACTCTGAGATTTCTGCACTCCTTCAATTCTGGCTTTTTAAGCAGCCTCAGTTTGGTCATGCTCTGATCAGCTGCCATGCCTTCATCTTCCTAAGCTCTGAAATTTAATCTCTAAACCTCTCAACCACTTTAATTTGCTCTCCTTCTTTAAAAAGCTCCTTAAAACTTACTTATTTTATCAGACTTTTGGTCATCTGTTCTAATATCCTACAGTGGCTCAGTGTCAAATTTTATTTGATTATACTCCTGTGAAGCACCTTGGAAAATGTTACCATGTTAAAACTGCTGTATAAATGCAAGTTGTTCTCATGTTGAAGAATATCGAATTGTAACAGTGCATTTAACCACAATCCTGCATCACTTAATTTAATATCACAATCAGAATACAATGGGGGAAATTTTTCCACATAAATTATTTAATAGGTAGTGTTATTTTATGATCGTTTTACATAATGTGAGTAAGGTTAAAAGTGGTAACCTGGGCAACATGCAGAAAAATTTTGTTGTGTTCAATCTTTGATACCTTCATTCCAAAGCACTGCTGTCACCCAATGCCAGGGACTCAAGTTCCATTCCAGCCTTGTGTGACTGCCTGTATGGAGTTTGCAACTTTTCCCTATGTCTGCGTGGGTTTCCTTCGGGTCCTCCAGTTTCCTCTCACAGTCCAATGATGTGCAGGTTAGTTTGATTGGCTGTGCTAAGTTGCCCTTTGGTATCCAAAGATATGTAAGTTAGGTGAATTACCCATGGTAAATACACAGGATTACAGGATAGTGCAGAACAAGGGCCAATGTAAGATCCCTTTTCAGAGAATCGGTACTGACTCAAGGGGTCAGATGGCCTCTTTCCACATTGTACAGAGTCTATGATTCAAAGCTATACTCTGATCAAACTAAAGTTAGCCCTTTTACTAAAATAGATGAAATCTAATTAACAATGTTCTTGACAAATTGGCAGTAATACTTCCTATATAATATCTAAAAGTGACAAAGAAAGAAGTTTGTACAATATGACATTCTCAGCCGTTATGGGTGAAGTGATGAACATCGGGAACAGCTTAGCAGATTAGAAATTAGTTAAGGTGGCACCCCATTTTAAACAAGGTTAAGGAGAATCGCTGAGTAAAATCTCCTCCTTCAAAGCATAGTGGACTCTGAACTGCCCTCTGAAATGACCAGGCAGAACATTCAGTTATATGGGTAGCAGATGCAGGCATTAACAGACCATTAGTCTTCCATGCTGTGCAAAATATTGCAATTCATTACAAGAATTGTCTGTGTCACAACAATTTAGTAAACAGCAGCCAATATTCTTTTTTTAAAAATCTGATTTACTTCTATTTTTTGGGATGCATAAGAAGGCCTGCATATGTTATGCATCACTCTGATATAACTGAATGTTCTGCCTGGTCATTTCAGAGGGCAGTTCAGAGTCCACTATGCTTTGAAGGAGGAGATTCTGCTCAGCAATTCCCCTTAACCTTTTTTCCATATAGTATCATTCCAAGAGAAATATGGAAGGTCTATGATAAAATGCATTGAGATCCTCAAAACATAACAGACTAGCAGTAGGAGTAAGCTATCTGGTCCTTTGAGCCTGTTCCACTGCCACTCATTTTGATTGTGGCTGATCATCACATTCAATATTCTGATCCTCCCTTCCCCCATATCCTTTGATCCCTTTAGCCCCAAGTGTTATTTCTGAAAGGTAACTGGTTAATCTGAAAGCTGTTTCAGAGATGCCAAATAAAAATTGCCAGTGGGTAAGAAATTGGCTGAACAGTAGAAAAGAGTACGCACTTGTTAGAAGTTGTGCCAATGCAAGAAGAGGGAATGCATTAAGAGCAGGCAGTAAAATTAAGCAGTTTAAACCTCCAATTGAAAGGACAGAAGAAAGTAATTGTAAATGTTTTGCTTCTGATGTAATATGTCATGTAATCATTTGTTATATTTATTTGTTATATTATACTGATAATGTTCATGATATTCATTATTTCTTCCCAAGTATTGTTCCTTATGTTTTCCACATCGCAACAGAGGAAGGATTTTTATTTGATAAACAATGCCAAGATCATCACTGTATGATAAGAAGGATTGTGCAAAGTACATTGGGTATACATACTTCTATTTTTTGTAAGTGAAGGTTTGACGAAGAATGAGATAGTATGTAAAGCTTAGGCTTCATACAATGCCATACTTTACAGTGCAGTAACTATAAGTGAATGCAGCAGCTGTTCTGCACACTGCTAGGTCCCATGCAAAATAAAACAATAAGATGGCTTAATGAATGTACTTTGGGGATATTGACTCCCAGGAGAACAAAAGGAGAACATGCTAATCTTCTGTGAATAGTGACACAGAAACTTGATCCTGCTTTCCAGGAACCATCAGGATGGACAAGACATCCTATCCAAAAGATGACAGTCCCACCAAAGTAACATCCATCTCACTGCTACACTGCAAGATCATTCTGGTATTTATTTTGAAATGGATCTCGAATTCACAAACTTCGAAGTCAAATGCAAGAGTGCCACTGCCAAAAAACCCTATTAAATTATGAAATACAACCACCCTAATCTAAAAAGGAAGAAATAGATGGTTGCTTACTACAATATAAAATAAATAGCCAGTCAGGTGTCTGCACTCCATTCAATTCGTGATAATAACTTCTGAAACTCTTCTAAAATAGCATGCTCAAAGATGTGTATCCCATAATGTACTGGGCGGCAACGGTAGTATAGTGGTTAGCACTGCTGCTTCACAGCTCTAGGGTCCCAGGTTCGATTCCTGGCTTGGATTACTGCCTGTGTGGAGTTTGCACATTCTCCTCCTGTCTGTGTGGGTTTCCTCTGGGTATTCCGGTTTCCTTCCACAGTCCAAAGATATGCAAGTTGGGTTGATTGCCCGTGCTGAGAAATTGCCCCTTAGTGTCCAAGGATGTGGAGGTTAGGGGGATCAGTGGATATAATATGTGGGGATAGGGCTTGGAATGGGATTATGTTTGGTGCAGACTTGATGGGCCAAATGGCCTCTTCCTGCACTGTAGGTTTCTATGAATTATTTAATTCGGCTGGTTTCAAATCCATGCTATAAAATCGCCCTGCCCCCCATATCAGTCTCACCCAATGAATCAAATGAATTATTCTTCAAGTAACATTTGTAATACATTTTCCATTTTCACTGCTTCCCCCTTTGTTTTGTTCTTGGGGAAAAATTAAGTCATCCATGTTCATTACAAAGGGAACTAATTTTCACCCAGATATATTAACCTTTCCAAACAACAGTGCTTTGAGATATGTTTAACACTGAAGTCATAGTGGGAAGAAGTGAGTGGAGTGCCAACAGTGTACCATCTTTCATTGTGGGCAGATTTCATGAAGCAATGCAACGAATGGCACTCAGTCAGGAAGGTGGGGAAGGAGAACATCAGGGGGTTTAAAAAAACACTTCAATCAGTATTTCTTCTGAGGTTCCTCTGGGATCAGCACCAACGATTCAATCCTGTCTCTTTATTCACCCCCGAGCAAAACTGGATTCACTCCTTGGCTTGCCTCCACTTGTCACCAGAGTCAGACATAAAAGATGGAATTGAAACGCTTCCTTTTTGTTGGGTCTTTAACGTTGACTTGGTTGTAAGGGCACTGCGAAGAGAATTTGAAAATAAGAGATGATTCCCTCCTGTCCTGACTGTGAATGTAACGGGTGCCTAACAGTGAGAGGAGCTGGAGGATCCTTCACACATAACAATTACCGGCGGGGAAAGGGGTGGGGGGAATAAAAGTCAGTCTTCTTGGCGAGCCGCCCCCAGGCTGCAGAATCTTTGTGAGGGACGCCTTGGAAACAAGTGGGATTGATTACTGTTCAGAAAACTGCACTTCCTAAACCTGTCTCCTCAAGTGCCGAGCTTCGTTATGCCCAGAGTGATCGAGGCTATTAGTGGAATTTACTGATTTATGTCAGGGTTTTTCGGTTTAAAGAAACAAAAAAAAATTGCCAATTTAATTTTGAACTCACTTAATAAAACTAAAATCAGTTGGATAGACTACATAGCAATTGCCAACGCTTCTTAAATTGAAAGCCTTGAGTTTGCTTCCCATATTAATTTGATAAATAGTTTTGAATATTTATTTTTGACGAATCGTTTCGAACTATAACAAAGTTGAGATTGTAAATGTTCTCTTTGATATCATCTGAAAAAAAAATCTCCTTCCATCTTTTGCTCGGGGCCTGGAAGCTCAATGATAAGGTTAATTAATCACAATTCTTAAGGATTGGAAATCCCAGTACTTTTTGTTGTTTAAACAGTTCAGATTTGCAAGGGGGAAAAGAAAATACCACTCATAAAAACACAGTAAAATCCTGCAAGCTACCCAGGTATACCTGAGAGGTCAGATGGGATGTATTTTGGAGCTTAACTCTTGAGGCTGACGAGGTCAGGAAAGAGGAAATTCCTGTAAGAAGGAGGGGGGGGGGGGGGGGGGGGAGGCGGATGTAAACAAAAGGAGGTTTGTTACTCACGTGTCTGCAAGCCTGGCCGCAGCATTCCCCCCGCTGCAGGTGGGCTACACGGGTTAGTACCAGGTAGCCGCTCTCTGGATCCACATAGGTCTGCTGACCAGCCTTTAACAGCACACAAAAAGGAGAGGAGTGTTTAATATTGTGGGCACTCAATGTAATAAAAAAACAAACAGGGAAACAAAAGGTAAAGTTTAATGTTCTGCCGATCACCAGCTGCGAGCTAAAAGCTGTGGGAATAAGGGGGTGGTGTTCTACCCTAAGGGATTCGCACCGGCGCTTCATTCGGGTTTCCCAACTGAGTTTGCACAAATAACTTGTAAATATTTTGGCAGGCGAGGTGGATGTTTGTTTATGTTGTCCTTTCCGTAGAGCACAGTCATCCCTTGCTCAGGAAGACATCCTTTTCACATGAAGCTGATCGATTAATGGATTGTGGATGGGGATTGAGGGGACTGAGGGGGGGGGAAGGGGGGATGGGAAAACAGCATCCATTTCGATTTGCAAGTTTCCATGACCATAATCAGTACGAATGAGCCACTTCTCTAAGTTTATTTAAACTTACATTAACACTTCAATGAAGTTAGTATGTAAATCCCCTAGTCGCCACACTCCGGTGCCCGTTCGGGTATACTGGGGGAGAATTTAGCATGGCCAGTGCACCTAATCAGCACGTCTTTTGGATTGTGGGAGGAAACCGGAGCACCCAGAGGAAACCCACGCTGACATGGGGAGAATGTGCAAACTCCAGACAGTGACCCCCCAAGCTGGGAATCAAATCCAGTTCCCTGGCGCTGTGATGCCCCCACCGAGTCATCACTCTAATTCACAACAACAGCAACTTGCATTTATCTTGCATCCCTAGCATAGCAATAACATTCCAG
Organism: Sphyrna mokarran; assembly: GCA_024679065.1. NCBI lineage: Eukaryota > Metazoa > Chordata > Chondrichthyes > Carcharhiniformes > Carcharhinidae > Sphyrna > Sphyrna mokarran. The sequence continues at coordinate 62,847,175 of JAGIQG010000009.1, forward strand.
AGCACCCGGTGGCAGGATTACCAGGCCACATTCAACACAAACAAAAGAAGGAGAGATTAGGGCATATGACTAAATGCTTGGTCCAAGAAGTTGGGTTCAAGAAGTGTCTGAAAGGAGGGAAGTTTGAGGGACAGATCAGCAGCTGAAAGCATGACCTGTATAGTGGAGTAATGAACATTTACACAGATGATTTACTGTGGATTAGTTTAGTGAAGAAAACTAAGAGACCACTTGCAGAAGTTCTAATTAATTGTTCCCACTGGGTCAATAGATGCATCTATAGACTTGGAGTTGGTATGACACATATTTATACGCTGCATGATTTTATTCACAATGTGTTGACTATTATTATGCCCATAAACCAAGCAAAATGTCACTTCCAAAAATAAAATAACACAGCATGCCATGGATCCATCGTTTTCCTCGGAGAGTGTTCATGATGATGCATAGAATAAGAATAAACTGATCATTGAATTGTGGCAGTTTAATATTTTCCAATAAATATGGAAAATTTAAAATGTATTCATCGTGAACTTTAATTCAGTTGAGACCAAAGAAAGAAAAAAGGGGTGTTCTAAATACTTTGTATGAATTATTACATTTCACTGAAATGCATGCTCTTGTATTTCAAGGTGCTGTTACAGTACAAAAAGTGAACTGAGTGCATGTCACTCTTGAATTTGCTGCAATTCGTACAGCTGGATGATACCTCAATAGAAAACAATTCTAACCATGATGATAAAAGGGAATGCTAAAATGACGCCAGTACTGTGGACAGTGGTCAATGTGCCCCATCCAAAAAGGAATTTACTGAACTGTGAGCTGAAATTATATGAATTTTTCTTTGATTAGAATAAATGTTGCTGATGCTAACCTGTCATAATTAGAATCAGTGTTTAAATTTATTAGGTGCAATACATGGTCAGTTGCATAAGTTGGTTGTGAAATTCCTGATGCCGTTACGTTCTCCATTCCAATTTACAAATTCCAATTGCTTTTCGTAGCAATGGATTTATTCATGTTTTACAAAAAAGGCAACATAGATTGCAAATCTTTCCCGATTCAATTCATCTATAAAGGACAACTTGGGAAGATGCTGGGAGTTAGGTTGGGGGTGTGGGGGGGCAGGTAGAGGAGGAATGCAGCATTTGCTAACAGGGTTTTAAACATTACAGAGCCACAACATTGCACACGGGAGGAAATTGGAAAATGGGAAATGTGAACTTCCAAGACCTTCTTTAAACTGAGGGAGTGATCTGTGCTTTTGGGTGTGAAACCACCAGCTGCTGGGGTTTTAGTTTCACGTCCCAAGTGTGTTGAGTTAGACCACTGATCTAACTGCAATCAGCACAAGTTTAGCTTTGTAGTGAAGTAAAAACGGCTTGGTTGTGACACTGAAGTTGGAGTATAAACACATGCTTGAGGAATGTGCTTTTTAAGAGATGTCAGATCTGATTTTACACAGTCCAATACTTTGAAAGCGACATTGTTAGATTCTCACTAAAAACTGCAGTGTTTCCATAAATTAAATGTATCTTATACTGAAATGCCCGATGCCAATTCTTATTCTTGAATCTTAATATTTCACAGGAATAGCAGCTGAAATGATATTATACTTTGTCCCAATTAATACATCTAAATGAGCCAATTGTTGGGAAAGTGGTTGTTAAATCTATTAAAATTATTTCATTACATTTACACCTTAAAAAATATACTGGATTTTTTTTAGAGATGAGACTGTGGTGACGGTACAAGTGGACTTTGTTTTATGTTATTTGTATGCCATATGGTGAATCTGCTTCCAATGTATTGCATTACCTGTCACTTATCTCTGCATAAATCATTTCCCAAAAGCGCACTCACAACATAGGGGTCCAAAAATGTATTTTCCATTTCAGCTGTATCTGGTGCAATTTTGCAATAATGGCTATTTCAACATTAGTGAACACAGTGCAGTACTATAAAATAGTCAAAAACTGCTACCAGATAATATTATAGAATAATCATATTGTCTATAACCTAACCATATTAACAGGCTTTTCACCGCTTTTTTTCCAATATATTGAATTCCTTTTTAAGTGGGGATCCAATTCCTCTTTGAAAGCGATTACTGCATTTGCTTCCACCACTTGTCAGGCAGTGCAATCCAGATCATAGTTCTGGAATAAAAAAAATTCTCCTCATCCTGTCCCTGTTAATTTTACCAATGATTTATAATCTATGTCGTCTAGTTACCAACCCACCTGCTAATGAAAACTGTTCTCCTCCAACTCCAATATCTAGATCTCTTATAATTTTGAAAACTTCCATTAAATCTTCCCGTAACCTATTCTGCTTGAAGGTGAACAATCCCAACTTCTCAGGTATGTCCAGAAACCCTCTCCTCTCAGGTGCCTTTTCAGTAAATTTCTGCCTCCTTTTCTAACGCCTTACGTCCTTTCCAAAGCGTGGCATCCCAATTTGGACATAATACTCCATCTGAGGTCTAACCAATTATTTCAAAAGGTTTCCCATGAATTCATTAGTTTTATGCTCTATGCCAACATTTGTAAAGCCAACAATTCTATATGAAATCAATCTGATGGGAACAGTTCCCCAAATGTTTGTTTATGTAAGAATGGGAAAAATAGGAGCAAGTTATATGTCATTCCACTATTCAATAATTAGATCATGCCTGAATTTCCAAATTAATTCCACTTTTCCACCCTCTCCCCACATCCGTTGATTGATTTAGGACCCAAAACTTATCAATCTCCATCCTGAATACGCTCATTGACTGACGCAGCTACAGCCTTCCAAGAGTGAGAATTCCAAACATTCTCAACCCTAAGAAAGAAGAAATTTCTCATCATCTCAATCTCAAATAGCTGCCATTTATCCTGACCTCGGGTTCTGGACTCTATAGTCAAGATTTACAGTTCTGAGTATCAATCATGTCAAGGTGCCTGTGAATGGTATTATTTCAACAAAATCATCTGTAATTCTTTTAAATACAGAGAGTAAAAGCCCTTTCTACACAACCTCCCCTCAGAGGATAGCCTGGAATCACTTAATGAACTGTTTGTTTACAACTCAACTCGGGCAAGTATATCCTTCCTTAGATAACAAGAACAACATTAATACACAGTACTCCAGGTATGGTTCCATCAAAGTCCTATATAATTATGATGTAATATTATTATGATTATACACTAATCCCTCCAATGATAAAAGCTAACATCATGGCCAAAATCTTCCATCCTCATTGATGGCTGGGATTTTCTGCTTCTGCTGCAAGTGAATGGAATTTTGGCTGGAACATCAAATTCTCTGTTCTCACTCGCAATGGGTCCCACCATGGATGAGATTGGAAAATCCTGCCCTTCATTTGCTTTTCCTGATGGCATGGCATCATTCCATGTGATTCCTGCACAACGACTCACAAATCCCTCTGAAAAATAGTATTTGTTGGTTTCTTGTCATTTAAGAATATTCTGCTTTATCATTCTTTATGTCAAAGTGCATATGATTTCAAGTTTCTCAATATCATATTCCATCTGTCACCTTTGTGTCCAATCTATATCACTTTTCAGCCAATTTACATCTTCCCTCAAAGCTTACTTCCTCACCCCACAAAACCGAACATGAGCAGCAAACTTAATTACATTTACTTAGGAACCTTAGCTGAGTCAATGTTATACATTCTAAGTAATGTGAGATCCAATACACAAATTCTTGCAGCACTCCGCTTTTCACATCTTGCCTTCTCAAAATTTAATTGTTTACTCATACTCAAACTTTTGTTCATTAACTAATCCTCAATTCATGTTACCCATCAACCCCACCCAACATGTGCAACAATCCCATGAATTGTAATCTCATGTAACAATCTTTTGTGTGGCACATTCCTGAATGTCTTATGGAAATTCAAAAATACTATATTCACAAATTCCAAAATCTAACAACATTCTACACAACTCACAACATTTAAGAAGAATTTAGATGAACAATTGATATACCGTAGCATGCAAGAATCTGGACCAAGTGCTGGAAAATGGGAATAGAATAGATACGTGCTTGACGGTTGGTGCTTGATGGGCTGAACAACCTTTTGCTGTGCTCTAAAACTCTATTGCTATAACTAATTACTCAAAAAATTCCAAAAGATTTGTCAAACATGATTTTCTTTTCATAAAATCAAGCTAACTCTGCCTAATTTTGGTATAATTTTCCAATAATATTGTTTGCATTTTTCCTACTTGCTATCCAATCTCAAATCATAGTTACATTTTTCTAGCCCTGCCAACATTCTTGTAAATCTCCTCTGCACTCTCTCCAGAGCAATTCCATCCTTCCTGTAATGTGGTGACCAGAGCTGCACACAATGCTCCAGTTGTGGCCTCACCGTGTTTTATACATTCTATCCTTACTTTTATATTCTATACCACGACCAATAAAGGACAGCATTCCATATGCCTTCTTTAAAACCTTGTCCACTGCTACCTTGGGGATCTTGGGTACTTGTATGCCAAGATCTCTCGCTTCATCTATCCTCTTAGTATATTTCCATTTATTGTGTATTCTCAATAACTGTTTGACCTCCCTAAGTGCATGACCTTGCAGTTCTTGTGTTAACATCTATCTGCCCACTCCATCAATCCATCTATATTGTTTTGTAGATTATCCTCTACACTATCCACTGCTCGCCAATCTTTGTGTTATTTGTAAGTTTCCTGATCGCGTCCCCCACACTCACATCTAATTCATTAGTATATATAACAGTAAGGATCCCAACACTAAGCCCTGAGGAACACCACTTGAAACAACTCTCTATTCACAAGGGCATCCATTGACTTTTACTCTTTGTTTCCTGTTACTAAGCCAACTTTTTATCCAGTTTGCCACAGAACCTTGTATCCCAGGTGCTCTTATATTTTTGATCAATTTCACATGTGGGACCTTGTGCTCTGAACTTGGCTGCTGCTTTCCTCTGAGAGGGCATTCTCCCGCACAGCCATATCCAAAGTAGTGTATTTGTTTGAGAGGGAGATAACTACGTGGGACTCTTGCACTATCTCCCTGAGTCTTTTACTGTTCCTGATGGTCACCTATTCTCTTTCTGCCTGTGCAATTCTCTTCTGTGGTGTGACTAACTCACTAAACATGCTATCCATGACATGCTCAGCATCATGGATGCTCCACAATGAGTCCACTCCCAACTCCAGCCTGAGTCGTAGTCACATCTCCTGTCTTTGACCACTATCCAAACTGAAGCTACACTAAACTGCATCCTTGAATCGGAATGGAATGCTCTGCACCTCCTCCCCTCACCAATACATCATAATGTTGACTACATCTTAGACTCATCAATTCTAAGCAAAATTCCTGAAATTGCAGACACTTAGTATACCGTGACTTTGTTTCTCTGTTGGAAATGGATGCCAATAGGCCAGATTTTGTTATGGCAAGGTATCTACTGGTGTCTGCCATTGGTTTGACTTCATAGAATCCCTACAGTGCAGAAGGAGTCCACTTGACCCCTCACGTCGGCGCTAACTTTCTGACAGAGCATCCCACGGAAGCACTATCCCTGTAACCCTATGTATTTGTCCTGCCATTTCCCCTAACCTACACATCTTGGAAAACAAAGAAGCAATTCAGCATGACCAGGCCACCTAATCTGCACACCTTTCAAGTGTGACAAGAATCTAAAGCACTGGGAGAAAACCCATGCAGACACAGGGAGAACGTGCAAATTCCACACAGTCACCCAAGGCTGGAATTGAACCCAGATCCCTGGCGCTGTTAGGCAGCAGAGCTGACCACTGTGTCACCGTGCTTGAGCCTGCACTAAAGCCTTTATTTTCTCAGAAGACTAATGAAATTTGACATGTTAACTATGACTCTCACCAACTTTTATAGATGCACCGTAGAAAGCATTCTTTCTGATTGTATCATCACAGCTTGGTATGGCTCCTCCTCTGCCCAAGACCACAAGGAACTACAAAAGGTTGTGAATGTAGCCCAATCCATCACACAAACCAGCCTCCCATGCATTGACTCTGTCTACACTTCCTGCTGCCTCACCAAAATAGCCAGCATAATTAAGGACATTCCCCTAACATTCTCTCTTTCATTTTCTTCTTTCAGGAGAATGATACAAAAGTCTGAGGTCATGTATCAACCAACTGAAGAACAGCTTCATCCTTGCTGTTGTCAGATTTTTGAATGGACTTACCTTGCATTAAGTTGATTTTTCTCTACACTCTATCTATGACTGTAACACTACATTCTGCATTCTCTCATTTCTTTCTCTGTGAACAGTATATTTTGCCTGTATAGCATGCAAGAAACAATACTTTTCACTGTGTTAATACTTGTGACAATAATAAATCAAATCAAATCAAATTCTTAAGCTGAAAATATTTTTTGTTCACTGAGATAACAGTAATGTAGAGAGGGAAACAGGGCAAGAAACTGATTAACTTCTTAACCAGAATGAAAGATTGGGAAACAAACAGGCCAAAGACTGAGAATGACAGACAATTAGAGTGAATGAATACAATATTAAATCAGTGATAGAAAGTAAAAGATTGGATTGAGAGATAAAAGTATAAATAAACTACACTTTAATTTCATGTTTTACATTTTATAAACCTCTATGAGCAAATAAAACCTGAAGAAATTAGATTTATCACGTGTAACAGTTAATTTTCAGTGCTAGAGAAGTTGATCAACAGTAATAATAATTATGACATTGTTTAAACTGACATTATTACATTCTTTGAAATGACAAAATGATTGTGGTGAGGTTAGTTTATACTTATGGCATAAATATAGTGCATGGTAGCAGAATTAGCACTGTTGCCTCACAGCGCCAGGGACCTGGGTTCGATTCCTGACTTAGGTCACTGTCCGTGCAGAGTCTGCATGTTCTCTGCGTGTCGGTGTGGGTTTTCTCCAGTTCTCTGGTTTCTTTCCACAGTCCAAAAGATATGCTGGTTAGTTAGGTGTATTGGCCATGCTAAATTCTCCCTCAATGTACCCAGACAGGGCACTGGAGTGTGGCAATTTCATTGCAGTGTTAATGTAAGCCTACTTATGACACCAGTAAATAAACTAAACGATATAAGTACAGCAGCTGCACCATTAATTCATTTCCATGGGCATACAGAGAGCAAAATGCTGCTTTCTCAAAGCTGATGGCAGAATGTCGTATCAGGAAGAGCAATTTTTGGACACTGGCATTTAACCATGCCCCACCTGAAGATGTGGAGCTGCCGGTATCGGACTGGAGTGGGCACAGTAAGAAGTCTCACAACACCAGATTAAAGTCCAACAGATTTATTTGGAATCCCAAACTTTTGGAGCATTGCTCCTTCATCAGGTGAGTCCACAGGGTCTGAAGATGTGGTCCTATCCCATATAAATAGCAAGAGAACACTATTAGCTTCAACCTTAATTTGACAGCTAACTCTGGGTCAAATAATGAGATTCAAAATACAAAGTAATGCATGAAGGAATGGCATGAGTATTTTAAAGACACATTTTCCCTGTCCTATGTTTACAACAACCCTGTATCAGTCCACAGGGGATGGTAACATTGATGTATGCGGTACAGTGATTAGCACTGCTGTCCCACAGTTCCAGGGACTTGGGTTCGATTCTTGGCTTGGATCACTGTGTGGAGTTTGTACAATCTCCCTGTGTCTGTGTGGGTTTCCTCTAGGTCCAAAGATGCGTGGGTTAGGGGCACTGGCTGTGCTAAATTGTCTTTTAGTATCCCGGGATCCGTAGGTTAGAGAGATTAGCAGAGTAAAAATGTGGAGATGGTGGGTCTATTGTTGTGCAGACTCAATAGACCCAATGGTCTCCTTCTATACTGCAGGGATACCATATATGAAGGGTGTTAATATAGTGAGCAGCACGTCACAGCAGTGTGAATGAAGAAGATTTAGCCAGGCAGATGTGATGTTTGCTGAGAAGGAGTGCAGCACCGGCTGATTCACTCACTCACCTTGCAGGCCTGGTGATGAGAGGCGGCGATCTCCTTTTCAAGGGCTGTTAACTTGACGGCTTCCCGGGGCTCACTTGCTGCGGAGGGCTGTTGACCTTCCCCTGGGCTGCCCTGAGCCCTTCCACCGCTCAGCCTGCAGCCGCAAGCCGGGCTGACCTTGCAGACAGAAGCCGGGGACATACGGAGAGTTTGGAACACATTTTTCCCAATGTTGTAAGTAACATTCGACCACTTCAAAGTGCTTGGATGCAACGACATTGGGACGAATGGGTTGAACTGTACCGGGAGGAGGTTAAACATTGCAAATGTTCAAGGTTTCAAATATATATATATATACATAAATGTGAAATTTCACATCCAGCATCCGATTGTCAGAAATATGAAATGCAACATAACACGTTTAACGTTCCCCAGGGATACCTGAATGAAAGGGTGTTTAATTTACCCCTAGATATCGCGTTTGTTGGGGGAAACTTGGCTGATTACAGCAACAGTACTTCCTGCTTATACAGGGGGCAGGAACTGTTTTGTTGCCTTCCGGATTATTGAACAGCAGCACAGCTTTCGGGCTGGTATGATAAGTGCAAATTGAAAATCGATACTTTTATCTTTACCCAGGGAAACGATGCAAGGAAATAATGCAGTCTAATTTGGGAACTGACACTCACTTTTAGATTGGAAGTTATGCCACCAAAGTAGCTGGAATAGCACTTCACTTTTCAATATTTTACTCAACTTCAGTCTAAATGTTTAGGCCATGTCACTATAATTCCCATGTGTTGACCATCTAAATTTATTATTATTTTTTAAACTGCACCTTTCCCTGCTGGTGGAGACTGCAAACTCCACCCAAACTGTGACCAGAAGGATGTACAACTATTCTTCACAGTACTGGCCGAGCGATGTGGAAAACGACCACTCCTGACTGCTATGAGCTCCATCTTCTGAGGTAAGTGTACCCGAAATGGACTGATGTTTGAAGATACAAAGCCCTTCATGGAATCCCGACATACAGAAGAAGGCCATTTGCCCATCAAGTCTGCACCGACCACACTCCCAACCAGGCCCTAGACCCATAACCTCACACATTTACCCTGCTATTTTCCCTGACACTAGAGTCAATTTAGCATGGCCAATCAACCTAACTTTGGGCTGTGAGAGGAAACCGGACCACCCGGAGGACACCCACCCTGAAACAGGGAGACTATGTAAACTCCATACAGACAGTCACCCAAGGCCGGAATTGAACCAGAGCTCCTGATGCTATGAAGCAGCAGTGCTAATCACTGTGCTGCCGTGCCACTAAGGGATTCCTTCCTTGGGAGGTTATTGCACAACTTGGAAGTTTACTGTCAATAACAACTCTTGCCTCTTGTAAAACTCGCAGATCCAGGACAATCTGTTTTGATTCAATAATATAAACTTTAATCTGATCGTACAAACTACCTGGTTCAAATTAAGCTTTAGGAAATTGTTTTTTCATGAGTTGCAGTTAAGCTTCACACATTTAGATGTATTAATGGTGAAGCATTTACACACAACATGCTGACCCCAAACTGTTGCTAGTTAGCTTATCATTGTATTACAAAAACAGCTATCCATTTTAGTGATCAAAGATTCTGGCAGACCAAAGTTACACTGCCAGCTGGTCCTCACATTATGAGAAAGAGACAGAGAATTTTATTTTTATTATGCATACAATTGTTCCTACAATGTAGGCATGTGTGATGTTTCAATTAGAATGTAAAAATATCATACTGATTAAGTTTTGCAAACTCACAAAAGATTGAGCACTTTTAAAATTTGATTTTACTTTGGGCTGAACTTTCTACACAGAATGCGAAACTCCTAATTGATAGAAATGGGCCACACTTTCTGGCTCCTACGACTGTCAAGGGACATTGCTCATCTTACCAATGTACAGTGATAGACATTGTGCAAAAAAAATTTAAGAAAATGCTTCCTGTTAAGTACAATCTCTTTTAGACAGGAAGACTTCCATTAATAAGCCATATATTTACCAATAATCATAAGAGATGCAGGGTTTACAAAGAAAAAAGAACATTGCAGCACAGGAACAGACCCTTCGGCCCTCCAACCTGCACCAACCATACCACCCGACTGAACTAAAGCATGTACCCTTCTGGGGACCATATCCCTCTATCCCCATCCTATTTGTGTATTTGTCAAGACGCCCCTTAAAAGTCATTTCTGTATCTGCTTCCATACCTCCCCAGCAACAAGTTACAGGCACCCACTAATCTCGTGTAAGAAATCTGCCTTGTACATTTCCTTTAAATCTTGCCTCTTGCATGTTAAACCTATGCCCCCAGTAATTGAGTCTTCTATCCTGGGAAAAAGCTTCTGGCTAGCCACTCTGTCCACGACTTTCATAATCTTGTAGACATCTATCAGGTCGCCCCTGAACCTCCATCGATCCTGTGAGTACAAACCAAATTTCTCCAACCCCTTCTCATAGCTAATGCCCTCCATACCAGGCAACATTTTGGTAAATCTTTTCTGTACCCTCTCCAAAACTTCCATATCCTTCTGGTAGTGAGGTGACCAGAATTGAACACTATATTCCAAGTGCAGCGTAAGGGTCTATAAAGCTGCAACATGACTTGCCAATTTTTAAACTCAGTGCACCGGCCGATGAAGGCAAACATGCCATATGCTTTCTTGGCTACCTTTCCACCTGCATTGCCAATGACCTGTGTACCTGTACACCTAGACCCCTTTGCCGATAATACTCTTAAGGTTTCTGCCATTTACTGTATATTTTCTATCTGTATTAGACCTTCCAAATTGCATTACCTCACATTTGTCCGAATTAAACTCCATTTTCCATCTCTCCACCCAATCTTCAACTAATCTATATCCTGCTGTTTCCTCTGATGTTCCTCACCGCTGTCTGCAAATCCACCAACCTTTGTGTTGTCTGCAAACTTCCTAATCAAACCCATTACATTTTCCTCCAAATCATTTATATATATTACAAATAGCAAAGGTTCCAGCACTGATCCCTGAAGAACCCCACTTGTCACAACCCTCCATTCAGAGATGCACTCTCCTACTGCTACCCTCTGTCTTCTTTGACTGAGCCAGTTTTGTGTTCATCATGCCAACTCACCTCTGATCTCATGCAACTTCACCCTCTGCACCAGTGTGCAATGAAGGACTTTATCAAAAGCCTTACTGAAGTCCATGTAGACAACATCCACCGCCCTACCCTCATCAATCATCTTAGTCTCTTCTTCGAAAAACTCGATCAAGTTTGTGAGACACGACCTCCCCTTCACAAAACCATGTTGCCTCTCACTAATACATCCACTTATTTCCAAATGGGAATAGTCCTATCTCGAAGAATCCTTTCAAATAATTTCACTACCACTGATGTAAGGCTCAGTGGTTTATTATTCTGGATTATTCTTGCTACCCTTTTTAAATAAAGGAACAACATTGGCTATTATCCAGTCCTCTGGGACCTTCCCTGTATGATGTGGAGATGTTGGCATTGGACTGGAATAAACAGGATAAGAAGTCTCACAACACCAGGTTAAAGTCCAATAGTAAATGCTACTGGCTTTCGGAATGCTGTTCCTTTGTCAGGTGAGTGGAGAGTTCTGATCACAAACAGGGCATTTAAAGACATACACAGTGATAAGAATGCAAGTCTTTATAGCTAATCTGCTATTCAAGTCTTAAAGGTGCAGACAATGTGAGTGGAGATAGCATTAAGCATAGGTTAAAGAGATGTGTTGCAAGTTCAGGCAAGTCATGGGGTTTGCAGTGTTGCAGATAGTGTGACATGAACCCAAGATCCATGTTAAGACCGTCCTCATGTGTGCGGAACTTGGCTATCAGTCTCTGCTCAGCGACTCTGCGCTTTCGTATGTTATGAAGGCCGCCTTGGAGAACGCTTACCCGAAGATCAGAGGCCGAGTGCTCATGATGAGGAGAACGTGCACCTCCACACAGACGGTGATCCAAGGTCAGAATTGAACCATGGCCTGTGAGGCAGCAGTGCTAACTGTGCCACCATGGCACCCACTGTGCCACCATGCCAGATGGAGTGCAAGAAATCAAGACTAACACACCAGAGCAATACTGAAGGAGTGTTACACTGGCAGGGGTATTATCTTGAGGCTACTTTCTGATCAGCCATGATCTTATTAAATGGTGGGGCAGGTTGAAGGGGCTGAGTGGCCTACTCCTCTTTGAGATGTTCGTATCTTTCAAATGAGAAGTTAATCTGAGGACTATCTTGCCATCAAGTAGAAGGACCTGTTGCATTATTTTGAAGAAGTGGTTAGCACTGCTGCCTCACAGCACCAGGGAAGGGGGTTCAGTCCCAGCTCGGGTCACTGTCTGTGTGGAGTTTGCATGTTGTCCCTGTGTCTGCATGTGTTTCTTCTGGGTGGTCTGGTCTCCTCCTACAGTCCAACGATGTGTGGTTAGATGAATTGGCCATGCTAAATTGCCCCTTAGTGACAGGGGGCAGTAGCAGAGTAAATGGGGTTAGGGGAATGGGATCCAGGTGGAATTGTGGTCGGTGCCTCCTTCTGCACTGTTGGGATTCTATGGATTCTATGAGCAGGGGAGTAATCCCTTGGTGGCTTGACAAATATCTATCAATCAACATCACAAAAATAGGTTATCTGCTTATTAGCACATTGCTGTTTGTGGGAGCATGTTGTATACTAATTGGCATTGTCTACAACAGTGACTGCACTTCATAGAACATAGAACAATACAGCACAAACAGGCCCTTCGGCCCACAAGTTGCGCCGATCACATCTACCAATCTACAGACCTATCTATAACCCCTATCCTATTCTTTTCCATATACTCATCCAGAAGTCTCTTAAAAGACCCCAGTGAGTTTGCCTCAACAACCTCCGACGGCAGTTGGTTCCATTCACTCACCGCCCTCTGAGTGAAAAACCTACCCCTGACATCTCCTTTGTACTTGCTTCCCTGCACCTTAAATCTGTGTCCTCTCGTAGTGACCAATTCAGCTTCAAGAATGCTTTGTTTGTAAAGCCCTTTGGGACATCCTGGGATCATGAAAGCCACTATAAATGCAAAACGTTACTTCAGTGTCTCTTGGGTTCTTGAGAAACATTAAGGTAGACAAGTCTCTAGGGCCTGATGGGATATACCCTAGAATACTGAGAGAGTCAAGGGAGGAAATTGCTAGGGCCTTAAGAGAAATCTTTGCATCCTCAGTGGCTGCAGGGAGGTACACACAGTAAGAACTCCCATAACACCAGGTTAAAGTTCAACATGTTTATTTGGTAGTAAAAGCCACTAACTTTCAGAACACTGTTCCTTCGTCAGATGAGTGGAGAGTTCTGATTACAAACAGGGTGTATAAAAAATACTATTTACAGTTTACAGAATACTGATTAGAATGTAAGTGTTTACAGCTAATTTGCTATTTCAAGATGTGTGTGGGTTAGGTTGATTGACCATGCTAAATTGCCCCTTAGTATAAGGAGATTAGCAAAGTAAAGATGTGGGATTACAGTGGTAGGACTTGTGGGAGTGGGGGGTTGTTGTCAGTGCAGACTTGATAAGCCGAATGACCTCCTTCTGCACTGTAGGGATTCTATGATTTAACAAGCTAGATATGGGAAATGAGAAGTTAAACAGCCAACACCCCCTGGAGTGGGACTTGACACCCCCCTTCCCCCTGCCCTCTCTCCCAACTTTCTGACTCTGAGATGAGAGTGCTACCAATTGAGTTATGGCTGATTATATTAATAACTCAAAGAAAGAATCTGGTTTGCATGTGTAGATATTCAGAATAGATTTGTAGAGTCAAGATTGTGCATTCTTAATGTCACACAAATGCAGATTAATTGATGGCTGTTTTATTAATAACAGCAAGTGGATAATGAATAAGACACAGGATGTGGAAAACAGGTAGAGTTTAGAGCACCGTCGGAAAACCCTATGAACTGTATTATGAGAGATTAGTGAGAAGAAGGAAGAAAAAAGCACATCTCCCACTCAATGCCTTCAATGAGAATGAAGGCAAGCAGGAATCATATTATGCTAAAGTCATCATCAGTTATGCTACTATAACAAACATCATATCCTTTGATACACTAAATATCCCCTTGAGAGACTTGTAGAGAAATTGGACTTCATTCTTTGTTCCTGTTCACTGTTGATACAACTGTTCATAAATTAATTTTGAGTTCTGTCTCTCTAGTGAAATGCTGCTGAGTAATCATCTTGAAGCCCCTGGAGATTATATTCAGTAGAACAGAAAACTTCAGTTCCATTCAATCACTTGTGTGATATAGGATATGTGTTGTGGATTTTTTCCAATGCCTATGGCAAGGTGAACAAAACAGCTTACCTGGCCTTTTTGAAGAATTGTTGGAACATGCAAATTTTTGACACCGTTCAAAAGACATGCATAAAAACTTTGAATACAAGGCTGAATTAGAAGGAACTCCCTCAGAGGATGAAAGTGATTTGGCGAAAGAGCAAAATCATTTGATCTGGGCCAATCCATCATTTGGTTCCTCTAAGTGAGGTTTAGAAAAATCTGGGACTAAAAAGACTGATGGATCAAGATAAACTAATTTACAGTTAATATAGTATGAAGTACAAAGTACCTGGAGTTAGAAAGGTGCAGTTTGCATAGACACACATATAACCACTGTTAGAAAATTTAAACATGAATTTTTTGAAAACATATTATAATTTGAATTAAAAGCTTACATCTTGGGGCTAATGATGCTCAAGGGCATGATATGATATAGCTGCATGAGAAGAACCACATTCCTTGAAAATAATACAGCTACTGAGTGAAGCAAAAAGAACTCTTTTATCAGTGTGGGCTTTAGAAAGTACAAGCTGCCCAGATAGTAGAAGGAATTGAGGAGTACAATTTTTCTGATAAGGGGTAGATAAATAGATAGTGGGAAAGGAGCTTTAGAACTCTCCAGATGGGGTTGTTAGGAGACAATGGGCAAGCACTTTCAGATTCTATGAATCATAGAATACCACAGTGCAGAAGGAGGCTGTTCGGCCCATTGAGTCTGTACCAACCACAATTGCACCGAGACCCTATCTCCACAACCCCATTCATTTACTCTTACTAGTCCTCCTAACACTAAGAGGCAATTTAGGATGGCCAATCCATCTAACCAACACATTTTGGACTGTGAGAAGAAACCGGAGCACCCAGAAGAAATCCATGCTGACAAGAGAGAATATGCAAACTCTACACATTCAGTGGCCCAATCCAGGAATCGAACCCAGGTCCCTAGCACTATGAGGCAGCAGTGCTAACAACTGTGTCAACATGCCATCACAAATGGACCTATGTATTCTCATGCTGTGAGAGGATAGAATGTTATTGTCTAAGATAAATGCCTCATACTAAAATGATTGGCTCACATCTGGCTAGGATGAGCAAAAGAAGTAGGCAAATGATTTTTGAAAAGTATATAACTGAAATACTGATAACAATGCAATTTAGAATAATTTGAGGTGCCTCAAATTGCTCTCTACATGCATGGACCAGGCCTGGGCAATAGAGTATGTCTTCAATCAGAATTACCATCTCCATGAGTCCTTTGGATTTGGTCTCCCAAAAAGCTCTTACAGTTTCCAAATGGCTTTATATACAGAAAACAATGTTGGTTTGTACCTACTTGCAGATAAAATTCTCAAACAGAAAAGTGGTTGGGAAGTATGGATCTTTGACAAAAAGACAATTGTATCAAAAGAAAAACAGCAAAAAAGAAATTTGTTCACAGTAAAAAGGAGAATCAGTAATGTTGCCCAAATCTTCCTGTCATAACCAGAGTAGAACTTCAAAAAAAAAGCACTAACTTCCTGTAGAAAGTAATGGATGAATTATTTTCACAATCATGAGAGTTAAATATTAACTGCAGACAATATAAGCTTGCTGGCTATTCTACTGTAGAAAATCAAATTTGTAAATTACTTTACATCTGCGCCCTCTCATTCCTGACCCCTTTAAGAATGGGAATGGTTTCTCCCTAATCACTGTGTCCATCCCCCTCATTATTTTGAACATCTCTACTCAAATGTCATCACTCCAAGATAAGGTGGAGAAAAATTCCAACTCTCCAATCTATTGTCATAATTGAAGTTTCTCAATTCTGAACCATTCTTGTAAACCTCTTCTGCACTCTATCCAATGTGTTCACATGCTTCCTTTAGCATGGCTTGCAAAATTTTACATGATATTCCTGCTGAGATCTAACGAGTGTCTTGTATAAGTTCAGCATAACCTCCTTGCTCTTGTATTCTATGATTCTGTTAATAAAGGCCAGAATACCATATGCTTTATTAACTGTTCTAAGCACTTATTCTGCTGCCATCAATGATCTATTCACATATACACCCTGGTCCCTCTGCTCCTACAGCCTTTTAAGAAATTTATGCCTTAATTTATATTGTCTCTCCATGTTCTTCTGACAAAATGCATCACCTCACACTTCACTATACTGAACTTCACCTGCCACCTGACTTACTCATGAATCATTTAAACTCTGATTATTGTCAGTTTTAATTCGACTAATTCAAAATAATAACACAAGTGAACGATGGTATTACATTGGCAGTAATTTCTTTTATTTACTAGTAGTGGTTGAACCTGAAGAGTGACAACTATGTACAGGTGCAAACTTTTAATTCCTGTTCTTTTGCATGAGAGAGTTTTATCATCATCATAGCTACAAAGCTAATTTTAGATAATCAGATTCTAGTTTCATTTTGGACATTAAGACATGTGCACAACTTTAAGCACATGTACCCTATTACATAATATATTCAATTTTTTTCAATATACATATTAGTATTCTTGCTATTTCCTGCTCATGAGCAAGGTTTTCACACAAAACCAAGTATATTGAAGATGTATGAGTAGGGTGCATCAGTTGGAATATTTAATACAGAGAGCAAACCTATTTGATTCACATATGAAGGCAAATGTGCAGTGCTTCAGATGTAAAAGTAATGATTTTAGTCAAATTTTATTATAGATGCGCTGTGTAATGGTTCAGGCCAGAAATTCCAAAGTGTTTTATGGAGCCTGCCTGGATCATAAGTTTTGCCTCTTGAATTTGGCCGGTATAAGCATGATATGTTTCACTTCAGGAATGATTCAAATTACCCATAGGGAGTTTTTATCAAACAAAATTTATTTAAGAATATAGTTAACGTGTATAATAAGAAAATTGGCAAGAACTCTTATCAATTACAAATAAGAAACAAAACAATCATTATAATGGATAAACCTTAACAAATATATCTAATGTTTTCCAATCAAATCAGTCCCACAGAAAGAAGACCTATTTCACACATTTAACATAGCAAAGACTTATGCTCATGTGATACTGGAGTTGAGACCTAAGGTTGACATCTGCTGTTCTCTGGATAGATTCGGAACAGTTTGAAGTCAGAATAGATCCCTAAAGCACCAGGGATTCTAGGCAAGCCATCAACAGCTGATGCGCTCCTCTTTAGAAAGATAGGACCT
This sequence comes from Sphyrna mokarran, assembly GCA_024679065.1. Taxonomy (NCBI): domain Eukaryota; kingdom Metazoa; phylum Chordata; class Chondrichthyes; order Carcharhiniformes; family Carcharhinidae; genus Sphyrna; species Sphyrna mokarran. The sequence continues at coordinate 62,864,706 of JAGIQG010000009.1, forward strand.
TGCTTTCAGCTAACCAGTAGAATTTCCAAAACCAGGGAAAGAAACAGACTTCTTTTCAACTTGATGTCTCTTCTAGAACTCAACAATAAGTGCAGCTAAACAGAAGACAACACCTTAAACTCACTGAAGAGGGAGAAAAACTGTCCAAAGTACATGACAATCCTCCTAACAATGCAAGATCATAAAATAAACAGACGGCATTTAAGCTATTGAAGTAGTAATAAAAGGACCTCTCATAGACAACTCGGCTGCAATGAAAACAAAACTGAAAAAGGTCTGCTTACAACTGCAGAGAACAAGATTTAAAAGAAATCTTAAAAGTAGAAATATGCAGTAGACTACTTTTCCAACCCCAGAATGCAATGACTAGTGTACCAATAAATTAAGATTGTCCTGCCTTGCTGATAATCATTAAAAAGAATCTCATTAGCTTTCATGTACATCATAAATAAGATGTTGTTTATGAACTATCTTAAAGTTTGTCTTTCATCTTTGTCTGTTACACCTTTGTCTGAATACATCTTAATGTATTCAAGAAATTTTGGAATAAAATTGAGTAATTTTATTTCACTAATGCGATAACATGAATGATTATTGGGTTTTGCTGGGAAAAAAAAGATGTATACAATCAAAGCTTTCCTTCTTGCACTTATAATGATAGCCATGCAAGATAGATCAACAGTAAAGAGAACAATATTTTATCCTGCATAAAAAGAGAGTGCTGATTGGTCAGTAAGTGCACGTGCAGTCAGATCCTGTATGGATTAACTGGTGGAGGTATGCATCTTCAACTTTGCTTTACACCAATCTGAAGCCCCTAGCTGCTTCAAGAAGTCGACCCTCATCCCAATACCTAAGAAAAATTAAGCAGCATGTCTTAATGATTATCGGCCGGTGACTCTGACATCCATCATTATGAGGTGCTTTGGAAAATTAGTCATGGCACAAATCAATTCCAGCCTCCTGGACTACCTGAATCCAGGGTGTTGTCTACATGGACTTCAGTAAGGCCTTTGACAAGGTCCCTCATGGCAGACTGGTGCAGAAGGTGAAGTCACATGGGACCAGAGGTGAGCTGGCAAGATGGAAACAGAACTGGCTCGGTCATAGAAAACAGACGGTAGCAGTAGAAGGGTATCTTTCCCAATGGAGTGCCATGAAAAGTGGCGTTCCTCAGGGATCAGTACTGAATCTTTGCTGTTCGTTAAATATATAAGTGATTTAGAAGAAAATGTAACTGGTTTGATTAGTAAGTTTACAGATGACATGATGGTTGGTGGATTTGCGGATAATCAAAGGATACAGCAGGATATAGATCAGTTCGAGGCTTAAGCAGAAAGATGGCAGATGGAGTTTAACCTGGACAAATGTGAGGTAATGCATTTTGGAAGATCTAATATAAATAGGAAATATACAGTTAATGGCAGAACCTTTAAGAGTATAGATAGGCAGAGGGATCTGGATGTACAGGTGTACAGATCACTAAAAGTGGCAACACAGGTGGAAAAGTTAGTCAAGAAAGCATAAGGTATGCTTATCTTCATCAGTGGGGGCATTGAGTTTAAAAATTGGCAATCATGTTACAGCTTTGTAGATCCTTAGTTAGGCTGAACTTGGAATATAGTGTTCAATTGTGGTTGCCACAATACCAGAAGGAAGTGAAGGCTTTGGAGAGGGCACAGAAATGATTTATCAAGATTTGCCTGGCATGGAGGGCATTACTATGAGGAGAGGTTGGAGAGACTTGATTCATTCTCACTGGAATGAGGGCAGTTGAGGAGACACCTGATAGAAATCTACAAGATTATGAGGGGCATGGAGAGAGTGGATAGTCGGGAACTTTTTCCCAGGGTGAAGAGTCAATTACCGAGGGGCACAAGTTTAAGGAGCAAGGGGCAATGTTTAAAGGAGATGTATGAGGCAAGTTTTTTACACAGAGGGTGGTAGATACCTGGAACTCACCAACAAGGGAAATAGTGGAAGCAGATGTGAGATTTAAGGGGCATCTGAACAATTACATGAATAGGATGGGAATAAAGGGATATGGTCCCTGGAAAGTAGGGGGTTTTAGTTCAGTCGGGCAGCATGATCATTGCAGGCTTGGACAGCCAAAGGGCCGTTCCCCCTGTGCTCCAATTTTCTTTGTTCTTTATTCTTCACTACAGTTTGCCTACACCAAAACAGGTCCACAGCAGACACCATATCCCTGGCCCTGAACTCATCATGGAACACCTAGATAAGAAGGACACTTTTATGTCAGGCTCCTATTTATTGACTACAGCTTAGCTTGCAACACTATTTTTCCCACAAATCTCATCTCCAAACTCTGTGGCCTGGGCCTCGGCACTTGCCTTTGTGACTGGATCCTGAACAGCCTAACTCACAGACCACAATGAGTAAGGATAGGCAACAACACCTCCTTCATGATCATCCTCAACACTGATGCCCCACTAAGCTGTGTTCTCAATCCCCTACTATAATCACTAAGAGTATGTGGCCAAATTCCCCTAAAATTTGGTTTTCAAGTTTGCTGATGATACCACTGTAGTGGCTTGAATCTCAAACAATAACGAGACAGAATACAAGAATGAGATAAAGAATCTGGTGAACTGGTGTAGCAACAATAATCTCTCCTTTAATGTCAACAAAATGAAAGACATCATCATTGACTTCAGAAAGCGTAAAGGAGAACATGCCTGTTCACATCAATGGGGATGAAGTAGAAAGGGTTGAGAGCTTCAAATTTTTTAGGGGGTCCAGATCACCAACAACCTGTCTGGTTCCCCCATACCGACATTATAGTTAAGAAAGCCCACCAATGCCTCTACTTTCTCAGAAGACTAAGGAAATTTGGCATATCAGCTGCGACTCTCACCATCTTTTACAGATGGATAATAGAAAGTATTCTTTCTGGTTGTATCACAGCTTGGTTTGGCTCTGCTCTGCCTAAAACCGCAAGGAACTATAAAAGGTTGTAAATGTAGTCCAATCCAGCATGCAAACCAGCGCACCAGTGTAGACTCTGTCTACACTTCTCGCTGTCTCGGCAAAGCAGCCAGCATAATTAAGGACTCCATGCACTCCGGACATCCTCTTTTCCACCTTCTTCCTTCAGGAAAAAGATACAGAAGTCTGAGGTCATGTGCCAACCAACTCAAGAACAGCTTCTTCCCTGCTGCTGTCAGACTTGTGAATGGACTTATCTTGCATTAAGTTATCTTCCTTTACTCCCTAGCTATAACTGTATCACTACCTTCTACACTCTCTCATTTCTTTTCTATGTACGCTATGCACACAACAAGTAATAATTTTCACTGGATGTTAATACATGTAACAATAATAAATCAAATCAAATCAAACTTGGAGCAGCATGGTGGCACAGTGGTTAGCACCACTGCTTCACAGCACCAGGGACCAGGTTCAATTCCCAGCTTGGGTCAACGTCTGTGTAGAGTCTGCACATGTTCCTCATGTCTTTATGGGTTTTCTCTGAGTGCTCCAATTTCCTCTCACAATCCAAAAAGTGTGCTGATTAGATGCATTGGCTGTACTAAATTCTCTCTCAGTCTAACCAAACAAACACCAGAGTGTGGCGACTCAGGGATTCTCATAGTAACTTCTTTGCAGTGTTAATGTAAGCCTATTTATGACACTAACAAATAAACTTTAAAAGTGGAGTCTGATTGATAGAGGCATTGCCATGAGAAACATAGTAGTTTTCCACCAAATTTTTGTTTCAAATTCAAACTAGGATGGTTGATTCTGCTCAAGGCATTGCCATTGTGAATGAACCAGGCGATGGCTGCCCCTCGAGCTTTTGTTCAGTTGCAAAAGACATGTATGGAAATGCTCCTTTTCTCTGCAAAGGATTGGACCCCTGTTTGTGGATATATACACATATTAAAAGCCACATATTCACACTCACTCAATTGCACACCTATCCGCTCAGATTTCAACACACTCAATCACACACCTAACTACCTACTTATCCACCTCACCTCTTACTACTTACTCATGCACTCTTAACCCACTTACTCATTGATTTACTCACACCTGAATCACACCCATCTATTCATTCAACCATTTCACCTACTCACCCATCTATTCATTCACTAACCTATACTCAAACTTCTAGACCATTAAGCTTAAGTTAATATGGAAGCTCGTGCCCTGAAAAAAGGAGTGTGACCTCTCTTCCATCAACACTACTCCCTGAAGTAGTTCTCTGGCAGACACAGAGAAAGCTGAGATTGAAAGAAATGCACAGCAGTGTCCGGTCTGGAGAACCTCCCCGCACAGCTAAAGTGCACCCAGCATAGCCACTGCTCGGAAGATTGAGATTTGTATTCTACCTCATCCCTGATTTTACTTATGTTTTAAACCATTTGTAATGTATTTTTATTCAAAATTGCATCTTTGAGTTGAAAGTAGAATATGAACAGCAAAATATTGCCAGGAGAAGGAACTGCTCAGAACTGCATAAAGTCGAAGATTTGGAGATGTCCTGTCATTACCCTTGAACTTTGGACAACACTGACAGTTCATCATGTCTTTCACATCTTTTCAGGATTGCTACTGTAACTCCATGTCCAGTTCTTGTTACTATAACTGTAACAGAAGAAAACAAAAATTGCTGACTGAAATCCTCTGAAGGATTTTGAAGAATACAAACATGCCAGCACAAGCAACATAAAAAAATAGATTGATTGAAGAAGGCTTTTTTTTTGCGGGGTTTGATGCTCAGGACTCTTGCACATAAGAAATCTGAGGATTTCTGCTGATTCTTCAGATGAAATTCAGAAAAGAAAGTGAAAAAAATACCAAGGTCTTCACTTTGAAATAAGATTAAAAAGCTAAAAAAAAAACCTTACCATGGTAAAATAGGGATGACTATTCATCATAAATTAACATACAGAATTCTTAACGGGTTTGCCAAAGCAGTGTCATAATTCAGTCCAAAGGATTCGTGATCAAACACTTGTGCTCTGGTCAAATCATACCTTGATTACTATAAGATTATATGATTATTGGGAGACAAGTGGAGTGGATTTGGAGAGTGTGAGAATTGGAATTCCCTGAGAGAGATGTTGGGTCAGGATCCTAACTTCATCTGGTTCGTCTTTCTTTGAAGATGAGAGATTATGCTCCCCCACCTCCCCCTCCCCATCACCACCGCCTTTGCAGATTTCCAAAGATGTGCAGGGTAGGTGGATTGGCCATGACAAATTGCCCCTGAGTGTCAGGGGGATTAGCTAGGGTAAATGCATGGGATTATGTGGATAGAGCCTCGGTCAGGTTGTGGTCAGTGCAGACTCAATGGGCCGAATGACCTCTTTCCGCACTGTAGGATTCTATGATCAGGAAACAATTTAAATGTTTGTAACGGTCAATAAATTCTGTTTTAACCAAGGGCTACAGCTTTAACAGTGAGCTGTCAACAACTCACCAAGGTCACCAAGATGGAGACATGGAGGGGAGTGATTCTTTGGTGAAACTGGCAGGTTGGGAAACCTTTCATTACTAAAGCTGAAGAGGTGTTGCCAGGGTCAAGTGAGGCCATTGCTCACAGAACCCCTTCTCAGAATGATAGGTGATTGCCAATTCCTTGGATGTCACTTTACTCATCATTAGCTGCAGCTCCCTGCTGTCAGCCTTCACCATAGCAGCTCATTGCAGTTCTATCTTGTACTTCTGATGAGAAACAAGAGAGGTAACACCAACAGCAATAGTGAGAGCAACAAAAGCTCCATCTCCCTTCCCTTCAAATTCATACCACTCCACAGGATAGAGGGGATGGAGACGCAGATCTAACATGAGGTCTCTTGATATCTGTGAGCACCAGTGCCCCGGGGAGCTCAGGTTTCCACAGCAGGCTGTTGCTGACATCTGCATTCTTAGGGAACAAGACCTCCTTCACATTGTGTCAGATGGGGATGCATTCATAAAATTTCAGAAAATAGGAGCAGGAATAAGCCCATTAAACCAGCTCCACCATTCATTAGAAATGTGACTGATCTGATGGTGGTCTTAATTCAGTGTTCCTGCCTACTTCTCTTATTGATTAAAACTCTGTAGAACTTATAATGACCCAATGTCCATTGCTTTCTGTGCAAGAGAAATCCAAAGAGTAACAACCCTCCAAGAAAAGAAATTTGGCCTCTTTCCCATATTAAATAGCAGACTCCTGTACCTTTAGGTCTAGATTCCCCCATGAGGGGAACCATCTCAGCATCTACTCTGTCAAATCTCTTCAGAATCTTATATTTTTTAATAAGATTACCTTTAATTCTTCTAAACTTCAGTGTTTATAGGGCAACCTACTTAACTTTTCCTCATGATGCTGATTCTGTGAATTATTTCCAATACAGAGAGGCTAAAACTGTAAACAGTACTCTAAGTGTGTCTTCACTCTGTCCAGTTGAAGCAAGATGTCCCTATATTTTATTCCATCTCCTTGCAATAAAGGGTGACCTTACATTTACCTTCCTCATTGCTTGCTGTACCTGCATGCTTTGAGATTCATCTAAGTACACTCAGATCCCTCTATACATTCTGTAGTCTGTCTCTATTTAATTCATATTCTGCTTATTGATTCTTCCTGTGAAAGTGGACAACTATACATTCTCCCCACGTTAAGGGCCCAATTTTGCTATCAAGTTGCACCCATTGTCGGGCACAAAAACTGGGTAGAGTTGGGTTCGAGGTGAGTAGCACGATCCACGCCCACTCCACGTCTGTTCCTCCTTTACCAACGGCCGTAAATGGCCACAATTGGGACTGTGCCCAAAATGAGCATGACGGCAATTTAAATGGATTTGAATGCATTAAATTGACTTAATGGGCTGCACATCCAACTTTTCTGGCACTCCCCCTTTACCACCACATTCGCCAATCTGGAATCAGCACAGAACAGATATGCTCCATCAAAGTCCAATTCGGGCATTCCATTAGTAAGAGTTAGTGAGGAGGTAAGTGCCTAGCATTCGACAGCTCTCTGCTGCTCACGTGTATCCTTTCATTGCGGCCATTTTTTTTCTTGGGTCGATGGTGGCTCTACGAGAGTGTGGAAGGTTGGGGGGGGTGGGTGTTGCTCAGCAGGTTCTCTGGTGTCCAACTTGCAGCATGGACTTGGGCCTCAACACTGACTTTGGATCTTGTGGCGTTGCTGGGTCCTAGTGCACTCAGCTCACTTCCAGTGAAGGATGTGCACACAGCCCTTGCAAATTGCACTAATGCAGCCTCTCAACTTTTAATGGAGCTGTGATTGTGTGGAGCATATGGCTGGGGGAATTGGGGAAGCTATGACATGGGGAGCATGTGGCTGGGGGAATTGGGGGAGCTGTGATGTGGGGAGCATGTGGCTGGGGGAATTGGGGGAGCTGTGACAATAGGGAGCATGTGGCTGGGGGAATTGGGGAAGCTGATGTGGGGACATGTGGCTGGGAATTGGGGAGCTGTGATATGGGAGCATGTGGCTGGGAATTGGGGGCTGTGACAATAGGGAGCATGTGGCTGGGGAATTGGGGAGCTGTGATTTGGGGAGCATGTGGCTGGGGGAATTGGGGGGGCTGTGATATAGGGAGCATGTGGCTGGGAGAATTGGGGAAGCTGTGATATGGGGAGCATGTGGCTGGGGGAATTGGGGGACTGTGATGTGGGGAGCATGTGGCTGGGGGAATTGGGGGAGCTGTGATGTGGGGAGCATGTTGCTGGGGAATTGGGGGAGCTGTGATATGGGGAGCATGTGGCTTTGGAATTGGGGGCCTGTGATGTGGGAAGCATATAGCTGGGGGATTTGGGGGGCTGTGATTGTGGGGAGCATATGGCTGTGGGAATTGGTGGGGGACAGTGATGATGGGGAACATGTGGCTGGGAATGGGGGAGTTGTGATGTGGAGAGCATGTGGCTGGGAGAATTGGGGGAGCTGTGATTGTGGGGAGCATGTGGCTGGGGGAATTGGGAGGCATGGATACGGTTGATGTGCTGGGCGCAAGTAGCATTCTATTACCTGGATGTCTTGCACAGATGTGCATGATGGTCATATTGTGGTGACACATGAGTTGTACATTCAGACATCTCCCCTCCCCCTGCCCCCTTCAGAGTGACACCATGACTTTTTTTGATTCAACCATTTGATCTTGCAGTTCTTTTGGTTGCTGCTGGAGTTGAGGAGGAGGAGCAGGAGGAAGAATTGCGGGCACAGGAAGCTCGGGCCTTACCCCTTCTAGGACCAGAGGGAGACGACAACTGGAGGCAGGAGGTGGTCTTCATTCACCCAGAGGGGGAGCATAGGAGAAGGAGAGAGAAGAGACTTCGGCAGTTCCATGCATGAGTGTCCTTCAAGCAAATGTCAGACACTGTGAGTTGCCAACACCTCTGACTCCAAAAGGAGACCTTGCAATACCTGTCCAATCTGTTGCAGGACCTGGCACCTAAAGGTTGGAGTGGGGGTGGGGGGGTCACCCACTCTCGGTGGCTCTCAAATTGATGGCCACTCTAAACTTCTATGTGACTCTTTCCAGATCCCTAGCGAGGATGTCTATGGCATCTCCCAATCTGCCATGCACACCTGTGTGAGGCTGGGCACTGAAGCTCTGTGTGCCCAGGCTGGCCAGTTCATCAACTTCAACCTGGAGCAGGAGCAGCAGAAAGCCCGGGCTGCAGGATTCACAGCCATTGTAGGGATGTCTAACATGCAGGGGCCATCGACTACACACACATCGCCCTCAAGGCCCCCTGACAGAATCTGCAAAGATTTGTCAATAGGAAGGCATTCCACTCCCTGAATGTACAACTCATGTGTCACCACAATATGACCATCGTGCACATCTGCACAAGACATCCAGGCAGCAGATATGACAGCTTCATTGAAAGTAGCTCAGACATCCCGGAGGCATTTGAGAAAGAGCCCAGACTGTAAGGTAGGCTTGTGGATGATATGGATTATCTGCTTCGGACATTGCTGATGATGCTGATGCAGAGGCTGTGACTGAGGTGGAGACCTGCTATAATGAGGCCCATGAAACCATCTGCGCGATAGTGGAGAGGTGCATCGGGCTCCTCAAAGTGTGATTCTGGTACCTTGACTGATCTGGCGGACCCTCCAATACAGTCTCCAACCTCTTCTCGCATTGAGGTGGTGTGCTGTATCTTACACAATTTGGATCTGCAAAGAGGTGACTTATTGGAGAAGAAGACCGTTGAACAACCAGGTGTGACTGGGAAGGATGGCCAGCAGGAGGAGTAGGAAGAGAAGGAGAAGGAAGAAAAGGAAGAGTTCACCGAGGAACACCAACCAGGCATTGGAGGGCTGACAGATCAAATGAAGCATGCAGGGGCGGCAAGGGAGGCACTGATAACCAGATGGTTTGCTTGCTAGGGGCAAGTGTCTGTGGGTTCTATTCCACACCCTGGCCTCAAAAGAATTTCTTCTATATCTTGCAACATCATCATACCAGAGTGGTAAGCCAGGGTACTCTGTGTTAGTGAGTTTTTTGGCAGGCAGGACGGTGGTGATGACTCCCTGAGCACCAATATGATGATGCCCTGGTGCAAACTGGTCAGACTCTAACTGACCTCCGCATGCGCGCTGGCACCTGAGCCCACATCTGTGTAGTGGGTAAGGGTTTTGGAATCCCTATATAGGGTCCTGGAGCAGGAGCTGCGAGCGAATCACTCGTGGGGTTGAGGGAACCAATGGCTTCCTTTTCTCAGTGACACAGCATTGAGGGGCCTTCCCAACTGACATTAATATGAAGCATTCCTCCGGCAATCATCAACACAACAGGAATCCTATCCGAGACAAATCTGAGACAAATTAGCCGCAGTTGTGTGGTGAAAAAACATTTAATTGCAATAAAGGTGTTTCAATAAGGCATTCTAAGATGAAAAACTTCTGAGCAGAGAATGTTAAGGTGCTTAAACATCTTTCTAACTAGTGCAGCCCTTCCTCCATGCCATCTCAGTGCAACTACAACTTCCTAACCTTACGTGGCCTACCACTATGTCTCAGGGACTTCCAAAATGTACATTGATGGTGAAGGGGGCCAACTGCCTACCTCACCCCGTGGTCTTCGATGTGCATGGCAGGCATCCTATGGAGGCCCTGGACAGTGAGGGTTCTGGCCTGCTTCCTGAAGAACTACCTGCATCTTACCCATGGTCGTCGAGCCCCCTGCGATGACCACCTGAGTCGGGGGCCACCTCTCAATGGCCACAGCAAGTGTCCTCTAAGGCTAGGCCACGTTCTCGAGGGCTGCTGCCGGAGCTTGCTGTATCTCAGCGCTGTCCCGCTGGGTCTCTTGCAAGCTCTCGAGCCTCTCAGCCATGGGCTGTAGAATCACCGGAAGCTTGTTCGGTCCCTCAGCTGTGGCCTGCTGTGACTCAGCCGCAGCCCGCTGTGACTCTGCCATCACTTGATGTCTGCCATTCATGGTGAGGATGCCCCTGACACAGCTTTCCACTGCAGACGCCACCCAAGACAGGCAATAGCTGGTCCACATGAAAGGTTCAGGACTCCTCCCAACAGCCTCGCAGTCAGTTCAGTATGGCTGTCAGCTCTTCCTGCACTCCATGCAATAGAAAGTCTGGGGCAGGGGATCCTCACCATGAGTGGCAGGCTCCAAGCCTGTAGCGACCAGGATGCCAATCTGATTTGTAACCCCCTACTCTTCCAGGGACCATATGCCTCTATTCCCATCCCATTCATGTAGCTGCAGTAATGCCCTTAAAGGTCATTGTTGTATCTGCATCCGTGACCTCCCCGGCAGCAAGTTCCAGGTACCCACTACCCTCTTTGTACAAATAAACATGCCTTGTACATCTTTAAACCTTGCCCCTCGCACCCGAAACTTGTGCTCCCGAGAAGTTGCCTCAAAGTGAGTGAAGGAATGACGGGTGCTCACGTTCCGATGGCAGCCTGACCTCGCTGTCGCTGACAGTCCACATCTCCCCTTCTCTGGAGAGTTTCAGTGCCCGCTCTTCAAAGGGGGTGAGGACCCAGAAGTCTGGCTCACCCTCCCATGGGTGTTGTGGTCGGCCTTCTCCTGTGGAGACAGAAGGAGCCATGAAAGAAATGGTGGTGTGATTCCTGCAGGGTATCAGGTGGTGGCTCTTAGAGGGCAAGTGCAATAGGTCTCTTGAGGGGAAAAGGAAGGCAGTCCTTGGGGATCTGGAACTGGAAGCATTCAGCAAGCTGGGGATGGGAGGTAGATCTGGGGGAGATTTGGGCAAAGATGCCAGGTGGCATTTAACACACACTAAACAGATAAGATCATTGACTTTTTTCCGGCCCTGCTTTCTAGTTCTGGGGCCAGTGCCCTGATACTGACCAAGGCGGCGACTTCCTCCCAGGCATTTCCATCAGCTCCCCTTGGTTTGCATCATTGCCTCACCTCTGCTGCATCCAGCAGCCTCCCCAAGTCACCTCAGAGAATCGGGGGGCTGGTCACGCGCACATTTTGTGCAAGAATGCCTGCCTGCCTGTCTCTTCTTGAGTTTTTTATGGAGCTGCCCTTTGTTAGGGCAGATCAGCTACAGGCAGTTTGACAGAGAATTCCAGCAAGTTCCACGCAGTTTTTTTGTTAGCACTGAGGAGAAAGCAAGTGAGCACTTGCAGGTGTGCAGATGGGGAGGAGGGTGCATGACGGATCAATGCCTCAATGATTAGGGGCAGGGAAAGAGAGAGAGAGGTGTCACACACAGCCATCAGAATCCAGATGAGATGGAGGACTTGTGTGGGAGGATCCGGGGTGGGGGTGACAGGGATCACCCTGCTTAATATTTGTAGAATGGAGGGGAGAAGATGGATCTCTCTGCCTAAGATGAGTGAAAGGGAAGTGGGGGGGGGGGGTCTGTTGCCCTTCACCTCTGATAAGTGAGGAGGAAGGGGGTGTCTGCTGCAATTCTAGACCGTTGGGGGGAAGGGAGGAGGGGGCCACAACCTGTTTGGGTGGCGGGCGAGTTGAGAGATAAGGGGGTCAGTAATGTTGTGGGGGTTGTGCAATGTCTGTGAGGGTTGGGGGAGGCATTATTGAGTCCGGGTGTGATGTGGTCAGGGAGCAGCATTCTATCATTTCTTTTGTGCGCATGTGCCGTTAAAAACACCGATTAGAGCAGCAGGGTTTCGGGCACAATAACACCCCCCCAACCCCCTCCACAGGCTTGTGCAGCACGATTCAGAATCACTGATTTCTTTTCAGGCAGAGTGTGTATGGGGGTGCAGAGAATGGGTCTAAAAGTCAGATCTCAAACATTCCCAGATTTAAGTCCACCCAGCACTTAGAATCAAAATAGTAAAATAGGACACTGTATCTATCATTTTTTTTACCCACACAGTTAACCTACCTTTCTCTGTTTGTAGCTAATTTTATCACCTTCACAACTTGATTTCTCACCTATCTTTGTATCATCAGCAAATTTGGTTACAATTCAGTCTGTCCCTTCATCCAAGTCATCATTGTAGATTGTAAATATTTGAGGCCTCAGAACCAATCCCTTTTGTGCTCCAGTCATTACAGTTTGTCAACCTGAAAATAACCCATATCTCCCAACTTTCTGTTTGATATTCATGAGTGAATCTTCTTTCCATGCCAATTTATCACCTCCAATATGTTGAGGTCTTTTGCAGTTGGTTTTGATGTGGCAACCTATTGAATGCCTTTTGGAAAACCAAGTACACAATATCACCTAGTTCCCTGTTATCAACCCTTCTTGTTACATCCTCAGAGAAACCCAACAAATTTGGTGCACACCAATTCACTTCCACAAAACTGTATTGACTCTACCTGATTGTGTTAGAATTTTCAAAATGTCCTGCTACGACGGTATTACTAATGGACTCTGGCCTTTCATAGACATAAAGCCAACTAGCTTTTAGTTTCCTGCCTTCTACCTCTCTCTTTCTTTGATGATACATTTACATTTTTCCAACTTTTTGGGTGTTTTCCAGCATCTAGGAACGTTTGGAATATTAGAACCAATGCATCCACTATCTCTATAGCCACCTCTTTTAAGGCATAGGATGCAAGCCATTAAGTCTGGGGACTTATCAGACTTTAGTATCTAGTACTTTTTCTTCAGTGACAAATGATCACTTTAAGTTCCTCCCTCCCTTTTTCTCATAATTTATTACTATTGTTAAGATGCTTTTCATGTCTCTACTGTTAAAACAGATACAAAATATTAGGTCAAAGCCTCTCTCATTCCTTTGTTTACTTTTATTGATTTCTAATCTCTGACCTTCAATGACAAATCTTCACTTTACCTGCTCTTTCCTTTCTATGCATTTGTAGAAGCTTTCATTATTTGTTTTTTATATTTCTCGATAGCTTTCTGTCATACTTTAATATTTTGCTTTATTTTGGTCACTCTTTGCCGTTTCCAAAATTCTCCCAGCCTTCTGGACTACCACTAATCTTTGCAGTATTGAATGTCTTCTCTTTCAATTTGATACCATCCTTAATTTCCACAGTTTTAAAGTTTAAAGTTTATTTATTAGCATCACAAGTAGACTTACATCAACACTGAAATGGAGTTACTGTAAAAATCCTCTAGTTGCCACACCCCGGTGCCTGTTCATGAATACTGAGGGAGAATTTAGGATCAATGCATCGGGCCAGCACATCTTTCGGACCGCAGGAGGAAACCAGAGCACCCAGAAGGAAGCCATGCAGACATAGGGAGAATGTACAAATTCCACACAAACAGTGACCCAAGCCAGGAATCCAACCTGGCTCCCTGGCACTGTGAGGCAGCAGTGCGAACCACTGTGCCATTGTGTCCCTTCTCATAGACTCATGCTTTCTCAATATAATATATCTTTTTGATAGTTATGAAGTATTCCCTTAAATATCTGGTATTGTTTCTTGACTGTTTTACCTTCTCCCTATTTCCACATTAACAAACTTGATCATCATAGTCTTTACTTAAGTTTAAGGCATTTCTTTGGAACCACGTTTTTCACTCTCAAACTTAATGTGAAATTTTATTATGCTAAGATCACTCTTCCCAAAGAATCATTTACTATGAGGTTCTTAATTAATCACGCCTTATTACAACATCCAGGTCCTTCCAAAATGTCAAATACCTTGGAAATTCAGGTCCCACCATTGTCACTTTGTAACCAAGTCTCTGTAATGGCTATCATATCAGATTCATTGCCAGTCACTGTCAAGTTGCCTGTCACTGGAGAATCATCTCAGCTCTTCTGCATTCCCTTAAAAACCCTACCCCTGTCTGTGCCTCTCCTGAAATTATGTGTTGTTTCATTCTGCAATGGGAGAAAAGAAAGTTATGAATGCTACTCATAATGGCTTGTGATGCCATTATGGGAGGGAAAGATATTTGTGGAGGAGAACTCTCAAGCATGGGAATAACAGGATAATAGGATCCTGTGAGTTAGTGTGAGTTTTGGTCATTCAGATAGGGATATTAAATACCTGCAAAGAGAGGAATGAGAGGAGCAGCAAGGTGTGTTGTTCTGAGGCATTCTGTGTAGAAGAATGCTGAGTGAGTCAGAGCATGAGATTTGGGACCTGAAAGTGCTATGCCATTTGACCTGTCATGTCCTTTTGATATCCTGGACCCTGCATTCTAACTAGGTTGGAGGGAGCACGCCTCTGTTGCTGATTTCTTGGGCACTTTGACCCATCCCTGATTGCTCAGAGAAACTAACCTCTCCCCATCCTTCAGGAAGATTAGCTTATTGCACCATCTTGGATCCACAAGAGGATTCCAGATAAGTGTGGCAAGCCAAGGGGTGGAGCAAACTTCCCAGGTTTCATTTCCATTCCTGTGGTAGCCTCAAAGATCCATGTCCTGTTCAGACATTGTAACCAATTCTTATTTCAGCAAACCCTTCTGCATTACTCAGTGAACCAGGTTGACATTCCTGCTTGGTGCATATGCTGGGCAATGAGATTACAGATTATGATTAAATACAATTCTGCTGCTGATGGCCCATAGTGCCTCATGATGCCCTGTATAGCATTGTTAGATTTGTTCGAAATTGTTCCCACTTTACACAGTGGTAGTGCTCCACAACATGACAGAGGATATCCTCGATATGAGGACAGGACTTTATTTCCACAAGGACTATGCAGTGGTCACTCCTAACAATACTCTGGTGGACAGATGCATTTGCAATGGGTCAACTGATGAGGGAGAGTCAATTAGGCTTTTCCCTTTTGTTGGTTCCTTCATCAGCCAATGCAGTCAGTCTCTCAATTATCTCCTTTCGGACTTTGCCAGCTTGTTCACTCGTATTGCTTGGCAATGGGCAGTGAAGTCTCCCTCGTTTATGAAATATCATTGCTGAATCATTTATTATTTTGTTTACCAGGCACACGTGAGCTCAAATTTGCAAAGCTTGGGTAATTTAGCAGGCAAGACTCTGGCACTTGTTGTTCTAAGTGATTTTGGGGAAAAAGTGGAAAACCCAATGTGCCTCGAACGTCCTACAACACAAACTCATAATTAACAATCATTCTTTTAATTTGTATTTTAACAATTGAAGAATGAAATTATTGGCAGGAATGTGCCTTACTATCATTTTCATATGGCTTATCACCAATTACAACTGTAAATTTGCACTGACTCATGGTGCAGCTGATTCATTTTCCAAAACTGGAAGATTTTGTACTGTGTCTGTGCCTCATGAGGAGGTATATACATTGTAACAGTTTGCCTTGTCAGTTACAACATATTAAAGTAAGGGCAGAGAGTGGTATAGTGGCAACATCAAGGGCTAGCAATCCAGTGATCCAAGCTAGTATTTTGGGAAATATGTTGACTTTTAACTTCCCTGTGAAATAGCTAATCTAGTAAACTTTTCAATTTATGGGTGATGAGCAACAAATGCTGGCCTTGCCAATGGTGTCCAGATCCCCAGAAAGAATAACAAACATGATGTAATAAGATATATGTCTTCATAATCATTGTATTATATTTTTCACAGTAATAAAAACAGATAAAGTATATAAATATGGAGCTCCAATAGTCAACTTCTGTGTTCAGTTCCAAAAGGCCATTTTGATGAATGACAACTCAGCCATCCCTTACATCTCATAACTTGAATGCTTACTTTGTATTGCTCCAACGGCAGGTTAAATGTCAACTGATGTGGTGAGTCTCAGTAGTCCAGTGAGGAATATGGTGTTACTGTACACATTAATTAGTAGGTGATAAGACTCTTGTCTTTGTGTTAGAGAGCCGCACTTGAAAGACTTCAGCTTGTAATCAAGGTCCATAGCTAAGTACAGTACAGAGGAGTATTGCATTGTTGAGGTTGCTGCCTTCTAGCTGAGATATTGAACTGAACTGCTGTGTGTCATCCCATGTAAAAGACTTCAAAATATAACTCACTGTTTGCAAAATTCTTTAGAAAAGCCTGAGAAAATGACATGCATGGTATAATTGTTAGTTCTTACTACTGACATGACATATACATGGCAATGCCAACACTATTTTTCAGGTTTGACTTGTATGTACAGTTATTCATTAACAGAATTATAATCAAAGACCTTTATAGCAATGTAATATATTCCATTGAAATCCTAATGGGTGTTTACAGGATTTGGACAGCTTTATGCTTACTGGTTTCACCTCACCACTGCTTCCCAAACATTGCTTTTGTCTGATTTTGCACAGCTTTGCACAGCCACAATATATCTTAAAGCCAGGACTCCAGTATGCAGCATGAACCCTTTCAACGGCCTCTTCACAATAAAAAAAAACAATGTCAGGTCTTAGTGTTAGCTCATATACACCAGTTTATTCAAGTGTGCAATCTTATATATTGGACAGAAGGGAACAAACAATAGCTACTGAACACAGCACAGGATATCTTAAGCTGGGAACAATTTTTCTTCGGTGTCTTGTGATATGAGATTAAAATACAGCACATAGGGTGGGAAAACCTGAAATTTGGGAAGCATATTTTAAGAAGAAAACAAAATAATAATCCCAACTGTCAGGTCTAGGTTGAAGTGCAACAGGGAGTTAATATTTAATAGATGACAAAGATGTGTACCTCTTGCTTTTGGACTCTGTACAATCTGAAGTCCTGCAGAAAAATGATAAGAGAAATCTACTCTTGTGCAGCCTACCTTCTGCAACATTGCAGACCTTTGGCCAAGCAGTCTTGACCTGACTGGAGCACAATTACAACAGCAGCCCATTCATAAGCCAGACCGGCAGGCTGATGCTAGCAACTTGAGAACTACTTCAACTTGCATCTCCATGTTCAATCAATATCAATCCCAAAAACTTACACAGAAAAATGAGGCAACTTCGGAAAAATCCAATAGAAGTTTTGTGTATTTTTTTTGTTTTTCTTTTACGTGATATGGCACAGCAACAGCAGCACTCTGTAATTTCAGAAGTAGCTAGTATTTTGTTTCAGTAAAAGATTGATGGCAATAATGTCACTGATGTATCGTAATGGTCATGTTTCTGTTTATTTATTCGTGTCACAAGAAGGCTTACATTAATGCTGCAATGAAGTTACTGTGAAAATCCCTGAGTCACCACACACTCCCCCTGTTTGGATCCACAGAGGGAGAATTTAGCATGGCCAATGCACCTAACCAACACATTCTTCAGACTGTGAAAAGAAACTGGAGCACCCGGAGAAGACCAATGCAGACACAGGGAGAATGGCAGACTTCACATAGACAGTGATTCAATGAATCAAACCCGGGTCCTTTATACTAATTATAAAAAAAAACTAATCCATGATCACAAAATGTTCTCTAACTGCAAGCTCCTCTATCATCCACTTGTTGTTGCATAGTATTAGATCTAGTATCACTCCTCTCTTTGTGGGTTCCTGAAATAAATTCTCACTCTGTTTAATCCTTGTGTACATTTTCCACTTTATCCCTCATAAATAATAGACACTCATAGCAATCATATTTGAACTCTTCACTTAAGAGCTTGAAGTTCCATCTCTGATTCTGAGCTGATGGCCTCCTTCTCCTCATTAATATTTCTTTCTTTATGTCATGAGCATTGAATCACAATGTTTCCACTTTCTTGGCAGACTATCCAGATTTCTCTGTCTCTATCAATGTCATGTCTATTGATTCACACGTCAGCTTATTTATTTATACTTTCCCTCTAGAATAAGGTATACTTATCGGATTATTGAACCAAGCACATCTTCAGCAGGGAAGGAGGCCAATTGGTCCATTGTACCTATGCTGGCCCTTTACTAGGGCAATCTAAGATGAATGCCATTGCTCTAATGTCTCTCCACAGCTCCCTCTGGTTCAAATATTTATCAGTTTTTCCCAAAAGCAATACAATGGCCTTTGCCTCATATATTCCCAATCAGCAGGCAGTCCATTTTCCAACGACCTTCAGTACAGGACTAATTCCTTTCAACTACTTGTTTAATTATCTTTGTGATCATTCAATATCTGTTCATTACTGATTCACCAAATAGTCTTTCCCTACTCACTTTAAGAAAATAGTTTGTTACATTAATAACATTGACTCAATCCTCTCAATCTCTGCTGCAACAGAAATACTCCCAGCATCTCAAGTTTACTGTTCCTGACATTATTTTGGGGAATCTAAGCTATATGCATCCATAATCGGCAATCGCTTTTCTACTAAAGGGTACTCAAAACTATCCATTGTATTCGAAATGTGGCAGCATCGTTGTTTTATAAAAATATATTCGTCCTTCACTGTTCTAACCTTTGCTGTTATTCAGAAAAAAAACAAATGTTGCTGGCCTGATTTTGTGTAACTTTACTTCGCTGCATTCACACTTTAAATGCATTCGCTTGGTTTTTGCAGCAAGTAGCACAGTAACAATGTTTACTGTACACAATGCTGATAGTCGCCTACTAAGTTTTTGTGGGATTTTGAGAAGAGACCTAGGCTAATCGAGTGTGCCCCTTGCACAGGGAAAGTGTGTGTCTGTGAGCAGCACGAGAAACAGATTCTTCAACCACTCAGATTGAAGGAGCCATACAGAGTTTAAACCAGGAAATATAAAACAGGAAATCTAAATTAGATTTAAAGCACATAAGGGGAGGATTACAAAATAGAGATGGAATTAATAAAGAGAGACAGAAAGATTTTTTTAGTGTGTAGTAAGGTCACAAATTGTAACTGGAAGACAACTAGTGGTCCCTTTTCTCTTTCTCTCCCTCTCTCTCACTTTCTCTCTCTCTTTCCCTCCAGCTATTTCTTAAGCCTACTCTGTCTATATTCTGACCAGTCAAACACCCTTAACATAAATCAAACAGCCGCTGACTCCAGAAGAGAAGACAGGGATCCAAAAACTCTTTCAATCACATTGACACAGATTCCAGAGAGATAGCCGAACCTAGCCTCTAGCCTGAAACCTTCCAGGTCAACAACATACAAGATCTGGATATGATTGACAATTTTGAAGCTCTCAAACTATTTACTTATCCTCCCTTTTTGTAACTTTTGTAATTAGATTTTTTAAATTATTTTTACATATCAGATGTCCAGTACAACAAAAACGTACAGAATACCCTCTCCCAGTGTGACTTTTACAGTCATAGTTCTAAACAGTTAAACATCCACTAAATCAGAGCCATTCTACCACTCCTCATTTGGCCATAACACCGAGGTTGATACAGTATTATCCATGTGTTCTCCAATTTTTTTTGATGAGGAGATACCGGTATTGGACTGGGATGGGCACAGTAAGAAGTCTCACAACAACAGTTAAAGTCCAACAGGTTATCCTTCATCAGGTGAATGGAGAGGTGTGTTTAACAAACACAGCAGATATTGGGAAAGGATACACTTGTAAGATAATTGCAGATTAGAATGTGAAGAATGATTGGAAAGCAAATTCACAGGTAATCAAGCCTTTACAGATATGAACAGTGTGTGTGGAGACGGGAATAATCGCAGGTTAAAGAAATGTGAATTGGCTCAAGCCAGAACATTTGGTAGGATTTTGCAAACCCAGGCATATGATGGGGGTTACAAGTAGTGTAACATGAACCCAAGATGCCAGTTGAGGCCATCCTCCTGTGTGTGAAACTTAGTTATCAGTTTCTGCTTGGCAATTCTGCACTTTCGTGTGTCTTGAAGGCCGCCTTGGAGAACGCTTATCCTAAGATCGGAGACTGAATGCCCTTGACTGCTGAAGTGCCCCCTGACAGGAAGGAACACCTGCCTGGTGATTATTACATGATGTCCATTCATCCATTGTCATAGCGTCTGTATGGTCTCGCCAATGTTCTATGCCTCGGGACATCCTTTCCTGCAGCATATGAGGTAGACGCCATTGGCCGAGTCACATGAGTATGTACCGTGTACCTGATGGGCAGTGTCCTCATGTGTGATGGTGGTATCTTTTTTTTGGAAGTGATGCATGCATGCTATGTTGAAGTGCATGGCCCTTTAAATTTATTTCTGTGGCTGTACATACACAATCACTGAAGGGGACAGGTTTGTACGTAGCCTGCATGGGAATTTTCAGGTAGGCATGCAGCTGTGCAGCTTAGAGGGAACATTGAGTATAACCACAGCATAAAATAGAATTATTTGAACTTTATTTCAACAATCTGGAAAGCTGCATTTTGCCCATGTTTTTGCATGTTCAAACTTGATTGTGCATTCCCTTTTAAATAATCAGTATCACAATTACCTGGTGCTGATACTGGAAACTATGACAGATTGTTTTCATTAGTCACAATTAATAACATCTGTAGAGCTACAAAGTTCATATTAAATGACTAGCTCAGTTTTCTGGTCCTCCACCTCTAATCTATTGCCAGCAGTTTCCTGAAAGCACTTCTACAAAGTAAAAATTAACAAGCTAAGCAATTGTAGGACAAGAGTATCATAAGGTGCTGCCACTTTGCATGTAGAAATGAATACAATCTTTTCTTACTTAGGTTGCATTGCTTAAAGCTTCAAATGTGAAGGGTGGCAGGTAGATTGCAAGGTAAGCTGGATTTGAGAGTGCAAATCCTCGTTGGCACAAGAACAACCTGTATTAAAACAGCACTAAGTCTGATGAAAAAGCATTCTTGCATTTCCACTCAGCAATAAAAAGTGCCAGGTAGAAATCTGGTGAGAGCATAAAGATTATTATATTTCCACTTTGGAATAAACTTTATGGGCAAAACTGAGGTATTAAAAGGATTGAAAGGCATTAGCATACAAGTGGAAAGATTTCTGAAGTGTATGTATTTTTTCCAACAGGGTGATTAGAATATATTTCACTGTATTCGATTAATTTCCTCTAGCTCTCCCTCCCACCCTCATTTCCATGCAATTTAGTTTCCCATCCATCAACACTCCATAACTGCACCCCCTCCTGCAGCCATCTTAAACCTATTATGGAAACATGTCACAGGGGAACATATGGACACATCTAGTTCTCCCTTACATATGAAACAGCAGGGAAATGAGCAAATATACAGTAGCCAGATGTTATGGAACAGAGAATGGTGGAAGAAGCTAAGAACAGCGAGGAGCTTAAGGTAATTAGTATCAGGAGAGAGAAAGTCTTGGAGAAACTTACAGGAATAAAAATAAAACAAATCTCCAGCTTCTGATGTCCTTCATATTTGGGCCCTAAAGAAGTAACTGTGATGGTAGATATGTTGACTATGATTTTCTAAAATTTCCTATGTTCTGGAATGGCCATGGCAGATTAGAAGTTAGCAAATGTAACATTGCTGTTCAAGAAAGGAGGAAGAGAGAAAAACAGGGGAACATAAGCTACTTAGCCTGAAATCATTCGTCAGAGAAATATTGGAATTTATGAATAAGGAAGTCTGAACAATGTATTTTGAAAACCATAGGATGACCAGACAAAGTCAACCTGCTTTAGTGAAAGGGAAGATATGTTTAACAACTTTTTAAGGGTTTTTTGAGGGTTTAATTAGTTGAGTAGATAAAGGAGTAGCAGTAGATGTAGTATCCCTGGATTTCCAAAGGCAGTGGAAAAAGTGATAGCTTAATACACAAGGCAAGGACTCATGGAGTTGGGAATAATATATCAGCACATGTAAAAAATTGGCTAATGGATAGATGTAATAAGTCCTTGGAGGCAAAAGTCCCTTCGTCAGAATCCCATTATTAACAAGTCTGATAACAGCATTTGAGAGCTTTCAATTAGCAGTCTACACTCGGAATCCCAGCTGAACTGTCACGCCTGGTTAAATACAAAGCAAGAGGCTCCCTGATTGGCCCATCAATTTGGCCCTTACTCAGAGAGTTCATATACTAACAGGCCAACCTCAACTGCTTGATTAAAGTTGTTACAACAGGAAATAAAGAGCAGCAATCAACAAAGCTTTTTCAAGTTGGCAAGCTGTGACGAGTGGTGTGCCACACAGATCAATGTAGGTGCCTCAATTATTTACAAATCCGTAATAATGACTGAGACAAAGAGACAGAGGGTAATGTATCTAAGTTTGCTGATATTACAAAAATAGGTGGAAATGTAACTGGGAGGAGAACACAAAAAGGCTGAAAGAGAACAGACTGTTAAGTGACTGGAAAACAAGCTATCAGACAGAGTACAAGGTGGAAAAGTCTCAGATTATTCACATTGATAATAAAATTAGAAAAGCAGAATTTTTTGAAAAGGCCGGAGACTTGTGAATGTTGACGCTCAGAGGAATTTGAATATGCTTAAAAATAAAAACAGGCTGGGAACAACTAATTTTTTTCAAAATTCATTCATGGGACATGGGCATCACTGGCTGGCCACCATTAATTGCCTAACCCTAGTTGTCCTTGGAGGGCAGCTGAGAGTCAACCATATTGCTATGGCTCTGGGATCACATGTAGGCCAGAATGGATAAGGACAGCAGATTTCCTTCCCTAAAAGGCGTAGTAAACCGATGGGTTTTTTGTGACAAGTGACAGTGGTTTCATGATCATCAGTAGTTTCTTAATTCCAGATACTTCTATTGAATTCAAATTCCACCATCTGCTATGGTAGGATTCAAACCTGGGTCCCTAGAACATCAGCTGAGTTTCTGGATTAATAGTCCACTGACAAAACCACTAGGCCATTGCTTTCCCAGTAAAGGTACAACAAAACAGGTAGGAAAGCTAATGGCATGTTGTCCTTCATTATAGTGCAATGCTACAATTGTTGAGGGCATTGATGAGAACGTGCCTGGAGTACAGTGTAAATTTTTGGTCTCCTTATTTAGTGAAGGATCTACTTCCATTCGAGGCAGTACAGTGAATGTTCACAAGGTTGCTTCCTGTAATGAGAAGGTTGTCTGATAATAAGAGACTGACTAACTTGGGCATAAATGCTCTGGAGTTTAGAAGAATGAGGTGATTTCCTACAAACCTTCAAGATTCTGAGAGGATGCATCAGGATAAGATCCTAAGAGGTTATTCCTGCTCACTGGAGAAGCAAGAAAATGAGGACATTGTTCTTCATCCTGAGACTATAATTTAGAACTGAGATTAGGAGAAATTTAATTGCCCATAAGAGTGGTGAATCTTTGGAATTCTCTGTCCAAGAGGATAACCAGAGGATTTTGGATGTTTCATCATTGAGTATATTTCAGAAGAGATGGACAGATTTTTGATATTTCAGAGAATCAAAGGAAATTGGGACAGGGTGTGAAAGTAGAGTTGAGGGAAAGGGTCTGCCATGGTCATATTCAGTGATGAAATAGGGTTGAGGGGTTGGATGGCCTGCTCTTGCTCCTATTTCTTATGTCCTCATGTTCTCATCCAACAGGCAGCAGTGTCAGTTTAATTTTTGGTTCAAGAAAGGAGATAGTGATACGGATATAATAAATTGGGAAGCAGCAGCAAAACAAGAAGATAACTCAGACTGTGGAATGACAATAACACATGCTACTTCTGTACACAATCTGGATGTTCATGTAAGCAAACCGAACTATTATTCATAGATGCCATGGAAAATTGATCAAATTATGTCAATTGTTAATAGGTATTTTGAAGAGGTGATTGGATAGATAGGAAGTAAAATGGTGTGTGTGTGGATTTTCAGAAGACATGATGTAAATTGCCCCACAGGAGATTAGTGACAAAACTTCTGAATTATGGTGTAAGAGCAATGTATAAGCACAGATAGAAAGTTGGACAAGAAATAAGGAGCTAGAAATCTGGGTCAAATAAGTGGGTCCAGTCCAGGATAAGGCCTCCAACTCAACATGGGAAATCAAGGCAAGGAGTAAGGGCCCATGTCAGGACCAGAGGTTGCAAGTAGGAATGGTTACAGTTCAGGAATCCATGATTCAAAATAACCAAATTTACAAAATGAAGAAAATACCAACAAGATTTCACTTCTTTTTTACTTTAGCAAAAATTAGAATCAATATGAAATGTAAACTAACAGGCAAATCATAGACATAAGGAACTATGAATGGGATAGTAGATACACAAGGATTATCTAATTGATTTAGTCAGCAGTCTAACTGCCTGTTCAACTACACAGATTGTCCAAGCAGAATTCCAGTTCTTTTCCTTCAAGGACTTAATCAATTCCACTCAGGCAGCAGCTTTCAAATAAACATGATTGTGGCTGTGCAATATTCCCTGCAGGCACACTTCTTTTGAAATCTCCTCAACTCTTCTTCAGCTTTTCTGCTTCTCTTCCATTCCTTTTCCTTAAAGGACAGAGCCAATTCTCTGCAGGCAGCAGGTTCTATATAAACAGGGTCCCACGCATGTAATCTTCTGTGAACTTTCTCCGCTCTCAGCTCCTATTGGCCATGGTAGTTTGGATCTGCTGCCTTTATTTAACTTGGCTTGTTGACTACCTCCTGCCTCCAGGTATTCTTTTCCTCTGTTTATCTGTCTATTGAGACTGCTTCCTGGTGAAGAGTCATCAGATCACAAGCATTCCTTCATATTCAAAATTTATAATTGATCTCTTTATAAGCGATACAAATTCTTAAAGGAACCAAACATTTTTTAAAAACAATAAGCCATTTCCCCAATCATTAAGTAACTTCCTTACTGTTGCTGCTGCTATGTCAAGGCTCATCACACAATATTCACTGTATTTTATGCAAATAAATTCAATTGTACAATGTAATCAGGAATAGCAGAAGTGTCTATGAGCATTGTGATATTAGATTTGCATTGTCTTCTGTTGAAGATAAATACATAAATTAAATCAAAAGTGAAGATAGTTGTGAAGAATCTGGATGGTATCAGAAAAAAAAATTCAATAGTCCCAGCTGTGCTGCTTTCAGCTGATAGCATTTTGAACAAGCATATCAGTTGCAAGTGCTTTCTCGTTGCCAATTTTTATTTGAGAATGGCACTCTGAGATGCAGCACAGGTTGTGATAAAGATCTGATAAGCATATTCATGGCTATGCAGCAGCACAATGCAAGTTCTCAAGTGTGATTTTTCACTTGTCGAGTTCTTTGGCTGAGCCTTGTCGAGGAAGCTTTGAGAGACTGGAGAAATTGGAGGGGTAAGTCAACTCGTCTCCAAATGCTAGCAACTAATTACAAGCGCTTTTGGCAAGGAGCTGCCTCCAATTCAATGTTTGCTTTCTTTCTTTGACGAGTGGCAATTTAAAATAACTGAAAAAGAGTGGACTTCAGTGGATGATGTAGTTGTGTCATTATTTTGACTGTTAGATCACTATCTGGCACCACCTATGATGTATGACTAATAAAATACTTTATTCATTTCAAAGAACTGGTTCTATACTTTATCTGAACATGTGTTATATTGCATCTTCAAAAGACAAGTGTTAGCAGAGCTTGTTGCCCCCATGTTAGACATGTTATCAATGATAGGTATTATTGCTTAGATTGGAAATGCAGTGGACTGTGAGGCAATACAACTGCTTCTGGCTGTAGGGAGATATCAAACTGCTAGATTCATCCAAACATGGAAAAACATTGAGGCACCCATAGAGAAAATAAGTGACTACATAAGAGCACACCTTCAGATTGCAAAATCTCAGTACATTGTGGTTCAGGACTATGATTTTTTTTTTGAAAGTTGTCTGATACTTTAAATGACATGGAAAATTCAATCATACAATCAGAGCAAATGTAATATATGTAACAAAGAATATATCAAACATTTTTATGAATTCTGGGTTATACATTAAAGTCATTGGTAAATAGCCAACTACCAAAAGGTCAAAAAATTATGTTCATGAGAATTTTCCTGATTAATGTGCAGAAATTTGAATTCTATTTTTTGAATACATAATTTACTTAGATCTCTTTTTCAGGAATTCAATTCAAATAATTTTCTCCTGAAATCACAGTTTGAGATATTGCTCTCAACTAGTTAACTGTTTCATTAAAATAGCAGAGGAATATCATACATACATATTAAGCCTTCAGGCACAACATTGTAAACAGTAATTTTTAGGCGCCAGTTGCTGGAAATTACTATTAAATTTGGCACATTGATTCATGTTGTGGTACTGCTATAGCAAAGATGTTTTTCATAGTGACTTCATTGCAGTGTTAATGTAAGCCTGCTCGTGACAGTAATAAATAAACTTAAAACTTAAGATTTAATTCTTTTGTCAGAGTTATACAATAAAGTATGTTCATTGGAGTTCTGATAAGCCCAGCTGAGAATTATGTTATTTGAAACTGTAAGTTAACTGTACATTTAAACAATGGAACTCAACCTCATTTCAAATTGTCTATGTTATATTGTTTTCCCAATATCATTGAATTGAGGCTAATTTTGTACTTATCAAGGGAAATAGCTTTTCCACTTTGCACATCTAACGTCAATGCACTGCTAGATCACTTGGACTGCAGGTTAGTTGGAATATAAAACTCTTGCAACAATGTCTTGATACCAGTCTCAGAGGAACATCTCTGACTGCACTGGGGTGACATTTCCTTTTCACATACCATCCATCCTTTGTGCCCTCTCTGAGGGAGACTGCCAATTAGCATGGAATTATGGGCAGTGTTTTTTGGCTTGACAATATAATTCATCCAAACTAATTTGAGAATAGTCCTGTTTAATGCCATTCACAAATTACCTTAATTTAACAGAGAAGCACACCTAAATAAAGTTGAGGTGTGAATTGCCCTGTAAATAACCTTATAACTACTCCTCAAGGAGTACATTAGCTTATTAATAGCCCTGACCTTTGAGATAATACTTCCGTTTGTCTTTCTCACTGCATTGATACAACATTCTCCTTTCTTCTCCCTCCGGTTTAATTTCACTTTTTTCTATGATTCTTTCCCCTTTTGTCGTTTTGCCCCTGCTCTTCACTCATTTTATGGATTTGTTTTTATAAGTTTGTCCGGCTAATTGAGTTATGATTCAAGTGCAGATATTTACTGCGGTTACATTCCTATTAATGAACTCACTGAAACATCACACATGGAGTGGCAGGATATGTTAAAGCTTTCAAGTTAAAGTTTATTTATTAGAGTCACCAGTAGGCTTACAATAACACCGCAATGAAGTTACTGTGACAATCCCCTCGTCACCACAATCCGGCGCCTGTTGGGAAGGGAGAATTTAGCATGGCCAATGCAGCTGACCAGCATGCTTTCAGATGGAGTTTCTCAATACAATTTGCTACATACCAGTCAATAGTTTCCACCCTAGTAAGGAAGCGCTGAGCAGCTATCAAAACAACATCCACTACAAGAGCACAAAAGTTGATAAGAACTCAGTAAGAATTTAGCAACACCAATTTATAATCCAACCGATTTATTTGATAGTAAAAAAGCGAGCTTTCGACTCCTGTGTCTTCCTCAGGCAAATGCAGTGCATTTGCCTGAGGAAGACACAGGAGTCGAAAGCTCGCTTTTTTACTATCAAATAAATCGGTTGGATTATAAATTGGTGTTGCTAAATTCTTACTGAGTTCTTACCACCCCAATCCAACGCCGGCATCTGTACATCACAAAAGTTGATGGCAGAGTTTCCTTGCTATACTCCCTTGTACCTCTGAGTTGTTAGTTATAGAACAGAGGCTAACAACATCGTAAAAGGATAATGGTTGGCACAATGAGCCGAGCATAAGAGATGAAAGGAGAAATCATAGAAGCATTGCATACGGACTTCTAACTCCCAAAATATAACAGATTATACCACACTGTTGACTACTAGAGTTATGAAGTTTTCTGCAAGGAATTGGGAGCACAACCTTTAATAGTCCCAGATCAGCTAAGGTGTTCAGAGAAGAAAAATGAACGAGCTTGTCCTACATATATTCATGTTTTTGAGGCAATTGCAATATTGTTACTAAGTTATTTGTCCATCCTCTTGGCCAAGGATGTTAAATGAGGAATTTTATAGTATAGGCAATATCAAAAACACTTTTTAATTGAATTTGTTCACACAATAATCTTCATATAATTGCAAGTCTACATATGTACAGAATATCGAACAGTTACTGAGCATTGAATATATGTTAGCATTGAGAATTCATGTCTTACTGAGTACAAAATTATACAATGTTCTTGTGGAGACAGAGAGATTGGGAAGGTCGTAATCTTTGCAAGAGAGGAGGATTTTGCCAATGTGGCAGTAAAAGAGGGTATTGTTACAATATTGGACCTAATGAAGAAGAGGTGTTTCAAAGGTTGGCCAAATATTTGAACTATACTATACATTTCAACTCACGCCCCATTTGAAAGCCATACATTCTGTCTTATTTTATATTTTTGTAACACATTCCACTATCTACTTTCATTATGAAAATGACTAAAACGCTGCAATTACAAGTTGCTGCCAGTGGTAGCACTGTAGCATCTCCATTGGCTGGAGTGTGTTATCTCAACATCACAAGTTTACATAGACAGTTTCCATTAAAAATATGGACATCGTTTTTTACGATAGAGAGGAATTAAGAGATAGTGCATGTAGATGTAAAGTTTTTTATCTCATCTATAACATGCTCAGAAAATAAATAGGGCAGAATTCCGATGTCATAACTGACCATCCATTTACGATATCAACTCAAACTGCTGCCATTACATATATGGAGTGTAACTGGGCTATCTGTGAATAACTCATCCGACTGCAATGCAGTCCCCATTCACCAATGGTTCCACGCCTTACACTCACTCCATCACTGTCCATCACAATATCTGCTTGCAAAAGCCCTATTAAGAAAATCCAAACCGAATTAAATCATTTCATTCTCCATGCAAAAGCCCATAAATCAGTATTATCAGTATTTCCTCAGTGCCTGTGTTCCACATACCCTAGTCTAGCCAAGTGTTCCTCCATTGTACTATGTCAACGGCTGTAACATGATTGGTGAAAGGCTGTTGACTTACAATGGAAAAATGTGCAGATGATCTTGAAACATAATCTTTCACTCTGAAAAAGGATAGCAGCTTTGTCTGTCGCTGGGGTAGCAAGTCAGTAGTTCCAGTCATCTGTCTGGGGTGAGTTTGCTGGACTGCAGTGAAAACTTGTAGCCTCTTTGTACTTTGTAGCAAACACTCATGCAAGCTGACCTTACATGGGTGAGGCCTGAGATTCCACTGCAGCATTAGACGCTAAGCGCATGCTCTTCGTGCTGAAATAGAAGCTGAGACAGAAGCCATCAGATGCTTCATCATGGTGTCATAGGATCGAAGGTGATTTAGCAGTTTGGATCAGGAATTGGCTAGCTGATAGAAGACAGAGGGTGGTGGTTGATGGGAAATATTCAACCAGGAATTCAGTTACTAGTGGTGTACCGCAGAGGTCTGTTTTGGGGCCACTGCTGTTTGTCATTTATATAAATGACCTGGATGGGGGTGTAGAAGGATAGGTTAGTAAATTTGCGGATGACACTAAAGTCGGAGGAGTTGTAGACAGTGAGGATGGATGTTACAGTTTGCAGAGGGACATAGATAAGCTGAGAGCTGGGCTGAGAGGTGGCAAATGGAGTTTAATGTGGAAAAGTGAGAGGTGATTTGGAAAAAAATAACAGGATATACAGCAAATGGAAGGATTCTTAGTGGTGTTGACAACCAAGATCTCGGTGTAAAGGTTAAGAGGTGGCCTAATTGAGGCATACAGGATGATCAAAGGATTAGATAAGGTGGACAGTTTCTTCAGATGGTGATGGCTAACACGAGGGGACATAGCTTTAAATTGAGGGGTGATAATTATAGGATGGATGTCAGATGTAGATTCTTTATTCAGAGGGTAGTAAGGGCATGGAATGACTTGCCTGCAGTAGTTATGGACTCGCCAACTTTAAAGGCGTTCAAACGGTCATTGGATAGGCATATGGATAATATTGGAATAGTTTAAGTTAGAGGGTCATTTCATTGGTTTGACTGGTCAGCGCAACATTGAGGGCTGAAGAGCCTGTATTGAGCTGTAATGTTCTGTGTTTTGTGTTCTGTGTTCTATGTTCTATGAGTAATTCCACAACTGTGAGAATGCAACTGACCATTGTTTCTACACTGGAAAGGATGGGTTACAAGCTCTGTGCAAAGCCCTGGGTCAGCTGGGGTAGGATGGTGGCATAGTATCATAGAACCCTGCAGTGCAGAAGGAGGTCCTTTGGCCCATCAACTCTGTACCAAACACAATCCCACCCAGGCCCTACTCCCATACCCCCACATATTTATCCTCTAACCTATGCATCCCTGAACACTAAGGGGCAATTTCTTAGTATGGCCAATCAATCTAACCTGCACATCTTTGGACTTGTGGGAGGAAACCAGAGTACCCGGAGGAAACACACGCATATACAAGGAGAATGTGCAAACTCCACATCAACAGTGACCCAAGCTGGGAATTGAACCCTCGACCCTAGAGCTGTGAAGCTAACCACTGTGCTACTGTGCCGCCCATCCGCTGTGCTACCATGCTGCCCATAGACGACATAGAGTAGATGACTGCTGCCTCAAGTGCCAGGGACCTTGGTTCAATTCTGGCTTGGGTCACTATCTGTGCAGAATCTGCACATTTTCTCCATGGTTGCATAGGTTTCCTCTGGATGCTCTGGTTTCCTCCCACAGTCTGAAAGATGTGCTGGTTAGGTGTATTGCCTATGCTAAATTTTCCCTGAGTGCACCCAAACAGGCACCGGAGTGTGGTGACTAGGAGATTTTCACAGTAACTTCATTGAATTGATAATGTAAGACTACTTGTGGCAATAATAAATAAACAAATACACTTGGGGCTGGACTCCTTCCTCCTTGACAGTGATCACAGACTTTCTGACAGGCCTGCCAATGCACCAAGCATTCAGTTATGCATATGTATCACTGTTCTTCAGAAGGCAGTTTGCCCAATTCCTTCATTGGTGTCCTCTACAGCATAACACATTGGCAAGTTCACACTGCCACAAGCCAGAATCTGTGCTATTCTTGCTCGACTTTGGCTGTATGTCTCTTCATGCACTGATCCTGCCTCTGCACTGTTCTCTAAATGATGTTCAGTATCAATTTGTGAGCTGTTAGTAACAAATGTGAAATCAAGTGACTGTATGTCTTTACTATCACTGCCTCCTTGCTGGTCCTCCACTACCTAAGATGCTTTCTTTTCTTATGTGTCCTTTGATTCTGCACCACCTTGTCTTGCAAGATCATGCTGACTATGGCGTAATATTTTTTTTGATATGGCTGCCATTGGTTGAATAGCTAGCAGTATGTGTCAGATGTGAGTATGAGGTTTGCAGCAGTGTTAAATTGTAAGGTTGAAGTGAAGCATACTAATATGAGCCATGAGTCCTGATTGAAAGAGATTTTTAGTAGGTGAATGATGAGAATGTGGTGAGCTGAGCAATGTATGGGGCTGGTGGTGCAATGGTGGGATGTGGCCTTTGAAGTTATGTCCACTGACCTTGATTGCTCAGGTGAGGTCATTGAAATTCTTGTGATGCTTGCATCCTTGGGCTTTGCTTCCTGGTATTGACATTCATAGCTATCTACAGACATTGTCTTTTGATTATCTAGAGGGCCTCTTGGCCTTTGGCGAATACTGGCCATCTCTTCTCCTTTTCAGCTTCAATACTAATGTCTCCAATGCAGCAACTGAAAACTTTGGAACCCATTCCCTCCCATGTTTTGTCATTCTTCACTATTTCCAGGCCAGAATTTCTGACTGCCAGCATCAGCTCCAGCTACAATGTGCCATATCTTTAAGTCTAGCTTTAAATCATATTCACCACTCACAATGTTGGCCCCCTGACGATGTATCCAGCCAATCAACAGTGCAGTTCGTACTGGATGGATGCCAATATTATTCAACTCAGCAGGCAGTAGGACAAGGTTGGCATGCTGCCTGCGCTGCAATGAATGGGCATGGAATAATTGTGATTTCCTTGTCCATTTTCCAGGGCTTTCCAATTTAGCCCATGTCTTCTCTGATGAGTCTCCAAGCTCTGGATAATGCTGCCTACTTCTCTCAACAGGGATTCTACATTCTGGATTTACTGAGTATGCGACACTTCTTAAATTCTTTCATGGGACATGGGCAAAGCTGGCATTTGTTGCCCATCCCTAATTTCCCCTGAGAAGGTGGTGGTGAGTCGCCTTTTTGAGCCACTGCAGTCCATCTGGCAGACGCTTTGAAGAAAATATAGTGATAACAGATTGCACAGTTCAGTACACAGGAGAAACTTCACAGATAGTTGGTCTGTAGTTGTCAGAACTGATGTTTTCAAGGCAAACCTCAATGTAAAGCTAAGGGTTGAACTGGACTCATTCTAATTCTCTGGACCAGATCAGTACTGCTAAGCAGAACTCACATTTATCTTGAAAGAGTATGATTGAACTTCTATTTATCAATTTCTGACAGTCCCCATCATTAGGCAAGTTCTTCTATGCCTTCTCTAGTTTATTCATTTATTCCTTTAATTCCTCAGTTGATCCATGTTTCAGGATATGGGAGCACTAATGACTGCTTCTAATTATTGCATTGAAGGTCTCCCAAAGGATTAAAACTGAGTTAATGGAATCTTCGTTCAAATGGATAAAGTCATTTGTTTCACTATTTATGATCTTAACAAAGTCATTATCCATTAATGAAAAATTATTAAATGTCACCTCCAGAATTGATTCCAGTCTTGAGGATGCTAATATTATGATAAAATGCAAACAATATTTTCAATTTTTACACCTCAGTATATTTATTTTATACAGCTTACAACATAAAGTAATTCTGAAGTATAATCAATAACTAACTGAAGAACAGAACTATTCCCTATTCTTTGGAGAAAGAGTCCAACTAGCTTATAGCCTTGTGGTTCTGCCGAGACAGATATATTCCTTCCTGCCAGATCTGTTTACAACAGTATTTAAACTTGTTACTGGTCTCAATCAACATA
The DNA here is from genome assembly GCA_024679065.1 of Sphyrna mokarran. Classification (NCBI taxonomy): domain Eukaryota; kingdom Metazoa; phylum Chordata; class Chondrichthyes; order Carcharhiniformes; family Carcharhinidae; genus Sphyrna; species Sphyrna mokarran. Next base: position 62,897,953 of record JAGIQG010000009.1, read on the forward strand.
GTAACAATGTTCAAAATATTTGATTATTGGTTATACTTGTAAAGAATACATTTTGTTTTGTATCAGTGAAACACTTTTAATTAGATTTAAAACTTCAGAGAAAAGTAATTACTCAGAATCTGAAGTATTAACTGATGAACCTTTATACGTACCTATTCACAATTCTTGTGTGAATATTTGTGCTTATTATTTTTAGGATTTGGCATATTTCTACTTTGCACACCCCCAGTTCAGCATCAAACATTTTCCAATTGAGGTTTGCTGTGGCCAAAAGCAAAGCAAAGCTCCCTCCAGTCTTCTTGAACAAAGATATCTTGACCTTAGTGCTATCAACTCACGTGTGCAGTGAATTTCTAGAACTAGAGGTCCTTGTATTGTCTGTGAGAAAAACAGCCAATTTAATCTTTTAGACTTGCAGCCTCAATATTTCCTGCAGGGTTCATGTCTTCAAAGAGGCAGCCTTTTAATTCCTTCAGTGTGGTCTGTATGCAAACCCAAAACCTTAAAAAAGGCTTTTCATAACCCTGCAATGTGGCAAACCATTCCAGAATAATGAAAAATGTAACCAATGTGACCTGGGTCAGATCAGCAAAAGATAAATTGTGTGGCATGGTGGCACGGTGGTTAGCACTGCTGTCTCACAGCACCAGGGACCCAGGTTCAACACCAGCTTCGGATCACTGTGTGGCATTTGCACATTCTCCCTGCATCTGTGGGTTTCCTCCCACGCTAAAAAGATGCGTGGGTTGGGTTGATTGGCCATGCAAAAGTGTCCCAAGACGTGTAGGTTAGGGGGATTAGCAAGGTAAATATGTGGAGTTATGGGGATTGCGGCCGGGTGGGATTGCTATTGGTGCAGGCTGGATGGGCTGAATGATTTTCTTCTGCACTGCAGGGATTCTATGTTCTGAGAATTCTAAACCTTTACCTTGTGCACCAATCAAACAAGGATCCCTCTGGGGTTCAGTCCCAGCATATTGCTATTGACATTAGAATTTTTCTACTGAATCATCTCCCCATGATATTCCATGGCATTACTATCAGTGAATCCCCCAACATCATTCTGAGTCACTATTGACCAAAAAATTAATTGGACCAGACAGATAAACACTATAGCTATAAAAACTGGGAATTCTGCAACAAATAATTCACCCCTGACTCCCAAGAGCTTAGCTACCAAGCCACAAGTATGATGGAATAAACTTGCCTGGACGAATGCAGTTTGAACAACTTCATGCCATGCACGACAAACCAGGCATTTAATCAGTGCCCCATTCACGTCCTAACACATTCATTCACTCCATCACAGAGTGCACAGTGTCTACAAGATGCGCTGCCGTGATTTCTATCACTGAGAAAAACACAGTTGCACAAGCACTGGAATTTCACCTCTTGCAAATTTACAACCAACTCACTCACTATTTTGACTTTGACTTTGCATCACCATTCCTTCACTATGGTTTGACCAAAATCCTGCAATTCCTTCCTTAAAAGCACCTTGGATTTATCAAGAGGTAATGTGATGCAGTCAGCTTGTGACCAGGTGGAATGGAGATGTTACAAATATCAGGTTCCTAGAGTTCTTATATTTTGGGACAATCTTTGAGTTAGAGTAAAATAAGTAGGGTCATATATCTGTTCTGAAATCTGTCTGACAGACAAGGTCGTTCAATTGTTAGAAATTAAAAGGGACCCAGATTGTTTTGCTGAGGGAAAGCTGCAAGATGTTTATAATTGAAAACAACTGCAGAGGCCAGGATATTAAAGTAAATTGACTTGTGGGTGGGATTTTCTGGCCACGCTCACCCCAAAACTGGAAAGTCCCACCCATGGTCGTCAGAGCTTTGCATGGTCTGTGTCCTGCCTGCTACAATTCCCATGGCGAGCGGAAAATTCTGCCCATCAAGTCTCCTATAATGCCAGAAAACTGTCAAGAGTATTGGGTTATAAATAGTTCTGCTTTAAACTGTCTGCATTTCCATTCAAGATACCACAAATACAGTTCCAAAAACAGTCATATTCAATTCAAAACTCTAACCCTGTTTCTCTCTCCAGAGATGATGCCACACCCGCTGAGTTTTTCCAGTATCCTGTTTCTATTATAAAAGTGAATTAGCAAGAATAGCTAATCATCATTTCGACCTGAAGACAAGGTACATGTGATTCCTGTTGCCATGGTGATGGGTTTTGAAATGGGAAGGATACAGAGGAAGTCATTGTGATATCAGGTTATAGGCTTTCTTAAAATGTCGTTGAATATCACAGGCGGATACATCTACATTCCAGAAGAGAGAGAGGGAGAGAACAGCTAGAGGCTGAAAGTCTCCATGGTTAACTGAATAGGAATGCAAGGAAGAACTTGCATTAAGATTTGAAAGAGCAAATTTATGTGGAATTAAAACAAGGCTGGAAGATTTGCCTGGCTTTAGCCAGAAGGAGATGTCTGAAGAAAACTTGCACCTTAAAAGATAGTTCTGGAGTTAAAGGATAGTTCCTGGCCAGGAATGGAATAGATCAGAAGTAAATCATTGGGGGCTAAGAATCATTCTGAACTGATTTTGAGAGAAAGGAATATCTACTTAAAAGTAACATATGCCTGATAGTAGATTCTTTCTTATTGTGTTTAAAGTTCTATTCTGTAATTAAAATATAAGTGGTCTACAAAAGTAATATTTATTAATAGTCTGTTTGTTACAATAACATTTTAACATTTGAAATTATCTTTATCTTTTCAGCTATTAAATGGAAGTTTAAATTTCTCTTTTTAAAAGTTACTGGCCTCGACAGGGATCATAATAAGGGTTTATTATGCATAACAGGATGTCAATGAAGATGCAATCAGACTCACGTTTAGGTTATTAAAAAGAGTCCTGCATTGAATCCAGAGATGTGACACCACAATCTTGCTGCTGACTTCTTCCCACCATGTTTCTCCCTCCCATTGCCTGGAAAACATATTGTCGACTCCACACCACCCAAAACAATAACAAAGGAGATGCACCCTTGACTGTCCTAAATCCATGATGAAACTTCTTCCTCTTTTGGTTCAAGCTCCTCCAAATTCCAACGATTTGCCCTTTAAATACAAGAGTTGAGATCACATCACATAGGCCAAGCAAATACTTGGTACTACACATTCAACATCAAACGCAGAATTAATATTATAATTAAGTTATAATTAAAATGCCACAGACTGCTGTGCTGGGAGTTTTTCTGGGTTTCCCACCCAATGTTGCAACCCCAACCCCACTGCAAATGTACTCCTGCCTCAACAGTGTGTCCACTGCCCGAAACAACTGGAACATAATGTGGTAGAAAATGGCATATCCTCAAAAAGCTACCAATGAAACAGTGCAGTTTGCAATTTAATTTGATTTGATTTATTATTACCACATGCATTAGTATACAGTGGAAAGTATTGTTTTTGCATGCTATACAGACGAAGCATATCATTCACAGAGAAAGAAAGGAGACAGCCCAGAATGTAGTGTTACAGCCATAGCTGAGGTGTAGAGAACGATCAACTTAATATCAAAAGTCTGATGGCAGCAGGAATGAAATTGTTCTTGAGTTGGTTGGTGCATGCTTTTGGACTTTTATATCTTTTTCCCAATGGGAGAAGGTGGAAGAGAGTATGTCAAGGGTGTGCGGGGTCCTTGATTATGCTGACTACTTTTCCAAGGCAGTCAGAAGTGTAGGCAATATCACTGGATGGGAGACTGGTTTGCGTTGTGGATTGGGATTTGTTCACAACCCTTTGTTGTTGCTTGTGGTCTTGATCAGAGCAAGAGCAATATTAAGCTGTGATACACTCAGAAAAGATCCTTTCTATGATGCATCTGTATCACAAAAATGTTGGTGAGATTGATAGCGGACATGCCGAATTTCCTTAGTCTCCTGAGAGTATAGCAGTGCTGGTGACATTTTTAACTGTAACATTGGCATGGAGGGACCAGGATATGTTGTTGGCAATGTGGACACCTAGAAACTTGAAGCTCTTGACCATTTCAACTTTGTCCCCATTGATGTAGATAGGGGCATGTCCTCCACTATACTTACTGAAGTTGATGACTATCTCCTTTGCTTTGCTGATATTGAGGGACAGATTATTGTCATTACATCAATTCACCAGATTTTCTATCTCTTTCCTGTACTCTACCTCTTCATTGTTTGAGATCTAGCTGACTACAGTTATCAGCAAACTTGAAAATTGAGTTGGAGAGAAATTTGGCCACACACTCAGAGATGTACAAGGAGTATAGTAAGGGTGATAAGCTGGGTGACCCATGTTTAAAGGCACACTGTTTCAACTTGTTTGACATTTACTGTGGCCTATGTCAAACTCATGCTCAAGGCTCTAGCCCCTTTACTGCTTGCTATATGTCATCTATACTCGAGTGGAGTACACAGGTCTCTGAAAGTTGGTACTCAAGTTGATAAGGCGTTAGAAGGCGTATAGTATTTATTGGTAGAGGGATTGAATTTCGGAGCCAAGATGTCATGTTGCAACTGTACAAAACTCTGGTGCGGCTGCACTTGGAGTGTTGTGTACAGTTTTGGTCGCCACATTATAAGAAAGATGTGGAGGCATTGGAAAGGGTGCAGAGGAGGTTTACCAGGATGTTGCCTGGTATAATGGGTAGGTCTTATGAGGAAAGGCTGAAGGACTTGAAATTATTTTCATTAGAGAGAAGAAGGCTAAGAGGTGACTTAATTGAGACGTCAATTAAAGATGATCAGAGGGTTAGATAGGGTGGATAGTGAGAGCCTTTTTCCTCAGATGGAGATGAATAACACGAGGGGACATAGCTTTAAATTAAGGTGGTAGTTATAGGACGGATCTAGAGGTGGGTTCTTTACTAGAGGGTAGTAAGGGCGTGGAATGCCCTGCCTGCAGCAGTTGTGGACTCGTCAAGTTTAAGGATGTTCAAATGGTCAGTGGATAGGCATATGGATAGCATTGGAATAGTTTAGGATAGAGGGTCATAAAATTGGTTCCACTGGTCGGCGCAACATCGAGGGCCGAAGGGCCTGTACTGTGCTGTAAGGTTCTATGTTCAATGTTCTACATTCAATCTGTAATTTAGAATGGAAAGCCTTGCCAGAGACATATTGACATCGATGTAAACAGTTGCAATGAAACCTGACACATGGGCTCAGAATAGAGAGCTGATTTCATTTTACAGCATCTCATTTAAGTTATCTTTCCTTTTCCAGTGCAGCAGGATTCCTTTGTAGAAGGACTTCAAACTCAGCTCGCTGCTGCTTATGGCGGCAGCATGAAAATCCAGGACCTATTTGGAATTTTCAGTGATGCAAGCCCGATAGACCCACAGTTGTGATTGGGCAAAATTATGTCAGATGGATTTCAATCTAAGCAAGTGTGAGGCTAATGTGACCTTGGACCAAAAAGAGATAGATCAGTGTACTTTCTAGATGGTATGAAGCTAAATGCAGAACATGTTCAAAGAGGTTTGGGGTTTCAGTACATAAACAGGTGCAGAAAATAATCTTGAAGGCTCTTGGTGGCACAGTGGCACAGTGGTTAATCTCACAACATCAGCGACCTGGATTTGATTCTCTGCTTGGATCACTGTCTGCGCAGATTCTGCACATTCGCCCACATATCTGTGTGAGTTTCCTCCAGGTGCTCCGGTTTCCTCTCACATTCTGAAAAACATGCATTTTAGATGCATTGGCCATGCTAAATTCTCCCTTAATGTAATCGGAGTTTCAGAGTGTGGTGTCGGGGGGATTTTTACAGTAACTTCTTTGAAGTGTAAGCCTACCTGTGACAATAATAAATAAATAGATAAACTTTGGAATGTTGGCCTTTATATCCAGAGGACAGGGAAAAAAAGCATGCAGAAGTTATGTTTCAGCTATACAAAACCGTGGTTAGATACACTTGAAGTACTGTGAGCAGATCTGGACACCACAAGTTAGGAAGGACATATTGGCCTCAGAGGTAGTACAACGTAGATTTACAAGAACAATAGCAGGACCTCAGGGGTTAAGTTATGAGGATTACACAAATTAGACCAGTTTTCTCTAGAATTTCGAAAGTTAAGGGGTGATCTGATTCAAGTCATCAAGATACCAACAGGAAAAAGCAGGGTAGACAAGGTAAACTATCTCCACTGGTTGGAGATTCTAGAATGAGAGGGCATAATCTACAAATTAGGGCCAGACTGTTCAGGGGAGATGTTCGGAAACACTTCTGCAGACAAATGATCGTAGAGGATTGGAACTCTCTTCGATGAACTGCACTTGATGCTCGATCAGTTGTTAATTTTAAATCTAAGGTAGATTATTTTTGTCCAGCAAAGGTATTAAGGAATATGGGCCAAAGGTAGGTAGATGGAATTATGCCACAGATGAGCCATGATCTCACTGAATGTCAGCAGAAGAGGTTCAAGGGGCTGAATGGCCTCCTCCTGTTCTGATGTCCCACCATGATCTCCCCCCACTGACCTTCCCTCAGCACAATCTGGAGTCAACACCTGCCAATAACACCTGACATTTGGCCAGACAATGAAAATGAAATGCATCTGGAAATTCATTCAAGCGGGGTCAGCTTCCAATGTACAATATTCAACCAATAGTGGGCTGGGTGAGTGTTGGGGTGGGTGGGAGGAACATAGGGGAGAGATGCTGGGGCACAGAGGCCGATTGTTTCTGGCTTTAAGTGCCAGAACTAAAATGCTGCGGAGGTTGAGTAAAATCGATTGGGCTAATTGACAAGAAACCTGCACAGCGAGGGAGCCAATTCTTACACCTGTCACAGAATATCAGGAAAACGATTGAGGGAAAACAGAAACTGGATGGCAAATGCAGACATATTCAATAGCCCATGTTATAAATGCAGAAACAAATGCAACTCAGCCAAGCCAAATCTCAGCAGCAATCCCAGTCTGCCACTCAGGAACAAATACAAAATACCCACGTGGAAATGAGAATGCCAGTACAGCAGATGCAAACCCGGATAATCCCAAAACAAGTTAATGCCATGAGCAAAATCAAGGAATGAGTTAAGAATTGAGAATCTGCAGATATAAATAGATGACTTGCTACACAAAAAACTATCCTGACCCTTCGACTTTCTTCCAGTGATGTAGCTGATTTATTTCTAGCTGGCATGGAAGGTTTTATATTGCATCCTTCCCCTTCTGTCATGTTGGGTGCCACACTTTTGGTTTGATCATGTCTGTTGTGATGCAGTCTCTCACGTAAATTCTGCTGCTTGCAACTGGCACCCTGATTGTCTGAAGCATTCTGAGCCAAGTTTATCTCCACGAGTAACTGCTGCAAATCTACTATTAAAGCTGCTAAATGTGATTTCATTGAAATGAAGCGTCACTTGCTGACTTCCTGCCCCTGCAGCTGACGCTCCTTCTGCACTCATGCAAAAAACTGCTCCTTGTGATTTTTTTTAAAATTCCCCTGTTCCACCTCTCTTCCATTTTGACGGTTTAATTGTTATAGTTCCCAAAGCTTAAGCCAACATTTTTGATTCACTTTTCTTCTCAACTCAACTTCCAGTGACAGTAATAAAGGACTTGCCCACATAGTGCCACCATCCCACCTCCGACCCATTGCACTTACACAGGCAGCCCATCAATCCACACCCACTCAATATGTTGCTCCATTCTGCTTTGCCACTTTTGTCAACATTTATTTTGATCTTTGCTGTGGTGATCCTCAGATGCCAAGAATACCTTCATTCTCAGTGGTGTCCCTCCCATCCTTGCTTGAGCTTTGTGCCTTTAAACCACGCTCAACACTGTGCCAATCCTGTGGCCTCTATTATTTATGGTCTAAATTTCTTCTCTTGGGTAATGTGGCTGTGGTTAACTTACAGAGAAAACAGATCATTCCTCTGAACCTCCTGTTGATTCTACGCTTGCCCATACATTGATCGTTCCAAGAATTATCGTGGTTTAAAGTTAACCCTGTTGAACTCATTTTATGGGCCAAAAATGAATGCAGCCTAACCCAATTTTATGGTGCAGAGGCCTTATTCCCAAGCTGTCTGTGAGCATGGGCCACTGTTAAACTTGCCAGAACCTTGACATAGATACCGTTGGACATGACCTGAAATGAGTAGACTTCATTTGAAGTGCAGACAGACAGAGTCCTTCATTTATTTCAGATGCCAGCTTCTGAATTCACCTTTTCAAGTTCAAGCTTATGCATCATAACCACTGGTGCCTAAAGGAATTGTGAGTTGGCATTCAAAAAGCCCCAAAATTTGGAATCTCTTTCACATTTTGTAAAATTGGAAGGAGAAGGACCAAAGACTCGTTTTCTGTCAACTCCACTCAACTTCCCCAGATGTATGTCCAAATCGTGGGGCACTATTTTCAGCCCATATCTGCCTGAGTGTAAACAATGACGCAGGCACAAAATGCTGCTAGATCTCAGAAATAAGACTCTCACCTGACTGATCTTCCCTGTCTCTCGCCGGAGATTTAATGAGGTTTCCGCCCTTCATTTAAATACATTTTAATATATTTAAATATTATTAATAGTGCTTTCTGCTACATGATTCCCCTCTCAATGAATATTCATATCTTGCTGATGTGACATCATGATGACAAGGTTCACAACAGCTTTATATGAATGGGATTCAGTTGAGGGAGTTCTGTTGGGGGTGCCATGGTAATTATAGCCCCTGGGGGGAAAGGAACGTGTGTGTGTATGTGTGTGTGTGCATGTGCATCCCCTGAAACATGTGTGATTGTTGTGGCACAGGGGGAGGAGAGCCTTTGAAACCTCCGTGATGTGGCGGGAGGTGGGGGTGCAGGCTTGTTCTCACGTTCATTCATTCCATGTCCATGTGGGGGTAGTTTAATTCCAATGATGAATAGATGCCCTTTATCGATAGTGCCCTGTTCTCTGTGGAGCTGGCCTTACAGACTCTATCAGGATCCAACCTGTAGAGTGATGGTGTAAGCCAAGCCTCCAGATTTTATTTGCTCTGAGTGCTAGAAAATCTAGAGTGATACTCACTGGTTTTCAGTCAGAGCCTGATATCTCTCAAACTATAGGAAAATTCGTCCAATGTTGTGAAGAAAAATTCTTCAGATGCTGATAGATAAGGTGATTGAAAATGGCTCATTGGTGTTCACATTTTATCTGATTTATTCCAATAAGGCCCGAATTTACTTTGGTCACCGCTGCGGACCAACAGAATTGAATTCAGTTTTGGACACCAAAGAATTCTGATCCAATGAATCAGCTTTTTACTTTAACCTAACCACCTGTAACTAAACAACCTTAACTTTTCAATCAGTAAAAATTGCAAAACTTGAAAATGAGCTTTAAGTGTCGCAGCTACAAACAATGGAATAACTCTCTTAATCAGGATATGGAAATGCCAGTGTTGGATTGGGATGGGCAGAATAAGAAGTCTCACAACACCAGGTTTAAATCCAATAGGTTTATTTAAAATCATGAGCTTTCGGAGCACTGATCCTTCATCGGGTGATGGTGGGATTTCAGGTGATAGTGGGATTTCAGATGCAGGTATGGAAGCCCTGTAAATCTGGAGAGTTCGGGGTCATGGAGGCCTGGCCACATTTGACAGCAGGGCCTCATCTGAATAACAATTCAGACGCGTGCCCAATACCTAGCCAGATTCACCACCTAGTGACCATGGAAATTTTGCCTCAATTGGCCATGTGTGTATGAACTCATGTTCATACTGACAGTCGGAGATTCTCTTATTAAGTAGGCAGCTTTGTCAGGGCTAAGGTTTCACTTTTCCACATTGCGATCAAACTAGTTGGGTGGATGCTAGGGCTAGAGAGGCACAAGGATTACTTGAGATGCCTGGGGAGAGTACTGCTGCCCACATGGAGTTCATGAGAGCAAATGTTTTAAAACTTACTGTGGCCTTACCTACAACCAGCATAGGAGTTGCCTATCACTGATTTTCAGCTATACATTTTGGATCTTCAATAGGCCCATGCTGACATTTAGCAGGAACCTTATTGAGGGCTTTAATTGCTGTCTTTAAATATGATGGTGACCAGGAGTTTTGGAAGCTAGGTTCCTGCTTCTGAGGATAAGAAGGAAAAATGGTGAGATACAAAGGACATCAGAACTCAAAAGTGGGAAACATCCACTGGTACATAGGGTTGGAGGAGGGAACAGAGATAGAGTGGGTGAAATTGTGGAAGGATTTGTAAAGTGGATTGAAGACTGAAGAGATGAGGGACAAGAAACCACGGGAGCAAGAACATGGGATGAGATTTATTGTTGAATGGGAATTTATTCAATAGGGCTTTGGTGTTGGAGATGTTACGGGTGATAGTATGGTTTTCTCTGAGTCAAAATGGAGGGTAACCTTGAGATTGAGAATCAAGACAAACATGTCAGTTCAATATTTCAGAGTTCTTTCAGATTATTGACTTAGAGAAAATAGAAACAATGTTTAAAGACCAAAAAAAATTATTGCTGAGGATCTCCAAAGTCATAGAATTGGTATAAAAATGTATGAACTTGATGATGAATCATTATTAACTGCATTTTATTTTTGTTTTGCTTAGGTGTTGCTCTTTTGTAATTTAATCTGTACAGACAAATACCTACTGGATAGAGTCACTGATTATATGTTGTGAGGTTTTTAACATTTGATTAGTGGGGAGAAAATTAATGTGTTGCATTAAGATTGTTTTTCTGATATGGTTGGGAATGTTGTTCGAAACAACACTCATATTCTAAGCAGAGTGCAATTTCTACAGAATAATTTGATGATGTGAATTTTGAGTTGCTCTTATTGTTTTACTGGAGACTTTTGTGTTGGGTTTCCCGTCTTGCTTGGTTGCCATGGTGATGTCACCAATGAAAGGAAATCTATATCACTATCCCTTACTCCTATGACTCCTCATTAAACCTGTTTTTGAACTGAAATTGCTGTCTTTGTTTCCAACAGAGCTACCTTTGGAAACTGAAGGCACTGAAACTATAGGGACAGTGTCCATCAGTGACATCACTGATGCAGCCCAGCAAGGAACGAGGCTCAAATAATTATCTATGCAGATGAGTAAATTGATAATGTTTGACAAATTTTTAACATTCTCAGAGGTGTATTTTTTTGACAGGTAAGTAACTGCAAATAGCTTGACTGCTGTTCAAGTAAAGGCTAGTGATCGAATTTATTTATTATTATCCAGCAGCAGGAAGTTGCAAAATAATCAATAACTTGCATTTATATGGCTTCTTTAAGATAGAACATAGAACATAGAAACATAGAAAAACTACAGCACAAACAGGTCCTTCGGCCCACAAGTTGTGTTGATCGTATCCCTACCTACTAGGCCCACCTATAACCCTCAATCCCATTAAATCAATGTACTCATCCAAAAGTCTCTTAAAAGACCCTAACGAATTCACCTCTACCACCACCAATGCCAGCCAATTCCACTCACCCACCACTCTCTGAGTGAGAAATGTACTTAAACATCTTCACAGGAGATTGTCAAACAAAGACTGGCATAGTGCCACATTATGTAACTAAATCTCTGATACAAGAGGTAAGTTTTAAGAAATATTTTAAAAAGTTGTCAAGAATTGGAAAAGTTTGGGAAGGAATTACAGAACCTGACACAGTTGCCAATGTCGGGGGGAAGAAAGTGTAGGGGGCTGGGGAATGTTGGGGTGTGTGCTCTAAGAGGCCAGAATTGGTGGAGAGCAGAGATCTCAAATGGTCACAGGGCTAGGACTATATCCCAGTTTTGAAAAATATAAGGCCCCCTACGTCTCACCCTCACACCCCTTCATCCCCCAAATCCCTCATTCATGCCAACCCTTGTCTCCACTTCCAACCCCAGTGTTTCTCATGTCTCCAATGCCAATATATGCCCTCCATTTACCCCCTATGACTGCTCAGTTTTCCAAGCCAATCTGTGGCACTTCCATGCCAACTCGCCCATTCTGCATTGTAACAAACCAACTCACACATTCTGCACTGTAACAAACCAACTCACCCATTCTGCACTGTAACAAACCAACTCACCCATTCTGCACTGTAACAAACCAACTCACCCATTCTGCACTGTAACAAACCAATAAACAACTCTGAAATGCCTTGAACAACCATTCTCTGAAGACCTGGCCCAACTCTCTGAAAATTATGGAGGACTGGATCATGCCTATCCTTGCAATGGAACCAGCCAAGTCAGGAGTGTGGGGTGTGAACTCAATCACAACCTGAAGCAGCCTGGACCTTTCAAAGCAATGATCACCCGATCACCATTTTCACCCCTCCTGATTCCAGGAAAACCCAGTCCATTAGGTCAGCTGCCCACCAGTGATTTTGGATTTTTTTTGAATGGTGAATGACTTCTTCAAAGAATAGCCTAGGGTTTGCTATCTCAAGACTTAATGATTCTAACACATTCCTGGCCAGCTTCCCATATCCAACTCTACATAAACTTGAGATCATCCCAATGGTTTGCTGCCTATGTTTTTACTTGCATTAAATCACAGTCGTTCATCAGTCCTATGCTCGTTAACCTACACGGTCATGGTCAAGCATTGTCTCAATTTTAGCATTCTCATCCTTGTTTAGTTCCCTTCATATTTTCCCCCTCCAGCTACCAACAATCAGTAGTATCTGTACTGCTCTGTAATTGACCTTTTGAGCATGCTTGATTTGAATTGCTCTACAAATGTTGGCCGAAACTTCAGATCCAAGATCCTAAACTCTGGAATTTGCCCCTAACCCAAATCTCTCCAACTTTCTATCCAGCTTTCCTCATTTAAGAGCTTCCTCAAAATCCATGGGAGAGATTTTCCACAAGACCCCGCCCCCCCCACCCCTTTGACATAGTTTGCAGAAACACACTGTCATTGGTTGGCATGAGATCTTCCAGTGCTGCCACTGTTAATGCGGTTTCTGGTTATGCCCACTGCCAATGAATCAAAGTTCACCATCGGCGAGACTGGAAGATCCTGCCAGTGGCAATGGCTGGAAAATTCCACCCCATATCCTTAACCAACATTTGCTCACTAACCTAAAGGGCAGAATTTTCCACTGGGATGGGGGGAACCGATAAAGGTCTATTAAACTTGGGAGGGATTTTCCGATGTTGGGCTGGGAATATTCCACCCCAAAGCCTCTTTAAGTGGCTGGATGTCAAATTTTGCTTTATAATGTTCCTGTAAAACTCCTTGGGCTGTTTCATTAATTTGAAGGTTTCCATTACTGTAACTTAGTGATTAAAACAATTCTTTCTCACAATAAACATGCTGATCAATACATGAACAGCATACATTTGTACCTATTCTGACACCATTCAATTACTTTGGATGCCTTAATTGCATTTCAAATAGCTTGGCTTGGAGAATAGATTAAACAGGCTACATCAAGTTTTCCATGTGTTTAACATTTGAAAATCTTGACACAATTAACGTGTATATATAATGATTCCCAGTTGGCCTGCCATAAAAGTGTAGATATCTTTTGAAAATATTTATGTATTGTCTCCCCACAACCTACCAGCTGCACACATAACAATCTGAATTTATAAAGCATCTTTAATGATCCAAGGCAGTTCGCAGGAGATACAAGATTTGATACCGGAGTCACAATAGATGTTATTTAGACTGATGAAATAGGCTTTAAGAAGTATCTTGAAGAAAGAGGGAATGGAAAGAGGCAGGAAGACTGAAATGGGGAGTTCAGAACTTCAGCTCTTGGCAGCTGAAAACAAGACTGACAAGTCATTGAATCCCTACAGCACAGCAGGAGGCCATTTGATCCATTCAGTCTGCATCGGCAACAATCCCACACAGTCCTGTTCCAGTAACCCCACATGTTTACCCTGTTAATCCCTTGACACAAGGGTCAATTTAGCATGGCCCATCAACCTAACCCACACATCCTTGGGCTCTGCCAGGAAACTGGAGCACACAGAGAAAACCCATGCAGACATGGGGAGAATGTGCAAACTCTGAACAGACAGTAACCCAAAATCAAAATTGAACATTGTTCTCTAGCACTCTGAAGCAGCAGTGCTAACCAGTGAGCCACTGTGCCACCCATGAGAATGCAGATGGAAGCTTGAAAAATTGTAGGGCTGGAGGAGATTACAGAGATAGGAAGGGCAAAGCCCTGGATGGATTAAAACATAAGAATGAGAAATTTTAAGTCATAGTGTTGCTGGGCTGGGAACAAGTGTATGTTAGTGAGCATAGGGGCATTGGGTAAATCTATCCTAGCGCAAGTTGGGATACAACGAACAAACATTTAGATGAATTCAATTTTACTGAGGCTGTAATGCAGAAGGACAACCATGAGAGCATCGGATTCAGGTAACAAAAGCAGAATGAGTCAATGAATTTATTCAATGCTTCTAGATAGACAAGGGAGTCAAAAGTTATGGGAGGGGGCAGGTAATGGGGGGAGGAGAGACCAGAGAGCAAACAGGGAAGGAGTTGAGACCACAACCAATTATGATCATATGACTAACAGATTGTGCTCAAAGGGCCAAATGGCGTCCTCCTAATATCACATATATAATAGAGATTTTACAACTGATAGTGAAACTAACTGAGTTTCTATTACCATGGATCCAAGTAAGTTTGTTATTTTTGTTAAACGTTTTAATCTAAAACGGAATACTTACACAGTCTCAGCTTTTGTAGTAATGGAAAGCAGAATTTTGATTTGACTTGATTTATTATTGTCACATGTATTAGTATACAGCAAAATGTATTGTTTTGATTTGCTTTATTATTGTCACAGGTGTTAGCCTTCAGTGGAAAGTATTGTTTCTTGCACACTATACAGACAAAGTATACTGTTCATAGAGAAGGAAAAGAGAGAGGACAGAACGTAGTGTTACAGTCACAGCTAGGGTGTAGAGACAGATCAATTAACTTTGTCCAGCTCCTTCCCTTTATTGTCCCTGGCCCTGGCTCCTAATTCTCTCAGCTGCTGTTATCGATGACTAGATTTGCCCAACTGCTACTCATTTAGAATGCCAGGACCTGCTTCCTCACCCACAGAAATATCTTCACTCCTCCCATCATCTTTTTCCAAACTCCAATGCTTCCCCATGCCTGAGAGAATTGAATATCAAGATATCTTCATCCTTCCTTTGCATTCCCCCACCTGAGCTTAGCAGTACCTTACAGCTATGCACACGATGTAACCCACTACTTTCTGACACAAGGTTATTCCCTGCTATAACATTATTAATGGCTGGTCCTGTCACCATAAATGGTAAAGCAGAAAAAGAGAATCAGTCTGACCTTCTCTTTTCTTCACAATCTTGAATCCTTTGCCTTACCACTGACCCTCCTGTTATAAAACCTGCTGAAAACTCTTCCTGTGAACTGTGTTTTGCCTCTCCAATGGGGTACCCGACCCTCCCCAGCCTCTATTCCCAACCCTAACTCTTCCAACCATCTAAAATACGGCAGAAGCGGACAATCACCCAGTTTTCCTCTTTTTCTCCCTTACCCTCCTTTCTCTTCTGCCACGTGAGAGCACCCTCCCCCATTCACCACCCCCACAGAAGAAAAAACTAACACAAGTAAAAATACTTAACAGAAAGAAAAAGGCCCAGGAGACAAGAAAGCAACAAATCACAAGATAAGGGCAAGGCATCACAGGGCACAACAGCTTTAGACGTGGGCTGGAAGAAAAATGGCAGAGCACAAAGAAAAGGGGGTAAGTGCTCTCTTTTTCCAACCCCAAAAAACCTAACTCTCGCAACAGTTCCTACTTGAATTTTCCCCTCCTACTTGAAATTACTTCTTCCCCCATATAAAGAAAACATTTAGCAAGGTGCTTCTGTGTGCTGTATAAATGGATATTGTTTTAAATTGGGTGTTTGCCTTACTGGTATTTTGAGCTCACTGAGCTGTTTTATGTCATGTTTGTAAGATTTTCAGAAAGTACATTATCATTCTGAGTATGGTGCAATAAAAGTAAAAGCACTCCAAAAAATACATGCTTTGTTTATGACTCTTAGATAAAAAAATGTGTAATCAGGGATAGACTTATCTTCATATGGAAACTGCTTTTTAGGAATTATTTTATTTGATTGTTAACTCAGAAGTGTGATTTTTCAATGTTTTTTGCTCTTGATGAAAGTATAAATTTAACAAGGTCACTTGGTCTCTCTCTAATCAGTCTCTATGTACAGCAGCATTTCTACTGATCATACAATATCCTTGTCCTCACATCCATTGGTTTACTGCTCTTGATGTTAATGCCTGCCTTTGAGTGCTAAATGATCCCTGCTTAATCACTTGAATAAATTTCACACCTCCACACTGGTAACCTAGAAATGTAAACAGTTTTTAATCTTTGATTATGGCACAGTAGAAATAGCACAAATGTGAGTAACTGTAGCCTCGAAATTCCAGGTGCACTATTCAAGTGGCTGTGCTGAAGCTTGTTTGCGATTTTCCTTCACAGAATATGATGGAAAATTGGAAAACTATTCCTGTACTTCCCTCTCCTTGTGTAACCAAATGATGGTGGCTCTTGTTGCGTACACTAATTGTATCCCTTTTAAACAACCACGAAAATTGAATAGCTACAAAAAAAAACGATTAAATTAAAATACTTGTATTTTTTGATTTGGTTTATTATTGCTACATATATTGGTATACAGTGAAAAGTATTATTTCTTGCGCACAATACAGACAAAATATACCATTCATAGAGTACACAGGGAAGAAGGAAAGAAGAGGGGTGCAGAGAAAGATCAAATTAATATATGATTATTAAACAAGGATTTATACAAAATTCTTCATGGATTACAGTGGCACAGTGGTTAGTACTGCTGCCTCACAGTGCCAGGGAGCCAGCTTCGATTCCTGGCTTGGGTGACTATGTATGTTGAGTCTGCATGTTCCCCCTGTGTCTGCATGGGTTTCCTGTGGGTGCTTTGGTTTTCTTCCACAGTCTGAAAGATATACAGGTTAGGTGCATTGGCTATGCTAAATTCTCCCTCAGTCTATGTGAACAGGTGCCGGAGTGTGGTGAGTAAGGGATTTTTCACAGTAACTTCATTGCAGTATTAATGTAAGCCTACTTGTGACACTAATGAATAAACTTTAAACTTAAAATAAAACTTGTTTGTTAATGGTGAAACCAAAGATGCTGAACTAATTGTTCCATTGTATGTTGGGCTCACAATGTCCTCAGTTCAAATGAAACACAAAGTTTTCTGTTGGCCTCTCCTATGCACTCTTTGTTGGCATGCAGAAATGTCATATGCTTGCATGTTCTGTGTTGCTAAATATAAGGAAGTGTATGCTTGCTCTCTTCAGCACTCTCTGAACATTCACAAGAGAGATGGAGTGCGAGAATGTGTTCACCTTTGCTCACTCTCCTTCACACTTGTTCTCAGGTTTTTGAGCTCTTGTTATAGTGTTCTTATTTCCCTGGATACTGTATCTGTCTTGACTAGTCTTTCTCTGTGCCTCCTTGTTTCTGGTTTTCCTTTATCTCCTGCACCATGTTCCCTCTTTCTTTATTTCTTACAAATTTTCATTTTTCAGTTTCTCACAGTTACATACACCTTGCATTTCTCCTACACTCAACGATTCATACTCCATCTGATACACATGCTTTTTCTTGATTCCTGTTACTCCGTGTGTGTGTCTCTCTCTCTTTCTGTACTGTGGTCTCTCTGTCTCTCTCTTTTATTCTCTGTCTCTCTGTTTCTCGTACGCACTGTGCTTTCCCCGAGTAATTTATTCCCGCTATCTCACAGAACTCTTCTATCTCACACCTGGGTTGGGTCTGTCTCTTCAGCACATGCATTCTCTCATTTCCTCTGTTTCATATGCACTTTCATGTTCACTTGTCTCATTTGTCTCATGCGCATGTGCACTCTCTTCCTTTCTCTCTCTCTAAACAACGGCCATGAATTTACTGAACTGGAGCATCGCATAAAGTGCCCTGTGATCTATTTACTTACTGATCTGTGCAAAATGCCAATTGCACTGCAAAATGCTGCATGTATAAGCTCCTAATGGTACAAATGGGACCTTATCCTTGAAACTCTACATTGCAGAAGCAAGCCCGTTGACCCACTGAAACTGCACCAATACTCTGAGGGAGCATCCCATCCACAAATTACTAGAAATTTACCAGCACATATTACTGGATGGCATTTATATTCAGTGCGCTGTTGTTTTGACAGCAAAAATTTGGGCCTATCCGTGTCAGGCTTGGTGGGTGTATTCTATACTCTCAATTGTTCTTTGTCAGATGGTATACTGTATAGTGATTAGCACTGTGGCTCACAGTGCCAGGGACCTGGATTCATTTCTCGGCTTGGGTCACTGTCCTTGCAGAATCTGCACATTCTCCGTATCTGCGTGGGTTTGCTCTGGGTGCTCCAGTTTCCTAACCAGCATGAAAGACATGCTGGTTAGGTGCATTAGCCGTGTTAAATTTTCCCTCAGTATACCCACACCGGTGCCAGAATGTGGCGAATAGGGAATTTTTACAGTAACTTCATTGCAATGTTAATGTAAGCCTACATGCGACACAGATAAATAAATTTAAACTCTTCAGCTCCTTGCAACTCGCTTGGGCCATTTCAGAAATCAAATCAAAAAATACTCAGCAAGTCAGGCAGTATTTGTACAAGAGGATAGCAATCTAAAATACTGGACAGGGAAAGAGTTTTAACTTGTTAAGGTGAGTGGGTTTCTGTGCAGCCAGCAGGTTAAAATACTTGAAGCTGCTGGTGTATCAGGAACAGGCCTGAGGAACGCTACAAAAGCTGAAAGCTTGCAAGTTTACTATCAAATAAATCGGTTGGATTTAAAATTGGTGTTGTCAGACCTCTTACTGTATCAGGAACAGATTCGAAGCTATCAGTGTCTGCCTTCAACACAAACACAATACCTTGTGTAAAAATCTGTATAGTAGGTGGGTCTGCCATTTAAATACATTAAATGATTATTAGATGTTATTTTAACCTTGGATTCTGACATTAATTGTACAAATGTGATTCGGGTTCTTTCTGGAATTCATAAGGTAGCAGAAGGTTAGAGGACAGTGGGGATTGACAGAGCTGAACAATTAACATGTAAGAAAGGCCGTAGATATTGAGATATATCATCTGCTCCCTTGGCATTTTGTCACAGGACTTGTTCTGAGAATGTATATTCACTGCTTTCAAGCTGATTTCCAATACCTTGGAGCTGATTTCCTCTGCTTTGGAGTTTTATTTGCATTGGATCAGCACTTGCCAGCTGTCAGCTCTCACAGCAGCATGAGTTGCTTCAAAACTCTACCTTGGACCTCTGAGGAAGACTAAGAAGAGCAGCAACACTAACTGCAATGGGAGCAGCAGCAGCAGGAGCAGTTGCAGCCTTCTCAACTCTCTGATGATCACAGAGCTTCAGCTCACAGAAGGCGATACCTCCAACACAAGGATAAGTAGACAGAGGATAAGACATTACTGAGCACCAGTGCCTCAGGAGGCTAAGACTTTTCCAACAGATGGTCACTGACATTAGCAGCCCCCTAGAAAAGATTTATTGCTCAATAGTCCTGACAGTTGCATGGGCTCAGGCCGGGGTCTGCTGGGATGGAGATGTTGTGGCCCCTTCTAATCCTGGAAGACTTAAAGACACCCCTAGCATGGTGATTTTGGGTAGCCCTGTGATCAATACTGCATTCCTATTTGTCAGTGGTGAAAAATTCTGAAGTGACTTTTTCCATTTAGCATGGTCGATCAAGCTAGTAAGAGGTCTGACAACACCAATTTTAAATCCAACCGATTTATTTGATAGTAAACTTGCTAGCTTTCGGCATTTGTGCCTTCGTCAGGCAAATGAGGTGTTCTGGTCTAATCAACCTAACCCACACATCTTTGGACTAGACTCTGTCTACACAGGATCAGTGGGGTGCTTGAGATGCAGTCAACCTTGAAGGGAAATCAAAATGAACACAGTTAGCTGGAGGCTGATAGAAATTCTTTGTTCTAATAACTGAGTCTTTTACAAGGCAGCGCAGATCGAACTTGTTACAGATGGCTTCAAGTGCATTGGAGAGGGTTTCAATGGTTCTGCTCACTGGGAAGCCATGGTAACTTCAGATCAAAGTTGGATGCATACATTGGGGCTGAGTACACAGCAGGGCAAACTGGAACTGACAACAGCCCCTTCCCCCACTATCTCCTCTCTGTCATCCAACAGGGGCCAACAGCATGACTTGGGAGTATTGTGTTGGCTTTGACACTTGGCACAGAACACACTTCCCCCTCGACTCCCAATTCTCCAGGCCATCACAATTCACAATCAGGGCTAGCTGGCTTGAAAATCTCCCCTCATGCACCCCCCCCCCCCCCCCCCCCCCCCCCCCCCCCCCCCCTCCCTTTTTTTGTACTCCTAAATGGTGCAATCCATGTTCCTTAAGCAAAGTAGAGGTAAGTTGCTTGGTTGACTGCTCAGAATCCCTTGACTGGTAGTCCCTGGATTTTGGAGACCAGAATTACTATACCAAAGCGTCCCACACCTGCATCTGTAAGGCACAAACCCGGCCGGCAGAACAGGAGGCATCTTGCAGCACTCTGACTGAGGATCCAGGAGAGAAATCCACTTTAAGCAGAATGCCAACCCTTGTTTCATCTTCCCACCCCGACGTTGGTACTGGAGAACACTTAGTTGTGCTTTAGTGATGTGTTTAATGGCTATGATAAGATGCTAAAATGAAGGCGTACATTTATGCCAACAGTGTTTCAGTGGGATTCCATTGGCTCCTGATACCTATTTTTCCTTTGTTTCAACAATGAGGTTCAAAGACAACATTAGCTTGTTGTAATAAATTACTTTGTTATGGTGCTGATGCGAATAGGCTTGTGCCAGTGCACATTTGTATTGAAATCTAGTCTGATATATTTAGGTGCTGCTTTCTTTCAGCTCAAAAGTAAGGAGGTGAATCACATTGCTTTTCAGTCTGAAGTTAACTTGTTTGATTTTCCAAATGTTCATGATATCTGATCGTGATTTCTACAGCATATCTCACATTGTACGGGAGGGACGATCAACTTAGATGGTGTATGTGTGGTGCTGAGTAATGGTTGCAGTAGTTCATGCCTCCTTGCCTTGCCCCAGATCTGATGTGGAGCGGTGTCCTTCCACCTGCAGAAACAGTTTTGTCTCTCTAACAGAGGATGGTGTTTATGTACCCTGAGAAGTCTGGGTAATTATCTAGTTTACTATTGAACTTGTACACAATGTGCTGTTTTTATCAAACAGGTCAGATTTAGGGATTTTTTTTGTATCAAAAAATACCAAGGACTCTGACAGAATTACTTATGTCCTTAATGTAGAAGCTTGATTCCTCTTTCTTCTTGTTTTTGCTTTCTGCATGTTGATGTCTTTCAACAGGAAATGAGTGGGTAGATGAACGTACTGGATAGTGAAGAATTGGTCAACAATATCATTGTTACGTCAACACAATAATGCTTTATCTTTTGCTAGCGCACTGTATAAGGAAGTCTGTACATTGTCACAAATAGCCAAAGGTTAAAGGAGGGGATGCAGTGAAGGTGACGGTTGCAGAAGTTGGAGACGAGACCTTAAAATAGTTGTAAATGCAAATTTTAAATACAATGCAAAGTGTGTCAAGAGTCTGGATGTCAATGTCCAACAGCAAGTTTTTGAATCAGATCTGTTGGGGAAAAGACAATGGAGCCTGGTTTTCTGGATTATAACATGGCATGTGCTTTGGAAGATGGTGAAATTTTTGACAATATTTTTGAAAGGAAGAAAATGGGAGGTATGGTGTAACATAAACAGGAGCTGGTTTTAAGGCTGACAAATTAGATATCCTAAATTAAAGAATTGGGTATATTAAAAATCAAACAGAGTCAAACCTCAGGCAGGCTAATTGTACAATACACAAACCTGTCTGGGCCTGATTCATCAATCTCCCATCAAAGATTGTTGCACCCTATTGATACTTAGCAGGAGATCATTGCACCCCATTGAAATGCACCGGCCTATTGTTAGAAGCCCAGATTGGGCTAGACTTTCTGTCACCACAAGTTCCTGCAGTTGGCTTAATCTGATAACAGATTACATGTAAGCAGCAACATGGAGATGAACACTTAGGAGCGGACCCTTGTGTCCTGTCAGGCTGACATCAAGAAACCCACTGGTTATTGGAAACCCCTCCTGGAAGACAGAGAAGTTTCTGGAAAGGCAAGCAGGCAGGAGATAAAGGAACATATTTTCAAACACCAGCAGTGAAGACTCGATGAAGCAGGTGACCCTTGACCATTCGCAAGACTGACCAGAGAAGGAAGGAAGGAAGGAAGAAGCTGCCATCGAGACGGATCAGAGGGATTCAGAGAATCGAGCCTGCAGTTTTAACCAAACCATCTTTGTGGGTAGTATATCTGATTTTGGGGTATCCTCTTGTTTTATGTGGGTAATTTAAGGATTAGTGTGTTGTTGTAAATAAACTCGTTAAACCTTTACTTGAGTTTGTCCTTTGTCTATCTTGCAAATAAGAGCGCCGGAGTAAAACATTGGATAAGCAAACTGGTCAGAAGTATCTGAGATTTAAAATCACAACAATGGTGGGTTAGTTGAGTTGAAGTGGATAAAGGGTATTGAAGGTTAGTTGGAGGCAAATTTGGAGAGAATAAGGGGGATTGTTTATTCCTACAATGGCTAGTAAAGGATTTGCTGAGAATTACTGTTTGAACTCCTCTGTTTCCAAATCATCAGCACCACCCCCTCCGCCACCCCTCTGTTTGAAACATTACAGCCATTACTTATGGATGTTGGCACCCAATTCCACCAATCATTGATATGTGGAAATCTAGCCAGAGAGGAAAAATGAAATTTCTCTAAAAGTTGATCTAAGAAAGAGAATGCAATTGGATAAAAAGAAATCTTAAACATGGAAGATAATTACTTATAAAAGGAAAAGCAATAATATATACACGGGCTCTGCACCTGAGAGTTTTTACTTCGGTTTTTCCTCAATGAATGCATCTTTGAGCCCAATACATTGTGTGGGTTTCTTAGATTTTAATCTAAATAAATTAATCTGGATTTTCTTTGTAGTGCAGCAGTTTAATAGGTTTGCAATAGATTTTGGGTGGAGTATTAGGGCAGTATACTTTGGACTCCGGTGTGCTGTTTTTTCTGGTTCACTCTTTATACCCAATGGTGAAGATCATTATTGATTCAACTGACATCCACAAAACCAATAATAAATGCATCTGAATTTCGATTAAACCCTAACTCGATCTCCTTTATTTGTTCAGTCTTCATCACCAGTGAATATTATTGAGATCAGTGTATATAAATGTGCTAATTCTATGCTCCTTGACCTTTGTGGATTCATAGGGCTTGAGTTTACAATCCTCCACAGGGCAGGGTCTGCAGGAGGGCGGTGCTTAAGATACAACCTAGTACCTTTCCACCAATCTCCAAGAACACACCTATTGACAGGAATAATACAGTCAGGTAGGAACAGTCAAGCTGTTTTTAAAAGGCCACATGAGAAATGAGAGGAAGGTGGATGCACAATATTCAGGGGCTGCACAGTGCAATTGGGGCACTGTCCCTAAGATATCAGCCCTTTCCATTTGTGTCACCTGACCCTCAGAACTCCACTCCATTCACCCCAGCCAGGCTCAGGGAAATGTTAGCTGGAATTCTCCAATGCCAATCCCCCAGCTGCTGCTGCCTGTGAGAATGAAGAATTTGGCACTTAGCCAAATCTCCATTCACTGCAGAGGGAATGGAGAATCCCAGCTGCTGACGAGGTCAGAGAATCCTGCTCCACAATCCTTCTTGGGCCTTCTTCCCGAAGTTCTGGCTACTCCCACTACTTTATGACTTGGTTTAATGCAACTTTAGTGGCAGTTATTGTTGGTACAGATTCGATAGGCTAAAAGGCATTTTCTGCACTGCATGGCTCTATGACACCTTTCAGATCTGGCACTGCCAGGACTCATGGAGCAGCCAGCAAATCAGATTGCTCTTTTGCTCCCGAGAGTTGGACTTCCTACTGAGTGAGAGGCATTGGTCTTACTTTCCACCAATTTAGCCCATCTACAGTGTGCCATAGCTGCAGGGTAACTCAATTTCTGGTTGGCTTTACTTAAAATGCAACCAAAGACTGTATTACCAGGCAGATAACTTTCACATAATTAAAACTCCCTGCATTTCCAATCTGTAACTCTTGCTTAATATTCAACTGTTTTATTTAATCATGGATAATATATATCGAATTCAATAAAAAATGACTAAAAAACACTGGAAACTGCGCATTTTAGGAGTTGGGATAAAGAGTATGATGAAAATAATTTCTCGGGAGCAACTTATTTATTTATTAGTATCACAAGTAGATTTACATTAACATTTCAATGAAGTTACTGTGAAAATCCCACAGTCGCTACATTCAAGCGCCTGCTTGCTCACTGAGGGAGAATTTAGCATGGCCCCAATGCATTTAATCAGCATGTCTTTCAGTTTGTAGGTGGAAACCAGAGCACCCAGAGGAATCCCAGGCAGACAAAGGTAGAACATGCAGACTCCGCACAGACAGTGAACCAAGGCCAGAAATCAAACCTGGGTCCCTAGCGCTGTGAAACAGAGTGCTAATCATTGTGCCACTGTGCCATCCATACCTGCATCTGGTCTGCGTGAATGAACTTGCTGAGCCAACCTGCCTATCGATTCTCATATTTCTCCACCCATTGCACAGATTATCCTAATTGTCAGACAAGTGGAAGGGATTGTTGCAGTTTCAGTGTGGTTTCTCTGCACCAATCTACCCATTTTAGCTCAAGTAAAAATTGCTTGTTGCACATAGGCTGAAAAGAAAAACAGATTAGAAGTGAATTGTATTTCCAAATATAATCAAATTATTATTTTGATTCTTATTTTTGGATAAGGTTAATATGCGGGAAGCACAAAATCTTTTATGCGCTTTGTCACTTTCTCTGTTGTATTTTATTTCTATTGGACCGACTCATTCTTGAAGGAATTTCATTTTCTCAAAGAATTTTGTAACCAATTGTAAGATCATGGAGCACCATCAGTGATACAACCATAAATGAGCAATTTAAATCTGACAAAACCTTTTGAAGAAGAATTACTTTTAAACTTTGCGCAATTGGATCTCATTCCGATTGATCTTGAATTAATCACTCTTTACTCAGATGACTGGACAATTTATGGAGCCAGCCTTTTTCATCAACCTTCCACATCGTGTTTATCTGTTTCAATGGAAATTCATCTGTCCTTTTGCTTTAAGTCACATTCCAAGTATTTTTGGGCAATCTCACCTTCTGACTTTCTGTGATGTTTAAAAGTTTTGAGGATTTGGGACCTCTGTTCTTGGCGTTACAAATCATAAATGTGGACTATTTTTGTTTCTCATACTTTCACTGAAATTTCTACGAAAGAACTTTTTCCTTTGTCCAACTAGCTATATCATAACTGATTGTTACTCACTGGATTCTATAGCTATCTTCTTTCTCATTATCGCCTCATGTTGTGTTGATGGTTTAATGAATATTTGCATTTATTGATTATGTTTGTTCTTTTGTGGATATGAAAAATTGTTGAGCACAAATACTGGATGTATGGATTACTGATAACATGCAGGTTAAGATTGTACTTCATGAATAATTGCCAGATTATTGATTTCAAAATGTAATTTATGATAATTTGGATTAGATGAATGTACATTAGATATGCGCAACAATATATTATTCAGTTGACATTTAATATCAGAGTGAATTATGTTTGCAAGCAAGTTCAATTTAAAACTAATGTAGGCCTTGAAGACAGAGCTTTATTAAAATCAATTATTTTCTATCTTCTCATTGGATGATCACCAAGGTCTTAATTTTGGAGAACTCGTACATGGTATCAAATATTGCCTGCCCAGCATTTTAAAGGACAGTTTCAATTTTATGGTTCTTGGAATGTAGATGATTGATAAAAGTCAGTGTCTAGGTCAATGGAAATTTTCCAAGAGGTCTCACTGGCAATGTGACTTCCTCTATCAGAACTAATCTGTTCAACATTTCTAGATGATTTGCAATACATAAATCTGTATCTGAATGAGTGAAGTAAGAGTAGATAGAAATCTGCAAAATTCTTGTGAAAATATCATGCTGGGAGATCCCGTAATGAAGCGACTAAAATTTGGAAATGAAACTTGATCTTGTGTGTCTATGTGACTCCTGTGTTTTTTCCAGTTCCTAGTTTCAATTCCCTTCAGAGGTTTTTAATCGTTCCCTCATCTTATGATGTACTCAAGATTAGAGCAATTGCCTGAAACTTAGGCTTGTCCTGCTTAAAGACCGCCATGGCATAAGACCACCATGGTATTGCATTTTCTACCAGGGAAGTGAGAAAATTGGTGAGACAATCAATTGAACTGTTTGGCACTGATGATGGCCTCATAGAAGGCCATGTAAATTTCTAAAATTTGTTTGTGAACTATGAGCATTGTGTGTAAAGCCAACATTTATTGCTCTTGAGAAGGTGTGCAGATTCATATCCTTTAATCACAGCAGTTTATGTGTAAGTGCAATTCCACTACTGTTACGGAGCCACTTCTAGAAATTTGACCCAGCACAGTGAAGAAACAGAGGCTATAGCTCCAAGTTAGAAATGTGTGGCTTGGAGGAGATCTTGCAGGTTATAGTGTTCCCCTATGAATCTACTACCTTTGTCCTTATAGGTTGAGGATGTCATTAGTTTGGAATGTGCTGTTGGAAGAGTTTAGTGTGTTGTTGCAGTGCATCTTACAGAAAGTGCACACCGCTGCCACTGTACGCTATGTGGGATGGAGTGCCAAGCAAGATGATTCATGGTGTCAAGTTCTTGAGTGATGTTGGAGCTGTGTTCATCCAGGAAAATGGGGACTCTTCCGTTACACTCGTGCCCTTTGCCTTGTAGATGGTGAACAGGCTTTTCGGACTCTTTGGGGTGGTTTGCAGCTACAGAAATCCCAGCCAATTACCTGCTTTTATAACCGGAGAATTTACATAGGCTAGCCCAAATCAGATTCTTGTCAATGGTAATCTCCAGGATGTTGATAAAGGGGCATTCAGTGATGTCAATGAATGTCAAGGGACAACGATTCCATTCTCTTTTGTCAGAGACGGTCATTGCCTGATACTTCTATGGTGCAAAGTCACTTGCCACTTATTAGCTCAAGCCTGAATGTTGTTCAGGTCTTGTTGCATATAGATACGGATTGCTTCTGTAGCTGAGGAATTGTGAATGTTTCTGAACATTGTGCAATGATCCACTTCTGTCTTTATCATGGAATTTGTGGAGTGGCTGAAGGTGGTTGGGCATAGGACACTATCCTGAGGAACTCTTACACTGATGTCCTGGGGTTGAGATGATTTACCTCCAACAACAACAGCCATCTTTCTGTGAGCTCTTTGGAGACTTTTATCTCTAATTCTCAAATATTTCAATTTTGCTAGTGTTCTTTGATGCCATACTCTGTCAAATTCTGCCTTAATGTCAAGGCAAGTCACTTTTCCCTCACTCTGGAATGAAGCTCTTTTGTCCATGTTTTGACATGAGGTCAGAAGCAAAACAGCTCTGTTGGAACTCAAACTGAGCATCAATGAATAGTTTATTTCACTGTACCTCATCCTTTATGGCACTGTTGGTAATACCATTTATCACTTTGCTAATGAGTTGAGCAAAGACTTATAAGGCAGCGATTTGCCAGATCGATTTGTCTATTTCTGATGGACATGGAATACTAGGATTTTCCATCACTTGATCTTCATTAGATAATGTTATCTAAATTGTGTTATTTAAAACTAAATGTAAAGCATTTATGAAGTTACTTAGCCATTATAAAACTTAAAATGCTTCATTAAATATCTTGCACACAAGCAGAAAAAAACTGACATTGGTGTTGAGGTTTCTTTGTAAGCTGTCTTATTATAATTATAAAATCTCTGACAACTTCAAATGTAAATATTAAAATTACTTTTTGCAACTGTCATGCCTACTAAAGCCATGACATATTTCTATTTCAGGTGGATAATGGAAATATTGATCATATGGTCACACGAGAGTTAATAGATCTCATTACTCTTGGGTCAGACCAGAGACAAGTCAGTCAGGAGACCAACAGGACACAAGAGTCTATCTTCCGGCAAAAGGCAGAACCCTGCCTAACAATATTAAATCAAGGTCGTGAGAGAGGAGTTAATTTTTCCTCTCCCACAACAAGAACTTCTACCCCATCCAGACTTGTGATAATTTCAGCTTAAAGGATACATTTAAACATGTTACTTGTTTTCATGTTACTACATTAATAATGTAGTGCATACGTCATCTGTAAAACTCATCTTTTCTTCTGTATATATGTGTTTGAGAGATTGAATATTTAGTTGCATTTATGTTCTGGGTGTTGTGTGGAAAAAAATTCAACTCACTTAAATTTCCCAGAAAGCCCATTTTGTGATGATCCTTTAAAATTAGAACAATCAAAGGGTTTAAAATGCTTACTCTAAAATGCAGACAGCCAGAGGGGAAAAGAGGAACTGTTGTCATATCGCCTCTCCCTGTAAGTAACTCCACTTAAATTATAAGCTATATTCTGAAAGCAGTGTTGCCAAAATACAGCCAACTTGTCTCCAACATGTTTTTAACAATACATTGCTTTATTGAGAAGAAATTGAATTTGGCTGTAACATAATAGTGAGGAGATGACCCATAAGGTGATTGAATTGAGATTTTCAGCAGGTCTCCATAGATAGAAAGGAATTTCTGATGACGGACACATTGGGAGGTAGTTACAGAATATGGCTGGGACATTCAATGGTTCTGCTAATGGACTTGTGAAAAGTGGAGCTTTCAACTGTCCAGGTCCTAAGTTCCAAAGGAAATACAACCATAAGTTCCAGCCTACATTGTATTCCCTGGAACTTAGAAGGTTAAAAGGCAATTTGATAGAGGTTCTGAAGATATTAGGGTAATGAATTGGGGAGTAGAAAGAAATAATTTCCACTGATTGTGCAGTCTAGCATTAGACAGCAGTCTGAATATTAGAGGCAGACCTCCTCAGGGATGAGATGAAGGAACGCCTGAAGGAACACAAAAGACAGAATTTTCTCCACTTTCGCCATTTTAAGCTGGTGCAGCCACTTATGGGTCCTTGTCCATTCATATCAGAGCTGTACCCTGGCCAGCAGTCGAGCTCCACATACAAGAGAGGATGGCAGACAGGACACGGATGTGAGAGGCCCCAAAAGGACTGCAGGAATGTCTGGATGACATCACATTGGGAGAGTTGGGTGCCTCTGCAGTACATAGGGACATAGAAATTAAGAGCAGGAGAAAACTACTTGGTCCCTTGTGCCCACCCCACCATGTTTCTTCTTCAGTCATCACTCACTAACAAGTCAGATTGTCCACCTAAGAAACTCCTGCATGGGTTCTGTCAGTCCTTGCATGACTGGTGAATCCGATCCTAGAGCCACATTTCCGATCGCACACTTGGCAGGTGTTTCTGGGAGGCAAGTTGATCTTTGGACACGAAGATGTTGATATTTCTTTCTCAGATTTCTTTTCCAGGCCTTACTTGCCATCGGGTATTCTTGAAGAATTGTGTCCTTTCAAACAGGAGGGTCTCTCAAGTCAGTCTGTTCTGAGCAAGGGTCTCCCAGATATTGACGTCTATGTTGCATATCTTCATAGAATCATAGAATCCTACAATGCAGAAGGAGGCCATTCAGCCCATTGAGTCTGCACTGACCACAATCCAACCCAGGTTCTATCCCCATAACCCCATCTATTTACCCTTGCTAGTCCCCCTGACACTTAGGGACAATTTAGCATGGCCAATCAACATAACCCACACATCTGTGGACCGTGGAGGAAACTAGAACACTCAGAGGAAACCCATGCCGGCACAGGAAGAATGTGCAAACTCCACACCGACAGACAGTGACCAAACTTAGGAATTGAACCCAGGCTCCTGGCGCTGTGAGGCAGCAGTGCTAACCACTGGGCCACTGTGCTGCCTCTTGAAGTAAGCCTTCAGGGTATCTTTGAAGTGCTTTCTTTACTTCCCTCTTTTTCGGAAACCATCTGAATGAAGATGATTAGCTTTGGCAGTTGGGCTTCTAGTATTTTAAGCATTTATCGGCCCAGTAGTGTTGGTTTCAGATAATCGTGGACTCGATGCTGATGCTCTTGGCTCCTTCAAGGAGGCTGATGTTAGTACGACTGTACACCCAGCTGATGTGGAGAGTCTGTCTCAGACATCATTGATGATATCTCTCCAGGGTCATGACGTGATGTCTGTATGAAATCCTTGCAATGATATCATGGCTGATTTCAGTTTAAGCTCAACTCCATACTCCCACCTCTTTTTCCTCTTTGCTTTATGGAAGATGGAAAATGCAATGGTGTCTCAAAATAAGAGATGAAGTGGAAAGGCTCAGAGCTGTTTGGGCTATCAGTATAAGGGGAGATTCCTCCACAAGAATGCCTTTAGCCTTTGTTATGCCTTGCACCTCTGTGATGCTGACATGGACAACAGTGTCCGATGTCCCTTCGACTTCTTACCATGATGCCATTTTCGAAATGCTCCTGAGCTCTTAGATGGGAGATTAAATATACAAACATACAAAACAGGCTGAGAGGTAGGTTATTCATTTCCTTGAGCCTGCTGCACCATTCAATAGCACCATTCAGATCTGATTGTGGCATCAACCTCAGTTTTCTGCCTACTCTTAATAACGTGTAACTCTCTTGTTTGTCAAGATTCTAGCTCTGTCTTAAACATATTCAACAATGATCCTGTCTCCATCACTCTGAGTTCCAACATATGACCCTCTGAGATGAAAGAAAATATTCTTCATCTCCATCTGAAATGGAAGACTTTTTATTTTCAAACTTTACCCACCAGTTCTAGTCTTCCCACAAGACTAGAACTGGTGTTCTAGTTCTAGCCTGTCAGCAGCTACCCTGTCAATTCCCCCTCAGGATCTTGTATGTTTCAGTAAGATCATCTCTTATTCTTCTAAACTCTAAGATAAAAAGGCCTACCTGCCCAACTTTTATTTGTAAGAAAATACCCAGGACTCAGTCAAGTAAACCTTCTTTGAATTGCTTCTACTGCAATTATGTCCTTCCTTTAAATAAGGGACAAAAACTGTACACAGTACTCTCACCAGCACCTTATACAACAAAGCGTCCCCATATTTATTTCTATTTCCATCATCCTATTTGTCTTCCTGGTTGTATTGCTGCACACAATAAAGGTCGAATTGCCCTTTCAAAATACCTGCTCCCCACTACTTACTGTGGATGGATAGGCAGGCACTGGAGCAGGAGTCCCTCTCCAAGAAAATCTCTGGATGGCAGGAATATGTCAAGAAGTGGCCCTGATTCCGCAACCCACCACCTCCCACCACCCCCCCCCCCCCCCCCCCCCAACCAGCCTCCACTTTCTCAAGTTGCTTGCACAGAACTAGGAAAATTCCCACAGATTAGTAAACGTCTGGAACTCTTTTCTGTGAAAGTCAATTGATACTAGATCAGTTGATAATTGTTGAGGCTTCACTGTTTTATCAATGACTTAAATAATGGGATAGAGAGTCACATATCTAAATGAGGATAAATAACGATAGATGACATTTTAAGCAGTGTGGGTGGAAGTAAAGATTTTACAGATATAAATATATTATGTGAATAGGCAAAAGTGTGGCAAATAGATTTTAATGAAGACAAAGGTGAGATCATTCACTTTGGACCTAAAAAGATGAATCAGCAGGTTTGAGGGGGGAAATGATCTATTCCTGTTCCTTAGTATCTTGGCAATGCAAACATGGTAAAGGTTTGTTGACATCAGAGGAGGCATGGTAAAGTAGGCTTCAAATTGGTTGATCCTGGAGGGATAGTCTTTGATCTTTGTGATAGATAGACATTACTCAGTCAAAAGGGACATCAAGTTGAATCAAAAACCTGAGTTGAAGAACAGGGAAAAAAATAGTGTTTGGGAGCAAAGTGGTGTTGATGATGTCTGAATAATAACACAAATCTTTCCTGAAGTTCGTTTTCATTTGAATAATTTATCTTCAAAATAAAATGCAGATCTCAGTGTAAATGGGGAAATGTTATCAATGTCATACATAATCCAGGGATGCAATAATTAATATTCTTCAAAATTAATAGTTGTAGAATTGTAGTCTAAGTTGCATTATTTTTGTTTCATTAGCCTGTGGCAAGGGATATAAATGTATTTTTGAATAATGTATGCATGTGTGACATGTTTTTCTTACTCACCAAAACCCATTTTTTCAGCTGCTGCTTGACAGAGTGAGCTTAACATATTTATTAGATCTCTTTCTGGCCAATATCTCAATGTCCCTATTAGTAATGTAATATGGGGTCTTGCCTATGGTTCCTTAAACTCATCCCTAGTCTCAGCATTTTTAATCAACTTCGGAGGGAATAAAACAGGAAAAAAATGTGAGGGCTATGTATTAATTAAGCTGAGAAATGTTGCAGTAGAATATATAATATATTTAAGATACACACTTATATGTAATGTGTTCCAATGGTGTGCCAACATGCTTCTTGGCCAATGTTTACCAGCCATTTATCAGGTAAAATATATTATTCTCATTACTGTCAGCATCAATACTTTGTGTTTCTGTTGTCAAAATTAAAGTGCAGTTGGCACGTATTTAGGTTAGACACACTCTTGCTTCCACGCCAAGTTGATGCTCACAGTTCAGGTGAATGGAAAATTTCACATTCTGTACTGAAATCTGTGTGCTAATACACATATGCCAAATTATTGTTCAGAACTACAGTGAAAGAATTGCACTTATAATGGAGCTCTCTGGGTACCTGGACATTATAATGGAGTTCTCTGGTACCTGGACACTGTTCTAACGTAACCAATGGTAACACCTGACCTGGTAGACAATGTAACAAATGGCCAAAAAAATGATGTCATGATCAGCTGACCCTTATAAATAGAAAGCAGATGGGGATTGTGGGGAGTTTGTGTGTTGGTGTAATGAAGTTTCTTTATTAAACCTTTTTCAATGATTTACTTTGTGAAGTTAGTTCTTTTTCCTTGCAGTTGAAATATTCTCACTATCGGATGAATAGAACTGCTGGTGAGGTTTGAGTGCATTGTTTATCTGGTTGCGATTGTTTATTGGTAATGCCCCCACGTTGGTAATGTTGGGAACAGCTATTTCACAAATCCTTCTGGCTGCTTGGTTTTGGGAATATGCTAGGGAAGGGGAAGGTAGTGGAGGGTTTAGTATTAATGTGGCAGGCAGGTCATGGAGTTGAACAACCGGTTACCTACATTCCCACTACTTAAACTTCCCTGAACAGAGGTTTAGCAAAGATGATACACAAATGAAAAAGGAAGATGATTACTAATCATGCAGTGCAGAAGAGGCCCTTTGGCCTATTGAGTTTGCACCAACACATCAGAGATACCTGACTGACCTACCTACCTCATCCCACTTACTTGCACTTAGCCCATAGCCTTGAAAATTATTATATATGAAGTGCTTATCCAGGTACTTTTTAAAATGTGGGCAATCCGCACCCTCGTGGCAGCACATTCCAAACTGTCACCACCTTCTGGATAAAAAAGTTTTTGCTCACATACCCACCCTTCACCTTGAACTTGTGTTCCTTTTGTGGTTGTTGCTTCAACACAGATGAACAGCTATTCTCTATTCCCTGTCTATGCCGTTCCATCTTGTATACCTTGATCAGATTGCCCCTCAGTTTTCTCTGCTCCAATGAAAATAACCCAAGCCTATCCAACTTCTTTTCATAGCTTAAAGGTTCCATTTGAGGCATCATCTGGATGAATCTCCTCTGCATCCCTTCTAGTGCAGTTAAATATTTCCTTTAATGTGGTGACCAGAAGTGCACACAGTATTCCACCTGTGGTTTAACCAAAGTGACACTCATCTGAAGGAGTGACACACTGAAAACTAATACTACTAGATAAACCTGTTGGATTTTAACCTGGTGTTGTGGGACTTCTTACTTTGTAATCTACGTCTTGATTGATAAAGTATCCCATATGCCTTTTCCATCATCCCACTAGTATGCATTTTTATCTTCAGAGATCTATGGACAAAGATGTCAAGGTCCCTTTGCTCCTCAGAGCTTTCTGGCATCATACCATTCATTAGATATTTCCTTGTCAAATTACTCCTTCCAAAGTGCATTACCTCAAATTTTCCATCTGCTACTTCTCTGCCCATTTGACCATTATATCCATACCTTCTTGTTGCCCAAGATTCTCAACCTCACTTAATCAGTTGGCCAATCTTTGTTGCCTGTAAACTTACTTGTCCTACTACCCCGCCCTAGTTGTCTGTATGGGTTTATATAAATGACAAACAATAGGGGGTCCAGCACAGATTCCTATGGTATATCACTGGCCTGCTGCTGTAACCCTCTTACAAGGAAGCCAATTCTGAATCCATCTTATCAAATTACCGTATCCCATCTGTCTTTCTTATTAGTTCTCCAAGTAGGACCTTGTCAAAAGCTTTGATGAAATCTATATAAACTGCATCAACTGCATTATCCTTGTCTACATGAAATCAGCTCCTCAAAAGTGCTACCAAATTTGTTATGGAGGACCTCCTTCTGACAAAGCCATGCTGATTGTCTTTGATCAACTGTCGCCTCTCCAAGTGGAGATAGATTCTTCGTCATAAAAGAAAAATAAAATTTGATTTATTATTCAGAGGTATTGATGAAAACTATTATTTATTCGGCACGATACAGACAAAGCATTACATATGGGGAGAAGGAAGGATGTGCAGGATATAAGATTGCAGTTACAGATAGGGTGTAGAGAAAAGGGTAACTTAATGTAAGATTCAAAAGTCTGAATACACACACTGCACACCTGGATGTTTTATTTGAAGTGATCCTCCCTCCCGCCGATGATGTGCACTACAATGAGATTCAGTGTCACCTATTCATTCCACCCCATACCTTTACTCCACTGTTAGTTTAAGCGAAGTCTCTCTGAAAAAGCTTCCTGTCGTGGGACACGGTCAGGTGACGTCGGCAACCTTGCTCTGTCAGTGAGTCCTAACTTCCTAGTTTGTGTTTGCGAGGTGGTGGCGAAGCGGCGGTGAGAGCTGCACCATGGTTCAGTGAGTTGCGCGGAGCAGAGTGCAGGAGCTACGCTGCTCCCTGAGCCGCGCCGCGCAGTCTGCGAGCCTGCTTCCACCCGCGGCCCGGACACGCACACACAGGAGGGAGAGACCGACCGGCAGGCGGGGGAGGGAAGCCGCTCCGAGATGCCGTAACCATGGACTGTAGACTGAAGTGAGTGAGTGGGGAGATCGGACACGGAGGGTGGGTAGAGGAGTTGGCGGCGGGCGAGGACTCCCGCAGAGGGAGTACACCTGGGCTGGGGCTGGGACTACAATCCTTTATACAGAGCAAAAGCGTCTTTGTGCCTGTGAATCTATCCAGATCTTGAGGCTTCAGGCCTGCACTTACACACTCACTGCCAAAGCAGCTTGATGACGGTGAAGGCTGAACATTTTAAATTTAACCAGGATGCACTCTAAACATCTGCACTGTCTGCTTTACTACATTAAAAGAGGCTGCACTCTTCTCTAGACTTGTAATTTAATCTTGTATTTCACATGTAGATGATTACATTTTGTCTTATCACTTATCAGTTATATGAAAAGAAACAGAAGGATCAGTCTGGGAAAATATTAGTACAAGGTAATTACTGAGTATCCTATTCTGTTTGGAAAAATGCCATGTTTTGATAATTATGTTGCAAAAACACACCGGTATGGTTGGTTTTAGTCTGAATGACTAAATAAACCTGAGGATAATATAAACAGTGTGTTTGTTCACAGGATGGCCAGATAAAGGAAACAAACAGTTCTGAAAATACAAAAACTACAATATTTGCAAATCATGAAACAGTGAGTCCAATCAGTTATAGAAGTAATCTTGACATCTTTCCTATCAGGGTATATGTATTAAGAATGGCAAACCAATGATGTGCTGTGCCACAGGAGGGGGAAGAATTACTGGCGGAAATGGTTCTCAGTTGACCCTTGGTGAGCAAGGGTGTCACTCTTGATGTTACAGATAACTGACTGAAAAGGTGGGTGTTGAATGAAACTGAGTACTGCGAGATCCCTTGTTCAAGTAAGCAGTTCCAGTAAAAATGAGAAGAGATGGCCAGCAAATGTAGTTTTAAGATTCTGGAGTGTGTGAACAAAAGATAAATTTTCAGTGAATTTTTGCCATGTCTGATCTGAAAATATTGTGGATTTTGTGGGCTGTGTGGAAATAACACTAGGTGTTGTTTCTTTGTGGTTTGCACTAGAAGAGTAGGGTGTTGTTTACTGCATTGCTTCCTCACGCTGAAAGTTATTTTTCAATTTTTCAGTAGAAATAGTTGTCTGTACGGTGATAGAAGCAAGAATCACCTGTAACCTTTCAGGCTGATCCCATCCATATCTTGAAACCAGTGATTGCCACAGATTATCAGTGATGTCCTCGTCTACCATTTTGCAGATGTTAAGGCAAAATACGATTGTAAAAAATTATTTCATGAGATGTGGGAATTGCTGGCCAGGCCAGCACTTTTTTTTTGTTGTCTATCCCTAATTGCCCTTGAGAAAGTGGTGGTGGGCAGCCTCTTTGAACTACCGGCACAAAGTCCATGTGGTGTAGGTGCATCCATTGTGCTGTGAGATAGGGAGTTCCAGAATTTTGACTCAGTGATAATGAAGCAAGGGCGATGTGTGTGGCTTGGAGGGGAATTGGTTCCCATCCATCTGCTACCCTTGTCTACTAAGGTTATGGAGGCCAAGGAGTTACAGGTATTGTTGAAGGAATCTTGGTATGTTGCTGCAGTGCATCTTGTAAATGGTATATACTGTGTATCAGTGATAGAGAAAGTGAATATTTAAATTGCTCACTGCGGTGACCAGTCAAGTGGGCAACTGTGTCTTCTATGGCATAAAGCATTTTGGATGAACTGCTGTGCTCATCCAGGCAAGTGGAGAGTATTCCATTACACTCCTGATTTAAGCCTTGTACGTGGTGAATAGGCTTCGGGAAGTCAGAACGTGAGTTAATCAGAGTTCCCAATTTCTCACTTGCTTTTAATCGTTATGTTTATGTGGCAGGTCCAGTTCAGGTTCTGTTCAGGGGCAGCAAAGTGGTTAGTACTGTTGCCTCACAGTGCCATGGACCCACGTTCAGTTCCTGGCTTGGGTCACTGTCTGTGCGGAGTCTACCGGTTCTTCCCATATCTGCATGGGCGTCCTTTGGCTGCTACAGTTTCCTCCCAAAGTTGTGCAGGTTAGGTGGATTGGCCATGCTAAATTGCCCCTTGGTATCCCAAAATGTGTAGGTTAGGTGGATTATCCATGAGAAATGGGATAGGGTGAGGGAGAGGGGCAAGACTCTGTCAGAGAGTTGATGCAAAATCAGTGGGCCAAGTGGCCTCTTCTGCACTGTGGGAATACTATGAATAATTCTAGTCAACCCTCTCAATATTGGTAATTCAACCTTGGTAATGCCATTGAATTTAAGGGAGAGATGCTTAAATTGTTTTGTTGGGGATAGTTATTGCCTGGTATTTGTCTGGCACAAGTGTCACTTAGCCTCAGTCTGGGTATTGCCCAGCTCTCACTGTATGCAGTTATGGACTGCTTTATTATGCAGAGTTGCAAATGGTACTGAACACTGTGAAATCACCAGTGAACATCTCCACTTCTGACCTTTATCGTAAAGGGAAGGTCACTGTTGACGCAGTTGAAGATGGTTGGGCCTAGGACACTAATCTGAGGAACTTCTGCAGCGATGTCCTGGGACTGAGATTATTAGCCACCAACAACCACAACCATTTCCCTTTGTGCCAGATGTGATTCTGATAGTGGAGACCTTCACCCCCCCCCCCCCACCCCTGCTTTCTACTGACCCCAGTTTTGCAAGGATTCCTTGATGCCATATTTGGTCAAATGCTGCCTTGATATCAAGGGCAGTCATTCTTATCTCACCTTTGGAATTCAGCACTTTTGTGCACTTTTGAACCAAAGCTCTCAGGAGCTGAGTGACTCTAGCAGATTCGAATAGAGCATCAGAGAACAAGTTGATGCCGATTAAGTGATACTTCATAGCACTGTTGACCACACTTCTCATCACTCCGCTGATGATTGAGGGTAGGCACATGGGTGATAAATGCCCAGATTGGATAGTCATATTTTATATGTACAGGGCACATCTGGACAACTGGCCAGTATTGCAGTTCTACTTGAACAGCTGGGGTAAGGGCCCAACAAGTTGCAGAGCACAAATCTTCAGTACTGTTACTGGAATGTTATTAAGGCCTTTGCTGTATCTAATGCCTTCAGCTATTTCTTGGTATCATGTGGAGTGAATTGAATTGGGTACACTGGCCTAGCCAGCAAAACCCACATCACAGGAAAGAATATAAATGAAGACTGAGGATATCCTGGTCTCAGTGACTTTGCATGTTATTAGGCGATGCCTTCACCGAGTGCACGCACTTGCAGTTGGCTGTTAACTAC
The DNA here is from genome assembly GCA_024679065.1 of Sphyrna mokarran. NCBI lineage: Eukaryota > Metazoa > Chordata > Chondrichthyes > Carcharhiniformes > Carcharhinidae > Sphyrna > Sphyrna mokarran. Next base: position 62,936,547 of record JAGIQG010000009.1, read on the forward strand.
CTAACTTTAAGTACAAAAAATCACTTGGAATCTTTTCAGAGTTGTAAATTACAAGTTGACTGTTATAATGCAATGCCAACGTAGTCTTAACTGAGTAATTTTGCAGCTAATGTGAAATACTGCATTGACAACTGGTCTGCAGTTCTGCTGTGCTGCTTTCACTGCTGTGTTGAGGAAACAGATTAAGACAGGACACATTCTAGACTGGTGCACATAATTTACAGTTGTTATTTGAAAACATGCTTTTTACTTGGGAAAGGGAAGGTTGCATTTCCCCCCACATCCTTGCATTCAATCAAAATGGTTACCGATTCTTTCATGGCAACTTTGCTGTCATGATGTGGAGATGCTGGCATTGGACTGGTAAACACAATAAGAAGTCTCACAACACCAGATCAAAGTCCAACAGGTTTATTTGGTAGCAAAAGCCATTAGCTTTTTCTTCTAAAAGAACCTATTGGACTTTAACCTAGTGTTATGAGACTTCTACCTTTGCTATCATCAGGAGAAAATGAACTTTCTGCTGATGACAGTTGTAAATGCGGAGCAGGCATGAAGCTTTCTGACCGTCATACTCAACAGTGCTTTTGAAGTTACATATGTAAAAGTGAAAAGTCTGTTCCATAGTCCAGATAACTGAACTTGGTGCCACTGGCCTGATCAGTGTTTCTCGAGGACAGAAATAGCAGTATGGCACTTTGCAGTCATGCTGTTTGCAGGTGAAGGTGTTGAACTGGACATGCTCCTGATGTCCTGCATCCCACTGTACTTCGAGATGAGCAACAAGATATATGTTAAAGCAGTAGACCATTTAGTCTTGCTTCTGTCTCCACTTGACATCCATTTTGGAAATCACTGAAGAAACACTGTGCATGTAGTATTTTGTCCAAGATTCATATGTGCTGACTAGCACAGACTGAATATTAAATTCCACCTGAAAGCCATATGGAACAGATGATCAATTAACTTTTTCTATTTGCATTTCTTGCATACCTCCATTGTATTCAGTAATTTTTGAGTGGCTTGTTTTTCTTCTCTCTCCCAATGAAAGAAGCTAAAAGTTTTCTTTCTTTGTAATTTGTTTCAATGCAATGCATTTATTTTAAATTTAGTATTTATAATTAAAAGGCAAACGGAAAAAACACTTTGAGTTCACTAACGATGCTAAATATTGTGGGAAGTGTATTTTGTTTCTTGTTAATATTGTGTTAAAAGCCTGCTGGTTTATAGATATCCTGGGAGCAGCTGTTTGTTTGGTGCAGAAGTCCTCCCGCTGTGATAGTTTGCAATGACTCGAGTAAGGGTGGTTGGTTAAGCAGGTACAAGCATGCATTATGTCACAGGGCTAGGATTGGCAGTTTCTAGACTGAAACTTTAATTCATTATTTATAACACAAAACACTGAAACCAGTGATATATAGCAATAAATGCAGATTATCTACATTTAGTATTATGATTGGGGGATTGAAGACAACGAGGAATTAAAGTATCAGTATGTGACAAGTAGGGCGGCATTTTCCCTTCCCATTTGCCATAGGAATCGTAGCAGGTGGGACAGGACCATCCAAAGGTCTGTTGACTTCTGGTAGGACTTTCTGGCCTTGGGGCGAACGTGGCTTGAAAATCCTGTCCGTGGTGTTCTCCAGAGATCTGTACTGTGAACTCCACTGTTTTCGATACTTATCAGTGACTTGGATGAAGAAATAAAGTTGCATATTTGAAGTTACAGATAACACAAAATTGGAAGAGTATGTGATGCAGTTGCGAGCAAAGGCACATTGATAGACTAAGTGGGCAAAATTGTCACAATGGTGTTCCCTAAGGATCCAAGAGAGAAAAATGGATCAGCCATGCTAAATTACTAAATTAGTGTTCAAAAATGTGTAGGTTAGGTGGATTAGCCGTGGTAACTACATGGGGTTATGGGAATAGGTAGATAGGCAGGCTTGGGTGGGATGCTCTTTTGGAGAGTTGGTATTGACTCAAACTGCTGCATGGCCTCTTTTTTTAAAGCTTGTGAATGCTACAAAAATAATAAGCAAGGCTAATAGGATGTAGGAAGTTATCTGAAGGCTATTGGAAGATGAAGAGAAATTGATGCTTCAGTTTCGGAACCTGATCCCATCTTGAGTACTGTTTACTGTACCAGGAATTGCACTTCAGAGATGTAAGAGGTGCAACGCAGACATGGCAGTGTAAAAAGGTTCAAGTAGGTTGCATAAACTTAGCATACTTTTCCTTGGATCTAGAAGATTGAAGGTTGATCCAGTTGAGGTAAATAAAGTAATAAAATGGGTTTTGATAGGATGGATAAAGAGAACCTATTTCTTCAGATGGTTGAAATCCAGAACAAGAGGGCATAACCTTAAAATGCAAGCCAAGTGCGAAATTAATATGTATCTCTTCACATAAGATTAGTAATGATTTGAAACATGCTCCCACCAAAAAGGTGGTGAATGTTAGATTAAGGTTCACATCGAAGATGATTTGTTAAGAAGGATGTGGAGAAATATGGATCAACAGTGTGTAAATGGAGGTGAGATCAATCATGATGCAACTAATAACAGAATGAGGGAGTCTCACTGGCCTGCTCTTGTTCCTACATGCACATTCAATTGAACGCTTGTTTTTAAATCCTTGATAGTTATACTGTTTTGGAATGCCATGAAATGATAATCGGATTGAAAGATCATGAGTTGATAATGAAATATGAAAACTGGGGCGAGGGTGTAGTGACATGCCAGGTTCTGGTAAAGTGCTTGTTCGTTTTCACATTTATAATAGATTTAGTGTATTCTTATCAGTAGCTTAAAGTAGCAAAGCTATATGCTTAATCTAATGAATCAACTTTTTACTTTATTTCTTTAACAGAGAGAGCCCAGAAAGAACGTTTGATCTAGTCTTCAAGGTGACTTGCCCTGCTTCTGAAAATGAAGGTATCTTATATCTTAAGTCCTGTTTTGGGTTTGATATTTTGTGCCAAATGTTAAAAAAAATTGAAGAATTGTCATGCAACTTGTCTGCTGGCATTACTACTTTCATTTCTTGTGGCTCTGTATTGTTAACTTAGTTCCTGTAGAATTTCCATACTGCACCCAGAAGAACCGGAGACCTGGGAAATGTGTTCATAGTGAAAATTGTTTCATAAGAGAAATTTAGACTAATCTCCCATTCAAGCTCGAAATCCCAAAGTAGGTGGCTATGTCTAGGAAAAAGAAATCACATTCTAATCATATTTCATAGTCATTTTACAACACATTACGTGAAAATTAGCTTGACAAATCACAGAAACAAAATTTAATGTTGCATATTGTGTACATAGCCTCTCAGAATAAATTGTGAAGCAGAGTGGAAATGTTGCCAGAAATATTAAGTAACTGACTCAATTTAAGTCACAATATCTGCAATGCTATCCCTTGTGTGTGGAATCAATGCTATTTGAATTGGAGAATCCAATGAGGAGGTGACTGATCGGGTAAATGTATAAATGCGCTGAATGTAATATACTGTCATTAAGCTGTTGTAGAAGGTTAAAGGGTATAGATATAGGGGAAGGGGAGCAAATTGAATAAAAATGTGTAGGAACTGAGGGCAGTTCACTTGACTAGGTGGATTTGAGTAGCATTGTCTTGGGGCTACTTCTTTTTGTGTGTATTTCAATGATTTAGAGTTGGGCTCCAGACTTTGGTTACCAGATTCATAGATTAATTTAAGCAGATAGTTTCAGGTTTAGATTCATAAGTTATTAGAGACAAACTCAATCGATTGTTGGGTGAATATAAGCAATGCAGAATCACGGTGGCACAGTGGTTAGCACTGCTGCCTCACAGTGTGAGACACTGGGGTTCGATTCCAGCTTTGGGTGTTTATCTGTACGGAGTTTGCATGTTCTCCTTGTGTCTGAGGGTTTCCTCCCACAGTCCAAATATGTGCAGCTTTGGTAGAATGACCATGCTATATTATCCCTTCATATCCCAAGATGTGCAAGTTAGGGGAATTAGCAGGTGAATGCATGGAGTCACAGATATAGGGCGGGGGCGGGGCTTGGGTGATATTCTCTGCTGGAGAGTTAGTGCAGATGTAATGAGCCAAATGCCTCCTTCTGCAGTGTAGGGATTCTATGAATGGGGGGAAGGTGGCAGGAGCAGCACCAGGCATTCCAAAAAATGAGATGCTAATCAGGCAATGCTACAACACAGGACTCGAGCAGAAGCAACATGTAAAGGACAGAGCTGAGTGATCCCACACCAACAGAACGGATCTGAACCCTGCAATCCCTGTCACATCCACTGGTAAATGTTGGTGGGCAATTGAACTGGACAAGGAATCTTAATTGCGGTCTGATTTTTGGCGGAGCCCAACGTAGAGATTCAAAAGACAAGGCTGAAGAATCTGTAACCATTGTCAAGTCATAAATGCCAAGAGAGGTCCCCAGCGTCATTGATGCCAATCTTCAGCTCATTTCATTGATTTCACATGATGTCAAAAAATGGCTGAAGACACTGGACACTTAACAAAAGCTATGGTCCCTAAACATATCGCTATTGCAGTTTGAAATCTCATGTTACAGAACTAGCTACAACTTTAGTCAAGCTGTTACAATAGAGCTGTAACATTGGCCTCTGCAAATGTGCAAAAATTCCCAGGTATGTCCTATCCACAGAGTAGAACAAATCCAATCCAACCATTTACCACTACAACGATCTACTCTCAATCACCAACCAAGTGATGGGAACTATTATCAATAGTTCCATGAGACAGCACGTACTAGCAACAACCTGCTTACCGAAGCTTAATATGGATTGCTCCAGGGCCACTCAGTTTCAAAGGAATCTCTTATTCTAATCATATCTCATAGAGTAGACTATGCCACATTACATCAGAAGTAGTTGCACACAAAATTTAATGTTACATACTACAAGCATAGCCTCTTTTAATCTTCTGTGTGAAGCAGACTGGAAATGTCGCCAGAAAGATTAAGTAACAGGCCCAATTTGAGTTGTACGTTCTACTTTTTGTCCTCTATAGTATGTGAAATGTTACAGTCTTGGTCCAGACATGGGCATGAGCTGAATTCCAGAGGGAGGGTGAAAGTGACAGTGCTTGACATCAAGGCAGAATGTGACCAAGAGCCTTAGAAAAATTCCATCCAATAGATTTGGGAGGCAAAGTTTCCACTGATTGGGGTCATGCTGAGCACAAAAGGTCAAGGCTTCCAACAACCACGACCGGTCACCTAAGCCCCAGAATTCCTCAGGGTGGTGCCCAAAGCAAAATTATCCTCAGCTATTTAACTGTCAAAGGTCAGAACTGGGATGTTTGCAGACAATTGCAATGTTATGAAGTGGCCCTGGAGATAGTAAATCCATTGGTGGTTATTTTTCAAATTCTTTGAACTGGTTCCTATAGATTGGAGGGTCACTAATATAAGCCTGCTATTCAAAAAGGGAGGCAGAGTGAAAACAGAGAATTATAAACCAGTGAGCCTAATATTGGTACTGGGGAAGTTGCTAGAGACTGTTATCAAGGATTTCATAATTCAGCATTTGGAAGGCAGTGGAATAATCAGATAAAGGCAGCATGGATATACAAAAGAGAAAATGCTTGACGAATTTATTAGAATTCTTTAAGGAAGTAATTCGTCGAGGTGACTAAGGAGAACCAGTGAATGCAGTTTATTTCGACTGTCAGAACGCTTTCGACAAGGTTTCACATAACAGACGACTATGTAATGTTAAAGCACGTGGGTTGCAGGTGATGTCTTGTGATGGATAGAAAGCTGGTTAGCAGATAGGAGGCAAAGATTGGTATAAATGGCTCTTTTTCTGATTTGGCAGTCAGTGACTAGTGGGATCTGCAGGGATTTGTATGCTAGGACCCCAACTGTTCACATTATATATTAATGATTTGGAAGAGGGAATTGCATGCATTATCTCCAGATTTGCAGATGGTACAAAGGTGTGTGGGAGGCTGAGCTATGAGGTGGATGAAGTGATGCTTCAGTGTGATTTGGATAGGTTAAGTGTGTGAGCATATGCATGGCAGTTGCCGTATAAAGTGAATAAATGCAAAGCTATCCACTTTAGTAGCAATAATAGGAAGACAGATTATTACTTCAGAGAGTGTAAATTAGGAGAGATGGATGCTCAGTGAGACTTTGGTGTTCTTGTGCATCAGTCGCTGAACGTAAGCAGGCAGTAAAGAAGTCAAATGGTATGTTGGCCTTCATAGCGAGAGGATTTGAGTATAGGGATATTTTGCTGCAGTTATATAGGGTGTTGGTGAGGCCATACCTGGAGTATTGTGTGCAGTTTTGGTATCCTTATCTAAGGAAGGATTCCTTGAACAGAGGGAGTGTAACAAAGGTTTACCAGGCTGATTCCTGGGATGGCAGGACTGTTATATGAGGGGGGACTAATTTGGTTAGGATTGTGTTCACTGGAGTTTAAAAGAAAGAGAGGGATTTCACAGAAGCTTTTAAAATTCGAGCAGGATTAAACAGGGTAGATTCAGAAACAATGTTCCCAATATGGGGAGTTCAGAACTAGGGGTCATAGATTTACCCCTTTATCCTTAAACTTTCAGAACTGAGGTGAGAAGAAATTTTTTCACCCAGAGGGTGGTGAATGTGTGAAATTCACTACCATAAAATGATTGAGGCCAAAGCATTGTCTGATTTCAAGAAGAAATTAGATATAGCTCTTTATGCTAAAGGGATCAAGTGATATTGAGGATTGGGAGATGGAGTCAGGGTCTTGAATTCAGTAAGTAACCATGATCAAAATGAATGACGGAGCAGATTCAAAGGCCCGAATGACCTACTCCTGCTTCTGTTTTCTAAGCTTTTCAACTCTTCAGTACTGTTGCCATCTGTGTCTGCATGCAGCAATACCTACAGGCTTAGGTTGTAAATATGGTAGCTATCAGAGAAAGTCAGAATTCTGGGATGCGGAACTCCCTTTTGGATGCCCCAAAAGCCTGTCTACCATCTATAAGTCGCAAGTCAGGAGTTGAAAGAATACCCTCCACTTAGATACCTACAGCTCCAACACTGAAAAGTTTGACACGATCCAAGACATAGCAGCCATTTGTTTGGCATTCCATGTATTAAACATTCACTCCTTCCATCATTGGCACACATTACAAGGTGCACTGCAGTAGCTCATCAACATTTCTTGGACAGCATCTTCTAAAGCCACAACTTCTTTTTTCCAGAAGGACAAGGTGATTAGACCTATGGGATTGAGTCCAGTTGTAAGTTCATCTCTAAGTCACATCCCATTTTGACTTGAAACTCCATCATCATTCCTTTTGTTTTGCTGGGTCCAAATCCTGGAACTCTTAACAGTGTGGGAACCTATACCACAAAGGCTGTAGAGATTCAGTAAGATAGCTTGCCACTGCCTTCCCTGTGACAGTCAAGGATGGGCAATCAATGCTGGGTTTTGCCGGCAACACTGTCATCACAAAACCAAATTTTCAGAAAGGGAAGATGGAGGTTTTATGCGTAGCCTATGGAAGTAATAGTGGATCTAGATAAAACTTTCAGAGTACAGCATTATGTGCAGTAGTGAGTCTAAAGGTTGTATAAGCAATATAGAGGGTACAGCACAGATTCCATAAAATACTACCTGCTAAAGAGACAAAAAATTAGGTTGTTACATTGGTTTAATGGCTATTTCTGAGTGATATGATTGTACCATTCCTTTGAAACTTCTAAACTTCAGTGGATAGAAGCAGACTGTTTTCAATGACTGAGGGATCCAGAACATGGGTGCAAATCTATAAGATTCAGAAATTTAGGACAGAGCTCAAGAGAATTTTTTTTTTTCTGGAGGTCTGTCAAGTTGCAAAATGCACTTCTCTAGTTTGTGATTGTAGGGAATATGGCAACCTTTCATAAGAACATAAGAAATAGGAGCAGGAGTAGGCCATCCAGCCCCTCGAACCTGCCCCGCCATTCAATAAGATCATGGCTGATCTGTAGTGGTTCAGTACCACTTTCCCGCTTTCTCCCTGTAACCCTTAATTCTCTTGTCAGTCAAAAACCTATCCACTGTTCAATTGAACATATTCAGCGAGGAAGCCTCCACCATCTCATCAGGCAGAGAATTCCAAAGATTCATCACCCTTTGCGTGAAGAAACTCCTCTGCAACCCTGATCTGAATCGCTCCCCCCCCCCCCGCCTAATCTTGAGGCTGTACCCTCTAGTCTTTGCTAAGTGGGAAGAGTCTCTCAACCTCTGCCCTATCCATCCGCTTCATTATCTTGTATATCTCTATAAGATCCCCTCTCAGTCTTCTAACTCCAAAGAGTACAAACCTGGCCTATTCAGTCTCTCCTCATAATCCAACGCCCTCATTTCCGGTATCAGTCTAGTAAACCTTCTCTGCATTCCCTCCAAGGCCAATATATCCTTCCTCGAATGCAGTGACCAAAACTGCACGCAGTACTCCAGCTGTGGCCTCACAGCTGCAACACGACCTCCCTACTTTTATATTCTATCCCCCTAGCTATAAAAGCCAACATTGCATTTGCCTTCTTAATCACCTGCTGCACCTGCAGACTGTGTTTTTGCGATTCGTACACAGGAACCTCCAGGTCCCTCTGCACCATCGCATGCTGCAGCTTTTTGCCATTTAAATAGTAATCCTTCCTACCGTTATTCCTACCAAAGTGGATAACCTCACACTTGCTAACATTATACTCCATCTGCCAGGTCCTTGCCCACTCACTCAACCTATCTGACAGGGTAGAGGGCATTTTGAATGGTGAGGGGATCCAGGCAGATGTAATTATTCATGTAGGAGAGAAGGATGTAGGAAGGAAGAGCAGGGAGGATATACGAAAGCAGTTCAGGGAGTTGGGGGGTAGGCTGAAGAGCAGGGCCTCCAGGGTGGCGATCTCAGGACGGCTACCAGGGCCAGGTAACAGCAGGGCCAGGAGAAATGAGATCCTACAGCTGAATGCATGGCTGAAGGATTGGTGTAGAGCAAAGGGTTTTATATTTGTGGATAATGGGAAGTGTTTGTGAAAGAAGGGCACCTGCATAGAAGGGACGGCGATCACTTAAATGAGAAGGGTGTGAATATCTTAGCTGGGAGGTTAGTTGGAGTGTTTTGGCAGGGTTTAAACTAATATGGAGGGGGGGAGGTGCTGAGACTGATAGCTCGGTAGAGAGCAAGAGTAAGCTTGGATGAGAGGAAATAGACCAGGGAGAAGGAAGTTCCAAGTGGGCGTGGAGGTCTGGAGTGTGTCTGTTTCAATGCGAGGAGCGTAACAGGAAAAATGGATGAACTTAGGGCCTTAATGTTTGCGAGGAACTTGGATGTGGTTGCGGTGACGGAGACGTGGTTAAAGGAAGGGGAGCAATGGCAGCTGAATATTCCTGGGTATAAGTGTTTCAGGCGTGACAGAGGAGGGTCCAGAAGAGGTGGGGAAATGGCATTTAGTTAGGGAGAGCATCACAGTGGTGCAAAGGGAGGACAATATAGAGGAGTTAGGAGTGGAGTCACTGTGGGTGGAGTTGAGGAATAGGAAGGGGGCGATTCCTATGCTAGGGGTATATTATAGGCCATCCAACAGCCCTCAGGTATTTGAAGAAAGCATATGTAAAGACATTTTGGATAGGTGCAGAAAGAACAGAGTCGTTATAGTGGGAGATTTTAATCTCCCTGGGGTGGATTGCAAGGTACCTAGAGCTGGGGGTTCAGAAGGGAATTTGTAAAATGTGTACTGGAAGGATCGTTGGAGCAGTTTGTGGCTAACTCGACTAGAGAGAGGGCTATATTGGATTTAGTTCTGAGTAATGAGCCAGGACAGGTGGTTGATGTTGTAGTAGGGCAACATGTGGCTAACAGTGACCACAATTCTGTCTACTTTAGGATACAGATGGAAAAGGATGCTTGTCGCCCTAGGGGCAGGGTGCTGAATTGGGGGAAGGCTAACTACAGTTGGATTAGGTAGGAATTTATGGAAACTGATTGGGAACGGTTGTTCGAGGGTAAGTCCACGCGAGGCATGTGGGAGTCTTTCAAGGGAATACTGAAAATGTTGCAAGAAAGATATGTGCCGGCTAAGAGGAAAGATGGGAAAGGTAGGATTAGAGAGCCGTGGATTACTAGGGACATTGAGGACTTGGTTAGGAAGAAAAGAGAAGCGTATGATAGGTCAAAGCAGCTGGGAACGGAGAGAGTGTTGGAGGAATATAGAGAGAGTAGGAGGGAGCTCAAATGGGGACTTAGAAGGGCAAAAAGGGGGCATGAAATGATTTTGGTGGATAGGATTAAGGAAAATCCAAAGGCTTTTTACTCCTATGTTAGGAATAAAAGGGTGGTTAGAGGAAAAATCGGACCTCTTAGGGACAGACAAGGGGAATTGTGCTTCGAGCCTGAGGGAATGGGAAAGATCCTGAATGAATAGTTTGCGTCGGTATTCACGAAGGAGAGGGGCTTGTTGACAGCTCCTGTCTCTGAGGGAGCTGTGGACCAGTCGAGGGAAATATCTATACCGAAGGAGGAAGTGTTAGAGCTTCTTGGTAGCATTAAAACTGATAAATCTGTGAAGCTTGATGGCATTTATCCCAGGCTGCTTAGGGAGATGCGAGGTGAAATTGCTGGGCCTCTGACGCAAATCTTTGTCTCTTCTTTGGACACAGGTGAGGTCCCAGAAGACTGGAGAATAGCTAATGTTGTACCGTTGTTTCAAAAGGGTAGTAAGGATAACCCTGGAATTTATAGGCCAGTGAGTTTGACATCAGTGCAAGGGAAGCTGTTGGAGGAGATTCTTAGAGATAGGATGTATAGGCACTTAGAGTGTTGTGATCTGATTAGGGATATGCAGCATGGATTTGTTAAAGGGAGGTTGTGCCTTACGAATCTGGTAGAATTTTTTGAGGAGGTGACGAAAACGGTCGACAAAGGGTGAGCCGTTGATGTCGTCTATATGGATTCAGTAAGGCGTTAACGAAGTCCCTCCTTCGAGGTTAATTGAAAGGGTCAAGGCTAATGGGATACAAGGACAGATAGCTAGATGGATAAATAACTGGCTTGGTAATAGGAGACAGAGAGTAATAGCGGAAGGGTGTTTTTCTAGCTGGAGGTCGGTCACTAGTGGTGTGCCGCAGGGCTTGGTACTGGGACGTCTTCTATTTGTAATGCATATTAATGACTTGGAAGAGGGAGTAAGTGAAGTGATCAGCAAGTTTGCAGACGATACAAAGATGTCTGGACATGTGGATAGTGAGGAGCATTGTCAGGCGATGCAGCAGGACATAGGCTGGTAGCTTGGGCAGACAGATGACAGATGGAATTCAATCCTGATAGATGTGAGGTGATGCATTTTGGGAGAAAGAATGTAGCGGGGAGGTATATGATAAAGGGTAGACCAATTAAGAATATAGAAACGCAGAGGGACCTGGGAGTGCAGGTGTACAAGTCTCTGAAGGTGGCAGAGCAGGTGGAGAAGGTTGTGAAGAAAGCATATGGTATGTTAGCCTTTATAGGAAGGGGTATAGAGTACAAGAGCTGGCCTTTAATGTTGCAGTTGTATAAAATGTTGGTTGGACCTCATTTGGAATACTGTATCCAGTTCTGGTCGCCTTACTACCGGAAGGACATGGAGACTGTGGAGAGAGTGCAGACGAGATTAGCTGGGACTCTTCTCACTGGAGACATGTAGGTTGAGAGGCGACCTGATAGAAGTTTATAAAATGTTGAGAGGGATAGATAGGGTGGACTCTCAGAGACTATTTCCCTGAGCTGAAATGGTCACTACGAGAGGACACAGATTTAAGGTGCAGGGAAGCAAATACAAAGGGGATGTCAGGGGTAGGTTTTTCTCTCAGAGGGTGGTGAGTGAGTGGAATCGACTGCCGTCAGAGGTTGTTGAGGCAAACTCACTGGGGTCTTTTAAGAGACTTCTGGATGAGTATATAGAAAAGAATAGGATAGGGGTTATAGATAGGTCTGTGGATTGGTAGATGTGATTGGCGCAACTTGTGGGCCGAAGGGCCTGTTTGTGCTGTATTGTTCTATGTTCTACTGAAGAACGTATTTCCATCTTGTAATTTCTTTGCAATTCTCTAGATGCTGTTCTATTTTTCAATGTCATGTTAATTTCACCTTCACAGGAAGCAGGGTCAGCCTGTAAACCACCAACTAATAGGAAGTATATCATTAGTAAAATAGTAAGTGAAAGGAGTCAGAAATTGTACATTTTCTGTTCTGAAAGACTTAAATGAATAAAGCATAGTGTGGAAGTGAGACATTTTGGGGTCTTTTTCTTGGTTCTTTCAGATTTTAATTGGATTCCCTACATTTTCATTTACTTCTGGATTGAATTGTTGATGTATTGTCTCTGTTTGGCAACTCATTGTTTTATTTGTGTTGCCATTACAATCTGGGCAAGAAGCACAAAGCTTAATAGGTGAAAACTAAGAGCTGAACATTTTTTTTCAAGTCTGTGATAAAAGAATTTGAGGATGAAATGTGGCTGCTTGTATTGCCTAACCTGCAGTTAACTGCAAGCAATTGACAGCAGCTGATTGTACAGGTGGTACATTGAACGAATGGATTTGAAAGAGTTGGCTCGGTGAGCTGTTTCTCAAAGTAATTTTATAATGTGGTTCAATACTTTGTAATTGCATGCAGTGCTGCTATCCTGACAGCCTGATTGAAATGAAGAATTTATTTAGTTATGCTTCCTTCCAGCACCATCCCACATTCACACCTTCCCAATGCTTTCCCCTTTCTTTTGGATTATAAAATTCAAACCGAAATTATAAATATCTTCTGGATCTGAAGACTTTTGTTTAGTCTGTCCCTGCAGCAATTTAATGACTTGGCTTGAAGTTGTCTAAAAACAATTTTTGATATGCTGCAACTTGCTTTTGTTGGCTGGGTTATTTCTGGATTAATGTTTTGCTGGTTGAAAATGACATTCTAGTTTAACTTTGAGTTAGTAGAGTAACTTCATGAGTAAAAAAAATGATTTCGAATATTTGAAACTGAGTATAATCAATTCAAACTACTTATCCTTTAAACTCCTTTTTCTATTCATTTCAGCTTGATCTAGCACATGCCAGGTGAGAATTCTGAACATCTTTTTCTCAACATTCCCTATGGGATATGTCTTTGGAAGATATGTTCTTTAAAGTTGTCCATATCCCTGTTGTGAGATATTTTGTTCAGAAGGATGGCTGCTGTGCCACTTGTTGCTTGGAGTGCTGAGCCTTGACTGCAGGATCTGCTGGGGATTAAAGCAAAAGGACAATTAGCAAAGTTGGGTTCAGGATAACATTGGAGGAGCTCTGACTAAGAGAGGTTAAGGATTCTACAGTTCTGAAGGCCGAGGGGCATGGGTATGAGATGTAGCATTTGGTCTCAATCTAAACATAATTGCAGTGAAGGGAGCTGAAAGGCAGCTTATTAGGAGCTTGAAAATGAAGAGAAGATAATTCAAAGTCAGATTGACCATACTTGACAAAATCACAATTGATTCTGGTGAAAGGGTTTCCAGATTAGAATTGAGAATGGTTTCCCCTCAGCTAGCAACCTTTTTTGAATGTGTTTAGAATTGAGCTAGAGATATTAAAATAGACTTCCCAGTTGTTGGAACTGTGATTGAAAATGTGTTGTCTATGGACACATTTGTACATCATTTAACTAAGAAATGAGCTCTCCTGTGGTGTTCCTGCTTTTCCTCCTCCTCCTCCAACACGCTGTTCCCCTAAAACTCTGCAAAACAAATCCAAAGCCATGTTCTGCTGGGCAGTTGAGCTGTTATCTACTAATGGAGTGGTATTGCATTTTGCCATGTCAAAAAATTGAACAGTTGACCTTCAATTTTGTTTTTGGTGTTTGTGTTAATAAATATAGTTAAACACACCCACAACTTTCCGGCTCTCTGACAATGTGTGGGTCAGGCACATTGTGATATGAGGTGTGACTGCAATTGCACTGTTTTGTCCCTGATGTTATGTTGGGGGGAAGAAGTTCTGCTGTCCTCATAGGCAGAGGCTATTTTGTGCTGACGTATGATTTGTGAGGGAGAAAGATTGTTTTTCCTGCATTCAAAATATAACAAGTGATTTAAATGAAGTAGTGCAACAGTATTCCCTTTTGTTGTCATGTGGTTGCTGTGGCTACATGCAAAACTGCAGTTTGAGCAGTTCTAAGACTGACACAAATACTCGGAGATCTGTGTTTAACAGTTTGCTGCATCATGTTTCAAAAAAGCACACGGTGGGGTTTGCACATGGTTCCGCCTTGTAATGCTGATCCCACAGTTGAAATGTTTTTTAAATTCCTACTAATAATACAAACTGCTGCAATCACACTAGGAACATGTTGAGGTTGATCAATATGAACTGGTTTCAAGCAGGTTGTGATTGTGGTATTAGACTCGTCCTCAGCAAAAGAGGGGAAGAAGCTACTTGGGTTCCCATCATTGTACTCTTGATTGTAACTGTTCCAAGAGAGTGACTGTATGTGTCTGCATCCTCTTTGTGTGGTTGGCATGGGCACTAGTTGTGCTGTCTTCCCCTGTCAAGTATATGGACATGTTCCCCATTTTGGTTCAAAATCAAAGATAACTTTGGCCTTTTGGGTGATGCACACCAGCACAAGTTTGGCCTCCAGAGCAGGTGAGAAAGTTCACTTTTTTCAGAACTTATTAGTTACTATAACTGATATTCAGTTTACAGCAAAATGTTAACCACAAAAGTTTGTGCTGTGAGAAAAGAATTGTATTTAATTTGCCAGTGTAAAATGTTTTTACGTGCAAGATAGTCAGGCTATTGCAGGCTTTTGGCAGTCACCCAACCTTCAGGATTTCTAAATGTGAATAATGTACAAATACCCAGAGTGAGGACATATGATTCCTATATTTAAAAATAAACTCATGATGAGGAATCTCGTGCATGCACCATAATCCCTTGTTTATTAACCTCATGGTTACAGGTGTGGCTTTTCCACTGATGGACTTGTATTTGTGATTGAAGTGTGCTGTCCTGAAGTGGTTAGGATGGGTTCAAGTGATTTTTGTCTCCATTGTAACTCAGGATTTCTGTTGATATTGTTGTCTATGAAGTATTCTGTACAGACATTATGACCATTTTATCACACATTTACTCAAGTCTTTTTACTTCGAGATAGACAAAAGACTGTGGTTCAAATTTAGCTTTATGAGAACACAGGCTAAAGAAGCAATTCTTGCACAATAAATTAAGTTAACTTTCCCCAAATGAAGCAAGTTGCCTGAGAATTGGTATTACCCTGTCTGGTGAAATCGATTGGTCTGTTGGATTCAATTCACTGCGCTCGCACCAACAGATGAACTCAGAGTCCTCCTAGCGTGAAGGTGGATCTCGCACAACCTCTTGCGTCAGCTCAGTAGGTTTGGCGGAGTCGTCGCTGGAATTGTCTTGAAAATGGCTGTTTTTTTTTATTCCCCCCACTCGCCACTGCTCCCATATCTTCACCACCCTATCTATCTGTGCTTCCACTTTATGGACCTGTGGAGTTGTACACCAAGGTCCTTTTGCTCTTCAGTATTCTCAAAGAACCATTATTCGTTGTGTATATCCTACCCTTATTAGACCTCGCAAAATACATCGCCTCAGCGTTAAATTTCATTTGTCGTTACTTTGTCCAACTTAGTAGCTGATGAATATTAGTCTGTAGCCGAATACTATCTGACTCACTATC
Source organism: Sphyrna mokarran (assembly GCA_024679065.1). Lineage (NCBI taxonomy): Eukaryota > Metazoa > Chordata > Chondrichthyes > Carcharhiniformes > Carcharhinidae > Sphyrna > Sphyrna mokarran. The sequence continues at coordinate 62,952,255 of JAGIQG010000009.1, forward strand.
AACACAACCACCAATTTTTGAATTATCTGCAAACTTACTAATTATGTCTTCTACATCGATACTAAGTCATTAATGTATGTGACAAACAGTTAGGGTCCCAGTATCAATCCCTGTGGCACACTGCTGGTCACAGATTTCCAATCACAAAAGCAACCTTCCACCACCACCCTTTATCTTTTATTAACCAGTCAATTTTGGATCCAGTTTGCCAATTTGCTTTGGATCCCATGTGGGACCTTGTCAAAGACCTTACAGAAGTCCTGACAAATCACACCAACTGTGCTACCCTTTTGAATGTATTTAGTTACAGTTTCAAAAAAACACAATTAAATTAGTTAAGATCTCTCATCAACAAATTCATGCCAACTGTCCTTGAGCAATCCCTGTCTTTCCAAATGTTATTAATCTTGTCCTTCAGAATTTTTTCCAATAATTTCCCTATTACTGATATTAGACTATTTGGCCATCCTCCAGTCATCTGGCACTTCACCTGTGGCCAATGCAGTTTTAAATATCTTAGTCAAGGCTCTTGCAATCTCTTCCCTTGCCTGCAGTAGCATCCTGGGATACGTTTCGGTAGGCTCTGGGGATTTAGGCACCCTTATGCCTGCCAAAACATCTGAAACTTTGTCCTTATTAACCTTAACGTGCTCTCGAATTTTACCATCCCAACTAAAATCTCCAGCTACAATGTCTTTCTGCGTGAATACGAATGAAAAACATCAATTTCAGATCTTGCCCCATGTCCTCAGGCTCTATGCACAGATTGCCCCTTTGGTTTCTAATAGATCCCACTCTTTCCCTGGTCACCTTCATGCTCTTAATATACTTAGAAAATACCTTGGAGTTTTCCTTAATCTTATTGCCAGTGATATTTTGTGGCTCCTCTTTTCCATCCCAATTTTTTTTTTACGCACTTTGTGTGTATCTGTTGTGATGCTTAAGGCTTGGCAACTGTGTGAAGAGGTTGAATGGACTAGTAGGGCTTTTCCTTTCCTGTCAACTCTTTTTATGATATGCAGATGCTGGCATTGGATTGAGATGAGCCCAGTAAGAAGTCTCACAACACAAGGTTAAAGTCCAATGGGTTTATTTGAAATCATGAGCTTTTGGAGTGCTGCCCCTTCATCAGGTGATGATACAAAAGCTCTGGACTGAACCTGACTACTGTATGGTTTGATAATCAATGATAAATTGTTGATCATGAATTGTTCAGTTGTATTTCTGATGGAACTGAAGGGCATGTATGCTGCTTGTCAAAAATTACATGATTCAGAGATAAAATGCTGTGGTCCAAAAGCCTAATGTTGGTGTAGGGTACTATTATTTTTATTTACAGAAAACTAATTGGATTAAATCCAGATATTTATCTGGAATAGAATCAGGATGTATTTTAGTTCATACGGCAGAACTTAACTCTCAGAATAGGAATCTCTATTTGATCTGGCTTGCATATATAATATAATAATGTTCTGTGCCAATACAATAGGGCAACATAGTGGCACAATGGTTAGCATTACTGCCTCACAACACCAGAGACCCGGGTTTTATTTCTACATTATGTCACTGTTTGAGCGGAGTCTGTACGTTGTCCCTGTGTCTTTGTGTGTTTCCTTGTGATGCTGTAGTTTCTTCCCACTGTCTGAAAGGCATGCTGGTTAGGTATAGTGGCCATGCTAAATTGTCTCTGTGTGCCAGAACAGTGCTGGAGTGTGGTGACTGGAGAATTTCATTGCAGTTAATAAAAGCCTACTTGAGACAACAATAAATAACTTTAAAACTTGAACTAACTAAATTGCCTTGCAGCATTATGAACATAGAACACTACAGCACAAACAGGCCCTTTGGCCCATGAGTTGCGCTGATCACATCTATACCAACCAAGCTATACACCTATCTATAACCCCCAATCCCATTAGATCCCATATACTCATCCAGAAGTCTTTTAAAAGACCCCAGCGAGTTCGCCTCTACCACCACCGACGGCAGCCAATTCCATTCACTCACCACCCTCTGAGTGAAAAACTTACCCCTAACATCTCCTCTGTATTTGCTTCCCTGCTCCTTAAATCTGTGTCCTCTTGTAGCAACCATTTCAGCCCGGAGAAATAGCCTCTGAGAATCCACCCTATCTATTCCCCTCAACATTTTATAAACCTCTATCAGATTGCCTCTCAACCTTCGTCTCTCTAGGGAGAAGAGTCCCAGCTCCCTCAACCTATCTTCATAAGGCATGCCTCCCAATCCAGGCAACATCCTTGTAAATCTCCTCTGCACCCTCTCAATAGCTTCCACATCCTTCCTATAGTGAGGTGACCAGAACTGTGCACAGTACTCCAAGTGGGGTCTTGCAAGGGTCTTATAAAGTTGCAGCATTACCTCCTGACTCCTAAACTCAATTCCTCAATTAATGAAGGGCAGTACACCAAATGCCTTCTTGACCACATCCTCCACTTGCGGGGCTGATTTAAGAGTCCTGTGGACCTGGACCCCAAGATCCTTCTGCTCCTCAACATTGCTAAGATACCTACCCTTGACATTGTATTCCTTCATCCCATTGGTCCTGCCAAAACGGACCACTACACATTTATCCACGTTGAAGTCCATCTGCCACTTCTCCGCCCAGTCTTGCATCCTATCTATGTCCTGCTGCAACTTCTGACATCCCTCCAGACTATACCCAAAGTCTTTACCCAAAGGGTGGTTCGGGAGTGGAATGCCCTGCCTGCAGCGGTTGTAGATGCGCCAAGTTTGGTGGCGTTTAAGAGGTTAGTTGATAAGTATATGGAAGAGAAGGGAATGGTTTAGTTTGGAGGGGCATTGCTTTTTATATTGGTCGGCGCAACATCGAAGGCCGAAGGGCCTGTTCTGTGCTGTAATGTTCTATGTTCTATCCACAACACCACCAACCTTTGTATCGTCGGCGAACTTACTAACCCATCCCTCCACTTCCTCATCCAGGTCATTTATGAAAATGACAAACAGCATTTAAATCTTAAATGTTTTTCTCTCAAAGATAGCTAATTCTAAGCTTTCCCACATGTCTTGGTGCACTGGATAGTTTTTAAATAACAAATCTGTCTGATCTGCCATTTTGCCATTTCACAACTTTACCTCCACCACTTGGTACACAGGTAGGATTTGGCCCAAAATAAAACTGATTTGTTTTTGGTGAAGATGTAGCCCTAAATCCAAATCTTGGAATTTTGTGGGTTGACTTTTATTTAGAGCTTTGTTGATTGTTTTAGAATGTTTATTGTTTCAGCAACTATGGTCAAATTGTGGTAGTGCACTGCAAAGCTCACTTGGATCTTAATTTTCTTATTTAACCTAAGCTTCAAGTACAGCATACTTTTGCGTACGAAGGGACGTTGATGAATTAAGAGAGTACTTGCTCCAATTGATTGGTGAAACTGAGCATTCTCTGGCGAGGTATTGCACAGAGGTATGCAGAATACACTGTCCCCAACTAACCCCTCAACCACAGCCTGTAAAGAGCATTCTCGCCTCAGCAACATGGTTTTTTTTGTTTCTGACAGTAGCCAGCCTGAAGCCTCTCTGATTGCCAATTAGTCGTTGAAGTTCATGTTGGCAGACAGGGGATTTGGATCTTGTTCATCTGGGCATGATTTAAACTTCTTTCCTGGAGATGAGAGACCAGCATTTAGTCTGCTGCAGCACCCACTTCTCTTTGGAACCACTTCTGTATATGACTCAGTATCTTCAGGAGGAAAAGGGAGAAAGCTGATTGGGTTAAATCTAGACATTTAGTAGGATATAACCAAAGGAGACATTTTATTTCATGCAGGAAGAACCCCCTGCCTCTTCAACTAATGGAAAATAAATTTTGGGTTCACAATTCCGGTTTTGGTAGAATTAAATGCCCTATGAGAGACTCGCATTTACCCACCCAAATATGTTCCAAATCAGCCCTTTCATGGTCACGCTCAGCTGGCAATTTGTCTGGCACATTGGACAGTGGTTAGCACTGATGCCTCTCAACGCCTGGGACCTGTAAGTGATTCCTGGCTTGGATCACTGTCTGTATGTATTCTGCATTTTCTCCCTGTGTTTGCATGGATTTCTGCCCAAAATTTGAAAGACGTGCTGGTTCGGTGTATTGGTCATGCTAAATTCTCCCTCTGTGCACCTGAACAGATGCTAGAGAATGGCAACTAGGGGATTTTCACAGTAACATCGTTGCGGTGTTAATGTAAGCTGACTTTATAAAGAAACTTTTTTTTTATAAAACTTTATAGTTTTATAAAGAAACTTAGAGGTGTTTCATTTCAACATGATATCATTTTTGTTAGCAGTGTTCAAGATAGCCAAATTTGCACATGAATAGTAACTTTTGGAGGAATCACTGCAGCTGTTTTGCGCAAGATATTTACCAGGGACATATGTTAACAGATTTATATTAGTACAGGATTCCTATTTATAAATTTTGATTCATGTTTTCAAAAAATGTACCTGTTTCCTGTCAAGACATTTTTGTATTTTAAACAGTGATCTATAAGGTTAAGAAACATTACAAAAACATAACTATAATAAAAGCAATATGTGAGCATTACAATAATTTATCTGAGGGAGAAATATTGTCTTCCACTTATCATTGACATGACCTCTGAATGACAATAAAGGGTCCAGATAGTGTGATCATCATCTATTAACACCTCATCAAGCAGGAAATGAATCTCATAAAGGAAACCAATTACTAATGTATTTATATATTGAGAGTACAGCAGTTAGGAACTTCAAAGCAGAGGCTGAGAAATCATCCAGGAAAGGCACAGCTCACTGCTGTGAAGGATTGCCATTTTGTGCAAGAGATATTGGCCACAAAGTTGGCTGTATTTTCTGCCACTTGATTTGGATATTCTTGAGGTCAAATACAGCCAGAGAGGATATCCCATGTCTCAGCTATGTGAAACTTTGTGAAATTCAAATTATATTACCATATGGAGTGATGGAGGAAAAGCAGCATTTTACTTTTACTTGTTAGGTGTGCAGATATTGATGCATGTTATTGCAGTTGTTATTTTTGCATGATCGCTTCGCTTCATTTCCATATGCGATGTGCATAGACTACTTAAGTGATTGGAACTTATCTGTATTTTGTTTCGGTCTGCCCCCCACTTCATTTCGAGACATGTTTTCACCTCTCTGTGAGTGTGAGCCTTAATTGGAAACTATTAATTGTCCACAGTTGATGACCAATGCAACACCACAGGTCCTAACATCTGTTGAGACTTCAGAGAAACAATTGTCATAGTCCATTTGAAATTGACCTTCCCAGCATGGACCAGAGAGCTTTCTGGTGTCTGCCAACAGATTAGCTGTCACCATCCTCTTCACATTTCCTTCCAGAATGTGTATTCACTTAAGGACAAAACCTTTGCCAACCCTGAGCTTATTGTGTATGATTGCATTGACATTGTGGATGCCAGTGAAGCCTAGCTGGTAGTTAATGACACCTTTCCCCTTCATGAAACCTCCTCTTCTGGGTATTCCTTACACCACGTGGCCTGACCAAATTGCTATTGTGGTAGTTAATGCCAAATTACGTCTTGGTCTGTCCCCTCACTTCACTGGCACTTTCTCTGGCCATGTTTATCTTGTTCCAATTCATTCATTTCTGATTTAAAATCCTTGTTCTCTACTATCCACCCAATTACTACACCACGTTTCACTGTTTCCTTGACTAGCTTATGCACTGAATGGCTTCTCATGATTGGTAATTACAATCTCCATTTCTCTCCTCCAAGTTCACTGTACCCTTACCATCATTCCACCTGTTCCTTCATTTGAACCTCCCTGTGATATTATGGCCGTATTCATGAACTTGCTGTTTCATGTAGCCTCTCTTTTCTCATGATATCAGGCACAAATAAAGCCATCTCTGATGACTTTTTGTGCCTGTCTCCCCAGATGCATTTGCCCCCTCACAATCTGATTACTTCCTGTTTTTTAAAAAAAGCTACTGCCGCAAAGCCACTTCGAACTGTACTTTCAAATTTCCAATAGTCTTAAACCCTCACTACATCATTTTTACAACTTTATCATAACTTCACCTCTGTCTTTGCCCTCTTCCCTATTAAAGCCATTACTGTCTCCCATGCTGATCATGACCCTTGGGCTATGTTTGCTCCCTTAAATCCAAGGCATACGTTCATGAGGGACCCTAGCTGACAAATTTTACCATTTATTTCCAGATTTGACTGAACCTTAGAGTCAGAACAGGCCTTGAGCTTTTCCAAAACTGCTCCTCACTCACCTCCAAGAAGTGTGACGAGCTCAGAGACTTGTTTGAGTTTGAATGATCTGTTGATGTTCTTTTTGATTGTTCGAGTGCAGAGAAGGGAGTTGGATGTTGTAACACCCTACCATATCTTCAGGACAATCCTTAGCACTTCTAGAATCAAATTCCTGCTTTTTGAAGTGTAGTTGCACGTGTACACAAATTTGACTTGTGTAGAGGCCCCCACACGACAGCACATTGATGCTGTTGGTGCAGGAAGAAATATTAATTATGATATTGGGCAAAATGTCTAAAGTTGTTTATAATAGTGATGTTAGACTTGCGTCAGCCTGAATAAAGAGAAAAATGAGACATGCAACAATATTAATCTCATCGCCATATTTTAAATTAACAGATTTTTGAAAGTAAATAGAAGCAATGTATTGTCACAAGTTAATGAGCCAGTAATAAAACGGCATAACTTCAAGGGATCAGTTATTTAATGCAGAGTATTATTAGGACATGGCTGTCATTTGTGCTTGATTCTAATCTATGATCATGTGTCCTTAGCATGATGATTGAAGGATGCATGTGGTTAAGCTGCCTTGGAAATGGTTGCTGTTTCATGATGAATGCAACTTACTCTGCAAATCATGCTCTGCTACAGGGAAGATTAATGTTAATATTGTTTATATTTGAAAGAGAGACCTGTTCAGAGTGAGGAAGAATTGTGAATCATCTTTGTGACTCATTCAATTGGTTGCTCGTATTTTATTCTTAGGAAATGATTGTTGATTGTAATCCCAATGTTCTAAAATTTTAGTCCAAACAATCCGAGTACCTCCCAGGAATTGTGTGTAAAAGATGTTCTTGCATTGTGAGCAAAACTCGTTTGATTATTGGAATGTAGAAAAACAATTCATGGCATTTTTCAACATTTTCAGACTTTAGATACCTATCATGCCATACCAAATCTCAGTTGGGGAATAAACTGTTTGTTTACCCAATGGGATGAAACTGCTTGAGTAGGTGTGAAGGGAGTAAATTGTGTTTTGTATTGTTGTGAGCGACTGCAAACTGAGCATGTTGAAACAAGTTATTTAAACATGCACCATGATTAGTACAGGGTGGCTATATGAGAACTGCTTTCACTGGAGTTAATACACGTTGAGTGGCAGCAGTTTGAATAGGGTAGATAAGAACCACTTTGGCTGAGCTGTTGTCCTAGCAGTGGGCAACTCTGGATCAGTCCCCAATCTGTTCAACTTTTAAAATGTCAAGTTCTCCGCAGCAACAGTGAGCTAATTGCACTATTTGTAACTTGAAATTGAAGGGATTTTTCTTTTGAACAAGACCTCTTCCTTCTAAAGCCATGTTTGATCTTTTTCATTAACTTTCTGCCTAAGGGTACAGTGCAAAATGAAAGGTATTTCCTAAAGTAACAGACGTTGGCTTTGCATCGCCAGTGGGGCTGAAACTGGTGCAATCTGGCAATGGGATTGTGAAGATTATAGGTTAGAATCTTTTAATAACAGTTCTCAAACATCAGCACGTAACATGCAACATGGTGGGACATTGCAGCTATGGAGAGCAGTCATAAGCAGGTTCGGGAAAACGGTTTGTGTCAGTTTGAATTTACAGTAAAATGAACATGATTAATTTACAAGTATGACTTTGACTGCATGCATATTATAGTTACTGATCAGGATCATAACTCGGGAGGTTTCATTGAGGCTGACAGGAACAATTGGGGCAGTTGTTTAGTTGATTTCATTTGGAGTAGTAATATTTTATTTTCACACCAGGAAATCATTTTGAGAGTCAGCATGTGCTTTTCAAAGTAAACAAACCTCATGGTTTATTTCTTGACTCAAGGCTAATGGAAAATAATGAATGCCGAATGCAAGTCAGTTACAATTGCATTCATTTAACACCTTTTGTTTGATAAAATGGTTGTCTGCCACAAGTGCATACTTGGATATCACTGCAGTACAACATTCCCCCTCTGGAAAAAAGCAAATTACAGTGGATGCTGGAATTTGAAACCAAAAAATCTGCACAGTATGCACAGACTGTGCAATCAGGACCCTGATCTTCCAGTTCCTTGTCATTTTAAAACATGATCCTCCTCCCATGCCCAGATGTCTGTCCTTGGCTTGTTGCAATGTTCCAGTGAAGCTCAACGCAAACTGGAGGAACAGCATCTCATCTTCCAGCTGGGCACTTCATGGTCTTTCAGTCTCAACATCGAATTCAACAACTTCAGATGATTTGCTGTACCCCACATTGGCCCCTTTTTGTTTTCATTCTATTCTATTAATTTTTTTTTACTGGTCTCTACCTTTTTATTTCTTTACTGTTTGTCTTTGTTTTTCTTTCCCCCTACTTTATCTCCCTTCCATTACCTTTATCCCCCACTTGCCCTTTTCTATACCACCCCCACCCCCACCCCAAACACCTTCATAGCTTCTTACCATTTGGCTGGTCGTGTACTTTATTTTCTCTACGGACTGCCATTAGTGGTCCTTTCTTCTGGTTTCTGTGATTATGACCCATTTTTCATTCCCTCACCTTGCAGTACAAATATCTCCCATTTTCTATGCCTTTTAGCTTTGACAAAGGGTCTCAAAATGTCAGCCTTTTTCTCTGCTTACAGATGCTGCATAGAAGATGGCACATTGATAAACACTGTTGCCTCACAGCGCCAGAGACCTGGATTGGGTCACTGTCTGCACAGAGCCTACGTGTTCTCTCTGTGTCTGTGTGGGTTGCCTCCCACAGTTTGAAGGACGTGCTGGCTAGGTGCATTGGCCATGCTAAATTCTCCCGTAGTGTACCCGAATAGGCACCAGAGTGTGGCAACTAGGGGATTTTTATGGTAACTTCATTGCAGTGTTAATGTAAGCCTACTTGTGACACTGACAAATAAACTTTAAACTTCACCAGGGAAAAGTTCCCATAAAGGAGTAGCAATCTTGAATGAAGGATTCTAGTTAACTTGGGAAAGGAAATAGCTTCTTAACCAACTTTTTCCAAAAATATATCAACTTGATTTTTTTGTATGCAAATACAAAATCTAATATGATTGTTAATATTTATGAAGTATTTAAAAAAAATATACATTACATTTAATCATGGAAAATTTCTAATACTTGTTTCAGATAGCAATCTTGTCTGTTCAGAAATATTTTGAAGGTTTAAAGTTTGAGAGTTGACCCTTAAAATTGGGCCAATTGTTTAACAGTAATTTGGTTTTTGGTTCCACCTTTCCCTCACAATAATGCAAGTTGACCTGAGCTTCTGCAATCCATGGATCAGATCCCTTATTCATCAGTAAAATTTCCCCAAAAAAGTAGTCCTTTTAAAATGAAACTGCAGAAATTTCTGAAGTTCCGAAACATTTAATGGAAACGACTCAAAAGTAACATTTTTGGTTGCTTGAAAGTCTTTTCAATTTCAAATGCACAGTAATCACATTAAAGTAATTGCATCATCTAGTGACAGTACATCCTGCAGTCCTTTATGGTATATAGTGTCTTCAGGCAAATTATTATGTTTCACATTTATGCAGTGTTATGAAATTAATTTAAAAAACTTGTTACATTGCCTCAAATATTTCATTACAATTCACATTAATGATTTTGGATTTTATCCTCTCTTTATCAATTGTATTATATTAAATAGAATGGGGAAAAAAGTCTGCACAGTTTTCAGTCGCAGACTAAGTTAGTTAATCCCACGGGTTAGACTTTGTGGAAGAATTAAACAGACACAGTTCATTGCTACCGTACCAGATGTTGCTGTCAGTGCCGAGTTACAAGTTAGCAAGCTGTGTGGCGCAAATCATAGAATCCGTACAATGCAGAAGGAGACCATTCGGTCCATCGAGCCTGCACCAACAACAATCCCACCCAGGCCCATCCCTGTAACTCCACGTTTTTACCCTGCTAATCCCCTTGATACTAAGATGCAATTTAGCATGGCCAATCTATCTAACCTACACATCTTTTGGACTGTGGGAGGAAGCTGGAGTATCCAAAGAAAACCCATGCAGTTACAGGGTGACCATGCAAACTCTGTGCAGATAATGAACCAAGGTTGCTATTGAACCTGGGTTCCTGTTACTGTGGGGCAACAGTGTTGACCACTATGCTGACTTAAGATGTCACCTTTTCTGACCTTATTCTGGCAGCAGCTATCGAGGTATCCAGCAACAGGGAACTCGTCCAATAGACCAAGCAGCCAATTGCACTGAAAAATTCTCTCAGTCAGCAAGCTAAGAAGCAGATTTTATCACCCACTTGTTCAATAATTTTACAGAAAGCAAAACAATGACTAGAAGCTGCACATGGGAGTGAGCCGGAGGCTGAAATGTGATAAGATTGACAGAAGCTTTGAACAATTGTTTTATTATGGAACAGAGAATAACATTTAATTATAGTTACATTTAATTCACAAACGTAAAATTTATTTTTCCAAGCTGCGAATGGTGTCCAGCAGTAATCATAACAAATACTAAAAACCCAGTTGCACTTGTTCATTAAGGTGTACTTGTTCAAGAAAATTTGTTATCAGAATAATAGTATCACTGACAGCAACTTCTGGGTTTCCACATTTAACTGTTCAGGTGTGGACACAAGAAATGGCTGTCATCGTTAGATAACGATGGTGAGAGCTGACTGTTATATTGTCATAACTAATATACAGATACTACATAGAACCAAGATACCTTGCTACATATAGTGAAGCAACTTATGTTATTTAGCCTTTCATCTTAGTCATCTGAGGTAAAAAGGAGCTTTGCTCATTGATCCTCCATGCATGTTAAAACAAAAGCAAGTTTAAACCCTGAAGCAATCATGCATTTGTACAAAACTGTTGTATTGTTGTAAGATCTCCTCCCTCTTTGCTGTACATCATTACATGTATTACTGAAGAACAGATCAACACGAGAAATAAGAGCAGGAGTTAACCTTTTTCCCCCATCTTCATATCCCTTGATTCCCCCAGAATCCAAGTATGTATCCATCTTGAATGTACCTCAGGACTAGGCTTTTGTGGTAGACAATTTCAACAACTGTCAACCCTCTGAACAAGAATCTCTCTCATCTCGCTTTTAAATGGCCATCCCTTGTCTAGAGACTCTTTTGCCCTAGATTTAAATACTCCAGCCAGAGAAACAGCATTTTCCTAACCTATCAAGCTTTCTTAGAATCTGAATGTTTCAATGAGTTCAGCCCTCATTCTTCAAAACTCCAGTGAATATGAGATTACTCATTCTGTCCTCAGAACAATTCTTTCATCCTAACAATCTATCTAGTGAACCTTTGTTACATCTCTTTGAAGAATGCATTTGCTTCTTTCCAAATGGAGTCCAAGTTGTACATAGTGCACTTTTATTCCAATGTCCATTTGCCAGTATAGGATCTTTCTGCCTAATAGCATGTAGTACTTGCAATGTTTCTCCTACTAAGGCCAGCCAAATCTAAATGCCATCACTTAATTGTTTCTCAGCATTTAATAAAGATTCAGTTTACCTGTTCTTCCTATGAAAGTAAATAACTTTCATACTACACTACACTCTAGCTCACTCTCATAACCTATCTGCATCTCTGTTCGTAGCCTCATTATGCATCCTCCTCACAGCTTATTTTCCCATCAAACTTTCTATGATTGGATATCCTTCACAGATTATGCTTTCACCAAAGCCAGTGATATGGATTGTAGGTTGCTGAAGTCTGTGTTGATACTTTGGGAAACTTACTGCTTACGAAGCTGCAGGTGGCTTGTTGATTCATTTTCTGCACTTTAACTAATCTTGTATCCATGATGATCTATTGCCCCCATCTTTATGAGCCCTTGCGCAACAACCCTTCACTTGGCAACATGTCAAATACCCTTTGAAAGTTCAAATATACTGCACCCACTTATTCTACCCAACTAGTTAATATCTTAAAAAAAATTGCTTTTTTTAACCAAACACAATTTTTCTTTGCTAAAGCCGTATTGACTGAGCTGATTAATTTAATTTTTATTAAGTGCTTTGCCAGCAATTCCTTATTGAATGCCACCCATTTTCCCAAACAGCAGTGTCACATTTGCTATCTCACTTCATTGGAACCTTTCCAGAATTTAGGAAATTTTGGAAGATCAAAGGCACTGTCTGTACAGTTTGCTTTTTTTTTTGAGGCTAAGTAGGAAGGCTGCAGGCCACCAGGCGAAGGGGATTTGTTGGTTTTCAGTTCCATTAATTTCCCCAGTACTTTGGTTCTGTTCTATTTCAGGCACTTTTTTTGTCTACTGTTGAAGACAGAGACACAATAAATTAACAACAGCACAAAAGATTTGTACTTTGCAGGTGCTGGAAATGTAAAATGCGACTGAAAATACTGGCAGGTCAGGCAGCACAGTGGAGAGAAACGTATCATGTTTCGGTTTGATGACTTTTCATCAAAATAGAATATTTAATGCTATATTTCTATCTCTCCCATTTCCTTGCTCCAGATGATAATTCCTCCTGTCTGTCTATATGGAACCTATGTTTACTTTCACTGCCCTCTCCATTTTTGGCTTTGGAAGTTGCAAGGAATTTTCCATTCCTTGGCATTTTGACAGCAGTAAACTGAGTGCTTCACATTTGGGACATGCTGTCCATTCTTTGTCCAAGAAAATAACCATATTTTGTGCTCAGGGTGAGTGATGAGGGTACATTGAAGTCAAATGCTTATTCAGATTTGGTTATCCAATGTCAGAGTAAAACAACTCGAGAATAACCAACTTCCAACACGCAAGCCTTAATATTGTGTCTTAATTGGGTCAGAGAGATAATTTATTAGGGTTGGATGTCTGATGAGTTGTTTTCCTTGAGGCTGTGGGAGAACTTAGAACCAGAGGGCAGAATCTCCAAGAAAGGGGTTGCCCATTTGAGATGGAGATGAGGAGAAATTTCTTCTCTCTGAGAGCAGTGAATTTGTGGAACCCTTCATTGTAGAGACAAGGTTGTTGAGGATGTTGGAGGTTTAGCTGGACAGATTTTTAATCAATAAGAGAATCAGGAGTGATGGTATAAGACGGGAAAGTGGAGTTGAGGACGTATCAGATCAGGCATCATCATATTGAATGGTGGAACAGACTGTATGGACCAAATGGCCTACTACTTTTCCTATGTTTTAAAGTCTGCAGTTCAGTTTTGGCTGGCCCGTGACAGGTTTCGCTCTTGCCATTGCAAGTAATCGTAGAAAGAGGCTTGGCGAGCAGACAGGCTGGTAAAACAACAGAACAATTCTTTTAAATTATGATTTGAGAAAATGCTAAACTGGATAATTCTAATTTTGTTTTCTTTTGAAGCTCTGGAATTCCCTCAAACGTCTAAGCGTCTCCACTTCAATCCTGTCATTTAATGCAATCTCTTTGACCAAGCTTTTGGTCTCCTGTTTTGAACATCTTTTAAATGTCTCCTTATCTGATCATGTTCAATTATGCCCCAGTAACAATGCTACCTAAATACAAATTGGTGTTGGTAAAGTGAACAGTACTTTGAGGTGTCATGCACCCTGTTCAAACATTCCATACTTTGCTTCTACTTTGACACTTGTGAATCAGAGTGAGCATTAAAGCAAATGCTGCTTTCAATTTGGCTTTTCATAGGCCTCTGACTCTGCTTATTAACCTGGAAATGGGCAACCACTTTTCTGTAGTAATCATTGTGTAGTTAGATTTGACAGCATATGAAAGGCTGAGACTCCAATAATAATATGCAGGTGCGTGACTGGAGAGCAAATATGGCATTGTAAAGGGTCGCTGAAGGGATTAATTCTAAGGCAGAACTAGAAAATGCATCAGAAGGAAAAACTGAAATTTCTTTTGAAGATGATTTTTGAGATGTATGAGTGAATGTATATTTGTAAAAGGAGAGATGCAGTGAAATAGGGTCTCGGATGGCTGTGTAAGGACAAAGTTATAACGACAACAGAAATATCCCTACAACAAGGGAAGTGAGGAGTGGGGTCATATTTGGTTTGGCAAATGTAGGCAGTGATGAAGTTTCAAATTGGTTAAGTTTTAGTCCAAGAATCTGGAATGTGATAAAATGTTACCAATATACTTGGGCCAGATAAAATGTACACCAGAATCCTTGGCAAAAGTGCAGAATAAGTAGTTAAACTCTGATTTAGAATTCTGTGAGAATTCAAATTGTACCATAGGACCCGAAGGTGAAAAAAAACCTTTATCTGTTTTTTAAAAAAAGATTGAATTTGTAAATTATTGATGTATTGGGTGGCATTTTATGGCCTTGCTCGTCCTGGAACTGTAAAATCCTGCCCGAGGTCAATGGACCTCCCCATTGTCCACCCCTTGCCTACTGATTCCCATGGTGGATGGGGCGGTAACATTTGGGCCATTATCTGAATAGCTGAATTGTGGAAAGGGAAAATGCTCTTGCGATGACCTTGGATCAGAGGTAATGTTCAGGGAGTTAAAAGTAAGGTCATGTAATACTAATTTGCTGGAGTTTCTTGAGGGATAACTGAAGTATGGGTGAGAGCTCTCTATTGGTTTAACTTGAGCTCCTACGAGGCACTTATTATACATTGCTCCAGACTTCAATTGTAAATGCGACTTAACAAAAAGAAAAAGTGATGAGACAAGTTTCAGATTTCATAGAATCCCTATGCATTAGTGCATAAGGGGGCCATTTAGACCATCGAATTTGCACCGACCACAAGCCCACCGAGGCCCTATTCCTGCAACCCCACGCACGTACCTAACTAATCCCCCTAACGTGGGTCAATTTAGCATGACTAATCAACCTGACTCTCTCATATTTCGGCTTGCAACTTCAGAGAAAGCAGTCACTGAAACCTTTTTCTCATTGGAGATAAGAATGAGATTGGACAAGATTGAAGTTTTCATTTTGGTATCAGGTATGGATGAAGTATTGGTGAGCATGCTGTTTACTTTCAATTGACAGGGCAGGATGAGTGGACACATTGGAAATTAACAGGCTTAATCAGCATTGGTGATTACGATATTGCTTCTTAACGATATTTGGAATAGGCCATAGTTGTTTAAATGGAGGCTGTGTTTGAGTTTGGTAAATAAAATTCATAGGAAATCAGAAACTCCTGGAATACTCAGCAGGCCAGGCGCCATTTGTAGATCGAAACAGAGTTCATGTTTCAAATCAATGATCCTTCAAAGAACTTGACCTGAAATGTTGGCTCTTGTTTCTCTTCACAGATGCTGCCTGTGTTTCTAGTATTTTCTGTTTCTGTTTCAGATTCCTAGTATGTGCAGTAAATTATTTTTGTTTCATAGGAAATCTCTGACAAGGTGCAAGGTGCAAACTGATATGATTTAATCTATAGTAATAATGTACTTAATTGTACGTACCTGAGAGATGCTAGCCTGACAAGCCACTCTGTTTAGCCAGTAGGGATATTGCAAATAATTTGTTTATTACTCCTTAGCTTTATGTTTGCTGTTCTTATTCCCAGTCAGGTTGCTTGACCTTGTATGGCTCTCGTTCTTGCTCCCTGAGTAGAAGACACTTAGACTTGAACGTAACTGGTAATTCTGGTGTAGCCATCCATTATCAAACTGACACACCCACGTTATACTTTCTAGACCCTCCTTATTCTCTGCCAAAATTTCCCATTTTTTCAGATTGCTTATGAGCACGAAGACAGTCTCTTTTTTATTTGCTACTGATGATTTGCTTAAATCTCTCTTCTTATTCCCATCACTCTCACCTTCCAACAGCATGGAGCTTATGGACTTCTTTATCACTAAAGTTGTGAGAACATCTATTCAGCTACTTTGTTATTTATTCTTTAATCTATTGTAGCTATGAATCCTATGTATGTCAATTCCTCTGAATTCGCATCTGATCCCCTCACCACATTGAAATGTACTCCTTTGGTTCTATTTTTTTTTTGAAAATTATTGTCTTACCTTTATTCTCCTTTTCCAAAGTCCCTTGAGCATATTGTTGCCTTTCAAATTTGTGTCCATCTTTATCGCAGGATCCTATTTGAATCTGCTTTGTTGGGCTCCCAGCTCGAACGCAATATCAAAATAGTCTTGAGACATTTTGTCGGTGAGAACTATTGTGACTGATGGTTGTGGATTTTGACTTTTTAATATTCAGTCTTTCCCACAGGCTTGCTTGAAGAGGTTGAATACAACATCTTCCTTCAGTATCACTCCTCTGTTGCCCAGCACTGTGTAGTCATTCCTGATGGGAGCTCAGTTATCATTGAAGCGTCTTCAGGAGTGGCTCCTCATCATTAAAACTAGAGTGTCCAAATTATCTACCCTTGTATCTGATCTTTTCCATAACTTTGTACTTGGCAACAACACTGACCAAGCTTCATTCTTTCCCTGTTTACTTGTCTTCTTCTCTATCCACTGTCTTGGGCTGAAACAATCTGTTCATAGCACACGATGCACATTCTCTCCATTGTAAAGGCCTTATGATTCTGTAATATTGCTGCTGATACTTATCTATACCTTCCCCATCAGAAAATTTGACTTATTTCAATAATTCCTTGGCTGGACTTTCCATCTCTCCATCTACAGACCAGCTCATCTAAAAGAGTTCTATGCATATTCTGTCTTGCTTCTCCATCCTTGCTGATTGTCTTTGGCTCCTGTTCTTCATTGCCCGTAGTTTAGATACTTTGCACTCTGGGTTCATTCACCCCTCTGTTTGTAACCACCTCTGCCTGTCTAACCCCAAACCCAATTTCCTGCTGTTTAAACTTCGACTTTGGGCCCTATGCTTCACCTAGGTCCTATACCCTGAAATTTTTCCATTGAGGGGCAGAACAGTGGCTAACATTGCTACCTCACAGTGCCAAGGACCTGTGTTCAATTTCAGCCTGGGGTGACTTACCTGTGTGGAATCTGCACGTTCTCTCTGTGTGAATTTCCTCCCACAGTCCAAAGATGTGCAGGTTAGTTGGATTGGTCATGCTAAATTGCATCTTAGTGTCAGGGAGATCAGCAATGGGGTTACGACAATAGGCTGTGAGTGGGATTGTTGGCAGTGCAGGGTCAATGGTCAAAGGTCTTCCTTGTGCATTGTATGAATTCTCTGAACTCAATTTTCACTTTTCATTTCAGGCCCTCAAAACTGTTGCATAAATGAAGTGTTTTTTTTCTTATAAAACACCTTATGACATTTTTCTCAATCACAGGCTACATATTGTAATTAAACTCAGCACTTTTTCCTTTGTTTTGAATCAGCAGTCAACTCCAGATCTGGAGTTTCCAGCAGGCCTCAGGCCTTCTGTACATAGACTAAATAGGAAATGTTGTTGGTGTTTTTGCAGCCTTTAGGCCAGGAACCAGACCTATGCACCTTCGCAGAAATGAAATGGAGCAAAACTGCAGGTCAGATGATCTGAACAGGAGAGCCATTGCAGAGGGTGTGTCCTGAGGAACAGGTCACATTAGGAGTGACAGGGAGACTGACTCAAATCAAGTAAAGTTCCAATTAGACTGTGGGACAGAAATTGGTTCCAGGTAATGGAGGAGGACAGAGATCAGGAACAGATCTTGTTGAGTAAAGTTGAGAGAATGGAGCAGAAATAGGCTCTGTGTTGGGGAGAGAGCTGTGGGCTGTGGGCATTAGAGAAGTCCTGAGAATTTAAGGAGGCAGCCAAAGGTTAGTGAATCCTCACTGCAAGCCATTTTGAGAAGTGGTGTTCTACTTGGCATAACTGAAGATCTAAAATTGTGCTTGGACGGTGAAACTTGAGTGTACTTGGAGATCCAGGGAAAGAAATCTTGGATCTCTTGAAACCCTGGAGGTGGATCCTGTTGAAGATGAGTGGGATCCATGTTTGGAGAAAATTCCAGGGAGGTTTGTTCAAATGTGTAGATTGGAATGCCTTATGAGAGACTGGTTAGCTCAAGAAGTGATAAGCTCTGGGTGGGTTGCAGTGGAATCCAGAAAATATGCTTGGGTCACATTTGTCATTTACTTTGGTGCGTGGCATTATCTGATCACAATTAGCCTATTAATTCATAAATCTCATTCTTACTCTAGTATTAAAGTATAGGATAAATGTTGTAAATTGTTTTAGTTTTCTCAATTTGTATCTGTCGGTAAAGATGTTGTTGGGCTAAAAGGAATTGCAATTTGAGTCATGGTTGTGAATTTGCATTGAGATCTTCGCAACTTTCTTGCAGAAGGATCTGGGTGTCCTAATGCATGGATCACAGAAAACCAGAATTCAGGTATAGCAGGTAGGAAGGAAGGCAAATGGAATCTTAGTGTAGGAGTAGAGTATAAATGTAGTGAAGTGTTGCTGCTACTGTATGAAGAATTAGTGAGATCACACTTAGTATATTCTGCACTGGTCCCTTTACTTCAGAAGGGATGTTGTTGCATGAGAGCTGGTTCAGAGGAGGTGCCAGAAATTTGTCTCAGAGATGAGTGGTTTGTCTTGGGAAGAGTTGGGCAGTTTAGGCCTAAAGTGCCTGGAGTTTAGAAGAATGAGGACACTTAACAAAGTGCACAAGATCAGGAGAATTGGCCAAGTAGACATGGAAAGGATGTTTTCTCTTGTAGGGCAATCTAAAACAAGAGGTTACGGTTATAAGATAAGAGGTAGCAAATTTGAAACGAAGATGAGGAGAAATTATTTCTCTCAGAAGGTCATGATTTTGTGGAATTTGCTATCCCAGAGCGTGGTGCACTCTGAGTAAATTTAAGGACAAGGTGGATAGATTTTTAATGAGCAAGGGTTTGAAGGACTATGGTGAAGGGTAGGAAAGTGGAGTTGAGGTGGAAATGAGATCAACTGTGAAGGTATTAAATGGCAGAGCAGGCTCTGAATTGAATTGAATTGCTTACTTCTACTCATTCTTATGATTTTGGCTGCTGTCATATAATGCACTTGTTTGATAAATATTTCATACATTATGCTGAAAGGCTATCAGCTGACTGCTAACTTTGTTCAGTAACTTTCCTCCATGATTTCAGAAAAAAATGTTAAGATCTATCAAGTCAGATTTCATTCTGGGATCTGACTTGTTCAAGTTTGATATTAGCTGGGATTGTAACAATATGAATCCAAGTTGTGCATTTGACATCTCTGCTGATGAATCCAAGTTGAAGCAGGATGCTTGTATTTTAATCCAGTTCGATGTTAGCCACTGAAGAACCTTTATATTGCTAGTTCTGAGGTAAAAAAGGTAACTGAAAAGAAAGAAGATATTTTCAATCTTGATATCGAATTTGCTAAGCAAGTTAAACTGTACTCGTCTGCTTGGGAATGGTGAGGACTTTGACCAAAGCTGGGGATGTAACCGCATCACTTGTAAACTTGCTGCTGAGTTGGTATGGAAAATGTATCTTTATGCTTGAAATGAGCTTTGTGCTTAATATTTAAGGTTCAACAAAGGGATCAAGGGATATGAAAGGAAGGGGGATCAGGATATTAAATTTGATGATCAGCCGTGACTATAATGAATGGTGGAGCAGGCCCAAAGGGCTGAATGGTGTATTCTTGTTTCTAATTTCTGTTTCTAAATGATTGTGTTGGTCATAGAATGCTTGGAGTATTTTTCCTTTGACGAGCTCTCGGCGAGTTTTCATTATCATCAGTTGGCTTTAATTGTGTCTGATCTTTAGAAATCAATTTAGGAGTCATTAAATACTAATTTTCAGCGAAAATAAAATTTTATTTCACTCAAAGCACCTCAGCTTTGGTCTCCTTGATAGCTGAGTAGCCTGGGAACCATGTGAGGTATAGCAGTGTTATAAAGTAGAAGATATAATTCAGTAAACGTTGTGACTGAGACTCCATCTGTAACTCTGATTAATGAGGGCAGTGATTGTTGTGACCTCCCTTCCAGATTCTTCAGTTGATTTACAGAACTTTTGATTTTCATGTCACAAATTTTCATTTCAATTCAGGCATAGCAAATTCCTTGCCAAACTGTCTGTGATCCTGGAAAGCAAGTCTCTGCTGGAACAGAGCTGTGGAAATCTTTACTGTGATAAGTTTACATTAAAGCTGTGGCATCGTTTGTAATTCATTAAAATACTAAGTGACCGTGAAATTGGATTTTTTTTGCACATGAGCCAATTCAGTGTACTCTTGGTTTCCATGCTCTGTTTCAACAACTGCTGTCTTTATTAAGATTTTCCCCCTCCACTATGTCTCCTTAAATGCAGTTTTTTTAGTAAATTTGACTTTGTAGAATCATGGATTTGTTACAGCGCAGGTGATCAGACTCTCATTATTACTTTTGCATTGAATAAAATAAACATATTTCTGTTAACTTCAAACCTTTTGTATCAGGTCATCCCATTTGCTTTCAATTGACGAATAAAACACATTCTTCCAGATCTTTGAAAGCTATCAAATGAATGTATGTCCTTTCAGACATCTAATGAATCAGGTTATTGGATTCTATTTTTTGTTCTTAGCAATAGGGGTAGTGAAAACTACCAGTAATTTGCTAACTATCGATATAAAGGCATTCATCAGTTGTGCTGCACTGTAGGCTTTTGGAGACTGATTGGTAGGTCTCATGAAATCTTTGTAGTGTTAAGTAGGCTAACTGTATGTAATTATTAACTACAAGAATATGTACATTTGAACAGTAAAGAGTTCAAGGTAGAAACTGTCTCCATGCTAGCTTCTACACATGACTCTGTCCACCGTTAAACTGATCCCTCAGTACAGGTCACATATTCACTTCACTAAGTGATGAGCACTGTACTCAATCCCACGTTAACTGTGTGTGTGCTGGACGCTTAAAAGACATGATGAAATGTTGACTTGCAAAATTACTGCATCTTTTAAATGGAGAATTCCAAATGGATTTTCCAAAAATGCAGTGATGCTGTGACTTTTGTGTAATACTTTTGAGCAGCAGTAAGCTAGAATGGACTAAAGCATGGAGTTTTGAGAGTTATCCAGTGCAGTTGGAAGATGCATTTAAGAGCCCAAGTGTTTCATTTCATGTTGTGGTAAATGTTTACGTAAATGTTCTTTCTTGCAGTCTTTTGGTACAGGTTAACAGAATCCCTAAGTGCAGAAAGAGGCCGTTCAGCCCATTTAATCTGCACGGACTCTAACAGAATATCTTACCCACATCCATTTCTTGTCCTATGCCTGTAACCACATACATCGACCATGGCTATCTCACCTACTCATCTTGGGACACTAAAGTGCAATTTAGCATAGCTAATCCACCTAAACTGCACATCTTTCAATTTATGGGAGGAAACTGGAACACCTGTGGGAAACCCATGCAGCGCGTGAATGTGCAAACTCCACACAGTCAGTCAAGGCAGAATTGAACCCAGGTTCCTGATGCTGTGACATAGCAGTGCTAGCCATTGTGCCACCATACTGCTGTGGAACTCTTGGGCTTCTGGACTGCTTTGCTGATGGTTGCGTTTTATAATTTTAAATTCAGTGCACATAAGATATAATTAAGTAAAATTGGAACTTGTCACAATATGATTTTGTTACAATACTCTGTTAATTTGAATAAACGGGTAATGGAAGTAGGTTGAAAACTAATTGTTTAGAGTGCCAATTTATATTTCTGCAGTGTACTGTGCAATGGAACTAGGTTTTCTTCCATGGGAGAGAATTATATGTGGATCTTGTTCATAAGTTCTAGTTAATGCTTTTTAATTGAATCACAAAAAAAGAAGTTTTAAGTCTGAAAAATTCTTCACTGTCTAAAGTATCACTTGTCTCCTGACGTTCTGCTTTTATGAGTATAGATTGCAGTTAGTGAATGATGTTATATGACAGAAGCAATATTGCATTCTGTACCACTTAATGAATGAAAAGTATTCTGTGCATGGTATCATTTGGAATCATCTAGTCTATTAACTGAGCTGCTAGAGTTCATGTCATTACATGAACATTTTAATTAGCATGGTGTGAAAAATAGTTTAATAATATTGGTTATTAAAGAACTGATCTTTTGAGGTTTATGTATCTAATACCAAGTAAAAATAATGTTTTCTCATAGCCATGTAGTCCCATAAGGTTTCATTTGACACATTTTTAACTCTGAGGGAATTCTGGATTGTTTCCAGGAGTAATTTACATATAAGAATATTGCTGTTCTAAAATTCTTACGAACTTGCAATGTAATTTCCTGATCATTAAAAGTTTCAAAAGGGCATTTCTTAGGGAACCATAAGCTATAGCATATACTTCCAAATACAAATTGTGTGTTCATCAAATTAACAGAAGGATTTCAAACATCCCGCCTTGGTTTTCTAGAAAGACAACATATTTCCAGCTACTCAATGTTCACGAGCACAGAACAAGTTGTTACAACAACTTGGGCCACAGAAGCGTACACGGGTTCCAAAAATGCCCAGGGCCTTGAGGACAATCTACCAAATCTCAATTTTTTAATAATTACGGCCCACCATTTATTGCCCCTTGAAGAGAAGGCATTCAAGAAGTCACATGTAGGCCAGATCAACTAAGGATGTCAATAAAGCAGATGGGTTTTTTACGGCAATTGACAATGGTCTTATGGTCATCGTGAGACTTTTAATTTCAGACTTTATTGAACACAAATTTTACCATCTGCCATAGTGGGATTTGAACACTGGTCCCCAGAACATTGCCCTGGCTCTCTGGATTCGTCGTCCAATGATAATAACACCATGTCACTGCCTCCTCTTGTATTGAATAACTTGTCTGTTGCATGCCTCTTATAAGCAGTTAAGAGGAAATTATTTGAACTTTTGTAACAGATATAATCTGTGAACCTATTCATAAACTAACCTTCGAGCAGATGAATGTATTTGTGTCTGATGTTTAGAATATGTGAAGAATGAGAAAATTTTCATCAAGGCATTTTTATTTGCCGAAGGTGTAGGTTACAGTAACATTAGAAAAGCAGTAATTTCTCTGTGTATTTAGAAATGGAATAATTGAGGAGTACTAACAATTTTATACCTCTGATGGCATTTGATGTAATGGTTTGATATTGGGATTGTTTCTTAGCACTCTTGTTGACATTTTCTTGATTTTGATTTTTGGGGGCTACTTTTGGATTTTTTAGAGCTTATTGCATATAAAGCAAGTCCAAAGAAACCAAGTTCTTGAAGCAGGAATTTGCAAATATTCTCCATGCTCCCATTAAGGCATATGTTATGGATAGAAAGGTTTAATTTTAAAGTAACCTGATTTCTCTCCTTGCCATCCATCCAAAAACAAAGTGGAGACATATTTCCCAACCCCTCAGTTTAGGTATGATCCAATTCCTCAGTAACACTACAGCAAACTCAAGGTAGGGTTTGCACCCAAACCTGGGCAGAGTGTAACAATGTTGCTTCCTTTTCACTTTGACAATAAGTGAAGATTTTTACAGGGCAAAGACCGCAGAATAAAGAATTATTGTCTTGTTTCACATGAGTTCAGATTCCAGCATTGGAGTCCAATGGTATAGTAATTCAGAAGTCAGCAGATTGACCTGATGCTGGTGATTTGCTTTGACAGTAAGACTGATTGTACGATGAAGTTGGCATGCAGAGGTGAATTAGTCTCGTAGGCGATAGTACAGAGGTTCCAGCAGAAATGAACTTGGACAGAGCCCTTTTTTGCCTGGCAGTTTGAAAATGGTAGTACAGCAAGACATAACTGGATCTCCTAGCAAGGAGCTTTGGGGTATGTCACATAACTCCCAACACTCCACTTTGGCATTGACATAGCGTGTACATTCCTTTTCCTGCATTTAAGTTGTTAAGTTTATTTATTAGTGTCACAAATAGTACATTAACACTGCAATGAAGTTACTGTGAAAATTCCCTAGTTGCCAGCCTCGTTCCAGCACCTGTTTGGGTATGCTGAGAGAGAATTTAGCATGGTTGATGCACCTAACTAACATATCTTTTGGATTGTGGGAGAAAACTGAAACACCTGGAGGAAACTCATGCAGATACAGGGAGAATGGGCAAACTCTGCACAGACAGTAACTCAAGCTGTGAATTAAACCCAGTCCCTGATGCTGTGAGGCAGCAATGCTAATCTTCTAACTTATTAAATACTGTGGCCACAAGAGCCGATAAGAGGCTGGGAATTCTTCAGAGAGTAACTTACCTTGTGACTCCCAAAGCTTTTCCACCATATACAAGGCAAAGCCTGAATGGAATGTGTTTGAAGGTCTGTGATGGCATGCTCTTCACTTGCCTGGGTAAGTGCAGTTCCCACAACACTAAATTTGACACCATCCAGGACAAAGCAGTCTGTTTAATTGGCATCACATTCACTACCTTCAACATCCACTGCCTTCACCTCCAAAGCATAGTGGCAGCAGTGTGTACCATTGACAAGATGCATGACAACCACTCACCAGGGCTCTTTCAACAGCATCCTCTGAACCAACATCCACCTTCTACAAGCAAAGGGACATCACATACAGGGGATCATCACCACCTGCATGTTGCCCTCCAAACCACACAGTATACTGACTTAGAACTGTATTGTAATTCATTTACTGTCGCTGCGTCAATATTCTGGTATTCCCTCCTGAACTGCCCTGTGGGTGTTCCTACAACACACTGACTTCAGTGCTCACCACCACATCCTCACGGGCAATTGGAGATTGGCAACAAAAGTTCTGGACAAGCCAGTGACACCTATGTCGCATGAAATAATAAAGTAATTCTTGTTCACCTTTCTCTGCCTCTCCCTGTACTTTCACCATAAGAATCTAATTCCCTTATGTCTATATCGCCCATAGCCAGAATATAGCTTCTGCATTTCAAACATTGCACAAATTTAAATGAACAATAATTATACTATCAGTAAGGAATTGAGGAGGAGTGAAAGTGCATGTTCTGCCAAGTATAATGCTGTCACCTTGGAGTCTTTGGAAACTGCTTAGCCCTAATTTTGTGAGGGTTGGGGCTGAATAATAAACTAACATTAGCTGTATTTATCATTTGCAAATCTTTGTGCATGATCATTGGATGATCCTTGAGAAAAGGTGGGGAAGAACAGGATACTGCTGGAGAAAGTTCCTACTCACCTAGCAGTAAAACCACAGCTATTGTTTTTGACTCCAGATCATTTGCTTCTGTAGTACCCACCCCCCACCCCTATTTTTTTTTTGAACAATGGAAAGTTTTGCTGTATGGGGAACTGACATCTTCATCAATTTCACAGCAGGCTGCTTTAGTTTGCTTTCACTTGAGTGCCTGACAGGATTTTCTCTCATTGCTGTCTAGCTGGGTGAAAGTCTAGACACAGAGATGGAGGACTTACTGGGAATTCACAATGCGATTATTGTGAATGTTAAGTAGGAGCAGCTTCCCCCGACGTGCAGGCTTCTTGGCCAAACTGCTGGTAAAAAGACTTTTCCCTTTGTTCGTGAAGAGGAGCTAATCCAGGCTGATGCAGGCTGTGCAGTAAACCTTTTACAAAAAAAACCCATGAGTAGAAGGTGAAAGGTCAGCAGTTTAACCTCTGACCAGAAAATAAGAGGGCAAGGGAGTTTGAAAATTGTGGAGAAGAACAAGGGAAGAAAGTTCTCGAAGGTCTACTTGCCTTGTTTCTCAAAGGCAGGTTAAACAGATGACTGACGGGAATGGTTACAAGAGTCCTAGTAAAACATGTATGATGTCAAAGTCTAAACGGGTTTTGTACTAATAAGCAAACTGCATTGTTTGCTTTGTGAGTGCATATTTTCCTTCACAAACCAGACAGCAATGCGAGAGGAAAAGACTGAGCGACACACGAGTGTGGTGTTCATTTGTGAGCTATCGAAGTCTGATTAATTTCTACTGCTGGAACCTATAGCGTTACGTTTACATGGACAGCATCATCACTGCAAAGGGATAAAATGTGCAAGTTCTTGACAAAAATGTACTATTGAATCATTTTCAGCAATATGGATCATTAACTGAATTTTTTAACTTTCAGTATTGCAGAAGAGTGGAGTTGGAAGTGTATCATCTTTTTGGTTGCTTTTTTGGTAATTCTTCTGTCATGTATGTTTGCTATTTGGGCTTTGTCCCAATCACTTACTGCTGCCATTGAGAATGTTGCACAGCTTAAAATAAATCGATGTTAGCAAACCTTTCATATCGAAACTGAAGAGCATTTTACCTCCTAGGACCAATCCGTTTACTTTATTGAAATTAGCGTAATGCTAGCATTCTTACCATCTTGTTCTCTTTGAGAAAGTATTCTGTAAGACAAAAGATTCAATATTGTACACGTGAAATACTCAACTCAGTATTTCACTCACATGCACGTGCATTTTAAAAACTCTAACTGCATTTTATCTTAAGATAATGCATTTTTCCATTGGCAAAAAGAAGTTTGAGATGTTTTTGAGATCCTCATTTATCTAGCAGTGGTCTCATACATAATGTCAGTGAGATGTAATTTTCTCTGTAATTTTTCTCCACAAACTTTCAATTCCTGTCACCTTTCTGTATCAAACACCTTTCCAAGCCAAGAAAACAGGCTGGCAATTTTTAAATCTGAGCTATTGTTTATGTGATTAACTGTTGTGAGGGTGCATAGGGAACTCAGGATGGTTGGATCTTCTCTCCTTCCTCTGAGCTGTGCTATGACTTGTGCCCAAGATTGAGTAAGCTAGGATAGTGCTCCTTGACTTGTGTTTTTTTTGTAATTCTCTAAACTTGTCTAGGAATGCATGATCTTTCAGTCTTACTTTTGATTGTTGAATTTTGGCTTGGGTGTTTGACAGATTATGAACTTGCATCCAAGTTTGTTGCAAGGTTATTTTGCTATGTGTCGTGTGCAAGTTGCATTTTAGCATGTGCATTTTTTTCTTGAGTTATATTTTTGCTTCAGTTTTCCTTTCTTGCATATTTGTAGCCATTGCCATGTAATTTAAAAATATCAAGAACAAAAAGTAAATTTCAAGAGGAATATTTTTGTAACGGGTAATAGATTCATTAGACTCCTTCTGCCTTTAGCTTTCCTGGGTGTCATTTTGAATAAAAGTTCACAATTTCTTTAAAATAGTGTGCAGGTTTTGCTATGAAGCAGGCTGTAAAAGCAAACTACCAAGTTCCGTCCAGTAATTTTGATTTAATTGGTTTCAAGTTTGAAGCACTGCACTTCACATGTAGATTTAATAGCCAAAACCACTGGAATGGCAAAATATATGGTGCGTGTATGTGAAGTGTGCATCTGTTGAGAGTCAGAATGTTCCCTAGTCCTATCTTAAATGTAGACAGTGGACTTACAATTGGCAAGATGTGCCACTATTTTAGTTGGTAAATTATTGTGGCGCATGTATGCTACGTGCATTGACAGTACAGCATGCAATTTATTCTTCAGCAATGGTAATTTGACACCTCCCTTAACATGGTGTACGGCTGAAAGATCTTACTTCGAGCTAATTGTGTCTGTCTGTTATGTAGGAATTAACTGTATGTGTGAAACTTAAATCATTGTAACTTTTTAAAAATTGTTTTCTATGTTTAGATCAGAGTGTGTGCAGATACTGGCTGCCTGACTGTAATTCAAAGGAAGTATTTAAATCAGTGCAGAGCAACCTATGGCCTGGGGGCCACATCAGATTTCTGACTGGCTCCACAAGATATTTTGTTGATGGTTGCCCAGGTGCAGAGTTGCCATGTTCTGCTGGTTTCCATCTATGTAGCTTTTTTCCTACCAGAATGACTGAAGTAATAGGCATGTAAAAGCAAGGGTTGGCAGTGAGGTACATGCATTGTACTCCACACTAACCGTGAGAGCCATGTGCTCCCTCTGTGTCCAATTAAGCATAAATATTTTTTCTGTATTTGGGGCTTGAAGTTGATAGTTCTATTATATGAATGATTGAGCATTTTCTATAACTTGTTCTGAAATATTCGGCATCTAATCTTATTCAAGGGTCAAAGTTAGTTAACAAGCCCAATTTCAATCTTGTGGCCTGCAGAGATGAAGCAGGATCGCTTGTGGCCTACTCACTAGACAAGGTTGCCCATCACTGATTCAGATGATATCCAAAAGTGAAACTTGGTGACAGTAACTCCACCCAAAGTTGATTAAAACAATTAGATAATTGCTAGAACATTTTAAAACACAATCAAATGACTGCTGTTTCAGATTTTGCAAAGTATATTTTGATAGGTGAAATGGAAGATTATTGAATTAATATGCAATTGCTTCTGAAAAGAGATTTTTTAGATTTTCTGAAATTTTAGACCTTTTTATTAACACTTTTCAACGCTTGTGTAATGATTTTTGGTCTGAACATCATTTTCTAATGCATCTTATGTTCATCAAAGTGAATTTCTCAGATTCAAGATTATTCAATGTTCATTCTTCTATTTTGGACATTCTCAACACTCATTAAGTACTTGAGAGCTGAGTTAATCTACGCTTCCCTAATTGCACTCCATCCAATCTGGGCTCAGGAGTGCACTGTTATCATTTTTAACTGGCCATACAGATAATTCTTTGGCTTCTGTGAGCTTTTTCTCTGATCCTATGTAAATAAAGAACTGAGTTTAACCTGCTTGTAATCCATCAGAATCCATGCTGCAAACAGGGGAAACCTCCATCCTAAGATTTGCTTATTTCGCAGCCAGGTTCCAAGGTTGAAAGGCCGTAATGTTGCTACAGTTACCATGTAAAAAGGTTAATGATGCCCCCAGTTTAATTTTTATGTAAGAATTGTCGTGTTAATTTGTGACTGACGGAAATTGGCAGCCTTCTCAGAGAATTTTATCGAATGTATTTTTTTTGAATGCGAGGGCATTTGACAATTGATACAAATACGAGGAAACTGTAGTTGCTGCTCTGACACCGTTGGTTAACATTTGCTCTCAGGAGGCAACTTGTGTGCCATGTTCTACTGCTTTATACCTGCTTATAAATAATTGCAACTTGTGCTTTGCACCACAGGGAAGAAACATATGTATGCAATCTTTAGAGTTTAGTGGCAAAAGACAAATTAATTGTTGGAACACAAGGGATATTTACGACTGGCAACCTTTTTAACCAACCAAGACTTCCTTTCTCTTTTCAAGCTGCAGTGTAGACTTTCACAGACAGGCATCAGAAGAACGTCAAAACATTGATTTTCAGTCAGTCTGCATCTTTGGAGCTTGTCATGGACCTATCAAAGCACAACATCTGTGGTGCTGCAGTCTTTTTGTTGAAGGTTACTTGCTTTCCAAACCCTGGGGACTGGCAACCCTCTCACCAGTGATGGTTTGATTACTGTGATCACCCACAGCTTCTGAGGGGTGTGAATAAAAGAAATTGCTTTTGCTGCCAAGGTGTTTTCAATTCAATTCTCACTCATTAGTCCTCTTTGGTTAAATTCAGAGTTGCGAGATAGATACTGAAGAATTTTCATGAGGAGCCAATCACTTTTAGAAGCAGAGGTTACATTTTAAAGCATACCGCGGTGTTGATTTCAACTTAACCCGAAATAGTGGCTATTTGCAACTCTAAAGCCGTTCTTCAGGCTGAAATCACTTTTTTTTTCCTTCCTTGAATCTTCTGGCCTGTTTGCCTTAACTGCATGCCGGGTAGGATACAGCCTGCGATAGACATGGAACTGAGTACAATTCATTTGCCACAGCATGAAATCTCTCCAACTTGTACATTTGGCTGCTATGGAATTGCCTACAGTGGACAGTCCTTCAAGCAGAACCCATTGCTGCATCCTTTTCGGTAGCTTGTTACAAGTAACCCCAGTTTTGAGTCATCTCAACAGCTGTTTGATTTAACGGATATTTTCATTTCCCTTCAGTCTTCTCCTTTCTCTTGAAATAGATTTCTTGCAACTTTGGTATGTTGCTGAGAATTTGGGATTTGGGCAACTAGTTGCCATGCCAACACTGTAGTTAAGAGAGTGCATCAATAACTCCACTTTATTAGAAGATTAAGGAAATTTGGCACGTCAGCTATGACCCTCACTGACTTTTGCAGATGCACCATAGAAAGCATTCTTTCTGATTGTATCACAGGTTGGTATGGCTCCTGCTCTGCCCAAGGCTTCAAGAAACTACAAAAGGTCCCGGATGTAGCCCAATCCATCTAACAAACCAACCTCCTATCCACTAACTCTGTTTATATTTCCCATTGCCTTGATAAGGCAGTCAGCATAATTAAGGACCCCATGCACCCCAGACATTCTCTGTTTCATCTTCTTGTGTCAGGAAGAAGACACAAAAGTCTGAGGATACATACCAACCGACTCAAGAACAGCTTCTTCCCTGCTGCTGTTAGACTTTTGAATGGACTTACCTTGCATTAAGTTGATTTTTCTCTACACCCTAGCTATGACTATAGCACTGTATTCTGCACTCTCATTTCCATCTCTATGAACAGTATGCTTTGTATAGTGTGCAAGAAACAATATTTTTTCACTCTTTGCTAATACATGTGACAATAAATCAAATGAATAGATCTTACTCAACTTGTGCTGTGTATCTCTAGTGGTCACGCACGAGATAATACCAACCTAGACAATGAGCAATTTTTTGCCTTGCTGAACACTCATTTGTTGAAATGATGAGAGGATTATCATTTCTAATGTCATCTTGATGTAGGTTATTGATGATGGAAAAGTAGAAATGGCAAGCTCTACAGTGATCCAGTTAAAAAGCCTTGTTCACAAATGCACTCAATAGACCTTACTTGTTTTAATGTAATTCAGACTCATGGGAAATTTAGTCCTTCTTGTGCACTACATCTCTAATATTTTAAGAACACTGTGGTTAAGCAAAAGTGAGTCATACATCTTCACCTACGCATCTGCAAGAAAGTAGATAATTTCTTAACTGATTAATAGCTGATTTTAGGAATTGGAACTGAAAGCAGTATTGCTGCAACCAAAGTGGGTATCACCTGATGGACTTGATCTTATTTGAAATTTGTGAGATATATAGGCTATGCATAATCAATGGGATACTTTGTTACGGTTTGCAGTGTGGGATCATGGACACTTCAAGACCAGAATCATTGAATTTGCATCTAAAAAATAAATATTCGAATTGTGGAATAGGTACAAGAGTCAGATTACCCAGAAGTATCATTTGTCCTAATGTCTGGCTGCAAGTTCACTTTGTTTTTCTCCTGCATTTGTGCTTCTCTCTGTTCATGTCCTGATCTAAACAATCAGAAATGTCAAGAACAGCACATCAGGGGAGGCAGAGAGACTTGGGAATGAAAGTGGGAAGAGAGTAGGAATGGTATTGCTGATTTCCAGCAGTTGCAATTTTTCGCTTCTTTGTATATGGACAGAATTAAATGAGGTATGGAAAAAGTGTATGTAAAATGAAACTAACATAATGATTTCTTTAGAGAAAACCACCAGTGAAGGCCAGGGTGTGAGAGGAGCCAGAGTTTGAAAGCCAATGCTAGTTGTTTAACTTTTTAAGTTTATTTATTAGTGTCACGAGTAGGCTTACGTCAACAATGAAGTTGCTGTGAAAACCTCCTCGTCACTGCACTCCAGCCCCTGTTCGGGTACATTGAGGGAGAATTTAGCATGGCTGATCAGCATGTCTTTAGGACTGTGGGAGAAAAACTGGAGCATGCAGAGGAAACCCACGCAGACTCCACACAGATAGTAATCCAAGCTGGGATTCAAAACTGGGTTCCTGATGCTGTGAGGCAGCAGTGCTAACGACTGTGTCACCATGCCACACGTTGAGTTGTGCTGAAGGTAATTCTAGCTTTAGAAGCAGAAAAGGAAAGATGAACTGAGCAAATGGTTTAAATACATGGTAGATTAATGGTACCATTAGTGTTGGAAGGTTTTGATACTGGGGTCTGATAATGGAACTAAATTATAATAAACATTCAGAAAAAAAACTCTTGCATTAATGTAGCATCTTTCACAATCTCAATATGCTTAAGGGCAAAGGCACAGAAATCCTGATAGTAATTTGACTGTCTTAGTGATTCTGATCCCTTCACGAGAGTGAATCCCAAACTCACCATTGAAGATCCAGTGGTCCAAATTTAAGTCCTCTCCACTCACTAGGAAACTATTATCTCCGGCATCTCCTTGGTTTGAACTGGTTTGAATAGACATGGTTGAATAGGCAAAGCCCATAGTTTGAATAGCTAACAACAACACCTCCACGATCATCCTCAAAACTGGTGCCTCGTAAGGCTGTGTTCTTAGCCCCTTACTATACTCCTTGTACATCTATGACTGAGTGGCCAAGCTCCCCTCCAATTCAATTTGTAAGTTTGCTGACGACAGCACTGTAGTGGTCCAGATCTCAAACAATGATGAGACAGAGTACAGGAATGAGATAGGGAATCTAGTGAACAGGTGTGGCAACAATAATCTCTCCCTCGTGTCAACAAAACAAAGGAGATTGTCATCCACTTGAGCAAGTGTAAAAGAGAACATGTCCCTGTCTAATCAATGGGGATGAAGTAGAAAGGGTCGAGAGTTTCAAGTTTTTAGGTGTCCAGATCACCAATAACCTGTCCTGGTCCCCCATGCTAATGCTACAGTTAAGAAAGGCCACCAGTGCCTCTACTTTCTCAGAAGACTGAGGAAATGTTGCATATCAGCTAGGACTCTGACCAACTTTTATAGATGCATCATAGAAAGCATTTCTTCCTGGTTGTGTTACAGCTTGGTATGGCTCCGGCTCTGCCCAAGATCGCAAGGACCTAAAGTGTTAAATGTAGCCCAATCCATCACACAAATCAGCCTCCTATCCATTGACTCTGTCTACACTTCCCACTGCCTTTGCAAAGCAGCCAGTATAATTAAGGACACACCTCCCACCTGCCTGCCATCCCCATGTACCCCAGGCATTCTGTTTTCCACCTTCCTTTGGGAAAAAAATACAGAAGTCTGAGGTCACGTACCAACCGATTCAAGAACAGCTTCTTCCCTGCTGCTGTCAGACTTTTGAATGGACTTACGTTGCATTAAGTTGATCTTTTGCCACACCCTAGCTATGATTGTAACACTACATTCTCCACTCTTTCGTTTTCTTTTCCATGAACTTTTTTTTGATGTATAGTGTGCAAGAAACAATACTTTTCACTATGTTAATACATGTGACAATAATAAATCAAATCAAACTGAAACTGAGTTGTTTTCTGCATTTCAGATGTAAACTGTAAATGTTTGGTTTTTAAGGATTAGGTTTAGTGATGTATGGTAATGGCAGCATTGACTTCATTTTTAATAAAGTATGTCTAAAAGAATGAAATATGATTTTTTTTTTGCCTTTTAAAAATGCTGAAGTAACTATTTACTTGGGGAAGTTAAATCAGAGTATTTTGAGAAATGTGTGATACAATTGACAGAAACGAAGTGACATGTCAAAGCTTTGGGGAAATGTCATCAGTTTCTTTTTGACTTGAAGTACTTCCCACTTTCAAACCTTGAACAATCTAACTGCAGGAATAATGTTCTTCAAGTTGTCTATCTGAAATGCCATGAGTATTCAGTATGTTATGGTCAACAATAGTAGTGGAATCAGATCTATTGATCTAAATGTCATATAGATCCAGTGACAGTATGACAGACTGAAAGCATGAAATGCAAATTTCCTAGGAAGACTACCAGGATAATGCATGACCTCCATATCTGCCCATCTGCGATTTAGCTCATCCCCTTCCCCCACACTGCTTTACTTGGTTATACTGAAATCTTTCTTATAGTTGAAAGGTTTAATTAAGGCATTTGAAATTATGGAAATGGCTTTGGCATACAGTTCATACAATTGTTAAAATATCTTGTATTGAAGTCTTCAGTGTTCAAGATGGTGTTTCAAAACCAGAAAATAGTTCTTTATATTTTAAATCATGTACTTTGGGCATGCAAACCAGCTAGGCTATGTACCTGCCAAGTTAAGTTCACAGCACGTTGATGATAGATGTAAGTTTTCCTATTGACAATAATTGTGTGCAGAGTTAATTTATTACTGTTGCATATAGGCTTACAATAATATTACAACGAAGGTACTATGAAAATCCCCTCGTTGCCATACTGGGTATACTGAGGGAGAATTTAGCATGGCCTGTGCACCTAACAAGCATGTCTTTTGGACTGTGGGAAGAAACTGGAACACTTAGAGGAAATCCAGCAGACACGAGGAGCACATGCAGACTCTGCACAGATAGTGACAGATGCGAATAACTATGTTGCTGCTCAGCATTATGAACTCATGAAAATGCAGTATGATATATGCCCATGTTTTCTTTGGTCAGAATGGTGACGGCTATACGCTTGCACCTGTTACAGTTATGTTGTTCAAGGAGTTCTTAGTTTTGGCTGTCAGCTTCATAAGATATCTACCCTATGATCAGTTTTTTGATTTCTACAATAGCAAGGAGAATGGGAGACATGAGTGTAGTGTCTTAAGGGCAGTTTTCTTAAAAATAGAAGATGAGAGGTTACAGTGCTAGAGGAGGTATTTGGTCCACCATGTTGTATAAGTCTTGTGCACGCTGTAATTGCCTGAAGCTCATTGCATTGTTCTGCATTCTCCCCAGAGACCTGTATTTTTCTCTCTGTAAGATGTGATGAATTTTCCTTTAACACAGTGTTCTCCAAACTATTTTCCAATGTGACTCATTTTAAGACCTGAAAATTAATGTGGCCCCAGATGCCGGCAAAAGCAAAACAGCAAGAAAGCAGGATAGGAACATTCAATGTATAATTACTTCAGTTTACATATTATGGAGCAACATATAACGAATAAGACATTACAAATAAAGGGAAAATTTGTGTTTTAAAGCATGTTGTAAAAGATTTATAGGTTTCAACCAAGCTATGTGTATTCCTTGATGATAAAAGATTCAGTGAAGCCCCTCTGTCCTCCATCCCCTCAGCCACATGACCTCCAGCTTTTGCCACAGTCAACATTGCCTTGTTTCCATTCTGGTGTCTAACTGCACCACTTGAACTCAGTGTTAAAATTGTTTTTTGCAATCAAGAGCACTTTGGGTTCAGTGTTCATCCCATGCTCTTTGGCAGAACTGACCCTGTGAGACCAGGGCCTTTTGATCCACTTTTCCTCTCCACAGTCACTGAGGAAGAGTACCCTTGTGTTCCTAAATATGACCTCTGTAACCCTATTGGGAGTTCTGACCCAGAGACTGGAAACTTCTGCTTCAACTGTTGTAGTGTTCTCCCCTTAAAATACTCACCATGTGTGTTTTCCGTTCTTCAAAACCTTTGGTCCTCGTTTCTAGTGAAATTGACTCTTAAACCTGAAGCAATAGCCTTTTAGTTCTGTCAAAGCCCTTCATATTTAAAATTGAAAGAATAAATTTCCTCATCACCCATTTTACAAGAGTGAAAATAACCCCAGTGACTCAAATCTTTACACTTTAGCTTATGCCTTTACTGAGTCAATGTCACAGACTGAAAGCATTAACTCTCTTTCTCTCTCTACTTATGCTGCCTTTCCTGCTGAGTATTTGAATTAATTTGTTTGTATTATCCCTTAACTTTAACATTCAGATATCATTGGAATAAATCTGTTTTGTGCAAGCATTATGGTATCACAATATTTCCATTCATGATATACTCGAACATTTCACTTCCATTTGGAGGTCTGTGTCTGTGTCTGTGTCATCTGAGTACATGGGTATGTTTCCACTTGTGGATTTTGAGTGGTGTAAGGAGGACAGTGTTGCAAGATTGCAGCTGTGCCATGTTGGTAAGTGGAGCAGAACTAAACTGAAGCAGTAACTCTGCAATCTGCAACTCTCAGGTATGTGTTTTCCAGCTCTGTTACCGAAACTGAAATGATCACATTCTCTAATTTCCAAATATATTTTGGTTTGAGAGTTGAATGTTTCCAAGTTGAGGGATATGAGTGTCGGCGCAGAAATTTTGTACCCCTTGTTTAAATCAGGCTCAGAAAACACTGGAAGTAAATGAGGCTTCTTGTGCTATTCTTTAGTCGAACAAAAAACAAACTTTGCTGCACGGTCTACTATTTCCATTGCCCCATATCAGACATTCTAGGGAGGGAAGAAAGATTCCATTGCGTGTTATGTGGGAAAGTATTGTGAATGCATTTGTAAAGATCAGGTTTATTATTTTGTTAAGCTTAGCACAAGAATGTATTTTTGCAACCCTACTCTGTCCCTCTGACCTTGTCTGAGTGAATGGCACATTTCACTTGGGCATTTGTGACAGGCGGCATGGTAGCACAGCAGTTAGCACAGCTGCTTCACAGCTCCAGAGCCCTGAGTTCGATTCCCGGTTCGGGTCATTGCCTGTGTGGAGTTTGCACATTCTCCTCGCGTCTGTGTGGGTTTCCTCCTACAGTCCAAAGATGTGCGAGTTAGTTGATTGGCTATGCTAAAATTGCTCCTTAGTGTACCAGGATGCTTAGGTTAGAGGGATTAGCGGATAAAATATGTAGGGATATGGAGGTAGGGCCTGGGTGAGGGTCGGTGCTGACTTGATAGGCCGAAGGGCTCTTTCTGTGCTGTGGAGTTCTGTGATTACTATGATTTTGTACTGTTGGCAAGTTCCTGCTGGAACCTGGAATGACCAAACACATCTTGTTTCCCTGTGTTGGGGAGAGCCTTTTTTTCCCCAGTAGGCTGTGCTCATATCTGTAAGGGATTGGATCAGGATAACGTTCCAATTCATTTTCCCAGTGAGGATCATCGGCGAGGACAACTGTCTGAGGCTAGGGTCAATAGTTTCCCTAATCTCTTTACCTGTCTGCAACTGTGTTAGAATTGTTGCTCCCTTAGAATTAAGGGATCAGTGAATTCTAAATATTGACCAAAGAATAAGAGTCTTCTCACTTGGATTTAAGTCTTCGCAGGCTGTTAGAAATGCACTTTGAAAATTTTTTGGATTTTCAAATTTTTTTGTGTCTGTCATTTACTTTGTCTGGTAAAATTTCTCTTTCTGCATTTTTGTGGCTGAAGGTGTATACACTGCTTGCTTCATGACTCTCGAGCCAATTATTCAGAGAAGCCAAAGACCCTGCTGGCATGATTGTCTCTTCTAGTTTACCATTGGTTGCTCAGTTCAGCAACTCTACAGAGTGAAATTTGAGTCTACATATTGAGCCTGTAGGGTGGTACAGTGGTTAGCACTGCATATTTGTGTGTATACTTGTGGCAAAAGAAACATTTTGCCTCAGTGCTCCATTTCTAGGCACTCTCCTGCAAACTTCAGGGCAAATTAAGTATTTAGAAACTTGGTGCATTGGTCTGACCCGTTTTGCTTGCTGATCACCATCCTCTTACCCGTAGAATCAGATAGTGACCAAGCATCCACAGATCAAGGAGCTGCATGAAACAGTTAATCTCAGAAAGAAGAATATTTGCTTATTCTCTTAAAGTGAAGGCTGGAAGTTGTGTAATTGGATTAAAATGCACATTTCTTCAGTCTCCAGTATCGCTTTGTCAATTGATGTTGATAGTGGAGACAAGGTTCCTCATCGTGTGCAACTCAGAGATTGAGAAAGCATTCTGATGGAAGGTAGTGGGAAATCCTAGCTGTTAAAACATCAGGCAATGTCAGATGCCTGCATTTTTAATTTGGAATGTATTTTATAATTTGTTTTCTGTACTGTGCAGATGCCTCAAGATCACAATGATCATTGCTGTTGGAGTAAATGAGCATGTTTTTGCTTTGCGCTAAGTGCACTCCACATACTTTAAATTGACACGCTTAACTATGGTTGTGTGGTGCGGGTTAATCCTGATAAATACTTTGCTGTTTGCTTGATTGAATCATAATGGCCAATTTGTACCATAGCTAATTTTATTAATGTAATCACTTGAAATACTTTGAAATTTATAAATTCTGCATGCAAGATAAATAATATGGCGCATAACATAAGGCAAATGAGCCAAGTGCATTAACCCATCAGCATGTCTGCTACTATAATCTACAGTATCCAAGAGGAGAGGGTGTTAGCAGAATCTTGACTGTTAACGGTCTAGGATAAACAGTTTAAAGAGGGGAAAAAAAAGTAAGTGCTTGGTCAGTGACTCGGCTACTTGTGCAGGTCTTATGGGTTATCGGACATTTATATCCAGCAAATTGGGAGCAGAGAAATAAACTGATGGAGATGACAGGCCACATTTTTTCAGGATCATTCATGTTCTTGGGGACTTTACTGGAAGGTCATTTAAAAAAGGCTTCCATTTTTCATGTGTCTATATGCTTCTCTCCTGTAAGTTTTATTTCTCATTTGAAGGAAGTGACTCATGATAAGATGTAGCAGCTGCACAGACATGGGATAGTTCCTTGCTGTTTTGGCCAAATAGCCATTCTTTGTAAGTAAGTCAGAACACTGCACATGGGTGTTCTACTTGACAGTGCAAGTTATTACACCCTATTGCCCTTGCCTATTTTCTGATTGTCACATTTACACTTTTAAGTCCGAAAGCATTCAAATGCTAAAACTGGGCTAGTTTTTTATGGTTTCTTCAATCCAAATGCAAAGTTAACTTATTAGACAGGCCAACACTTACAAAAGCTACTAATTTAGCTTGGATCAGGAATCACCTGAGGGCAGAGTGCTGCACACTAAATAGTGGCATGGAAGTTGCCCATGGGGGGACATTTAGAAAGTTGAACAGAAGGTAATGGCTATTGTACAGGGTAGCACTTGGGGAATGATAACCAGAGTGTGACAAGAAGGGAGAATGTACAAACATGAGTGGATCAACAAGTATGGTTAGAGGAGGGAGAAAATGGGGGAGAAAAGACAGAATTATAGGCTCTTCATCAGAATGCACCCAGCTTTGGTAACACAGTGGATGAATAGATAGCACAGCAGAAGCAGATGAGACTGATGACATTATTTACAGAGACATGGTTGTAAAGTGAACATAGTATCTACTATTTGTGAAGAACAGGGAAAAAGGGAAAAGAGGAGTGATGAGATAGGATCCGTCTGGTGGTGACAAAGATCTTGGTTCGCTGCATGAAATTTAGAATCAGTTTGAGTGGCGATGAGAAATGGCCAAGGTTTATAGGCCCCCGACAGTAGCTGCAAAATAAGATAGAATATAAATCGAGAAATACTGGATCCTTGTAAGAAAGCTAATTTAATAATTGAGAGATTTTAATCTTCATGGAGATTGGATGAATCAAATTGGCAAAAGTAGCTTGGAGAATGAGTTTATAGAATGTATTTGGGATAGTTTTGGAACAGTGCATTCAAGAACTAACCATGAAGTTAACTATTTTAGACCTGATGTGCAATAAGACATGGTTATTAAATTGCTTCATGGTAAAGACCCTCCATGTATCAATGATCATAACATAATGGAATTTCATATTCAGCTTGAGGGTGAGAAATTGTTTAACTTGTGTGTTTTAAACTTAAATAGAGGCAATTACAATGATGTGAAGACAAGAGTTGGCTAAAAGGAAGTGTAAACATAGGTTGAAAGCTCGATGGCAGAGAAGCAGATGTGGGCATCTTGAGCAACAAGTACATTCCAATGCGAAAGAGTCTCTGGCTGAAATGGTCAGGATGGTATCCAATTGATAGGACGTGCAACGCTGCAAAAATTAGTAGTAGGCTTGATGATTGGGGAAGTTTCAAAAATCAGTGAAGGATAACAAACAGAGAGAGAAATTGGAGTATGAGAGAAAATCAGGAAAAGTTTTAAAAACACGTAAAAGCTTAAGTAAGTACATGAAAAGGAAAAGAGTAGCTAAACTGACTATTTGTCCCTTCGGTGCTGAAATTGGGCAATTATTAATGGAAAACAAGGAAATGGCTGATTGAACAAGTTCTGTCCTCACAGAAGACACAGAATGCATGCTAAAAAGCAGAAAACAGAATGGAGAAAAAAATTTAAAATAATCACAATCATCAGAAAAATGCACTTAGAAAACTAATGGGATTAAAGGCTGACAAGCCCCCTAGATCTGATGGTCTGTATCTTTGAGTCTTAAAGGAAGTGACTGCAGTGGTAGTGGATGCAATGGCTGTAATCTTCCTTAATTTCCTAGATTCTGGAAAATTCCCAGTGGACTGGAACGTGGCAAATGAAATACCACTAATTGGCCAGTTGGTCTAACACCTGTATTGGAAAAATGCTGGAATCTATTATTAAGGAGATAGGCAGTTTACAAAATTGTAATACAATCAGCCAGAGTTGATATGGATTGCTGGAAAGGAAATTATGTCTGACAAATTTAATAGAATTCTTTGAGGATGTAACAAGCATGATAGATAACAGGAAACCAATAGATGTAATGTACTTGGATTTCTAAAAGACATTCACTAAGCTGCCATGTTGAAGGTCACTACACAAGACCAGAACTCGAGATGATGTATTTGCAGGGATAGAGGGTTCACTGACTACTGAGAAGTAGAGGGCCAAGATTAATGCATCATTTTTTCATTGGCAAATCGTGCCAAGTGGATCAGTGTTGGAGCCTTAACGACTTGAGATTTATATGAATGCCTTGGATGAAGGTACCAACTGGTTTGTAACTTGGCAACAAGTTGTGAAGAGAATAAGAGTTAGTCTGCAGAGGAGTATTGTTAGGTTAAGTGAACGGGCAAAAACTTGGCAGAGAGTAAAATGTCAAAATATGAGATTGTCCATTTGACACTAAAATATAAAAGCAGGTTAATAATCAAATGAGACTACAGAATGCTACAGTGCAAAGGGATCTGAGAGTCCTTGTTCAAAAATCACAAAGTTAGCATTCATATAGAGCAACTGATTAGAAAGACAGATGGACCATTATGCTATATGGCAAGGGAGATGGAGTGTTCAAGTAGAGAAGTCTTGTGAAAACTGTGTCACATTGTAAGACTGCATCCGGAGTACCGTGGATGGTTTTGTTCCCCTGAAGGAGGGGATGTGCTTCTATAGGAAGCAGTTCAGAGAAGATGAACTTGGCTGATTCCTGGGATGAAAGGTTATCATATCAGGAAATGGACCTGTACTCATTGGAGTTGATAATGAAAGGTGATTTTACTGTAAGATATAAATGCTTAGTAGGGCAGATGATGAGAGAATGTTTCCTCAATAGGGTGAATTAAGAACTAAGGGATCACAGTTTAAAAATAGGGTGTCCCCTATTTAAGCTTGAGACGAGGAGGCCTTTGTTCTCTTGAAGTCATTAGTCTTTGGAATTCCCTTTCTCAAAGAGGAGAGCAGACTGTGGTCATCTGGGATTATGGCGACTTGACCTTTAATAACGGGGACCACTGATAGCATTGTTGCAGATTATAGATCTTCGTATTGTATAAACAATAGATTAAAACACTGTTTATATTAATTTTATGTAATAGGACTGAATTGCGACATAATGGTTTCATTAGACTGTCTTTTCAGTCGAGTTGACTGACCCCTCATTTTCACTGTCTATGTTGCCCTGCATTGCAAGTCCAGTGTCTGATGAAAAATGAGAGATCAGTCAGTTGGTGAAGCCAAAAGGCTCATGCAGGAAACAAGGATTGTGTGGTGAGAAGAAAATGCAGTTAAAACAGCGCCAGACATCAGAAGCAGGATAATGTTTTCATTGCCACGTATTTTGCAGTGGCATGCACCAGCATTAGACATGATTGGTACATTTCATTTGGCCCATGTGGAATAAATGAACCCAAGATGGGTTTTGTTATAACCGACTGAATTCCTAATGCCTGTACGTGTATATTGGAATCAAATATAGTATTTTTTGGAGGAGGTAGCAGTCTGACTTTTTTTTAACATTGTAACCTGCATAGAATTCCTCTGTTAACCAGCATTGTCAAGAAACAGTGATCATTTACCTTGTGTGTCTCATTTATGTTGGCTCACTTTATGCTGGTATTATGCCTGCTGACAAAACAGCATTTGTTGTACTGCAATATATTTAGGCAAAGTGCATAAGATCTTTGTGGAAGATGTGATGTGGTGCCATATAAATGCAAGACTTATCTTAGTGTGAGTTTCCTGTGATAACAGGCATGTGGTTGTGTGCAGCAGAAATACTACTGTGAACATCAGCCAATTGCAATATGCAATTTGTGCTTTGCAAGCCAACTTGGCTATAATTAACACTGCATTTAAACTCTGGTGGCTGATTTTATTCCTGCAATCATCATACTGAGGGAATTCATCCCCTCCAAACATTACTATTCTGGCCAAATATGGAAGATAACACTTTAGTACATTTTGAACTTTCACATTGGCCGTATACTGCAAGAAAGTAGTGCAACCAATGATTAAGTTCATAAATAGCCTGTGAATGACATGCACACCACAGTTCAGAAATGCAAGATTTTTATTTGATGCTCATAGCTGATCTCTATATTTAAGTGGCAGAAGAAAATGCTTTTTTCACACATGCTCCCTGTTAAATCTGATTATTTTTTATTTGAGCATTATATGGGTAATATCTACTTTTTATCAACTTCCTTCTCAATATCCAGGGCTCCAAACTTCTGCCTCCATATCTTTGAACAACGGTTACAGATAA
The DNA here is from genome assembly GCA_024679065.1 of Sphyrna mokarran. NCBI lineage: Eukaryota > Metazoa > Chordata > Chondrichthyes > Carcharhiniformes > Carcharhinidae > Sphyrna > Sphyrna mokarran. The sequence goes on from JAGIQG010000009.1 coordinate 62,994,904, forward strand.
TTACTCTGCAGGTCCCCTTTGTATCTTCTCTAACTCCTTTTTTATTATTTCATCCTGTTTTCATTTGCACCTCTATTCATCTGTCAGTTTTGCTTCCTCCCAATGCCCCCTCTCTCCCTGTTTAATAATTTAAAAGATGTAACATCTCTAATCCTTTTCCAATTCTGATGACAGGTAATTGATCTGCAACATTCGTCTTGTTTCCCTCCACAGTTACTTCCTGGTCTGCTGATTATTTGCAGCATCATCTATTCATGTATAATTCAGATTTCCAGCATCCACAGTATTTTGCTTTTGTTGTTTTTCTCCCCTTATCATCTATTAAAATTTTTACTTTTCTGAAATGGTTTCTGTTCTGATTATCTTTATGGCTGCATTTATTTGTGGGGTTGGGGACAGTGAGATACTTCCTGTACATGCTCAGTTGCAACTCAGTGCCAGTGTGTCAGCTAGTAGTATTAAAACAAAAGAAACAAAAAAAGCTGAGCAATTTCAACAAGTTGGGGCAACATTAATGGTGAAAGGTCATTGATCTGAAATGTAACTCTTGTTTTTTTCCACAGACACTGCCTGACCTGCTTGGTTTTCCCAGTATTGCGTTTGACAAAGTCCCTCCTGGGGGGTTAGTTGGAAAGGTCAAGGCTAAAGGGATACAAGGACAGGTAGCTAGATGGATAAGTAACTGGCTTGGTAATAGGAGACAGAGAGTAATAGTGGAAGGGTCTTTTTCTAGCTGGAGGTCAGTTACTAGTGGTGTGCTGCAGGGCTCGGTACTGGGAACTCTTCTATTTGTAATGCATATAAATGACTTGGAAGAGGGAGTAAGTGGAGTGATCAGCAAGTTTGCAGACGATACAAAGATGGCTGGACTTGCAGATAGGGAGGAGCATTGTCAGGCGATACAGCAGGACATAGGTTGGTAGCTTGGGCAAATAGATGGAATTTAATCCTGATAAATGCGAGGTGATGCATTTCAGAATGTGGGGGAGAGGTATATGATAAAGGGTAGACTTATTAAGAGTATAGAAATGCAGAGGGACTTTGGGGTGCAGGTTCTCAAGTCTCTGAAGGTGGCAGAGCAGGTGGAGAAGGTTGTGAAGAAAGCATTTGATATGCTAGGAAGGGGTATAGAGTACAAGAGCTGGCCTTTAATGTTGCAGTTGTATAAAACGTTGGTTAGACCTCATTTGGAATACTGCATCCAGTTCTGGTCGCCTTACTTTTCTACTGGAAGGATGTGGAGACACTGGAGAGAGTGCAGAGGAGGTTTATCAGGATGCTTTCTGGTATGGAAGGTGTGAGTTACGAGGAGAGGTTAGGCAAATTGGGGCTATTTTCCTTAGAAAGACGTAGACTTAGAGGAGATCTAGTAGAGGTGTACAAGATTATGAGGGGTATAGAAAGAGTAAACAGGGTTAAGCTTTTTCGTAGGATGGACTCAAATAGCACGAGGGGTCACGGGCTTAGGGTGAGAGGGGTAAGGTTTGATTTGGATGCTAGAGGGAGTTTTTTCACACAAGAGGGTGGTGGGGGTATGGAACGCGCTGCCAAGTAAAGTGGTGGAGGCAGGTACTCTGGAGTTATTTAAGAACATAGAACATAGAACATTACAGCACAGAACAGGCCCTTCGGCCTTCGATGTTGTGCCGACCAAAATAAAAAGCAATGCCCCTCCAAACTAAACCATTCCCTTCTCTTCCATATACTTATCAATTAACCTCTTAAACGCCACCAAACTTGGCGCATCTACAACAGCTGCAGGCAGGGCATTCCACTCCCTAATCACTCTTTGAGTAAAGAACCTACCTCTGATATCCGTCCTATAACTCATACCCCTTAATTTAAAGCTGTGTCCCCTCGTGCTAGCTTTCTCCATCCTAGGAAAAAGGCTATCACTGTCCACCCTATCTAAACCTCTAATCATCTTATATGCTTCAATAAGATCCCCTCTTAGCCGCCTCCTTTCTAACGAAAACAACCTCAAATCCTTCAACCTCTCTTCATAGGACCTGCCCTCCATACCAGGCAACATCCTGGTAAACCTCCTCTGTACCCTCTCCAATGCCTCCACATCTTTCTTATAATGTGGGGACCAGAACTGCACACAATACTCCAAGTGCGGCCGCACTAGAGTTTTGTACAGTTGCAACATGATGCTGCGGCTCCTAAATTCAATCCCCCTACCAATAAAAGCTAAGACTCCATATGCCTTCTTAACAACTTTATCCACTTGACTGCCTACTTTCAGTGATCTATTGACACATACACCAAGATCCTTCTGTTCCTCAACACTATTAAGAGCCCTACCATTAGCCCTATACTCTACAGAGATACTTAGATGGGCACATGAACAGAATGGGAATGGAGGGGTATAGAAAACTGATTTAAAATAGGGATCATGAGCCTTGGGAGTCCCTGGGAAGTGTGCAAATAGTTGATGATATTGATGTATTTGTTTTTATCTGACAGGTGCTTTGGTCCACCTTGTTGTCTAACAAGGGGCATACACGTGATGGGTCGTGAGAGGGCTGTTCTTGGATTTTATTTTCGAGAGTATCCTAGGGCTTCACGTCATTAGTGTACGCTTGACCTGGACCATTTGATGGGCAACATGACAGCTCGGTGACTATCGCTGTGCTGTTCAGATACATGGATTTGGGCCTGTGTCTGTGGGAGTTTGCGCAATCACCCCGTGCTTGCGTAGGTTTTCTCCGGATGCTCTGGTTTCCTTCCACATCCCAAAGATGTGCTCTTAGGCTGATTGGTAGAACAAATTCTCCCTAAATTGTCTCAAATTTGGTTTCATTCCATAGATCTATAAACATAGACAGGGATCACGGATAGATGTGGGAATATCGAGGTGGCGGCATGGGCTTGTTGGGCCGAAGGGCCTGTTTCCCGTGCTGTTTTGTTCTTTGTTCTATTTTTGTTTTCATTTTATATTTACAGCATCCAAAGTATTTTGTTTTTGTATTAAAACAGACAAGTTGGTTTGACATAGACGAACAATTAAGTTCAAGCTATCTGTTTTTTTAGGTTTATGCAGCCTTTAACTTTCCTTAATATATGCTCTTGCCTTTAGTCCAGTCATCACACCAGGTAGCAGCTGTTCCCTTTATAACCATACTTCCACAATTCAGTAAATTATGGAATATATATATGTATAAACGAGGAATTTTCGTGGAGACTTGTGCTGTATCCAAAATAGCACAGGGACCTTGGATCCTGAAGTCCAGCATCTTTTTCAGACGGATCCTATTTTTGCCAGTTTGGGGAAATGGGGTGAGATGTGATCCACAATTGAGTGAAACCTGAATCTAGCAGGGTCGTTTGTGCTCATTGCTGAGCTCAAACAAACATTGCTGGAGCAAAGTCCATTTCTTGCAGTTTGTGACTGATGTTTTTCAGCAGTTGTTCTGTTGAGTGTGCATAAAAGATGGATAAGATCAGTGTAACTGCCAAGCTGTCAGGTTACTTAAAACCCCATGCTTAAATTTTGAAACAAAATAGCCTACTGTGTTGGAGTTGAAAAAATTGTGCTTGCAATTTTGGTAGTTGTTTGTTGACGTAAGTGTGATGATTATCATTAGCGTTATTACTGTTTTTCTGCTTCCATAGCCTATCATTATCAAAATGTGTGGAGGGGCTGTGGCAGTGTGCGGCATGGCTGGTACATATTCAGTAAGAAGTCTGTCAACACCAGGTTTAAATCCAACTGATTTATTTGATAGTAAACTCACAAGCTTTCGACCCTGGGTTAGCAAAAAACCTCACTTACTGTGCTGTTTGGAGACAATACGCATCTCTTTAATTTGTGCTCAGTGCTCCTTCCACTCACATTGTTAGCCACTTTAAGACTTGTATAGCATGTTGGGTGTAAAGATTCGCATTCTAATCAGTAACCTGTAAACAGTCTGTGCTGGTATGTGTGCTGTTGGGGACCAGAACACTTCATTCACCTGACGAAGACCATAGGGTCGAAGGCTTGTGAGTTTACTATCAAATAAATCGGTTGGATTTAAACCTGGTGTTGTCAGACTTCTTACTATGTTTACCCCAGTCCAATGCCGGCATCTCTACATCATGGTACGTGTTCACTGTTTGACTGACAAGTCCAAGAAGTTATTACTGAATTAGCTGTCTTTGACATGGGGCTATGTACACAAATGTTTGTTTTTGTAAAGTCTGAAGTATTTGGATGAATTTAAATTTCTGAGCTATTATCAGTTTGATTTTTTTATTTCATTAATTTGTTAGTAGATAGTTAATTTTATTTAAACACAGCATGGTTCCTGAGTTCTGCCTTTGGTGGATAATGGATGAGTTTGAACTTTAAGGGCGTTCAAATGGTCAGTGAATAGGCATAATGATAACATTGGAATTGTTTAGGTTAATGGATCATTAGATTGGTTCCACTGGTCAACGCAACATCGAGGGCTGAAGGGCCTGAAACGCGCTGTAATGTTGTATGTTCTGTGAGTTTGCATGGAGCATATCACGGAAAAGAGTGGGAGTTGACACTAAGTTGGCATAAGGGCCAAGAGGGGCCATTGGGTTGGCATGAAGGGAATGGAGGCAGGTAGAGGGGCATACATGGGCATGGCTAATATGAGAAGCCATGGGAATGCATAGATGGGCATAAGTTGGCATGGAATCTGAGGGCCAGAAGTGAGTTGGCATGGATGATGTGTGGCGAGTGGTTGGTGTAGCAAAGAAGCAAGAGGGCCTATCTGCTTTTATTATAATTGGAACAAAATGCCAGGACACCAAGCCAGGTCTTTTAACTTGTCCTCAGCATCTGACAGCCCCTGTGGCCACCTTTGCATGTTGCCAAGTCCATGGGCTCCATTCCAGCAGGCACTTGCACCTGATCCTGCCCTGAATGAAGAATGTGTTTCTCTGAGATACATCTGCCAAACCAGGTATTTTCCAGACTGTTGCACACAGGTTCGAAAATCTAGGCCACGATGAGGAAACTTCAGTAATTGAGATTCTCAACTTCCAATATGGAGAATTGATTGCAATATTTACATTAAGGACACAGGTTGCACATTTTGGTTAACAATCAATGAAAAACAAACATTCTGGCTGAAAAAAAAATTGAATATGGCAACCTGGAATTAAGAGTCCCATTATCTGCCCATTAAACTATCCAGGCTTTATAGGACTTGTCTGCATAAAGCTTCAGGAGCAGCATGAACACAAAATCGTATTGAGATTGTGATCCCATAATGAATGAATGATGCTTTACTATGTGCTGCACTGTGATCCCCATAATAATGGGACTTGGAGATATTAAATGTTGAACTTGTACATTGGAATTCGACTGGGAAATGCTTACGTTGCAGTGCAAGGCTACATAACCTTTGATCGATTCCAATTTCTGCCATTGACCAGAAAAGTATCAAGAGCAATTATGCACGTGCTCGTGGATGCACATGGGCCGAGTGTGCATGTGCAACCATTCCTGACGCGTTTCCAGACTTAGCAGGAATCACAATGTTTTTAAACATGAAATTGAGACACTTGTTTTTCTGGGGGATTTCCTGTCTTCATTTTTCATTTTGATGTCACCTCTCAATGATAATTCTTTTTCACTGGCTATATTCTCCGTGTGCCATAAATTTCATCTGCCATAAATACTGGGTGCATTTGGAAGAATAATTGAGGCACTGTTCAGACAAGGTGATGTGCAGATAGCTTCCCCTGGCCAGTTCTGTCCAGTTTTGCGAACAGAAGTTTTGGGACACATCAGATATGTTGAAGGAGAGTAGAATCAAAGCTTTAGACGTTACATTGGTAAAAGTTTAGGAAGAGGTAGTCATCTTCTCTTTTCAATTGAAGCAGTTTGACTCTTGTCAGAGAGGAGACAGAGGACTTGTGTATGTTTGAGGAAGGAAAAGCTGCAATTAGAATAGCCTAATTTTAGTTTTATTTTAATGCTATTAGGGATTCAGTTTACTGTACATGATTTTGGCACAGTACTGAGCCAAAAGCACCATCAGTGAATTTGAAGGACTCCGGATCTAAATAGTGAACACAAGCTACCATATTGAGTTGCATTGTTCCTAATACGTCATTTTACCTTTGAACTTCATGGACACAATTTTCCAGCTGCGCTGACCCCAAAATGGGAAAATCCTACCTGAGGTCAACGGCCTTTTACGTGGTCTGCCCCTTCCCTGTGCCCACTATGATTCCCATAACAGATGAAATGGGAAAATTCCCCTATGTCTATAATTCAATTTCTGTGAAGGTACACAAATTTTATTTACTTAAGGAAGTGTGCTCCAAACACTTGATAACTCACAAGCAAACTATGGTGTTGTTAACTAAACCGAAGGTTGAATGCTGTTGCATTGTTCTAAAAATGTACAAGTCTAGTCATTCCGTTGTACCACTATTTAACTTGACCTGGCAAGAATTTTACATTTTCTTTTATCGCTTCCTGTGAAGTCCCTATTGGTTTTTAGCAGATTTTAATATTTTACTCGAGGGGTTTTACGGTTAATTAGTTTCACATTTGCCAGTGGCTATGGGGAAATACAAATGGTCCAACTCCTCTTCCTGATGAGCAATATCAGCAGGAACTTCTGGAATTATTTGAAGAGGTAATCCTCCACAGGAAGTCTTGTGTTGTTAAATTGTTCTGTGGCCCACTATGTTTTAATCCTTCTTTGCTTTTTGATTTGTGACTACTTGTCTGCACAATTAATATTTACAGAAGTGTTCATCTCCGAGTTATTTTCAGTCAAAACTCTATCCCCTCAGCTGTTACAATTTATACCTCTGGTTTAAACCTTTTTTGCCACTTGCTGCTTGATTTCTCCAATGGGCATTATCTCTGAATGTTTTGCTTCTCCTGTTGTCTACTCTTAATCCTGCAAGTGAGCAAGATTTCTCAGTGTTATTTTACCTAAACTACCCTTCATTCTACGAGCCTCAACAGGGACAAATGGTGATTGTGTATTTAACTGTGCTTGGTTATTGTTGTCCCCAGTAATGCCTACATGTGCACATACTAATCTGCAGCAATAACCATATTCCTCACAGAATTATATTGCTTCTCTCTCAATATGGAGTCAAATCATGGTCCATTCTCATTTTTCAGAGTTGGCATCATATCATGTGGCACACTTGGGCACCCCTGAAAAATGTGGCTATATTTCAAACTAATGTCACTCAGTGTTTCCTTATGCTGCCAGCCTCTTGGTGTTTGCTCCATCCCCTCAGCTGCTTCTGCCTACTATATCTTAGCATTGCCAAGGAATTGCCTAGTACACTGATCCACACAAGCTACTCTAAGATGTAAATAACGCCACCCAGGCTTCCCCCAACTTAGTACCATAGCCTCAAATACTGCCCAACATTGCTGAAAGCTCCCTTAGCTGCTACTAAATGCTGCACCTATTCCTAAATCCCACATAGCTACTTCAGTTTGTGACATGTTTCATCCTATCTTTCTATACTCTGGTCTAAAATGCTATGATGAAGAAATTAAAGCAATGAGAAAGCAGATGATAATCCAAGCTGCTTGGTTATGTTTTTAATGGAGAAGTATTCTGCAATTCTTTGCCAAAGCGTGAACCCAAAATCTGTGGCCCAACAAATTCATGCACATCACCAGTACTATTGTAAGCTTATCACTGACTCGCTATAAAGCATGCCACAGAACATTTACTGGAGGTCTTGAAGTCCAGAGATGTGCGGATTAGGTTGATTGGCCATGCTAAATTGCCCTTAGTGTCAGGGGGACTAAAGGGTAAATATGTGGGGTCACGGGGATGGGGCTTGGATGGGATTGTGGTCGATGCAGGCTCAGTGGGTGGATGGCCTCCTTCTGCACTGTAGGGATTCTTTGACAGCATCTTCCAAAGCAGCAACTGCTACAACCTGAAAGTCAGTAAAAAAGTTTTGCAACACCAATTTAAAATCCAACCAATTTATTTGATAGTAAATCCACGAGCTTTCGACACTATGTTGTGCCTATAGTGTCGAAAGCTCGTGGATTTACTATCAAATAAATTGGTTGGATTTTAAATTGGTGTTGCAAAACTTTACTGAGTTTACCCCAGTCCAACGCCGGCATCTCTACATCAACCTGAAAGAACAGGGCAACAGAGGCAAGGGCTCACCATCTGCAAATTTTCCAGCAAGTTGTACATCATCCTGACTTAGAAAAAAGTCACTGTTCCATTACTGTTCGGGGTCAAAATTCTGGAACTTCCTTCCCACAGCACTGTGGGTGTATCTTCACAAATGCAGTGGTTCAAGAGGCTGCACCACCTTGTCAAAGGTGGTTGGAGATGGGTATCAAATATTGCTATGCCACTGATGCTCACATCCCTTTGAGTAAAAGAAAAATTAAAGTGCTCCGTTTTCTTTGGTTTGACAGATGACAGTTAAAGTTTATTTACTAATCACAAATAGGTTTACGTTAACACTGCAATGAAGTTACAGTTGAAGTCCTCTAGTCATTGCTGTTTATCTGTTCAGGTACAGTGAGGGAGAATTTAGCATGGTCTATGCAACTAACCAACACATCTCTCCGACTGTGGAGCATCTGGAGGAACACACAGGGAGAATGTGCAAACTTCACACAGACAGTGACTCAAGGCGGGAATCTAACTCAGGCCCCTGCGCTGTGAGGATGCAGTGTTAACCGCTTGCCACCGTGTTACCCCAGGCATACAGGTGTTATTGCTGGACTAGTAATCCAGAGATCCAGGGTAATGCTAGGGGGACCTAGATTTGAATCCCATCATGGCAGATAGTGAAATTTGAATCCAACAATAAAAATCTGGAATTAAAAGTTTACCGATGATCATGAAACAATTATCAATTGTCATAAAAATTCATCTGGTTCACTAATGTCTTTTAATCTGCTGTCCTTATCTGATCCAGCCGACATGTGACTCCAGAATCACAGCAATGTATTTGACTCTTAAATGCTCTTGGGGCTGGGCAATAACGCTGGTTCAGCCAGCAACGCTCACATTCCATGAATAAATAACAAATCTTTATGTTCTTACTATGGTGATTATGAGCTTCAAATGAAATTATATAAACACCATGAATAAATTTATTCTACAATTACCTGAATAAAATTCCAATTTTGTTTGTGTGTTTGGGCAGCTTTGTTAATTATTCTTGCAGAAAACCAAGTTGCAGCTTACCTCCAGAAATATTTGAAACTGGTATTTTGTTGACGAGTTGGCCTCAGGGAGATGGCGCAGTCTGATCGTCCATCGATTGATTTCCAGGCCGAGTAAGGAATTAACTGATAACTGAAAGAGCATATTCTTTTGTAGCAAAAACATTTTATTTAACATTCTGTAAATTAATTGAGAACAAGCTGGTGTATGATTTTTTAACTTTCATATTTTGTCAGCCAAAACAAAAGACTCATTGCCAGCAAGAGTGTCTTGTTCTGATCCTAAATTCTTAGCAATGACAGACATGTCTGAGAAAGACTAACTTTTCTACAAGACTTCCATTGCAATTGTGTATCTGTGTGTGTACACAACTGAAAAACATCATATTGGAGCAAAATGTATTGCAAAAGTTCAAGGCGAGAGCACATCACAGTACAAACTGGTAACAGTGCAAGGTGGGATAGAGTTAAAACAGTCATTGCGTGACGGGGAGTATCCCGAGAATGGGGAAATCAGTGGCCAAGTCATTCAGAACCCACATTTTGCGACTTCAGATTTCAATTTGTGCAACTAATTGTGGATTCGCAGTTAACAGGTCGTAGGTGATCATTAGTCACTTTTATGTGCTAATTAATCTGCTTGGGCTGACAGAGACGCTTGACAATAAACTGGTTTGAGGCTGAATTGTGTGCAGGATGAAGACAGCAGCAGCACCAAGAACAAATCAGTTCAAGCAGAGAATGCACTGAACACAGCTCATGGGTTGTGATGAAACTGGGGTGCAAGGGAGGTGGAGCAGGGTATTTTGAGTGAAATTGAAACTTAACTACACAAAAATATGCACTTAACCATAATTTTACTAAATTTGTACAATTCCTGCAGCGCACATGCTGGAATTTTAAGGAGCAAGTGTTAACTCTGGCATCTTGTCTCTGTTCAGCTGTTATTGAAACCTTCAACAACTCTTTGTTAGCTTGAGACTTAATGCAGTCTCTACCCTCCATAGATTTGAGGTCATCCAAAACCCTGCTGCTCGTCTTAACTCAAAGCAAGTCCCATTGCCCTGTCGCCCCTTTGCTCACTGCCCTGGGTTCCCTGTCAAGCAACACCTTGACTTAAAAATTCTCATAATTTTTTACAAGCTTCTCTATAACTTTGATCCTCTCTTTCCTTACCAGCTCACCAGGAAACCATTCCTCCTCCTCCTCTCTCTTCTCTCCCCCCCCCCCCCCCCCGGAGATACTGCTTTATTTCTGGACTCCTGTATGTCATGATGTGGGCTCAGAGCCATTTTCCTTGTGTCCCAAGCAATGCAAATCAGCCCATTGGAAGTTGAGACTTCGTAGACATCCCATTCACGTGCAGACGAGGGTTCAGATCTTCAGAAAGTGTGACGATGTGGTCTTCTGAATATTAACTGCTGCTGGCATTGGAAGATCCTGTCAAATATCTCCTTATGTGGTTCAGTGTTATATGTTGTATAACACTCCTGTGAAGCTGCTTGGGCTATTTCATCACACTAAAGGTACTATATACATGTATTTTGTTGTTGAAATTCTGACTGGCAGCAGATAGTAACCAAAAGAATTTTCAGTTCACAACAGGTTCTCTTGACTTGATCTGCAATTTCACCTCATTATGTGGAGGGGAAGGAAAATAAGTGCAAGGGATAAGTCACTTGGCATCATAGCCATGTGGCACATATTGCAGCTAAATGGCCTCATTTATACTAATCTGCTTACTGGATTTAACAGGATCTTGCTTGAGGTTTAAAAATGATGTGTACAATGACAACTAAACACGATCCATCAAGCTTACAATATTTCTGGTATTTGTGTGTATGTAACCAGATGTCCTAACAGCATTGTTGGCAGAGAGTTATGCATGCTTTCCAAAGTTAGGGTGTGATAGTTATTGACAGATAAAAGAAGAGAGAGATCTCCATCTCCAGTCTGATAAATGTGAGACATTGTGCATCAGGGAATGTAACTCTCTATATTGTCATTAGGAGTTGGGATATTTGATGTGTTTGGCCAAGTAGATCTGCAGTATAACTTCCATTCTGATGAAGCCAGTTTAAAATGAAATCCTGGTCTTATAATAGAAATAAAAGGAAATTACCCAGTTTTTTTCACCCTGCTCACAAATTTAGATTCAATCGATGAAAGTTTCCAGCATTGAGTCAGGTAGAGAATGAAGACATTTTTGGTGACAAAGGTGTGGAAGAAGCAGAACCAGCTGTTCCTTCCCTAGAGGAGTTCCAAAAAGTAATTGCAATTGTATGGAACTGCTTCATTAGTACCAAAGAAAAAGACAAATAATGTAAAGTAATTGATACTGTGTAGTTCGAATAAAATGATGTTCAATTCAAGTTGGCCATTTGGTCATTTCCCCGATGCTAGAAATCTTTAAGCCTTATAATAGTGAACATCCTCACTAACAATGCTTATTGGGTGGCATGGTGGTTAGTACTACTACTACCTCACAGAGCCAAGGACCCGGTTCAATTACTGCTTGGGTCACTGCCTGTGCAGAGCCTGTATGTTCTATCTGTGTCTGCATGGGTTTTTTACCACAGCCTGGTTAGGTGCATTGGCCATCAGTGCATCTGAACTGGCGCAGGAGTGTAGCATTTTGGGGGTTTTCACAGTACCTTTATTACGGTGTTAATGTAAGCCTACTTCTAACACTAATGAATAAACTTGTCTGAGTTAGGAGTCTCATCGATCAAGTTCAGCTGCACCCTTTTCCTATGTATCACTTTTTTTTGTTTTAAAGATTATAGTTTCTTCTCAGCATCATCAGCTGATGAGTTCAAAAACTACACATTAATAGTGATGCAACCACCAATTTTAATGTGTAATGCTCTAAGTCCTGCCTGCTGAATGGCGTTGATGCCTGCGTTGTCGTTGTGTGTCATTATTAGCATTTATCCAATTTCATTGCTCAAAGAATGTGCTCTTAATCGAATTTATCACACTATTTCACTTTATTATAAGCAATGTTCTGTCTTTTGTTTGGTGCAATGCAGTGCCTGTTCATTTAAGTGATTAAACCTTTTAAAGGGCTAACTTTAGTTTAGCTTGCACAGCTTCTTCTGGGTGGCTGTGTAGCTTCAAGGTAATGTGTCTTGCAAAGCATTATGGAAATGCAGGCAATATTTTCTGCACTAGCATGGTGGTGCACGGGCACAGTTGCAATGGAGTTGGGTTAAATTGTTCTAGTAGGAAAGTGGAGGTGAGGGATAATGGGAATAGCCAGGGGAAAGTCACAATGGCATTTATGTCTGAATACTCCCTTTCTGAATATTTCAGATTATTTTTACATCTACTTCAAGCTCTCAGATCTTAATGCCAGGTAGAGATACTGATCAGCTGATTGAGTTAACACCTACCCTTCACAACTCCCACATTTATTATTCATTGATGAGATAATGGACATCATTAGCTATCCAGCATTTATTGCCCATCCTTAATTGCCTTTGAGAAGTTTGGAAAGTAATGCTGCTTCCTTGTCCTCTTGTTTTCTTGGTGATCTTCAATTTATGATCCCTTATTACCAATTCGCTGACCAGGAGCGAGAGTGTTAATTGGTTTACCCTGACATCACTCTGCATGACATTTTGGAGGTACCGAGTGAATTTTGCTTAAAAAAAATGCAATCCCTGTAATGTTGCTGAAAGAAGAAACTTGCTGTCAAAAGTTTTTGTCTTGCAGTCATCAGGATAATGCAAGAATGCCAAATTTCAAAAGGAGGAACAATTTATGCTACGTGAGGAACAGCTGCTGATTGCACATTCTCCCTGTGTTTGCATGGGTTTCCTCCAGGTGCTTCGGTTTCCTCCCACTGTCTGAATGACATGCTGGTTAGGTACATAAGCTGTATTTAATTCTCCCTCCGTGTACCCAATCAGGCACTGGAGTGTGATGATTAGGGGACTTTCACCTTAACTTCATTGCAGTGTTAATGTAAGTCTACTTGTGACACTAACAAAAACTTTAAACTTTATCCCACGCTTTAAATTGGAGCAATTTAATGAACTCCCTTTCCTCAATGTGCTAATTGGAAATCTGCAATGGTTTCTTTATTCTGGATATCACAAGTTGACATTCACTGGTGGATAAAGAGTTAGATTCCTAACTTTGACATACTTTAATGTTGGCTTTATCAGCAAACTCAAAAATAGTGGCAAGTCATTTACTCACTGTGCAAGTTGGTAGTGATAGCGCACGTCAAAACTAATGGCCAACCCGATCAGATCATTATAAAATGCATCATAAAAACTCATGAATGAGTTTATGTCCTTCAATTCCAGACACGAGAAGTGTCCAGTCTTCATTGAGCAAATAGCTCAAAATTGTGAATGCTGCGAATGTAGCTAAGGACTAAACATGTCTCAGAAATGTAAGTTGAGTCCTTTCAGTCTAAATGCCCTTATAATAGTAGGTAAAGCCTTAATTATTGTTGAAAACTCCTGACACTTGAAAATAAGCTTTCTAAAATATACGGGATGGAATTTTCCTGTCCCGCCCATTTTAGGAATTGTAGCAGATGGGACACGGACCATGCAAAGGCAGGATTTTCCAGTCTTGGGGTGAGTGTGGCCTGAAAATCCCGCCCATGGAGTTTTACCTTCAGATTTCTATTATCGTTGGAGCTTCAAAAATAGCTATGCTTTTAAAAACTACTTCAGCCTCTCTCTCTCTCTCTTTTTCTCTCAATCCAGTCTTTTGTTCCCACTCTGTTCCTCGCCTGTACCTGATTTGACATTGAATCCACCCACACTAATTTACATTTCAGGGTTCAGATTGTGCAGCTTGTTTCATCTGGTTGAGATGCATATTGTTTGCCCTGTTCGTACAGGTCCCAGATGCCTTGTAGAGGGCATCATGCTATTTGCGTGGCTCGCTGACAGCAACATGCTGTGCTGAACCTGATGGGCACGTGCAATTCTAACGAATGGCTGTTCCTCACGCCAAATTTCAGCCGGTAGCTTTTATTCTCAGAACTCCACAGAAAGGCACCGACTGATTTATTTTAAAATGTTTAGTTTGTAGCTTTTACCTTTCACGCTGAGCATGTTGCATTTGATTAAAAAGTAGTTGTCTAACCCTAGATGAAATGACTATGAAACTTATCACAGTAAAACGTCAGATGACAAATCAGTTGTGCTGCAAGGCATTATCACTTGGGGGAATTTGAGATAATCAATTTATGAGCTGCAGTCAAATATCAAGTCATCTTAATCTAAAGTGTCAATTTGTTCAGTTAGAAGCACTTCTGTCTCCTGAATAAGAAAGTTGTGGGTTCATGCCACACTCCAGGATTTGAGTGCAAAATCTGGTTGACTCACTAGTGCCATACTGAGGGACTGTTGTATTGCTGGAGGTGCCATATTTCTAATGAGATGCTAAACCATCTGCTTTTCTGTTTGTTCTCCCAGAGTCATTCTGGTATCCTGGGTAACATTCTTCCCTTAAAATAATACAAAGAACAAATTAAAGAATGCACATGTATTTATCAACACTTTGTCACGCCTTTGGAATGTCCCAATGTACTTGCTAATGTAAGAATTACAGATGAAGTGGTCATTCATGACATTGATGATTGTAGATCCTGCTGTGCACAGAAGTAGTAAGATTGCAAAAACTGATATATTGATATACTAAGAGTATTAAGTTCACTATAAATTAAAGATATGTGAAATTCATTGAGAAGTACGAGAAATGTGTTATAATTTTTTACTAATCTTGTATTGTTTTGCGGCTCCAAAATTGGCTTGCCTTTATGGAAAAATGGCATTTTTGTTTTGTTTTGCTTGTTTTAAAGCAAACACATGAAGATTTGCACAATTGCTTTTGCACCACATTGTTAATGTACATTTGTTTGTAAATCACAGGCATTTCATATGTAATGGCTATTTCTTTTGCCTTTGTGGTGTGACATTCTGTGCAATTGCTCTAACAGATTTAACTTCTACTTGAGACTGCAAGAGTAACTTATTTCCATTAGTGTTTGAAATTATGGGGGTTTTACAAGGCATTTAAACTTTACAATGGGTGCATATTCTGGCACCACATTTTAACCCATGGGTGTTGAAATAAAACTCTGTGCAATTAACCAGGTCTATTAAACTGTCAACAACAACAATTTTAGCAATTCTAGTTCTTGAGTTAGTAGTAGTCTGTGACCAGTGTCAATTTACAATCATTTGTTCATAATTAAAGCAGCACCAGTTTTAAAACATATGGTGAAATCCACTGGAAGCGCCCTTTAATTAGATAAATGATCCATTTTAACATGCGTTTCAATGGTCCTATTGTGAAATAGAGCTCCAAATAATATTAGTAGTTCAATTTTTAACATGGATGTGTCCAACACAGACACTTCATGAGCACTCCTTGTTCTGTTTATATGACCCCTCAGGAGTCTGAAAAGACTGGATATATCATAAGTGAATCTCTGCATTGTGCTTGCAACAAATATAATTAATTCATACACAACTGAAGTTGTTTCAAGAACCATGCCACCATATTTAATTAGCCTTTGCAGAGCTAACATCAAACGGATTAAAATTCAAGTAGTCTGAAATTGCTGCATTTGAGTTTCAGGATATAGAATGCAACCCATACATAAAATGTGAATCCCCCAGGACCACTTGGCAGTGCAATTCCTGTCGCTTAAAGACCCTCAGGGCAAGGGATTTTGTTTCTTCTTTACAAGGAATCACCTTCTGCAAGCAAATAGTGAATTGAAAGAAAAATTCAGGAAAATAATAGTGCCTGAAATTCAGCATTTAGAATCATAAACAGAAAATGCTGGAAAAATCTCAGCAGGTCTGACAGCATCTGTGGAGAGAGAACAGAGCCAATGTTTCAAGCCTGGCGGACTCTTCATCAGAATTTACAACGCTAAATTCAACGGAAGAGTCATCCTCAACATCAGCTCTGTTCTCTCACCACAAATGCTGGTCAGACCTGCTGAGATTTTCCAGTATTTCCTGTTTTTCAGATTCCAGCATCTGCAGTAATTTGCTTTGATCAGCTTTTTGGGCTGTTAGCTTCAGATCTGCCAGAGTCTGATGATCAGCTTGCCGTGCTCATTTTGAAATTCTCAAAAGGGAGGCTAGATTTCCTGAATTTTTAGCCTTTTAGCTTTGACAAAAGGTCATCTGGACTTCAAACATCAGCTCTTTTTGTTCTCCTTACAGATGCTGCCAGACCTGCTGAGACTTCCCAGCATTTTCAGATTTTTGGTTTCAGATTCCAGCATCCGCAATAATTTGCTTTTATCCTGGTCCATTGTTGCTTGTGCACATAGGAACATTATAGCCAAGGTAGTTGAATTGGGCTGCAGCTATTTGGAAGTTTTTCAGTCAATGTGACTTGTAACAATGTTTTTTCAAAGAACACATCTGTTGCAAATTACTGAGATTAGAAGAAATAATGTAAGTGAGACATGAGCTGATATCCATGTAACCAATTGTCGTACTGCATTATCTAATTTCTTGTAGAATTAACAGGGAGGTCATTTTATCTTTTATTGTGTAGAAAACATGAGCGGCTGGATAAACTCAACAGGTCTGACAGCATCTACGGAGAGACAAACACTTAGATTTTTGAGTCCTTATTTTCCACAGAACTGAAGATGGATAGAAATATAATTGACTATCTAGTTGGAGGAGGGGTGGGGCAGAATACAAGGTCAGTATTAGGTTGGCACAAAGGAGCGATTAACAAAAAGTGTCATCAACATCGAATGAAGGGGATTAAGGACTCGAGAAATGCGAATAGTGGCATCAAGGTAAGATAGCAGACCCACCAGTATGTTTTCTTTGTCAAAATGTGTCACATGAGAGCAAGTTTTAGCAGAGCGAGTTATCCTCTCTGGTAACCTGTTTGTATTCTGATGAGAACTTGGTGATAGCATTATGAAGGTTAATTAGTGCTTTACTGGTAACTTTTGCTAACGATTGCTGATTGAGTGGGAGAATGGGTTTCCAAAATTGTTCAGACGTGCTCACGTATTTGGCCAGTACAGTAATACCTCTGCATGACTGAGCAGGGTCAGTAAATTTCTTTTTAACATCTGTAAACTTGTTGAACATGAACAACCCTTCGACTGTAGCATTTAAACACCAGTTCTGTTCTGACAATTTTCAGTTGTGTGCAAATTGATATTCAGTCATTTTGCAATAACCTTGCGTACGTTTGGAATTTGCACTCATTCCATAAATGTAGCCCCACAAGCCACTAACTGGGGCCCATTGGTTCAAAGCCATGGTATATGTCTGCCCTCATAAACTAACACTTTTCTTCATGGAGCCAAGGATCCACATAAAAAAAATTAAAGATCAAGATTGGCTCGAGTGAACGCTGTGATTTCATCTGTGGGATACAGGTTGTTCCATATCCAGATGACCCCCAGACAACAAACAACAGTTTTATCACTGGCTATGTTATGTGTAAACCTGCTTGTTAATCCATGAGACGTGAATGTAATAAAATCGGGATATTATGTGTATGAAAGTGGACTTGGCTGTGCTTACTCAATCTCGGTTTATAGTACAGAAGCTGCTGAGAATGTCAGTTTTCTTTTGATATCGTCACATGCCAGGAAAAAGTTCTGACTCTGCGAGTGGTATAAACATTGAACTAAAAGCCACAACTTTCCTGATGTAATCTTTTAATTAAGTGCTCATTTTAATTTTGTTAAAGTTGATTGCAAGATTGGATCTTGTTCTGTTGAAAGCATTGCTTCATTCCATGAGCACAATTTACCTGAAATCTGCTTTGCAAGCTCAGGAGGGTAAAATACATGTTTTGTTAAATGTTCATAAATTTGTTATTAAATCAAGTTCACTTGGAACTGAAGAAGAACTTTATTTTATCAGTAAAATGTGTAAAGAAACTTGAATTAAAGGCCTCAAATATACAAATATTGATGTGCTGTGCATTAAAATTCAGCAACTCTGTGCTGTAATTTTTAGAAGGTTGCTTCAGTTCTTGCTGAAGAAGTTGAAACTGGCTTCGATTTTAATGTGTTCTGGCTGCAATGCTTTATTCTTTCACAGCTGATTAATACTGTCTGTCAATTATTTACAGATCCAGTGGTTGTGTGGAAGTTCCCAAAGGACTTCAGAGACCAGGTTTGAAACATGATTAACTTTTTTTAAAAAATTTACTCTTTCCTCGATAACTGTGACAAGGCAGAGATGAATGAAGCCAGTGAGCAGATCTCCCAGACATAACACAGCAATTGCAGTACAGACTTAATGACAATGTTTTCAAAAGTGAAAATATTTTGTTTGATTAACGATAAGTAAATTTAATTCAATATTGATTTCAATACTTCAGTGTTCTTTTTCTTGCTCCCCTTAATTTTTCTCCAGACATGGATAGTTTCTAACCAGCCTAATTTTCATTTGGTGAGCTGTGAACTGAAATGATGGTGCTCTTTAGCATATTTTCTTTTGGTCGTTCTCATTGGAGAAAGCTTTGTCATTCTAAATGTAAGGAATAATATTGATTGAAGCAGTAAAACTTAAATTATCTAGCACAGCTGGAGAACTCTATTGACTGATCACATGGAGGTGGGAACAGGAGTAACTCCCTGCTCAGCTTCTCCTGAGCCTCTTACCCACTTTTACCCGAGACAACTCAATGGATTTCAGGTTTGAAATTTTCAGTGGATTTAAACCCTTTTTTGTTGGGGGAGAGGGGTGTAAATTCCAGATAAGCGATGATCCTTTATGTGAATGCCTCCAGACATCACTCCTGAATGGCCTAAGTTTAACCTCAAGGTTATGACTCCTCGTTTCTGACCTGTCTATCAGAGGAAATAGTTCTTCCCTTATCTGGCCTAACAAATTTTCTATTCATCTCAGCGACTTCAATTGCTTCACACTGTAATCTTCTATACTGGAGTATGCAAGCATAACCTGTTCAACCTGTCCTCATAATTTAACCCTTTTGGCTCCTCTTTTAGTCTGTTCCACAGCCTTTCTAAGGCTCGTATCGCTTGCCTGTGGTGTGTGGTGCCCAGAACTCAAGGCAGTGCTCCAGATGTGATCTCATCAGAGCTTTGCACAATTTAAATATAACTTCCGCTGCTTTGTATCTCAACTACTTTGAGATGAAGGCTAACATTCCACTAGCCTTTTAAATTAGCTGTTGTATCTCTACACTAGTTACTTTATAATGTACGTTTGCACAGAATCTGTAGAGACCAGTGGATACACTGCACATTAAGACAGTTTTCTTGGATGGTGAGACCTGCGTTGGATAGACAGGTTGCACCTGAACTGAAATGGGACCGGTGTACTTGCAAAGAGGTTTGTTAGTACTGTTGGGGAGCAGTTAAACTAAATTGGCAGTTGTAAGATCCTGAGAGAAGGTCCAACTGGGGGAGATGCACGGCCAAAATTAAAAGACACGGCAGGTGAGTCAGGAAGGCCTAGAAGTTGTCAGCGAGTTACAGCACAAGGGAGTTTGACAAGATGGGATGGTATTTAATTTAATGCAGTGAGTCTGACGTATAAAGCAGATGAATTGAGGGCACAAAATGTAGGATATGATGGCATTACTGCTGTAGACATGATTGAGATAGGGGTCGGATTAGCAGCTCAATATTGCAGAATACAGGGTCTTAAGGCTGGGCAGAGCAGGTGGAGAAGAGAAGGGGACGTTACAGTTTTGACCAGGGAATCAGATACAATTGTAAGGGATGGCCTCGTAGAAGAGTCTTCCAATGAAGCCATACGATTAGAACTCAAAAGCAAGAAGGAGTGATCATGCTGTTGCGAATGTTCAATAGGTCCCCTAACAGTCCGAGGGAAATAGAAGAACACAGTAATCAAATTTCAGAAAACTGTAAAAGTAACAGAGTAGTGAATGTGGAGAATTTCAACTTTCCCAACATCAATGAGGGTAGTCATATTGTGAAGGTTTAGAAGGAGCGGAACTCTTGAATGCATTCAGGAGAACTTGTTAAGCCTATACATAGAATGTCCTACAAGAGAGAGTATGGTCCTGGACTTAATTTTAAGTTTCAAAGCTGAACAAATGGTCCAAGTATCAATGGGAGAGCAATTTGCAAACAATGCAAATAACTCTGTTAGATTCAAAGGACAAGGATAGGCTGGAAATCAAAGTTCTAAACTGGAGGAGGCTGATTTTAATAAGATCAGATATGATTTGGTAAGAGTGGACTGGGAGCAGACACTTTCAGCTAAATCTGAGATGGAACACTGGGATATATTCAAAAAAGAAATAGAATCCAAGAGCAATATATTGCTTTAAAGAGAAAGGGTGGTACCAACAAATCCAGTAAACCCTGGATATTGAGGCATTGAAACCGCATTGGCTCAAAGCAGCAGATGGTCTAGAGGAGTACAGAATCTGCAAGAAAGCAATTAAAAAGAAAATTTGGAGAGCACAAAGGGAACATGAAAGGATGCAGGCAGGTGGAATAAAGGAAAATCCTAAGTTGCTGCACAAGTACATTAAGGGTGAAAGGACGATGAGGGAAAGAGTAGGGTCCATTAAGGACCACAATGGAAATTTGTGTGTAGAGTCAGAGGATGTAGGTAGAGTTCTAAATAAATATTTCTCAGTGTTCCTTGGTCAGAGACACCATGTGGGAACAGAAATCAGGAAGTACTGTGATACATTAAAGAAATTAACATAGGGCTGAGGTTCTGAGTCGTGTAGCAAGCTTAAAAGTAGCAATATCTCCAAGGGCCTGATGAAATGTCTCCCAG
The DNA here is from genome assembly GCA_024679065.1 of Sphyrna mokarran. Taxonomy (NCBI): domain Eukaryota; kingdom Metazoa; phylum Chordata; class Chondrichthyes; order Carcharhiniformes; family Carcharhinidae; genus Sphyrna; species Sphyrna mokarran. The sequence continues at coordinate 63,015,820 of JAGIQG010000009.1, forward strand.
ACCGTTGAGTGAAGCAAGGGCACAGGCAAAAATTTTCAGTTCCTCTCTGGCCATAGCTGGGAAACTGGAGGACAGCAATGTGTACCACTCTTCAAGAAGGGAAGAAGGGATAAACCGGGAAACTACAGGCTCGTCAGTCTAACCTCAGTGATAGGGAATCTATGGAAGAAATTCTGAGAAACAGAATTAATCTGCATTTTGAGAGGCATGATTAGTCAAGAATAATCAGCATGGTTTTGTTAAGGGGAAGTCATGTCTGATCAACTTGATTGAAATTTTTGAGGAGGTGACCAGGTGTGTGGATGAGGGCAATGTTTTTGACGTAGTCCACTTGGACATCAGCAAGGCTTTTGGTAAGGTCCTACATGGAGCCAATAGTGAAGGTAACAACCCATGGAGTTCGAGGAAATTTGGCAAATTAGATCTAGAATGGGCTAAATGGCAGGAAGCAAAGGGTGATGGTTGAGGGTATTTTTTTCAGACTGGAAGACTCTGTCCAGTGGGATCCTGTAGGGATCCAACTGGAAGACTCTGTCCAGTGGGATCCTGCAGGAATCTGTGTAGGGGCCCTTGCTGTTTGTGATGTACATTAATGATTTTGACTTGATTGTAGGAGGGTTGCTCAGTAAGTTTGCAAATAATATGAAAATTGGTGGGGTGGCAAATAGTGAGGAGGATAGCCTTACGTTACAGGAGGATATGGATGAACTGGTCAGATGGGCTTATTGGTGGCAAGTAGAATTCAATGCGGATAAGTGTGAAGCGATGCATTTGGGCAGAACGAGTAAGACAGGACCATGGGAAACACAGAGGATCAGAGCGATCTTTGTGTGCATGCACACTTTTCCCTTAAAGTAGCAGGGCAGGTGAATAAAGTGGTTAAATAGGCATATGGTGTATTTGTCTTTATTAGCTGAGGCATAGAGTTTAAGAACAGCGATGTTATGTTTGAACTTTGTAAAATGTTGGTTAGGCCAGTGTTAGAATATTGTGTGAAATTCTGGAATCCATACCAAAGGAGAGGGATGTGATAGTGCTGGAAAGTGTGCAGAAATGATTTATCAGGATGTTGCCTGGGCTGGAGAGTTTCAGTTATGAAGAGAGATTGGATAGACTTGGGTATTTTCTTTGGAGCAGAGGAGCCTGTGGAGGGACATAGTTGAGATGTATAAAATTACGAGGAGCATAAATAAAGTTCATAGAAAGAAACCTTAGTGGAGGGAACAATGACTGACAGCATAAATTAAGGTTGCAGGCAGGAGATTCAGAGAGGATATGAGGAAAATCTTTTTCACTCAGGGTGGTGGGAATCTGGAACTCACTGCCTGAAAGGGTGATCCAGGCAGAGACCCTCATATGGCAGAAAGTATTTAGATGAGTACTTTGATGTCGGGGCATGCAAGGTCATGGACCAAGCATTGGAAAATGTGATTAGAATAATCGGGTGGTTTGTTTTTGACCAGTGCAGACTTAAGGGGCCGAAAGACCTTTTTTCTGTGCCATCAATCTCTATAATTCTATAATTCCACCATCACTTATTATTTAAGCCAGTATATAAAGAATGATGATCTTCAAATGACTAGCTACTGGAAGAGTAGCAGAGATGGCCAACCTCACAACAGTTAAAAAGTACATGGACAAGCATTTGAAATGTAGTAACATTCCAGGTTATGGACCTAGGGCTGGAAATGGAATTAATGCCATTTGTCGGTGCGGACCTGATGGGCCAATGGCTTCTTCTGTATTAAGTGACTCTAACTCTGTGGCTGCTTGTACTGATAGCACCATATCCCATCATGAGCTATTTGCAGACCCAGCAGCAATGTGTCAATTAACATCGAGCCTTTATTGTCCGTGGGTATTTCACAGATGCATTAGAACACAAAATTAAACACTGAAGTGCGTATGAGGAGATTAGGGCTGATGGCCAAAGCTTGAACAAACAGGTATGTTTTAAGTAGCATCTATTAGGAAGAAAGAGAGTCGAGAATTGGAGAGGTCTAAGGAGTGAATTCCAATGCTTGGGATCCAGCAGTTCAAGGCAGTGATGGAGTATTTTAAATCGATGATGTTAAGGAAACCAATATTTGAGGAGGACAGAAATCTTGCAGGGTGGTAGGGGTGGAGAATATTACAGAACGGGAAGGACTGAGGTTATGGAGAAATTTAACAAGGATCCAGTCAAGGTGTTGCTTGACTGAGAGACAGTGATGGTTGATGAGCGCTCGGAGCGGGATGATAGATGAATAAGATTTTTTGAATCAAGACACACACAGCAGAATTTTGGATGAACTCAATTTGTGAAGGATAGAATGTAACCAAGGTATCTATGAGATGGAGCAGTAAAGGAAAACAATTCATCTTAAAAAAAAAAGCTCACTCAGCCTCAGTTAATGGAATTTCCATTGTTTGAGTGTCAGTGTTGAAATAAAGTTTATCCCCAAGGATTTGAATTTACCCTCTGATTCTCGGTCTATCTTAGCATCACAAATCTTTGCAATTCTTGAGAGACTTGTAGGATATCTCTGTGTGGTTCTTTGAAATTAGGTTTTTATGCTCACACTTGGGTTGCAGAAATTCACTGTTGGTGATTTCAACAGCGAATAACTTTAAATGGATTGTAAAAAAGCATTTATGCACGGCCAATGCTTAAAATATATATCTTACTTCCCTGTACACATGTGAAGAATATTCATTACAACTTAATGATGTACACTGAGAATTTAATTCTCAAACAAAGTTCGTTGGGATGATTTTCAAAAATGTTTATTTTTGCATACTTATTTTAAATTGAACAAAAAGTTGTAAGGTGTTGAATTCCGGTTTACTCGCATCAGATTGTGCAGTTTCCCAATGTGCCATGAGGCATGTTCTTCAGCCAAAGTCCCAAGGTTTTATTTCCATGCTAGCATCAACAGCCCTTTAACCGTCAGTAGCTCAGCCTGTTCAGGTGGTGAAATAGTTTCCTTATAACCAATGATGGAGGAAGCTCTGAGATGTTTAGGGAAACAAAAGTCAACAGCAGCTTGAAAGTTATGAGCAAGCTTCTGCTTTGGTTTTAAAAAAAGAATTACTGTCAGAACTAGCAGAGTGAGGTACATTTTGTGCTGCAGGCAATGCTCTGACCACACTTTGGTTCATATCCTCATCGCCCTTGTTGTCCTGAAGCTCTACTGGCTTCCTGTAGCCCAGACAATTGATTTTCAGAATGGAAAGGCATTCATTTTTATAGCGCCCTTTGTGCTCTCTATGTTCCTGAGTGCCCTGTGGGCATTTTATTTCTTTTGAAATGTCACTGTTGCAACATACAGAACATGATAGCGTTGATGGTCTCAATTTCATTCCATAGCATAATCCTGTTCCCATCTTATTGTCTTTTGAATGCAAATCCCTGTGTGCATCATCCCCTCTTCAGACTGTTCCACTACTGATGACTTTGAGCCCCTGGAACTGTCTCTTTCGTGACTTCTACCTTGTTATCCATTCAAAAATTGTCTTCAGAACTTTGACTTTAACTTCAATTTTGTTCGCCTTGGCTCTATGCCCACTTGCCCTATAAAACACTCCGCTAATACTTCTCGAATGCATCCTGAGTACCACAGAAATATCACTTGCATCAGAGGTTTGGATGTGGAATTAGATCTGTTCTTAATGCAGAATATAAAATAGGCTAGAAAATGTATTATCCAAAGTTAATTCTGTTCGTAAGTAATCCTTTCCCATTTGTTCGTGGCTTTTCGTCTAAGTAACTTGTACTAAGTGACATTTCAGTAATTTCTGTTACATTCTGTTCTAATTTTAAGCATTCTGGTTTCCTAACAATGTAACCTTATATTTCTGTTGCATGTTCAAAATTGGAAGCCTCCCAAGATGCTTTCAAAGGGAGGAGTGAAAGCAGACAAAGGTTCAAATGTTATGCAATGTAGTTAGAGGTTAGGAACATGACCCAAACTTCCCAGAAAAGATTTTTTTCTGCAAGTTTTCCAATCTACAGTAGACCATAGAGAGGAATAGAACCTGAATGGGGTTGGGGAAATGGAGTGAGGCAAGGCCATACTGCAGACAAGTTTTCAATTGCATTCTTTGGGGTGAAAGAGCTCATGTTGTTCACCAAGGATAGTGATAGACAAGTGGATTAACATGCATGACAGGATGTTGCATTTTAACATAGCGTTTATGGAAAATTGGGGAATGGGAATTGAGCTAATTGTAGAATCCCTACAGTATAGAAAGTGGATGGCATGGTGGCACAGTGGTTAGCATTACTGCCTCACAGCGCCAGGGATCCGGGTTTAATTCCAGCTTGGGTTCCTGTTTGTATGGTGTTTGCACATTCTCCTCATGTCAGTGTGGGTTTCCTCCTCTGGGTGCTCCAGTTTGCTCCCAAACTCCAAAGATGTGCAAGTTAAGTGATGCTAAAAGATCATGCTAAACTGCTCCATAGTGTCAGGAGGACTAGCCAGGGTAAATGCATGGGGCTATTGCTCGGAGCTGGGTGGGATTGTGGTCAGTGCAGGCTCACTGGGCCAAATGGTTTCCTTCTGCACTGTAGGATTCTATAATTGATTCTGTATTGACCACAATCCCACCTGGCCCTATTCTATAACCTGCACTTTTATCCTGCTAATTCATCTGACACCGGGGTCAATTTAGCATAGCCAATCAACATGACCCACACATCTTTGGACTGTGGGACGAAATCGGAGCACCTGGAGGAAACCCATGCGGACATGGGGAGAATGTACAAACTCTACAGAAACAGTGACTCGAGGCTGGAATTGAACCTGGGTCACTGCGCTGAGGCAGCAGTGCTAACTACACTGCCACTGTGTCGCCTGAGCTAAAATGAACATTGTTGAAATCACCTCGAGGTGCTGAGATGAAGCCTAACCTTTTCAGTGATAGCTGACACTGTTGCAGAGTTGGGAATGAAATTTGGCTGAGAGGCAGGTTATCAAGCTTTCACATTGCTTAGTTCAGCCCAAGTGACAAGAACATTGCGTTTAGGGCAGTGGATGATCATTTGAAGGAATTTTTTGATCCATTTGTGATTGCATGTTGAATGGGTGAATTGAGATTACTGTGGGCATGTGTGTCAAGGGGAGTAGATGCTATTTCCACAGTGCAGGATGTAAACAGCCTGTACTTGCAGACAGTATCACCTAAGGGAACCATGAAGATGAGGATATGGAGAATGCTGGAGATTGACCCTTGGACAACTATGGATGTGACTGTTAACATTTCAAGAGTGAGGCCTTTGGTGGCTACTTCGGCTGAGCTAAATAGCATTGTAGAAGTGGTCAAACAGAATGGTGTGGTCAGCAATTTACAAACACTGAAGAAGTGAAGAACAGGAAGAAGAAAACATTCTGGTCAGACAGGGTGTCACCTGCACTTTCAGCCAGTAGAGTCTTGATGCTGTGAGGTGGGCAGAAATTGGATTGTTGAGATTTGGACAAGAATGTTGAGAGAAAAGTTGGTAGCAACACTCCTCCCCCTCTCCCTGAGGCCTTCCTCTCCTCCCACATTCCTCCTCTTCCATGGTGCTCCTATGTCTTCCTCCCTGCAATTTTAGAACTGTAATTTATAAATGAAAGCTGCAAATGTTTAAGTGCCTCATTGCTCTCCTCTCCTTTGTCCCCTCTGATCTGCCTCCTCCTCCTCCTTCCCCTCCCGCCCCCACTTACCCTCATGTAATTTTAGAACTGTAACATATAAATTAAACCTCAATGTTTAATGCTCCTCATGATTAAGAGAATACAGAAAACAGAATATATACTGTTTGAGCATTTTGTTTTAACAAAACATGCAGCAGTTTCAAATTTGGAGATGTGGCTTGACAGTGATTGGAATACCTTGTGAAGCTTCCCACCTATATGGATGCACGTGCAGCCTCTGGAATTGTAACTGAAATGTAACAGTTTACAGTCCGGAAAAGCGTTCTGCACATTACTCATTTCTAAGGCGAGGGGATCCAAAATGTTTGCTTCGCTGCTGGAATCAAAGCAGAATCTATCTAGATTCTATGCTTTTGAATTCTTTGCCAGGTTTGGTCCTGTGCCTGCATGAACTAATCTGTCTCATCCTTGGACACATTTTCTGTCAGCCTCATCGATGCACTGTCTCTGCGCTTGTTAAATGATAATTGCAGCATTTAGTTCCTGTTTCACACCAAGACCTCAAACACTGACCTTTTTCAACCCGCTATTTTAAGTTGCTGCTTTAATTTAGGGTGCAGTTGTGTTGCCCTTGAAAGCCCTCAGTCCTTTCACTCAGAGCTAATTGCAGGGTGTTTACTTAGTGAGCCTCCTGGGTGCCTTCAGCAGCGTCATGCAATAAGGAATGAAAATAAAAGGGGTGCATTTAATTCTTCGGCGCACCCATTAAAGGTTGACTAAATCTGCACTTGATTGCCTGATGAATTTGCACTTGGCTGAGATGCATCATCATAACAGTGTATTAGTTGGTCCACTAGGTGAAAAGAAACTTGATGCTTCTCTCCGTCTTATCAAGTGTGAAGAGTATTTTCTTTATTGGTGAGATGTGGAGCGTCACCAGTTCGAGCCTGCAGTTTGGTTTAGGGTTGGTGCAGGAGGCTTAACTGGAGGAAGGTGGAAAAACAGCTAAATAAATAAATGAAGGCATTCCTTGGAAGAGATTACACTTTTGGAGGATTTGTGTACAGATGGCTTGGCCTCTGGCTCTGATAGCATAAAAGACCTATTCAGTTTGCTCATGATTAGGATTATTTTTTTTAATGTTTTTGTTGGGTTACTGCGGTAGTTGAAGAATTCTAAGTTGGCTAGCATATGGCAGCAGCAACCCTCTGTACTGCTGGCTCTTTTGTTTATCTTGTTATTGTCGCAGTGCTTAATAACAGTTGTAGGCCATAGTTTGGGGCAAAAGGGTTAGTCCACCCCAGGGAGGTGAAGAAGCAGCAGAATTGTGGATTATGGAAATATGAATTGATTGAATAAGAATTGCCGCTGCTGTAGAATGGGACTCAAAGGAAGACAGACTGGGAGCTGGCAGCAACACTGGAATATGATGTGAAAATGACTGGTATAATACTGTGAAGTCTTGGACATTCACAGCTGCTGTCATTGGGAGCAAAAGCATATATTTAGCTCATCAGAAAAAAAAGGCTTAAAGGGACAAATAGAGTAGACAGATGGAAGTGAATCTATTCCCTTTAGTCTTTTTTGCAGCTACTATAGTATGTACATGTTTGATTTTTTTTTTGCTGTGCTGGTTCAGATGTTCCTTGCACTTCTGATACCTTAATTATTAAAACCTAATCTAACTTATACAAGTGTAGAATTCGACATCGTAAACCGTTTTATTTGCCTGAACAATGTCTGTATTTGGACATCTGTGTCTCTATGTTCTGTCAAATTTTAATTCAGACTGAGAGTTTTATTTATGTCTTTTGTAATGTTGATGGAGGTATGTTCAGTCCGTAATATGGTTTTGCACATTAATGAAAACAATTTAGCCGATCGATTCTGCTTCAAGCTTTTCAGTTCACTTGGGCATCTAAGCGTAATTTCTGGAGCACTAGTCGGCTTCATTGAGTACTGAATGAATTTAGTCTAACTGCTCACTAGAGTTGGATCTGCCTTCATGTGTAAAGCTCCCAATACTGCCTTTGGGGCGAATTGTATTAGAGAGCAAAATATGAATCATGAAAAATGTTTTAGGTTGGACTGAAACTGGCCTTATTACAGTATGGTACACTTAGTAACCATAGGATTGATTTCTGTATTATTAGATGTCTTTGTAATGCTTTTTCATTTATAAATGATTAGAAGCTTATTGTGAATAACTGTGTCTTCATTTCAACTGTATTTCAAATTGCAAATGTAAATTTAATTGAGACTGTTTTTGACGTTTTTGTGGTTCCATTTCTCATCAAAGTATAATAGATGATGAAGGCAGGCAGAGATAAATCCACTGGTCCTTTCTGCTTGTCCCACACAGATGCAACTGTAAACACTCTCCATCTCACCTGCATATTATGTAATCACCTGAAAAAGATGAGGAAAATAAAAAGAAAAAGTCTTGGCTGATTGAGGGAGAAGAAGAATTGTCAAGTCCCTTTAGCTGATAGAAACTAGACTGGCTGACCAATCTAATCCTAATTGATGTTACACAGTAGCTACCTTTTATAAGAGATGATTTCTGCCCCGGCCAGAAATGAGTTGGCTTTCGTCTGAGAAATTTAGGGGATTGGTGCCCATCACATGAGTCAGAAGCCTATGAGGGAAATGAAGCATCTCCCAACATTAACTTCATTCTGACCTTGCGTGACTTGACCTTGTGACCTCTGTTTTTTTCTGGCCAAACCTGGGCATTCCTCCTGTGGCCCTCCGCTGCATACTTTCCAAAGACTTAACATCAGTCCCTGACTGAAGAGGCGAAAACTGAATATGTATTCTGACAAAGGCCAGGCACACAAACAAAATGAAATTCTTTGTTTTCTAAGAAATTGTCCTATCAGTATGCCCCAACATGCTAAATCTCTTCCCTGTATTGGTCATGTGTGTTCCTACGCATTCAGGCCTACACAAACTAATGTTTAGCATTTGCTCTGCTTTCAAGCATAATATTGCATCTCAAGTTAAACAATTGGTTTGTGTGCTTAAACAGTTCCCAGTCAGAGGCCCCAATGGCTTAGCACCCATCAATTTGCCCATAATACTTGATCATCATTTACAGTCTCAAATCTCTTGTATGTCATGGAATAATTTGTGAATTATTGCACAACCAATTATATCTCAATAACTAATTAAAAATAATAAAGAGCAGTGGCCTTGACATTCAGAAAATCCACTATCAGTGACAGTCTGAGGAGAGATAAGTCCAATAATAACCACTTATCACCTGCAAGCTTACAGTCAGTACTCAGCATAGATCAATAATCATAGTCATAGAGAGATACAGCATTGAAACAGGCCCTTTTGGCTCAACTTGTCCATGCCAAAGAGGTTTCCTGCACTGAACTAGTCCCATTTGCCTGTGTTTGGCCTATGCCCTGCTAAATCTTTCCCACCAATCCGCCTGTCCAAATGTCTTTTCATGTTGTAATTGTATCTACTTCTACCACAGCCTCTGGTAACTCGTACCTTTATAGGCACCACCCTCTGTGAAAAAGCTGCACTTCAGGTTAAACCTATGCACTCTAGTTCTGGACTAAACTACCCTGGGGAAAAGACATTGGCCATTCATCTTATCTGTTGTCCTCATGATTTTTCATAAGCTTCCAAAGTTACCCCTCATCCTCCTGTGTTCAGGGAAAAAAAAGTCCCAGCCTCCTCTTATAATTCAAACTTTCCAGTCCCATTAACATGCTTGTAAATCTTTTTTGCAACCTTTCTGGTTTAATGGCGTCCTTCCATTAGGACCACCAGAATTATACACAGTACCTCAAATGTGGCCATAAAAATATTTTGTACAGTTGTAACACAAGGTCCTGTACTCAATGATCTGACTGATGAAGGTAAGTGTGCCAAATGCCTCCTTCACTTTATCAACCTGTGATTCCATTTTCAAGGAACTAAGTACCTGCACTCCTCTGTCTTTCTGTTCAACAACACTCCCCAGGGTCCTACCATTAACTGTGCAAGTCCTGCCCTAATTTGTCTTATCAAAATGCAGCACCTCTTATTTAGCTGAATCAAATTCCATCTACCATTTCTTGGCCCACTGGCCCAGTTGATTGAGATTCTGTTGTAGTCTCATAATCTTCTTTAATGTCCGCTACACTAATTTTGGTGCCACCTGCAAACTTACTCACCATATCTTTTATATTGTCATTCAAAATGTTTAAACAAATGCCAAACAACAGTGAACCCAGCTTTGATCCTTGCAGCACACTTCTGATCGCAGATGCCCAGTCTGAAAATCAACCCTCTACCACCACCCTCTGTCTGCTGTCAATTTTATAACCAATTATCTAGTTCTCCTTTGATTTCATGTGATCTAATCTTACTGACCAGTAAATACAGGCATGAAATAGTTGTGTAGGACCTTGCCCTTCTCTTGTGGTTCCACACTTAAACAACCTTGTTGATCTTTAAGGGGAGTATTCTCTCCCGAGATACTCTTTTGCCCTTAATGTATTTCTGGAATCTGTTTGGATTCTCCTTTGCCTTATATGCGAAAGTTCTCATGTCCCCTTTTTACCCTCCTGATATCCTTTTTAAGTGTACTACCAGAAGCTTTGACCTTGAAGGAAGCCTCTTGCGTGGTACCATCTCCTCTTGCTACCATAGGGATGTGTGCGTTAATTAGTTAATCTAAGTTAACTGGTGGTTAGTCCGGCATTCTAATCAAACCAGGCCGCCTTTGTTCTTTTGTGCTAAATATCTTTGTATTTCACAGTATATTTGCATAAGGGCACAGAAAACATGGATAAATCAAGGAGAACAGCACAGTGGTTAGCATTTCTGCGTCACAGTAGCAAAGATTTGGTTTGATTTCATCCTGGGGTGACTGTATGTATGGAGTTTGCATGTTCTTCCAATGTCAGCATGGGTTTCCTTCATTGCTCTGATTTCCTCCCATACTCCAAATGTGTGCAGATTAGCTAGATTGGCCACGCTAAACTGACCCTTAGTGTCCCAAGATATGTAGGTTAGATGGATTAGTCATGGTGAATGTGCAGGCTTATGGGAAAGGGACAGGGAAGAAGGCCTGGGTAAGACACTTATTCGGTATAGTCTCGATGAGCTGAATGGCCATCTTCTGCATTGTAAGGACTTTGGTATAATTCATGAAGCCTGATACTTAGACAGATCATTAATATTCTATAGGTTCCACCCAACGATGTAATCCCCTCAGAGAAAGTTTTGCATCAGCCCTCCCAAATTCCCAAAGAAGACCAAACAAAACTTAAGGCTATCTATCCATCGTCATACACTCAACTGAAACCAGCTGCTCCCAGTAGACAACCAGCTGCTCTCTGTCCCCAGCGGTTGCTGCACATCATGGAATATTTGACCATCTCAGTTTTAAGGCCATTTCCTAGACGGATATTTTTCAAGTTTTTTTTTTTGTTGGAAGGAACTAATAAACCCAAAACTTTTTTTTTCCTGAGGCTTTAGGCCAGGTCTGACCCACTGAGGCACGAATTCACGTTGTCCCAGATTTTCTTTCAGTGCATTTTCAGATGTCTTGGATTATAGTTTACTGGCATCTGTTCAAGATTTTTCTGTCTTTAAAGAAAAAACTGTCAGCAGGAGATGAATGAGAGCTTTTGCCAGTTATACCACCTGTAGCATCTAACCAGCCACCACTGCATGCTTGTAAATTGCTTGGAAACTGTTGTTGGATCCTCAGAGGACCTTAATTCACAGTGTGCACCATTAGACACTGCGAGAGATGAAAATTGCTGTAATCATAAGTAACGTTGGTGCATGCTAATAAAACTGTTACTTTCTGTCGACTTGGTTAGGAATTATTAATATCCCACAAGGAATTCACAGCATTAAAGAATGTTCAGTTGCAATTGCTTTGCAGATGCGAAGGCTTCTGTATGTTTGCAGCAGTGTTTGAACAATATACTATGCACTGTTACTGTAAATGGAAGAAAATGCTAACAAGTGTGTTGCCGTAAATTTTCAAGCAACATTATGTATCAAAAGTAAATTGGAGTTGGCAGAAGTTTTAGATTGAGAAGAGGCTGAATAAACTAGTCTTGTTTGCACTGGGAAGACGGAAACTGAGGGGAGACCTGATAGAGTCTTCAAAATTATGAGGGGCATAAACAGGGTGGATAGTCAGAGACTTTTCCGTAGGGTGGATGTGTCAATTACAAGAGGGCACAGGTTTAAGGTGAGAGGGAGATATGTGAGAGAGGTTTTTCACACAGTGGCACTGCCAGAGGATGTGATGGAAGCAGGCACATTAGCAACATTTAAAAGGCATCTGAATGGGTATATGAATAGGGGGGCAGTGTGGAATAGAGGGATGAGGACTGAGTAAGGGCAGATGATTTATTTTAGCTCAGTTAGGGCATCATAATTGGGCTAAGTGTCTCTCTTGGAGGGCTGAAGATCCGTTCATGTACTGTGCTTTGTTTTTAACATCAAACTTCCACATCCTTTCAGGGAACAGAAGTTCTGTAACAGTGCATTTTAGTTCCCTTCAAAATGATTATCTGATCGGACATTTCCTCAGCATTCTGATCTGTTTTCTTGCTGCTGTGACCGTGTTTTAGATTTGGGCAGTATCCATTACATCTCAGAAAGATTCCATTGCAAGTGATATGTGGAATGCCAAACAAAATATCCTTGGGAATTCTTAGTGCAGGCTGAGAAATTTGCATTTTTGGCCTATGGCGTGGTTTTGCTGGGTTGGACTACTCTAGAATAGCCTGTCAGATGTGTTTGACACGTATATTCGAAAATGTCAATCTGGAATACTTTCAATAAAGCCCAGTGGGATTGGCCAGATGGACCATAACGATCTTTTCCAATCCTGTCCATTCACATGTGGCTGATCTTTGAGGTGCTGCTGAGCCAGGAGGAAGGGCTGCCGTAAAGAAAACAATATTTTCTTGAAAACCTTTGAAGAAATATCTCAGGGTGTTATTTTCTTTTGTTAGAAGGAAAGCACTTTGGACATTAAAGGACCGACAAATCGAGAGTATTCATCAATTCAGTGTCAATTTCAGAGGATGTTGAGGCTGGCTGTCGAGGATGGCCATGATTAATGAACGGCCTCATGTTGTCCAATTTGAACTTAGAATTAACATATCCCATTGCTGCTGAACCATTGAGCAAGTAAAGTTTGTTTCTCTGTTATACCAAATCTGAAAGAGAATTATAAAGTGCTAATGTAGTTCTCCTAGATAGAACTTAAAACCTTTCACTTTTACACAAATATTGCATTAAGGATGATATTTTGTGACATTGAAATATATGAAGAACTTATAAAAGTAGAGACTGTTAAACGGCTGTAGCAGTTTCCAAATTATCTTTTTAACTGTGTTTGAATTTTTGTGGTCTTTCTAAGATATGATGCTTCCATTCTGAATGCTGATTTTACTTGTATCCTGGAAAAGTTGGACTATTGTATATTAACTGGGAAGTTTAGGCTCATTGTTTGGCATAATAACAAAATAGATCTTTATTCTCATTCTGAGCCTTTTATCTAAGGAGATTTCTGAATTTGACTTTGGAAAGTATATCACATCTTTTGCTTAATTTGCTAAAATTTATTGCTTGCTTCTCTTCATCTATATAAATGGAGTGAGGAATATGCAAGTTCTAAGAGTCATGTCTCTGTAATAGAGCCCACTGTCCATAGACTGACTTAAGTGCTTGATTGAGTGCATCTGTGCTGTTAAATTCTGATCAGCAAGATGCCTCCTGGGAAGATAGAAGACTGTGGCAAAAACCTTAAGAAGAAGCCACTACTTTGATAGCAGACCCAAGTTAAATATTTATGGTTTTTGTTAGAAACACCACAGAGATAAGAAGATAATCACAACAAAAAGGATTTTTCCTCAGCAATATTTACTACATAAATACTGGCAAGGGAAAGCACAATTAAAATGTGTTAAAAAGTGATGGATCCTTTTCCAAACTTTTAATATCCCAATGTTAACTTAGAAACTTCAGAAAACCTGCAGTGATTTTTATTGAGCATGTTTATGTGATTTTTTAAAATTTTGTTGCGATGCTTCAGTGTCATAACTTCTTCCTTGCATGGTGGGTATCAAATGGTGATTTGGTTTATTATGGTCACATGTATTAGCATACAGTGAAAAGTATTGTTTTGTGCGCTATACATAGAAAGCATACTGTTCAGAGTAATGAACATTCCAGTGAAGATTTATTTGTTATATTATCAGTTATAGCATCAAATCTTGTCTCACTACCTTTCCTTATTTGTGCTTTCAGCAACATTTTTCCTGCAGCTCTGCAGTTATAAGTCAAGCTGCACCACACATATGGTTAGAATTTAACAAAAAAGTTTCATTTTACTGTATTATTGATTTAAAATTGAGCCTGGCAAGAATAGTGTCAAGCTTTGTGATGTTGTATAAAGATTTCTTAAAAGTCATTCAGAATTACAATTCCAAGAAGTTCAAGGTTCTATTGACAATTTTCCAATCAAGAATTTTTATTTGCAGTAATTTGAAAATTACACATTTCACCAATTTGTAAAACAAGCTCCACATGCAAACTTTAATCCTTTTTCTTTCATGCTCTGACGATTGCCATCACAAGCAAAATTGTTATTTATTGATTGTACTTTATAGCACTTGAGATAACTGCCATAGTCTGTGTGGTGAACGGGTTCTCACAGTGTTGTTAGGTAGTGAGTTCCTGAATTTTGATCATGCAGTGCTAAAGGGGTGTCCGAAACAGAATGCTTTGTGACTCAAAGGAGAACTTAGAAGTGATGGTGTTCCAATCCATCTGCTGCCCGTGGCCCCCTAGATGGGGGAGGAGGCTGTGGCATTGGGGGGTGCTACAGAAAGAAATTTGGGTTGTTGCAGTGATCCTAGATAATGCATGCTGCAATCTTAGTACTGGCATAGGATGGATGTTCAGGCCAATTGTTGAGGTATCAGTGAAGTGGACTGCGTTGTCCTGGAAGAATTGCATACATCTATTCAAACAGGTGAAATGTATTTTATCATTCTCCTGTCTTGTGCATCCTTCAGAAAGAGTTGGTGAGTTGGGACGTGATCCACAGAATACCCATCTTCTGACATCCTATGGTAGCCACAGCAATCAGAGAACCTGGGATTATTCTCACAACAGAAGGTTAAGGGAAGATTTAATAGAGGTATTCAAATTAATGAATGATTTTTATAGGGTGAGGAGGAAGAAACTCATCTCATTGACAGATGTATTGATGATCAGTGGGTACGTTTCTGAGAACTGGCAAATGAGAAGGAAGAATGTTTTAAATAGCATAATTTACAATCTGGAAGAATGGTGGAGGCAAACTCAATTGTAACTTCCAAATGAGATAAGGTTTTAGATTTGACATGAGATTTTGCAGAGAGCAAAGAAACCTAGAAATATAGGAAGTAGGAACTGGATAAGGTCATTTGGTTCATCAAGCTAGTTAGCTCATGGCTCACCTTGTCTCTTTCAATGGAATTTTCCTGCACTATCCCATATCCTTTAATATCTCTACCTAGGAATCTGCTGATCTTTGTCTTGAACATACTTAATGACGATTTTGCAGACTAGACCTGGGGGGGGGTGGGGTGGTGAGATTCCAAAGATTCACCACTATCTTAGTGAAGTAATTCCTTCTAATCTCAGTCCCAAATGGTCTACATTTTATTCTGAGGCGTGTCTTACGGTTCTGCACCGACTCCTCAAAAGCAGGGGAAACCTGCTGCATCTTCGCTGTTAAGCCCAGTAGGGATTTTGTAAGTTTCAATTCAATCATCAAAACTCTGGAGAATACAGGCCCACAAAGGAAGTAGAACTAATTGGATATTTTTCTCTAAAAACTGTAGTAAGTAGAATGCCTCCCATCATGTGCTGTAAAATTCAGTAATTTATCTGCGGGTTCCAAATGAGGTTTTGATCCATCATAATCCCCACAATATTGCTGATGGAGGAATTGGCTTTATTAAAGCCATTCAGTGACAAGAGAAAATGGTTTAGAATTTTTCCTACTGGAGATGGGTGTTGCCTGGCACCAGTGTGAATGATGCTTGTCACATATTAGCTCATGCTTGCATGCTGTCTAGGTTTTGCTGCATGTTGAACACGAGTTACTTTATTATCTGAGGAATTGTGACTGAAACTGAAGGCTGTGCAATCATCAGCAAACGGTCCCACTTTTGATCTTATGATGGAGAGAAAGCTAATTTGGCCAAAGGCAGTACCCATGCAGAAACTTCTTGAGGCTGAGATGATTGGTCTTCAACAACTCCAGTCACCTTCTGGTTTGCTGCATGTGTTTTCAGCCAATGGAATGTTATACCCTGGTCCTACTGGCAATGTGCGGTTTACTTGGGTCCTATTCTTGGTCATATGTTTTGTCAAAGGCAATCGTTCTTTGCCTCAGGTCCGAATTAGCGTTTGTCCCTATTTGTACCATGGCTGTATTTTTTATTTCACATCTTACAGTACTTTCATTCCAATGGAAAAACTCAATTCAAATCGAATCCAATTCATGGTTCCCATGTGATTGACAGGCAAGATCCAAGCTGACAAGATGAGGCATTGCACCCCATCCTGGGCTTGGTCTGACACTTTCTTTTAGCCAAAAGGCTGAGATGGGATTTGAAAAATTGCATCAAGTTTAGCCTTGGTTTAACCTCATTGGTTACCCGCATCGTTTGCCTAGCCTGGACATGATCACGGTGTGATGGCTGTTTTGAGGTTTAGAGTCCATTTGGCTGGCAGAATCTAAACTGAACATCAGTGAACATCAGTTATTCATGAGTTGCACAGTTGATTATGAATTCCTCCATCATTTTAAAGATTGGAAATAGGCTGACAGTATGTTAATTGGGCTATTTCAATCTGTCTTGCTTTTTGCGATGACATTACGCTGAAGTTTGCTATGTAGAATGAGTTTTTATTCATTCTGATATAAAAACGTTTGTAAACTGTTCATGCATTTCATATTTGCTACTAACATACTTTTTATTTCAATAATGAAATACCTGTTAATTTAAATTGGAAAATGCAGACTATCATGGACTCTGGTCAATTCTGTCTGACCGAATTATAGTTTCCTGAATATAATAGTTTGGAAGTTCACTACTGCAGGCTGTCTCTTGGGAAGGATGAAAAAAAACAGTTTAAAATACTTGGGAGTGAAATCCTGAGGGATACAGCTGTGGCTTAATTGGCTGATAAAATCCTTATACTTGAGTTCTCCAAGTATCTTCCTTTTGTAAGAGGTGATGTCCACCCTATCCAGAAATGGACTCAGCTCTCAGTTGACTGAATTCAGTGAGTTTGAATTTATTGTATGAGTCATCAGCCCATGACAGAAATCCACAATTCTCTGCAAATAGAATCACCTCCTAACATCTGACCTAATCTCACCTTAACTCAGTCTAAAGTTGTGAGCACTTGTGTTCTCTAACTTGTTTCATTGGAACAAACTGTCAACTGGAACGCATTTATTTATTTTATTAGTTTATAAACCACAGTTCTATGCTTATCTAAAAGTGTGGAGCTCCACTTTATTAGCCTGTTTTGAGGAATCCGCTGCTTTAGCCTGGAAACTGGACCAGTGATCGGGCTCTGCATCCTTTTCCAAGCCTTACTACATATCACCCACCGTAGAAGGAGACCAAGCCTAGACAGAGTATTCCAAGCAAAGCTTGACCAAAATTCTGTACAAGAACAAAATGGAATGCCACCTCTTATTGGCAGTTGATCAATAGATCCATTCCAACAGCCTATCAACTTCATGCCCATATATATCTCTTTCTCCACTTTCTTTCATATAGCATTCAGAGACACGTACTTAACGTTGAGCATTCATTCTGCCCAAATGCATAACGCTGCACTGATCCAAGTTAAATATAATTTGTTATATAATCCCAAAGTTGACTAAAGCAGATGACTCACAAAGGTAAGGCACGATGTTTAGCAGAAGGATATCCAGAGCAGTGATCCCAAAACTGACCCCTACCATTGATGACTGATCTCCCAAAACATTCAGATCCAAATTTGTAACTATGGATGGAATTTAGCATCCTTGCATGCTGAGAGTACCTTCTGCTCCTGGCCAAGGGCATTCCATGGCAGCATGGCCAAAGAGCAACACGAATAGTCACTGACCTCGGTGGGACTGGAAGATCCTGCCAGCAGCCACTGGTGAGCTGCTTTCACCATCGGAAAAACTGTTGCAATGAGGGCCGGAAAACTCCAGCCTACGTTTTGCCTAGGTCCTGCCAGCCGGTCTTCAATGCAGTTTATTACCACTGATACCAAAGGCTTCAGTTTTGCAGTGAAGCCTTTTCATGGCGCAAGTGATTAAAATAAATCTTAAAATCTAAACAGAGAACATCTACAGAATTTCCTTCATCCGTAATCTCACAAAATACAAATAGATCGATAAGTCATGATCATTTTATGAAGCCACGTGGGTTACCTCTAATATGTCTCTGCCAATCCCATAAAGTTTATTGAATCCCGCATAATTTCTGGTACTGATGTTAAATGAATGGGCCAAAAGTTTTCTGTCTTGATGCCTTCTTTACAAGGTCATTACTACATTTGCCTACTTCCAGTCTGAGAACATTGAACAGTGCAATACACTATTAAAAATATAAGATGGGGATCTGCACGGCACATGTTTCATCGGCCCAAAAATCCTCGAATGGCAATCATCTGGCTTAGTTGCTCCATCTATTTTCAAGTGTTTTATTCCTTCCAAAACGATAAAGATAATTTTATTTAATATTAAGTAGCTTTTTAAAGCCATTCAATTTTAATAGTTGAGCAATATCTTGGAATGAAGACTGAAGGACAGACCACATTCGTTGACCCAATGAATCCTTACCAATCTGTCTTTGAAGCATCACTAACGAACCATGCATTAGTGGCCAATGCAATCCTTGACAGGGACCTGATTATTCCCATAATTGGTGATTGAAAAAGCTTTTCCCATTTCTCCCACAATGTTTAGGATCCCCTTTTCCTTTTGCCACTTTGGTTAACCTAATCGCAGCTTCCGTTATGTTTACCTGTTGCTTGTACTCAGCTCTTGCATTGTTGCATTTTAGACTCGACAGATTTGCCAAAAGTAATATTATTGTGTTTGGATATTTTATTTGCATGTATTTATAAACAAGAATTTACAGTGAGTGGAGTATTGAGCACTTTACTTTGCATTGTTCATTATTTTAATCCTGTTATCAACATTCCTCGAGACCGAGGTCTGAATTGTACGAGCCTGAGGGAAGGTGCCCGGAAAGCACAGGGATTGGTGAAATCATGGGTTGGATCAGCTTCACAACGTAGAATCGTCAAGAAAATCCTGCTGCAGGCAAGTGCAGCCTCAGCACTCACTTTTCACCTTGATATTGGGGTTCCAACTCACTTAAGATTCAGCCCCTTATTTTTTTTTTGCAGTGGCAGTCACCTGAGATGATGATATCCATTTCATTGCAGTCAACTGCATACAATATATATACACACATACATTATTTATAAATATATATATATATCTCCCCTGTTATAGTCATTGTGTGGATATATAATTGCGCAGACAATTGTGTGCTCTTAAATGCACGTGTGGATTCTCAGAGGCCGATTGAGAGAATTTTGTAAAACTAGCAAACATTGTGGGAAAGGAATTTTTGGAAAAATTGGAATGCTAAAGTTATCATTTGCATGAAAAGCATCTGTTCATCAAAAATAATTAAAATTACAGTGTCCCACTGTAACCCAGTTTTGAAATTTCTTTACTTCATTCATGGGACATAGACATCTCTGGCTGCCAACATTTATTGCCTTTAACTGAATGGCTTACTAAGCTATTTCAGAGGACAATTCAGATACAACCACATTGCAGTGGCTAACATGGAGTCACACGTTAGCCAGATTGGATGAGAAAAGTAGATTTCCCTCCCTAAAGGATATTAGTGAAGCAGATGAGTTTTTCTGAAAATTGAACAGTATAATAGTTATCAGTAGATTCTTAATTCCAAATACTTTTTATTGAATTCAAATTCCATCATCTGTCATGATGGGATTCGAACCTGGATTCCCGGAACATTAGCTGAGTCTCTGGATTAATAGTCGAGTGGTCATACCGCTTGGCCATCACCACCTCTAGTCAGAGTCTAAGGTATTGAAATCTGCCCCTTTTGTAATTGACCAGCAGTGGAGTTAGTTAAAAATTTGTGATCTCTAAGTTAGGCTGATTCACTCCTATTCTTCCATATTAACTGGGTAACAATCCATGAAGCTCTCAATATAGGCACTAGGGACAGAGATTTTCCTTAACATTAACCTCTCTGTTTTCATCATTCATATTATTTTGTTTGGCAATGTTCCTGCATAGTACTATTAGCTGATTTTTTATCTTCAAGGTGCTAGGTAAATGCAAATTGTATAGTCAGTACGTCTTGACTCTACTATAAAGCAATACTACATAGAAACTAGAAATAGGAGTAGGCCGTTCGACCTTTTGAGCCAACTCTGCATTCATTTTGATCGTGGCTGATCGAATTCTCATCCCCCCCACCCCATATTTCTTGATCCCTTTAGTTCCCAAAGCTAAATCTAATTCCTTCTTGAAATCAGACAATGTTTTGGTCTCAACTACATTCTGTGGTAATAAATTCTACACATTCATCATCCTCTGGGTGACTAAGTTTCTCTGCACTTCAGTTCTATAATCAAACTATTACCTATTATTATTATTCTCAAACTATTACCCCTAATTCTGGACTCCTCCCCCATTGGGAACATGATAAAACTACGATCAGTGAAGAGAAATTCATCATGGGCAGTGCCCACTATATAATTAATATTGTTCTTCTCAAACATACAAGCCAGCTTCCATCTTTTGAGTTGAGATGTATTGGAAATGTGGACTGGATAGAACTGGCCTCCCTCAAGAGTTTGTTAGAGGCAAGATGTTAGAAAATGGATGAAGCAAGTAGACAGTAATGCTGTTTTAGAAGTTTCGAATTTATAATGGCTGCATATTGCTCAGCCTTTAGCCCAAGAACTTTAAGGGGATTGTCCATCTTCCTTGGTCTCATATTCATGCAGATCATACAAACTTTTTCACTGTTATGAACCGTAGCAACATAGGCATTTGGACTTAAAGTTGCAGCCGGCACTTGACACAAAATAGCTTAGCAGTGCTTTGGTTGAGATTCCGATCAGGTGTAATGTTTGGATGGCACATTCTCTGCCCATTTGGTGAAAAGTACTCAAATAGCACAGTTGTGGACGATATCCCTTTTGAGATTTGTGTTGTGTCGGAGGAGAGGACTTTGCAATGGTGACCACTGAGGCTTGCTGACAAATGGGTGGAAAAAAGATGAAGTCCGTTAAACTCTCAAGGACATTTTGTCTGACTTTCCTACGGTGCCTGGTGAGGGGAACTGCACTGGCTGAAAAATATACAAGGAAGGATTGATTCTAAAATCTAAATAATTGAGAAGGCACAAGTAACAGAAATTGTCAGAAAGGGCTTACCCATCATGTCACAGCCTTTTCAATTCAGAGGACTGATTTTTCTTTTGAGTCAGTGTGGCTCAAAGTACTGTTACTGAATTGAGATTCTAGAAAGAGTACCATCAGCATGGGAAAACTCTGGGTTTTATCTTTTTCATGGTTCCAAAAAGTGCCAAGGCAAGTTACTATTTATAGTGAAATGAATTTGTTCAACTGCTGTAAAATAAGCAGTTCAAGATGCTAACACTTTCACTTATCATTCAAACACTGCACCCAGGAGATTGGCTTCAGCTGTGCATCTCAAGGATGCAACTTTTCATGCAGGAAAGTTCCACTAAAAAATTTTACCTCATCATCAGTACAAAGCATTCCTTCAGACTGTAGCAATCGATCAACCAAGAGATGGGAAGCAACGTAAGCTTGTCTTTTCAGAGCACAGTCTTGTTTGTAGTTTCACTCTGATTTCTTGTCTTCTTAACGTAATGGTTTCGTTTTGAAAGTGAAACATTTGGATTGTTGGAGTTTTGGGGGGACAGGGTGTGGAATTTGTGCGTCATACAGTTCCCATCAGACGAATAGTGGCTGTCTCCAAATTGCTTCCGTTTTCAGAAAGTGTGTCATCGCCATCTCACTGAGGAAATGGCCAAGACAACTTCACCATCCATGTTGTCACAATTTAACGCATTAGTGCCACTGATCTGTCAGGAAAAATTGCACTTAAGCCAATATCCTTGAGGGTTGTGTAGTGCAGGTCTTGTGTACTGCTCTGAATTCGATGGCACTGGTTTCTCCCACAGCGAGTAGTGATGACATTGATAGTCATGTGGTACAAAAGCAGAGTCGTGATGTCACCTGCAGGGCATTAATGGTGTCGAAATGGCAATTATCTCTGCCCAGTGTTTAAGCACTTTCAGAACCTGGTGGTCAGATGCTTTTCGCTGACACAGGATTCAACATCACAAATTAATCCTGTCTTTTGCAGCTAATCAGCTTTTTATTAATGTGAAATGGAAATCTACATAGAAAACAACAGGGCAGTGCTGTTTAATGACTTGATCTTTTGAAGAGTCAGTTTCTGTACGCTCTGACTTCCTCCAATTTTCCCTTCTAGTCAGGCATGTCGCCAGTTTCAAATGGAGGAGACTGTCATCGTTTTTGTTCCCCTCTGTGAGTCACAGAGGACCTGGCTTTTTGTTTCTTGCCTTGGAACCCATTGGAAGATATTCAGAGGGAGTTTACAGAGCTGTAATTCATTGCAGGACAGTTGGTGAAGATGCATTTTGTTAGATTGGTTATGACGACACTCGCTGAATCCTCAGCTGTCAACTTTAAATCTGAATAAAAGAAGTTTGATTTACTTGTGCTAACAGCATAACTACAGGCCTTTCTCAAGAATTACCTCTCAGCACTTTGCGGATTCATACTGAGGCATGTTTGTTTCAAATGTTTTTCTTATTTATCTCCTTTTCGAACAATAAACCGTTCTGTGAAGTGTTGATTGTAGACGTCATGGATGAATAGATTTTTAAAATTGGTATTTCTTGTGCTTTTATTTGTTCTCGCAGCTTTCGCCTCTAATGCTTAATGTTTGTAATGGGGAATTTTTGCTGCATGTGTTTATTCAACCTTTCTAGATGAATAGAAACTTGTATGATACAAAGTGTATGAAATTGGTAGAAAAATAAGAATGAAGTACTATCCATTATCATTCCGCACTTGGTGAGATGGGTGCTGCAGCAATACTCAAAGCTCCCACTATCCAGCATAAGGCAGTCTGCTTCATTGACATCTCATCCACTGCCATCACTACCAAGTACAATGGCTGCAGTATGTTGTGTCTGCAGGATGTAATGCAGCAGTATGTTCCCGAGCATCTTCCAATCTGACGGCCTCTTATCACCTAAAAGGACACAGGCAGCATGTGCATGAAAACATGCTCACCTTCCAAGTTTCCCTCCATGTCGTGTAGCATCCTGACTTGGAAATATATTACAATTGTATTTCCCTTGTTGTCGCTGGATCAAACCCAGGAAGCATCTCTCGAGAGCATTGTGAGAGCACCTTTGGCAGACATACGGCAGCAGTTAAGGTTGGCAGCTCACCACAAAGTTTTTAGGGCACGTTGGAATTGGTAATAAATGGCAGACTTGCCACTGGCACTCACATCCTGCAAATTATTTTTACAAAAAGAACTTCTACAATGTCCAGGCAAGGCACCTTCTCTTCAATCCTCATTTTAGGCTCTGCTTTTGTTTTTCCACTGGAAATATTTGAACAGTTAATAAAATGTTCCCTCCACTGTTATAAATATGATTAATTTTACATGAATCCTGACTGGCAAATGTTGAAAATGTGTTGTCGTAACTGGTAAACTGGAACATCATAATTAGCCTCGTGTATGGGGAACAGTTAATGTTTATAGCATAGGCCTTACACCATGTACAAAAATGATGTCCCTTTATATCACTTGAAATAAATCCCATGAAGACTTACTCAATGCCTGAAATCCATCTTGAATGTCAACAGAAGGAAGTTTTCAGAGATAAAAGTAGGCTGGCTGCAATCTTTGACATTCAAATTTTGTTTTTGATTATCAGTTGTGGCTGTTATAAAATGACGTTTCTTGGTGCACCTCAGAGTATAGCAGAAAGATCGTATTAGAACCAGAAGATGTTATAAATTTGTTTAGGTTGTTTTTCTCGAATCTTCTATTAATCTTCAGTTTTGCTTCAACTCACGTGACATGTCAAACTGCTGTATGATGTTGTATGGTGTTTTTTTTTTCTTGAACGTCAAAAGATAATCTGTTAATAAAATGAATTACATGGGATCCATTTGGGAGGTCAACCAACTGCCCAGACACCACTAGGATTCATGACCCATTACCACATAATGCAACTACACTTGCCTGGTGAAATATCTCCTGATAAAGGCTGCAGAACATGAAATGTGATGAGCCAAGTTTCTTTTTCAAGAAAGCTTCTGCATTTGGAAATATTTTAGAAGCACCTCTGATTGAGCCCTTCACTCACTCATAGTGATGATGCTTTCAGTTTAGATTTTGAACTTGATCTGCTGTCCCAGTTTCTTGCATGAATATCAAATATTAGCAGATCAGAGGCACAAGCCAAACTGAGCAATAGGTATTTCTATACTTTGGGTGTATTTTGAGGAAATTCCAAGGATATAAATTGTCACAGCTTTAATGAGTGGATTGGTAATAATAAATCACAGAATCTTTACAGTGTGGAAGGAGGCCATTTGGCCCATTATATTTGCACTGTCTCACTGAAAGAGCATTCTTCATCATAGCCCCACTTGCCTTGCCTTGTCGGTGAGATCTTGCACATTCTTTGTTTTCAGATAGCAATTTGAATACCTTATTTGAACTTGCCATCTGCACTCTCTTAGAAAGTTTATTCCAGATTCCAATCACCTTCTGGATGAGAATTCTTTTCCTCACATCACTTCTACTTCTTTTGCCAACTATTTTGAATCTGTGCCCCTTTGTTCCTGGTGCTCTTTTTAGTGGGAATAGTTTTTCATATTTACTCTGCCAATGCTTCTAAGATGTGGAAATGCCGGCGTTGGACTGGAGTGCGCACAGTAAGAAGTCTCAGAATACCAGGTTAAAGTCCATCAGGTTTATTTGGAATCACTACTTTCAGAACACTGCTCCTTGATCAGATGAATCATCTGATGAAGGAGCAGCACTTGGAAAGTTCATGATTCCAGATAAACCCATTGGACTTAACCTGGTATTGTAAGACTTCCTGCCATGCTTCTCAGGATCTTAAATACCTCTGTCAAGCCTTTACCAGATGCAGAGACTTTGAATATTTTGTGATTGAGATGCACACTTCCTTTGAGCAACTTTTGTTCATTATTCATTTATGGGACATGGGCATCTCTGGCTGGCCAGCATTTAATGCCCATCCCTTGTTGCCCTTGTTCATAGAGCAGTTGAGTCAGCCACATTGCTGTGGCTCTGGAGTCAAACATCGGTCAGACTGTGTAAGAATGGTAGATTTCCTTCCCTAAAGGATATGAGTAAATGATGGACTTTTTTCTGAAAATAGTTTCGTAGTCATCAGTAGATTCTTAATGCAGATATTTTTTATTGAATTCAGTTTCCACCAGCTGCTGTGTGGGATTCGAACCCGAATCTCCAGAACATTAGCTGAGTTTCAGGATTAATAATCTTGTGATAATACCACTAGGCATCACTTCCCTCTTAGACATAAAATGGACAACATCTCCTCTTCGTAAGAAGCAAATTTCCGAGAGGAAAATTTTTGGTTTTCTGTTGGGTCTGTGACACTGACTGTTACCTTCCTTCGGAAATAATTGTCCATCTTGTATACTCGGCATTAGGATTCTGTGATTCGAATCACGTAAGGAGATAGTTGAATTCCCTTTTAAAATTTAGCCCATGTCTGAGATGCACGTCACCCATCACTGTTGATAATGATTGCCTCAGTTTCTTGTTTTCCAAGCCTAACATTGTTATATTCCTGCACTTTTTGCCATGACTTGAGATTAGTTTCAGCAGTGGGAAGCACACATTTCTCCCCAGGTGGAATCTATTGGAAGGATAAGTGTCAATTGATGATGTGCCAGCTGCAATCTTGGAATTAGCTTCAAAGTATCCATTGGATTTGTACTTTGTTGTGATAAAAGGAGTAGGTAGACCACAGCCCCGAACAGTAACAGCTGCTGGTCAGAAAAACACTATATGCATTTGTCGTAATGAATTCTTGGCATTACCCAGTGCAAGAAGAAGTCCCCGTTGACAGTTTGATGCTAAATCAGCTTAATTTTTCACATGCTTTTCATAAAAATAAGCCTCAGACTCTATGATATATGCTGCCAAATAGAAATACCTGTGCAAGTTAAGAAAGCTGTTCTGGAAGGATTTCTACCTGCTCGAGAGGCAGCTTTCCAAAGTGTTCAGACCGTTCATTATCAGATGTCTCAGTCACCTGTTGCTGCCAAAATGACATGAATCAAGACCACTTTGCTTATTCTTTTTCGCCGCTTAAGTATTTTGGTCTCGAGTTAGCATGGATGGTGATATCATGCAAGTGTTGGCCATTTAGTTGTCGTCACTTTGTGCAGCCTGGTATTTGCCTCTCCCTGACTTTTAAGTCAGATGTAGCAGGAGGATCTTCCTAGTGAGGCCTACATTCCTGACATCAGTGAAAAGCCAAAGTGACTAGTGCTATTCCTAGCTTTCTGGGAAAAGCATCTGACATTAAATCCAAGTAACTGAACTTGTGCAATAAAAGCAAAAAAACTAACATGTATGTTTGCCAAATCTGTGTCAGTTTACAATTTTGATTGGTAAAAGTCACTTTACTGGATATTTTACTCAAGGAGTAGACGGATGTATGACCTGGATTTTGTTGTGATTTTGTGATGCTTTGGACAGAGTGGATTTGTTTCAATGTTTTCTTTGTGCTTCATGTTTGGTTGTATTGATCAATTGGAATTTATTTTTGGGCTATAGTTACAAAACTCAGATTTTCCTTGAATATTGCAAGGAGCAGACCAAACCACTGCAGTCTTGCCATATCCTCGATAGAAATCAATTGCAAGCGTTTTGGCAGAGCTTTTAAAAGAATCATAGAATCCCTGCAATGCAAAAGGAGGCCATTTGGCCCATTAATTCTGTATCAACCACAATTCCACTCAGGCCCTATTCCTGTAATCCTCATTTACCCTGCTACTACCCCTGACACTGAGGTCAATTTAGTATGGCCAATGGACTAACGCACACAGCTTTGGACTGTGGAGGAAACCCATGCAGACACAGGGAGAAAGTGCAAACTTCACACAGATGGTGAGCTGAGACTAGAATTGAACTTGGGTCCTTGGTGCTGTGGAGCAGCAATGCTTGCCACTGTGCTGCCCAAAGATGCAGGGTTCTGCTTGCGGGTTAAACTTTGTTGCCGTGGTGATGTTCCATGAGGGAATGAAGCAAAAATCTTTGGTTTGTTCCCTGTGGAGTAGGATCCACAGCATATTTATAGGTTAGAGAAGCCAGAAGAGATAGTGATGTTTTACTTTGCGATCAGAGTTTCCAAAATTCATGGTATTGACCATTTGGATAAGTAAAGGAGTTCTAGTTGTTGATGTAGGAGCTGGAGTGACTGTTCTTACGTTGTGCAATGTCCAAATGGCAGTAAGACAGGTAAAGTCCACAATCGCAGTTTTAGCTTTAAATTAGTTGCTTTTTCACAGTTGGTTGAGACATGAAACATATAAGATGATTAGAGGTTTAGATAGGGTGGACAGTGATAGCCTTTTTCCTAAGATGGAGAAAGCTAGCACGAGGGGACATAGCTTTAAATTAAGGGGTGGTAGTTATAGGACAGATGTCAGAGGTAGGTTCTTTACCCAGAGGGTGGTAAGGGTATGGAATGCCCTGCCTGCTGCAGTTGTAGATGCGCCAAGTTTGGTGGCGTTTAAGAGGTTAGTAGATAAGTTTATGGACGAAAAGGGAATGGTTTAGGTTAGAGGGTCATTGCTTTTTCTTAATTAGTCGGCGCAACATCGAAGGCCGAAGGGCCTGTTCTACACTGTTCTATGTTCTATGGCAGAGGCTATCAATATTTTCACCATTTTCTTGTCACCTATAAAGATTCTGATTTTTAACCAAATCATGATCTGGTTTTCATAACTTTGACGATTTACAGCCAGTGAGTGTGTTGCCACAGACACTAGTTTTTGTTTTATTTAGAAAGGGGTGCATTTTCAGTCTCTGCCAACGTACATTATCATTTGACCATTGGTGTTGATCACTCCAATGAACATTCTTGGTCTAACATTTGACTGGTGTGAACATTTATCCTCTTAACTCAATGTTTAGTGCACCTGCGTGATTGAATTGGTATTGCTATAAATAACTTCTGAAAATAGCCCTGTTTGCGATGGTTAAGAATCGTGCGACCCTGTTTATTATGTATGTGGATTGTAACCTTACAATGGTCTCCCCCCATGAGACCATCAACTGGCTTATCTATTTATTCTGATTGAGAGGATTTTCATCAGCTGATGTTGATAAATCATTATCCAATCACAACGCTATGGGAAAGAATAAGTTGTCCAAATTGCAGATCCACATGTCTGCATCCATTTGAATGTAGAAACCCCCTGACCACTTAATTACTAAGAGGGAATGACTTATTAGTCATGTAACTCTTACTTGTTGGCTGATATATTGTTTCCAAAAAGTTAACCATCACAGACCATGAAATAACTTTGTCGCATATTATAGTATTTGTCCAGAAATTGGGATCTATTAACACATGAATCAACTTAAATTTGGAGTGCTTTCATTGGTTAATGGCCTGAACTTGAATCTTATTTCAAATTATAAGAAGGGTAATAATTCAGGTCTTATACTTTTCCAGGTTTCTTCTGAATTGTCTCTCCATACATCAAAAAGACTTGGTTTCCAATTTAACATCATTTCTTCAGCCCTACTTTAGAAATAAAATTCATAAACTGGAGTGCTTTTAAGTTTCTGTGAACTAGGATCAATTACATGAAAGGCAGTTTAGGTGATGGTGATTTTTGCATATACCATTGGATCTTCCATCCCAAAACATAGTTAATCTCAGTGGCCAAGCACACACATTCTATGGGTTAAATTTAGTGTCAATTTACAATGTGAACAAATTTTTGCTTTGATTTATTATGGTCACATGTATTAGTATACAGTGAAAAGTTTTGTTTCTTGTGCGCAAGAGACAAAACATACCATACATGGAGAGGTTGCAGAATGTAATGTTACAGTCATAGCTAGGCTGTAAAAGGGTTTAAAGCATAGAATGAGAGTTAAAGATAGAATTGGAGGGTATGCTGGACACAGCTTGCAATACGTTGCCACATCTTGGATTAGAATCTGTTCCTAAATTGCTGTTACTTTGTGGATGACAAATATTTGCTTGTCAGGAGCTACTCAACCTGATCATTAAATCTGATTTTCTTGAATGAAATGAGGTATCTTCAAAAAAAAAGTGACTTTGTTCAATATTTATAAGCTCCCTGTTTAAAACTAACCTTGTACTTGTACAAAATAGTCTTGCTTTGATGTGTGAGCCAAAGCTGATTTAAAAATAAAAGTTGGATGGTGCTTTCAAATATACCTTGTCTCATCTGAAAGGAGGAGTCACAATCAGTTTCTGAGTTACTGATCTCTGGGCCTCTTCGGTCTGCGGTGGCTGTTTGGATGAAGAAAAGTGTTATCTTCACCTTCATGAAGGAAATAGCTGTTGTGCCACCATCTTTCAATCTTCATAAGGAGTTTGTCAGCAGTTTTAATATGCATACTACTCTTAGTTTGAATTCCTTTTGCTGCCTTGTTTAAACAAAAAGCTAATTTGTCAACCCAGGAAACCGCCATTCCATTTCTCCCTGAAAAAACTGAGTCATGTGGGTACCTCCAGAAGCATTGATTTAAAAAAAAATAACTGGAGACTATCTCTACGACAGTTATACCACTATGAAACTGGACATAACGTTTGTTTGACAAATGTTTGCCGATTCCTCAGAAGATATTTAAACCTTGCACTTCAGAAATATGTTTCAGGATTAGACTGACAGAGTGGGTTTGCAAAATCTATTTCATCATTTTAAAATGTTGCAGATAAATGCTGCTGTGCTAATGGAAAGCAAATCTCCAGCTCAGCTAGTCTTGAAGTAGAGTATAAATGTTAATTTTGCCAAGGCTGCTAACAAGAGTTATTTACGACTGGTGTACCTGAGATTCACAGAGCTTGGTTTTAAAGGGTACAGTGGGTTCCATGTATAGCATTTAATAAAATTAAGGTGGTGGATAGGGCCTTTTAATTAGCATGAGATCCAGCTCAGGAACTGATACAGCGCCTCATTGATTGATGTAAGTAACCTCATCTACCCTGTCAGGGGAGTCCCAGTCGTCAGCTGAACGAGCCTGTCCCTTAAGTGGTGCAAACAATTTTTTGTCTGAACTGTTTTTGAGTCTATAGACCTGCTGGCTGCATGAATTTAAAAGAGCGCTGAGCTTTTAAAAAAAAACATCCCGCCTCCCTGAGGGATGCCTGTGCCAGTTGGGAAGCGAGTAGAAAGCTTGGGTTTGTACTCTGAAGAAAAAGGCAGGAATTCTAAACCATGGTGATCAGGTTTTAAACTGATATGTTGCTAAAATAGTTTGTTTTGCAGGGGATGGTATTCACCGAACCCTCTTTCCATTGGGCAATATTTTTAGTCCCTTCTTCACCCATGTAGAAAAAGGACCAACTACTGAACAAATGACTTGATTTGCATCTGTCCATTTAATTACTGAATTAGCAATTCACTTCTGAACTAGTACTTTTTTAAAATTTGGAAATAGTCCATTTCATTTGCTTTGTAGTAGTACACAATGAAATCCAATAATTTTTAATATTAGTATTTGCAGTAATTGAATTGTATTTTTAGTCTGCTTTAGTCAAGTATAGGTACTAAACTGAAAAACAGCCTCTCAGCTATAAATTTGAGTAAACTATATGCAGCCATAATCCAGTATAATGTAGCAAATTTTGAACTTGAAAGGCAGACAAAATGCAAAGCAATAAAGTTCTGAAGGAAGGCAGTTGTACAGTAGATTTAATTGCTGAGAATTTTCCAAGTCCAGCCACCCCAATGAACTGTTCTGGTTGTAATAACAAGTATTGTTCACTGACTTCTTTTTGCTAAAGACCAAATAAAAAGATTGGTTTTTCATTTATGCCACACATACACAAATGAAGCTTGCACTATTTTCATCATGTTTATTCTGTTATAAACTGTGAATTGTCCAAAAACCAGAACTCAGAACCTTTGACCACATTAACATTTGTCTTTGAAACAATTCAAAAAATTCCCCCACTTTTTACTTGTAAAATAACACTTTTTTGAGACAGTTGTGGAGGGTAAAATATTATATTGGCATGTTTCACTATTATGAGTTCCTGTAAGTTTCACAAAGATATAAAATGATACTTTTGAGGTGTATTTTAAATTTTGTAAATGATATGGCTGCTATTGTTCCTATAGCATTTTATTAATGTCATGTTGCTATTAATTATATTAAAGTCTAGATTAATTGAAGCATAACACATGAGGTGAAATTCTTCCCTGAATATTTGTGCATTTTCTTTGCAATTCAAGTAAACCTACTGAGATTTTTTAGTGTAAATGAGGATAGTGCATGTAGTTTAAATTTTGGCATTCTCTTATTGCCACCATTTAATATTTTTCCCAATTTGCATTGTCAACACATGTTGCGTCTGAAGCCCTTGTGTTGACTAAAAACTGGTGGCTAGTCTGTGATGCATGTATCAGCAGACGTGGCTTACCCATATGGTGCAGTGCTGCTTGTAAAATCCATATGGTCCTGTTGAAGGGGATCCCAGTGGGGATGAGAGGGGGTGTTAATGCCCTTTAGGCCAAGCTATTCCCTCCTGGTGCTCCTTTACCATTGTCAGTACAGTCTGTTGAAGCATAAATTTGATTCGTGTTAATAATCAATGAAGTTCATTGTGGTTGATTATTTCAATACAGGAACAACTATTTATGTATGGTTTTAATTGAGAACGTTATTCTCAGACTTTATGTGGTAGATACAGTAGTGATTCAGATCCAAGTCTTCGGAGCCTAACGATTTTATTATTCTTTACAGGAAGTGCTGCAGACTGTGCCGAAGTTTTGCTTTCCTTTTGATGTTGAAAGGTACAGTATTGCGTGATAAAGCAATCATTTTTTATTTGACCCTTTGCTTTGAAATAGAATCCAATCTTGAGTGAAAACTCCCCAGCATGGAGAAGAAGTAAATATTTGAGGTCTTTGGGAAAACAGCACACGTGAATACATGTGCCAGTTGATAGCTGGAGAACTGGACATGCACTTAAATTTTCAAAGGATGCATTGATGAATCTTTCATTTTTAGAGACTTTATTTGCAGTTAAAGATACGTTGGTACCTTTTTAGTAGCATAGCAGCTCTTGAAAACCTAAGCCCCAGCATTGACCTTGTAACTGACGACATCCTTCTGAGTCTTCACACAAGTCTTCCAGTTTATTGTGAATATGTTTGTAAGCCTTTAAGAATGAGCTTTTGCTCTTTGTTGCTGAAGATGCTTGATTGAAGGTTTATATGCTTGGAAAATGAGACTCCATTGCTGCCATCCAGTGGCGTGCTTACTGATTAGAATTGGCTTTTGGAAGGAGCAATTACACCAGTATTGCCAAGTACGAACAGCCTTTGACTAAACTGTGGTGATTTCCTTTATCAGTTTGTAAAGGAGCTTCAGGGTTTTTTGTGCACTATGCATTTCATGTACTTTAGCTGTTCATCTTCTGATTTTGCTCTTAGTTTCTCCTCTCTTGCACATTGTCCTGAAGCATTTGTTTGAATATATGTTTCTATGAACAGCAGTATTTTTCATTTTTAAAAATGGAATATTATACTTCCTTGAAATTATTATTTTGCAATCAAATGATTATTGCGAGGTCAGTGTATACAGATCGTACAGACTTATTTTTGTGCGTTCTTTTTGTGGTTTTGAAAATATAGAAGTTGAGGCGATGAATGAAAGTCAAATATTTATCATGGAAGCGAGTGAGTGACTCATTCATTTGTGGAGAAACAAATATGGAAAAGAATAATAATAACATGCATAAATTGTATTGTGTTTGGAGGAATTTCACTTAGAATCCCTACTCTGCAGAAGGATGCCATTGAGCCCATTGAGTCTGCACTGGTTTTCTGAAAGCGCACCTTTATCCAGCACTCCTCCCCTCCCCCCCAGCCCCAACTCCCAATAACCACATGCATTTGCAAATCTACCTAACTGACATATTCTTGGACACTAAGGGGCAACTTAGTATGGCCAATCCACGTAACCTGCACTTCTTCATTCTGTTGCATTTATAACTAAGTGTCAAATTTGTGTTAATATTAAAAATTGATTTGCCTATTTAAAATTCAGAGCATAGTTTAAAATTGGTAAATTTGCCCAATATTAATGTTGATTATTGCAAGAAAATCACGAACATGAAGAATTGTGAAGTGAAAGCTCAGATACTTTCCTGCCCTTTTTCTATCACTGATATTTCAAGTTGTGCACCAGATACCAATATTTTGGAGGTATCAATTTGTAGGTTGAGTGTAATCTTTACTTTCAGTTTTCACCGAGGCAAAAAACAACACTTCATTAAAACTAACTTTAACAAGTGAAACTCTCCATTTAATAATTGCATTCCTCCCCCTCCTTCCTTCTCTTCTGGCTTTATCTTATTAAAATGCTCACTTACCTTTATCTACTAATCCTCAGTTCTGATGAAGGGTGCACAAATGGAAAGTCAACAACTTGCCTCTTCTTTACAACTGTTTGCTGACCTGATGCTTTCTTGTGACTCCTGTTTGTGTTTTGAAAGTTCCAACATTTGCTGTCATAATTGTACTCTTTTTAATAACATTTCAGCTTAACCTTCCTCAGCCATCATGGTTTGAAGTTTTGTGCTGCGGTTTTATTTCCTTTCAGACAGTTGACAACTCTGACCGTGAAGATTTTACTTGCCAATTAATGCTGCACATGGTTATTTTCAGGGTTTCACAGAGTCAAGTGGGGCAGCACTTCACTTTTGTGCTCACAGACATTGAAAGCAAACAGAGGTTCGGTTTCTGTCGCTTGACCTCAGGATGTAAAGTCTGCATCTGTATCCTCAGGTAAGTGGAATTAAATTGATTGCATGTAGCATAGTAAAGATATTCATAAGGTATTGGAATACGTTAATGTCTCAAGTATTGCAGGAGACGGCAATGCTCATTCAGTGATAGATTTTGGCTAACTAAAGGTATTAAGCGATGTACAGCAAAGGCATAGGGCATGCAGAGTTAGGTCACAGATCAGTCATGATCTCATTGAACAGGCTTTGAGGGAAATGAATGTTCTCTTCCTAAATTCCTCATCCTGAATCCACTGCGTTTGATCCAATGTTTCTTTCGATTAATTGCTGTTTTGAATTATGATGGATATTTCTGCTGGATTTTGTCTCTGAAGTCTTGAATTCGTGCTCCTGGTTGTTTTTTCTTCATCTCTTCATGGCCCTTAATATCAGACTGTTTGTATACTTTCCAGATTTGGGACGAATCCTGATTTCCTCTGAATGAATTTTGGTGAGGTTGAAGCCATCATCTTCAGCTTATGCCAAGTCTATATTCCCATGCCACTGTTTTATCTTGCTCCCTGACGATTGTCTCAGGCTAATCACTCTGTTTGCATTCTATTTGAACATGAGTTGAGTTTCAACGCCATATTTTTCCACTTCAAGCATCACCCACTTAAATCCGGTAATAGAGCTGACTTCTGCTCCTACCTGGCAGCCTATCTGTTGCCAAAACCTTCAACTGTGTATTTGTCATCTGAAGGTTTGACTCTGCTGGTAGATCTCTCATCTTCCACCTTTTCACCCCAAAAGATTCAGCTCACACATCGTTTCTTTCTTTGCTGACCTACCATGGCAGAAAGATTTTTGTTGCCCTCATCTCCAAATGTCATGCAAACTGGGGAATGTCTTATACACGCCACTATTTGTCAATCGGGTTTTAGACTGATGTAATTTCCGGCTGGCTCAAAATTGGAAGGATTTTCAGCTGTTTTATCATTCACGATATGCAAATGGTATTTGTGGCACCAGCCAGCGGGATAACTGACCTATCATTAACTGACCGTTGTGATTCTAGTTTCTCATCCCCAAATTTCTGAAATTTAAAAATTCTCATTCCTTTCATGTTTTCATGCCTTAGCATCTCGATATCCTCTTCCAACCTCCCAGTGCCTCCCACAAAATTCTTGATTTTCACTACTTTGATCGTTTCTCTTCGCCCCACTACGAGAGTGGAATTCTCCTATCCTGCCCGTGGCGGGTTTGGTGACAGATAGGAATGGAGAATCTAGCAGGAGACACAAATTTGGAAACCTGCCAATGTAAAATCATGTTCTGATTCTCTCAATGGCAGGTTAGTGAAGGGAGATTTCATAGACTGTATGAAGGATTCTGAGAGCAAATGTGTGATGAAGCCAACAGGAAGCAGGTTATTTTAGATTTAGTAGTATGTAACTAAGAAGGGTTGATCAATAGTCTTGTTGTTAAGAATCCTCTTGGAAAGAATAATTAAAGTGTGCTAGAATTTCAGATTCAGATTGAGCGAGAGAAGACTGAGTGCCATATTAGAGTTTTAGTGTTAGACAGAGATAATTGTGCAGGCCTGTGCAAAGAGTTGACCGAAGTAGACTAGGCACAACTAACTGAGGGTAGGACAGTTGAGAAACAGTGGCTGATGTTTTGGGAGCTATTGAATACCTCTTAATTGAAGTATCTTTTAGAGGAATTGTAAAAGGAAGAAAAATGTTCTGTGGCTAAATAAGGAAGTCAGAAGGGACATAAAAGCAAAAACTGGGGCATATCATACTGCAAAAGCGAGCAGGAGGATTGGGAGAACTTTAAGGGTCAGCAAGAGGCCGCTCAAAATAAAATCAAAAGAGCTAAGACACACTATAAAAGAAAGCTAGCAGAAAACATAACTGACACCAAAAGCTTCTATAAGTATTTAAAGAGAAAAGCTTCTTTAAGTATTTAAAGAGTAGTAAATGTTGGCTGTTTAGAAGATGGTATTGATGAAGTAATAGTGGGGAATATAAAGATAAATGATGGAGGCACTGAACCAATATTTTGCCTCTGTCTCTACAGTACAGAATAATGAACATTTCCCAAAAACTGCAGTTAATGCAGAAATTGGTGCCATCGCCATCAATGGGGATAAGGCATTGAATAAACTAATAAGATTAAAGGCAGATAAGTCTCCAGAACTTGGCCTGCACCCTAAGGTGCCAAAGAAGGTAGCAGCAGAAATGGTGGATGCATTGGTTGTGATGTTTCAAAATTCTTTGGGAAGGTCCTGATGAATTGGAAGCATGCTAATGTGACATCTCTTTTCAAAAGGGAGAGAGGCCGATTAGCTTGATCTCTGTGGTAGGGAAATTATTCATTGAGGAGATGACAGAACATTTGGGAAGACAAATCTCAATCTACCATTGTCAGCATTATTTTATGAAGGATAAGTCATGCTTGACAAAGTTGTTTGAGTTCTTTACAGACGTAACCAACAAGGTCAATAATGTTACATAAGGTGGCAATGGTATATTTAACCTTCCAGAAGGTGTTTGACAAGGTGCTGCATAAAAGGCTGATCCAGAAGGTGAGTTTGCAGGGGATTGGAATAAAGTTGGAGATTGGATTGAAAATCGGCTGACCGACGGAAAGCAGAGGGTTGGGATAAATGGATCTTTCTTTGACTGGAGAACTGTAACTAGCAGGGTGTCGCAGGGGTTAATCCTCGGACCTCAACTGTTTACAATCGATGTGAATGATTTGCAAGCACGGGTAGAGTGGAACATCGCAAAACTTATGAATGATACTAAAATAGGTGGGAAAGCAGGCAGTGAAGAGATGATAAAGATTTCACAGATTGATATTGATAGACTCGGAGACTGATGGAGTTTATTGGGAGTAATTGAGCAGTTATCCATTTTGGGTAAAAGATAGGCAAATACTTATTTAAGTGGGAAGCAGATTCAAAATGCACCTGGACAGAGTGATCTGGTGTCTTTGACCAAGAATCACAAAGTCAGTATGCAGGTGCAGCATGTAGTAAAAAAAGGCATTTATTGCAAAATTTACTGGAGTAAATTTTTTCAAAAGCTTTTTTAAAGTATAAAAGCAGAGAAGTGTTGTTACAATTGTATCGGATGTTGGTGAGATCACATCTGGAACACTGTGTCCAATTTTTATTTCCATATTTGAAGGAAGGATGTGGTGGCATTGGAGGCGCTTTAGAGGAGGTTCACCAGATTAATTCCAGGGATGAAAGGGTTGACATATGAGGAGTGACTAAATAGCTTGAGCTTATACTCGAGTTTTGAAGAATGAGAGGGAATCTGATTGAGATATATAAAATACTAAAAGGGACTGATAAAATAAACATAGACCAAATGTTTCCATTTATAGTGCAATCTTGAACCAGAGGTCACAGGTACAGATTGAAATGTAGTAGATTTAAAACTATGAGAAAGACTTGCAGAGGTTGGTGAATTTGTGAAACTTGTTGTCTCATAGCATGGTGGAGTCTGAATCATTGAATGGAGTCGGGAAGGACATAGATATATTTCTGATGAAAAGAAATGGATTAAAGGAATGTGGGGAACAGGTACCAGGAAGAGATCAACCATGAGCTGATTGAATGGCAGAGCAGGCTCAAAGGGCTGAATTACCTCCGTCAGTTCCTAATTCCTATGTTCCCCCTTTTACTCAGTATTCATATTTTTGATTATGCCTCTTTGAAGCAGCTTTGGATTTTTTTCTAAGTTAGAGGCATTACAAAAATGCAATTTGTTAGTCAAAAAATTGTAATTATTGATGAGAGAAAATCTGAAATTAAAATAAATTGCTGTCTCCCAACATCTGAAAGAGAAAAGATGAGTTAATGTATTGGCTGGTGAGTCTTCAATTTGCTTTAAACAGCACTCAGATTGCTCACCTGTTTCCTCACTGGAAACTTTGTTTTTCCAGCTTTCTTATTTCGGAGTGTGTAACTTCCGTATTACAGCTTTTTTTATAAATTCAAACAAAAGTAGGAGTTAATTTTACAGGCACAAATGGCAAACTATGTTTGCGCTTTTTTAAGGGTAGTTTTGTCTTCTGTTAGGATATCAGATCAGAAACCTCGAGATATATTCTGAAATCAGACTAGACTCCTACAATTTGCTATATGAAGATATGATGTTTCACACCAGGTGTAGTTCTACTACACGCTGACAAGCTTTTTATCAACACAAATTTTATTTGACAACACAGTTTAGTTGTAACTAATAAATTAGCTTAACTACGAACAATTGAACAGTATGGAACCAAGATGAGGACAATTCTTTGTTGCTAACCTCTCATTGAGTTCCAGTTGAAACAATATTCCTGTTATAGACTTAAACCCCCTCTTTAAAATTAGTCAGCAAAATGCATTGTTTGTACTGAGTTTGCCAGTTTTGGAGCTGACAGACAACTAGAGCAAGGGACAGAGAGACATTTTTTACTTCTTTCAGAACCAGACAGCTTGTTTTAAAAATGAAAGTGAAATTGTGTTTTCCTGCTCGTCCCATTAAGCACATGATTCCTGTCAATCAACATAATCAAAATTTTACTTCAAAACCCCCAGGGGACACCTAAATAAACACAAATGTGTTGCTTAGCTTAAAACAAACACACCAAGTCTAAAATGAGTATTTAACTTATGCTCCCATCTATCAATTTAAAAGATTTTTCGGACAAGTCGGCACCTTCCAAAACAGATTGAATTCTAAGCATATCCCCTTACATGAAACATGATATACATTTCTTAAAGGCACAGTATCATCATGCTGCACTGTTAATTCCATTGTTGCTGGCTTGGGTTGTAACTCTCATTTTTGCGAGCATAACAAGGAGTCTTTCTGACAATAGAGTTTCACATGCTTTAGCAACAGCAAATCAGAAGTGGTGGCATAAATACGTTTGTTACCTAGCTGGTTGAAGCTAATTTGATCCACTTACAGGGCTAGTGGAGTGATACAACTCCTAATAGGGCTTTCCAAGTGCCTGAAAATGTTTTGAACAATTTTACTTGCTAAGAACTTGTTTTAATTGCGAGTGAAATTCCCTTCAAGTGAAATGCTGAAAGTCTGTACAGAGAGTGTAGGACTTCGCAGGGTATTGTTTTAAACCCTGCTACTGGTTATTTGGATATCAAAATTAAAAGGGCAAAAATTTTTAGTCAAAAATCAAAGTGTCATAATCACTGCTCTCCTTGGCTACTTTGTATGGGTTGTATCTTTTTGGGAAATGTGTTGGTTTTAATCCTGAAGTAGATCCAAGGTTTTGATTTGCATTTCTTATAGTCTTGTGCATAGTATTGCAGAACTTGTTACTGTTTCAGGAATAGCTATTTGTATGTTGTATCTTAAAATTAGTTTTCAGCATATATTTTGTTGACAGATTTTTAAAAAAACATGTTGTCCAGTTTTCTGATAGTCAGTTGATTGTTTTTGGCATTTTATTAGAGATGTGTTCAAGTAAGCTAGCTGTTCTGTCAGAAACCACATTTATCTTCAAGAAAACTTGATTCATAATTGTAATGTCAAAACTGAAGAGTCTGTATACTCTGAAAAATGTTTAATTTGGAATCTAGTCATTGAAGACTTCAGTTCTGTTCTCTTCGTTATCTCAGTGTGTTAAAATTTGTTATTATTATCAGTATGGTATTTTGTTTCAGTAAATATTGCTGATTTACCATTCTGTGACGTTATCTGGAATAGTTAATACAATATGAAGGATGAATTTTATTTGAGATTAAGATGTAAGTGGGCTTTTCCAGTATCCCCATGGCATATCTTTTAGGGCAGAGGTGGTTTGCCATTGGCAACTGGCAGGATCTTCTGGTCCTATCTACATTTGCTGTGTTTGCATGGCTTGCCCATCCTGCTGCCAGGGAACCTGCTGCGGGGCATTGCCTTTGGCGGGACCAGAAGACCCCATCACCAGGAAGGATGAAAATCCCACCCACAACTGAGCAACTAACATTTCATTTGATGTTGGAAGAAGTGCATGAATCCCAAGGATCTTTTAAGATCAGCTTCTGTTAAGCTCCATCAATACATTGTTGAATCATTTTAAATGTATTAAAAAAGCTTGTCTGTTTTTGTGACTTTTTATTATGTCTGCTAGTCAGGCCCACAAATGGTTTCTGTGAACTGTGTAAATGACTGTGCCTTGATGGTCTCTTCCTTGTTTTCTTGAAGTGTAAAAGCTGATATTCTTGCAATTTTTCTTGGGATTTGAGGTTTAAGAACTGACAAATTCATTTTTATAAATCAGCAATAAGATCTGACTTTACACATCTGTAATGATCCTTTCTATACCCACGTCCTTAACCGTGAAATAACCAATCATAATTGAAAATGCTTTCACCAGAAGAGAAAATGTTGGAAAAGTTCAGCCTATCTAGCAGCATCTGTAAGGAGAGAAAAGAACTGACACTTTGAGTCCAGATGACCAGTTGTCAAAGCTGAGCTTTGTCAGCCGCAATAATTTGCTTTTATTTATGAAAATGCTTTTAATCAGGTATTGTTTGGAATCTATTTCTCAGGGAAATTGGCACAGTCTATGTAGAACAAGATTTTTAATATTGCATTATTATAATTTCTTTGTGGAAAATCCACTTGAAAAAACAAGCATGGTTGTCATTTTTCAATTGGATGTGGTTCCCTTTCCTATTTTACAACAGTGCTTGCACTTCTAAAATACTTCCTTGGCTGTAAAGTGCTTGGAGACCTCTATTAATAGTGAAAATCGTGATGGAAATGCAAGTATTTTTTGCCACATAGAAATCTCAAATGAAATGACACTCCTCAACTAGGCAAAGGTTCTCAGTTGTTGTAGGAATTGCATATTTTGGACTTGTGCAATTTTTTTAACCTCTTAAATCATTAAGCCTGTTTTCTCAAACTACCAAAATTATGTTCTTGTGTGCAAGAAATGCTTTTGCTTCTCTTTTAATGAGGATAATCAAAAATGATTTAAAAACTACAGCAATGATAGGACTTCAGGGATTTTAGGTTTAGAAATTTTTACTTTGTAAATTACAAACCTCATTTTGATTACATCAGATTTTAGCAGTTGGTGCAATAAATTTTGTTTGTTCCAGGGTTTTTTCTTCTCCAATGCATAAACATTTTAAGCATTGCGCCATTAGAATGGCCTTCATATATCATAAATTTTGTTCCAAGTAAGCAGTCCCTATGCGTCTGAATTATTATTCAAGTCTGCTCTCTCTGAAAGAGTTGCAGTTCAGCACTTGTGTGCTACACCAAGAGTGATGCACAGATTTACACCCAATATAGCTGACATGTTAAGTTAGATATTTGAGCTGTATTGTCACAGGTAGACATTTCCCCCGAGGATTGGTGGACAAATGAGGAAAACCGCATTTAAGTACTTGTGTTTGGTTGGAAACAATGAGAGGAGCATCTGCGCAGTCTGTATGAATTTTGCTTTTCTACCTTTTTTGATTATGGTATCTGGAAGTGGGGGAGCAAGACAGACTGAGAAAGGAATAGTTTTTGTTTTAATAGTGTCTTTGGAAATGATTAAAGAATTGAATACGTGGATGAAACTTTGGAATGGCAGTAAATATTGGTTTTGGCCAGACCCCACATCGCAAGAATTGACTTAAGACATAGTTTAATGTAATGTTTGTATTCTATTGCATTACTTTTGTACTTTAGGCAATGAAATGAATGATTTGTGGGAAACAAATCCAGTTAAAATCATTACACGCATGTGTATGGGGAGAAATCCAAGCCAGTTTATGATATTTACTCACACTTTTCTCTATTCTATTTAGTGGTACCATGCAATCCAATTATAATTATGGAAGGTGCATTTTGTATCTGATTCTGACAAATTTTCTTTTTAACTGTCTGTGTTTCTTCTGTGAAAACAACTTAGGCACTGAGGACAAGGCTGCAGCCAGCAGTGACACAAAACCATCATTAAAATATTTGGTCTGCTTTTGATTTTCAAGTATTACGATTGTTAAATTGTCACCTTCACTTACAAAAGGAAGTGCTCTAACAAGCAAACTTAGAATTTTTTTTTCTGAAGAAGGTAAGCCTTTGTAGTGCTATAGCTCCAATCGAAGTGAAGTCATCAGTTGCCAAAGGCAAATCCCCTTAAAAACACAATGTTTCAATTTTACACATTTTCTGTCAATTTTCTATACAAGAAAGTAGCCCCCTAGACATTTCGAGTTAAAGATCGGCAAATCGGCTTCCTCTGTTTGACTTGATTACTAAGAGCTGGGTTTCTGCTGGAAGTTGGTGTCAGTGGTCAGTAAGTTATTTGACGGAAAACATTTCCTTTCCTTTATTTAACCTTTGACTTTTGAAAGTAAAAGTTAATCAAAGCTTAAGTAGAAGCAGGGCTAAGGTGGAAGTCCACAGCTGGCAAATAAAGTTGATGCAGGTCTGTAAATGTAACTTTGAAAGACTGCTTTTTGACTCTTTCCAGGTGGAAATCTTAATAAGTTTCACTGCATTTTTTGCTGTTGTTTTGAATGTAGAGACAAGAACAAGATCAATTTCAGTCTCCAGAAACAACATAATTGATTTGGAAATTATTATTAAAGTTACACGAATGACTATGTTTTCAAGTCTCTAGGGTTTCTGTAAAATGAGACCTATTGTACCCTGAATCTGACAATAATTGCACATATATGAAAAACTGTCATTAACAGAATGTATTAAGGTCCAAGTTGCATCGGAATATAGGAAAGGTAATATGCCATTTAGCCATTTGAGACTCTTTCCTCCATTCACCGAGATGATAGCTGACTTGTATTTGAAATCCATCTCCCTGATGTTGGGTCTATGATTTTTAATATTCTTGACTAACAAAGACCTTTTAAATAAAATTGATGGTGTGTCATTGTGCAACAGTAAAATGATGGTTATCTTTTCAGTTCAGTTTTAAAATTTATTCAAATGTACTGATTTACAAATGCACTTCTCAGAGTTTGTTATACCTCTTGCAAATTAGTTATTGATGTGGACATGTTGGGGTGATGTATTTAATTTGGCTTTCCTGAGAGTGTATTTACTCCCTAGGTCTGGTGATGTGAATGCTTTGCTTTTCAAGGGAAAAAAGTGCAATTTTTGGCAATTGAATTTGAATTTTATTTTGGATTCATTGTATGTTGGATTGGTTTGGTTGGTAGTTCTCTTGGGTTACTATTCTGTGGCATTGAATCCCCTGCTTGAGTTTAAGTGTCATAATTTAGGCTGATGGTCAATGCATTGCTGAGGAAACAGTGCACATACGGATCTGGGTGACTTCAGTGAGATGAGGCAAGTCCTGTCTTTTCTGATACGTAGAAGTCTAAAGCTGTAACTGAAAGTCAGTAAGGGTGCAATGGTGAGATCAGTTGGATGTATTGGGAATACACATGGTCAGAATGAATGTCTATCTTTTGAATCACATTCTCCTTTACTTGGAAGTACTCAAAAGTTAATTGTTATTTACCTTTAAATGATTGCTGCTTGGAAATAGATTATTTTTAGCATCGTGTCATTGCTGTTGTAACTTTTTTATGTGATGTATGTTATTCAAATTTTAGTTACATATTTTGCAAATTGCATAGGCAATGCAATGTTCAATTTTTTTGGAGAAATGATAGGCAAATTCTGTTCACGTACTTTGATCTTTCAGTACTTAGAATGAGTTATTAGTTGAACCAGAAAACAGCGAATAGTTCAAGTGAGCATCACTGAAAAAAGACACGTGGAAGCTTTTCATCTTGCTCTCATCAGGACATGTGCAAGAACACCAAATGTAAGTGAACAACAATCTATACTTAATGAGAAGAAAGTGCAAATTGGTTGGTGAGTGGACTCTGGTAGAAGCATTGCCATAGAAAATGCATCAGTTTATCTAATGATGAAGAGTTAACTGCCAAGCTTCGTTTCAAGCCAAAACAGGTAGGTTGATTCTAGTAAGATATTGCTCTGGGGAATGAACCAGACCATGGTTGCTGCTTATGTTGTTCATTTGTGCCTATATTGCACTAGTTTTAACTTATCATATATGTCAGTTATCAGATTGATAACTGGACACAATAGGTCCCACTATTAACTGTTGCACTCTATGACAATGCCTGTGCCAGACTCCATTTGCCAAATAATCAGTGGTTGTTATCATGAAGTATAGATTGTTGTTCCCTTTGCATTTGATTTTTGTCTACAATGAAATATTTCTGCATGTATTTTTTCTGCAATACATTGAATTTCTTGATATTTCACAATGGCAATAATGAATGACAGTTGAAAATTTTCTTTTGAAAAAAATAATCTTCACAGAATCACAGTGCAGAAGAGGCCCATTCAGCCCATCAAGTCTGAACTGATGCATGCTCCACCATCTGTACTGACACCTGCGAATCAAACTACACAAAAAAAAAACCTCAGCAGCTCATTGAATTAACTTTGATCAAGAATTGAAACAATTGCACATTTTATTAACAATATCAAATCGCTAAATGCTTGTTTCTAAAGTTGATCATCTTCTTTGGAAATGTGACCAGTTTTTATTCACAAATGTAAATAGTGAGATTTGACAGAGGTATTCAAAATCGCGAGGGAGTCTGGACAGAGTGTTTCGGAAAATGTGGAATGAGAACCAGAGGTCACAGATTTGAAGTATTTAATAGAA
Organism: Sphyrna mokarran; assembly: GCA_024679065.1. NCBI lineage: Eukaryota > Metazoa > Chordata > Chondrichthyes > Carcharhiniformes > Carcharhinidae > Sphyrna > Sphyrna mokarran. Next base: position 63,060,320 of record JAGIQG010000009.1, read on the forward strand.
GAAGCATATGGAAGTAAAAGAGAAATTGCTCCTACTGAGAGCTGACACAGACACAACAGACTGAAAGACCTTCTTTTGTGTTATACAAATCTATGATTCTGTTGGCAAGCAATTAGCTCACTCAAGCCATTCCAGCCAAATCCAATCCCGTCCATGCATACACACTGTTCAAAGCTGGCAGGCCATGAACCTCAGATCTCCTGATCTATGAACCTCCGTTGTGTGCTGCTTTTATTAACTGTGCAATTAGACGAGTCCTTATATCCCTATTTCTTTTTGAAACTGGGAATCCAAGTTCAAGGGTCAAGACCCAAGTGCAGGAAGCTAAAGTTGAAATGGCTATGATAGAAGACAAGTTAAATGACAAGTAATGATTAAGGTTTAAAATTCTGTTGTAAGAAGGAAGTACTGAATTATGTTGTCTGTATCCTGTGCAGCAGGATGTAGTACATCATAATACACAAAGCTCAACATAATTTTTCCTGTGCTTATATTCACAAAAATATATTCCCTGTTCAAAGATCAGATTACTGCTTCGCATATTCAAATGGACTACAAAATCTTTTAATGTAAATATTAAAAACGAATAATTTCACACATTATTGAGTTTATCCGGTTTATCTGTTTTTGTATTATTCTCGCAGACCATATTTAATCACTGAGATATTAGTTTGGTTGTTTTTTTCAAAACAAATCCACCCTTTATGGTTTGGTGGAATTGGCAGTGAAGCATCAACGTTTTGTAGAAACCTCTTTTTACAAGACAACTGCAATTTTCTTGGTTACCTTTTAATGGGGGAGTCAAGAAACTGTAAAATTCCATTGATTTATTGGAGGATGGCAGTTTATAATTCTAAAAGCGTATCTTGTTTAAGAACGTTTGTGTTCAGTGCAATTTTGAAAATCTGGAGTTGTGATTTACCTTGCATGCTAACTATCATTTGCCAATAGACAAAAAGGCAAGAGGCAAAATGAACATTGCAAGCTAACATCCAGATGCCATGGGCTTCAATACATTTGCAAAAATGGATTTGTTAAATCCATCATATGCATCATGTTAAACTTCTCATGAATATTTCCATTCTTAAGGTCTCTCGTTATAGACATTAGCTTCTCATGACCTTTTCTATGTTGCATTTATCATGATGGTTGGAATCAAAGATGGGCTGACAAATGTCTAATGGAACAATGAGCTGCCTTTCGAGATAAGATAGACTGGGTATAATCAAGAGACGTTTCCAGGAGGAGAATGGGACAGACAAATCTAGTACACTCTGAATGATGCAAGAGAGTAAGGTGAAGCAGAAAAAGAGTGCATGCAACAGATCTGTCAGATAATATACTTGGAAATCAGGCTCGATAAATGATGTCAAAGGGAACTTATAAAAAAGAACAGAGAGGACGAGAAGAGTCAGCAACAAATATAAAAGTGAATTCAAAAGCTTGCTCCAGGCATGTAAATACTAAAAGGCTGATAATAATAAGTGTTGCGAATTGGGGACCCAAAAAAGATTTGCATATGGACAAAGGGGATGTGGTTGAGATAATAAATGAACGCTTTGCATCCTTACGGTGGCAGAGGGGTTAGCACTGCTGCCTCACAGCGCCAGGACCTGTGTTCACTTTAGGCCGCAGGTGACTATGGAGTTTGCATAGTGTCATTGTCTGTGTGGGTTTCCTCCAGGTGCTCCGGTTGCCTCCTCCAGTCCAAAGATGTGCAGATAAGGTTGATTGGCCATGTTAAATTGCCCCTTAGTGTCAGGAGGATTAGGGCCTGGGTGGGATTGTTGTCAGCGCAGGCTCAATAGGCCAATTTACTGCCCTATAGGAATTCTATGTGTGAAGCAGATGCTGACCATACTGTAAGAGGAGGTTGTTGAGATGGTCAGTGGGCTAAAATTAATAAAGAGGATGTATTTGATAAATTGACTGTACTTTAAATGATCAGATATCCAGGACAGGATGGAATGCATTAAATGATACGTAAGGAAGGAAATTGCAGAAGGAAAAACCATTATCTCCCAATCTACCTTCGATATGGATATGGTACCAGCTGACTGGAGAATTGTATATGTTCAACCCTTGTTCATAAAGAGAAGCAAGGTTAAGCCCAGCACTTTTTGACTGGTCGGTTTAACCTCGATGGTGCAAAGCTTTTAAAAATGATAATTTAGAACAAAACTAACAGTAACTTTTGGCAAATGTGGATTAGGTAAGGAAAAACAGCATGGATTTGTAAATGGCAAATGTTGTTCGGCTAAATTGCTCAAGTTTTTAAGAAATGTCTAAGAGGCTTGAGAAGAGCACTGTGATTGATGCGAACTTTTAAAAGCTATTTGATAAAGTGCCACATAACAGGCTTGACACAAAAATTAGAGCCTAAGTAACATGAACGTGGTATTAACTGAGTGACTGGAAGCAGAATTCAGCAGTTGTTTTTGTGCTGGAAGAAGGGAACTAGTGGGACTCCCAAGAATTGCTGTTGTCACCCTAGCTTTCCTAGATATATTACTGACTTAGGACAAGGCACAGATAGATTGGAGAAACTAAAGTAGTGTTGCTTGGTGAAGAGAGAGCTGAAAGATGTGGTAATTTGCAATCATTCAGGGTTTGGACGGAATATAAGGAGAAGCTGTTCTTATTGGTGGAAGGATTGAGAACCAGAGAACAATAATACAAGGTGAATGGCAAAATAACCAGGAGTGACAGGAGGAAGATCCCTTTCAAGCTGAGTAGTAAGGAGTTGGAATGCACTGCCTGAGAGTATGCTGAAAACAGTTTCAACCTTGATTTTCAAAAGAGAACTGGATAATGATCTGTTGAGAGTAAATTTGCAAAGTGGGAGAAAAAAGGCAAGAAGCAAACCAGCATGTATGTATGACTGGCTTAATGGTGGCCTGCTAAGCTGTAACTATTCTGTGATTCCATGTAGAACTTGACAGAAATGATCAAATTCCATGCCACAGTTCCACTTATGAGTATTGGAAAGTATTTAAGTAATCAAGACTACTTGAGCAGCTTGGTAGCACAATGATTGGCATTGCTGCCTCACAGCAATCAGGGACTTGGGTTCAGTTCTGGTATCAAGTGATTTGTGGAGTTTGCATGTTCTCCCTCTGCCTGTGTGGGTTTCCTCCAGGCACTCCAGTTTCTTTCCGTACACCAAAGATGTGCAGGTAAGATCGATTGGCCATGCTAAATTGACTCTTAGTGACAGGGGGATAAGGTCAGGTGACAAGGATAGAGCTTGGGTGAGATAGTTGTTGGTACAGACTTGATGGGTGAACAATCTCCTTCGGGACTAAGGGATTCTGTGATTCTAAGACACATTTGGCAAAATGTTGCTGTTTTGTAAATCAGGTTAATTGATGCTGCCAGCTGTTCATTTGATGAAATTGAGATGCTGATCAGTCCATTCACAGTAAGCTGCTCAATTTGAAATTAGATATTTTTAACATTAATTCAGATTCCAAAGTAAGAGATTTGCTGCAAAGCATTATTTCTATTCATCTGAGTTGAACTGACTGCATAATTTCAAACCAACTTGAATTAGAACAGTTGACTAATGAAAGTACAGAAAAATGCATCAGTCTGTTTGCAAAGACGGAGTGAAATTTATGGTTGGAGGCAACAGTTTTTCTTCTTGGCGTTTTGCTGTCCAGTTTGGAGTGAGCGATGCAAAGTTGGTTAACTTTTCGAAGTGGATAATTGTTGCAACAGGAATGCAATTCTCTTCAGTTGGACTGGATGTAATTTTCTCAAATCTGTGATCACTAAAAATGGACCATAAAGTGTAGAGCAAGAATTTAATGTTAAATTGTACTGTTTGCAACTGTTGTGACATCTTGCCCCAAAAATGACCTTCAAACCACATATCTGCACCATTACTCAGACCACCTATTTCCGTCTCTAATGTTGCCTGTGTCTGACTCTGCTCGGCTCATCTGCCGCTGTAACCTCGTCTATACTTTTGTTATCTCTAAACCTAATTATTTCAATGCACGCCTGCCTCACCTCCCATGCTCTATGCTTCATAAATTTGAGATCATCTGGGGCTAAGATAAAAGAGCAGAGGAATGAGACTAATTGGATACTTCTTTCAAAGAGCCAATACAACCACAGTGAACCTAATTATTGTATTAGCCCATTTACTTGAGGGTGATGAGCTGTACGTTTTAATATATTTTTTGAGATTATGTTGGTATTTTGAGTAGGTAAAGAGAGCTATGTGTATCCAGGGTTAAATAAATGGAGGAGAGTTATGAGACATATTGTCTATGAGATCTAAAGGATAAAAGCTTAAAGGTGTTAGGTTGATGCAGTTGTAGTAAGAGGTTGTGGTGTGTTTCTGTTACAAGTAAACAAGTTAGATCTAAAATTTGCATTGTAAGATAAGTCAGCAACTTTGTTTTTCAACTGTTGAAACTCAAAAGGGAGTTCAGAGATGGCAAGGAACATTGGCATCTTACCAAGGTTTCATGAGGAAATGGGAAGTAGATATTAAAATTTATCAACCCATATTAAATTTTATCAGTCCAAATAAAGAGACAAAATAGAAAGCATGGAAGAAGTTAAGTTTGAAGAGACATTTGAGGATAATGGAAAGGGGAAAAAGATATTTAAGGAGGGAGGTTTAACTGAATTGGTGTGGTTGTGGTAAAAAGTGCTGAGGACCAAGTCCTTTATGTGTGGGTTGCTATGGAAGTTTTATATTGGAGACAGCCACAATGTTAAACCAGAAGAGTCCTTGTTTTCACCAGCAGTTTGTTTTCTGAGCCTCCTTTTGGAATTCCACATCAGAGTGGAAGTTTTTGAGAAGTTGAGGTCTACCCTTATTAGTCACAATAATTCCTTGACTTGGGTAATCTTGTACGTTTTTGTGATTAAAAACCTGCAAAGAGGTTTTGTCAAGGTGTTCTACTTGTACTTTTGACCAAACAAGTTATTTGAGGGTGGTTCTGTAAGACTGTTTGTTTCAATCGTAACTTTAATCTTGTGTGCTTAAAATGTTTTCTTCTTCCCAATAAATCTTTTAATTTTAAAAATTCTAAAGATGTTGCTGGAGTTCTCTGCTTTTGGGATCAGTAGCTCTTTCTCCTCATTTTCACAATAGAAAAAATGTTTACGCTGAGTGAGGCTTGATTTTGGGGTCTAGCTTACTCAGCATTAAGTGGTTCCAGGCCTGGCCAATTGCAAATCTTCAATGAGCAGCAGATTCAGGTTTTTAAGCCTAAATATTATCTGCAGATAACAGTCAAATAGTGTCAGAACAGAATGTTGATTGAAGCAGCCTGTGCCAATATGTTTGTGCGTGTAAGGAAAAAAATGATTAGGTGTGCAGGGGAGAGAGAATTGAATGAATGGGTGATGTGTAATTAGATGCTGTTATGCAATAGAAGTGATAATCTGGTTAAAATATTTGAGGATGTGATTACTCACATGGATTTAATGATGAAAACAGACATTTCAGTGCAGAAAACACAATCTTTATTTAATTAAAATTCCCAAGAGATTTCACCGACAATTCTCTGAAGATTTCCACCACCTCTAATAGTGTTAGCTTTGGCTTTCAGGCTGTCTGATATTTATTGGATTTAGTTAAAGCCAAAACAAATAGCTGTGAAATATGTAGAAACTATTTTAAAAAATTAATCCATGGTTAGGCCAGCACTCATTGCTCTTCCCTGATTGCACTCGAAGATGGCAGTGAACTGCTGCAGGTGTAGCCATAGCTCTGTTTGGGACAAAGTTCCAGGATTTTGACCCAGTGAAGGGCTGACAATATATTTGCAAGTTAGGATGGTGAGTGACTTGGAGGGAAACCTCTACCTGACTGTGTTCGCAGGTGTACCTGCTGCTCTGATCCTGCTAGATAATAGTGGTCATGGGTTTGCAAAGTGTTGTCGAAGGAGACTTGATGTTCCTGCAGTGCGTCTCAATACCTGGACTGCATTCGGAGATCCTGTGTGCCTTGAAATTAGAGTAAGACAACAAAAATTTAAAGAGAAAAATAATGAGGGGCTAACGTGGTGGACCAGGAGACTCTAGTGAAAGCTGTTCCATAGGCTCCTTGCTGGATGCCATGACGTTATTTGACTCCAGCTGCTGGATTTCCAGCTTCGTCAGCTTTGTGCCAGAAATAGGTGTGGATCTACATAAATTATTTAAGTCATTATTTGAATTCAATTTAAATTGCATTAGCAGACCTGCACTGAAATCCCTGGGCCTGCCAGCATCACCCCTCCACTCACTCTAGTTCACTCACACGTGCACTCAGGTTCACTCACACTCCCCTTCATGCATATGCGCTGGCGCTCGCTCTAGTTCACTCCAGCAAGGTTAGTATAGTCCTAGTAATGGGGAGCTGGTGGGCTGACACTGCTGGAGTTAAGAGGGGGCAGTCAAGTCCCCCCCCCCGAGATGGTCAGGTGTGAGAGTGCCCTCAAGCATCGACACTTTGACAGTATCACCTCAGGCCCCCTGGTATTGTCCAAGGAACAAAATGCCAATGCACAGGCTCATCTTGGCACTGCCTGTTGGGCATCAGGCAGTGCTGAGAGAGCCGCACCTAACGGGGAAGCTGGGGGTGGCAGCGATTGGATTGTGGTGGGGGGGTCGCACAGCTGGTTATGTGTGGGTCACAGGGCTGATCAACAATCAGGAGGCCAGCAGACAGGCCACTGTGTATGCACTGATTTAGCACTGACAGATCAGTGCACACGCAGAGGCCCATTCGGTGCTATGCTGCCAACCTCCTGTGGGAATAGACCCATTCCCTGATTTTTGGACTGATTCATGCTAGTGCACTTAGCAGTGGGTAGAGCGTGAGAGATTTGTTTTGAAAATCTAGTCATTTACTCGAGTTTTTATGCAAATTCGACATTTAAATTTTTTTTGGGAGAATTGCCACCAAGATCTAAAATCCAAAAATCCCAAATTCTGGAATTAACCATGTTGGCCTGGTATTTGAATGGTGACATATTGAAGTTAAATTCAATGGTATTCTTAAATGGTATTCTTTGTTGCTTCGTATAATTTGAAGGCCTCTGGCTGTTTCCCTCTAGACTAATCTATAGCAAGAGAAGTAGTTTTGGACATGTGCAAGAAAAATTACTTTAGAATGGTGTTAGTTCTTGGCGCACTGCGCTTGTTGGAGAGAAGCATAGCATTTTGAATTTTTTTAAATCATAAAGTTTGCTTGAATTGTCTCATTGTATTTCACTGGAGATTTCAGGAACTAGGACCATTGATGGTTGCAAATACTTTGTATAAGTATATGCCTAAATATAGATATGTATAAATGCACGTGTCACACACTGAACTTTACAACTACATTATGAAAACCACTTATTTAAATTAGATTTGTTTTCTCCATAAAGAAATTTGACTTCAGGAATGTATTACTATTTGAACCCTATCTGCTGTGAGAGCATCTGCACTTGCAGTGGAGTCAGAGGATAGTCAGCCTGCTTGTGTGTCATCCTCCTCCAATCTCAGATAATATGCCTTTTCAATAGGGTTTGTCTGCATTGATAATTGACTGACACTAGAACTGCATATGTTTAATCTGTGTCTCAATTTAATCCTTATTACCTCAGTTGTAACTTTGTCACTGTGTTTGAAAAGTATAGGGGGATTTGTTTAATAGAGCAGTGAGCTTTTTCTGTAAAACAAAATAAATTTCTTAAGTACGTAACATTAAAGTTGCCAAAAGTCTAGGTTCGAGATGAAAATGTCCTCCCTAAAATGCTGACCATTTTAATTTACTTTAAAACGTTATGGTACGCAGACTTGACAGTTGCATCTAATTTGAAATATTTTACAACCATTAGGTCTTGTTTTTACAGTAGGAGAGAACACAGAATAAATAAAGTGGTAGATAAATTTTGACAGCTTAACATGACATTGAAATGTAAGACCTTGTTAATACATCATCTTTAAAGGAGGGGGGAAAATGAAAGATTATAAAAGCCTTGAAAAGTAAATCAAATGGGTTAATCCAGTGTCGAAAGAAGAATCTGAAGAAAGGAATAACCTTATTTTGAAACTCATGGTAACTGAATATAGTTTTGACTAATATTAGTGGCTTCAGTATATTAAGCAGAAGAAAATATACCTTGGCTACTAAAATAATTGCAGAGGGCAGCAAAGTGGCAAGAAATATGTTTATATATGTATTAAATTAAAATTGGAAAATCGTTATACCTCCTAATTAAGAAATGTCAGTTACGGGAATTATAGGGTTCTATATATATATAGTGTGTATATATAGATATATATCTAGAATATATAGATATTCTATATATCTAGTATATATAATAGATACATACTAGAGTATATATCTAGTAAATACTCTACTATTTACTAGAGTAAATAGTAATCTATTTACTAGATTAGATTCCAAGTGTGAAAAGCTGAGCAGTTTGAACCTGTACTCATTGGAATTATTTCCTCTTGTGGGGTAAGCTAGAATCAGAGACACTGTTTAAAGATGAGGAGTCTCCCACTTAAAGTGGAGATGAGGAGGAATGTCTTCCCTCGCAGCGTTGTTGTAGAAGGTTGTGGAGTTAAGTCACACTCTACAGACTTGAGCATATCAAGATATACTTGAGAGTATCCTAGTGCTTCATGTCGTTAGTGTACGCTTGACCTGGACCATTTGATGGGCAACATGACAGCTCAGCGACTATCGCTGTGCAGATACATGGATTTGGGCCTGTGTCTGTGGGAGTTTGCACATTCTCCCTGTGCTTGTGTGGGGTTTCTCCGGATGCTCTGGTTTCCTCCCAAAGATGTGCTCTTAGGCTAATTGGCAAAACAAATTCCCCCTAAATTGTCTCAAATTTGGTTTTTAATCCATAGATCTATAAACGTAGACAGGGATCACGGGTAGAAGTGGGAACATCGGGGTGGCGGTGCGGGCTTGTTGGGCCGAAGGGCCTGTTTCCCGTGCTGTTTCGTTCTTTGTTCTTTATATAATCCGAAAATGATACTGATGTGTAGAGCACAGGGAATACTGCACTGTCTGAAGTGCCACTTTTTTGGACATTGGCCCTCTTTAGTGGAAGTGAAAGATCCCATAGTACCTTCCAAAAGATAACAGGATAGTTCTCTTGCTATCCGAGACAACATTTCTCCCTCAACTAAAGTCCCTAAAAAGATGAAGTGGTAGTTTAATTTGTTGCTGTTTGCAAGAGCTCATTTTGTGCATATTGGCTGCCATTTTCCTGCATTACTCCACTTGGGAATATATCAGTGACTGTGAAAGATCGAGAGTGGCCTGAAGTTATGAAAAATGTTACTAAAATTTAAGTTTTTTTTTCTACCCTTCACAGAGACAAATTTTTCTTTACCAATCATGTGCTCTTTAAGTGTACTTGAATAACGCCTCTGAATTATATAGGAATTTTGAGCACTTAACAATCGTTTGATGCTTTGCATGAATATTTTATGTGGCCGTTTCGGTGGCACAGTGGTTAGCACTGCTGTCTCACAGCGCCAGGGACCTGGGTTCAATTCTTGGCTTGGGTCACTGTCTGTGTGGAGTTTGCACATTCTCCCTGTGCCTGCGTGGGTTTCCTCCGGGTGCTCTTTTCCTCCCTCAATTCGAAAAATGTGCTGGTCAAGCCATGTTAAGTTCTCTCTGTGTACTGAACAGGTACCAGAATGTGGCGACTAGGGGATTTTCATCGTAACTTCCTTATTATGTTAATGTAAGCCTACTTGTGATTAATAAATAAACTTTACAAACTTTACGATATTGTAATCTGCATAAATTGAGGCAAGAACTGTTTAGTTACGACACAGTTAATGTATAACATAAAATGTCATTTATGTTTGCTAGTTATCTCTGAGGAATATTTGCATTTTATTTTCAACTGGTTGCAACTCAATCAGTACTCATTAAAACACTTTTAGTTCCTTTGCCCAGCATTGATGTTCAGACGTTGTGAAGTGCAGGCTGAAATTCATTCCACGTCACACCGGAGCATACATTAACATCTACCTGTGTGACCTCTCCACTCTTAACATTTTTAAGTGATACAAATTCCATGAGATTAAATGCTTATTAAAATATTTAAGACCATGTTCCACGATAATGGAATGTCCTGAATGTTCAAGTCACAACACTTTTTTCTCCTTTTCATCTTTTGACTAAAGAACAAATATCCCCCCTTGGCACAATACTATCACGTGTGAATAGGATAAACAGTCGTATACTGGTCCTCTAACATTTATCCAATGGCTGTACTGCCAAACTATTACACTTCTAGCTTCATTCTCCATAAATCCTTTGTATGATAAAAATGTTGATGGTATAGTGTAATTGTGGTTAGATTGTGGCTCTCCAGGAAGCAATGACTGAAGTTTGTCAAATGGAAAAGGAGATCTTGTATGTTTCTTTTGTGTTGCAGACTGCTCTGTCTTTGATTGTGATTGCCTCAGATGACCTGAGCGAATCATTGTAGTCATTCAGGAATACCTCTGTGATTTGTACTGGCTATTGCATTGATAGATTCCATGGAAATCCTCAACAAAACCAGGCCATTTCATATAAAAGTCATGCATCACTTTTTAACATAACATAGAGCTAGCAGCAAGAATGGGAAATTCAGCCTGCTTCGCCATTCAGTACAATGATGGCCCATCTCATCTCCGCCTCAACTCCACTCTCTGTTCCTTCTCCATAACTTTCCAATCCATTACTAATTAAAATTCTGTATCTCTTCAGATTTCCTCAATGTCCCAGCATCCACCATACTCTGTGGTAGTGAATTTCACACATATCCCTTTGAGAAAAATAGTTTTTTTCATCTTGTTATAAATCTGATATCCCTTATCTTAAAATTCTGACTACTTGTTTTAGATTGCCCTACAACAGGAATCATTTACTTCCATCTACGTTGTCATTACCTTTTATCATGTATATCTCAATTAGATCTCCTCGCATTATTCCAAACTCTAGAGAGTATTGGCCTAAATGTTGCAATCTCTTATCATTAAAACAAGCCCCTCATCTCCAGAATCAATCTCAGGAATCTCTCTGAACTCCCTCTAATGCCACAATATTCATTCTCAAACAAGAAGACCCAATTGTGTACAGTATTCCAGGTGCAGTCTCACCAATCCCTTGCATTGACACGGCAACATTTGCTTCAATTTCTGCTCTCTTGCTTAGCAATAAATACCAAAATTGCATTTGCTTTCCTTGTTATCTGCTGTACCAGCATACTAGTTTCCTATGACTTGTGAATATGGGTACCCAAATCCATCTGCACTGAAGCACTCAAGTCTCTCTCCATTTCTCCACCTAACTTATTCACGTTAAACTCCATCTGGTCCACTAACCTAACCTATCTATGTCCATTCAGACATTTCTTATTTCCGCATTGTAACTTACTGTCCCACCCATTGCAATGTCATCTACAAATTTGGCTAAATATCATCTAACCCTGCATCCGAATCATTAATATAGATTGTAAATGCTGGGGCTTAAGGGACAAACCATGAGTTGAATCTTGTCAACCAGAAGAAAAACATTTATCCTGAATCTTCTTTCTGTTGTTTAGCTAATCCTCTGTCCAAGCTAATAACTTACCTGACCCCATGTGATCTTAGTTTGTATATTAAATATCTGCGCAGCACCTTATCAAATGCTTTCCTGAAGTCCAGCTATACTATATCTACAAGATCCCTATTGTTCACTTGGCTTGTTACATTTTTAAAGAACTGTAGCAAAGTAGTCAAACACAATTTACCCTACATAAAACCATGCTGACTCTGATGGATTGTATTTTGACTTTCCAAATATCCTGTTAATACTTTGTTAATAATGAATTCTAACAATTTCCCAATAACAGATGTTAAACTAACTGGTCAATAGTTTCATGCTTTATGCCTTCGTCCCATTAGCATTTTTCCAATCCACCAGAATCTTTCCCACAACTAGAGAAGTTTGAAATATTATTGCCAACAGATGCACTACCTTCCTGCCATTGCTTTTAATACTCTAGGATGTAGGTCATCAGGCCTTGGGGACTTGTCTGCTTTCAATCACAAAAATTTGTCCAATACTATTTCTCTATTGATAATCATTTTGAGTTTCTCCCTTTCTGTTACCTCTGCATTATCCATTACTACTGAGATAGTAGTAGTGTCCTCCACTGTGAAAATGGTGACAAAATATTGATTTAGTATCTTTGCCATTTCTGTGTTCCCCATTTCTTAACTCTCTGATCTCATCCTCCAAGGGACCAACGTTCACTTAGCTACTCTCTTCCCTTTTATATACTGTAGATGCTTTGCTATTCTTTTGAATTTTGTGCTAGCCTTCTTTCTTAATTTACTTTTGCTCTTTGCATTACTTTTCAAACAATCCTTTGTTGATCTCTAAAAGCTTTCCAGTCTTCCAGCCTGCTACTGGCTTTGTAATATGCCATGTCTTAGTTTTTGCTTTTATGTTGTCTTTAGCTTCTTTGCTTAGCCATGGACATTTTTTTCCTCTTACAATCTTTCTTCCTCTTTGAATATTTAGAATATTTTAATTGTGAGGCGTTGAATATCTCTTTAAACGATTGCTCATCTACTGTCCTTTGTTTTAGTTTTCCTGCCCAATCCACTTGGGCCAAGTCTGTCCTCATACCTAAGTGGTTACCATTGTTTAACTCCAGGATGTGAGTATGGGATTCTGACTCTTACCATCCAACTGAATTTTAAATTCTATCATATTCTTCCCTAGAAGAGCCTCAAGGTCATTAATCCTTGCTCATTACATAACACTAATGCCACAGTAGCCTGCTCCCCACTTGATTCCACAACATATTGCTCCAAGGAACAATCACTGAACGGTCACTTGAGGTTACTCTTGTCCATTTGATTATTCCAGTCCATGTGCATATTAAAATCACCTATGATTATTGCTATACCTTTCTTATAAGCCGCCAGTATTTCCTGGTTTATACTGTGCCTCACTGCTATTTGGGAACTATTTGGGAACGAATAGATTACTCCCTCTACTGACATATTTCCTTTGCTATTTCTTATTTTTATCCAGACTGACTCCACATGTTTAATCTCCAGTGCTTAGATCATTTCTCACTGCAGCATTGATCCCTTCCTTCACTAACAAAACTCCACCATTTCCTTTTCCTTTCTGTCTATCCTTTGAAATATTGAGTACCCTTGATGTTAAATTCCCAGACCTGATCTCCTTGTAACCATGTTGCAGTAATTGATATCAAATTGTATCCCTTTGTCTTTATTGCACTGTTGGCTCATGAATATTGTTCCAAATGCTACGTACATTCAGGCACAAATCTTTTAAGTTGTTGTATTATCAAATTACTTTTGCATGATTTCTTGTTTCAAAATGACATTCGCATGTTCTATCCTTTTAATTTTCTGGGAACAATCTGCCTAATTGCTAACCTGCAATCTTACCTTCTCCTTTAATTTTGATTTTTCTAATTTTCCATGCAATTAGAGCCTTAGCCTTCTATTTATTTAAAGCCCTATCTGCAGCGCTAGTTATGTGATTTGCCAAGACTCTTGCCCCAGCATGATTCAGGTGAAGACAGTTCCATTGTAACAGTTGTCTCTCTCCCCAGTATTGGTGCCAATGTCCCATGCATTCATACTCATTTCTCCCACACTAACCTCTGAGCCACACATTCGTCTCTTTAATCTTATTGACCCTGTGCCAATTAGCTTATGGCTCAGGCCGTAATCTGGAGATTGTTACCTTTTTGGTTCTGCTTTTCAATTTAACTCTAGCTGCTCACATTCCCTCAACAGAACGTCTATCATTGTTCTACCTATGTTGTTGATACCTATTTAGAACACAACAACTAAATCTTTACTCTCCCTCTCCTAAGTTTCCCTGCAGCACAAATCCCAAACTGTGGCACCAGGTAGGCAACGCAACCAATGGGACTCTTGATCCTGGTCATGGGAAGCACTGTCTATGTTCGTAACTATATGATCCCCGGTTATGACTGTTTCTCTTCTCCCTATTTATATGAATGACTCACTGTACCATGGTGATGTGACCAGTTTGCTCAGCCTCTCCACAATCCCTGCTCTTATCCATACAAGGAGCAAGAATCTCAAACCTGGTGGATAAGGGCTGAGGTTCTTGCAACCCTACCTCCTGGATCTCTCTACCTGTCTCATTCACAGTCATACCCTCCTGTTCATGATCAGTGGCCGGATTAAAGATATTTAATCTGAAGGGTGATACTGCCTCATGAAACACAGCATCCAGATACAACTCCCCTCCCTAATGTCACAGTGCATGAAGCTCAGACTCGAGCTCATCAACTTTGAGCCGGAATTCCTCATGCAACCAACAGTACAGATGTGTTCACTAGAAAACGTAATACTATACACCGTATTATGCAGGAACACAATGCCTGACCCTCCATCCCCATTCAGCTGCTGCTCCAGTAGAGGCGTTCTTCACAGGTCTTGCTGTCCCTGCTCCCTGAACGTGAGTTAAGGCCCCGAGCCTCATGCTGTATTTATTCTCTGCCTCAGTAGAAGTGTCCCTCAAAGGCCCAGCTGTCTTGGCTTCCAGACGGTGAATGAAAATCCCCTGCCATGCGTTATAAATATCCTCTGCCTCACCCCTTCCTTGGATGTTTAGATCACAAAATCCCCATCAATGACAGTATTCCACTTTTCCCTCCCCTAGCAGCAAAGTAAATTGATTGTCCAGTCGACTAGAATTATGACTCTCAGAGACTATTTCCCCGAGCTGAATTGGTCACTATGAGAGGACACAGATTTAAAGTGCAGGAAAGCAAATACAAAGGAGATGTCAGGGGTAGGTTTTTCACTCAGAGGGCGGTGAGTGAATGGAACCGACTGCCGTCGGAGGTTGTTGAGGCAAACTCACTGGGGTCTTTTAAGAGACTTCTGGATGAGTATATGGAAAGGAATAGGATAGGGGGTTATAGATAGGTCTGTGGATTGGTAGATGTGATCGGCGCAACTTGTGGGCCGAAGGGCCTGTTTGTGCTGTATTGTTCTATGTTCTATTTTTAGTTTTTCTTCAAATAGCTACTTGATCTGTTAACAACTATAGATGTGATCTGGTGAATCCGAAGTACTGCTCATCTTACTGGTTTCTACTATTCTGTAACTGCTCAGACTTCAAGGTATTTAATGCTTTGTTGAAGATCAGGTTATCAATTACCAGTCATCAAAAATATGTCCTTGTAAACACCTGTAAACTGAGCGCACAGCTGTAGAATTCAAAGAACTGTGTAGTCTTGTGAAGTTGTTTTAGATTGTATCTGGGAAATTCTGTGGTTGTTAACATGTCAACATAAAACTTTCCGAAATCTGCAAGCGTAGATTATTTTTAAAAAAACTTACCTGTGACCTTCATGAAATTTTTGGCAATGGCATTGGATCATTCAACTTTTAGCTATCCAATCATAATGAGAAGGTCGCCAACAGTAGTTTTACTTCCTGCCTCTATACTGACCCTCCAGAGCAGCCCCTCCCCATGAAGTATCTATCTGGGGTCCCCTTCATCTACATGTTGCATTTTGGTCACATCTGGCGCAAGTAGGTAACCCGATTGAGACTGATGCAACACTTTATTTCCCAACTTCTTTGCTGTCAGATTGCTTGTTCGACATCCATTTTGTGATGAACCTTAACTTTTTTTTATCTCATAAGTCTCAGCAATGGGAAAGAGTTTGCAACTGACATATTGGAAATTCATTGGTCTTTTTATTCGATATGAATGGAATAAGAGGCTGGCACGTAGGCTGTCAAAGAGACTTGGTGTAGCAAAAAAAGCTGCAAATGCACTCAGGCTTGTTGAAGAGATAGCTGTCAGGCGAAGGGGCCAAGTGGTAGATAGAAGTCATTTTGCTTAAGTAAAGGCCAGCATTGCGTTTTATGCTGTTAAATGAAGGGATTGTATGTATTCAAAGATCAAATAACTGTATAACGTTTCAAACCAAGCTTATACCACATTTGGAGAAATTAGAGGAACACACATATCAAAGGCGCAAATGTCTCGTCTGAATCATCAAGGCACGCTTTTATTTTGTCTATAGGTGATACTTTTGTGCAAAATAATGTAGAATCAAGGCTGATGAAAACGAGCAGAAGCTCGAGCATTTTTTCTGGAGTATTTGATTGCCCCAAAGCTCAAGAATGCATCTTTAGTGTGTGACATTTAGCATAAAATATGATTTCTGCAGCTCTCAAATTCAGTTATATCTTTGCCAGCTAACTGGAAAGGCACTTTTATTGCTACTTAAGTGGTTTAAATAGGTTGTTTGTGTTTACTCTGGGATTAGTTTTATGATCCTATATTGTTAGGAGGATGATCATGTATTTTTGGACAGTTTTCTTTTCACTTTCAGTTTGGAGCTGCAGGTTTGAATTTTAGTTTTAGAAGAGACAGCAAGCTAAAAAGAAGTGTTTTCTCTTTCTCCCTATTGTTTAGCTGAAAACAAGATCTTGCTTTTCTGAAGGGTGAAAATCTGCTGTTATTGGGAGTGGACCAGAATGTCTCCAGTGTTTTGGGAAGTTGTTTTGTCTTCAAACAGCTCTGACTTTCAAGAGCATTTGACTGCAGAATTCAACCCCAAAGCACTCAAATTCCCTTATCACATGAGCAATAGACTTGGCCGTATTGAACTGGCTTAAAGGGTTATTATTGAGGTTAGTTTGATTGGAGCAATTAGATATTTTTTGTTAAGGATTATACATTAACTTGATTTTATTTCTGGTTTGGAATAAAAGTTCTTGCTATCCATGTTAACTATATTCTTAAATAGACTTTGTTTGATAAAAGATCCCTAGTGGGTGTTTTGAAGTGGCACATATTCTGCTTATTCTAGCCAAATTCAAGGTGTAAAATTTATGATTCAGGCGGGCTGCATAAAACATGTTGGAGTTTATAACCATGAGTGTAACTAAAAATCAGTCAGTTTTCAAGAAGGTGATTTGCATGTTAGAAAGGGAATTGTTATACATTGGGTCTGGTGGTCAATGCTGAGGAATATCCTTCAGAGGCTGAACTACTGATACAGTAAAATGGATTTTCTTTAAAATATTGAGCATCTATGTAGCCTGAGATAAGGATACTCTCATGCAGTCATCCCCATTGGGTTTGTTTGGATTGCTGCATTTTGTTTGAGTGTGTGCAGTCATTCTGGGAATTTATATCGAGAGGTTTTATTGATTCTCTCGCTGAGTTCAAGAGAATAATGTTGTGCAGGCTGGAAGAACTTTAGTGCGGTTAGTCTCCAACGGGACCACTGGGTGGGAAAATCAGCATAAAGGAAGGATGAAGCAGTTGAGAACTGTTGTTCTTGAAGAGCTGTGTCAAGTGCTTCAGCCAACAATTTGGAAAATGCCATGAGATTATTGGAGGGTAATTTTGAGCCTCAAATGGTGAAGACGGAGCAGTGGTGGGGATAACGTACCTGAGAGAAGAAAAGTGAATAGAAAGATGGCCGAATGAGAAAAAAGGAAGAGCAAAGTGAAAAAACAGATTTCAGTAGTCATCAGAGCTTGTGCCTGGTGCAGTCTGCTGTGAAAACATATTCAAATTACATAGACATGGCAGAGATTAGACTCGTTGTGATTTGAAACCAAAGATATGGGGAAAGATGCACAACCATCTAAGGTTCAGATGCAAGGCTGTGTATATCTTGTTGAGTAGTTTCATAGGTCGCTTGAAGTCCCCTTTGACTTTCCACAAACTGCGCACATTTGGAGTTGGTCATGGCGAAAGGATGACTCCAAGAACCTCAAGGGATAGATTATCAGTGGAGATGCTTTAAAGCAATCATGGCAGCTGAAACTTCTTATCATAATAGTTCTATTCCTAAACTAAAACTAGAGGGCATAGGTTTGAAGTGAGAGGGGAGGGATACACAAGGGTCAAGGGGGGCAATATTTTCAGAGAGTGGTGAGTGTCTGGAACAAGTTGCCAGAGATAGTTGTAGAGGTGGGTACAGTTTTGTCTTTTATAAAGCGTTTGGAAAGTCACATGGTTAAGATGGGTATAGAGGGATTTGGGCCAAATGCAGCAGTTGGGACCAGTTTTGGGGTTTAAAGAGCGGCATGGAGAAGTTGGGCTGAAGGGCCTGTTTCCATGCTGTAAACCTCTGTGATTTTAACTGTGCTGGAAAAGTTTGGAAATGTACAACATAGAGATATGCAATCAGATACCATTGGAACCGTACAGACTAACTTATGGGCATGTAAATTCACTTGAAGTGTACCGAAGTGATCCTGATCCATTCTTAAATAATTAGATTCAGCTGGGAAGTGACCAGGTCCAGTTTCTATCATTGTTCCAAATGTCTTAAATATAGAATTCTAATTAGCGAGAAATACATTGCATAAAGCTTCATGAGATTTAATATAAATATGTTGGTATCTAGTTTGTGGTACAAAAGTATCCAATCACTTAACCTTTTCTAAAACAAAAACTTCAAATGGCCAAATATTGTTTATGGCAGTGTTGTCTCACTATAACATGCTGTGATGTGTTTGGGAGAACAAGTTCAAGCCCTAAAATCAATCTGGTTAGCCTCGATGCACCGTTTTTTGATCAAAAGCACCCTGACAAATTTATTTTCATATATTTGAGTTTTCAACTCCAATTTATTAGATATTCCTCTATAAGACAAATAAGAAAAAGAGTAGTTATATTATGCAATCATTATGAAATAATGAGTGTCTTACCATCTGTTTCTTTTTCAGTTATTTGCCTTGGTTTGAAGTTTACTACAAGCTACTGAATACATTGGCAGATCTTTTAGTTAAGGAACAGGTAATTTTTTTTCTTAGAGTTTGCCTCTTTTAATGTTTGACCTAACTTTTCAAACTAAACGATGATCAAACAACTGCATAATTTTTTCAATTAATTTGTAATTTATGCTATTTTGAAGGAGCCAAGTTAAAATTTGTATCTGCAAATTTAATGAGCCAATCAGTGTTAATTTCCAAGTTGACTTGGGAGGGCTTATGATTACAGTTAAGAATAATAAACATTTGTCCTGAGATTTGAATGGACAAACTAAAATGCACAGACCTAATTAAGTCCCCATCTGATTATCCATGTTTGCAACGATGTATGTTTCCATTATTAATTGCTTTATGGAAATTGATGACTTTTTTTTAAGATTCCAATTCAGTGAAATGTTTTGAAGGCACTATCATCCCATTTTTAGTATTGCAGAATTTGAGAACGTTGCAAGATAATTTTAACATTCAATTCATATTCTAGTTTCCTTTTTGGGTTCACTGAATACTTGAGGAAAAAATATTGATTTCTGGAGTTCATATATTTCAGCCAGGACTGATAATAATCTACATGTTACTGTCTTGTCATGCAACAGTTGTGAACACACTACAGTGAACTATCACAGAAGCAAATTCAGAGACAAGTGTTTGTAGCTGTTTGAAAGACTTAATCAATTTAATGTGTGCTCACAAGAGTTTTTAGTCTGTACTGTTCAATTGCGAAACTGGTCTTCAAGACCTCTATGCTGAGTAATAAACTCCAGGTAACTCTCTGTATTTATAAATAGTTCAGGCTAATAAAAATGTGCAGGCAGTTATTACAGACTACAGGTCAGTGTTGAGCATTTTCTTTTAGAATCCAAAGAATCCAACCAGACCGTTGCAATCTTGAACTTGTATTTGATGCCAAGGTGTGCTTCTGACTACATATCTCCATCATAACTAAGACAGCCTGTTTGCATCTCTGGAATATCACGACCCTTGCTCTTGCCTAAGCTCACCTCTGCTGCAATGCTCATTCATGCCTTTATTACCTTTGGATATAGCTATTCCAGTAGACTTTCGCCTGGTCTCCCATTTACAACCCTCGTCAGCTTTTGAGATTGCTCACAAACTTGCATGTGTCCTGATCCACATCAAGTCCCATTGATCTATATTACCCCTGTGCTTGCTGACCTACACTGACTACTTTTCAAGCAAGGCCTCAATTTTAAAATTCTCACCCATGTTTTCAAATCCCTCCACCACTTTCTCCCCTACAAACTGTGTAATTTCTTTTGCCCGCAAAACTCTCCAAAGTATCTGTGCTCATCTAATTCTGGCCTTTTCAGCATTTACAATTTGCCTAAGCCTGAGGTTTCCTCCCTAAACCTTTCACCTTTCTTTAAAATGCTGCTTATGATGTTCCTCTTTGACTAAAACTTTGCCTGTCTGGTCTAATATTACTTCAAGTGCCTTGTTGAATAATTTTGATTTTAAAATGCTCTAAGACAGGTAATAAAATATTGGGATGTTTTTGTTGTGGATAGTGAATAAGTTGTTTTAATTAATATATAATTTCCAATGGATAATAGCTTTTGAATGTGCAAAATTTTCTGGTGAAATTAATGATTGTAAAAGCTGTTTTTTTAACTTTGCTTTTTGATTAAGGCAACATGTAAAGATAAAATTTTAAAAGCCTGTTGGGAAAATGACTTGTGTCAAAAAATTTTTTCCACTAGATTTACAAGGTTGCAGCTTCATTTTCTTTTAATCTGGAATTATGATTTCTCAAATCCAGTTCCTAATGCACAATTTCTCCAATTTGTGATAGTTTTGTTCCTATCTATCTTGCAGGAAAATGACTTGAACAATGTCTTAGAAACTTTGTATAAGCACGATGTACCAGTGCCAAATACTCCCGTCAATCTCAGTCTGGTAGGTTTTATTATGGATTGTTTTGTTTCGCAATGTAATCTGATATAGTGTATCCAGCGTAGTCTGACAACAAGGTAGCATTTTTTGGACCAGAACTAGGAAGAATACTGTGCCTGTCAATAGTCACTTTTCTGTTCCTTGAAGTTAAGAATAAACCTTTCATTTGCTGCTTGATCTTTTGATTTGGAATTTGGCACTGTGCTGTGTAATTGCGTATTACTCATTTTCATGTCATGTTGAAGTAGTTGCACAAATTAGTTCTGAAATGCAATAAATTTTATTGTGTTGTGAACAAAGAATCTTGTGTAATGCAAGTAGTGACATTTTGCTGAAAAGTGAAATTCAACTGTTACTACTGTGTAAATCTCCATTCAGAAATGAATGCAAAGTCAGATTATAGAACCATAGAAAACCCTACAATGCAGAAAGAGGTTATCCAGTCCATTGAGTCTGCACTGACTCTCTGAAAGAACAACTTATCCTAACTTGGTTAAGCTGCAAATTTTATTCCAGCTAATTCACCTAACCTGTACATCTCTGGACTCAGGAAACTGGAGCACCCGGAGAAAACCCATGCAGACACAATGGCAATGTACAAACTCGATACCCAGGCTCCTGGCACTGTGCCACCATGCTTCCTAAAAGTACCTGTTGCACCTGTCTTCCTATGTTTCTAAATTGGAATGGAGAAAAGAAGTGGAGATGTATCTGTGATGTATCTGTATTAGGTGAAAAGAAACCATGTAGAGCTTTGTGCTTTCAATAGGAGAATATATGTAATTTCTGAAGAGCCGTTGGAGGATATAACTTAATTTTAAAATGTAGTCCTGAGTTGAATTGGGTGTTGCGACCTCTTTGTCAGATGAATGAGGTGTTCTGGTCTCAGACAGCACATATAACAGCACAGACAGTTTACAGATTACTGATTAGAATGCAAATCCTTACACCTAACCTGCTATTCAAGTCTTTAAAGTGGCTAACAATGTGAGTGGAAGGAGCACTGAGCACAGGTTAAAGAGGTGTGTATTGTCACCGTACAGTAAGTGAGGTTTTGCCAACCCAGGCAAGTTATGGGGGTTACAGACAGTGTGACATGTACCCAAGATCTCTGTCGAGACTTGTTGATGTGTGTGAAACTTGGCTATCAGTCTCTGCTCAGTGACTCTGCGCTGTCGTGTGTTGTGAAAGCCACCTTGGAGAATGCTTATCTGAAGGTCGGAGGCCAAATGCCTATGACAAATAAATCGCTTGGACTGAAACCTGGTGTTGTCAGACTTCTTACTGTGTTTATCCCAGTCCAACGCTGGCATCTCAGCATCTTGAGTTGGATGGCACAGTGGTTAACACTGCTACCTGACAACAGCAGGTACCTGGGTTCAGTTCCAGACTTTGCTCACTGTCTGTGTGAATTTTGCACATTCTGCCCTTGGCTGCATGGGTTTACTTTGGGTGCTTCAGTTTCCTCCCACGATTTAAAGATATGTAAGTTCGATTGACACGCTAAATTGCCCTTTAATGTTGATACACGAGGTTGCAAGATAGAGCCTGGATGGGATTGTTGTTGGTGCTGGCTCAATGGGCCGAATGGCCTCCTGCACGGTGGGTATTCTATGAAAGTGATTGAAGTTGCCTTCTAAGATGCTTACTGTGCTTGCGCAATGTCATCTGTAACTTGTTTATTACGCATAATATTTTGAAGTAAGATCAGCTTCAAGACAATCCATTGAATTAAGGCTAAGAGAAAGTTTATATTGTGCATTAGTCTCAAAGCTGGGAAAAAGATAAAATACAATAGTTTGCAAGTAGGAATGGATCATTAAATGCACTAAGCTTGTTTCAAAACTATAAAAATCTCTAGCAGAAAAGGAGGCCACTCTCATCAAATCTGCACTGTCTTTATGTTAGAGCAACTCGCACATGTAATCATGCAGCTCAGCTTGAACAGCAATCCTGGATATATTCTCAAAAATGTCTGCAGTTTCACCATATGCATTAATTTAATTCCAGTCCACTCTGATGTAGTTAAAACCACAGAATCATTGTCCTGCTGTTACCACTATTCAACAGCCTGCATGTTTCTAGCTCACTTGTATTCACTGCTTGGTAGTTTGTAACACCTACAGCAATTGTTCCTTCCATTGTTCTCCACATCAATGCGGCCTTTATACAACCCCAAGAACATTCTAGTGCTCGGATGCAATGATAGAATCTTACATTCATAATGCCATCTCTTCCTCTGAAAATGTTCCACAGTCATTAATACTTCTAACATTGAATTCGATGTACATTAAAATTTCTGCCACCAAATCCTGAATCTGTTTTTAGGAAAGTGATGATTATTCCCTATCCTGGATTCCTCATTTCTGATTGTTATCTTCTTCCTATAGCTTCTCCCTAATCATGCATCTCTATGTTCTCTCAAGACCTGCACTTAATTTTATTTTGGGCACATTGCTTGTATGCATTTCAGTTGCTTTGTGGATTATGCTGGTTTCATCTTCACTGAGAGGTTTTGAATATTTCTGGAAGGCTTACTTTAACTTCTCCACTGTGAATCTTGCATTAGAGATAGCTGGAAATGGGAAGATAAAATAATTGAGGGCAACTTGTCAGTACTAAGAACTTGTTTATCAAGTCGGCATAGACTTTTAGACATAAGTGGAGAAATCCATTGTGATTAATTCATTATCGATCTTTTTACTCACACTACAGTAGCCTTTGCCAAACTTCTGCACTTATTTACCTACAGGAAGAGAGAAACATGACTTGTTTTTAAAAGTAAAATCTATTGCTGCATAATGTTGACTCTTCTGGAGGGATAGCTTGCTGTAAGGATGGTAATACAGTAGCGGTTATGTTAGTGGAGTAGTAGCACGTAACCCTATGTTAATTATCAATAGAATGTTAGTTTGAATTTCACAACAGCAGTTTGAGAACTTTAAATTTTTTTATTTATAGAAAAGAATCCCTGAAGTTAAAAATCTGCAGTCAGTATCTAGTGAGTGTCAGATTGTCACTTAGAAAACAAGATTGAGGCAACACAGTGGCACAGTGGTTTGCACTGCAGTCTCTCAGCACCAGGGACTGGGTTCAATTCTTTCAATACATGTAATTTCCAAATCCCAAAACTGAATTTTTAAAACTTTAGCTGTTAAAGCAATGCACAAAAGGATAAGTCACTAACATAATAAGTACAGTTTGCAAATAATTAGCATAGAACTGAGTCTCTTTAAGAGAAATTACCTCTTCTCCAAGTATATGTACCTTTGGTTGGAAGACGTTCGGTTTCAGTTTCATTTCAAGTCTCATAAGCATCTTCACTTCTAGTCCCAATGGACAGGTTACAGGAGAAAGCTTATTGTCTCGACAATCAAATATCTTATTTATGATCTTGTTATATTGCAATGTTCTGTGTCATTGACACTATAATGGACAGCACCCTTTTTAAGTTTATTTTTCTGTTCGTTCCTGCACCTGTTTTATTGGTCTTGCACTGATTTAATTTTTAATCAGTATCCTTCTGCCCTTGCACCCAGCTTTGCTCCTTACAATCTTCAGGCTTTTAAAATATTGCCTATACTTCCAATTTTTTTCATCTTCCACTCTGCAGCCTAGTGTATTCTTGGAATCATGGTCCAACAATTTGCATGAATTAACTTTGCAAATATACCTCGCCATCTTGACAACTTACATTAGGTCATTTTTTGTCCTGGTATTTTCAAAAAAAAAGCCAAATTTCTGTAATATTTCCTCATACTTACGGTTCCCGCTAACGGGAATTATTATGCTTGTGTATCCTCGCGATAAAAATACCTGTTGTGTGGCTAAAGAGTCAGATCCATGCACATTGTTATATACAGACTCTCGAGTAAGTAACAACAATACAACTTGCAAATTTATACTGCTCTTCTGCTGAGGTAATGTAGTAACTTAAAGTTACTTTATAAAAATTGTTTGATGATTAAATGATCTGAAATGAACATTACAGTGAAAACTGTACAAAACGTATTGGAACAAAAAATAGATGCATTGATATTCCCAAATATTTTGCATTGTAATGGATGCAAGCTATACCTTGAAATCATAGACACAGGAAAGTTATGAACCAAGGACTGCCTTGAATGAACCCAGTCTGTTTACAGCTTAAAGTATAGGACAGGCATTTAACAAGAAGGTGACAAGAGATGAAAGAAATGGAATTTTGTGGAATTGAGTCAGGTTATCAAAAGGATATAAATACTTAACAGACACATTGACAGGTTAAGTGAATGGACAGAAAATTGGCAAATGGAATTCAATGTGGGGAAAATGAGATTGTTTCTTCCAAAATAATCAACGAGGAGGTAGATTATTATTTAAAGTCGAGAGAGATTGCAGAAAGCCATACCACAAAGGCTCTTGGGGATTCTGGTTCGAGAAGTCTGAAAGACTAGCAGACAGATACAAAAGTTTATTGTCCTGGGATTAGAACATCACGTGGTCAAATCTCCAGGATTACCTCCATCCAAAGTACCTCCTCCGCCAGAATGTCAACTTGTATCCACACCTTCCACACTTCAAACATTAGCAGTTGAAGCATAAGCACGAAGGGGGTTAAGAGGATGTTAAGCATCCTCCCACCTTGCTAATTTGGCTTTTATCTCCTAAACTGCATCCCTCCTGTAGTCAACAACACTGGTACAGGATGCCAGTGTAGCAAATCTCAAGATCAAGACACCCCTCATCAATGAAAAAGGATTTAAAGCACTAACGTACTGGGAAGCCCCAACCAGGATCCTGGTCATGGTCACTAATTTTGGCAAAAGTAACACATTTGCTGTCTGCCTTGGCAGGCTGTTCGTATCACTTGAACTAACACTTAAACACCATGAAAAGCAGGCTTGCTAATTTTATTTGCTGCAAAATGTTCAGTTGTGCTTGGGGACGTTTTTCATGTCATGGATTGCTCACTGTTAACTGGGAAGCTTAACTGCTTTTTTGCATGTTTTATTTAAATTAGGATATGATACTGCTGGGCATTATTTAAAACCGGGCAAAGCTTTTTGGGAACCATGGTTAAATAAATATTTTGTGTCAATGTTCATGTGTCAGATGGTAATTATTGATCGCTAATAAAAAAAACAAAGGTCAAGTATGAATGAATCATCATGCCTGCCCTATTCAGAATCAAATTCATTTCAATACAAATGTATTTGATCTTGCTGAAGCATGTTCATAAAAATACGTGGAATAATAAGGATTGCAACTTGCTGAGTCAGCCACCGAGAATTGCAAACAAGATGTTAATTCAGCAAGTGTCAGAAGGTTGTCTATGATGAAACATTGATTCAACAATAAAATGTTTTTGGGTTATTTGGGAGGCTTAGCTCCATCAAACTATCTATCTAATAACCCATGATTGACCTACAAGACATTCCTTTGGTTCTTCAGATTGTGGAATAGTGGAAACCAATAGTTCTTTCAGCTTTCTCTGTCATTTCTATTTGGCCACCTTTGTGAATTGAACAACTTGTTCTCTAAAATTTAGAACCTGATGAGCACATGCAGATTTGTCAAAACCAGAAATATTGACTTGCTGATAAATCTCATTTCAGTCACCACTCCCCTTTCCTCAACTCTTGAGTGCATCATTCTTCAGTCCATATTACACAGTTACCACTCACTAATTTTACTTTCCCCATTAGGGGGTTGAAGTACCAAACAAAAACTTGAACATAAAGTATTTGATTTAAAAAGGTTACAATTATGACAAGGAGCTCAAACATGTCAATAATTATGCATAATTCTTTCATCATACAACGGCTTTTTAAGCCTCTGTACTGACTCATTCCTTTCCATTCAGTGCATTTCTGAGCCTCACTATCCTTCCTTCCTCCAGTCTTTGTGTGCTTTCTGTGCCACATCATTTTTGCTGGTTTCTCCTGTTCACTGTCTATGCTGCATTTCCCATTCTTTTCTACCGTGGTTTGTTGAAGAATCACAACTCCCCAAATCTCTTTGTCTGAAAAAAGGAACATTAAACCTGCCAGCGTTGCAGAGATAAGCAGAAGTGCAAAGAATTATGCCATAAAAATGTGCTTCGTGCTGAATACTGATTCTCAATGCACCAGTTTTCATCATGAAGTAAATTTTTAAAAACACAATAGTAGTGAACTCTCAATCAAGATGACTGCATAACTTGCATTTTTGTGCATTTCCCATTCTGACTCCACTGCAATGGAGACAAAGGAGGGAATTTTTCTATCCCACCCGCCACTGGAATTGTAGTGGGTGGGAGGGGCAAACCTTGCAAAAGTCCGTTGGCCTTAGGCGGGATTTTCCAGTCTGGGGCGAGCATGGCATGAGAACCCTGCCCAACATATTTGCAAAGATCCAACCAGGACAAAAACCTCCAAAGAATGTGAATGAACCATATTTCCCTTTCTATAAGCATAATGTCTAGATACTCAACAGGATAGAGACAAACCATCAAAACCAAGTGACTTGAACAGTGGGGTCTTGATGAAGAAAAGGCCATTCCCAGAATTCACCTAATCAAACAAATTGCAATTACATTTGAATTATTAGTCATTTGGAGAGGGCATGACAAGACAACCCTTTATATGTTTTAAATGCATGTTTTTACAGCAGAACTGAGGGCAAGCAGTTGGGAAGCTCTCTCCCTCCCTCTCTCCATTCACCCAGTGTGTGGATATACAATACCAACCAACCTTTTTTGATACAATCAAGAGATTGGCAAGTATATCTTTTTCAAACAAAACCATTTGTTGTGAAACAAAAAGAAGACAGTGAAAGGAGCCATTCGATCCCTTCTCACCTAGTTATAACAAATAGGGTAAAAGAGAAAATGAGTGGTGAAAAAGTTACTGACGATGCTGGATGCCTGAAATCAAATTCTGTAAAGAGTCCAGGTTAAGCAACATCTGTGGAGAGAGGAAGATGTAGAAATTTGTGTCGTTGGCATCCTTTGTCAGGAAGGTCAAGATTTGGATCTTTGAACCAATAGGTTTTGGTTGCCTCTCAGAAAAACTTGCACTTATCTAGTGCATTTTGATTTAGTAACATACCCAGAGAGCTTTCACTGGTGCATGACCTGACAGAGTTAGAAGTATGAGAACAGATGTAACCTATCTAGATCTTCCAGCATGCATGGCCACTTATTATAATTTGTGAACTCACTCCATATTTCTTCTTTGATTCCTATCCCTTAATATCTTGAACAAAATTTTATTTCAGATTTAAAACTAACAGTTGATCTGACATTAATTGCCAGAAGAATATTTCAAACATCTGTGTAGCAGATGTGTGCTGAAAGTCTCTGATTTTCGATCTAGTCCCCAGTCCTAACACTCCCCACCAGCAGAAATAATTTCTCTCTATCTGCCTTATCTGTTCATACAATCTTGAACACTTTGATCAATACACCCTTCATCATCTGAATTCCATGAATACAGTATGAGTTTGTGCAGTCCCTTCTCATATGTTAAGCATTGATAACATTCTGGTAAATCTACATACAGTCCTTCTAGGGCCACACTATTCTTTTTCGAGTGTAGTGGTCAAGTGTTTCTTGCTCACTATACAGGGAAAACATACCATTCATGAAGTATACTGAGGCAAAGGACAGAGTGCAGAATATAGTGTTGAGTTACAGGTAGGGTGAAGAGGAAGACCACCTTAGTATATAATAGGACCATCCAGAAGTCTGATGACAGCAGGGAAGAATCTGTCCTTGAGTCTGTTGGTACTTGTTTTTAGACTTTTGTATCATCATCTTGATAGAAGAAGGTGGAAGAATGCATATCGGGTGCGAGGGGTCTTTGATATTTCTGTTTTTTTGAGGCATTGGGAAGTGTAGATGGAGTCAGTGAATGGGAGGCTGGTTTGTGTGATGGACTGGGCTGTGTTCACAACCCTTTGGTTGCAAGTCTGAGAATCTCAAATCAGAAAGAGAAACAAAGCCAAGTGTAAGTTTCATATTTCTGAAAGGGTTGGTTTCTTGCCAGATTGGTGTTGCAAGCCAACTGTAAAACTGGCAGATTTCACTGTTGGGAAACCCCATTTCTTATTTATTTTCCAGGCCATTGGTTTTACATTTGTCAGCAATCTCACAGTGGGGCTTGTAGTTGGCTTTCATTGGAGCAGCATTTTGGAAACCTGGCATTGATGATGCAATAAAAGAGGACTGAATATAGAGAAAGAGACATGGAGAAAAATACAAAATATTTTGAAATTAATAGCAATTGAATCACTCGCATGGGAGAGATGGTGCCAAAGACTTTTAGAAATAGAATAGCAAAGATTCACAGCTGAACACAGAGTCAGGGATGGGTAAAGAGAGCAAAGAGGAAACCAGATCATGATTTTAAGTGGAAAATGAAGAGCTAGATAATTACAAGAAACCATTTACAAACAAAAAAAAACAAGATCTGAGCAGTGTATGGGAGATTCGATGGAAAGAGCAACTTGAATAAAATCCTGCCACAAATAAACATTTTTTATCCAAAAACAAATGCTTAGTTTTACTATTCAAAATTGATCATTTCCACATATTGACAAGAGATGAATAGTAAGAAAGAGAGTTCATTTTAGACATCTCCTGACTGTTTAGAACATTGCAATAACTGTCTGTTATGTTCTTAATGAAGTTGGTAGGTATTTAGACATTTCTGAGGTTAATCAAAGATCAATTTATTAAAACTAACTCCCATTTGACTAATCATTGTTTGGCTAAAGTGACCAAATTTGCATTGTCCTCAAATCTATTTCCTTCTCTTTTAAAGACCTGTATTGCATTATGTTTTTCCAATCACCTTATTTAATTCTTCTTTCTTGTAATTTTCCCCTTCTCCCCCAAGTTGCAGACTTTCCCCCTGAAATACAATTTCAGGATGGTACCATTTGTCCTCCAGAATCTCACCTGATTAGATTTTTGATATTTTCAATTTGATATGTTACAGTGAAGGTAGTGAAGAATTTGGAGCCCTTATTTCTACTTTCCAACAATGGTCACTGCAGAGCAATAATGAAAAATTCCCTCTGTTGCTTGTATACAACAATTATCTTTTGTTTAGACTTCCTGACCTTTATCCAGGGAACCCCGGTTGATGTTTCTCCCCCTGCCCCTTTTGACCGCACCTTGCAAATCTGCATTACCTATGTTGTCGTCCTGGGCTCAGATCAGTAAATATTGTATGATATACAGCAGTCTGTATGCCTTTGGCCCACTTAGGACCATGTAGGTATTGATACAGCTTTCAGGAAAGACCTCATTTATTTTTGTTGATTATGATATAGCCCGGGTTGAAAAAAACTGTCTTTTTTTGGATTTAATTATACAGCTTTGACCTGGCCAGCTGTTTGATATTTTCACATTATGCAACAAAAATAGAATTCAAACATTTCAAACAAAAGCTGTTTTAATGACACTGGAACATATGGATCTGAGCAGTTTCTCGCAGTTCTGTGGCCAGCAATGAAATGATGTCCGTGTTCGTGCCTTGGCAATGTTTTTCCTGGTTCCTGCTGAGGGCATTTTTAATACGGTGGTTAAAAAACTTTCATTAATTCCCAAGTGTTTCTCTAAGTTAATAATTAAAAATTTATTCATTCACCCAGCCAATGAGTGATCCAATATGTTGCTGAAAGCCCATGTTTTCCAAAGTTCATTATATTGATGGCCTGAGTAAGTTGATGCTTACTGATATTCTAATCTTGTGTTGGAATTGGTACAAAAATACTTGTTACCTTCCATATTTCTTCTAATTTTCCACTCTGCCAATATTTCTGCTTGATTGTTCAGCCAGAGAGGGTAGATGGTCTTATCCGCAAATACCTCTGCAGCTTGTCATGTGTTTAACAACTTTGACTGTTTAAGCTCCAAGGTGTGCATTTGCTCATTTTACCTCTCCCTGGTTTGATATGCAACCTATTGCTGAAGGTATGCTCATCCAAATTTGGAGTTTTGATTGACTGGATTTCTGCCGATGAAAAATTGGGCTTTTCGTAACTTGTTTTCATCTCCAAAATGGATCAAATATACGATGAAGCAATGTAAAACTTTATTTTGGAGAAAACAAAGGATATGAGATAAGTTAGAAAAAAAAGCATTCCTCTGAGTGGAAGAAAACATAAATATAACAGTAGAAAAAACTGTGATGGGATGTAGGGGTGCCAAGTTATGTTGACATTTTTATTCAAGTTTTATTTTAATTTTTACCCTAATGTTGAAAGTTACCCTGTAATGATTAAGCAATCCCTGAATGCTACAGGTGCCATGTTGCTGTCGTAGAAATATTTTCAGCATCAGAAGGATAGGTTTTCCTGCAGCTTCAGGACCTTAGTATTGGAACCAAATGCAGTACCAAGCTAATACTCGCAAGCAGTGAGATTACTCAACTCTCTTCCAAGAAGCAACTTTTTTGTTGGCCATTGTATTCAGGATGGTGCACAGACTTGGGATACTGCAGGTTCAGTCAGAGAGTCTACAGCTCAGAGCCTCAGCAGCCCCACCAGGAGAGGTGGACTTTTACTGAGGCAGATCAGAGAACCTCACTGAACTACAGTGCAGTGAGGAACTGAATAAGACACAAGTTGGTAATTGCATTGGGTTGAGGATAAAAACTCTCTGATGAATCAGTCTCGGCCAAGTTTTGAGATCCAACACTGTAGTCAGTGGGAAATGGAGCCTCCAGTTCCCTTGGCACCCTCAACCTGACACATAGAGACAGCCTTCTTTGAGCTTGTAGCTTCCACATGCAGTGAAAGAACTGTTGTGCTGCAGCAAAATTGATCCTAATTAGGGTCTTAATTGGCTACACACCATCATGGAGCAGGAAACCTGATCCACAACCTGCCTCTTAGAAATGGATGTGTGAAATCTTGACTATCATGTGCAGTCTACGTAGAAAATCTATTGCAAACAAGGCCTTCGGCCACAAACTGTGCCCATCATATCTCTACCTAATAGGCTTACCTATAACTGTCAATTCTATTAAGTCCCATGTACTCATCCAGAAGTGTTTTAAAAGACTTTATTGAATTTGCCTCTACCACTACCGACAGCAGCCGATTCCACGCACCCATCACCCTCTGAGTGAAAAACCTTACCCCGATATCTCTTTTGTACCTACTCCCTAGCACCCTAAACCTGTGTCCTCTTGTGGCAGCCATTTCAACCCTGAGACAAAGTCTCTGAGAATCCACCTGATCAATACCTCTCAATATCTTATACACCTCTATCAGGTCACCTCGCATCCTCTATCTCTCCAAAGAGAAAAGCCCGAGCTCTCTCAACTTATCCTCATAAGGTACACCACCCAATCCAGGCAACATCCTTGTAAATTGCCTCTGCATTCTTTCAGTGGCTTCCATATCCTTCCTGTAATAAGGCGATCAGAACTGAGCACAGTACTCCAAGTGAGGTCAGACCACGGTCAATGTTGCAGCATTATCTCCTGACTCCTAAACTCAGTCCCTTGATTGATGAAGGCCAGTACAGCATACGCCTTCTTAACTGCATCCTCTACCTGCGAAGCCGATTTGAGAATCGTGTGAACTCAGACTCCAAGATCCTTCTGATCTTCCACACTGCTAAGAATCTTACTCAATATTATATTCCTTCATCTCATTGGACTTGCCAAAATGTAGCACCACACATTTATCCAGGTTGAAGTCCATCTGCCACTTCTCCGCCCAGTCTCTCAACTTCTGACATCCCTCCAAACGGTCCACAATACCTCCAACTTTTGTGTCATCAGCAAACTTACCAACCCATCCCTCTGCTTCCTCATCCAGGTCATTTATAAAAATCGCAAACAGCTAGGGTCCCAGAACAGATCCCTGGGGCACTCCACTGGTGACCGACTCCATGCAGAAAAAGACCCATCAACAACCACTTCCTGCCTTCTGTGGGCAAGCCAGTCTGGATCCACAAAGCAATGTCCCCTTGGATCCCATGCCCCTCACTTTTTTAATAAATCTTGCATGGAAAACCTTATCGAACGTCTTGTTGAAATCCATATAAACAACATCTACCACTCTTCCTTTGTCAATGTGTTTAGTCACATTTTCAAAAAACTCAACCAGGCTCATAAGGCACGATCTGCCTTTGACAAAGCCGTGCTGACTACATTTGATCATACTAAATTCTCTAAATGTTCATAAATCCTGTCTGTCAGGACCTTTTCCATCAACTGATCAACCACTGAGATTAGACTTACCGGTGAGTAATTTCCTGGGCTATATCTATTCCTTTTCTTGAATATAGAAACCTCTCCCATCTCCATTAATCTTGCAAAGATCATCACATCGTCTATTTGCTTTTAGAATTAGAATTATTTGAATTGCATTAATTAAAGGATGGGAGAAGTCTCCAAGAGAAACAGAAAGCTTCCCAATGGTTATTAGTCCATTAACTAAATCACATGAGTTATGGAACGTTTCGGAAGTATTTTATCATTTCAAAAACATTACATTATCTGATCTTCCTTGAGAGGGTATCTTATGAGGAAATGTTGGACACATTGGATCTATGTCCATTGGAGCTTATTGAAATGTATACGATCCTGGGAAAGCTGAACAGGGTGAATGTGGAAACAACTGTTTCTTCTGGGAAAGACGAGAACTAGGAACTCAGATTAACATGAGGATGGCAATTTATTTGAGTCTTTGGAATTCCATCCCTGGAGAATAGTGGAAACAGGTCATTGAGTATTTTTTTAAGACAAAGCTAGATAGCTTTTTGGTTTATGCATGTGTTAAAAGTGACTGGAGAGAGATATAGGAATGTGAAATTGAGGCTGAATCAGATCAGCTGTGATCTTATTGAATAGTTGATCAGGCTGAAAGAGCCAAGTGGCCTACTGCTGGTCCTAATGCATTTTTTCAAATTGCCATTTATGAATAGCAATGCTCTGGTGTACCTGCGCCAGATGGACAGCAGCCAATTCAAAGGCTTCTCACCATCACCTCCCTTGGACAATGGGGGATGGGCAATAAACAATGGCCTTGCCAATGATGTTCATGGACAATGAAAGAATAAAAAGAACTGTATCATTGTTGGAATGCGTAACATTTACATTTAGGTAGCTGTAAGCTATTGTATAGTTTGTGGAAGGAGGTAATACCAAATTACAAATGCCACAAATATATGCAAGTGATAGACATCAGATTTGGATGGAAAGAAATACATCTTTTTCTATGTTAGGAGTATTAAGTTGCCTTTTGTCATAAGTTTGTCATAGCAATGCACTTGAAAATTAACTATGCTAGTTCATCAATTGTGAAGAATGATGAATTTTTTTTCCATATACATAAGAGTCAACAGATATACATTAGAAGTGGACACCTGAAAAATATGCCAAAGCAAGGTTTGGTGAGTTTAAATCTTGGGAACCATCCTTGAAATACCTGTCTAATAAAAATATCCGTCAATCTTTGGGCGCCAATGGATGTTCCTTTGTTAATCTTTAGCAATGACTTACCTTGCCTTGTAGAACTAAATTTCAGTGCATGTCAGTTAATGAAGACTTGGTTCATGGTAATATTTCTGCAAAGCTGCCAACATATCCTGCTTTCTGACATGACTGCTTATCAGGAAATAGTGGATTAAGGAAGCAGTATTCTTGCCTTAGGATTGCACTTAAGACATTCTTTAATCATACACAACCAATTGGCAATTTTTCTGTGGATGGTATTTCTTTCACTGAATAGCCTTCTTTGAATCTGGCTAATTGTATTGTCAAACGTTTCTTTTAAAAACCAAGATTCCATATTAGCTTCAATTTATAAAGAAGTACTGCCAATCTGGTTATAGTGTTTTTTAAAATGACTATCATCTAAAATCAGAAAGATTAAAAGGGAATATTTCCAATTGGTGAATTGACTAACAAAGAAATGCTGTAACGTACACTTCTCTTTACTTGGGCATCAGTGCTGTATTTATAATCGGGATCTCCTGCATCAAATGATTTTTATAAGGTGGTGGCTAGGTTTTTACTAAACTCTGTTTCCACTTTCCACTTTTTCCCACATAACATTAATATTTATACATAGTTTATATTGCCTTATTACATATGTATTAATTGAACAATTGTGATCAATGATAGTGTGTATTATATCAGCAAGAATACTGGGAGTGATCATGATTTTATGAGTTAAAGTTAAAATCTGAGATCTGAAGCCAGAAGTGAGGTGCCTGTCAGTGAGATCGGATTAAACACAAAGTGTGGCTTGTTGGCTTTTCAGGATCTTCAATTTTTATTGGAACAATTATTGAAACAATGGTCTATTTCAAACTAACATTCAAGATTTTAAGAGCTTAACTCTGAACCTAGAAGGTTATTTTCATGACATTTAATTGGAACCTTGCTTTCATGAATCCATTTTTACAAGATGTGCAGCTGATAAATGTATATACGGTGCCAATGTAGATTTGAAAGGAAAGAAAATCTGTACAGAATTAGAGATAAGTTTAACTTCTGGTGCAAGGAATTCTGACTCACTAGAGCAAATCTGCTATGCAGTTTGTATATTCTTGGTGGTGTGTATCATTGTTTTATTGATGTGAGTGTACCTTTATGTGCAATATTTTAGATGGTAAAATACAAATATACACACCCTACAAATCTAATTATTATCTCTGTCACAAAATCTAACTCGTATTGATCTGCAGTCAATGTTTGTTGAATCTGACAGGTTAATATAACCCAAAAGTCCCATTTTCCATTTTAGAATATCCGATTGCCAAGTACTTGGCAATCGGGGCGGCACAGTAGCACAGTGGTTAGCACTGCTGCTTC
The DNA here is from genome assembly GCA_024679065.1 of Sphyrna mokarran. Taxonomy (NCBI): domain Eukaryota; kingdom Metazoa; phylum Chordata; class Chondrichthyes; order Carcharhiniformes; family Carcharhinidae; genus Sphyrna; species Sphyrna mokarran. The sequence goes on from JAGIQG010000009.1 coordinate 63,095,821, forward strand.
ACAGCTCTAAGGACCTGGGTTTGATTCCCAGCTCGGGTCACTGTGTGGAGTTTACACATTCTCCTCGTGTCTGCGTGGGTTTCCTCTAGGTATTCAGATTTCCTCACACAGCTCAAAGATGTACGGGTTAGGTTGATTGGCCATGCTAAAATTGCCCATTAGTGTCCTGGGATGTGTAGATTAGAGGGATTAGCTGGTAAAATATATAGGATATGGGGGTAGGACCTGGGTGGGATTGTGGTCAGTGCAGACTCGATGAGCCGAAGGGCCTCTTTCTGCACTGTAGCGTTCTGTGATTCTACTTGAAAGAGACAACACTAGGGCTTCAAGTGCTGTGTATGATCACAGGTTCCCCACCCCTCCCCTCTACCCATCAACTCCCTCATCTTCCTCCAATCTTGCAGAATCTTCGTAAAGTAGTTTTTGAAAATTGCTTTGTAATCCCTCCCTTGTTTTTTTTTTGAGGATATTGATTTCTATTGGGCTGTAGTTCTGTGGCACAGGCAATTCTTGAGTAATTCTCTCAACTGGCTATTCTCCAAATATATCAGCCTCATTTGCAATAGTCAGCATCACACTTCAGCCCCAAAACAAATTGTACTTTGGAAATGTGGCAGTTTTGGGATTTTTATTAATGTTTTGTTATCAGCCATGGCTTAGTGGTAGCACTCATCTGATAGAGATTGACTAATGGAACGGGCTCTCGAATCAATTCTGGGATCATCTTCACCATATGCTTCATCTCGTAGTGCTCTAGCCCATTTGGTCACTTGGGGTACTGGACCCCTCCCTCTTCTCTCTTCCTGCACCCAGTTCAGCAATTCAGAGAGTCAGAAAAATATTGACAGTATAGAAAATAATATTGGTTAATGAACATTTCATCAGATTGTTCTAATACTGTGCCAATCGGAATAATCATTTGAATCAGTAAAGAATTTCATTAATACGCAAGTCCTATTTGTGGAAAGCTGATTGCCCAACATTTCTATCCTTCTGAATAAAAGTTTGCAGTCTCTGTCTGTTGACTTTGTTGGGTGGTTCATATTTTTGCATAACAGAAGGCCATTTACCTCGATTGTTGTGATTGATCCTGCTTTTCTCATGTGAACATATGGTCAGAAAGATCTGAATGCATAGTCATATTTTTTCAAAGAATCCCTACCATTCGGCCCATCGAGTCTACACTGACAACCATCCCTCCCAGGCCCTGTCCATGTAATCCAATTGATGTATTTACCCTTAATCCGTCTGATAGTAAAGGGCAATTTAGCATGGTCAATGCACCTAATCCGATTGTAGGAGGAAACTGGAGCAGCTGAGGAAACCTGTGCAGGCTCCACAGAGACAGTGACATCAAGCCAGAATCAAACCTGGGATTTGATACCTCTTATTTTTGTGTAAACACCTGGGTATTTAAGAATGCTTTTTAAGATGTTGACATGGATCAAATATATAGTACAAATGTACATTATTGTACAATATATTGTATAATATTTCCTGAATTTTTTAACAGCACTAGTGCTGATTTAATTGACATAACACTTGTGTTTGCCTTTTCCTTTTTCAGTTTTAAATTTTCATTTTTTTATCATGTTGATGAGGGACAAGTTATTAATAAGAGGGCATATTTGGAATCATTTTAAGATTTTGTTTTTTGCTTGTTTGCTTTGCCATGTCTGGATGCCGTTTGGATAATACCTTTACCTTTTTCTGCAGCATGCATACTTCATTACTCCTGATACGAGTGGACTGCCTACAATACCTGAAAGTGTAAGTACTGTGAACAACAGAGCGTGGTTTTTATTGAAGAAAATATGTTGGCTATTTTCTGTTATAAAAAAAATTCATTGTAAATCATCCTTCAGCCTCCAAGATCTGTGCTGAGAGCATCTGATTCATATAATAGCCAATTTTTTCATAAGATAATCATAAGATGTAGGAGCAAAATTAGGCCATCCAGCCCATTGAGTCCATTTTACCATTCGATCGTGGCTGATACGCTCATCATCCTCATTTCCCTGCCTTCCCCCCATTCAATCCATTACCAATAAAAAATCTGTCTAACTCCTCCTTAAATTTACTCATCATCTCCGCATCCACTGCACTTTGGGAGAGCGAATTCCATTGATTCACAACTCTTTGGGAGAAGTAGTTTCTCCTCAACTCTGTTTTAAATTTGCTAACCCTTACCCTAAGTCTATGACCTCTTATCCTAAAGGTTTTTCTGCACGTGTTTTCAGGGTTTAGTGTCTAATTTCTATCAGAAATGGGTAGAAACATTTTTGTGCTTCTGAACTTTAAAAAATCAATCTCAATGAATGTCCAATAAAAATATAGTTCAACATGGCATGTGATACAAACAGGTTAGCCAACAATGTTTGTCAAATGTGCTTTGAAAGTGGCCTGTTAACTTGCTATGTAAACCTATTTAAGATTAGATTTAATCTAATTGAATCACGACCTAATAGAGGCCAGTGAAGTGTGAAAAGCCAGTAGAATGTGGGGTTCTGTTTCATGAGCTCAGCTTTGAGATATGATGGACAGGTCATTTAATCTATAAGCATATGTGAAGCAACTTATTAGATTTTGACTTCTGGAAGATTCTCCAGTTATATTTCCCTGTCAGCATAAAGTAATCAATGCTAGAAGGTGGGTGCATGTGACAATTTGCTTTAGCTAAAATAGTGAGGGGCAAATACTCAGTATTGATGAAAGGTTATTCCTAGATTGGGGAGAGGTTTATTGTGGGCCAGTATTCAGGACCCTTGCTCTTACTGAGAATTATTCATGACCTAGACCTTGGTATGTAGTGCACAATTTCAAAGTTTGTGGGTGATATGAACTTTGGAAGCATTGTGAACCATGAGAAGGATAGTGCAGAACTTCAAAAGAATTATCTTGTTGGAGCAGGTGTATGAGTGGTAGATGAAAGTTGATGTAAAGAAATATGAAGTGATTCATTTTGGTAGGAACAATACAGAGAAAAATGTAACAAATATACAAATCTAAAGGGCCTACAGGAGTAGAGATAATTAGGTATACATGTTAATAAATCATTGAAAGTGGCTCTATAGGCTGAGAAATTGATTAATAAAGCATATGGCATCCTGGGCTCTATCAGGAGGAGCATAGAGAACTAAAACAATGAAATTGCGTTAAACCTGCTTCAGTGACTGTTTCACTCTCAGCTGGAGCGTTGCATCCAGTTCTGGGCACCACGTTCTAGAAACAACGTGAAGGCATTACAGATGGTGCAGAAAATATTCACCAGAATGTTTCCAGGGCTGAGAAAGTTCGTTTATGTGGAAAAATTAGAGAAATTGGAATTGTTCTCTTAGCCTTCTCATCTCCAAAGAGGAGAGTTAATCGAGGCATTCAATCATGAGGCATCTGGATGGGATAGATAGGTAGACAATGTCCCCTTTAATAGAAGAATTGAAAACCAGAGAGCACAGGTTTAAGATAATTGACAAAAGCATGTGAAAGAATTTCACATTGGGAGATTAGGGAGATTAGGATCTGGAATATGCTACTTGAGAATGTGGTGGAGGCAGGGTCAATTGAGGCTTTCTAAAAGGAGTTATCACAATTCGAAAAGGAAAATTGTTGCAGAGTGGAAGAGTGATAAATTGCTCCTTCTGTTGGCCAGCACAAACAAAATAGGCTGAATGATCTCCTGTAAACAGTTCTGATTTAAGTAACCTGCCAAAACTGTCTAGATGAAGGTAAGAGAGATGCTGATAGCTTTGGAGCTCTGTTATGGCACCTATCAATACCTTCTGGATAAAAACAAGAGTGAAGTTTTGGGTGATCTTCACAGATTCCTCCCAAGTCCAGTTTTCTAAAATTGTTCAAATATGTGATAACCAACCACCTCGGAAGCTAGGAATTCATGGCAGTACATTAATCTAAACTTCTAATGCTTCTCTGTTTCTCACTGAGACAAAGGTACAGGTTAAGTGAACATAGAATCTATAGAATCCCAATAGAGTTTGCACTGACTCTCTGACAGTGTCCCCTATTCTGGTCCTATCCCCATAACCCCATGTATTTACCCTCCTAATCCCCGTAATCTACACATTTTGGCACACTAAGGAGCATAAATTTAGCTTGGCCAGTCCACCTAATCTCCTCATCTTTGGAGCATGGGAGGAAACTGGAGCATCCAGAGGAAACCCACACAGACACAGTGAGAATGTGCAGACTCCATACACCTAAGGCTGGAATCAAATTTGAGTCCCTGACACTGAGGCAACAGTGCTCACGACTGTGCCAGCATGCTGCTCACGAATTCATATTGATTGATAGATAAAATTTTGGAGCCATTAATAAGCAAAAGATAAATTTGAAACAAATTTAATTAGGCATGTTTATAGACATAGAACAACATTAAATCTAAATACACATGGTGATATTAAAAGAAGAATTCTAGATGTTATAAATATTCCAATGAATTGTGTTTGATTGTATAGTTTGCTAATAGTTTACTTTCCATTTGCATTGCAGAGAAATATGACTGAATATTTTGTTGCTGTGGATGCCAACAACATGTTGCAACTTTATGCCAGTATGCTACATGAACGACGTATTATCATTACCTCCAGTAAACTTAGCACTGTGAGTACTTGTGTCACCAAATGGAAAGAGAGATTTTTCTTTCATCTGACAGCATTTTTCTCTCAGTGATATATAGATAAAAGATTTATCCCTTTCTATTCTTGCTCGACAAAGACAGAGCATGGAATGAGATGGCTTTGACTTAACTTTTGTGTATACAAAAGTTCAGGCTCTACAAGGTCGTCTTGGCTGTATTCAGATAAATTCATTATTACTGGTTATCAGGAGATGAGAGGTTCTTGACTCTTCAGAGCTCATTTAACTGTCTTGTAGCGAATGTAGTTGATTCGTGAGAGCCTTTGTGTTCTTTACTCACTTGGAGCTTGCACTGCCAAGGCTACTTGAGAGAAAGAAAATGACCCTGATAATGGTTGCTTGAAGTTGCAATAAGTAAATTGATTCCTGCTCCTGAGTAGCAGCTTGAGAAGATGTAATATTACTGTTTTAGAAAAAGGCTGCTAATGCTTTGTGATTGAAGTGGTGCTATTTCGATCACTTTTGAAGGCTTTGCACTCATGTATCTGGGTAATTCAAATCCAGTTATTTGCTTGGCAACCATAGTGAACAGGCCTTTAAGCATTCAGTAAAGGGTTCATTTTTAGATTTGTCCTGCAATTCATCAAACATAAGTTTTTATGAGTTCTGTAAGACAAAGTACAGCTGTCTTAAAGATCTGTGAACTTCCAGACGAACAAACTATTGCGATTTTTCAATGCTCCAATATAATCTGATTGAGAATGCGGAAGAGTTGTCCTTAATAATTAGTTTAATAGACCTAGCATCAATTGAATCCCAAAAAAAGTTGCTTTGAGGATTGGAACTAATTTACTTGAATGCAAATTGACCATTCTGTTATTTACAGAGATTACTGTTCTACAGTACAAGAGTCTTGAATCTTCCCACCTTATTAGGCTTGTTTGCAATCCTTCAGTTTTTAGTGTTCATTCATGATGAGTCACAGATGCTCTAAAACTCCTTGCGTGACCGATAACGTGGCTTCCATGAGTCCCAGTGTCTGAATTCCGACTGTCAGTGATATCCATCCCTGTCTCTTTCCTATGCCCATCAAATTGGCTATTGCTCGAATCCCCCTACCAAGTGGAATCTATTGAAATATTTAAAGTGCACTCCAGTCTTTCTATCCACTAGCCTTCCTGCAAGCAACAATTCTTGCCACTGAAAGGAAGTTAATTACCTCCTTCATTATTTTTCAAGAGCCTCCCTTTTCAAAAGAAGTCATTTCTCACCAGTCGTAGAGTCTTTCCAGTATCTGGTGCAAGATGAAATATATTAAAGCAGATGTTGCACCTGGCTGAAGGCTCAGTAATAGTTTGTTAACAGATATCCTTTCTTACTTGTTACCATACGCCCCCTGTCCCTACCCTATCTTTGGCCTATAGTGATATCTGGTTATGTCTAATCACCCTTCCTCAGTTGGGAATTAATTTCAGATTCTTCAAAAATTCTGAGATAATTTACTATTTCAGCTAATAGTAATCAGGTCTGTTATTTTGTAAGTTGAGTGTGAATGTCTCTTGATTTGTCCTCTTGTGGCATTGCTGGTGAAATTCAGCTAATCTCTTCCTTAACTGTCTTCAGTAGAAGCTAAAAGGTGTTGCTGTGACTGAGGAAAGCAAATGAATGATTCTAGTGAGTATGTTGGGGAGAGGTGCTTCAGCACCTAAGATACTTGTCAACAAAACAGAAATGGAGAATGTTGTAAACTCTGAAAGGTGAAGCGGCAGCAATAGACATTACAGACTCATGAAAGTTTCAGATATATGTAAAGACAAAAGGTCTTAAAACAAGTTTGACCTCTAAAGCATTGACTTTCTCTGCCGGTGTTGCCCAACCAATTCACTGCTGATAGCGTTTTCTGTTTCAAATTTCCAAGCGTTTATTCATATATGATTTACCTGATTTGATTTATCATTGTCACATGTATCGGTTATAGATTGAAAAGTATTGTTTCTTGTGTGCTATACAGTCAGAATATATCATTCGTAGAGTACATTGGATGGTATAATGGTTCACACTGCTGTCTCACTACACGTAGGACCTGAGTGGAGTTTGCATTTTTTCCTTGTGGCTGCTTGGGTTTCCTCTGTGTGCTCCAGTTTCATTCCACATTCCAAAAATGTGCAGGCTAGGTGGATTGACCATACTAAATTGCCCCTTAGTGTTGGGTGATTATTAAGGTAAATGCATGCCATTGTGGATGGGATTGTTATTGGTGTAGTTTGATGGGCTGAGTGGCCCCCTACTACACTGTAAGGATTCTGTGATGAAGAGGCAATCACGTGGTGCAGACAGTTGCAGGTAGGGTGAACAAAGAGATCAGCTTAATATAGGATAGGACCATTTAAAAATCTAATGACAGCAGGGAAGAAGCTGTTCTTGAGCCTGTTGGTATGAAAACCTTTCCATCAAGCATTCTCAAATTCCATGATCATCTCCTCTCCTCCCCCAACACTGTTCTCCATAGGGAGGAGTAACAACAGTTATCTTTAAAGTTGACTTTGTCTGAAATGTTTATGACTTTTCATACAAACTGAAGTGTGATGTCATCCCTCAGTTATCGTCTAGCTACACTTGGTATCAGAAGGGTAATGGGTGATAAGAGCTCAAGTGTTTCAAGGTCTGCTCTCAAGATTCTCTTGTAGGAGGAAGACGTATTGTTTGAATCTTTCTTGGACCGTTTGGAAATTTATGGTTCCATAGATTCTGGGATTGATCTCTGTGTGGAAAAAAAAGTAAGATTGGTTTGGGAAAGTTGAGATTAGCTGTGCTGTGTTCACAGGTTTTTAGAGTTCATTCTACCCTTCTACTTGATTATTTGTGAAGTGCCAGGAACAGGTTTGTAGTTTTCAATTCTGTCAGCAGAAACAGGAGTCAATACATGTTTCTAACTGGGAAAACTCAAAAATAAGTTTTAATTTTTAATAACAGAATCAAAGGATCAAACTAAATGCATTTTATAATGCTCAACAATCCTCAGGGATGGATTTCCAATTTCAGGTGAATCTGAGTTCATTATTTCCTTTGACTATAATTTCTATAATGTCCTTTATCCAATTTTGTTAGCATGAATTCAGAACAAACTCCCATTTATAGAAATGTTTTTGTGTGCTTAAAGGCTAAATATTATATACTATAGCTTATACTTGGCAATTAATTCACCCAACCATTAATTTGATGGAATGATATAATTGCCTGTGACCAGTTAAATACTTTAAATTGTGGCTTAGTTGTGCACTTCTTGAGCATTGCTGATAAAGTGACATGCTGTCAGAGTTTTTCATTTAGGTCAGATGCAAGAATGCTGAATTTTAAACAATTTGTGTTGCATTTGGAAAAGGCTGCTGATTGGTTGGCCAATTGACTCTGGTTGAGACATTGCCATGGAGAATGCACTGAAGAGCAATTGTCCACTGCATTTGGGTTTAATGCAAAGAAAGCAATACCTGAATATGTTCATTTGTTTGCAGAGGATAAGTACCTGCAAATGAACGTGTGTAGCTTCTAGATAGCATAAGGGAACTACATTCCTGCAGAGGAAGGACAACTCCTTATAAATGTATGTAGCTTGTAGTGAGTGTAAATGAGCCAAATAGCAAACATGGGCTTGAAATGTGTCTCACTTTACGCTTGCTAGAAGCTACAAAAGTTTTACAAATTCCCATTGCAGGATGTAGGTGTTGCTGACTAGGCCAACATTTATTGCCCATCCTTAGTTACCCTTCAAGTGGTGATGGTGATGAGCTGCGTGCTTGAGCTGCTGCAGTCCCTGGGATGTAGGTACACCTACAGTGCTGTTAAGTCCATGATTTTTACCAGTGGCATTGAAGAAAAGGTGATGTATTTTCAAGTCAGGATGGTCAGTGACTTGGAGGAGAACTTCCCGGTGGTGGTGTTCCCAGTCACCTGCTGCCCTTGTCCTTCTAGATTGTAGTGGTCATGGTTTACAAGGTGCTGTGTAAGGAACCTTGGTGAGTTCCTGCACTGAATCTTGTAGATGGTACACATGGGTACCACTATTCATCGAGTATGGAGGAATTGAATGTTTGCAGCAGTCAAGCTGGCTGCTTTGTCCTGGATGGTGTCGATTATTGTTGAAACTGCACTCGTACAGGCAAGTGGACAGTATTCCATTTCATTCCTAACTTGTGCCTTGTAGATGCTGAACAGACTTTTGGTGTCAGGGGGTAAGTTACTCACCACAGGACATTGACCTCCTCTTGTAACCACAGTATTTGTATGGCTAGTCTAGTTCAGTTTCTGTCAATAGTAACTCCCAGGATGTCGATCATGGGGGATTCAGCAATAGTAATATCATTGAATGTCAAGGGGCGATCATTAGATACACTCTTGTCATTGAGGCGGTCATTGCCTGGCACTTGTACAGCAAAAATGTTACTTGCATCTTGTCATCCCAGACCTCAACATTGCCCAGGCCTTGCTGCATTCAGTATCTGTATCTGAGGAGTGGCAAATGGTGTCGACCATTGTACAGTCATCTGCGAACATCCTCTTTGCTGACTTTATGATAGAAGGAAGGTCATTGATGAAGCAGCTGAAGGTGGTTGGACCAAGGGCACTACCTTAAGGAACTCCTGCAGCGATGTCCTGGAGCTGAGATAATTAACTTCCAATTACCACAAACATCTTTATTTGTTCCTGGTATGATTCCACTGAGTGGAGAGATTTCTCCCTCATTCCCGTTGAAACAGTTTTAGTAGGGCTCCTTGATGCTACACTCCATCACGTGCTAGCTTGATGTCAAGAGCAGATGCTCTTGCCTCATCTCTGGCAGTCAGCTCTTTTGTCCATGTTTGAACCGAGACTGTAATGATGTCAGGAGCTGAGTGACCCTGCCAGAAACCAAACTGACTGTCCATGAGCAGATTACTGCTGAGCCTTCGGGTGACTCTTGTAAAGCATTTATCACATCTATTTCTTTAAAAATGAACACGGAAAATAAGTAATTGATGGATGTTTGTGTCTAAGTAATGGAAACAGTGGAGTAAGTCATGCACTGTGATGAGTACTTACATACTGTATAAAAAAAAGTAGACTGATTGGAATACCTTTGAACTTGTGTAATGTTTGAAATAATACTTGAAATTTGTACATTTGATAGACTAAGTGTAATTTTATAAGATATAAATTTAAAATTTACCATCCTAATCAATGTACTTCTTATACAGTGTATTACAAGCACTCATAGTGAATGACTTACTCCATAATTTCCGCATATTACTTAGGCACAAATATTCATCAATTACCTATTTTCAGATGTCCATTTTTAAAGAAACAGCTATGTGATAAATGCTGATAATGGGGTATCAGGCTAAATCCGTGCATTTATTCTCATATGTTTAGCACAGTAAATTTTGTTCTACCAACAGAATTCTGCTTTGTGCTGTCATTTAGCTGGGCACTGAAAATAATCCGTTTTCATCAGCAGTGTCCAGAATTTTACAAATTACCTGTGATTCCATCTCCAGAATGTACTGGCAGGTTTGTGACTCAAGCATGTAGATTAGAACCGCATGAGGAGTCCATCACTTTAATGATGATTGATAGTAGTCTGATGGGATGGTAATATGCTGGGTTGGATTTGTCCTGTTTCTTGTGTACAGGACATAACTGGGCAATGTTCTACATTTCTTGGTAGATGCCAGTTTTGTAGCTGCCCTGGGGCAACTTGGGTGGGGGGTGCAGCAAATACTGGAGCATAAGTCTTCAGAAATGTCATCGGCAGTGGATCAAGTGCTGATAAATGGGATTAGGATAGATATTTTATGGCAAGCATAGACATGGTGGGCCAGAAGGCATTTTTCTATGCTCTATTACTCTCTCTATGGTTATTGTCAGGGCCTAGTGCCGTTGACATAGCCAGAGCCTTCAGCTGTTTCTTGATGTCACATGGAGTGGATTAAATTGATTGAAGACTGAGATCTGTGATATAAGAAGGCCAAAATAGATCATTTGCTTTGTACTTCTGGCTGAAAGTTGTTGTGAAAGTTTCAACCTTATCCTTTGCACAGATTTGCTGGGCTCCTCCATCATTGAGGATGGGGATATTTATGGTGCCGCCTCCTCCAGTGAGTTGTTTAGTTGTCCACCACTATTCATGGCTGGATGTGGCAGGACTGCAGAGCTTACATCTGATCTGTTGGTAGTAAGATTATTTAGCTTTGTCTGTTACTTGCTGCTTATGTTGTTTGGCATGCAAGTAGTCCAGTTTTGTAGTTTCACTCGGCAAGCACCTCATTTTTAGGAATGCCTGGTGGTGTTCCTGGTATGCCTTCCTGCACTCTTCATTGAACAGGGTCAGTCCCCTGGCTTGATGGCAAGAGTAAAAGGAGGGGAGGGTATGCTGGGTCATGAGATTACAAACTGTGGTTGTGTACAATTCTGTTGTTGCTGATGGCCCACAGTGCCTTGTGGTTGCCCAAGTTTGAGTTGCTTGATGTATTTGTAGTGAACCCATTTAGCATGGTGATGGTGCCACACAACACGATTGAGAGTATCCTCAATGTAAAAATGGGACTTAATCTCCATAACGACTGTGTGGTAGCCATTCTTACCAATACTTTGAAGTCAAGCATCTTTTTCCCTCTTGTTGATTCCCTCACCACTTGCCACAGTCAAGCAGATATTGATTGATGTAGGATTAGATTAAATTTGCCCAAGTGTTCTGGTAATGAAATTTAAAAATAGCATTTGTCGCTTTGCTGAAATATTAGTATATGAGGTCCTCAAAAACTGTTACTTTTGTTTACCATTCATTATTAGAAATTTAGCCTGCTTTGGAGTGAGTCCACTTTTCATTCTGGACATTTTCTGATGATAGAAATCCCTGGATATGGAGATACTGAAATGTGTTTTGGGAGTGTCGGATTGGAGGAGCAATAGTCTGAGTGTGAAAAATGGAATGAGGTGGATAGTTACTTGGGATTTTTCCACCTTGTAGTGGAAGATTATTTTGGGGTCTAGAGCCAAGAGGGTACATCTCAAGGTCTGGTAGGACTGGAATGAAACTCCTGCTGACCTGAGAGTAGAGTGACGAGGGTTCTTGTATCTGGGAGCTTTTTGATGTGTGACCTTACTTCTGTGAGCTATGGAAAAGACGTATGACAAAGGTAGCTGGCAGCAGTAAGGAATGGGACCACTGGGCTTGTGGCATAATGAGTAAAAGCAGTGGTTGGCTTTGGGATCAGTGGTGACAGGGGCATTGGCTGTCAACATTGTTAGAATTTAGGAGTGTTACTTTGATAATCTTGGAAAGGAGGGGGAATATGCATGAGAGATGTGTGAAAGATCTCACTCGCATCATTGTGTGAGGAATGTGTGTGCGGTGTGTAGAATTTGGGTGAGCAGTGGCAGTGGAAAGAAATGTCAAGGAATGATGCACTTTTTCCCTTATTTGATATCTGACCTAACAATCCCAAACCATTTTGACCTCTTTCCCCAATGCCTTAGTGCTGGGAAACCGATGAAAAAGACCATCAGCTTGCAAGCGTGCAAGAGAATGCCTCTACAAGGGGAGCACAGGATGGCCGTTCTTCCAAAGCCCAAGCGGGGAGTGGTGAGCAGCTCCAGTGGGGAGAGAAATGCAGGTTAGAAGCCACCGTACAATGCAGTGCCCATTGTACTGGGGTGCAGGCTAACAATATATAGGTAGCCAGCCCTAGAGGAAAGAATGAGACGTGTCTGGGACATGTACTGGTGGTTGAAACTGAAATAATGCTTGCGGTGTCAAACTTGTACAAATTTTAAAATAAAACTTGCCTCCAGATTGATCAAGATCATAAATTTAAAGGCTTGAATTAACTTGCTTTCTATTCTCTTGGGTTTAGATGGTTGATGTCATTGAGATGTTTCAATGTTAAGAGATTTGTTAGGAGAGATTCGGAGAAACTCTTTTTTTCTCCAGTGGGGGGGAAATCCAGATTGGAGGAGGCCACACTCTTAAAATAGGAGTTCATTTTGGAGTGAAATCAGCAAGTACTTTTTCATGCACAAGGTAATTAAAATCTGGAACTTGCTTCCCCACAAGCCAATTAATATTTTTAAGGCCAGGATAAATTTTTATTCACTCAAGGGATATAGAACAAGGTAAATTAAGTTTGAGGTACAGATCAAACATGGCCTAATTGAATTATGGAATGGACCTGGGAGAGTTGTCTGGCTTCCCCTGTTTTCATGTTACCTGATGTACCAATTGGAGGAATAGCACAGGGAAATGAAGCTTGAAGGACAGCAATAATATGCAGCATTTTTGCGAGGAAGTATGCATGCATGCTAAAATGATCAGCATATATGTCAGGAAAATATGCACAGAAGTGAAAATGATAGGCTACTTGCCAGATAAATATGATGAAAAAAGCGTAGAAGCAGAAAATTAGGCATAAACAAAATAAAACATGTACTCCATACATGAAACTTCTTGTAACGTAAGTAAATGGTTAGCACTGCTGCCTCTGAGTACCAGGGACCACGGTTCAATTCCAGCCTCGGGTGATGGTGTGGCATTTGCACATTCTCCCCGTGTCTGCAGGGCTTCCTCCGAGTGCTTCAGTTTTCTTCTATAGAACAAAGGTGTTTGGATTAGGTTGACCAACCATGCTAAATTGCTCCTTAGTGTCAGAGGGATTAGAAACGTAAATACATGGGGTTATGGGTATGGGGCCTGGGTGGGATTGTTGTCAATACAGGCTTGATGGTCTGAAAGGCCGCCTCCTGTAGTGTATGGATTCTGTGACTCTACATAATTAAAATTACTTTATCCATTTATTGAATCATAGCAGAGTTAGCAAGGTTTTGATCAAGTAGAAAACTGAGTTAATTTAAAAATGTATCATTGTTTCAAGTACATGGGGAAGTCAAATGCAAAGAGATGTTGCAATATAATGGATAATGCCATTCATCCTATTATCTTCATGGATTGTCTGACACATTGTAGCTTTACGGTGAGGAGGCTTGCAGTAAGGCTGACAATCTCAACTTTAGATCCAATTGTGCAGGGAGAATCTTCTCATTTTTGATCACATATTTGGTTAAAGCTGCATCCTGCTGGCTATGTTAGAATCTGCATTCTAATGTACTGTGACTGGAACCTGAATTACAATTTTCTCCAATTCCCAGTGCTAGCCACGCAAGTGCCTGCACACTGCTGTAACCCCCATTATCTGAGAGCAGTGAGGCTGGAAATCACATGAGGTTGTAAATATTATTTTAAAATTCCAGCCTGGTCAGATTTGTTGGTATTGTTGCAGGTTAATTCTCCAGACACATTCTGAACGATGTTTTGCTCACACAAGAATTGTACAGTTGTAGGTTTAAAAAATCTTTGGGAATGGCATTTTCTTTATTTCTAAGGAGTTGGATTCTCACTGAAAATGCAGTGGTAACATGATAGTGAAGTGCAATAAGAACAGAAATGCAGAACTCTCAGGTATAATCTTTGTATCAGCATCAAGTGAAAGGCATTTTGAACATCAAGCCGCACGCGTAGATATTTCAGGGCCAAGGAATCTATCATGATTTTACAACAGTGCAGAAGCAGACTTATTGGTGTTTTGTGACAATAGGTAAGGAGTATCACAGTTTAAAGCCATGTCATCAGTTTTCAAGTCAGTCAGCCGTGTAGGCTTGTCATATGCCTGTATAATTGTACCACACCAGGTTTTCTTTAACTAGTCAGCTGGGGCCGTGCATTTTATCTCGGAGACTTTGGCTGGCCTGCAGCTGACAAGAGGCTTCTCATCATCCTGTCAGATGTATGCTAACCAGAGTATATCATTTGCAACCGACAGTGGCACCCAAGCAGGTTGTTTATACATGGACCTGCTGTCAATATGTGTGTGGTTCCTAAGTCCAGCATTATATACAGGGCATCATCTTGGCGGAACAGAAGAGCTGGCAAAACAAATTCAGTTAAAAGCGCTTCACCTTGTAAATCAATCTCTCTTTGCCACTTTTTTTTTGTACAGATTCTCAAACCCTCTGCCTTGTTTATAAATAAATCATGACCATTTTCTTGGCCTTGAGGCCTTGTTGAAATAATTGGAGTCAGTTGCATGAGTTTTCTGAGCCATTACTTCATAGCACTGGCTGCTGAAAGCTTGTTTCCTTGGGGACAAGACAGCAGCTTGTTTATCGTGTCCATGTGGCCTCTGAAACTGGTTGGTTATGTCAGGCTGCTGCATGGAGTTTCACGGGGTCAGGAACTGACTGTGCACATTGTATTCTAATGATACCTAGTTGGAAGTAACGAGAATTATTGCAACTAAAACACACCTATTCCACTTAAAAAAAACAAAAGGTTGATTTGGGCAGCACATAAATTACTTCTGTTAAATTATAATTAGTATATTCTGCTGAATGTGCAAAAGTATTTCATTACAAAAAAGACAATCCAGATTTGTAATTTCATAAATGCTAATTTTGCTTTGGGATATCTAAGTTCATTCTCATCTATCAACACAGCAGAGAGTTGGTGGTGTGATGGTATTGTCAGTGGACCGGTCATCCAGAGACCCAGATAAAGCTCTGGAGAGCCAGGTTCAAATCCCATCATGGCAGGTGATGAAATTTGAATTCAGTAACAATCTGAAGTTAAAAATCTAATGATGACCATGAAACCATTGTCGATTGTTGCATAAACTGCTCTGGTCCTTTAGAGAAGAAAACATACCATCCTAACTTGGTCTGGGTCACATATAACTCCAGATCCACAGCAATTTGATTGATTCTTAAATGCCCTTGGACAACTAGGGATGGGCAATAAATGCAGGTCCAGCCAGTAAAGCCTATGTCCCGTGAATGAATGTAAAGAAAACTTGAATGAAAGAAATAACATCAGCATTGTCCATTTAGTTATCCTGGACCAACAGTACTGTACCCCTTTACAAAGAACATTCTGCATCATCTGATGTACTGAGAAGAATGCTGCGTCTCATACAGAATTGATGAATGATATGAACACTGTTAATGAAAGTAGCTTCATTTTACAGCAGGAAGACAAGGGTTTGTTTTTTCTTGTTTGATTGGAAACTTGCTCACCCCTGTGGTGTTTCAGTTACATGTCTTTCACATTTCGAAAAATAAAATACAGTTCCTGCTAGCTCAGCAAGTTATCCTGTATTCATTTGGGGCAATAAATACTTAAAACAAATATTTTCCTACAGAGGGACAGATTTTATGATTATGCACTTCAATCAAAACTTGAAGCAGACATTTGCTTCCATGTGATTGATTGCAAAATGCAAGATCAACTCTTTTGTGCCTCGTTGTTACATAAGTAAACTGACAGGAATACTGGTATATGGTAATCATGTTGTGTTTGTATAAATCGATTCAATCATGACTATGGTTTCAGTGGAAAACAGTTTCACTTTGCACCAATGTTTCTAGGTGTCCAGATCAACAACTTGTCCTGGTCACTCCACATAGACAGTATAGTTAAGAAAGCCCACCAATGTCTTAACTTTCAGAAGAGGCTTCAAGAAATTTGGCAGGTCTGCTAACAATTTTTACAGAGGCATCATAGAAAGCATCCTTTCCAGATGTATCACAGCTTGGAATGGCTTCTGCTCTGTCCAACACCGCAAGGAACTATAATTGGTTGTGAACATAGCCTCCCAACCATTGACTCTGTTGATAGTTCTTATTACCTCGAAAAAGCAGTCAGTAGTGATCTTACGCAACCTGGACATTCTCACTTCCATTGGGAAAAACACCAATTGATTCAAGAATGGCATCTTCCCTGTTGCCATGAGATTTTGTAGTGGACCAACCATCTGATCTTTCTCTATGTCCTATGGCTGTAACACTACATTCTGCATCGTCTTCTCTCCTCCTCCCCTATGTATTCTATGAATGGTATCTTTTGTGTGTCTCGCGCACAAGAAACAATACTTTTCACTGTATACTAATACATGTGATAATAATAAATCAATATGATGCAAATACAGTCTAAATCCAGGGTATTATTAAGACCAGAGTTCAGTGACTTTTTGAACACGCACAGCTATTTGTCAAAAAAAGAATAACTTCAGAATCACAACACTGCTCCTCAAATGTCAATAATATTGAAATCTCTCCGAAT
Source organism: Sphyrna mokarran (assembly GCA_024679065.1). Taxonomy (NCBI): domain Eukaryota; kingdom Metazoa; phylum Chordata; class Chondrichthyes; order Carcharhiniformes; family Carcharhinidae; genus Sphyrna; species Sphyrna mokarran. Next base: position 63,112,556 of record JAGIQG010000009.1, read on the forward strand.
TTGTCTTTCAATAACATTTCAAAGGTTTTTTTCCAGGAAAGTTAATTGTACAGTACTTTTTTAAATACATTGTTTAAAGTTTCTTCTGAAAAAGAAACATGACATTGTATTAATATCAAAATGAGTTAGATCAATCAATGTCAGGCGCCACGTGTGAGATCTTAATGAATGTGCATAACTCTGGAGCCTGTGGCTCCAGAGTTGGTTCTAGGCCAAAGTAAAGGAAGCCCCTGGAGCAAGTTTTGGCCTGTGTGTTCCGAAGTCAGGGTCTGATGAAGGGCCATCCAGACTCAAAACATTGGCTCTGTTCTGTCCCCACAGATGCTGTCAGACCCGCTGAGATTTTCCAACATTTTCTATTTTTGTTTCAGATTTCAGTGTCTGCAATATTTTGTCTTTAACTCCTTATTTATTGGAGGTGAATTTAGTGTAAGCGCTTCCCATGGGCAATAATCTTACAAAATGCACCTTCTGGTTTTGTTGCAAAATCACTCGGCACGTAACAGCATGGATGTTCTTTAAATGCAGGAAAATTCTGGCAAGGTTGTGTTTCCTGCCCATCCCTAGTTGCCCTGAGAACTTGTGACATGCAGGCATTTGGAGCCTTTTCAGTTCTTGTGGTGGTTAAGCAGGAAATTCCAAGTTACCCAGCAAGAAAGTCGTGTTAACGTGTGCTTCATATGAATTGCATTTTGAGACAATTTTCAAAAGTTGTCCCAATGAAGAAAGTTTCTTCTTTAATTTATCTAATTTTATTTTCCTCTGAGGGTTGATAGCTATTTATTGTATTTTGGGCTAACGTTAACTCGGGTGGCACAATGGTTAGTACTGCTGCCTCACAGTGCTAGGGACCTGGGTTTGATTCTGGCCTCTGGCGATAATCTGTGTGGAGCCTGCACATTCTCCTTATGTCTGTGTAGTGCTCTGGTTTCCTCCCACAGTCCAAAGATGTGAATTGGTTAGATGGATTAGCCATGATAAATTGCCCCGTGGTGTCAGAGGGGGTTAGCATAGTAAACGTGTAAACGTTATTGGATAGGGCCTGGGTGAGATTCTTGTCTGTGCAGACTCGAGGGCCGATTGGCCCCTTTCTGCATTGTAGGGACTCTGTGATTCTATGAACATTGAGGTAAAACAGTCAGATAATGTTGATGAGCACTTTAAATTAGTTCCCTGCTGAGAATTCAAATAGTGACAATTTTAGTTCATTGGGCCCCAAGAAATAAAATAAGCTGACATTAGCGGAAGTGAATCAACTGGGTAACAGAACGGTGGGTTATTTCCACGATACTTAGTTTTCAGATAGTGATGGTACAAAGTTTGGCCCACAAGTGGAATTAATGTAGTGCCCAAAAGCTCACTCAAGGAAGTTCAAGATTTTACTAAGTGGCTTCAGTTGACAGTAGAACTGAAAGCTATTACCTTCTGACTGACCTCACAATGAACATCAAGCTTTTAATTCAGGGATTCATTGAGGTTCTAGTGAGTGGTAGGAACAAAATACAATACTGGAACAAAAATTGCCACTTTATGAAAGTTAGTTCTAAAATATTGCTGAAAAGGCTGTGAAACTAAGCTCCAGTGTGCAGTAAAATTCTGAGCTTTTAGCTTCAGGTTATATATAATTCTGTCAGTCATTTCTATAACCTGTGGGACAATTTTGTAGCATGAGAACCATAAAAAGGTTAGTGTTTGTGTTTTGTAATCTTCTGATATAAATATTGAGTTTTGTTTATTCGAGAGTAATAATGAAATACAATTAAAAAGGAACAAACTGACACTTGGTTAAATTATTTTGTCGGCATCATTTTTGAGCAGTTGTCCACTGAATTAACAACATATAATTTTGTGATTTGGAAATTAGCCACAGTGTCAATTGTAGGCTGAGTCATGCCAAAGGGAATTTAACTTTGTAACCTGGCTTCTGAAGTAGGGGCTGAGGAGCAAGTAGTGATGGTCATGGTAAGTAGCATGCAAGGCAAGGGAGGTAAGACCTAGATGGAACAGTAGTTTTTGAGGAGAAATGGGATGTTGATGAACAATGTGGTAGCAGAATGAGATTTCTTATTTGACTTGACTTGATTTGTTATTATCATATGAAAAGTGGTGTTTCTTGCGCTCTACAGATAAAGCATTCCATACATAGAGAAGGAAAGGAGAGGGTGCAGAAATTGTGTTACAATCATACCTAGGGTGTAGAGAAAGATCAGCTTGATACAGTGAGTATATCAGTACAAGTAACTCTGCTTGACACAAGGTAGATCCATTCAGAAGTCTGATGGCAGCAAGGGGGAAGTTGTTCTTGCATCGGCTGGTACATGTTCTCGACTTTTCTATCTTTTTCCTGACAGAAGAAGTTGGAAGAGAATATATCTGGATGCATGAAGCCCTTGATTATGCTGACTGCTTTTCCAAGGCAGCGGGAATCATTTGAGGGGAGGCCAGTTTACATGATGGACTGGGCTTCGTTCACGACCCTTTGTAATTTCTTGCAGTCTTGGACAGAGCAGGAGGCATATAAAGCTGCGATACAATCAGAAAGGATGCTTTCTATGGTGCATCTGTAAAAGTTGGTGAGAATCATAGCTGACATATCAAATTTCCTTAGGATCCTGAGAAAGTAGAGGCATTGGTGAGCTTTCTTAACTTTAGCGCTGGCATGGAGGGTCCAGATAGGTTGTTAGTGATCAGAACATCAAGAAACTCGAAGCTGTTGATCATTTCCACTTGGTCCCCGTTGATTTAGACAGGCCTTGCGTTATGTTTCCTGAAGTCAATGACTATCTCCTTAGTTTTGTTGATATTGAGGGAGAGATTATTGTCATCACATCATTTTTCAGATTCTCTATCTCATTCCTGTACTCCGTCTCATCATTGTTTTGAGATCTGACCCACGATGGTGATGTCATCAGCAAACTTGAAAATTGAGTGCTTAAGAATGAAGCATAACAGATTCATTGTGGATCAGCAAACTTAATGTTTATTTCAATTGACTTCCCTGCTGGCTATTGCAGTCAACTGTCAAAATTATAGCTTGTTCCAGAGTGACATGCATAGGCTAGGGCCTGCAATTGCATGTTCACAGACACTGCTCAGATTTACTCTGTGCACTTTTGTAGCTGTTAGCTACGTAAAGGATTGAGAAATCTTATTATAGCACCACCTACAGGCAAGGAAGTTATTGCTGTTCAAGTTACCATTTTAAAATTGAGTTTTTCCATGGACAAAGCCTAACATAGGACTTTGCAGTGCATTTTGGAAATGGTATATGTTAAACTTGGGCACTTGTTAAATCTGCAAAGGTTAGCAGTAACACTAACATTTCAGAATAACTCAGTCATTGTCCTCCAAACATGATCCCAAAAGTACATGATGTGAAATTACCTGATGGAGTTCAGCTCATCATTCTGGTTCAATCTCATTGTGGTCTTGGACTATTTTGAGCACTGTTTGTAGTTGCCAAGAATTAAGTGAAATGTCTGAGGAGTTTGGACCCCCTCTCAGAAAGATTCCTGAATGATGGGAAGCATGTCCTGTATAAGTACCAATACACAATTCTGTCCCAGGCAAGAGGGTTATATTTATACAAATCAGGTACTATGTGGCTGTAACTGGTAACTGCAGCTTCAAGTCGCAGAGAAACTGCCAGGGTATAAATATCTTTTGAACTCCTTAAACCTATATTTTAATGTCTTACTCCTCATTCGATATTTTCTCCAAATTGGGTGAAACAATCAATGTTTGTGCTCGATCAGACTTAGACATTTCACGTGATGACTTACAAATTGTATTGGTGCTCCTGATGAATTATCATGTCAGGAGACCCTTACAGTGTTTTGGGAGATGCTTGTAACACACATTAATCAGACCTTGTTCCATTCCAACAGCAACTGACATTCTCAGTTACTCAATGCAGATTTCAGCCGTTATGCAACCTCAACCTTCGAGTGCTTTTTTAGTATTATTTACAACAATTTTATGATTGTTTATGGAGGTACTTACCTCTATGTTGAACGCTCAACTCCCTTCTGAACACTAGAACTGCTTGGCTAATGTCTTTGCAGCTTTGAACCTTTGACTAAATCTCCAAGGCATTTTCAGTATAGCGGTAAATAGCTTTGTGTACCATCGTAAAATTGTATTATAATTCCCAAGAATAAAAGAAATCTCCATAATGTTTATTTCATTATGAATAATGAATAACTTGTATTTCTGCTTTAAAAATACATTTATTAGCAACAGAAACCTATATGGACGTTTTATGGAGTGTAGAGTTATGTTTATATAATAGTCCTAAGAAAATGATTTACATTTGTTTAATTGATCTTCGTTAGGAGTGTTGCTAGGTAACATGACATTCGTTGCCAAAGTACAGGAGGAATCAGCTGTGTTGTGACATTTTTTTCTATTTTTCTTTAAAAAGTGTTCTAACTCCACATGGTGTCAAATCTGCTCCATTCAGTAGTCTTGGAATTATTCAAATTATGTTTTATTTATATAAAATTACTTTACAGATCTGCTGTGTCTCAGATTATGAAAATAAATTCTGGTCTGCCACACTTGGGTCCAAAACTGAATTACGAGATGTGGTGGAGACAGGAAATCATTGGCATTTTGAGATCCCTTGATGTTTTTTGTGCACTTTGCAAAAATGATGTCTCTTGAATTGGAGAATAATCTAACTGTAGAACATTGTCTGAGGAAACTTACAAATTTGGACTCCTTGAGTCCTTTCAACATGTGTTTAATTTGAAGTGAAAACCTTCATCACACAATGAGTATATCAGTACGAGTAACACTGCTGGATGCAGCCCCGTCTGGAGACCTTGCAAGAATGAATTTTGCCTCACCACTTTGAAATGTTGCAATAAGTTTATGATGCTCTTGAGGAGACAAGTGTCATTGAATCTTTCCAAGTTGTTTCAGCCTTAAAATATAGGCTGAGGGCTCATTGCTTAAGTGACTATGAATGAAATCTACTGCAACAGCTGACTAGAGGAAAGTGCTGGACACTGTGAATCCAGTGCAGCTAATGCACTATGAAATGGACAGTAGAACATTAAAGCAAACAAGATAATGATGGATACAACGTTGTGTGGCCTGGCTCATTGATGATTTGATTTGATTTACTATTGTCATGTATATTAGTATACGGTGAAAAGCAGTGTTTCTGGTCCATTATACAGACAAACTGTACTGTTCATAAAGAAGGAAAGGAGAGGGTGCAGAATGCAGTATTGCACTGATACCTAGGGTGAAAGGAAAATGAACAAAGTAAAGATCATGAAGATGATTTTCCTATGCAGTGGCACTTTTTTGGAGTGCAGCGGGCCGGGAGACTTGAACAGAGGCTGTTTCACGGGCTTCCCATTGGGTGCCACTGCCATTGTGAGTCTCCAAGTGCTGGATTTCCATAAATCATGCAAATGCTAACTTTAATATCATTTAAAAATCATTAGCGGGCCGAGGACTGAAACCTCCAGACCTGCCAGCATCTCTTCCCCAAATTCCTCCTCCCATCCCTCTCCCTGATCTTTTCATTTCAGTGGGTTTACTGCAGCTCCCCACCTGCAGGGAGCTGGTAGCCTGACCCTCTTGGAGTGAAGAAAAGCCAGTGAGGCCTCCAGAGGGTCAGGTGCCAGGGTGGTGCCTCAAAGGGCAACGTTCCAATACCCAGACAGCACATTAGCACTACCCACCAGGCATAGAAGTGGGGGAGAAATCGAGGTGGGTTGGGGATGGACGTCAAGGCAGGTGATGGGGGGGAGTGGGGTGGATAGGGAGACATTGAGGTGGGATGGGAGCGGCGGGGTGGCCTTGGGGGCAGGTTTTCATTGGAACATCGGAGGATGACAGGGATAGAGTACAACCTGATAGACGGTTACAAGATTATGACAGGTTTGGATAGAGTGGATAGTCAGAGTCTTTTGCCCAGGATAGAAGAATCAATTATATGGGAGCATAGTTTGAGAGTGAGAGGGGGAATGTTGAAAAGAGATGCAAGGGGCAAATTTTTTACATAGTGGGTGGTGAATGTTTGGAACACGCTGCTGGAGGAGGTGAAGGGAAGCAGATTCTATTGCAATGTTTAAGAGGGATTGGATAGATAGATGAATCGGCAGGAAGTAGAAGGATATGGATCATGTAGCAGCAAGAAAATATTAGATTGGAGAGGCATATATGTTGACGCAAACTTGGTGGACCAAAGGACCTGTTTCTGTGCTGTACTGTATTTTTGTTCTTTGTTAATTAATTTGTACCTTTGGTGGCCAAGGCCAATGTTTTGTATATGGTAGTTAGTAATGTTAATAAGATGGCTTCAAACAATAGAACCTCAAATAAAAAATAGGCTATTATTGATAGCAAAAACAATGGGTTGGTTGTTAATGGGAAGGATGCTTTTTGAGCTGGCCTACGTTGCCAAAATATTATCAGGTGGCCTGCTGAGCAAGTTCTACAATCTAGCAAGACTGAAAGTGGAGACAAAAACACATTGGCTGGAATTTTTCTGTCCCACCTGCAATGGGAATCGTAGTGGACACGGATGGGGGTGGGAGTGGAGGGGTGAGAGGAGGTGGCATGCAAAGGTCCTTTGACCTCAGGCGGGGTTTTCCAGTCTTCAGGCGAGTGAAACTGGAGATTTCCACCCCATGTGTCCTGATTGGAGACCTTTCCTTGACTGATGATGCTGCGCTCATTGCTCAACATGAAATTCAATTACAATGATTCGTGGACTGTCTCTCCAGTGCCTTCAACTTGTTCTTTCTGACCAAAGGGTCAAGAAAAACACCGGACGCGGGACACAATGTTGCATCTCCGTCCCTGATTGCACCATCTAAAAAGTGGCTAACAAATTCTGTTCCCTCAGACCGGCTGTCTGCCTCTTGATGCAGTATTTACTACGCATATAGGGAATGCAACTATCGCCTTTGGTTGATTCATGACATCTGCCTGGATTAAGACCAAGCTGTTCCTTAGGACCAAGCTGATGGTTTTCTGTATTCTCAGCACTGTACTCTGTGGCTGTAGAGTGTACAGCTGCCAGGAAAAGAAGCTCAACTATCTCCATCTTCTGCAATGCAGTACGGGCATATCCTGGCAGAACCCAATCACAAATGTGACAATCCTCTCAAAGGCAGAGCTCCCAGGTTTGTTAGCACTCAGTAAAGAGGTGACTCAAACATGTTCACGGGATGAAATGTTCACACACATCTCTGTATAATCCGGTAACCAGACCCAGACATCCCCAAGTAGAGTGCCGAAATCTCCACTTTCAGGATGCTTGCAAACTTGAAGTTACAGTTCTGGACGTTGATTGTTGCATCCAGGAGTCGTCAGCTGATGACAGAGGAAGATGATCACTCTTCCTGTAGACTGGCTAGCACCACCACAATGACCAGTGGCTTGGTAACAGATGCCAATGTCAAAACGACGATCCACAATGATACTCGGTAGTGTCGTACGCAGCACTTGTGGCCTCTTCTGAAAATGTGCCACCTGAAATGGGTTTGCTTGCTGCCTGCCCATCCCTCTTCATAGATGGAACGGTGCAGCCTCTTTAGCCCCATTTGATCGGGGTGTTTTTGCCTCATTTTACGTCTGTTTGCGTAAGTGCAGGATGCACCGTTTTTGTGGAGAGTTCTTCTTGCAACACAATAGTAAATAAGTCGGTTGAAGAGCATTGGCTGCAGATGAAAAGCCATAATATATTTATGCTTTCAACTGTACAGCTGTTTAGCTCGGGCAGTTGCTGGTCAATAGTGGCATTCCATGTGTCAGTGAACAAATTCTCTTGATACCTAAAGCTGCAGTTCACACATCACCATAGCTCCAACTGTCGAACATTTCAATCCCTCGGTGTTTTTTCAGCCTCGAGACTCTCCTGGCTGGCTCATGTTTCATTCTTGGCAATTTGCCCTAATGATATCCCTCAGGAGCCTTCAGACCCTGTTCTTTTCCATATTTAATCATGTTATTTTAATCCTGAGGATGAGCAAATTATGGGGCAGACGTGACCTTTTCACTGTTACGCTCTCTGTTTTTATCGTGAAACATTTTTTTTTAAACATAATCGTTTAACAGTCGATTGTTTTGTGTTGTGGTTTAATCAATTGATTTTTGGAATTTGTTTCAATATTATTCTTTCTGTTTTGTTTTCCAGTTAACGGCTTGTGTTCATGCGTCAGCTGCCATGCTTTATCCAATGTATTGGCAGCATATTTACATCCCAGTGCTCCCTCCCCACCTGCTGGACTATTGCTGGTAAGGCTACTAATCTACCTTAGAGATCCCTGCTACAGTTTACCATTGCAGCTTTTACAAGTCAGGATAACACATAGAGTTGGTATTATTAACGTGACATTGTGTTGTGCTTTCAAGAGGCAGCAGCAGCGCCCACATCCACAGTATCATCATTATGGATGACTGCAGTGCAAGTTCCCAGGATATGCCAATTTTCTTTTCCAGCTCTTTAATGAGAGAGAGCACTTGAGCTATTGCGTGCTATTCCTAAAAGAGAATTTCTGCAGTAGTCTTTAAAGGCTGATGCAAAACCAGTTAATTTATTATCTTCCCTTCCTCATTTTCATTTGAGCAGCAAAATTGGGATGAGAGATGTTTCCAGTTGATTGATCTGGGGTCATTTGTTAATAGCTGACTGGTCTGTTTTGAGATGATGGTCCACTGAGCGAGTCGGCCAGTTGCTTTTTTTGAAGAGCTGCATTGGAGCATCATCAGAAAGATTCATTTTAAAAATCCACCCTGCTACCCTGGAAAAACCTCCTTGTACTTTTGCAAAAACTGGAGATTGTTGTACATAACTTGGTCCTCTGTGCATTACTTTTTGTACTTTATACTAGTAAAAATAAAACAGTGTGGCAAGAGAACAAAAGAAAATGTCCAATAAAACCAGCAGACACAGTGACAGGAACTAGGTTCGATTCCCGGCTTGGATGAGTTTGTGCGGAGTCTGCGAGTTCTTCCCGTGGGTTTCCTCCGGATGCTCCAGTTTCCCTGCTCAGTGCAAATATGTGCCGGTTAGATGGATTGCCTAAGCTAAATTGCTCCTTTGTGTCCCAAGATGCGTAGGTTAGGGGGATTAGTTGGCTAAATACACAGGATTACAGAGGTAGGGCCTCGGTCAGACTATTTGTAGGAGATGGGCTGAATGGCCTCCTGCACTGCAGGGATTCTATGATTCTACGTAAACATGTCTCCTGATGTTGAAAATAATCCCAGGAATTTCACGGAAGTGGAAGGGTGGAGGAAGGTTGCAGCGTCAAATAAAGAGATATTAGAGTGGGTGTCCAAAAGTAACTTTGTAGGAAGGATTTAAAGAAGCAGAGGGAATGGAAAAACTTAGGAGGAAGGTTTAGAGAATGGAGCCGGAACTCTTGAAGGCATGCTGGCAGTGGTATGGATATAGATTGCAGAGGAGGATGTTTTGGGAGGGAATATTAGCAGCACCGGACATAGTCAAAACATTAGGAGTGTACAAGGTCCAGGGAAGATTTAAATAAGCAGCATCTGGTAAGCCAAGGCCAAGAAATATGAGGTTGTTTCACAAACAACTTGGTGGAAACAGCCCGAATAAAATTTGCACTCAAATTGGGTACATGCTTTGCTGAAATTTTGGTTGATGAGGTAGGAAAAAAGGAGCTGAAACAATTGTCTGTGTCTTAATGCATAAGAAATCCATGAATTTGTTCCACGTTGTTGGGGTGGCAAGGACAGAGAGGAGAAGGATTTGAGAAGCATTCAACAGTTGAGAAGGAAAAGGATCGTCTTTGTTCATCATTCCTCCTAATGTAATGGGTCAATTGGAGAGAGAAGATTGAGGCTGAATAGAACTTGCTTTCTGCCATTTCAGCCAGTAGTTAGTTTTTTTGTGTCAGACACACTCAGATTTCTGCCCCATGTTTTTCTTTAGACATGTGGGGCAGAAGTCAACTTTTGGAGGCCTTCCGAAAACACTAATATGGAGTTATTATTTCATTCGTATTCATTATGTCTGATAATCTTTTCATTTTCCTTTTCCTTAACTTATTCCTTTGGAATTGTTTCTCCTCCAAATGCACTCACTTGTGCCTTACCATATCAATTTGGTCATAATAAAAAGTTGTTAAAAATCCTTTCATTGGATCTGGATATCACTGGCTCAACCAGCATTCATTACCCATCGCTAATTGCCTTGGAGAAGGTTGTGAGCTGTCTTCTTAAACTGCGACAATCCTTCTGGGGCAGGTACACCCACAGTGATCTTGGAAGGGGTTATCCCACTTGGCACTTCTAGTCGGTCAGTTGTCAAATGTTTCATCTCTTCTGGCAACTGTTGCAAGCAAACAGGTTGATGCTCTGCAGAGATGTGGAACTGGTGTTCAGCTTGTGCCAATTTGGGGAAAGCATTTTTGCTTTGAGGTGTCTCTTTTGTAACTACTTCTGTAGCCTATCCCACAACAGTTTGAATGACTTGTGAAATGTTGATTCCGTCCTTGTTCACTGTGTCCCATGAATAATATCTCTCCCGGTTCAGGCTAAGAAACCTGCAGTGACTGCTTGGAGGGGGTGTTAGAGCTCTGATGTTGACTTGTGAGGTACAAACATAAATGACTGTGCAGCCTTTTGTTATACAAGTTACTCTTGCAATTACGCCTACTCTGCCTGTTGCCCTATTACATGAATGCTGCTACTACAAATCTGTGTTTGACTGCCTTGCTCCTACATTGATTATAGTGCTCCCATCCTGTTGAAGATGGTACATGGTCACTCAACATTACAGGAGTAGTCTGAGCTGTCTCACTGAATATGCAATTCTTAGCCTTCAGCTTGCTCCCTTTCTGTTCTGAGTGTGATGTAATAGCTGGCCACGCTACTGCAACCAACTACCTATCAAGTAATCCAAGGACTCAATCGGTATGTTGATGCCCAAACTCCAAATAGTGGCAGTATTGTCAGTAGTGTAGTGAAGGGAATCCTCTTTCTAGCAGTCCATTTTTGAACTTCTAAAGTTGCCACATGGCGAGCAAAGTCTGTTTGTGCTTGCCATTCCCACAGGAATAATAAGTGGTATAGGTTTTAGCTGCACCATGCACGGACAGTTTGGCAAGTATTAGTTTGAAAGGAGTTATTGGGCTGGAATGTGGCTGGAGTACATAATCATAGCACCAGATGCAGCTGTTATGACAGAGCCTTGACAGCGGAAGCTGCTGTTTGGTCTTTCCTAGGTTAAGATCTCATGAAGTTGATGAAATAATGATCAGGTTACCTTCCTGCTTCAGCTGAGGTTTATCTCAGGAAAGTTAGGCCATGCCGGTCAGTATGAATGGGGAGGTATTGGGTCTAGGATATCCAATGCTAACATGTTCGCAAGATTGTCTGCTTTGGGGTGTTGCTGAATTTTGATTAATTGTTTTCTGTCGAATGTAATGGTTCAATAATATAACTATAGAATGCCATTTATTTGTTTAATGTTTGACATTACTTTTGAATTCCTTGTTCAACATCTTTTAAGCATTGGACCTCGAAACTTGAAAGCTTCCTTCCTTAGTCACATTAGTTTTGTTGTGTTGAAATATACTTTATACTTCGCTGAAAATACAATAAGTTGTGAAACCATCGCCACAATTTATCAGACATCAAATATGCAATTCTATGAGAAATCTCCTGCTTTATCGGAAAGACTTGATGTTGTGTGCTAATTTAAAGATATTTCATTTTAAATGTAACAGCTGCAAATTGATTTTTTTTAAACTGAATTCCAGCTGTTCAACATTAACCATGCTTCATGTAAAGGGTATGAATTTATTGGTTTTTTTTTATCGTGGGATATCAAACACACACTTTCTGATCAGTGTTGCCTTATCTGTAGATGAAAATGATTTGAATGGGCAAATGTATAATACAGCACATGCTGTATTATACAAAAGTCAAATTATAATTGAGTACCATCAAATATGCACAAAGTACTGTATAACTACTGTGGGAAATTTATTTTAATTTAAGTGAATTAAACCGGTATTTGTCCACCATGTACACGAGGCTGCTGGCATTAACAAAACTTAAAAGATGAATTTTAAAATTTATTGGGATGAAGGATATTAATCCTTTTTGGAAATTAAAATGATGTATAATTCTTTTTTATTTTTAAAAGCACAAAAATAATCATATTTGTGTTGTCAATTTGCCCATTCACAGTAAGCTAGTTGATGCAGTAGATATTTCACAAAAGGATTAAAAATATCAAAATCAGACTTAAAAGTGTAAAATTGCATACATAAATATGTAATGAAGTTATTGTGGTTCAGCGGTGGAATACATACACAGAATCACAGAATTATTACAGCACAGTATTATATGCCAGTCTTCCAAATACACTGGGGACTGGTGAAGTGTTCTGGGGATTACATTTCTGGCAGGGTTTATGTTGCTGTTTACACAAATTAAGCTAGTCATGACTATTCAGAAATTGAGATTAAAATGTTATTGGCTAGAGACTACATTGTGTGTGCTGTAAATAATGGGGTATGGTGGAAGGGGGAGAAACAATTCAACCATTCATAAAAATCCAAGTTAACTTCAGTGAAACCTATTTCTTGTACTAAAGAACTGGAAAGGACAAGTATGTGGCTAATTTTTGCACTTTTTTTTTCTCCATCATGTTAAGCCATGCAGACAGTCATCAGCGCTTCTCCTCATTTATAATGAACAATATATAGCTAATTTAGCTGCCTGATACTTGTTTGAAATACCCTTCCTTCACTCAAAGATGGATAACCATTAATTCTAATTTTTAGTACAATTCAGCATTGCTTCAAAACCACCTATCGTGTTGTGCACAAAAATCAATGTGGGAGTTGTCGGTCCAGTATTTACAGTGTGGTGATGGGAACACAGAAACTGACATTAAGTTGATCACTTGGCTGTCCTTTACCAGATGCAGTTTTGCAGTTCAGTTTATTACAGCAGAGTTACTGTTTACAGGATAATGCTTAAGCAGTGCAGTATTTCCACAAGCCTGGTTTCATGAGATGGGAGCAATTATTTGTCACTTAACTTGCCTGCTCTGCATAATGTAAGGACAGTAATTGCTACAGGAAATCACATATTTAACAAATAAAATCCTTCAGCGAAAGCAGGCCTTGTGAACAGTTGCCCATCTCCATTGTAATTTGCGTGCCAAAGAAACATTACTTCATAATTTGCCATTTTTTTCCATTAGATGCAAGTGTGTCTGTGCGTGCACAATTTTGGCTTGCATTGTGTTACATGTATAAGACTGTAGCTGGTAAATATTTTGTACATGAAGCAATTCTGAGATGAATAATAGTCGAATTAATGCATTGCAAGCATATCCTGTTTACATTTATTTATTTCAAAACAAAATGTATTTAATGTTCAATTTTAAATGCTCTCCATCTATTTCCATGTAATGTGCCAGTTGCTTCACTTGATCTACTTTGCAAAAATAATGTAAAAATTATTTCCTTTTGCCTCCCATTTAGTAATTATTGCTCATTACCCACGCAGGAACATCTTGCACTTGTTTGCCTATGATGGCATGATAGCTCTCGTTTCTGTTGTGAATACGTAGGGTACATTTCATGGTGCAGTGTACTGCTTCACAGATTGTTTTATCCTTGATTTTTTGTAATTATGTCCTGATCATATATTGACATGTAAAGTTTGTTTTGATTTTTTTTTATTACAGTGCCCCAATGCCCTATCTGGTTGGAGTTCACTTGAGTTTAATGGATGTAAGTTGAACATGTTTGCTATTTTTATAATCCATGTTGACTTGTAGTCTAGAGATCCTATTACTTAGACACTGCTTAAAGGACAGAAAGCTCATGTTGACCAAATGTGAAAGTCATAATGCCATCAATATTGTTGCAATCCTAAGTTGGAAAAGTTTAAATATGATTAATAAATACAATTAGTGGATGAAAAAATATGTATCATGGGATTGTTCTCAAGATGGGGAAAATAGCAAAAATATTTTAATTAGAGAAAAGAACTGTGTTCAACAGGATTTGCTTTTTGATATTTAAATCGTTTGTTGGATTTCGTGACTTTACATTTTTAAAACAGTGGTCCACTACAATTTGTAAATGCACTGCCTGATGATAAGATGAGGGACTGACCTTCAGCAGAGTGTTTCCTGAACTCCTTTGAGCTTCATTATAAGTTCTCTACAGGTAGAATTGTATGGGAAGAATATGCAAGAATTGGTGTTTGTCTATGATAGTTGAGCCTTGAAGACAATGTTATCAATCAATCTTCAATTGTTCACCTGAATTTTAGAAAAAGTAACCTAAACATAATGGTTAATTCTTAGGTTGCAAGTTAACCTACATTATTTATAATGTCAAGAGTTAAACAGCAGACAAAGCAATAATGCGATATGTAATGGAATTAAACCATCTCCTTGATGCTTGACATTGTTTCATTGCTAAAATTCTGTTCATTACATAACTACAGTTTAAAAATATTGCTCTTTAATTAAAATAATTAAATGCTATGATGCTTTAGGCAATGGCTTTTACTACATGGAATAGGTTCAAATCCAGCTCCCTCTCTGTTGGTTTTAGGGATCCAATGTGAAAAATATTTGACAGTTTCATTTCCTTGTAAGCACGCATCAGAGTGGTGCTGTAGAAAATAGGAAAGTGTAACAGGGTATATTGTCCCGAGACATACCGTTGCATGAGAATAAAGGGAAGCTGACTCTGCATTTGACTGTGCTATACCTGACCTGCTGCTGACGCTGGATTCCTGAAATGTGAGGAATCCCAATTTCCGATCATTGACATTCTGCATCTTGTTGAGTTTTTTTTTAAAGATGCTGCATTTTGTTGAGAAAAGTTGAGGGCAGAATGATGGCTGCAAACCTTTTGATTTCTCGACTGTGGAATTTGTTTAAAAAGTCTCCTTCTCACTTGTATGCAAAAAGGTGACTTGTGTTTATATTCTATTAACTGTAATATTTACAGCGATTTTAACTCTTCTTTACACTACAGTCTTGCCAGTAAATATTTGCACAAACCACTTGTAGCAAACTGGTACAGTGTGAATCACGGGGAGATGCTGACAGGGCTATGTATTAGCTCAACATAGTCTGTATTATATTTAGAGCAAATATTTGTTGGTCTGGAGTTTATTCTGTGACTGTAACCTATACCCATTTTGCTGATATCAGTCCTCTCAGAGGCAGTCATGTCCCTGAAGTGGTCATCCAGATGCCCAATTAATATTGTGGAAAATGGGTTCAAATCCCACCGTGGCAGCTGGTGAAATTTAAATTCACTTGAAAAATCTGGTATTACATAATCGCTATAATAGTGACTGGAAACCATTGTCAAACCCATCTTTAAGGAAGGAAAGCTACCGTATTTACCTGGCCTACATGTGACTCCAGACCTACAGCAATGTGGTTTGGCCTCAGAAATGTCCCAACAAGCTACTCAGTTGTGTAAAACTGTCACCAAGTCTCAAAGGAATGAAACAAGACAGACTCTCCAATCATTTACCTCAGCCTAACAGCATTGTCGGTGTTCCTACAATACGTGGATTGCTGCAGTTCACAAAGATGGCTCACTTCCACATTCTCAAGGGCAGTTCGTGATGGGCAGTTAATGCTGGTCTAGCCAGTGACACTTGCATCCCATGAACGAATAAAGAAGGAAAAAGAATGTGTTTTGCCCAAATTCAGTGAAACATCGAGCCCATTTCTATAGATTTCTGGTTTCAGCCTTGAAATTAGAAGTTTCAGCTCATTTAACTATTATTCATGTACTTTAGGCACAGCGTGTTTGAGAACCTGCAGCCGGGGAAGTGTTTCAATTTTTAATGTGACTTGTACTTAAGACTGGATTAAAAGAAATATAATATAGAGCAGGTCTCATTAAGGATAATTTTTTTTAAACGCTCAAAAAATTTCAATTAAAAGACCAGTAGAATGGCTTTGTTCCCTGCTGTGTCTGAAAACCTGGTGGCAATATGAAGAGACCCCCTCCCTGAACCTGTGCAATTGGAGACTGTTGGCATTTGAGAGTCAATGGGGTATAGTCAGTTTAGTGGGTAGGGATTCATTCAGGCAGAAGGTTTGATCGATGGACATAAAAGGCAAAGAGATTTGAACACGTTGCAGCTTTGCCCAAAACGTAATTTGTTTGTCCTGAGACTGTGTTTATTTCGGCAGAAATGTAGAGGAAATTCAACAACGCATGTTTTACTGTTATCACAACAAACTACACATTCATATGCTGTATCTGTAGCCAAGCGGCTACTGCTGTGTTCTGAATGTTTTCAAAGATAATTTTATTCAGATATTTCCTGAGAAAAGATTTGACTATATTTGCAATGTTTCAGTTATTTAGCCACAATGTATACACTACTTTCAATTTTTCCTGCATTAGTTGACTTGCATGAAACTTTTGAAAGCAAAGGTTTGTAAAGAGAACTTCTTGGTGAATATTGACAGAAGTGAAGCAAATGACTGTTGCCCGTATCTCTGCAAATGATGCTGAGCTCAGAGTCAGTATGAGTTGATTGGAAATTTAAACAAGCTCATTTCACAACATTTTGTAGATTGTTAACCGGCCGGGAAATTAAAATATCTTCTTTATTGAAATGTTTCGGACGAGTCATCAAACAGTATCAGGCTTTCAACACACGGTAAACATAGAAAAGATAAGAAAAATGCTGCAAGTACACAATTATTTCCAGAACACTTCATGATCAAAATCCATTTACAGCTTCCTTCTAAGCAGGGGGGTTTTCTTACAATTTAGTAACTATTAAAATAATGGGGCCTGTTTTACCCAGGACTAACAGGGCGGCATGGTAGCACAGTGGGTAGCACTGCTGCCCCACAGTGCCAGCTACCTGGTTTGATTCCAACCTTAGGTGACTGACTGTGTGGATTCTGCATCTTATCCGTGTGTCTACGTGGATTTCTTCCGGGTGCTCTGGTTTGCTCTCTCGCTCTAAAAGACACCTGCTAGGATGAATTGGCTGTGCTAAATTTTCTTTCAGTGTACCCGAACAGGTGCAAAAGTGTGGTGACTAGGGGATTTTTGCATTAACTTTGTTACAGTGTTAATGTAAGCCTAGTTGTGATACTAATAAATAAACTTTAAATTTTAAAACTTAAAATTGAAAAACTTTAATAACTCTGAGGCACAGCTAGTCCTCCCTTCCTGCCGCTCTTGTCAGAGATGCTGGAGCTGAACTCTGAAAAGAATGGACTTTCAAGGAAGAGGTAGACAGCCATGATCACCATGTTGTGTGTTTTCTTTGGACGTTTAAACATTCCAATATCTGTTGCCCTTCCTTGCAGCTGATTTAGAATCCTTGTGTAATAATGTTTCTTTCTCTGCATTTTTTTCCACACGTATCAAAATTCTTCATTTTGTTGTTCTTGCCCTTGCTCATGGCTGATTGCTTCTCAAGAAAAAGCAATGTGGGTAGTTTCAGTTAAAACCACAGCCATTTATATCTTATTTGTTCTCACTTGCCCTGTACCTTCCAGCATTTGTGGAGCTTTCTTCATTTATTGTACTTGTGATTTAATTATATAGTCTTAACCCTTCCACATATTCCCATTAGGTATATTACTCTGATTTATCCCTTTGGAACAGAAGTTCATCCAGTCCTTTAGGTATTGTAAATCTAACATGGTTTTTTGTTCTATCAGCCCTGCTGATGATCTGTTCCACAATGGAAAATAATAACTCCATTTTCTTTCACCGCTTCAACTTTAAACGTTGCTCCCCTCCTCCCCCACAAGTCTTTGAATCTTCTACCTATTCCCATGAATATTTTGAAGACCCTCTTCCTCTTTGTCCAACCAGGGATTTTGTTCTCCAATCTTTACTCTTATTTTGGCCCACTCATTATTCATTCTTCGGGTGTGGGTGATACTGATAATACACCATTTATTGTCTATTCTTGGGGTAACTGAAGGTGAGAAGTAGAAGTTAGGCAATCAGTCGAGCTTGTACAAGAATTTGATAGCTTTCATGGTCAGTTGTTCTGCGTTAGCCAACTTCCCAGTTCATTGCAGTGCCATTTGAACTCATAACCTCTGGGTTATTTATCCAGTACTGTAACCGTGAGGATTTAAGATGCTTCATATTTAAGAATTGGTATCTTCAGTTTCCTGTAGACTTCACCTCATGATCTGCAACTTCCCTGTACTATGGAGTCCCAGAACAGGGCACTGGCTGCAGTCCCACTAAGGTGTTCATTTCTTTTGGCTACATAACCCATTTTGTTTACATTTTTCCCCCATCGCCACAGAAAAATTCATTGATCCTTTCGTTGAGAATTCATCAAACAGCCCAGATCTTCTCTTGTCTGAGCTCTTGATTTTTCGCATACTTGATTTGAACTTGATCTTTCACTTACTGTTGCAATTTTATTTGAATGATCACACATTGTTTATACCTTTTCCCATTAATTTTTTATTATCT
Organism: Sphyrna mokarran; assembly: GCA_024679065.1. Lineage (NCBI taxonomy): Eukaryota > Metazoa > Chordata > Chondrichthyes > Carcharhiniformes > Carcharhinidae > Sphyrna > Sphyrna mokarran. Next base: position 63,131,026 of record JAGIQG010000009.1, read on the forward strand.
GCAAATTCAGAAGCTATTCTATCCTCCAGTTCATTTAAAGAAGTTATAGACAACAGTGATACTGGTTCTGACCCCTTGTCAGGCATCATGTTTATGCTTTTCTTATCTGATAAATTCCTCCCTACCCTTTGCATTCAAGCTTTCAGCCATAAGTAATTCAGCACTTTTTTTAAACCTTGCTACTCAATGTGTTATGTAGTAGAGTGTCACATGCTTTCCTGAAATTTCTTGATGCGCAAAATCAGTTGCTTCACCTTCATGTATCAGATCTGAAAGCGATTCAGAAATACAATCCATTAAGATCTTATTTAATTTCAACACATTTCTGAAAGCATCATTGGAGTAGAAGGTTGTTCAGAGGTTTGAACTTATGCTGCCATTTCATTATATCATGGCAAACCCACACTTCGTTGGTCAGACCTCATTTGGAATACTGCGTCCAGTTCTGGTCACCTTACTACCGGAAGGACGTGGAGACTCTGGAGAGAGTGCAGAGGAGGTTTACCAGGATGCTGCCTGGTATGGAAGGTCTGAGTTACGAGGAGGGGTTAGGCAAATTGGAGCTGTTTTCCTTAAAAAGACGTAGACTTAGAGGAGATCTAATAGAGGTGTACAAGATTATGAGGGGTATAGATAGAGTAAACAGGGTTAAGCTTTTTCCTAGGATGGACTCAAATAGCACGAGGGGTCACGGGCTTAGGGTGAGGGAGGTAAGGTATAATTTGGATGCTAGAGGGAGTTTTTTCGCACAGAGGGTGGTGGGGGTATGGAATGCGCTGCCAAGTAAAGTGGTGGAGGCAGGTACTCTGGAGTTATTTAAGAGATACTTAGATGGGCACATGAACAGAATGGGAATGGAGGGATATAGAAAACTGATTTAAAATAGGGATCATGAGCCTTGGGAGTCCCTGGGAAGTGTGTAAATATACGATGATATTGATGTATTTGTTTTTATCCTATAGGTACTTTGGTCCGCCTTGTTATCTAACAAGGGACATACACGCGATGGGTCGCGAGAGGGCTGCTCTTGGATTTTTTGAGAGTATCCTAGTGCTTCACCTCATTAGTGTACGCTTGACCATTTGATGGGCAACATGAGAGCTCAGTGACTATTGCTGTGCTGTGCAGATACATGGATTTGGGCCTGTGTCTGTGGGAGTTTGCGCATTCTCCCCATGCTTGCATGGGTTTTCTCCGGGTGCTCTGGTTTTCTCCCACATTCCAAAGATGTGCTCTTAGGCTAATTGGCAGAATAAATTCTCCCTAAATTGTCTCAAATTTGGTTTCAATCCATAGATCTGTAAACATGGACAGGGATCATAGGTAAAAGTGGGAACATCGGGGTGGCGGCGTGTGCTCATTGGGCTGAAGGGCCTGTTTCCCGTGCTGTTATGTTCTTTGTTCTTTGTTCAAAAACACTTTGATTTCTATTCCATGATATCTTTAGCTGGTAAATATCTGTTCATTTCAACGTGGAAAGAAACATAACTTGCTCCTTTGACTACCTAGCAAACCCCAGGAGCGGTACTACAGCTTAGTAACTGGATATGCAATCTCAACTTACTCACCAAGTGCTATGGGGCCCAGGCCCTGACTTTTTTTGCTTCATTTGCCTAACTGTTTTATTGTACCTTTTTAAACAATGATGATGGGTATTTGCTACTTGAACTTATAAATTGGAACCAAGTGTCAAATGTGTTAAACCTGTGTTCAGACCAAATGCTGCCTATTGCATTGTACAATGAAATTGTGTATGTGTATGTGTGTGTGTGTGAGATTATCACAACACTTTAATGAAAAGAGTTCAAATGTTCATTGCCCACTTTGTGGGTGGGATGTTAACCTTGAGGTTTATTTATTCATGTCACAAGTAAACTTACATTCTCATTGCAATGGAGTTACTGTGAAAATCTCCTAGTCGCCACGCGCTGAGGTAGAATTTAGCATGACCAATGTACCTAACCAGTGTGAATTTTGGACTGTGGGTTGAAACTGGAGCACCCAGAGGAAATGCAGGCAGACACTGGGAGAAAGTATAGACTCTGCATAGACAATGACCCAACCTGGGTTCTTGGTGCTGTGTGGCAGCAGTGCTAACCACTGTGCCACCGTGCTGTCCTTTAGCTGTTTGGCTGTGCACAACAATCCAGAACATCAGCTCTACTGCCATGAAGCATCTGAATGCAAACAGGCAACTCCATACAAGTGTCCCGTTGCTGGAAATGCTCTCCTCTGGGAAGATACTGCTGGCTGATGATAGAGCAACCATGGAAATAGATTTTTTTATTTTCTCACAACACAAGGACCACAGGCCTTTTTTTAAATAGTTAAAATAGTATGTATAACAATGCTGAGCAAACTTTCTCTTTTTCCTTCCATCAGAAAGTGAAGAGTAAAGCTTTAGAAGATGTGATCATATTAAATGTGGATACAAACACACTGGAAACGCCATTTGATGACCTTCACAACCTGCCAAGTGAAGTGGTAAGTCAAAATGGTATCTGCTCTTTTTCAATTTCGTTACCTCTTTGTCACGGTGGAAGCCTTTCCTTTTCTCATCATAGATTGGAAGATGCGAGGGGTTGGGGTGAGCAGACCCCTGTCTGCTGCCTTTCTTTTTCTTTTAAATGTGAAAATTAGGAGTTGCAAATTGACTTTTGTGAAAGCAAGATTATTTTCAAGATTTTGATTGTGGCTGAAGAGGGGTTTTGAATCGTGCAGCCGGTTGTAAATGAAGCTCATGATCCGAAGGATATCTGCATTCATTAGCTGAAGCGTTTTTTTTAAATGTAAGTCTCTTCATCTTATACTTAATCATTAAATTACAAAGTATGCATTTCTGTCTGCCTAGTGGCATTTCTTGCTGAAGAACGAGTTGAGTTGTGAAGGCTGCAAGAAGAAGGGGGCCAATTATCAGCTCCTGTTTCCCTGCCACCTGCCAGCTCTCTTTCCTTTAATTAATGTTCAGATGGCACCGGTCAATATAATAAGAAATACTTTTACAGTTGGGGTCACAAAATTGATCCTTTGATCTTCAGTATTCTGAAACATTTGTTTCCACGAATTATTAGTTTTCCGGTGCATTTTAATTTTCTTGTCTTCTGACAGCCATTTTCAATGAAAACACATTATTTGTTTTTAAATCTGACTTCTTCCTCCAGTGCTGTTTGGGGAAGCAACTGACAGTTTCAACTTGCCCCAGAAGTGTGCTGCTGTAAATAGGAAGAGATGGTTAAAATAAAGGGTTTTTTGTGTTTTTGCCAATGAAATCTGATAAATGAGGTGTCGGCTGGATTTCTGCTTTGATCTTATGTTGATTTTCCAGGTTCCTAATGCTTCAGGGTGCTTGACATTCCATGTTTTCGTTCAAGCAAACCACTAGCAATATATGACCAAAACTGCACAAAATGTGAGCTATCCGTTTACGAGAATCCACCTTGTTGTTTTCCCTACTATTTCGTGTAATGGGATAATTTGCGTTCAATGTTTTGATTCCATTGGATTTCCATTTGCTTTTTGCCCTCTGTACCCCACCCCCACTGTCGGAAAAAGTAATTGTAAAAGTATTACGAGTGGGACTCCTGTTGATTTGAGTAAAGCTGCTACAAGATATGTTTAGTTACATGTGAGTTCATGTCGCAAGGATTTCAGTCCATATGGAGTCTATTATTAGGTCAGTTTGTGTATTGGTCTCAGTTGTCATAAAGGTCAGAGGGTCACAGTTGTCCTGAATTACTGAACTGTTTTCAAGTAGACACTCTGCTATGGTGTATGCTGTCATCTTAATAATGGTCTCTTGTCAGATATTCACACATAATATTTAAGAGTTATTGACTATTAGAAATGTTAGTTTTGTTCGGAGCGATACCACTTTGGAAAATTCTGTGGATTTCCAGATGGGAACATGATTCTTGCCTTTGGCCTCCGGCAAACTGTTTATTTACATTCTTGCTGAAATACTGCTGTATTCATGTAGATTTATAATGTTCAAATCAAATTTTGTTTTGTTAAATTTTCATTGCGTTAGTGAGAAAGCACGTGTCTTGTTCTTAAACCTACAATTGTAAAGTACAGAATGAAGCCATGTAAAAATAAGTTGTTGGAAATGCCCTATTAGTTACAAGTTTTTTTCCAGCCTCCTTGCTTGTACCCACTGTATATTCCTTAGTTGGTAGCTTTTGGCAGCCACTGCTGTGGCCTCACTGCAGGGAGTAGGCTGTGGCCATGGCAACTTGAAGATAAATAGTTTGCTTCCAGTATAATTCACGACTATTCGTTCTGATTACTTAATGAATGATTGTTGGGGCATTTGAAATGCAGAGTCACTTATTCTTGCCACTGGTGTGCTGCAGGTTGTGGTATTTCCATTATGCAAAAGTCTTTTGGCTTGGCTGTTTCCTCTGTCGTGCTAGTTGAATAAGCTGGTGGTGCATGTCAGGAATTCACCCGTCAGCAATTTCACCAAAACGACCGCAATGTTGGAACAGCTCAGTAATCTTCCCTGTTTTTAAACCCATTGAAATTAATACCGTGCACGGCTGTTATTTGGGTGTCCCGTCCGATTTAGCATCTTAGAAATCTGTTGAGTCTGCATATCTTTTGCACAAGGTAGAAGATGATTACACCGAACGTGTTCTTGCAAGATATCAGTTAGAAGAAAAAGCAACTTTACAGCTTTGAGCAGGACGGTGGCACAGTGGTTAGCACTGCTGCCTCACTGCACCAGGGACCCAGGTTCAATTCCGGCCTTGCGTCACTGTCTGTGCAGAGTCTGCACATTCTCCTCATGTCTGCATGGGTTTCTTCCAGGTGCTTTGGTCTCCTCACACACTCCAAAGATGTGCAGGTTAGGTGATTTGGCAATGCTAAATTGCCCCTTAGTGTTTGGGGGACTAGCCAGGATAAATACATAGGGTTACAGGGATAGGGTTTAGGTGGGATTGTTGTCAGTGCAGACTCGATAGGCCGAATGGCTTCTTCCTGCCCTGTAGGATTCTATGATTTTAAAATGTTGCCTGTTGCATATCCTGATGTAACTGCTTCAGTGTTTTCCAAATGTGATTTTACTTACCTTAATCCGATGACTGCAACTAAATCATGTTCAATTTGGTGTAATTCAGGTGCAGCGAGATTCTAAGTGTCCTGTTTCTTGTTCTCCTTAGCATCCCAACTTCATGTTGTCCAGAATATTGTGAAATAATCTTGAATAGGTTACAATCTCAGTGCCACATGGATCATAGAAGTTCTGTTATCAATAGTGTCTATTAGACTCAGTACTTCCCATGGGTTAAACATTATCAACAGGGGAACAGTACAAAGAACAAAGAACAAAACAGCACAGGAAACAGGCCCTTCGGCCCAATGAGCCCGCGCCGCCGCCTCGATGTTCCCACTTCTGCCCGTGATTCCTGTCTGTGTTTATAGGTCTATGGATTGAAACCAAATTTGAGACAGTTTAGGGAGAATTTGTTCTGCCAGTTAGCCTAAGAGCACATCTTTGGGATGTGGGAGGAAACCGGAGCACCTAGAGAAAACCCACGCAAGCATGGGGGGGAATGCACAAACTCCCACAGACGTAGGCCCAAATCCATGTACCTGCACAGCACAGCGATAGTCACTGAGCTGTCGTGTTGCCCATCAGATGGTCCAGGTCAAGCGTACACTAATGACGTGAAGCACTAGCATAGTCTTGAAACAAAAATCCAAGAGCAGCCCCCTCACAACCCATCGCATGTATGCCCCTTGTTAAACAACAAGGCGGACCAAAGTACCTGTAGGATAAAAACAAATACATCAATATCTTTGACGATTTACACACTTCCCAGGGAGTTCCAAGGCTCATGATCCCTTTTTAAATCAGTTTTCTATATCCCTCCATTCCCATTCTGTTCATGTGCCCATCTAAGTATTTCTTAAATAACTCCAGAGTGCCTGCCTCCACCGCTTTACTTGGCAGCGCATTCCATATCCCCACCACCCTCTGTGTGAAAAAACTCCCTCCAGCATCCAAATTATACCTTACCCCCCTCACCCTAAGCCCGTGACCCCTCATGCTATTTGAGTCCATCCTAGGAAAAAGCTTAACCCTGTTCACTCTATCTATACCCCTCATAATCTTGTACACCTCTATTAGATCTCCTCTAAGTCTACGTCTTTCTAAGGAAAATAACCCCAATTTGCCTAACCTCTCCTCGTAACTCAGACCTTCCATACCAGACAGCATCCTGGTAAACCTCCTCTGCACTCTCTTCAGAGTCTCCACGTCCTTCCAATAATAAGGTGACCAGAACTGGACGCAGTATTCCAAATGAGGTCTAATTAACGCTTTATACAACTACAACATTAAAGGCCAGCTCTTGTACTCTATACCCCTTCCTATAAAGGCTAATATACCATATGCTTTCTTCACAACTTTCTCCACCTGCTCTGTCACCTTCAGAGACTTGTGCACCTGCACCCCCAGGTTCCTCTGCCTTTCTATACTCTTAATTGGTCTACCCTTTACCATATACCTGCCCCCGACATTCTTTCTCCCGAAATGCATCACCTCGCATTTATCAGGATTGAATTCCATCTGCCATCTATCTGCCCAAGCTACCAGCCTATCTATGTCCTGATGCATCGCCTGGCAATGCTCCTCACTATCCGCAAGTCCAGCCATCTTTGTATTGTCTGCAAACTTGCTGATCTCTCCGCTTACTCTCTCTTCCAAGTCATTTATGTATATTACAAATAGAAGAGGTCCCAGTACTGAGCCCTGTGGCACACCACTAGTGACTGACCTCCAGCTAGAAAAACACCCTTCCACCATTACTCTCTGTCTCCTATTACCAAGCCAGTTACTTATCCATCTAGCTACCTGTCCTTGTATCCCATGAGCCTTGACCTTTTCAACTAACCTCCCATGAGGCACTTTGTCAAATGCCTTACTGAAATCCATGTAGACCACATCAACGGCTCGCCCTTCATCGACCATTTTTGTCACGTGCTCAAAAAATTCTACCAGATTCGTAAGGCACGACCTCCCTTTAACAAAGCCACGCTGCTAATCCCTAATCAGATTGCAACGGTCTAAGTGCCTATACGTCCTATCTTTAAGAGTCCCCTCCAACAGCTTCCCTACCATTGACATCAAATTCACTGGCCTATAATTTCCAGGGTTATCCCTACTACCCTTTTTAAACAACGGTACAACATTAGCTATTCTCCAGTCCTCTGGGGCTTCACCTGTGTCCAAAGAAGAGACAAAGATTTGCGTTAGAAGCCCAGCAATTTCACCTCACACCTCCCTAAGCAGCCTGGGATAAATGACATCAGGCCCTGGAGATTTATCAGTTTTAATGCTACCTAGAAGCTCTAACACTTCCTCCCTTGGTATGGATATTTCCCTCAACTGGTCCACAGCTCCCTCAGAGAGGGGACCGGTCAACAAGCCCCTCTCCTTCATAAATACCAATACAAAGTATTGATTCAGGATCTCCGCCATTCCCTTGGGCTCTAAGTGCAGTTCCCCTCCTCTGTCCCTAAGAGGTCCGATTTTTCCTCTAACCACCCTTTTATTCCTAACATAGGAGTAAAAAGCCTTTGGATTTTCCTTAATCCTATCTGCCAAAACAAATTTCATGCCCCCTTTTTGCCCTTGTAAGTCCCCGTTTGAGCTCCCTCCTACTCTCTCTATATTCCTCCAACGCTCTCCCCGTTCCCAGCTGCTTTGACCTAACATACGACTCTCTTTTCTTCCTAACCAAGTCCTCAATATCCCTAGTAATCCACGGCTCTCTAATCCTACCTTTCCCATCTTTCCTCTTAGCCAGCACATATCTTTTTTGCAATGTTTTCAGTATTCCCTTGAAAGATTCCCACGTGCCTAGCGTGGACTTACCCTGAACAACCATTCCAGTAAGAAATAATCAAGTGAATGAAGATCAGTGGCCCCAGTACTATTCCAATTGAGCTTTCAAAGCACTTTTGCTCACCTCTAGACTCCATGCGTTCATTCTATGGCTCTAGAAGGAAAAAGAATTCCCACCATCCACTCTTCACACAAAATCAACTTGAATGGTCTGGACAAAATGTGTTCCTCCATCAGGTCCTGTTCTCTCAACTCTTAAATGATTAGTGTTCCAAGTCAAGGATGAAGAAAACATTTCAGGAACATGCTGAAATTCTCCTTTAGCTATGAATAATTGACAGTGATTTGCTACCAATGGTTCAAAATGGCGATAACTTGTCCGTTAAGTCGCATTACCTTTTTAATGAAGGCTCAGAGGTGTGGCAAAAAAGAAAAAGATGCAAATCCTGGATTCTATTACCTCATAGACATCTTGCCCCATATGTGCTTGATGATCTGTGGGTCAAGAATCAATCAGGATGGTCACATAGCAGAAGCTGTCAGCTCTTGAGGGACAGCTGATGATAAGGAAACTGAATCGTGATTTCCATCCAAAAACCAAATACAATGCACAAGATGTGGTACAGGATTGGTGACAGCTTCCTTGGGCAAAGTAGTGAAAGTTAATGGCAAGCTGGGCCGCTATAGAAATATTCTCAATTACCATGGAGATCAGCTTGCCGATATACCCAACTAATTTTGTCATGTTGATGTACACCTAAATTAGCCAATCGGCATGTCTTTGAAATGGAAGACAGTGCACGCAAACATAAATAATACCACTCAGAAACCAGATCATTGCAGTGGCGCACTGTTGCGTTTGTACACAGAATAACTTGAATAGTAGCAATCACACAAACGTAAGAATCAGGAGTTGGAATAGAGCATTTGGCTGCTCAGGCTAACTCCACCACTCGTTAAGGTCATGGTTGTCCTATTGGAGCCTCAGCTCCACTTTCATGTCTATCCCCAATAACTCTTAACTCCTTGGCTGATCAACAATCTATTGAACTCTGGCTTAAATAAGTTCAATGACCCAGATGTTTCTAGGTGTTAAACCCTTTTACTCAAAACATCTAGTGTCCAACTTCTCAATTTGTAACAATGGGGCACTCAGTCATACATAACTTAAAGTACAAATGACAAATGTTTATGAATCAAGTAGAATGTAGCCAGCAAGATGTTGCATCAACTTAACAAAAGCAGTCGAAACAGCTTAAAAGTTTCTTATTCCTCAAGGCTCTCAGATTCTTTTAATGCTGCCAGCATTGATAGTGCCTGTTCTCTTCTGTTTCTGAAATAATACTAAATTATTACAGAAGAATTATGATGTGGAAATTATATCATGGATGCAATGGTGAAACTGTGCCAACAATGACTTGGAGTTTCCAACTTTTATTCCTAATTCTGACAGTTCCTCTTCCCTTAGTAGAGAATGGTTTTTTTATTGACTTAGTATTACAGATAGTAGAGAGATGGGCAACCTGTGCCTATTGTCTCTTACCATTGTTCCTAAGCAGAAAGTGCTCTGAATTACTCCTTGAACTATGTGGTTTCATGGTTTCCCAGTCCCTCATTTTGCATGATCCAATTTGCTAATAATCTGCAGTATACTTGCATAAAGATTAACTCAGAAGGTAGCTCCCAGAGAGTGTCAACCATGGTCATGCAACCTGTAGCAGGCATCGTTTTTGGTTCAGCAGAAAGTTAGTTTTGTACAATGGCAGAAGAATAAAGTCAGATTTCTTTTCAGAGCCTCATAAAATTCCTACATTGCAGAAAAGACCATTCAATTTGAGTCTGCACTGAGTCTCTGACAGACCGTCTTACCGAGGCCCTCTTTCCCACCGTGCTCCATAAACCCACACGTTTCCCATGAGTAATCAGTGATAATGCTGTCTGTAATGAAATGTATTTATATCAGGTTTCTTATGAGGGTATATTTAAAATTCAGCTTCAATTTACATGGTGCTATTTATCTGCACCAGGCAACTCACCTTGAGAATGCAGGCTAATGATTAACTTTTGCTTGGGGTGTGTTTGTTTTAATTTGAGTTAATGCATTTTTGTTTGGTTTTTCCCCTGAGGTTTCAGAATAAGGTTTTGATTAAGTTGATAGACAGAGGCAGAGTTGTGTGAATGGGCAGATCTGAGCTTGCAGGTAAAAACATACAGTTCTCTTTTATTTTTAGAACAGAAGGTGTCAATTTTAGAAAGGTGTCTTTCTGTCTCTCCCTCTATAGAGACTGCTGTTTGGGATTATCAGAACTCAGTAAGAATTTAGCAACACCAATTATTAATCCAACCGATTTATTTGATAGTAAAATAGCGAGCTTTCAACACTCCCGTGTCTTCATCAGGCAAGTGCAGTGTTCTGGTCTGCAATAGCACACATCAGCACAGACAGTCAGAGATTGCTGATTAGAATGCGAATCCTTACATCTAACCTGCTATTCAAGTGTTAAAGTGGCTAACAATGTGTGTGAAGGGGATCCTGAGCATTGTTAGAGAGTTGTGTATTTTCTCCAGACAGCACAGTAAGTGAGGTTTTTTGCTAACCCAGGCAAGTTACGGGGTTACAGATAGTGTGTCATGAAGCCAAGATCCCTGTTAAGACCGTCCTCATGTGTGCGGAGCTTGGCTATCAGTCTCTGCTCAGCGACTCTGCGCTGTCGTGTATCACGAAAGCCCCCTTGAAGAACATTTACCCGCAGGTCGGAGGCCGAATGCCCATGACTGCTGAAGTGTTCGCCCACAGGAAGGGAACTGTTTTGCCTGGTGATTGTTGAGCGATGCTCATTCATCCGCTGTCGTAGTGTTTGCATGGTCTCCCCAATATACCATGCTTCGGGACATCCTTTCTTGCAACGTATTAGGTAGACAACGTTGGCCGAGTTGCAAGAGTATGTACCGTGCATCTGGTGAATGGTATCCTCACGTTTGATGATGTCGTCCATGTCTATGATCCGGCATGTCTTGCAGAGGTTGCTGTGGCAGGGTTGTGTGGTATTGTGGTCACTGTTCTCCTGAAGGTTGGGTAGTTTGCTGCGAACAATGATCTGTTTGAGGTTGTGCAGTTGTCTGAAAGCAAGAAGTGGGGGGGTGGGGATGGCCCTAGCGAGATGTTCATCGTCATCAATGATATGTTGAAGACTATCAGAAGCCAGGTGTGTCTCTGTCTATCTGTCTCTTTCCCCAAAGGCTCTTGGACTGTTAACAAGTACAAATACATATACCTAGGGGTTATTATCTGATTTAGAAGAGAGGTTTTAAGTCTGTATGAGGAATATTGCTTGAATTGGTGCTCTTAGAGCTAGATTACTAGTTAAGAACTGTATCTCGAAATGTTAAATTATTGTTCAATTGGTAAATGTTAAGCTAATTCACTTATTATAGTTAAATAATGTGTTTTGATTAAAGCTTCCTAGTGTGTGAGTAAAATCGCACCTGAAGTGATTCTATCACTCCATATCTCACATTAATGCCAAAGTGACATATTTGGGAACTAATATAACTTGGGGTTTCTCTTACCCTAACAAATCCATCTCACCTACACGTCTTGAGACAATAAAGAGAAATTTAGCATGGCCAATCCACAGACTGCCAAACAGACAGCCAAGGCTGGAATCGAATCTGGGTCCTTGGAGCTATGAGGCAGCAGCGCTAACCACTGTGCCGTCATGCCATATTGTATGGGATCCAATATTAAGGTGAGTGTCATCTGATGCCATCCCACCTCTGTAGCCAGATTCATGTAGGGATGAAAGTAATGTCATTTCGGTCCCAGGAATTACATTTCATCATGAACAATGTTATTGTAGATGCAGAGCAATTGCCAAAACAATGCCACATCCTCATCAGTAATACAAGTTGCTGTAGTCCATTCACACAAAACACAATAATCTATTCCATGAATACTAAGGAACTTAAGAAAAAATGTTAATGATGTTTCCTAACAAGATATCTAGTGGAAGTATACATATTCTGTCCTAGAAATATGGTGAGTAAACAAAAATGTAATTAAAATATATGATCCTCGTTTAAACAATGTTTCATACTAATTCAAGCTGTTGAGTTCAGATCTTTTGCTTATTTCTATAAAGCTGTCTGAGACTTTGCATTGTACAGAGTATAATTAAAACAAATGAACCCAGATCTTTTTGCACCTTTAAAATAATTTGGTTCATCAAGATCCTTGCAAGGAGCTACCTTTCTGTCCCCAGGCTGCCTTAACTCTTTATCATCTCACTTGCAGAAATTCAAGTTGAGCTATTTAAAAAAGATAGCACAGATACAATCCTAAAATGTTACTTCAAGCCAACATAGAACCTGACAAATTATTAGTTTTCTCCAAAAATTGCATTCCTTTGCTCTTTGAGGAATAGAATTGCACATACTTGTGACCCCCTGAGAGAAGAGAAATTCTCCTCTTAAATGGGAAACACAAATTTTTTAACTGTGTTCTAGAACTAAAGTTCTAGACTTCCCCAAAAGGGGGAACATCCTCCCTGTATCCACCCCATCAAATTTCTTGTCCCAAGTCTTGGATGTTTCAATTTGTTCAAATCTCATTCTTCTTGTATGGGCATAGTCTCAACCTGTCCTCATAAGCTAATTTTTTCATCCCAGGAATCAATCAAGTGGAACTTTTCCTGAACTGCTCCGAATGCAATTATATCCCTCCTTAAGCAAAAAAACTTAAACTGTTCATAGTAACCCAGATGTGGTCTTTCCAAGCCCATGTAGCTGCTGCAACACTTGCCTACCTTTGTACCCTATTCCCCTTGCAATAAACAGCAACGTTTTGTATGTCTTTCTAATCACTTACTGCACGAGCTTACCAGCTTTTTGTGGGTTTATGAACCAGTTCACCCAGATCTATCTATACCACAAAGTCCTACAGTCTCTTTTAATTTAATTAGTATACTGCTTTAATTTTCTTGCTGCTGAAGTGGACAAGTTCACATTTTTGCAAATTAAAATCCTTGATATCTTATATTAAGTTAGACTAAATCCCAACTATTTGTCATTTTGGTATTAATGCGAGGATATGGTGTTTCATTCCAGATGTGATTCTATTCATTTAACCAAACTAAATCCTTCTATTGACTTCATCTTCTCTTGGCAACTTAATTTCCTCCCCAACTTTCTGTCAGCAGCAAATTTAGCTCCCATAAATTCAGTCCCTTCATCCAAGTCATTGATAAAGATTATAAATAGTTGAGGCCCCAGCACGGATACTGGTGGCAGTCCACTGTTAGTTTGCTAACCTGAAAATGACCCATTTATTCTGACTCTTAGCTTTCCACTCACTAATCAGTCCTTTATCCACACTAAGGGGCCATTAGTCACTTCAGTTACTGTTTTATTTTTAAAATACTTATAGAAACTCTTGTTGCTTTTTTATATTTCTAGCTCTCTTTCTATTCTATGCTAACTTGTCCCATTTTTATTTAGTCATTCTTTGCTGGTTTCTTAAAACTAGTAAGAAGTCTGACAACACCAGGTTTAAGTCCAAATGATTTATTTGATAGTAAACTCACAAGTTTTCGGGGTTTGCCCCTTCATCAGGCGACTAGAGAGTTCTGGCCTTAAACCTGGTGCTGTCAGACTTTTTACTGTGTTTATCCCAGTCCAATGCCAGCATCTCCACATCATTTTTAAATCTATCCAGACTTCTGACTTATCAGCAATCTTTGCAGAATTGTAGTGTTTCTGAATCCATTAACCATGGATGACATATCCTCCTTCTAGAGTCTTTCTTTGTCAATCAAATATATTGTTGCTAAGGGTTATGAAATATCTTTTTCAATGTCTGCCACTGGTTTTTGAATGTCCTACCTTTTAACCTATATTCCTAGTTCATTTGAGCCGCCTCTATCCTCATATGCATGTAATTGTCTTTATTTAAGTTTAATACACTAGCCTTACATCCATATTTCTCACCCTCAAACTCAATGTGAAATTCTATCATTTTATGATTACGATTACCTCAAGACTCCTTTACTATGAGGCTATTAATTAATCTTATTTCATTGTGCATAACCAAGTCTTGAAAAGCCTGCTTTCTGATTGACACTAAAATGTACTATTAAAAAGAAAAGGTCCCAAGTGCACTCTTGTGATTTGTCTTCCAGGTTACCTTTGCCTATTTGATTAATAGAATCAATATGAAGATTAAAATTATGGTTAATGCAGACCCTTTATTACCAACTGCCATTATTTCTTCTTGAATACTGTTATTCAGTGTAGCTGCTGCTAAGAGGCCTACTCATGAGGGACTTCTTATCTTTTCTATTCATTATCTCTACCCAAACTGATTCTACATGTTGATCTTCTAAACTAATATCATCAATAGAACATTGAATACAGGAGACGTAATGTCTTGGTGAAGTTGTACAAGACATTGGTAAAGCCACACTTGGAATACTGTGTGCAGATCTTGTCACCCTATTATAGAAAGGGTGTTATTAAACTAGAAGGAGGACAGACAAAATTTGCTAGGATGCTGCCGGGACTTGATGGATTGAATTATAAGGAGAGGCTGGATAGATTGTGACTTTTTTTCTTTGGAGTGTAGGAGGCTGAGAGGTGACCTTATAGAGGTCTATGACATAATGAGGGGAACAGATCAACTTGACAGTCAATATCTTTTCCAAAGGAGTCTAAAACTACAGGGCGTAGGTTTAAAGTGAGAGAGGAGAGATACAGAAGTTTCCAGAGGAGCAATTTTTTCATACAAAGGATGGTGAGTGTCTGGAACAAGTTGCCAGAGGTAGTAGTAGAGGCAGGTACAATTTTGTCTTTTAAGAAGCATTTAGATAGTTACATGGGTAAGGTGAGTATAGAGAGATATGGGCCAAATGCAGGCAATTAGGATTAGCTTACGGGTTTAAAAAAAAGGTGGCATCGACAAGTTGGGCCAAAGGGCCTGTTTCCATGTTGTAAACCTTTATGACTCTATGACTCTCTGATGTAATAATGTAATCTCTAATTAGCAAAGTTATCCTCCCAACTAGTCCTATCTTATCATATTTCCAAAATGTTAAATACCCTTGAATATTTAGGTCCAGATCTTGGTCACCTTACAACCAATAACATCCACCAGCAGGTTTGTCTTGTAAGTTCAACTTAGACTCCAGGAAACAAATCCTGGAATTTTACTTGTTTAGGAAAGTTCAGGTCCTCAGATAAGGAAATATCACTTCAGGAAATCTTCCCCAAAATTTAGGAAATATTCTTTATTTAAGAGAGAAGTTTATTCAGAGTTTTAAAAAAGAAATTAAAACTTCCAATTAGAGAGGATTAGACAACACAACTTTTTGTTGTAAGACTTTTAAGGTAACAAAAGACAAAAAAAAACACATAACCTATATCTTTGCAGGCAACTTATTTTAAACCGCAAAGCAAAACATTCCCTGTTCCATTACCACAACTGAAAATACACTTCGTAGATATAAATAGTGCTGTCTGCTAAGTATTCTCCCTGAACCAATCCAAGATAGTGCTTAGCTCCCGAAGAGCTTCTGTTATTTTCCTTTCTTATCCTCAGAACTTCTCATCTGAGAAATATTTTCACACTGAGACTATTTTTTTCCCCTCGTGGAGGTTCTTCCTCGAGCACAAACAAGGCAAATCTCCCAGTTTTGTTAGTACATTGTTTTACTGGGGAGAAGCTACAATCTGGCCACTTCTAATCATTAACAATCAAACCACGCAGGCTTGCCATCAGGTAGCTTAGAACAGGTCACATGACCCCATTCATTTTTCACCTCAACTTAGACATTATTGCAAAACATAACTATTTAATATACTTCACAGTTATAACACCATGCAAACATTTGACATCTCTGTCCAGAATGGTTTCCAAAAACAAGTTTTATCATGAAAATCAGAGAAATTAGCAACATGTCAAATGATTTCAGTCATCCCAAATTCGAAAGAAATACTTCATGCCCTCTGACTCTTTTGGTAAACTTGGTTAAAATGACAAGAGGTTGTCAATATTTTTCTTTCGCATGTTCTGATTTGAAAATTATGCTGTTGTCCTCACCAAAAAGAAAAGTCCTTAGTTGCCATTTTGCACCTACTTCTTATGGTGATGGAGGTTCATAGGCAAGAGCTATTTTGTCTGCTCTCCTCAAGATGTAAACCACAAAACACAAACCTTCTGGGCACTTTACCCCAAGTGAAGACAGTTGCTAATCATGCTATAATGCTCAAATGTGAGATTTAAGTACATTATCATCTCAACAATGTGCCCTTGTTTTCTATCCCATTTCCATTTCAATAGGGCAGCTCATAAATGTTTTAAAAATTAAGTGAACTTGAAAAAAAAATTTAATTTAACAATGGATCCGTGGAGTAACTAAAGCAAAGTAACTATACCAAGTTGTCACTGATAACATGATAATTTTTACTTGTGATTTGTCATTGGGAAGTTCTTACATTAAGCAGGATATTATGAACATTCCAAAATTCTGGAACTTGCCTTTGGGATGTAATGTATAAGTTTTTCCGTCAGTGAGTTTCCAGTAAAATCGTTATACTTCATTGACGATATTTCTTCCAGGATACTTTGCCAAACTTTGTTGTTTTAATAAAATTGCTTTATTTCAGACAGTAATGTTAGTGGAATCTATCCTTGTGCACAGGTGTTGTTTTGTTGCACCAATTAACATTGATCAGACTAAGAATATTGATATATCATTGCTTGATGGTTTGCAGAATCCAACGCCGGCATCTCTACATCATTGCAGAATGAAGCCATAGTGTAGTGTCAATTAAAAGAGCACAGAGAATTTGGTGAATTTGTATGTTCTTTAACCTTTCTCGCCACCGCAGTATAGATTATGTACTTCACAACCTGTGCTGAAGTTAATTGAAAAAAACTTAATGAGCCTTGGTACATGCAGTCAGAGCACTAAATGAATTGGATTTCCAGACTTTCATCTGTAGCTATCAAGCCTTGATGTAAATTGAAAAGATCACAGCTATTGGGAAAAGACCTATATTGTAAAGTCCTTTCTGCATAGATTATGAACATCATAACTCAATGATTTTTCCATAAAAATATGGCTATAATTGGACCCTATGGGGGTCCATTTCTTTGATCAGATCACAGTAACTGTGACTTTACACTGAAAAATGTCACTGCTGTAAAGGTTTATCACCTGTAGAGCTTGGTTTTCTCTGATGCCTTGTACTGTGCTGGTTATCTTTAATAAAGAAGTATAATGAGTAATTAGACAGCAATTATTATTGAAGCGGAAAAGTAAGTTGTGTGCAATACTTGAACAACAATGGATATATTTTCTCATTATTCTTGCCTTGTATTTGAGACCAATGGCGATTTTCTCTCATCCTATGTATTTCATAATTGCTTAACATGCAATTTAATTTTTCCTGATATTTTCTTAGTGAAATTTTGGTCTTGTTTTATTACGCGGCAGGTGTTTCTTTCAGTTAACTGAACTCTATCTAATTTCTGCTTTAGTGTGGTCTGCATCATTTCTCAGACTTTGGAAGAAAAGCTTCAGTCTCTGGAGTTATTCTGATGTGAAGACACGTATGCAGAATACTGCATCTATCAATAAAAAATTGCGCTTGATGAAAAGAACAACTTTACAAGTTTTTATTTTGCCTAGGCACTTTAATATTTACTGCATTCTAGATATGATGGTATATGTTGTATTACTCTAGCAAATGTTTGAAAAGTTCTTTAGCTCATGAAAAATATAGTGCAAGTCAATTGGATTCAAAATCTTGAGAAAACTCTTACAACGTTTACCTTATAAAACATAGATATTAGAAGCAGGAGTAGGAATTTTTTTTATGTGTATTCCTTATCAATCATGTGGTTGGCACAGTGTGGATTAACACTGTTGCTTCACTGTGCTGGGGATCTGTGTTCGATTCCTGGCTTGAGTCACTGTCTATGCGGAGTCTGCACTTTCTCCCCATATCTGTGTGGGTTTCCTCCCACAGTCTGAAGGATGTACTGGTTAGGTGCATTAGTCGTGCTAAATTCTTCCTCAGTGTTCCTAAATAGGTGTCAGAGTGTGACAACTAGGGGATTTTCACAGTAATTTCATTGCTATGTGAATGTAAGTTTAGTTCTGATATAAATAAATAAATGTGCTGTTTAATGTTATAACAGCAGGCACCTAGAGAAGGATATTGTCTTTGTTTTGTGTAAATTGCCAGGCTATTTTATCTTAAAACCATGTTTTCTTCCTTTGTACAGGTCTCATCCTTGAAATACAAGTTGAAGAAGCAATCAACAGCTACTGGTGATGGGGTAGCAAGGGCTTTTCTTAAGGCACAGGCAGCACTATTTGGCTCCTATAGGGATGCACTTCGATATAAACCTGTAAGTATTTTTAGAATCTCCTCTTCTGTTGATTTAATCAGCGAGTTGATAAGTGAATAATATTTATATTGGTCCTGTAACTTTATCATGTTTATGGTTCAGTATACTTTTTTATTAGTGTTCTTCTCACTTGCATCTAATCTTGTATCTACAGCTGTGGGAACAGAATGGTCTAGTCTCTTTGCTTCTTATGATTGTTAACAGTTGCTGCTTGTAGAAACACAGAATAAAATTATAGACTCCACATGGTACAGGAGGAGACCATCTGGCCTGTTGCACCTGCACTGACAACAATCCCACCCAAGCCCTATCACTGTAACACACATATTTATTCTGATAATCCTCTTGACACTAATGGTCAATTTAGCATGGCCAATTAACCTAACTGGCACATCTTTGGACTGAGAGGAAACCGGAGAAAACCCACACAGAGATGGGGAGAATGTGCAACCTCCACACCAACAGTGACCAGAGGGCGGAATTGAACTTGGCTCTCAGGCGCTGTGAGACAGCAGTGCTAAAATCACTGTGCCAGTGTGCCATCCACAATGCAGTTGTTGGAGATTTGATTTGAACTACAGTAAACAAACTTTTCAACTTCTTACAGTCATTAATTTTTTGGTTTGAGTTTTCTGGGGAGGTAACCTGGCTAGTGACTGAAGAAAGCTACATGACTTCAACATGTAGATTTTGAATTGTATAATAGACCATACTGTGCCGTGGTATAATGCCTCCACCTATTTAAATTTGCAGTTACACGAATCGACACAGCTGCATTTCTACTAAAAATCTATGTGCCTCATCTAAATTGCCTGATAAGTGTCAAAGACTGAAAGGTGTTTTTGGGATTACCTGGTAGAAAAGGACCAGGTGAGAGAGAGCGAGATTTCTTTAAGGAACTTGAGGATCTGGTGGATAAAGTGAAGATAATGCAAATTTTTTTCATCAAGATTTCAGGAAGGCACTTGACGCTGTCCTACATTTCGTAATTCATCAAGTGCCTGCCCGTGGGTTAGAGAGAAAAATGTGAAGCTGGAAAAGTATGGTTACAAGGGATGCATATGCATCATTTGGTTAATTTGTGTTCAGTGTTCCACAAGATAGAAGAATGGGGTTAAGGTTTTGTCACCTTTTTAATGAGGGATGTATGTAAGTGTTCGCCACATAATGAAAAACATTGTTGCAGTGTCACCTGATGTGCCCTTAGGAAAATTATTTATCCCTGCTACTAAGTTTGATTTGTAGTTTAACTGAGATACAGCCTTGATGAACCCAGTGTTGTATCTGTCATAGTTGAAGTTATGTCTGAGTTTACCCTAAGCAAGAAGACTTATACACAAACAAACATACCTGTGAATTAGGATTTGGAATAGGTCATTGAATCCCTACATTCTGTTTTGCCATTCAGAAAAATCATAGCTCATCTGATTTTAGCCTCCAATTCACATTCTGCCCACTTCAGATAACCTTTGACTCCCTTGATAGTGATATTGGTTCCTCTGCAAGGAGAGGTACACTGATACAGTATCGATGGTGAAATAAGAAAGAGGAAATCTAGGTCAACAAACTTTCAGCAGTTTTAATTTGCCATAAAGCAAAATGCAGCCAAAAGTTGATGTATTGACCTCGACATGTCTATCAGTTGACTGAAAGAGAGCTCTGATAATATAGCTTATGTAAAGAACTCCCACAATGTTGCCAATTATTATGCAATCTAGTCAAACTGTGTTCATCCCTGCTTTAAATCATAAGTGAACACAGAATTCCGAAAATGTATAAGCACAGAAACATCCTCCCTTTTCTTTGAGAGCTGCCTGCAGTCTGTGAAGAATAATGGGAATATGATTGAAACTGTTCTCAGTACACCATATCTTTTACTCCCTCCTCTTTGGACCTTGGTGTCCAGATTCCTTTGTGCATTTTGTGTAATACTTCAGATGAAATTGCTTCACCAAGAGTCATTTAAAAAAAAATCTGGTTTCCTTTTCTTCCTTAGAATTTGGCCGTCCTTCAGTATCTATCCCAGATAAACAACCCTTGTCATTTGATGCTGACAGCCCATTCAGATGGTGGGAGTGTTATCCAAGCCTATTGGTCTTCTCAGTGCACATCTAAAGATCATCATCTCCAGCCTCTACTTTGTCTCTGAAGTCCCTTAGGGCTTTATTTCCCTCACTAAGACAATGGTTACTGACATCAATTTTGGTGATGTTACCGTGTACCTGTGTAGCTCAACTATTATCTGAATGAACGCATTGACTTGTTAAGACAGCAGATTTTTCATTTCGTTACAATTTGACAACATCTTCCTTACTTTTAAATAGTTTGAAACATTTTTAAAATAATAAACATGGTATATATGCAGTATTGCATATTATATTAGAGTTCTTAGCTTTTCCAATGCTGTTCAAAGCAGTGATTGTAAAGAATGGAAGATGAACATGGGAAGGGAATGGGGAGCCAAGTGGTGGGTGAGATGGTGTCCTTCAAAGGCCAGTGATAGGAAATTGTCATTACCAAATATGTCCGTTAAGGTAATAGAGTAATTTTAATGCACTCTGCCATTGAAAACTGGCATGAAGGATGTGAATATCCAAATGATTTGGCTGTTGCTCCCTTACTATCCTGTGGCCATTTTAACACTTTTGTTTTCTCTATTAAGGCTCCTTTTAGCTCAGGTAAGAGTGTCTTGAATACGTGCAATTGAGGATCTTGTAATGTAGGTGGAATCCTGTGAGTATTTTAATGGGCCACTGGGCAGAGTATTAAAAGCACATGCATTGTTCAGTCAGATTTGGCAGGTAGAGGAATTATTGAATATGTGTAAAAATTAATTTTGTGACGAGCATTTGGACCACTGTTACCCCAAGCATTGCTTCATCACCCCCTGGAGGCAATTCCAATAACTTATCCATATGCTGCAGACAACTTTCCGATCCCAATCTCTGAAATCATATTTCAGACAGGCAGTTCAACCCACATGTTAATCAGTTCCATTAGTAAAAAGGGCCATGCCTCTTGAGGGGCAAAACTGCATCACTGTGTTGCCCAAATGCCCCAAGAGTTAAAATCTCACCTAACATGCCTGAATTGCTGATGTTGCTGAAATGTGAACGCCACATATTTGTTTTATCCATCTATAAAACGGAGCATTTATACACCAAGGGCAAGTGAACGGAGTCCCTTTAATCTCGCTGCATTTTTAAACTATAGATTCATCCATCTCACTTATGAAATATGAATATAAATATAAAATCTGTGAAGGAGTAAGGTGATTCTGTTAATAGGACTCTGATCTCTCTGTTCAAAAAATGCACATCACATTGTTGTCAAGATTGACAGTTTAAAACTCCTTGCTATCTAATTCCACGATGGGGAAACTTCGCATTTTGTGGCACCATTATTGGCTTTATTGAGAGTGGAGCATTGAATCAGCTTGGAGTTTGATCTGGAGTTATTTTCCCATGAGAATTCCCCACTGCTGTAGTGTGTACAAATGCAGAGGTGATGGTTGCTTTATTTTCTGGGCTAACAAATGATGTGATCAAAGGAATCCTTGACCATCCATGATGCATTAACCATCTTCAATCTCTTCCCCCACCTTCCTCAATTATTTTTGTGAATATAAACACCCTTTTTTCACCCATTTATTGATCGCTGGACCACCTATTGCGTCAGGCACACTTTCTGGAATACCTTCCTTCACACACGCACGCACGCACACACACTGCACTTTTCCATCCTGCCCTGCTTCTTTAAGACCAAATTTAAAATGCCAATCAGCAACTATTCAGAGAAACTAGAAGCAGGAGTCGGAAATTCGGCCCTTTGAGCCTACTCCGCCAGTCATTTTGATCATGACTGATCATTGAATTCAATATGCTGATTTCTCCTCTTAACCCCCTGCTCCCCATATTCCCTTTAGCCCCAAAAAGCTATATCTAATTTCTTCTTGAAATCAGACAACGTTTTGGTCTCAGTTACTTTCTGTAGTCGTAAGTTCCATATATTCACCATCCTGTTGTTGCCTTCGAATGCAGTTGTCAGTGTGGGTGATGAATTGCAGTAATGTAATGGGAGATGATTGAAGCTACTTAAATTTATATCCTGCCTTGAATTGAGATGCTCAGTCCAGGCTCGATGCAAACATGAATCCAAATGGTGAATGCATAGCACACTTAGAAGAAACATAGAATCCCTGCAGTGCAGAAGGAGGGCATTTGGCCCATCAAGTCTATACTAACAACAATCCCACCCAGGACCTATCCCCATAACCTCTGACATGAAGGGATAAGCACAGTAAGTAATCTCACAACACCAGGTTAAAGTCTCAGATGATGAAGAAATGGCACTCTGAAAGCTTGTGCTATCAAATAAACCTTGGACTTTAATCTGCTGTCGTGAGATAGTTAGTGTGCCGATCCCCAGTCCAATGCCGGCAACTCCACACACATAGAACATAGAACATTACAGTGCAGAACAGGCTCTTCGGCCTTCGATGTTGCACCGACCAATTCGGAAAAAGCAATGACCCTCCTAACCTAAACCATTCCCTTTTCGTCCATAAACTTATCTACTAACCTCTTAAACGCCACCAAACTTGGCGCATCTACAACTGCAGCAGGCAGGGCATTCCATACCCTTACCACCCTCTGGTAAAGAACCTACCTCTGACATCCGTCCTATAACTACCACCCCTTAATTTAAAGCTATGTCCCCTCGTGCTAGCTTTCTCCATCCTAGGAAAAAGGCTATCACTGTCCACCCTATCTAAACCTCTAATCATCTTATATGTTTCAATAAGGTAAAATATGTTTCAATAAGGTAAAATAAGGTAAACTACCCTTTTCATGAAGGGGTAGTTTAGCATAGCCGATCAACTCAACACGCACATCTCTGTGTGTCATCTTATTTTGTTTTATTCCCCCATAATATTGTTTATTCCATTAAAATCACTTGTTGTTTTTGCGATCCTTTGATTTACAGTGGGTTTTAATGAATCTGCTGCCTTTCAACTACCATTTCTACTCCATGGGAGATAGATTTGATTGCAAACCTTTGTTTTGCCGAATTTAGAAGTGGAGAAAAATACTGTGGTTTGCTTTTAATGATATTTTTTTGGAATAATCTGATCTACGGTTCACAGTTTGTACTGACAACATTTTAGTATTCCTCAATGGGGAAAGAAGTCATGTTTAATAGCTGTTGGCAGCAGTTATTCCCAGTGCTATTAACTGCCAGTACTCTGAAACACAGCCAAAGAATGTATCCATTTGTATCAGAATGTTACAACATGTAAAGTTTTCATTCTCTCTAAGATTAAAGGGGTATTGTCTGTGTTCATAAGACTGACACACTTCAAACCTGAATGTTTCCATTTTGAGGGTCAGACTTTCAGCTGCCTTTGATATAGCTGTCTAGATTTTATATTGAGAAAGGAATATAATGTTTAAAACAAAATGTAATCCTTTCAAGGCTTTACTGCTTTGGGCTATTTTAATCCACTTACTGCAATAAGCTTTTCATTGAGAATTGTTTCAAAGTCTACAGTTTTTATTCTAGAAGCCTGGCATTCAGGTTTGAGAAAAGGATTTGGTTAATAACAGTGACTGTGTATCCTTTTAAAGTGATTAGTTCACACTGCATTTTTGAAATATAGCATCAAGCTAATTTGGTGAAGCTTCTTGAATTGAGAAGTAGTCTGATTATTAGAATAACTCGATATTACAAAGTTGCTACTTTCTTATCAGTCGGCATGGCAGAAAAGATGGGCCTGAATGAACTCACTGCGTTGTTGTCGGTTTCAAATTAGCCTGCCATACTAATCACCTCTGACACTGGATCTAGCACTTCCTTGATCTCCATCACCATTATGTTCGATACAGCTCCCTATGTGCGACCATTCAAGGCATTTGAGCTGCATCCATTCTTAAACACTTTTATTTGATAACAACCCTGTGAAGCACCTTTTGGATTCTTTAGTATCTTAAAGGAACTTCATAAGCGTGTGGGGTTATGAACCCCACTGAAATGCCCAAACTATCGCAGTCGCTTGCCTTGGATCTTATATAGGAATTAGGAGCAGAAGTAGGCAATTCACCTCTTTGAGCCAGCTCTGCCATTCAATCCAATCATTACAGATCTCTTCCTGGCCTCAAATCCACTTCCCCACCCGTTTCCCATATCCTTTAAAACTGTGACCCCATGTTTTAGATTGCCCCACAAGGGGAAACATTTGGCCGAAGTTTACTTTTTCCATCCCTTTTAAAATTTTAGACCCCTCTTCTAAACTCCAGCGAGTACAAGCCCAAACCGCTTAATCTTTCCTCATACATCAACAACTTCTACATATTTGTCGACAGAAATGCTTAAAATTTCAAACTAAAATATGTATTTTCACTTTTTTTTTCCTAAGAAAGAAAAAATAGACATTGTTCTCCTTATCCATTCTGCATGTCTTCTAAGTCATAACATATATCTAGAGTCAGTGTTCACATTCAAAAACTTGACACTTGTTTGCATGATAATTGGCTTTTCTTGCCAGTTTTCAGTAAAATGAGGCCAATAAAATCCTAAGATAAACAGGGTCATATCATAGCCAGCACCAGGTCAATGATTGATATGACATTCTGGCATCAAAAATGGAAATACTGCTGCTTACTCCTCTATAAGATTGCTTGCAAGAGCTTCTCTATGGCTTAATACATTCCAAACCCCTGCTGTAATTTAGTAAATAATTTATAGGATTTTATTTTAACTCAGAGTTATACACATGGGGAAACAGTTTAAGTTTAACCCTTTTTTAGGTAGGAAATTGAAAGCCAGTCAGTTGTCCTGCAGTATTTATAGAAATGCGTAGTGCTGAGATTGTGATCTGTCTATTTACTTGTAAATTTGTAATTGGGTATAGTGAATCCAGGGTTGAGGGGGGTTTAAATAAATAATGGAATTGGGGGAAACAAAGATTGTAACTTAAAATTATTTTTGTTATTGTTCAGCGTTGTATAAGACACCTCATCCAGCTTGGCGCCAGAAGATTTGTCACTTTCTAAAATGTCTTTTTTTTTTATTTAGCACTAAAATGTGACTTGTTTCGTCTACTGCATTGAAGATTTTCTAAGAATTATTCTTTGAGATAACATATTGACATTCCTGTCGTTTTGGGGGTCACATTGTAATTAATTGGATTAAGTCATCTATAGCAGAAATTTTGGGAATTTTATTTTGAAATTGCTCTCAAGTCCAGTGGTTAGTACTGCTACCTCACAGTGACAGGAACCTGAGTTTGATTCGCAGCGTGGGTCACTGTGTGGAGTCTACACGTTTTCCCGGTGTCTGCGTAGGCTTTATCTGGGTGCTCCAGTTTCCTTCCATGACTAGAAGAATTAGGTGCATTGAGCATGCTAAATTCTTCCTTAGTGTACCCAACAGATGCTGGAGTGTGGCAACTTGGGGATTTTCACAATAACTTCATTGCAGTGTTAATATAAATCTACTTGTGACAGTAATAAACAAACAAAAATAAGTAACAACTTTTATGAAAGACTGGAGAAATGCAGAGTAGTGCTTAGAACTGTTCTTTCCTTGTAACATTCTAAAATACTCTTAACATTAAAGTTGAATTTTTCAGGTTATTCTGCATTGACTCGTACTATTTGTCCTTTGTGTACAGCCAGCTATGAAAACTGTACTCCAGAGAGTCCTTCCAGTTTCCATTCCATTAGCATGGCCTGACTACCTGACAGAAATATAGTCTTTTGTAATGATTTATTATAATGTGTCATGAATAAACATTAAAATTCAAAGAATTCTTCATAATCCTATTTTTATGCATTTTACCTTGTGTGCTATTTAAATTTGCATTTCAAGGACATTAAGTGTATATATTATCTAAATAGCTGTTTCATGTTTGAAGGTATTTGATGTATGGGGGTATCCATTTCATTTAGTTGAGATCCAGGTTATTTACAGATCATCATTTTCTAACGTAAGTTAAAAGCTTTCAGTGTTTAGTTTATTTCTCCTTTTCATAATATAATAAATATTGAATATTCTGTTGGTGCGCAGAGAAGCTATAATTGGCAGCAGCTCATATAACAGCTATTATTTTGCTCCATTTGTCATTTCTGCAGTCAAAAACTCTGTACTTTATTAACAGCTCAGTTTCAATGTAGCTAACAGTGATCATCAGTAATAATACTTTACTGTAAGTGTAACAGTTTCCACTGATTTTCCTCAGAAAATAGTATATTGTATACTGGAAGCAGAACACATTTCCAGAATATGAAACTTGCCTTACGCATCCCATCTGAGTTTTATTGAGTTTTCATGTAAAAAAAAAAAATTTCATTTTATTAATCAAAGTGAAACAGTCCCTGTTTATATCTATCACACCTAGGCTTCCTATTATTTGTAATGTGGAAATAAAAATTCTGTTTGTTAAAATTCTTTACTTACTAAGTACATTAGTATTTCTCATGTATTCTCACCGGTTTCCTGATAGACAAGTACAATTGTCAAACAAATTTGTTTTCATACAGGCAGCTGTCTTGTGTTCGGTTAAGGAAAACATGTAACCCTAATGAATAGGGGCAGCATGGTAGCACAGTGATGAGCACTGCTACTTCACAGCTCCACGGACCTGGGTTTGATTCCCGACTTGGATAACTGTCTGTGTGGAGTTTGCACGTTCTCCTTGTGTCTGCGTGGATTTCCTCCGGGTGCTCCGGTTTCCTCCCACAGTCCAAAGATGTGCGGGTTAGGTTGAATGATCGTGCTAAAAATTTCCCCTTAGAGCCCTGAGATGCGTAGCTTAAAGGGATTAGTGGGTAAATACGTAGGGAAATATAGGTAGGGCCTGGGTGGGATTATGGTCAGTGCAGACTTGATGGGCTGAATCACCTCTTTCTGTACTGTAAGGTTTCTATGATTCTAATAGTTAGGGTTCATAAGACAATTTTTCACTTTAGGTCAACAATTGCAAGTCCTGCTAGATACTAATTGGAACAGTAATGTTTTGTATGCTGCCATTGCACACAAAAAGTTATGAAATCATGTTTCATTGTGTACCTTCTCTGCATGCATCTCCACCGCAGTCTATAAGGTGCGGCAGTTTACATTGTTTGGCAAATTACTGTACATTCTCATTCCTATGTCCATTTTTTCTTAAACTGGGGAGGGAGGGTGGAATAGGGAGGAAAGGAAGAAGAGCCAACATTTTTGGCCAGTCTGCTCAGTGAGTTTCTGCATGTTATATCCAAGAGCTTTATTTTTAACATAGGGCAGAATTCTCCGACTTCATCCGCAGCTGGGATTCTCCAGACTCACTGCATTGAACAGAGATTTGGCTGAGTGTCACGTTTTCCATTCTCATTTGTGGTGGGCTGTGAATAGCTGGAGAATTCTGGCCAAAATCATCCAAGGGAATTGCAGTATGCCGAAGGATCTGATGGAAAACCCTCTTCACTTTGCTTTCACTTATTCATTTGGTCATGTATGCTGGCGTGATCTTCCTTAACTTCAGCAGGCAGCAGACTAATAGTTCATTGCACTATGACAGGCTTTGTCTGGCAGACATCTTCTACTATTAAGCAGAATGTTAACCAACATTTAAAACACTGATATTAAAAAAAAACTAAGGAAGCTCTTGAATGTGGAGAGGCTATTCTATTTAGCTGTAAATTTATAATGTACATATAGCAGCTTTCTGTGGCTCATTCTGCTCTGGTCTGTCACTTTACAGTTTGAATCAAACAGGCTGAAAAATACTTCCCCAAAATGGCATAAACCAAACAATTTTAAATGTGAACAGTTGAGATGATCTGTTGTAAATATCTACTTTCAAACTAATGTCATAAGATATTAATATTTGCCATCTCGATTCGGATCAATGGTTTATTGAGTAACTGTTGTATTCGAGTAATTTTTTTAACAAAACACTTAAGAACTGCGAATTATATTTAATACATATTTTCATAGTCACTGCTCCCAGAAAGCAAGAGCATTTTGTTTAATCTGTGCATAACTGATAAAGTAGGAAGTCTCACAACACTAAGTTGAAGTCCAACAGGTTTATTTGGAATCACAAGGTTTCAGAGTACTACTCTTTCATCAGGTGAGAGCCCTTGCGTCCCCACATCATAACTGATAAATGTAATGAATAGCCAAAACATTTTTAATTGAGTCATTTTCAAACTTTTTTTGTTCATTTTTAAGAAATACATAGTTGATATTTCAGAAGAGCTCAGAGCTGATTTTCCACTCTGATCTGTAGAGATCAAGAAGACACTGAAATAGTTAATCTAATTCTGGCAGTGATGTTTTCCTCAAGGTTGATGGGTTATGATTAAAAACAATCTCCCTCCTGTGTTATGGTGCTGTGAGACAAATAGAGCAGCCTATGATGTGGGTTCTGTCTGTCAGCCCAACAATACTGTATGTCAGGACTAAGACTTAAGTGGGTACTGCTTGAGTGAGGTAGTGGAGTGGGCAAAAGCTTCATGTGAAACTGTATGAACAACATAAGAAGGATGTAAGTCAGCAGGACGGGAAAATACAGAGAGGAGTAACACAAATGGACTTCATTCACTGTGTTTGATGAGTTAAAGTCTTGACCAGCTCCCTTGCTCTATTCTTGGACTAATAGGGGAACTGCTCCACTTCTTCAATGCAACTCAATTGAATAAATGGCATTAGAAAAATTGATATAGTGCCTTGTTCAGGAGTAAAACTATGTTTCATGTTAATGTTGTGAATGTTGTTTAATTTCAGGGAGAGCCAATCACTTTTTGCGAGGCAAGTTATGTTGCCCATCGTTCTAGCACTATGAAACACTTTCTTCAAAATGCGGTACAGCTTCAACTATTTAAACAGGTAAAGAATGCATATTTATGTATGGTAAGGTGGATATATTGTGGGGGGAAAATTATTGTCAAAAATAATTTTGTACGACATAGTGCGCATGTATCTTAATTTAAGGTATGGAAGCACTAAAGAAAGTGCAATATATACAAGGGAAGTACCAGAATTGTGGGGTTGTAGTGTTCAAGAAAGAATTAATAGGCTGCGGTTTTTCTCCAGCAAAGAAAAGGCTGATTGATAATCTAATAGACGTAATCAAAATTGTGAGATAGTTTGATAAGTTCATGTAAAGGTGATATTTGAGAAATCCAAAGCAAAGGACCATAAATATAAATAAATCTTAATAAAGCCTTTAAGGAAGTGATTAGAATGTGGGATTTGTTACAGCGTGAATGGTTGAGGTAATTAGCTTAAAGGTATGAGGGAGGAATGCTGATAATGAGATGAGGCCAGGTGGAAATGAGCATTAATAGTCGTCCAAGTGCTGAAGTTCTATAGACAGGCATCATGTTGGAGTGTGACCAGGACACGTTTGGTCTGTAGAAGGAACTCAGCACTAGGGAGATGCAATGTGAAGTTTGACTCGGGTTGTATATTAGGTGCTGAATTTTCAAGAAACATTGGGATCAGAGGTTGGCTGGGCAACAGTTTGACACTGTCGTGTTGGTGTGGCAGCATGAACCCAACCACAAGCCATTTTCAGAGAAGCAGTGGACGACCCCCCCCCAATGATCACATGCAGAGTGGCAGCAGACATCCTCTTTCTTCCCACCTCATCGAGCACGTGCAAAATGGCAGTGGACCTCCCTGCCACCCCCACCAGAGAACCATCTGACCCATAGCCTTCTCACCAGTAAACCACCTGACCCACCCTATCCCCCTCACTTCGCACCTCCACCAGAGAGCCAACTGACCTGCCACTCTCTTTCCCACCTCCACACTAAAGAGCCATCTCTGAACTTACCTCCTCAGAAACTGGAATGCCCGAATTGGACCTTTGCACACCATGACTGTTTCGTGCTTAATCTGGATGGGTGAACATGCTGGTAAGGGGGCAGTGGATAAGTTTGGGCATGTAGCCCATTAAGTCAATTTAAATGTGTGTACAAATGCATTTAAATTGACGTTG
The DNA here is from genome assembly GCA_024679065.1 of Sphyrna mokarran. NCBI lineage: Eukaryota > Metazoa > Chordata > Chondrichthyes > Carcharhiniformes > Carcharhinidae > Sphyrna > Sphyrna mokarran. The sequence continues at coordinate 63,161,278 of JAGIQG010000009.1, forward strand.
CGCCCATTTTGGGTGTGATCCCGATGGTGACCATTTTCGCCCGTTGATAAAGGGTGAACGGACATGGAGGTGGGCAAGGATTGAGTTACTCATCTCACGACCGATTTCACCAAGTTTTTGTACTCAAAAACAGCGCAACTTGATGGTAAAATCAGGCCCGTTGTGTGAGAAAATAAAAGCTTCTTCACATCACCGCAAATCAGTGTCTTCAGTTTACCAACCCTCTGCCATTCAAACTTGTTTCACCATATTTACTCTTAGCAAAATCGTTCACAGTTTTGTATGTGCCATCAAAATCCCCTTTTCACCTTTTGCTTGAAGGAGAAGCCAAACTTCTGCAGTCTCTTTACAGAACTGAAGTGCTTTATCTTTGATAGCATCCCAGTAAATTGCTCTACAGCACCTTTGAACTGTTTGGTGTCCAGACTTAAATCTCAATTCCAGCTGCACCTTAACCAACATTTATAATGGTTTAGCATAACTTCCTTGCTTTAATAATTAAAATTTTACATGTTTTGAAATTAAACTCCAAACTTTATTGAGGTAAATTTGAAAGACACTGGGGGAGAATCATTTCATTACTTAGCCAACCTGGTGCATTCCAGGAATCGTGCATGCATATATACAGATTGCAGGCTGCCTTAAGTTGCCAGAGTCACTGCTCTGGAGAACAAAATGTGGGGCAATATAAAGTTTAAGTTGAAAAATTTATGCAAAGACTTGCATATCATTGGTTATAAATTTCCTGCTTGTTGTTTCTAAGATGGTACATAAGAATTAGAAGCAGGCTTGGGCTATACTGCCCTCGAGTTTGCTCTGCCATTCAAAAAGATCATGGCTAATCTGTTAATAATCTCAACCCCATATTCCTATCAACCCCCAATAACCTTTCAAGCCCTTGTTAATCAAGAATCTCCATGACTCTGCCATAAAAATGTTCAAAGATTCAGTTTCCGATGCTTTTTGAGGAAAAATCTTTCAGAGATTCATGACTGAGAGAAAAAAACGTTCTCACCTTTGTCCAAAATAGGAACACCTTATTTTAAACAATGATCCCTTGTTCGAGATTCTCTGACAGAAGAAAATATCCTTTCCACATCCAACCTGTCAATGTCCCTTAGGATCTTAAAGGTTTTGGCCAAGTCGCCTCTTACCCTTCGAAACTCGAGTGGGTGTTAACCTAATCTATCCAATCTTTCCTCGTAGGACAACCCGCTATTCAGTGTAGTAAACTGGACAATCATTCTTTACATCAACAGTATTTCCTTGTGAATTGACCCTATCGCTAAAACCGCCTTTTGACTGTGATGTTGAGCCATTTTTTAAAAAAAGGGCATTGGGGGGGAATTTTCCTGGCCTGTCAGCATGGCAATCATAGCAGATGAGAGGAGACTGTGGATCATGCAAGTGTTCTTTGACCTTAGGTGGGATTTTTCAGTTTTGGGGTGAACATGGCCAGAAAACCTGGCCGCCTTTCTCATGTCAAATCTTCACTTCCATTTGTCAACTTTTGCACATTTTTAATTTTGGCGCATTCAGGCATTTAATGATTCTTCTTGATTGGCTGTTTGCTTTTAACAGTGATAACAAGGTTGTACGCTTGAGAAATGTTGCTTCAAATTTGAGTTCTTACAAATTTGTTGATTAGAAGTTGCAATAAGAAAATGAGTATTTAGCTAATTTCTGGGGAAATATGCACCTGTATTGCTAGAAAAAAAGTTCAACAATTATTTGGACATTCATGATTTGCAGTCCTGGAGCAGACTGATGTAGCTCAGTAGTATGTGGAGACTGATCGTTAATCAAGCACTAACTTATGACAGAAGAGAATTTTTTGAGTTGTTGGTATGATAGTAACCTGCACTTAAAAGACTTCCCGGCCCTGCAGTAGCTCAGTTATTATTATCTCATTCTACTTAAAATGAAATCCAGTAAAATAGCACTGATCTGACCATGAACCAAGGCCGCGGTTCTTGGAGAAAGGCCCATTCAGAATAAATGGGACTCTGTCCAATGAAGACCCGGATTATCAGTCTGGCTTCCATCACTTGTATCCCATGTACTGCTGCCATTGTTTTAATTTACAGGAATTTAACTTGTTCCATATCAACAACTGAATTGGTTGCCTCTGATTACTCCTACTGAACCATTAATTACAGAGTCAGTCTCGGCAGTCCAGTGAACTTCTTCCTTTTCATTTGACCTGAATCTAATTCAGATATTGTACTTATTTTCTGTTTCTTTTCTTGGGCAAGTGCAGGAGTATTTTTCACCAGTCCCACCAATTGGTTTCATATCTCATGCAAAACAAGTAACTTTATAATTAAGACCTACTAAAACTTTGGGCAGTTTTCACATTTGGAAAAGGGAAGTATGAATTAGGTCATTGCAAGGTTTCTACACAGTACATGCTGGAAGACTTACCCTGATAGTTGATTTGAATTTTTCTGACATTCTTTCATGGCATTTTGGCATTGTTGGCTAGGTCAGCATTTGTTGTCCATCTCTTAATTGTCCTTGAGAAATTGACAAGACTAATAGGAAATTTTGGATGGGATAATGCATCACATGATTAACATTTCCAAGTACCCGTAACAATATTCTTTATTTATGGCTTGTATCTTTCAAACTTTGCAGTTTAATAATTGCTGGCTTTGGAAAACCTATTACAGTAAGAAGTCTGCAACACCAGTTTTAAATCCAACGAATTTATTTGATAGTAAATGCGCAAGCTTTCGGCTTTATAGCCTTTGTCAGGTGAATGAGGTGTTCTGGTCTCCAAAAGTACACATATAAGCATAGAGAGTTTACAGATTGCTGATTAGAATGTGAATCCTTACACCTAACCTGCTACTCAAGTCTTAAAGTGGCTAACAATGTAAGTGGAAGGAGCACTGAGTACAGGTTAGAGAGATGTGTACTGTCTCCAGACAGCACAGTAAGTGAGGTTTTTTGCTAACCCAGGCAAGTCATGGGGGTTACAGATAGTGTGATATAAAGCCAAGATCCCTGTTAAGACTGTCCTCGTGTGTGGAACTTGGTTATCAGTCTCTGCTCAGCGACTCCGTGCTGTCGTGTGTCATGAAACCATTTGGAAACCTATGCCAGGGTGCTCTAATTTTGTTTTTTTTTGCTATTCAACAATTGTTTTGCTTGTTGAACATTTCTGTACGTATTTGCTGCAGGAAGTCCCAGTTTAATATTTTAAACATTAAGATCACTTCTCATGGAATACAATTCTTTCACTTTCAGTGTTTTGTACAGAGGTGTTGTGCCCTGAAGCAGTTATTCAGAAAAGTGATGTGAAAAATTTGATGATTGGATTAATAATCTAAATGCCAGTTAGCATCCTCGCAGATAGCAAGTGGGATTCAAATGATCAATTCACTCATTCTGCTGAATGAGTAAAATTAGTACCAATTGTGTTTCTTTAGTTATATTGTTTCACCTTAATTATGTCATAATGGTTGAAATATGGTTTGAGTATCAAAGGCATAAAACAAGTGTTGCACATATATGGCTACCTTGATCGTATTTCTGAAGTAAGTTGCACGTTTTTTAAGTGCACTGCAAAAACAGTCCATAAATTTCCTGATAAAACTATATTTGCAGAGCGCATTAGGAATTTTGCTAGTTCGTTATTTTTTTCTTAATCAGTGATACATGAATACACTTTATTTTTATGATTCTGCATACTGCTGTGTCTGTTTTATGCTTTGATGAATTTCTGTTTTAATATCAAAGGTATGTAAATAAAGATAAATTTTGGCATTGATCTGCCAAGAAATTGTGATAGTGCTTGAGGTATTTTCTTTAGTTAGTAGAACCAATATTCTTTTCTTAACTTACTGGAGAGTTGTGAGAAAAACACTGTTCCTTTATTGCTCATTCATGACATGTGCGAGTTGATAATTAGGCCAGCATTTATTTCTCATCCTGATTGCCCTTGAGGAGGTGGTGGTAATCCACCTTCTTGTACCACGGTGCCGTTAGGAAGGGTTCAAGAATTTAGATCCAGCAGCAATGAAGGAATGTCAATATATTTCCAAGTTGGGATGGTATGTGACTCGAAGGGAAAATTACAGCTGGTGGTGTTCTCATGTATTTGCTGCCCTTATCCTTCTATATGGTAGAGGTTGCAGGTTTGGAAGCTGCTCTTGAAGGAACCTTGGTGAGTTGCTGCAGTACATCTTGTAGCTGGTACAAACTGCTACTAGTATGTGTGTTGGTGAAGGGATTGAATATTTAAGATGGTGGATGGGCTGTCAATCAAGCAGGCTGCTTTGTCCTAGATGGTACCAATCTTTTTGACTGTCGCTGGAGCTACACCGATCCAGGCAAGTGGAGAGTATGTTTTTAAGACACCTGACTCATGCTTTGTAGATGGTGAACAGGCTTTAGGGAGTCCTAAAATTCCCAGTCTCTGAATTGCTCACCCAGCCACAGGTATTCTGCTCATAAAAGTTGACTTTAGAGATATGACCTCATAACCAATAGAGAAAGATCTCAAGTTGACATTGGCCTAAGCCTCTCACTCTTCTGATTAAATAGACTCCAGATGTCGGGATCCCGTGGAAATCCTAGCCATGTGAGTTGTCCACCATGTTTGAAAGCCTGATGGGCAATTCCTCTGCTCTTCAGGAAAGTTCTCTGACACCAAGTTTGAATTGAAGACTCTGAATAGTTTCTGCATACTAACCTGTATAGTCCAACTCCTTGATAACTATACAGCTGATCTCCCAGTCACTTACATCTTTCACCCCTGATGACCCCTGAACTGACCACCCCTCCCAAACAATCTCATTAGCTCCTTACATGACATCCTGAACCACTCACCCACTTTGCCACCTCATCTCCCTACCTCACCCACCCTACTCACTTATCTCTCCCTCACTACACATTCACTTAGTTGTCCACTAACCCAGTCACTAACATTTACACTGGACATTTAATTTTGCCATTAGATAGCTAGTGCTGAATAAGGGGATGCGCAATCTGCATGGATTCTTGCGTTGTATGTTCTTCTGCATTGTGGATTGAAAGCCTGGCCTTTCCAGGTCTACCCACTGAGTAGTTGTCAGTCTGATCAGCATCTGACGCAGCAGTTCCAATGCTGGTCAGAACATTTGAGCCACTGTTTACATCGATGCTATTGATTTGTATTCTCAGAATTGATTTGTATGCAGTTGGTAGCAGTCTCGCTCCTGGAGTTAAACATTGCGGATTCAAGTCCCATGTCAAGGTTTGAGCACCAAAATAAAAGCTGACCCTTTAGTGCAGCTTTAATGGAGTACCATAGTGTCAGAGATATCTCGTCTTTGATATGAGACATTAAAGAGGCCCTATCTGACATCTCAAATGGACGTGAAAGATCCCAAGTCAATACTTTGAACAAGAGATATCCCTTCTTGGCAAATACCTAGCCTGGAATGAGTACTACAAAAGCTGATTTTTGGGTCATTATCCTTTTATGACTTGTGAGAGCAAATTTCCTGACTTGCAACAGTGGGATTTTTTGCTGGTGCCTGCCATGGCAGGTCAGAAACATGTGAAAGGACAATGTGACCCTCACTTGCATCCCGTTAATAGAATGTCGATGAAGGCGAGCAGGAAAATACACCAGTATGAAACAGATTCATACAACATGGCGTGCACAATGCTGGGGGTTGCCAGAAAAGAGAGTGCAGAACTCTGGACCCTGGAAGAGCACAGCAGCAGGTCAGAGGAGCATTCGTAGGTAGTGCTTCTAGATTAGGTGCCGGGAGGGGGTCCATCTTTCAGCCTCAATGTTTCTGGCAACCCACCTTCATTCTCAGGAGGTCCACCTTTTCTCAATAGTGAGTCAGACAGGTTGGATCCCTTTACAATATGGCAACCAGGCATGATGGCTGTCTGCATGGCATCCAGGCCTGCCTGCTACTCAATCCTTTATGAAACACTTGGGTACGTAATTGATGAGGCCCGGGTCAGATGATTTGGTGTGTTTTCCCACTGGCTTCCACAGCAAGAAACACTCCACATTCCTGTCCCTGCCACAGGACTAAGTCTCATGGGCGAATTCCACCCTGTGAGTCAGGCCAACTTAGAGATCAGTGAACTATGTCAAATCTGTTATTTTATGGAAGTGACAGTTATTTCCCATGTAAGCTTAGGCAGTCATTTTTGGTCTTCTAACTGTGATAAAACTGCACAGCCAAAAAGAATGCAAGTTCATTGATGTTGGGCCTGAACTGTTAACTCTAGCTTTTCTCACCACAGATGCTGCCAGACCCGAATATCTCTGGCGTTTTTTGTTTAACGTTCAGTGCCTGCACTATTTTGCTTTGTTTTAATGCACAGCCGAATTCTGTTTTCTCCTGGAATCCATAGATGCGGCAAAACAACTGGAGATGAGGATCAAGGCAAAATACTGTGGATTCTCGAATCTCATTCAGAACAGAAGATTCTACAAAATCTCAGCACGTCTGACAGCATCTGTGGAGAGAGAATAGAGCCAACGTTTCGAGTCTGGATGACCCTGCTCTGACAAAGATTGAACTTGAAAATGTTGGCTGTGCTCTCTTTCCACAGATGCTGTCAGACCTGCTGAGATTTTCCAGCATTTTCTGTTTCTGTAGAGATAAGGCTCAGTGGCTTGCTTTCTGCTCATTCATCAAAGGCTGCTGCACCCAATGATGCTGTCTGCACTGCTGTGAGATGTGATCAGCTAAATTGCTGAATCATGCTACAAATCCAGTCATTTTTCACTTATAATCAAGATAAGTTATACAAATTCGACAGTCACAGAGTTATCTGCCCTGCAAACAAAAGATTTATTACCTATATCCAAGTTTGAGATTGGATTTTGTAAAAGTAAAGTCATTATAGTCCCAGATAACCATAGGCTGCTCTCTCTTTTGAGGGGAAGAGCTGATTGGTGGTGACTTAACCTGAGGGCCACCACACCTCGGGCAAGGGGCAAAGCTGTGGAGAAGACAAGACGTTTGTGAATAACTTGAGCCCATACTGGAAATGAACACGTGCTGTTGGCGTCAGTCTGCATCACAAACCAGTTGAACAGCTAACTGACTCCCCATTAGATTTTGTGCTCTATATATCTGATAAACACTGTGTGCACAATCTGAAATATTTGCCTAGAACTGCACGCGTTTTGTTTCTCGTGGACCTTCATGATCCCCAGTTCTTCCATTTTTAAATCTCAAAGTGAGTTAGCACAGCCCAGAATGTCTGTCGCTATTGTCGATCTTGCCTATTTTTTTTCTTCACTGAACCATACGTTTTTTTTCTTTTTGTTAGTTTATTGATGGCAGGTTGGAAAAGTTAAATGCAGGGAAAGGATTTTCAGATGTTTTTGAAGATGAGATAACTGCTGGAGGCTACAGTGGAGGTAAAGCACCAAATTATATTGAAATGTCTTTTTTTTTGCCTAATTATCTCCTCCTAGATTCTGCCGTCTTCACTCTTCAATTTTCTGTCAGATATCGAGTTACACTTCTCCTCCTCCTCCTCCACAACCCATGCTCAGCATCTCCCCTCCAACTTGATTCTAAATTTGGGATAGATTTTGGGCTTTGATTTCATTACATTTGATCCACTTATCAAATCTTGAATATTGTTTTTATTTGTTTTCTGCATTATTACTTGGGTTAACATTTGCTTTCAAAATGGCAACACTGAAGCTGGGGATTTTTTGCTGCCCCTCACTCCCCCAACACCATGGTGTAATTGGAGTTGACTAAGCGTTTTCCACTAGTGGGTTCTTCAGGTCCTGCTGAAGTAGGCGGTGTTTGGTACATCACGGCCCCCTCACGATGGTGGGACTGGAAGATCCTGCTAGCTGGTTGAGCTAGAAAATCCCACCCTGATATCATTGCACTTCAGGATTCAACTCCAAATTCTTTTTTTGGTCACTTCAATCTGGTTCAACAGCTGACCTTTCTATATGTGAATCACTGAGCAGAACAGAGGAAAATTTTTCATTGTAATGTCTATATGTGTAAAACTTTTTGTGATGGAGTCTCAGCCCAGAAACAACAACACCTTTTTGGGCACTTTTATTTATTAAGGGTGTGGGGATTAGAAAGAGAAAGCAAGAATCCTGTTCTGAAGGTAAGTATACTTAGCAGGAGGAGATCAGGGGCAGGAGGGTGAGAATTATGGTCCTAGCTGAAACCCAAGGCCTCTGTAAAGCATTAACTGTTCTGAAGTTCATTCGATTTGCTTCAAGACTCACTACTCCTGTCATCATTCTACAAATCCAGTCATTTTCCACTTAGTAATCAAGATAAGTTACACAAATTGGACGATCACAGAGGTATCGGCCCTGCAAACAAGAGATTTATTTACTTGCTTTCAAGTTGAGATTAGATTTTGTAAAAGTAAAGTGAACGTTGTTCCAGATGACCATAGGCTGTTCCCTCTTTTGAGGGGAAGAACTGACTGGTGATGGTTTAACCTGAGGACCACCACATCTCAGGCAAGGGGCAAAGTTGGAGAAGACAAGACTTTCATGAATAATTTGAGCCCATGCTGGAAATGAACACATGCTGTTGGCGTCATTCTGCATCACAAACCAGCTGTCCAGCTAACTGACTCCCCATTAGATTTTGTGCACTGTATGTCTGATAAACGCTGTGTGCACAATCTGAAATATTTACCAATCCTTTTTTGCTAACCACATGAAACATGACTTGCATGTCTTTTTTTCAGTTTTAACGCAGGAAGTAACTGTAGAACCTTTTTTAATTATCAACAGGAAGCTCAAAGTCTTACCAACAATGGATGCACACAGTCAAGGTGAGGACAGTATGCCTGTTGATGCTGATTAACAACATGCACTTGTTTCTTGTTACAGTCACTCTAGTTTAGCATTGTCAGCAGCAAATAATCTTTCCACAGTGATACTCTTCAAATAACAATTGGATGGGGATTTGGCACATTAGTTCAACACTTTTTTGTATTCTTTACTTCCTGAACCAGCCTAGGCTCAACAGGGTGAATTTCAATCCTGCCTAAAGTACCCTGGTGGTATGAGAGATACATATATTCAGCATGGATTCCTAATGGTTGTGACTCAATGCAAAATGATTGTAAATTTGTAATCTCCTGGAGAATCCACAAGGATGATTGAAAAGGAAATTTTGTAGATAATAAAATGTAGAAGCCATTGTCCTGAAATTAGGATATGATTTGGGGAGTAGCTGTTTCTTCACCTTATATGGCATATCAATACACTTATTTCCTGCAATATTACAGCAACAAATCATATCTGCAACTTGTGCAGTTTTAAGTGACGATAATCCTCAAAAACAATACATTTATTGAGATGTGTTGCGTGAAATACATGAGAGGTTTTTTGTCATTAAAGGGCAAAATATGCTTTGTGGGATGTGAATTCAGGATGAAATTTCTGACCAGCTAACTTCTTGGAGTATTTTGCATACAAAAACTGTGGCCCCTTGTTCTCCCAGCCATTTCCCAAATTGATAAAATAAAAGAAAGCCAAGTGAAAGAATGGCGTTGTCCATGAACATTTCTTATATGAAAGTATAATTAGTGTGTCCATCCATATTATAATCACCTTGAATTTCAAAAGATGTCATGAAATCAGCAAATGTATTTTTAAACATTACTGACAATGTATTATCCTGAAGATAGAGTATTCAAAGTCCTCCACTGTTCTTAATACACTACAGCTCAATAAATGCAATGTCTTGCCATTTTTGAGGGGTATTGTCACTTATCGTATATATGGTAACATCACGTGACATAATCTGTTGACTTGTTATACAAAATGACAAAATAGCTACTTCACAAATCATGTCCTAATTTCAAAACAATAACTTTCATTTCTATCATCCAGGCATTCTTATCGATTTTAAACCTGAACAGATGTACCAAACACTGATGGGCCTTACAAATGTGTCTAATCCTAGGGGATACTGCTTTGACTTATGCGTGCATGTGATATTCTATCATTCGTGATTTCCAGCCTACAATAAATAAACATAACTGAAGATAAACCTGCTAAGTGAGCAGAATCCAATTAAGTTGTGCAAGATCATCTTACTGACCCCACCACCCCAGTTGATCAGCATATCAAGCCAGGAAGATAGCGGGCAGGATTAAAATCACAAATTGGTTTGTTATCCTCTTGACCCTATTTTGCCAGCGAGATTGGCTTCGTACCCCGGGCCCAAAACCGATTTACGAGAATTAAAAGCATTTACTTATGTCCCACATGGTATCTTCTGGCTTCCTGAAATCTTCCCCCTTACCAGTGTGATGGCATGCAGGCAAGAATGACTGCTACTCTACAGTAATGGGGACCAGGCACTATGGGTACACTGGGGAGAACACAGTAAGAAGTCTGACAACATCAGGTTTAAATCCAACCAATTTATTTGATAGTAAACTTACACGCTTTCGATCCTATGGTCTTTGTCAGGTAAATGAGGTGTTCTGGTCACGCTGGCATCTCTACATCACACTGAGGAGGACAGAAGCCATTGGACCAGGTCTGACTCCAATCAGTGGGGAGTTTGCCCCGTGGTACGCATTGATCTCCAGTTTTCCTAGGGTTCCTCGATGCCACATGCAGTCGAATACAGACTTGACGTCAAGGACTGTCACTCTCAGCTCACCTCAATGTGGCACTGAAGTGTCAGCCTTTATTATGTGCTGAGATCCCAGAATGAGACTTCGACTTGTGACATGACTCAGATAAAAGTGATAGAGTCAGCAAAAGAGTAAGAAAAATTGGCAGAAAGCGACAGAGGCCACCCTAAAAATGATAGCCAAGTAATAATATTCAAGGAACAGAGGGAAACAATAAGATGACTGAGAAATAGAGAAAGTTTGAAATAGATCCTTCACATGAGCCTTCACAGGGAAGGCAAAAAATATTAATTTACAGAAATTAATGGTTTCATGAATACCATAAAAACAAGTTTCCTAAAACTGAGCAATGACCAAAATTGTGAATCTTGTATAATTTGAGTTAATTTAAGCTTTTCTTTTATTGTAACAGGCTATGATTACAATTTTTTGTCTAATTTGAAGGAAAATCACAATTTGGCAGAGGAAAGCAATCACCAGTTTATTTTCCTTTACAGAAAGGTGGAGCTCTAATAAATACAGTGATGACTAAAGCAAATCCTGCCATGAAGACAGCATACAAATTTGTAAGTCACTAAACTGCGTACCCAGCAAATACTCAGTTTGGTTCCGCAGTGCTATAGGTTGACTGTGACAATGTAAACAATTTCCTCATTAACTGGGGCAGTTACATGTGTTGGTCACATATTTTGACATACATTATGCTTAAAAATAAATCTCGCTCCTACGGGAGAACAATCTGTGATCCTCTTGTTGATCGTAAATCTCAGTCTTGACGTTTTGCAGATGTTGAAATCTCTGGGACTAAAGCCTCCAGCCAAATTTCTTTATACAGAACTATGTCCTTATATTTGCCTGGAAATGGGCACGTCCTAGTTTTCTTCTGTGCTCGTGCCAAAAGTAGAAATGGATTTGTGGGCCACCGTCTCTATTCGTGATGTGACAAAAGAGGAAATATTGTGCAAAGTGATTGTTTCCATTTCATGTCATACTCACTATTTGAAACTTAAACTTTCCACTTTGGGTACAATTACTTTAGTCTTTTGAAGTAACATCATGGTTCAGGTTTTTGCTGCAACGCACTTGCATAATCTTGCATCCACGGGATAGCATTTTAGAATAGAATTGCCTTTTTTCTTCCTCTTGCATTAAAAAATAATCCTTGGCATATTTAAGAGTGGTAACCTGATACATACTTATTACAGCGAAAATGTGTTTGTCACATGTAAGCAGTTTCATTGTTGGTGCCATATCTAGTATTTGAGTAATCTGATCTTAAATAACTAAAAATTATTTCAAAAATTATACAGAACAATTTATTAGTTTCATTGGTGTACATCAATCAGTTTCTTTGTATGTTAAACTTTTAATGTTTAAAAGCTTAAAAAAAAAGCTCATCCTCGCATCAAAAAAAATCAAACTTTGAAGAGTCTTCTGTGCAAGGCACAAGTGTAAAGTTGGCATGGTGTTAAGCTTGACCTGACGGCGTGGCCAGATTTGTAAATGGGGGGTAGCTTTCAGCACCAAAATTGCCGAGCTCAGTTTGTGCAGGATTTAATTTATAATTGAAACTCTTTGATCACTTGTGCTGGTTTGGGCAAACAGCATGCAAAACAAAACCCAACAGAGCCTAGCTTTATCCAATATGTAGGAAAAGAGGTACTTGAGAAATCCACGAGCATAGAGTTATCTTCCTTTATACCATTCAGGGTGAAAGGCAATTCAGAATATTATCGACTGTTAATGGACAAAACGTAGTAATCTTTTTAATACCTCGTTCATTTAGTCATCACCTAAACAATAAGATGTTCACTTATTGTTTTGCAAATGTTTCGATATTGGCTTCACAGACAATATTCCTACAAATCTTGCCTCTTTCACAAATGATTGAACAATCATTCGCTGTTGTTTGATGATCCATATTTGTGTAAACTTTGTAAAATTCACAAATTATGTTTCACAGAAAATTGATGCTGTGTGAAGTTTATTTTGAACTGGTTACATCGGCTTTTAAAAGACCTGAGACATGATTAATACCCAGTAATAGCATATTGCCCCAAAGGTTCTGTGTAACAGTGCGAAGGTTGACCTGTGAGATTAGTTACATGATTAGTTCCCTATTTGGGCCAGGTACTGAATGGAGGCCTGGTACATTCCACATGCATACTAGAGCTGTAATAATCTCACTGAAGCCAGTCTTCTGTCGGCAACACCCTTTATTTATATTTATATAGTGACTAGTGCACTAGTCCAAGCCCAGAGACCAACAGTACAGTACACTGGTCTGGGAGGAGGCAGCTGCTCCTTTCCTATTGGGCGAGCCCCTGCTCACTACGTAGGGGAATTTATACTGCATGAGGCCCACAGGATGATCTGTTGACTATATCCAGTATCCTCCATGACCATCATTAAAAAAAAGCCATGCAGAGATGTTCATAGAGCTGAATGATGGTAACAAAAGTCCGAGAGCAGGTTCCTTAGCCTCCCCCTCATGGAATGGAGTGACTCGCTTGAAGCAATGCTTTAAACACTCGTGATTCCAAATGATCCTGTTGGACTTTAACCTGACTGTGCCCACCCAAACCAACGCCGGCATCTCCACATTATGGCTCATGGAATGGTGCACAGTTTGACTGAAAATCTCTGGCCATGAGAGGGAAACTTTCTCAAGATTTTTCTCCCTGTTCAAATTACCTCTTAGTGAGAATTTATTTCAGAAGTATGTTTCATGATAGTCAGACCCGGACTCTAGTTTCACACAATGCTGGCGATTGTAAGATAGAAACACAATGAAACAATACATGAGAGTAAAGGTTGTTGAGTTAGTTCTTTCAAGAAACGTAGTTTCAAAAATGTTGTTACCTGTTGGAGTTGGGTTGAAATGAAATCGGTTAGAAATTGCTCAAAAGAAAATGAGGATTAATGTATTTTTCTCATTTTTGTTTCTTTTCAAAGCCGTTCAGCCATTTCTTTTGTACTTCAAAGGGATAAGGTATTTCAATGAGGGCAAACAAGACAAATAAATAATATTCAAAAATTAAAAATACATCTGGCACAATGGTTAGCGCAGCTGCCTGACAGCGACAGGAGCCCAGATTTGATTCCTAGCGTGGGTCACTCTCTGTGCGGAATCTGCATGTTCTCCTGGTATCTGCATGGATTTCCTTTGTGTGCTCCAGTTTCCTACCACAGCGTGAAGAATGTGCTGGTTGGGTGCATTGACCATGCCAAATTCCTCCTCTGTACCCGAACAGTTCTGGCAACTGGGAGATTTTCACAGTAACTTCATTGCAGTGCTAATGTAAGCCTACTTGTGCCACTAATAAAAACTTTAATTTTAAATACTTTAACTTTTTTCTGAAAAAGAAACATTTTTAATTTTAAATTATCAACCTAATATTAAAGGTTAGGTTCAATCATTTAATAAATGCATATATGTGGTAATTTGACGGTAATTTTCTATTCGCCGTGTGACAAATCAACTGGCTCAGCAGAATTATTTGCAATTATTATGAAGGATGCTGTTCTTAATCCATAGTGAAACTAACTGGTTCTGGTAGTAACCTTAAAGAAAACCACTCATGACTGTTCAGATTTCAGATTGAGAAATTTGTATTGTATTTAAAAGGATGGCTGTATCAAACCATTTTTTTTCCTTCAAGGCTAAGAACCAGGCTAAGATGGGGATCAAAGAAGTGAAGAGCATGTTAAAACAGAAGGTACATAACATAGCTGACTTCAGTGACATTGCATTCTTTGAAATATCTAAAACAGCAAAGTTGCGAGAGACATTGTCTGCTAATGATTTGTGAAATTTGCTTCGTTCTTTGTTCAATAACATACATTTTTCATAACTGACCCTCAGGCTATCTTGATCTGTTATTGTTTCATGCTGAGGTTGAATGATCCCTTTTTTGTTTGCATATTTTATTACAGAAATATTGATGTCTCAAATATTTCTTGGAACAAAATGTGTATTTTGATGAAGTTGATTGTTTTGATATCGCAGTTAAATGTCAAATTGGGACTGAAATCAGTGTGAACCTTGCATGTAAAATCTGCGTGAAACTAGCAGCAGACTAAGAATGTTAAATCTTTATTCTGTTAGCAACAAAGAGCATGACTTTTTTCTTCTATCAATTAAGCACAGGACTGATTTTTGTGGCCCTAAACTGATTGTATTAAAAAAAACTACTTTTCGTGTTGACGGGCTGGTGTGGGTGCACAAAATAGTTTATGGGCGACAGGTATTTGGTCTTGTCTCAAGTCATAGAATTAAGTTGAGCTGCTGCTAATGGATTTTCAATTTTGCGCAGGAGACAAATGAAGATGATGACTTGCATCTTAGTGAGAGTCTATTGCCAAACTTGCAAAGAAGATCAAACTCTGATCTTTTACAGAACCGGCTTCCAGCCACCAAACGTAAACGGGTAAGAAAAGCAATTGGCTTGATTGTTCAAAATTATGCACTTAGGGTGGTTGGTGACAGAGTGGTGTTGTCTATGGACCAGTAATCCGGAGAACTAGGATCCATCCTTATCTGGGAACCAGGGCTCAAATCCCATCCCTGGTGAAATTTGAATTCAACGAAGATCTTGCATTAGAAACTTAATCATGATTATGAAACATTGTTGTAAAAACCCATCTAGTTCTCTCGTCCTTTAGAGAAGGAAATCAGGCTTCCTTCCCTGCTCTGACCTACATGTAATTCCAGATCCACATCCAGTGTGGTTGACTCTTAGGTGCCCTTTTGAGGGCCACTTGTGATGGGCAATGAATGCTGGCCCAACTAGCGATACTCTCATTCTCACGAATGAATAGAAAAGAAGAAAGATTTATTTTCAAACCACATACTTTGTTTATATTCAATTTAACTTAACTTTTATGGAACGAGTTGTCATTAAGTATCTTTGATGTTGCATTATTGGCAGTGCCTTTCATTCTAACAAATGAACATTTGACACACATAATGTATGATTAAAAATTTGAATTTATTGCACTGGATTAGGTGAACAAGAAACTTGAGGCTGGATTTTTTACTTGTTCCATTCAAATTTGGCAGTAGACTTCCTCTGGGATTTTGTCCTGGAGTTTGCTTTTAATGTGTTTCAAAAAGTACAGCACATTTTATGGCTCATATTTTCTGTAGAGGGGACTGAGATTAGAAGAAATGTCTTCACTCAAAGGTTTATGAATCTGTGACATTGCCAGAAAGTTGTGGATGTTCTATCATTGAATATATTGTAAGGCAAATTTCTGATTTCTGAGGCAAAAAAAATACTGGGAGCGAATGTGAACGTGGAGTTGCAGTCAAGGATTGGCTTTAATTGTATTGAATGTAAACTGGGTTCGAGTGCCCGTGTGTTCTAACACTGCTCCTTTTTAATATGTTCTTTTACATAAGAACTAACAGCAGGAGTAGGCAATCCATCCCTTGACCATGTTCCACCATTCAATACGACTGTGGCTGATCTCATCTTGACCTCATCTCCATCTTCCTGCTCATCCCCCAAAACCCTTCACTAATTAAAAATCTAACTATCTCTTCCTCAATTTTGTTTGGTGTTTGGCAGCATACACTACATTCTGTGATAGAAAATTCATGACCTTTGAGTGAAATAATTCCTTCTGATTTCTGTTTTAAATTGGCTACCCGTTTGCCTAAAACAACAACCTCTTGTTCTAGAATATCCAACAAGGGAGAACTACCTCTCATTGGCCACTCTGTCAATCCACTTTAGCATCTTATGTACCTCAGTTAGTTTTGCCCTCATTCTTTTAAACCCACCTGATGAAGGAGGAATGCTCCAAAAGCTCGTGATTTCAAATAAGCCTGTTGGACTTTAACCTGGTGTTGTGAGACTTCTTATTGTGCCCAATGTTGTGCCCCAGTCCAATGCCAGCATCTCCACATCATTTTTTGAACTCCAGCAAGTTTTGGCTTAAACTGCTCAATCTCTCTTCACAAGACAAGTCCATCATCCCTGGAATCAATCTTATGAACTTTCTCTGAATTGCCTCCAAAGCATTTACGCAATCCCCAAATAAAGCGACCAAAACTGTAGGCAGTACTGCAGCTGCAGTCTCACCAAGGCCCTACGCATTTGCAGCTGCACTTCGCTACATTTATATTCTACTCCTTTAGTAATGATTGCAAAAATTATTTTGCCATCCTTATTAGGCTGCAACCATATACTAATTTGCTGCAATTCATGCATGAGGACATAGATATCTCTCTGCACCAAAGCATTTTGAAGTTTCTCTCCATTTAGATAATAAGTTACCTTTTAATTCCTCCCACCAATATGGATAACCTCATACTGATCCATGTTAAATTCCATCTGCCAAATTTTGGCCCACTCCCCCAACCTATCCAAATTTTTTTTATTTCCTCATTGCAACTTGCTTTCTGGCCTATTTTAGTCCAAATTTGGCTCTTGCACATTCTGTCCCTGTATCCAGGTTATTAATATGGCTAATCTGGGACTTCCTGAGCAAGGAAACTATCTGTACACTCCTTAGTCACTAAGATTGAAGGATCATTATTGAGTGCAAAAAAGCCTGAATTAGTAGGTAACTGTTAGAAGTTTCATATCAATGTCAAATTAGGAACAGAAAGTGAATGAAGTGAGGTAATAAAATATTAATTTAAGTGTGAGCATGATAAAAGATGAATAAAAAGTAATATTTACAACCAGTAAAATCATAAAGAATAAGACTCACTTGTGAAAATTAACATTGTTTTTGAAAAGTAATTTGGCAGTCTGTGCTTGCATTGGAATGAACAACCCTCAACAATTTCTGCTGAGTTTAGTCTGAGAGAAAAACAACTTTCTGCTATTGTGAATATTTGAATCAAGAGCCAAATGAAATGATCTCATTTTCAGGGAACTTCTTGAGGATCATCACACCTTAGCAGCAATTTCTGGATTTTTGTTTATAACTCTTACCTGTGCGGTCACCATAAGTTCCTGTTTAGTTTCCACACCAGTAAGGTGAGCGCTGAGTCCCACCTTTCATTCTGCAGCAGAGTCTGACCCAGTATGTTCAACTGACACGAGGAATTGGGACAAAAGGAAAGGCAGTATTAGTACTTTGTTCGTAGCTGTCTTTATCCCGGTACGGTTGCACTTTGAATTCTGGAAGAGGGCAGGCTTCTAGTGTTTATTTTGCTGCAGCTGAAACCCTCTTCCTGGCAATGGGCAGGTAAACCTAGCTTTAAATTGCTCTGTGTGTCTGCCACTAGCTGTATTCAGCTGTGTAAATGCTGGAGTGGGTTTGCTGTCTGTAATGAATGCAATTAAATGTAAAAATCTGCTTCAATTTAACATCATAAAACCTATTTGTCTGCACTAGTGTATGCCACATTGTGCTGATGCAAAAAGTATTTTTAACAGTTGCCCTTGTGCTGCTCTTTCAGTTGCGCCTTTCTTTCCCTTAGATAAATGACAGGTTGACTCAGTCATTTCTACTGTCTCCTGAGGCAAGCCCCTCTCCAGGATCCACATGACTAATCTAGTCTGATTTGTCAGTGCAGTACTGAGAGGTTGCCGCATTGCTGGAACTAACGTCTTTCAGATGAAATGTGCTGTCTGGCTATTCAGGTGAACCTAAAGAGTCTTGCGGTGCTTGTTCAGAGAAGAGCAGGGAATTCTGTTGTCTCAGCCAACAATCATTCCTCAACCACCTTCACCAGATAGTGATTTATTCCGCTCCTTGTGGAATCTTGACGCGTCCAAATGGTCTCTGTGTAGATCCACGAAATGATGTGATTTTATTAATTTAAAAAAAAGATGAATTAGCTGCAAAGCATCTTGGCATGTTCTGTGGTCCCATGGAATATGTTCTCTGAAACTCATCCTCCCTCCTCTTCCAGCCTCTCTCTTTCCTGTGAGTGGGATGCTTTGATTACATTGCCACATTTCTGTGCTGCAGATAATTGTTGGCTATTTCTGTTGAGAAGAGGGCTAATGCTTTATTTCACACGTGCTGACGTTTTACTAATGTACTCAAATGTTACAAGCTGGGAATTATTGGTCAGGAATCGAATGTCGCATTGGCGGCACATTGAAGTTTGCACGAGTTGCGTTGCACATATTTCAGAGGTATTGTTGCCATGTATTTAACATACAGCTTAGAGTCGGTGTAACCATGGGTGATGGTTTACTGTGTGGGAGATGGGCAAAGTCATGAATTTCAGAGCATCATCTGCGATTGGCAGAAAATATTACCGGGCCTAAGTCAGCAGATGGTAAGCATCTCTGTTTACAAAACATTAAAAGAAGACTTTCATCTTTAAAATTTCCAGTTCACTTCCAAATCCTATCCCTTGCCAACTGCTCTGAGCAGTGTTGCTAGTACTTTGAAATCTTCCTCATTCCAGGATTTTTTTTTCCACCCTCAGGTGAATATGATTATTTTTGCAATACTTTTGAGAAAGGGTGATGTAATTATAGTAAGGTTGCACATGGTAAAGTGTTCTACAGGATCCTGATTCATTAAACAAAACTACACACTAGCCACAAGGCTCCATGACATGATGATAAAGCATTAAATGGCTACAGTGAGGTTGTCCATGCCAGCATTAGTTCAAGGGAGGAGTACCAATGGTAGCTGCACAAGAGAAGTAACCAAATGGTTTCCGCTGCATCACTTGTTCAAATAGAAGATCATCTTTTGTATAAAAAGTATTAAATGCATTTGAAGGCCTTTTTTCATTTAAAATGAAACAAATGTGAACAATGATTTTCCCAATGAGCCATGTGAATATTGACAATACTGCTTTGGAAAGATATGGCTTTAAATGATATGCCTTTGAAACGAAGTAATGGGATGTGAGTATCATTGTCAAGGTCAGCATTTATTGCCTATTCCTAATTGCTCTTGAACCGCCTCCTCAAAGGCTGAATTCCTGTGGTGTAAGTACATCTACAGTACTCTTCAGGAGGGAGTTAGAGAATTTTAATCTGGCAATGGTGAAGAAGTGGCAATGTAGTTCCGAATCTAATTCAGTAAAATAGCTGAACCATAAACAGATAACAGAAGGGCAGTTCAGGTAGGAAGATGCAACAAGTGAATTAAGAACTTTGACACATATAGACCATAAACTCACCTGCATTTCCTTAGTAACACCACAGTTGTCTTTATTAATTAATAACTGGTCATTCAGTGCTCCCTCTTCAATGTTTCATTCTAAGCAATGTGCCTCTTATGCTTGACATATGTACTGCTTATATATCAGACATTATATCAGATGTATATATATATATAATGCTCAGTATTATTTTGCACAATTAGATTTGACAAAAATAGGAACCAAGGTTTGGCAATTACTAAGAGCAGTAGCACCTAACTGCTTAATGTGTTGATATTTTAACAAAGACGTTAGTTCTCTTTATTTTGAACTACTTATTGCCTTAAAGTAGAGAGAGGGCAATGATGCAAAAACATTGCGACGTTTGTCGAATGGAGCATTAGTCTCAGTAATATCAGGACTCCTGTTTTGCAACTTTGAAAATGATCAAAATTGGACGAGTTCCTTGGAATGTAAAAGCTATGAATTGCATTTTGATTGAAATTGAGGTCAGACCAGTTTGTACACAATTTAGAATTTCAGCATTTTCCATTGAGGTCTATTTTTGCTAGTTTGGAAGATGAACCCATGAACTTCACACAGTCACACACATGACAGTAACAAATGGTTAAAAAAAAAACTTCCAAAGAAATAATTTCAGTGAAGCCAAGGTAAGGTTATGCAATTTGTAATGGAGTAAGAAAACAGTTTGATTACTGGCCTGAACGCCGAGCAGTAGTGACATGTCGAAAAAATCTATTTCTGGCTGAAGAAGCGATTAAAGCTGAGTTGCCTGTAATTATGTGTTATTTGCCAAAAACTTTGTGGTCTATTTTGGCAACAAGAATGAGTGACATTTTATGCTTAAATGGTTCATCATAGACCATTGTGCTGTGTCGTACGTTAGATCTCACTGATCAGTGGAATTTTAAATAAATTGACTGTCACTTTGTAACTGGGGAAAATGTCAACAGATTTATTTGAGGCTGTAGATTAGGAGAAAGATTTGGCTGTCTGTTAAGTTTTATTATTATTGCCTTACAAAAGAATACAACTGCTTTTCAAAAGTACAGAAATTAAAATGAATTCTGCCTGCTATCTCTTTTAACATATTCAGTCTTGCATAACATTTTAATTATCTGCCAAAAAGTTGTTGGTTTTGTTCATACAGCTCACATTCTTAATGGACTGCCTGTGTCATCCTTGGTGACAGTTGCCATGAGTTTTCTGACACTTCTTCAAATGTAGACCACGCACAGGGTCTGTTTGAATGATTCCTGATTGTTATTAAAGGAATATATTCTCTAATTGTGCAGTGGCATTACTCAGAAATGTTTGGTTTTAAAATAAAATCTCAAATTGCTTTGATCTTTTTTAAAGCATAAAAATGTGTTTTATTCTAAGAATTCCCCAATGCTTGTCTGGAGCCGGAGATTTTATGTAATATTCCAGATCTATAGAGGTTGACAGCAGGGAGGCATGAATACCTGATATGGAGTTACTTCCCTGATGTCACGATAATATCCCCATTTTCCTACTGTTCGACTGTATCAAATAAATTGCTTTTGACTTTTAGTGTGTTTCATAGACTTTTTCCAAGATGGTTTATGAAATTACCGTTCATAGTTTACAATTTTTCCACCACTTAGAATTTCATTAACTTATTGGTCTTTTTTGCCCCATTGCTTTATTTTGTCAAAGTGATAACTTACAAAGGTTCATGGACAAAATCATAAGCTTCTGCAGTTGGGAGAATGAGGAGGTGATTTTCCTCCAAAATCGACTAATTATAGAGAAAACCCCTGTTTTTTTTGCTTCCAAACAGTGCTTTGTGAAGTTATTGGTGGCTGGGTTACTCTATATATGAGATGACAACATGAGGTAGTGGGAAAATAGTTGTGATTGCATGCTTTGGTGATCGTAGCTTCCTGAAATGTGTCAGAGCACAGGAGAAAGGGCAGTCACCAGGCCAGTTGCATCCGCCTTTTACATCTTTGGTAAATAATTATAACGGCGGGGGAATGAGAATTTGTGTTTCTCTTAATATGAGCTATTGTGTGAAAGGGTTTGCTTTTTCCCCTCTCGCAGTTCATTAACTTTGTTTTCTCTGTAAGTACTGCTAATGTTTTGCCATCAGCAGTATAGTCAAGAACGTAACTATAATATCTGCTAAAAGCCCTGTGCAACTACTATCCTTATAATTATCAATGTTTTTTCTCCTGCCAATTGAAGTTAGTTTTGTGAGATTCCAGTCACTGCAAAAACAAATAGTGTGCTACAAATAGCAAAGAATTTTCCTCGTGGAATTGCTATGTTAGTTTTGAAGTTACAATAAGGAGGTTGTGTTCAAGTCTGTTTTTCATGAAATTTCTTGCTGCAACCACCAATCTTTGTATAACTAAACTCTGCCATCTTGTGGTCAAATGCATTTTTTTCCTCATGAATTGTAAAAGGAAACACAGATGAGTTTAATCTTTTTAAGACAGAATAAAATTTTGTTTCTGAAGCTGAAAACAATTTGAGCCTAAAACTCCAGTATAACCACATTTTTTGTCTCCGTTATACAGCACTATTATTGTCATGTTCTTCTGTCCAGCAATGGAGAAACTAGTGGAATTTAGAATTAAATAGAGAAGTGTGGAAACTGGAAATCTGAATTGAATCTGAAGTTGTGCGCTGGGTTTTTTCATCATTGTGCTTTCAGTTATGTATAAACAAAAAAATAGTTGCACAACTAGAGTTACATGATTGTCCAAGGCACTACATGTGGTGGCACTGCTTCCTCATAGCACCCGGAACCCATGTTCAATTCCAATCTCGAATGACTGACTATATGGAGTTTGTGTGAGTCTGTGTAGACTCATACCTAAGTCAGTTTCCTCTGGGTGCCCTAGTTTCCTCCCACAAGATGGTGGGTTAGGTTGATCAATAGAGTTAAATTGTCCCAAGATGTGTCAATTAGGAGGATTAGTGGGGTAAATACGTCAGGTGTAGTGGTAGGTTCTGGGTAAGCTGCTGAATCAGAGGGAGTTGGTGCAGATTCAGTATGGATTAAATCCTGCACTGTCAGGATTCAATGACTCAGTGGTAATGAGGGTCATCTCTCCCAGCATGGATTCACACATTGCTGTGTCTAATTCCAGCGAGATGTGAAGCCACATCTACAAAGTGCTTAGTTAGTCTACTGGAACGCCCAAAAAACTTTAGAAACTTCAGGATGAGTTTTTTTTTAATGTGATCAGAAGCAGTTGTTGCTACCCTCGTATTGGACATGCCCTCATATGAAGTAATTTTCAGGGCTGGTACTTATTGGGACAGAGTAAATTGCGATGAATGCAGTCAAAATTGTAAGTGCATCAGTTTAGTTGGTATCTGCAGGACAGTGATAGGTTAAGGCACCAAATATCATAGCACTCTCTTTAGTATTTGGAACAAAGGAAAGTGGCTGCTTGCTGTCCCTGTTAAAGTCTGTATTGTCTTCCAACAAATCCCATCCTTTCAAGTCCTGTCCCCCTTGATTAGCTTGGCTGCCTCTTGGTGATGTGTCTCGTGAGCAAAATAAATAGAACGTTTTGACTCTGCGTTCCCCTTTACAGTTGTCATTTGCAAGACATCCTGAAAGCTATAGGGCCCAGGTCTTGTGACATTGTTGTAATTTTTGTTTTAACCTGAAAACTCTCAGTAGAAGGTGCAACCCCCTACTTTTTCTCTATGAATTCACACAATTTAGTGTTCTGTTACATATTAGAGGGTAGTGGTGTTTCCATTGCAATACTTCATCCATTGCTGCAGCTATTAGTATTCTCTCCCCTCATGTATGCTAGTTTTGCTTTCAGCCATGCAGTTGGGGAACAACTGAGATCTTTACTGAGATCCAGCATCAGGGCAGATACAAATCTCTTGTTAAAATTATGCTTATTATCAATTTTTATTACATTGCTTTAGGATTTTGAATTAATATTTCCTGTTTTTCTATTGATATTTTTTAAATAGCTGCATTCCTAATTAAAAAACAAATTCAATTAATATTATCCATATAACCTTTTCCTTCCAACTTAAGTACTTGCTATAAAATTCAGAATTCGCTTATTTTGTGAAAATATGTTTTATCTTTTACGCAGCTAATTTTATGCCAATTTTGGCAGATGCTAGATTTTGAAGGGAAAGATAGAAGGGAAGATATAGCGAATCAAACAAGTGTTGAACATTTTTCATATTGATCTTCATTGTCTGTAATTTGCCTGCAACAGACTGTAGCAAGGTGAAAGTAAAATTACTGGAGTGTGTTGGAGCAATAATCAGGAGGACCTGTTTTGCATTGGACTAGAGTCCAGCTCTGGTCACTAAAAGTATTGTGCCATCAGCAGCTCAATAAAGAAACCTTTTCAGAATAACTCCTGCTGACATAATGTTATAGCATAACTCTATCACGTGCGTAACCACTCTGATTTAACTCACTTAATTGCCAGAGACGTTTTGTGAGTCTTGACATTATTTGTTGATGACAGCATGGCTCTATGTTTTCTGCATCTTGCTGTGAGTTCAGGGCTCCACCAGCATGTGTATAGTGCAAATTCATGCAGGTGTCATGCTTAGATCCCAGTCTGTATGATCAAAGGATCTTTACTGAAGTAATGAGAATAATGTTCAGAATATTTACTTTCTACAGAATAGAAGTCCATTCCTTCATCCATTTTTAATTGACAGAAGCAAAACCTGACCATTGTCTTGCAGCATATCTCAAAATTTGAACATCTCTGCTTTGTTTTACCTGATTAACTTCTAGGTAAACAACAAAGGAATTCTGTAAAGTGTCTTGGGCATGGGAGTTATAATTGGGTTTGCAATTTAAATTTACAAGGACCACTTGCATAGAGAAAATTATGGGTTGATCTTTTTGCGGTATTTTAAAATGATTAAAGGATTCGACAGGATAGACAAAGCAAACTATGTTCACTGGTGGGCAAGTTCAGAACAGAAGAGGAATGGGGAGTGACGGGGATGACCTTAAGATTAGGCCAATCAGTCCATTTTTATTTTTATTAGTCGCAAATAAGCTTACATTAACACTGCAATGAAACTACTGTGAAAATCTCCCAGTCGCCACACTACAGCAATTGTTTGGGTATACTGAGGGAGAGTTTGGCATGGCCAATGCATTGAACTAGCATATCTTTTGGACTGTGGGAGGAAACCAGAGCACCCAGTGCAAACCTATGCTGACACAGAGAGAACATGCAGACTCTGTACAGACAGTGACCCAAGCCATGAATCGAACTCAGCTTCCTGGTGCTGGCAGGAAGCATGCCACCTGAAAGGTTGTGGAAATCTTGACAATTTTTCATCAAAAAGGCGTTCTGGTGATATTAATTGGAAATTTCCAAACTGCTGTTGATCATCTTTTTCTTTCAGACCCAAGGATATTTAGGGTTCTAGAAACACGATGAGTAGATGGAGTTAAGGTCACAATCAGTCATGATCTAATAGAATAGTGGAACAGGCTTGAGAGGCTCACTGACCGATTCCTGTTCCAGTGTTTCTGATGAGCCAGTGAAACAAAATGACAGCATTTCAAAATATTAATGGCAGAAGTTAGTATTGGAAATACATTTCTGTCTTCTAAAATTATGAATAAATATTCAATTTTAATTTGTGTTTAAGATTTTGAATGGATTTTCATGTTTTGCCATCTGAAGTTTACAGTTCTTAAAGGGTTAACAGCAGACTGGGGGGGGAAAAAACTCCCAGGAACTGTTATGCAAATTCTGAAGTCTACTCCCACTCGTAGAAGACTGTCAAAATCTTTTTTATCTGACAGCATTACTTAAGTTGCTTTGAAATTTAATGAAATGTCAGAATTTTGCCGTATTGGTATTCAGAAGCAATACTGAGAGGTGAAAAGTTGATAATGTGTGAATGGTTTCATTGTACCAATCTTAAAACTTCAAAGCTACATAACTCTTTGGCTTGACTTTCTCTCTACCACTTTATATAACATGAACAGCCAAAGGTTTATATATAGTGGTAGGACTAGTTAAATGTTTGAATATATTGCGACATCAATAGCTAGACAGGATAAGATGTGACTTGGGATTTCTGGTTTATCCATAATTTTTTAATTACGCATGGTGAAACATCCCCGAAGATGGTAACGCTTTTGTCTGGAAACAAATAACTTTTTAAAGCATAAATTCAAACTTTCAGTTAAGAGCTAAAAGGATTAAATCATGAGATTCCATGCTTTAAGTCGTTTACTGAAGCAAACAAATGAAAAGCGCAATTGACTAAACACTGTTTTTCAAGGCAATTTGTAATTGCTTTTTATTCAATAACGGGATGGCCAGGATTTATCGTCTATCTCAAGCTGAGAAAGTGATGGTGAGCTGCCTTCTTGAACTGCTGCAGTCTCAGAGGAAGCAAGATCTTTGAGGCTGCTGAAGATGGTCGCAGGGCACTAGATTGAGGAGCTGCTGTAGTGATGTCTTGGAGCTGAGACGATCGACCTCCAATCACTGTGTCAGTTATGACTCCAACCAGTGGAGGGTTTCCTCATTGATTTGCTAGGGCTCCTTGATGCCATACTTGGTCAAATGCTTGATGCCATAGAATCATGGAATAGAACTATAAAACCCCACAGTGAAGAAGGGGGTCTTCTGACCCATTGAATCTGCACCAACAATAATCCCACTCAGATCCTATTCCCATAACCCCACCTATTTACTCTGCTAATTCCCCTAATGGTTTAGCATGGCCAATTAACCTAGTCTGCACACCTTTAGACTGTGGGAGGACATCGGAGCACTCAGATGAAACTCTCACAGACATGGAGAATGTGCACACTCCACACAGACAGTGATCCAAGGCCGGAATTGAACCTGGGTCCCTGGTGCTGTAAGGCAGCAGTGCTAACCATTGTGCCACCCCATCTTGCAGAAAATGCTTAAATTCCATTTGTATAAATATAGCACTCTCTGTGGGGAGAAACGATGCCTTGAGGTGATTTCTTACTGAACTGGCCGGTAGTGGCCAGAGAGAACACTCAATATCCAAGGAAGAATATCCTACAAACTCTCAAAGTGGCAAAATGGTGACTGTTCACCTTAGAATGATTAGCAGCCTGTTATTTCAGATGAGCAAGAGAGAAGGAGGACCTCCATCTTGTGATACCCACTGAGCACCTTCAAAAACTTTTCCAATAAATTTAAAACTAAAAAGTGGCTGCTACAGCTGGCTGCACTCATGGAAGTATTATAGAATTGCTACAGTGCAGAAAGAGTCCATTTGTCTGCACAGATTGTCATACTACCCAGGCCCTGTCACTATAACCCCATATATTTTCCCTGCTAATCACTCTGACAGTAAGAGACAATCTATGATGGCCAGTCAACCTGACCCACACATCTTTGGAGATGTAGAGTCCATTGACAGGTTTGTGGATTCTTCTAACAAAATTGACTTCAGTCGGCCATTTACACACTCCAGTTGGGTACTTGCTGCTTGGAGGCAGTTTGCCCTTATGACTCCCAAAGTGCCCCCGGGTGGTCAGGAGTGTGTCAGCAAACCAACATGCCATCAGCATGAAATGTCATGCCTGCTCTTCTCTGTATATGTGTGGAGGCAAAAATTCTAGTCCTAAAGTAAGATAATTTTTTATGGGCTGTTTAGAAATTTGGATGGGCCTGTATTTGACATGTGCCCACATCAAGAATTGTTGTAATTTACTGTTCATAAATAAATAGCTATTTTAATTGATCCATATTGGGAATGAAAGCAGTTTTGGCTGACAGTTGTCTAATCCTGCTTTTATTTTATTTTTTTGTTGCCCATTGTCGGTGTGTCATTGACATTTTGTCAACATCAAGTAATCCCAGTTTCAGATTGCACAATCTGTTTCTATTATAAAATGTCTTGGAATTTAGGTTAGTGTTATGTTAGTAATTTATGTTCCCACAAAGAACCTCAGTGCCTACTTGTAAGGCCTGGATTTTCATCCTTGAGTCTGGTCATGGGTCTCTGGAAAATTCCTGACTTTGCCTCCGAGGAAGTGGCTCCAGAGGTATGATCTTCATTGACGGCACATCTGGGCTGCAGTCAGGCTTGCTGATCTGGGAAAGAGATTGGAAGCGGCCAGGTGACAAAGTGGGTGTTTAAAAGGCCGGCTGAGATGCTGTGGGACTGGGTAGAAATGATAATGTAAAATGCTAAGGTCCTCTACACCTTGTCCCTCATCCCTCTACCCATGTTACATGACCCTTCATGACCATGCCTGGAATCCTGGAATTGGGACCTGCTCATTTTTAAAGGGCTCCTAAGTTATTCTGACTCAGCAGAACTGCAAGCCTAAATGTCGTTTGTTATTTCCACAACTCAGGTTAATGATACTAATAGATTTAGGTGCACAATTCCTAAGTCAGAACACCAATAAGGCAGCAACAATAATCTTGATCAACACAACATTAAAACATGATAAACCTAATAAATAGTCAATATGATTGCATTTAGGACCAAGGCTCCTAGATTTTAAGGGCCAGGTTATGCAATTTGGATATCTTATTCTATTGCATCTGTATGATTATGTGCAGGTTAGGAGGATTAGCCTTGCTAAATTGCCTTTCAGTGTCTGAAGATGTGTAGTTTAGAAGGATTAACCATGGAAAACACTCATGGTTGCAGGGATAGGTCAGAGAGGCTGGACAAGATCCTCTTGTCAAAGTTGATTCAGACTTGATGAGCCGAATTGTCCCTTCCACACTGTAGGCTTCTATGAATATGTTCACTTCCCATTCCAAGTGAGCTCTGAATGAGATTGCCAGGATTGTGTTAGAAGCCAATATTTCCTAGGAGTGGCATTGGGACTATCAAATGTAATAATGGGCAAAAGTGCAAGATCGCTGCCACAGTCATTTTGTAAAAATGAATCAAAGTTTACCGAGGGGGAAAAAATATTGAATTTAACATTGCCTCAGTTTCCATGATTGATTGAAGAGTGCATTACAGCAGAAAGATTTATTTTCCTTCTCAATTTTAAAGCTCGTATTGACATTCTAGAAACAGTGGGTACCTGGATTTGTCAATCAGCCATGCTTTGTTAGTAATAGGCTTGCAGCTCAGCACTGCTCACAGCAGCATATCTTCCACAACACTGTATTGGATGTCACACTCTCTTGGAGCACTGGCCTGTGATCATCCAGAAAGAACCATGCTCTACACATTTCCATAGATGATTCAGACTTTTTGCTCTGGAAACATCGATATCTCTGAAAGCCGAGGGAGCTGAGCATGTTGCCATTGATTTTTTTTTTTGCAGAGCCTCTTTGGTGGAGCTGTTGAAACTGATACAGTTACTGAGTCTTGTGTCTTTATCAGCAAGATGAGGAGTCTTGTAAGAAGTTTTATTTTTATGGGGGCTTTAAATTGCGTTGCAGTGCGGCACTCCACATGAAGATGTTGTATTGTTTTCTTGCTGAAAGAATTTAAGCAGTTTCAAACAATCTCTTAATGGCAAATCAGCATCTTCTGCATACATATGATATGGATTCTTCCCTATTAGAAGTTGCTTGCTTTCTGCTCGGGAACAAGTGAAAGCTTTATTTTTGCATTTGACAATTGGCCTTCACTACTGCATCAATCATTGATCTTATAACAGTGCTTTAATCAGGATAAACTCTATGTAAATACCTATCATGATATGGCCATTTCTTAAGGAAGAGTATTCTTAAATCCAACACTGCTCCTAAAAAGAAACCATTTTCTCGTCCATTTTAGCTGTGCAATAGCAATTACGTTTATTTTGAATGATTGAACTCTGAAATTCAGCACGCAAGCCTGTGTAACTTCAGCCGAGATCAAGTATCCTAATTGCCTAGTGATATTATCACTATAGTGTTCATCCAGAAATTCAGCTAATATTCTGGGAACCCGGGTTTGAATCCTGCCATAGCAGCTGGTGGAATTTGAATTCAATTAAAAAAAAAATCTGGAATTAAGAATCCACTGGTATCCATGAAACAATTGTTGATTGTCAGAAAACCTCATCTGGTTCACTTATGTCTGTTATGGAACGATATCTGTCACCCTTATGTGGTCTGGTCTATGTGTGACTCGAGAGCCTAAGCAAAGTGATTGATTCTGACATGCACTTGGGCAACTAGGAATGGGCAATAAATGCTGTCCAACCAGCAATGCCCATGTTCCACAAGTGAATAAGATAAAACAATCAAAGTTCAGTGGAACTATGAATAAAAAAATTAACATTGCAATGTTCAGTAATTTAGTGAATTAGAATTCAATGGTACATCAGATTGCATCCTTTTCTTGCAATTTTATAAGACATAGGCCACTCAGCCCATCAAATCTGCTTCACCATTCAATCATGGCTGATACTTTTTTCATCCCCATTCTCCTGTCTTTTTCCCATAACCTCGATCCCTTATTAATCAACAACCTATCTATCTCTGTCTTAAAGACACTCAATGACCTGGCGTCCACAGCCTTCTGTGGCAAAGAATTCCACAGATTCACTGCATTCTGGCTGAAGAAATTCGTCCTCATCTCAGTTTTGAAGGATCATCCCTTTAGCTTGAAGTTGTGCCCTCTGGTTCTAGTTTTTCCTACTAGTGGAAACATCCTCTCCATGTCCACTCTGTCCAGGCCTCTCAGTATCCTGTAAGTTTCAATAAGATCCCTCCCACTCAACCTTCTAGACTCCAAAGAGTACAGACCTAGAATCCTGAACTGTTCCTCATACGACAAGCTCTTCATTCCATGGATCATTCTTATGAATCTCCTGTGGATTCTTTCCAGGGCCAATACACCTTTCCTTAGATATGGGGCCCAAAACTGCTCACAGTACTCCAGATGGAGTCTACAGCCTCAGAAGTACATCCATGGTTTTGCCTCTGTTGTTTAACATTAGTTGTGTTTGTAAATAAGTAGTTCTCTTAATTCCTTTTATCTATCCTACCAGTCACTTCCTTAAAAAAAACTGTAATAATTTGCCAAACAGGATTTCCCTTTAGTAAAACCATGTTAAATTGTTCTAATCATATCTTGCTTTTCTAAATGCATTGTTAACTTTAATAATAAATTCTAGAATTTTCCTAACAACATAACATTAGTCTAGCAGGCCAATTGTTGATTATTTTCTCCCTCTTTCCAGTCATGAGGAACGGTATAGCACTTACAAACTAGTCTAATGGGACTGTTCTGGAATCAAAGGAAGTTTTGGAAATCATAGTGAGCCTATCTATTATCTTTGCGGATATCTCTTTACAGTAGGTCCCAACGATGCCATGAAGATCCTCTCAAGTGTGCCACAAAGAAGGATTCATAATGGTTCAAAATTCATGTAATTAAATTAAGACTGTCTCTCCAGTTCTGTGGTTGGCATTTCCAAGGCCCAATGAATCTTGACATCCAGTTCTTGTGCTGGCTTGGAGAAGCTGCATATGTTCAGTTTAGATTTTTTTATGTTGGTCAGGCCTCATGCACATGACCAATAGGATTTGGAGCTGAAGGCAAATATCCCACACACTAACATAAAAAAAACTCAAAAATGGGTGCAAAGTGAGACAGAGAAGTTAAAATTAAAACATATGAGGAAAAGGAGAAGATAAAAACTGTAAGTTCACATTTAGGGAGGAAGACAGAGGAAATAAGAGGTGTGCCTCAATTTGTTTTCTAGTATAGAGGTGTGCATGACATATAAAAGATATAGAATCACTGCGCTAGGGTTTGGGCCATCAAGTCCCAAGGAAAATAAAAATAGCCACTGAAAATAGAGGTCTGCATAGAATACGCTCTTTGGGCCTCTGAGGAAGACCAGAAGGGTCTTGTTGAGTTGCAGAACATTCTGGGAGATCAGCAAGGTGAACTTCATAATCCAATTGGAGATGATGGTTTACAGGTAACAGTCATAAGGATCAACTGAGCAGTTCATTAGCAGGTGCTGTGATGAGGCAGGAATCATAATTTTTTTTATTGGCAAGCGGAGCTGTCTAAATGAATAATGGCACTGGTTAAGACTTCAACAAAAATCCAAACTTTACTGAAACAACTTTTGGAGAAAAACAAATATTGATTTGGCGCTAAAAGATGGTAGAAGGTATGAAGCCATTGTGCCTAGCTGTGCCTAGCTACAGCTTTGGGTGTAGCTATCAGTATTGACATGGTCACAAAGATACAGAAACCAAGCAAAGTGTTGCAAGTGATATCTGCTGTCCTATGTCCCAAGAGCTTTGCAATCTAGCATATGAGGACATTGCACACCAATGCAGGTGTGGTTCTAAAGGTGTGAATAGAGTGGTACAATCAGATGGAACTTGTTATGATCTTTGGCCAGACCCCAAGTTGTTGAGATCTGGTTAGGAACCGATTAAAGGTTTGTTGAAGTAGACAGATTTTGAGATTCAAGTCACTTGCTCAGTGCATAAATCCACAAGATAC
Source organism: Sphyrna mokarran (assembly GCA_024679065.1). Lineage (NCBI taxonomy): Eukaryota > Metazoa > Chordata > Chondrichthyes > Carcharhiniformes > Carcharhinidae > Sphyrna > Sphyrna mokarran. The sequence continues at coordinate 63,193,412 of JAGIQG010000009.1, forward strand.
CACAGGTTTTGAACAAATGTAAATAAACTTCATGATACAAGGTAAAGATGAAGCAATTTACAATGTCTATCTTATGCTCTAACATGAGCACTCATGTTGAGAGGGCTAGAATACAAGAGCAGGGATGTTCTTCTGAGGTGTATAAAGCTTTGGTCAGACCCCATTTGGAGTATTGTGAGTAGTTTTGGACCCCATATTTAAGGAAGGATGTGCTGGCCTTGGAAAGCGTCCAAAGGAGGTTCACAAGAATGATCCCTGGAATGAAGAGCTTGTTGTATGAAGGATAGTTGAGCACTCTGGGTCTGTACTCGGAGTTTAGAAGGATGAGGGGGGATCTTACTGAAATTTACAGATTACTGCAAGCCCTGGATAGAGTGAACCTGGAGAGGATGTTTCCACTAGTAGGAAAAACTAGATCTAGAGGGCTCGACCTCAGGCTTAAGGGATGATCTTTGAAAACAGGTGAGGAGGAATTTTTTCAGCCAGAGGGTGGTGGATCTGTGGAATTCTTTGCTGCAGAAGGCTGTGGAGGCAGGTCGTTAAGCGTCTTTAAAACAGAGATAGGTTCTTGATTGATAAGGGGATCAGGGAATATGAGGAAAAGGCAGAAGAATGGAGATGAGAAAAAAAAATCAGCCACAACTGAATGTCGGAACAGACTTGATGGGCCGAGTGGCTTAATTCTGCTCCGGTGGCTTATGGTTTTTATGGTTTTATTCAGTGTAAGTATGTGGTTCATGTGAATTAATAGGCAAACTGTGGTCACACACACCACTCTACACAATTAAAGATAAGTGGGGCTAAAACCGAGTATATGGACTTTCCAATAATCCATCCAGTTATTAGCAATACTGAGAGTCAACCATAGAACATAGAACATTACAGCGCAGTACAGGCCCTTCGGCCCTCGATGTTGCGCCGGCCAATGGATCCTCTAACCTAAACTATTCCAATATCATCCATATGCCTATCCACCGAACATTCGAATGCCCCCAAAGTAGGCGAGTCCACAACTGCTGCAGGCAGGGCATTCCATGCTCTCACCACCCTCTGTGTAAAGAACCTGCCTTTGACATCCAATCTCCATGTTATTTGTATCTCACAAGGGTTTCCAAAGCACATCTTTAAAGATCTCACCTTGGCGTTCTCTCCAAATATCATTCCAACTTGGAAGCTTCAATGACTGCCAACCTCGCAGGGTTTCAATTTTGTCTTTGAAATTCTATTCCACTGGATTCCTAAGTATACTGGAGCACCAGTTCACAAAGAAAACTTGAACTTTCAGGTCAAGCAGAACATAGCTGCTTCTAAGGGACACCTTTGCCTCTGCAATTCACAGCATAGAATGGCCAACTTGCAGCTAGCTTCCGTGATCCTCAAGGCATTTCCTGACCCCACTTCACTTAAATTTGGCTATGCTAAATTCTCCCTCATGTCCCCGAACAGGTGCCGGATTTGGCAAAGTTTCACAGTAACTTCATTGCAGTGTTAATGTAAACCTATTAGTGAATAATAAGTAAACTTTTTTTTCTGTTCCCTACAGCTCGTTCTCCAATTCAAGCCTGTTTGTCTACTCTCCTTTTCTTAACTGGGACTGTGTTCCTGTTCCCTGTCACTGCTGCCCAACTGGGACTATTCTTGGGACTTCTCCCTGCCCCTGTCATTTGTACCTCTCTCTAGAACAGTTGTTGGCTTTGGCACTCCATATCCAGTCACCTGATCTTGGTCTTTGTTTCCTTTTCTCTCTATGCACATTCACATAGGGCCTGTCTTCATCCTGAAGAGGATAAAGATGCCAAACTACACACGCAATCTGCTGCCAGCCTGCAGGTGCACAGCAAATCCACGGTTCATTAGACACCAAAGCTACCAACATTTGAGCTTAAAGAGGTGCATAACATACCAGAAGTATGTGCAGCATATTGGCACAACAGGAGGGATTGTGCAAGGATGAACATAAGACGTCAGCATATACATGAGGTTAGAGGCATGACACACCAAGGAGAAGATTCAGGGTGTAGAAACCTTCAACTTCAAATCTTTCCACATTGTGAACGTGATGCATCCTGTGGATAAAGTCGCACAGTTAGAAGCCTTCACGGTGATCAGCATCACATGCCTGAGGAAAAGTGGCAGACGTGGTCACCACCAGGCACGCAAACATCTTAGCAGTCAGAATCCTGGAGGACATTGACTCCCAAGGGTCCAGATACAATGATGAAACTAATGACAGCCAAAACCGACTACATACAGTGGGTCACCGGTTCATTTCCCCAGAACATTGACAGTGAAATGCAGCTATGCGAACTCTGCACAGAAACACTTCTACCGAGTGGACACAAATTGACCTTATTAGGAGGGCTACTAGCGTATTCAGGATTCAACATTAGTGCATTAATGAACATGATCATAATCATGGCAGAAAAGGCCAGAAACAATCACACTGTAGGTTTGTGACATACTGCAGCTGTTCAGGCAGAGTCAATGCTGTAGAAAACTTTAGAGGTGTTGCTCTATTACACTTCAGAGAAAACGCAATCCTGTTGATCACTCCTCCCAATATGATGTGCACATTTAGAGGAAGCATCATAGTGATTAGGTGAAATGGAGCATTATCCATTATCACACAGCTCCATCACGTGCATTTTGAAAAAAGTTGGCATAATTCCCGTATACTTCAACCCAAGATGTCTCAAACTCTCTAAGTAATACTCACGCAAGATCCCATCATTAGAGGAATTGCATCTCCAGTTCATTGGAGCAATTGTTTTTTTCTACAACTTGAGTGCCAAAGAAGACTTGGCAGAGGGATCTCGTGATCATTACTTTCACACAGGTTTCACATAACCTGGTGTTGTGAGACTTCTTACTGTCATTATTTTAAGCACAGCTATTGCAAGATGCTGCTTTTGCTTTATCTCAGTCGCTATCTTTTCCAGCAGCAAATAGAATCATAGAATCTGCAGTGCAGAGAAGGCGCCCCTTTGGCCCCTCGAGTCTGCACTGACAACAATCCCACACAGGTTCCATCCACATAACCCAACATATTTATCCTTCTAATTCTCTGATACTAAGGGGTAATTTATCATGGCCAATCAAGCTAACCCACACATCTTTGGCTATGGGAGGAAACTGGAGCACCTGGAGAAAACTACACAGACATGGGGATAACATGCAAACTCCACACAAATAGTTACCCAAGGTCAGAATTGATCCAGCATCCTTGGTCCTATGAGGCAGCAGTGCCAACCACTGTGCCACAGTGCCCCCTCATTGCTCAGAGAGTTGCTAAGGAAGCAACTTGTGTAGCAGGAAGAGTATCAATGCCCATTTAAGTCACTTAAAGAGGTGAAGGGACATGTGTTCTCCAACATAGCAGTCCAAAAAACGAGATGGTCTTCGAGGTCAACATATCTCAAAATGGTAAGGAGTGTGCATTATGTAAGATGGCAAACCAATTGTATTTAACTCAAAGTCTATCACAAGTGAAGTCCAATTCTTTGAACAAAGAGCACAAGTCACTCGCTCCGGCATTTGGCATCATCAAGTTCCACGTGTCCCTATTTGGGAAATGATTAATTCTGGAAAGTAATCACATGCAACTGAAAATGATCTTGCATAAGGCACTGATGAGCACACAACCCACATTACAGTAACTTCTAATAAAATTGCAGTGATATGACTTTGTAGTCCATTGCAAACCGAATAGTAAAATGGTTTACTTCAAGTACATTGAGCAGGTTACCAAATTTGGAAATTTGGAGACTTACAAGATTATGGCATAGCCGTCTAAGTAGAAGATGTACTCAGTGTGCGTCTGATGAATTTTGACCAACACAAATGGATCCAACAACTGAAGGGAACAATGATTGAAGACATTATGGAGAATTATTGTTGTAGGTTAGCCTAATACAATACAGTTATTGGATATCTGCAGTGTTTTTGACGGTACAGGGACATACTCAGTATTTCAATGGGTGTGAATTTTAAAGAAAAGTAGGTGCTTGTACCTGAAGCTTTGCCTTGACTTATTGTTGCACTTTCACTAGGGACTGCTGTTTTTAATTCATGAGATGTGGCTGTTGCTGGCTCGTTCAACATATATTTCTCATCCCTGATTGTTGTTGGCCATATGGGTATGGAGTAGATGTGGCGCCTGTATTTAGACCAGGGGTCAACACTACATCAGAAAGGTAGTATGTGTGAAGCATGTCAGAGTTACTAATGCACAGTACCTCTGCACCCTCACCAGATTCCATCTATTACATCCTTGGTTCAAAATTGCAGCAGATTTATTCACTCTCCACGATGATGACTTTCTCCCAGTTACTGGTCGTTTCTCCAATTTCCCAATCATCAGACAACTGAAAGATATGTCAAGTGCATCCATAGGAGACAAAATAGGTACAACGTTCAGTTTGTTGGGTATACCTGACTAGGAGCCCCAATATATTGACAAACATTTTAAGGACATGTGGTTTATTCCTCTTTTCGCACACGTGACTGTTTCGCAACACTGTCCTCGATCTTGCTGAGCGAGTGGTTCACACTATTAAAGCACTAATTGTCAAGTGCATAGAAACAAAACAAAATCCCTGTGCTGCCGTGTTAACTTGAGGATGACTGCTTTGGATATAGGCTTACCATCATCAGAGGGAATTATGTTTGGGAAATACACTAGGACAATGCTGACAAGCCACCACCTGCCTAAATTCTCAGGAATGAAGAAGGAACTTCTCGAAAAAATGATCAAATGAAGACAACACATGACCAACGTGTCAATGCGAACTGAGGCTCTGCAGTTCCTCTGTTGGTCCTTGGAGACTGATAGGAGGAAAAAATCTTCTTTATACACGGTGATCATTTTGAAAATAAGGGAATCTACAAAAAAATGATACTTGAACCCAGTCTCAATATGTCCATAATTCGCAAGTTTCGCGGTGTTCACTTTTAGATAATTGGAAACAAAAGGCCAAACAAGCCCTCAAACCTGCTCTGCTACTCAGTAAGATCATGGATAATCTGTTTCTTGAATTTTTCTCTCCCAGAACTCAAGACACCCACTTTCTGTTAAGATTTATTCGAAACATGCTAAAATTATGAGCTGTTTTCCCCCATGCAGCGCTTTGTGGTACTGAATTAGCTCGCTGGCTGCCATCCAGATTCTTTCAATGGAGCTTAAGTTGCATATATGGCTCACTTTCTTTGATTGAAATAAGGAGCTCAACAGTTCAGAAATAAGGTAAATGAATTTACAGCATCCATTGTACTTGTGCAGTATGTTGGCTTATGAAATTCTTTTCTCCCATATTAAGTCTCAGTTTGGGAACAAGCCAGCACTGATGATATAGACCCCAATCTTCAAGATTTTGTTTTGTCCTTCGATTGGTTTAACTGCACAACAATAAAAGGGGTAAATCTTACTTTATTAAAATTGAGTCTTTGAACATGCAATTCTGCATTGCATAGTGGCTATGCAGCTTCAGATTAGGTATTGTATAACGGGAAATGTCGACTCAGGTGTCATTTTAATAAACTAGCAAAACAAACCAGATTTTGGATTGCAAAAAGTCAAGTTACCTGAGGCAGGCTAGGTTACTAGCAATTCGCCAAATTGCAACAGGTTTCCAAAAAATGAAAGCTTCCATGGCTGTTAAAAGTATGAATTCCAGAGAGATGAATTTTATTTTGTCACAATCAAACTGATCGCCTAACAGGAAGCAAAGTTACTAAAACTTGAAATAAAAAATGTGGACTGATTGTTTTTGTGTGTAAAAGGGGTGTTCCTAATCAGCATGCAAATATGTGCTCTTCTCCATCAGTTGCCAAAAGCCAAAAGAAATAATTGCTTCCTTGCTCCTTTTTGAGCAGAGTCAGCAATGTGTGGGCGTGGTTGACCACTTTGGCGGGGGTGGAGAAAGGAAAAAAAAGTCTTGGTTTTTTTGTGTGCTTTTGTATTTGTGGGCTGCCTCCGATAATTGCTTGGGTTAGCTGTTTTGTTGTTTGTTTTCTTAACTATAGAACATTGCTGGTGATAACAGATGGCTAGCCTTGGGCTAAATAAACCACAATGGAAGGGCATGGGAGAAGAGAGAGTGCATGCATCTTAATTCTCAAGCCTTGTTAAGGTTTTTGGTGAATAAAGGTGAATGGAAGTTTTTTTTGTACATTGCAGCAAACTGACTGAATACATATTCTTTTGGCCGTTGAATTCTCACCTTTGTAATTAATGAGCCAGTCCATGGTGCTTCTGTCTCCCAGGCAAGATGTGTGTGATGCTGGGCATGCAGTAACACGCAACACGCTCTTTGATAAGTGCTCTCTTCTGGATATGAGGGAATTCTCTGGAATCCCATTGTGGCATTGGACGCTTATATTTTTTTAATATAAACAACCAGGAATTAATACCTGTTTTGAAGTAAGTACTCATTAGTGGCGCTGTTTGTTTCCTTAGTTATTTTGCAAGTTATTTTACTGATTGTGCAAAAATGTACGGTTTGTGTTGGAGCAAACAGCATTTTGGAATCATATTTTAGGTGTTATTACCATTGCACTTGGAAAACAAAGTGGATATAGAGCAGAAAATAAAGAATAGTTAGATCACAAGTGGAACATTGATTCAGATGGACAGTTTTAAATGTATGTATTTTAGGTGCACGATGGAGTGGTTAGGAAATAGGTAACCATTAGGCAATTGTTAAACCCATATTTATTTTTAGGAGCAGTGTGTTTAATTAAATTATATGTAAGGTTGGGAAAAAGATACAAAAGTATGAGGTCATATACCAACTGACTCATTAACAGTTTCTTCCTTGTTGCCATCAGACTTTTGAATAGATCTATCTCATAGATCTTTCTTTACACCCTGGTTATGACTGTAATACTACGCTCAGCATCCTGTCCTTTCCTTCTCTATGAATAGTATGTTTTGTTTTTATAGCGCAAAAAACAATACTTTTCACTGTATCGTACATGTGGTAATAAATCAAAGATTCATTTGCATCATGCCAACAGCATTCGAGTTGTGCTGTGAAGTAGTAAGACAGGTGCAATCAGCTATATTCCTTCAATATGTTACCAATTTCAACTGTTTTCTTGGTCAAACAGATGAGGCATTTCTCTTACTTGTACTGAAAATTACTGTGAACTGTTCCCATGTGTCTCCCAGCAAATTGTTGCAATGTAGTAAACGTGAATGTGCTAAACATGAAGTTTGATTGCCTGCTTGCTCCATTGTAAGGGACATGACATCTTGAAGGGGCCACTAAAACATGAAAGAAAATACTGAACAGCCTCTCCCTTCCCAAGTGAAGTGCAAAATACTTCTGTGTTCTACTGTTCCTTGGTGTTGTTGTGGCACTGAGTGTAACCTGCATTTCAGACGTAGGCAATTTATTCATCTCACCGAATAAAGATCGAAGTAAGTATAATATAAAATAAAAACATTGCCAAAATATTGCAATATTTGCATTTCATATTTTTTCATCTGCCCCTGAAAAGGACAACAACTTATCAGTTGACCTTCGGGAAATGTATCCTTTACATCCAGAATATTTTTATCAGAATGCCAAATAACTTGATACATTTAAGGCTGCAGGAGATTCTTGGAGCCAGTTTACAATTCATGGTTTTATGATAAAGACAATCTTGTTTTACTGAGGTAAGTCAAATCACGAAACTTTGTATGGAATGAAAACAAAAAAAAAAATTTCAAGTTGCTGCAATTCTACACTTTGAAAAGTTTTTTGAAATTATTCATGAGTGTTCTCGATCTCCACACCCCCTTGTGAAGGTGGTGATGAAATGCCATCTTGAACAGCTGCAGTATGCATGTTGGAGGCCCTCCCACAGTCCTGTTGAGTAGCGAGTTCCAGGATTTTGATACAGTGATGATGAGGAACAACAATTTCCCTCAAGATTAGGATGATTTGGAATTTTGTTGTTCTTGACTTTTGAGATGGCAGAGGTTAGCACTTTGGAGCTGCTATTGCAGAATCATCATTGAATCCCTGCAGTGCAGAAGAGGTCGTTAGGGCTATCAAGTCTGCATCAACTTTCTGATTGAATATTTCACCCAGCTTTGATGAGTTGTTACAGTGCATCTTGTAGACTTGAAATATTCCAGAAGACTGGATCTCGATCCAATTTAGAAGGATAGATTACATTTTATTCCAAAAATAGTGGAATACCTTTTAGCAGGAAGGAGTTAGTTAATTCAAATGTATTTGTTGCATAGAACTCTTAACTCACTTGACTTTTGGTATTAGTCTATTGTTAAATTAGTGGTCTGCATATTTCAAACTACGAAACACTCCAAAGTGATCTGCCTATATGGGGACAGCAAGAAGTGAAGTTTATTTACGTATTTCATGTATATATTAGACAAGTTTCATAGGTGGACACAGTTTTGAACAAAAACTGAACAACTTTAAGACTTTGAAGTCCATAATTAATAGAATGTTTTGAAGCTGGAAGTTGGAAAATTGTCTAATTGCCTTCGCTATGCCTTTTTACCAGAAGGGGTATAGTCTTTAGTTTGAAAAGTGTGATGGTATAAATACAGTATTTTGGAAACCTTGTGAATGGGATGGGACACCTCTTCAGCTGCACCATTCGAAATAGTTTCTGTGAATTACTCCCCCTCTATTGATTCTGCCATTTAAAAATGCAGTCATTAAAAATTTTGCTTCTGGGGGAAAAAATGGATTGTTAGCACTTGCAGGAGAAACATGCAGTACTGCTGAGAACAAAATGTACAATCAAGTACATGAAAGCTTGTCTTTTCTGGGAAGATCAAAGAGTGCTCATTAATGATAATTACCTTTGTATTTAAATGAGTAGTTCAAAAATAAAGTATAGACTGATTATTAATATGCTTGATTTTTTTGTACTGTTCAAATGCAGTTTGACAACAAAGACTTTTTATGTGAGCTAAAACCTACTGCTACAAAAAGGTTCCTATGTAACAAGTGAAAAATAATTATCAGAAACCTGTCATCTGGTTCCAAAATTAACATTTTAAACTGGTGAGGAAGGTTTCTCGTTTTGTGTCGGGAGAATTGCAGAGGGATAGTCGTTTCTGGAGAAGTACAGCAACCTACATACCCCAGAAAGATTAATGAGTCTTCTACATTTACAAATCATGTTGCATCCAATTTTCCTTCTGACTTGTCTTCCCCCTTCTTCCCATTATAGATCAGCTAAGGCAATTGACTTGCTCCCTCCCCTCTCCCCGCTCCCTCCCCTCTCCCCGCTTCTATTTTGATCCATATTGTTACTTTTCACTTGAGCTGGACAGCAAATGTTTGCTATTTGATCATAGGGCTTGGGTCCTGAGTCACCTGGTGTTACCATTTGCCCAACCAGCAAGATTCAATTAGCATAAACATAGACAACACCTTGCTCTGGCACAGTGCATTGCCAAGTTACAGGGCACATGATCTCATTTGTGATCTCCTCTGGTGGAGGGCATGTGTTGGCTGTTCATTAGAGTTTAAACATTTGCTGCAGCGAGTGAGTTATAAAGATATCAAGAACGTAGCTTTGACCTTCTTTCTTCACCCACCTGAGATCAGTGAAACTCTAACCCATTTCACAGCTGTACAGATGAAGGCTTGGGGCAAATTGCTTGCCCTGTTGGCCATGGCTGATGCAGTGGAGAGATCTAAAGTGGTAGGTCGAAAAGAACGGAGTCTCTCTTTTTCATGTGGGCATGTTTTTAAAAGAGCTTTTGCATTGAATATATTTGCCATTTGTTGGGAATTTATCGTAAGAATGGATAAATGCATTGTTGAATACAACATTGTGCAGCATTTCTTCGTATCAGACTGGTACAGGACTGATTTTAAAAAAACGCGAAGTGCTGTGAAGTGTTGTACTTGACAGTTAGCATCAGTTTTATTTTTGCTGCTAAGAAGATGGGAAGCAGACGTATTGAAGTTGATCTTGATGACTTGGATACACTGTGCTTGTGATGGAGCTGAATGCATAATGTGATTTAGGGTAAGGAATTTCAAGTTTAAAAGTCAATGGCTCGAAGTGATAATTTTTTAGGGAGAAAGAGGCATTGAATGATACGAAAATTGAATGCAGCCCCAAATATTACACATGAAAATGTCTCTGGGAGAGCTGAGTCTTCTCCAGTTTAAGACATCATTTTATCGACTGCTGCTGTTTTATTTACACCATAACATTATGCAGTTTGTCTATCCTGTAACTTTCCCTCTACACCACCTCCCTTTTTACAAGACAGTTCCCTGATGCTGTCATATATAAGAGCGAAAAGAAAGCAAAAGCGACAACAAGGTAGAAAGAAAGCATTTTTTTTCTTTCCTGGGCAGATGGAATCATCTTCCCCCTGACAGGTCCTTACATTCAGCTCTTTATGTTGCTTTTTCTTTTGTCTCCCAAATTGTGGAACACCAAAGTGAATGAGATAGAATTTGTAACTTCTAATTATCATATTCAGGATTGAAGATGACTGAATGCACGGGTTACTCAATTTCATGGAATTTCCACTTTAAAACTGATTTGGGCATCAATGTAATCTATTGCAGTAAAAGGCAGGGAAATATTGAGGAGCTGAAACTGTCAAGAGTTCATGTAGTTCATCATGACCATTTCATCAGAGACAGGGTAAATAATTTTTGTGACTCATTCTTTGAGATGACATCAATTTAAGTTTCAATTTGATTTGTTTGTCATGATTTACTCAAGTTGGAAAAACACACAGCAGGCTCCATCTTTCTCATTTGCTGAAGGTCAGCCTGGCTATTACACTCACTCATACTTGCATTGTCCAAATGATACCACAGCCATAATGTCTGTCATCTTCTAATTGAGCGAATCTAGTCAGTCTTCATTTTTAATTAAAGAAGTCTCACAACACCAGTCCAACAGGTTTATTTGGAATTATGAGCTTTCGCTGTGCTCTCTTTCATCACTCACCTAATGAAGGAGCAACACTCTGAAAGCTCGTGAATCCACATAAACCTATTGTACTTTAACCTGGCGTTGTGAAACTCCTTAATGTGCCCACCCCAGTCTAATGCCGGCATCTCCACATCACTTTTAATTAGACTGTAACTATAATCTTACACTTACACTTCAGCTAAAGAATATTTGTGTTTTACATGATAGTGTTCTTGTCCTTCTATTTAATGTTGGCTGTGTCAAAGGAAAATTTCCATCATAAAAAACTAAGTTTTGTATCCATCCGCATCAAACATCCTATCTTAAAATTTTGTAAGCATATTATATTTAAAAATTATTTCACATTGGAACCTCACTGACCTAGGGTGAAAACTTTAATAAGACCTGGCCATCTGAAAATGTATTTAACCTGAGGGTATTTCTTGGTGGTTTTAGTGAACAAATATAGTATTGTTGCAGCTCTGCTGCAGAATTATACATCAATCATGCATGCACAGTGTAACACACCTATCATTATAAAATTGTTCATCATCAAAATGCTATGAACAATACGCCAGAAAATCTGGCAGTAAATGGAATACTTAACCAACTGAATATCAATGTTTGGTTTATTGGGTGGGCTGCATTGGCATAATAATAATATCCTGTTTTCCGGCAGTTAGTATAAAATGTGACTAATTGTAATGTGTTCCAATTTTTAAAAATATGTTTAACAATGTTGCATCACTAATATTTATGTCTTCTGATGCACATAAATTTTCAGGCTTTTAATGTGTGTTAGGTTTCTTCCTCTTCACTATTGTAAATAGCTGCAGTATCAATATCTTCACAGCATAGGATTAGTATTATTTGAATTAGGATAATTGAGTGCCCATATTTTATAGTTATAAGTGGTACATCAACGTTGTAGTGTGGCATCAGCTGTCCCACAAGAAGAGGCTACTTTGGTAGGCTGCTGACATCCATGGAACCAAAAGGAATATAGGTGTAAAGAGCGAAACATTGGTAATGAAAATTGCTTTTGTCTACCTACCTTAGGTTTGCCCTCAACGATCATCACATGCTGGTACTGTTTCTTCACTGGATGCTGAAGAGATGGACAGAGCAAGAAAGTAAGGCACCATTTCCACTTTTTTTTTTCAGCTTGTTTATTTTAATGGTGAATTATATTCGTTGCTCATTGGATATGTAATCTTACTGCACATGCATATAGGATTTCCACACAAACTATTTCATAATTTAGGACACCATTTTCTTTTCAAAAACGGAATCACGGAACCCCTGCGGTGCACAAGGAAACCCATTCAGCTCATCGAGTCTGCATCAACACCAATCCCACCATAGGCCTTATCCCCGTAGCCACACGTTTACCCTGCTAATCCCCGCGACACTAAGGGGCAATTTATTTTGGCCAATCTACTTCACCTGCACATCTTTGGACTCGTTGTACCAAACAGTATATTGATACCAGGATGGTTCTGCAGAAATAATGTAGCTAGATGTCTGCAGACATTGCAGTCAGAATTTTGAGATACTTAAACTGTAGATTGTGTGCAGTTGTACAGCTGCAGTTTCGTGTAGTATTTTCAATTGCACATTTTAATTCATCTTGTAGACTTATTTATGACAGATAAAGTAGACTGGACACATTTGTTCGAAATATTCATTCAATTTGGGGGAAATACAAATCTTATAATTGTTGCAGTAACATATTATACCTCTGCACTTCATTATATTTTTGTTTTTGGATGAGAGGATCATATTGGATAATGGATGCACAGTATCAGAAATATATGCATCAATACTGACCTCTACTGGCTTCAAGTTATCCAACTGTATCTGCACTTGGGAAACGTGTATGCTTTTTTAAAATGTTGATCTGAATTGGCATATTGTGTGTATGTGCTCATCTTTGATAGCTGGATGACAACATAATGCAGATAAGTTCACTGACAATCCTACAAATGAAAATTTAAAATCACTGTATATTTCATCATTATTTTCAGATAACCATTTTATGTACTACTCATAGAACTTATAAAAATGTGGAATGGGATTCTCTGTGCTCACTCCAAAACCGGAGAAGCCCGCCTGGGGTCAGTGGATCTATGCATGGTCAGTCCCATCCCGCCTGCTATGATACCTTTGAGGGTGATATGGGAGAATTCCCCCTCCCCCGATGGCGTACAATAGCATGTATATTTAACATTCCATTAGCTAAGGACAAAATGATGTCTACCAGTCTGGCACTCTGATTGGAGTTTAGTTGTGTTAATGTTTAGACAAATTGCATGATAACCTTAACCACTATTCAAAAGCAGTGGATAAATTCCACCTCCTGTCACTTGTGTTTTGCATATTCATTTGGAATAAAGCACAAAGTGATAACGACTGCTGAGCAGGCTGAACGAGGACAGGAAATCTAGAATTACTGTTGGAGCAGTGAAATGGGGGAAGTTTCTTATTTCTGTTTGTAAGCAATTCTACACAACAAGTAGGGAAAATAGCTATTAAAGTTAGTCTGAAATGCTACCCATGACATTAAGATCAATGGCTGAATTATACATGGTGCACTGGTCTCATCCCTGGTTTAAGGTGGTCCTACTTCAGGTGGTTGTCAGCCAGACACTGTCTGGCAGCTTTTGATGTACTACTGCGAAAGGTGGCCACTGATGATATGGCACTTGGCTCGTAAGGAAGCGAGGTACAATGAATCACATCTTTGAAAATGTTTGGGGATTGGCAAGGCTGATTGAGATTTGATGGGCCATGATGGGGGAGGGAAAGCTGGGGATAATGGAAATTATACTGGGTGGGATGTGACCACCAGGGCTTTTCGGGGGGCGGGGGGGAGAGGGGGGCGGTGGGCTCCTCCAGTAATTAATTAATGACCTCATCGTGAAAGCACCTCTTGGTCACAGTGATCATAATATGGCTGAATTTTATTGTTTCATTTGAGGGAGAGAAAAGTGAGTTTAAGGCTGGTATTTTAAAATTAATTAATGGCAATTATGAGAGCATAAAGCAGGGTCAGCAAAAGTGAACTGACAATTTAGGTTAAAGGGTAGAATGGCAGACATTTAAGGTGATATTAGAGTACATAAATTTCAGAATACATAAATTGGATACATTCCAAAGAGAAAGAAAGAACGCGAGGGAGACTCACCACCAATGGTTGACTAAAAAGATTGAAGATAGTAACAGCCTAAAAGCATATAATTGTCCAAACGTGTGCAGGTTAGGTGGATTGGCCATTCTAAATTGCTCTTTAGTGTCCAAGGATGTGTTGGTTAGGTGGATTAGCTATGGTAAGTGCACGGGATAGGCTGTTTCAGCTATTAACTGGAGATCTCTGTAGAGAAATTAACTTTTGAAAATAAACTAAAATTTCCAGTTAATAGCTGAAAGGATGACACAACAAGATCCCTTACTTTTTAAAATTTTTACTGTAATAAAGGATTAAACACACTATTGGCTAAACAATATCTTTATAGATAACCTATACTTTAAGCCACACATCAGAACATTCCTGTTTTTTTTTAGCAAAACTAGAAACTGACTTCACAGATATACTTTATACCATCCTTTAAATAGAAATTCAATTCCCCCAAATCATGTTTAAGATGATTTCTGGCTCTTGGTGTGTATGTCTGTTCTTTTTCTTGCGCAGCTGGGGCTTTTAATCTCGTAACAGTTTTTACAGTGGGTTTTTTTGTTTGGGTTTCTTTCTCCAGCAAAAGCTAGGCAAATCTTCCAGCATCGTTTTAAACTCATCATAAGTTCAGTTTTCTCATTGCAAATGTGAGTTCCTATCTGCAATCTTGCATGGTGAACCACAGCACTTGCTGCCTATCGTTGTTCTCCCTATTACAGATCTTTACAAACATGAGTTTTCATCAATATCTTGGACTCTTCCCCCTCAAAACCCATCTCTATGGCAATGTGGATAACAAGGGCCTTGTATTGAGATGGAAATTCTGTTTCAATATCCTTGAGATCATAACTTGCTTTTATTTTGTAAATAGATGGATTGTTTAAAACATGGCTGTTAACAATTCGCCATTCTCAACACTTTCTAGGATCCTGTGCACTCACACGTTATCTACTGTTTGCATAAGTTGTTGCTATTGCCGGCAAGTATGAACATCTTGCACCTTCCGCCTAGTGAAACATTCTGGGCCCCCTTTTAATCTCCAGTAGCCCAACATTCAGGCTTGTTGTCAAAAGACTGTCTTCAGTTAGTTAGCCTGGTTCCCCACTCATGGTGGTCTGCGGTCAGCTTCTAACATTACACCTTACTATGATTTACCCTGAACTGAATACTCCTGTTTGTGGACTGTTAGTCCTTTCAGCTGTCTCTTGGAAAACCACTCTGGGGCTGGATGGTGTTGGCACGTGAAGCAGACTAAGCATATGCATTTGCCTGTTACTTTTTCTGGAACAGTTTGCCAGCTTGTAGCTTGAAGGACAACACTTTGCATCAAGCATAGATGACCAGAAGACATTCCTGTCCTTTCTCCATGCTGTGGCATTTTGGAAGGATTTACATGTTGATAATCATCGTGTTTGACCACAATCTGATTGCACCTTCCATGGCCATCAAGCCCCAGAGAGGGACTCAAATTGGAAATTTCTGGATCAGAAGCAGTGCCTAATGTGCCACAAGACCTCCCCATGTTTCTCTTAGCAGTGACCCCATTCCATTTCTAACATACATTTTAACATAGGTAAATGTATTTTAATGCCTTGCAAGTGCTTGAATTTCATGTATGCAGTTCCCACATTATATCTTGAATTAAACTGCCCTGTCTTATCTGAGGAAGAAATTTCTCAACACTAGCTTTAATGTCCAACAGGTTTATTTGTAGCAAACGCCCCAAGCTTTCAGAACACACTGTTCCTTCGTCAAGTGGGCGGTGCGAAGGAACAGTGTGTTCTGAAAGCTTGGGGTGTTTGCTACAAATAAACCTGTTGGACTTTAAGCTGGTGTTGTGAGATTTCTTTGTTTTACCTTAATCTAACACCAGCATCTCCACATCAGCATCTTTACATCATTATCTCCGAAGTGCGGTAGCTAATAGAAGTAGTTTAAGTTATTTGATCTGTGCATCATTTTCTGCTCATTGCTCTGAAGCATAAATTATCCAGTTCCAAGTAACTTACTTCAGATATTTTGAAGTGTGTCATAGCATATTTTTTGTTAAAGTTTCAGCTTTCAATTAATCTTCCAAATGTTTTAATAAATGGCTGCTTATATTAATGCGCAGTGAGTAGAATAAGTGTATCTGCCAGAACTAAACAGTATTCATATTTCTCAGGATATCTTCTGAAGACAGTGGAGAAGTGTATGCCTATATTGATGACAGTGATGATTCGGAGCAGGCTGAACTAGAGTCACAATCTTCAGGTCAGATGGACCTTTTGGGAGAGATTCTTGATACCCTAAGCACGCACAGTTCAGATCAAGGAAAGCTATGTGGTGCTAAAAGTTTGGATTTCTTCAAATCAATGGATGATATCAGTTATAAAGTTGTGGTGAGTACTGTACATTGCACTTCTAAGATCTCAATAGTGCACCAAGTTAGAAGATCAAAGCAAAAGTGACTCTCAAGCTTACTCGTACATATAATTTAGAAAAGAACCATCTCAGGCAAGGTTCCAACCAGGCTTTCCTTGAAGTTCCTCAGTTTAATGCAGTTAGTTTGTGGGAATCAATTGTTTAATCTTTTCAAATATACACCGGTGCATGGCCAAGGAATACTGCAGTAACCCTTGCATTGCATTATTGCACAGATGCTATCATTGATCACTGTTGTAATCAATTATAGCATCTGTCTTCTGATTCTTAGCCTTCCCCAATACACCATGCTTTCGAGAAATAATTTTGTAAGAAAAAATTACAAAAAAGTCAAAAGTATTGGTTTGCCTCATGTAAATCTTCAGGATTTCGAAAGTGTTAACTAATGAAAGATGATAAAAGAACTAGCTGTTTTGTACAGGAAATTTAATATCAGATTTAACTGCCTTTCAGACTTGACAGTATATTGTTCTTTTTATTTACCATTATAGTTTTGGGAGATCTGACACTGAATATTTCTCTTATTTTGTTAGAAGAAGTCCAATACTCCAAGTGAGGGAAACCTGGCCAAATTTGATGAATATAATGGCGATCATCTGAGTTGGCACCTGGGACAAGATGACAGCGTTGTCCATAGAAAGCCCCTTCCCCCATCTCCTAGAAAATCACTCTGTTATTTTACTGAATGTCCGGTTAGTTTTGAAGCACCATCCTGTGACAGCTCCAGTGTGTTCGTTGACGAGTTGACAACTTTTCCGAAGCTCAGTAGTGACTCATCTTGTAAAACTTATGTGGCAACCACTGCTTCCAGCCAAAAATCAAAGCAGGAGAACAAAATTTCAGCTAAACTAAAGGAGCCAGAACGAACACTAACCAGTGAAAAAGGTACCTACGACGAGCAGTGTCAAAATACAACAAAATACCCATCAGTTTTAATCCCTTGGGAGAAAGAAGACGTTGAGGCTGAATTGATAAAGCCCACAAGTGAAATAGACCTACTCAAAGAGATTGACTGTTTATGTTCCAGATATGAAACCAGTCATATTGTTTCCAGTATTGATGCTTCCACTACCAACACTTAAAACAAAGTGTGAAAGTGCAGCAATATTTTAAGCTGGGATCAATTAAAATAACTGTTTGAGAAACTGTAAAATTGAGTGTGAGACTGCAGGAACGGGAGGGTTCCTTGAGCATTTTTTTTAAGTGCAAATGATTTAAAGATGCTCGGCTTTGTAGGTATTATGCAAAATCAAATGTAGATTTTTCCCTCAAACTTAAACCTTAACACACTGCTAAAATGGACTGTTGAAATAATTTCTGATTTATACACTTAGGATAAACATTTGACTACAAATTGTTGCGAGGTAGAATTTAGAAGAGCCAGCAATCAGGAATGCATGCACACAACAGAAGCCATTTCAATTTAAGTTGTACGCAGGTGAAAAATAATTTTAAGTCTGAGAGACAACGAGCAGACTGACGTTTCAGCATCACAGTGGGAGACTGTGATTTTCTTTTCAGAGTCAATGAGATTCCTCTGTATCATTCCAACTAAATCAGGCTAACAAGGCAAAAGCCTTGCGATTTTTAAATTGTGTTGCGTGCGATGTATAAAATAAGCTTGTATAGTGTCGAGTGGATGAGGTGGGATTTTCTGAGTTTGCAAGCATTTAAGGAGGGAACAGTGGTCGTTTGTCTCTCCAATTCCTTACATTTCAAGTCCTCTTCAGCATCATCCCCGATCCCCAAAAACCCAGTTTCATTTTAATAAATCTACAAGCTGGTTACTCTGACTTATTTAAACACTCCACTCACATTTTATCGATGTTTTTCATGTTTTAAATGAAATATGCAGTAAATTAATGCCAAATAATCAAAGGTACTGCCTTAAAAAATACAGAAATTGTCGTCTTCTGAAATCATCATGTAGCATCTTTCTGAATTTCTTC
Source organism: Sphyrna mokarran (assembly GCA_024679065.1). Lineage (NCBI taxonomy): Eukaryota > Metazoa > Chordata > Chondrichthyes > Carcharhiniformes > Carcharhinidae > Sphyrna > Sphyrna mokarran. The sequence continues at coordinate 63,211,871 of JAGIQG010000009.1, forward strand.
GTACTGCTGTTTGGAAGTGTTATGGAATTAGATACTTTAGTGCTTAAAAAGTGTAAACCTGAAAATGCTTGAAATCCATTCATTTGGCAATAATTATCAGGAATGACAATGCAAACCATGGTTAGCAAAGGGAGAAAGAAAAAGTCTCCTACAGAGATAATGCTGCAATTTATGTAATCAGCAACCTGTTGGTACCAATGAGTATTCAATCCCTGTCTTCCCAAAATAAGTTCAATTGTGTTTGTTCTCTCAAAACCATTAATGATGGCTCACTTGAACCCCTCTTGAGTTATATTTTAGCAACCAAACAGTTTTTACAAAAATTGCAATTGGCTTTCTTGAAACTTCTGTTAAGAGTTTTGGCCAACAAAATACAGTTGTTAACATTTTGATATGGATTTTGAGTGTTGTCAATTTTCTACGTACTCTTGGTGTTGTGTTTTTTTGTAATGGACAAATGTGCACAAATGCTGTAAATGTTAATAGTCAAATATTGCTGTGTTTTTAGAATGTGACTGTAATAGGACTGATGTAAAGTAAATGGCAACTAATGCTAGGACGTTAAGAGGAAGAAGAACATGCTGTTGGTACTCCTGTTTCATTAATGGTACTTCAATATATACAAACAGGATAAATAAATATCAGCATAGATGGCAACATACAGAAATCAGACGATTCCAGTAATGTGCTACACTAATTTTTAATATTTTTAAATCTGTAGATAACATTTGGTTACTTGATGACTAATTTCAATCAGACACCATCTTGCACTCTGTTACTGGGACATGTGGTATATCTTTTGATCTTCTGTTCCTCTGTTCTAATTGTTTTTTCTTAACTGGATGTTATTCAAGGACTCTGTTATAATTTTCAGAAATATATATCATTTTTACCAATGTTTTTAGGCATTTAAAATACTTGAAACATCGCTGTGGCAAAGGCTGGAACATGTGCCTTATTAGAAACATAATTGATGCAGAATTTTATCTTGGGAATAATAACGTATTGATCAGAAATTAAGGACGTAATGTGCATGAAAAGATGGCACATGCACTGACATATCAAAGTGCAATATTGCTGTCACATTGCATAGACTGTATATCAAAACAGAAAAATCATCAGGATGATCCTATTTGATATACCTCAGACTTCCCAAAAACTCAAACAGATCTGAGTTTTCGTTTTAAATACTCTGTCATCAATACAACATACTCTTATTGTTGTCTTTGGTTTAGATATCAAAAATAATTTAAAATGTAGCCCCTTTCAGCACCTAGAAAACATGTTGTCTTTTTTATTATAACTTTGTGCAATATGAATTCTATTGACAAATTGTTTGTATTTAAGGTATTACTTTTGAGTTCAGCTTTTGCACCAAGTTTTTTTTTGACAAAGTTTAATCTGCGGTACAGATAAGCATCTAAATTGCTTATAGTTTGAGTTAACCATAGAAACTTGCTCCATGTCATTCAAGAGGCCATTTTAAATAAAGACCACTGTGGAATTTGTTATCTCTTGAATTATTCTTTTTCCTTTTCCCATCTATACCTTCAAAATTTTATTGATAGACCCCCTCTTTGCAGTTACTCTTGAATTTAAATTTCATATCACTTTCATTGTTTAAAATGCACTTTTTTCAACTATAATATGTTGATGAAAGGTAGAATAGTCTACATCTTATGTTGTTTTTACCTGCTAATTTTTAAAAGTAAATGTTGCCCATTGCTATTGTCCAAATTTTAAAAATGTAGATATGCATTTCATTCTAAAAATTACTTGCAGGTCTCATTTAGGTAAATGTTTATCAAATTGTATAGTGAAGCATCAAGTTAATACACTTATCCAGAAAGCTGTAACTAAGTCAACTGTTATCTAAGTTGTTCTAGCCTGTTCAAATGTTGTAAATAACATCCAGTTTGTTGCTTAGACTCCATTCTATGTTAATACTATTTAATTGTATATCCCAGCTGAATCTGCCTTCTTTGGTACAACTTGTCTTTTTGTTTATTTTCAATGAAGAGGCTATTAATTTGGCTTGTAAAGCACCAAGTCATTGTTAAAACAAATCATCTGTAGAACTGCTGTAGGTGCCAGTTTTAGTTTCAGCAATCCAAAGGGAGGCTTATTTGTTGAGGCCATCCATTTTTATCCAGATGAACACAGTAAAAGTTCTATTACACAGTATTTTAGCCTATCAATGGAGTTACCTTCCTGTGTTATTCACAAATATACTGCAAGAAAATTGGACTTGCAGCTTTTCAGTTGAACGTGCATTTCCAAATTGCCCAGGTTTTAAAATACAAACTGCAGGTTAGGCTATTGGAGGATATATTGCATTTTTTTAACAAAGCATTTTTATGAGAATTGTGAACGTCATATCAATTCAGAATGTACTTGTTTAAAATGAAACCCAGTGACCATTTTACCGCAGTGGGTATATTTGGTAACACCAGTTGGGATACTTACTGTCTTTGGCTCATCTGTTCTTTAAATGGTTCTCCAATCTGCTGTATAATAGTAAGAGAAATTGTACAAAATTGGCTGAATGAAGTTGTTCTTCAGGCTTTGCAGAGCTGTGCTTTGCCTTTGCCAAACAATAAATTTTCAATTTTATGTTGCAAAGTCTTGTTCAATCAGTTTCTTTCAAGTGTTTGCAAGGAATTGGTATTTTGGTGTTTCAACTGTGCGACCATTGCTGTGAATGTCATAGTAATGTGATTCAAACAAAAAGGTGATTATTGTAAATGTCTGCAGTTATTTAGATGTGTTCCAGAAAACCTCGGTGCAAAACTAACTCATCAATTTAGTTCAGAACAACAGTTCAACTTCACTATAAAATCAATGAAGTTAGATTCTATTTGGAAAGAGTAAACTCCACTGGGGAGAAAGTATCTGGAATATCGTTGAGGACAAATTAGTTAGAATGCCAGCCTTGTCGGAAGGGTGAACTCTCACATCCATATCAATCTGAGATAATGGTGACGGGTGTGGTGGTTGTCCAAAATTTGTTGAACGTATTTTCGCTTCAGTGCAAGAATGACTGTGCATTCACTTTGCATTGACTGTGCCCACCAGGATTTTGTGATTTGGCCAATGTAGCTGTCATTATCTTCCATGCCACGTGGGTAGTTTTTCATTTGAAATGTAGCTTTGACTGACGGCACAGTGATTAACACTGCTGCCTCACAGCGCCAGGGATCCAGGTTCGATTCCTGGCTTGGGTCACTCTGTGTGGAGTCTGCACATGCTCCCTGTGCCTGTGTGGGTTTCCTCTGGGTGCTCTGATTTCTTCTACAGTCCAAATGACATGCTGGTTAGATGCATTAGACTTGCTAAATTCTCCTACACTGTACCCAAACAGGCACTGGAGTGTGGCGACTCGGGGATTTTCACAGTAACTTCATTGCAGTTTTAACTTAAGCCCACTTGTGATACTAATAAATAAACATCAAACTTATCTTGCTGAACCAATCCTTGATGTTGCAGGGCTAAAGGAAGGGTAAGAGGTCAAGTTTCTGTCATCTTCCCTGAGAAAAGGCTGATTGTGATTTAAATACCAGTCATTCGAAAGATTGCAGACTTGATGATATGTGCCTGTGAAAATAGACAAATAGCAAAATCTATACTTAGCTTAGATAGAAAACAGGGAGCTTTGCTGTAAGAGTTTCATTCATGTGGACCTGTAACTTCTGGGTTCTGGGCATCATAACTAGAGGGGAGGAGAGTAGTTTAAAAATGCAGTCAGGATCTTGTCCCCATCTAAGGATTTCTTGGGAAGTTCAAACTTTGGGGAATTGCCTTGTAATTGGAACCACCCAAAAGTATGATTGAAATCACAAACTTCAGATGGTTCCAGCTGTCTTACAATAATAATGACCCAGGAAAATTTAGAAGAATTAAAACCACTCAAAAATCCTGAGTAACTATAATCCTGATCCTCTTCCGCAACACTCCCTATGGGACTCCCTTGAGACCCCCTGCCCCCTGATTACCTTTTTCCCCCAGTATCCACTCAGCCGCCACTCCACTGACTAGCTGACTCCTCGCCCTGAATCCCCCCTCAACTAATAACCCACCAACTGTGACAACACCTCTGATCCTCCCTACCCCACTGATCTCCTCCAACCAAAATCCCATTGACCATCCAACCGTCAACACCTACTGATGCCTCAATCAACTGACGCCTCCTATTTACCATCCCATCTCACTGATCACCCAACTCCCTCACTAACCATCACCTTCCCTACTAACCATCCAATATCCCCAACTGATTCACTTCCCCATTAACTCCCTGACCCCCTCCCCCCTTACTCAATTATGTCTTCTTACCCAACAAGCGTACCTTCTTCATAGCTTTTGAAAATTGTTGGACTTGCTTATAGCAGCTTGTGATATATATATATATAAAAAAGGGCATGGCCTCCTTATCTCCTACTGTGTAACCTTGGACTGAAAGCCTCCAAAGCATACTGCCCTACACAGACTGAAGCCGGGCGAGAAAGGATTGGCTCAAATTCTAGGTAGGAGCAGAGTTTGTTTATTTCTTTATTTAAGGGATGTGAGCATCACTGGCTAGGCAGCATTCATTATCCTTCAGAAACAATACTGAGCTGCTGTTTTGAATAGCTGCAGTTTGTGTCGTATAGGTATTCCCACAGTGCTGTTAGGGAGGGAGCTCCAGGATTTCAACTCAGTGATGGTGCAGGAATAACAATACATCTCCATGCCAGGATGGTAAGTAACTTGGAGGGGAGCTTCAAGGTGCTGGTTTTCCCAAGTATTTGCTGCTCTTGTCCTTTGAGATGGTAGTGGTCATGGATGTGGAAGGTGCCATCTAAGGAGCCTTAGTGAGCTCCTGCAGAGCATTCTGTAGATGGTACACATTGCTGCCAAGTGAGGGAGTGAATGTTTGTTGATGGGATACTAATCAAGCGGGCTAAATGCTGTTGATCTTCTTGAGTGTTATTGGAGCTGCAGTCTTCCAGGGAAGTGGAAAATATTCCATCAAATTTTTGTGTGCATTAGTCTGGGTGACCTTTGGAAAGTCAGGAGGTGAGTTCCTCACCACAGGATTCCCAACCTCTGATAGTATTTATATAGTTAATCCAGTTAGGTTTCTGGTTAAAGGTAACCCCACAGGATGGTGATAGGGTGGGTTCAGCAATGATAATGCCATTGAATGTCAAAGTGCGAGAACTGGATTTTCTCTTGGAGTTGATCATTACCTGGCACTTGCATTGTGTTACTTGCCATGTGTCAGCCCATACTTAGATACTGTCCCACTCTTGTTGCATTTGAACATGAATCATAAAAATCAGAAACCCTACAGGGTAGAAGGAGCCATTTGGCCCATTGATTCTGCACCAACAACAATTCCATCCAGACCATATCCCTATAGCATCACATATTTACCCGGCTAATCCTCAAGCCTAGGCATCCAGGGAAATGAAGGTTCAATTTAGCATGGCCAATCAACCTAACCCGCACATCTTTGGACTGTAGAAGGAAACCGGAAAATCTGGAGGGAATCCACACGGACACTGGAAGAATATGCAAACTCTGCACAGACCCAAGCCAGGAATCGAACCCAGGTCCCTGGAGCTGAGAGGCAGCAGTGCTAACTGCCGAGCCACTCTTCATCTAATACTGAACTTCTTCAGTATCTGAGGAGTCATAAATGGTGCTGAAAACTGCAATTATCGGTGAACATGCCCACTTCTAACCTTTTATAGGTGGAAAGGTCATTGACAAAACAGCTGAAAATATTTGGATTTAGGACACAGCCCTGAGGAACTCCTGCAGTGATGCCTAGGTTCTGAGATGAGTGAACTCCAACCCACCACAGCCATCTTCCTCTGTGCCAGTATGACTCCAACCACCGGAGGGCTTTTCCCCCGATTCCCGTTAACTCCAGTTTTGCTGGAGCTCCTCAATGCCACACTGGGTCAAATACAGCTTTGATGTCAAGAACAGTCACTCTCACCTCTTCAGTTCTTTTATTCACGTTTACACCAAGATTGTAATGAGGTCAGGAAGTGAGTGACCCTGGTGGACCCCAAACTAGATAAATTCAGTGAGCAGGTTATTATTAAGCAAGTACCCATCAATAGCACTGTTGATGAGCCTTTCCATCACTTTACTTGAGTAGACTATAAGAGTGGATTGTTGGGGCAGAAAGCGGCCAATTTGGATTTGTTCTTTTGCGTATGGGACATATCTGTGACGTTTTCAACATTGTTGGGTAGGGACCAGTGTTGTTGCTGTACTGGAATAGCTTGGCTAGGGACAATCTGATTCAGATTGTCACCCTGTGAAAAGTAAGGCCCATATTGCTAGATAAATCAGGTTGCTTATTTATGAGCTCTCATCTCACCATCTAAAAGTTGGAAGAAATGCATATGATAGTAGGTGCAAAATCATAGCAGTAATCTTCCATAAATGCTTTTGGATTATACTCTTGAAATCACAGGAATTGAGGTCTCTTGGGGAAGCAGTTGTTGCAGTGGAATCTGAGAGATTTTTCTGAAAGATCTGTCACTTATAACAAACCTTTGACATGCAGAGAAATAGGCCTGATCGATGGCAAAGTTGACCTAAAGCAGGGAAGAAATAAGGCCAGAATACCATTCCAATGCAAGATTACAACTAAAAATAAAACATTACACAAGCTTCTGACATTCATCAGGCTTCAGTGTGCATGCAAAATATCTTAAAACCACATGTTTAAAAAAATTCAGCTATGACTAGTAGTTGAGATTTGCAATGTTTCACAAGCAGGGCTGCTGAAGCATGGAGTAGACCACTAAAAGGTTCCTGAGCGTGCTTCAGCAATGGAAATTTGTGAATTACTCATTGCCATCCCAAGCTGTCTGAACATTAAAATTGAACTGCTGCTTGAGAACATTTGTGCATCTGCAGTCGAATTTAAATTTCACCCAACGTAAGTAAACTGTGTACTACTTGGTAAATTGTACTGCAGCTTTCAGTCTCTAATTGGGTAATTGAAGGGTAATTTACATGGATTTGTCATAGATGGCTTTTGGAATATTTGATCATATCACGCTGCACACTCTAATCTTTCTGCACAAATTCCTATTGAGCATCTTTAAAGGAGCAAATTGACACAGCATCAACTGGTTAGTGTGTGTTCCACATGAATGTAATTCAAATCGTGATCTTGTCAATTCTGTGTAAAATCTTCTCAATTGCTGCGATCCCCTTGTCGATCAAAATGTACATTACTTGGCTGAATTTTCCTGTGGGTTTTAGGATCCCCAATATCAGGACTAAATGTGAGTCCTGAGCCCACACTTGCCAGCACTACAAGCCACTAGGAAGCAGTCTCTGAACTGGAACCCTCTGCGTTGGCTGTCCTGTTATGGAGAGCGAGCTGGCTGCTATACTGCAGGTTCACGTGAAAGGCCCACAGCTCTGGAGCCAAGGCAGCCCTGGTAGGAGAGGTAGATTCTTCTGAGGCAGGTGAGCTCCTGAATGGTGCCTCAGCATGGAGGCACTTTCGCTGGCCAATGTCGAAGGGCTGCACTGAAGACTCTCAAAGTCAGTCGGGCCATCAGGCTAAGAGTCTAAATCCCTCTGCCAGCTTATTCCCTGTCAGCACTGCAGTATTTAATCCCAAAGGCCCCATCACTGAGACATAAATCGTCTTGTTCTGATGACCATGAATAAATCTAAATTAACATCGAACACTGGCCCAGCCAGTCCAAGTAAGAATCTGGCAACACCAATTTTAAATCCAACCAATTTATTTGATAGTAAATCTGTACGCTTTTGGCCTTTGTAGCCTTCGTCAGGCGAATGAGATTTCTGGTCTCCAAAAGCACACATATCGGCACAGACAGTTTACAGATTGCTGATTAGAATGCAAATCCTCACACCTAACCTGCTATTCAAGTCTTAAAGTGGCTAACAATGTGGGTGGGAGGAATATTGAGCACAGGTTAGAGGGATGTGTATTGCACAGTAAGTGAGGTTTTTTTGCTAACCCAGGCAAGTCATGGGGGTTACAGATGGCTTCATGTCACACTATCTGTAACCATCTGTAATCCCCATGACTTGCTTAGGTTAGGAAAAAAAACCTCACTTACTTGCTGAAAGGAGACTATACACATCCCTCTAACCTATGCTCAATATTCCTCCCACCCACATTGTTAGCCACTTTAAGACTTGAATAGCAGGTTAGGTGTAAGGATTCACATTCTAATCAGCAATCTGTAAACTGTCTGTGCTGATATGTGTGCTTTTGGAGACCAGAACATCTCATTCGCCTGACGAAGGCTACAAAGGCCGAATGTTTGCAGATTTATTATCAAATAAATCGGTTGGATTTACAATTGGTGTTGCCAGATTCTTACAGAGTTTACCCCAGTCCAACGCCGGCATCTCTACATCATGACTACTATCAGCCAGTCCAAGCCAGTGTTTCTAATCTACTAAATTCTCCTCCTGTTCTTTCACACTTTTAAAAATATTTACTCCATCCTCAACATTACAAAGCCAATGCTCAGAATGGTCAGGGCAAATCCAAATCGATTCCTTGCTTTCTCCAAAAACCATATTCAAAATCCAACTCATGGTCCCCACAACAGAGACCAACAAGATCCAAATTCACAAGGTATTGCACCCCATTTTGAGCTCAATCTGATGCTAGATCTTAGCCAAAAGGCTAAATTTTATCAGCACAGCCCTCCCTTTCTCTCCATCATGTATTTCTAGCTTCCCATTTGAATGCTCCTCATTGTATCCTAAAATGGGTTTAGAAATTCAACTCTGCATTTTGCCTTGAATGGTAAACTCTTCCATACCCTGGATGCAATAGTTGAGGTATAAATGTTAGAATGGAAGCTCAATCAGCAGCCGTAACATAGTTATCCTGTAGCTCTCAATACATAATTCAAGATGTAATAAGAAGTATCCAACAAACAATCACACAAATTGATGGAGCAGAATGAATTTCACTATCACTGGAAATCAGCTTTTGTTTAAACAGGAGTCTGTCATTACCAAACATTTACCCCAATTCCTTTGTCTTGCATGAGTCTGTCCAAACATTTACCCCAATTCCTTTGTCTTGCATGAGGAAGAAAAAGCATTGACAAAAGATTATATTCGGCGTAAGGGAAATACCAAGTGTAGAAACTGAATAAAATGGTTTTGCAATTTAAGATTTTTCCTGAAAACAGCTTGTGATTTGAGCACTTATCCACTTGTAGTGTGAAGCTAATAACGTGAGCCAGTGATTTCAATCAATTCCTCTTCAAGTTATTTATAACATGCAAGCAGATCAGTAAGCAATGCAAGATCATTCGCCAGAGAAACATAGTTTATTTTGCTCCATATTATATTTACAGTGATACTAATTTCTAAGCACCAAATATCTATATTAAAAAGGTACTATATATATATATATATATATATTTGATTTCTAAAATCAAGTACAAAGTTGAACGATCATTCCATGTGTAATATATAGACATTTTTCGGCACTATTGTTACAGACACATTGCAAAATAGCATGTTGAGACTAGCATTCGACAAAACTAAAAATCTGAGTAGTCTTTTGGAGTCAGTTGATCACTCTGTGCATAAAGATTCTTCAATTAACTATCAAATCATTAAGGTATTTACTGGCTCACCATTACAATAGCATTAAACAGTTGAAAACAACTGGTAGGTATGTTTACTAATGCTTCAAGGAAGAATGTGAAAATGCTAAAACAATTGGTTTTTATTTTACTCTGGAAATAATGCAAAATAGGATATGTTTTAGTTGTACTCTATTTTTCTCACTTCATAATCATAGTAGAATATGTAGAATCAAAATTGGGAAGCTTCAATTCATGAAATTAATACAAATTATGCAATTTTAGTTTTGATTGTTAAGTGACTCTTATTTCGGAGCAGAAAACAAAATTCCCATTTGTCATTTGTATTTATAGGTTCTTTGCAGTCACATTCTGAATTACTAGCAGAGTAGGACAAAATATTGTCTGAGGGAGGAGGATTGTAATGATAAAGGCTTGAAGAAAAATGTTGTGGAAAAATGCTGATTCCAGATATCAAGATTGCTTGTTTATTTCTGAATCCTTTCAATCTATATTAAGAATTTGCATTATATCCTCAATTTGTTTTTGCAAAAATTGAAAAGAGTTTGTGTGTCAGCTCTGGAGAATACTTGTAATTTTGATGATCCAGTGAACTTTCACTTATTAAAATACCAGCATTGATGTTTAAATTGAAACATTAAAGTTAGATCATGAAAATTCTCCCTGGACTTTAATTTATGTTGTCAGTGAAATTTCTAATTTGCTCATTTGGGCTACTAATGAGGAATAAACAAATAAGTCCCAATAGAAGATTTATCACTAAAACTAGAAAAAGATGAATTTATAGATCTTTATCTCCTTTAAAAATTGATATTAAATGTATGTAAATGAGTATATGAAACATTTATATGAAACATTTATACACAACATACCACATTTTCATTCCAGGGCCTGATTTTAAAAATCCAATGTATTTAGAAAATTCAAATGAAAATAAAATAATCAGTGAACAAATATGAAGTTAACAGGTTGCCATTACTAATCCAAATCATGGAGATTTAGCTCATCTTTGGAACAACTTCAATTCATTGCTTACATCACCTTGATGAGAATTAGTTGCAAGCAACTGTTGACCTTCTCTGTAATACTGACAAGTAAAATGTAGTACAATTGTGAAGCATTCACTGAACACAATCATCTATTTGTCTATTTCGATTACAACATTGCAAACATTTGGCTCATAAGATTAGACAAAGAAAAAAACTTGTAGTGACATTCCAATGAGTTTGGTACATTTATTAAAACACTTAACACTTTGAACCAGAACCTAATCAGGTTTGCCATTTCTTTGTTTGCTAACACACTTGGAAAGCTTCAGGACTGAGAACTGTGCCACAACACTAGGAAATAGAATTAAATAACTTGGATATACTTAGAAGTAATTTTCAGCCAGATACTTGCTCTTAAATAAGTAAACTCGTTAATTTAACTAAACATTTTGACTGTTTAATCTTAAATGTAACTCAGGAATTGCTTATTAAAGAACAATTTCACCTTAGATGCTGCCTAATCTGCTAAGTGCTTAAAATAGTTTCTGTTTTTATTTCCAGTATCTTTATTTCAAGTCTGGGTGGGATTGACGTCATTGCAGGTTTGATGGGCTGAATGCCCTCTTTCTGCATTCGAGGTACTCTATGATTCAGAACTTACCCAATGGCTTATTTCATTTTCTTTTAGGTCCATGCTACAGTTACTTTTACAGGTATACTGGTCCTTTTGAATTCATATCCAAAAACAATCTTTTATGTTTTTTTCATCTTTTGTGTTCGTTAAAAGTGAAAATGTATTCTATTTCCTAGGATTTATCTCCCAATGACCATTTCCAGCTCTCCTACAGAAAAATTAAATGCTCTGCTATGGTGTAAACTCTACCTCAAACTCCAGGTGGACAACTCCCATTTTCAAACCTGCTATTTGTGACATCTTTTTGAGTATAATTGTCAATTTAGTCAAAATAACTGAGAGATTGTAACCATCAGAAAGACTGAACAGGCACAGGCTTCTCTGGTAAAGAGAATGAGAGAACCCAATAGGGATCTTTAAGATTATTAAGACTTTTCCTAGAGGAGAGAAATGTTTGATCTGTTTTTTTTTTGAAATGGGGGTCCAATATTGGGAATCACTAGTGTAAAATTTATTTATTAGTCACAAGTAAGGCTTACATTAACGCTACAATGAAGTTACTGTGAGATTATCCTACTCTGACACCTGTTCGGGTCAATTCACCTAATCGGCACGTCTTTCAGACCCTGGAAGGAAACTGCAGCACCCAAAGTAAACCCATGCAGGAAACGTGCAAAACTCCACACAGACAGTGACCCAAACCAGGAATCGAATCTGGGTTCCTGGAGCTGTGAGGCAGCATTGCTAACTGCCATGCCACCCACCAATATATTGGATGGGAAATACAGAGGAAACTTCTTTGCATAGTGTGGGTTTATAGTATGGGATTTGCTATCATATGGCATAGCTAAGACTTAGACGCATTTAAGGAAAAGTTAGTTAAGTAAACTAGGATGGAAGAAAGAGAAGGAATTGTTGAAAGGGAGAGACGATGACATGTGGGAGATAGTTTTTATAGAGTTTGTGAAGCATAAACATTAACATTTGACATTAACCTGTTGGACTGAATGACCAGTGAAATTCTCTGCAATTTGCAAAAGGTGGATATCTGCTCTGCATTAGTTAGTTTCACCCTGTTATCTACTTTAATAGCTCTGAAATACCATTGACCATGTAGACTTGCACTGAGAAATGGTAATCAATCTTAAACACACATGCGCCTTAATTCTAGCCACAAATAATAAATTGATCTGTCACTCCATGTATATTTGTTCTTTGTATTTACTATCAACAATTAATGCTGCTGAAAAAAATCTCCATTAATCTTAGAGAACAATGAGAATGTTTGACATTAGAGTAGAAAATAATTTTTAAAAATGCAAATTAGAATTGATATTCTTAAATTGATATCTCTATTTGTGTTAGTTGAGGATGGAAAATACTTATTTTGCTTGTTTTAAGATGAGCATATGTTTAATTGATACACAGAGCTAAAAACAGTGAGAGGAGCTTTTGAAAATGGATGTTTAAAAATGCAAACTTATCCCACCAATCTTAAGACAAAAGCCTCTTTCACTTGATTATCTTAAAATCTATCCCAGTAAAGGCTGAAAGTGGCATCTGATGCATTCAGAGATGAAAAGAATAAATAATAGTAAATCTGAAATGCGAACAGAAAATACTAGAAATAAAAAATATCTAAAAAGAAAATAAACTGCATCATCTTAGTGACCTTTCATTTGAGCTCTGAACTATTGCCCCAACTTAGATTTCTTTGAAAAATTTGTTTGAGATTGGTGTATTGGGTTCCATGACAACAGCAGTTTATTCCATTTGACTCAAAAATATCTTCTCGGATTGTAGTCTTATTTTGCGTCATTGTTCATAAAAATAGCTAAGCAATAAGTTTTCCCAATACTTTTAAAAGATTCCAGTCTGGATTTTAATCGACGATGCCTGGACAGGAAAGGGTGGGTCCAGTTTGAATGAATATTTGAAACCCTGCCCAATTTTAAGCTTCATGGATTTTTTCCTGTTGGATGGCTTGAATTAAATTCGTGCTAATGGATTAAACCTGCTCTGGGATTGTTGTCGGTGCAAACTCAATGGGTCGACTGGCCTCTTTCTGCATTGTAGGGATTCTGTGATTCGTAAGTTTATAAGATATAAAAGCAAAATTAGGCCATTCAGCCCATTGAGTCTGCTCTGCTATTTAGTTTCAGCTCTGTCTTCAACAGAAAAGAATTTGACTGTTTTGGTGAGCAATGGCTCCCAAAGAATGAAAGGGTGGTTACTCTAGATCCAAGTGATACCCAGAACTTGTGCAATAATTGGGCCTTCTCCAATTTGTCCAGTTGGAATATGTTAGTTAAGGCACGTTGCTTTGTGATGATAATGAGTAAAATAAAATGCTACCTGTAATTAATTTAGGTTCAGCTGTTCACAGGAAAAGCCAAAACTAGAAGTGTGTAAAAAAAAACATGCAGGAGTCAGGTGGTGGATCAGGTGAGTCTAAGGTGAGGGGGGCGGGTGGTTTGAGATCAGGAATGGCGGGCTGGGGTCCACGAGTCAGAGGATGTTTGTTTAGGGGATGGTTGGAAACACATGGGAGATAATTAATCAGGGCTGGGGAATCTCATTGCGATAGGAGTAGGGGTGTATTCACGGGGATTTGGTGTCAGGCATGTGGGGCAGTCCCATGGGGGGATCGACTTGGCTGTTTACCAGTTATTTAGAAGCTAGGAGAAGTTTTAATTCTTCTATCTTTTTCTGAATAACTTTTGAGGTAACCCAGATGGAATCATCCAAAGTTGATGATTTAAATCACATTTTTGGGTGGTTCCCAATGCAGTGCAATTGCCCAAAGTTAGCAAACTCAACTATTATATTCTGAGAGGAATTTTCCTATGCATTTTTGGATTTCAAAACTTTGAGTCACTCAAGCTAATGGCCAAAATCTCCTATTCAAACCCTCCTTTCTGATCACATTTGCTTTCTTCCGATTTTTCAGCGAATGAGGATCTGTAGAACTTGGTCAATGCAAGAAAAGTTGGAGGGAGCCGTAGAGAGAATCTGCACAGAAATGGTGCCCCTTTTTCATAACACTAGCTGCCACATTCTGGTTAATAAAAATTTTAAATACTCCAAACGTTTCTTCAAAAAGCTAGGAGGAGAAGGTAAATGGATAAGGGAATAGGATGTCAAGGTGTTCAGGTGAGTGACACGGTGGTGTAGGTAAGGGGAAAGAATGGGCAAGTAAGGTAGGGTAAGGTGGCAAAGTTCAGTCAGGTTGAAGTGAGCCAGCAATTCAGTAAGAGTTAAGTGGTTGAGGTTAGTCAGGTCGGGCCGAGAAGGGAGGGGGCAGTCAGCTGAGTTGGAGGGTTGGGATTGATCATGGAAATCGTACGATAATTTGGGGAGGGGGTGCAGTTAGGGAGCAATTGGGCGATGGAGGCTAGTCAGGTCAGATCGAGGGTTGTTGGGGCACTAGTTTGGTCAGATTAAGGGATGATTGGGATGGTGGTCTGATTCAACTGGGGAAAGTCGTGAGGTCCGGGAGATCAGCATGCATGATTTGGGGGGGAGGAATTCATGTCTGTAGTTACTCAAAAATTGTACTAGTTTTTAATCTGTCTAACGTTTCCTGGATAACACAGTAAATAAGTCAGAACTGATAAGTCACTGACTCCAATTCAGATTTGAAGACTTTTTCAGAGCATCCCAGAGAGCATAAGAATTACCCATTGGAAATTCAATGCACTAGAGTCAATGAGCTAGGGCTTTTAAGGTATCCTATAATACATTGTTTGGCTGGAGGGATGCGGGGTGTTGTGGAGGTGGGATACATCTGGTGTCCCTTCTCCCTAAATAAAGAGGAGTTTTCTTTCTGTCCCATGAGGCATTCAAGCTAAGGCTATCTAGATCTTTACATTTTAATGGTTATCCTCTTCCTGTATTTATGCGTATTCTATATTCACGATGTCAATCACACACTTTCATTGTGAACCATTTTTCCTTTGGCATTTATGTGAAAAGGGAGAATTAAACTGGGACAATGTTTAATGGTACAGAGGAATGTTCAAGCAAGGACTTGGCAACTTTCAAACCCAGTTAAAGCATGTGTCTTCGGGGCTCTGAATTAGACGGCACCCTCACCCTGCACACAGAACAATGATACATTGGAAACAATTTACCAAGCTCATTGTTCATTCAGATTAGCCTCTCCACTTGCGGTGGGTGCACCATATTCCACATCTCGACTCGCGACCCCTCCTTCTCCTGTCGGCTGGGGCTGTACGTGCCGTGTGTTGCTCTCTTATTCAGGGTCACAATAGTGGCAGTGAGGACTAGAAAGAAAATTAACAGCAAGGCCACCATGACCAATACAACATACAGCAGAATCTCTGAGGTCCAGCTTTCCACATCCTGCTGACATAGAGTCAAAAAAAGGTTAAAAGGTTTCAGGGTAACCCCTGTCAATGTGAGCTATAAAGCTGCCATGGTTTCAAGAAAACACACCCCAACTCTTCGTGCTGCTCAGCTTTGTAACATTGCTCTTTCTCCCAACTCATTGAGTAGCACAGGGAATACCTGGGATGTGTGACTTCTAGTCATTCCACCATAAAACCTCAAGCCTTGATCATTAAAGGGCCTGAATATATCAGATAAGGCGCTCTTCTGGTGGTAGCTTAAGTGTATTGTTCATCTCCATCCGAGATCCCGTCTGCTCTTGGTTGCTCGGGCTGTAGTTCCCTTCAGTCTGACGTTTCTCACGCAGTTTCAAAATGAGAAAAGTCAGAATGATGGCTAGAACGATCACCCCACCAATAACACATGGCGCCACAATGGCTGCTATGTTTACTTTGTTAGGTGGCGGAGTTGTCTGTAAAAATAAATCATATTTTCATTATTAGAAAGCTTCACTCAAATGGGACATACTTTAACCTAACTAGTGCTTGTGACTCAAAAGCCTGACTTGGTCAACTGTCATGATGTAGAGATGCTGGCATTGGACTGGGGAAAACACAGTAAGAACTCTGACAACACTGGGTTTAAGTCCAACCGATTTATTTGATAGTAAACTCACAAGCTTTCAAGGCTCTGCTCTTCGTCAGGTGAATATTCAATCCCAGTTAAAACATGTGTCTTCGGGACTCTGAATTAGATGGCACCCTCACCTGAATATTCATCTGACCAAGAGGACAGCTTCGAAAGCTTGTAAGTTTACGATTAAATAAATCGGTTGGACATAAACCTGGTCAGACTTCTTACTTGATTAACTGTTTCAGTTTATTATTTTATCTAAGATACAATCGTTTCTTTCAAAAGGGAATTGAATAAATGCTCAAAAAGAAAAAAATGCATGCCCAGAGGGAAAGAGCAAGGAAGTGGAACTCATTGGAAAGCTGTTTGTCAGCTCAGCTACGATCTGCCGAATAACCAGCTTCTGTGCTGTTTGATTCTATGATTATAATGGTACCAGCTATCATCTACTCCCATTGCCCTCACTTACATGTGCTGCTTTAAACCAAACCAATGGAGTCCACCAGTTTATTACCAAGACTGGACTATTGCAACTGCAACTTTGCGATTTATATTGCGCTCGCCTCGCTTCCCTAACTGACCCAGGCCTCTGTGGTTATGTAACACTGATCAGACAATGGGCTAGTTCTAGATTAAAGCCTAATGTATTATTTCATGCATAATGAATTATCACTTTTTGTATCTAATTCAATACTTGTTATGAGAGCGATGGCCTTCCAGATCAGAAACATTTCCACAACAAAAGCACGAAAGGTTTTGAAATTGCAGTCAGGTTCTCTCAAGTGGCACTTCTGCATGGATACATTACCAGGATAATGCTTATAATTGCACTAATTTGTCTTCATTTTAATTGAAAAGGAATCTTAATAGCTGCAGTGTTGATCATGGTATTAATCCAACAGTATCCTGTTAGTGATAATTGGAAGATCAATTGAGATTTCAAAGATAAACGTGTATGGTCTTACAGAAGCAGTTTTTATTAAATCCTTTGTGAATTGTACCTCAGAAGCTGAGTTAGACTGAAACCATAGTCTATCTTAACATTAGGTCAAGTTAAATCTATTAACTTACAGATGATGTGCTAGCAGCATTTGTTGATTGTGTAGAATCTGTTACATTCTCCGCTGTAAAGGAACCAACACTAGCATGAAAATGGTACTACGATGATGTTGAAAATGTGTAACTTGTTAAAAATTAACAAATGCTAATCAGAAATGATCAACTTTTCTGTCAAAATGACTACAGCTTGTGCATGTGTAATGTATTTTCATTGCAGTATTAAATCAAAGAGAGGGATTGATCAGTTAATCATTCCAAAATGGTTGGGGCAGTTGACAACTGTTAAACAAATCTTGCTAATGTTGCAGATAGCTGTATTAGTAATGGAGGTGTCCGAATCAGATTGGACAAAGCCGCTTTACTGATCCCTGCCTTCCCACAGGCAAAAATTTCCTCTCAGCATTTGTACCAAACACAGAAAGTTATCTTCAATCATAACGGGTTGCTGGTGAGATTTTAATAAAGAAATCTGCCGAATCTTCACCAATATTAGAAATCTGAAGGTGAATTATCACTAAGTGATAATTTTTTCAAACATGGAGCCCAAATCTTCCAGTCAATGTCGGCGCTCAGCACATTGATGCTTTCCTGAGGATTTCTGCATCCCAAACCTTTTATGACTTTTCAGCCGCATCTTTTGATAGCAGCTGAAGCATCCAAAGATCATTGCTGTCTCACAGGAGAAGACAATTGGCCATCAGACGATTTTTTTAAAAAATTATTCATTCATGGGACATGGGTGTAATTGGCTGGACAGTTGCATGTGGGGGGAGGCTAATTGAGTGGTCAGGGTGTAGTCAGGTGATTTTGTAATCTGTCTTATTTTGTAATTTGGGTTTGTGTCTTTATATGCTCCGTTTGTGAACTGAAATCCCACTTACCTTATGAAGGAACAGCGCTCTTAAAGCTAGTAGCTTGTGCCACCAAATAAACCTGTAGGATTTTAATCTGCTGTTATGCGACTTCTTACAGCATTTATTGTCTATCCTTAGTTGCCCTTGGAGTGCATCTGAGCATCAACCACGTTGATGTGACTCTGAAGTCACATGTATGTCAAACTAGGTAGGGACAGCAGATTTCCTTCCCTGAAGGATATTAGTGAACCAGATGTTTTTGTCCAACAATCAAAATGGTTTAGTGGTCATAAGTAGATTCTTAATTCTATATTATTTTCATGTAAGAGACAGAAGAACAGAGGGCCCACCCCTTTTCAAAGTAGTTAAAGTTTATTTATTAATCACAAGGAGGTTTACATTAACACTGCAATGAAGTTACTGTGAAAATCCCATAGTTGCCACACCCCAGCACTCGTTCAGGTTCACTAAGGGATAATTTAGCCAATGCGCCTAACCAGTACATCTTTTGGACTGTGGGGGAAATTGGAGCACCTGGAGGAAACCCACACAAATTAGGGGAGATATGTAGACTCCACACAGCAGTGACCAAAGTCTGGAATTGACCGTAGGTCCCTGGCACTGTGAGGAAGCTCCTGCACAATATGAGTTCTCTGATTCTATGAATTGGATAGGCAGATGAAGTGAGGAAACGATTAGGGTGGTGCAGCTGGATAGGTGTGTTAGGTGAGTAAATGAGTGGGTAGTTGGTTGGGTGATGGTCAGAGCGAGGTCAGTGCAAGGAGAATGTAGTTCGGTGGTTAAGTGGGTAGTTGTGTGTGGGAGACCTGTCAGGTGGTCAGGGCGTAGTTGAACGTGCTGGGAAGGAGGTTGTCAGATAGTCAGGGATGATCAGGTTGACTGAGGTGGGGAGGTAGGTAGTTGCATGTGGGGGGAGGCTAATTGGGTGGTCAGGGTGTAGTCAGATGAGCTCGGGGGGAATTGATTAGGTTTCTGGGGGAGTAGTTGGGTCAACTTGAAGAGGTTCAGTTGGGTCAGTTCAGGAGCGATTTAAAGGGGTAGGTTGTATATCCAGTTGAAATATACAGGTTAATCATGAAGTTAGATCAAATATAAAACCACGTACCATTTCCTGGGTACGCAAGTATCCAACTACATGATAGTCATAGCCAATCAGAATGTCAAAGGATGTGAAAATAGACCCAGTTGCTCTAACATCTGTAATAAAAAGCTGAACTGATACTATTAGAACATAGAACATAGAACAATACAGCACAAACAGGCCCTTCGGCCCACGAGTTGCGCCGACCACATCTACCAATCCACAGACCTATCTATAACCCCCTATCCTATTCTTTTCCATATACTCATCCAGAAGTCTCTTAAAAGACCCCAGTGAGTTTGCCTCAACAACCTCCGACGGCAGTTGGTTCCATTCACTCACCACCCTCTGAGTGAAAAACCTACCCCTGACATCTCCTTTGTATTTGCTTTCCTGCACCTTAAATCTGTGTCCTCTCGTAGTGACCATTTCAGCTCGGGGAAATAGTCTCTGAGAGTCCACCCTATCTATTCCTCTCAACATTTTATAAACCTCTATCAGGTCGCCTCTCAACCTACGTCTCTCCAGTGAGAAGAGTCCCAGCTCCCTCAACCTATCTTCATAAGGCCTGCCTCCCAATCCAGGCAGCATCCTTGTAAATCTCCTCTGAACCTCTCAATAGCCTCTACATCCTTCCTATAATGAGGCGACCAGAACTGCGCACAATACTCCAACTGGGGTCTGACAAGAGTCTTATAGAGCTGCATCATTACCTCCTGACTCCTAAACTCTATTCCTCGATTAGTGAAGGCCAGTACACCGTACGCCTTCTTGACCACTTCCTCCACTTGCGAGGCCGATTTAAGAGTCCTATGGACCCGGACCCCGAGATCCTTCTGCTCTACAACACAGCTAAGACTCCTACCCCTTATATTGTACTCCTTCATCCCATTATTCCTGCCAAAATGGACCACTACACTTTTATCTGCGTTGAAGTCCATCTGCCACTTCTCCGCCCAGTCTTGCATCCCATCTATGTCCCCCGCCCAGTCTTGCATCCTGTCTATGTCTATTCTTGTTATTTTTCAGGGCACAAGCAGAACTGACTTCCAATGAGGGTACAACTGTTCTTAGATGGCAGAGGCTGAGAAGCAGTACAAAGGTCTGGGTTTGTATGTAGCAAAGTAACCAACAATTATCAGCATTTCAATGATACCTCCAGTGCAAAACCTAGCTTAAACCTGGAAGTTAATCAGTTCAATGCCACAATCTAATCCTGTTCCACAGAAACCAGTTACCACCTTTGTAAACCTGTCAAGGAATATCATTTTTGCCAAAATAAAATTGGCAAACCTGTTGTTTGTTTGACTGAAAACATACAATGCAATCGGTTAAATCAAGACAAAATATGTCATTGCGTTGGTTACACACAACAGTAGCAGAATGATACATGCTTCTTATGGCTCGACATTTTCCAACAAAATGGACAAACCTTTCAAAACAGTTTTTTTGCCTTTAAAAACATCTTATCTTAAAATTGATGACATCCTATTTGCACTGCGGACTGATCTATGCGCCCTCCCTGTCTTTCTGAGTGTGCTGCAGCCAAAGGCTGCCCTGATAAAGGGAACATAGAACATAGAACATTACAGCACAGAAGAGGCCCTTCGGCCTTCGATGTTGCGCCGACCAATTAGGAACAAGCAGTGACCCTGTAACCTAAACCATTCCCCTTTCATCCATAAACTTATCTACTAACCTCTTAAACGCCACCAAACTTGGCGCATCTACAACTGACGCAGGCAAGGCATTCCATACCCTTACCACCCTCTGGGTAAAGAACCTACCTCTGACATCTGTCCTAAAACCACCACCCCTTAATTTAAAGCTATGTCCCCTCGTGCTAGCTTTCTCCATCCTAGGAAAAAGGCTATCACTGTCCACCCTATCAAAACCTCTAATCATCTTATATGTTTCAATAAGGTCTCCTCTTAGCCTCCTTCTTTCTAACGAAAACAACCTCAAATCCCTCAGCCTCTCTTCATAAGACCTGCCTTCCATACCAGGCAACATCCTGGTAAACCTCCTCTGTACCCTCTCCAATGCCTCCACATCTTTCTTATAATGTGGGGACCAGAACTGTACACAATACTCCAAGTGCGGCCGCACTAGAGTTTTGTACAGTTGCAACATGACGTTGCGGCTCCGAAATTCAATCCCCCTACCAATAAAAGCTAAGACTCCGTATGCCTTCTTAACAACCTTATCGACTTGATTGCCAACTTTCAGGGATCTATGCACATATACACCAAGATCCCTCTGTTCATCAACACTATTAAGAGTCCTACCATTAGCCCTATACTCTACACATTTGTTATTCCTGCCAAAGTGAATTACCTCACACTTTTCCACATTAAACTCCATTTGCCACCTCTCGGCCCAGCTCTGCAACTTGTCCAAGTCTCTCTGCAAACTATAACACCCCTCTTCACTATCTACCACTCCTCCGACTTTAGTGTCATCCGCAAATTTACTAATCCATCCTTCAATACCCTCATCCAGATCATTTATAAAAATTACAAACAGCAGGGGCCCCAAAACAGATCCCTGAGGTACACCACTTGTAACCGAACTCCACGATGAATATCTCCCATCAACCACCACCCTCTGTCTTCTATCTGCTAGCCAATTCCTAATCCAATTAGCTAAATCACCCTCAATCCCATACATCTGCATTTTCTGCAGAAGCCTTCCATGGGCCACCTTATCGAACGCCTTACTAAAGTCCATATATACCACATCAACTGCCTTACCCCCATCCACCTCTTTGGTCACTTTTTCAAAAAACTCAATAAGGTTAGTAAGGCACGACCTACCCTTCACAAAACCATGCTGACTATCCCCAATCAATTCATTTCTCTCTAAATAACTATAAATCCTATCCCTAATAATTCTCTCCAATACTTTGCCCACAACAGAAGTAAGACTCACCGGCCTATAATTCCCTGGAAAGTCTCTCTTCCCCTTCTTGAACAATGGGACCACATTCGCTATCCTCCAGTCCTCCGGAACTATACCCGTAACCAACGACGACCTGAAGATCAGACCCAGAGGCTCTGCAATCGCCTCTCTCGCCTCCCAGAGAATCCTAGGGTAAATCCCGTCCGGCCCAGGGGACTTATCTAACTTCAAACCCTCAAGAATATCTAGTACATCCTCCTTATCTACTTCAATACTTTCCAGTTTGCAACCCTGTATCCCAGTGTTCTCCACAACTACATTTACATCTCCCTGCGTGAATACCGAAGAGAAATATTTGTTCAGTGCCTCTCCAATCTCCTCAGGCTCCACGCACAACTTCCCACTGCTGTCCATAACTGGCCCTAACTTTGCCCTAACCAATGTTCTATTCTTAACATATCTAAAGAAAGCTTTAGGATTCTCCTTGATCCTATCAGCCAAAGTCTTCTCATGAGCCCTTTTAGCTCTTCTTAACTCACTGTTTAGCTCACTTCTCCACTCTGCTTCTACTCTCCCACAATGATAGCCTGCCTGCTTTTTCTGTTTTGTTATTTTAAAATTTAAGAGTTGGTGGGCATTAAAATACTCTCTTAGTTACTTACCCTCAAATGCAGGCTTCTGCTCTTCTCAAACTGAAAGCCCTCCAATTGGCTATCCAGCTTTGAAACCCTGCCTGCTGCCCTTAATTGGACAGGGAAATTATCTGATTTAAATACGGGTGATGGGGGGGCGGGGGAAGGGTATCTCCTTTATGAGAACCACAATGACTGAATATTCCCCCTGAGCAGTGGTCAGAAATAGTCCTTGTTTCCACAGATGCCCCCCCCCCTCCTCTTCCCAGAGGGAAACTTCAGCCCAAGGTGTCTGTCAGAATGCCAATTAGACTGCATACTACCCTAATAATCAGTGAAAATGAAATCCTCCCTGCAAGTATTCTAGGTCTGCAATGTTAATATCTTTTTAAGCATGTATTATATACGTGGCTGCATATACTTAATTTGATTAAACATAAATTTCACTTTATTATTTTGCTTGTTTCCATGTGTTGCTTGGGTGGATGTTGCACAACATTAAGCTGAAGGAATGATTACTTTCCTGTTAAATTTTCAGCCAACTGTCCCACTTGCCACTCCTTTCTCTTTGCCTTTCTCCCTGTGCTGTTATTGTTTTAGATCTCTGTTACAGATTACACAAGGGCCTGTTTTGTGCAATTTTGGTCGTGATGAATAAGTAAATCCTTCCCATGAGATGACCAATCTCCCTCATGTCAGTAGGGGGTCACTAAGTGACATAGATCGTTGTCTTTCTATTTCCTGAAAGTTTCAATGGGTGCATAACGGTGCCTCAGAATAGCGTTGATGTTTTATGAAGAAAATTTATTCTAAACTGATGGTTACATTCCTTGAGAATATATTGTTGCAAATGCTTGATTTATTGAAACCAATTTGCAGATATTCTTATATTAATTTTAGTTCTGTCATTTAATGTTTTCATTACACTATTTTATTGATTATTGGTGCATTGAGTACACAAGATAGTTTTAATAATTTTATCATCCGTTACATTAAAATAGAATCACAGAATCCCTACAGTGCAGAAGGAGGCCATTTGGCCCATTCGGCCTGCACCAACAACAATTTGCCCTCTCTGTATCTCCTCCTGCTAGTCCTCCTGACTCTAGGAGCAACATGGCCAATTCACTTGACCTGCACATCCTTAGACTAAAAGAGAAAACCGGAGCACCCAGAGGAAAACGTGTAGATAGGGGGAGAATGTGCACACTCCACACAGACAGTCACTCAAGGCCAGAATTGAACCAGGATCCATGGCTCTGTGAGGCAGCAGTGCTGACCACTATGCCACCCAATAGGATAGGCTATTTTTGAAAGAGTGGTATGGTAAAGTAAATCAAAATATAAAAAGCATTGATACATTGTTTTAAGCTAATCAGGAGCACTAAAAGACCATTGAGGGAGTAACATAAGGACATAATTCAAGAAAGTATTGTAGTCCTAGATACAGGAATAGAAAAATCTAAAACTGAACAGATTGTCCAACATGTGTGGTGTTAGCCACCCATGATTTGGAATAGTACACTTGAAAGTCATGCATAGTTCTAACTGAAAAGTGCTGAACTCAAAGGCTGGCTTGTGACAGTTTACAGTGCAGGATAAACTTGTTGGTGTGAGATGTTAGACATTCCGCTAACTGATATTGACAGAAGCCAAGATACTTGGTAATCATGAATGATATGTTCCTTCTCGGAATACACAGCAGGGGAAGTTCTACACAGATGAGAAAACAAACTCCCAGAATATGTGAGAAAGCAACTGGAAATCAAATGTTATATTGGAACCAGTGTCATAGGAAAGAAGATGACATTCTTGAATGTGAATATGAGGAGTGAAGTACAGTATTTAAGGCACAGACCCTCAAGGGTAATAATCTCAGAAGTACTGCTGAAGCCATGCCTTGAGTGAAAAAGATTAGGAGCATGACCTTACTGGCCATTCACGCCACACTCCAGCTGCAGCAAGGTCGGAGAATTTGGCAATCTACCAAACCTCTGTTCCATTGATGCGGGATGGGAAAACCCCGCTGGTTTTAATGGTGGTAAGATTCTGACCAAAATGCTGTGACTTGAAAAGTGTGGTAGAAGGGAGGGTTTCAGTTATAGAGGGCATTGAGACAAAGTTTAGGACCAGGGATGCCTATTCAAAGGGGAGCTAGACCCGGTATTGATGTAATTGCAGTGAGTGCATTGGGAGTGAGGATTAACAGGCCAAAGAAAAATGAATCACCGAGAATCCTGGAAGTTGGAAAGAAACAGATAAGCCCAATGTTATGGGACAGGTAACAGGGTGAGTATATAGTGATGAGGAGATTATAAGAAAATTACCACAAGGGTAAGTAAGGAAGCTAGGCCACAGGGAGATAAATTTGCAAAAATACAAACTGATCTAGAAAGATAGAAAAAAAACGTTAACAGGAGGTGTGTATTTTTGTTACATGTGAAAGAAGACATGAGATTAATAGAGATGGAGAAATGCTGGTTGGGTTTAGAACAAGTGAAACTACTGTGGATTAATTCAAGTGTTATAAAATAAAAAATATTAACTGGTGGCATAATCTACCATACCAAGTAGGGAAACTGGATACTTAATATTTAAATATGAGAAGGGTTCATATTCAAAGATAATTGTTGAATATATGAATTCTAACACTGATAGATAATGAGCATGAAATTATATTTCTGGATACTATACTGATATGTTGCATGTTGTAAGTGGAATGGAACTCCACTGTCTGAAATTATACTGGATTTAGGATGATAAGCCTTTTAAGAGATCTCATTGTTGCACCTAGAGTTAGGCTTGCAATAGGCGAGAGTACATCTGAGAGTCTCTGTTTTTGAGGGGTAAGGCAAGAACTACAACCAAGCAAATGAAGGTACACAGAGGATGAATACTTAGAAAATACATTGTGGAGACTACGAAACAATCATATCCAAATAGGAAACTGAAGTGAAGCAACTGCTGCCATAAATTAGAAAGTGATGGAAAAATAAACCTTTCCTCCAGCACAACTCTGCAAGTAGATTAGAGTGCAGAGATTGGAGGGGTGAAGGTAAACAAAGGCCTATTAAATTGATTAGTCTGACAACAAATTGAATAAGGGAGAAAAACATGACAGATGAATGGAAAAATTAGATTTAATTACTTTACTCAGATGATTTTGGGATAGGTTTGTCAGTCTCAGGGTAACTGCGCAAACAGATTCCACAGGGAGGAACACAGATATTTTTTTGAATGATGCAATGGTATTTCTTTCATCACTGGTTCTGGCCAATGTTTCTTCTGATCCTGCACATTCCTATATTTCTGTGTTTTTAGGACACATTTGGTGGCTACAGCTTGAAACCGGAAGCCACAAAAGTTCTGATGGCTCCTATATTACGAGAGCAACCAATAAATACAAATCATAACCCTAGAGATGCTGCAACAATTAACTTTAGAATTTGCTTTGGGCATAGTTTGGCAATTGCTTTTTTCACAAGTGTCTGCAACAGCACCCATAATTAAATTAATTCTGGATTAGTTAATTCCTTCACTATATTGTTCTACCTACAAATTTGATGCAACTCCAAACAACATTCTTAAACAGCTTTAAGACACAGGATCATTTTAGTTCTTGTACACTTTACAATGATCTGACAGCTGCGATGCAGTCAGCTCTCTACACTCGACTATCACAAGAATGAATTTCAGCTGTTTTACAGGGTTCATGCACATATCTGCATGTTTTAAATATTTCCAAAATCACTATTTTCCCAGAGGAATTTCCTCTTACAATTATGATGGTACTTCACGTTTTCTCTTGGTTTTATTATTTTAGTTTTTACATTTTCCTTTGAACAATATTGGTGTTTTAAAAATAAAGTCAGTACATTTTTACCTCTGTAATTAACTGATAAGTTTATGATTTAGTGCAAGTCCGTCTTCAGAAAATGACAGTAATTTAATTATACTTGAACAATGAAAATAATACTCAAAAATGTTGACCACAAAAACTACTGATCTTTTCCTACGTCTGCTCTTTATTAATTTTAACCTCCTTGACTGTTAAATTATGCACCAATATAACCATATCTATTAACAGTAAATACGTCACCTCAGTCCAATCTTTAAGCATATGAGACATTTCAGTCATTAAAACCTGTCCCTGTTCCAAGCCTTACATCAATGATCCATTATATGTTGAGATTTAAGAGACTTCACATGTCATTGACCATTCTAAAAACAGTAAAAACATTAGCTGTGGACTTACTTTATTCAACACAATTTGAAAAGGCATGTTGTTACTTCTAACCCCTTTCCTATAGTTTTAGCCAGCATCTGTTTACCTTGTGTGAACAACGATCCTCCTTTTATGAAAAGTACTGTAATCCATAGCCAGCCTAAGCTGTGAAGTGGTCGCTTTTCCATTCTACCAGTGCATTGCTGTACAACTTCAAAGCAACTCCAAAATTTCTGGTATTCCTGAAGAGATCGGCCCTGTTAATTTAACAGCCTTTAACCAAGAACCTCTCAGTACTGCACGATTAATTGCCTGTGCTTCAGGCTGATGCAAAAAGCTGCTTCACTTTGGAACTCCATGATATCGGGTATCTTTTTCCTAGCTAACTATCCTTCATGCCTTTGCTGTTGATACTCGAATTTTTAAAAGCGTGAGATTATTTGCAAAGAGGTCCACCTTTTCTGTAGATAAACTGATTTCCTGTTTCGCTGGTAGTTTCTCTGTGTAGCTTTGAAAAACCAACAATTTCTATAAGGCGCTGTGTGATACCTGGCTCAAGTGTCAGGTTACAGCCACACCTGAACCCTGCAGCTAATACCATAACCTGTGGTGTAATCTACTGATAGGCCCCCATTGCTGTCTTTGGCCTGCCTTAAATTTTATTTTTAATAATGAAAAATATCATCTTGGGCTTTCTTTCCAAAATAGCAGCGTTGCTTTATATTAAAAATACTCTCTGAAAATTATTGAGTTATGTGTGTCAGAATGACATTGAACTGATTCTGAACAAAAGCTCATCATTCTCTCTTCAGTGGATTTTTCAAGCCACAGGCTATGGTACCCTGGGATGCATTTGTAACTCTATTATTGCATAAAGACGCTGCTAAGTATACAAATTGTTATGAATAGATAAACCCATTCAAACTCATTCCCACAAAGCAGCAGTCATGTACAATGAATAAGAGGTAAATAGATTTAAGAATTCCAGCTATTTCCCCCCAATTTTGTCCAGCTAAATTACTGGAAACCAAATATTTCACAATTTATCCTTTGTGTGAATGCCACTATGATTCATCCACAGTGTCTACATGCTGAAACCTCAAATTTTTGTTTAAACATTGACCAATCAATCAATTGACAAATCACATTGCCAGCCACAAAATTTCCCAGAACATTTTTGATCTGTTTTTCCACAAATCGATTCAGGTATGTTGTGCAATAATTTGTTTTTTTAATGGTGCTAAAATAGAGAATTGATGAAGCATTATAAACATTTTAATATCATGAGTAAAAATAATAGATATGACTTGAACTTTCTTCATGTGGACTGTTTTGAATGGATTTAAATTCAGGTCAATATTTAATTAAATTTATATAGAATCATAGAATTCCTAAAATTCAGAAGAAGCCATTTGGCCCATTGAGCCTGCACTGACAATAATCCCACCCAGGCTCTATCCCTGAACTCTATGTATTTAACCAACTAGTCCCCTGACACTAAAAAGTAATTTACCAATGCCAATCCACCTAGCCAGTACATCTTTGGACTGTGGGAGGAAGTAGGAGTACTCGGAGGAAACCCACACAGGCAAGGTGAGAATGTGCAAACTCCACACAGGTAGTCACCTAAGGCTGGATTTGAACATGGGTCCATAGTGCTGGGAGACAGCAGTGCTAACCACTGTGCCATCGTGCTGCCTTAATATACATGCTTTGCAGAGATTTTCCTTTTCCCTTGTACAGTTTAGCCATTTTTCATGCTATCCACATTTGCACACAGGCTTTAAAGATGGTCCCAAACTAATAGGCAGATAAATCATGATTGTGTACCTGCAGGTCTCTTGAGTGCAGGTATGGTGTTGACATTTGGTTTAGCCTTTCCTGTCTGAGGATTTACTCATCTTGCAGTTTCACATTTATAAATGCTGTTAGGTTCTGAATTCGGGTTAGTGCGCGATTGTCCTCAATATGATTTATGATTTCTCTCTCACTCAAATCTCAGGCCCACACATTCCTGAGGCAACCTGTAGCCTGTCTCACGCTTCCTTCAATCTGGCTGGTAGTACAGGTATAAAAGTAGATTGATGTAACATGCCCAATTTTTCCTGCTCATAACAATCAGTAACATAAAACCAATGAGAATGATATTATCTGAATCTAAATTAAAACCAGAACTCGACATTTCTGTAGCACTCTTCATGTCAGAATGTTCACTGGCTCTGTGATAACAACAGAGCCCACATGATTTGAACGTTATAATTTGGCCACTGAGGAAATGGTGGATTAGGATGATGGGGAAGGGGCTGACGGTGGCAGGGGAGGACAAGAATGGGTGACAGCAGCCACTCATTTCAATGTGGGGCTAAGAGGAACATTCATGCCCCTCTTGACTCCAGATTCAGTCAATTCATTTTCAATATTTATATTTTTGGTGGCGGCCTGCATCCTTTTAAGGGCCTCGAGTAGACTTGGTTTTCCTGAACGCGATAGGCCTGCGTTTCCTGTAGCAGTGTTATACGGGACATAATTGGCAGTATTTTGGGCAAGCTAATTTTGAATGGCAGTTGGCAAACAAGTGTGAGATGGTCATTTGCATATGCAAAGTCTGTGATGACCATTTCACGCTTTGGCTCTAAACATGCATTGCTGTTTGCCTCTATCAGCATGGCAGGCAGCACATTCTGACTTGTAAAAAAAGCCATGTTTTCTGGCCACAACATTGAAAGTTTTGATTCTCAATAAGCAGCTGAAGGCAGCCATAACATCATCAAATATGGCTGTTAGCTGGAAATGTGACAAGCACATGAATGTGGGAAGATAAATAAGTCTTTAGTAGATGTTGGGGGTAGAGTTTGATGGGCAATGTCATAGAAGTGGAATTAGGAAGTCTTTGCAATAGGTAGGTATGAAATTTGAAGCTGTTTAAAATTTGTTCACTGTATGTGGAATCATCAGCAAAGACAGCATTCATCGCTATCTCTCATAGCCTTTGAGAATGTGCCTTCTTGAACATCTACAGTTCACATGGTGTAGGGACACCCACTTTGTTTGGAAGGAAGTTCCAGGATTTCAACCCAGTGACAACAAAGGAATGGTATTATAAAAAGGATTCAGGAGATGAGTTACTCACCTATATATAGTGATGTTACTGTACCTTCTCTAAAGATGTTTTCTCTTTATTGGCCTCCGTTGTTTTTTCATTATGTTGTCAGCTTGACTGGAGATATCCTTTAATTGCTGCTTAAACATGGGTTTGTTTATTTTTACTGGGAGATTTATGACTCTGCACTTAACCAAAACCTCTCAGTACTGCACAATTAATTGCCTGATGTAAAAAGCTGTTCACCTTGGTTAGGAGAAAAACTGGTTGGCAGGTCAGGTGATAGGAGTTTTTTTTTCATTTTCAGGTTGGAGCTGCAGATTTAGATTTTATTTTTAGAAGGGACAGCAAGCTGAAAAGAAGTCTTTCTCTCCCTGGTTTTGGAAATTCTGCAGGTTACCTGAAAGCCTTCCTGGAATAGAAAATCTGCTATTGGTGGCTTCACCAGAGTCTCTCTTAGGGCTTTGGGAAGCTGTTCTGACTTCAAACTGATCTGGGTGTGTCAAGAGGACTACTAGAACTTAAAAGACTGAGAGTTTTCAATTTTCCAACCAAAGGACTCAATTTCAGTATCACGTGAGCTTTAGACTTTGCTGTTTAGAACCTGTTCAAAGAGTTTTGTCTATGGCAAGAATGTTGTTTGATTGGAACAGTTTTGATATATTTGTTGAGGGTTATACATTATCGTGCTGTCATGGTTTGTAGTTGATATAAATTATTGCTAATATTCTAACTGTACATATTCACTATATTCTTAAATAAATTTTGTTTGGTAAAAACACCTTTGTGAGTCATATGAATCATTCCTGAAGTGAAACCAATCATGCTTATCCCAGCCAAATTCAAAATGCAAAAATTATGATCCAAGTGAGCTTCATGAAACACTTTGGAGTTTTTGACCTTAACCATAACAATATATGTTAATATATGGTAAGGTTCAGTTTCTGGTCAATGGTAAACCCTAGGATGTTGATCACTTGCACCAAGCTAAATAGAACATCAAAGTTGTACAGATAGATCAGCCTATTAAGGCAGAGAGGAAACTGAGTAGAGGGTTATGGAATAGAATTGGGAGCTGAGCAAAAGGACTCCTGTTAAGTTGGATAAATTTCTAGGTTTTGAAGTTGGACAAGCAGCCAGAGAGAGCAGCGATCATGGAGGTTGAGGGATGTGAAGAGTTCGAGCTGGGGATCAAGGGTAAAGTTTACAGTATGCTTCAGTGGCCATTATGATTATTGTCTGACCAGTGAACAATAATGCTCTTTTACTGTGGTAGTTATTGTGTACAACACCAAATAATTCATTGATTCATATGACACAAAAAAAATCCTTCAGTCTGTCATACTCATGTGAGCACTTTGAAGAAACCCACTAGTCTCACTTTCCTATTTACACATATCACTGAATCTGAGTTGCTCTAGTATACAATGAGGCCAATCAGCCCATCATGACCTGCACTGGATCTAATATTGAGCAATTCATTGAGTGCCATTCTCCTGCCTTCTCCTCGTAAATCTACACATTTTTTTTCAAATAACAATAATTTCCTTTTGAATGTTGTGATTAAATCTACCTCCATCTCACACTCAGGCACTGCATGCGTGTTTAAAACATCCAGGAAAGGTGAAATAAATAAATTTAATTTGAAATAAATTTGATTTCTAAATTCATAATTATTGCTGAAAATTTAAATTCAAATTTCTCTATGGTTCCACATTTTTGAAGTAATGGTTTTTTAAAAAATGTGTTTATTATACTTCAGCTTCTACTTTAAACCCAAATGTACATCCCAGTAGTTTTTTATTAATAAACAGTGAAGGATATTGTTGCATTTTACTTGCATTTGTTGTCTGAGAATACAGCAGTGTGATTGGCTACTCAATAATTTCACCATTGTTGAATGCCTGGAGGATCACCTTCACTTGATATTAGATTCTTTTTCACTCTTTTTTAGAATATGGACCGGCAAGGTCAGCATTTGTTGTGCATCACAAATTGCCCTCAAGAAAGCAGTGATGAGTTATCTTCTTGAGCTGCTACAGTCCATTCTGTCATTGTTTGATACAACTGAATGGCTTGTTAGACAATTTCAGAGGGTAGTTAAGAGTCAGGCACATTGCTGGTTCAATCTGACATTGGGAAAAGGGAAGTCCACTGAGATCTCAGTGGGAAGCTTTCTTTAAGGTCAGAAGCAAACACTGTTGCTTCACCACTAATGGCAAAATCCCAAACAACACAAAGTAGCTTCACAAGCCTAACTGCCACTGGACAAATCCAAAACCACTTGACTTTTCATGCTTTGCCAGTGAACCTTAGTCTGCACTTTTATCACAATTAGTCACCTCTTCCAGACAAAATAACATAGCTCCTTTAAGCAAATTCAAATAATTCACAGTGCACTCACATCAACTACTTTTTCCATTACTGCTATTGATAATTCTCTAATTCTTCTTGAGAAATCTGCCATTGTTTGTTCCACACCCAGTGTGTAAACTGACACTATCCTCACCATTCGTGATCAGTAGCAAACTGTATTCCCCCAAAACAACAGAACTTTTCTTCTCTGTGCAGATTTGCAGCCTGCTTCTACATTTGATGAATTGCAGCATTATCATTTTAATCTCGAGAAAACAAAATTCAAATACTTCAGCTATAGTAACTTTCTACTTAAATACTCAAAGAACACTCGCCTTCCATCTTAGCTCACGCATTTCAATCCACAGATCTCTGGCAACTTCTTCCTTCCTTTCTCTTCTTTTCATTCCCATTCTTATCACACATTCCTATCATTGCAATGTCCTTCTGTTCTGTCCCCGATCCCTTCTCTTGTGTTGATACTGTTTTATTCCTAGATGTACTTAGTCTGCTAAAATAAAATAAGAAGTCTCACAACACCAGGTTAAAATATAAAAATATAAACAGAGACAATTCCTTTCAACTTAAATGCAGCATTCACTGCGTAAACTTGACAACTGCATATTTTATTTACTTTCTATTTTTAAGGAGAAAGGACTTTCAGGGACTTGCATATTGCCATCTGGGAGAAAAGATGCAAAATCTCTTACCCCTCCACGCCTATACATTGAGATGCTCTCCCACAGCAGCACATAAGTACTTCTTCCCAACACTGACAATAAGGCCTATGTGATTCTTTTTCTGACAGAAAGGTTGAGATTAGGTCAGTGCAGGAATGAACCCATCTGTGACCATTCCATGGTGTTACACATTAGTGTTCTACTTTTGCTGGCTGTTTTTACTGGCTTTATCTTTTCACTGATCTTTAGAATGCATTAAACCAAAGCCTCATTTGCTCTTGCAGATAGATCAAATAGGTCCCCAGCACTATTTTCAAGAAGAACATGGGAGTTCTGCCCAATGACCTAACCAACATTTACCCCTCAAACAACAACACTATAAATTATTTCTCTGGCCATGGCTGTTTGTGTTGTGAAAGGTGCGAGAGGAAAGCATGCTTTCTTCTGTAACTGAATTGTGTTATGTGTGAGATGACCAAGCTGCAGAACTTATTAGAAAAAATATTCTCGTCTTACTATTACTTTAATGGAGGATAATAACCATGGTTGACGTTGGCCATGACAGTTTACACAGCTGAAGCTCACTGACCATCTTTACTAATGATATAATGATTATTCTCTGGTCACTTTGAATGATGTCTTCAAAGACCAATCTTCATAAAAACAGTTAATACATTGTCAGCTTCAGTATTTTGGCAAATCAAGCAACAAGGTGTTATGGCAGTCTCAGTCATTCCATATTGATAACGTTGACTTGTTGATGGCCTCTCAGTATATCTTATACTCTCAACTGCAAAAGTAACAGCGCTCAATTTTCAAAATTTGCACTATTCCTAGCCTAAAAATTTCCTAAACTGTAAGTTGAATTCTCATTGGCGAAATTTAACCTCTTCATTCATGCATCTGTCAGGATTACTGGACTATCATTGCACCAAAGAAAGATCAAATTAAAAGCAACTAACTTCAGCCTATGATATTGCTGCAATGTGAGAATGAATAAATCTACTCAGAAACAGTACAATAAAGGGGAACTAATTCCAAACACATTTGCAGGAATGCTCAACTATACTCTTGTTTTCTGGAAGCAGTTGTGTATTAAGGAACTCTACAAAACAATCACAACAAGCTCAATATCTGCCTGCTAATGTTGCTGTGATTCACCGCATGCTGTTTGATATGAGCTATTGAGATTACTTAGTGTATATTGAGTCACACTGAAGTGGTTAACCATATCTTAAGTCAAACCATCAAATTTGTTTCCAAGTCTCTACAATAATACTCCTTCTAAGCTATGGATTAACCTGCTTCAAGATTTGCTTATGGTCACAAACTGTGTGGATGTTGAAAATTGCATTCCTTTATGTAACATGTCACAGGATATTCCACACATAGTTGACAATGGATTTACTCAAAGCATTCTTGTAACTTGAGAATGCATCTCTTTTCAAATAGTCTATTAGTCTCTCCTCCCCTTCTGCTGTTGATATTGCCGCTATGTACTGGTGTTAATGTCAATATATTCACCAGCAAGTCATATGTAATGTTTTTCATATGCCTGGAAAAAGCCTGTGATATCATTACTTTTCCTGTTAATGGTAGTGCAGGTGTTGATTTAATGCAGCTCCAGGATATAGAACAATGCAGCTATAGCTTGCTTGCTGAAGTACAGCCTCTTTGTTTATGTTTTCACTGTGAATTTGAGGTGGATCTGTTGGATGGTAGACATTTTGCCTGGAATAACACTGAACAATGATGGTCCTCCACTAACTATGCAAGAATAATATTTTTGCATCCCCTTTAATCAATATTCTTCCTGAATCAAAAACCAACATTACCCCTAGCTTTCTGAATTAGAGTCAGAGTTGTGAGAGGTGGGCCTTGTAGATGTATCAGCACTAGTTCCCCACTTAAACTATCAGTTCAAATCCATTTTCCTCGTACCCTAAGCAATCATAAAAATAGTAGAAGGCATGAAAGCAGTTCATCCCACTAAGAAATTTTGGAAGAATGGGCAAAAAATGTATTGATGCCTCATTAATATGACCACAATAAATGCATAGTCTAATTTTGTATGCTTGTATGTTTTTTACATATACACAAATGTTTAATGTTAAACAAAGCAAAGGACAGGGAGACAGAAATGCAGCAATGATGGTTGTATTTATTAAATCTCCTGATGAAAGCAGTAGGCATACACCCCAAAAGTGAGGATTCTCACACATAGAAAGGCAGAACAAAATCATGTGTACTAGGAACTATGGGAGTGGATAATCTTCTGGAATTATGTCAGATGATAATGTGGTTTAGTCAAGAAAACACAGACAGAGAAATAAAGTAATGACACATAGAATGTTAGAAAGAATTGATGAAATTAGTGACGAACAATAAATGGTAAGCCGCAAGAAATCAAGTCAACACCTTTCTACTTTCTAGATTTGGCGGCAATTAAGGAATTTTATAGTTTCAGATTGCTGAAAATAGACTTAAGTAAATCTCTGCATAAACTGTGGATCAAGGACAAACATAACTTGACTGACCCAGGTATTCCCATGTCTTCTATTTTGATTTGATAAACCAGTGATTATACTTCATTATGTGTGCACCTCATAATTTCGTTGGTCTGTGTTTTCTGACCAGGGCAGCTCAATTATATGCAAGAACAAATGAAATAGGAGCAGAAGCTATACTGTATAACCCAACTAGTTTGCTCCAGCATTACATAAAATCATGCTTTATTTATTTTGCCTTTTTATTATTCATCTTTAGTCGAAAATATAATTTATAAAACAGGAAAAAATATAAAATACTTATATTACAAGCATATATAAATGCATATATGAAATGAATGATAGTCAGAACATGTCTAAATTTCAAATGTAAATACTTATAGAGGTAGTGCTTAAAATAATCATTGTATGCTTGTATTTTCAAAATTATTGAAATTCTGTACAAAAACAAAGCAGCAACAAGGAGTCGCATATAATTTACAAGATTCATAAACCACTTACTGATCAGTTTTAAACTGCTGGCAAAGTAGTGAAGTGGAAGTCAAGAAAGTTTTGCTCAGTTAGATGGATATTTTACATACTTGGCTAATTTATTGCAACCATCATCAAAAACAAATGCACGTTCTTAATTGTAGTTTATTATTACAAATTGCAGGCTGTGTTTCTGTATTTCATAGGACTGAGATATCTATGATGTGCTTAGTTAACTATAGTATCTTTGTCTATAAACACAATCTGAATCTCAATCTGAAATTATAATAAAGTCAAGTGAGGCTCCCACAAGGAGGTAGTTTCAATCCACTTAATCTTGGAGTGAGTTTGTTAATCCCAATTTACAGTGATGCCACTTTGCACTGATACCAGGTTTGTTCTGTGAGTGAACACTGAAAGCAAAATCATTTGAGCCTACTCTGAGAATCAAATGTAACCTTGTCCAAATTTCCTAACAGTATTAAAACGTGCTGTAGCATCCTATTTATGGTGCAGTTTAAGCTTGCTAAAATCAGTTACTTCCCAAAGAAGTATGTCTTATAGGAGAGTTTTGGTCTTCACTCAAACCAGTGGAAATTACTGTGCTAATAGATGTGTATCTTTCAGCAATGGCCCTGAGCTAAATTTTTATGTTGTGCCATTGATGCAGGTGTAGTTTTTGATGGTTTAATTTGTGTAATTCATGCAGTTGTCATTTGAAATGTTTTATCTGGGTCGACAGAAATGCCAACACTACTTCATACCATTTTTTTAAAGATAATATTTAAAGCCGGAACATTCTGAAGTACTGTGTGTCTCTTGCAACTGTACCTAACAACAAATCTGCTTGTGAATATCATAGAATCATACAATACTACAGTGCAGAGAATTCAGCACATCAGATCTGCACTGACCACAATGCTACCCAGGCCCTATCCCCATAACCCTACTTACTTACCCTACTAATCCTTGACACGAAAGGGCAATTTGGCATAGCCAATCAACCTAACTCCCACATCTTTGGACTGTGGGAGGAAACCGGAGCACCCGGAGGAAACCTACACAGACACGGAGAGAATGTGCAAACTCGACACAGACAGTGACCCAAGCTGAGAATCAAACCCAGGTCTCTGGTGCTGTGAGGCAACAGTGCGAACCACTGTGCCACCATTCTGTAACCTGATGAGAATTATTTGTTGTTGAAACTCCAGTATCACATCACTTTTGTGATAGAGCCTCTGAAGATGAACGCTGGCCTTTAATTTTTCTAATAGCAACTATCCCAAACCTTTTAGCCAAGTTGTTATTGTGACTGGAGCTGTTAAAAGTCAGGTTCACAGTGACCGAATTAAGAATCAACAGGTAGGAGTTTGATTTCAAGATGCATTTGATTTCAAGAGTTGATCTGAGATGGTTCACCTCATTCTGCACCACATGAGCTTGTGCAATTTGGAATTTATTCCAAATATTATCCCAATGCATAATATGCAGTTTCTGTTCTTTTCTTTGCTAGTTTATGAATGGATTGCAACTTTTAGTTTGAGACAGTTCTACCAATGTTTAATTTTAGTTTCCTGTTCTCCCTGAGAGAGTTTCCCATTCCTGGCTACCACGTGTTCTTAAAAGCAAAGATCATTTCAAAATACATCATAGAAGAAGACCATTTGTCCCAGCATGCTTGT
This sequence comes from Sphyrna mokarran, assembly GCA_024679065.1. Lineage (NCBI taxonomy): Eukaryota > Metazoa > Chordata > Chondrichthyes > Carcharhiniformes > Carcharhinidae > Sphyrna > Sphyrna mokarran. Next base: position 63,249,668 of record JAGIQG010000009.1, read on the forward strand.
GCCAGTTCTTTGAGCTATCCAATTAGTCTTACACCCCTGCACTTCTCATTTATCTGCCTGCTTTGGCATCCAGCAATGCTGCGCAAATTCATATTATTCATAACCCAAAATCCTGTATCTGAGTTCAAGTACATGATGGCTTTGGGCCATCATTTCATGGTGTTTGAGCATGTAGCACCACCACACTGCCTGGGATGCGACTCTTAATATCCCTTAATTACACTCCTTTTTGTGACTCTCATTAAACATCAGTAAAAAAAAACTGAACAGCCCAGAACTCTCTACCCTAGGAAAGAACAAGCTGAGACGGAGAAAGGGCCTGATAGAGATTTTTAAAATTATGCACAAATTTCTTCAGCTAAACCTGCTGGTGAGCAGTCCAAAATGGAAAGTCATAAATATAAAATAGTCACAAATAAGTCCAATTCAAGGAAACTATTATTACTTGAGAGGTAGTAAAAATCCAGGATTAAGATATTCTGAATGTAACATGGGAAAGGGCTTCTGTGGGACATTAACACTGGACATGGACCAGGTGGGGTGAGTGGTCTATTTTGATGCTGTGTTATTTTGCGTGGTTGTATTTATTCTATGTAAATAGATATGCCTTTTTATATAAGCATCAGATTTTTGGAAATGACACAAAAGCTGCTTGAGCTGTGCTTCACATTTCACAAGCTTACAAAATCTGATCAGCTTTCAGTTAATTCTGCATTCATTCAATTTTAGGATTCCTTTTTTGTAAACAAAGAACTAAATAGATGGCTATCTATCTTCCCAGAAAAATGGGTTTGGCGTACTCAAGATAATAGATTACTTGGGCAGGTCTGTACTATTGTGTTCCACTATAAAGTACAGTTGCACTTTTAAAATTGGACTCTAACAAATATGTTTTAACAAGCTCATTTATCCACTTAACATTGTTTGTCATTTTTAGTTGAAAGGTAACTGCTGAACCTAGTAATTTAAAGTTTAAAGTTAACGTTAAAAGTTTATTTATTGATGTCAGAAGTAGGCTTACATTCACACTGCAATGAAGTTACAGCGAAAATCCCCCAGTTAAAATTGTTAAATATCAAGATAAGATGAAAAAGTTGATCATTCCATGCAATGCTCTATATGGTGGGAAAATCAAGAATTTTAAACTTGCTGTGGTTGTTCCTTTTTATTAGATCTGCACTCGAAACTAAAGCTTAGTTAAATGTTTGTATGAGTGACAATGGCACAATGATTAGCAGTGCTGCTTCACAGCGCCAGGGACCCGGGTTCAAATCCCAGCTTGGATCACTGTCTGTGCGGAGTTTGCACATTCTCCCTGTATCTGCACAGGTTTCCTCTGAGTGCTCTGATTTCCTCCCACAGTCTGAACGATGTGCTAGTTAGGTGCATTGGCCATGCTAAATTCTCCTTCAGTGTACCCAAACAGGTGCAAGAGTATGGCAACTAGGGGATTTTCACAGTAACTTCATTGCAGTGGTAATCTAAGCCTACTTGTGACACTAATAAATCAACTTTTAAATCTTTTATGTATTTCCAAACTGCAGCAAAGGAAGTAATGTTTTAATTATAAAAACGTAAAATGATGGAAATACTCAGCAGACCAGGTAGCACCTGTGGAGAGAAAAACAGAGTTAAGGTGCTGAATTTAAAAGCACAGTGGCCCTTCCACCAGCTGGAATGCCAATGGCAGCTTGGCCACAGCAACCCCCAAGACCTCCAGTGGCAGTTAGCAACCTGCTTCTGGCTTCCTGAGCACTTCAAGATGAGGATTTCACCTCAGAGAGCTCCCAGCCAGTCGGAGTGCTGACAGCTCTTCTCACTCTCCAGGACTACTGGGGGCATGACTACTGCTGGGAATACAGGAGGCCAGGAAAGGAGCAGCAATGGAGTTCATGGAGGATAGGTAAGTGGAGCGAGCCACATTTGTTGTGGCGATGCATCAGTGTGGAGGGAAAAGGGGCATCTTCCTGCAGCACTGACCCTTGCCAATGATGGCCTTCTGCAGCCGATAGGTTGTAGGACCACTGTTGGATTTTAATCTGGTGTTGTGAGACTTCTTACTGTGTTTACCCCCGTCCAACACTGCCATCTCCACATCATGCCTATAGGTTGCCAGGGCATACCTAATGTGATCTCTTAATGGTCCTTAATTAGCCACTTAAACATTGCAAGGGGCAGGAAGGCTAACATCAACCTTCCCCGGGCAGAAAACTAACATCAACCATGCCCAAGTCTGCCTTAAGTAGGGGGAATTGGGAAGATTCTGTGTGCTGTGCCTTCCTACCTAATTAATTGGTTTCTGTCTCTTTACCCATGCTGGGAATGGGTTGGAGTGGAGCAGGGAGCTGGGTACATTAAAGTCTGCTGGATGCTTATATCAAAAGGGAAAAAGTTTTTAAGCAAATGAAATGAAGAGTGTTGCAAAAAGAACAAAGAGGATGATCTCTGACCAGAGGCTTGGTGGTGCAAGGACAAAGGGAGGGTAATAGGACAAATAAAGAGAAGATGGCCAGAATTTTACCGGCCCCATGAGAATCAAAGTGGGTAAGGGGCAGACCATGAGAAGGTCGACTGACCTTGGGTGGGATTTTATGGTTTCGGGATGAATGAGGCTGTAAAATCTTACCCATAGTGTCTATAGAGGGAACTATGAATGGCAGAATGCTGCTGGCACAGTGGTTAGCACTGTTGCCTTACAGTGCCAGGAACTCAGGTTCGATTCCCGGCTTGGGTCACTGTCTGTGTGGAGTTTGCACATTCTCCCCATGTCTGCATGGGTTTCCTCTGGGTGCTTTGGTTTCCTCCCACAGTCTAAAAGACATGCTGGTTAAATGCATTGGCCATGCTAAATTCTCCCTCAGTGTACTCAGACAGGTACCAGAACGTGGTATCTGAAGGATTTTTCACATTAACTTCATTGCAGTTTTAATGTAAGCCTACTTGTAACACTAATAAATAAATTTTAACTTAAAAGTTGCTATCTAAAAGCAAAAATAGCAGAAAAATAAGATTGTACAGTAAAAACATGCAAAGAGAAAAGAAAAAAATGTTGATAAATGATACGTTGTTACAAATTGCAGACCGTAACCTGAAATATGAACTCACTTTACAAATGCTACCTAATCGGCTGAGTGTTTTCAGGACTTTTTAATTTTAGATTTCCAAGATCTGCAGTATTTTGCTTCATTCTTTTCTGTTTTGAAATATTTAATGCTGAATGTTTACAAAAATATAATTCCCCCAGATAATCTGGAGGAAATGCATGTTTTATATTTTGAAAGCCTTCCCAGGGTTAATCAAAACTCTTTTTACAAGTTGGTTTCAAACAGTAGGAAGTAACAAGAACAATAGTGGGAGATCATAACTGGACCTTTTTTTAGATTAACTGATCCACTGATTTGCTTATTCAAGAGCTTCAACCCCACTCCATTGCTGGTTCATCATCCATTCGGATTATGAGGTAGGAAAGAAGCTGAAAAAGATTCTGCCAGAGTAATAAAGAGATGAAGAATGAGAGATCGCTTACGTCAAACTCACAGCGATCACCGGCAAAGCTTATGTCGCAAATGCAATGGAACTCATTGGGTAAGTTTTGGCAGAAACCTCCATTAAGACAAGGACTCGATTCACACTCATCAATGTCGACTTCACATCTGCAGGATATTCAGAAGGAGACCTCAAATAAAACATTGATACAAAACTGGAAATGATGGAAATACAGAACAGGTCAGACAGCATCTGCGGGGAGAGAGGAGTTAATGTTTCGGTCAATGATCTTGTATCAGGACATAAATGTTGAGTGGGGATTATCTCCTTGTCCATGAGGTAAATTTCCCGGCAGCGGGAGGGGGCACACCACCTGCTGGCTGAGGAATCATATGATCCTGCTGTTGTCAATAGGGTTTTCTGCTGAATGCACTCCTCGCTTCTGGTGGTAGTGTATTGTTGGCGGGACTGTAAGATCCCACTTGGTGTGATTTCAGTGTCTATTTTTCCACAGATGTTGCCTGAACTGCTTAGTGTTTCCAGCATTTTATGTCTTCAGTTCAAATAAAACATTTCAAGCAGGTTTATTTTATTCTGGTGTTGATGCAATATTGCCCTTCAGGATTTTATTCAGTCACCACCCTCAACCAAAAGTAATCCAAAAGAAAGTGATCTCTAAGTATGTTGCAGTTGGCAGTAATAGATAAGCCTGACCACTCTAAATGTATGTTTGATTAAGATCTCTATGGATTAACACTGAATACATAAGAAGAGACAAGCAGATAAATATAGTTCTTCACAGAATGAACTATTTAAAATTGTACTTAAAGACCAAATACTCTTTCTATTCATTGTTATTTCAGTAATTCTCGAGCCATTGTCTACCACTGTATTGTGGAAAGTTACAAGTTTAGAATTCTTAGAATACAGTGGTGCTTGTCATTCTGTGGGATCTCAATGTCTTACACTTTGGGTATGCTCATATTGTCTAATGTCTAACTGTGCAACCACATTCGTATCCCCTTGGATTTTCATGTCTTGCACGTGTACCTATAAGAACTTCTGTTATTTTTTTCAAAGGTTGACTAAGAAAACACCTGTTAAGACAAAGCTAAATATGAATCACGTGGCTGCTTTATTTCACAGTGAATGTGCAGAGTAAGTTATCATTAGATCTGTACAATTTGTCTTCATGCTATAATATAAATAATGAATGCATTATGCTTCCCCCACATCAGTGGATCACCTGGCTTGAGTTAAACAAAATGACCTCTAACCACCTCCTGCATTTTGACCTTCAGAGTCAGGTGGAAGCTTGTTCCTGCAGCTTTCTCTTTCAAAACCTGATTGTCACTGAGCCTTTCTGGCTCTGCTGTTGGCTCCCAGTCTTCACAGTCTGAACAGAGGGTTCGATGCCAGAGAGTCCCTGCTGACAGGCAGCGTTCTCTCAGCACAATGGGCTGCTTATTGATTATTCAGAAAGGCCAGCAAATTTCTTATTGAGCACCTAGCTGGCTAACGAGTTTCATCTCAATGTTTTAATAAAGAACGTTGCGTGAATACACTTTGTTTTAAATGTAGCAATCTGTCAAATCTTTTCTGTGGAAAAATGGTCAGGGGTCCTGACATTGAGATTGTCCAGGCTTGTACCCATTCTGCAGTGGAAGATAGCAACAATTGCAAAACATGATGTGAATTCAAACCTGCGTCCTAACAATGTTGAAAACAGTTCCTCCACATGTTCTACATGTTGATGTTGAGAAAGCCATTTCCATCTCTTGCTATTATTTAAAGGGATCAGGTGCCAAAATTCAAAATGCAATGTACAGACAGCAGAAAAATTTTTGATCAAACGTGTTATTTTACGTTTAAAATAAGCTTGAACATTAAGAAGATTCTAAAATTTCCCTTCATAAGGAGTCATCAGCAAATTATATAGCATATGAAGATGTCACAAACAGGTGCATATTAGCATAGTCCTTTAATATTCCTATTTTAACATTAATATTGAAGGACTATTGTTCCTTGTAAAATTATTCATATTTCGGTGAACACTTTACTCTGTGTTCATTAATGCTCAACATATAATAGATGCATTAATGAATAAGCTGCTGAGATTTTCTGCGTTTTTTTGTCTTCCTAGTGATCGCCCTTTAATTGTATTGCTCAGATTTGATTTACTTGTCTTTGCTTCCAGTGCTCTTTGTAACTGAACAGCTATGCCGGTGAACTACGTCAGGTTTCCACCTATACTGATCTAAGTTATGTTGCTAGGAGCTAGGTTCAACAAGAGGAACCCTGAGTCTCATGCTCTGTATTTCTCCCTGCACTCCCATCCCGCCCCCCGCAACTCCTGCATCTGTCTCTCAAAAAATGATTCAATTATAAACATCATTTTGCCTTGACTGCTGACTATTCTGAGCACTTTCAATTGCGTTCCACTTACTGGCTTCCGGTGAATCCTATAGGACAGATACATCTTGTATCCTTCCCATCAGTGCAATTTCCCCCATTATAACAGGTCCAGTTTTTCTTCTCATCAATACAAAAAGCCATAGATAATCTAGGATATCTGTGAAAAAAGAACATTTGAATGAATTAACCCAATTTTAATTGCTAACTATCATTATAGTATCCAAACATCTCAGTGTAGTCATCTTTTTAAGTGTGTATATCTTGCTTTTGTTTCTGTGTTTGTGTTCACCAAGGCTAGGAATGTTGGTATCACAGTATTAGGCATATTTTTCCCTATCTTTGCAGTAGTGGGCACAACTAACCACCCTGAGATAAAATACTCAGCATATGAGGGGGAGATGCATCACTTTTGAATTTGATTCATGCAAGTTCCACAAGAAATGGATATTAATTTTAAGATTATTAAACCAATTTTGATTATTTCATTCACTTCCAAACAATTGGGATTGATATGTCAAACTAACAAACTTCCTATGAATTGCATCAACTTCAAGCCTTGCTGTTCCAATGTCCATTTCTCAAACTCTGAGGAATTAGTAAGATAAATATTTCACTTTGGATGTCTGCCTCCAGTTCTTAAAACCTAAAGTCAGAGATGTAGGATAAAAGAATGAAACATTTTCTATATTTTGTACTCAGCCTCAACATTGACTATTCCTCAACCACAGACCTCATGAGTAAATGACAGACAAATAGTCCTCTGTGCTGTATGATTCTTTGAGAATACCCTTGCAGTGTTCAGTGATGAGCTTTAACCCCAACAAAATTCAAATATCTCTTTATTGTACCCTTGTGGGACTTTGGTTTTTCAATCTTTACTGAGTGAAACTGCTAATTTATTGACAACTGTTTCAGAATTAGGCCATTGAGACTGCAAACTTGGACCTGTCAACAGTGAGTTAGGAAATGCTGAGACTCAGTTTAAATAAAACTTATACCTGGTTAGCACTGCAGCCTCACAGTGCCAGGGACCCAGATTAGATTTGCAATTTGTGGCACTGTTTGTGCAGAGCCTACACGTTCTCCCCGTGTCTGGGAGCTCCTGTTTCCTCCCACAGTCATTGCAATGTTAATTAGATAATTAACAGATAAACTAGACTAAGTAAAAGAGAAGGCCATTGTTCCACTTGTATAGCACAAATTTGAATCCAACCATTTGAAGTAAAATTTGGTTTGGTAATTCACTGTGCCACCAGTGCTAGGAAATGCATTTTTTTTTAAAAATTGCATTTATTTTCTCAAAGCAGATTTTGCATCTGAAAGATTAATTCAATTCTGTATACTGTATTTTGATCTGAAAGATGCTTTGATGCAATGCACCTGATCAGACTTTATTCAGTTTATTATTAGTCACAATCTTTCACTTAAGCTATTTTTCAAAACATCTCCATCATGTGAATTTTAAACTGCATTGCTAGAAATAAATCATACATTGAATTAAAGCAAGTAAGAGCTTCAACAAACAAGACGTGGGAGTTTATTTCCGGTGGAATTATTTTGACGACGTCTCTAATAAATTAACATATGCTTAGCTCAATCCAAGTGAGGGATGCAACCCAATATATCTCTGCCCGCTGAGGTTATCAAAGTAAATCTCGCTACCCAACAAATTTTCCTCCACTTTCCTTTAGTCCCTCTATCAATTACTTGAAATCTATCCCTCCTTATTAACTGTTTTTAATGGACATGGGTCTTACCAATCCATTCTATCCACATATATTAAACACGTCAACTAAATCCCTGCTAGCCGCCTCTGTTCCAACAGAAAACAAGTAGCTAAAATGTCCCGTTTATGGACATCTATCTTGGAAATCTAGCTCTGTACCTCTGTTCACATCCTTTTTGTCAAGTAGTGATGTCACTGCTGTTTTGAAGGTTTGGAATGAAAGGATGATAAAGATGAAACCTCATTGCTTTTGGCCAAATATTAGCAATATGTCATGTTGCTTTCAATAGCAAGTTGTGAGAATGTATGTGAGGTGGAGAACATAAAAGAATTTTCCATCACAAAGGCCCTAGTTCAAATAATACTGTCAAAACAAATTAATTACTGTGTGGGTTTGGACATGGAAACTACAGCTCACAGCAGTTGACCAGATGAGGACAAATTGTTAAATTTAATAGCGTTCTTTGAGCATGTATCAGTAGTGTAGTTAAAGGGGAGCCAATGGTTGTATTTTTTCAGTTACTTCTTGGCAGTATTAATGTGAACCTACTTGTGACACTGAAAAAAACTTAAATTTGTATTTGGGATTTTCAAAAGTCATTCAGTAAGGTACCACACAAAAAGTTAACACAGATTAAAGGCTTATTGAGTTTGAGGTAAGAAAATTAGTATTGATGGAAGACTGATGAAGGAATAGGAAGCAGAGATGATGGGTGAATGGGTACTTTCAAATTGACAGTCTGTAACTGGACAGAGTGGCACGGTAGCACAGTGGTTTTGCACTTCTGCTTCACAGCTCCAGGGACCTGGGTTAGAATGCGAGTTTGTCTGTGTGGAGTTTGCACATTCTCCGTGTCTGCAAGGTTTGCTATAGGTGCTCTGGTTCCCTCGCACAGTCCAAAGATGTGCAGCCTCGGTTGATTAGCCATTATAAATTGCCCCTTAATGTCCCGGGATGCATAATTCAGAGAGATTAGTGGGTAAATATGTAGGGATATTGGGATAGGGCCTGGTTGGGATTGTGGTTGGTGCAGACTCAATGGGCCAAACGGCCTTTTTCTGCACTATAGGATTCTATGAACTAGTGTGTCTCCAAAAGAATCGGGGCCTCTACTATTTACAGCTATGATAATGATTTACAACATAAATCTATCTAAGTTTTCAGATGATACGAAGTTAGGTGGGAACATAACCTGAGAGGAGGGTGTAAAGTGCCTGCAAAAAGTACAGGTTAGATGAGTGGGTTCCAAGATGGAAGGAGGTTCAAGGGACCATACAGACAACTCCTGCTCTAATTTCTTCTGTGCTTTTGATGTATCATAAGCTGTTATTATACGGAGTGTCTTGGAAACTTTGCCATCATGGACCCTTAAAGATGTCCTCACAAGAAGGGACCAGAATGTCGTTTCTCATTGGGTGCACTACTCTCTAAAGGTGTCCCAATCTTTCACTAGTCTATGGCGATGGTGTTTCTCGTGGAGTCCCCTTCTCCAAGTGGCCATGCCCCAGATAATATTTTCTCTCTCTCCCTGTTTGATTCACTGCCCTTATGAGAAAGGACTTAAGATTGAGAGATCAAAAATAAGAGGCTATAATGTAATGACAGTGACACTGTGACAGATACTCAGTGGATGAGTGATCTAGAGACTGATGAGACGCTGGGAACTTGCATTCAATTCTCAGCATGGCAGATGGTGTCATTTAAATTCAATAAAGATCTGGAGTTAGAAGTCTAATGATGATCATGAAACCATTGTTGATTGTTGCAATAACTACTTGACTGATTAATATCCTTAAGGGGCTGCACAGTGGTTAGTACTGCTACCTCACAGCGCCAGGGACCCGGGTTCAGTTCTGGTCTCAGGTCACTGTCTATGCGGAGTTTGCACATTTGCCGTCTGTCTGCACGGGGTTCAGTTTTAGATGTGTGGGTTAGTTTGATTGACCATGCTAAATTGACCCTATTGATAGGGGGATGAGCTAGAGTAAGTATGTGGGGTTACAGAGACAGGGCCTGGGTGGGATTGTGGTCGGGGCACACTCAATGGGCTGAATTGCCGCCTTCTGCACTGGAGGGATTTTATGGAAGGAAAACTGCCATCCTTATCTGTGTCCTATGTCAATGTCAGGTTGACTCTTAAATGCCCTCTAAAATGCAAGTTTAAGGGAAATTCGGGATGGGCAATAAATACCGGCCCAGTTGGCGATTCTCACATCCCTGAATGAATAAAAATAAATAATTTCCAAATCTGCTTTCTGGCCCTAATGGACCATATTCCCAGCAGCACTCTGGTAGAGGTGCATAGAAAGGGTGCAGAGTTTCAGTTCTGCTGTGCTTTAAATGTTGTTATTGTAATCAATTATCAACTGTTGCTTGGGTAGGATGTTAGAACAATGACTGTTGTTATACTGAAATCTGACCTGTTAAAATATACTTGATTCTTTCCTGAGGTTGATGCAAGTATGTGACAACATGTTTGACAATGACTTTGCTACTTGTGTGTGATTGGTAATCTGGATAAAGTTAGCAACTAAGAACAACATGAAAAGGAAGACTTTTATATATAAAAAAAGGTATAAATGTTATGTTGCAGACTGCAGTGTTGTCAAGAGATTTTAGGCTTTGTTTGGAATGGTGAAACACAATACAGAAGGTTTGCAGTTCTGGGCTGCCTCGGAACAGAGCTTCAGTCTTCAAATGCCTTTTTTTATTCATTTGTGGAACATGGATGTTGCTGGCTAGCCAGCATTTATTGCCCATCACTAGTTGCCCTTGAACTGTGTGGCTTGCTAGGCCATTTCATCGGGCAGTTGAAAGTCAACTACACTGCTGTAGATCTGGAGTCACATGTAGGCCAGATCAGATAAGAACAGCCAATTTTCTACCCCAAAGGACATTAGTGAACCTGATGGGCTTTTCCAACAACTGGCAATGCTTTCACAGTCATCAGCAAATTCTTAATTCCAGATATTTTTCATAGAATTCAAATTTCATCATCTGACTTGGCATCTGCCTTGGGTCCCCAGAATATTAGCTGAGTTTTTGGATTAATAGTATAGCAATAACACCACCAAGCCATCACCTTCTCAGGAGAAATAAGCTTGCATCAAGCCTTCACGAACTAAATGTCCTAATGGAAATGTAAAAAAGATGAATCATTTAATATGACAGGGGAATGAAATTGAAGGCTGTGGACTGAGCAAAAGCAAAATAAAGGAAAAACTGCCACTTCCCCTAACAGATAAAGAACAATAAGCAACAAGGAAAACAACGTTTTCTATTCTCCAACTCCCTCTCTTCCTCCCTTGAGAGCCTCCTAAAACCCGAAACTTTGACTCTAACCTAGTGGCAAGCCAATGGCTGCCTGATCTTCCCTTGCTGGCAGTCACTGTATGCTCTCTTCCCCCACCCCCAACACGTTCCCCTTCTCAGAGCAGGAGCAGTGGCCTCTCGGTGCCTCTGGAGGCAAGATATAAACTCATTGAAATGGTCACATTCAGAGTTTTTTTTAAACCATTCAATCCTATAACATTCTTATGGCAGCATTGAAGATTAATTATCAATAGCCTGCCAGCCAATTACTAAATAACAAATTCAAACCCAAATATTGAATGATAGCTTTTGGAAACATGGCTTCAGAACAAATGACCATTTCTTAAAGCTTGAACTGAGAGACTGTAATGAAAAGGTGGAACTGATGCCAAGGACATGATAAACTCAGTTTACATGGATCCCGATTACTTTCATATTTTATTTCACTCTGAACAAACTGCTGGAAGCTATCAGCACAAAGATCATTCAGTACTTGTTCTGCCAGGCAGCTCATTGTTCATCTGGCCCAGCTCCAAGAACAATTTGGTTTCCCAGGTGAGGGCTTGCACTTACATGTATGAGTCCAAATCCCAGCAGTTAAACTGTCATGAGAATGCAGGGTGCGGTACGGGGAAGTAGGATGAGAGTGTGTGGGATGGGAAGTGAATTTTGGGAGTACACCAACTCTGGGTAGATTCAGAAACCTGCTAATCCAGGTTTACTCATCCAAACTCATTCCTTTATCCTAACTCATACCAATAACTGTCAGGTAATATGTTTTGATCACAAGAATAGGTAGGTCATTTATAAGTTGGAAGGTTCAAATCCAGGTGGAATGGAAGAACAAAGAGATCTCGGAGTACAAATCTATCAATCATTAAGAGTTGCACCATAGGATAGCAACGACTTGAAGGAAACATAGAAGCATAGAAGATAGGAACAGGAGGAGGCCACTTGGCCCTTTGAGCTTGCTCTGCCATTCATTATGATCATGGCTGATCATCCAACTCAGTAGCCTAATCCTGCTTTTTTCCCAGGATCTTTGATCTCATTCACCTCAGGTGCTATATCCAGCCACCTCTTGAATATATCCAATGTTTTGGCATCAACTACTTTCTGTGGTAATGAATTCCACAGACTCACCACTCATTGAATGAAGAAATGTCTCCTCACGTACATTCTAAATGGCCTACCCTCAATCCTCTGACTGTATCCCTGGTTCTGGACTCCCCAGTAAAAAATCTCACAACACTAGGTTAAAGTCCAATAGGTTTATTTGGTAGCAAAAGCCACTAGCTTTCACAGCTCTCCTTATGCTATCAAATAAACATGTTGGACTTTAACCTGGTGTTGTGAGACTTCTTACTGTGTTTACCCCAGTCCAACGTCGGCATCTCCATATCTGGACTCCCCCATCATTGGGAATATCTTCCCTGCATTTACCCCATTGAGCCTTGTTAGAATTGTATAAGTCTCAATGAGTTTCCCCCTCATTCGTCTGAAAACAATCCTAACTATTCAATTTCTCCTCTTTTATCAGTCCCGCTATCCCTGGAATCAGTCTAGTAAACCTTCGCTGCACTCCCTAGAGAACAATATATCCTTCCTCAAAATATATCTTTCCTAAAAGAGACCAAAACTGCACATAATACTCTTGGTGTGGCCTCACCAAGGCCCTGTATAATTGCAACAACACATCCCTGTTCTTGTTTCAAAAGCTTTCATGTTAAAGGTCAACATGCCACTTGCCTTTGTTATGGTGTGCTGTACCTGCATGCTTACCTTCAGTGACTAAGGACACCCAGGTCCCGCTGCAGATGCCCCTCTCCCAATTTACAACCATTTCGGTAGTAATCTGCCTTCTTGGTTTTGCTTCCAAAGTGAATAACCTCACATTTATCCAAATTATACTGCATCTGCCATTGATTAGCCCACTCATCCAACCTATCCAGATCATTCTGAAAGATCCCTGTATCCTCGGTATAATTTCACCTTCCTACCCAACTTAGTATCATCTACAAAATTTGACCAGTAAACGAAGAACTGAGAAGGATAGAATTGAAAAACAATGAATTTATGCTCAACCTGCATTGAACTTTGGTTAGATCATACTTAGAAAGGACTGCATGCAGTTCTGGTTGCCATATTATAAAAAAGAATATTGAGGCAGTGGAAAGGATGCAGAGAAAATTTAGAAGGATGATAAACTAGAATCATGGTTTGAGGATAAGGGGGGTAAACTTTTTAGAACTGAGCTGAGGAGACATTTCTTCACCCAGAGGGTGGTGAATTTGTGGAATTCACTACCACAGAATATAATTGAAGCTAAAAAGTTGTGTGATACCAAAAAATATTAGATATAGCTCTAGGGATTAAAGTGATCACGGGATATGGAGGAAAAGGGAGGATGAGGATATTGAAATCAATGATCAGCCATGGTCAAAATGAATGATGGGGCAGGCTGGAGGGGCTGAATGGCCTACTCCTGGGTCTAGTTTCTTTGATAGTAGTAATGCATAGGAAAGGATAGACAGACTGGATTTCTTTTTGCTTGAGAAAAGATGGCTGAGGAATGACCTGATAAAGGTTTTTAAATAATGAAAAGTTTTGATGGAGTGGAAACAGAAGGGAATTTCCACTTGTGTTCAGCATGAGTGCTAATGGTGACACAGGCTCAAAGTCCCAGACAAATTAGAAAAACTAGAATCTCACTGGCAAGATCTTATTTCCAGATTTTCTCCACAGGAAGGCTGAGAAACTTATTTTCGTATACTTAAATATAATCAGCAAGCTCCCTCACTGTGTTGTCTCAGTCATATCAGCAAGGTTTACAAGGTTTTTTAAAACCATGAACCAGGCAAAGGGAATCCATTGGAGGCATACAATAAGTATAGCCTCTGGAGGGAAAGAGACACACCCTGGCAGTGCCCTGGCATTGTCCCAATGATGCCTCCTGGCACTACCAATGAGCAGTGTGAGAGATCCTTTGGGGAGCTTTTTATTCATCAAAGAGGTATTCATCTTATCAATGGGGCAAAAGAGGTTGCACATATCTGGGAAAGGGATGCCTGTGTGGGAGAGTCAACAATATAGAATGCTTATTAAAAAATTCAACATGTTTTTCAGAAGAAACTTGATTTGATTATTATTGTCACTTATTAGGATAGTGAAAAGTATTGTTTCTTGCACACTACACAGACAAAGCACACCGCTCATAGAAAAAAGAGAGTGTGCAATGTTACAGTCATAGGTAGGATGTTGAGAAAGATCAACTTAATAAAATTAATACAACTTAATACCATTCAAAAGTCTGATGACAGCAGGGAAAAAAGCTGTTCTCAAGTTGGTTGGTACTTGATCACTGACTTTTATATTATTTTCTTCACGAAAGAAGGTGGAAGAGAAAGTGTCCAGGGATCCTTAATTATGCTGGCTGCTTTTCTGAGGCAGCTGGAAGTGTAGACAGAGTCAATGGATGGGAGGTTGGTTTTTGTGATGGACTGGGCTTCATTCACGATCTTTTGTAATTTCTTGCGGTCTTAATGCCTCCGCCATACCAAGAACAGGAGCCATACCAAGCTATGATACAACTGGAAAAAATGCTTTCTATGGTGTATCTATGAGAGTTGTAGAGGACATGCCAAATTTCCATAGCTTCCTGAGAAAGTAAAGGAGTCGGTGGGCTTTCTTAACTATAGCATTAGCGTGAAGGGACCAGGATAGGTTGTTGGTGATCTTCACACCAAGAACTCGAAGCTCTCGGACCATTTTCACTTTGTCCTCATTGACATAGACAGGGAACATGTCTTCCACGATGCTTCCTGAAGTTGATGACTATCTCCTTTGTTTCATTGACATCGAGGGAGAGATTGTCATCGCACTAGTTCACCAGACTTCAAGGCTTTGCGTACAGACATCTCTATGCAAAGACTCGTGAGAATGTGGCATTCACTACTACAAGGAATGGTTGAAACAAATAGTACAGATGCATTAAAGGTGAAGCTAAACAAATCCATGGGGGAGTAGGGAATAGAGGGTCATAAAAATGGAAGAAGGTTCAATGGAGCATCAACACTGACATAGACTGATTGGGCCAAATGGCCTGTTTCTGTGTCATACATTTTGTATATTCCTCTTGCTAGGTCCAATTCACCTATCGTCCTGATACTACATTGGTTCCGGCTCCACCAACAGATCAATTTTAAAATTCTAATTCATTCTATAAAGTCTTTCCAAAGGCTGCCACTTCCTATTCTCTGTAACCTCCTTTAGTCCCAGAACTCTCAGAGACTACTTTTTCTTCAGCTGTGGACTCTTGTGCATTCCTTACCTCCTTGTGGGTAGCACCCCTATCTTTGAGCAAGAAACTCCAGCTTTGAGTCCCACCTACGGACTTGATGGCGAAGGAAGGCACATTGATAAAGTGGCCAACATGTTGAGTATCAACCTGCAAAACCCTTCCTACATGCCAATGACAAATGGAAAGAATGGGAGAGACTCCTGGTCAGCTATGCTTAATATGGAGTAACACCCCTCAAACTATCAGCCTGTGATATCAGGCTAGAAACATGTTCCCATTATGGGAACAGATAAAAGTCTGCCTTGTGCACCACTAAGCACGAGAAGAGAATCTACAACATACAATAACGCACCTTTAAAATATTAAAACATATCCCAAGGCATTTCATAGGAGAATTATAAAACAAAATATAAGACTGAGTCATGCAAGGAGGTATTAGATCATATGACCAAATACTTGGTCAAAAAGGTAGGTTTTAAGGAGTATCATAAAGGCAAAAAGCGAGTTAGAGACTTTTGTAGAGGGAATTCCAGAGCGTGGGACTGATAATTGAGAGCATGGCCACCAACTGTGAAACAATTAAAACTGGTGGCACGATGGCACAGTGGTTAGCATGCTGTCTCATAGCATAAGGGAACCAGGTTCAATTCTTGGCTTGAATTACCGTGTGGATTTTGCATGTTCTTTCTTCCAGTTTCCCCCCACAGTCTGAAATTCTCCCTCCACGTACTTGAACAGGCACCAGAGTGTGGCAACTAGGGAATTTTCACAGTAACTTGATAGCAGTGTTAATGTAAGTCGATTTCTGACTAATAAATAAACTTTTTAATTTTGGGGGTTGCCAAAATGGCCATAATTAGGGAACACCTCAGATAGTTGTAGAAATGGGGGTGGGGGGGGGGGGTGCAAAACCATGGAGTGATTTGAAAATACGGATGAGAATTTAAAATCAAGACATTACTTGACCGAGAGCCAATACAAGGTCAGTGAGTGCAGGGATGATATGAAAATGGGGCTTGATGTGAGTTGAAGACACAGACACACTCCATGGTTTTGCACCCCCCCCCCCACCCCCATTTCTACAACTATCTGAGGTGTTCCCTAATTATGGCCATTTTGGCAACCCCCAAAATTAAAAAGTTTATTTATTAGTCAGAAATCGACTTACATTAACACTGCTATCAAGTTACTGTGAAAATTCCCTAGTTGCCACACTCTGGTGCCTGTTCAAGTACGTGGAGGGAGAATTTCAGACTGTGGGGGGAAACTGGAAGAAAGAACATGCAAAATCCACACGGTAATTCAAGCCAAGAATTGAACCTGGTTCCCTTTGGATAACTTCAAGTTTATAGAGGGTAGAATATGGGAATGTTAATCTAATCAATTGCCAAACTATTTAAATATTATCTTGAGAGTACTTCCCTAAGTAAGAAATAGCACTTACCTTTGTTTTATAAAGTATGCCAAAGTAACAATACAATAATGGATAAAATAACACAATTATAATTATCACTAGTTCTCGCCTGAAACAAAGCACTGTGCAGACTCAATGTCACTTGTTTTTCCTGTTGGGTAGCAGTGGGTCATGTGGCATGCATCTTGCTTGCATAGTACTGCAAATGTGGTCATAGACTCAAAACATCTTGCAAGAAGGCCAACAATCAGATTGAGTAGGTGAATTTTTAAGTTGATACTATTGTTTAGAATGAATCGTCAACTGGATAACAGTGCAACTTGAGAAGAAACTAGATAGTTTTGGACAAAACAAAGGAAATATATTGGCTGCGATTCTCCCATTCTGCTGCACTAATTTTTTAACGCAGCAGGCCGGGGGAATCTTGCAGCGGCAATGCACAGGATTCACATGTGTTCCTGCCCGGATAGTGTTTTCCAATGCTGGATTTCCAGTGGTGCCTGCTTTGCTCTGGAAATCAGCGGGGAGATGAAGAAGTAATTTAGACACTACTTTAAATATATTTTAAATGGGTCTGGGGCTGAAGTCTCTGAGCCCTCTAGCCTCTTCCCCCTTCCCACACCCCCCATCTCACCCGCCAGGATAGTTCACTCCAGAGGGCTTTCGAGTAGCTCCCTGCTAACTGGGAACTAGCGGACTGACATTGCTGGAATAAAGGAGGGGATGGTCGGGGGTCCCCCAGAGGGTCAGGTGATGGGGTGGTGGTCCTCCCAAGGGCACCCTAACAGTGTCAGCAGTGCCCCTGGCATTGCCCAAGGAGCAAATTGCCAATGCCCATTGGCATTGCTTATCATCCATGAGGCAGTGCCAAGGAGGTGGAGCATATACGAATGTGGCTTAGAGACCTGATGAGGGCAGGGCATTGGAGCAATCGGTGGAGATCTCGCTGCCACTCTGCACAGGGATTAGTGAGGGAAGGAGGGAGGACAGCAATCAGAAAGGTCTGATGGTTTGACCATCAGAGAGAGTTAGCCTGCCATGGGGGAGGGAGGGGTTGGCACTCCAAGGGGATGTGGTAACTGTCAGTGTGGGTGAGAAGGTGCAGAGATGGTTGGGACCGAGCCCATAGACCCGGGAATGGTCGGGGGGCAGTGGTTAGACTGTAGAGGATTTGGAGGGCCAAGTTGGGGCTGGTCACGGGTTAGCCAGCAATCAGGAGGTCATCAGTGTGGAGCCACTGTGCATGCGCTGATCTCGGCACTGACAGAACAGCATGCACAGTAGCCCACTCAGCGCACTGATATCAGCCATTCCAGTGGGAATATGTCCTGCCCTCTGAAATTTAATGATATTCACACTGATGGCCTCTGCAGTACACAGAGCGTGGGAGATTTTTCTCTGAGCTCTGGCTGAAAAGAAACAGCGTAAATTACTCCAGTTTTCACGCAAATTCAGCGCTTAGATTTTTTTTGGGAGAATTCCCGCCATTGTTTATTTTTAGACTAGTAGCATAAAAGACCATAACTGTGCTGCAAAGTAAAGAGCAGGTGAGGTTTCACCATTGTTAGTTTTTACAATTAATTTCTACTTACTCACAAAATCTTCCGGTGAAGTTATTAGGGCAAATACACGAGTAACTGTTAATGGCATCAATGCACGTAGCTCCATTTGTACATCTATGCTTTTGACAGTTGTCTATATTCACTTCGCAATTTGTGCCCTTGAAGCCAGATTTACAAATACATTTGTATGCTGCAATTTTGTCAGTGCAGTTGCCATAAATACAAGGACTTGACTGACACTCATTGACGTTGTCCTCACAGTTGAGGCCTGTCCAGCCTGGAGGGCAGCTACATTGATAATAACTAACCATGTCCTCACAGCTCCCATTGTTTTTGCAAGGATTGGATACACAGATGTTCTTCATCGGGCACCCCAATAGTACAGGACTGGAAGAAACTTTGATAAATTGATCTCGCTGAGGTTTGGTAATGTACATATTATCATTTGCAAAATATGGCAAGGAGATGCCACCAAGTTTCACTGTGCTCAGGCATCCTGCCAGGCTGCTTCCTTTCTGAGGACCTCCATTTCCCAGATAAATGTCTGTTCCTTCGATCAGAAAGTTTAGGTTTCCACTGGCAACTGTGCTTGTTACCATCTCTTCTTTCTTGTCTATCACCATCTGCCACCTGGAATACTGAAGCCAGGGATCTATCATGTAAAAGGTAACTTCATGCCAGAGACCATCGCTAATTGCTCTTGAGCCGACTATACTCAGGTTGCCCAGGCTGTTCCCACTTTGTAGCATAAATATTAAATGACACTGCTGGATAGCGACTGTGATAAAGTCGTGCTTCTTTTCAGCATGGAGTATAACAGCATTGGAGTCCCTCGTTCGAAGACTGAATGTAATGTTGGTGAGCTCTCGCTTGATCTTGCCATTTCCTCTGAAAGTCAGGTCACTCTTTTGTCCCTTAAAAGTTGCATTGACAAGACCTGTGTTTAAAACAAGAGGAAGCAAAGTCAGAAGGCCAGTACTGCAATGTCTCAGTTGTGATTCAAACACAGTATGAATCTCTGTGTGTAATGGTAACATTGGCCCTTACAGCCCACAACAAAACAACTTCAGAAATTGAAGATGTTCATTGTTTTGGTTTGAATAATTAGCAAGTACAGCAATTAGTACTTCTGATTTTCACACTCAAATTCATTTTCTAAATCCCAGAATTGGAGGAGGCAAGTTAATCATTCCAACAAACTGAATTGATAACAACTGGTAAAGGCTGAACCAGACTCATTAGTACTGTGCATATGTTGAATTGTATGAATGCAGGAGCAGCCAATGCTGAGAAAAATCATTTAGACTAATGACAACAAGAGTAGATTAAACCAGTGGAGCAGATTTGATTGATCAAGAGAAGTGTTGGTCCCATAACGAAAGCCACGAAAAGTAAAGCTACCTTTTGAGCCACTTCTCTCCTCAACTCTTATTCTCACACAGGTTCAAGTGACATTTGGTCCAAGTCCAATTTAGGAATTTGTGAAGGACCCCCACCTCCACAGGTGCCCATCTTGCCTGCTCAAGAGAGTAAGGTGTCAGCTGATGATTTATCTGCCTGCCATCCTATCTGATTTCCTTTCGCCAGCAGACAGATGGATGTAAATTTTGCTTTGAGTTACAGCTGAATGCAATGAATATAACTTCTTTTGTTTCATTAGGATTGTGAAAAATACCCTTCCTGACAATGTTAACTGCAAATAATTTCAATAGTTGGAATTACAGTATGGCCCCATTATAATGTGATGGTTGGGATCCATGAAATGTTATCGTGAAAAAAGCCGGGTTGTGCTAAATCAGGGTGCCAAAGTTACATTTTATTTAGACAAACACTTTCTCAATCCATTAACTATGAAGTATTTCCTCTTTTGAACAACTGTCTAATGCAGTTTTTTCTAAACTGAGAACCTCTTTCATCTGAACTGGGCAAGTGAGGAAGCGAGTGTTTTCTGTCCACAGTTTCTTTCTAAGGCAGATTATTTTCACTTTAGAAACAGATTTCAGTAATCAAAAATTTTCCAGTTCCTTGGAAAGAGCAAAACAAAAGGGTCCAATGATTTATTGCATTATATCCAAATTCACGCTAAATCAGGGTTTCACTATATTTGACTATAAAGTAGGACAATTGCACATAGGGAATGAAGATCAAGCACGGTCCTCCTATATGCTGGGATTAGAGGCCGTTAGATAATTGAACCTTAGGCGAAAAGATAATTCAGTCTGTGTTTCAAAGATTTTCTATTTTGAATGCCAGTAGTCACATTATGGTGATTTTTCACACTGTAATTATATCTTCCTGGCACTGCAGTTCCACCACTGGGAAGATTATATGTAATCACAGCTTGACAGGTTTACAGAGGAACTTTCACATGTAAATGTGGCCGTGGGAATTCATATGAGAAACAAATTGACAGGAAGTGCATGCAGATTGAAGATTTTCAATGTTAATTAGATATGAATACTTTGTGAATATTTGGTTGGTCAAGTCTGCAAGATCTCTTGTAGCATTGCTAGAAACTCTCACTAAATTCTAGAATCTTTAATAATTACAACATTTCCTGCAGCAAGAAGTTTTGGGCTCAAAGCAGGTCATGTGAAAGTTACTGCCATGTGACATGTTTTAAATTCATGTTTTGACAGCACACTAAACCTGGTTATTCGTTCAATGGTCCTGGTTCTCTCCAGGCATATTTTGGGTTGTACATTGGTTCTAGATTAGGGGAGGTGATAGCTTCGGAGTATTATCACTTGACTATTAATCCAGAAACTCAGCTAATGTTCGGGGGACCTGGGTTTGAACCCCACCAGTAGAAATTGAATTCCACTTTTAAAAAAATCTGTAATTAAGAATCTTCTGGTGACCATGTATCCATAAGGAAGGACTGCAGAAACAGAGATAATCCGCCATGGATATTTAAGGAAATAAAGGAGAGTATCAAATTGAAAAATAAGGCATGCAGAGTGGCAAAGATGAGCGGGAAACTAGAGGATTGGGAAATCTTTAAAGGTCAACAGAAAGCCACTAAAAGAAAAGTAAGATGGATTATGAGGGTAAAGTAATTCAGAATATGAAAACAAATAGCAAAAGTTTCTACAAACTTATAAAACAAAAACGAGTGACTACAGTAAACATTGGTCCTTTAGAAGATGAGAAGGGAGATGTAATAAATGGAATTGAGAAAATAGCTGAAGCATTGAACAGGTACTTTGTGTCAGTCTTTGCACTGGAAGACACAAGTAATATGCCAAAAATTGATGACAGGAACGTTATGGCAGGTGAGAACCTAGAAACTATCACTATCACGAAAGAGGAACTGTTGGGCAAGTTAATGAAGCTAAAGAGAAACCTGGCCCTGATGGAATGCATGCCAGGGTATGAAAAAAGATGGCAAATGCACTAGTGGTGATTTATCAAAATTGGCTGGATTCTGGAGTGGTTCCCACAAATTGGAAAACAGCAGATGTGATGCCACTGTTTAAAAAAGGAGGTAGACAAAAGGCGGGTAACAACAGGTGAGTTAGCTTAACTTTTGTAGTAGGGAAAATGCTTGAATCTATCATCAAGAAAGAAATAGCGAGACATCTGACATAAATTGTCCTATTGGTAAGACGCAGCATGGGTTCATGAAAGGCAGATCTCATTTGACTAATTTGGAGGAATTATTTGAGAACATTACATGCGCAATGGACAATGCGGAATCTGTGGATGTAGTGTATCTGGATTTTCGAAAGGCATTTGACAAAGTGTCGCACCAAAGACTGATGCATAAGATAAAGGTGCATGGTGTTAGGGGTAATGTATTAGCATGAATAGAGGATTGGTTAACTAACGAAAGCAAAAAGTGGGAGTAACGGGTGTTCTTCTGCTTGATGATCAGTGTTGGAACCACAATTGTTTACGATTTACATTGATGATTTGGAGTTGGGGATCAAGTATAGTGTGTCAAAATTCACAAATGACACTAAGATGAGTGGCAGAGCAAAGTGTGCAGAGGATGCTGAAAGTCTGCAAAGGAACATAGATGGTCTAAGTGAGTGGGCAGATGGAGTACAATGTTGGTAAATGTGAGGTCATCCGTCTTGATAGGAATAACAGCAAAATGTACTATTATTTGAATGGTAAAAAATTGCAGCATGCTGGCGGTCCCTGTACGAGAATTTCAAGGAGTATGTTTGCAGGTGCAGCAGGTAATTAAGAAGGCAAATGGAATTTTGTCCTTCATTTTTAGAAGGATGGAATTTGAAAACAGCAAGGTTATGTTGCAGCTATATAGGGTGCTGGTGAGACCATATCTGGAATACTGTGTACAGTTTGGGTCTCCTTACTTGCGAAAGGATATACTGATACTGGAGGTGGTGCAGAGGAGATTCACTAAAAGGTTAGCTTATGAGGGGAGACTGAGTAGACTGGGGCTGTGAATACGGAAGAATGAGGGGAGATCTTCATTATGAAGGAAATTGATAAGATAGAAGCAGGTAAGTTATTTCCACTGGTAGATGAAACTAGAACCAGGGGGCATGGCCTCAAAATAAGGGGAAGCAGACTTAGAACTGAGTTGAGGAGGAACTCCTTCATACAAATACTGGTGAATCTGTGGAATTCTCTGCCCAGTGAAGCAGTTGAGGCTACCTCATTGAATGTTTTCAAGGCAAGGATAAATTTTGAACGATAAAGGAATTAAGGGTTATAGTGAGTGAGCGAATAAGTGGAGCTGGGTCCACAAAAAGATCAGCCATGACCTTATTGAATGGCGGAGCAGGCTTGAGGGGCCAGATGGCCTACTCCTGCTCCTAGTTCTTATGTTCTTATTGTCAATTGTCAGAAAAACCCACCTTGTTCACTGCTGTCCTTTAGGAAAGGAAATTCACCCTCCATACCCCGTCTGGTCTCCATGTGACTCCAGCACCACAGCAGTGTGCTTGATTCTCAACTATCCTCGGGCAACTGGGGATGGGCAATAAAATGATGGCCAGCCAGCAACACCCAGGTCCCACAAATGAATACAAAAAAAGGTTCAGAGAAAAAAAAGTCAGAGATCCTGGAATTTGCAAGAAATTATAACTGGTCAGTCAAATATTCTTTCATCATCTAGCCTTCAGTGCTAACTGCTGTAATATGGATGAGCCTGTTAATGCCTTCTGGTGTACATTAATGATGTAAAATTGGGCCCTAAGGCATTGGATTTTGGAACAGGTGAGATTTACACTTTCATGTAACCAGCAAGCAACTATTTTCATTGTACGCAGGGCCACAGAATTCTACCAACCTAAATATAATGACTTTGAAAGAGAAAAAAGTCCAAAGATGTGTGGATTAAGTTCACTGGCCCTGCTAAATTGCCCTTTAGTGTCAGAGGACACTAGCAGGGTAAATACATGGGGTTACGGGGGTAGGGCCTGAGTGGGATTGTTGTTGGTGCAGGTTCAATGGGCTGAAAGGCTCCTTTTGCACTGTACGGTTCCTATGAGGTTTCCAACATTGAACTTGGAAAGCCAAGCCAGTGCTCACTGAGCTACATTTTGTCATATGGAAATTTGGTGTGTTTTCTGTGGCACGTAAACAAGGTGAGTCTGATTAAGATCTTTAAGTAATATGCAAATAGATCCCACAGCAGACTTTCTGGTTTCCACTGCTTTCTGTCCACAGCATAGCTCACCTCTCTGAAGTAAGTCCATGACTATTTAGCATATATGGCCTTGAGATAGACGCTTCCTATAAATTGGAGTTTTCAACATCAATTGCTGTTTCATTTTCTGTTTGCATTTCTGCATTAATTCCTGTACTTTAAAGATGACAAACGGTAATTTTATTTGCAATGGCAAAATTATGAAGATCAGAATTTCTTTGTAGGTTCCAAGAGTGTTTTAAGCCATAGAGGAGGAAGATTAATTTACAAGAGGAAAGAGGGTAAATGCAGTTACAGCTTTGGTATTACATACGTATTTGTTCTTACACCAGAATATAAAGTTTTTTAAAGTTTAAAGTTTTTAATGTTTATTTATTCGTATCACAAGTAGGCTTACATGAAGTCACTGTAAAAATCTCCACATTGTGGCACTTATTTGAGTATATTGAGGGAGAATTTAGCATGGCCAATGTTCCTAACCAGCTCGTCTTTCAGACTATGGGAAGAAATTGGAACACTCAGAGGAAACCCATGTAGACACAGGGAGAACATGCACACCGCACAGACAGCGACCTGAGCCAGGAATCGAACTCGGGTCTCTGGTGCTGTGAGGCAGCAGTGCTAATCACTGTGCCACTGTGATTTGTAGATTGAGATAAGCTTACATGTATATCTCAGAAGAAACTGTTTTTCACTAAGGGTACTAAATTATGTCACCACTTTGACATTCACTTGCAGACAGCACTGATGGCAAGGATGGCACTTATGATTACAATATCGGATATTATATTAAATGTTTGTTTAGCTGGATTCTTCCAAATCACCATAAGGAACATGTGCTTAATTGATCAGGCTGTTATGTATAGATACATCAAGCAAATGACATATATTGTGGATGTGACATGACCGTTTTTTCATTCCCAAGCAATGGTCTCCGATCACCTTACATTTAGTTCAGAAGGCACCAAAGTTTTACCAGGTGGCATCATTCCTAAGAGTGCAGTTGATCCTAAATGGCACACCATCCAGGCATCACCTAATCATCCAGACACAGGTTACTGTTTTCTATTCCCTTAAAATCCAGTTTCCATTGGACCAAGGTAATATTATAAAGTAAGTGATATCCTGGATACACTGATGATTACTTTGTGTCTGTTTCGATTGTGCTGAGATTATTTGAAGGCACAGGGAATCTGGAATGTAAATAAAAGGAGGCACATGCCTTTAGCTGATTTGGTGTTGACTGCAGCACTGGCATGTTAAAGCAAAGTTCAATTAGTAGGACAGATCATTGGGTTCAGCTCCATACTGCAGCAAAGCTGTTAACAATCATCACCATCTGGTAAATGTTGCATAATTTCATTATAAGAAAAGAAATACGAATTCAAGCCAACCCATTGACAAAAAAACTATGAGGAGGAAGAATAATGAGAAGGTGGAAAAAGCTGACCTGAAGTCAGGAAACATGGTGCCCCAGTGAAATGTGGGTTGGATAATCATTGCATTCTTCCCAATGCCTCTAAACCTCTCCTGACATTTGCCACAAAGTGCTGCTTACCTGGAGAACTGCATTTAATTTATCCACTACTTCCACCTAGACAGCTTGTAGAAAGACGTTACCCTTCGCAATCTTTTTTATATTTCCTATTGGTTTTCCTTCCTTTCCTCTTCCCTTCATGTGCTGTTTATCATTTTTTTATATCTTTTCTTTGCTGTTTCACTCTATCTCCCTTCTATTGTTATCTGTTTCCCATCTATTTATTTCACCGTCTTCTTTCTCTGTCCCTCTTCCTTTTCTTCATTTCTATTACTTTGACTCTGAGGATAGTCTGATAATTTCCTCCCTCAGTTAGGACTAACCCACTATTGCTGCATGGCATCCAGAAGTTGTCTGACATTACCAACTCAATCTTTTGTATATCTTCTTTGTATATATTATACAATTCCAAGACTGCAGAAGGAGATCATTTGGCCCATCAAGCCTGCACCGACAACAATCCCACCCAACCTCTGTCCCTACAACCCCCTGTATTTATCCTGCTGATCACCCTAACCACACACCTTGGGACACTAAGGGACAATTTACCATCACCGATCTGCCTAACCTGCACATCTATGGAGTGTGGGAGGAAACCAGAGCACCTGGAGAAACCCATGCAGACATGGGGAGAATGTGCAAACGCACACAGACAATCATCCAAGTTATGGCACTGTGAGGCATCAGTGCTAACCATTGGGCCATTGTGCTGTATCTGCAGTAAGACCAGATATTGAGGAAATACTGTGGAAATTTTAAATAAATCAATGTCTGCTGTTGTCATTTTGGCAGAAAGTCCATGATCTTAAGAGCAGACTTCTACTCAAAGTTTGTCACTGGTCACTAGAACAACTACATGCTTGACTGAGACTTAGAATCATTAGCTCCTCACCTTCTGGAAGAGTTTTATTCCTGGTCTTGTGAGGTAGAAATTTCAACAACCTCATAAGATCATTGACATAAAATCTGGGCCTTTCCAGTTCAGGAGTTCCCACTCTTAATGCAAAGTACTGGTATGGCAACTCTTCTCAGTGCTTTCTTGATTGATATCAACAGATGGTAAGGTATACAAAATATTCCCTCAGGTCTCTAAAGGACTACTTCTACAGGCTTTAACCCAGAACATTTGCTGGCATCATTGATGGTGAGGCCAATCTCAACCTTTTTGAATTCAGGGAAGTTGGTGAGAAAACTTATAGAAACATTGAACTTTGTGACCCTTTCCAATAACCATACCTACACTTGCCATTTTTTAGGAGTTCTCAAAATATGTTTTAAAAACTGCATTATAACATTGCAACAATATGTCCAGTGGAAATCAGTTGGCCAAATTAGCCAACAAATCAAGCTGCGTACTTTGGTTCAATAGACTCTAATGTCATACAGCAATGTCTAATTCACTAACACTAACAGATAGAAGTCCTTTTGCTTAGAGTCATTGAATGCTCAGGGCAATTCTGATAAGGTATTTTGAGATTAAGAAGGGTAGAAGAGAAGATAGGAAGAATGAATGAATCGCATCATTGGTTTTTCAAGAACATTGATGTAATGGAAGAACGCAAGGGTTAATCCACAAGATAAGTTGCTGCAATGATCGTCGGGATATTAATTGGTCATCCAGATGCAAGACATTAGCTCTGTCTCTCTCCACAGATGCTGTCAGACCTGCTGAGATTTTCAGCATTTTCTGTTTTTGTTTCAAATTCCAGCATCCCCAGTAATTTCTTTTTATTTTATTGTACTGGGATAAAAATGTTTGGGGAAGAGGGCGACATTCAATTTAAGGTGCTTGCAGGATATTTCTGAGAAATTTGTTCTCTGACTCTTTAAATTATTGAAATAAATCAATAAATTAGCTATTCAGACAGCTGTTCTTTATCAGGAATCTGGATAAACAAGAACTCGCTCCTTGGACGCGTTCAACTAAATTGTAATATATTAATCGTTAGTAATTGACAAACACCATTCTTAACTACCCAGGCATATTTTTAATTCTAGCACAATTCTAATTCTAACCTGCCTTACTGAAGTATGATCATATTAAATATTTATTCATGGCACTGTAGATATATGTAAAATAAACTGAGGCAATTTTAAAAAACAGAGTAAGTTTTATCTACACTATAATGAACAGCAAACACTTTAAGGGTTATGGCTTTCACAAATGGTGTTTTATGACAGACTGAATCATCAGCATTTAATTATAAGACTAATTAGCTGGTGGCAAAGTGGAGAAGGTCATCCTACATGAGGGAAGGTCAAGGGTTCTACTGTTAATCCAAAACAGCATAACACGAAACATATGCAGTGCATCTAGGGAGCCCGAGATATGTTGATATTTTAGGAGCCAAGCACAAAGTGTCCTTAAATGTAATAATTGATGATATCTTATAGAATTGCTGATTTGTTTAAACCTTAGTAATTTTGAATGAAAATGTGTATCGACATGAAAAAATATTAAAACACACACACACACACACACACACACAATTTTCCTTGAATATCTGGAGAGGTAACCTGAGTTTTTTTCAGATTTTGATGTGATATAAGGGATGGATTTTCCAGTCATTACTGCTAGCTGGATCCTCTGGTCCTGCTGACAGTAACCCATGCTTCCTACAAGGTGCAAAAGAGAGCAAACCTGCGTGACAGTGGTGGGGCCAGAATATCCTGCCACTAGCCAATGGAGACCACCTCTGCTGCCACAAAGCACACAGCAAGGAGAGGTAGAAAATTTCACCCAGTACAAAATGCTGGAATGGTCCAATGTAGAATGAGGCTATTCAGTCCATGGAGTCTGCATGGGCTCTTTCAAACAGCAATGAAATGTGTCTCACTTCTCAACTCTTTCCACCCTCAAGCCTGCTCAGCCATTCAATAAGATCATGGCCGATCTGATTGTTACCTCAATTCCACCTTCCCGTTTTGGAGAAGGCTCATTTACATCTGAAACATGAATTCTACTTTTCTCCATAGACTCTATCAGATCTGCTGAGTTTATCCAGGATTTTCTGTTTATATCCCACATTCCACACGATTGCAATAATTTTCACTTGTTCCTTAAAAATCTATCTCTGTCTTAAAAATATTCAAAGTCTCTGCTTCCACTCCCTTTTGAGGAAGGAAGTTGTGAAAATTCTTCACTATCTGAGAAAAATAAATCTCATGTCATCTCCGTTTTAAATGAGCCCTTGATCTTAAACAGTGATCCCTAGCTCAAGGTTCTCCCACAGAGGGAAACATCTTTTCCACATCCACCCTGCCAATCCCCTCAGGATCTTGTATGTTTCATTCAAGTCACCTTTCACTCTTCTAAACTCAAGTGGATACAAGTCTAGCCTGATCAATCTTTCCTCATAAAAACAACCTAGATAGTCATCTCGTAAACATTCTCTGAACTGCTTTCAACACATTTACCTCTTTCCTTAAATAAGGAGACCAAAACTGTACACAGCACTCAAAATGTGGTCTCATCAATGCCTTGTGTAACTGTATTCAAAAGTATTTGTCTAATTTCCTCATGAAGGCTGCTATTGAATCTATATTCACCCTGCTTTCAGATGATGTAATCTAATTCCTAGCCGCATGCCCTGTCTCTTTTGTAAACCATCTTAGATATTGCTTCCTCCAATTATTGACACTTTGGCCACTGGGAACACTTCATTTTTAATCACTCTAGCTAAACCCTTTATGATTTTAAACACCTGTCTCAAATCTGCTCTTAGCCTTCTTTGCTCCCAGGAACACAGTTAGAAGTCTCACAACATCAGGTTAAAGTCCAACTAGCTTCCGGGCTCTGTCCCTTCATCAGGTGCCTGAACAATCCCAGCTTCTCCAGCTTTTTCCCATAGATATAAACCCTCACCTCTACAACCATTCTAGCAAATCACCTCTGTGCTCTCTCTAACATCTTCATGCTCTTCCTAGAATGGGCCACAATACTCCAGTGGGTGCCAAGCCAATTTTTTATATCAATTCTGCAGTTTCCTGATTTTTGTACTCTGTGTCCATTTTTAAATCCCAGGATACCATATGCTTTAGAACTGTACAATCCAACAGTGCAGAAGGAGGCTATTCAGCCCATCGAATCTGCACTACCTCTCTGAAAGAATACTTTACCCATGCCCACCCTGCAGCCCTATCCCCATGACCTCATACATTTGCCATAGCCAATGCATCTAACTCGTACATTTGTGGGCATTTGGGGAAATTTCAACATGACCAATCCATGTTAACTGCTTTGTTAACTTGATCCGTCACCACAAAGATTTGTGCATTAATACCCAGAGTTTCTCTCTCTCTCTCTCTTTGCACCTTTAATTAAAATCAAAAAATACATGACACTTCAACATCAAAAAAAGGTACAACTTGAAAATGCAGGATGTATTCTAAATGGGAGAAAATTAGGGATTTATAAGTCAGATAATATTTGATTAAGGAATGTCAATGGCACCACTTATTCTCATGTATATTTGAGAATGAAAGCAATATGAGTACTAGAGAGAGTTGGTGACAAGGAGGATGCCAGGCTGATTTGGGATGAGACATGACTCCAACTGGTTTTCTGGCCTTTTGCCCCATTACCAAATATTCAAAATGTTGGGGGATAAGTACTTCTGGCAGTCATATAGAATAGAATATTGCAGAGTGGAGGTAGTCATGATGCCATTTCCTAACTAGGTTGCAGGAGTTGCTACTATTTCCTTTTTACTGCATTTACTGCTATTGATTCCTCCTCTGCTTCAGCCCAATCAGTGGCTTCAATTAGAATTAAATTATTAGATTATTCTATTAGGTTATTCATCTAAATTTTGTGGAAGTTGACACTTATTCAATGCCAACACATTTGGAAGGAGAACGAAACCTTCCTCTTTGCTAATGTGGACAGTCATATCTATTGTCTTTTGTATGTGCATTTCCTTAATATCTCCTGTGGTGGACTGAGCTACCACTAGCAGAAGGAAAATTTGGTTCACTTTGTGAACTATTTTAGTCCACAGTAGAGTGAAACATACAAGATGATAGTTATGTTCAATAAATTTAATTTCAATTTAAAAAAAACACAGTATTATTCTACTTACGTGAGTTGTCTTAGTTAAGTTAAACAAAGTAGCTTTCCTATATTCTGTCCTGCAGCCCCAGGATAGGACCATTCTCACTTAGTAGCCTCTTGTTGTCTAACTTTCTGTGCAACCTTGTTTCCAAAAAAACAGACTGAAATTGTAATGTCTTTGTTCTTCTTATTAAAAACCTTCCTCAAAGGATTTTTCAATACCCTGATGTGAGATGTCTTTCTGAATATCCAGACAAGCTAATGAATCAACTATTATTCAGCCTCTGGGAAAAGCATCTTCCGATTTAGCATATTAACCACTGCTCATCTGACGGCTGCTTTGTTTTTTTTAAAAATAGCACGAATGTGCCTTGCTTTTGAAATCACCGACATTAAGAATAAATCAATATCCAATTCTTTCTTTGGAAAAAACAAACATGGCCAAACAGAATTCAGAAGCATGTCAAATTGAGATATACAACTAGTGAACCTTTCTTTCCCACTGCCTGCACCCTACTGCCACCCCATTCCCAGTACAATCCTATTGAGAAGCCAAGTGCCACTGTGACTTCCCTAGTCTTCCACAAGGATTATCCTCAGAAGCTGGCTTAAAGGATTCAAGCAGCCACTTTCTTTGTGAAAATGACCTCTAACCCTGAAAGCTGGGATCGGGCCAATGCCAAGCCAGTTTAGCAGCTGCACATCCTGCATTGGCTCCCTTTGGGCATCAGAAGGAGCTCAAGAGATTTCAGGCCCAATGAGTTTCAGCAGTTGAGATATAATCGGCTTATTCAACTTCTCCTTTCCTGTTCAAAATTCTTTGATAAAAATAGAGAGCAGGATGTCTGATTAATAATACGGGTAAAAGGAAATTACTGTGGATGCTGGAATCTGAAACTGAAAGAGAAAATGCTGGAAAATCTTAGCACATCTGGCAGTATCTGTAAGGAGAGAAAGCAGCTGACGTTTTGAGTCCAGATGATTCCTTGTCAAAGCTTTGGCAAAGGGTTACCTGGACTTGAAACATCAGCTCTTTTCTCTCCTTACAGATACTGTCAGACCTGCTGAGATTTTCCAGCAATTTCTCTTCTGGATTAATAAGCTGGTTTGTATGTTCTTGTTGCAGTTGACCATCCTTACGTAAATATGCAATTTCAGAACCAGGACTTATGGCCAGTGTTTCATGCACTTGTTGCTTTTGCTACACCGATATAGCTACACCAATATAAATGTTTTCCAAGAGCATAGCTGTTGAAATACAAAAATGTTTGAAAGTTGTCCACTTACAATCAAATCCATCGCTGAGTGTTTGGCATTCCGAGAATAGTGGACATGGGCTGAGCTGACACCATTTGACCTGGTTGCAAGTTTTTCCTGAAGCATTTGAAGGGCATTTGCATACAAAGTCATCCCAGATAGAGGAACAGGTTCCACCATTCAGACATGGGTTTGACTGGATGAAAGAAAGAAACAGTGGTGGGGTATTATAGAATAGAAAATGACATTTGACAGACTAAATCTTTGACATTGAATCTAAGAGTTCACAAAAAAATATAAAAGCAAAATACTGCAGATGCTGGAATCTGAAACAAAACCAAAAAAGGGTAGAAAATCTCAGTAGATCTGACAGCATCTACAGAGAGAGAAAAGAATAAATGTTTCAAGTCTGAATCATAGCATCTCTACAATGCAGTAGGAGGCTATTCGACCCATCGAGTCTGCACAACAATCCCACCTAGGCCCTATCCCCTTCAGAGCTCTGATGAAGGGTCATCCAAATTCAAAACATTAGCTCTATTCTCTCTCCACAGATGCGGTCAGACCTACTGAGATTTTCCAGCATTTTCTATTTGTGTGTGAAAAAAACATTTGTAATTGGTACCACGTTTTGAGCCTGATTTTAATTTTATGCAAGTGCATAGTTTTTGCGAGAGTTAAAATCCTGTTGGTAAATGTCTACTCATGTACAAAAAGATTTTTGTATTTCATAGAATTGATGTTACCATAACGAACGGGGAGTTCACAGAAAACAATTAATTAATGTCTTGGAAACTGAATATATACTCAGCTGATGATAATCCATATCCCATTGATAGAATGAATGATAACCTATAGTCAGCCCAGATATATAATGTGAATTGGTATTAAACTGTTTACATATATATCCCCTATCTGGATATATAGGGATAGCACATGGTAAGCAAAATGATAATTATAGGAACATGTGATGTGAGAAAAGGCTTACAATTAATTGTATATCTGTCCTGAAAGCTAACAACACAATAGTGGTTGCTATTCATCCATAATTAAGTATCTCTTTTACTACCATTTCACTCCCATTCTATCAACAAGATCATTCTTCTGCGACTGCCTTCTGTTACATCTACGAGGGAGCTCAACCATGTTTAGTTGCTGGAATTCAACCAGCGTCATCTTATTGTTACAACAAAAGCAACAACATGCCTGGGAATGTTGTCATTCCTTGATGATATCACAGGGCATATCATGTTGAAACTTGCAAAGTTTCTTCCTATTTCAGTAGAAATGAATCACTCAGCAATTTCTCCCCAGCAATGCAGTGATAATGAATACTGCTGAGATATTCAAATGCCGTGATTCCCAACATAATTTTAATTTTCTCAACAATGTTTCTGCCCTCCGTTCCTGAGTAATGACAACCCCCCCCCTTGCTGATTTAGTCTAGATGTATAGGTTTGCCTTTTCAAAATGATAACTACCATTGGAGACAGAATAGGCTAGTTCACCCTATCTTTACCTGACACCCAGATACCTGCTCTTTCGGGGAGGAGTTATTGGATCACAAGCTGGAACCCTGCGTGACATTTCTTAATTTGGATTTCAGGAACTAATCTGAGCTTGGGCAACATTTATGATGCTGCCTTCCATTGCTTCAGATTGGAAATTATCCAATAGTTTTTTTTTACTGATTCAACTTACTGAGACAATAAAAGAAGTGCTTTTTATAAAACAGAAGTGCACCCAACTGTGTACTGTGTACAATTTTGGTCTCCTTATTTGATAAAGGATATAATTGTGTTGGAATGTAGGATGAAGGCCTTATTTTATGAAGGAAAGCTGAACAGTTTGAGCTTACACTAATCGAGTTTAGAAGAATGAGAGCTAATCATATCAAAACATAGAAGATCCTAAAGGGACTTGATAGAATGGATAGTGAAAAATTGTTTCCTCCTGTGGAGGGAGGAGAACTATGGCCACAGTTTAAAAATAAGCTACCTTCTTTTTAAGTTGTAAATTAAAGATTTTTTTTCTCTCAAGAGAGTCCTTGGTCTGTGGAAATTTCTTCCCTAGAAAATAGTGGAAACCGGTCATTAAATTTATTCAAAGCTGAATTAGACAGTTTTTTAATAGATAAAGGGAGTTAAAGGTTCTGGAGGCTAGAAAGGAAAGTGAAATTGAGATTACAACCAGAGCAACCATGACCTTATTGTATGGCAGAGCATGTTGGAAGGGCTGAAGAGCTACTCATTTCACCCATTTCTCCTCATCACCTTCCCAAATAAAAAGTCGGATGCTGCACCCTTTCACATCCATTCGAGATGATGTTAAATTATATGACTTTGTTAAAAGACTGTCTGGCAGTTGAGAAAGTGATTCCTGTCCATCCAACTTTCCTGCTTTCCCTCAGCGAACCACTGCATTTGCAGCAATGGTATGGAGTTTGCCTGCTAACATATTCCCGAGTGTGACTCTCAAACAAGACTTGAATGCAACTGAGATTACTAAGAGTCCACCACTCTAGCAAGGTGTTGTATCAGTATTTAACATTGGCTGTCACCACAACATTTTATATAATTAAGAGAGAAAAATAAATATCTAGATTCTGTAATTATGAAATATTTTATATCTATGATGTGATTCATTGGAGACAAATCAGCCATGTCCTTAAATTTCTAAGTTTTTTCTAAAATTACTAGTGCTGGGTTTTATCACTTGTGTCTTCTGAACAATGAACAGCCAAAATACACTTAAAGTAATAGATTCTCTACAGTGCAGAAAGAGGCCATTTGGCCCATCGAGACTGCACCCACCACAGTCCCACCCAGACCCTATTCCCAAAATTCCACATATTTACCCTGTTAATCTCCTGACACTAGGGTCAATTTAGCACAGCCAATCAACCTAACCCACACCTCTTTGAAGTGTTGGGAGGAAAGCGGAGCACCGGGAGGAAACCCACATAGACAGAATGTGCAAACTCCATACAGATGGTGACCCAAGGCTGGAATTGATGCTGTGAAGCAGCAGTGCTAACCACAGTGCCACTGTGCCACCTTATTTTCTGTGAAACATTTTATGGGTAAAGGATGAAGTTAATTTTTATTGTTATACTCATGCTTGAATAGTTATCCATAACTTTACAGATCATCCATCACAACTGGAGCTCTGAACCAAGCTGATTCATGGCACTGGATCTAAGATGGTGGCTAAGGTGCAGAAATCCCTAAGGTAGGGAGGGCAGAATGAGCTGCTTTGGTGCTGTAATTATTATGGTAGGGTTTTCTGCTCAGTGGTGAAATAACAGTCCTTGTAGCTGATCCCCCGACAAAAGGAGCTGGTGGGGAATCTGCCCGCAGGGAATTTTTGCTGCTTGGGGGGTGGGGGGAAGAGCAGAGGAGGGTTCTCTGAGAGCTACGTAGGGTGGTCAATCAGGAAACAATCCCATGCCCTGAACCCACACTGACATGGTCGGTTTTACTGGATGGCTTCTCCAGATGATGGGTGGACTGTCAATCTGCTATTGATGAAGTTTCACTGGAGGTCTGAAAAGGCTCTTAAGTTAATATGTGGGTGAGCAGGGCGGAGAAAGCCTAGATTGTGTGACAAAGGGCTTGGGGGTAATTTGTAGACCTGGGTGAGCATGATCTGCTCTTCCTAGTCCCCTAAAATTAAAACAAACGTATTTTCTCTTGAACAGCCTCCTGCGACCACTAAAACAACCGATGATCAGGACATTAGAGCTTTGCACAAAATAGGCAGAGCACTTGTATCACTAAGCCAATTTGTTTTTATCTAAGTTCCTTGTTTGGGATCCTCAAACCAGCATTCGACCCAGATTTGAACTTTTAAGTCAAGTTCAAGCCAAAATGTTCTAGTCGTTCCTGCACGATCCCCTTGAAGGCGATCCCTTGCTGCAGGTTTCCCAACAGCGAAGGATGAGAACAATGGATAAACCTGTTGATGGTGATGAGGCCGGAGCATCTTGCCATTGAGCAAGATACACACAGTGGTCGCGGAAAATCCCCTCACCCCCACTTTCACCCCACCATTCCGATCAGTTGCCTTGAAGGATTAAAAATCACTAAGCCGTGATGTGATGTGGCATCCAGCACGGATCTGAAATCCAAACTCCAGACACTCATTTTACAAGACCTGGGGTATGACTATCAAACAGATTTTGAATTCAGACTGAGATCTCTAAATAAGCGGGCTGTAAGCTGAACTCCTTCCTCTGTGATGCACCGGCCTTTGGAACCTGCTGTTGAATTGAAATCCCAGCAACCTCTCGAGTTCCTGGGGGAAATTTTCAAAAGAAAATCTCAATGTTGGCCCTTGGGTTAATGTTGCATCCTGCGGCTGCCTGGAACAGCCCCACCAGCAAGACATCATGCTTCACCAGCGACATCACTGCCTACCCCAAACCTCACCCACCATCCTCCCTTTGATTCTGAATATTGGGTCTAAAAAGATGGTTCTTGTGTACAATATTTTAAGGGGGCAGCTAATGATCAGTATAAAGAATAACCATAAGAATCATTAGAAATAGAGCAGGAATAGGCCATTACACTCATTGAATCTGTTACACTGCAATTCAATAAGGTTTGAGCTGATCAGATTGTGGCTTTAGTTCCACATTCCTGCCTGCTCATAGAATCTCCTGCAGTGCAGAAGGAGGCAATTCATCCCATTGAGTGTGTACCCACTCCCTGAAAGAGCATCTCATCCAAGTCTATCCCTGTTCTCCATGAAAGAAGAGTACAGAAACGCAGAGGGACCTGGGGGTGTAGGTGCACAAGTCTCTCAAGATGGCAGAACAGGTGGATAAGGTTGTAAAGAAAGCATATGGTATGCCAGCCTTTATAGGAAGGGGTATAGAGTACAAGAGCTGGCCTTTAATGTTGCAGTTGTATAAAACGTTGGTTAGACCTCATTTGGAATACTGCATCCAGTTCTGGTCGCCTTACTACCGGAAGGACGTGGAGACTCTGGAGAGAGTGTAGAGGAGGTTTACCAGGATGCTGCCTGGTATGGAAGGTCTGAGTTACAAGGAGAGGTTAGACAAATTGGAGCTGTTTTCCTTAGAAAGACGTAAACTTAGAGGAGATCTAATAGAGGTGTACAAGATTATGAGCGGTATAGATAGAGTAAACAGGGTTAAGCTTTTTCCTAGGATGGACTCAAATAGCACAAGGGGTCACGGGCTTAGGATGAGGGGGGTAAGGTATAATTTGGATGCTAGAGGGAGTTTTTCACACAGAGGGTGGTGGGGGTATGGAATGCACTGCCAAGTAAAGTGGTGGAGGCAGGCACTCTGGAGTTATTTAAGAGATACTTAGATGGACATATGAACAGAATGGGAATGGAGGGATATAGAAAACTGATTTAAAATAGGGATCATGAGCCTTGGGAGTCCCTGGGAAGTGTGTAAATAGACGATGATATTGATGTATTTGTTTTTGTCCTACAGGTGCTTTGGTCTGCCTTGTTGTCTAACAAGGGGCATACATGCAATGGGTCGTGAGAGGGCTCTTGGATTTTTCGAGAGTATCCTAGTGCTTCACGTCGTTAGCTTGACCTGGACCATTTGATGGGCAACACGACAGCTCAGTGACTATCGCTGTGCTGTGCAGATACATGGATTTGGGCCTGTGTCTGTGGGAGTTTGCGCATTTTTCCCGTGCTTGCGTGGATTTTCTCTGGGTGCTCCGGTCTCCTCCCACATCCCAAAGATGTGCTCTTAGGCTAATTGCAGAACAAATTCTCCCTAAATTGTTTCAAATTTGGTTTCAATCCATAGATCTATAAACATAGATAGGGATCACGAGTAGAAGTGGGAACATTGAGGTGGTGGTGTGGGCTTGTTGGGCCGAAGGGCCTGTTTCCCGTGCTGTTTTGTTCTTTGTTCTTTGGAATCAGTGGAACTTTTTGGCACAGAGAACAGTGGAGACCAGGTCACTGAGTATGTTTAAGACAGGGATGGATCGGTTCTTTATCAATTAGGGGATCAAGGGTTATGTGGAGAAGGCAGAAGAATGGGGATCAGAATCATATCAGCTATGATTGAATGGTGAGCAGACTTGATGGGCCGAATGGCCTAATTCTGCTCCTATATCTTATGGTCTTATGGATTCCCTTGCAGATGAAAATTCTGTCCAACTCAGCCCTGAATGTATTCAATGAGCCAGCCTTCACTGCTCTCTGGGGAAGAGAGTTCCAAAAACTAATCACCTCTGAGGGACGAAATTCCTTCTCAACTCCATCTTAGATAGGACACCCCTTAAAAACTGTGCTCTC
The DNA here is from genome assembly GCA_024679065.1 of Sphyrna mokarran. NCBI lineage: Eukaryota > Metazoa > Chordata > Chondrichthyes > Carcharhiniformes > Carcharhinidae > Sphyrna > Sphyrna mokarran. The sequence goes on from JAGIQG010000009.1 coordinate 63,287,654, forward strand.
TCGTTTTAAATGCCCCATGAGGGGAAAACATCCTCTTTTTATCTTGTCAAGCCCCCTCAAAATCTTAAGTTTCAATAGGATCAGTCTCACTTTTCTGACCTCTAGTGAGTTACAGGTCCCACTTCATCAACCTTTCCTCATTTCTCACACTGAAGGCAGCATGTGTGGGCAGGAGTTGCATCATTTTGTATGAGGGATGGACAGGCTTGTGGATGGGATGTGTACACATGAGCAGGTTTCCTTCTACAGACTTCCAGCTCCTCCAACATTGTTGATAATGGAGTGAGTTGTTGGCAAACGCAGGGGTTGGAATTTCTACCATGCAGGCAATGGTCCCTCTGAGTGAAACTGGAAACAAATTTTAACTAGTTAATTTGCTGAATTGATGACAATCTCTGGATCTTGGAAATTGAGTTCAATAGGGAAAAACAAGAACGTAACTTAAAAAATACAAATTATTGTGATTATTTCAGTAAAGTTAAAGACTCCCATTCAAAAATCCCTATTATTCCCTTTCTATTACCTACACTAAGAGAAACTTTGTTTGGAAGCCAATTGTTTAATATTAAAAAAAAATATATCCCAGTCACATCAGAACAACTTTCTATGGAATTTTAGGTCTATTGATGAAAAGATTAAAGTTCTGAAACATTCACAAGTACATAAATGCACCAAATATTGAAGATGAAAAGAAAATCAAGTATTATTGCTATTTTTGACTCGAGATTAATTTCTGATCCATGACATGTAGGTGATATGTTCACTTGTGTTTTGGGAAAATAAATCGACCCTGGAAGTTTAAGAGAATGTTCTGGAGAGCCCCTGAAAGCCCCAGTGCAAGGATTAATGGGAATTATCCAGAAAGTTTCAATTTCCATTGGGCAATAATCCCGCATCTGGAACCCTCCAAAACCCTCTGAGTTTGAGTCAGATCCTACAGATGTTTCCAAGTCACTTACCAGAATACCGAGGAAAAATTACATGGATTAAAACCAGTTTATCTCCTGTGTAATTATGCTATTGACCCCCAAACTCCTTACTGGACATCCCACTACACCCTCCACACCCAATAATTATCCCAGGTTACCCGAATGATCCCCAACTATCGCACCCACCATCCCTCCCACTCCTGACTTTTCCCCCCACCTCTCAAACTACCCCTTTTACCACATAATTATCCCCCCAGCCACCAACTAAGCCCTTTCATCCCTGAATAACTTTCCAACACTCTGACTACCCCGACTACTCAACAAATACTCCCCTCCACAAATCCTCTGGACTATCCCATCCTCAACTGACCCCCTGACTTCCAACAAGCCTCACAATCCACCTGACCACTATCCCACCCTACTTCCCTGACCACCTGACTATCCCTGCAACAGCGCTCAATGCATCTTAATATAAAAAAAATTCTCTATTTATAATCACCCCACTTTTCCTCTTTACTTTATGTCCCTCTGGTATCTCTTGGAGGAGAAAGTTGTCTGAATAGTGGATTCAGTGGAGCGAATTTTCCCATTCCACCTGCCATGGGAATCATAATGGATGAGGGACAGACCATGGAACAGTCCATTACCTCAGGCAAGATTTCCCAGTTTTGGAGTGAATGCGACGGGCAAAACCTGCCCAGTCCATTCCACCTTCATGACAATTACCCTGTTTTGCTAATGAAGTTGTGACATTTTGCAGATTCCATGACGGACTATTGGCCTCTTACAGAATGCACGTGAACACACAAATGAAGAAGTGCATTGAAAACCATTTACTGTACCTGACATGCATCGACATCAGTGCAGCCACTTGTTACATTAACAAGTGTTCTGTTGCTGTAGGAATCCTCAGAGACTCCAATGGGATAAAACTCCAGTCGTTTATTGTTGATTTTTAAATCCTGGATACATCCTTTAAAATATCTTCCACCATGAGCTGGTTCTAGCTGATCCGGCAGGCCTCCGATATATGCCACATCGCCAGCTTGAACTCGAATTGGATGAATATGAGTCTGACCAACCACCTCTCCTGACTGAACAAGTTCCAATTTGTTTTTCTTTATCTTCACTGTTATTAAATGAAAAGAGCTGTCACTGGTGTAGTGACCACCCATGAAGGGTTTGGACAAGTGAGATCGGATAACAATTCTGCCAGCGTCCAACCCTATTTGAAAATACTTGGCATGTCTGTTCTTCAGGACAAATAACAGACCGTCTGGTCTTTGTGGGCGAATGAACATTGATATCTCCACCTCTTCGCCTGGATCATCATCAATGATGAACATAGCATAGCCTTTTGAATTTTCATGGCCAAATCTGCCTGGTGTCAATTCTAGACAAGGCAAAGAAATTTGATTACCAGCCTTGCAAGCAAAAGCATATATTACTTATAAATATATTAAAATATCCCAATATATTGAAGAAATGTTCTGCTCATGTAACATCATTATTATTTTACCTGATTGTTATAACTGCTTTTGATATAAATGAATCTTCAGGCCATTTTTGAAAAACTTCCAATCATCCCCACAAAATGAAAATGAAGCTTTCGATAGCAAATCAAAATGAATTTAACTATTGCCACATTACTTAGTCGCTCAGTATTTATAATGAAGAAAACTGGTTCACCCAACCGAACTGGTATTTTCCTCAACGAAACCGACACTCTGCTATCTGAACCTTGCTGGTAGAAAGGAGTATTGGGAGGTTATTTAGGAGATGATATTGGGTGGGTGCAAGGAACGTCAAGACCATTAATGTTATCAGGCTAAGGTGCAGGTTATTATAACTCTTGGGCCTCATTTACAATCCGTTTTCCAGCTAACCAGCTGTCCAAAATGGGTGGAAAGAAATAGCGATGGCTTTGGGAAAATTAAAATGGTGGTGATGGGGAAAGCTTGGAGGGGGGGGAGCGCATGGTGGTTGTTTGAGCAGAGATTGGTGTGGTTCGGAATTGGGGCTGTAAATCTCCCACAAGCACTGAATTGGTGGGAAAACCATTCTAGCTCCTGACTGTTTTGTCAGTTCAGCTTCTCACCCGAACTGCTCTTACTCTGTGCACTGCAGAGGACCTAGTCATGATTATTATTAAAAAACCAGGGAGACGGAGCCTATTTGACAATTCTGAAACTCTATGCATGCGCAGTGGTCCTGATCTCTCAGTCTCCCCATTTGCTGGCCAGCTCAATCACTGTCCAGCTCAGGACACCCGCAGTGCTGCCCCTCCAGCACCCCCTAGCCCACCAGAAAAGTTGCAGGTCACGATGGGGGAATCTTTGGATAAATAAGGATGGCAGGAGTAGATCAGAAAACCAAGGACTCAGACCTTATTTTTGAAGCCTAGAAGAACAAACCTGCTCCTCTAAATACAACTAAGATAAGTTGCTGACTTACTTCTTAGAGTAGACTTCAAAGAATCTCTACAGTGCAGAAGGAAGCCATTCCACTCATTGTGTCTGCTCTGACCACAATTCCACACAAGCTCTATCCCTGTAACCCCATGTATTTACACTGCTCGCCCCCTGACACTAAGCAGCAATTTTGTATGGCCAATCAACCTGACCTACACATCTTTGGACTGTGGGAGGAAAAGGGAGCACCTGGAGGAAACCCATGCAGACACGAGGAGAATGTGCAAACTCCACACAGACAGTGACCCAAGCCGGAAATCGAACCTGGGCCCCTCACATTGAGGCAGCAGTGCTAACCTCTGTGCCACCCATTTACATTGAAGGATCAACTTTATGCTTTCCAATACAATTTACTGAGTGGAGCCACATTAAGTTCCTACTCAGTAAGTCCCTAAAATGCTCAGTGTTCACTGGTTCCAGAAGAAGTGGTATCAAAATTTGTATACAAAACTGAAATAGGTGGTATCGTTAATATTTCAAAGATCAAAGGAAACCATAAAGGGATATTGATTAGGGAATGAGCTAAGGAGTGGCGGATGAAATTTCACATAAGTATGAGGTGCTACATCTTTGTTAAGACAGCTGTAATTATCTATTGAGTGGAAGTAGCTCAATGCTGTGGAAGTCTAGGGGGACTTAGAGATATAGGTTCACAGAATATTATCAGGTTGCTAATGATTTAAAGAAGCTAATACATTCTAGGACTCCTCTCAAGAGGTTTAGAATATAAAAGCCAAGAGCTAACGATGAGCCCATATGAAACCTTAATAGGGCTTCAGTTGCTGTACTACATGCAATATTGGGTTCCACACTATAGGAAGAATATTAAGGCTTTGATGAGTTTATAATGCAGATGTACTTGGACTCTCCTCATGAGGAAGTACAAAGAAAAAATTTAAAAATTTGACCTTTCTTTAGAAAAACATAGATTATAGACAAAAACTTATCAAAAAATGGCAATGTTAGTTTCCAGAGAGAAAGCCGGTATGTTTTTCTCTCTAGATAAACTAGTCGGTTTTCTCTATAGATCTTACGGCACTCTGCCAAAAAAAAAATCAAGAGGGCATGATTCATGCTGGGAAAATCCCACTGCTCAGACGTTGGGGCATCATCTTCAAATGAAGCTCCAATCAGAACCTGAGTAAACCTTCTCCTCGGCCTACCAGGGACCATCTCCTCCCCAACCCTGATCAGAGTTGGCACTTCTCTACCCTGCAATCATCAGCCCTTTTCCACCTTCCCCAGCCACCACATTCTGAGCCGACACAACATACCCCATCCCCTGCCATCTGCCATTACCGCTATTCCCTGCTTCTTCATCTGCTCCTGGCCACCACCACATCTAAATGAATTCCTCTCCTCCCAACTCCATGTGGCATATGTCAACTGGCAGTCCCAATCAGTACAAACGGGTAATGCCAGGGGCTACTGCTTGACTATGTCTCTCTCTCTCCTGGGGGCTATACTCACTTTTATGACTCTGGGGTGACCCCCACAACAGGTTCGCATCTCAGTGAACATGTTGTAAATGGCAGTGGTGTGATGGTTTGCGAGCTCCCAATGAAATTCTAGAGATGCAAGGGGAAGGGGAAGTCCTGGAGAGGATTCTCGTTAATGACAAGCTAATGTATTAAAATGAACCTTCTGTGGTCCTGCAGCATGTTTCAAATCATTCCAATTCCGAGGGGCTGCTAAGACCAGAACTCGGAAATTGAACACTGCGAATCATGCTTTTCGAATTTTGAGCAAATAGAGAGTGCGGGCTCAAAAGGATACAGCAGGTTGAATAATGGCGGACTGTTTCTAACAGTTGAGGAATCAAAAACCAGATCTTGAGGTAGAACATTAAATGCAATAGGTTTAGAATAAAACAATGGAAGCAACTTCACAGAGTTGGGAGACCTGGAATTAACTTCCACAGATAACATTTGAGGATATAAAAGGAGCTGAAACAATCTAAGGAACAGGATGAATAAGCAGAATTCGTAGGTTCTTTACTCAAAGAGTGATTAGGGAGTGGAATGCCCTGCCTGCAGCTGTTGTAGATGCGCCAAGTTTGGTGGCGTTTAAGAGGTTAGTTGATAAGTATATGGATGAGAAGGGAATGGTTTAGTTAGGAGGGGCATTGCTTTTTATTTTGGTCGGCACAACATCGAAGGCCGAAGGGCCTGTTCTGTGCTGTATTGTTCTATGTTCTATGTTCTATGAACCATTCATATGCATGGAGATTAACAATTATATGAGTTCACTGGGCTGAACATCTTCTGTCCCTGAGTAACATCTTTGCATTTGGTATTAAAAGATGTGCAGGTTGGATGGATTGGCCATACTAAATAGCCCTTTAGTGTTGGGGGAATAGATAGGGTATATGTATGGGGTTATGGGGATAGCCCTGGTGAGATTGTGATCGTTGCAGACTCAATGGGGTGAATGGCCTCCTTCTGCACTGTAGGATACTATGAATAAAACCCCCAATTTGCAGCTATTAATGAGCTTCTGCTTAGATCGAATGGATATCTTGGCCTTCAAAATGAAAGGTAAGTTACATGATAGCAGGAAGAAGTTAGGTTGAAAGAGAACAGTATGTAATTGCAAAGCTAAATTTAACTGTGTGCTTGCCCGATTCTCACAATGAGTGGTAGATCAAAACCACCACAATCAGCTACAGAGCAGTACATTTGAGAAAATTCTCAACTACACATTTCAACTTTGCTGCATTGGAAAATCAGGTTTAAAAAATGCCTGGAAACAGAAAATGCTGGACAAACTCAGGAGGTCTGGCAGATTTTTGGACAGAGAAACTGGTTAACATTCCGATTCTCTATAACTCTGGGAGGAGATGGTGGTGCATTGGTTAGCACTGGTGTCTCATAGTGCTGAGGAGCCAGGTTCAACTCCAGCATTGGTGACTGTCTGTGTAGAGTTTGCACATTTTCCCTGTGTCTGTGTGGGTTTCTTCTGCATGCTCCGGTTTCCTCCCACACTCGAAAGGTGTGTGGGTTAGGTTGATTGGCCATGTTTAAGTTGACCCTAGTGCCAGGAGGGTTAGCAGAGTAAAATAAGGGATATAGGCATATGGCCTGGGTGGGATTGTGGTTGGTACAGGTTTGATGGACCGAGTGGCCTCCTTCAGTACTATAGGGATTCTATGGATTCTTCGTGGACCTATGAAACTCAAAACATCAACTCTGTTTCTTTCTCCATAGACACTATCAAACCTGCTGAATTTATCCAGATTTTCTGTGTTTGCTTCAGATTTCCAGCACCTGCAATATTTTGCTTTTATCAAAAATGTTTGGATCTTCTTCACACCTTAGAAATCTATCTGCAGCTCATTTAAATGTTTAGACAGCTCTGCTGGCACTACCAGCTCTCACTAACTATTTACATTTTAATTGCCAGGAGAGATGCGGTGCAATGAATAGTTAGTTACACGCACCGTGCAGAGTGCACACAGGCGGGGGAATGGCAGTTAAAATCCTCTTGCTGCAGATCCTAACATGAATGGGGTAAATGCGGTTATCAACCAATGAAGGCTTAAGTGTGGAAGAACTGTGCAGGGGACCGAAGGCCACTTTATATTCCTCTCATCGATGGAGCAGACCTGGGAAATTCTCATTGTTTAGAAGCCAGTCCACTGTCACTTTGAGAGAGACCCACCTGAAATCTAAAAGGCCATAACAAACCATTGGGCATACATAGTATTAAAAAGTGGTTCAAAGGAACTTTTTTTTGCATTCCATCAGATGTTCCTTTTTCAACAAAAGTGGAGAAAATAAATCAGGTGGGTGTGGAACAGGGACTTCTGCCACCTTTGCTCTGTGATCTAAGATTAATTTATATTTCAAAGACTCCCACTGTAAACTGAACATGTTTTTCTGCCTCTTCGTAAAACTAGATGTCAAAATAGATATGAAAACCTACCGGAGAATGAACAAGACTTCTAAAAGTAAATATAATTACTGCAGAGGTGGTAAAGATATTATACCAAATTAAATATTTAATCACTCTTCATTCAGATACAATTATTTAATTATAAATGTGAAACATTTCTGGTCATGACTGTGTGAGTCAGTTTATTGCTGGTATTAAGTAGTTTTGTAATAGTTTTATCGTTCATCTAAAATGATCAAGGAAATATGAAAATAGGTTATGTTGAAATGAGAATGTTTATGTTGCTTTATGACTTGTTTGAGTATTTCCAATTCTCTTCACAAAACAAGAGCGTACAAAACTGACTTTTGTCTATTTTTATAGCTAGTAATCTTCAGGGGTTTATAATTTGAGGAGCACACTTCATATCACGTGTGGCTGACCAGCAGTCTATCATGCTGTTGTCATCAGCCGTTGGCAATGTTAGAAGATTTGCCGGTTGATGCACAGTCTGTTGGCCCTGTTATGAACACACATTCCTTAGCCATCAAATTCTGAGGTGGGACTCGTACTGAACGTTAAACTATACAATTAAATCTCAGTCCTTAAGTAACAGTTAAGAACATATCCAGTGAAAGCACTTTACATCAAGACAAACAGAAAGGAGTCATTTTATATCTTGAAACATTATTTTGGTTAATTACCTTCCGAACAGTTAAATCCTGTGTATGGTCTGAAACATTTACATTTGTAGTTTAGCCACAGGTCAATGCATTGGCCCTTGTTCTGACACACATTCCTCTGGCACCATTCATTCTTGCTGCACCCTGGTTTGACATTCAGCGCTGAGTCAACCAAAAGATTTTCTACATCAATTCTTTGAGAATCCACCTCCACATCTTGGAGACAACCAATAAAATAAGGCCGAGGCTGGAGGACATTGGTGCCTTCTATAAAGTGTCCGTAATCATTTTCTGTACTTCCAAAAAAGGTGTTTTCAAATGCAGAAGCAAGTTGGCCACTCTCCAGCCCAACAAATGTTTTGAGATTGCATTCTCCTGAGCATGAATTGTCCAAGAGCTTGGCAGAAAAGTCACTGCCTAATATCACTTCCATAGTATGCCAGTGACCATCATTCACATTCTTAGAAATCTCAAGGCCTGCAACCAGCTGGTTTCTCACCTGCAGAGATGCAAATAAATGTCCATTGAGCACTTCCAGTTTCATAAATGAATCTTTGTTCCCTCTATGAAATATAATTGCATTGGACAGTACAGTTCTGCACCTTAGGAATACACGATAGACAAGTTTATCCACTGAATCTTCATGCTTCCTGGCACTTGCTGTTTTGATGCGAAGATATCCACCAACTGGAAAAGAGAAGGTTGTTGATAATTGACAGTTCGGCCTCGTGTAACCATTAGCACAGAGGCAGTAATGCTTATGTTGTGCATCCTTTAAGTATGGGATACATGTCGCTCCATTCTGGCATTCATGGTGCTCACAGCCAGATAGAATGTCTGTACAGTTCTTGCCTCCATAAAAAAATTCTTGTTCATTTCGTGCTGGGCAATGACAGATGTAACTCGCCACAGTATTCTGACATGTTCCACCATTTTGACAAGGATTTGATTCACACTCATTCACATCCATCTCACAATGCGTACCTTGAAAAGAAAGCACATACTTTTTTTTCCCCTTCTATTGATTTGTAAAACTTTTGTACATCACATGCACTTCCTGCAGGCATCATTTTCATTCTTCCATGGGGATGTGGGCATTACCAGCAAGGCCAGTATTTGTTACCCTAATTTCCTAATTTCCCCTGAAATGAGTGGCTTGCCCTCATTTCAGAGGGCAGTTAAGAGTCAACCAAACTATCATGGGTCTGGAGTTATATTTAGACTAGACGAGGTCAGGATGGCAAATTTCCTTACCTAACGGACATTACTAAAGAGATGGGTTTTGACCAAAATCAATGATATGTGTCATGGTCACCATTACTCAGACAAGATTCTTGTTCTGTGTTTATTGATTGAATTTAAATTCCACCAGTTGTTGTGGTGGGATTTGAGGCTATGTCCCCACAACAGGGGCTCATGGATTACTGAGCCAGTAACATTATCACTATTGCCACCATCTTCCCTTTTGTTTATTTATTTTCACACTTCTATTGTCACTGGCTCATCAATTGTATTGTATATACGAAACATGCACACTTTGTAACAACAATAGTGTACAGATGTTTCATTAACAACTTTACCATCTTATAGAATTTTACAGTCTTTTGCACAGTATAAAACATGGAAATATGATTCCTCTGTAATGAGGATAAAGAGGCTGCTCAATTTATTTAAAGAAAAGAGCAAGCTATTCTGCAAATACGAAATGATTGAACTACTTTTCCTTGTGTGAAAAATGTTTACATTTTATCAACAACTGAATTGTGTTAATCTGTTTTGTACATGCAACAGTTCTGCAAAATCTCGATGACGTTTTCCGTCAGATGACAACATGTACTTAACACAAGGCACCTAAAGTATACAATACTTATGTAATAAAAGGTCTTGATCAATATTTACCTCCTGATTGGCAGGAATACTTTACCGCTGCAGCGAACTTGTTCATTTACTTTGGTAAATTTCCCTTGCAATTTCCTTCCCTGTAACAGATTTTCTGACCATGCTCGCCCCAAGACCGGAAAATCCTGCCTGAGTGCAATGGACCTTTACATGGTCTGCCCCTGCCTGCTATGATTCCCGTGACGGGCAGGATTGAAAAATTCCATCCAGCATTCCTTCAGTCACACATAAAAGGTTGCATATCCCAGGGATACCTTGTTTACCACACCCTGGAATGTATGTCATATTTTTGACCTTATCTATATGAAGCTCAATTTTATCTCTGTGCAAGGAGATGGGTTTCGAAAGAGTTAAAATCTCCCATGGTGTTGTTATCTTTAAATGCCACTACATCGCAGATTATAGTGCATTACCCCTTAAGTCTGTGGATAAGCAGCTGAGGGTTTGTGTGCGAGGCAGCTTATTTAAAATTTGTTTCAATATTCTCTGTGCGAAAGTGATGTTCTAAGAAATAGAAATAGTTTTAATAAACATGATTGAATAACTGACATTTTGCTGGGGAAGAAGTGCAGATTTGATAGATTCCACAGTAAAAGGACAGTTGTCCAGTGGATAATGGAGATTATTGGTTGAGGTGCCTAAAACACGAATATCTTGATGGCTTTTATTTTATATTGAACCCAGTAAATTAATTGAAGCTAATCTCAAGCAAAATAGTTCCAGCTCAGTAAAACAGCCAAGTAATTCACATCAACAAACTGCAAAATTTCTATAAGCGATGAATATTTTCTGAGACTCGAAATGTACCAACCGGCTATGATTACGACTTGCGTAGATCCAAGGAATACTAACCGGAATCAAAAGAAGTTTTTCCAGAAAGTATAAATGATGTCTTATTTCTTTAGCAAGATGCATTAAAATTTAATATCTACAGAAGTAACCTACAATAGGCATGTATAATGCAACAACTCTTAAAAGGTCATCTTTCTATATCTGACACCGTTCCCCCCCCCCCCCCCCAATTTTTAACGTGTCACCACTGGTCTCCACTCCTATGCTTTGAACTGAATGGAATATTTTTAGCAAAATTTACCTGTGATGACAGTCATAAAAATGAAGAAAATCTTAAGCACTGATGAGACCATTGCTCCCAGTGTGATTAAAATACAAAGATCTGCATCCAAATTCTTTGAAACCAAGATGCAAAAAATCTCCAGTCCTGTGTCGATTCAACACCCGTCGATCGTAGTTCATTTCTCATTGTTAACTTGCGTCCTAACTGCACATACTGTTCCTTTGTCTGCCATGCCTGCTGACTCAGCTCAGCATGAAATGTTCTGAAAGCCAGATCAGCAAGGCTTAGTTTAAGAATCAGTAAATTCCTTGCTTACACAATGGTTTGTGCAGTCAGTCTTTGTGACCCATTTAGGCTGCTCTTCTCAACTACACCAGAACAAACAGAACTGGAAAATATGGAATGCAAATATTTTAAACAGTTGAATTTTGATTCACTGTTGTCTCATATATATTTGTCGGAGGGATGAAATGCACGCAACAGTTCCAATAAAATCTGACTCCTATAGGCCGATTTCCCTTCAGCACGTTACTGCCAAAACATGGGGAGTAAGAATTTTACAAAGCATTTTGATTATAAGAACATTTTGTCCAATAGAAGGCTTTATACAAGGCTTCACCAATCTACCTTCATCTAACCCCAACATGTCCTTCTATTCCTCCCTCTCCATCTCATATGTTTGTTTTGTTTTCTCTTGAATATTATTTGTTGCAACTCCTCTTGCCGATTGATAGTTTCACACTGTAACCACTCCAGGTAATCTGGTTTCTTATGAATTTCCTATTGGATTTATGTGTTTATTAGTGATATCTTATATCTATGCCCAATGTTTTGTTGCTTGTGAGTGGAAACATTTTGTTTATATCTATGCTATCAAACCCTTTCACAGTTTTGAAAATCTTTATCAAGTCACCACCTCAGTCTTCTCTCTTTTAGTGAAAGAACCTCAGCATGTTCGATTTTTGCAGATAGACATCATCCTTTTTTAAACCTTTTCAATTCCTCGAACTTGGCAGTCATAGAATGTATATTTTTTAGAAATAAATAAGTTGCGATCAGCTTGTCTTTAACCCATAATTTGTGTGTATGTGTGTGTGTGGCCACAACTTCACAATTGACCAACCTGGTACTTTTACACACACAAACTTAAAAGTTCATACAATATCAACATAAACATCATGAACCATTATTCACATTTTGAATGTTTAATTTCTCCTGATCACACACTGCTTAATGTGTTTACACACAAAATTACTTTGTGCACGCTAGAATTCGGCCACTACCCTATCTGAAATAAATTAGTGAACAATTGCATTAAAATTGCAAATAAATGAACGTCTGCCCCAAAACAAACTTCCAATCATATGCCTGTGGCATTATTAAAACACCTATTTCCACCTCTGTAACATTACCCAACTCCCTGCCCCACTTCCCCCAATTCAACAAATCTGCTGGCACTTCATCCATCCTTAGTTACCTCTAGAGTTGTCTATTTCTACTTGATCTCCTGCTTTCTGTCCTCTGTGAGTTTGAGGTAGTCGAAAGTACAGCTACTGGTTCCCTAAATCATTTTAAGTCCTGTTCATCCATTGCTGTTATGCTTGGTGACCTGCTTTGGCTCCTGTTTCAACAATGCCTCAATTGTAAAACTGTCACCACTGTTTTCAAATGCCTTCATGGCCTCTTGTCTCGCTGGCTCTCCAGTCCCACAGCTCTCCAAGGTATCTGTGTCCTCCATTCCATCTGGAGCATCCCCAATTTTAATTGCTCTGTCACTGACAGCCTTATCTACAGCTGACAAGACTGTAAGCTCTGAAATTACATCTAAACCATTCAGTCTCTCTACCTCCCTTTGCTTTCCCTTTATTTGCTCATTGAAGTGGTCCTTAAAGGGTGATCCTTTGGCCAAGTTTTAGGTCGTCTGTTGTAATATCTCCATAGGTGCTGCTGTGTCAAGTTTTGTTTGATTAACCTCATTTGTGTCGCTCCTCAGGAGATCTATAACTTTTTTAACATTGTGATAAATTGCAATTGTTGTTGCTCTGCACTGCATAACATATTTGCAAATATCAGAAGAACCTTAAAATGTTATTAAGACCATAAGGAAAAAAATGTATTTTTGTTTAAAAAATTATCATGGAAATAATGCAAATTGCAGGTTTGATCCACTGTGCTGCCGAACTGCTGATCTCAGGTCAGTCGTTGATTAGGGGGTATAAAGCAAACAGAATCTGGCCTCCAGAGAGAGGAGGCAAAGTTAGAAAATGATTTCTTGGTTGTTCTTGTTTATCTTATTGGATCTGACTCAAAATTGCATTGCCAGAGGCTTACCCCCAGGCTACAGGTTGTAATCTATGTTGGGTGCAGATGCCCATTGCTTCGGATTGGTAGGACACAGAAGCGAAACAAAAGGACAAAAGTTGAGAGATTATTCCACTTTAAAAGATTTGAGTTATAGATTTTGAGTATTTCATTTTTAACTAAAGACTTTTGACAAACAAAAGATGTTGGTACCATTTTTCTCTACAATTTTCTTTCCATCAGACGTAAAATGCCTTGAACTCAATATTTAATTTAGCTATAAATCTGTTAAACTCACTTGTATAACTTTGGCCATGCTGTTCTTCAAACATTATTACACATATTACTGTTAGATTTTCGCTGAGGTTCAGTGGCCAGTACCTTACCTTTGAAAAGAAGGTATGGGTTCAGCTTCCACTCCAGAGACCTGAGCTATTACCTAGCCTCACACCTCAGTGTAGTATAAGGGTATTATCATTTGGATGAAATATTCAATATAGGCTGTTTTTACGTCCTAGCTAATACTTTCCTCTCAATAGATATTTCTAAAAGAGATTATCTGGTCATTATCATGTTGCTGTTTGTTGGACCTTGCTGTGTGCAGACTGGCTGCCAGCGACTATGGCAGAATTTTCCAGTCCTTCTGCTGGGACTTTCAGTACTACTGAAGGTGACCTCCTTTGATGGGATCCCTGCCGATGGGTTAGGCAAGCCATGATAAATGGCGTAGACATCAGCAGGACTGGAAAACCCACTGCTGGCCAATGGAAAACACACCACAGGGAGAAGGGCAGGAATGGCCGTGATTTTCTGTGTCTCCCCTCCACCTCCCCCACTTGAGGAATTGCTGTGGACAGGGAGGAAAATCTGATGGACCAGCCAAAGATCTGCTGACTGTAGGTAGAAATTTCCAGACTGGTAAATCCTGCCTTATATCTTTTCAAGTCAAATAATATTTCATATATAAATGGAAACATGTCCTTTAATACAAAAATGCTGCTTATTCATCAGATTGAATGTTCAGGATGCATTGCTGCATTGAAAGAATTAGAACTACATTTTATGATTGGAGAAATTAATTGCTATCAATTTTGCACACTTGAATTTTAGAGATCTATTTATTATTGACTGAAAATATTTATCTCTTTTTTATCTCTTTTTGTGATAAACTATATATATGTAATAATACCTGCATGAAACGTATAAGCCATTTAGACCACCTCAATTTCCAACTTTGGCATTAAATATTGGGAAATTATTGAGATGGGCATTAGAAACAACTTAAATAAAAAATATCTAGGCAGCTCAATGCATTGTCAGTGTTACAATTTGCCTCAGGCTCATATCACGAAAGTAAGATTGGATGGTTCCTTGTCTTTTCTTTCAGCTTCTTTCTTGTGTGCAAATCTCATCAGAAAATTCAGCTTGCTCATTACTTGCCCTTTCAAAAGTGTCAAGATGTTCAAATCCAATCCTGTGACTTTTCCACCCAAACAGAAAACGTGACCTGAATTAAACAATTTATATTTTGTTCCGTTCCATTCCATTCAGTCCAAAACCCATGACTGTGCTCTGCTCTTGTAACCCAGAGTTTGAAAATTTCAGTTTCTTACAGAAGTAACCCTACCACTAAACCATGAGATAATTATACACTAATAAGGCCATTCAGCCCCTTTAGTTCATTCATCCAGAATATGACACTAGAGTTTTCATCTTTTGCTTTTCATTAATTATTTGACCTAGAGGTCTGTCCCATTTTGCTCATCACTCTTTTCAATCCTTTTGACATCAGACCTAAACATGCCTTTCACTAATTTGGATCAACCTGATTATGTTTGTCTTGCAATGCAGGTTAGCATACTTTCCTGGATTTCCCTCTTCCATACTATTATGGACTTGCATATTATAAGGTGCAGAAGTGGCACATCGGATTGGTCACAACAAAACTGGTTGTCCATTAGGCTGTGTACCTTATGCATTCTAATATATTTTGACTGTCTACAGCTTCTTGCCACCGACTCATGTCAAGCTCTGAGATGTGCACAATAATGTGCTGGTGATCTCTCCATATTCTAACAAAAAGTAGGCATCTCTCTTCAGCTCCCTCTGCCATTTACAGACAGAACTGCAATACATGGCCAGGCCCGATAAGGCCACCAAGCTGGGAGTTCCTTCGCTTCAGTATTTATGATCACCTTTGTGACATCGTGATTATCATTCTGTATTACTGACTTCGATATAGTTATAGGGCTTACAGAATTATACCAAGGCTGAACATGTATGTGAGGTGAGATTGCCTAGACTCAACTTGCTTTACCTTGAGTATAAAGGTTGATCATTGGAATAGAAACACTAGGTGGGATTTTTCTTAAAGCCCCACGGCATGTTTTGTGGCAGCAGAGTCAGCCTGCCATTGGTGGATGATGGGATCTTCTGGTACGGCTTCTGTCCTGTGGCAGGGTTTGCCATTGACAGAACCAGAAGATCATGCTGGCAAGAACAGCCAGAGAATTCCGGTTATTGCAAGTATACAGAGAAAAGACAGGGCATTGATACTAAACTATGATGCTCGTTTGGAGAGTGATTGCAGAGATGATGGGCTAAATGGCCTCCTTATGTGCCATACCAATTCTATGATTCTGGAATTGAAGTTTTTCTGATGATTCAATGAACGTAGAGGGTAAATGGAGAAAAACTGTTGCATCTGGTGAGGGAATTCAGAAAAAATATACATATTACATAACGCTAAAATTCAAGTTTGACCTTTCAGGAGTAATGACAGGAAGCACCACTTCTCACAAAGGATAGGGAAATCTGGAACTCAAGTCCCTGAGAATGCTGAGAATTTTGAAAACTGAGATTCAAAGATTTTTGTAGACAGGTGAATTAAGGGTTAAGGCATCAAGGTGATTTGTGGCTTCACAGATCACAGAATACTACAGTACAGAAGAGGATCTTCAGCTCCGATGTATGAAAAGCCCGAACCTGCACACTTAATCACACTTGCCAGCACTTGGCCCACAGGTTTGAATGTTACAGCATACCAAGTACTCATTCAGGTACTTTTTAAAGGATGTGAGACATCCTGCTTCCACTACCTTCCCAGTCAATGCAATCCAGACTGTCACAACCCTCTGAGTAAAAATCACCCTCTGTTTGTTGAGAGTTAAATTGTGACATATTTGTAATTTATCATTTTAAGAGGCTGAATGGCTTACACCTGTTCCTTTGTTTTACAAGTCAAGATGTTAAGAAGCATTTGCGGGAACAAAAAGAACACACAATGGGCCAAATTCTCTGGCTTCCCTGCTGCGTGTTTCCCACGGCAGGAGGTGGCGTATTGTTTGCTAACTGCAAGATTCTCTGGTTCTGCCCCTGTGAATAGGAATTTCCACTGGTGTCACCCCACGCTGGCACGAAACCTGTGGATGGAGGTGCACTGTCAGCGGGACTGAAGAATGTAAATGTAAGGTCTATTACGACCATAAGGAATAGGAGTAGCTCATTTGGTCCCTCAAGCCTGGTCCACTATTCAATAGGTCCACAGCTGACCCAACAATCCACATTTCCTGCCCTTTCCCCATAACCCTTGTTTCCCTTACTGTTTTAAAAAAACTATCTTAGCCCTAAATATGCATAAGGACTCAGTCCCCATTGCTCTCTGTGGCAAGGAGTTCCAAAGACTCAACCCTCTGAGACAAGAAATTCTTCCTCATCTCAGTGTAAATTGGTGTCCCTTTATTCTGAGTCCTAGACTCTCTCATAACTCTCTCATTATGGCAAGAAAAATGGAGTGAACCGCACCGGTCTCTCAGGCATGTTCTGCATCACTACCTTCTGACACTTTTTTGGAGAGTTGAACTTATGTGCTGGTGTGGAGGTGTTGAGGCCTAAACATGCCAATGAGTAGGCCACAGAGAGCTTGGGGGCCATTTCACAACAGTATCTGATAACTCAGTGCCCTGAGAGATCCCCTCCTACTCTCACAGACATCTAAACCCCTCCTCTCATTGGTGACATGCTTCCCCCACTCCTCCTACCTGATGCGTGTTGTCCATATTAGGGCATCAAGACCCTCCCCATGGATGCCCCTGCCATTTCCCCTCATGGTAACCGTCGACATGCCCCCTCCTACCATGATTCCCTCCACAATCCACCCCTGCGTGACCACCACCATCACACAACTCCCGTCTCCCCTGGTCAGGCCCATACCAAGGCCTCAAACCCTGGCACTGCTCCTGGCACACTTAGCCATTGGGATGCGTGGTGGCCATGTCAGCATATCTGGTGGGCACTGTGAGATGGGCACTGTTTGATGGGCATTGTCTAGCCACATCCCTGACAAAACAGGGGATATCAATCCCAGGGGAGTCCAAGCCCTCCGGATTGACCATTGTACTTGCTCTGGGCTATTGGAAACCTGTAGTGATTCTCGCTGTTTATGGTGCCGTGCCCAAAGGCTGAAAGATTCCATGAGCTGGGTTTTGAAGGAGCTTTGCATATTTAAATGTCACTTTAAATAAGCTAATCGGCTTCGTGGAACTTCTGGGCAGGAAGCAGTTTGCACCATTAGAGAGGGGCTGTAAGCATAGCAAACGATTTGGTGCTGGGCACCAATCAGATTTTTAGCATTACTTTTCCTGACTCGCAGCACTGTTTGCAGGCTGCAGTCGAGGTGGTAAAATCGCACCCTCTACATATCAATGAGATCACCTCTCATTCTTCTGACTTCTAATGAATAGAGTCCTAGCCCGTTCAACCTTTCTTCCTAACTCAATCCTTCCATATCGGCAATCATCCTGGTGAATCTTCTCTGAATTACCTCCAATTAATTAATATCTTTGCTTAAATAAGGGGACTAAAACTGCTTTCTATACTCCAGATGTCTACTTTGTACATCCTGACTGTTATAGTCCAACCCACGTTGAAATAAGGACTAACAATCCATTAGCCTTCCTGATTCATCTTGACAAATGCACGAATAGGATGGGAGTAGACGGATATGGTCCCTGGAATGTTAGGGGTTTTTAGTTCCGACAGGCAGCATGGCCAGTGCAGATTTGAAGGGCCAAAGTGCCTGTTCCCATGCTGTGATTTTCTTTGTTCTGATTACTTGCTGTACCTCTGTGCTAGCTTCCTGTGTTCATGAACAGGAAAGTTGCAGCTTTCTGCAGTTTTTCTCCATTTTAATTAATACTCTGTTCTTACGTCCTCCCTTCCAAAGTGATCCACATTATACTCTATTTGCTAACTTTTTGTCCACTTAACCAACCTATCAATATCCCTTTGTAAACTGTTTATATCCCACCCACAACTTCTCTTTGGGGTGATTCAGCAGGGATGCTTGCTAAGCAGAATTAAATATATTGCTAATTAAATTCCTGACCTTTCATGGTGGGAATGCCATTAGGCCATGGGCGGCGGGGGGGAGGTGGGGACAATCTCAATGGGCAATCCTGCCGGTATAAAAGCTGTTTTGGGACTTTCAATGGATTCTTCACTCTTTCCGCCATTCACACCTGCCAAAAATGGGGGTGGAAAATTCCCCCTCCACTTAGTATTTCAGTAATAATAGATTGGATTCAATGTCGAGAGTGGATTCCCTGCACACCAACATGCCTGGTTCCAGTTTGCTACCCGTGCTTCTCTAACTTCATCCGAAAAACCAAATGATTATGAGATGAGCCCTCCATGGCTCACCTAGTTGAGCCCTGCCTCATAGGCTTGCCAGCGAACTGATAGCTCTGCAGGACTAACAGAGCCATTAGAGCTTATGCCAGTAGTCTGGGAGGCCCAGAAGGAAGAGTTACCTTACGTATCTAGCAAACCCAGGTTAAACACAGGATCTAGCCAGAACCAGGTTGGCAGACCTAAGTGAGTGGAGTGGAGGGTAGGGAGATATGTTGGACAGGGTGGCAAAGGGGGTGGACATGGGGACAATAAACTCTGGTCAAAGCCTCTGAATGCCACCTTGTCCAACATATCTCCCTGCCCTCCACACCACTCACCAAGGCCCGTCAACCTGGTTCTGTCTAGATCCAGGCTTTAACCTGGGGTTGCTAGGCATGCAGGTAATTCTTCTCCCTGGGCCTCCAGGCATTGGCACTGATGGCCTGGTCAAGGCCTCTCACTGGCACTAAGATACTGGAAAGCAGGTATTCCCCTATCTTGCCTTTCCTTAGTCAGCAACCTAAAGAGACAAATCTATCGGATTGCACATTGGGGGATAGGTCTGTCCTGTTTCTTGTTAACTCTGAATAGTGAAGGTATAATTGCCTACTTAAGGCTCTGAATTGGTTCATGGGTGAGCAGTCTACCTGAAATCTCTTCTGCTGCTCGTGAAAATGGGACAGAGGGATGGGTTTCACTGCCAGTGCCCTGTTTTATAGGTCCATCCTTTCTTTGGGTGGGTGGCCCACAAAATGCAGCCCAACAATTCATTATGCTCTCTGTTTTCCCATTAGAAATAGTGCCCAACTTACAGTGCATAAATGTTTCAACATTACACATTTTACTGAAGTTTAAATTAACGGTGCTCTCTGCCTGTGACTGCTTCCAGTAATCATTCTAAAATGATGGCATTTGTGTTTGCTTAACATTTGATTTTTGACTTTACGGGTTATTTGACAAGGGAAGCATATTACCTTTTAAACAACTTAATCTATCATTTGTTCATAACTGACCATAAACCTCCATAATATAATTAGCAATAATAATGCTCAATTACATTTCACATACACAAATTATTCTAGTCTTCAAGCATTCCTTTGTATTACTGGGCCATTTCAGGGGCAGATGGCTTGGATTTTACGATTGTAATAATGGCGAAAGAACTCCACCCCCCCCCATCCATCCATCCATCCATCCACCCACCACCCCCCCCGCGCCCAATGAAACTGGCAGCAGCTTCTGCTGTCCATACATGGGCATCACAATGTGGGAATCTGAAAGTTAATGTTACTGATTCCCAGCACCTCCACGGGAAGCACTATCAAATTCCTTGCAAATTGCAGTCTTTGGAAGCCACTGAACTGCCATCAGCGTCCTGTTTTTATGTTGTAATATCACTGTTAAAAGTCTCCAAAAAAAATTTAGCCCTGTCAATGAAACATAACTGGGTATTTAACTAAATTATGATTATATCTAAGCAATCTCTCCGGCCTGGGAAAACAATCTCATATTGAAGAAATGTTTGTTTATAGATCATAAATGTCTCACTTCTTATGAATATTCAGCTTCTAATATGTATGTCCTAATTCTTTATATCAGGCTCTGTAAAATTCGTAAGTGAAAAATTATCAGTGCATTAAACTTCCTGGTTTGCTGTCTGTATGAATTCTTCAATGTGATTGCCTGCTTATCTGGCTCAACGACTTCACTCAGATGCTCTTGGCTTGGTGTCAGATTGAAGCTGATACTGGAAAAGGGCAAATCCACATTGGAATACCTAGCTTTTTTTACATCAATGGAAAACACTAGTGACTTGCAGCAGAATCTAAACCCCAGATCAATCACTTTATAATTCCTATCATGTATATTCCATCATCAAATAAATCGGATGATCTGTTGTAATTGTACTGCATGTATATCATATTACATCAAAGTTAACCTTTCTTCAGCACTTGCCGATAATAGTTTAAAGCTTATTTATTAGTATCACGAGTAGGCTTACCTTAACACTGCAATGAAGTCATTGTGAAAACACCCTAGTTGTCACACTTTGACACCTATTCGGGTACATTAAGGGAGAATTTTGCTCGGCCAATGCATCTAACAGCATATTTTCGGACTGTGGAAGGAAACTGAAACACCATGCAGACATGGGTAGAAAGTGCAGACTTCGCACAGACAGTGACCCAAGCTGGGAATTGAACTTAAGTCCCTGGCAGTGTGAGGCAGCAGTGCTAACCACTGTACTGCAGTGCTGGCAGACAGGACATTTTTCACAGCTTCGATTATTATTTGCAGCAGCTTGTGTTCACCAGCTTGTTCTCTGTCGATTAGTAACTATCTAGTATAAGTGTGAACTTAAGGGCACATCAATAGCCCAATTGCATTCTCTTTCAAGCATCCACCTGTAGATACCTTCGAGAAAAGTTCAAAGTTAGCAAACCTGAATCAATTAATTGATCCAAATGCCTTTCGTATATATTTATATTAACAAAGGCTGAAACCGATAAATTAGTGATATCTGTTAAGACTGATTTGAATACATCTTAACAGCATTTTCGGTGTTTCGATCAGTCAGGTCATCTCGAGTGTAAATGATGGGGAAATCTTACTGTGCAAATTAAAAAGGTTTTGAATGATTTTTCTCTTGGATCAGTTTGTTACTCCTCAGCCTGTGTTGAGAATTTTTTAAATCAATCTGGGGTAAGTAACTTGCACCTACATCATGCACTGCAAACAGCTTCTCTAAAAGATCTTCAGAGACAAGGCAAGCTTCTTGATAGATTTTTCCTTGAAGAAAATGTTTTTGGCTGTTTTAGTGAGATAAATGGGATTCTGTTTCCTCACAATATTGACACACCCTAAACAAAAAAGGTTTTGCTCTATTATAGCATCTATTTAATTTATTACACTAATTTAAAGCCACTTAGCCAATACAATACACATGGACCCAGTGGCCAGAACTTCACTACCCTGCCCACCATGGGAATCAGAGCGGGTGATGGATAGATGATGGAAAGGTCTCTTGGCCTCAGGCGAGATTTACAAACTCAGCAAGTGTGGCTGTAAAATCCCAATAGGGAGATGCCAGCATTGGGCTGGGGTAAAACAGAAAGAAATCTCACAATACCAGCTTAAAGTCCAACAGGTTTATTTGTAGCAAACGCCCCCGAGCTTTTGGAACATGCTGTTCCTTCGTCAGGACCTGATCCCTGATGAAGGAACTGAACTGTAAGAGCTACATGTGTATCCAGGAGCTGACGAAGGAATAGCATGTTCCGAAGGCTTGGGACGTTTGTTACAAATAAACCTGTTGGACTTTAAGCTGGTGTTGTGAGATTTCTTTCTGTAAAATCTCACCCAGTGAGTTTCTGATAGTTTAACAATCTAACAGTGTGCTTCACCAGACAGTTCCTGCAAACATAAGGATACCAATTTTATCTTCAACAGTGTCCTGTTTCTACTTAAGTAAATAATTCTATTCAAATACGTTCTGTAAATGTAAAGCGACTGCTGATATAACAACTGAATGCTATCATAAGGTAAATAAATTACTGTACTTTCATGTAAGATAGGACAACATGGTTAGTCTCCCTTTGGCTACAGGTTTAGGTTTGCCTTTGGGCCGTCTATTAAATTTGGTTTGAGTTATTACTGTCACATTGTCACAGTGAAAAGTATCATTTCTTGTGTGCTATACAGACAAAGCATAGCGTATATAGAGAAAGAAAGGAGGGTCATAGTTAAGGAGTAGAGAAAGATCAACTTAGTGCGAGGTAGGTCCATTCAAAGGGATTGTTGTCACATTTGCACCTGCCTTTGGCTGTAAATGTCATTGCAACACTAAGAGCTGCACGTGTGTCCATTCTTCCTTTCATCCAAGATAGATTATGGCAGCAGAGTTTTGTAAAGTGATGAACAGCAATACATTGTGGAATTAATATGCTAATAAATAACCTTGTACATTGTAAAAATCAATCAGAGGGAATTCTTTGTCAGAGAATAACATTAAAAGTAACATTTTGCAATGTAAGCTTACCTGTAAATCCGTGCTGACATTTACAAATGTAGCCAGCAGCATGCTCGTAGCTGAACACTGCAGGCAGTTCTGATGTGTTTCCATACATATTCGTCCAGGAGAGTTCAACACACTCTCCTGCGTGCAGACAAGGATTACTGGAGCATTCGTGGATATCGATTTCACAGTGTGTCCCCATGAAACCTGCATAAATCACAAAATTCACATCTATAATAATATTCCCACTGATAGACCGATCAGCAATATGGGATCAGGGAATAATTTCCATCTCGGAAAATGTAATACAGTCTGGGGGAGGAATTGAACAGCTTAACTGAATCCTAACTTCTGTCAAACTCTAGACCATTAATTACAGAAATGAGGGAAAAATGAGGCGAAGAAAGAAATGTTATTGTTGCTCTTGTCTTCAACATTTTCTATTTTGATTGCCTTCTTCCACCCCTTACTTTGCTTTTTCTTGTCTGCCCTGTTTTCCCTTCCATTCATATTGCCCTCACCTCTGTTCTGCCACCTTGCTTTCTTCTTTCAATCCCTTTTCTTCTGGTTGCATCCGCCTCTTTTTTCAATGTCTAGATTTTCCTTCTCATCTTTGCACCCTGCTGAAAAATCATTAACACTGCCCACCCCACCACACCTCACTATCAGCTCCATCCCGCCATGCCCCACCCCACCAGTCCCATTCCAGAAACTCCTCCTCAGAGAGTTTGTTCTGCTGCATGCCACACTGGTAGATCAACTGGCCATGTCCAGGTTTATGTTCCGTTGTCACTGGTAGTTTTGGTCCGTGGTAATTTAGTTTTCGTATCTCAAGGGCGGCACAGTGGTACAGAGGTTAGCATGCCGCCTTACTGCCAGAGACCCAGATTCAATTCCGGCTTTGGATGACTGTCACTGCGGAGTTTGCAAATTCTCCTCCGGATGCTCCAGTTTCCACCCACAGTCTAAAGATGTGTAAATTAGGTGGATTAGTTATGCTAAATGTGTGGGGTTATGGGGATAGACTGGAATGGAAATCCTGGATGGGATGCTGTTTTGGAGGGTCAGTGCAGACTTGATAGATTGGATGGCCTCTTTCTGCACTGTAGGAATGCTATGGTTCTGATTCTAACTTGAAAACACATCCTTTGAAGAGATTAATTTTTAAAATGGGTGCAGCACCACGTTTGCTGTGGTTTGTACCTCACCTGACAATGTGATGGTTATACAGATTGGGAAGTGAAAGAAAAATTCAGGTCCTAAAGCATAATTCTATCAAATGCTGCCTTGAAAGTGCCCAGTTTCACCTGTTCTTTGACACTATCTGAACATAGAGAAGAATGCCAAGTCCACTTGCTGAAACATGTGTTGGACAAATATATTAGTTGATTTATAAGGAACACAAACATGTGGAGATATGCCACAACTCATGTTATCAGTCACGCACTGTAACTATGTAATTGTAATAGTGGTGGACAGTTCATCCCAGTATTTTTGTTTTTAGTTTCAGATTTCCAACACTTGCACTATGTTGCTTTTAGTTAACTGCACATTATCGTATTTGTCGCACTGATATCCATTGCACAGCAAGGCGCATTTAAATTATCTCGTTTTGGTCAAGTGCCACTGAAAGTACTTGTGTCACCCTGACCTCGATTCAGCACATAACCTGGTATTGTCAGACTTCTTCCTGTACTCCATTCAGCAGCCAGCCAGGGATCAAACTGTCCCAGTCTGTATGACTTAGCTATTCAATGGCTAAACCACTCAGAGCGATAGTATAGGTGTGGTCACTCTACATAGGTCAGGTACACTACACTTGTCAATTCCCACGTAGCACATATACAAAAAGATACATGGAACTTCCCATGGTCAGTTGTGTGTGATTTGAACGATTTGGAACTTTTAAAGCTTTTTAAATTTAAAGTTTATTTAATAATATCACTGTAGGCTTACATTAACACTACAGTGTAGTCACTGCAAAAATCCCCTAGTCGCCACAGTCTGGCATCTTTTTGGGAGGGAGAATTTAGCATGGCCAATGCACCTAACCAGACCTAAATTATCTAGAACTTTTACACTATTTGTAAATCTGTGCACTGTTACCTAAGGCATAAATGTTCAAAGATTGCAAAAATATCATTATCTTCTTCTTTTGGTTTCTCCCATTCAATGGGACAGATTCACCCTTCTCCATCTCCCCTTGTCAGTCACACATTCCTCTTCCAATCATGCTGCATTTTAACTCTTTCAGCTCCACATCCTTCAATCTGGTTTTAGGCTTTCCTCTTCTTCTTCCTGGCAAATCCATATTCATTAACCTACTTCAACATATTTCCTCCCTTTCTCTCTCTGGAACAGATGACTATGCCATAGTATGTAAAAATATAAGGCTATGATTTCTACAAATCAGCTTATTTTATATGCACACAAATTTATAATATATATGCAACAGGTAGTTCTGTTTTTATTTTTTAGTGTCACAAGAAGGCTTATATTAACACTGCAATGAAGTTGCTGAAAAAACTCTGTAGTTGCCACATTCTGGCACCTATTTGTGTACACAGAGGAGAATTTAGCATGGCCAATGTACCTAACCAGTATGTCTTTCAGATTGTGGGAGGAAAGTGGGGCATCCAGAAGAAACCCATGCAAACTCCACACAAACAATGACCCAAGCCAGGAATTGAACCCAGGTCCCTGGCGCTGTGAGGCATCAGTGCTAACCACTGTGCCACCATGTCACCTGTTGGGAATAAAATGATGCTGAATATTTTAAATCACAACCTCAGAAGTTTCATATATAAAAATACAAACCTGGCCAACAGTGGCAGGTGTAATTTCCAATATTGTCCAGGCAGGTGGCGCCATTGAGGCAGGGATGTGAAAGACAAGCTGGAACATAAATGTCACAGTGTCGACCCATGAATCGGATGTTCGCACAATCACAGCTATATCTGCAACAGGGACATAAAAACTGGTTTGTTCATGTATTGAAAACAATCAGTGCCCATTGGAGACAGAGTGTAAAATGACCAGGCCAGAAGTATTATTCACAGAATTAAGAGATATTATTTTTATCTTTATTTGGTTCAAAAAACGTACAACCAAGGCTGTGACATCTTCAATCTTTTCTCATTCATTCCTCAATTGTTCTTCTCAGTTTTGATTTAAAATTGAATTCCGTAACCAGAATGTGAAACTTTTCTGCTGCTCGCACAACAGAATTATTTGTGGAACTAGACATGCTTTGCAATATGCAGCTTGACTCTGCATCTGGAGGAATTAAATATAAAAATGTACAGATGTAGGTAAGTCCATTTCCCTAGTCACTGATAGAATCTCTACAGTGCAGAAGAAGGCCATTTGGCCCATCGAGTCTGCACCAACAATGAACCTGTTATCTGTGTAACACCATATATTTACCCTGCTAACTCTCTGACACTAGTAAACAAATTATCACGGCCAATCCACTTAACCCACACATCTTTGGACTGTGGGAGGAA
Source organism: Sphyrna mokarran (assembly GCA_024679065.1). Lineage (NCBI taxonomy): Eukaryota > Metazoa > Chordata > Chondrichthyes > Carcharhiniformes > Carcharhinidae > Sphyrna > Sphyrna mokarran. Next base: position 63,314,076 of record JAGIQG010000009.1, read on the forward strand.
ACCAAAGCACCCGGAGGAAACCCATGCAGTCACAAGAAGAATGCGCAAACTCCACACAGACAGTGACCTGAGATCGGGAATTGAACCCGGGTACTTGCGCTGTGAGACAGCAGTGCTAACCGCTGTGCATTGTGCCACATAATTAATCTGCAGCAAGACGAGTAATTTTTTTAAAAAACAAGTTTGTAATTAATGATAAAATGATGGAAAACAAGGTAACTAAAATGATTATTTACTGACTCATTATTTATTCTTTGCCCTCTGCTCAGGGACAGTCATCCCTTTCATGCTGTTTTCTCTTTCAGGAGCTTATCGTGTCAGACAGACACCTTTTGAAAGGAGATCATATAAACAGCAACCCAGAGGACCCCTGTCATCATGGAGAAGGTGTTTGCTGCCCTCATTTAGTCTGAGCTCACATTCATGATGCTACGTTATAAATCAAATGGAGGTATTGTTTTACCAGTTGCAGTTGGCGTTGTGAGCATTCTGATGAATGACTTTCACTTGTCTTCAACATAAAAAGTAATTTGCCAAATATTTCCTCCTTACCACTTAAGCTTCAAGTTAAATCTTACAGGTTTGACACTTTGAGTTCTTGCTTGCAACTGTTTGCCTTTAAATTTTCTCAAATAATCATCAAAAATCCAAGATCTTTTGGGGGCAACTTTTGTGAGTCAGAATTATAGTCTCTGCCGATACTTCAAAATCCATAACATTTTAGAAAAGACTATATTCCAAACATCCACATTTTTGAGTACAGAACATTTTATTTTCTAAAATTCAACAATTTCAAAACGCAAGATGACTACAATGGTTCAGAAATATTGGCTTTGTTTGTTTGTTTTGACTGGTAGTCTGTGACTAATAATCATAGTCCAGATTTTGCAGTAAAACCAACAGTGAGGATGTCAGCAAAGTTAGCAAATTGGCCCCATCATTGAGATGAATTGTAAATAGCTGAGGCCTCATCACTGTTCCTTCTGGCACTTTGATGATACAATGATAAGTAGGAAAGGAAGTTATGAAGAGACATAAGCAGTTTTAAAAAAGGCATACAGATTACGTGAATGGGCAAAAAGTTGGCAGATAGAGTCTGATGTGGAAAAATGTGTATTTGTTCACTTTGGCAGGAAGAATAGAAAGGCAACATATTATTTAAATGGAGAGAGACTGCTCTGAAGTGCAAAAGGATCTAGATGTCCTGGTACACTAATTAGGAAAAGTTAGTGCATGGGTACGACAAGTGATACAGAAGGCAAATTTAATGTTGTTGTTTACTGTAAGGGGAATGGAATATAAAAATAGGAATATATTGCGACAGTCGTACAAGGCATTAATGAGACCACATTTGCAGTACCGTGTACAATTTTGATCTCCTTATTTAAGGAAGGATATAAATGTGTTAGAAACAGTTACAGAAGGTTAACCTGACTGATAATTGATTTGATTTATTGTTGTCACATGTATTAATATGCAGTGCAGAGTATTGTTTCTTGCATGCAATACAAACAAAACATACCATACATAGGGAAGGAAAGGAGAGTGCAGAATGTAGTGTTGCAATCATAGTTAGGGAAATCTTAGTGCAAGGTAGGTCCATTCAAGAGTCTGATGGCAGCAGGGAAGAAGCTGTGAAGGAGATAGAAGAAAGTATGTCCAGGGTGCGTGAGTCCTTGACTATACTAACTGCTTTTCCGAAGCAGCAGGAAGTATAGACCAAGTCAATGGATGGGAGGCTGGTTTGTATGATGGATTAGGTTTTATTCACAACTCTTGCGGTCTTGAGCAGGGAGGGAGCCAAGTTGGATGGGGCCTGATCTTATGTGAAACGGTTGAATTGGTTGGGCCTGTATTGATTGGGGTTTAGGAGATTGAGGGGTGATATTACTGAAATGTATAACAGAGGCATGATAGGGAATGCTGAAAAGATGTTTCACTTTGTGCAAGAGACTGAAACTATAGTTTAAGAATAATGAGTCTCCCATTTAAGACTGGGATGAGAAGAGTATTTCTTTCTGAGAGTCATAAATCTTTGGAATTCTCTTCCTCAGAGAGCAGTGGGGACAGGGCCAATTAATATTTTTAAGGCAGAGGTAGATAGATTCTTGACTAACAAGAGAGTCAAAGGCTATCGGAGTGTTTAGAATGTGGAGTTGGGGCCACAATCAGATCAGCCATGATCTTATTGAATGATGGAACAGGATCAAGAGGTTGGCTGGCCTATTTCTGCTCCCAATTCATATAACTGCATGTTTTTATCATGTTTACTGTTATTAAAACCATTGGCTATTAAGCTCAGGCAGTAACTGTTTGAGTTGCCCTGCTCTTCCAGAAGCTGAACTATCCCAGGATCTTGCTTAGAGACTTGACATTGAAACACATAGATCTTGTGAAGTTGGGGTAATTCTCCTATAGATAATCCTTGAATTTAGCAACTTTTTATTCATTTAGTTCTGTCTTATCACCTTCTCTCCAATCTTTCTTTCCCTCTTTTTATTTCGCTTTCTGCACATGAAATTACACCAGTTGGCTAAGGTGATGCACAATCGTTTGCCCTCTTCATAATGGTCCCAGATCCCCTTCAGAGGGCATCATGGTGTTTTGCATTTCTACCTCCAGCAAATCTGAGTGCAAATGCTCCTGGAAATTCTGTAGCAGTGTGTAAGTGCATTGAGCAGCCTTTGTTGGCTGCTGACTGCAAAGTCCGGGCCAATGTTTATCTAACATGTCCTTTATTTTACAACTTACCCATTTGCTTTATCAATACATTGCCCTCCATTCTGGCACGGTTGACTTGCACATTCATCAAGATTAATTTCGCAGTTGGTGCCTTTGAACCCTGGTGCACACGTACATGAGTAACTGGCAAGGTGGTCCTGGCAAGTTGCACCGTTCAGGCATGGCTGAGACAAGCATTCGTTGATTTCCAATTCGCAATTAATTCCTACAACATATAAGTCAATAAAAAAAAGCTCAACAATTTAAATGTCCTTTTTTAATTTAACTTCGTTTAATAAGGAAGCTACAAGTTCAACAGGTCACCCTAGAGATATGGTTTGAATGCCACTTGTGATTCATAGAATCCCTACTGTGCAGAAGAAGGCCATTTGGTTCATCGAGTTTGCACTGACAACAATCCCTGTAACCCCATGTATTTACTCTGCTAATGCCCCTAAACTTTAAGGGGCAAGATATCATGGCCAATCCAGCTAACCCACATATCTTTGGGAGGAAACCAGAGCACCTGGAGAAAACTCATACAGACACACAAAAACTTCACACAGTCACCTGAACTGGAATTGGACTCGGGTCCCTGGTGCTGTGAGGCAGCAGTGCTAATCACTGTGCCAACATGCTGGCCACCTTTGGGTTTTTCCTCAAAAAGGAAGGAAAACTGCAGGAAGATGGCAGAAGTCATGTTTCCATCAACCATGCATGCCTCTTAAAGGTGTAAGGAGCTGTAGTGTCAATGTTTTCACTGAGTATACAATCCATGAAATAGGACAGCAGGAGATCAGTGGACGGAGAGATCAGTTGAGGTGCATAACGAGATGCTGATCCAATGTCACTCATTTTACGCTCCCATCCAAAGACAATGTTATTCCCTATAAACTGATACAATGTGGAAGCTTGACAGAACAGAGTGTGAGATACTGGCATGACAATGTCAGAAGAAAATATTGGCATTCATGATAAGATAATGTAGTCTGTTCTGAAAACTCCTTTTTGCACACAAGAAATGACTTAAGCAATGTAAATAATACTGTTTTGGACAGGGGATGAGAAATAAATTGAAACACTGTTCCCTTCAGCCCATAATCAGTAAGGCTTTATGAAAGGCTAGATGTGTATGTTTCTAAGCATTTTTTAGCTTGTGGTCAATTAAAGACAAAACTGCAGCAAACCTTTGTGGGTTTAAATAAGGAAGGTTATTTATCCCCACAAGCATCTCATAAGTCTGATCACTGTGTCGCTCACTCACACACACTAATACTTGAGAAGGATACTGTTCAAGAGAGCAGTGTTCTTTTTCAAATTGTAAATGAAAGAATAGTTCTCAGTCACAAGTCTGGCTTGATGTAGAAGGATCATCATTGTAGCTCCAGTTAAGGAAGGAGCCTTTTCCATTCTTGAGATGTACTTTTTGCACAATTCCTTCAAATAGCTGGATCTTCAGCAGACCATGAAGTCAGTTCCTCACAGTTGCTTCAGCAGGAAGTTCTGTATAGGTGGACCTTTGAGAAAAAGGAATCAGGCTGCAAGGCTTTTAAGATTTTACAGCGTCCTGTGCTTAAAAGCAAGGATGACTGCGCAAACTACAGTTTTCGTGTTCTCTTCAAATAGCCAGTTTGAATGAAAAGGGGCAGCCTAAAAACAGGCTACCTCACTATGAGACAGAAGGTGTAAAGGTCATTAAAACCCATTGACAGGTTAGGTGCAGTTATGCGATAATATCTGTAATTTACTTTTGTGCTTGTTTAACACTGTCTAACAATAAACAGGGAAAAGGGCAGTCATAGCTTCATGGAAATAATGCCAAATATATACCAGGGTCAGAATTTTACACTTCCCCCAAGGTTCTGAGGCTAGGGTAAAGTAAAATTTGAATAGACGGTTTTAGACCATAAGATATCGGAGCAGATTTAGGCTATTTAGTCGATCAAATCTGCTCTGATATTCAATCATGGCTGACAAGTTTCTCAACTTCATTCTCCTGTTTTTCTCCCCATAACCTTTGATCTCTTCACCAATCAAAAACCTATTTATCTCTGTCTTCAATACACTCAATGATCTGGCCTCCACAGCCCTCTGTGGCAATGAATTCCATAGATTCACCACCCTCTGGCTGAAGAAATTCCTCCTCATCTCGATTTTAAAGGGTCGTTCCTTTACTCTAAGGTTGTGCCCTCGAATCGTAGTCTCTCCTAGTAATGGAAACATCTCCCCTCATCAATTCTATGCAGGCCTTTCAGTATTCTGTTAGGAATGATGAGATTTCCTCTCATTCTTCGAAACTCCATTGAGTACAGACTTGGAGTCATTAGACGCTCTTCATACATCAGGCTTTTCGTTTCCTGGATCATTCTCATGAACTTGATTCGTCCCAGAAATCTACCCAAACCTACATTCAATTATTTGAGCAGGCAGGACCTTGACAGGAATGCCCCCTGCCTCCCCCACCCCATTCACCTATTAAAGATCTTAAGTTTCCATTTATCCCTTCAAGCCTCAATTTGTAGACTGTCGGGTGCAGTTAGATGGGAAAATAACATGTAAACTTCACCCTTCTTGGGAGGGAAGATGTGGGTTGCCTTACTTTGAAAGCCCCTTTGAAGTTTTGGGTACCCACCCTTTGCCTCAGGACATTGGGGCTGTGAGATCTCCTGCCTCCTGGCCTATGTCCCAACTCTGCAATCACTCCTCTCCTGTCCTTCGGACTCCCAGGAATTACCTTTTCAAATGCACCAGGAATAGTTCCAGATACCGCTTCCAGCTATTGCAGTGTTTCATCTGGCCAGTTTGATGAGCTGTAGTTCAACCTGATTGGAAGGCCCATGAGAGCTGTTAACAAAGGTCATGAGCGAAGTCCAGTCCATCACTCAAATCAACCTCCCATGAATTGACACTGTCTACACTTTACACTTCCTGCTTGGAAAACCAACCAGCATAATGAAGGACCCCACGCACCCCAGAAATTCTTTCTTCCACCTTCTTCTGTTAGGGAAAAGATACAAAAGTCTGAGAACACATAATAATCAACTGCTTTCTCCTGAATGCTGTTGAACTTCTTGTGTGTTGTTGTAGTTGCACTCATCCAGGCAAGTAGAGATTATTCCAATGCACTCTTGACTTGTGTCTTGTAGATGGTGGACAGGCTTTTGGAGGTCAGGAATTTTCAATCTCTGACCTGCTCTTGTAGCCACAGTTTTAAATGGTCCAATACAGTTTCTGATCATTGGTAACCTCACAGGATGTTGATATAGGGGAAATTCATTGATGGTAATGCCATTCAATGGCAAAAAGAGATGGTTAAAATCCATCTTTTTGAAGAAAATTCTAGTCTGCAATTTGTGTAGCGTGAATGCAACTTGCTATTTATCAGCCCAAGCTGGAAGTTGTCCAAGTCTTGCTACATTTAGATATGGATTTTAATATTTGAGGAGTTGTGAATGATACCTAACGTTGTGTAATCACCAGCACATATTGTATTTATGACCTTACGATAGAAGGAAAAACATTGATGAAAGAAGGACATTAATGGTGGGGCTGGGACATTCCTGAGAAACTCCTTCAGAGTCTTGAGACTGAGATGGTTGAGCTCCAACAGTCAAAGTCATTTTCCTTTGTGTCATGAATGTCTCCAACCAGTTTTCTCCCCCAATTCCCATTGCCTCCAGTTTTACTTGAGCTCCTTGATGCCACACTCAGTCAAATGCCACCTTGATGTCTGGGAAGTCATTCTCACCTCACCTCTTCAGTTGACTTATTTTATCCATATTTGGACCAAGGCTGTAATGATTACAGGAACCAAATGGACTTGTCAGAACCAAGATGAGCATCAGTGAGCTGGTTATTGCTGAGTAAGTTCTGCACGATAGCAGTATCGATGACATTTCCATCACTTAGCTGACAACCAAGAGTAGACTGATGGGATTATAACTGGCCAGGTTGGATTTATCCTGCTTTTTTTGGGCAGGATATTTAATTATAAGGTCCAATTTCTGTGTTTGTAAATACCAGAATTCTGATTGGTCAAATTATACATAGTCACAGCTATTTGCATTTATATAGTACCTTTTTACAGTAGAAAAAAATGTCTTTGAGTAGATTTGTAGATCCTAATTAATTCTTCCTGGATATTTCTCATCTTTATAATATTTATTGGTAAGACAGTACTGGATAAAGTGATCCTTTTATCTCAGCGTAGAAACTATAAAACTAATGATAGGATTTTGGGGTTGGACAAAGAAAAGACTTGTCCGCTTTTCTTCACGCTCTGCCACTTTACTTTCAGCTCACGTTCAACCCTTATTGCCCTCTATAATGCCCTGCCCTTACATTTTGGCTTGTTGTCTTCTTGTCTCCTGGGCGCTTTTCATTTTTTCCCATACGTTATCACTCCTGTTTTTCTTGTGTGGGATGGTGAATGGGGAGGATATGCCACTAACGATAGGAGTCAGTCTACAAGATTGTAGTCACAATTAGAATCAAAGAACAAAGAACAATACAGCACAGGAAATAGGCCCTTTGGCCCCACAAGTCTGCGCCACCCATTTTAACATTCAGTGAGTGCCTCATTCCAATCCTGCTTCCACCTACATCTCTTGGACTCCACAATAAAGGTATGCAAATTTAGAGAATTATATGTGCACCACAGCCTCTTGGAAAAAGAAAGTTATTTGGCCCACCGAGTTCATGCCATCTTTCTGTGTAGAATGATCTGCCCTACTCGATCCCCATAGCCCTGCAAGCAAGTTTATTTTTAAATATGTTTATTTGCCTCAAGTGACGACCAATTTCCTGTTGGAATCATTCAATATCTCTATTTCCATTATCCTCATAAGCAGTGAGCTCCAGTTATTAACAATGATTGTGTAAAAAAAAATTCATCTCAAGCCCAAAACCTTAAATCTGTGTTTTCTAACCCTTGTAATCTCAGCTAATGGGAATAGATTTTTGCGTCTCCCTTTCTGTAGACTCGTTCTCTTTTTGAACGTGGCTCCTCGTCAGTAATGTTGACAACATGAAAAACAGCACAAAAGTAGTGACGTATGTTGCTGGAATAATCAAGAACAAGATATAGCCATTGGGAATTACTTGGTGAGTTTAAACGTCAAAGCAGTTTGATTTCCGCAGATCCTTTATCATTATTTTAAAATTTTATTTATACCTTTAAATTTCTACTTGTGTATTTTCGGCTTCTACCTGTTGAAAAGCAAAACGACAGACCTGCTCATTATTCTGCCTAGCTGCCTGTTTGAATTGTACATCAGAAAGGGCAGCATAGTGGCACAGTGGTTAGCACTGCTGCTTCACAGCTCCAGGGACCTGGGTTCGATTCCTGGCGTGGGTCACCGTCAGTGTGGAATTTGCACATTCTGCTCGTGTCTGTGTGGGTTTTCTCCAGGTGCTCCGGTTTCCTCCCACAGTCCAAAGATGTGCTGGTTAGGTTGACTGGCTATCCTAAAATTGTCTTTAGTGTCCTGAGATGCAGAGGTTAGAGGGGTTAGTGGGTAAATATGTGGGGGTAGGGCCTGGGTGGGACTGTGTCGATGCAGACTCGATGGGCTGAATGGCCTTTTTCTGTACTGTAGGGTTTTTATGATTCATTAAAAAAAATTCAAAAGAGAGCTAGCAATTAGTTTGCACAATCTGCAACAACCTGTCTGAACTTGATATTCATCATTTTAAAATGAACTTGATGCCCACATTTAAAATTAACTAATGAAAATTGGTATTTCTGGAATAAATGTGCTGACTTTTATAATTTTATATCTGTAAAATATGTGGCTTAATAATTGATTTATAGATACTGTGCTAGATCTGGATTTCACTAAGTGGGATTCTTGCCCCCTCCCTTGCGGCATTTTATTGTCGATTGTGGGACCTTCCAGTTCTGCTGCTGTCAATGGTAGGTTCCTCTTGTTCACATAGTCCACCATCTGGGAACCAGCGGCAGAGTCTTGCTGTCGACAGAATGGCTGGAAAATCCCACCCACTATCTCAAGGGATGGTAGAGAGCAGATTGAGCAGTTACTTTGAAAAGATAATTTGATTTACGCTTAATACTGAGCAGTTGGTAAGGTTATGAGGAGGAACAGGGTAATGGGGCTAACTGGATAGCTCTTTCAAAGAACAAGCACAGGTGTGTTGTCTCTTTGCTGCATACTTCAATAGAAACAAATTCTACAACTTAAAAATAAGAACTGATAAATGAATGTTTGTGTTTCTGATTTGAATTTTTGGGCTGATAATTGCAGAATTTCTTGGAGAAAGTTTACTAATCAATGAAAGTATTTTTTTTTTACCTGTCAGACCAGGTGGGCAGGCACAGATATACTTGTCAATTTCATTCATGCATCTAGCATTGTTCTTGCAGGGTTCTGATGCACATTCATCTACTTCAATCTCACACCGTCTGCCTTGATAGCCAGGCACACAGAAACATGAAAATCCATCAACCTTATCCTTGCACACAGCTCCATTTTCACATGGATTCGATGTGCATTCATTCACGTTGGTTTCGCAGTTGGCGCCTGTGTAACCTGGTGGGCAAACACAGCTGGAGCCAGCAGCATCATCGAGGCAAGTGGCACCATTCAGGCAGGAGATGTTGGCACACTTGTTGGTGTAAATTTCACAATCGGTGCCAGGAGGACAGATGCAAGAGAAGTCGACTGTGCCTAAAACACTGTTGCATGTCGTATTTGGTGGACAGGGATATGAAGCGCAAGCATCATATAGTTCCTCGCAATTCTTCCCTGTGTATGCTACTGGTGCCTTCGGACAATGGCAAATATAGCTTTCAGAAAGTTGTTCACATGTTGCATTATTTTTGCAGGGGCCGGTGAGGCACTTGCTCAGGTTCGAAGCAGAATACGAACCTAAAGAAGGTAAGAAAAAAAAGGCCGAGTTAGGCTCTGAACATATGGTACAATGTTACAATAAAGCAAGAAAGTCAGTGGTTGTCAACTACGATCAAAAGTTGTAAAATTAATTTCAATGACACATTTTGGCAATCTAAATGCTATTTAAAAAGAATTGGTTCATCCATGACACTCGGTGCCATTTTAGACTTACTAGTAATGAAGGTCGTGTGGTTGAAATTGGTTGATGTGACATTTAATCAGGACAGAACATTGTACCTGACCCTGAATCAGAAAGACGTCACACCATGTGGGAAGGCATTTCAACAGCAGCTGGGATGCTGCAATGTTGGAGATGCTACTTTTTGTTTATTGTTAAAACTCAGATTCCCCTGCAGGGTAGATGCAAAATGCCCCATGGGATCTCTTGGAGAAAAGCAGGGAATTACTCATTGAATTGTGAGAAGTCAAATAACCATCTAGGAATAATGGGAGTAATTTCACCCAAACCTGACCTTTGGAAAAGAAATGGGTTTGAGTGCAATGCTGGATTAACCTCCCTTGGTATTTTACTCTTGACTGATGACAATGAAAAGCTTTATCGGATGGGCTATAATGCTAGCGTTCACCCAATCCCCTAGTTTTCAACCCAGCAAGAGTGGTTAACATCATTCCAATGTTGCTGAAGTGGGAAAGTTTAATTCTCACATATACCAGGTAGAGCAGAAAGTTCAAGCAGTCAATGCATATACAGTCAGAGAGACATACAGCACAGAAACAGGCCCTTCGGCCCAACTCATCCATGCCGACCGGGTTTCCTAAACTGAACCAGTGCCATTTGCCTGCATTTGGCCCGTATCCCTCTAAACCTTTACCACCCAATATACCTATCCAAATGTCTTTTAAATGTTGTAATTGTACCTTTCTCTACCACCTCTTCTAACAACTCATTCCATGGATCACTATCTGTTGAAAAGTTGCCCTTCAGCTCCCTTTTAAATCTTTCCCCTCTCACCTTAAACCCATATCCTCTATTTGGATTCTCTTACCCTCGGGAAAAGACCATAGCTGTTCACCTTATCTATGCCTCTCAGGCCTTTATGTATGACCTTATAAAGTCAATGCCACATCATCCTACACCCAAGGGGAAAAAAGTCCCAGCCTACCCAGCCTGTCTCATAATTCAAAGTCCCAGTAACATCCTTGCAAATCATTTTTGCCCTTTTCCGGTTTAATAACATCCGTCCTATAGTAAGGCAACCAAAATTGTATGCAGTACTCCAAATGTGGCATTACCAATATCTTGTTTAGTTAAAACATAATGTCCCAACTCCTGTACTCAATGCTCTAACCAATGAAGGCAAGTACGCCAAATGCTTTCTTTATCACCCTGTCTACCTGTGATGCCACTTTCAAGGAATTATGTATTTGCACTCCTAGTCTCCATTGGACAATACTCCCCAGGACTCTACATTTAAATTTGTAAGCCCTGCCCTGGTTTATCTTACCAATGCAACATCTCACTTTATCAGAATTAAACTCCATCAGCCATGCCTTGGCCCATTGGCCCAGTTGATCAAGATCTTGTTGTAGACTCAGATAACCTTCTTCACTGACTACTACGCCACCAATTTTGGTGTCACCCATAAACTTACTAACCATGCTTCCTATATTCTCATCCAAATCGTTTATATAAATTACAAACAACAATGGGCCTAGCACGCCACTGGTCATAGGCCTCCAGTCTGAAAAACAACCCTCTACTACTATCCTCTACCTCCTATCAGCAAGCCAATTTTGTATCCAACTGGCTAGTTCGGTCTGGATCCCATGTGATCTAATATTACTGACCAGTATACCATACCATACCTTGTTGAAGGTTTTGTTGAAAGTCCATGGAAACAATGTCTACTGCACTGGCCTCATCTATTTTCTTGGTCACCCTTTCAAAAAATTCTATCTAATTTGAAAGACATGATTTCCCATGCACAAGCCATGCCGATTATCCTTTATCAGTCCTTGCCTATCCAAATGCATGTAAATCCTGTCTTTCAGAATCCCCTTCAGCAACTTACCTACCACTGACATTAGGCTCAGTAATCTGTAATTCCTTGGCTTTTTCCTGCCGCCTTTGTTAAATAACAGCATTTGTTTCCCTCTAGTCTTCCGGCACCTCACTCATGGCTGTCAATGACACAAATATCTCTGCCAAGGGCCCCACAATTTCTTCCCTAGCTTCCCATAATATCCTGAGAGACACTTAATCAGGTCCCAGGGATTTATCTACCTTGAAACATATAAAATTATGAAGGTAATAGATAAGATAGAAGCAGGGAGGTTGTTTCCCACTGGTGGGTGAAACTAGAACTAGGAGGCAGGGCCTCAAAATAAGAGGGAGTAGATTTAAGACTGAGTTGAGGAGGAATTTTTTCACACAAAGGGTTGTGAAACTGTAGAATTCCCTGTCCAGTGAAGCAGTTGAGGCTACCTCATTGAATGTTTTCAAGGCAAAGATAGATGGATTTTTGAACAATAAAGGAATTAAGGGTTATGGTGAGTGGGCTGGTAAGTGGAATTTAGACAATGAAAAGATCAGGCATGATTTTATTGAATGGCGGAGCAACCTTTAGAGACCAGATGGCCTAATCCTTCTCCTAATTCTTACATGCTTTATGCATTTTAAGACCTCCAACACCTCCTCTTCCGTAATGTGGATGTTTTTCAAGACATCACTATTTACTTCCCCGAGCTCCCTAGCTTCCATGTCTTTCTCCATAGTGAGTACTAATGAGAAATATTTGTTTAGGATCTCACCCATCTCCTGTGACTCTGCATCTAGATGATCTCATTGATCTTTAAGGGGCCCTATTCTCTCCCAGAGTTTGCTATAGTAATAGTGATAATACTAGCAATGTTAGCAATGTTTATCATTTTTTATTTTTCAAAACCGCAAAGCAATTTTTGGTGACCAAACATGGAAAGATAAACACATTAGATAAAAATTACAGTCTAAAATGCCCTGCACCTCCAGAAACTGAGCAAAAACAATATCTTACATGTTCAATTATGACAAACTGGGTGTAAGGTTATTCCATTTGCCACATAGTTCCAAACTAAAGTTGCTAGAAAGAAAATAGGGCTGGTCCATTCCAGTATGTTTATCTATTTTAGTGGTGTGGCCAATCTTAATTACTGCCCTCCAACTTCTCAAGTGCTGAAAATTAACTTTTGTATTTATGAAGTCCCATTCCTTCAAGTTTTTAATTAACAATTTTAAACTAGAAATAATTGAAGTATTTTAGAAGTCTTTTTCTCTCTCCCTTCTCTGAAGGTATAATTTTCTTTCTTTGCCTTAATTTCTCTTTCTGTAGCTGATTCAACATAAAATGAAATATTCCAGCTGACAGTTCCCTGTTTAAATTTTCTGCCACTCAGTGACAACTCTTCAATCAGATTGATCAAGCAGGTAAACTACAGGTCAGGGACGTTGATTAAAGGCAAATATGAATTTTCCTTCATGAATCTATGCTGCGTCTTACTAATGGGATAACTGGTAACTTGAGATAGAATTGAACAGTGATATAATAGTGGGACCAACTCAAGGAGCTGAATGGATTACTCTGGTCCCCATGCTCCTGAAATGACTAAAAGATTTTTCCACTTTCTATATTGTAATAGGAAATAACCACTTCTTGAACATTTTTGTTCAGTTGCTTTCTCCTTTTTCTTCATCAAGTACCTTGCATTTCACAACATTCTCTCCCCCTCTCTAGAAGAAGACAGAGAAGAGGTGTTTATTTTTTTTCAAAAAGAGTTGAGTTTAGATTAACCACGAGCAGGCAAAAGGGGCTGAATGACTGAACCTTGTTTATATGTTGCACTGTTCCTTTAATCAAGTCTGCCAAAAGCACCAAAATTATTGTCTGCAACTCTTGCCATGCTGAAATGGATTGTAGCATCCATCAAAATGTACACATTAACTGCATTTTACAAATATTTCATTGACTAATAAAGTACTTCAGAAAGTCAATCTCCATCCTACTTCAGCTCATCTGTTGCTAAAATACTTGCATGTCTTTGTCGCCATTCCAATGATCTCCAGATTGATCTCCCACCTTGCACTCTCTGTGAACATGAGCTCATCCAAAATGCCTTCTCCTAATTTGCTCTAAGTCCCGGTTGCCTATCACCCCGTTCTCACTGAACTGCATTGTCACTGTCATAGTGCTAATGTTCCAGATTGCATAGCTAAGGGCACATTGTGGAAAGGAATCACAGAAATCATGCCAGCTAGATAACACATTTGGATCAATCCTTAGAATATCACTGGTCTCAAGAACGTATACATATGGTGGCATAATAGTTAACACTGCTGCCTCACATCACCAGTTTGATCCCCAGATTCGGTCATTGTCTGTGCGGAGTGTGCGAGTTCTCCTCATGTCTGTGTGGGTTTTCTCCAGGTGCTCTGGTTCCCTTCCACAGTCAGAACGACGTACTGGTTAGAACATAGAACATAGAACATTACAGCACAGAACTTCGATGTTGCGCCGACCAATATAAAAAACAATGCCCCTCCAAACTAAACCATTCCCTTCTCTTCCATATACTTATCAACTAACCTCTTAAAGGCCACCAAACTTGGCGCATCTACAACTGCTGCAGGCAGGGCATTCCACTCCCGAACCACCCTTTGGGTAAAGAACCTACCTCTGATATCCGTCCTATAACTATCACCCCTTAATTTAAAGCTGTGTCCTCTCATGCTAGCTTTCTCCATCCTAGGAAAAAGGCTATCACTGTCCACCCTATCTAAACCTCTAATCATCTTATATGTTTCGATCAGGTCCCCTCTTAGCCGCCCCCTTTCTAACGAAAACAACCTCAAATCCCTCAGCCTCTCCTCATAAGACCTGCCCTCCATACCAGGCAACATCCTGGGAAACCTCCTCTGTACCCTCTCCAATGCCTCCACATCTTTCTTATAATGTGGAGACCAGAACTGCACACAATACTCCAAGTTCGGCCGCACTAGAGTTTTGTACAGTTGCAACATGACGTTGCGGCTCCGAAATTCAATCCCCCTACAATAAAAGCTAAGACTCCATATGCCTTCTTAACAACCTTCTCGACTTGACTGCCTACTTTCAGGGATCTATGCACATACACACCAAGATCCCTCTGTTCATCAAGACTACTAAGAATCCTACCATTAGCCCTATACTCTACACATTTATTATTCCTGCCATAGTGCATTACCTCACACTTTTCCACATTAAACTCCATTTGCCACCTCTCGGCCCAGCTCTGCAACTTGTCCAAGTCTCTCTGCAAACTATAACACCCCTCTTCACTATCTATCTATCTATCGCTATCCATCCCAAGGGATGATGATGGTTTCCTTCATTTCGTTTATTTTCTGATAGTTCTGTTTTGCGGGTTTGATGTGTGTGTTCTGCTGTGGCTGTATAAACCAATCCTTGACAGGCACTGCTTTCCGCATACCTGGCAGGCGAGATCTGCTGTGGGTGTTGGAGCGGGAGTTTCACTGTGGCGTTTCCTATGTCGTTCTAGTGCTGCTCCTCTGTTCTTTTTTCCTATATCGTCGACGGTCTTTCTTGTGATGGTCCGCCACTGTGCACGGTCTAGGGCCTTTTCTTCCCATGTTGATGGGTCGATGTCAGCTTTTTTGAGGCTCCTTTTCAGAGTGTCTTTGTATCGCAGCCGCTGACCTCCTTGTTTGCGGGTGCCACTAGACAGTTGGCCTTACATGATGTCCTTGGGCAGTCTTCCATCCTGCATTCTGACTATGTGTCCTGCCCAGTGCAATTGGGCAGACATCACCAGGGTTGAGACAGCTGGCATTTTAGCTCGGGAGAGAACTTCAGTATTAGTTATTTTATCTTTCCATGTAATTCTCATCAGAGAGCGTAAATGTCGTTGTTGAAGTTGGTCCAGCTGTCGAAAATATCTTTGGTATGGACACCATGTCTCACAACCGCAGAGCAGTGCAGACATGACTACGGCTCTGTATACTTTGCACTTTGTGGCCATCTTGATGTTCTGTGACCAGACACGACTTTTTAGCTGTCCAAAGGCAAAGCAAGCTCTATTTATTCGCGATTCAATCTCCATGTCCAAAGAGGCGGAGGATGTTATCATGCTGCCCAGGTAACAGAAGTTGGTTACTGAATTAAGACTTGTGTTATCTTCACTATCTACCACTCCACCGACTTTAGTGTCATCTGCAAATTTACTAATCCATCCCTCAATACCCTTATCCAGATCATTTATAAAAATTACAAACAGCAGGGGCCCCAAAACAGACCCCTGAGGTACACCACTTGTCACCGAACTCCACGATGAATATCTCCCATCAACCACCACCCTCTGTCTTCCATCTGCTAGCCAATTCCTAATCCAATTAGCTAAATCACCCTCAATCCCATACATCTGCATTTTCTGCAGAAGCCTTCCATGGGCCACCTTATCGAACGCCTTACTAAAGTCCATATATACCACATCAACTGCATTACCCCCATCCACCTCTTTGGTCACTTTTTCAAAAAACTCAATAAGGTTAGTAAGGCACGACCTACCCTTCACAAAACCATGCTGACTATCCCAATCAATTCATTTCTCTCTAAATAACTATAAATCCTATCCCTAATAATTCTCTCCAATACTTTGCCCACAACAGAAGTAAGACTCACTGGCCTATAATTCCCTGGAAGGTCTCTCTTCCCCTTCTTGAACAACGGGACCACATTCGCGATCCTCCAGTCCTCCGGAACCACACCCGTAACCAACGACGACCTGAAGATCAGAGCCAGAGGCTCTGCAATCTCCTCTCTTGCCTCCCAGAGAATCCTAGGGTAAATCCCGTCCGGCCCAGGGGACTTATCCAACTTCAAACCCTCGAGAAAATCTAGCACATCCTCCCTATCTACTTCGATACTTTCCAGTTTGCTACCCTGTACCTCAGTGTTCTCCATAACTACATTTACATCACCCTGCGTGAATACCGAAGAGAAATATTTATTCAGTGCCTCTCCCATCTCTTCAGGCTCCACGCACAACTTCCCACTGCTGTCTATGACTGGCCCTAATCTTGTCCTAACCAATCTTCTATTCTTAACATATCTAAAGAAAGCTTTAGGATTCTCCTAAAGGAGAATTAGTTAGGATTAGAATTGGTTAGGTGCATTGGCCATACTAAATTTTCCCTCAGTATACCCGATGAGGTGCCATAGTGTGACAACTAGGGGATTTTCATAGTAACTTCATTGCAGTGTTAATGTAAGCCTACTTGTGACACTATTAAAAAAAAGATGGGAAAGGTAGGTTATTTGACTCCCTCAAGGCTGCTCTGTCATTCAATAAGATAAAGGGTGAGCATCTATCTCAGCTCTGAACACATGTCCATTGAATCCCTGAATATCCAAGAATCAGCTAATATCCTGAGTTGAATTCATTCAATAACTGAGTATTCACATTAAGATAGAGAACTCCAAAGATTTACATCCATGTGAGAGAAGGAATTTCTCTTCTTTCAGGTTAAAGCGTCTGACTCATTCTGAGAAGGGGACCACTAGTTCTATCCTTCCTGATCAGGAGAAACATTTTCTCAGCATCTGTTCTGACAAGCCCTTTGAGAATTTTATGTGGAGAAATAAAATTCCAACTGAGGTCCTAACAGAATTAAGCACATGCCAGTGACTGGGCTTGGAAAAAGCGTCCAAGACAATGACAGTTTGGTCAATGGGTGTGAAACTGACTTGCATTAAAATTCAATGCATCAGACAAACACAGAAGATCTGTCACATTTTGCAGCTTGCAAAGGACGTTTGTATCAGGCACGCCACTGCTGCAACAATGATTGAGACCAAAACAATGCATTCATTACCTCTTGGAAAACAGCCAACAACATACAAGAGTATCCTACCGTGCGACAGGGGGCCCTGGAGAGCAGGTGTGTTTGACTGTGTGCACTAAGATCCCATTGTTAGTTCAGTCCCGAATGCAAACAGCTACCATCCCATGAATGTGAAGTTGCTCTGTGACCAACGGAATGGAATTATGCACACGAATGCACTCGACCTGGCAGCTTCTCTAATTCATTTTGTCCGGCAACAGTGTGAAGAGCCATTAAGACTGCAGGAATGGTTGCCGGGAGCCAAGAGTATATAGTGTGACCAAAGCTGATGGCACTGCCCCCAAACCTAGACTGAAGAGCAGTACGTACTTGCATCATGTTTGTAGTGAAGCAAACCCCAGAAAGGACTCAATCCTATTAAGAGACAATTGATTATCTGATACAAAGAACAATATAATCAGCAGTGACTAAAGCACTTTAAGTGCCTTATAGGTTCGATGCACAGCAGCTATTACCAGATGTGCCACTGCCTTTGCTAAATAACGGATCATCTTCTTGGTACCATAAGATGTGTCAGGAAATGTTTCAATATCAAACCAACTTTAATTAGCATGAAGCAGGATTCATTGCTTAGTCAGTAAGTGACATGTGTTTTCTCATCTTTATTATGTGCTCCTTTTAAGGGGTTATCCAGTGGCAGGGTGAAATGAGGTAGTTGGTTGCTATATCTGAGTATCTGCTTCTTTGGATGAAAATAATCCCTTGTCTTGGGCAGGAGGTAGTCCATATTGGGTGGGATTTCAGATGCCAAAGACAAGACCCCAGCGTTTTTGATGGGTCACTTCAGGTCATACTGGAAGCTGTCACAGCTTATAGGAGCATTCTCTTCCCTGCCAGTGATCATTGCAGGCCTCAAAGAACAGACCAAGAGGACATTGCTGAATGAAGCCAGCAGCAGTATGGAAGGCTTGTACTGTCAGAAAATGTTTCCATGATCTGATTAGGTCTGGAAGGGATGGTGATAAGAAAGACACAGGTAACATACGACTCAGGCATCAGAAATCCAGAGTGCTAATAAGAAAGGCATAGAGTCATAGAGGGGAGATCTTACCAAAAGAAATCTAAGTACTGAAGCAGCATGAAAATGGGAGAGAATCGCACCATATTTTTTGGTGAGTTAAAAATCGAATCATACTTCACTCTGAGGAAAAAAACGAAGCAAGATCAGTTTACCAAAGGGAGGAGGTAGAGCCAGAGCTCACTGAAAGCCAGCAGATTGCAGCAGAGGGTGCCAGCATACATGCACAGATCTCTCTGTTCTGTACAATTAAATAGAATTTAAATATTACAATCAGCTTTGCCCATCTTTCAGGCATGAAGCTAATCTAGTAGATATCCAGTGCCTGTAAGATCATGAGAAGCCTGAAATTGGGTGCAAACCCAATTTTTTGGCTTTCTTGTGATCTTGCCAGCTCACTTTGCCCATCAACCAACACAGCAAGAAGATAAGATTGTCCCTATGAAGTTTTACAGTGCAAAAAGAGGACTTCAGCCCATCGTGTCTGTGCTGGCCATCATGCAGCAATTGATTCTAATCCCATTTTCCCGCTTTTGGGCCATAGACTTGTATTCTATAGTATCTGAAGTGTTCATCTAAATACTTCTTAAACGTTGTGAGGGTTCCTGCTTCTATCATTCTAAAGGGTGAACTTCATAACCACAATCTTCTGGGTGAAGACGTTTTTCCGCAAATCCCCTCTAAATTTCTTGCCTTAGCTCTTAAATCTACGCCCACTCCTGTTTATTGATCCCTCTACTAAGGATAAAAGTTTTTTCCTATCTACCCTTACTATGTCCTTCATAATTTTGAATATCTCAGTCAGGCCTCCCCTCAGCCTTCTCTGCACAAAGGAGAAGAACAGTCTGTCCAGCACCTCTTCATACCTCCAACCCGGGCAACATCCTAGTGTATCCTAATGCAATCACATCCTTCCTATAGTGCGATGACCAGAACTGCATACAGTACTCTAGCTGCGGCTTATTGACCATTTTATACAGCCTGATCATAACCTCTCTAATCTTATATTCAATGCCTCATTTAATAAAAGCAAGTATCACGAGGGTAGTTGTCTAGTGGAGCCTCCCTTGAGAAATGAGATGCTCAACTTAGCTAAAGGACTCCGGAGTCATGGGAAGAGAATGGAGCACTCCGTCCATCTCCTGCTCCACAATGATTCCATGCTTTGAACGCACGAGCTCCACTGTGAGAGTGGAGAAGCTTGTGGGTAATTGAACAGCATACAGATGTACAGTGGTTGCATCATCCATTCAGCAGCATCAGTGCGGCAAATGGCATGGAGTGAATGCCAGCTTTGCTCCAGCAGGTTATTCCCTCCAATGATCCACGATACTATGGAAGGGCTGAGGTAATTGGAAATGGTTTTAAAGGAGTCAGTCCTCAGGTGAGTCGGTCATCATCCTCTGCTTTCTTGACCCCTTCTGTGGGCAAAGTGTCAGAGTTGTCAAGCCCCTGATAGAGGCTGCTCCTACAATGCTGTGGGTGCAACAGCCTTTGGAATTGTGACCCATCCCCATCACCACGTGCTAAGGACAGCTGCAATGGTCATCTCAGGTCCAGAAAGGCCTGAGTGAGCAGTATGCCTCTATCTTACCACGTGCTATAGGGAGAAACCCTTTGGCAGTGTCTGTATGCAGAAGCCATCGTGGGGGTGAGATCATTTCATACAAAACAAAAACACAATAATCATCTCCATAATTCATAATGTGTGGAATACAAAAGAATGCTTAATGGTAGGAAAAAGAAAGCGCTTGTCCATTTGTTGCAGTACAACTGACTTGTGTGTCTCAAGCCAAAATCTGGGAGACTTTAAACCATTTCATCAAGTGGGTGGCACAGTGGTTAGCACTGCCACCTCACAATGCCAGGGACCGAAGTTTGATTCCAGCCTTTGGTCACTGTCTGTACGTGGTGTTTGTTCTCCACATGTCAGTGTGGTTTTCCTCTGGAAGCTCCAGTTTCCTCCCAAGATATGCGGGTTAGGTTGATTGGCCATGCTAAATTGCCCCTGGACACCATGGAAGGGGGATTAGCAGGGTAAATACATAGGCTTATTGGGATAGGACCTGGGTAGGATTGTTGTCTGTGTAGGCTCAATGGGCCAAATGACCTCCTTCTATACTGTAGATTCTATGATTCTCTGATAAATGCCCTCCTGTGGTGAACAGTGCACTGTGCACCACAGATATGCACAAAATGTCCAATGTCCTGATACTGTTGAGCAGGGACCATGCTATCCTCCTGATATCTTATCTCTTGTATTCGTTGTAACACTACATGTGAATAAAATGTTGAGTCAATAACAATAAAGATTATGATCTGTTCAAATTGTGGAAAACATTCATTTAAAGGTTTGTTTTCTGCATGTAGATGTTAAATATTATTAATGCCAGAAAAGCCAAATACCAGAAAATTAAGCAGAAGTTGGATAAAAGCTTAGTTTTCTTTTGAATCTTATTCTGAATGGAATAAAATGTTATTGCAAATAAAGGTTTAAGCAAACTTCCAACTTATTCACTTCACTAAGCACACTCAATGAAAACTGATTTGAAAGAAATAGATAATGCAGGCTGTGAAAAATAAATCGTTTAATGCCAATTTTCACTCTGCCGATGCGATGGTTAAAAAAACAAAGACCACATGATGAGAGCTGAAGATTGAAGGACTGCTCTGTGTATTACATTTAACTTGAATTGGAGATTGAAATCTCTCTTGAAACTCAAAAATAATGAGCTGGACTGGTGCCAGATCACAGCAAGCTTTGGATGGAGTGACTGTGCCCCTTGTGTTGCGGTGGGAGATTCAGTTCTACGCTGTTCGCACTCTACCCCTCCAAACATTTTAACTTTCTTTGGTTTTGCTCATGGATCAGAATTTACTGTCAGCCTGTTGTATTATTTTGTACAATCTGTGTTATCGTTTTGAGTTACAGGGCCACATTCAAGTTGCTGCACTTGTTATTCTGAGTTTGATTAATCCTCTTATTGTATTAACAAAGGAAAAAAAAATCCTGGTTGCTTGTCGGGCTGAATTTTTCTCAGATGGATTATTTCACATTGAATTCAATAAAACTAATCTGACATGTCAGATAATCCTGGAAAAATAACAATTAAATGCTGGATTTGGGACTTTGTCAAATTATTCTTGACAAAAATCCTAGCATAGGGAAATAATTAGTAGATGCTCAAATCATTTCCAAGTGTCACTTCCATGATGGATTTATTTGTTGGCTTTCTTTTGAAAACGAGAAGACTGTCAACCGAGATAACTGTCCGTCCATAGGCATTACATTGAAACAAAAGTCCTAGTTACTTGATGTCAAGTGAGGTGGATGGGAGAGATGTTTCCCTCAACGTTAAAAATAAATCACAAATCCATTGCTAAACATTGCAGCAAAGCTGTCAAAATTCCTGGGTGCTTTTAAAACAGGGCCTTGTACCTGTTTGAAATGAACCTGTATTGGATGCAGATTCTATGCAATGCGGCACAAAGCACCATCGTGTCCCTAATCCCGACTGACTTGCATTCTCAATATAAAATTAAGCTATGACATAACATAATCTGCGCTTCACCTTAACACTGAGGTCAAGTGGGATTGGAGAGATGAACTGACTGAAATAAAAAGCAGCGAGACGACTGCCTGCAAGGGATCACATTCCTCTTAACCCCAAAATTGACATCTGGCCGCTATGTATATCTATAGCACCCTATTTAGGTTGCATTAAAAGTAAGGCTTGCATTTACATAGTGCCTTTCACTACTTTGGAATCACAAAAGCACTTTTCAACTAATGAAGTACTTTTGCTGTGTGGTTGCTGTTGTAATGTCAAAAATATTGTCAGAACTGGTTTGTGCACAACATATTGCCATAGCAATAGTTAGTACATTTTAGTGCTGTATGTTGAAACAGGAATATTGCCAAGTTACCAAGGAGTACTTTAGTGTTCTTATATAAGATAATACTATGAGACCTTTTACATCCACCTAAGTGTATAGACAAGGCCCATCGAAAATATAAACTCGTTCGGTACTGCACTGCAACAAGCATGAGCTTAGAATTTGTGCTCAGGTTTCTGGAATGGGTCATGAACTTGTGATCTTCCAACTCTGAGTCAGGAGTGCATCCAGCAAGCCACAGCCAGCACCTTAGAGTATAATTGCAATGTGCATTCAACAATGTTGCAATTAGTTTGACTGGGAGTCAATAGCCAATGAAGGTCAATACTTCCAAATGTTCTGACAGTTCTTTGCAACAAACAGCATTCATATAATTTGAATGTTAGCTTTACTTAAAGTGTTACATATTTAAGTGGTTGCATGATTGCTTTAAGAATGGGTCACATGACTTGATCATGCGGTCATTGGGATGTTTTACAGGCTTCTGCCTTTGTTTCATTTTCCTTTCTGTGCAGAGACATCTTTTTCAATAAACGTGCTGTATGTTCCTTTGAATCGACGTGTGCAAACCATATCATTTTATTTTTGTTAAAAGCAACGACTCCTTCCAGAGTTAGGACATTACATGAAGACTTCCGAAAAGCTATGAATTTTAATCATATATTGTTATGAAATTAAATTATTAATAAAATAGCTTGTAAGTAAAAACTTTAAAGCAGCAAGAATTATAGGCACAAGAATGGATTTTATGGATTCAGAAGAAAATGTAACCTGATCTGTTTAGGTTTTGTTCTGTCCATTGTTTATGCAAACACGTAAGATTAAAAATGACAAATATTTATTCTAATTTTAGTATAAAATTTATTAACTTTTATCCTGCATATTTCCAATTATTGTTAAGTACCTTGACTTTCTTAGGACAATTACTATTCTGAGTCCACTATCCAGATGGGATAGATGTCCTAAGCCCAACCAACTTCAACTGCTTCATCAATAGCCTTCACTTCACCATAAGGTCAGCGCATTAGCTTAGATTTTGCGTTCAAGTTTTTTGAATAGGTCGTGACTTCGTGACCTTCTAATTCTGAATCAGGAGTGCTTCCAGCAAACCACTGCCAGCGCCTGAAAGTATAATTGCCAGTGTCCAATGTAACAATGTTACAATTAGTATGACTAGGATTCGATAACCTGTCAACATCAATACTTTCTAATGCTCTAACAGTTTTTTTCAACAAACAACATTCATACAATCTGAATGTTAGCTATACTTATCAAAATATCCAGGACACTTTTTTTCCTGTGTTTAATGTTTATTACATGTTTAAGTGATTGCATCATTGCTTTAAGAATGGGTCACATGATGATTATGCAATGTTTAGCCTAATTCAGACCTCCTCAGATATTCAAGCAGTCCATGTTTAAATGCAGCAAGACTTGTACAGTATTCGGGCCAGGGCTGACAAGATGCAGGTTACGTTTGTGCCACAAAGTACCAGGCAATGACTAACTCCAATAAGAGAGAATCTAACAATCACCACTTGGTATGCAATAGCATTATCATCACTGAAGCTCCCACTATCAACTTCCTGTGGATGATGCCATTTATCAGAAATTGAACTGGGCTTGTCATATAAATATTGTTTTTGCAACAGTAGGCTAAAAGCTGGGAATCCCGTGATGAGCAAGTCATCTCGTGAATCCCCAAAGCCTGTCCAAGGCACAAATCAGCAGTGTAATGATCTCCAATATAACTCAATAAACTTGGTACTGTCCAGGACAAAGCAGTCCACTTGTTTGGTACCTCATCCATAAACATTCCCACTGTCTCCACAATCAATGTCATGATGTAGAGATGCCGGCGTTGGACTGGGGTAAACACAGTTAAGACGTCTGACAACACCAGGTTTAAGTCCAACCGATTTATTAAATATTAAACTCACAAGCTTTCGAGGTTATCCTCTTTGTCAGGTGAATGAGGTGGACTTAAACCTGGTGTTGTCAGACTTCTTCCTGTGTCCACAACTAATGATGTAGAGATGCCGGTGTTGGACTGGGGTAAACACAGTAAGAGGTCTGACAACACCAGTTTTAAATCCAATCGATTTATTTGATAGTAAACTCACAAGCTTTCGGCTTTATAGCCTTTGTCAAGTGAATGAGGTGTTCTGCTCTGCAATAGCACACATATCAGCACCGACAGTTTACAGATTGCTGATTAGAATGTGAACCTTTACACCTAACGTGCTATTCAAGGCACAACTAATGCACAGTGGCAGCAGTGTGTACCATCTACAAGGTTCACTGCAGGAACTCATCAAGTATTCCATAGACAGAACTTTTAAACTCATCTGTTTTGATACTCATTGAATGTCTGTCACTAGCAAAGACCTGGAAGACATTAGTATCTTTAGCACAAAAGTATTTAAAGTTCCATTTCATGTCATTCCTTCCCATACTCTTCCTCTCAGATCCATCTCATCTCTTTTATCCCTATTCTATTGCCCCCATTCCCATTTCACTCCTCTCATGTCATCTCAGCCCCTCTGCCATGCCACCCCTTCTGTTTGAGTGTTGAAAATCTCATGAAGGTGACTTGCCACGTGCATGTGACTCTGCCATGAGACAAGCTGATTGTAGACTGCCAGTTCTGTTAAGTTCAATAAAGTCTTTCGCTGAGAAAGACACCGATGAAGACTGGTGTCCTTATACAATGAAACACCGTCCTATTCAATGTAGCTGCACCGCCTCTGCCGTCACTCCAACATCTCTCCCCACTCATGCAAAGGCTAGAGAGCAGCAAGGGCCCTGGCCCAAAAGCTCTCTAAACAAGGCTGGTGAATGGTACAGCCAGATGGATAATATAACCAAGAGGAAGCTCATGAGAGCTGGAGATTGGAGGCCAGAAAGTGAGGCATGTGGACCAATCTCCATTCACCAATAAATTAGAAAATACAATCAGAATTTCTATACTATTATAATTGTAGATCAGCTGATATCTTTGGAACAGTTCTTCTCATTTTGTTTAAGAATAATTTATCTGATGTATTTTTTCCTGGATTTCAGCTTATCATTTTCTGGATTTTCCACTTTTCCCAACGTTTGCTAAAATCTATTTTTTTTTCACCATCCTTTGATTTTAGAGTTTTATTTTATCTTAAAAAGTAACGGGGCGGGGAAAGATATCATGCATAGGTAAAATTAAGAGAAGAGAGATCACAGGTTCAAGCCTGCCTGGGTACGTAAAAGAAAAGCAGAATAAAACCACTGAGAAATTGGAGAGATAGTAGGGATATAAATTAGAATGGTATTAAAAAGAGACAAAAAGGAGACAGGAGCTGAAGTGATGAGATAACAGATCATTTGTTGCTTTCTGTTTTTTGTAATATATCCTCTCTGCCACAACAGGCATAATTTCATTCCACAAAACAAGTGATACATTAGCTGTCAGGCAGAATAACAACAGCATGGGACCTTAGAAATAATGTTGTGCCAACCACCTGACCACAGAAATCAGATTTTCTTAAAAGATGTCTCTAGGTGATTAATGTGGATGAGGGGGCTTCTAAAATAACATAGAACCCAGCTGACAGCATGAACCAGATGTGTAAGCTTAGTAGGATAAAGCTTGGCCATCGTTTAGCACTGTACTTTCCTTGATCTCAAGTTCTGCATCTGAACAACACCTCAGATTTAATATTAAGAAACCTTGTTTCTCAGAAATGTTTAGGAGAAACATTCAATACAAAAACAAGCAATTGTTCTGATTTATATAATAGCTGCAATTTGAATGTCTTTTAACAAGCTTCTTGAGCACATAAAACATTATTCGGTACTAAGCAAGTCTTTTCAAGGTAACGTTTTTTAAACACTGTCTATTTTTTTCCTTACGACAGAAGTTGACTGGTCCACTTAATCTTACCTTCCCTTAACCTACCTACTGATTCAATGAACAGATTCACCTACTCAAACTTCACCAATTGTTCTGATTTGTCCATGCAGTGTGATCCAGCATGGAAGGGGTTAATAAGGGTCCGGGAAACATTGCCACCCACAGTGTGATATAAAGAGATACATAATATTAGACAACAGTGGTCTGGTTAGAGACCTAGATAGTAGAAGCAAACATGGAGTTAGCTTGTAGCTTGGGTGATATCACACATGCGTCATCATACTTATATGTTACCAGTAAACATTTAGACTGCAATTTTCCAGCTTCCCTGCACATATTGTGGGCTCTCTTGCAGTGTGGTTGGTAAACCACTGAAATTTCCGTTCAAATTGGCAGGACCAGAAGATTTTGTTGGTGATTACTCACTTATGATTGTCCACCTAACAAACTCCGGATCACTGGTCATGGGTTCTGTATGTCACTGTGTGTCTGATCAGCCTGATTCTGGAGCCGTATCTTTGACTGCAGATATTTCCAGGAAGTGGGTTCAGTCCTTGAATCCTAGATCACTGGTATTCCTTTTCCAGACACCTTTCCCAGGCCTCCTCTTGCTGTCAGGTGTTATAAGGGGATTTTCCAGGGGCTTCGCTTTGGGACATCTTGCATTCAGCCAATCTCAGCCAACACAATGACTTACAAAAGACAGTATTTACAAAAGACATTCTTTATTCGATCAATACATATTGGGAGAGCCTGGTTTAAGTTGAGCTCAGCCCAATGGAACTCTTTCCTGAGTACAACTGCCTGTGCCTGATAAATCAAAACACTTCTCCCCACAGTATGCTTTCAGCCATGCATTTAATTCTCTAATCTGCTTCACCCTGTGCCAATTGGTGTGTGGCTTAGATAACAATCCAGCAATTATTATTTTTGAGGTTCTGCGCTTTAATTTAAACCCTTACTCCTCAAGCTCTCTCAGCACGGAATCATAGAATCCCAACAGTGAAGGAGACCATTCAGTCCATCGAGCCCCCCACCTCCCAGTATTTAGTCTGCAAATCCCCCGCCAATTCACCTAACCTACACATCTTAAGAGTGTGGGAGGAAACCAGAGCATCTGAAGAAAACTCACACAGGAAGAACATGCAACCTCCATACAGATGGCAACTCAAGGCTGGAATTGAACCCAGCTCTCTGGCACTGTAAGGTAACAGTGCTAACCACTGTGCCACAGGACATCATCCTTAGTTCTACCTATGTCATTGGTTACGACCTGCTGAGTCCCATGTGACTCATGTTCATCCCCTCCTGTACCTGACCACTGACCAACTCTAAAGTTGTATTTAATGTGAAGAGTGTGATTGCCTCCCAGAACAGTGTCCAGGTAAATAGCGTGCAGGCAAATCTCCTCCACCCTGGTGTCCTGTTATGTTTGCAGTGCCAAGCTGAAATTGTGACAACTTCAGACACAACTACATCCCACAAACACCCAGATGTTGCAATCGCAGCATACCACCGACCAGCCATGCAAGTCTAACCCTATTTATTTATTTGATTACTTTACTGAATTACTAACTCATTAGCTAAGATAATAGCAAGTTATCATCTTCTAACTTGGAGACAAAAAAACACCTACCAGCTGGTGGAGTTGAAACAAAAAGAAAAAAAAGCCCCTCCTTCTCCTTTCACAACCGATTCCTACCTACTCTACCAGCACCAAATTCCCATCAAAAAACAAATTCCCACTTGCACCGAATTCCAGATTTGGCATTGGGTTTCCAAAGCTCTCTGTTCCTGGATGACTTTGTACTTGCCCATTCAGTGCAATAGCAAACACTGTCTACCATGTCCCACTGCCAGAACCGAAAGCTGGAGGTGACCTTGCTTTGGGCAGTGGTGGATCCAGAGTGGTGGGCAATTGCATGTTTGCCATCAAGGCAGCTGTTTAAGGACACAGCCCACTCCTGAGAGCAGCAGGTCCAATCAAAGGGCCCAGCAGCTCAACAACATCAATTGAGGCACCACTCGCAGAGGTCATTGTTGAGGGCGCAGCTCCAGTGAGAAGGCACCTCAATACCTTGGCACCCTAAAGACTGGTAAATTGGATTGTAGGGTGCTGGATCCCAGCAAGCAGCCTCCAATAATTGGTGGAGGATGGGGAAGGGGACCGGTGAAGAACCGGCTATATCATTGCCACACAGAATATCATTATTGCTCTGTTTAACCAGAATATTCCTAAAGGAAGCCTTCACCATGGAATCCACTGGAAGACTGTGGTGTTTCACCCAGTTTGGCAGAGGGACACCACACCAACCCCCTCTCTCCCCGGCCACCATCACTCTGCTTACACAATGCTCTCGCCACACGTGAAATATCTGCACGGCTGGGTAATTGCCTTCCACCTCCCAGTCCATTGAAAAAAGTGTCTGGAAAATTCTGTTAGAAAGGATATTTCCTTTAAGACAGCTGGTGAATTTAGCTCAAAATGTTAGTATGATTGCTTTCAGGAGATTTTCAATTCTTGGGTTACATTTCAAAAATAAGATAGTTTTTAAATATATTAACCCTATGTAAAAAAAATCATGCATAGTCCATCTGTTTCAAAGGTAATGAGACATAAGGAAGAAGGTTTGCTGAATCTTAATACCATCAGAAATAGGTACAAAACAAAAACACAATAATCATCTCCATAATTCATAAGTGATATTGAATGCAGCAGGGGAAAATAAATAACAGGCTATTTAAAGGTGACTGGTTGAATGTCATATTTTTAAAGACACTTATATTTATGGGGACACATTATTTTTTATGGTAACATAATATGAATGTTATATTGAACAAAATATAAACAAAATTGAGTGCATTTATAGCCTATACTATGTGCGACTATAAAATTGAAATATCAGGTTCCCAGTTACAGAACTGCAAGAATTGACCAGCTTTCAATTGGTGATTTACTTTTAAAGCAGGATAAAAGAAGTGTGAAAGCGTTCACTGTTACATACTGTAGCCAATATTGCCCTTTTATAAAAAGTTGAACAGATATTAACACTTGCAGTCCTCTGATTTACTCTTCACTTCAGCAATCTGTTCACAGGGGTATCCTAAAAGTTACAATTTGTTGAATGTGAGTCTGCTGACAGCCAGCAAGTTAATATTTTCCCATTAACTTTTATTGCTGCCAGATGATTGATGTAAATCAGTTTATTTTTTTAAAAGTAGAAACTGTTTTAATATCTGTATCATAAGCTATTTAACTGAGAATATTTTACTGCTTAGTTAATATATTTTGACTTGCAATCTTGATGTTGTTGCAGTCTCCTTTGTCGCCTTTGTTTTTGTACGGTGTGACTTTTATATATTGCATCTTCCTTGGAATGGAGCCTACTTTACAGCAGAGGGGGTTATAAAGGTCCAACAATTGATGGATTGTTTTGTATTTGGGCAATTTGGCTTCCACCCTTGCCAGCCTTCTTTGTTTGCTAAGCAGTCAGTCTTTTGGCATTCTTGAGCTCAAATGATGAGGGTTTTTAATCTAACTCATCCATGAAAGGAAGCTCTGAATGAGTTTCATGCACAAACCGAGAAATGTCTGTCTTCCAAATGTGCAGCTCACAGTAATGTTCAACCCAGCAGGAATTTCCTTCTGCCAGTGACAACGTAATCATTTGCTGACTTCAAGAGGCAATTTTGTTGATGGTAGGACTAAGCGCCCTCTTGATCCATTCATCCATAGCACTTAAATTCCCATTGTCACAGGCAGTTTGGATTTCTTGGCATAAGTTGATTCTTACTTGTGAAGTATCTCCCTACATTTTGTATGACTGACTTGGCTAGTTTCTGGTCATGCAGTCCTTTGGCTGTTGTGTTTATGTTGTCCATCAGTCAAGGTTTGTATTTTGCACAATGACAATTTAATCTCAGCTGAATAGGTTTCAAACCAGTCCTTGTTGCAGGTTCTGTCTTTGTCAAACGTTGCTTTTGCTGCTTCATAGATGATTCAGCTTTGTGACTCTCAGATTGTGTCAATAGCAGCATCAGTGCCTTCTGGGTAAACCTTGAACGAGTAGCAGAAGTGTTAGTATTTGGTATTGTGCAAGAAATGTTGCTGAGTGATGAGCTATTGTGTTTGAAATCCCCAGCCGTGCACCTTCTCTCTGCTGCAGACAAGAAAGTTGTTAGTGTTTCAACCTGTGGTAGATGCGGATGTGGAGAACACTGAGTAGATTCCACCTTCCTGTGGAGACCAGGTTTAATTGGTGCCAATGCCCAGACCTTAGGTGCAATGATACTTTGTGGTCATGTCTGTCCCGAAAAGTGTTGTGATCAGGATTTTATCCCCCTGCCCACCATGGGAATCAGAGAGGGCAATGGGCAGACAACAGAAAAGGACGGAATATTATGATTTTGGGATAAACAAGGCGGTAAATTCCCACCATGACAGTGTTCATCAAGGACAGAAAGCTCAGTAAGTGTTTCCCTTATCATTGATTTTGCTCATGCTGTGATGACCAAAGCTTGTTTCCCATGACGGGCTGCAGGGATATGTTACCCCTTTGCACCAGGGAAAGATCTTTGTGATGGTCATAATTAAAAGACTCCATCTACTTGAAGACCAATTGTGCCTGGAAGCAGAGTGTGATTTCTGTACCAATAGGTCTACATTAGACACTATCTTCTCCATTTGGCAGCTTCAAGAAAAGTGCAGGAAACAGGGTATACATCTTCACCTTCATTTTGCAGATCTCACTAAGGAATTCATCACTTTAGAAGTGCAGGATTCCAGATGATTTGGAGAGAATTGCCTATTCATCAAAGCTCCTCAATCACATAAACTTCTTCCATGACAACATGTGTTACAACTATAGTTTGATGGCTCCACCACTAACAGTTTCAGAATGGAGTAAAACCAGGCTGTGTCCTAACCTGCAGTCAATTTGGCATCTTCTCCATACTCCGGACCTTTGCCTACACCGTAGATATAGAATGAGATTACTTGCACACCAGGTCAGGTGATAAGCTGTACAATCTATAAAGACTGAAATCTCCCAGTTGGAGAATTCCTTCATGTTGAAGTTGTTGCGCATGTCACTCACACAATAACTCGGCTACAAAGTAGTCTCTTATCTTGTTTCCCCAGACCATAAGTATCAAGGAAACTGTGGTCATGGGACAAGATGCTGCACCTCCATTTTGATCACACCAAATTACACTCCATTGGAAGTAGTTAGTAACTTCTGCCTCCTTATGATGAGAGACAATTTGCCCATTGGTGCAGCATTTGCTACATGCATAGGGAAAGCATATCACCTTTGCCTCTTCTCAAAATGATCACAGGATAACATCAAGCAGACCCTTGGGGACAAGCTGATGGTTTGAAGATCTATATCTTCAGCACCATATTGCTCTCAGCTATCAAGAGAAAAGGCTCAACAATCTTCGCTGTCAGTGGCACATTCTGGGTATATCCTGGCAGTACCAAACCACAAATGCAGTAGTCCTCTGAAAGGCAAGTTTGTTAGCACTCATCAGAGGTGGCTTCTTTGGCCCAGGCACATCCATAGGATAGAAAATGCCTGCCAACCCCAAGGATCTTCTGCGTGGTGAAGTAATCAGAACAAAATGATCAATAGGACACCAAATCACTATTTCAAGGACATTTAGATGTATGACAAGAGGGCTCTATACATCAGTGATCACACTTGGGACTCGCTCACTGATGACAGAGGAAAATGCCAATGCCCCCATAGACTGGAATGCACCAGTATGATGACCACTGGCTACAGCAGATTGGCAATAGATGCCATCACCAAAAACAATAATCCACAATGTCACTTTGGCACTTCAGGTGCGGCATTTATACCAGAACTGGCCTCTCAAGGATTGACCCCTTTTGCCATCAGCAAAAGTGCACCATTTGAAAACACCCCATTGGAATTTGAATTTGAAACAAATCCTGAAATGGATTTGTTTCTTCTGTGTTCACTATCACAAAGACTGGACAAAATAAATATTAGACAATAGTGCTCAGCTGCTCTCAGGAGTTTTTGATAAGCAAACTAGCTTAGCAGCAGGGTAAACAGATACTTATTAAGTGAAATGGAGAACAACAAAATAATAGAATGGCAGATATTAAAACTACACATGGTAGGAGCTCAAAGTGCAGACATCAGAATTATGTCACACTTACATGCTAACAGCATGATTTTTGAGATGGGATGTTTGGATAGGATAAGATCAAAACAGATAAACAATATATCAGTGGCAGGGTTAGGTCCATATTGCAGAGAAATGCACAGCTAATAAGCAACTAGGATCATAGTCATAGCCAGCTGGAGACAGAGACTCTCCCGAAAGCAGGCTTTTTGGCTGAGAAGTTGCTGCTTTGAAAAACTCAAAGATTCTTCAGAAATTCAACTCTTTTGTCCATGTTTAGACAGAGCTGATGTGATCTGCAACTTAGTGATAGTATCCAAATTGGGCAAGATTGAGGAGTTTATTGTTGAGTAAGTCCTCCTGAAGTACTATCGAGGACATTGTCCATCATTTATCACCCAAAGATGTGTGGTTAGTTTGATTGACCGTGCTAAATTGACTGTAGTGTCAGGAGGATTAGCAGGGTAAATATGTGGGATTACAGGAATAGGGCACGGGTGAGATTGTGGTCGGTGCAGACTTGATAGGCTGAACAGCTTCCTGAAATAAAGGTACAAATTGTGTGTGGTAATTATATGGTGGATTAGGTTCATTAAGTTAAATGTTATGGGATGTTCTTTTAGATAAAGGGATATTCTATGAGTTTAGGATGTATATAGCTGTGGAATAGTATTAATTCAAGTATACTACGTGCGTGTAGCCATTACAGCAGTTAATGATGGTTTGTATTGTGGCCTTTCCTGTTGTACTATTTTGCAGTTAATAAACATTCCATTTTTAAAGATTAGAACAAGGCTTTTTACTTTCCTCACTGGTTTGTATATCTTCCCTCACATTATACCAAACTGCAAAATAACCAATTAAGAACTTGTATCCCAAGTTACCCTACTGGATTTTGGATTACCTCACCTCTAACATCAGTGGGGTTCTTGACACCATCATTTCCCATAGATGGAAAAATGCTAAGACAATAATATTAATGTTCAAATTGTTTGAGAATAATGCAAACACGATTTTAAATTGTTGGCACTGATCTTGTCTGCTATAAGTTACATTTCACTTTTTTTCCATTCATGCTAATAAAGTGTGAAAGATAATATGGCAATTATCTTGCTCCATCATTTGCATTGTCACATGCACAAAGAAGATTACAGTTGATAATCATTGCCGGCAAAAAGTGGTTCTCTGCCCTTGATATTCTTTGCAGCTTCATGATGAACTCTTACATGAATAAATATTTTCTGTAGTACCGGCTTGTGAAAATTAATCAGCAATTGAAAAAAGAAAGTTGATTGCTTTTCACCTACTGCACGTATATTATTATTACTGTCTGGGCTTGAAGAAAATCAGTTCCTATTATCCACTTGAAGTTGCATTGTTTTCCTTGCATTACCGAAGCAATCATCAACAGGTCACCTTTTTTCAGTTTTAACATAAATTCCTTGAAACGTACACAAAAAGCCAAACAGGAGTTGCCTTGATCATTTTCATTGGAGGATTGATTTCTTCCCACAGTCCGAAAGGCATGCTGGTAAGGTACATTGCCCACACTAAATTCTCCCTGATGTACCGGAACACGTGCCTAGGTTTGGAGACTTGGGGATTTTCACAATAACTTCATTACTGTATTAATGTAAGCCGACTCTAATAAATAAACTTTAAAACTTTAAAAAACTTATCCTGCATTTCACAAAACCCAGACCTCCACCAGAAGAGCAGCCAGTATGTAAGAACACCATCACATACAAGTATAACTTTGATATATGTTACTGCTCTTGCTGTATCAAAATCCTGAAATACCTAATAATACTTCATCATATGGACTTCAGCAGTTCAAGGAGAATGCCCACTAGCACCATCAAAATAAATGAGGAATGGGTAGTAACACCAGCCTCGCCACACTCCAAGAACGAACATGAAAAAGAAGCTAAAGAGCCTGCACTTCATCGTTCTTCTACCAATGTCGGTAGCACTCTGCTTCTGTCAAAAAATTTTAATCTCAAGTACACTGCAGAAACATGGAAACAAAATCTAGATGAACACTCAACAAAAAGCAAGAAAAATCCTACCTAGACAATTGCGGCCATATCAGCCTATTCTCAATTATCAACAAAATACAATCATACAATCTCTAAAGTACAGAAGGAGGCCATTCGGCCCATTGAGTCTGCACCGACCATGATCCCACCCATGCCCTATTCCCGTAACCCCACATATTTACCCTGCTTATCTTCCTGACACCAGTGTCAATTTAGCACGTCAATCGACCTAACCCACACATCTTTGGGTGATAAATGATGGACAATATCCTCAAAAGTACCTTCAGGAGCACTTATTCAACAATAACCCCCTCAATCTTGCCCAGTTTGGTACTGTCACTAAGTTGCAGATCACATCAGCTCTGTCTAAACAAGGACAAAAGAATTGAATTTCTGAAGCAAAGTGAGAGTGATTGCTTTTGACATACAAGCAGCATGTGACCAAGTATAGGATCAAGGAGCCCTGGTAAAAGTGAAGTCAATGGGAATCAAGGAGAAAACAGTGCTAGTTGGAAACGTATTTATCTCAGAGAGGAACGATTGTGATTGTTGCAGGCCGGTTATCTGAGCCCAGGACATCATTGCAGGAATTTCTCAGGGCAATGTACTAAGTCTAACCATCTTTAACTGCTTCATCAACCACGTTTCCTCCATCATAAAGTCAAAATTACTACAGTAGGACCTTCCAAATCCATGAGCACTACCATCTAGAAGGACAAGCAGACACATGGGAACACCAAACACCTGGAAGATCCCCCTCCAAATCACTCATCATCCTGACTTGGGAACATATTACTGTTCCTTTACTGCCATTGAGCCAAATGCAGGAATTCTCTCCCCAACAGCAATAAGTACACCAGTTGGACTGTAGCCGTACAAGGCGGCACACCACTTGTTTCCTAGCTGGGATTTCTTTTTGGGACTTTGCCTTGTTTTTTCTCTCTTTTGGCTATTGGAAAGATTGGAATCTTTCCAACATTACACACTTCACTCACCCTCCCCTCACCCCACCCCCTCATGTACTGCTGGCTCTAGGATCTGTCAGGATTTGAAGTTCCTGACCTTCTGCTCTCCGAACAAGTAAATATACTTTTCATAATGCAAGCAGCATTTTGATGTGTACTCAAGCTAAGTAAGATGCTTAAAGGCTGCTCAGTGCTATACGCCATCTAACCTCATATCCAGGTAGAGTTAGAGAAGCTGGTTCATCAAACCGTTAATGTAAATCTAAACTAAAAGCGAATTACTATAGATGCTGGAATCTGAAACCAAAAGAGAAAAAGCTGGAAAATCTCAACAGATCAGGCAGCCTCTGTAAGGAGAGAAAAGAGTTAATGTTTCGAGTCCAGACAATCTTTGATGAAGGGGCGTGTGGACTTGAAACATCAGCTGTTTTCTCTCTTTACAGATGCTGCCAGATCTGCTGAGATTTTTCAGCATTTTCTCTTTTGGTCATTAATGTAGGTCATTGGGCCACACCAATAGTACCTGTGATGAACAAAAATGGTTCAGTATGCATTTGTAATGATTTTGAAGTCACTATCAATCCAGTGCTGCGTGCAGAGTGATTAATTAATGATTTATTTGCTGGATTGGCTAGAACCAGCATTTTAGTAAAGTTGACCTTAGTCAAGCTTATCTCCAGATAAACGTGAATCCAGATTCACAGCAATGTTTGACAATCATAATATACAAGGAGGTATAATTTGACATTTGACATTATGCGTTGTTCCAATGTACCAAACTCTGAATGGACTAGAGGACATCCAATGCTACTTAGACGATATTTTAATTACTGGAAACAATGAAGAAGAACGTCTTCAAAATTTACATGCTGCATTCCAGGGTCCAGAAGATTATGGACTATGAGTATGGAAGGATAACTGTGAATTCCTCAAATCTTCTATTGAGGACACATAATATAAACAGACTGCACAAATTGTCTTCAAAAATAAAAGCCATAAATAAGGTACCCTTCACCTCAAAATATAAAACAACTTTGTTCTTTTTGGGCTTATTAAACTATTATGGAAGATTTTTTCCTAATCTAGCGAATATTCTTAAGCTTTTACACAACTTATTGTGTCAAAACAGGAATTGAAATAGGTAAATCAATGCAAGAAAGTCTTTATGCAATCTAAAGAGGTACTACTAAAGTCAAAAGTCCTGACACACTTTGATCCAAATTTACCTTTGCAACTGGCATATGACAAAGCACCTTATGTGGTGCATCAGGAGTGGGAGGAGGGAATGGGGGGACAGGGGGTTGGCGGGTGTGAGTGGGAAGACTAATAGTGAAGAGAAGCCTTTTGCATCAAGATCCTTGCATAAAGCAGAAATGAACTATGCATAGATAGAGAAAGAAGCTCTAGGAATCATTTTTGGAATCAAATCTTTCTACCAATACCAGTTATCCTGAACAACTTGTGAGCAACAATGGCCCACAGTTTCTTTTGCAAAAATTCACAAACTATTTAAAGGAGAATGGGATTCAACACATCCAATCCACTCTTTATCATCCTGCTACGAATGAACTGGCAGAACAGTTTGTTCAGACAAGGAAACATTCATTGAAGATAACTCAAGAGCAAGGTTCATTGTCTTGGTGATTAAGCAATTCCATAGAGGAATATGACATATATGACAATACAAAGTTTTCTGACATTCCTGATGATAAAACGTTATACAATGTGAGAACAGGGTTAAACACCTTGTTTATCATAAAGTTCAGATGAGCAGCATGGTCGATGCAGGCTTGGAGGGCTGATGGGTCTGTTCCTGTGTTGTAATGTTCTTTGTTCTAAGTATTGCCAACAGTGAGAAGTGGATATCTGTCATCATCTTAACATGGACAGAACCAATCTCCTACACCATACAAACTTGAGACAATATAGTATGGAGAAGACATACAGATCAAATTTTAGCAACTAGAACTACTGTGCCAGAGAAGGAATCAACCGAGAGTCCACAACAAGCTATGCTAAGTGATAGATATTGCTGAGCATCTGACAGCACTAGAAACAATTGGGGAAGACAGCACCTCAGCTGAAAACACTTCAAAACCAAATCAAACTCCAAACACTACATCAACTCCAATGAAGATAACCACAGATAACATACAAACTAAATAAAAAACACCAGAGAGTGCAGTTATATCAGTAAGCAGATGCCTGAGGTTTGTCAAGAACCACACGAGAATTGACATCCTCCACGATGTCTAACTTTTTGACTGTTGTACTATTCAATTGTTCATATTAAGAATTTTAATCGTTAATGTTATATTGTGTTTCGTTGCAGGAACCTCTAATGTGCCTAGTTGAACAAGGTCACTTTAAGAGTCTGATCAAATGAAATGTTGATGATGTCATCAGCCATTTGTGTGGGCAAATGGGCAGTTTATCCTAACAACCTGTAGAGCCAATATCTTTCCAATAAAGCTTTTTGTATGTTTGTACATTAATGATCTGCAACCCTATCCTTTAAAAATACCACACATATACATATATCTTCAGACACAGATAAGCTGAGCCATCATTTGCACACTGAATGTAAAGATTGTATTGTGTCTATTCTCAACATGTAGTTGATTACCACAACCAATGTTTTGCTACTGATTTATTCTTCAAGCTAATTTTGCCAGAACAATATCATATTTTTCTTAAACATAAAAACCACAGGATTAATTTTGTCTTCTGAACAACACATAATCAAACTGTGTAATTCAGCCATTGGTATGCTGCCAAATTGATCCATTAGAAACATTACCACGACAACCAACTTCCGTGGTTATTAAAATTGAACTGTTCATTCAATGTAGAACTAATTGCAGATCTAACAAACTTGTTCCATTATATTGCAACAGGAAGCTTCTGAAACATTAAATGCCGCAAAGTAATTAATGTTC
Organism: Sphyrna mokarran; assembly: GCA_024679065.1. NCBI lineage: Eukaryota > Metazoa > Chordata > Chondrichthyes > Carcharhiniformes > Carcharhinidae > Sphyrna > Sphyrna mokarran. The sequence continues at coordinate 63,352,505 of JAGIQG010000009.1, forward strand.
TATATCATTATCTTTTGTTAGTTCTACTTTGTACTATTGAATATTAAAACTCTACAGAAGATAATTTCCAACTTCATGCAACATAGAATATGTATTTTTATAAACTACAAGGTTTCTAGAATAGTAAGAAGATTAAAAAATGTGAAGCTCCTAACATGTTCAGATGGATTCTATTGATAGAAGTCTTGAACTGGCACATTTTCAAAGCTTTTTTTTAAATGAAGTAATAAATCAGTAGCCATAATTCTCTTCCTATGTCAATGTTATTGTCCTGCTTTTGAACCATGTTAATCACATGATATTAGATGTCTCAGAGGTGAATATTTTTTCAAATATTATGATTCCAATTTAATTGACCTACATTTCAAGCATAGAATCTGACCAGTTTTAACTTTCCTGATGATCCTTCAGTGGATGGGGGTGGGGGGGGGTGGGTGGTAGTGTATCACAAGTCCTGTGGAAATGTGAGATTGAAAGGAAAATGCACCACAAAGTAACATTGTGAATAATTTCCAATAATTCCCAATGCATTGTAGTTATAGCTGTTTCTTTCACATTTAATAAAGGTTAAAAACTTCTGTTAAATATTTTGCAAAGATGAAAAGTGTTAAAATGTTGAGCATGTGCTGTGTTAAAGATTATCACTCAGATATGATGCATAGCTCAGAGACATCAAAGAAAAAACTTTGAATGTTACAGCACAAAGTATTCTGAGGAATTCCTACTTATCTAGCATCACTAAAATAGCTGAACAAATTGAAACAGATTAATAAGAATTAAGCATATAACGTCTGGCATGAGGCATGACAATGAAATCAGGATACAAGCATCTCATTCATGGTCATATAATTCCGGATAACCTCTGAAATTCCCAATATCAGTTCTTATTGTCAGATTAATAGTTGAAATTAGCAGTTTAACTCAATGGGGAGTATTTCATCAATATTTAACTGAGATTAAAAACTCTTGTTGTACATTTTGCAAAGATGCAGAGTGTTAAAATGTTGACTATGTATAAAAGATAATGGATTGTTAAGAAACATCAAAGAAAAACCTTAAACGTTTCAGCAACATTTAGCTGTGTCATACTCTAATATATTCTTAGCTATCATTGTGCATTCTCTTATAAGGAGTTTTCTGAAGGCTGCCTAAAAACCTTAAGAGGTTCTACATTGTGTGTGTTTTCAAGTAAAATTTCAGATTTATTGTTTTCATGTTTGTGAGTTTCTAAAACCATTATTGGCACAGCACAATTCTCAGGTTGTTATAAATCCCTGGAGTCTTAGGGAATTGAAGATTAATCTTTTGGTTTTGTTGTAAGTGACCCAAGAGAAAATTTAGAGGTGCAGTAAAAAAAATGTATATTCTTTTCATTAAACTTTTTTTTGTTAGGTATCTAAGTATTAGAGTTGTGAAGAAAGACTGGCTGAGTGAAATGGGAGGGCATGTGATTAAACCTCCAGGAATATATCCAACTCGAACTGGCAAATCTACACATTGCATAAATAGGTTTTGTCATAAGTACAAGGTCATGCTTTACGGCATGCACTTCCCGCTAGGTTGAACTGCTGATATTAACTGATCTGGCTGCAGGAGGTGTCAGAGGATGGGCAGTGCTTTCCTAGAAGTGAGTGGGGTGAAGGGTGGGGGAGCAGAAAGAACCCAATGGTAACTCAATCTGTGCAGTCTGCTGTTTCCTCTAATGACTGGTGAAATGTAATGATTGAAAAGGAATAATGATGTGAACAAATTGTGGGGTACCTGATGTGGAAAACAGGAAAGTGATTGAAATCATGTCAAACAAGATGTTGCAACAGAGTAATTGGATGTTTAAAGTTAATGAACTTAGTTGTGAATTATGTTGATTTTGTTTCCAGGACATCAGGCACCTTCACACATTTCAAATCTGATAAAATTTAGTCTGAAATGATTCAATATATTCCATTAATATAATCTGAAAGATATAAGAATCACATTCATTTATTTTGTGTAGTTTTTTTTAACCAATCACTTATGTAAACTTACAGAATTCAAATAATTTTAAAAGATTCTCTGCCATTAAGTTGTCCTTTGATCCTTAACGTAAGCTGGACAAGTATTAATACAGTCAATTTTAGACAGAGTTTTGGCACAGAGGTAGTCCAGCTCATTTATATTATGAAGCTTTTGTCAGGACAAAGTTGAAGATATAAAACAGCAAACTTGTTTAATAGCTCACTTAATACATTTCATTGCATAGAAATGTTGACTACTTTGTTGAGTTATGTTAACTTTTATAGGTGCACCATAGAAAGCATCTTTCTGGATGTACCTGCATGGCTTTTACTCTGACCAAGACTACAAGAAACTACAAATGGTTGTGAGAATAGCCCAGTCCATCACTCAAATCAGCTTCCCATCCTGCTACCTCAGAAAAGGACCCCACACACCCTGGATATACTCTCTTCCACCTTCTTCCGTCGGGGGAAAAAAAATCTGAAATCACGTACCAAATGACTCAAGAACAGCTTCTTCCCTGCTGCCATCAAACTTTTGAATAGAGCTACCTTATATTAAATTGATCTTTCTATACACCTTGACTATGACTATACCACCACATTGTGCACCCTCTCCTTTCCTTCTCCCCTATGTAATCTATGCTTTGTATCACGTGCAAGAAACAATATTTCTCACTGTATTTCAATATGTATGACAATAATAAATCAAATATCAAATGTTAATGTGTTGATCCAATAAAAATTACAAAGCAAGCTTGATCAAGGCAACTGCTAATTTAGAGGAATGCTTAGAGCAATGCCAATTTACATGTAACATGTGCAAGTAAGCCTCAAAATCTTTTGGTATTAGTTAGTTCTCACAAAGACTGCAATATAGGGTGGCCAACCACAGAACATGCTGAGCAGGTTCAAGCAAAGTAGTTACTGCGCCTGCTGCTAATCTATAAATTACAAATTTAAGTTACCAAAGCTGTCTACATGGGAATCTCTATTATTTGATTTTTGATAGTGTATTTCTGCTGAAAGATATAAGAATCTAGTCATTCCTCTAAATTAGCAGTTGCCTTGATCAAGCTTGCTTTGTAATTTTTATTGGATCAACACATTAACCTTTGATATTTGATTTGATTTATTATTGTCATGCATATTGGGATACTGAGAAACATTGTTTCTTGCATATGAAAGATATAAGAATCACATCGCGAATTGTGAATCAGTACCTGTGGGAGTGACCTTTGGACAATTGGGAATTAGAAATTGTAACATTTAAGATACAGAATGTACCAAAGGCTGAGCCATTGGACTCGGTTTCATTACAGGGGCTGATCCTGTTGTAAGATTTAACAACACACAGATCAATTCAAGATGCTATGGGGAATAGCATTAGTTCAATGAAGATGAAGTGCCAGTTCAGGAAAGCTAAAGCAGTATTGGTCCAGCGAGGATGGAGAGATGTCTGTTCAGTGCCGGTAAGGAACTGTTGTCTGCTCCATGAAGCTGGGGGTTAGGGCAAAAAGAGGCCCATGAGCAGTTGTTAGCAATAGCGTAGCTGAAAATGTGGGATCATGCCTGTGTTTAAACTCTGGGAATGTAGCCTGGCCAACACAGTGTGTCTCAGTCGCAGACATAGATCAACCTAGCTGGAAAAGACCGAGAAGACTGTATCTGGGAACAGATCTGAGAGAGAGATGGAATAGCGTATAATTTGGAAAGGATTAGCCCTGTGAAACATGGCTGCGACAGCTGGGTCTCTGGGTCTTGTCAAATAATAGAGGAAAGAAGCTGAAATTCTTCATGACAAAAGGAGGCGTTAGAATACTTTTGTGCCTTATAGAGATGATCACTGATTTCTGAGTAGGTTGCTAATTAAATCCACAGAATCTTTCTTGGTTGTGTCTGCTATTCAATGGGGAATTTGTGATTTGCTTGTTAATTCATGGCTACCTTGTGTTTATTCTGTATGTTAGAAAGATATTATTGACTACTTGCATTGTTAACTCTTGTATAGAAAAAGTTTTTCTGTTTATTGAAAACAGTGGGATATTGTGGAGGTGATTCTCTCAGCCTGCTGTGCTGCTCTGGCAGTAAAGTGAGCCAGGAGACATTAGCAAAGGCCATTTAGCAGGTTCCCCACTGGGTGCCTCACGTCCATGAGTGTCCAGATTCCAGATTTTCACCAGCGCCAGCTCCATGCTGGAAATTAGTGCAGAGCTGATTACAATATGGAAATCTTCATTTCCATATCATTGGCGGACCTGGGACTTTAATCTCTGAGCCTCTTGTCCCCAACATCCCCCCCACCCCGCCCCGTGCTGGGAGTGGTTCACTCCAGCAAAGTTTACAACAGCTCCCCACTAATGGGAGCTGGTAGCCTGACTCCACTGAAGCGAAGGGAGGCCATGGAGACCTCCCCAGGAGATTGGAGGCAAGAGGGTGCCCCTTATGCATTGACAGCATGGCAGTGCCAGCACAATGCCCAGACATGGTCCAAAGGACAAAACGGCAATGCCTAAGGGGCACCATGGCATTACCCACCAGGCATCAGATAGTGCCAAAGGGATAGGGCCTATGGGGTATAGGGTTTATATGGGGAGGATTAGTAGGGATGGGTCTCCCTGGCATTCTACATAAGAGTCTGTGGCAGAGAGAAGGAAGGGATTGATCGGGGCTCACCATCAAGGTGGGGTGGGGTCTGGGCTGCTGAAGGGGTTTGGGACTGCAGGGGGGGGTGGGGGTGAAAAGGATGGAAGATCTGTGAGCTGGGGTAGGGCTGGCCTGGAAACGTCCAGAAGACCAGTAACAGGTAGTGGAGAGCTCTGCAAGCCAGCGATGCGGGGTCGCAGAGCTGGCCAGTGGACAGAGATTGGGAGGCTGGCAATGTGGGGGTACTGCGCACGCACTGATCTCCACTCTGATAGATAGGTGAATGTGTAGTAGTCCACTCTGCACAATGCTGTCAGTCTCTCCAGCAGAAATAGGCCCTGCCTCCTGATTTTCATCATGAACCTCGCTAGGGCACTTTGCAGCACTCACAGTGTGGGAGATCCATTTTGAAAATCCAACTAAAAAAAGCAGCATCGGTTATTTCAGTTTTTTGGCACTTAGAATTTTTGGGGAGAATCCTGGCCTATGGCTTTATTCCCTTAGTCAACACCTGGACTTTAAAGTTTTGTTTACTTTGCAACAAAAGCTATTAGTCTCTAATCAGAAATAATTAAATTGTGAGTCTTGTCTGAGATCATAACAAATTTGGAGATTTATCCAAGGTCGCAATTTTTCTTATTTCCAAAAAAATTTATTCACTTTTGACTTTACTGTAACATTTGTACTAATGAATTGTTGTAAAAGAAATCATTTACTACACTACAATTGTCAAACTGCATTTGAACTTGTTGGTTATCCCTTCAAAGACTTGTTGGTTATCCCTTCAAAGTTGTAGATGTCAAAAGTTTTAATATCAACATATTGGGGAGTGGTATGGTGGCACAGTGGTTAGCACTGCTACCTCATAGCACCAGGGACCGGGGTTCAATTTCGATCTCGTGTCACTGTCTGTGTGGAGTTTGCATGTTCTCCCCCAGGCACTCCAGTTTCCTCCCACACTTGAAAGATATACAGGTTGGATTGGCTGGTGGATTACCTGTGACGAGGTGGATTGGCCATACTAAATTGCCCCTTAGTGTCAGGGGGAATTAGCTATAGTAAATGCATGGGACTATGGGGATAAGCCTTGGGAGGGATTGTGGTTGATGCAAACTTGATGGGCAAAATGGCCTCCTTTTGCACTGTATGATTCTATAATTCTATAGACAATATTGATTGAAACAGAATATTTGAAATGATAAATGGAGGGTGATGAATTTATCTTGGTTAAGTGAGGATGGACACACAATAAATATTAACATTTATTCTCCCTTGATTTCGAGGATTGAGTTATGATTTTCTACCATGGGTCTTCATGTGACCGAAGAGACCGATTCTTAGGGATATGGGAAAGGAGGCTCCACGAAATCTTGGAATTCAGAGTGCAGGATTTGCAGGATGATGCTTATGCAGGGTGTGATCCCCAGCCAGGAGGAAGAGGGTCCGTTTCTTTCGAGGTTCTCTTTCCTGGCCTCCTTCCCACTTACAGTGAGCAAATAGTAATCTGAAGAGAACTGCTATTCACCAGATGACAAGAATTGAATGAAGCAAGGTGAAACAGGAGAAGTCAGAAGGCAATATTTGATAAAAGAGATAAAATTTAATAAGAGTGACAAAAAAGGAATGAAAAATAAAACTGGAAATAAAAACTGTCCAGAAAATAAAAGGGAAAACAGGAAGTTGTAACAGGCAATTGGATAGAACCTTTTCAAGGCTTCTACTTCTCTATAGCCACATCTCTGATGGGAACGCCATTGTCTACTGATGTCAACTGTGACTCAACAGTAGCACATTCTCATTCCTGAGCTACAAAGTTATGGGTTCAATGCAGTATTTAGTCTAACACTTCAGTGCAGTGCTGAGGGAATGCTGGACAGTAAGAGCAGACAACTCCTTTGGATAAAATTTAAAACTGCAAGTCCAGATCTAAAAGCTTCCATGGTTTCAAGGAAGAGCCAGAGAAGATCTTTTGGGTAACCTAATCAATATTTATTCCTCAAGTCACATCAATAAAGCAGGATATTTTGTTTTTTATCACAATAATACCTTATTAATCACAAGTTGGCTTCTGTTTGTTTCTGAATTACATCAATGACTGCAATTTTAAAAAGTACTTCATTAGTAAATTACCTTTGCACCTTCCTGAGATTGTGGATGGCATTATTGAAATTGAAGCATTTGTTTGGTTTTAGCAGGTTGGCATTTTACTGCTCTGCCCACCGCAGGAATCAGACAATGGGAAGGTTTATTGACCTCAGGCTGGATTTTACAGTTTCGGGATGAGTGAGACTGTAAAATCCCACCTATGGTGTCAAAGCAGAACGTGTCCTGATAGAGTAAATTGGTAATCAAGAAGAACTAGTTTTCAGTGGTAGGTAGGTTATTAACTATAGCACACAGATTTAAAGAAATTGGTAAAAAGAACCTCAGTAATTTGAGGTAATTATCTTATGCAGTGGGGCAATGCTAAGGGGCAGTTCCAGAGCAGTGTAGAGGAGAGGATGTGTTTATGAGGGTCACAAGGTGGGTAATTCCATGGCACTTTTTAAAATTTTTATTATTTTTAAAATCGGGACATTCTATAAAAAGGCAGCTTAATCATTCAGAAACCTAATTTGCTGGCGCTTCGAGCTCAGTCACAGTCTGCCCCACCAGCACGATGTTGTGGGACCCACCCCTTCCATTCTTTTGGTAAAGTGTTTGAAAATTTGGCAGAAAAACCTAGCAAGGTGGCGCTCTGCTTATCCCATCCACTTTCCCAAACTATTTTAAAATTCTCTTTATCTCAACTGCCACTCCTTTTTTAAGATCCTAGGATGCAGACCATCAAGTTCAGGGGATGTGTTAGCCTTGTATTTCATTAGCAGGTATGTTTTTTTTCCTAATGATTATGATTATTCTAAGTTCTGTCCTCCCTTTAGAATCATAGAATCCCTACAGTACAGAAAGAGGCCATTCAGCCCATCGAGTCTGCATCGACCACAATCCCCCCCCCAGTACCTACCCCCATATTTCTACATATTTACACACTAATTCCTCTATGCCTCTCAAGACATGAAGGGCAATTTCTTAAGCATGGTCAATCAACCTAACCCGCACATCTTTGGACTGTGGGAGGAAACTGGAGCATCCAGAGGAACTCCACACAGACACGAGGAGAATGTGCAAATTCCACTCAGACAGTGACCCAAGCCCAGGTCCATGGAACTGTGAAGCAGTAGCGTTAACCACTGTGCTACCCAAGTCTCTCGATTTTCTACTATTCTTAGATGTTCTTTGTATCTTCTACTGAGAAAACAGAGAAAATACCTGTTCAAAGCCTGTGTTATTTCTTTGTTTTCCAAGATTAATCCCCAGTCTCATTCTCTTTGAGAACAATAGTCATTTAGCTACTCTCTTCCTTCTTATATACTTGTCCATGCTTTTACTAATTTTGTCTTATCTGTTTCTCCCACACTCCAATTTCTCCCTCTTTGTTTTTTTAAGTTACCCTTGGCTGGTTTCTAATCTTCTGTTCAGTCACTAATCTTCAACAGATTCACCAATAACTCTGAAATGCAAATTGGTTAAACACTTAAATGGAAACAATTACAGGAGAGTGAGACTAATTAGATAGTTCTGTCAAAGAGCTAATGCAGGCATGAAAGTTCTCTTTCTTTGCTGTATCATTTACCCATTCCTATACTCTGCCTGGCATAACTTTAATTTCTTCCAAAATTACATTTCCTTAAATGTAGGAAAGCATGTATTAAATAAACTGCAATTGTCATCTGAAATGTAAGCACTTTGGTAAATAAATAAATACAAATTATTGAATACAAATTATGTTTAACTCAGAGGAGGGAAACATGTCTATTAATGGGCATTTAGTTTAACAAAGCAAGTAATTCAGAAAGCTAATAGAATGTCATTGATTATTGTGAGGCAAATTGATTACAAAAATAGGGAGATTATTCTTCAATTATACAGGGCATTGATGAGACCACATCTGGAGTATTGTGTACAGTACTGGCCTCCTTATTTAAGGAAAGATATAAAATATGTTAGGAGCAATTCAGAGAACAGTTTTCTAGGTTCATACTAAGAACAAGCTGGTTGTCTTATGAGGAAACGTTAGAGAGAATAGGTTTGTATCCACTAGAGTTTAGAAGAGCAAGAGGCACAAAAACATAGACGACAGGAGCAGGAAGAGGCCATTTGGCCCTTTGAACCTGCTCTACCATTCATTACAATCATGGCTAATCATCCAACACAAAGCCTAATCCTGCTTTTTCCTCCATAACCTTTGATCCCATTCATCCCAAATGCTACATCCAGCTGCCTCTTGAATACATCTTGATCAAAATCTTTATGATCCTGAGGATATTGACAGCGGATATTTTTTGTTGGAAAAACCCTAGAACTTGGGGTCACTGTTTAAAGAAAAGGATCACTCATCTCGGATGGAAATGAGGAGGTTTTTTTGTTTCTGAGAGTCCTTAGTCTCTGGAACTCTATTCCTCAGAAAACAGTGGAAGCAGGGTCTTTGAATATTTTTAAGGCTGAGCTAAATAGACTTTGATATTCGAGATTACCTTATATCCTGCTCCTAATTCGTGTGTTAAAGCATATGTCACGAGAAATTATATCGATGGACCCTGAAGGATCAAACTATTCGAAAAGCATTTCATTGGCTTCGAGAATAAGCATTTGAAGCGGTAAATCAAGCACTCTATAAGATACTAACCTATTAAATCTAGAGGATAAAATAAATCTTTTGCGCTACAATTTAGGTTTGTATTATTAGTAGAAAATCGATGCACGGTGGATTTCTTCGGCAGAACTATTCAATGTGAAATGAACTTTGTTTTTATAACCCAGGGCGCACGCCATCCAGAACTCCTTCAATATCTGTTCTCACTCGTACAATCTCTCCTATAAAGTCGCAATCTTCGGCTCGTTTAGAAATAAAAATATATCCGACACTAGAATACTTTATTTTTAACCACTGCCTGTCGCCTCAAGTTCCTGAAGGTGGCAAATTCGGTCAACCTTGGATTTATAAATGAGACAAACTCAGGGTCCATCAGGTTTGTCCATCAATCTGTTAATTCTGCAGCAGTTTAACTACTTTGTTTTAGACAATTAGTTTACCTTCTGGACACAAAGGGCGGGGGACAAAGCCATTCTGCTCTGTTTGATCTGCGCGACATGAAGTGACCCACATTAATCAGACACTGCCGGCACAAACTGCACTAAATCCCCCTCCAAGCTTTCATTGTCAACTGGCTTTCATTGATATTCAGATGGATTCTGAACTCGGACCCCTCTTGGCCAAGCTGTACAGTCTTCAACTTGACAAAACCCTCTGGGATTCAGAACTCAAAACCATTGCTCACAAAACAACAACAAAGTCTCTTTTTGTCATCTCCTGTCATTCATTCAGCCAGGCTCAAACCCATCCTGTCTGGCTGAGATTTAAAGTTAAATCTCAAAACCCCGCGCAAAAGCACTCCACCGAGCATCGCCTCTGTCCTGCATGCAGCAGAAGTTCAGTAATTGTTTTATTTTATGGGTGTTTCTGGTCAATTAATAGCAGTTGATCCGCCACAACTGATCGAAACGCCTGAATCATCATCTGACACTAAATATAGATACTCGAAATCAACATTTCAAAGCCCGTCTTTGTAGAGATGTCCCACACAGAACGATGGTTAAAACCCCCAAGTGTTAGAAATCCAGTGGGGAAATAGGAAGGATGCCGGTACTTACAGTGGGCAATGATGGCGAGGAGCAAAGGCAGGGAACGGACGGGCTGGGGAGCCACTCTCGCAGCGTTACACAAAGCCATGGTTTCGGGAGGGAAGCATGCTGGAGCTTTGCTGGGTGTCTCTCAGCCCTCCGGCGCTCTCCACGTACCCAAGGCACAGAGCGGACTCGCTGAATGTCATCCCCGCAGCGCACCTCTTGTGCCAGCGGCCAGGCTGTGCTGCTACCACCACTCCAGAGGCGGCAGTCACTATCAATCCCCCCCCAACACTTTCCTGCAAGCACCTGGGCGATTTCCCAAACCCGCTACAGATCCGAACTGGCGGCCGGACTGGAGTTCTCTGCAGTTTGCCACTTCTTCCCATAAAAGCAGCCGGTCTCTCCCTTCGCGCTGTGTGAATGTGGCCAGATGCAAAATGGTCCATTTACAGCGGATAACCTGTTGCCATCATCCCTCCCCACCAATTTGTTGTTAAAAGCAAATTACTGCGGATGCTGGAATCTGAAACAAAAACAAAAAAATGCTGGGAAAATCGCAGCAACTCTGACAGCATGTGTAGAGAGAGAATAGAACCAACATTTCGAATTTGGATGACCTTTAGCCAAAGCTTAATGTTTTGGTATTTCTCTCTCTTCAACTCCTAAAGAAACACTGATCTGAATATAATGCACATGAGGTGAGATTTTCCCATCGCGCTCACCGCAAAGTTGGAAATTCTGCCCAAGGTCAACAGACCTTTGCATGGTGCATCCCTGCCCACTATGAATCCCATAGCGGGCAATTCAGGAAAATTCCACCCAATCTATTTTGAACTATTTTGCATAGTTTGAATATTTGGGTACAATGTCAGTTTAAATGACCAGCTACTTTGACTGGATACTAAGTGGTGAGATGAAAATATTTCTTCACTGATATATTCTCAAACATACAAAAACTTGCACTATTTAAGTGTGAATCGGGATTGGAACACTATTGTGAATAATGATGTTGAAAACATGTAGAATTCCTGACTGATTAACTGTACTCTAATTGCCTAATTGAAACTCATTTATGGTGGCGAGCACTGAATCAAAAAATACCCAAGATCTTACAGCCTCCACCTGATCCCTCACGATCACTATATATGAGGCAGTGGAGGATTGATTTAATTGTGAAGTTCAGATAGTGGTTATGGATTTCAGACCTTCTTCTAATTACAGAAGGGCATTCTACCTCTCTAATGCATTCAACAAAATCCGAATATCTCTTCAAAGTCATTTCCAAGATGGATTCTATTGGTGGGGTACCAGAGGTGACCAGTGCTGTTAGGAAAACTCAGATAGTACAAGCCTCACAAAGCCAGTATCTCTGTATTAAAGACATAACTTTATTAAAACCAGAGACTGACAGGAGATCATCAAAGGGTTAAGTAGCTCTGGTATAGAGTAGCAAAACCTTTCTGATGAATCTAACATATACAATGTTGTTATATATTAACATAATATATGTTAATATATAATACATATTATGTATTAAGTTATATATTAACATAATATATGTTAATATATAATATATATTATATATTAATATATACAATATATGTGTTGTATATTAACAATTATATTGTCTAGTAGTCTAAGGCTCTCAGCCCAGAATTCAAATAAATGTTCTCACAGGTTCCCTTGAAGTTCACTCTAACCAGACTAACTTGTGACACCACATCTGGGCCTCATTCCGTCTCATCTAGACAGTGAATAAACCCTGTTTATAAAATATGATTAAGTTCTATATGTTTCTTCCATCTGAAACTTTACTGATAAAACTTGTGTATTTTCAACCCCAAATATATGTTTGAAATATGTCTTCACCTTAATGACTTTTACAGTGATGCCTTGTAGTAAAATATTTTGACTAAAGTGAACAATGTTCCATAAAATCAATAATAACACATTCTAATTATCAGCATGTGTTTTGCAATCATAATCAATCACTGCATCTCATTTGAATCAATCACTGCACCTCTTATGTGTAAATGTCTTCTTGTTAGCTCATAAACTTATTTTTTAAAGCCATTTAACAAAATGCTGCCAACTCTGTCAGTGTCTTTTACATGTACTGGTTGAAAATCTTGCTAATCTTCTTACCCTACTTCAAATTCCAACAATTTTGCCTCCGTTACTCTACTTGAGATTTAATCGCTATTTTAATTTCTTGCTTTCTGAAGAAGAATTTCCTGATATCAATCCTAAAATGACTGTTGTTTCAGTATTTCAACCTGTGACTCCTTCTGTGATAACCGCCTTGTAATCAGACCCTTTGTGACTGGGATATATGGCAATGATCTGTTCTGAGCTAATGGTCTTCAAGGTTAGCAGAGCAACTCTGTTCAGTCTGTAGTTGTGTTCCTGAGCTTCTACTCAGCTGTTATTTTAATTCTCTGGCCCATTTCCCTGCCTGACCATTCAGTTCTTGGCCTACAAGATTATTCCAATGAAGTGCAACATAAACTTGGGGAACAGAACTTCCTTTCCACTTGGCATTTAGTAACCTTCCAGATTTGCAAATTCAGCTTTTCAATTTACAATTTCTCAAGATCCATCTTTAGTATCTTTACTTGAGTCATTGCATCTCATTTTGCCTTGTACCACCATCTCTGCATCATCTCTTCTGTCTTTCACCTTATCACAGACCTTCCCTATTGTTCTCCATTTTGCATTTGGCCACATTCACACGGCGCAATGGGAGAGACGGCCCTGTTTCTCCAACCCCATCACTGCCTCTATATTTGCTTAAAACTTGTTGCATAGTCCAAGTTTTTTTCAGTTCTGATGAAACCTCATTATCCTGAAACATTAGCTTAGTATCTGTATAGTATCTGTATCTCCACCAATGCTGTTAAACCTATTAGTATTTCTGTATTTTCTATTTTTACTTCAAGTTCTGGGTTTCTTTCTGAATGGATATAGCAAATCTATAGCTACAAGGTGCTTTTTCTCAAGTTGTTTTGTTAGTAAACATTACAAAACTGATTACAATAAAATTTACATCTGAACAGATTCTAAACAAATTTATTTTAAGCAATTACATTAATGACATTATATAATAAGGGTGATTTTACAAATGTGCAATTCCAATCAGATTGTGCACATGGAAATCATTCTAAATAATGATAGGCATTTAAACAGGGGAATTTGTAGAACAACTGTGTCTTTATACCTTCATTAAATGTTGAGCAGTTATGGCCTGAACTCAGTTAACAAGATGAAAGATTCCTTTTATTGTATACATATAAGATTTTAGATAAAAATGATTTAATATTGCAGATGTTTCATTTTTATTTATTCAGGGATGGGAGCTTTGCTGGCTAATCCAGTATTTATTGTTCATCCCTAATTGCCCTTGAGAAGATGATGGTGAACTGCCTTCTTGAACCTCTACAATAGGTACACCCACAATGCTAATAGAAGGGAGTTCCAGGATTTTGAATCAGTAACAGTGTAGAAATGGCAATATTTTTTAAAGTCAGGATAATGAGTGGCTTGGAGAGGGGAACTTGTAAGAAGTGGTGTTCCCATGTATTTACTATCCTTGTACTTCTAGATAATGGTAATGGGTTCAAGGTGCCTTGGTGAGTTCCTGCAGGCTTTAAAGAACAAATAGGTGAACTCCGGAAGTTGTCAATTCCTGTTTGGCACACGAATGGTAAGGGAGTTGTGGCCATACCAATGTCTTACAAGGGAAATTAGTGATTGCGTCAGATTCAGCGAAGAAGCTTACAAATTAACAACAAAAAGCAAATGACCTGATGATCAGGAGCAGTTCAAAATTCAGCAAAAGAAGATCAAGGAATTGATTAAGAATGGAAAAATAGAGTATTAAAGGAAGCTGTAAAAGTTTTTATAGGCATGTAAAAAGAACTAGGTTGGCAAAAATAAACGTAGGCCCCTACAGTCAGAAACAGAATTCATAACAGGGAATAAAGAAATGGTTGAGAATTAAATTCGTACTTTGCTTCAGTCTTCACAAAGGAAGACATAAATAATATACCAAAATTTCTAAGAGAAACAAGTTTTAGTAAGGAACTTAAGGAAATCAACATTAGTAGAGAAATGGTTTTGGGGAAATTAATGGGGTTGAAGACGGATAAATCTCCAGGTCCTGATAATTTTCATTCTAGAGTACTTCAAGGTGTGGTGCTGGAAGTAGTAGATTCATTGATGGCTATTTTCCAAAATTCTTTTTACTCTGGCCTGGTTCCTACAGACTGGAGAATAGTTAATCAAAAAGCTATTCAAAAAGGGCACTAGAAAGAAAACAAGGAATTATAGACCATGAGTCTAATGTCGATACTGGGGTCTAAAGTCTATTATCAAGGTTTCATAACGCAGCATTTAGAAAGCAGTGGTATAATCAGAAAAAGTTAGCATAGATATACAAAAGGGAAATTATACTTGACAAATCAATTAGAATTCTTTGAGGATCTAGCTGGTAGAATTGACTGAGGAGAACCAATGGATGTGGCTTATTTAGACTTTTAGAAGGCTTTCGATAAAGTCTCACATAACAAACTACGATATAAAGTTAAAGCATATGAGATTGTATGTAATGTCTTGAGATGATAAAAAGCTGGTTAACACGTAGAAAGCAAAGAGTTGCCATAACTGGCTCCTTTTCTGATTGCTGATGCCAGGGATGGCAGGTCTGTCTGATGAGTAAAGACTAAATTTGTTAAGATTATGTTCACTGGAATTTAGAAGAATGAGAGGGGATTTCATAGAAACTTATAAAATTCTAACGGGATTAGTTAGTGTTGATTCAGAAAGAATGTTCTCAATGGTGGGGGAGTCCAGAACTTGGGGTCATAGTTTGAGGATAATGAGTAAACCTTTTAGAATTAAGGTGAGGAGAAATTTCTTCAGCCAGAGGGTGGTGAATGTGTGGAATTCACTACCACCGAATATGAGGCTAAAACATTGTCTAATTTCAAAAAGAAATTAGATATAACTTTTGGGGCAAAAGGAATGAAGAGATATGGGGGGAGGGGCAATCAGGATATTGAATTCACTGAGCAGCCATGATCAAAATAAATGGTAGAACAGGCTCAAATGGCCAACTCCTGCTTCTAGTTTCTATATTTCTATCTTGAAGGTGGTGCACTGCTGCTAGTGTGCATCGGTATTAAGAGAGATGAACATTTGTGGATCGGGTACCAATCAAGTTGGCTGCTTTGTCCTGGGTGGTTTCTTGCATTGTGAATGTTGTTGAAACTTGACTTATCTAGGCAAGGTAGAGTATTCCATCATACTCCCGACTTGTGCCTTGTAGATTGTGGACAGGTTTTGGGGAGTCAGGAAGTGAGTTGCTTGCCACAGGATTCCTAGTCTCTGACCTGCTCTTGTTGCCACAGTATTTATGTAGCTAGCTTAGTTTAGTTTCTGGTCAATGGTAACCATCCAGAATGTTGATAGTGGGGATCAGCGATGGTAATGCCATTGGACATTAACTAAATGTTATGTGTATTTGTGGAAAAATGCAGGCAATTGAATAATGCACACAACTCATTATTTGTCTTCTCATATCTGACAATGGATGTTTAAATGGGTATGTATCCATGACTACTTTTTCATGAAAAGATATTTCATGCCAACTACGCTTAATTTCCATAGAGTTGAGTTGATTTTCTCTGGCCTTCCATAAAGTTGTCGCTGTGGGTGAGCTCCTTCAAGCTTCAACATGTCTGTGCGTACATGACAACATATATTACTGAGCAGGCAATCAGAAGTTTAAAAAGCACTCAGAAACTCTAAACCTTTTTGTCCACTTTCTCGTTTACATATACACCAAGATAGTTTGCAGCAGGAGCTCTTTGAAAGCTGTCACAGCAATTTATATTAAGAAATTTAGTGTCATTGCACGCATGGAATAGCAGTCTGCCAGAGGGACACGGTAGCAAGTTAGGACAAGTGTCTCCCCTCTTATAAACCAGTTGGTGAGCTTGAGGATATAATTGGGAGACTTGCAGGCTACAATAAAAAAGAACAAGTATTGATTCCCGAAGAAGAACAAAATCCTTTGGTTATCTCCAAAATGCCACGTGGTTTTGGAAATGTAGCAGTGCAAAGACATTGGGTAGCACATCATAGTTCTGCTGTAAGTCAATAGGAATGCAGAGAATATAACTGGCTAACGCAGACAAAGGATCAGTGTGGATGGTTCCTGAGGTAGGTGGGAGGAACACATAATAAGAAAGAAATTCTGTGCACTGGGAGCCTTTCATGCTCCTGTAATAGTAGCACCAATTCTATTGGGATCTGGCCCTCCAGCAGGTGTCACAATCAATCTTAACCAATACAGAAATTGTTCCTTAGACAAGTCCAGGTAAATCTAATTCTTCTCATATATAATATTGCAAAATAGTAACAAATAGTTCCTGTCCTTATTTGGTGCAACCTCATCAGCCTTGTTTCCTTCAATTTTTCCAGGGCACTTTTTCATTTTACGTTACTTGATTATTTTGTAACATGTTATATGGGTGTGCTGTCAGTGACTTTCATACATTCCCATGTAATTAATCTCTGCCTCAGAGGAAACGCACAAAAATAAATTAAAAAAAGAATTAAAATGTTGCGAATCCTAAAAGGGCTAGACTATTACTTAAATAAAGAGCTAAGATCGCCACTGAAAATATTTGTGAAGAGCAGAAATGCTCTGTCAGTGTTCTGGGCAACATTTATCTCCCAATTATTAGCATTAGTAATTATTAGGTTCTATTGTCATTTATCTTATTGTTGCTTGGGAAATTTTACTGTTTGCAAATTGGCTGTGAAACGTTTTGGTATGTCCCAAGGACATGAATGGTCCCGTACAAAGGCAAATTCTTTCTTATTTCTATATTTGAAATATTTTGAAAAATTATTTCTTTACCATCGGTAAACTCTGTTTCAGAAATGTCGGTGAAGGAGAAAATCTGTTTGTTTCAGGTTTAGTTTACTGAGTTCAAGGATAAAACTCAACCCAATGGTTCAGTCCTATCTGTCAATTCATATAAATAGGTTTGAGTGAGATCAGTCTCTTTGTGGACTGCATTCAACTTTGTTCAAAGCATTATTTGAGCAAAATTTAATTTCAGGGGGTTCAGAAATAATGGTAGTGGTTTGGCCAACTTTTTACAGCCTGCTCCATTCTTCTTTCTAGAGTACCTGTAGCTTGCCACCCATTCATTCAGCACTTGTTTCTATCCATCTAATCCAGGTTGTTTGTTTCTGCTATTGCTGCCAATGCCCTTCTAATTCAGCAACACATTTGATATCCTATTTTGCTGTACCAGGTCTCAGCCTATCTTCTCATTCTTTACTGGCTCTCATTCTGTTTTGCCTAGTCTGGCAAAGATTCTGGGCACCATCCATGGTCCAACTCCTCCCTCTGTCCCCTTCTATTCCTGCATAACAAAGATCAGAATAAGAAACAAGAATCAAGGTGGACATATACATTGTGCACATCCTGGAGATAGTGAAGCTAATTGTAGAATTCCCAATGGGAATTCTAAAAATGCTAATTTGGACAATATTCCTTTAAGACTAAATCATTAGCAAGTCCTGCAGCCATTCTATGCATCACTATTATTTAAAGCTGCTGGTGATAACGGAGATAATGTTTTTGTTGAAATTGATGCTCTAGCATTTAAATTGAATGTTATTACATATGTGCTAAAGTCATCCTATCCACAGCTATGAATACTTTCTTGATGCATACAGTAATTTCATGGTATTACTATGGAAATATTAGAATACCATTTCTCACTTTTTTGCATTTTAATTTACTGCTGACAGCAATGAACCAATAGAACATGTGCAATGACAAATTGCACATCTTTGAATGAGCTACTTGACCTTTGCGAATAAGTGTGAGTTATTTTTGTAGAAATGAAATGACTTTCAAACTGTACTAAGGCAAAAGTCAGCTCTTAGAGAGCAAGCTTCAGGTTATGAGTTCAATAAGCACTAGCTGCAGTGCCAGACATCTTACTATTTCTTTTCAAGTGATGGAAAATTATCTATCAAGATTAGTTCAGGGCTGGGAAAGACTTAGAAACTAGCAAATTATGGCTGCAAAAATAATAAAGAGATGAAATTCAAATCTGAGAGAAAACTAGCAATGAATATAAAAGCAGTGAGAGCTTTTACAAGTATAAAAATAGATTAAGAGTTGCTAAAGAGAGCATTTGTCCCTTAGAACAAGTGACTAGGGAACTAATAATGGGAAACAGAGAAATGCAGAGGCATTGGATATGCATTTATGCAGGAACAAGTGTCGCATTTGTTTTGTGAAAAAACAAGATCAAGGGAGAACTAATACCCTTGTATCCTTCCTCTTATTGTCTGTAGTGACATTGAGTTTTTGGAATTGAAGATAGATATGTTCCTCGACCCCTGAGCCTGTGGATAATTATTAAATAATCTACACAAGCTATTGTGGGTTTTTTATAAAGAAGGTTGATTATTCACACATTCATACCGGAAGTATAGATAATTCTTATCTATATAATAATAGATAATAGGGCGATTCAATAATCTGCACTTTTTAAAAAATCATTCACAAGATGTTAGCATTGCTGGTGAGGCCAGCTTTTATTCCCCATCTTTAGTTGCCCATCAGAAGGTAGTGATGAGCTGCTTCCTTGAATAGCCGCAGTCCCTGAGGTGGAAGTGCACTTACACTAATGTTGGGGAGGGAGTTCCAGTATATTGATCCAACAATAGTGAAGGAACAGCAATACATTTCTAAGTCAGGATGGTGAGTGACTTGGAGGAGAGCATTCAGATGATTGTCTTCCCAAGTATCTGTTGCCCTTTTCCTCTTAAGTGTTATTGGAAGGTGCTGCCTAAGGAGCGTTGCTGAGACCCACAAGATGCATCTACAAGATGCAATGCACAGCTACCACTGTTTGTCAGCGGCGGAGTGGATGCTTGTGGAATGGATGCCAATCAAGTGGGCTGCTTTGTCCTGAATGATGTTGAGATTCTTCAGTATTTCTACAGCTGCATTCATCCAGGCGAGTGGAGAGTATTTCACCGTATGCTTGACTTGTGCCTTGTACATGGTGAACAGGCTCTGAGGAGTCAAGAGGTGAGTTACTTGCCGCAGGATTCCTTGCCTTGATTTGCTCTTGTAGCCACAGTATTTATATGGCTCATTCAGTTCAGCTTCTTGTTACCCAGGCCCAGGATGTTGATAGTAGGGGATTCAGTGATCGTAATATCATTGAATTTCAATTGATAATGACTGGATTCTCTGTTGTTGTAGATGTCATTGCAAAAGTTACTTGTCCCTCATCAATTGAAGCCTGGATATTGATCAGGTCTTGCTGCATTTGGACTTGGATTGCTTCAGTGTGTGAAGAGTTGTGAATAGTGCTGACTGTTGTACAATTATCAGTGAACATCCCCACTTTTGACCTTGTGATGGAAAAAAGTTATTGATTAAGCAGCTGAAGATGGTTGGGACTAGAACACCTTCTTGAGGAACTCTTGCAGTGAGATAATTGACAACCAAACACCACAATGACCTTCTTTTGTGACCTTCTTATTACCTCCAGCCTCCACAACATCCCCCACCCTGATTCCCATTGAATCTAGTTTTGCTAGGATGCCTTGATGCAACAAAGGGTTAAACATTATCTTGATCTCAAGGAAAGTCACAAGGAGCAAGGAGGAAAGCAATATTGCTCTGCAACTATATATGTCCTTAGATGAGGCAGAATAAGGTGGCACGAGGGTACAGTGGTTAGTACTGCTGCTTCACAGCGCCATGGACTGGGGTTTGATTTCAGCCCTGAATGACTGTCTGTGTTGAGTTTGCACATTCTCCCCATTGTCTGTATGGGTTTCCTCCGGAAACTCCAGCTTTCCCTCACAGTCTGAAAGATGTACTGGTTAGGTTCATTGATCATGCTAAATCCTCCCTCAGTGTACCCAAACAAGTGCCTGAGTTGGCAAGTACGGGATTTTCAGTGACTTCATTGCAGTGTTAATGTGAGTCCACTTGTAACGCTAATAAATAATTCTTTTAAAAAAATAAAGAGATAAAGCTTCAAATGGAATAAATTCATTCATTTTACATATAGATACATGGAATATCTATGCAAAAATCAATATTGAGCTTGTTCAGGATCTTAACTAATCACAGTACTAGTTACTGTTTTCGGAAAAGGCAGAATGTGGATTTACTAACAGGATAACGGATTAGAAGAAACTGAAGAAGTTAGAAGAGAGGCTTGGGGTGACCTTTGGAAAGTTGACAAGATTGTGACAGACCACACTAAGGTAAACAATGATGGATTGTTTCCACCAGATCATACTGAGGGGACACACATTTGAGATAATTATAAAAATAATCAAAATGGCCAACAAGCTTAGTTACAGTAAAAAAATTATCTGCTGTAAGCTAGTTCAAGCCAGGCTCATTAGTTCTTCTCTGAAAATAAATTAGACAATAAATTGGTTGAGTTTAAAAAATAAGAATCAGAGCGGAGTTACATTACGTCAGAACAAGCTGAATAGACTTTAGGGTCCTTTCTTGTCTATCATTGTTTATATGTCATAAGTTCATAGGTTGCTCATGAGTACAGAAATACAAATATGGTACAAGGACGTTCCGCACTGCAACGAAAATTAGCTTTGAATTTGGGTCATATTTGTACGTATGTAATTATGTTTTATCAATAAACTTTACAAGCTTCTTGGCCTCTTCATGAGGCCTACGGAAAAAACCCTTTCAACAACAAACTTATAGATTGATTTACTATTCTTTTCACTGCTGTGACACTCTATGGTTCAAGGATCAAAGAAACACTGATGTTGCTTCAGTTTGCAAGAAAGGTCAGGGAAAGGAAAAATCTTGGTCCTCCCACGCTATACTGGTTATTGTTAGAAGTGATTGGTTTACATATTGCTCATTAATTAGTATCCAAGTTGACAGGAACATTTTAAAGATTATATTCTCTGTTATAATGTCGAGAGTCATTGTTTTTTCTTCCTTCTCATTGAGACTGGAACTTAAATTAAGTCAAGTCTCAGAATTACTAAACAGCAATTCTGGCGGTAGTAATCCATCAGAATGAAATCTAATTCTGAAGAGCTCAGTTAATCCCTTTTTAATTTTCTGCAACAAGAATTGGAACTCAGAAGGTTGGGGTGAATAAAACATTGGCTTATCAGATATGTAAAAATAACCACTTGGTCTTTCAGAGCTATTGCTAAAGATTTTTTTCCTGAAGGATATATCAAATAAGAATGAAGGAAGTAGCAGAAACATGAATGATCTAGACAAGCAACACATATTACTCAATATTTAATATACATCCAATCATTGATTTTGATGGATCATGTTTATTGTTGCAGAAAAGTGTTTGATAAATACAATTGATTGTGTACACTACAATTTTTGGGCTGATTTACAATTAAAATAATTCTAGATCAAAAATATATTCAATCATTTGTTAATAAAGAACTTGTATATTGCTGAAAAAAGAAACTTTTTGTCAAAGGTTTTTACTTTGCACTCATCATGACGTTGTTCCCATTTTACCAAAAAAAGAATTGGCACGATTGGGAACCCACTCCAGTGGCAGGGGTAAGGGGAGTTTGGGGGGGATATGGGGACTGGGGGTGAGCAGAGTTCTTTAACCTCTCCATATGTTTCTCCCCTCCCCCAAATTCCTCTCCCTTCTTCAGATTGACGAGATGGTTTTTGCAATGCAATCCATTAATCTTGTTGTTCTTTTGGTTGCTTGAGGAGGAGGAACTGGAGGGTGAATTGGAGGCAGGGGAGGTCCAGGCCTTTCCAAGCACAGGAGTGAAGGGCAGCTGGAAACAGAGCAAGGCTGCCATTCGCTCCTGAAGGGCAGGGCAGGAGAAGAAGGGAATAGAAACTCCAGCAGTCCGTATGCATGTGCCCTTCAAGGAACTGTTGGACATCATTGCTGCTGATGGCTCCAGCTCTGATTGGAGACAGTGCAACATTTATGCCATTTTTGTTGAGGGCCTGCTGCATTGGGGCACCTACTCCCGAAAGCTGTGAAAGCGACAGCTGCCTTAAACTTCTACACCACTGGGTACTTCCAGATCACCAGTGGAGATCTATGTGGCATTTTCCAAACATGCGTCCACAAGTGTGTGAGGGAGGTCATGGATACTCTGTATGACTGGGTTGGCCAGTATATTAAATTTGACCTGGACCAGGGTTAGAGGAAGCCAGGGCTGCAGGGTTTGTGGCCATCGTGGGGATGCCAAATGTGCAGGGGTCTATAGACTGCATCCACATCACTATCAAGACCCTGGTGAAGAATCCCAGGAAGAACATTCATGAACAGAAAGGTCTTCCATTCAATAAACATGCAGTTGGTGTGTGACCATCAGGCAAACATCATATACGTCTGCGCCAGACACCCCGGCAGCATGCATGACAGTTTTATATTGAGGAGTTCTGATGTCCCGGATATCTTTGACAAAGAGACAAGGGATGTCTCATGAGGGGCATGGGATACCTGCGTCAGAATTGTTTGGTGATATCTGAGGGGAGGCCTGAGAGTGATGCGGAGACCTGATACAATGAGGCCCATGTTGCCACCTGTTCAACAGTGGAGTGGTGATAGGGCTCCTTGAAATGCGGTTCAGGTGCCAGGATTGCTCTGCTGGTGCCCTCCAATATAGCACTGTGATGGTATTCTGTGCCCAACACAACCCGATGCAGCAGTGACAGGGCCTTTTGGAGAAGGAAGAGGATATGGTGGCTGTCGCTGGGGACAGCCACCAGCAGGATGAGACGAAGGAAGAGAAAGAGGACAATGAGCAACACCACCCGAGGGTTCGCTGCAGCAGGAGTCAGACATCTGAGGGCAACAAGAGATGCCCTGACCACCGTGCACTTTGGTCACTAGAGGTCTGTGTTGCTGCAAGTGATTCCATTCCCCCCGGCTCTCCTTTGAAGTCCTCTAATCTCTGGCAAAATTGTAACAGCACAGTGGTGGGTCTGTGTATGCTGTGTTAGCAGGTTTCTGTGGCAGGCAGGAGAGTGATGACAGCTCACTGTGCGCCATTGAGATAACGTCCTGGCAATCGTGCTCTGGAAGGTCTGGTCCTTGACAGCCCTTGCTGGCTTGCAGGTGTCAGGAACATATGACACCATTTTCATCCCGCTGCCCCCGGAATACCCCAAAGTCAGGAAGGAGAGAGTCAGAAGGTCCAGCCACGTGGGCGGGAGGTCCTCGCATAAGCTTAAGCCCTTTTTCCTCCTTCAGGGTTCCAGTAGGCCACTCCATGGGAAGGCAGTGCTTCTACAGTGAGCTCCAGGAGTTCTAGCAGCACCTGGCCTTGCCAGCCCTCTGCAGTGGCCACCTGAGTCAGGCACCAACTGTCAAAGGCAACAGCAAGTGCCCTCTCAGACTGGGCCGCTCAGTCCTGACCCTTGGGACCGGACCACATTCTCAAGGGCTGCTGCCATACCCACTGTGTCTTAGCGCTGTCCTGCTGGGTCTCCTGCAAGCTCTTGAGTCTTTCAGCTACGAGCCACAGAATCTCGATAAACCTATTCAGTCCCTCAGTTGTGGTCTGCTGTGACTCGGCCGAGGCCCTCTGAGACTCTGCCATTGCTTGGAGCCTGCCACTTACGGTGAGCATCCCCTGCCCCAGGCTTTTCACCATGAACTCTTGCAGTGTTGGCCTGGGAATCACGGGCAATAGTTGGTCAATCTGAAAGCTCTGGGACTCTTCCCAACAGCCTCGCAGTTGGTCCAGTGTGGCTGTCAGTTCCTCCTGCATTCCCTGGCTCTGTTGCTGCATCTCCAGCAGCTGAGGGAGAAGTGATCGCAGAGGCCCAGCACGTAGCTTGGGGTCAGCTCAGTCCTCGTCTCAGCAGGCCCCGCAAGCCAGAGGCCTGGGACATTCCCTTCTCCACCCGACGTACATCAGCAGGTGTCTCGCGCACACCAGAGAGTGATCCAGATGCCTCACTACTAACTTGACACACTAATATGAGATCCTCTGAGATGGTGAGCCAAGAAGTGGAAACTGATGCAAAAACGGTATCGACCTCAGAGGTCCCCTCATCCGCTTCCTCCGAGGAGTCTTCCAAACTGTCAGAGCCAGGACGGGTGAGAGAAACAGTGGGGGTCGTGATGCCAAATGTCCCAAGCACATTGTGATCCCTTCCTGAAACAGAGGACATTAGATTATGTGCAAGGGAAAGAGAGGAATCTGGACCGCATGCAACTTACTTGAGATACCTCCAACTGGTGGAGGATTAACAGGCGCTCATTTCTATTCACCAGCCTGACCATGCAGTTGCTGATGGCCTGCATCTGCTCTTCTCCCGCAAGCTTCAGTGTTTGCTCCTCAGAAGGAGTGAGGACCCAAATCTCAGTCACCCCACCCGCTGTTTTTACCCTGTCCCGGTGATTATGGATATTCTTCCCCTTTAGGGACAGAAGGAACCATGTCAAATCTGATGGCATGAGTCCTGCAGGGTTTCAGGGGGTGGCCCTCAAAGGGCAAGGGTTGTGATACTCTTGGATGGAAGAAGGGAGGTGCTTTGGGGTCAGGAGTTAGAAGCATGCAGGGTGCTGGATGGAGTGCGGGTGAGGTTTTGGGAGTCATTTAGGGGGAAGATGCTAAATGAGGCAAAACACTCACTCTTGCTGACTGGATGAGGTCATTCAGTTTTTTGCGACACTGTTTCCTGGTTATCCTAGCCAGTACCTGGCACTAATGCATCCTGCCACTGCCTCCCAGACTCTGTTTTCATCCCTTCCTCTGGGATGGCACCCTGCTGGGGGACCCTGCCTTGCATCCACTACCTGGTCAGGACTGTATTTGAAAAATAGGGAGCTGTCTTCCTCAAAGCCATTTCTTCCTGCCTGCCTGCCTGTCTTTCATCCTTGGGCTTTTTATGGAGCTTTCCATTGTTAGGGCAGATCAGTTGCAGGTAGTTTGGGCGAGTTATGTGCTCATTAGAGCATTCCAGTGAGGTTAGTGCTATTTGCCTTGTTACCATTGAAGGGGAAGCCAAGTCAACACTTGCAGGTGTGCTGATGGAGGGGAGAGAGTTGTGCCTCTGTGATAATCGGGGGCAGGGGAGAGAGAGAGGGTCATGTTAGTCAGCCATCACAAGGTGGGGTTGGAGGGTAAGGGGGTTGGGAATGTTGAGTGAGGGTCTCCAATGTTTGTGGGAGGAGATGGGTATTTGGCCTGTGAGGGTTCTGTCAATAGAGCTGTTTTTTTCCCCATTTTTCTACTTCTGATTTGAGATGCTGGCTGTCTGGTGAATTAGGTCTTGCCCACTGATTCTAGTGGCAGGAAATGGTCTAGCCCATATTTTCAAAGACTATGTGCATAAAATTGGGAGTGAAAAATTGTCCAAACATTGGATCAGCAACTGTCCCGTTTTCACGGTAGCTGGACTTTTAGAAACAAATCTTGTAAAATTCTGCCCATTCTTTTTCTACTAATTCCCTGGTTGTCTGGTTACTATCTGGTTCTTTGGGAAGTCTGCCTTTTGCACTCCCCTTGGTTTGACCAGTCTTTCTTCTGGGAGAATTGAGAGATGTGCACTCCCCAGCATCCTGTCTTCAACTGCAAATTAATTCAAATTAAAACTAAACTCAAGAGCCTTTCTACTTAAAAGAGGCCACTAGTTGCTAAGCAACAACATCATGCTTTTGCCAGCTTTTATTTACTCTTCATGCTGTAACCCCACGAAGCACAACAGAAGCCGTGTTTGAATTAAAACTAAAATCCCCACACCTACAAACACTTTTGTGCAGCAGGAATCTAACTATAGGTTTACCTTTACTTATTGAGAAGCACTCAATTAAATGTACTTAAAACTATGCCTTATTTCTAATATTTAACAATACAAATATAAATCTCATAAAATTCTCTTTGTTTTCCTGATGCAGCAAAAATATATTTAGAGACACTTTATCATTCATCAGTGCAATTGCCTGGTTGATTGTTTATTGCCGTGAAACTAAAAATGCATTCTATGTCGCAAATAGAGCTAATGTTAGTCTTAATTATAACATAGGTACTGTGAAGCATTTACGAACTTGGTTCACATTAGCCATTCTTAATGATAGATTGGTGCAGATTCATAGCATACTATTCATTTATTCTTATTTAAAGGATTGATATTTTAGAAGTTATATTAAAATTAGCATTTATTTCTTAGAATTCACACACAATGGTAAATGTATTCATAGAATCATAGAAGTCATACAGTGCAGAAGGAGGACATTTGGCCATTGAGTCTGCACCAACCACAATCTCACCCAAACCCTATCCCCATAACCCCAAATATTTAGCCTGCTAAACCCCCAACACTAGGGTCAACTTAGCATGGCCAATCACCCTAACTTGCACATCTTTGGAACAACAAATGAGAAGTATGTGTTTAATTTAGTACAAAGTTAAAATAATCCACTTTAACATTTCTTCACAATGATTAGGGATGTAATCTGAATTCTAAACAAAATAAGGAGTCGTCAAAAATAAGTTATGTTCTGAAGCTGTTCCTGAATACTCCACTTAATATGGAAAAATCTAATTTGGTATGACTTTCCTGAACCTTCACATAATCAAATAACTCCACCCCCACCCCCCCAACCCACTGTCTTGATTTTGGACCTCTCATGATAGCAAAACTGGCAGCAACTTCTGGTATCCAGGATTCAGTGATTCCCCATTCCTCCTTCAATGTTGAAGTTCTCAGAGGCAGCAAATCTTTAGAAATCCCCAAACTAATGAAAACATCTTTTTCTTAACTGTTTCATTAGTATTAAAGAGTCCTGAAAAATAAATAATGTCTTACTGACAAGATATAACTGGGTTTTAAGACAGTGAACTAAATAATAACTAGAATGTCTGCTAAAACAAAGTTTTACATTGGTGTATCGTTAAATTGTTCAGTTATGATAGTTTTCATAGAATCATCAATTTATCATAGAATCCCAACAGTGCAGAAGGAGGTCATTCAGCTCATCTAGTTTGTACCGAACACAATCTCACCCAGGCGCTATTCCCATAACCCCATATATTTACCTTGCTAATCCCCTGATACTAGGGCATGGCCAATCAATCTAACCAGCATATCTTTGCACTATGGGAGGAAACTGGAGCACCCGGAGTAAACCGTGCAGATATGGGGAGAATGTGCAAAGTCCACATAGAAAGTGACTGAGGGCAGAATCGAACCCCAGTCCCTGGGAGGCAATAATGCTAACCACTGTGCCATTCCATAGTTTTAATTTTTTGTTGAATATTTTAGCCTTTGATCTATATCTCCAAATCCTTATTTTACTTTGTAAAAAATTATAAAATGTGAAGGATAATCAGTGCATTTTACTTACAGGTTTGCCATCTTTGAGAATTATTCAATATGAATGGCTGCTGTAGCAAAGTTCAATTTGATCATTATTTACAATAAGTAATTTGCTATGTATAGTAATCAAGTAATCAAAGTAAATCAACAAAATGTTATATTATGCTAAATTGTGGAACACTAACACATCATATGACTTGGTCTTTGTTAGTAATTGCACTCACACGTGACAACTGAGAAAAATCAAATAGCCCCAAGCCAGCAATGCAAGACATCAGGATCGAACAGTTCTAGTCTGAGACCATCTAGCAATTAAAACTTAGAAATTTGTATTCCAAAAGTTCGGAAGCCTGCTGTGCAAATAAACAACAGGTATTAAAACATTCAATTCTTTCCCTTAAAATGGGAGAGATGATGGCCTAGTGGCATTATCACTAGACTATTAATCCAAAAACTTAATAAATGCTCTGGCAACCTGAGTTCAAATCCTGCTATGGCAGGTGGTGGAATTTGAATCCAATTAAAAAGTCTGGAATTAAAAATCTACTAATGACCATGAAACAATTGTCAGGAAAAAACTCACCTCATTCAATAATGTTCTTTAGGGAAAGAAATCTGCCATATTTATCTTATTTGTCATTTATATCAATGATATAGAAGGGAATTTAGGAGGCATGGTTAGTAAGTTAGCAGGTGATACCAAGATTAGTAGACAGTGAAGAAGGTTATCTAGGATTGAAAAGAGACTTTGATCAATTGTCCCAATGAACTGATGAATGGTGATGGAGTTTAATTTAAATAAATATTAGATGATGCATTGTGGTAGATTGAATTAGAGCAGAATTTACCTAGTTAATGGTAGGGTGTTAGGGAAAGTTATAGAACAAAGAGATCTAGGGGTACAGCTTCATAGTTCCTTGAAAGTAAAGTCACAGGTAGATAGGATGCTGAAGAAGACATTCGGCATGTTTAATTTCATTGGTCAGCACATTGAATACAGAAGTTGGGACATCTTGTTGAAGTTCTATAAGATATTGGTAAGGACACACTTGGAATACTGTGCATAGTTCTGGCCACCCTACAACATAAAGGATATTATTGAACTAGAAAGAGTGCAGAAAAAATTTATTATGATGCTATTGATCCTTGTTGGCTTGAGTTATAAAGAGATGCTGGATAGACTGGGATGTTTTTTCTGAAACTAAGGAGACTTAGGGGTGATTTTATGGAGGTCTATAAAATAATGAGGGGCAGAGATAAGATAGATAGTCAACATCTTTTCCCAAAAGTGGGGGAGTGTAAAACTAGGAGGCATAAGTTTAAGTTGAGAGGGGAGAGATACAAAAGGGCCCAGACAGGCCTTTTTCACACTGAGAGTTGTGAGTGTCTAGAATGAGCTCCCAGAGGTAGCACTAGAGGCAGGTACAATTTTGTCTTTTAAAAAGCATTTGGACAGTTACATGAGTCAGATTGGTATCAAAAAATATGGGCCAAACACAGGCAATTGGGATTAGTTTAATGGTAAAAAAGAGGCAGTATGGATAAATTGAGCCTAAGACCCTATTTCCATGCTGTAAACGTCTTTGACTCTATGACTCTCAACTACCTTTGGCAACTAAGGATGGGCAATAAATGCTGGCCAGCCAATGATACCCATGTCCACAAACGAATCTTAAAAAAAGTAATGTAACTTGTTTTAAAATAGCAGTCATTTTTCTTTCCAGTGTGTAATCATCTTTGATTCTGCAAGTTTAGAATTAAGTTCTGCAGTTAGCTTTTGTAGCCCTGTAGTTCTTTTTATATTTATTACTTAGGAATATGTTTTAGTTGAATGTATCATATTTTAAAGTGAACCTTGTGGCCTTAACTTAAGCACACCAATCACTTACAAGCAATGATTTTATATGTATTTTATATAGACTTTATATAATTTCTGTAATTTTGTAATTTTTGTAAGGCTATGCACTATTCTGTACATATAATTTGCTTATACCAAGCTCTGGCAGATAAAGCAGAAATATTCAATGGCAAAGCAGTTATCACAACCAAAACACCTTGATAAGTGCCTACCTTGATGTAAATGTAGTTATGGAGAACACTGAGGTACAGGGTAGCAAACTGGAAGGTATCGAAGTAGATAGGGAGGATGTGCTAGATATTCTCGAGGGTTTGAAGTTGGATAAGTCCCCTGGGCCGGACGGGATTTACCCTAGGATTCTCTGGGAGGCAAGAGAGGAGATTGCAGAGCCTCTGGCTCTGATCTTCAGGTCCTCGTTGGTTACGGATGTGGTTCCGGAGGACTGGAGGATAGCGAATGTGGTCCCATTGTTCAAGAAGGGGAAGAGAGACCTTCCAGGGAATTATAGGCCAGTGAGTCTTACTTCTGTTGTGGGCAAAGTATTGGAGAGAATTATTAGGGATAGGATTTATAGTTATTTAGAGAGAAATGAATTGATTGGGGATAGTCAGCATGGTTTTGTGAAGGGTAGGTCGTGCCTTACTAACCTCATTGAGTTTTTTGAAAAAGTGACCAAAGAGGTGGATGGGGGTAAGGCGGTTGATGTGGTATATATGGACTTTAGTAAGGCGTTTGATAAGGTGGCCCATGGAAGACTTCTGCAGAAAATGCAGATGTATGGGATAGAGGGTGATTTAGCTAATTGGGTTAGGAATTGGCTAGCAGATAGAAGACAGAGGGTGGTGGTTGATGGGAGATATTCATCGTGGAGTTCGGTGACAAGTGGTGTACCTCAGGGGTCTGTTTTGGGGCCCCTGCTGTTTGTAATTTTTATAAATGATCTGGATGAGGGTATTGAAGGATGGATTAGTAAATTTGCAGATGACACTAAAGTCGGTGGAGTGGTAGATAGTGAAGAGGGGTGTTATAGTTTGCAGAGAGACTTGGACAAGTTGCAGAGCTGGGCCGAGAGGTGGCAAATGGAGTTTAATGTGGAAAAGTGTGAGGTAATGCACTATGGCATAAATAATAAATGTGTAGAGTATAGGGCAAATGGTAGGATTCTTAGTAGTCTAGATGAACAGAGGGATCTTGGTGTGTATGTGCATAGATCCCTGAAAGTAGGCAGTCAGGTCGAGAAGGTTGTTAGGAAGGCATATGGAGTCTTGGCTTTTATTGGTAGAGGGATTGAATTTCGGAGCCGCAACGTCATGTTGCAACTGTACAAAACTCTAGTGCGGCCGCACTTGGAGTATTGTGTGCAGTTCTGGTCCCCGCATTATAAGAAAGATGTGGAGGCATTGGAGAGGGTACAGAGGAGGTTTACCAGGATGTTGCCTGGTATGGAGGGCAGGTCTTATGAAGAGAGGCTGAGGGATTTGAGGTTGTTTTCGTTAGAAAGGAGGCGGCTAAGAGGAGACCTTATCGAAACATATAAGATGATTAGAGGTTTAGATAGGGTGGACAGTGATAGCCTTTTTCCTAGGATGGAGAAAGCTAGCACGAGGGGACACAGCTTTAAATTAAGGGGTGATAGTTATAGGACGGATATCAGAGGTAGGTTCTTTACCCAAAGGGTGGTTCGGGAGTGGAATGCCCTGCCTGCAGCAGTTGTAGATGCGCCAAGTTTGGTGGCGTTTTAAGAGGTTAGTTGATAAGTATATGGAAGAGAAGGGAATGGTTTAGTTTGGAGGGGCATTGCTTTTTATATTGGTCGGCGCAACATCGAAGGCCAAAGGGCCTGTTCTGTGCTGTAATGTTCTATGTTCTATGTTCTACCTTAATGTGAATTTTACAGTACCTAACACATTGATACTTACACATCAATTAGACATTTGGACCAATTAATCTGGTGTTACTAGACATCACATGCTCTCACATCTCAAATAAGCAGACTTCAAAATATCCCCGTTACCTTCGAAGAAAGTCATAAAATTTACTTAAATAACAAAAAGCTATAATGAGAGGGACATATTGAATTTGGAACTGAAGACTGCTAACCAGCTGAAAGCAGGAGACCAGGGATTGCCACATGCTGAATCGGAGAGCAAGAACCGAGTGAATTTGCTGCCTGGTTTTGTTACTTAATTTTTGTTGCCTAATAAATGTTTTCTGAGTTACATCATTTTTTTTCCCTCTTGCCTAGACGTTTAAAGAGTCAAAAGAACAAATTAACATTGAGTAAATAGCTCTCAAAAAACTAACACTACTTACCCTACTTGATGACATCACTGTTTCTGGACGGCTGGAGTTCCCACTGACTTGGGAAATGACTTAGGAAAGGGAAATTGATGTCACAGAGATAATCGGAAATTTGTGAGTAAATTTCTTAGAGGGCAGCAGTGATTGACACTGAATCACCACTGATCATCAAATCTGGGCCACAGCATGAATCCCAATATCCCCCCACATTATTTTAGAGACTTGTGTACCAGAGAGAAAGAGAACAGAAAATGCAGCCAGTTATCAGTCAGATCAAATAACGGAATACTTTTGAACCATTTCACAAATGAGTTGAGCAGACCAATTAATTGCTTGAATTCCTCTGTGGACTTTTCAAATGGTAGTGAACTAATTCTGGTAGCTCAGCAGCCCACTAATCCCCACCAGCAGTAATCACATTCAGAATTACATTGGGCTTCTTCCTGGCTAAAACAATAACTTTCTAAAAATTATTTGCTCATGGGACATGGGTGCAGCTGGCTATTGCCCATCCCTAGCTGGCCTTGGGAAGGTGATTGTATATAGCTTTCATGAACCACTGTAGTCCATGTAGTTACAGAAATGCCCAGACTGGTGTTGGGAAGATAGTTCCAGATTTTTGACCCAGTGACAGTGAAAAAATAGCAATATAGTTCGAGGATGATGGATGACTTGGAGAGGATCTTGCTGGTTGTGCTGTTCCTGTGCGCCTGCTGCTGCTGTTGTCCTTTTTGGTGGGAGAAGTCATGGATTTGGGAGGTGGTACACATGATGCAGAAAGTGAACGCTGAATGTGATGGACGTTGTGTCAATCAAGTGGGCTGCTTTCTGCCAGATGATGTCAAGCTTCTTGAGTGTTGTTGGATCTACATTCATCTAAGTAACTAAAAAGAATATAAAAATATCCAACCTTATATCAGCACTTTTTAAAATTCAACCTTTCTGGTAAGTTGCCAATCTGAACCTAAAAGAATTATTTTCACGATGGTTGACTACATGAACATTGGTACAGAGATTACTTGATAGTTGATGAAGGCTGTTTAAGCTGAGGTGGTCATGAAAAGAATCCGTTTTTTTTTTTGGCGATGCATGCCAAATACTTAAAGAGTTGCTTCACTGATTTTCTTTAAACACCATAGGGAGTAGGGAGCACTGAAGTGTAAAATCCTATTGCTCATTAGTAATCAGTGGCTTGACTTTTCTGAAGTGGTGCAGGGAGGTCAGAAAAACTGCACATTCAAAAGTGTGCAGTGGCTTAAGCTATTTTGAATGCTGTACTTCTCAGGAAACAGAATAGTTTTTCAGTTAGTGATGTAGTTCGTAAATCTTCTCTGTGTGAGATGTAAAAAAGTAGTCCCTCATTAATTAAAACAGACACAAAGAATCTACTGTGCAATGAATGTTTCTGCATGAATGGCATTTAGTGAGATCCATTTTAGCTGTCTCTTGATGGATTTGTTTGGTGTGTAATTCAATTTGCTCACCTTCTTTCTTGCTGTGTGTTCAGATTATTGATAAACTAAAAATCCTATCAAAATTTGGATCTTATCATTAAACATTAAAGGAAACTGGTTATCTAAGTTACTAAAGTTCAATTGGACAACAAGCTTGAAAACGAACTGTGTGAGCATCAATCAGCAAAAGCAGCATCACAAGAGGTGGAGGAGAGTGAAGGCATCTTAATATGTGGACCAAGTGTTGACAGAGCTTTACACAGCTTTAACATCTGCAAGATCCAATGGCTAGAAATTGTATAGTATACTTCCATGGGCGATGTGCAACTTGTCTATTCTAAATTCAAAAGAGGTAGACAGCATACAAAATTGGTGCATCCACCTCACTACCTAATTTGCATAATTTAGGTTTGGTCCTGGGTGGATATTGTGCTGCTGATTTGATTTGATGTATTATTATCACATGTACTAGTATACAGTGAAAAGTATTGTTTCTTGTGCGATTTACAGACAAAGCATACTGTACATAGAGATAATGTGGAGATACTGGTATTGGACTGGGATGGACACAGTAAGAATTCTCACAGTACCAGGTTAAAATCCAACAGGTTTATTTGACATCTCAAGATTTTGGAGTGCTGATCATACTTTGGAGTACACATGGAAAGAAAGGAAAGGATGCAGAATGTAGTTGTAGCTAGGGTATGGAGAATGCTTAACTTAATGTGAGGTAGGTCCATTCAAAAGTCTAATGGCAGCAGGGAAGAAGGTGTTCTTGAGTCAGTTGACACATGACCTCAGGCTTTGTGTCTTTTTCCTAATGGAACAAGGTGGAAGAGGATATGTCTGGGATGCGTGGGATCCGTGATTATGCTGGCTGTTTTTCTGAGGCAATAGGAAGTATGGACAGAGAAACTGGATAGGAAGCTGGTTTGCATGATGAACTGGGCTTCATTCATGACTCTTTGTAGTTTTTTGTGGTCTTGGACAGAATAGGAACCATACCATGCTTTTTACGATGCATCTGTAAAAGTTGGTGAGGGTCATAGTGGGTATGTCAAATTTTCATAGCAGCCTAAGGAAGTAGAGATGTTGGTGGGCTTTCATAACTATAGCGTCTGCGTGGAGGGACCAGGACAGGTTGTTGGTGATCTGGACACCAAAAACTTGAAGCTCCCAACCACTTCCACTTCATCTCTATTGATGTAGACAGGGCAACTCCTCCACTACACTTCCTGAAGTCGATGACTATCTTCTTCAATTTGCTGAAATTGAGGGAAAGATTATTGTCATCGCACAAGGTAACCAGATTCTCTATCTCTCTCCCGTACTGCATCTCATCACTGTTTGAGATCCAACCTACTATTGTGGTTTCATCAGCAAACTTGAAAATCAAGGTAGAGGGAGATTTGGCCACATAGCCATAAGTGTATATCTAGTATAGTAAGTTGCCAAGGACTGCGACACAATACAGGGGGTCAGGTAGAGTTTGGAATTAATGATGTTATTTGGCTGCCTTCTTCATCATCTCTTGATTTATTTCATTCTGCTTCAGCTCATTCTGCTGGTTGATCAGGCTACTCTATCTACTCCTTTCAGTCACCCATTTCTCTTCCAATCTTGCTGCATTTAAGTTTCTTGCCACCATGTCTTTCCATTTGCTCCTAGGCATTCTTCTTCTCTTTCTTCCTGGCAGCCCCATGCCCATTACTCACCTCACCGCATTTCCTCTTTGTCTCCACCATTGAAGATGATGGTTAATTTGCTGTCTTGTGCATTTCTTCCATTCACTCCTCACCCTCATCCAGGAAGATACTGTGAGGTGGACACTGCAGGTGGAGTAACTGTGGAACGTCTACTTTTAAACTAGTTGCCTCAACTCTACCTTGTACTTCTGTGCTTTCAGACTACGAGGAACTGATTTTTGCTCAGCTTCCAAATGTCCAGTGGGAAGATGAAGAGCAAGC
Source organism: Sphyrna mokarran (assembly GCA_024679065.1). Taxonomy (NCBI): domain Eukaryota; kingdom Metazoa; phylum Chordata; class Chondrichthyes; order Carcharhiniformes; family Carcharhinidae; genus Sphyrna; species Sphyrna mokarran. The sequence continues at coordinate 63,387,826 of JAGIQG010000009.1, forward strand.
TGGTCAAAGTGAAGAAGAGGCACTGTCACTTGACCTCACACTTGGAACTGGTAGCTCAGGTACTGGCAGGGTGCAAATGTTAGAGACTGGTTTTAAATAATACTGAATTACTGGGCACTACAACATTACCAGAGGGATAAATAGATCAGTTTGAACATATCAGAAGGCAAGGAAAATTCTGCTGCAAGGGTCTCCTTGAGGTGGACATGTTACGCTGACTGGAAAATGCTGGTTTGCTGTGGCAGAGATCATTGTGCAGAGGTTGGAGCCTATCCTTGCCACCATGGAAGTGGTAGTCACCTACATGTGAGACTGACTGAAGAGTCTGCTGGCTGCTGTCTCAGCCTTCACTGCAATATGGCCGGATACCTCTCAGTACTGAAGTAGAAGATCACATGAAGGCCATGAGATTCCTGCCTACTAGTATCAAAGCTGAAACTGCTGCCATTCTAGATATAGATCTTAGTACTCAAAGGAGCATGTAAGTTCTAACCGCAGTTCAACTGTCTGATTGTGAGGATTCCTGAGGCACTACCCTGGCATTGACAACCTGGATCACAAATCTGCAGTCAACTTTCAAGTTGGCAATACATGTTGTTCCATGACTGCCACTTTGACAGTAACTTTCCTTTTGTCTCTGACTCACCAGTCCATGCTGCGGTAGTATAGTCCAAAACCATGCCTCTTCACATCATTTGTCTAAATTAAACTCCATCTGCCATTTATCCACCCACTGGCCCAATTGATGCAGATCCTGTCGCAATTGCAGATAACTTTCTTCACTGTCCACTATACCACCCATCTTAGTGTCTTTAGCAAACTTACTAATGATGTCTCCTATATTCTACTCCAAATCATTAATATAAATGACAAATAACAGTGGATCCAGCACTTATCCCTGAGGCACTCCGCTGATCACACGACTCCAGTTTGAAAAACAATTCTCTACAACCACCATCAAGAAGCCAATTTTGTATCCATTTAGATACCTCACCCTGGATCCAGTGAGATTTAACTTATGCAACAAGGTCTTGCTAAAGTCCATGTAGACAACATCAACTGCACTGCCCTTATCTACCTTCTTGGTTACTCCTTCAACAAACTGAACTAAATTTGTGAGACATGATTTTCCACTCACAAAGCCATGCTGATTGTCCCTAATGATTACTGGCCTTTCTAAATGCCTGTAGATCCTGTCTCTTAAAATACCTTCCAACAATTTACCCATCACAGATGTGAGGCTCGCCGGCCTCTAGATCCCAGTCTTTTCCCTACAGCCCTTTTTAAACAAAGGCACCACATTTGCCACTCTCCAATCTTCAGGCACTTCACCAGTGACTATCGATGATTCAAATATCTTGTTTAAGGGACCTGCAATTTCCTCCCTCGCCTTCTACAATGTCCTGGGATATACTTCATCAGGCCCCGGGGATTTATCTACTTTAATGCACTTTAAAACTTCCAGCACTTTTCTGTAATATGTACACTCCTCAAGACATCATTATTTATTTCCCCAATGTCTCTAACATCCATGCTTTTCTCAATAGTAAATACTGATGAGAAATATTAATTTAGGACTTCACCCATCTCTTGTGGATCTGTGCATAGATTACCTTGTTGATCCTTAAGAGGCCCTACTCTCTCTCGTTAATCTTTTGCCCTTAATGCATTTGTAGAAGCTCTTTGGATTCTCCTTTTCCTTATCTGCCAAAACAATCTCATGTTGTTCCCTTTTTGCCCTCCTGATTTCTCTTTTAACTCTACTCCTACACTCCCTATACTCGTCAAGGGATTCACTTCATCGCAGCTGCCTATGCATGTCATGTGTCTCTTTTTTCTTGACCAGGGCCTGATCAATATCCAGGGTTCCTACTTCTGCCAGCCTTGCCCTTCACTCTAAGAGGAATGTGTTTACCCTGAACCCTGGTTAACACACTTCTGAAAGCCTGCCACTTACCAGACATCCCTTTGCCTTCCCACAAACTACCCGAATTAACTTTTGAAAGTTCCTGCCCGATACCATCAAAATTGGCCTTGTCCCAATTTAGAATTTTAACTTATGGGCAAGACCTATCATTCTCCATAGCTGTCTTAAAACCAATAGAATTATGGTCGCTGGTCCCAATGTGATCCTTCACTAACACTTCTCTCACCTGTCCTTCCTTATTTCCCAAGAGGAAGTCAAGTTTTGCCTCCTCTCTAGTCAGTCACATACTGAATGAGAAATTCCTCCTGAAAACACTCAATAAATTTCTCTCCAACTCTCTAATACTATGGCTGTCCCAGTCAATGCTGGGAAAATAAAGTTCTCCAACAATTACCACCCTATTTTTCTCGGAGCTATCTGTAATCTCCTTACATATTTGCTCCTCAATTTCCTGCCAACTATTTGGGAGCCTATAAGTACAACCCTATCAAAGTGATATCTCCCTTCTTATAGAACATAGAACATAGAACATTACAGCGCAGAACAGGCCCTTCGGCCTTCGATGTTGCGCCGACCAATTAGGAAAAAGCCATGACCCTCCAAACTAACCATTCCCTTTTCGTCCATAAACTTATCTACTAACCTCTTAAACACCACCAAACTTGGCGCATCTACAATTGCCGCAGGCAGGGCATTCCATACCCTAACCACCTTCTGGGTAAAGAACCTACCTCTGATATCCGTCCTATAACTACCACCCCTTAATTTAAAGCTATGTCCCTTATTTCTCAGTTCTACCCACACAGACTCAATGGCTGAACCCTCGGATATGTGCCCTCTCAGTATGGCTGTGATGCTTTCCCTAATTAAAAGTGCAACTTCTCTTCCTCTCTTATCTCCTGTTTTATCTTTCTGATAGCACCCATACCCTGGAACATTGAGCTGCCAGTCCTGTCTCACCCTTAGTCTTCTGTTAAACCCGTTCCTAATTCAAAAGAGCTGCTTCGGCTTTGCTTAACTTTGTTAACCCATGAAAACTGTCTGGTTTTGGTACCAAAAACAATTTTTTAATGCATGTACTACATCTCACAAAACCTGACCTCTGTTCCAGCTAATTCAAATCAAGGAAATCCATTCTGTCACGTCATCCCATGTTCGGGTGTCAGCCACTTTAAATAGACGCATGTCCTGGATTTATAATGATCACATTTTAATGAATTGGCAAAGACCAGTCTGCTTCTTGACGCTAATTTCTCTTTTTTTCTCAACCTTACGTTACAATGAGTGCATTTGTTGCTGTTCTTTATCTCTTTAGGCAGTGTGAGTTCACTGGTGCTGACGGCCTTGACAAACTGGCCACGAATGGAATTCAGACAACCAAAACAACTAAGCCATTAAGCTACATCTTGGAAAATTGGACAGTGTAATGTAAACGTGGCTGAAGTAAAATCTAAATTCTTAAACAATGCAAAGTGGCATTTTGTGGTTAAAGGAAAATTATGAATAATGCATTTGCATATTTTAACATGCTGTGTAAAGACTTTAGTGTATGTTTAAGACTATAAGATATAGGAGCAAAATTAGGGCAGTCGGCCCATTGAGTCTTTTCCACCATTTAATCATGGCTGATAATGTTTTCAACCCCATTCTTCCACTTTTTCTCCGTAACCCTTGATCTCCTTACCAATCAAGAACCTATCCATCTCTTGCTTTAAATGTACTCAATGACCTGGCCTCTACAACTTTCTGCATAGGTTGACCAGTCACCAGCTGAAGAAATTCCTCCTCCTCTCAGCAGAGGCTCAGGAATAAAGGGTTGTCCTTTATCTCTCCTACTAATGGAACTGCTGCAGTATATGCAGATATTGCATTGTGTCTGTGTTAATTTTTTGTTGCTTTAATAATCACTATTATTTGAGTCTCATTTGCATGATCTGATGTTTGTACTGTGACAGCTCTCATCTGGGAGACTCCATTTTCCTGATTTTTTTTCCCTTAGCTTGCTTCACTCAATGAATTTTCAGCAAAATATTTAAATTCTTGGAAACTAACCCAGTTAGCTGATTTCTATTTGTGATCAGTTGCCAATTTAACTGGCCATCAAGGGCAGAATGATGAACGGCTTCACACTCATGTTTGAATAGAAAGGTTTTTAGATCAAATACCCAACAGAACATGAAAAGAACTGGAGTGAGATGATTGGAGGCTTTTCAAACTCTCAAGTACAGTTAGTAGAGGCAATGTGCACTATATTCAAGAAGAAATAGGGCTTCTCCAAATCTAACATCCTGGCCAATACTTTTCCATGACCAACATCATTAAAACATATTAAGTTTTCATCATCAATGGTCTGTAACTTTGTCAGTGGCAATTAGTAGTCAATTGTCACTCTATGGCATACTACCTGCACTTAACATGCAAAGTGTCTGTTTCACCTGACCTTCCTGACTCAGGCTGGGTGAGACTGATGAATGGCTCCAGCAATGGTGTGTTAAAGGACTGGAACAAAGGAAGAAATACCCCCTTTTTACACTACGAGCTGCTGGAAAGCAGGTAAGTTTAAAAGTCCCATTGAAAGGGAAAAGATATGTTTCCAGGGTAAGCGAAAGTAAAGTTGAGGTGGGGAGTTTGAACATCAGCATTGGGGGTGGGATCTAGACATTGGTAAGAGGGATCTAGGTAGGGATGCTGATATCTGGATATCTGAATTTAGGGGCAGGTAGGAGGATAGGATTGCGTTGAGTAAGTTAGGTCGGTGGGGCTTTGTTGGGGTGAGGGAAGTTGGGCAGGGTGGATGGGGAATTTCATGGAGGGTGCAAGTGCTTAATTGGGGATGGTGAAGAATTCTCCTGGGGGTTGAGAGTGTGCAAGGTTTAGGGCTTGGTTCTGGGTGCTTAAAATAGTAACTCTGAAGTTAGAAGTGCCTTTTCATTTTCTAGTTACTTCAGAGTAACTATGAGTTTAGAATTGGAAGAAACATCCAAAATTAGTGATTTAAATTGCTTTATTGGATGGTTCCCAGCCCAATGCAATTGTCCAGGGGCTGTTACTGCCTCTGGACAATTGTCAGATAAATTCTTATGTGAGAACTTCAAAAAAGGATGCCAACTCCACCCATGTCCCCACCCACACTCTATTTGCTAGTAAGTAGTTCCTCTGTTGATGTATGTAGAATCTATGCTGATCAATAAAAAGTTGCATGCTGTCACTCTATACATGACATTTTTGGGTGTTAAAGAACGTTATCTCCAAAAACTGTCAAAGCAATTTGTTAAATTGTTGATAAAATGATGCATTAGTGAATGTGCCTAACTTATGGAATCACTTTTTGCAGAAGACTGGTCTAAGTTTCTGGATTGAATCTTATGTAGAATTTTGAGATTGCTGCATAGTTTTCTCCTCTTACTTGGGATCTGTTTTCCAACCATCCTCGTAATTCAAGTGAAGCTGATGAACTGAACTGTTCCGAAGGAGGAATATACCTATTGGAAGTGTGCAAGGTGAATCAGGAAACTGAAAAGCCACCAGTAATGGCGAGCTGAAATCTGATGAAAGCATGACTACGTATCCTTTCCCTTTGGAACTGGAGTTTTTGCTCAATGAGAAATTTTATTGCAAACACCCGATTGATTCATTATCCACTGCACGGGAAAAACGTGACCTCTTATTTGTTTCAATATGTATATTAATTGGTTTCTTTATATCCACTTAACAGCTTCATTAAATAAACCAGCAAATGATGACTTGTATTAGGTGATACCAACAGCCTTTTTGTTTTTCATGACATATGTTCTGCTAAATGGGAGTAATATTGTCAGCAGATGTTACCAGATTTGGAGAGAAACTGAAACAGCCGGTGAAATGCTTTAATTTGTTTTGATCATGCCATTTATTCTAACAGTTTTCAACAAATTTAATGACTTGGGGTGCAATCACTCGGCATGGAGAATGCCTGAATATCTTTCTGCTCAATTTTTGTCTGAGATCAGGTGCAGTGTAACAACTATCGAGTAGACAGTCAAAATATGTCTTGAATAATATTGAAGCTCTTAAAGCAGATATAGGTATCAAAATTTGGGTGCGTATTACCAGTACTACTGGTGTTATGGAAGTTCTGAATGTTCTAATTCATTAAACCAGAAGAGAGCACTGGAGCCTCATCTTTACATATTTCATAAGCTTTTATTTCCAGAGGTACAAATTATAAATATGTACCTCCTTAACAACACTCAATTTCAGTGGTTTTGTTATCATCATTAACAGAAAATAGCAGAGGATAGCTTTGATGCATCAACTCTGAATTATCAGCTCAGCACACTTCTATTGTGTCACTTTGCTATGGTACATCCAACTTCAGTCTGTTCCTATATAAACCTGTCATGTAACTTTTCCTTCTATATAGGAGCACAACTAAATCCCCCGTTAATGTCTGGCATTTAAACACAATTAAATATTCAATTTCTATATGATTAACAGTCAAAGCCTGAAATGGTGCAGCTACATTCTTGCCCATCTCTTTTGTGGTCTGTGTGGCACAACTGTGCACTGCCAGCTATGTATAGGTCCTAGAATAATACCAAACAGCCATGAAATTCCCCATCCACCCTGGCCAACTTCCCTCATCCCAAACAAGCCCCACCAACCTGACCTACCCAATGCAATCCTATCCTCCCACCTGCCCCTAAATTCAGATATCCGGGTATCAGCATCCCTACCTAGATCCCTCTTGCCAATGTCTAGATCCCACCCCCAATGCTGATGTTCAAACTCCCCACCTCAACTTTAAATCAGCACTCACTGGATCTGGTATTCATTGAACATCTATGGCAATCATTCTCAGTTGGACAGATATTTAATAACATGAGGAATCCTTCATAACTAAAGGGTTAGGCACTGAGTGGCGGGTGAAATGATTATTCACGTCTTTCTGCTGAGGCAAAGTTCACTGTGGATTCTGTTTGGAGGTGTTTTGGAGAGATGCAGGATTTGGTCACCAAAGACTCAGGATTGTTGTTGCAGACTGTCCCATGATCAGGAAATGAAGCAAAGAGCCAGAGAGAGCAAAGAGGAAGTGGGGAAAAGATGGTGTGGGGTCTCAAACAAGTATAGGAGAGAGGAAGTGGTTTGGGATCTTCATATAAGGCCCTTCCAACCATGTGTTTTTCAGGAACACTTTTCATGTCTCCAACTCACCCTGGAGCAGTGGCTAAACCAACTGAAGCTCAACAAGGAGAGGGTGGGTGTACGACCTTCTTCATTAGGATCTGTAGCCTAGATCAAGGAAAGCACTGGTGGTAAAGGGCATAGGGACATTGAAATTTCATGCATTCTGATTTTTCTAGGTAGGAACAGATGACACTTCCCAACACACCATTCATGCATAGAGCCAGTAGATGATGGGGGTCATCTACGCAGAAGCGTCATCCCCATCCCTCAGCAAGGAGAAGCAAGATCAGAGGATACATGGCTTGACTAGGATAGTGAGATTCCCAATGGCACAGAAAATCGGCTGCACAGACGTGGCTCTGCAGCACCCCACTCCCTATGTCAGCAGAGAGAAGTACAGACATTGCAAGATCTACCATTCAATGTGCAGTTGCTTACATCATGTCAGTGAATGCTTGTTTTCCTGGCAGTAACCATGGTGTTTTTATTCTGAGGCAGTCCTGCTATCTTCACACTCCTTAATAACTCAGAGTCTGTCTTCTCAGATACAGGCTCTCACTGTGCATGTGCCTTGTGAGTTTGTCTGCACCTCCCCCAGCTACCTAACCACAGGAGGACAGTCTGCATATAATGAGAGTTGTGGAGAAAACCATTGACATACTCAAGAAATGTGGCAAACGTGGGAGACCTTCACAAAACACTGCAGTAAGTTTTCAAGTTCATCCCCTCTGTAACATTGCAAGAACTTTCAGTTTCAGGAGAGAGAATAAAATCCCCTCTGTAACATTGCAAGAACTTTCAGTTTCAGGAGAGAGAATAAAATCGACAGAGTGGAACTTCCCCCTCCTTCCTTCACCATTGATCTCTATTTTATTGGATATATCCTGTTCTGTCCCATGATCTCTTCACCTTCAGAGGATTAGATAATAATAGTCCTATCCAACTGCAGCTCAGCAGTCTGATAACATGGGAGCTGGCAAAAGCACAAGCAATGTACATAAAATAGTTAAAAGTAATAACATTTGTAACATCGAAAAGCAAAAATACTTTTACCCTCACCTACAACATAAAACTGATCTATGAAATGCTTGCTTGCTTTGGATGTGGCAAAGGTTAGTGTGGAACCTCTGATTAACTTCATTCACCTGAAAATATCAGGCTGACCCAGTTTAGCAAGTATATGTCAAAGCCCTTTAGATACAAATTAGGACTCGGGATATTATAATCAGCATTGCGACCCAATACTAAACACACCTCTGGCAAAAGATTTGTTGCATCCATCTCCCAAAGAGGAGAAGAGGAAACACAAGAAGGAACATCTGGTGCAAATTTCCAACTCCTGCTTCATGAATGTCAAGTGTCATAACTATGTTTGGCCGTGCACAGACTGCTACTCTGAATGATGAATGTTCCATTGTGCTTTCCCAGCCCACCAGAGGAAAAGCCAGATTAACACTGTTCCTTCAGAAGAAAGCTGCACTAAAGATAAAAGTTAGCACTTGAATGGGTGAGATACCATGCAGCCAGAATCAAGAGTCTGTATGAGGGATACTGATTCTCTTCCTTGGGATCTGGATGTAGCCTGGGAGAGATAGAGCTGGGGAAATATCAGTATCCTGAAGCCTTACCATCTGGCTTCTACAAACTTTTTTGTACTCTCTTATTGGCATTGAGTTATAGATTCATAGAATCCTACCGTGCAAAAGGAGGCCAGATAGCCCATTGAGTCTGCATGGACCACAATCCCACCACGCCCAATCATCATAATCCCAGGTATTTACACTAGCAAATCCCTCTGAAACTAAGGGACAATTGATCAAGGCTAATCCACTTAACCCACACATCTTTGGACTCTAGGAGGAAACCGGAGCACCCAGAGGAAATCCACACAGACACAGGGAGAATGTGCAAACTCCGCACAGACAGTGACGAAAGCTGGGAATTGAACCCATGAAACAGCAGTGCTAACCATTGTGCCACCATGCTGCCCACAGCAATTATTAGAAATGAATAACATAAAAAATACACAGCATTTCTTTCAACTACACAAGGTGATAAAGGGTAGACCTATTAAGAGTATAGAAATGCAGAGGGACCTGGGGGTGCAGGTGCACAAGTCTCTGAAGGTGGCAGAGCAGGTGGAGAAGGTTGTGAAGGAAGCATATGGTATGTTAGCCTTTATAGGAAGGGGTATAGAGTACAAGAGCTGGACTTTAATGTTGCAGTTGAATAAAACGTCGGTTAGACCTCATTTGGAATACTGCGTCCAGTTCTGGTTGCCTTACTACCAGAAGGATGTGGAGACTCTGGAGAGAGTGCAGAGGAGGTTTACCAGGGTGCTGCCTGGTATGGAAGGTCTGAGTTACGAGGAGAGGTTAGGCAAACTGGGGCTGTTTTCCTTAGAAAGACGTAGACTTAGAGGAGATCTAATTGAAGTGTACAAGATTATGAGGGGTATAGATAGCGTAAACAGGGTTAAGCTTTTTCCTCGGATGGACTCGAATAGCACGAGGGGTCACGGGCTTAGGGTGAGGGCGGTAAGGTATAATTTGGATGCTAGAGGGAGTTTTTTCACACAGAGGGTGTGGGGGAATGGAATGCACTGCCAAGTAAAGTGGTGGAGGCAGGTACTCTGGAGTTATTTAAGAGATACTTAGATGGGCACATGAACAGAATGGGAATGGAGGGGTATAGAAAACTGATTTAAAATAGGGATCATGAGCCTTGGGAGTCCCTGGGAAGTGTGTAAATAGATGATGATATTGATGTATTTGTTTTTATTCTACAGGTGCTTTGGTCCGCCTTGTTGTCTAACATGGGGCATACATGCGATGGGTTGTGAGAGGGCTGCTCTTGGATTTTTTTTTGAGAGTATCCTAGTGCTTCATGTCGTTAGTGTATGTTTGACCTGGACCATTTGATGGGCAACATGACAGCTCAGTGGCTATTGCTGTGCTGTTCAGATACGTGGATTTGGGCCTGTGCCTGTGGGAGTTTGCGCGTTCTCCCCGTGCTTGCGTGGGTTTTCTCTGGGTGCTCCGGTTTCCTCCCACATCCCAAAGATGTGCTCTTAGGCTGATTGGTAGAACAAATTCTCCCTAAATTGTCTCAAATTTGGTTTCAATGCATAGATCTATAAACATAGGCAGGGATCACGGGTAGAAGTGGGAACATCGCCAGCGCGGGCTCAATGAGCCGAAGGGCCTGTTTCCCATGCTGTTTTGTTCTTTGATCTTTGTGATTAGTAATCTATAATTCCTCAATTGCATAGGATGTTAACCTCAAGCACTATTAATGATTTTTGATTAATGAAAATTAACAGCCTGTCCAGTCAAGCCTTGAGGATGTCGTGGGGAGTGTAACAGCAGTGGTTTTGCGTTCAATTAGCTTTAATATATCAGAGCCCCATACTTGACAGGAGCAAATCATACATGCAAGTATCTTCAACATACTAGAATATATTTTCACCAACTCAGAAGGAATCAGCTAGAAAAACTGGAGTGAAAAAAAATGAAGTGATGAAGATGCTCTTTTTCTAACTCAAACCTGCCTTGAGGAATTGATAATAGTGATGGTGGAGTTGGAGTTTGTCAGGAGCTCTGAATAGGATTCTCTGTTCCCAACAGCAGTGAACGTAATGGAAGCCAGAAGGAGGAACTATCACGGGAACACAAAACTCAGGTGAAAACAGATTGCTACATCCACTCCAGATTTCAATGGCAGTGCATGTTTCCTGCTGCACCATGTTGAGATGAATATCATGAATGCTCATTATTTATAATTTTGCTTTTTTATTAGTGTCACAAGTAAGCTTATGTTATCACTGCAATGAAATTACTGTGAAAATCCCCCGGTCACCACACTGTGGCTCCTGTTCGGGTACACTGAGGGAGAATTTAACATGGTCAATGTACCTAACCAGCATGCCTTTCAGATTGTGGGAGGAAACTGGAGTACCCGGAGAAAACCCATTAAGGAACAGGGAAAATGTGCAGATTCTGCACTGACAGTAACCCAAGCCGGGAATCAAACTCAGGTTCCTGGCATTGTGAGGTAGCAGTGCTCACCACTGTGCCAACGTGAAAGCAGTTTGCCAGAATCATACCTCACATTGGATCGAAAGACTTTGTTCAGCCTCAATCAAGTGAAGTCCTTGCCCTCTAGTTCCTTCCAGTAAGCCATGAGCAATGCACAATGCAAGGTAATGAAACATGCATTAGAATCATGAATAAAGTGCAGTTTGCTAGATGCAAGTCAGATTGTGAATGAAGCCAATCTTCATAGATGCAATGTGATTCAATGTGGGGTATGATTCGAGCAAACTGCCTTCATGAGGACACAGTGGTTAGTACTGAAGTTCTTTTTTACCTAACTCTCTGTCTTTTCAGCCCAGACTTGCTCTTTAAGTGTGAACCCTAGACTTAGACTCACTTCCCATTCTGGCCTCCAGAATGTTCCCTTCACTTCCCACCCAATCAGGTGGTTGAGTGCAGCTTCCCCTGTATTTGCCCATCTTCTTGTCCTCTAGTTTCTTTCAGCCTTATGAGAATCTTGACTCTGAAAAGACTCAAATTGTAGTACTGTTGTCTGTGCTGCCTGGCACAGAGTGAGGGAAGCCAAGAGCGATGCACAATGCAAGGTAGACAAACATGCATCAGAATCATGAGTAAAGTGCAGTTTGGATTTCTTACTGTGTTTACGCCAGTCCAACGCCGGCATCTCCACATCATAAAGTGCAGTTTGCCAGGTGTAAAATCAGATTGTGAATGATACCAATCTAAGTAAATGCAGGCCTGACCTTTAGATTGCTTAGCTCGCAAAAACTGTCCTTGTCCCAGTCCAGGAAGTGGGGGGAGCATGTCAGTCCATTGTCAGTAGTGCCCAACAAGTGTGCAGGATCTGGATCATTGCTCTGGTGCATTGAGTCTGGAAGATGCAAACTAATATTGGGGAGTTGTGTAGATTTTTACTTGTCAAGTCAACAACCATGAAGACAGACATGAGCACACAGGAGTTCAGAGTGTAAGCTGATAGATCAAACACTCTCATGGCTGACTGAGAATTTATAAAAATCAAGGAAAGTTTATCTGTCCCCACACACATCTCCAACTCTCCTTTGACACTACATCTTCTGTTATTTATGATGATTTTGGTAGGTGTTCTCTGAAGGACTCTGGCCTGTTCTGGATCTCCTTCTGTGAGGCACTTGCACCAGCAAACCCGCCCCCTCCTCCCCCCACTCACCCCGATCACCCTTCACCTCCTTTGGTTTGTGGCTCTGCAGTTGTTGGGGCCATGGGCAAAGGGGACTGGAATCAACTGGACACTCCCAGAGGCATTCTGGTAAGCTGCCTGAGGGCCTCTTGCTGACTCCATGAGGAGAAGAGGTATCTGGAGGAGTGAGATGAAGGTGTCCTAGCCCTCTGTTGTTGCAACTGTTGGACACCCCAATGCCTACAAAAATGGAGTTCATCTGCTACAACAACAGTGATGTCCTGGGCCAGGGTTTCCATGGTGGCTGCTAACCTATCAAAGTTGATCTTGGTACACAGACATGCCAGCACAATGACCTCAGACTAAACATAGAGGGATTGACTCCTCCAGCATATGCTGCAATCTGAGGAATATATCTAACAATGCTGCCTGATATCTCATCACTGTTGCTGCAAATCCAATATTTGCCTTAGGATTGAATATGCAGACACATCATCGGACTGAGGCTCAGCACAATCCTTGCCCTCTGCAGTCCTCTGTCTGTTGTAGACCAGAATCAGTGCTTTATTCACCAGGTTGTAATGCTGTGGATCTCAGTCCCACTGAGGTGTCTGTGTGTCTGCGCTGGTGAACTGATATGTGATGGATCTTCCAACAGCTTATCATCTGGTTCCTTCTCTGAAGTATACTTGGGGCTAGAGATTTTTTTTTAAAGCAACACAGCACGGGAAACAGGCCCTTTGGCCCAACGAGTCCGCGCCGCCGTCATACTATATAGTAGCAAATACATTATCCTATTTTAATATTCCTATATAATAATATATATATTATTCCTAATATGGAAAATTTTCACCATAGGGACAATTTGTTTCCCAATCAGCCTAAGAGCGAATTTTTGGGTTGTGGGAGGAAACCGGAGTGCCCGGAGAAAACCCACGCAACCACGGGGAGAACGCGCAAACTCCCGCAGACACCGGCCCAATTCCAAGTGTCTGCACAGCCACATCGATAGTCTCTGAGCTGTCATGGTGCCCTTCAGATGGTCCACATAAAGCACTCATTTACGACATGAGGTACCAGGCAACCCATGAATCAACATCCAAGAGCTGTACCTGCACCACCTGCCGAATGCATGCTCAAGTATGGACCGAATTACCTGTGGAAAAAAGCCGTAGTTAAACAGTCCTAATATATCCCTCTATCTGCATACCGCTCATGTGGCTGTCCAAGAGACCCTTAAACAGCCCCAGCGTGCCTGCTCCCACCACCTTACTCGGCAGTGCATTCCACACCCCCACTACCCTTTGTGTGAAAAACTGCCCTCTAATATTCGTCCTATACATAGCCCCCCTCACCCTATGGCCATGACCCCTCGTCTTATCCATTTCTAAAGGTGGAAAAAGTTTACCTCCATTTACTCTATCTATACCCCTTAGGGTATAGATGAAGGACTAGCTTGTATTTCTGGGACATTTGATGGTGGTTGACCTACTAAAGAGAGTACAGAGAATTGGTGCATGGTAACAGACTCCAAAACATAACAATACACTCACTGCGTCACTGTCTGAAGGAACAACTCGTGTAGGGTCCTCACTCAGTTATGCACTGCCATCCTCACTGTCATCACAGACACAGTGAATAGCGTGCCAACTGAGTAGTATGCTCCTTATATGGCATGAAGGCTTTGAGCTCAGGCATCCCAGCACTGGTCTGAGATCCCTACCTCCAATTGTGGGCAAGCTTGTCCTGTGTAAGTGTGATCACTAAGCATGCAAGGCAGATGACAAGTATATGTGGCTTCTGTGAGTGCTAAGTGGAGCCTTGCACAGGATGAAAATATGGACAGCACTGGTGAAACAGATGAGATCATTCATCCTCTTATTGCACTGGATGGCTGGTATTTTATAGAATTCCTACTATGCAGAAGGAGACCATTTGGTCCATTGAGTCTGGACCAACTCTCCAAAAGTGCATCTTGTCCAGCCAACCCCCCATCTCCCCCATCACTACCACCCTATCCTCACAACCCCCACACATTTACCATTGGCTAATCCACTTAACCTACACATTTTTAGATACTAAGGGACAATTGAGCATGGCTAATTCACCCAACCTACACATTTTTGGAATGTGAGAGAAGACTAGAACACCTGAAGCAAACCCATACAGACATGGGCAGAACGTGCAAACTTATTGCACGTTCAGTTGACCTTCACCGCCCTACCTATCTCCACCCATGCCATTGTTGAAAGATTTTTGGATCTCCTTTTGCCATCATGAGGGTAGTGTGCCTTTCAGTGATCCTCAATGGCATCAGGAATGTGATTTATTGGTGTGTCGCTTAAAGTTGGGGCCTGCAATTTCTTCCCTTTGGGAGCCAACTTACTGCCGCAGCAGTGTGAGTTGCAGACATTGAAAAGGCTGCTCATGGGTGCAGTAACAATCAGGGCCATTATCCACTGGAGGTCATGGCAAAGTGGGTGAATCACAGATTGCTCACCTGTGATACAATGTGATGCAAATTTAATGAGGAGGAAGCATACAACTGGGCACATAAACCTACCATTGCAGCTGGCAGATAAAAATAGTAAAATTAATTGCTCTTTTGCAACACCCCACCACACTTAGTTGGCAGAAGTGTGCCAACACTTGCCTGGTAATGATCATAGGAATTAGTTTCACTATTATACTTGCAATGCTTTATTGTGTTAATGATTGAAAGAGGGATCATCAAAAATTAAATGAACTGGCTCTTTATATGTTCTCATCATAGATCATAGAATCCCTACAATGTAGAAGAAGGCCATTCAGCCTATCAAGTCTGCACCACCTCTCAGACAGATCACCTTACCCAGCCTTAAGCTCGTAACCCTGTTAATCCTCTTAACCTACAGATCTTGGAGCAGAAAGGGACAATTTAGCATGGCCAATCCACCTATACCTTTGGACTGTGCCACCTTATGTTTCCTCGTGCATGCTTGAGTTCCAAGAATGAGAGGTCTGTTGCTCACAACAGCAAGTGACAAATCAAGGTTTTATGTGAGCATCAATTAGTGAGAAGGCAATTAACACTGAGAAGTGCTGAACAGGAAAAGCCATCAATACAAGTCTGTGCACATTCTTGAGGAGAACATCATACCATAGAGCAAAACGCAGAATCAGGTTTAGGTCAGGAACTGAAAACTTTTTTGCTACTGTTTCCTGGCCATCTGGGGAACTCTGAGAGTGGGCAACAGTCCCACAATCAGCTTTAAGTGAAGAAGACACAATGATCAATACCAGAAGGATTAATTGCTGTTTCCAATTATCTTCTCTGCCTCTAGTGGAAAGCTTTCAAATTGTTATAGTGCCTTATCATCAGACCAAATCTAGTTTTAGTGCAAGATTCCACTCGCAGTTTCTGTTAATAATATGAGGAGCAGCTCCATCCATCCAAATCTTTACTTAACTTAGAATGACTGTGTTTTGTGACATCCTGGAAAGAATTTATATCACTGAGTAGAACCTAAAGTAGGCCAGCAAATTGTCCTTTCATCTCTGGACTCTAGTGTCACTGAGACTGACCTCTTTGTGATTGTAATAATTCTTCATGAGAGGAACTTCATGATTCTCAATCCATTTACAGTGGTTGGGCACTCTGAACTCTGTCATGCACAGCAGAATCACAAAGAGAACTGGGAAGTGAAGTAGAAATTACACATTGGTAAGGCAGCAGACAGTCTTTTGAAGGATGATTCAGGCACATTGTTTGAACAGATCTGAGTGAGCTTCTTGTGCCTCTTCAATCGAGCCTACTTCCTAACATTGTTTACTCATGCCCAGTCCACAGCCTGCTTGCAAAAGGCAGCCTCTTATTGAACTGAACTGAAATGTGAATTTTTTACAGAGACAATGGACTTGTTATGCAACCTACAGCCATTTTGGGACCTATGTATATTTTTGATTTAATTTATTATTGTCACTTGTATTAGTATGCTGTGAAAAATACTATTTCTTGCATGCTATACCGACAAAAGATATCGTTCATAGGGAAGAAAAGGAGAAGTGCAGAATGTAGTGTTACAGTCATAGCTAGTGTGTAGAGAAAGATCAACATAATACAAGGTGGATCCATTCAAAAGTCTGACAGCAGCAGGAAAGAAGCTGTTTTTGAATCAATTGGTATGTGTCTCAGACTTTTGCATCTTTTTCCTGATGGTAGAAGGTGTAAGAGATGCATGAAGTCCTTGATTATGCTGGCTGCTTTTCTGATGCAACGGGAAGTTTGACAATGTCAATGGATAGGAGGCTGGTTTGAGTGATAGACTGGGCTTCATTCATGACCCATTGTAGTTCCTTGCAGTCTTGGGCAGAGCAGGAGCCATACCAAGCTGTAACACATCCAGAAAGAATGCTTTTTATGGTGCATCTGTAAAAGTTAGTGAGAATTGTAATAGACATGTCAAATTTCCTTAGTCTTCTAAGTAGAGGCATTGGTGGGCTTTCTTAATTATAGTGTCCACATGGAGGGATGAGGACAGGTTGTTGGTGATCTGGACATCTAGAAACTTGAAGTTTTCATTTCTACTTCATCCCCAGTGATGTAGACAGGGGCATGCTTTCTTGAAGTCGATGCCTATGCTTCCTGAAGTAGATGACTTTTTCCTTGTGTTGATATTGAGGGAGAGATTACTGTTGTTGCACCAGTTTATCAGATTCTCTATCTTTTTCCTATACTGTGTATAATCATTGTTTGAGATTTAACTTGCAACAGTGGTATCATCAGCAAACTTGAAAATCGAATTGGAGGGGAACTTGGCCATGCAGTTAAAGGTTTATAAGAAGTATAGTAAGAGGCTGAGGACACAGTCTTGTAGAGCACCAGTGTTCAGAATGATCATGGAGGAGGTGTTGTTGCTTATCTTTACTGAGTGCAGTTTGTTCATTAGGAAGTCGAGGATCCATTTGCAGAGGAAGGAGCGAAGTTGCAGGCTACAAAGTTTGGAGATGAATGTCTAGAAATAATGGTGTTAAAGACTGAGTGTTATCTATGAATAGGAGTCTGACATAGGTGTCTTTGTTGTCTAGGTGTACCAGGATTGGGAGTAGGGCCAGTGAGATGGCGTCTACTGTGGATCTGTTGCGGTGATATGTGAACATTAGTGAATCCAAGCAGTCTGGTAGGCAGGATTTGATTTGTGCCATGACTAATCTTTCGAAGCACTTCATAATGATATATATGGCATACTCCTGATTTCTCCAATCGATTAAAAACAACCACAGTCATAAGCAATATTATTTAGGCTATGAATTACAAATCAAGTTTGAATTATGAAATGGCAACATCAGCCAGAAAGCAGATTTAGTCAGGTTACAATAATTCACTTAATTTATAGCATCTGCTCAAAATATTGAAAGCTCTTAATATCTTTACAGTTATTTTTAGTCACTTTAATCCCACATCCATGACGCAAAGTTTTACATGAGACCAAAGTATGTGCAAAGTGGAGCAATATACTAGAAAATCATATCAGATCCAAGCTATTAGCTTTATTATACATTCATCTTCTCTTTGAAAAGATAAGATTTCAAAGTCAGAGGTGCAGGAGATAGGTTGACATGATTAAGCTTTTACATTGAATTAGATGGATTGGAATTTACTGGCCATTCAGGTCGGTGAGGTCTTCTAGTCCTGTTGATGGTTCAGCCCCAGCATGGATTTCATGGCAGTGAAGGGTTCATTCAATGGGAAACTCTGACTACGGCAGAACTAAAAGATCTCACCGCTGCCAATGGCAGGCTGCCTGTGCCACAAAAGACATAGCGGGTTGCGAGGAAAATCCTGCCTGTGGAATCTATGCCATACAAGGAGATAATTTGGTCTAACCAGTCTATGCCAGTGTTTATACTCCAGACTAACTACATCGTCCTAATCAGCTTCTATATCTTTTGATTCTCTTTGCCTTTAAATTTTTGAACAGAAGCATCATCCTGCCTAGTAGGAGCAGTGCTCCACTCTTTGATCAGTAACAAGTTTAGACAACCTGGTTTCATTGGCCCGTAACTTCTGACTAGTAATGGTAGAAAGACATGGGCCATCAAAAATAGTTGATTTTTTTCCAAGAGAAAACCTCAAAAAGTAAGGAGAGAAAAGAGCTGATGTTTCAAGACCAGATGACTCATTGTCAAAGCTAAAAAACATAGAAAGTGGGAGATGTTTATATTGCATGGTGAGAGAACGAAAGATGAGTCATAGTCACAGAAATTCAGAGAAAAGGCATTTAATGGCAGCCCTTGGAGAGAATAAAGGATGTGAATGGCCAAACAGCAGAGAAGCTGAAATCAGAAGGTAAGCTGTGACAGATGAACATGGGGGGAGGTAGGGAGGGGAATGGGTGAGAGAAAAGTAAAATTTATAAAAGAGAGGGAAAAGGAATGCAAAGGGCGAGAAAAGGTAAGGAAAGGGGGGACAAAAAGGGGGAAAGAGTGGGGGGAAGAAAAATGAAGAAAGACAATAAAGAAATAAAAGGTAATGAACATTAAAAAGTTAAATAAATGAAAACAAAGGGGTCAAGATGGGGTAGAGCTAATCACTGAAGTTGTTCAATTTGATGTTGAGACCGGAAAGCTGCAAAGTGCTTAGATGAGATGCTGTTCCTGTAGTTTGCTTTGAGCTTCACTGGAACATTGCAGCATACTAAGGAGAGACACATGGGCATGGGAGTAGGATTGTGTGTAAAAATGGCAAGGAGATAGAAGGTGAGGGTCCTGATTGTGCCCAGATCAAAGGTGGTCAGTAAAGTGATCACCCAGCCTATGCTCCAACGTACAGGAGACTACATTGGGAGCAGCAAATGTAATATAGCATACTGAAAGAGGTGCAAGTGAAACGCTGCTTAACCTGGAATGTTTTGAACTTTGGATGATAAGCATAGAAAAGGTAAAGAGGCAGGTGTTATACCTTCTAAGCTGTAACTTTTTTTGCCCATTTACCTGCATTCGGAAATTGTGAGCCAATTCCCAATGGGAGTAGCAGCCTTCAGCCTTCAACGATACAATCACTTCAGGCCCTAACCATGTTCCCTTATGATGGGACCAGACTTGGAACATCCATTGAGGGGTTGCTTGGGAAAAGAAGTTTTATATTGAAAACAGACAACAGAAGGGTTTCCTGCTTTTATAAATGGATGTTGAGGCTTTTTTTTAATTTTCTTCCTATTTCTTTTAAGTAGTTAATCCTGTTGTTATTGCCTCATTTAAAAAGTAATTTTTTTTGATTGAAGGTGAGTATTATTTAATCTGAATAAATGAACATAGATTTTGTTATTTGTTTTAAATCTGTGAAACTTCTATTTAAATCTGTATGATATTATTATATAACTTTACACGTGACATGCTTATACGTGTTTGTATACTTTAATTTAGAGAAGTATGAAATGTAATTGGGAAGATGAGAGGGCAGAGCATCTTGGACCATGATTTGGATACCTTAATGCATGAGATTGAGTAAAGGAGAATTCATACTTTGGGCTGCTGAAAATCTAAATGTGTTTTTCAATAGTATTCGTCTGCCTTGCGTACTTCATTTATAATTATCGCATATTTAAATGTTTTATTTTAATGTTTCAATAAAGCATAAATAGAATTTTGTAAAGTTTAATGGAAAACATTGGGAAAAAGATACAAAAATTTGAGTTCTGTCTGAAAAAAGATACAAAAATCTGAAGACATGTACCAACCAACTCAACAAACAACTTCTTCCTGGCTGCCATCAAACTTTTGAATGAACCGAACTTTCATTAAATTGATCTTTCTCTACACCCTAGCTATGACTGTAACATTACATTCTGCACTCTGTCCTTTCCTTCTCAATGAACAGTATGCTTTGTCTGTATAGCAAGCAAGAAACAATACTTTTCACTAATAAATGTGACAATGGTAAATCAAATCAAATCAAAAATGCTTATTAACAAAAATAATGTTATAAATACAACACTTTGTACACAGGAGAGTTAGAGAACCATGCTTACACACAGCTAATCCATAGACATAAATGATTTCTCAAAACATGAACATTGGACTGAAAAGAAGAAAAAAACAAATTTCACTTCAATTAGTGAAAGGTTTTGGGAAGTAAGACACTTGATTAGTATTTAATACATTCTCCTAAATTGGCAGCTGTTCCATAAATGGCCCGTGGAGACATCGCAACTTGTTACAGCATTGGCAAGCTAGCATTGCTCACGATACATAGAGAATACAGATATTCTTAAAATCAAAAACTGGGTCTGACATAGCTGATATGTGGGTTTTTAAAATCAAAATGTTTTAGTGCCCAACTCTGAATCCTCACTACTAGATTCCAGATTTCTCAACTATTCTGTCTGTCCCTAAACTTACTGCCTAATTGGCTTAAAAACATTGTCCGCATTTGAAAAATAAATTTCTTGAACCAGCTAATAAAAACAGACTTGAGAGGATAGTCATCTCTGCCACAGAGAATCACTATGGAAACTGATACACTGGTGGATTATACGCTTCATTATGTCCACTTCATTCTGTGTGGGCTGAATTGAAGTTAATGTCACAATCATTTTGAGTATGATCTCAATCACTGTGATTAAATCATAATTTTAAATTCACTGCAGCAAATGCAGCTTTTTTTTGAGTTCAGTTAATCAGATAGGTCAAAGATCACAGATATGCCTGTTTGTTATTTGTTACATTTATATCTTTCTGATTCTGCCCATCTGTAATTTATGCCATTATGAGGTGTCCTCCTTTAAGTGCATTTTAGCTCTAAAAAAACTCTGATTCAAATATGTCTAAAAATATTCCATTGTATTTATTTAAAACATCAATATCACAATACATCGTGAAACTGGTGGGGGGGTCCACAAACAGGGAACATAGACTGAATCATATAATCATAAATAGATGCCTGGATGGCACTTGCCACTGACGTTGAAGTAAAGCATGAACATGTCTAATGTAATGGTAGGGAGGTGGGGAGAACTTCATCTGCAAGGTCAGGGAGGAAACCTTCATGCATTAATATAGCTTTTCGGTGTTCTCTGCTACTGACAAATAAGGCAGATCAGGTGTTGCAATGATCTGCCTTCATGTTAAAAACATTATTGCTGTTGCAATATTTGCCTCATCGATTCATGCTGAAAATGGTCCTTGGACCAGAAGATTAGATTGGGTAAACTTGAGCAGAGCAACTTTTTAAACAACCATATAATTTATTTGACTCTTAGGATAATGTTAAAAAGTCTTGAAATTAATTCCTTTAGAAAGTCAGATTCTTTCCACAGCCATTTTGACAGTTGAAATGCCTTCTAGTCCTGATGTCATTGAATCCCTACAGAGCAGAAGGAGACATTCAGCCCATCGAGTCTGCACTGACCTTTCTGACAGTGCTTCCCATCCCTGTTAACTCCCTATATTTACCCCTACGCATCTTGACATGCTAAAGGACAATTTAGAATGGCTAATCCACCAAAGCTGCACATCTTTGAAATGTGTGACAAAACCGGAGCATCCAGAAGAAACTAATGCGGGGAGAGAACATGCAAACTTCACACAGTCACCTGAGGCTGGAATCAAACCTGGGGTCCCTGGTGTTATGGGGCAGCAGTGCTAACCAGTGTCGTTGCCTGAGACTGGATTTGAAATTATTTTCAAAGTGACTCTGAAGGATCTTTGCACCTGGAAACACCAATTATCTAATATTGTGACAAAAATAGTTTATTGGTGGACACTCTGCCCAAATATTCATCAATGCTATTTTCTTTCAATTTTGGATTTGGTGAATGCAAAGGTGAAGCCTCTGGCGCAGGGGAGGATTTGCATACTATTGCAATCCTGAAGCTACTGGGTCTCTCACCAGGGCAATGAGGTGAACGCTGACAGCTTTATCATTAGCAAAACAAAATCCAGGCCAATATTTCCTGTCAATCATGTTGTTCATTGAAAATTAATGTTGTTCATTGCAAATTAATACTGCCAGTTCATTGCATTACACAAAGTGTGAAGCACTGAAAGTGGCCATAGTCCCAGAGGATCCCAGGCTGCTCTCTCCCCTTAAAGGGAGAGAACCCGAGAATCACCACACCTTAAGCTAGGGGAAAGGTTGAGAAGGCAAGGCCTTCATGGATAATCTCATCTTGCATAGGAATTGAACCCGCGCTGTTGGCACCACTCTGCATCATGAAGCAATATCCAGCCACTGAGCTAACTGACATTCATTATAACAAAATAAAATCATAATTTAGCGCTCATAATCATTTCTAAAAGAAAGTTTTACAAAGGGTAAGTTCTCCTCCCATCACATCCAAGTTCTTTGTAGGTTTCATTCAAAATGTCAGCACAAAGATATAGACCAGACCCTCTGTAATGCCTCTCTGTAAATCCTCCTCCAGACCATTAGGGAATACTGGCAGACTCGCTGCTTAAACAGTGGCAACAGGACAACCTCTGACCTGACCAAGGCAGCCTGAAAGAGTTCAGTGAGGAGGTTAGCCATTAGCAAAACATGATGCACTGCCAGGAAAAGGTCAATAACCTCCTTCAGTCTGACAGATAAGTGGCATAGTGCCATGGGATTGTCTGTCATGTGGGCCTCAGGCCATATGCGTTTGTGTGAGTGTTCAGCTAGGCTTGGCTAGCGAATCTGTGTTCAGCCTCAAGATGGAATGGTACTTAGTGCCAAATCATGTGACAGTTTGGCTTGAAAGAGTGATTAGATACAAACATATTGGGTCAGAATGTGTGGTTGATGCATGCAGACAAGGGAGTCAATTGGCATTTGTCAAGATGCTAAATCTACACTTTCTCCTGAAGAATGAGCAGACACATAATCAAAAGGAATGAGAAAAGATAGATAGAGGAGTGTCCAATCAAGGTCCTCATCCCCTGCTGAAGAAGAAGCTCTCCAAATTATTGGGAACAGGGAGACTGATCCATTGCTAACAGAAAAGGTAGAGTGATAAAGTAGCAGGGCAAGAATGCATACAATCTGATTTTGCCATAATGGGCACTAAAGACCATACGATGAATTGTGCTGTGCTCACCAACTCTGGAACAAGATTGTGTTTCATCCTTCTTTGTATATGCCCACAATCCAGAACCCAGACCTCAGCCACTGGAGACTGGAAACTCCACCTCTGGGCATGGTGAGCCAATAGATACATCATCACTAAACCAGTCAGATGTTTAGAGAACAGAATTCTTCAGCATTTTCATATGACACTTGCTGTTACCAGGAATATTTAATAGAAATAGGAGTGCAAGCAATTGCCCCTTGCCCTGTAAAGAAAGAAACAATGGCCAAGCTTTGGCTGCCTGGTTGTGATCATCAAGGTGAACCTGATGAACTCATTGGTATGATGGAAGAGAGCACTGGTCACTGTTTTGATGCATGTGACCGTGATGGTCTGTGAAATATCGCACACTGACTGTGCAGTCTTGCAAGCAGCTGATGGCAAAAATATTGAATGCTGAAGTTACTTTGAAGATGACTGGTATGGGGATGCCACCAAATGCATGGGGGCTGTATGCCTTTCTGTAGGTTTTAGTAGATTTGAGTGACTGCTTCCAGGGACATTTTAAGGCATCTCTAGCATTGCCTTTGGATATTTGAATGTAGTTTGTCCATGTCCTGAAGAAGCACTGCCACATCAGTGACCTTCTTCAGCCTTCCAAGGATGACTGTCTCCTAACTGCTCTCCCTGTCTTGTGCTGCCTGTTATTGGCATTGCGACCTTAGCTGTTGACCAGTCACATCCTCTCCTCCTGCTCCTGAGGTTGTAGGATGGTTGGTTGTATAGGACCAATAGATATTCTACCAAGTGAACTATTCTGGAGTAGATTTATAATGAAATACACTGTGCCACAGCAAAGGCTCCACAACCCTAATCCTATCCCTAATCCACTAACTACAGGGCCTCCACAAACGATGAGTGAGTGATGAAATTGCTCATGGTATGCTACCTGAGAGAACTATTCACTCCCCTGCGCCACTTCTCATTTCCACACCAGCTCTTTAACTCCTTGACTATTTCCTGAAATGTCTCTTTTCATTGGTTGCAACACTTCTGATTGAAGTCACACCGCACCCAGTATTTGATTGGCTATTGTTGATGGTTAACCCTGGTTCTGATTGGCCGATTTCTCCACCTGTCAGCTTCCCGTGGTTCTTTCCTATGTGAGAAGCTGGAAAAAGAGTCAAGGTTGCACTGAGACTCTAATTGCTCTGGGCTCAAGTGGGAATGTATGAAGGATGAATGTACATAAAAGGCCAAGTTCACCCCTTTCTGCTCTACTGTTTAATAATTTGAACCCAAGTGATTAGCATATGCCTTTATGTTATCTATGTTTCTATCAGCATATGAAACTATTATATGTTTGCATTTGTAAGAAATGGTTTTATCCCTCAAGAGTTGCACAAACTGCATAAATGTAGTCGTTCTTTCTAAATGTATTTGCACCTCACTGAATCAAGACTATGATTTTAAAATACAATCCTTTCTTGTGATAGCTCCTACTGACTTCAGATCTTGCTCAAGGGATGTATCTTACTCAACTGTCTCAGGAGAACCCATTGCATTAAACTACTTTGCTCTCACTGTTCTTGCCCCTCTCAATTTAGCAAGAAGTTTGGTAATTGTTTGTTTACAATGTTGTTCCTGTTGGTTGATCCTGAATTCTTCTCCAATGGGAGGAAAACTGAGGATAACATAAGAACATAAGAAATAGGAGCAGGAGTAGGCCATACAGCCCCCTGAGCCCGCCCCACCATTCAATAAGATCATGGCTGATCTGTGGTGGTTCAGTACCACTTTCCCGCTTTCTCCCCGTAACCCTTAATTCCCTTGTCAATTAAAAACCTATCCACTCTTGACTTGAACATATTCAGTGAGGAAGCCTCCACCACCTCATCAGGTAGAGAATTCCAAAGATTCACCACCCTCTGTGTGAAGAAACTCCTCTGCAACTCCAACCTGAACTGCCCCCCCTAATCTTGAGGCTGTGCTCTCTAGTCCTGCTATCTTTGCTAAGCGGGAAGAGTCTCTCAACCTCTA
Organism: Sphyrna mokarran; assembly: GCA_024679065.1. Lineage (NCBI taxonomy): Eukaryota > Metazoa > Chordata > Chondrichthyes > Carcharhiniformes > Carcharhinidae > Sphyrna > Sphyrna mokarran. The sequence continues at coordinate 63,413,197 of JAGIQG010000009.1, forward strand.
CCTTATCCATCCCCTTCATTATCTTATGCGTTTCTATAAGATCCCCTCTCAGCCTTCTAAACTCCAAAGAGTACAAACCCAGCCTATTCAGTTTCTCCTCATAATCCAATGTCCTCATCTCTGATATCAGCCTAGTAAACCTTCTCTGCATCGCCTCCAAGGCCAATATATCCTTCCTCGAATGCGGACACCAAAACTGCACACAGTACTCCTGCTGCGGCCTCACCAGCATCCTATACAGCTGCAACAGTAGCTCCCTACTTTTATATTCTATCCCCCTAGCGATAAAGGCCAACATTGCGTTTGCCTTCTTAATCACCTGCTGCACCTGCATACTGCGTTTTTGCGATTTGTGCACAAGGACCCCCAGGTCCCTCTGCATCGTCCCATGCTGCAACTTTTCTCCATTTAAATAGTAATCCTTCCTACCATTATTCTTCCCAAAGTGGATAACCTCACACTTGCTAACATTATACTCCATCTGCCACGACCTCGCCCACTCACTCAACCTATCCAGATCTCTCTGCAGGCTTTCCACACCCTCCACACAATTTGCTTTTCCACTCATCTTCGTGTCATTCAATTTCTAACAATTTCTAAAAGGCCAGATCTGCCAAATCCAAATCACTAGGATATATGGAAGTGGATTGGAATTTGCTGGACCTGCCTGTCTCTCAGAGTAATCACCCAATTTTTCAGGAGGACAGCAACAACTCATTACAGTCATCAGTCAGTTACATTCAAGGTGCATACACTTGTTTGAAATTAATGATTAAAGTCCCAATGAGAGTACTTATTGTACAACTGGATTAAGTACTAGCTGGGAGCTGGGGATTCGGTTGGGATTTCAGAAAACCTGCACATGCAATTTAATCTTGTTCATGGCGCTACATCATGAGTTATTTTACGTGTGTCTCCCCAGTTGGTTGTGGTTCTGGTGAGAGAGGGGAGAGGGATGTGTTGCTGCTTCTGGTGCAGGGGTCAGTGTCTGGTGTTTTTGGTGGATCTGGTGGGGTTGAGGGGCAAAAACGAAGCAGAGCACCCAGCGCAACTAACTGTAAATCCGCCACTAGACTGTTGATATGAGAAACTGTATATCCATGGGTTTCACCATTCTGCTGCTGAACAGAGGGATTTATTAATCCAGGTGTTATTCAAACATTGTCTCCAAAAACTCCACACTGGCTTCCTCCCATTGGGCCTGCACTTCTGGCAGCTACAAGTGAGTTTTGGAAAACAGCTAGCCACAGGTGCAAGTTACCCTTGCTTTGCAACACATGACTCTCCCCCCCTTCCTTGTCACCTTTGAGTTTGACCCCTTTATAATTGATACTTCCAACATCACTGTGCGCCTTCACTCTGTAATTTTGAACCTCCCTCTTTCACCCTGAATCCTGTCATCATGAAAGTGTTTGTGCCTTTTCATTGCCCCCCCCCAATCCGACCCACATCCCTCCCTTTTGTATTATTTCCTCCTTTCATACGTAACTGATGGAATTACAGGGTTCTTTATTGTCACTTGAACTTGAATGTATGTACACATCACACATACAGGAGGACATTTGCACACTTCTTACTCTGATAATCTACACCAACAACTCCCAGATATCTGAGATGTGACAATGTTTTCTGACTTCAGAATTCTCTGACCTCATTCATGGCTAGGATTCTCTTGTCCTGCTGCTGTGACCAGAATTTTGGTTTCGCGCCAAATTCTTGTCCTGCTGCTGTGACCAGAATTTTGGTTTCGTGCCAAATTCTCTATTCTCACTGACAGCGGTGAAGGGGTGAACGAGATCCAAGAGTTCTGGCATAGTCTCTTAAACATGATCCTTCTTTGTTCCTCAACCCTCCTCTTACCATCCTTAGAGTTTCCATTAGATCCCATGACCTGTTTTCTTAGAACTTTGAAAACTCCTATCTTAGATTGGGCATACCCACCTACCAAACAGACTCGCTGTGCCTGCAAATGCCCCTCTGACAGCTAGTACCCTGAGTTTGACCCATACGTGAAAATGTTAGGCTGTTTATTTTGCATATTCACCACTCTAGCCATCTACACTCATAACCAAGACATCTGTCCCACTGCACACATTCATGGTCTGACTCCACTCACCTTGCTCCTTTGGAACCCAATTCCTCTCCACGATGTCTGAATCCACCCACTATATTCCCTTGGAGCCCAAATCATCTTCACCATGTTCTGAGCCACTCACTATGCTCCGTTGGAGCCTCTTTCATGCCTCATTATGATGTTTTCAGTTTCTTGCATTTCCATTGGAACTTTAGAACTTTAGAACAAAGAACAACACAGCACAGGAAACAGGCCCTTCGGCCCCACAAGCCCATGCTGCACATTTTAACACTCAGTGAGTGCCTCATTCCAATCCTTCTTCTACCTGTGACTACTGTCTACATCTCAGGGACTCCACAATAAAGGGGTGTAAATTTAGAGAGTTATATGTGCACCAGATTAAGGGAGATCCAATTTAGGGACAATTTATTAACATCAATCTGCCTAAAAGCACATTTTTGGAGTGTGGGAGGAAACCACAGCACCGGAGAAAACCACGCAAGCATGGGGAGAATGTGCAAACTCCCACAGACACTGATCCAAGTTGGAGATCCGACCTGGGTCCTCATAACTGCATAGCAAACAGTGATAGGCACTGAGCTGTCATGTTGTCCATCAACTGGTCCAATTTAAGCGTATACTAACAACGTGAAGCACTAGGCAACTCTCGAAGCAACATCCAAGAGCAGCCCTTGCACAACCTACTGCGTGTATGCCCCTTATCAACCAACAAGGCAGACCAAATCGCCTGTGGATGTAAAAAAAGAGACATCAATAAACATACAACAGCCTTTACAGACATTCATGGATGATCCTGAATCTCCTGAAGAGATTGGTGAGGCACTGAATAAATATTTCTCTTCGGTATTCACGCAGAGTGCTGGAAATGTAGCTATGGAGAGCACTGAGGTACAGGGTTGCAAATTGGGGAGTATTGTAGTAGATAGGGAGGATGTGTTAGAAATTCTCGAGGGTTTGAAGTTGGATAAGTCCCCTGGGCCGGACGGGATTTACCCTAGGATTCTCTGGGAGGCAAGAGAGGAGATTGCAGAGCCTCTGGCTCTGATCTTCAGGTCCTCGTTGGTTACGGGTGTGGTTCCGGAGGACTGGAGGATAGCGAATGTGGTCCCATTGTTTAAGAAGGGGAAGAGAGACCTTCCAGGGAATTATAGGCCAGTGAGTCTTACTTCTGTTGTGGGCAAGGTATTGGAGAGAATTATTAGGGATAGGATTTATAGTTATTTAGAGAGAAATGAATTGATTGGGGATAGTCAGCATGGTTTCGTGAAGGGTAGGTCATGCCTTACTAACCTCATTGAGTTTTTTGAGAAAGTGACCAGAGAGGTGGATGGGGGTAAGGCGGTTGATGTAGTATATATGGACTTTAGTAAGGCGTTTGATAAGGTGGCCCATGGAAGACTTCTACAGAAAATGCAGATGTGTGGAATAGAGGGTGATTTAGCTAATTGGATTAGGAATTGGCTGGCAGATAGAAGTCAGAGGGTGGTGGTTGATGGGAGATATTCATCGTGGAGTTCGGTGACGAGTGGTGTGCCTCAGGGGTCTGTTTTGGGGCCCCTGCTGTTTGTAATTTTTATAAATGATCTGGATGAGGGTATTGAGGGATGGATCAGTAAATTTGCAGATGACACTAAAGTCGGTGGAGTGGTAGATAGTGAAGAGGGGTGTTTTAGTTTACAGAGTGACTTGGACAAGTTGCAGAGCTGGGCCGAGAGGTGGCAAATGGAGTTTAATGTGGAAAAGTGTGAGGTAATGCACTTTGGCAGGAACAATAAATGTGTAGAGTATAGGGCTAATGGTAGGGCTCTTAATAGTGTTGAGGAACAGAAGGATCTTGGTGTATGTGTCAATAGATCCCTGAAAGTAGGCAGTCAAGTGGATAAAGTTGTTAAGAAGGCATATGGAGTCTTAGCTTTTATTGGTAGGGGGATTGAATTTAGGAGCCGCAGCATCATGTTGCAACTGTACAAAACTCTAGTGCGGCCGCACTTGGAGTATTGTGTGCAGTTCTGGTCCCCACATTATAAGAAAGATGTGGAGGCATTGGAGAGGGTACAGAGGAGGTTTACCAGGATGTTGCCTGGTATGGAGGGCAGGTCCTATGAAGAGAGGTTGAAGGATTTGAGGTTGTTTTCGTTAGAAAGGAGGCGGCTAAGAGGGGATCTTATTGAAGCATATAAGATGATTAGAGGTTTAGATAGGGTGGACAGTGATAGCCTTTTTCTAGGATGGAGAAAGCTAGCACGAGGGGACACAGCTTTAAATTAAGGGGTATGAGTTATAGGACGGATATCAGAGGTAGGTTCTTTACTCAAAGAGTGATTAGGGAGTGGAATGCCCTGCCTGCAGCTGTTGTAGATGCGCCAAGTTTGGTGGCGTTTAAGAGGTTAGTTGATAAGTATATGGATGAGAAGGGAATGGTTTAGTTAGGAGGGGCATTGCTTTTTATTTTGGTCGGCACAACATCGAAGGCCGAAGGGCCTGTTCTGTGCTGTATTGTTCTATGTTCTATGTTCTATGTTCTATCCCCAGTAACTCCAACGTAAGAGACAGGTGAGCCATAAAATATGCTGGATGGCTCATAGGAATCTATTGATTCCCAGGAGCATCCTAAAGTTCTTGATCCTTAACTAGAACATTCTTTTGTATTGCTCCATCTCTAGTCTGCTCATATGCCTATCTAGGTAGGCCTTAAACAACTCTAGCATGCCTGCCTCCACTACCCTATTTAGCAGTGCATTCTAGATCCTCTGTGTGAAAAACCTGTCTCTAACATCTGAATTATATGTCGCCCCTCTCATCTTAAGTTCGTGACTCCTCATGATTTTCGCATCCAATCTGGGAAACAGCTTCCCACTGTTCACTCTATCTATATCTTTTATAATTTTATACATCTCTACTAGGTCTCCCCTCATTCTCTGTCTTTCCAGGGAGAACAACCCCAATTTGCCCAATCCCTCCACATAGCTAAGATCTTCCATACCAGGCAGCATCCTGGTAAACTTCCTCTGCACTCTCTCCAAGGCCTCCACGTCCTTCTGGTAGTGCGGCGACCAAAACTGGACGCAATACTCCAAATATGGTCTAACCAACGTTCTATGCAACTACAACATTAGACACCAGCTTTTATACTCTATACCCCTTCCTATAAAGGCAAGCATACCATATGCCTTCATTAAGATTTTTTCTAACCAACAATATTAAACTAATTTGTCTATAGTTTTCTGGATTGTGTTCTATCTCTATTTTTATCTAAAGGAATCACGTTATCTGTCTGCTTGTCCTCTGGCACTATTTTCTTTTTGAAGGATTTTTTATAGTTCTCTTCTATTTTCCCAAACTGCTTTCAATATATACAGGTATGATTCATCTGGTCTGATGGTCTTAATCTTCTCTCAATTTAATTGGTTTTATCAATTATTTTCCTGTTTCTATCTTAAATGTCCTCATATCTTTTTGACCCTATCTGCTATATTCATCTCCCTGGTAAATATCAAGGCAAAATAATTTATTTAATATTTCTTTCATTTCTCAGTCATAATGTGTAAGCTAATCACGTGTATTATTTCAGTGATCATATCCCTAGCTTGATTTTTTTTTGTCAATGTGTTTGTAGTATATCTTTCAATTTATTATATATTTCTTGATAATTTTACTTTGTAGTTTCCCTTGACATTCCTGATTGTTCTATTGCCCTCTTTCCTAATCCGTTAATATTCATTTTATCACCCTTTTATATATACGTAATATATGCCTTTTCCTTTAGTTTCAATTTTGCTTTGATTTCTTTATTCATTCATACTGTGTCATTACTAGCTAATTTTAATGGGTTATACTTTTCTCAGTTACTAATATTCACTGTTGTAAATGTTTTCCATTCTTGCTATTTCATTGTTTGTCAGTATTTTCTTCCAGTCTGCTTTCCCTAGTTTCAATTTTCTCCTGTTAAAATCAGGTATTTTTTGATTATTACTTTGATCTTTGTCTTACTAATGTCCTTCTCAATTCTAATCTCAAACCTTATTATATTATTGTGATCGCCATGACTTATTTGTGGTCCTGTGCATATTTCTCTTATCTGTTCAGGTTTCTGTATTAGATCCAGCAGCACTACTTCTCTCTCTTGTAGAGGCTTTTTATATATTCGGTAAGAAAGGGTCCAGGCCACATCGTTAAGATTCCTGTTCCCCATACCCCTTTTGCTATCTCTTCAGGCCAGTTGAACCTGTTGCTTTCTCCCATGATTAATTATTATTTTGTAATTAATTCATTTCACATGTTTGCTCACACATTTCTTCTCAATTTCATTTCCACAACGGGGTGATCTGTAGTCTAACTAATCTTGTGTGACCAATCTCTTACACTGAATCCATATTCTGTTTCTAATCTTCTATTAGTGATATCCCTTTTTCTTACTGTTATTACGCTGTCTTTAATTAGTACAGCTCCCCCACCTACCTTCTTCATTTTTTATCCTTTAAGATTATGTTGTAACTTGTAATATTTACTTGTGAGTTCTGTTCTTTGTTAGCCATGTTTCTGTTTTTCCTACTAAATCTTGTTTCTCATCATGGATTATTCCTTTCAGTTCCCCAGTTTTATCTTAAATGCTTTGTACATTGTTGCATGGGCAGTTTGATTCATCTTTAATGCTTGTTCCTATTGGTTTATTTTGAAAGATGTTCTGTCCTTCCGTTGTATGCATCTATTGTTTCCTCCCTTAGGCTGCTTTTATTTCTTACCTTGGTCTGATCTTTCAACTTGTCTCTTATTCCTTTTATTGTCTGACTTGCATTCTATTTTTTTAACTAGATCCCTCCTAGTGACTAACTGCGGAGGTTTGTTATATTTCTTGGAGGAAATCAACCATTACCCGAACAAGGTAAGTAACACAGGAAGACCTGAACATGATACAAATTTTTTTATATATCAAAATGAAGTTATACAAAAAAAAATTAATATTGCTACACCTATATCTGATCTAAATATATATATAAATTTTGTTGAAAAAAAAGCAAATTACAGCGGATGGCGGAATCTGAAACCAAAAGAGAAATTGCTGGAAAATCTCAGCAGGTTTTGAGTCCAGACAACCCTTTGCCAAAGCTCAAACTTTGTCAAGCTTTGACAAAAGGCTGTCTGAGCTCAAAAAAATATCAGCTCTTTTCTCTCCTTACAGATATTGCCAAACCTGCCGAGATTTTCCAGCATTTTCTCTTTTGATTATAAATTCTGTTGGATTAAGAATAAATTCCAATGCAAGCAAAAAGTCAACTGGAAATTGAGAAGTTATATTTAAGGATAACTCTTCTGTTCTCTCATCTGGAAGAGTAGAGTCATGTCCTACTGACTAGAAATTTAATACAATCAGGGGCCAGAACTATCTCCAGAAGGATAGGGCAACAAATAAATAGAAACACTACCAATTGCAAGTTCCTCTCCAATCTACCTCACACTATTCTGGTTTGGAACTATATCCCTGTTCCTTCACTGTCACTGGATCAAAATCCTGGACCTTCCTTTCTAACAGCACTATGGATATGCCTACAGCAGTTCAAGAAGACCGCTAACCACCACTTTGTTCTCAAGGACAATTAGGGATGGTCAATAAATGCTGGTCTAGCCAGTGATGCCTACATCCTTTATAATAATAAATTAAGAAAAGACTATGCATGCCTGATACCTCAGCTTGCATTTAATCCCTGGGCCAGTAATCACAGTCAGTGAAATATGTTCACAAAATTACACTTCCAAAAAAATTATGTTTCTTTTGAGGCTATGGAACTCTTTGAAATTTTTGTTGTTAACTTATCAGATATACCCTGGCTTGAAGCTTTTAAACTGACTTACTGAATATGTTATAGGAGGCTAATATAGGAAATCTACACATTGATGAAATGTGTGTATAATTTAAAGAGTTCAATCTCTCAGCCCCAGTTGGCAAATATTACACAAACAAAATGCTAATCCTTATTTTGGGTTTGTTTTATTTAAAATGGTTATATCTAATACTAGAATGTTTGAACAATATTGTGCCTTCATTTCACTAATTTAAATTATTAGCGAGATGTTCTGAAACTGCCATGAGTCTAAAAATGTTTTGCTTTTGTTGAACATAGAAACCTTGAGATCCCTGACAAAGCTGAAAGGAGCTTTGCTCTGATTGCCTTGACAACTGTTACTACGAGAAAACCTCTTCAGCACAGGTTACGTTGTGAACTGTTGTAGGGTGAAAAAACATCTAGTTCAGCAATGCACAATGATAATTGCCTATATTCATTGGGAAAATACAGATTTGTCCCATGTTTGTAAATAATATTTTAAAAGTCTATGGAAAAATAGAGGAATTATGAAGAGAAGTTCTGCTTTCTTATTTTAAATCTCCAGCTAAAATCAAGCATTGTGTCAATGTATCTTTATTGTCAATCTGAGCCTCATTTTCATCATGCATTAATTTAATCAAATCAGTTAAAGTAATTTAAGCTCAGTAGAGATGTTGGATTGTTTATTGAGAAAATAATATGCACGTTAATGAATCTGCGCATATATTAAATTGCACTCACAATCAAGTTTTTTTGTGTATCTTTTGGTGCTTTATTCCCAATTAAAAATCCAATTCAAAACAGATCCAAGCCCAAAAGATAGGCCATACAAGATGACAGATTACACCCCCTCCTGGACTTGATCTGAGCTTCATCTTAGCCAAAAGTTCCAGATGGTGTTTAAAAAAAATGCTTCAGGTAAAGACTCAATATAACCTCATTAACTTACTTTTCATGAAATAAAATAAATTGCACTATTTGATCTCAAAATGTATATGTTTGGAGAGTAGAATCAAAGTTCTCCTTGTAGTACTGCTGCACAATGATCTGATTAATTTATGTTAATGGTGAGATTTAATTTGAATTATGAACTTACAGACAAGGAGCAGTAATAAGCAATTTGGCCCCTCGAGCCTGCTCTGCCATTTAAAAAGATCATGGCTCTTCTGAAAGTAATCTCAAATCTGCATCCTACCTGCTCCCAATAACCTATCAACCCCTTGTTTACCAAGATTTTGTTTTGCACAGCCTTAAAAATATTCAAAGACTTCTGCTTCCACTGTCTTTTCAGAAAGAGAATTCCAAAGATTCTATGAGAAAAATAATTTCTCATCGCCAATTTAGATGGGCGATTTTTTTAGTTTTAGATTGTTCCACAAGAGGAAGTATTATCTGCAAATCCACTGTTGAAAGGATTTAGGATAACATGGGACTAAAAGTCTAATAGGTTAAGATAAACTAATTTTGAGTGCATCTGATATAGCAAAAGTTCAAAGTACCTTAAGTTACAAACGTGCTGTTTGCATAGAAATACATAAAACCACTGTTAGAGAATATAAACATGTATTTTTGAAAAACATATTATATTCGGTATTAAAGCATACACCTTGGCCAATTACACATTATTCTAAGCATGATGGGATATAGCTAAATGAGAAGAACCACATTCTTTGAAAACAGTACTAAAAACGTTCTTATCAATGTGTATTTTATAAAATACAAGTTTCCTAGACAATAGAACGAACAGAACAATTCAATTTATTTTAATAAGGGATTGTTAAGAGACAGTGAGAAAGGAATTCTTGAACTCTATGATCTATGTAATTGGTGTTGCTAAGAGACAGTGGGCAGGCACTTTTGGATTCTATGGACCAATGAATTCACATACTGCCAGAGAGCAGAATATTATTGCCAAGGTAAATGATTCATATGAAAATGATTCGTTCATCCAGTTTTGATAAACAGAGTAGGGAGGCAGATGATTTCTGAAAAATGTATAATTGCAATACTGATGACAAATTTAGAATGATTTGAACTGCTCCAAAACATTCTCCAACCTGCATCAACCAGTCCTGGGCAATAAAATACATCTCCAACCAGAATTACTGTCTCCATGAGTTCTTTGTACTTATTGAGCTGTAATTAATGAAGAGAAATCTCTCACATGAAGCCAGCATAATACATAGATCTCTGAAAAACTCTCACATCCACCGTATAGGATGTTATATGTTTCTTTCAAGTCACCTCATGCTCTCCTAAACAGCAGCACATGCAAGCCTATCCTGTCCAACTTTTTCTCATAACACAGCTCACCCATTTCAGGTATTAGTCTTCTATGAACTGCTTTCAATGCATTTTAATTCTTCCTTAAATTAAGAGCCCATTTTACCATTGTGTAGGGCCAGCAAACTTAATAAAGTTGGCTGTGAGGCAATTAGTGTGATTCACACCCATGTCCATGCAGATGTGCACTTTACCAAGGCTCGAAAATGACTGCAATCCTAACTGTGCCCAAAACAGGCGCAATGATGATTTCAATGCAGTTGCATGCATTTAAATTGAATTAATGGGCTGCCTGCCTAACTTTATTAGCATTTCTCTCTTTACCATTGCGTTCGCCTGTCCAGAGTGGGCATGAAGATAATAATAACTGAGCATAATAACTTATGCTCAGCATAAGTCTGTTTCTGACGCTGTAGCTTCTGAAGAAGTAAGTTCAGAGCTGCCAACGACTCTCTGACTCAGATCAGCAGTCGGGTATGGGCGCGGGGGTGTGGGGGGCGGGGGAAGCAGGTCAGATCATTCTCTGGTGGGGGCAAGGGAGGAGGGAGACAGGTCTGATGTTTCTCTGAGTGGAAGGGGGGAAGAAGGAGGCCCGATCGTTCTCTAGTGGAGGAGGAAGAAGGAAACCCTATTGTTCTTTGGTAGAGGAGGGAGGTCCCTCCATCTGACTGTTGGAGGAAGCAGCATCTACAAACTGCGTTGGTCAACTGGAGTGGAGACGGTTGTCAGTCTTTCAACACTTCATGACTTTAGTGATAAGAGATGATTGGAGAGCAACAGGATGTTTAATGGTGCTGAATGTCTCTGTGTGTGTCTCTCTCTCTCTCTCCCCCACCCTTTCTTCATTCTCCCCATAGGGGAAAAATAATCTTTGCCTTGCAGCAAGGCTAGCTAGCCATGGTGTTGTCTGCTGCTAAGGAGGATGGGCATTAGCAACAGGTTATATACAGCTGTTATATGCTCTGTCTGAGGTCAGAACTCTCCATTCACCTGACAAAGGGAGAAATCCCAAAAGCTTGTGGGTTTACTATCAAATAAATTGTTTGGACTTAAACTTGGTATTGTCAGACTTCTTACTTGGCAACAGGGTCAGGACCATCCCGTGCTTGATCCAGCACCATAGAAGGTGACATGTTTTTATTAGTTATTGTGTACAAGTGGTGTCCCCTCCCCCCCTACTACAAATGTGGACCTTCATCCGTGTCTACTTACTATCTCCTTCTTCTTTCGTTCTGTCTCACTCCTTCTCAGTGTGTTCCCAGATTGCACATTGGAGATAGTGTCGCACTGCTGTTGATGCTGGCCTGTGACGCCCTTGGCAGGCCTCTGAAAGGCTTGAATCTGTAGGGGTCCCGCCAACTTTGAGGCCGGCTTTCTGGGAAAAATGCCACTGTCGGGAAGGGGGATTCAGAAGAACCGGTAACAGCATAAGTCTCCATTGTTAAAGGCTGAGCTCCTGTTCTTCCTCCTCTTTTTGGGTGCTGATTGGCCCCTGGGTCACTCTTTGGGATGGAGGGGAGGATGGAGTGAGCTTCAGAAGCCTCTCTGTCATTCGCACTGCCAGGTGTGGAGGCCTGCCATTTTCTACATCATGGATCCTATGCATTCAACCATGGCCTTTAGTGATTGGGCAATGCTGTGGATGCCATAAGTCAAGGTCCTGTATGACTGGGCCAAGATCTGTTGCTTATCACCAATGTTCCTCAATGCCAACAACATATCAGTGTTTGACAGTGCCCTACCCTTGGTTGCAGTCATGGACATCACTGGATAGAACACGCCTTGGAAGTTATTCATCATAGTATGGACATCTTAGTCCAGGCTTTCCACTGCAAATACAGTGTTGGCCTAGATACCAGTCAACGTTGGCACTATCTCCTGTGAGATAAGGCTGCCGGACTTCTCCAATTGTGCCTGCATCTGTTGGAGAGCCACTGACACCCTGACCTGTGAAGTCTGATTCTGCTTTTGCCATTACTGGGATGAACCTTTCCAAAGGCTTGACATCTGCAATGGGGCAACAGTTCTTGGGAGCCATCGAGCCTCCGACTGACTGCTCTTTCAATGTTCCAGCCTCCACCTAATGTGCATTAGCAGCATGTGGTTCTCACCAGAGAGTGCCCCAGAACACTATCTACGAACGTTCCCACCGAGGTGAAAGTCTCTATGATGTTGGTGAATGCAGTGGTGGGATGTCTATGTTCTCCCCAGTGCTGTGGCCGAGGGTGTTCGGACAGTGGCATACTGGGATGCAATCCCAGGTGGCCCAGCCTCATCTGATGCAGATCCTGCAAAACAAAAGATATGGAGGTCAGCTGATAGAATTGTCAAGAATGTGGAGAATGATAGATCACTTGAGGTTGTTCATCCGATGCTTGGACTCTTACTTACTTGGGGCTGCTGATCTTGCAGTCTGCGACAGCTCGTTCCTGTGTCAATTTTTAGGGGATCAACAAGGATGAGGACTCATGCTACGGGGACACACCTGCCCACCTTCTCCCACTTCATCTTGTTGAAGGCAATCTTTGCCTATGGGAACACAAAAAGTGAGAGGTTGGCCTAACTAGGATGATGGAGGGTCTTGTGATAGCTGGTGGCATGTGTGAGCACACCAGAACTGTTAGGAGGTGTGAAGTGGACTACAGTGTGGGAGGAGGGGGAGGATCAGATGGGCATTCTGTGCAACATTGGCCCTGCAGTAACTCTTTCGGTGCTGGTCCCAGGCAGCTCTGGCCCTTGTGAGTTTCAGCATCAGTTTTCAATACCAAATAGGTGCATATTAAAGTTTTCTAATTCTGATGCTAGTTGGAAGCTGTGACCTATAACTTCTGTTTTGTAAATAGCAGGGGAGAAGATTATGATTTATCTTTGATCTCGCGGCTCTGCAGATCTCAGGGGATTAAAAGACAAAGACAGAAATATCAAACATCTGGTGGTTCCGCTATTAACTGAATCTATGCCTGAGGTCCAGATGTGTAATAGCATGATTGAGGCACTATATGAGAAGGACAGTATTCAAAAAGTGAGGGCTGCAGTCAGTGGATGCGATCATCTCCGGATCCAGATCAACAATCCATACTGATAATGACCAATCTCTTGGTCATTAAGTTTCAGTTAAATCTTAGAGAGATTTATACTGGGGTCTTGTTGATTTAATAAATTAATAAGTTTAATGTTGAGCCAAAACTTAGTAGTCACGTGTAGTTTCTTCTTGTAATTCAGAGTACCTTTCCCATGTCCAGGGAAGTTTGGAATGTTATGATCAATGGATCCACTACCTTCACCGCAACTTCCTTGAATACCTAAAGATGTAGGCTATCAGGCCCAGGGGACTTGCCAGACCTCAATCGCAATAGATTGCTGAGTACCTTTTCCTTATTGATATTGATTGTTCTAAGTTCCAGCCTTTCTATTACCTCTAGCTTGCCCGATCCAATAGGAATGATATTAGTATCCTTCACCGTGAAAATTGAGGCAAAGTATTGATTAGCATTTTTGCCATTTCAGTGTTCTCCACTATTAACTCTCCAGTTTCATCTTCCAAGAGTCCAACATTCACCTTAGTGCTTCTCTTCTCTTTTGTAAACATGTAGAAACTTTTGCTTTCCTTTTTGATATTTTGTATTAGTTTTCTTTCATAATTTACCTTAGCTCTTTTTTATCAATTATTTAATGATAATGCAGGTGGAGAAGGTAGTCAAGAAGGCATATTAAAAATTGGCAAGTTATTAAGCAGCTTTGTAGAACCTTAGTTAGGCATATAGTGTTCAATTCTGGTGTCACACTACCAGAAGGATGTGAGGCTTTGGAGAAGCTACAGAGAAGATTTTACAGGATGTTGCCTGGTATGGAGGGCATTGGCTTTGAGGAGACATCGGAGAACCTTTGTTCGTTCTCACTGGAGCAACTGAAGTTGAGGGATGACCTGATAGAAGTCTACAAGATTGAGAGGCAAGAACAGGGTGGATAGTAAGAAGCTTTTTCCCAGGGTGGAAGAGTCAATTAATAGGGTTTAAGTGCGAGGGGCAAGATTAAAGGAGATGTACAAGACAGATTTTTTTACAGAGTAAAAAAAATCTTGGTGCCTGGAACTCATTGTCAGGGGAGGTAGTGGAAGTGGATACAGTAGTGACTTTTAAGGGGCATCTTGACAAGTACATGAATAAGATGGGAATAAAGGGAAATGGTCTCCGGAAGGATAGGAGGCTTTAATTAAGTCAGGCAGCATGATTGGTGTAGGCTTGGAAGGCCAAAGGGCCTGTTCCTGTGTTATAATTTTCTTTTTTTTTACTCTTTTTGTATTTAGTGTCCCTTTGTTTATGTTTGAAAGTTTCCAAATCTTCCAGCCTGCCGTTAGCTTTTGCAATATAGTATCCCTTAGGTTTTGTCTTTATAGTACATTCATCAAGTAATACAGGGAATTGAGTGATCAACCAAAATTAATCCATTTTCAACAATCAGACAAAATTAAGGACTGAAACTAAAATGGGAACCAATCCAGATGCAAGAAATACAACTTCAGTTAAATCTAAAACAAATCCTAGAACAAAAATGACCCAACCAGAGTCACAAAAAGTACGCTGGAAACTAAAATGGCTGATTGAAGATTTTGTTTTCATGAAAAATGTCTCAGTTTATTATTTAAAAAAAATAGCTGTTCACTGAGTGCTGAAAATGTGAAATGACAATTAAACATTTTTGAACTTTGCAGTTTGAAAATATGTCTTGAAACTCTGTATCTAAAAATGGAAAGCAAAAACATTTTCCCCCAGGATTAAAAAAGGTAAATAAAATTTGGGAATACAAGGTTATATTATTATGACAATTAAATTTCTTTTTTAAAAAAATGCTAAAACTAAATAGTTTTTTCATTCAGGTAATGGTAGTCTCCATCCCATGTACAATACTTCATTTTGCACCCTGCGTTATTTTGAACATTGCCATGATGGACTAGCAGACAAGTAGGGATGTTCTATTATAATACTGTGGTAACACTGCTCTCTCATGGCAAGACTTGCTCCTGCAATCATCTTGAATAATTTGATTAATCTCCATTGAAGCAAATATGTTTTCTAACATATTTGTGAAAATGTCCAATTTTGTAAACTAGCTTCATTAGCAGCAAAAGAAGTAATCTTTGTAATGTGCTACTTGTCATTTATTTAATGAATTTCATGTAATATATAAGAGTGGATATTCCTATTGGTGAATTCCTGTTAACTGGTTATAAAAAAATTACAGCTGGAATTCTCCAGTCCTGCTGCAATGAATGGAGTTTTGGCTGAGTGCCAAATTCTCCATTTTCACTGGCAGCAGAGGCAGGGTGAACAAGATCGGGGAATTCCAGTCTACATGTTAAATTTCATCCACGAATTTTGGAACTTCTGCCGAATGATTTTGGCTGCTTCATTGTTTTAAATTGTGTCATTCAAAATCAAGAATTAGTCAACAGTAGCGATTAGTGCTGACGTCAAACAATGTGTCGAAATCAGAGATGTAATTCTATAATCTGGAACTAAGTCCAGCTATGGGGGAGGGAACATGGAGTATTTCCCATTGTGAAGGCCACTTGGAAACCACACAATATCTTCTGGCTCTGAACTTATTGATTATTCAACCAAGTGCTTTGCGCCATATTCTATGGTGGGTTAAGAAACTGATGAAGAACTCTAATATAAATGCGAATCAAATAAAGCCTGAATTATTACCACTAAATGGTTCTATGTGTACTTTTGGGGACAGAGTTAGGAAAGTGAAAGTCACAAAATGGAAGGTGGTCTTCATATAGCCAGAGAACTGCAGACAATAAGTCTAAGGAGAATTGCCCTGTCTTCATTAGAGATTGAATTGTTCATGGAGATCATGGAGTCAAGAAATTTTTAAGCTGAAAGGTTCATAAATTAAATATCGATTAACCATCTTAACAAATCTCTGTTGACATTGAGATAGTCATTCAGGAAGAAGCCTTAGATAGAATTCAGGATGTTATCTGTAGGATTTTCCTAGAAGATATTTGGATTTGGGGCTGAAAGCACCCAAGTTGGTGGAGGTAAATTCAACAGTCAAAGAAAAAGTCTAAGGGCTGAAAAGCAACTTATGGGCCAGAAGCAAAAGGACTGTCAGAAATGAGATGTATTTCAGAGGTAGGGGTACTAAGTCAGAGTGTCAGTGAAGTCCATACTTGAGCTGGAGGGTCCACAGTTATGAGGTGCTTAAGGAGTGTGGAGGGTTGTTTGGCAGGAGTTAGGTGAAAGGACATCAAGAAAGGTCATACATTGCAAGATCATAGAATCATGGAATTATAGAATTCCTACAATGCAGAAGGAGGCCATTTGGTCCATCAAGCCTGCACAGACACCAATCCCACCCAGGCCCTATTTCCATAACTCCATGCAATTATTCTGCTAGTCCCCTTGACACTAAGGGGCAATTTTAGCATAGCCAATCAACCTAACTTGCACATCTTTGGGCTGTGGGAGGAAACTGGACCATCCAGAAGAAACTCATGCAGACATGGAGAGAATGTGCAAATTTCACACAGTCACCTGGAATTGATCCCAGGTCCCTGGTGCTTTGAGGCAATAGTGTTAACCACTGTGTCATCATGCCACCCAGCACCAATGCTGAGAATTTGTGAGAACTGCAACACCTTGATTCAATCTCAGGAAAGTGAATAATCTTTGAAAATCTGATAAGTAGCCAAAGGCTTTCTGAGGGACAGAAGTTAAAAGGGAAAGGAAATGTTCAATTGAGAAATTCAGTTTTAAAATATTAATGATGGTTTTTAGTGTTTATTGTTATTTTATGTTGAATTTTATGAGGGAAGGTGTGGGAGCACAGATTGTTTGCAACCCTGGAAAAAGCTAGGCTTGTTGCCATAACATGCTGCAGGTGGGCTAGGATAGTTGACAGTGGAACTTTTATCCTTCAGTGAGAGAATGTCTAACCCTGGGAAGTTGTTGGCCAATCTGAGCCAGAGATCAGCAGTCACCGCCAGTCTGTCCACGTACTCTATGATCAGGTCATTTTGGGAATGAGTGGAAAGATATTGGGCTTGACACCTGACCTATTTTATGCACCTCACCATCCTGTTGAATACATGCTTGGCAAAGGTATGTACATCCATCCTTTGAGTGTAACCTAAAATGATGTTTATTTAGCATTTGCCTTCTTTGAGTCTTGTATAAACATACCAGTTAGCAGCAAGAGTAAAAGTAGAAACTTGGCTCCTTTAGCCTGCTCCACTCTTCAATCAAGATCATTGCTGATCTAAATTTAACTTTAATACCACATTCCTGCCTGCCTCCAATAACCTTTCACCACCTCCTTCCCTTGTTAATCAAGAATTTATCTAGCTCTTTCATAAAGATATTCAAAGGCTCTGCTTCCACTATCTTTTAGGAAAGGGGTTCCAGAAACTCAGAGAAAGAAATTCTCCTCATCTGTGTCTTAAATGAGTGAACTTTTATTTTTAAATGGTGACTCCCTAGTTCTAAATGTTTAAATTATGTAATCTTGTGGCTTTATTTTGTTCAGTGAATTGCTTGAATTTTGAATTCCTCTTTAAACATTAATGATCTCTAACAGGATCATAATAGTTGACTGAAATATGAATAGTGGCCAGGCTTCATTTTAGACCATGTCTTCAATTGTGTTTTTTAATTGTACAAGATTGTCTCTTTTCTCATTCCTCCTAGCAGCCTTTTCCCTTCAGGGAAATTCTGCAAGATGACCTAATTAACTTAAAGACTAAATCTTTTCATTAAACATTTCAGTTTGCAAAGGTAAAAAAAAAAGTTTATTCAGCTCAATGAAATACTTCAACTAAATTAGTTTTATTAAAACATTGAAATGTGAGAATCAAAAACTTTACAAATTAAAAGTATTCCGACAAACATACAATTAAGACAAGACAAATCACATTTCGACCGAAATGGGAGATCTATGGTTCCATCTATGCAGCTAATGCACTATCAATCTTTCTGAAAAGATCTCAGATTTCATGACAAAAAGCAGAATGGTTATACTGTTTCTTAGGAAGAAGTCTCACTACACCAGGTTAAAGTCCAACAGATTTATTTGTTAGCAAATGCCACTAGCTTTTGCAGCATTGCTCCTTCGTCAGGTGAATACAAGGGAGCAGCGCTCCAAAAGCTAGTGGCTTTCGCTACCAAATAAACCTGTTGGACTTTAACCTGGTGTTGTGAGACTTCTTACTATGTTTACTCCAGTCCAAAACTGGCTCTACAATCTATACTTTTTCTTATCAGATTATTCAGCCCAGCACTTAATTAAAAACAATTTATTTCATTCACTGTTCTATCAATCTAACTATGGGACATCCTTCAATGAATTATAGTTCGACACCTTCAAATATTGATCTGTCATTTGTCTGTCCATTTTACAGATTTCTCTCTCAAAAATGGTTTCTTATGATTCAACATTTCTCTAACCCGTTTAATCTGGTTCTAATACCAAATAAAGGTACCTTTATCTTTTGGCATTATGCCCCAGCCTGGATTTGCATGCATAATTTATTTTGTTGCATAATTTGTGCCTGACTTTCATGAATATATCTTTCTTTTCTCTGGCATGTTACAAATTAATTTTTCAGAAACGTTATTAATATGTTACTTAAATATTTTGTTTTATTTTCAAACCACATATTAAAACATTAGACGCTAATTATCCTTATGTTCGGTATTTAAAATTAATCAGAATTCTCAACTACAACCCTTCTACAAGATGACAACATTTTCCATGTTGGCTAGCAACCGTCAGGACTGGGACCTTACACCCTCGCTACAGTGCATCTTTTCTTGGTGGATGCCATGGGCCATCTTAAATTGTGGATTACTTTAGCAGGACGTAATATCCTTTTGTGAAATCCTGTCCCAGGAGTTCCGTATCAACACCAATTCAAATTCAAAACTCAAATTGGCTCATTGTCGTAACAGAGAAGGAGGCTGAAATTCTGTGGGTAACTGTATTGAAAAACAAGTTTGACTATATTTACTGGGTTTGCTTTAGCCCTTGTTTCATTGACGAATATGCACTAGGGCCAGAGGAGGCTTGCACTGTTTCATTGCACCAGCTTCACTAATGCATTCACTTGGAAACATGTTCGTGATTATCTAGGAATTCCATTGAGTTTCTTTTTAGTGTGATGCTGATATTGTGAACATTTAAAAACTGAAA
Source organism: Sphyrna mokarran (assembly GCA_024679065.1). Classification (NCBI taxonomy): domain Eukaryota; kingdom Metazoa; phylum Chordata; class Chondrichthyes; order Carcharhiniformes; family Carcharhinidae; genus Sphyrna; species Sphyrna mokarran. Next base: position 63,432,595 of record JAGIQG010000009.1, read on the forward strand.
TAAAGCACAACCTGTTGGTGCACAGGTATGGAAAAAAAGGTTCAAATCTGTCCCTATTTTGATTTTCTTGGTATTGCACTTTCGCTTGTTGCATTTGGCTTCCTATTGTTTTGCTTCACTTGTCCTAATGCACTGTTCCCATTCAAAATGCTTGACCTGATATAATACAACAGCAACTCACATTCATATAGCACCTTTAATATGGTAAAACTTCCCAAAGGCCATCAGAAGACATTTAAAAAAAACAGGATTTGCTACCAAGCTATATGAGGAGAAGTGAAGGCCGATGAGCAAAAACTTTGTCACTGATATAGGTTTCAAGGATATTTTAAAGAAAAAGAAAAAGCTATAGAAGTTCAGGAAAAGAATTCCTAAACTTAGGGCTCAGGCAGCTAAAGTCACGACTACCAATGGTGGAGTGATTAAAACTGTATGCACAGTAAGTGAGAACTAGAGGAGGTCAAATATCTCAAAGGATTTTAGGGCTGGCTGGGAACTGGCGGGGAGGTAGATTACAAAGGTATGGAAGGCTGAGCAGATGGATAATTCTAAATCAAGGATAGGAATTTTTAATTCAAGGCAATAATTAACGGAAAGCCAGTGTAGGTCAATGATCACAGAGGTGATGAGTAAATGGGACATGCTTTAGGTTAGTATAGGCAGCTAAGTTTTAGCTGAACTTAGCTTTATGGAAACCAGAATATGAGAGGCCAGCCAGGAGTGCATTGGAACAATTAGTCTTGAGAAAGGAGTTTCAGATGAATTGAGTCCGGCATGGTCGGTTGATGTTTCTACAGAGGTGGAAATAGTCAGTCTTTGTGTCAGATATGTATAGTCAGAAACTACCTTGCAGCTAAATATAACACCAAATTTTCAAAAGATCTGGTTCAATATCAGATAATTGCCAGGGAAACAGATAAAATCAGTGGCTGTTCCCCTGCCTTGGCCTTTAACAGACTCCTGCCTCGTCACTGCACAGTGCAGTTTCAAAGCTTGCAGTGTGAAGCACAAGTCACATTAAAAACACCAGAAAGTCCAAATATGAAGTTTTAATATTTTTGTACATAAGCTCTTTGGATATAAATTAACCTGCCATCACAGTTTAAGTAATTTTTTTTACATTTTATAGGTTTATATATGGAATTGAGGAGCCCCAGGAAAATTGAAGACAATGGGAATTAGGATTGGATATTCTCCACAGTTAGAATCTAATGATGAGATCAGATGAGATAGGGAAACATCATCTGATGTCTGAATTGAGAAGTAGAGAAAATATTCACGTTTTCTATAAAGCTGAATTTGTTCAGCTGGGATTTGTAAAAAAGGTTTATGGAGTAATGTACAATTCATGCTTCCAACAGTTCTTTGACTATAAATTCAAGCTTTTAGTATCCAATCACTTATCTGAAATAAATTTATTCACTGTATATACGTTAGTTATCACGTAAAGTGTCCGTTAACAGTACAGTGTCTTTTCCATATCAGTAAACTGTTAACAATAAATTGTTATCGATAGATATCAATTTTTGGGGCCCCTGAAAATGAAGCTGTGCAGAGGGATCCATCAACTATAAATCTGCTGTTCTGCTGGTCCATCAATAGCTTTTCCTTCAAAAGAAGGTCAGACATAGGAATGTTTGCTAAAGATTTCAGTGTTCAGTTGTATTCAAAATTGCCCAGATAATGAAGGAATTCATATCCATATGCAGCAAGAACTGGACAACATTCATGCCAGATGAATTCCAGGCAATGACCATCCTGAACAAGAGAGAAATTAACCATCCAACCTTAACATTCAATTATATTATCATCACTGAGTCTCACACTAGCAACATCCTGAGAGTTATCTTTGATCAGAAATGCAACTGGACCAGTGATTATAAAAGCTGTAGCCTCAAGAGTAGATCAGAAACTGGGAATTTTGCAGTTTGTAACTTACCTCCCGACTCCTCAAAGCCTGTCCACTGCCTAGAAAACATAAGTTAGGAGTATGATGGAATATTTTACACTTGCCTAGATGATTGCAGCTCCAACACTAAAGAAGCTCAAAATCATCCAGGACAAAGTAGCCACTTGATTGACAGAACACCACTGGCTTAAATCTTCATTTTCATCACCAGATTGTGGCAGCAGCTATGTGCCAACCACAAGATACATTATGGCACTTGTAAACATTCCTTTGACTGAATTTTCCAAACTCATGATCTCAAATATATAGCAATGCCATCATCTGCATGTTCTCCTCCAAGTCACAGAACTCCTGACTTGGAAATATATTGCTGTCCATTCACTGCCACTGAGTCAAATCCCTGAAACTTCCTTCCTAACAGCATTGTGTTGGCATACCTACAACCGACAGATTGCAGTGGTTCAAGAAGGCTACTTGCTACCACATCCCATGAACTAATATTAAAAAAAAGGCAAAAACAAATGTAAAATTATGCAGATATTAGAAATCTGAAACAAAACTAGGAAATGCTGGCAATGCTATTCAGGTCAAGCACCATCTGTCATTTTCTAGCCTTGCATTTTTTAGATCATGTTAATCTCAAATATTTACCAATTCTGTTTAAAGTCCATTGGCCAGAAAACTTGTCTAGTTTTTAACTCTCCACATGGGTTTTGAAGAAGTTAAGATCATACGATTAATTGTTTCTTCTCACAACAGATGCTGCCTTGGCCTGCATAGTGGTAATTTTCTGTTTCTCTTTTCTAGTTTTGATTTTGAGCTGCAAGCATATTTTTAGATCCTAACCTCCTGCTGCATAAATTACTTTAAAAATAGTGCAGGTGATGGCCTAGTGTTATTATCGCTCAAGTATTAATCCAGAAACACAGCTAATGGTCTGGAAATATGGGTTTGAAGCATACCACGGCAGATGGTGGAATTGAATTCAATAAAAATAATCTGGAATTAAGAATCTGTTGATGATCATGAAACAATTGTTGCTCGTTGGAAAAAACCCACCTAGTTCACTAATGCCCTTGATTTTAATTTCTGACAACCTCAATTTTTGATCCTATGGTTGGATGCTGCATATAGAAAGAAGAGGACAATGATAAACTAGGGCAAGTTCCCTTCAACTGCTCAAATCCTTTTACATTTGTCACAGATAGAATGCATTTATTTTCTTACCAACAGTAATCAGTACTTTTTGTATGGAAAGACTGTGTTTTCTTAGCCTTGAATATGAATACAGCAGTAAGCTTCCAAGAGTTTAAAATAATAAAATTTATTTATCCTCACACATTTATTCTGGATTAACACAAAGTCACACACTAAGTCTCACTCATGCATGCACACATAAAGATTGGATACAGTAATTATCGTGCTATTTTACTGATTACAAGTAATTCTGTCTCTGATTTGTGATTTCCAAACCCTCATGAGGCTGGCCTGTGGTTTCTTGAATGGATTTGAGATTTAAAGTTAAAATGAGGGTCTTATAAAATAAAGAGCCAACAGCAGGTTGTGAGGTTTCTTGGACGTTATCCAGGAGATTGTTTCTAAGATGAACTTTGAAACTGGAACAGGTTAATTACTTTAACTACTTGATTATGTGTGGATAGTTTTGGAACCTGGCTCTGAGACAGACTAATAACTCATGGTTCTGGAAAGGCAAAGATGGCACAGCCTTTCTCTGCAGCAGTTGTCAATATTATTTGCAGTTTGCCCAAGACTATTCTGAGTCTTGAGATAACAAAAGTACTTCAGTATCAAAAGCCAGTTTTGATAAGATGGTCAATAGCCGTTTTCTACCCTGAATGGCTTGAAGCTGAGAGGCCATTGATATAAAATAGGATGATAGATGGTAGCCTTGTACATTTCCCTAGTGGATAACTGGTCTTCTGAGTCTTTCTCTGTTGAACTGCAAATCTGGACATGGAGTTTAGGAGTCCATTGATTCTGTGTTTTGAATGAGCTTCAAATAATGGCAGGTGTCCATTGGGACTCTGTCGTGGTTCCCCAGGACAACAACTGATTTTAGCCGATTGGAACAGAGAGTCTGAGTCGTAATCCTCCAAGCAGTAGACTTTATTTTCTAGCACAAGACAATAAAGCCGGGATGTCCGGAACAATCCAACGAACGGCGCGCTTACAGACTTTTTATGCTCACAACAGCTCCATACCCCGACTTCCCTTATCTCATCCTCAAGGTTGGCTTTCTTAGCCACCATTGTTGTTGAGCCCGTCCTTTGTCTACTTTTTCTGTGATTGGTCACTAATTGATGCATCTCTTACTCTATGAAACCATTGTAGTTACAATCTTTGTCCTTGACCAAATCATTCTGTTTCTACAATAATTGTGGCTTAGTTTAGCTGACTTAAGTCAAATAATAAAAAAGAGCATATTTACTTCATTCTTTTCTTTTAGTTATAATCATATTGAGTCATTTCACATTTTACTGCTTATACTACAATATTCTCTCACATTCCCCCCTTTGAGACTCCTTCGAGTCTCACCCAAAAATACTACCCTACATGATTATATTCTCAATTTATATATATATATGTGCTCGTGTAGTTTTAGTAGGAAATGTGGAGGAGCGAGGTATTTGGGTCAGGGATCAATGTCCCTATTCTAACTTTATTATGGCTTATCTATCAATGTTCTGATTATAGGTTGCTCCTCCAGATTACCTATGACTAACAGTCATCAGCCAAAAACGTTCCCACTTTTGACTAGAGAAGGGAAAAAGACCGATCACTGTGTACAGACTAAGTTCTCAGGCCTTAACAGGGCACCGGTAGGTTGTTATCACTTCGGTAGGGCAACTCCTTGGTGGTGTCATTTTCGCAGGGTACTGCACCTCGTCTTCGATCATAGTTATTGTGAGTCCATTCAGTGGGGGCAGCTCGACATCTTCCCACTCCTCTGTTTCTTTATCGAGAGGTTGATCATAACTCATACGCGCCACCATTTGTCGCACCATCACTCTAGTTACGAGAGATCTCAGAGCAGGCAAAAAACAGCAAGCCATTAATCCCACAATGATCAGTATAACTACTGCTATAATTCCTGCTCTAGCAAGCCATGCTCGCCATCTCCCTAGTGTACTATCTAGCCAGTCCCAAATCTTATGACCGAACCCAGCATTCTCACGTATTTCTTTTTTCAGGCTTTGTAGCTTAGCCATGGCTTTGGTAAATGCAATTTTCCTTTTTCCAGTTTTGCTGCCAGGTCCTACAGTCCCCTGATCCCCATGGTATATCAATTACCTGAGTGTGAGGTTTTTCTGCTGCACAAACTATGCATTCCTCTCCATTGTTGTTCTTTTGACCTGTGTATTTAGCCCATTTCCACCACCTGTTCCTTTGTGCCGTTTCCCAGATTGTGGTTGCGTCTATTGATCTCTTATGACCCATCCGCCTTGGCGGGTTAATATCTCTTTCAAGTATCTTGTTTTTTCTTTCTCTTAGTATTCTGCCTAAGTTTCCTTGCACTTTTAATCTCAATACTTTTTTATTTTCTTTTAACCTTAATTGTGGGTTTTCTGCATTCCGTTTCTCCCTGTTATGGGTCAAGGAAGTCTGGGAGGGAGATGGTCCCCAAGTCCTAGGTGGGAAAAGAGGCTTCTGCTCTTTCCCCATTACCTCCTGAGCCTTGGCCAAGGGCATCAGGCTGGACATTTGGATCATCAACCAACTCAGACATAAAATCGTTCTTACTACCTTCAACTTCTGCATTCCTATCCTGATCCTGTGTTTGGCTAGAAGGACCTCCCCCTGGCTCTCCTTCTTCCTCATTGCTACTCCTATCCAGGCTTTCTGTCCTTTCAACTCTCCCATCAACCTCTATCTCTGATACTGTTTTGGTACAATGATTTAAATGATACCACAGTGAACTGCCTTCTACTTGCACAGCAGTAGGAGAGACTTTGATAACTTCAAATGGTCCTTCTCTCCTGGGTTCGTCCCAGCGCCTCCGGAACTTTCTGATATACATGCGATCTCCAGGTTTGATCTGGTGTTCTGCCACCGGATTCTCCTCCTCCTTGGCCTTCTCCTGTTCAAATATAGTTCTGTGTATAATAGTTAATTGTTGTATATATTCTTTTGTGCTTTGATCTAAACATTCTAGTGTAGGGCCTCCCGATCCCCTAAATTTTTGGTACCGACATTACTCTTCCTGTCATCATTTCATGTGGACTTAAATGCATGGTTCTGTTTTCTTGACTTCTGCATTGCATTAGTGCTAGTGGCAGGGCATCAATCCAATTTTTCCCTGTCTCAGTGCAAATTTTACTTATTTTGGCCTTAAGGGTCCTGTTTACCCTCTCCACCATTCCTTGAGACTGGGATGGTACACACAACCAGACTTCTGCTTTATCCGTAGTGCTGAGAGAGTTTCTCTCAGTACCCTTCCGATAAATGTGGATCCATTGTCTGAACTCAATTGAGTGGGTATGCCAAATCTTAGGATGATCTCTTTTGACAGGAAGTTAATTACTGTTCCAGACCCTTGGTCTTTGGATGGTGTTGCTTCTATCCATCTGCTGAATCTGTCAATGATCACCAACATATATCTCTTTCCTCTCACCGATTTCCCCATGTCTACATAATCCATGCATAGGTGTTTAAATGGCCCTTCAGGAATTAGTATGTGCCCTATAGGAGCAGTTATACCTTTCCTAATGTTATTCTGGGCACATATCTCACATTGACTTAACATGTAATCAATTGAATTCTGCAGGTAAGGTGACCAGAATCCTTCCTTCTTTATTTTTCTGGTCACCTCCCCCCTTGCACAGTGATCGACTCCGTGTGCTTCGCTGATTAGTAAGGTTAGTAATGATGTAGGCGCTATGATCAGCCCTTCCCCATTTCTCCACACTCTATCATGTTGACCCTGTACTGCTCCTCTATCTTTCCACATTGTTTTTTCAGCTATTGTGGCTTCCTCCTGTAACTGCACCACATCTTCTAGGGTGGGTTGGGGAGCAACACTCCCCATCCCTGGTCCTGGGTGTGGCCTCACCTCGACTGGGGCTATTGTGGTCATGATGCATCCTGATACTTCTTTGGCTACCTTATCGGCTTTAGCATTTCCCTTGGTAACATTATCCTTTCCCTTTTTGTGCGCCTGGCATTTGATTATGGCCAATTCTTTTGGACTCATCATTGCTTGTATTAATGTTTTTATTTGACTTTCGTGCTGTATTGGTCCTCCTCCACTTTTCATGAATCCCCTCTGTCTCCATATTGCTCCAAATAGGTGGCACACTCCATGCGCATAAGCTGAATCTGTATATACCTCCGCTATTTCCCCTTCTGTCAATTCGCATGCTCTGGTTAATGCTTTGAGTTCTGCTAATTGGGCTGAGCAAGGTTGCTCACATTTTTCTGTCTCTAACACTTCAAATGTCTCCCCTTTCTGTTCGATTATAGCATAACCTGCATGGTTTCCTACATGATCCCTGTAGCACGAGCCATCAATGTATAGTACTCTTTTCCTTTCTGTGTCTAGTTTTTCTGCTTTTAAGTCTTTTCTTAGTTTCATGAATGTTTTTGCTTCTCTTACACACTCATGCTCCTCTCCTTCATGAGGTAATGGCATATAGTCGGCTGGATTAACCCTGTTACATCTCACTATCATAATATCTGGAAAGGTGGTCAGCATCCGGTAATGACGGATTCTGGCAGGTGTCAGTACAAATCTCCCCTGTTCGATCAGTTCAGCTACCTTATGGTATACATGTATGTTTATTGGATATCCCATCGTGACCACGGCTGCTTTTTCATATGCCCACCAGGCTGCTGCCAGGCCTTGGTAGCACGGGGGGTATGCCATAGCTACATCGTCTAGCTTGGTGCTGTAATAAGCTGTGGCCTGCCTTTTCCTGCCTTTACAACTTTCCTGCATCAGCACTGCTGTTGCAAATCCTGCTTCCCTGTTACTCACGAAGAGATCAAAGGGTTTATTATACATGGGAAGAGTCAATGCTGGTGCCTGTGCCATTTCCTTTTTTATGTTTTCGAATATTTCCAGGGCTTCTCTATCCCATATTAGGTTTGTTTTTAGTTCTTCACATCCTGCTTCCTTCATGATTTTCCTTAGTGCCTGAGTCTTTTCTGCATAGCTGTCTATCCATTCTGAGCTAAATCCTGTCATTCCCAAGAATGTCATCATCTGCCCTACTGTTTGTGGCTTCGGGACTTTCAATACAGCCTCTATCTGTTGAAAGGCTATCCTCTTTTGTCCCGTTGTTATTTCCCTTCCAAGATATTCTACCTTTCTTTGACACAACTGCAGTTTTTTCCTGGACACTTTGTGTCCTCCTTCACCCAGTCTCTTTAATAATTTTAGACTATCCTCTCTGCATTGTTCTTTTGTTTCTGCACACAACAGCAAATCATCAACATATTGTATCAATGTTCCTTCTAATTGTATTCCTTCCAGATCTGCCCTTAGTACCTGATTAAATATATGCGATGAATGCTTAAATCCCTGGGGCATCCTATTGTATGTGTATTGCTTTCCTTCATATGTAAATGCAAATAGGTACTGACTTGCTTGAGCTAGTGGCACACTAAAAAATGCTGAGCATAGGTCTACTACAGTAAACCATCTGCTTTCAGGTGGAATATTGGTCAACAAGGTGTAGGGGTTCGGTACTTCTACCGGCATGTCTTCTACTACCTCATTGACTGCCCTTAAGTCATGTACCAATCTCCATTTTTCCCCATCGGCTTTCTTGACTGGTAATAATGGTGTGTTACATCTGCTGTGGGTTTCTTTTAATACCCCTACTTCTACTAGTCCTCTGATTGTCTCTTTAATGTCTTTTATTGCTTCTGGTTTAATTGGATACTGAGGCCTGTAGGGTCCTCGGCATCCTGGTTTTAACCTAATCTCTACTGGGTTGGCTATCTTGACCCTACCTACATCAGTGTCCTGCTTCAACCACAGTTCTTGTGGGAGAGAGTTAAGATCTTTTTCCAGTTTTTCCCTCCACTCTTGTTCCTGTTCCTTATCCTTTACCTCTATTCTCACCTGTTTTGGTTTTCCAACCATCTCAGTGTCTGAGAGTATTTTCATCATTTTCATCACTGGACATCCAAATATTCGCATTGTCTGTTTCAACAAATTCTAGTTCCCTTGCTCTAAGCACCATTGGCCCTAGGTCTTTTGGTCTATATCCGGAATTTACTTTTAATGTAATGTGTGGTTCTGCTCCAAGAACAGAGAACCATTTGCTAACCCATGCATCTTTCATGATTGTGAGGGCTGCTCCCTCTGGTCCAATTAGAATACTTCCTGACTTTACCTCCTGTTCCTGTCCTGCCTCTTTTTCCCATTTCTCCTGCACTTCGGGTTTTTGTTTCTCATCAAATATCATTGTGCAGTGTAATTCTGTCTTTGGCCATTCAGCTTTTGGAATTTGTGCTTCTACAAACTTCCCCCAAGTTTTCCACACTTGTTCTTTAACTTGTTCTTCTATATCTCCTAACCAATATACATTAGCCCATTCTTCCCCTTGCATCCTAAGTGGGTACATTCCTGTTAAGTTAATTCCCTGATTTGTACATTCTTGTTTTAATCCTAAACCTAGGATTGCGTCTCTTCCTAACAAATTTAGTGGCGTTTTACTACATACTAACACGGGTACGTGGGTAGTTTTGTTTCTGACGGTGACAGGTATTGGCGTCATTATTTGGGTCAATGTCGCTTTCCCCGAGAACCCCACAGTTTTTACAAACTGACCTGACAATGGTGGGTGGTCTGCATACTTTGCCTGTATGCATGTACAAGTAGCACCAGTATCTATCATCATGGGGACCGCGACCCCTCCTACTCTAACACTAATTATGGGTTCCTGATTTGCTGTTTCTGTTATTTGTATGTATTGGCCTACCATTTCGGGGTTCTCTGGGCCTCCCCATAGGAAACCCTGATGATTCACTGGTCCTTGGGACATCTGGGGGTCGTTTAGCGGTGTTTGCATTATCTGTTGGTTTACATACTGCTGGTTCCCTCCTTGTCTCTGAGGACAGTTTCTTTTTATATGTCCTGCTTCCCCACACCCCCAACATACACCTGGAGGACCAGGTGGCGGTCCCTGTCTCTGACCTTGATTATTTCCCTGACTTTGTCCCTTCTGGTTCTGATAAGGTAGTTTACCACTTCCCTGCCCCTGTCCTTTCCCATTCCAGTTATTTTGGTTCTGGGGTTTCCAATTATTTTGGTAATTTGGATTGTAGCCTCCTGGATTCATGGACAGTGGGAAACCAGAAATGTTATAGGTTGTGATGGGCTGACTTCCACCTCCACTTCTCCCTTGCGGTAGTGTGGGTATCTCTTCGACCGTTAGGTCAGCCATCATCGGTGCCATTTTCTTGGGTGTGGAGTCCTCTTTTAATTTCTGCTTTTCTTTGTTTTTAATTTCCTCCAACTGAGCTTGGAGAAGTTTGCGCTGTACGTCTTTCAGCTGCTTGTCTGCATTCTTTTCCTCCTTGCGGTGTCTTTCTACAGCGTGGATGACATGGTCTAAGAATTCTCTATAGCTTTTTGACTCCAGGCCTACCACTTCCTCCAATCTAGACTTAGCTGAAGTCGGTAGACCCTCTAAAATTGCTGCTCGGAACATGGAATTGGTCAGTGGGTCTGTCAGAATGTCCCTCTCAGTGTCCCTTCTCCATCTTTTCAGCTGGTTTTCTACATATGTGTCCGCATTTTCTTCCTCACCCAATGGCTCCCCCTTCAGTGTTTTCATGTCCACTCGATTGGGGTACATGCCTCTTAGTGCCTGCCAAATGTCACGGTGATATAAGTCTATTGGCACTCCATCCACATTTGGGTCAAGTGCTGCCATAGGGATGCCTGCAAGTCTCATTACTTCAATCATTTGTTTCATTCCCAACACCTTTGCCAGGAGGGCTTTGATGTCACCCAGCGCCATCCTCTTTCCCACCATTCCAGCTTCCAACTGTCCAATCCACCTTCCGGCCCCATCCAGAATATTTGGTAATTCACTAATCAAATTAGGCAAGTCCTGACCTGATCAGGGAATATATTGTAGTCTGCCACCCTTCAGAACCACAAGGAATATATTTTCGTCTCTTTGTTCTTCGTTTGGGTATTTTATTGGTGGTCTTCTTACCCGTCGTGACCTTCTCTGTGGCGCTAACGCTGCCAATAAATCCCCTTCTTCTTCACTACTACCCTCTGTCTCTCCTTCTATTTCCTCCTTTCTCCCTTTTTCTGGAAGTTTCCAGTCCCAGTCCCCTTTTTGCTTCCAGTTGTCCTTTACGCCCACATTTCTGTCTCTTCTTCCGCTTTCCTGTTTCTTTCTATTTTCCCTTTTATCATATCCTTCTTCATTTGCCTGCTCCTCATCTTCCTTCCTTTTCATTACTTTCTTTGCCCACTCTAGGACATCTACCATCTTCACTTCCTCTTCCAACCGTTGTCTCATCTGGACTACTTTGCCCAAATCCTCTTCTACTTTTTTACTTTCTTCCTCAATGTTTTGTCTCCTTTCTGTCGCTTGTGCTACCCATTCTTCTTTTGTTATTTGTTTTACATCATACTCTCCTTGAAAATTCATTGTACCTGTTATGATTGGATATAACCCAGTGGACCTCCGTTCCTCCGGGTATGGAGGTGGAGCTGCAGTTGGGTCTTTTGATCCCTCCTTTTCCTGAACTTGCACCGGCATTTGCATCCTACCTCCCTCCCATACCCTTCTCCTTTCTTTCCCTTCTTTTTCAAACAATGCCAGTATCTCCAGTTCTTTTTCTCGCTTTTCTTTTCTTTTTTTAGATTTATCTTTTATTTTATAATTCTTCAATAGTCCTTTCTGATCTTCGCATCTCTCCACACACCATGTGCCCCCTTCTGGCCATCTGATTTGTTTGTTCTTTTAGTCCATTTTTTGGAGATGTATGCTATATCTCCTCTAAGGGCTGGAAACTTATCCCCTAGTATTTCTACTGGTGTTTTAGCCTTGCTTGTCATTGTCTGTACTCTTGAACTATTGTTATGAATTCTGCTGTTTAATTCGTCTGAATTTGGTATTATAGTTATTATTACACGATACACTGTTTTTTCTTGACCAATCCCCTGTTCACTCTCCCACTGCGCTTCTCTTGCTATCACCTGTACTTCTAACTGGGGTTCCAATATCCACTTCCCTGTTTTCCCTTTCCCTGGCAATATTCTTCTTTCTCTTGCTAAAGAATAATATGCCTTTACTTGTTCGTCTATGTGTATTAAAGCCCTACGCAATCTGGGTTCCTTTATTAATTCTATTAACGTCTCTGCTATTGTTTCACTTATCCAATTTCTGCTTATTATTCCTTCCCAGTTCACATACGGCCACTTGTTTCTTACTTCATCCAAATTAATTATATGTGTAATCTTTCTCAACAGAGTGTCTTTTTCGCCCTTATGCCACTCCCTAACTCCTCCTCCAACTGCTTTCATTAGTTCTCTTTTTTTTAGGTAATGTGTGCTAACACCACTGCTCAGAAAAATCTATTACTGCAGTTATTCTAAGCTGTTCGTCACTATTCTGAGTACGTCCTGAGTCCCATATTCACCATCAATCCCTGCACCGCTGTTCTGGACCATTCATCACAGGCTGGTCCTTTACAGCCCCTTTGTCACACGTCCAACTAATTGTCTCCTTCTCTACTGATTTGTACTTTAGTAACCCTGACTACTGTATTAGGTAGGAGATCAATCTCTCATAGATCTCTCCTTCTCTCGGTTGACGTCCTTTATCCGAGGTCCTGGGTAGGTTCGGACTGGCAGGCCTTCCTACACTTACTCTCCTTGGGCAAGTTGTAACCTGGAATCCCGCTCCAAACCGCTCGACTAACCTAGTTGCATCAATTAGTGTTTGGTTTTTGTAGCGTCTCGCTTTTTACCCATTCACAGACAATACAGCATTCACAGCGCGCTTTGCATGCAAAACTCTACCCTTCAAATCGTACTCAGTCTCTCAAAAGTTTTTACACAATTCAATTTTATCCATGCAGGGTATGTTTTGAGTTGGGGAGATCTAGGATTGGCAGAGAACCGGGTGTGCCGGGCCTCGAGATCCCTTTTCCGACGACAAGGATTTACATGCATGCGAGTCTGCTTACCTTGCCATCAGAATGCCGACTTTGGGATTCTCGGCCCTGGTCAGACCACTGCCTCCTCGCTCCTTCCGGACTTCAATTTTCCGGGCGATCTCTCACCATACCCTGCTCGCAGCGCCAGTTTTGTCGTGGTTCCCCAGGACGACAACTGATTTTAGCCGATTGGAACAGAGAGTCTGAGTCGTAATCCTCCAAGCAGTAGACTTTATTTTCTAGCACAAGACAATAAAGCCGGGATGTCCGGAACAATCCAACGAACGGCGCGCTTACAGACTTTTTATGCTCACAACAGCTCCATACCCCGACTTCCCTTATCTCATCCTCAAGGTTGGCTTTCTTAGCCACAATTGTTGTTGAGCCTGTCCTTTGTCTACCTTTTCTGCGATTGGTCACTAATTGATGCATCTCTTACTCTATGAAACCATTGTAGTTACAATCTTTGTCCTTGACCAAATCATTCTGTTTCTACAATAATTGTGGCTTAGTTTAGCTGACTTAAGTCAAATAATAAAAAAGAGCATATTTACTTCATTCTTTTCTTTTAGTTATAATCATATTGAGTCATTTCACATTTTACTGCTTATACTACAATATTCTCTCACAACTCCCAGCACCTCCTACCACTAATCAAATCCCTTTCATCAGTTTCCTTTTTAAACTAATAACACACAATTCCAGAGCTGCCATATGAACTCAGTCACTGTGTAAAGTTAAGATTATGACGTGCCTTCTTGGGCATAATGCAATACAATTTTTTCAGTTTTAATGGACAGTCATAGATATGAAATGTGAAGTTTGTTTCTCTCTCCATTTATACTGCCTTACATGCTGAGTATTTCCAGCATTTATATCTGATTTGTATTGGCAGTATTTGTTTTTCTGTCTCCTCAGGTCCATTGGCTTCCATACACCAGTTTTCATTGTGTTTAAAATCACAAAGGGGCTCTAATAGAGGTGCTAGGAAGGAACTGTTCCTATTTCCCTATATATTGAGAATCAAAACAGATTGTGAAAAGAAACAAAGGGAACATGAGAAAAGTTTTTTTTTGTTCACACACAGGACATGGGCATTGGTGGATGGCCAGCATGTATTGCCCATCCTTATTTTCCCTTGGGCAGCAGAAAGTCAACCACATTGCTGTGGCTCTGGAGTCACATATAGGCCAGACAAGGATGGCAGATTTCCTTCTCTAAAGGGCATTGGTGAACTAGATGGGTTTTTTCTGACGATCGACAATTGTTTCATGATCATCAGTAGATTCTTAATTCCAGATTTTTTTTATTCAATTCAATTTCTACCATCTGCTGTGGTGGGTTTAAAACCTGGGTTTCCAGATCATTAGCTGAGTTTCTGGATTAATAGTTGAGCAATAATAACACCAGGCCATCGCCTCTGCTATTTTTAAAATAATTTATGCAGGAGGAGGTTAGGATCTAGAATGCACTGTCTGAATGTGTGGCAGAAGCAGATACGATGATGACATTCGAAAAGGAACTGGATCTAAAGCATAAGAATATGCAGAACTGAAAGCAAAATACTGCAGATGCTGGAATCTAAAACAAAACAAAAATAATGGAAAATCTCAATTGGTCTGACAGCATCTGTGGAGAGGAAATAGAGCTAATGTTTCCTGTCAAGATGACCCTTTGACAGTCGCAGAATACAATAAGAAGTCTCACAACACGAGGTTGAAGCACTGCAGGTTTATTTAGCAGCAAACGCCACAACCTTTCGGGGCTTTACTTTTCGTCACGTGAGTGGGGACTTCTGATCACAAACAGGGCATATAAAGGCACACACTCAGTTTACAGAATATGATTAGAATGTGAGTCTTTACAGCTAATCAAGATTTAAAGTTGCAGTGGAGATGAGTGGAGATAGTATTAAGCATAGGTTAAAAAGATGTATATTGTCTCCAGACAGGACAGTTGCAGCATATGCAGAGCTATGGGAATTGGTCAATGGCAAGGGAGTGGGACTATGCCAGTTACACTTGCAAAAGAACTGCCACTGGCACCTGGGCCTCCATCTGCGATGCAACCTTAATATAGGTGCTGCCAATTTACCAATTGGGGATACGCTGTAACTTCAGCAATCACAACGCTGCCCAAGTTTGCCTTAACTGAACCTGGGATTCGTCCCAGGCGCACTCCGCGCATGTGCGGGGGACACCGGGCCGCCGGCCGCGCATGTGCGGGGCCACCCGGCGTTCTCCTGGTTTTGGCCGCGAGCGGAAACAAAGGTTTGAAAATTAAAAAAAAACAGTAAAAGGGGGAGCGCGAGCGGGGGGCCGGGCCTTGCTGCAGGGTGGCGGGCGGTGCGAGAGGGAGTCCGGGCCGCAATGGAGGGAGCCCCGGACTGGGCCGGCAGGTAGGGTAGAGTAGGGCCCTGCTTGGGCCGCTTGACCGATTCCGGGGCTCTGCTCCGGGAGGCAGGTGGAAGGCGGGGCCCTGATCTGTCCCCGTCAATGTTTGGGGAACCAGTCTGGCGTTTCTGGTCTTAAAGCAGAGCAGGGGCTCAGTGTGACTCTCCTTATCTTGGTGCACCCACTTGCTCAACAAACTCTGTTTGCCTGTGGGCTGAGTCTTTCCCGAGAGCAGGGCTTGACAAAGCATAGCTTTCATATCAGTGGAAGGTGATGTTGCCGTATTTTCTATTGCCTTAGTGGGAGGGTATCGAGCTTGGACTTAATGTCTCAGTGAGCAATCCTTCTCTGAACTTGATTGTGAATCCAGCCCAAGTTGATGGGATGGAAGTTCTGACACACTGGTGACTGCGGTGAGAGTAGGATATCACCACCTAATTTTGAACTGTCGGCGGGTTTTGCAGTGCCGAACTAAGATTGTAAGAGAGTTATCGATTCCGTTCCTCTCTTTGGCAACTGTCCTTAGACTGAACCAGATTGTTTGCAATCTTTGGTGCTGTGTTCGATCTGCGAGATGAGTTCCTGACACATCTGCACCATTACTCCACTATTTCCATTTCCACCAACTGCTGAAAGCCACATCAGTAACTTGGCCATTCTCATTCACTCTTGGCTGAGTTTCCACTTTTTTAGCCTCTGTAAACTTAAGGTCATCTGCAACTTTTTGTATGACCCAACTTGCACCAAGTCCTGTTTACCCATTCTCCCTGAACTCGGTGATTTACAGTAGCACTGCTCTGTACCCAATCCAGCACTGTAATTCTGCAAGATGTTTGCACAGCTCTCATTTTATTAGTCTACAGTTGATGTATATGGCTTCAGCTGCTCAGACCCCAATCTTTGGATTTCCTTTTTTAAACCTCTGTGCCTCACTTTCTTGGTTCACTCCTTAAAACTTACTACTTTGGCTAAGCTTTTGATTAGGTATATCTCCTTCTGTGGCTTAAAGCCAAATTTTGTTAATGTTCTTATGAAATGCCTTGGGATGTTTAATTATGTTAAGAGTACTGAAGTAAGGATTGCTTGAAATGGACCTCTGCTGCTATCTGGGATGGCACGGTAGCACCGTGGTTAGCACTGCTGCTTCACAGCTCCAGGGCCTGGGTTCAATTCCTGGCTCAGGCCACTATCTGTATGGAGTTTGCGCATCCTCCTTGTGTCTACATGTCTGGGTACTCAGATCTCCTCCCACAGTCCAAAGATGTGTGGGTTAGGTTGATTGGCTATGCTGAGAAATTGTCCCTTAGTGTCCAGGGATGCATAGGTTAGAGGGATTAGTGGGTATAACATGTAGGGATTTGGAAATACGGCCTGGGTGGGATTGTGTTTGGTGCAGACTTAGTGGGCCGAAGGGCCTATTTCTGCACTGTAGGATTCTATGATTCTGTTTTTAAGGTGAGAGGGGAGAGATACAAAAGTGTCCAGAGGAGCAGTTTTTTCACAATGTGGTGACAGTTTGGAACAAGCTGCCAGAGGTAGTAGTAGAGGCAATCTTTGTCTTTTAAAAGGTATTTAGAGGGTAAAATGGGTATAGAGGGATATGGGCTACTTGTGGGCAACTTGGATTAGCTTTTTAAAAAAAAGGTGGTATAGATAAGTTGGTTCTAAGGACCTGTTTACATGCTGTAAACCTCTATGACCCTATAACTGAAAGTTGCTTAACTTAAATTATTGGATAACTAATTTTAATTGCAGAAAAATAGTGTGGTTCAAACATGTTTTTGGAATGTCAGCCTTCTGTATGTGCAAGACCTGGCTATTGGAGTGCTTGATGCTGAAGTTAAGTAGCAAATATTCTTCAGTTCTTTATGTTGCTTACTTTTGACTGCAAGAAAATAAAGCTTTAAACAATTTAGTGGCTGAAAAAGTGGCGACTTTCCCAAGCATTAAGACATGGCAGGCATTCTTTTTCTCTGGCAACATATATCAATTTGCCCAGAGATATTTTGGCTATTTGGAAAGGTCATTTTTTTCTGCAAATTGCAATTGCTTATTTCATACTGAATAAGTGACTGAGGTCACCTCTGTGATTCCAGTTAAATCCCAAGTTTTGAATGCAGCCTTCTATTAACCTGCCTCCTTGAAAACAGGTGGTTGAATGTCGGAATTTAAATTGCTGGTGAAATAGCAGCCAACATGAACCTGTCATTTTTCTGCTCCTGAAACATACCTTTCTTCTGATGGTGCTCTTTTCTATTTTCTGATGCATGATATTCCTCTAACCAACATATCCTTTACAGTTCCAAGTTTTTTACTGCGCACCACTAGCTTGCTTTGTTTATCTGCATTTAGTAGTTCTGTTACCTCTTGCTGTTAAAATGAACATTCCAGAACTGCCAATCGTTACTTCATAAAATGCATCCCCAAAATGAAGTCAAGTTTCTTTGATTGGTGTTTTGTGAATTCAATATGCATTGTTCTGGACAGTTCCTGATTCCTAGCCTCTGAATTTTAGTTAATATTCTGAACTAATTGGGAAGTCTGATTCCTGTGTATCAGTATATGTGTTACTTGCACACAGTATGCTCAGAGAGCTAAAAAGAGCAATAGTTTAAATGTTTCTACTTAAATTATTAGAATCTGACTTTCTAAATCAAGCAATCTAAATGAAAGGCACGTAAGTTATTGTTTTGCTCTAAACTGTTATTCAGTATAGCAAATGAATATCCTTGTAACAAATGGTTACCTGAGTGCTGAATTGCCCTGGCCTATAAGAATAACAATGAATGTTATCAAAATGAGTCTCCATGAATAGCTCTTTACAGATTTGATCCTGTGCTAAATTTGGTGATCTTAGCTTGAGAAGCAATTGGTCTTAAGTGACATTCAACTAATAAGGGAAAGTCAAATAAGATTCACATATCTGGTTCCTATCAGGGACCTGAATGCACACCAGTTACTGTTGGATGAGGACAGAATTGGACTTGGTTATGAGGCTCAGTATAGTTGAATTGTCTGATCGTCTGCTCATTATCTAATTTTTTCATGTAAAGAGTTGGGCATCTGTAAGGACCCTCAGTCATAAGAATTGGAGCATTTTTTTACTTCCCACTAAGTTAGACTAATGCAGCCTTCAGTGAGATTTCATTCCTTTTTTGTTTTCATTGCATGCAATTTATTTCTCATCCTCTTATTTTCTTTGAGGGTAGTCTTGTTCTTGTACTTGTTGAAAACGCTGGAAATACTCAGCAGATATGGCAACATCTGTGGAGAGAGAAAAACAAGAGCCTTCGCTATTTTTGACAACAGTAAATTCAATGGCACAAGTTACATGAATTACTAAGCTTTCGTCAAAAAATACAGTTTATTTAGTAAACATTTTTCATTCATCCTGCTAGAACATGAGAGATGAGAACATGAGTAAATCATATGATCCCTCAAACTTTGATGAATGGTCACAATCTTATAATGCTAGCTTTTTCTGTTACCACAGTTTCTGCCAGATCAAGTGATTTCCAGAATTTGTTTTACTGTAATTGCAAACGCAAAGGAGATTTTCACAGTAACACCATTACAGTGTGAATATAAGCGTACATCTGACAAATAAATAAACTATAAATATACACAAGTATAGGCAGGTGCACAATAATCCTACTTCTATGATTGTTAGTGTTATTGATGCTGTAGTTTATGGAAATTTCAAATTTTAATTTGTTTTTCACCTTATTTCAAGTATTTACCATAGGACAGGCCAGAATTAAAACCGGAACTTTCCTGAGCTCTGCATTTCAATTAGAGTTTATATGGACGACTAATTCTTGTAGTTAGCTGTTGTAATAAATTGATTTTTAAAAACCTGTATTTCTTTGAAATAATGTAGCTTTGATGAAAGCTTTGAATTAAAACTGTATTGGAACTAATGTTTTGTTCTCTAAAGTTGTTTAAATATATTTGTCAAAAAATACAGTTTATACTTTTTCTGCCACTGGAGTACCGTACACAGTTTTAGGCTCCTTACCCAGGGAAGGATATGATTGTCTTATGAAAAGGGATGGAATAAAATAGACCTCTATTCTACAGAATTTGGAATAAATGAAAGTTGATTTCATTGAAACATGCAAGAATGGTGGGGGCGTTAATAGAGTAGATGCTGAAAGGTTATCACTCCTAGTTGGAATCAAGAACTAGACGTAGTGTGAGGGGCCGTTTTCACCAGAGGGTTGAGAATGTTGGAAATTCTGTATTTAGTGAGCTTTGGATGCTTGATCATTAAGTACGTTCAAGGCTGAGCTGGTTAGCTTTTTAGGCTCTAGGTGAATTGGGGATAAAGGGGTCAAGGTCAAAGATTAGCTATGATCTTACAAAATATCAGAGCAAGTTTGAGGAACCATATGATTTACTCATGTTCTCATCTCATGTTCTGGCAGGATGAATGAAAAATGTTTACTAAATAAATTGTATTCTTTGACGAAAGCTTAGTAATTTATGTAACTTGTGCCATTGAATTTACTGTTGTCAAAAATAGCCACTTTGTTTTCTTTTAGTTCAATTTCTCACATTATAAAGACTGTTCAAAAGTCCTGTAAAATTCTTGCACAAAACTACATAATTGAATTTTAAGGAAGTAGCTAACTTTCTTTTAGAATACAGATCTAAATATATTCTATTGAAGTGAAAGGGGGAATTAAATAAAACACAATTGTTTAATTCTTCTAAAACAGGTGAGTTGGAGATATTAATTATCACTTATCATGAAATATAAAAATATAAGAACAGTAATATCATGGCTGATTGGAACTTGGTCTCAGTTCTATTTCCTGCCTATTTCCAAAATCTTGATTCCCCTATAGTTTAAAAAGCTGCCCATCTTGACCTTGAATATATTGAATGACTGAGCTTTTACAACTTATTTGAATAGAGCATTCCAAAGAATCAGGAGCCTCTGACGGAAGAAATTCTTCCTCATTTCCCTTTTCAATGCTAATCCTTAATTCTGAAGTTATGCCTATTAGTTCTTGATTGTCACAAGGGGAAACACCTACTCTGCTAAGCAATTTAGAATTTTACATTTCAATAAGATAACTCTCATTCTACTAAACTCCAGTGAATAATGATCCAATCTGCTTGACCTTTCCTCATAAGAAAACTCCTTCATCCCTGGCATCAGCTTAGTGAACCTATGTGAACTACCTCCAATGCAAGTATATCCTCCTTTAAATAAGGAGACCAAAACAATATACAAGACTCTGAACAATGTCCTATCCTTATCTACTTTGACAGCTCATTCCACCCCACCCCCCCAAGTTACCATCCCTAGCCTTTCAATAGAGGCCAATGTTCTTATTACCTTCCTAATACAACTGTACCAGCACGCTGACTTTTAATGATTCATGTACAATGATCCCCAGATCCATCTGTACTGCAGAATTTTATAATCTCTATTTAATATATCGCATTTTCTTTCCTACCAAAGACAATAATCTCATATTTTCTCACATTTCGCTCCATCTGCAAATATTATTTAACATGTTACCATTCTACATTCTCTTTCAGATTTCTTTTGATCTTTTTGCAACTTGCTTTCCCTCCAGTCTTTGTATTGTCAGCAAAATTGATTCCAATAACTTTATCTCTTCATCCAAGTTATTAGTTGTAAATAGTTGAGCATCCCACACTGATTTCTGTGGCGTCCCATTAATTTGCCAATCTGAAAATTACTCAGTTCTTCCAGTTCCTTTTCTTGCAAGATGACCAATCCTCTATTGATGTTAGTACCGTATGCACTTGTAAAAGTTGATCCCATGATTTTAGCCTAAAAAAATGTAGTTTTCATTTATCTCATGTCAGAGTTGATCCTCCATTTTCAGATATGAAAGCCTAAAAATTTCAGAACTAAAGTATAATCTCCGCAATCAAATCAAACCCTCAACTGATTATTCCTTAAAACTCAAGATTCCTCAGGCAGCATCTTTCAAACCCGCAATCCCAATCGTTTGGAAGGACAAGGGCAGCTGATACATGGGGACATCTTCACCTAAAAGTTCTCTTCCAAGGCACACGCCATCCTGACTTGGAAATCCATGGCTGTTCCTTCATTTACTAGGTTAAAATTGTCTGAATATATTAAAGCTTTACATACCATATTTCCTCCAATTTGTTTGTCAATAAAAATTGGAAGAATGTTGATTGATTTTGATTTTTGTGGAGTGAAACTTAGCATTCGGAGAAGAGTAATGAGCAGCGCACATGGAAACAGCATAGGCAGCTTTGCCTCTTGCAGCCTTGTTTCTCCATTAGTACCTGAGATGAGATGGGATGGACAAAACACCTGCACCTCAGCTGAATGTTGCAAACAAACATGGGATAATCTTGCATTATTTTTGATGTTGCGTGTATCTTTGTAATCTGTTTTGTAGTGTAGATAAAACAAAATATGTGAATAAATAAAGTTGGAAACAGAATGTAAGGACCAAATTCCAAAGCAAACTTTAAATAAACAAATTTTCTTGTCTTCAATGCCCTCAGTCTGGGGAGGGTGAGAGGAGAAGCTCAGGCCTTATCAATCAGGCCCTTATGAATGTTGACTCAATGCATTCACCTGTGCCTAGGTGTAGGTTAAGGACTGGGAGTCATATGGACACAGCTGTTGCTGCTGTCACCTCTGTATTGTAGGTGTTAAAGAAGGCTCATTAATAAAAGCACAGGAAGAGAGAGATATGAAATGGCTGATATGGATGCAACTTCCCCCACTACATTGTGAATTCTTTTGAGAGCCATGGTAGGTACCCTTTGTTTAGGGTATGTTTAGTTTAGCCCTTTGGAAACATTACCTCTGTAAACGTTTAAGCCTCTTAATGTTTTGTCTAAAGAATGGATCTCAAGAATTTGCCTTGTACAGAAGCATGTGTGGTATATTACTTTAGCACTATGAGCTCTTGTGAAGTAATTTTGATGTTGTGCCTTATTGAATGCCTTTTAGAATTGATATGTAGGGGAGGGTGTTTAATTTAAAACAGTCCTGATTTCTCCTGTCAGCATCTGCAAACAGAAAGATGTTTTTGATTCTCTCTCTCTCTCTCTCTCTCTCTCTCTCCCCCCCCCCAATAGTGGCCATGCAACAAAAGACATAAGTAAAGAAAAGGGGACAGAGAAAAGACTACAGATAAAATAAGATTTGTTGTTTCATGCATGTTCAGAATACAGAATCAAAAGGCTAATGGTTTATATCTTCAGAGAGGTTAGTAGGTTGATGTGGGCTTATCCACTTTTCGAATAGCACTGTCAGCCTCGATGGGAGAAGAATTAGTCCTGCAGCATACACTGGTAAAGAAGCAGTGCAGATGAAGAGACAGAAAATTTCAACCGGGATACAGCTCTGGTTCTGCTATTATATGGTTGATGAAAGAAGGCAGAATGACTCCTTTAACTCTACAGGCAAATTTGCAGGTTTCTAGTAGCTTTTTTTGAAAGGGGGTGCCACGTAATAAATTTCAATTCTTCCCCTTGGTTTGGATGAAGGATGTATATTCCTGGACTGGATTCTTGAAAAGGTTAAAGTCTCACCCAATAATATGTTTACCAAAAGTTCAAGGTCCTTTTGTCCCTACAAGGAGCTTATCTGCATTGGCTGGGGCTTAGCTTCAGAAACGTAAAGGGGTCTTTGTGACATCCTTGGAATTTTGCAGTTATGGAGGTATAAGTGCAGTTTTGGAGCCAACAAGTTTGTGGTCTTCTAAAAGCAAATTCATTTTGTGATTTCGTAGCCAGTTGTAGCCTCAATCATGTAACGTTTTGCCCATTATATATTTAGAAAATATAATTTTAATAAGTAGCCAAGCTGATATAGATGTATGTATTCATTGTCATCTTGGTATGACAAAATCCAATATGCTTTATCGTTTGGTTCCTTTTTATCCACCAAGTGCATTTCTCAAAGAACTGTAACAATTTGTAAATCGTGATTTCCCTTTCATAAAACCATGTTGGCTCTGTCTGATTATGTATATCAAGTATCCTTTATCCAAAATCCTAGTGACCAGTAGCATTTCGATAAATGTTTTCCGTTTTTGGATGTATCGCACTGTCAACTTCGGTCTAGTAACTTAGCCTAGGCCGAAACCAGCTGTGGTACAAATACTAGGTTATTTTTCCATTTGCCAACATGTTTATCCTATTTTCCTATCTGTTAACATTTTTACACCTGTAATATATTATTTTGCTTTATTAGCATATAAATTAACTGCACAGGCATTCAAAAAAAAGTTTGGATTTTGGACGTGTTTGGTTTTCAGATGTATGAATAAAGAATATTCCACCTGTAGTATGATTTTCTGAATGCCCTACTGTTGCCTCCTTCGTTCATTTGCAAATGTTAAGCTAACTGATCTATTGTATTTTTTTTGTTGCCCTACTTTTTTGAACTTGGCTATTACATTTAAGGTTTCCCAGTCTGCCAGGACCTTTCCACATTTGGGGAATTTTGCAAGATTCATCCAGCATCACTGCAGTCAATTTTTTTGGACCAAGGATCTGGGGTCTTGCCAACATTATGATCCATTAGTTTTTACTTTTTATAATAGAATTCCAGCAGTGCAGAAAGAGGCCATTTAGCTCATTGAGTCTGTACCAACTCTCCATCAGAGCACTCCCCACCCCTCCTTTCCACTCTATCGCCATAATCCTGCATGTTTACCCTCCCTTCTGCACATTGATTTTACATTCTTATTTGGATGCTTTTATTGCATCCTATATGAAATTAAATACAACAAGAACATAAGAATTAGAAGCAGGAGTAGACCAAGCTATTTATGTAGTCTGCGCCATTTCCTTATTTGCCATTATTTATTCCTCAGGCTCATAGTCGTAACGGTATAACATTTATTTTAACTACTCTCTTCCCTTTTATGTACTTGGCGAACTTACTGCCTTTGAATTTCTTAGTTTGTTTTCATAATCTACTTTTTTCCTATTTTTAAATCATCCTTTTCTGGTTTCTAAAAAAAATCTGAATCTTCTGGCCTATCATTAATCTTTACAACATTATCTGCTTTTTCTTTCAATTTGCTGCTACTTAAGCTAGCCGCCCATGATTTTTCTACTTTTTCTCAATGGCATGTCTTTGAGAATTAGGAATTTCTTCCTTAAAATTCTTTAACTGTTTTCCATTGTCTTCACTTTTAATCTGTTTTTCTAGTCCACTTAGCTAACTGTTTCCATACCTTTTTAATTGCCTTTATTTTAGATTAAACCTCTTCATCAAACCAAATATGAAATTATGTTCTGTTATGATCACTCAGCCCTAGATCCTTTACAATGAGATCATTAACCAACTCTTGTCTCAGTATTGTACCGGTTACTAATTCTGCATAAGCCCTTTTTAAATATTCAGTTAACTGGTATTCATTGCAACACTCAAAGGCCTTTCTTATTGTAATAATCTGTTTGGATGATTTTCTTGCAGGCCTGATGAATATCAACCCAGACTAAGAAGATTATGAAGTATGAGATCACCTAATATCAGTTATGGTTACAAGCAAACTTTGTATTAAAAGAATATATTTTTGTTCTACAATGATATTCCATTATCTGTTGATAGACTGAGAAGTTGAACAGCTGCTGCAATTTTCATAAACATCATGTCTCAAAATACTGACATTTCTCATAAAACTAGTTCAAGTTTAACTGGAGCACCCTGCAAAGATGTTTTCTTAGATTTACAAACCACAAAATTTGAAAATCTCTGCTATGGCCCCAGATCAATACAAGGCCTTTCAAATGTTGCAGACAATCTAGATGTTCCTTTAGGATCATCCTCATCAATTGTTCATCTGAGGTCACTGCTGCATAACAAAAATCTGTTGAAGTATATGAACGATGATCGACTCAAGCAATCACCTTTCTGTGATTTGGTTATCATGGTAGAAGGGAAGCATTTTTGTGCCCATAAGGTGGTTGTTGCAGTGGGTAGCAGTTATTTCCATGCTTGTTTAAGCAAAAACCCAAAAATGGATAGTATCCAATTGGACCATGTAAGTTACTATGTTTTTCATCACTTGTTGGAATTTCTGTACACGTCTGAGTTCTTTATCCAGGAAAATGATATCCCTTCAGTTTTGGAAGCGGCACAGTTTCTAGACATTATAGATGCAGTTAAATTGTTGACTGGTAATGAAAATGTGTCCAGGTCAACCCAAACAGACTTGTTCATTGAAAATGACCAACATTTGGAAGAAAATAATTCTGTTGAACCTACTGCCAAATCACAAAATGTATGCACCTTCTGCAGTAAAAGTTTCTGTTACAAAAAATCCCTAGAAAATCATATAGCTAAAGCTCATGGTGCCAGTTCTGTTGAGCGAGAAGAATATGTTGATGTGGCACAGGTTGAACTTTCTACAAGGAGGTGGTCGACTCGTACTCGCAAGTGTCCAGCAAAGTTTGAGAGTAAAAGTAATGACGAAAATACGGATGTGTCTGAAGATGAATATTCCAGTAAAAATGGTAGTGACACGGAGAAGCATGATGATAGTGATGGAACAGAGAGTGAAGATGAAATAGGAGTTGATGTAAAGTTTGGGGAAGAAATGGAAAGGGAGAATTCGAATGACGAAGAAACTGATGAGGATGAAGCTCTCAATGCAGAAGAAATTGAGCAGAATATTCCGAAAGAACTAGATCCAGTCATTTCACAGACTGGGAGCAAGAAAACACTTCAGTGTCCGAAATGTGATAAACGTTTTGATCGAATAGGTTGGTAAGACAAATAGTCCTTTTTTTTTTTCTGGGTAATTGTGTTGTCTGTTGCTGCCATTTAGTAGGATATGGTTCCCTTGTAGAAACAAAGTCAGCGTCTAAAATTATTTTAAATTTGGCCTAAAGCAGGTGATTTCAATTTAATTTTCCAATTGTGACTTTAAAAACTAACATGTGGCACATGTTTACTTGCACAGAATTCCATTTTACAGTACCTGATCACGTTTACAATACTTAATCATAACTAGGATACAATTTTGTGTATTTTTTTTTGTATTCCATTGCGCAGCTGTGAGACTGGGCAAGTAAACATATGTCTCTTCAGATATCTGCTTCTAGCGTATTGACTGATGGTCTATTCCCCTTAACCCAAAAATGCTTGTTTCCCTCTTTCATTTCATTGTGAAGAAGTGCTGACCCCCCCCTTATAATGTCATACCTGAGGCCAGGAACTTGGTATGGTGGGGGCTATTGTGGATGAAAACTATGCTGCATGCTATGGTGCATTGAGCTGGCTACATGTATAGACTATGTAATTAGCCATTTACTGAAAATTTTCTGTACCATTATCTTGTATTCTGACATTCCTAATTGCATTTTGGATTTTATAGGAAAATATGAATGCCACACCCGTGTGCATACAGGGGAGAAACCTTTTGAGTGTGATATTTGTAATCAGCGTTACTCCACCAAATCCAATTTAACTGCCCACAGAAAGAAGCATAATGCACAAGCTGCTATTCAAAGAAAAGAACAAAAATGCCCATTCTGTAACAAGCTACATGCAAGTAAAAAAACATTAGCAAAGCATGTGAGGAGGTAAGTGTAAACTGTTAAAAATATTCTGTTGAAGTATTTGCATGTTCCTCTGTTTCCTGTATTCTTATGGTAGGCAAATTGCATTTGCTTTGTCAAAGGGGAACCAGTATTTATCATTTTACAATTTTCTTGGACTACTGTAGTTATTTTATGATCATATCCGTTTTGTTCAAATTGACAAATGTGCCCAATAACATTAAAACAGTTAAGTAAATATTGAGAAAATTGCTCTCTTTCTTTAAAAGAGAAATTTGCATTTATTTACTGTGTAGTATCTCTCAAATGTGCAGGTGTCTTGAAGCACTTTGTAGTCAGTGAACTATTTTTTGATCTTTTGTTATGTATGTGATAGTAGAAACATGGCAACCAATTTGCATACAATAAATTTTCATAAATAGCAATGTGAATTTTTTTATTCATTTGTGGGACATGGGTTTCAGTTCCTGATCAGCATTTATTTGCCCATCCCTATTTGCTTTTGAGAAGGTGGTAGTGTGCCATCTTCTTGAATCACTGCAGTCCACGTGCTGTGCATTGACCCAAAATGCCAGTAGAGAGAGAATTCCAGGATTTTGACCGAGCGACTGTGAAAGAACAACAATATATTTCCAATTCAGGACGGTGAGTGCTTGGAGGCAAACTTACACTTGGTGGTTTTCCTGTATATCTGCTGCCCTTGTCCTACTAGATGGAAGTGGCCATGTGTTTGAAAGGTGCTGTTGAAGGATCTTTGGTGAATTGCTGCAGTGCATCATGTAGGTAATATACATGGCTACTACTGAACATTGGTGGTTGACAGGGGGGATTCACTGATGGTGACACCATTGAATGTCAAGGGATGGTAGTCTTATTGGCGATGGTCATTGTCTGGCATTTATGTGGCACGAATATTACTTGTCATTTGTCAGCCCAAACCTGGATATTGTTTAGATCTTGTTGCATTTGAACATGGACTGCTTCAGTATCTGAGGAGTCACAAGTAGTGCTGAACAGTGTGCAATCATCAGCGAACATCCCCATTTCTGACCTTAAGTTGGAGGGAAAGTCATTGATGAAGCAACTAAAGATGGGTGGGCCTAGGACACCAACTTGGCAGATTCCAGCAAAGATGTTCTGGAGCTGGGATGACTGACCCTCCATAACCACAACCATCTTCCTATGTACCAGGTATGACCCCAACCAACAGGCCCCTGATACCCATTGATTCCAGTTTTGCCAGTGTTCCTTGATACCATGCTTGGTTGAATGCAGCCTTGATGTCAAGGGCTGTCATCTCACTTCTGGAATTCAGCTCTTTTGTCCATGTTTGTATACTTGTGGTTTTACCAGTTTGCTATACCAAGATGTGGAACAGTGACTAAACAATTAAAGAAGCGGTTAAATACTTTTATTATTCCCCGTGTATATTCTATATAATAAATATAAAACTGTTACGGTCTTAAAGTATCAAGCATAAGAATAAGGGAAAGATGAAATAGTCATATTAGCCAACTTTTAGAATGTTGAGGATTTGAAATTTAGAACAAGGCTCCCTGTGAAATATTTGCCAAAAATTGTTTCTTTTAAAATGTGTTTTTATACTTATTATCATTTTGTAATGGCAACAAATGTTAATATATCTAATTTGGGAATGCTTCCAGATTCCACCCGGCTAACATACAAGAGTTTTTTGCTGCCAGAAAGAAGAAGAGTGAAACCTGGAAGTGTGAAGTAAGTTCTTTTCTGTTCCATCTCCTTACCACCCATGTGCCAAACCCAAGAATGGCATGGATAATGACATTCCCCTCCAACTCAATTTTCAAGTTTAATGACGACAGCACTGTAGTGGGTGGAATCTCAAACAATGAGACGAGTACAGAAAAAAGAAAATCTGGGGAACTGGTGCGATGACAATAATCTTAATATCAGTAAAACGAAAGAAATAGGCATTGACTTCAAAAAGCATGGTGGAGGACACGTGCCTGTATACATCAACAGGAATTAAGTGGAGATGGTTGAGCGCTTCAGGTTTCTATGTGTCCAGGTCACCAACAACCTGTCCTGATCCCTCTATGCCAATGCTGTAGTTAAGACTTAACTCTTAACAGCCCATCAAAGCCTCTACTTTCTCAAGAGGTTAAGGAAATTTGGCATGTCCACGACAATGTTTACCAACTTTTATAGATGCACCATAGAAAGCATTCTTTCTGGTTGTATCACAGCTTGGTATGGCTTCTTCTCTGAGACCACAAGGAACTACAAAAAGTTGGGAACGAAACCCAGGTCCATCACGCAAAGCAGCTTCCCATCCATTGACTCTGTCTACGCTTCCTACTGCCGCTGAAAAGCAGTCAGCATAATCAAGGACCCCACACACCCCGGTCATATTTTTTTCAACCTTCTTCTGTCAAGGAAAAGATACAAAGTCTGAGGTCACATACCAACCAATTCAACTGACTTCTTCCCTGCTGCCATCGGATTTTTGAATGGACCTACTTCACATTAAGTTGATCTTTCTCTATATCCTAGCTACGATAATAACACATTCTATTACTTCGCCTTTCCTTCTTTATGAATGGTATGCCCTGTCTGTGTAGTGTGCTAGAAACAATACATTTCACTGTATTCTTAATACATGTGACAACAATAAATTAAATCAAATGAAGTATAAGCAATACGAGAGATAAACTTTTGTCACTCCTTTGGGTTAGCAGCTTCAGTACTTGGAAGTATTGTAAGTTTTTGTGTTGATTCTTTTTCTTTTTGGTCATAGCAATGTAATAAAACCTTCACACGGAGACCTCATCTTGAGGAGCACATGATCCTTCATACACAGGATAAGCCATTCAAATGTGGTTACTGCGAGGAACATTTCAAGTCAAGATTTGCAAGACTGAAACATCAGGAAAAGTTTCATCTGGGTATGAATAAGTCTGACAAATAAAACGTCAAATGAGAAATATCACCCAAAAACTTGATATCATTTCATTCCAAAACTAGTTTTGTTTGTGTTTGCTACTTAGTTTTGTTGTTTAGTCTGAAAATGATTCCATTTTTACAATTTCATTGTTTTATAGCACACGTTTTTCTCTTTGTATACTTGCATCTTGTCCTTACAGTTCAGAAGTTTATTTAAATTTTAATGTTGTGAAGTGTGAACTGATTCATTTTGGTAGGAAGGTTGTCACCAAGTGACAACAATAGTACAATTCTAAAGAGGGTGCAGGAGTTAAGGGATCCTGGGTGTATATATGCATAAATCATTGAATGTGACTGGAAAGGTTGAGAGATCAGGGAATTGAGCATAGAGTATTTCGGCTTTAGCAATGGGGACATAAAAGCAAGAAAATTACATTAAATTTGTATAGAACAATGGTTTGACCTCAACTGGAGTATTGTATCCTGTTCTGGATGTCACATTTTCAGAAACATGTCATGGCATTAGAGAGTGTGCAGAAAAGATTCACACGAGTGGCTCCAGAAATGAGGAATTTCAATTCTGTATATAGGTTGAATAAGTTAGGATTGTTCTTCGTGGAGTAGAGAAGGTTAGAGTTATTCAAAATTATGAGAGATCTGGATTATGTAGATATGGGAGGATCAGGAACAATGGGGCGCAGAATTAAGTTAATTAGTAAAAGAAGTAATGGTGACATGAGGAAAAGCTTTTTCATGTAGTGAGTGATTAAGATCTGGAATGCACTATCTGACAGTGTAGCAGGTTCAATTGAGGCATTCAAAAAGGTTGTTGTCTGGAAGGGAAGAATGTGCAGGGCTATGAGGAGAAGGTGAGGAAGTGGCACAAAGTAAATTGTGGGGAGTAAAGAAGTGGAGAGTTGACATGGACACGATGAGCCAAATGTGCAACGAAATTCTGTAATTTTAACTGATCCTATCCTTCAACATTACTGGACCTTTGGGTCAACAATTGCCCCACATGCAATAAACCATTTGCTAGATTAAATGTAGTCTTGTACTGCACTGCTAGTTTGAATTGTTACTCATTAAATGCAGACAGAAGGGATATAATAATCAATACTTGTAGTCAAATTTCTAATTAATAGTTAATATGAAACATATATCTTTATTTAATTTTTGTGATCTTGAGTATAGAACATATTTGAACAGAAATAAACATAGTTTCCAGCCATTACGTTGTGAATAATAATTGTGTTTGTTTAATTCAGTTGGGAGCACTTTTGCTTATATTTCAAACGATTATATGCTCTATTCCCATAATTGATTTGACCAAGTAATCTAAGCTAAACTTCAGTGAATTGCTGCATTTTTTCGGATGAATTGTTCACGTAAGGCTTGTTTTTTTGCCCGCTGAAGTGATCTTAAAAGATCCAGTGATGCTACTTAAAGTGGCTGCAAGCAAAAGTAATCCATTGGTTGCAAATTGCTAAGGGATAGCTGGAGGAATGTAAAAACATTTTAAAATCCCAGTTCTTCCTGATCAATGAAGTACAAGTTAGGACCTCTTGGAAAAACTTGTAGTTTTTGTTAAGCAAATTGAAATTTCTCCCTCAAGAAAGGAATTAAACACATTAGCTTTCTGAATAGTCAAATAACAGATAATGTCTTATTTAATGAGTGGAATGTGATGGAATACTCTCCGTTTAATGAATGGATGAGTGCAGCTCCAAAAACACTCCAAGAAGCTTGATTGGCATCCCATCCACAAACATTCACTCTCTCCACCACCAACACAGTGGCAGCAGTGTGTGCCATCTACAACTGCACTATTGCAACTCACTAAGGCTCCTTAGACAGCGCCTTCCAAACCCACGCCCTACTATAATCTAGAATGTCAAGGGCAGCTCACACGTGGGAACGCCACCACTTGAATTCCCATTCGAGTCACTTGCCATCTGA
The DNA here is from genome assembly GCA_024679065.1 of Sphyrna mokarran. NCBI lineage: Eukaryota > Metazoa > Chordata > Chondrichthyes > Carcharhiniformes > Carcharhinidae > Sphyrna > Sphyrna mokarran. Next base: position 63,464,479 of record JAGIQG010000009.1, read on the forward strand.
CTTGAAACTATATCACCATTCGTTCACTGTCATAGGATCAAAATTCTGGAACACTACGCTGGGTATATCTACACCACATGCACTGCTAAGGTTTAAAAAGGCAGCTCACCACCATCTTCTCAAGGACAGTTAGCGATGGGCAATAAATGCTGGCCTAGCCAGTGACGCCCACATCTCATTAATGAATTAAGAAATTTTTAAGAGAACAAAGAGATTTTCTGCCCTTGGTTCTCTGGAATTAGATTTCTAATCATTTTCTTTATATAAAAAAAATCAGCTCAGGTTGTGTTTGTTCACCACCTCCTTCACAAAAAATAAATCAGAAAAGTTTGGGATGAACATTTTGCACAAAGTTACATTGTGGAACGTATTATCCACTGAGATGAAGTGAATTGTGGGCACCAATCCCCATTAATGTACAGAATAGAACCTCATAAGTTAATGGAGGAGATATTCTGTACAAAATATCTAGTTGTTCTCAAGGTACTCTTGGATAGCAGCTTTAGACTATAATCAAACAAAAGATGACTGAGATCTTACTGAATGTTTAAAACATTTAAGCACACCATGCATTGATTACAATAAAGTAACGTCTGTTTTTAATTGTCCTTTTTCTCACTCACACCAAACTAAAGTGTAAACTATTGACCCCCTCTCCCTGGCAGAAAAATAAACACAGGCATTGTGTGTTGAAGAGTAAATGTTATAGATTCTGGATGACACTGCAGAGATTATAGCCTAGATTGTAACGTTAAGATCAGTGGTATTTTATTATTTGAGTGGAGTTAAATGTAATGTAGTATAATTTTGACAGTTTGATACTATAGAACTTCAGACCAATGACCCAAGATTGGGAACTTGAAGCTAACATTGATAATTTTTATTTCTCACATTTTAGGGCCTTTTCCATGTGATATTTGTGGCCGTCAGTTTAATGATACTGGGAACCTTAAACGACATATTGAGTGCACTCATGGAGGAAAAAGAAAGTGGACTTGCTTTATTTGTGGGAAATCTGTAAGGGAAAGGTAAAACTCTATTAAATTCAAAAGATAGCTGCAATTTTTAGGTTCTGTTAGAGAAGGCATAGATATGTTTATTTCTGGTATGTAATGTGGAAAGAAAGCTGTATTTATAAATCTACTTTGCCCTATTTTATTAATGCTGCATGATGAAATGTAAACCATAGTGATGTTTAAACGGTAACATTCATTTACGATACATGCTATTATTTTGTTCTTTCTTTACTAGCTTTGAATTGAACTGAGTTTGAAATCTATGCCCATAATTTGACAGTAATGGTTACATAATGAAAAAGTGAAGAAGGCATTCAGAGTGCATGCTTTTGCCATATTGTATTATAATTACTCGGTTTTTCAATGAAGCTTTTCCCTGCCTGGTTGTTATCCTGTAACTATAAAGTTGAAAATATAAATCTTTTGTTAAGAGCTACCATCTCACTGAGGAGGCTTTAAGTCAATCCATATCCAACAATCTGCTCTGAAAGTTCTGCTGAAATGTTGACAGCTGATAGAATCCACAATATTTCACAACAGTTAATAATTTTTAAAGTATCAAACAGCCACAACATTCTTTAAAAATAAATAAATTTATCCTATCTCCCTATTTTAATGTATCTTTTAAAATATTCCAGATCTTCCAACTTTAACATTAAACTTTATTCAGTTCTTCCTTGGGCTATATTCTTTCTATATGTTTAATTAAAATTCTTTTGAGATGTTGTTTACAGAGTCATGGGTAGAGAAGTTAGCTCTGCCTATTTTCTTTGGTGAAAGAACAAAAGTCAAGTATATGTTTGAAGCCATCTTCAATTTATTTTCCCATTTTATTTCTATAATATACAGAACCACGTTAAAAGAACATCTTCGAATCCATAGTGGTGAAAAGCCACATCTTTGTAGCATTTGTGGACAGAGTTTCCGGCATGGTAGTTCATACAGGTAACAACATGCAAGAATAAGAAAAGATCCTATAGAATATCATTTTCTGATTTCTGAATGTAACTCAATACAACTCCAGAATGTTAATTTATAATGCATTTTTTCTATTCTACTTGACCTGCTGTCCCAGGACACACAAAAAAAACACTGATTTTCTAATCTGCTTTATTTTAACATGGGTAGCAATCAGGTTTATTTTAAATGTGTCCTATGGAATATTCTGGGTCTTAGCTAGGACATTTAATCTCATTTCAAGGTGATTTTTGAAATGTTACTACAAAAGATTTATTCTCTTCTTCCTCTTTCAATGTTTGCATTCTGTGCAAACAATCTCTAGCCAAAAAAGTAGTAGGTTACCTGCATTTGTGCTGCAATTCTATCATCAGAAGTATATGAAAGTGATCCAATATTGCTCACTCTTTATTCTCAGTATTTTGGCTATGATTGGAACTTTGCGCATATAGCATTATGGATACAAACTGTAAAAATACTACTCCTGAGCATTGCGTCTCAGACTTCTAATACACCATAGCATTTTGTATTTTAAATATTCTTAAGTTAGGAATACAGAATCATACCTACAATGCAGAAGGAAACGATTCAGCCCATTGAATCTATACCAACCACAATTCCACTCAGGTCGTATTCCCGTAACACCACACATTTACTTTGCTAATCGCTCTGACTGTAGCCAGTCAACCTAACCTGCAGATCTTTGGACGGCAGGAGGAAACTGGAGCATCCAGAGGAAACCTACACAGATATGGGAGAATGTGCAAACTTCAAATATAGTGGCCCAAGGGCTGATTTGAGCTTGGGTCCTTGATGCTGTGAGGCAGCAGTACTTGCCACTGTGCTGCTCTTTCATGCTTAACTTTCCCTGATCAGTTAATAAGTACTGCAGTACACTTGTTCCTAATTGGAAACCAACACAATTGGATGTAATCCTGATTTTATGACCTTCCCAGTTGTAATCTGCATTGAAGTCCATAGAGAGCAAGGTAAAACCAGAGTTTCATCTCATTCAAATTAAAATGGTCCCTGAAATGTGTTTTTTTTTCTGAATATATAAACTTTAAAAAAAACGAATAGGATTTTTGCATGTCAATTACAACTCCCAACTCACTGCGAACAAGGGATAAGGTGGCAAGGACATTCAGACCACATTCCCAATTTTCTCCTGCTTTTCATCACCTTAACTGATGTAAGATCTAACATAGCAGGACAACTAAGCTCCAGACTAGTGGGACCCACTTCATAGCTAAAAGTTCAGATCTGATGACTAAATTGACAGCTGTACCAGGCTGGAGGTGGAAAACAGGTCAGGTTAAGATATCCCTTCTGCAAATCCCCTTCCTCAGAATTAATGACATGTTGGGGACTGTTCCCTTGGTCCCTGCAAGCCTTTGAGCTCCTAATCTAATTTCTACTCCCATCAGTCTTGACAACAAGCATCCCTTCAACGAGAATATCACCGATTTGTTTAAATGAGGCCTGAATTTCACAATGAATCCTGTTTTCCTTTTGCCCAGTGCATAAAAAAGATCTGCATCTGTTATAGTCAGAGCTGAGTGTGGATATTTGACTGATAAGAATCATCTGCGATGATGTTCTTTGACAAATTATATATTTTTTCTCCCAAAATGCATTGCAAAGTTATGTTAATTGTGATTTATATGTTGGGGATTATCTTGGGTATGTTACAACTGTTGCTTTACAGGGTTGGCATGTTAACACACTGATATGTACGTGAGAACTCTAATCAATTAGTGGATGTTGTTGCTCAGGGGTTGGTGTATTAAGTCAAGTGATGTTATTAATATTTATTCAGTGTTGAAACAGGAAATGTGTGGTAGATTATAGTAGTAAACTTTGTGTTCTGCTTAAAGAGTACTCTTGCAAGGACCATGACCATTATTGTACTGCTAAAATGGAATAAAGATGTGGGTGTTTTGAAGATTGGGTGGTAAAATTGTTCTGTGTATTTGATATGAATGCTGGTTCATGTTCTTGAAGAGAATCCAGGCCAATTAACAAAGGAAGGGGGAGGCAGTGAAATTAGAATGATGACAGGAAGACTATTTCTCATTTGTGAAAAAGAACTGAGCATGAGTAAGTTATGCTAAAGGTAATTGTTGTAGAAAAATCTTAAACTTCGCACGTACCTAGTTTTTTTGGATTTTTGCATTTTTATTTAATCGTCATATTGGAGGTTAAGGAATCAGTAATAGAATCATAGAGGCCATTCAGCCCATCAGGTCTGCATCGAATGTCTGACAGAGTATCTTATCCAGGTACCCTCGCCTGCCCTGTCCCTATAAACTCACATATTTACTACAACTAATCCATCTAACCTGCTCATCTTTGAAGTAGGATGAATAAGATCGATTGTATAAATTTGCTAAGTTTAGTATAAATTTGCCTACAATTAAAAGTAACACTGTAGTCAAAATTCTCTCATGCTTAAGTATGCATTGAGCCTTTTTGTTCTGTGAATGCAGATGATTTGCATTCAACTCACAGTCTTCTACAGTAACATCAGAGTACTTTTCATGAACATTTAGTATAGGCAAAATTCTTAATTTTTACTGAAAAGAATAATAACTTTATTAAAATTTTTACGAATGAAAGAAGTGAACTTACAATGATGATAAATGCAATTGTTACTCTGTTCTTTTTAGAAGTATTTTAATTATATGTTTTGGACATATTGCTCAAATTCATGAGGTCAATGGTGTAGCAAGAAATGTTGTTCAAAATGTTTATAAATTTGCATTTTGTTACTAGACTACATCTCCGGGTGCACCATGATGACAAGCGTTATGAATGTGAAGACTGTGGAAAAACCTTTATTCGTCATGACCATCTCACAAAACACCGAAAAACTCATTCAGGTAAAGTATTTGTGTCTCTCATGCTCACTGTCCAAAAAGCAAATACATGTCTTGACGGTTCCAGCCAATGCCTGAATTAATTGGCTGACTGGAGGAGTGGTTCTCCTTAACTTTCTGTCCCTGTCTACTAATCATCTCTTATGTTTCAAATTTCTATTTCCCGCACTGGATGTTAAATTCACAGAAAAGACACCCTTTAATTTTCTGCATTCACTCACTGTTTTAGCATCTTCATCCATTCTGATTTCCCATAAGATTTTGCTGTCTATAACTTTTTTTTTGTCTGGAGCATGAAATGTTTAGAGTAGAGGAGTACAATTATTTGAACAGCAATCCACTTCATATATTGATATCAAACTTTTTGTTTTCTCTCCAAAGGAGAAAAAGCTCACCAATGTGAAGAATGTGGAAAATGTTTTGGCCGTCGGGATCATCTCAGTGTGCACTATAGAAGTGTCCATTTAGGTGAAAAAGTCTGGCAGAAGTAAGTTGAGTACTGCTTCTAATTTGGAGTTATACCTGATACTTGAATAATTATGGGGACATAAGCCTATTATTATAATTGTATTTTTAAAATGACTAGATTATTAGATTTATTTTTCCAGGCTAAATACTCCTTTCCTTTTCCCTCCAGCCCCCTTTGCATTTGCCCAATCTTCCTCCAGTTCCTCATTTCATCTGTCAATTTCTTCCAATTAACCCACCACTCTTTTTTTTTTCTTGCTTTATCCTTGACTATTTAAATTTTTCAAATTCCCAAGAAAAATTCCCCTAATTTGCTCTCTCATTTTGTTAGTGTTTTCTGATCTGTAGGCTGCATAACCTACTCCTGTTCCTAAGCCATACATTGATATTGACACCACCACTAGTTCCACACCTCTCCCTCCTTGCAAGTTGCCTTCTTCATCGTTTCTTTGTGCTGTAAAGGCAAGAAATGTATGGATTTCTGTGTGTCCAAGTTTGCAGTATCCTCTGGTGTGATCCAGAATTCCTCAAACAACAGCTAAAATAAGTAAATCCTCCTCAGATAATTCTCCTTAGAACTCATAATCCTTTCCTTAATTACTGCTCTATTCCAAATATTTCCTTTCTGCCAAAATCTTGGAATGTATTTTTGTGCTTCACAGTCATGTGCCATCACCCCTACCACTGACCAAAACTCTGCAATCTCATTTCTGTCCCATTACAACTCTCAAACTATTCTTGTCAAAGTTACAAACTTCACTCTGCAGAGGCTGGGGCAGTAGGAAATCCCAAATTGAGATTGGGTTTGGAAGACCAGAAGAGGGTAGTATAAGAGGGATTGTGTGTCGGGGACAGGTGTTAGGAAGAGGGGCATGTGTGTAAAATGGGTGTCGGGGGAGAAGTGGGGCTTCACTGAGTCCTCTGTCACCAGGGAATAAGGAGATCTTGGTTATATTTATCTTCATGTTCATGTGTTCATCATCAAAGAAGAAATAGCAAGACGCCTAGAAAAGAACGGTTTGATCAAGCAGACGCAGCACAGATTTGTGAAGGGGAAGTCGTGTTTAACAAATTTATTGGATTTCTATGAGGATGTGACTAGTGCGGTAGACAGAGGGGAACTGGTGGATGTGGTGTTTTTAGATTTCCAGAAGGCATTTAATAAGGTGCCTCACAAAAGGTTGCTGCAAAAGGTTAGGATGCACGGAGTTGGGGGTAAGATGTTAACGTGGATTGAGGATTGGTTGTTTAACAGTAAGCAGAAAGTTGGAATCAATGGGTGCTTTTTTGGTTGGCAGTTGGTGATAGTGGAGTGTTGCAGGGATCAGTGCTGGGGCCTCAACTGTTTACCATTTACATAGATGATCTGGAGGAGGCGGCTGAGTGTAGCGTAACAAAATTTGCTCATGACATGAAGATGAGTAGAAAAGCAAATTGCGTGAAAAGCACAGAAAATCTGCAGAGAGATCTGGATAGGCTGAGTGAGTGGGCAAGGACCTAGCAGATGGAGTATAACGTTAGCAAATGTGAGGTTATCCACTTTGGTAGAAATAATAGTAGGAGGGATTACTATTAAAGGGTGAAAAGCTGCAGCATGCTACAGTGCAGAGGGACCTGGGGGGGTCCTTGTGCACGAATCGTAAAAACCCAGTCTGCAGATGCAGCAGGTGATCAAGAAGACAAATGAAATGTTGGCCTTTATAGCGAGGGGGATAGAACATAAAAGTAGGGAAGTCTTTCTGCAGATGTACAGGGCACTGGTGAGGCCGCAACTGAATACTGTGCCGTTTTGGTGCCCACATTTGTGAAAGAATATATTAGCTTTGGAGGGAGTACAGAGAAGGTTCACCAGGCTGATACTGGAGACAAGGAGGTTAGCTTATGAAGAGAGACTGAATAGACTGAGTCTGTTGATTAGAGTTTAGAAGTCTGAGAGGGGATCTTACAGAGACTTACAAGATAATGAAGGGGCTAGATAAGATAGAGGTAGGGAGATTGTTCCAACTTAGAAAGGATAGCAGAACTAGATGGCACAGCCTCAAAATAAGGCAGGGGCAGCTTAGAACAGAGTTGAGGAGGAACTTCTTCACTCAAAGGGTGGTGAATCTCTGGCATTCTCTGCCCATTGAAATGGTGGAGGCTACTTTGCTGAATATATTTAAGTCATGACTAGATAGATATCTGATAGACAAGGGAATTAAGGGTTATGGGGAGAAAGCGGGAAAGTGGAACTGATCCACTTCAGATCAGCCATGATCTTACTGAATGGCAGAGCAGGCTCAAAGGGCTAGATGGCCTACTCCTGCTCCTATTTCTTATGTTCTATTTTTAACAGAGTACTTTAAAAAAACACAGTTTTCATATCTATGGGTCATAACTTCAAATCTCCATGACAGTGTATCTGGAGGTATCCTAAAGGTATCCTGGGGACACATGATCCCTGGAGATCCCCAGGGAAGGATTGCATGGCAGTTATCTGAGACGTTCAAATTGTCTCTGGGCAATTATCCTGCACTGCTGAAAATGTATTTAAATTGTAAATTTTGAATGGTGTTACAGCAATAGTTACCCTGATTAAAAATTAGAAGAACTAAAACCACTTCTAGGTAACTATAGCACTGACCCGCATCAGTCCTCCATGGGACTCCCTTGGCCTGCACCTGAATACCCTCTGGCCCCATGAACTGCCATCCTTGATTGTAACTGTCTTTCCTCTGTCCTCTTTTATGGATATTCCTGATTGGTGATTACCAAGAACTTGCATTTAGTACATTTCACATAGGACAAATGTGAACGTGAGTTTAAAGAAAATGGATACTCAACCCCAGGAAGAATAACAAAAATTTAAGTCAGTGCAGTCTAGGCAATGTTGTGGCATTGCTGAACAAGGATTAGCTTGGTACTGGGACCTCTTCTATTTGTAATATATATAAATGACTTGGAAGAGGGAGTAAGTGGAGTGATCAGCAAGTTTGCAGACAATACAAAGGTGGCTGGACTTGCGGATAGTGAGGAGCATTGTCAGGCGATGCATCAGGACATAGGCTGGTAGCTTGGGCAGATAGATGGCAGATGGAATTCAATCCTGATAAATGCAAGGTGATGCATTTCGGGAGGAAGAATGTAGGGGGGAGGTATATGATAAAGGGTAGACCTATTAAGAGCATAGAAACGCAGAGGGACCTGGGGGTGCAGGTGCACAAGTCTCTGAAGGTGGCAGAGCAGGTGGAGAAGGTTGTGAAGAAAGCATATAGTATGCTAGCCTTTGTAGGAAGGGGTGTAAAGTACAAGAGCTGGCCTTTAATGTTGCAGTTGTATAAAACGTTGGTTAGACTCATTTGGAATACTTTGTCCAGTTCTGGTCGTTTTATTACCGGAAGGACGTGGAGACTCTGGAGAGAGTGCGGAGGAGGTTTGCCAGGATGCTGCCTGGTATGGAAGGTCTGAGTTACGAGGAGAGATTAGGCAAATTGGGACTGTTTTCCTTAGAAAGACGTAGGCTTAGAGGAGATCTAATAGAGGTGTACAAGATTATGAGGGGTATAGATAGAGTAAACAGGATTAAGCTTTTTCCTAGGATGGACTCGAATAGCACGAGGGGTCACGGGCTTAGGGTGAGGGGGGTAAGGTATAATTTGGATGCTAGAGGGAGTTTTTTCACACAGAGGGTGGTGGGGGTATGGAATGCGCTGCCAAGTAAAGTGGTGGAGGCAGGTACTCTGGAGTTATTTAAGAAATACTTAGATGGGCACATGAACAGAATGGGAATGGAGGGGTATAGAAAACTGATTTAAAATAGGGATCATGAGCCTTGGGAGTCCCTGGGAAGTGTGTAAATAGATGATGATATTGATGTACTTGTTTTTATCCTACAGGTGCTTTGGTCCACCTTGTTGTCTAACAAAGGGCATACACGCGATGGGTCGTAGAGGGCTGCTCTTGGATTTTTTTCGAGAGTATCCTAGTGCTTCACGTCGTTAGTGTACGCTTGACCTGGACCATTTGATGGGCAACACGACAGCTCAGTGACTATCGCTGTGTTGTGCAGCTACATGGATTTGGGCCTGTATCTGTGGGAGTTTGCGCATTCTCCCTGTGCTTGCGTGGGTTTTCTCCAGGTGCTCCTGTTTCCTCCCACATCCCAAAGATATGCTCTTAGGCTAATTGGCAAAACAAATTCTCCCTCAAATTTGGTTTTTAACCCATAGATCTATAAACATAGACAGGGATCATTGGTAGAGGTAGGAACATCGGAGTGGTGGCGCAGGCTCATTGGGCCAAAGGGCCTGTTTTGTTCTTTGTTCTTTAGTCTGGGAAAGGATGTATGCAACATAGAGTTAGATGAGCTGAAGCTAATGGAGAGTGGGTGGCGAGCTAGGAGAGCATTGATGTAGTTAAACTTGAAATAACAAAATTATCTGTGGAAATTTCAACAATAGATGTGTTCAGGGTAGAAGTGGGGTTGGGCGATGATATGGAGGTGTAGATACAGTCTTTTTGATTCAGCCACAGACAATGGCCTAGTAGGGGAATGAAATCTGTTGCGATGGTACAGCCTGGATGGAACCAAAGCCAGTACCACCCTTAGCTGAAAGAAGACATGGCTCATTAAGACAAGATATCGGACAAGAAGCCCAACATTGAAGGGTTAGAAAGCTGTCTCATTAGCATACGTTGCAAGCTAGATCCATTTAACATGGACAGACCTTGAACAAACCAATAATGAAGTGTATATTTAATTTATGAAACATTATGTTTTAATTGGAGAATCTGATGATATCCAAGACAGCTGAAATGCTGTCTTGTATTCTTAATAACCTAAGATGCAATTCCTTGAAAGTTGCTTTGGCAATTTTCACAGCTTCTGGAAAAAAAAATGAAATGGAAGAATATTGACTCTTCAGAATGGGCACGGTTCATATAAGCCAGTTAGATATGCCTTCCAGCATTTTCATAAAGGCAGGTGAATGTGTAAAATTGATGCAAATTATAATTGATCTGGATTAAACTTTCTTTGACAACTGCATTTAAAGATTTTTTTAAGAAGGTAACATAAATACTAATTTTTTTATACCAATCACAGGTACAAGGCTACTCTTCACCAATGTGAAGTATGCAAAAAAGAATTCAAAGGGAAATCAAGCTTGGATATGCATTTTAGGACTCATTCAGGTAAACTGATAGATCTTCTTTTGTAAATTACAATGATGAAAATGTTTTTCAATATAAATGGGGGGAGGTAGTGGCGAGCACTACTGCCTCACAGTGCCAGGAACCTGGGTTTGATTCCCAGCTTGTGCCACTGTCTGTGAGGAGTCTATGCATTCTTCCCACATGTTTGTATGTATTTCCTCTGGGTGCTCTGGTTTCCTCCCACAGTCTGAAAGACATCCAGCTTAGGTGCATTGGCCAAGCTAAATTTGTCCTCAGTGTACTGGAATAAATGCCAGAGTTGGCAACTAGAGGATTTTCACAGTAATTCATTGTAGTGTTAACGTAAGCCTATATATATATGACACCAATTTAAAAAAAATTCCAGGAATTCCTCTGCTGAGTTCATTTCGGGCACTGCTTTTAAGACTGTGCTATTCCCAAAAGTCCCACTATAGACTATCCATAGCGAAGATGTTTCATCGTACATGCCACTTCTGTGCAATATCCGTTTGTGGGCCACTCCAAGTATTAGATGCATGGGTTTTACTTGTAAATGAAGAGGCTCTAGAAAGTATATGGACCTTTTTTTGGAGCAAACTCTGTCCAATCCCCTGCATAAATGAAGGTGCCTAGCATATACTAACTGAATCCACGCTCATCATATACGTTGATGTATCTGCAGAACTCGAGGCAACCTAATAAGTACTATCATTTGAATTTGCATGATCAGGTCGGAAATTTATGACAAAAGTTTGTAATTGCCTTGCAGTTTATGATACAGATCTATTGTGTAATGCATAAGGATCTGAGAAAATATGTGATAGATTTTATTTTTTGTTTGGCATTACAATTACAAATTTTACTGTACTGCGTTATGATCCCCGCTGCTGTTAAATCTGGACAAGTCAGAGTGAAACCTGGCTTGGTAGATCCTGACTTTTTTTAGAAACTGGAGGAAAGTTATTGAACAAATTCCCAGAAGGCTGCTTATGAACTTCTAACACAAATTATTTCTTAAACAAGAAAAATGAACTATATTATACCAGACAAAAAAGTTGGAAAATCTCAATAAAAATACAAGTTAATTCAAATTCCCACGATTTCTTTATTGCAGCAATATCTTTGCAGACATATAAACCAGCAAAGAGTTCACACAAAAGCTTCTTGCTTGAGACTGGTGCAGTTGCATTCACCCAACTTGTATCTCCCCCTGAGACCCAGAAACCATACTCTGAATTTACTGTTTCTTCAACTGCAGATCCCTAAACTCTGTCTTCCAGTAGCATCTCCTTTAAACTGATATCTTACTGAATCTTGTAACTGATTATTCAGTTAACTACTGTCCCTTGATCATTGTTGCTGGGCAACAACAAGCTTTTCTACTTTGTGTTTTTTCCCAAATCACTGAATTTTCAACCTCTTTTAACTCATCTTTCTAACTTCAGGGGATGTAAGACTTCATTAAAAATTTAAATGTAAATATACAAACCCAAAAGACCTAAAACCTTTTCATCATGAGTCTATCCAGACACACAGGCGCCGAGGATCATGAACAAAACCTGAATGAAGCTGAAACCATTTTATACCTTAACACAAAAATATCTATAGCAACTTGGCTTAAGATTATACATTGTTCATAACAGTGTATATATAGGCAGAAATATAATTTATGTATCTGTATGGCTCTATGACTCTTTGAATCAATTACTATTTCTGGAAAAAGTGATATAATTGGTATTTTTCCTGCCTTAAGGGTACAGAGTCCCATTTTAGTTTTAAGTGCAAGGTCCCACAATATCTATGGAAGAAGTGGTACCCTCATACAAGACTGTTGCTATCACTTCTAGGAAATCTCTGATCCTGTTTTTAATAGTTTTGATTCTTTAGAGAATTTAGTGAAAGTCCTGAGAATTTACATTGAGTTCTACTAATTGTGCAAAATTGAGTTGTTTTAATTTGGGCTCTATGGCATACATTATTCCAGATAACTTCTGGAGTACTAATGATTACTTCCTTTCTGAAAAATAGTAGTGCTGAATAGGTTATTGATAATAAATTGATCTATATTCAAAATTGTTTAAAGTTCAAATAGTCAAGGTATTTTCTGTATTAAAGGTGAAAAACCTTACAAATGTCAAGTTTGTAACCAAGCATTTCGAATTAAGAAGACTTTAACAAAACACATGGTTATTCATTCTGATGCCCGTCCCTTCAACTGTCATCATTGCAATGCAACGTTCAAACGGAAAGACAAGCTTAAATATCATATGGATCATGTTCATGGCACCAAGTCTCCAGAACAGTCAATTGTGGCTGTTTCTGAAGTGAAAATGGTATCCCAGCCGTTGTTATATGGACAAGATGACAAAATGTACCAAACAGGTGCAAAATCATATTTGGATCAAAATAAGGTTTACCAAGGAGATGGCAAAACAGCAATTCAGAACACTCATGGAGATGTAACACTTGTACCAGTACGGATTGCTGATAGTACTGTTCAATCTGATGCAGCCCAACATGTTACAACTTTGGCTTCACAACCTCATGTCCTCCTTCACTCCCAACAGCCTCATCAGCAGACTGATTATCAAAGAACTACAGACCTTGCATTTCTGGAGAAGTACACTCTTACACCCCAACCAGCTAATATTGTGCATCCAGTTCGTGCTGATCAAATGTTAGACCCAAGAGAGCAGTCATATCTTGGAACTTTACTTGGACTTGACACGGGTACATCAGTACAAAGTATTTCCAATGCAGACCATTAATTGCAATGAACAGTTCGCCATCTGGAGAGTCGCTGTCTTATCCAGAAAAGTAAAAAATGAACTTTTAAATCAAAGCTAGTTTGATATTGCTTACAAATTATGTTCAAATTGGTATGATTTCCCTCAGTTACCCATGTTTTGATACCACATATGTCATAATAATGTATTATAAAAAGAAGGTATTTATCATGTTTCTCTTTGCCTTCTGCCCTTCCAGTCAGATTTCTGAATGACAGTGCAAGGCACATATTGTATATAACTGAAATTATGCTTCAGCACTGTTTATATGAGGACTTGAATGATTTTAGATATTAACTATTCCAAAGATTAATATTAAACTGATTATATTTATTATTTGACCACAATATCTTCATTCTTGGAAGATGAAAAGATATCTGAGCTTTAGGTCTTGTCATCCTTGTTTGATGAAGGTTATATTCTACGTAAGTTAAAAATGCAACTTGAAAAGTCTGAAGGATGTCTGACTCTTTAAGAAACATTTTAGTAAGAACCTAGGTTTTCCAAATTTGAGTTGTGGAAATATCTTGTCAAACTTGCTAAAAACAAGAATCATTTCCTTCAGTCCCATCGAGAGGAAAGTAGACCTTTTTTTAAACACAAAATAAATTGATAGAGAATTTTTATGGGAAATCTGTACCAAATGAAATGTAATTTTTTCTGAATGAAAAACTGCTAGATAGCAAAATAACTTGAAAACCCAGAATAAGAAATCTTAATTTAAACTAGCCAGTAAATGAAAACAGAATAGACCATGTGATGATTCTTCCAAAGATAAGCTTTCATTCTCCACAAGAATCTGGAGTGTAGATTAGCAGAGAACAAAAATGTGTCGTTCGAGAAAACCAGCAGATAAATCCAAGGAGGCATGAAGTCCAATACCAATATACTTTAATTTAAAGAATTACAATTATCGCAACAAAATGGTGGAAAATCCATTCTTTTGATTTTACTTAACATATCATGAGCACGAAGTCCTTCACCCTGTGGAGTTGCAGATAGCTCTACATAATTTACATGTACATCTCAGTTACTCAGTCTAATGTCACTTTTAAGAGCACTCAGCAATTAGCTGCATCAGTCCTTGATGGTCAAAGTTGTTCATATATTTAGATTGAACTGAAGTTTCTCACTGAAATCCGTACTAAGTAATGTCGAAGTAATGAAAAAAGCCACTGATCAATACAAATTGCTTGCATTCTATAGGTCAGATGAGGACTGAAATGACAGTTGAAGACTATTTTACAAAGTAGGCATTTTAATTTTTTTAAATACTTGAATAGGAATATTTTATATTAAAAGTATTCCTTTGTCTATTTACATTCTTTGAGAGAATATAATTGTACTGCAAATGCTATGTATTTAACCTTATATAACTTTTCTCTGCAATTAATTCTGAAAGTAATTTTCCTGAGTTCATTTACCATCCCTAATCGTTTAATCACTACATTGGAATCGGTTAGGTGGAATATTGATTTAAGTCAGTTCAGGATATTGTCCCTGCGAATATTTGCTCCCTTGAATAAATTAAAATAGATTGATTTGTTTCAGAATTATTCCCTTTTCCTGGACTTTTCTGAATTTCAATATTTTAGGAGAGACTGAAGATGAACAACTTCTTTGTCTATTTTAATCAATCAGGTATTGCACTGCTTAGCACGTGCTCTTTTCTTCCTTTCCCAAACTTCAGAGGGGTGACACCAGAGACACCTGCCTGAATAGCTTGCCAAAATTTAACTGCGATGATGTGAAGAATTCAAAGATAGAGAATGATGTTTAATATATATTTTCAAAAGATTTGTTATAAATGTAACACTTTCAGAAAAAACGTTAGATTTGCCTCTGATAAGGTACTTAGCTTGCCAATAGCAGGGAAAAAAGAAACTTAACTGATGCATTGAAATAATGTATTTAAACACAGTGGAGGAAAATCAAGGATGTTAATACTTAAAATGTCTTAAAAATACAGGCATCCTGAGTTTACCAGACAAGATAAGTTTAATGTATAATAGATTGTAAGTCAGCTCATTGTCGAATTGAACTGAATCTAACAGACCTCTGAAGTATGAAACCAATGCGATGTTTTTAAATTTTGTTGCTAAATAAAGATTTTTAAAGTCATATGAAGAAATGAAGTGAAAACTATTGTGGGAGTAAAGATGTTATATTAAAATATATGCACATGCACTGTGCACTTTAGTAAAATACCAAATGTTTGAAACTATTTGAATAAAAACAAATATGTATATAAAGAAGATATCCTTCTTGAAAACATAATGGCTCAGATTTTGCGGTCAGCAGTTGCTGTGACGTTGAACAAATCCCCATGAACCTATTATGGTTTTGGTGGCAAGAATTTCAGTTGTCTTAGGAAGCATTCCCAAGTGGTGTGGATTGCTGTGAGGCCCAGCAGCACAAGTTAGTTTGAGTGAAAACGACATGCAATTGGAGGCATAGTTTACAATCAATGCAATGCAAAAACAAGCTTATGATTTATCAATCATAAAATCTGTATAGTGCCGAAGAAATCATTCAGCCCACTGAGCCTGCATTGACTTGATAGAGTGACTTAACTATGCCCATCCCCACCCTGTTTCCATAACGCCAAGCATTTACACCACTAATTCCCTCTACCTACACATCTTGGGACAGTAAGGGGTAATTTAGTATGGTCAATGCACATAACTTATACATCTTTGGACTGTGGAAGGAAACCCACACAAACATGGGGAGAATGTATGAACTCCACAAAATCGCCCAAGATTGGAATTGAACCGAGGTCCCTGGTGGAGAGACATTCTTTAAAAAAATTGCTTTTTTATAAAGATTGATCAGATTTTATAATGGCTGCTGTTCAGGAATATTTCCATTTTAGTTCAAGTATTTGTGTGGTGACCTCTAGCCACAAAACTTTACAAGTATAAAGTTTTAAAGTAATTAAGTAGGTTAATTAAATAGTTACCAGCAGCAATTAGCCCAAATTCACTGGTTCCTTATTTGATGTTTGAAATCACCAACCCTTAAGAGTAGTGGCTTACTGCATTCTAGTTTACATGTGTCCTCTGGAGATTGGCCTCTTCAATGTCCAGTAATGAAGTGAATGCTTTGCCCTCAAAATCTCACCCATTTGTATAAAGCCAAAAGTGAAGTTCATGAAAGAGATGTGCAATAATGGCTTTCAGCTGAGTTTAAAAAGCCAAGACCATAGTAAAGTAGGAAAGACACGAGTTTAATTACTGTAATCAAACTTAGCAATTGTAATGTAAGGTGTTACAAAAATTTGCATCATTGTGCGTATTCACTGTGGATATTGTTATCGCTAATAAATTCTAACGAAGACTTTATTCCTGGCCTAAAAGCAACAGCTCCAAGCTAGTCTCTCATGCATTAATAATATTGTTGTTTGTTTGAAAGCCTCAACTCATTTTTCATTCACTGATAAACTTTGAGATTATAACCAAGCTGTTACATAATTGACTTGGTCTGCAGTAGTTGACTTTTTAAAAGCTATTAATTATTTGTTGTACCACTTTCCCAAAATAACACCCCCTCAGTATCTTTGAAGGTCTTTCAGATTAACCAATACTGATTTGCAATTATAGTGTACATTTAAAGTAAAGATATTCCAAGTTATTTTACAGGAGAATGGCAAATAATTAAGTCTAAGGAACGCCTTAAAGAGGAAAAGATGGTAGAGTGGTGGAGAGATTTGGAAAGGATCAAATCTAGCAGAATGCAGTTCTAAAAGAATTAGGTCAGATAAGAGAGATTACAAGGAAAAACTGTATTTAAGCAGATAGTGGAACCAATGCAAGAGAGCTGGTTCTGGATCTTGGGCAACAACAAGAATAGCTGTATATCTCCCAGTAAGCCATGAAGGAAGCTTGATTTGGTACAATTGCTGGTTTACCTTAGGTGCAACTCTGAGAGACATAAAAACATGGTGAGTTAAAAGTTCTTGGATTTTTATCAATCTTAAAATCTCTCAGGTGCTGTAGAACAGATTGGGGAGTGTTAGTTCTGAAGGTTGTTCAGATTGTTTAGAACTATCTAGTGATATTGTGTAAAACCATTGTCTCAGTTAAATGTAAGCAATAAATACTTTGTTTTTCATCCATTTTTTAAATAAACATTTATTAAATAATTTTCTGGATTTCAACTTCATGATGTACAAATTGCAAATACAGTTGAGATTAGTTGTTTGCAATTTCCCTTCTGAGATTTGACCAGCTCAATGTTTATCAGCTTAACAGTATAGAGTGTAAAATATTTAGAGCTATTTAAAAAAAAAACAGAAGCTAGGAAAAGCAGAAGGATGTGATGGAATTCCTGCAGAAATGACAAGTGAACTTGGAAAGAAGACAGCAAGAGAATTGATTAACTATACACTAGGGAGAATGGCAAGAAGACATTCTAAGGAACATGACTGTTCAATTGAAGGTAATTACCACAAAATGGGAAGACCATTGCATCATAAGTAAAAGGAATGTTAAATATTCAAGAAAATGGATTGGAAGTCTTTAAGCCATGATATCAGCTTTGATCAATTTGATTTCAGGAAGGGCGTGGAACTAGAGAAGTTGTGACAGTGATGAGTGTTCAGTAAAGGAAGCGTAGAATACAGCAAGAATTGTGGATTATAAATAGCTTTTGAATGGGTGAACTGGCATAAACTGTTTCATGTGCTTGAAGTGAGCAAAGCTTACTGGAGAGGTAAAAGAATGATTGCAACAGTACCCAAGATTGAATGCTATATTCAGGACAGTATTTGATGGGTAATGGATGTTGTCTATGTGGACTTCGATAAGGCCTTTGACAAAGTCCCTCATGGCAGCCTAGTGAAGAAGTGAATTTGCATGGGATCAGAGGTGAGATGACAAGGTGGGTACAAAACTGGCTCAGTCAAAGAAGTCATGATGTAGAGATGCCAGCGTTGGACTGGGGTAAACTCAGTAAAGTTTTACAACACCAATTTTTAAATCCAACCAATTTATTTGATAGTAAATCCGCGAGCTTTCGACTTTACACGAAGGCTGTAAAATCGAAAGCTTGCGGATTTACTATCAAATAAATTGGTTGGATTTAAAATTGGTGTTGTAAAACTTTACTCAGTCAAAGAAGACAGAGGTAGCAGTGGAAAGGTGCATTTCTAAATAGAGGGCTGTGACAAGTGGTGTTCCTCAGGGATCAGTGCTGAGACTTTTGCTGTTTGTAATATATATAAATGATTTGGAGGAAAATGTAACTGGTTTGATTAATAAGTTTGCAGATGATACAAAGGTTGGTGGATTTGCGGATAGCGATGAGGACTATCAGAGGATACAGCAGGATATAGATTGGTTAGAGACTTGGGCCGTGAGAAGGCAGATAAAGTTTAATCTGGACAAATTTGAAGTAATGAATTTTGGAAGGTCTAATGTAGATAGGAAAAATAAAATAAATGGCAGAGCCCTTATTGATAGGCAAAGGGATCTGGGTGTATAGTACACAGGCCACTGAAAGTGGCAATGAGGTGAAAATTGTAGTCAAGAAGGCATACGGTATGCTTGCCTTCATTAGCCAGGGCATTGAGTTTAAAAATAGGCAAATCATGTTGCAGTTTTATAGAATGTAGTTAGGCCGTATTTGGAATATAATGTTCAATTCTGGTCACCTCATTACCAGAAGGATGTGGAGGCTTTAAAGAGAGTACACAAAAGATTTTCCGGGATATTGCCTGGTATGGAGAGCATTTGCACTGGAATGATGGAAGTTGAGAGACAACCTGATAGAAATCTATAAGATTGAGTGGATAGTCAGAAGCTTTTTCCCAGGTGGATGAGTCAGTTATTAGGGGGCACAGATTTAAGAGGCAAAGTTTAAAGGAGATATGAGTAAGTTTTTTACGCACAGGGTTGAGAGTGCCTGGAACCCATTGTTGGGTGAGTAAGTGGAAGTGAACTTTTAAGGGGTGTCTTGATAAATACACGGATAGGGTGAGAATAGAGAAATGCGATCTTTGGAAAGATAAGGGTTTTTAGTAAAGTCAGGCAGCATGGTCAGTGCAGGCTTGGAGTGCGGAAGGGCCTGTTCCTATGCTTTAATTTTCTTTGTTCTTTGAACTGGTTTAATTGGACATAAGTTGAGACAGGTCTGTCAATTATCACCATTGCTCTTTAACATATATGCAGAAGCCATGATAAAAGAATTAGGTGTAGCACAAAAAGTTGTCAAAGGAGGTCAATCGGTGAAGGTAGAAAATTTGCAGATAACCAGGCCCCCTGGTGGTTTGCAAAGTAGAAGATCTTCAGCAGTATTGGATAGAATCAATGAAGTGGTAAAAGTTTACAACATGAAAATATAAGAGACACAAAATTGGAAGAAATAATGGTGGAAAAGTAGAGGCCAAGATAATTGGTCAGTAGCTGGAACAGATATTACAGTTTTAGTATATGGGAAATAGTTTGTCAGAAGATGGTAATTGTCATAAATAATTCAGAGCTAAAATAGCAATGACAAAGAACACATTTTTCTCCAAACAAAGAAATAGTAAGCAGAGGAATGAGTGAAATCTTAAAAGGAATTCAAGACCATGACAAGTCTCTGACTGTGGACTGGAAAGTGGATCTTGAGAAAGTGCATATCTAAGGAAGAGCAAGTTGTGAAATGTGGTTCTGAGGAAGTTTATTTATTAGTGTCACAAGTAGGCATACATTAACAAGATGATGTGCTGAAGGGTAGGGAACAGTGGAGTAGGCCATTTAGCCTATTCCACCATTCAGTGAGATAATTGCTAGTTTATGGCCTAACTCCACATTACTGTCTTCCTTCCACCCTCTTAATATCTTCGAATAAAAATCTATTTCTCAGTTTTACCATTAAAAATTAATCCAACACTAATTACAATTTGCAGTAGAGAGGATCAATTTCTTTGTGTGTAGAATGTTTCTAATTAGGAACCTGCATTTTAAATTGACCCAGTGGTTTACAGAACTTCAGTTTTGAAAAGGCACTAAATTAAATTCTCACCGATTGCTTTACATTCAATAAGCAGTGACACAAATAGGGTGGTGATAGGCGAGATTTTAAATTCCCAACATTGACTGGTACAGCCATAGTATTAGAGGGCTGGATGGAGAGAAATTTGCTGAGTGTATTCAGGAGGAATTTCTCATTCAATATGTGGATGGTCTGACTATAGAGGGGGCAAAACTTGACCTTTTATGAAAGAAGGAAGGGCAGGTGACAAAAGTGTTAGTGAGGGATCACTTTGGGACCAGTGACATAATTCTATTAGTTTTAAGATAGCAATGGAGAATGACAGGCCTGGTCCAAAAGTTAAAATTCTAAATTGGGGCAAGGCCAATTTTGATGGTATCAGGCAGGAACGTTCAAACGTTAATTGGGGCAGTCTATGGGAAGGCAAAGGGACGTCTGGTAAGTGGCAGGCTTTCAGAAGTGTGTTAACCAGGGTTCAGGGTAAATACATTCCACGTAGAGTGAAGTGCAAGGCAGGCAGAACTAGGAACTTTGGATGACTTGGGATATTGAGGCCCTGGTCAAGAAGAAAGAGGCACATGACATGCATAGGCAGCTGGGATCAAGTGAATCCCTTGAAGAGTACAGGGGATGTAGGAGTAGAGCTAAGAGAGAAATCAAGAGGGCAAAAGGGGATACAAGATTGTTTTGGCAGATAAGGCAAAGGAGAATCCAAAGAGTTTCTACAAATATATAAAGGGCAAAAAGAGTAACAAGGGAAAGAGTACGGTCTCTT
The DNA here is from genome assembly GCA_024679065.1 of Sphyrna mokarran. Classification (NCBI taxonomy): domain Eukaryota; kingdom Metazoa; phylum Chordata; class Chondrichthyes; order Carcharhiniformes; family Carcharhinidae; genus Sphyrna; species Sphyrna mokarran. The sequence continues at coordinate 63,485,492 of JAGIQG010000009.1, forward strand.
AAGGATCACAAGATCATCTGTGTACAGATCCACAAGAGATGGGTGAGATCCTACATGAATATTTCTCATCAGTATTTACTATTGAAAAAAGAATGAATGTTGGGGAACTTGGGGAAATAAATAGTCATGTCTTAAGGACTGTACATATGACAGAGGAGGTGGTGCTGGAAATCTTAAAGCCATCAAGGTAGATAACTCACCAGGACCTGATGAAGTATATCGCAGGATGTTGTGGGAGGCTAGGGAGGAAATTGCGGTCCCCTAGCTGAGATATTTGAATCATCGATAGTCACAGGTGAGATGGCAAATGTTGTGCCTTTGTTTAAAAAGGGCTGCAGGGAAAAGCCTGGGAACTACAGGCCAGTGAGCCTCATATCTGTAGAAGGTAAGTTGTTGGAAGGTATTTTGAGAGACAGGATCTACAGGCATTTAGAGATGCAAGCATTGATTAGGGACAGTCAGTACGGCTTTGTGAGTGGAAAGCATGTCTCTGAAATTTGATTGAGTTTTTTGGAGGAGTACCCAAGAAGGTAGGTGAGAGCAGTGCAGTTGATGCTGTCTACATGGCCTTTAACAAGGTACTGTATGGGAGGTTGTTGTATAAGGTTAAATCTCACATGATCCAGGGTGAGGTATCTAAATGGGTACAAGATTGATTTCTTGACGGAAGCCAGACAGTAGTTATAGAGAGTTGTTTTTCAATCTGGAGACCTGTGACCAGGGATTAGCGCTGGGTCCACTGTTATTTGTCACTAATATAAATGATTTGGATAAGACTATAGGAGGCATGGTTAGTAAGTTTCTAGATGACACCAAGATTGTTCGTATAGTGGACAGTGAAGAAAGTTGTCTCCAATTGCATTTGGGATCTTGATCAATTGGGCCAGTGGGCAGACAAATGGCAGATGAAGTTTAATTTGGACAAATGAGAGGTAATGCATTTTTGGTAGATTAAATCAAGGCAGAATTTGCTCAATTAATGGTAGGGCTTTGGGGACTGTTACAGTACAAAGAGATCTAGGGGTGTATGTTCATTCCTTGAAAGTGGAATCACAGATGGACAGAGTGGTGAAGAAGTCATTTGGCATGTTTTGTTTCATCAGTCGGAAGATTGATTATAGGAATTGGGACGTCTTGTTGAAGTTGTACAAGACTTTGGTAAAGCCACACTTAGAATACTGTGTGCAATTCTGATTACCCTATAATAGAAAAGATACTATTAAACTGGAAAGAATGCAAAGAAGATTTACTAGGATGCTACCAGGCTTGATGGTTTGAGTTATTAGGAGAGACTGAATAGACTGGGACTTTTTTCTCTGGAGCGTAGGAGGCTGAGGGACAATCTTATAGAGGTCAATAAAATAATGAAGGGCACAAATCAGCTAGATAGTCAATATCATTTCCTAAAGATTGGGGAGTCTAAAACTAGAGGGCAGAGGTTTAAGGTGAGAGGGGAGAGATACTACAGTGCCTAGAGAGGCATTTTTTTCACACACAGTGGTGAGTGTCTGGAACAAACTGCCAGAGATAGTATTTTGCCTTTTTTAAAAGCCTTTAGATAGTTACATGAGTACAATGGCCCATATCCCTCTATACCCAAATGTGGTCAATTGGGATTAATTTAGGGGTTTAAAAAAAGAAGTGCAGCGTGGACAAGTTGGGCTGAAGGGCCTGTTTCCAACTGTAAACTTCTACACTCTAATACCATAACAATTTTCTATAATCAATAGCACTTTTTCTGGTAACCTCAAAACTTTGCAATAGTGTTTGTGCTTTCAGAAATGTGTATGCATGAAAGAGCATTAGGCTTATTTATCATTCAACTCAGCATCTGATCAAACCATTTGAAAAAAATATTTTACTGACCTCCAAATTGTAGTCTGATAAAATAACCAATTTTCTTTTGGTGACTTCAGCAGTTTGACAACCTAAGATTTTATGTGAAAATATTTTTTTCCTTAGAACATAAAACACTACAGCACAAACAGGCCCTTCAGCCCACAAGTTCTGCTGATCGTATCAATACCTAGCAGACCATAGAACTATCTGTAACTCCCAATCCTATTAAATCCCATGTACTCATCCAGAAATCTCTTAAAAGACCCCAGCGAGTTTGCCTCCACCACCAGTGATGGCAGCCAATTCCATTCGCTCACTACCCTCTTGAGTGAAAAACCTACCTCTAACATCTCCTCTGTACTTACCCCGCAGCACCTTAAACCTGTGTCCTCTCGTAGTGACCATTTCAGCCCTGGGAAATAGCCTCCAGAATCCATCCTATCTATTTCTCACAACATCTTATAAACCTCTATCAGTTCGTCTCTCAACCTTTGTCTCTCCAGGGAGAAGAGACCTAGCTCCCTCAACCTATCTTCATAAGGCATGCCTCCCAATCCAGGCAACATCCTTGTAAATCTCCTCTGCACCCTTTCACTAGCTTCCGCATCCTTCCTATAGTGAGGCAACCAGAACTGCGCACAGTACTCCAAGTGGGGTCTGACAAGGGTCTTATAAAGTTGCAGCGTTACCTCCCAACTCCTAGACTCAATCCCTTGATTAATGTAGGCCAGTACACCATATGCCTTCTTGACTACATCCTCCACTTGCGGGGCTGATTTAAGAGTCCTATGGACCTGGACCCCAAGATCCTTCTGCTCCTCAACACTGCCAAGACTCCTACCCTTGATATTATATTCCTTCATCCCATTGGTCCTGCCAAAATGGACCACCACACATTTATCTGCGCTGAAGTCCATCTGCCACTTCTCCGCCCAGTCTTGCATCCTATCTATGTCTCGCTGCAACTTCTGACATCCCTCCACGCTATTCACAATACCACCAACCTTCGTATTGTCGGTGAACTTACTAACCCATCCCTCTTCTTCCTCATCCAGGTCATTTATGAAAATGATAAACAGCAAGGGTCCTAGAACAGATCCCTGAGGCACTCCACTGCTGACTGACCTCCATGCAGAAAAAGACCCATCCACAATAACTCTCTGCCTTCTGCAGGCAAGCCAGTTCTGGATCTACAAGGCCAAAGCCCCTTGGATCCCATGCCCTCTCACCTTCTCAAGAAATCTTGCATGGGAGACCTTATCAAATGCCTTGCTGAAATCCATGTAAACCACATCCACTGCTCTTTCTTCGTCAATGTGTTCAGTCACATTTTCGATGAACTCAACTAGGCTCGTAAAGCACGATCTGCCCTTAACAAAGTCGTGTTGACTATTTCTGATCATATTACACTTCTCTAAATGTTCATAAATCCTGTCCCTCAGAATCCTCTCCATCAACTTACTGACCACTGAAGTCAGACTCACTGGTCAGTAATTCCCCAGGCTATTTTCTTGAAAATAGGCACCACATCTGCAATCCTCCAATCTTCTGGAACCTCGCCCGTCTCCATCGACGACGCAAAGATCATCGCCAGGGGCTCTGCAATCACTTCCCTCACCTCCCACAGTAACCTGGGGTACATCCCATCCGGTCCCGGCGACTTATCTACCTTGATGGAATTTAACAGTTCCAACACACCCTCTTTCTTAATGTCCACGTACTCAATCTTTTCAGTTTGCTGCAATCCTGCAGTACAAACCCCCAGATCACTTTCTACTGTGAATACTGAGGCAAAGTACTTATTCAGCACCTCTGCCATTTCTTTTGGTTCCACACAGTCTTTTCCCCTTCACCTTTTATAGGTCCTATCCCTTCTCATCCTTTTGATCTTCACATATTTGTAGAACGCCTTGGGATTCTCCTTAATCTTACCTGCCAAGGCCTTCTCATGACCCCTTCTGGCTCTTCTAATTTCCTTTTTAAGCTCCCTTCTACAAGTCTTATATGCCTCTAGGTCCTTAACATCTCCTAGCTCCCTGAACCTTTTGTACACCTTTCTTTTCTTCCTAACTAGGTTCATCACAATCTTTGTGCACCACAGTTCCCGCGACCTATCAAAACCTCCTTGTCTCACCGTAACGTTGTCGTGCAGAGCTCCAGACAAACATTCCTTGAAAATCCGCCATCTTCCTTCAGTACTTTTCCCCAAGAACACTTACTTCCAGTTTACTTTTCCAATTTCCTGCCTGATGTCTTCATATTTCCCCCTACTCCAGATAAACACCTTCCTATCCTGCCTGACCCTATCACTTTCCAATGCTATTGTGAAGGAGATAGAATTATGAACACCATTCCCGAGATGCTCTCCTGCCAAGAGATCTGACACCTGTCCTGGTTCATTAGCCAGCACCAGGTCAAGTATAGCCTCTCCTCCCGTATGTGCTGTGTCAGGAAACCCTCTTGAACACACCTAACAAACTCCTCCCCACCTGAACCCCTTACTCTAGGGACATTCCAGTCGATGAGTTTGGGAAATTAAAGTTTCCCATTATGACAACTCTGTTATTTCTGCATCTCTCTAGAATCTGTTTCCCTATCTGCACTTCAATATCCCTGTCACTATTGGGCGGCCTATAAAAAACACCCAGCAAAGTTATCATCTCCTTGCTGTTCCTAACTTCCACCCATAGAGACTCCGTAGACAGTCCCTCCACAGCATCCTCCTTCTCTACAGCTGTGACACTGTGCCTGATCAACAGTGCCATTTCCCCACCTCTTTTACCTCCCTCCCTGTCCTTCCTGAAGCATCTGAATCCCGGTACCTAAAGTACCCAGTCTTGTCCCTGAGACATCCAAGTCTCTGTAATGGCCACCACATCACATTTCCAAGCAGCAATCCAGGCCCTGAGCTTATCCACTTTATTCACTACACTCCTGGCATTAAAATAGACACCTCTCAGACCCTCAGTCTGGGCACTTCCCTTCTCCATCACCTATCTAACCTCCCTCTCATACTGTCTACAATCCTTCTCTACTTGGGAACTAACCTTCTCGCTCCCAGTCACCTCATCTTGATTAAGCACTTCCATGATTTTTCAGGTCATGGTCAAAATTAACAAAATATGTGCTTTATATGTTTTACAATATTTGCAGGACTCCTATGCAACTCTTTGATTTTTCATATTTAAGAATAATTACTAATTGCCAGGATCACATACTTCACCTATAATTTTCAGTCTATTTAATTAAATGAAGGTTACAATAAATTCCCATTCTATTCCTGTCTTTAGCCCTTCTTATCCAAGGCCAAGAAACTCTACCACTTAACCTAATATTGCATCTACCTGTCCTGCTACAAACTGAGCATTGGACTGCTGCAACTAACAGACTACCCCAGACTTTTCTTATTCATGGTGATAGAAAAGTACAAATCTCAGCTTTGTGTCATGGCATAGCCAATGGTAAATGCAAGCTGCCCCAATCCCAGAAGGGAAACTTGAAACAGCTACCAAAATGATTTTTTTGGCAAATTGTATAATGAGGAATCGTTCCATAATCCAGAAATTATTTCTCTGTGATGATATTATAGTAAAGTAATTATTAAGAAATAAAAGAAAAAAGTAGAATAACACAATACTTTAAAACAGTTCCAAAAGATCTTAAAGTACTTTCAGAACTAACCTCCCTTTTTTCCTTCAGCAACTCATTATCGATTTTAAAAGCTGTAAAATTCCAGTAATTTTTACCACTTGTTTTCTCTTGGGGTGTCCTCAAACGCTAGCAGCAGATGGTTCTTCAGCTTTGTGCACGTTGCTTTCTGGGAGTTCTGATCATCTATAATTGTCTGATGTGAGATCTAAACAGCTATCCTATCTCATGTTTCCAATATGTTCTTATATATGTTCTTTCCCTTTGACTTCTCCATTGTTTCACCTAATCTCTTTAGAAATGCTATCTTCCAGAATTGTTTAAATTCATTTAAAAATGAGGTGCCAATATCATTAAGCTGCAACACAGGAAAATACTACATGCAGAAGCAGCATACTATACAGAGCTGAGCAATCCTATCTCTAACTGCTTTTAAGTGACTCAAATTTTCACTCTGCAAAAGCTCTTCACTATTTACAACGTACAAGTCAGCCCCTCTTTTGCCTGTAGTTCCAACACGAGTAGTTCAACGTCATCCAGGACAAGGCAACCTGTTTGATCAATAACCCACCCACCAGCCTGTAGAAAAACTTAACATTCATATTAATATGTTTCATAACCATTGGGCCTTACAAAGTGCCTTACAGCTAATAGTGCTTGTTTGAAGTGTAGTCCCTGCTGTATTATAGCAAACTTGAAACATTTACTTCCTCTGGCTGTAATGCAACATGGTTACACAATCATCTACTAGACGCACTGTAGGAATTCCCTAAGGCTTCATAAAACAGCATCTCCCAAATCTGCAAACTTTATCACCTAGAAGGAGAAAGGCATTAGGCACTTAGGAACACTACCAAATGGAAGTTCCCCTCTAAGTCACATTCCATCTTCTGGTATTCCTTCATTGTCACCAGATCAAACTGGAACTCCCTGGTTATCTGTTCCATGACAGTATTTTAACCAAACCATGTTTGAAGAAGGCAGCTCTCCAGCACCTTCTCGAGTAATTGGGGATGGGCAATAAATGCTGGCTTGCAGATTACACTACATCCTGAGGATGAATAAATGAAATAACTGCAGCACACTTGATCAGTGTATTGCATCAACTATAACACAAACATTGCCCATTCCAATCAACTAGCCCCATGTTAATTTTTATATTTAGCAAGACCAATGGTCCTAATACTAAGTGGCCACACAATTGCTCAGAGGCACTATACCCATCTCCTAGAATATAGCAACCAGGCCCTACAGTATTGCAATGTGATCTTCCCAGAGCTATGACAGTGTGACAATTCTGAAGTATGGCCACTCCATTCACATCTTACTCAGGGCAGCATGATTAGATTCTGGAAAATGTGGATCATTTTTCATTTTTGAGGGGCTTTCTCTCAACGAAAGCAGACATGGACAGCAAAATTCATTGTTGCCTCCTATGTGCCAGATCAGCCTTTGACCAACTGAGGAAAAGTGTGCCTCAAGCCCAAGACTAATAGCAGTGAACCCTGTTCTCTGATAATGCATTGGAGACTTGGGCAACCTGCAGCAGACATTTCAAAGCATTGGAGAAGTACCATGTTGCCTTCATAAGATCCTCCAAATCCTAAGGATGGGCAATAAATTCTGGCCATGAATGAATTTAAAAAAGGCAAGATTTCATCTCAGCCATACTGCTCAATAACCACCATCACCAACAGCAGCATTATGACCTCAACAACTGCATCCGCCATTTAATGTAGCCTCAGGTTCTTACACCCTACATTGTTGCATCCTTCATGGAAATTAATCACATCTCAGTCACATTATACAGCACTTCAACTACATAAGGCATCACCTACACATTCATAATCACCACTCTCTCTCCTTCAGGAACATAACAGGGAACTGCAAAGGCTGATTAAAGAGAGAGGGGTAGTGTGCCTACAGAAACTCACTCCCTTCTAGAGGTGTGAAATGCAGTCCAATAACGGCATATCTGCCAAATTATTTATTTGCCTGACACCAGACTCCTGAACTAACTGCTCTTCTTGGAACATGGTCGCAGCAGGAAACTTTCAAGATGGTATCCCTGAAAAGGTCAAACATCTCCATTGATTGACTGGAGATCTTTTGATGATCAAAATGGAACATGTTTATTTGTGAAGATAAAGAAAAGATATATTGCTACAGTTATATAGAGCCTTGGTGAGACTTCACCTGGCATATTTTGCAAATCCTTCTTAACTAAGCACCCCTTATTCTGTGACTAACCCCTCTGGTCCTACACTCTCCCACAAGTGGAAACATCCTCCCAACATTTATCCTTGTAATTTATAGTCATATCACCTCTCATTCTTCTCAACTCCAAGGAGTACAGACCCAACCTGTTTAATCTTTCCTCATATGGCAATGTCTCAGTACTCAATAACAAGCTTCACTGTACTGCCCTCACTATCTTTCTTTAAATGAAGGGACCAAAATTGTAAACAGTATTCTAAATGTGGCCTCCCTAATACCTTATATAGTTGCAACTTTTATACTCAACTTTTATACCCAAATACCCTTGAAATAAAAACCAGCATCACTTGCCGTTAGTTTTCTGGGTTTCATAAACAAGGACCTCCAAGTCTTTTTGTGCTATAGCTTTCTGCAGTCTCTCACCACTTAAATAATAATTTGTCTTCTCATTCTTTCTCGCAAAATGAACAATCTTACATTTTCCAATGTTGAATTCTATTTGCAAGTTTTTGCCCACTCACTTAACTTGTCAATATCTCTCTGTTAACATGTTATATTATCCTAACAACCTGCTTCCCTGCCATCTTGGTATAATCTGCATATTTGGGCACAGAACAAGCTGTTTCTTCCTCCAAATATTCATATATATTGTGAAGAGCTTAAGACCCAGCACTGATCCTTGTGGCACTCTAATGGTTACTGACCTCCAACCTGAGAAAGAATCTATCCCATCACAATGAGGATGGGCTCATTAAGATAACAAAATTCTCACAGGTTGTGACAGGAAGAATGTAGAAAAGATGTTTCACCTGGCTGGCAAGTCTAAAACGAGGGTACATAATGTCAGGACAAGGAGCAGGCCATTGAAGACAGAAATGAGGAGGAATTTCTTCACTCAGAAGGCTGTGAATCTTTGGAAGGGTTTTTGGAAGTTTAAGTCATTGAACATGTTCAAGACAGAAAATAATAGATTTCAGGAGACTAATGACATGAAGGAATATGGTGATACTGTTGGAAAATAGCATTGAGGTAGATGATCAGCCATGATCTAATTGAATGGTGGGGCATGTTTGATGGGCCAAATAATCTACTGTTATTGCAATGTTCCTAAAACACAGAATTGTTATGGCGCAAGAGATCACTTGGCCCATCATATCTGCCTCAGTTTTCCAAACTTGGACTATGACTTAATGTCATTTCCCCTGTTGTTCCTCACATCCCTGCATATTGCTCTACTTAAACAATCATATATTGACCTCTTGATTGAACATGCCTTCATCACATTTCCAGGCAGTGCATTTCAAACCTGAAACATTCACTGTGTGAAAAAGTTTTTTTTCCTTACATCACATTTGCTTCTTTTGTAAATAATTTTAAATCTTTGTCCTCTCATTCTTGATCTTTTTACAAGTGGAAACTGTTTCTCCCAATCCATTCTGTCCAGCCACTTCACGATTTTGAACATCTCTATCAAATCTCCTCTTAGCTTTCTTTTCTCCAAGCAGAACAGTCCTAATCTCTCCCTTCCATATTCATTATTGAAGTTTCTCATCCCTGGAACCATTCTTGTAAATCTCTTCTGCACCCTCTCCAATGTGTTCACATCCTTCCTATAGTGCAAGTATAGAATCGTATAGAATGCTCCAACTGAAGTCTAACCATGACTTTCTTGCTCTTCTACTCATTGTCACTATGAATAAAGGACAGGATAAGTGAGAGATTTCACAGGGAACTTGAGAGGTGAAGTCCAACTCTGGGTACTCCAGTTTCCTCCTGCAGTCTGAAAGACGTGCTGGTTAAGTGCATTGGCCATGTTAAATTCTTCCTTGGTATACCCGAATAGGTGTTGGTGTATGGGGACAGGGGATTGTCACAATAACTTCATTTGGTGTTGAGGAAGAGGCTTCTTCTTGAAGCTGTGTATAGCTACAAAAGCTAATTCAAAGTCTCACAATGCAGTGTACTGATGTTGAACACATGACTTTATTTAATTAAACAATCAAATAGGAGAATGATATGAGGAAGCCCTGCACTCAAGATATAGAATGCCGGCAGCTGGATATCAGTCTGAAGAACAATGCCCTTGTTCAGGCAATTATAGATTCCTAAAATCATATTGTCTATCTTTTGGAGGATACTGTCCAATAAACATTAATATAATCAGTCAATAATCGTCCTGTCATTAACTCCAGCCAATAACAATACACATCATGACCTAATAGAATTTCATTTATTATCAATTTATGGATGTTACCTCCCTTCTGTTGCCTAGCAATATAGGATGCTGGACAATGAAATGGGAGGACATTTCCCACTGAACTGAACTTGCATGACTCTCATCGTATCCTGAGAAATTCTTTATGTCTGCTTGCCTTGTGTTTCGCTCAGAATTGTATGATCCTATTCATAAGGCTAGCATTGGTCATCATCTTGTTCCCAACACTGCTGATAGCACTACTGCTTTCAGTGAATCTATTGTTCCTTCCCTCTCTCTGTATTTTATCACTGATTGAAGTTTCACAAAATGTAACCAAAAGTAAAACATATCCATGTTGTAAATTCAAAATACATGTTTTAAATGAGAAATATTTGTTAGTTATGCAGAGCTGTCATCCATGACAACAGCCCTAACTGGTTTATATTCCCATAATCCAAGATTATTCATTCTAAAGTTCGTGCTATATTAGTGATTTATGGTTATCTGCTCATTAGCATAATTTCCCCCCCTACATCAGTCCCCCCTTTTGACTGTAGGCAATGACCAACTAAGGCCACTAAGTTGATGTATCTAGGTAACTAATTTTAGTCCTTACTAAATATTTTGACTCTCAGATTCTCTTCTCCTTTACCCTACCTGCCTTCACTAATGCTGTTCCTCCTGTGAACTTAGAAAGTTCTGCACTTCCATATTTGATCAGGTATCCAATTACTACTAACACTAGGATCACAATGAAAATAATATAATTCCTTCCAAGGTTGATGTTCTCAGCGAACCTATCCAGCCTGAGAACCAATCACCCAAGTAAATGGTTCAGGGTCTTTGAGTTTCCCTACCTCTTTCTTGATATGTACAAACAAATTGTCTATGTTTGCTGAACTGTCTGGTATGTAAGTGCAACATGCTGATCCAATTACTGCATATCTCTCTCCCCTTGCTGCCAAGATACAATCCAATGCCATTATAATCTGTGAACACATTTACTTGTTTTCCTTTCCCCCATTCTAAAGCAATGGTTAAAGTTAACAACTCTGCTACTTATGATCTTCTGCAATCTTTGTTCTCCTGAACTCTTTGTTCTCCTGTAATCACCATTCCTTCATCATTCACCACTGTCCATGCCGTGTGGGGTTGGCCATTGACATCCTTTCTGGCTTCATCTACTTACAGATTAATCACTCCCTCCCCGTGAGTGGTTTCTTTGCTAACTCCCTTGGCTTGGTCAGCATGTCACTTCCGTTATACATGCATGTTCTGTTCTTTACACCATTAACCCTCCTGCAGGATTTTCTCTTACATCTCTGCTAATCTCTACATGTTGGTCTCCTGGCAAAAGATAAGCTTCTCACCTTAAACATTGTCCATCAGAAACTCCTTGCTTCTAAAAGCTGAATGATTGTGTGTGGGCTGTAGAGAATTATTTTTCCCATCAAGGTTGTGGTTTGGATTCTCTCATGGCCCAGGAGACACATGTTAAAACCCTTACTAATCAATGCATTCCCCTGGCACTGAATCTATCCATCCCCATGCCATTGGGTTACTATTGCAGTTTGAGCTACATCACTCTCCTGACAAAAAGTGTGAAATTGCTTCATAAAATTCAATAGATCCAGGTCTGGGGCTCTTACCATGCCTTGTTTGAAATCTGAAAAGGTTTGTGCTTCCATGTCGCCCCATAACTACTTCCTCACTACTAGCCTTTCCCCCCTTAATCAGGTTCTGTAAAGGTTTGGCACATACTGCATAATTCTCCACAAAATTTCTGCAATAGTTAAAATGTTCCATTATTTGTTTTACCCCTTCCTGATGAGAAGTCTTTGCACATAAAATATAACCTTCTTGCAGTCTTCTGGAATTCCCCTTTTCCTTGCCAACTTCTACAATGTAGTAACATTTTTAAAACAGAAATCAAATCTTCCAGTTTGATCCTGGGCAGTAACTTAATTCGTTGCTCATTCAACTTCTTAAATAACAACGTCATTTGTTAAGAATTATTCCAAGCTCCAAAATTGTTGTGAGCTTTCAACTGTTCATTAGTGTCTATTTTATCTCTTTTTTAAAAGCTTGTTCCTTCATTCATGGCTATCACCTAAACTGTTTTATTTCTTAGAATCTTTCTAAATATCTCTTTTTATTACCATTATTGCTCCCTGTATTCACCAAATGAATCCCACCTTTAATCCTGTCCTACTCTGTCTATTATCATTTCTTGTATAACGTCTCTTTTATTACCCCGTTCATTTCCCTCATCTCATCTGTACCTTGCTTATCTTTTCCTTTCTTTGAAGTGTACATTTATTGCACTGGATCATTTCTCTCACCTTTTTCTTATCACCAATCTACCAATCATTAAACTCATACTCCTACTCTATTTGTGCAGCTCTTCACTAAATGCCTGAATACCCTCTCTCCCCTTTGCTATGTTTTGATTTAGGCTAATGCTTTTACTATTTGAAAACTACCACAAAATCTTAAACCACAAAGATCCATTCTGTGTGGGACAGAATGGGTTAATTCTCTACTTGTTTCAAAATGGGATGTAGTACATTTTCTCGACTGAACATCATCACATCAAAATCCCATACTCCTGAAACAAAGATTAATCCCTATCTTTCCACTGTTAAGATTAATTCAAAACAAGATGTCAAGATATATCATTACCTTTAAGTATCCTGTCAACCATACCTGCTAAAGATAATCACACTCTCTTCACCTACTTACAACTTTTCAGATGCACCATTTTGCCATTTTTAGGCAAATGCAGACACAAAAAAACCCAAATCTGTTAAATTCTCATTTTTTTAAAGATTGATCTTGGCCATTGATCAGCTCCAAAAATGTAAAATTCAAGACTTTAGTATCTTACTTTGATTTTTAAAGTGTCTGCCTCAATTCTGCTGTCACCTGCAATTCCCAAGCATCTACACAAGGAACTCTCGCTCTCACCTGCAAACTATCTGCTGCTCTGTCTCTCTCTCCAAACCCAATCCCCCTCTGCTTATTTTTTTATCTCTTTCTGAGAATTTCTTACTGGATTTTTTTTCTCTCTATTAAGACTAGCTCCCTCTCCTCTCCATAAGCTGCCTGATCACAGCCTGTTTGACTGTCTTTCTCCCTTTGTCTCTCTCTCTCTCTCTCTGTTGACCCCTTGAGTCCTGCTGTAAGCCCAACTGGGACTCCCACTCCTCTCTTGCCCACCTCCCTATTTGGGGACTTATTGTTTTCTTCTTTATTTTCAAAACTCTTAGCATAATCCCACCATTGTGCCAATCTTTAAGAGTCTCTTCACGCGATGTATAGCTCCCTGTGGGTATGGCTCTCTCTCTGGCTCTGCACCCAGGCTGAACTGGAGTTTTTTTCATCCCCAGTCTTCCATATTAAGCATCCTAAACTCCTCACAGCTTCTCCAGCCCTCAGTAACATTGTGCTCCATAACCCCTTGCAGTGATTCAGACCCTGATGTCTTGACAGGGGCTCTTCTAACTAATTGAGGCAATGTAAAACTACACTCACTCCCATGGCAGAGTCCTGTCCTGCCTTCTGAAGTGCCAAATTGTAGATGAGTTGGGGGCTTCCTCTCGAGGTGATACATAGCTACTAAAGCTAATACAAGACTCAAAATACAGTGTAGCAATGTTGAAGATGTGACTTTATTAAACCAAGTGATCGAATTGGAGAATATGAAGAAACGCTTATGTTTTATAGAGAAAATGAGGAAACAATGGAAATCCAAATTGGCCTCTTTTAAGATCAAACCAAATAAACAAACTCAAGTTAAATCAGAACAATGTAAAAGGGGCAGCTCCCCAAAAGGAGGGGGAACAGCCGGAACAAGATCAAAGTACAAAGAAAACTTGAAAATTAAAATATAATTATTAGGGTTGATAGTGCACCACAGCCCTTGCGATGCCCAATGGGCAGAAACCCAAGTTGGAGAATAGGATAGACCTATCCAAGGGCCTCATGCCCACACATTACAGAGGTGCCCCAGTTTCATGTCTTAGGTTTTTTTCTTGAAGAACCTTTTATTAATGTTTAGTTTGCATTTCAGTCCCATGCTCTGGATCTACAGACACCTGGTGCTTAGAGGGGTGGGTTGAGATGACGACCTCCTCGTGAACCTACTCCTGGGCCTGGCGAAGCATGCCATTTACAGGTCCAGGCAGCAGTCAATTGAGGGGGCCACCCATCCTAACTGTCTGCCTCTCTACCGCGGCTACATTCGCGGCCAAGTGTTCCTGGAGAGGGAGCATGCAGTGTTCATGCGCGTAATTGACACCTTCTGCTTTTTTGGCACTGCAAGGAATGAGGTGCATTATCATCCCTAATAATCACATTTTAATTTGATGTTTTCAAGTTTCCTTTGTACTTTGATTTTGTTTGGGCTGCTCTCCCTCCTTCTGGCGATTTGCCCCTTTCATTTTGTCCTGATTTAACTTGAGTTTGTTTATTTGGTTTGACCTTAAAAAGAGGCCAGATTCCAGCCCCGCCTCCAGACATTAGCCCCGCCCCCCCCACCAACCGTCAGTCGTTCGAACCTTCAGAGCGGATTCGATGTTCCGGAGGAGCCGCGCATGGTCATTGAGCGAGCCGTTTTTTGAATAACCGAGCTCTGATTGGACGGGCGGGGTGGAGGGGGCGAGGCTTTGAACGTTGGTGGCGGGGCTGACCCGCGATGAGTGTCTCCCCCATTGGCTGACATCTCAGCGGGTCTGATTGGTGACTGGAATGCGGCTGCCCAGTGTCTGATTGGTTGGAGCTAGCAGTTTGAACGGGGTGTTGGGCGGGATGAGGGGGAGGGGCACAGGCACCGCTCCTCAGAGTGAGTGAGGGAGAGATAGAGTAACGGCTGTTTACGGAGCAGCGGCCTGGACACCGAGTGACCCGAGGACAGCCGCAAGAGCTTTTGCTCAGGCGGGCATAAAGGTCCCGATGGAGGTGCGCTCAGCCCCGCGATCCTACAGCGCGATCCCGGCTGTGGCTGAAAGAGAAGGAGGAGGCGAGGATGTCCCCGTCCTCACCCTCACTCACTTCGCCCGAACCCCCTTCGTCTGTTTCGGCACGGTGCGGACCGGCTGCTCGAAATCCGAGGTGTTGGCCATCGAAAACCCCGAGAGCGTCCCGGTCCTGGTGGCGATCGACAAGTTCCCCAGCTCCAAGGGGTTTGCAGTCAGCGAACGGAAATTTGTGGTCGAGGTAAGGAGGGCAATTCCCTCGACTCGTGGCAATGCTGTCTCTGATTTTAAGTTGTCAGGTGCTGCTGGGTTATGGAGCTGCAGAGGTCTGCCGGGGTACCGTTTCCACTGCAGTCTCCAGAGAATATTGAGTAGGGGTGTGCAGGTTAGGTGGACTGGCTATACCAAATTGCCCCTTACTATCCCAATGTACATGGGCTAGCCGTGGTAGATGTGTGGGGTTAAAGAGATAAGCAGCAAACCAGCCTCCTTTCCATTGACTCTGTCTACGCTTCCCACTGGGCAAAGCACTCAGAATAATTAAGGACCCTTAAGCATTCTGACATTTTTTCTTCCATCTTCTTTCGGGAAAAGGTAAAAAAGTCTGAGGTCACACATCAATGGATTGAAGAACAGCTTCTTCTCTGCTGCTGTCAGACTTTTGAATAGAACATAGAACATTACAGCGCAGAACAGACCCTTCGGCCCTCGATGTTGCACCGACCAATTAGGAAAAAGCAATGACCCTCCAACCTAAACCATTCCCTTTTCGTCCATAAACTTATTTACTCACCTCTTAAACGCCACCAGACTTGGCGCATCTACAACTGGTGCAGGCAGGTCATTTCATACCTTAACCACCCTCTGGGTAAAGAACCTACCTCTGATATCTGTCCTATAACTACCACCCCTTAATTTAAAACTATGTCCCCTCCTGCTAGCTTTCTCCATCCTAGGAAAAAGGCTATCACTGTCCACCCTATCTAAACCTCTAATCATCTTATATGTTTCAATAAGGTAACATATAATGGACCTACCTTGCATTAAGTTGATCTTTCTCTACACTCTTGCTATCACTGTAACTCTGCATTCTGCATCTCCTTTCCTTCTCTATGAATGGCATGCTATGTCGGGATAGCATGCAAGAAACAATACTTTTCACTGTATGCTAATACATGGTAATAAATCAAATCAAATACAAGCTAGATAGGATGCTCTGTTGGAGGACTGGTGCAGATTCAATGGGCCAGATAGCTTCCTTCTCCACTGTTGGAAATCTTTAATGAAATTCTGATTTGTAATCTGATTCTATGATCAGCTAGCTCAAATCCTGACTCTGGTGTAGCAGTAATATACTACCACAAAACCACAAGCGTTGCTTTATTTGAAAGCAGTGTGCACTGCATCTCTTAAAGGATGTCCTGCTGACCTCCTACCACTTTCACTCAACTTCCCTTGCTTGTGTCTGCTTATAGTTAAGCATTACCTTCAGTTTACAATAAATTGGAACTTTGTTTTAAATTATAGGCTTACAAACCATTTCGGTACCTAATTCACCAAAAATCAATGTGTTGTTTTCTGCAATATTTATATTGATCCAATGAAGAGATGATTTTATATTTTGTTAATTTCTTAAACAAAAGTTAGGGTTATTGCCATTCTTCCACTAATGCACGTCAGATCTTATGTCAGAATTCTGCTTGATTTTTGAAATCGTAGTACTTAATAATTGACAAAATACCAAACCAGATTTCAGCTGTGCACCTATTACTGATGCTGCTCTTTTCATTAAGGGGAAGCTACAGACATATTTCTCGAAGATGACACAATAAATGGACCATGCTCCATAGCTTCATGCTCCTTTAAATGGATAATGGAGAAAGCAGGTTAGATTGTTAAAGAACTGCTTTCACCTCGCTGTCAGTTAGCTTAATATCAAATTCATGTCAATTCCACCAACTATAAAATTGTTTTTGTTTACTAATCACAAGTAGGCTTACAGTAACACTGTAATGAAGTTACTGTGATAATCTGTCTTGGCTATTTAAATTTCTGTCAGCATTAGAAAAAAAATGTGCTTTTCCTGTATTGCAAAAGATGTTGGACATTACTTTATAGTCATCTTTGGATGTGTGGCCACTGTTGGTACAGTGGTTAGCACTGCTGCTTCATGGTGTCAGGGACCTACTTTGATTCCCAGCTTGGATCAGTATCAGTGTGGAGTTTGCATGTTCCCCCTTTGTGTATGCTTTCTCGAGTGCTGCAGTTTCTCCCGTGGTCCAGAAGTCATGCTGGTTAAGTTCATTGGCCATGCTAAATTCTTCTGTGTATTCAAACAGGTGACTAGGGGATTTTCACAATAACTTCATTACAGTACAATGTAAGCTTATTTGTGACTCTAATAAATAAATTTTAAAACTGTTATAATATAGTAAATGGCAGTGATTAGAAAAGGATTAAATAAAATTGATACTGAATTCTGTAAAGTCCAAGTTATGAGAGCTTACCATGGAGGGGAGGGGAAGTGGTAACAGGATTCGTTTTACAGTTATGGAATTCACGTGGATTTCTGATGTAATTTATAGTTTTGGCATTTCATTGAAGCAGACTGGTGACATCATTACTTTTTCGTCATTTTTTTCTTTAGTGTGGTAGGAAATAGCATGTACTGTGTTGATGATTTGCAGTATTGGCTGCATCCTGATAGAGAATACATGTTTAGAATTATTTAACAAACCCTAAAATTACAATGCATATCTTGGCATATATCTCTGTTTCCTGTGGGCAATGTACTATGTGGGGGAGCAGTTCAAAGATGTGCTGGGGAACCTCTTCAGTGGCTCCCCACATTGCACTGGGAACTATCTGATACTCCAGTTTCAGTTGCAGCCTTTGGACAGTTCCAATTGTATTTAAGAAAGCATTTCCAACTCCTGGATAGCTGTGTTACTGGAACCTCTGACTACCACCTACATTGATCAACTGCATCCCCATCCAATTCCCCTTGATCCACCCTAATCTCCACCCATCTCCCGTCCCATTCTCAGTTATCTGCTTTATGGCAACTAGTGCTGTAAAAAAAAAAAAAAGGGCATCATCCTTCATACCACAAAGGGCCTGGGGAACCTGCTGTACTGCAACTGTCTCGCTCAGCCTGAGTTGGATGATTGGGAGAGAAAGAAATGGCTGCGTTATTGTGTAATTCAATAGGAATGGTGTTGCAATCTTATTGTGATTACTCCTCAATGAAAGTTATGGCCTTTCATTTCCTTACTTATTTAATTGTGTGAGATTAACAGAAGCTATTGTGGTAATTGTGGTCTTTTGAAATATGTTCTTCCTCTTGCAGCCAACAGAAAAATATTACCTTACCATAACTTGGACACCAGTAGATGCTGGAGGTGTCCGAGAAACAGTGACATTTAATGTTGGCTGTGTGAAAGTTCTCTGTATTCTACTAGGCAAGGCAGAGAACCCACCCAAAAAGAAGGTGAGTGAATTTGTTCCTGTTTCTTAGCACTGTAAATGATACACTATTGACACGCTGCATTGTTCAGCATTTTATTCCCCATCCTTTATGACAACCATACAACTATTACTGATGTTAACTCTTTAATTCCTGGTGGCGATTGACAAGTTCCACAGCTCCAAGGGATTTGCAGACAGCGAACGGAAATTTGTGGTCGAAGTAAGGACAGCAATTCCCTTGACTCGTGGCCAATGCTGTCTCTGATTTATATGCATTTTGATTCTCCAACTCCTTTGGTAATATTTGAACATGTGGCATAGTGATTAGCGCTGCTGCCTTAGTGCGCCAGGGATCTAGATTCGATTCCTGACTTGTGTCACTATCTGTTTGGAGTCTATACATTCTCTCCATGTCTGCATGGGTTTATCCATGTATCGTCTGGGTGTTCTGATTTCCTCCTACAATCTGACAGATCTGCTGATTAGATAGGCTGGTTATGCAACATTCTCCCTCAGCATATGCGAAAAGGTGCCTGAGTGTGGCGACTAGTAACTTCATTGCAGTGTTAATGTAAGCCTTCTTGTGACACTAATAATAATTAAATAGCAAAAACTTGAATCTTCTTATCATTCATCTAGACCTCTAACCCATCACACAAACACTATCACTATATCCTTCCAGAAAGGTCATCCATTAATAAATAAGATCCTTGCCATCAGCTGCATTCTGTAGACTTCTTGCTTTGCAATCTGACCATGGTGGCAGAATAGTTCTTATTACCAAATTGGACCACTTCTGGCCCCTTCTCCTTCACAGTAAGAAGTCTGACAGCACCAGGTTGTCAGACTTCTTACTGTGTTTACCCCAGTCCAATGCTGGCATCTCCACATTCATGACCCTTCTTCAACAGCACCCTCTCCAAAATATTGTGTATCCTTTCCTTTGTTATACTGTTAACTTCATTTATAGTGATTTCAATCTTTATTGAAACTTGTACTGCCTTCTGCCATTTTTCTAATTTCACTGACCTCCTATAATCCCATAATCTCTCTTTCCATATCATCACATGGTCCCTCTGCTTGCATGGTCTTAGTCATAGCTGGGATTTGTATCTGATCACTTCCTCATGGCCCATATTTCTGTACCCTCTTGCAAGCCGCTCTGGATAGCGGGGACAGGGGAAAATGTTTTCTGTAAGTTCTTTACTAATGCATTTTGAAAATTTCAACTGTTTAACCTTTAGTGCTCTGCTTCCCCCAGTATTTGCATAGCTGTTCATCTGCACAGCCACATCCATCTTTGACATCCTTAAAACCTGCCATCTGCCCAAATTCTTGGCTGTTTTCTTGCATGGCTTGAAGTCAAATATTGATTGAAGCTTCAGGAAGCACCTTGGGATGTTTTACTCCATTTAAAATACTATATAATTGTAAGTTTTGTTTATCCTTTTCCATTGCACTTGATCCTATCACAAATGACAAATATTTGCACTTTTCTTTCCAATAAACCTTTTTAAAAAGGAATGGCCAAGACTTTTATGTAACGCACTGATCAGCAACAATTCTGAACTTGAATGTTAACTGTTACCTGTTTTGCAAAAGTAAATTCAAAATATTCTTGGTTTCTTTTGTCTTTTCAATGGCTCTGGTGACTTAGACCAGTTGATTTTAAGCATGATATTAAAAAATAAAAGGCCACTGAATTTACTTTCTACTATCCTGGAAGAGGAATGAATTAGTGATAGTGGATCTGATAATGAATGGTAATTTCTATCAATTAGTCCATAATAGACCCAGATACAAAGGAAACAACATCGCAGTATTTTGAGAATTATGGGTCCAAAGTCACCTTTTCCTCTATGCTTGCCACATGTTATTTCAACTTCCAAAAAATATTTTCCATAACCATCTTGTGTCAGGCACTGGATAATTTTAACAGCAAGAATATGGACAATAACTCCTCTGAAAAGGCATAATAACATAAAACAAGCACAATCAAGAGAAAGAAAAGTATTCGACAAATTAAGGAGGATGAAGGTTGACAAGTCCTCTGGACTTGATGCCTAATGACTTGCATTCATGGTTCATAAAGGAAATGTTGCAGAGATTGTGGATGGATTGATAGTAATCTTCCAAAATTCCTTATATTACAGAAAGAAGCCAGTGGTTAAGAAACTGCAAACCTTGTGTCCCTATTTAAGAAAAGAGGCAGACAGAAAGCATGGCCCAGTTAGCATATTGCCTGGCAGTGAAAAAGTCAAGGTTATAATTAAATAATGTCAATTCTGCTTGATTATGTGATAAGGAAGTCATGATTGACATATTTAAGAGTTGCTGGAGGGTGAAGAGTTTGTGGATGTAACAATCAAGATAGATAAATGGGGACTGTTAAATTTGATAAGGTTCCACATTAAACATTATTGCACAAGATAAGAGCATCTGGTGTTTGGGTCATATGTTGGCATGAGAAGAGAATTGGCCAAGAGAGAACAGAGTTGGGTTAAATGGGGTATTTTCAGCTTGGCAAACCACAGTTAGTGGTGTGGAGCGGATATTAGTGCTAGGGTCTCAACTGTTTACAATCTGTACAGAATGTATTGGCCGGAAAACAAATTGTGAAGAGGACATAGTCTGCTATAGAAAATCAATAGTTGAGATGGGTGTCTGAGAGCCATGCTGCAGATGGATTATAATGAGAGGTTATCCATTTTGAAATGAATCTTGTTTAAATAGAGAGGAACTGCAGAATGCTGTGAGAGAGAGGGATCTGGATGTCCTTATACATAAATTGGAAAAGTATTAGCATGCAGGTACATCAAGTCACTAAGATAATGGAATGTTGGCCTTTATTGTAAGAATGATAGAATGTGAAAATGAAGAAATGTTGCTGCAATTGTATAGGATACTGAGTACTACCTGCAGATTTGGTCTCCTGTTTAAGGAAGAATATACTTGCTTTGGAGACTGTTCAGAGAAAGTTCATTCAGTTGATTCCTGGATGAAGGATATGCATATATGGATTTTAGAAGATTGATGTTATTCTGTTGCAATATATTAGATTCTGAGAAGATTCGGCAGTATAGATATTGAGAGGATATTTCCCCTTGTGTGAATCCAAAATAGGGGAGTATAGTTTCAGAATAGGGGATTGCCCATTGGGCCTTGAGAAATCTCTGTAAGCATTTTGAATCTTTGAAATTCTCCACGTCAGAGCTGTGGAAACTGGTCATTGAGCATATTTCAGGCTGAGATAATTTTTGAATTCCAGGCAAGTCACGGATTATGGTAAACAGGTATGGAAGCGTAATTTCAGAAATACAGAACAGTAAAATCTTTTTATTCAATGGTTATTCACCCAGGGTGAATTTAATTTGCTAATGGAATACAACATAATAGTTCAGCATGAACTAATAATGCAAGTACTTAGCAAGTAAATATTGTTTTATTTTTTCTTTTAACCTTTAACAGTACATTCAAACATATAAAATAGTATATGGGTACCGGTTCTGGATAACTTCCTAATTGCTTTCAGTTATTAAAGTGGTGATTTGTTTTACAGATGTATGGTATTCAGTGTTTTAAAACTGCACAGTCTAAATACTTAATTTATTTCCACAGCGAAGCCTTTGGGAAACCATTAAGAGAAAGAAAACCTCAGAAGGTTCTGCTGTTTTGAAACCAAAAAGAAGTGCATCAATTGCCAGCAAAACGATAATCATATCACAAAAGGTGGAGCCTCGAAGTCCTCTTCAATCATGTGAAAATCTCAGTCCTGTTGAAGATAGAGTTCCCCCTCTTCACGATCCTTCAGAATATGATAGTCACAAGATAATGCAATTATCCCCTATATTACCCCCAAGTCAAAAGAAAGAAGAACTTGAAAATCATACTCCACTTTCGCTTAAATGTTATGCTAACTCTGTCCACAAAAGTAATGGAGTCACACTGCAAAATAAGAGGAGACTGGTTTGTGACAAAAAACCCAATGAACCTTCAATAGCTGAGACTTTTGTGGAGCCCCTGGTGAACTTGGTATATCAACAAGTGGAAGAGTATTCTGTCAAAACACCCACACGTTTTCCTTGCATATCTGCTCCTTCTACTCCTGTTCATGTGCGTCGGATCTTAAGCCCTGATTCTTTTGTAAATGATAGTTATGTCCCTGATGAAGATGCTGAACCAGTTGTTGAGTCATCAGTGTTGTCACCAGATCAGTTTTTGAAAGATACGTGGGAAACTATGAACCAGCCTTTGTCAAGATTAAGTCATTTACAGGCTGTTGAACCTACCTTGGATGAAATTGGGTTGCAGTCTGGAAATCCCTCAAAACTGGAAAGGAGCAATGAACAGTTGGGCTTTGTGGCAATGCTCGGATCACCTAGGCCAGCGCTGGGTGCTCCAACTGTTATTAATGTGGAAGAGCTGGAGCCAGCAAAATCGAGGTTAACTTTTTTTGTAAAGTCCAAAACTTCTAATCACCATCAGAGTGCACAGCCACACAGGCAGCACACATATCAGTCTACTGAACAAACCAAGCAGCTCCCTGTCTACACAACGACAGGAGCCAAAACTAAATCTGTTGGACCCTGCGAGCTGGAGAGAAAAGTTAAACAGCCAAGGAAGCAAGCTATTGAAGTCAAAACAAATTTCAGTTCACAGTCTGCTAGTGCTGTGAACACTGAAACTGAAAACAGAAATCCAAATCTTATCATCCAACTACCCATTTCAAGCAGAAAGAGAAGAAGTTCGGAATTCTTATCAGCTGATGCACAGGAAAAGGATCCTTATATTCCCAAGAGAAAATCTGTAAACCTGGAACAATCGAATAGGAAATCAAGTGTTGTGAAAAAATACTCTTCGTGTGGAGTAGGGAAGCAACTCCAGAAAAGAAAATCTGGTATGAATTGTACTTAATTTTGTGCAGCGAATATGATGAGTTTATAAAGAGTAAAAACCATAAATAAGTATAGTTGATGGATATAAAATGTTATGCAGTGAAATATAAAACTAAAGGAGATACAGATCAGCATATTTGATTGCTTTATTTAGATTTTTTAATGTATTGTACCACATCCCATGAGCCTGTAATGCTGGAGGCCAGTTGGACTTTAAGAAAGCAATTCCGTTTTTTGTCAGAAACTGCTATAATTTAATGTGATTGTGCTATTGACTAATAGGAATAGTGCATCTGCAGTTTAAATATTTTGAAATTGAACTTCATAGTGACATCAAAAAGATTAGAGAACACTGGTCTTCAGAGTGCAAGACATTAGGTTCAGCAATTCCAGTGCTTTCCACTAGCTCATTCTAACCATGATAATATTACTACTGTTAGCATTACAGAAGTGTTTCTAATCATATTTAAATGTATTAGCATTTAGCGATGTGAGGTTGAACATTTACTTAACGGTTCTGTTCTGACATATGAGTGTGCCACTCAGCCCCTCATGATCTAACTACATTTAATGGGGGTGATTCTCCCATTGCGACCTGTAACTTTTCTGGTGGGTTGGGCTGGCAAATGCACATTATTGGCCCTTTTTTGGGATTTGCACATGCACCAGGAGTGCATTTGCACCTCCCAGAGCTGGAGAACAGTTGGAGTCCAGCGCATGCTGGAAACTGGCAGGAAGACGGGTAAGTCATTTAACTAATTTAAATGTAATTTAAATGTGTTTTGCATTTCATTATCAAGAACTTGCTGGTCCTGGTAACATCTCCCACCCCGCCAGGAGTACTTCATTCTGGTGGTGTTTAGAGTCGCTTCCCATGTTTGGAACTAGTGAGAGACCTCACTGGACTGAAAGGAGGCCTCTGGGGGGTGGAGTGGTGCTGCCTCCTGGGCATGGGTACCTTGGTGCTGCCCAAAAGGGCAAAATGTCCATGCCCAGGGGGCACCTTGGCACTTCCATTGGGCAGTACCAAGGAGAAGGAGCCTAATGTGGGTTGAGCCTAAGGGTAATCAGCGGGGGGGTGCCCGCCACTCTGCATGGTAATCTGTCTGGGCTGGAGGGAGACAAGCAATCAGGGTGGCTGGGAAGTGGTGGGTTTGCCGGGATGAAGAGAAAGGCCTGCTGAGTAGGAGAGATTGTTACTGCTGGGTGTGGGGTGCTGGACATCGGGGATGCTCAGGAGTGCGGTAGAGGAGGTGGAGTGGACTGGCCTGGAAATTGTTATGGGGCTGCAGTTGGGGTGAGGGGGTGTAGTTTGGAGAGGCAGCACTGCGGGAGTTCCAGGCTGGCCAGCAATGGAGCTGACCAGCAGACAGAAAGACTGACAAATCAGGACAACTGCGCATGTGCAGAGTTTTGGAGCTGTCAGACTCTGGCGCAAATAGAGCCCTCGCCAGGGTTTTTAATGAGATTCCCAATTGTGATCTCTGCAGTGCAGAGATTTGAGTGTGACGCTGCACTGACAAAACAGTCCTGATCTAGAACAATTTACCCACCAATTCAACACTTTTGGGAGAATCATTCCCGTTGTTTCCAAAACTGTATGGTTCCGACCACCACATGACCAAGTAACCATTGCATTATGCTTAATCTGATGAGGCCCTTGGTATCCAAAATAGACAGTAGTAATTAGTATATTCTCCAATTTAAGATGTAAATATAGAATACATTGTCAGCCTCTTGTCAAATAAGGCTGATCAGGGGTGTTGCACAGTTTACACCCATTTTCAAAATCTCTGCACCTTTGTCGCATGCGAAATAATGTTTTCTTCAAGATGACATCATTTAACAAAATAAATGTTGAACTATTCTCAATGTAAATTGCTAGTGGCATATTAACAAACCAAGGCCATTTGTGTATATGCATTCTCGTGCATAATTATTGTGAAACGTATTCATGTACTGCAAGTAGATTGCAATGTAATGCACCTTTGTTTTTGTAGTTTTTAAGAGGATTGTTTTAAGGATTAATAATTAATGTTTCAATAGGTTATGATGTAACTTGTATTTTTGTTGAACTCCACAGTTGCTCATGTTAGGTCTTCCACTACTGCTCAAGTAAAACCTGGAAAGCTAATGCCTGGGGTTGCGCAGTCACATTTTGCTTTTAGAAAATTGACTAAGACAGGTAGGTAAATGTATAGTATTTGCAAGCCTTTGCTACGTATCTTCTTTATAAAATGTAAACTGAATAAATATAAAGTTTTATTTTCTGAAGATCATCTCAATTGAAGTAGTAGTCACAGAGGTAACTTCATAATATCTGAAGTTTATACCTATTTATTTGAAATACTTCTAATTTTCCCAAGCCACTTAATAGTCAAGGGATTTTTTAGTATCATGGTTTCATGTACTTTCATTATGGCTGGCATTAGTGCACTTCTAGAGAGGCGTTACAATAACCATTTCTTATTGGTTAAGGTCAGAAAGACATGCTGGTTGCGTGCATCAGCCATGCTAAATTCTCCTGTGTATCCAAGCAGGTACTGAAGTGTAGCAACTAGAGGATTTTCACAGTAACTTCATTGCAGTGTTACTGTAAACCTACTTGCAACACTAATAAATTTTAAGTTCATAGTGTGAAATTTGAACTTTTCTGAACTGGTGCACTGCAGCTAGGCAAAATAAAATTGGATGGATTGGATTTACTTTAGCAATGTGGCTTGATGGTTGAACCAATGCGGTATCTTACCATTGTGTTGTGCCCATTTTTGCAGTTGTAAAGTGGGGCGTAATGCGAACAGTTAGTTTGGCACTGGTTTTCACGCCTGGCACCATTTTACAGGTGCAGGGTTTCTGGCGCAGTTAGCCTCTCGTCGGAAATGGATGAGAGGCTGATTAATTTATTTAAATATATGGAGATCACATCTTGAATGTGTTTGGTAAGACTGGCACTCTATCGTCTAGGCTTGCCCGCCTTTATGGCCTTGCTGGGAGAGGTTCTCGCCATTGAGGAATATACATGCTCCTATTAACAGGGAGCCGTGGTCCTGGCCTCACTGGTGGAACCAGAGGTCATTAAGATTGAGGGCAAAGTTTGGGGGGGAGGTTACGCCTTGGGCAGTGCTAGACTGGCACAGTGGAGGCTGGGACTAAGAGGAAGAGGGGGATTGCTGCCATCCTACAGTAATCAGTGGAGAGAGAGGGGCCCACTGTCACTCTGCAATGATCAGTGAGGATAGAAAGGGAGGGAGCCTGTTGCCACTCTGCAGCAACCAGTGGGGGAGGTGATTCCCACAATTAGCCTGGGCAGTAGAGAGGCTGACAGGGGTTGTGATATGGGAGGTGGGCATGGGGGTCTGCTTCAGGCTAGCAGGGGCCTGATAGCTCTCTGTTTGTCTGTCAGAGCCCTGCTACTGTTAATGCGCATGTGCAGCATTAGACAGCTGCACATGCTCATTACCTATCTGTGTACACTTCCAGCACTGTTGAACCCCAACCACAGGCTTCTGCAGTGATCTGAAGACTTGCTCAGAATTTTGCACCCAGAATGTGTAACCCAGAGCCTGCAAACACACCAAAAAAAAACAAATCTGAAACTCTCAGTTTTAAGTCTGCCAGGCATTTAGACAAAAAGATGGTAACATTCTGGCCATAATTTCCATGTGATGTTGAATATCTGTCTGGTTGATGCAAGTTACTTCACATGCAAAACGGTCTGTGTAGAAGGCAGAACTTTCAATGATGTGGCACTATTATATTTTGAACTTCTGTGAAATGTCTTTACAGTTTACAGTTTTGTTTACATATTTTAAATGCTGGAATATTCTAACAAGGCAGTTAGCTCATGGCTGCGCTGACAATCGAGGATTTTTGTGTTAAACTGTTCAATTAGACATCCTGTAACTGTTTGCATTTGGCCATTCTGGCGAGTCTCATCTGCTTCAGATTTCTATCTTCTGAAAGTCCTGAGCTACTTGTTCAGAATTTGTTTCAGGTGACTTGAGATTACGATTCTATTTTATGCAAACTATTTAAAATACATTTTCAATTTCTTTTACATTGAGAGGTTGGTTCTAGAGTAATCTGTCAGTGTTATCAATTTATATTTTATGTTTTATATACCATACACTGAGTAAAATAAATTTAGTAGTCTTTGATTCTGAATTTGAATCAATTGTTTTTTCCATTTTTAATAGTTGCACAGATATAGACCATAACTAATTCCTTTGGATTGTGCTACTTATTGGCAAAATGAGCAACACTTTTTAATAATCCTTTGAGTATTTTATGCTTGTGGGTTGAGTTCATAGACTATTGGAGAAATTTCAAACTTGAGGGCGATTAGCTTTAATGTTGAGTTCTTCATTCAGTCCAGAGTAGAACATTTTTTGTTGCCTGTTTTAAGTTCTTGGCATCTTGGAGAGGAAAGTTTGTGAACCATCAAAAGAATTGTCTTGAAGTGGCAGTGCTGGTTATGGGGCGATTTTGTGCCTGAACTCTCTGTCTGTGGCTGTGCGTCTCAGAATCCAGAAATTCACGCCAATGAGTTTCCACATTCGGAGTGGCATGAAACATATGGGTTTAGACCCAAATCCCTGTCATGCCGTTTTCTCGCCAGTAACACACTCTGCCATTTTTTTGGTAAAACACCCCACAGTGTTTATTAAGTTAACTAACTATTTGGACTGCGCTAATTCTAACAGAAAATGCCTTGTGTACACTCGCTGTTTGAGTAAGTGGCATTTCTTTCACCATTATTTATCATGGTTCAGTAATCAAAGGAATAGAGCACTCCGATTGATGAAAAACACTTGAGCTCTGCATTTTGTTTTCACATATTACCAGCAAGTCCACACACAGCTTAAAGTACGAGTGCATGCTCCACAAACCGTATTGAGATCACTCAGTGGCAAAAACTCAATTTTTAAATTTGCTGATCAGAAATGCATTTATCCACATTTGGGATCCCAATTAAACATGTATGGTATATGGCTGATTTGTTGGACTAGATTGTTGAACAGCAAAGGCTGTTTTGTTTGTTTTTTTACATTTATTATGTTGAATGGCATTATTTCCATTAATGACCGTTATACCCATTTATTTGTATTTGCAGTTATTCCTAGACATCCAATGCCATTTGCTGCAAAAAATATGTTTTATGATGAACAATGGAAAGAGAAGCAGGAAAGAGGCTTTACGTGGTGGTTAAATTTTATTCTTACTCCTGATGACTTTACAGTGAACACTGAGTCCTCCAGAGGTGAGCTGAAATGGTTACGAAGTGTAGCTTTTTAGTATTTACTATTCTCTTTATGAATTAAGTATATCATAAACTATTTAGTTCTCAGACCCAAAATATTATATTTTGACATTCTTTGACAACTTCTGTGTGCATTAAGAATTTTCTTTAGCAAAAGTTTTCTTTAAATTCTGGTACTGTCTAACCCTATCAGTTTTAAGCAGTTACAAAATTAGTTATTGAAATCTTTTCCAGACACTTGGCATGGGAGAAAATTGCTCCCAATTTTTATTCCTGCTGTCATGATAATTCTAATTGTTGGAATTTGTTTTTCAGTAAATACTGCTACACTGTTTATGGGTTCTGAGATACAGCACCATAAAGTTAGTGTTCCTGCAGCACCAACCAATGAAGAAATGTCACTAAGAGCATATACTGCAAAATGTCGACTTAATCGCCTTCGCCGTGCAGCTTGCAGACTATTTACATCTGACGGGATGGTCAAGGTTATACAGAAGTTGGAAGCTGCCATTGAGGCTAAACATCTGGTTGTGCGGAAAGATCGATATCTCTGGAAAGACATTGGTAAATTTTCAAGCGTATAGATTTAAAACATGACCCCCAATTGAAGAATCAATTATGGTTCAATTTGGATAATGTATAAGCTGAATGTATCGATGGTTGCTATTCTGTAACTTTTGCCTGATGTCCAGAACTGACACACTACTCCAGTTGAGGCCAAACCAATGTTCTCTGCAAGTTTAACATAACTTCTTGCTTTTCTATGCTCTGTCCCTATTCAGAAAGCCAAGGATGCTATTGCTTTATCAACCTTGTTCTCAATCTGCACCTAGCATCTTTAAAGATTTATGCACATTTCCGAATAGGTTCTTCTGCTCAGGTGTGTTTTTGTTATCACTCCATATTCTTTCTACCAAAATAAATCACTTCACATTTTTCTGTATTAAACTTCATTCGCTACTTGGCTTTCCATTCAATAATCTGTTTATGTACTTTTGAAGTTGTGCACATCCTCAGTTTACAGTGCTTCCATGTTTCATATCATCCGTAAATTTTGAAGTTGTGCCCTATATACCTATTAAATCAGGAAGTTTAAGGGCTCAAATATTGATCCTTTCTTCAGTCAATAAAATGTTAACCACTATTCAGTTTCCTGTCACTCGAACAATTTTGTATCCATGCTCTTGTTGTTCCCTTTCTTCTATGAGCTCTAACTTTGCCCAAACTTTGCAGCACTTCATCAAATGCCAATTAGAAGTCCTAAACTATATCAATAGCACTACGCTCATCAACCTTCTGTTACTTCATCAAAAGGCTCCAGCATGTTAGTTAAACACAATTCTGAAACAATCTATACTTTCTTTAATCACCCTGCATTGTCCAAGTGGCTGTTAATTTTGTCCTAAACCTTCAATTCTAAAATCTTCCCCACCACTAAGGCTAAACTGGCCTGCAGTTGCTAGGCTTATCCTTTTTTGAACAACAGCGTAATGTTTGCAGTTCTACATCCCTGAGTCTAAGGAAAACTGAAAAATTATGGCCACTGCCTCACAATTTTTGCTTTCTCTTCCCTCCATATTGTTGGATGCAAGCTGTATTGATTTGGTGCCTAATTAACTCTTCAGGTGGTGGTATTGAATCTATACTTACCCATTTTTATTCTTTCAAATGAAGTTAATGGTTTAGAGTTATTTTCACTGGACTGGTTATTCAGAGATCTACAGTAAGACCTGGGTTCAAATCCCATCACAATAGATAATGAAATTTGAATTTAAGAAAATCTAATCATGACCATGAAAGTATTATCAATTGATATAAAAACGCATCTTGTTGAGTAATGTGAAGGAAATCTGTGTCCTTGCCTGTGACTCCAATTCACAGCAATTTGGTTCTCTGAAATGCAGGGTAGTTAGCAATGTGCGATAAATGCTGGCCCAGCAACTGACACTCAGGTCCCGTTTTTAAAAAAAATATACTTTCACCATGGCCTGCATTAATGCTTGTTGCAAAGTATTTGTTTAAGTATTTCCCTTCCCCCAAGTATGAATTCCCTTTTTGGTGCCTACACTCTTTTACTATCCTTTTTTTATTTATTTGCCTACAAAAGATTTTTATGTTCCCTTTTACATTACCTGCTGGTTTTGCTTCATACCATCTCTTTGCTTCTCATATGCTTTTTCATCTCCCCTCAATATCTTCTGTATTCGGCTTGGTTCTTAGACGTATTGTCAAACTGACATCTGTCAGAAGCATACTTTTTCTTCTTCTTAATCCCTATCTCTTTTATCTGGATTTGTTTGCCCTGCCTTTCCATTTCACCTAGTCTGAGCCCAAGCTAGTTTTTCTCCAAATGCAACCCATTGTTCAAAAGCTATTATGCCTGCCAACCTTTGATCCAATTGTCTGGGCCAGATCTATTCTCGCCCATTTGAAGTTGACTTTCATTATCCTTTTCCACAACCAACCTCTTGTTATTTGTTCTACTTGGTCAAGTAGATAAAATCTTCATCTTGTGTCACGTTTTAGTGCGTATTTGGTGAACTGATTCCACTGGAAAGCAACCTCGTTCTTGAAAACCAGTCCTAAGAGAACTCTTTTCAATAATCTTTGATACATGATATTGGTTATATGTGGACCTCCCAAATTCCTATTTATGGGGTCTGGCTGCAATAACATTGAATGCTTTCACAGGGGTTGATGATAAATAAAATGGAAGCTGATGGGATCACACCATATGCCTCAGATTCCATTACTTGTATTATTCGCAGAAGCTGATCTTGACTCACAAGAGTGAGGGTGAAGGTTACTTAAACGAATAACCCTCTTCTTCTGATAATTCAAGTACAATTTTTATCAGAAATAAATTAACCAAAGTCAAAAATTCAATTTTTACACAAATCAGCATTGTGTGTTACTGCATGAAATTACTTCCTCTATTTCTAGATGGAATGGTTTTCATGGAATCATCGTTAGCAGACTAGTTTGTCAGCATGAATATTAGTATTGTTTGAATTTTTTTTCAGTGCTACTCTGTTAACACTTTATTTTCCTCTCCAATAAAGGAGAACGACAGAAGATCCTAAAATGGCTTTTGTCTTATAATCCTCTGTGGCTGCGAATAGGACTGGAGGTGAGGTTTATTTAGTACAGTTAAATATAATGAAGTTATATTGCATCTTTTAATAAATTTCATACATACAATTGTAAAGAAATGAAAAATTATATTTGCTGTAAACAAGTGTAACATCTCTGAGTATGATTATGTTTTTACTTACAATGAGAAAGGATAAATTTTGGTTCATTGGCTAAAATCTTCATCTTGTGTCACATTTTAGTGCGTATTTGGTGAACTGATTCCATTGGAAAGCAACAGTGATGTGATTGGCATAGCTAGATTTATTTTAAATCACCTATTATGGAATTCTGATATAACCGCAGCATATAGGCATCCAACTGTGCCACATTTGTATCGCGATGGTAAGAAAATTTACTTCAAATATACGGATTATGGATTCTGTTTCAAATTGTAAGTTTGACGTGTAGGCTGCAGGAATATCTCATTGTGTTGAATGTCCTTCATCAGTGTTGAGGAGAACAAAAGGATTATGGCTCATGTTGAAATCTAGATGAAATTGTGGATAATTTAGTCATCTATGAGCAGATTTTACTTTTGCTAATTCAGATAGTGTAATCATAAATTAGAATCATTAGAATTTACCAAACAAAATGAGACTGTAGCACGTAGATCGTTGATTAAGCTGTCCAAGTTTTCTAATTTTTTACAAAACATTTATTCACTTCCTCTCAAATGCTGTTGTGGATTTTACTTCCACAATGGCTTTCATCATTTTTATAACTGAGGTGGCTTACTCATCTACTTTAGAGAGTATTATAACTTCAGCACAGTGACGCAGATCAGATGCCAGACTAGGTAAAGAGTGGCCTTTTCCTTTCATGGATGAAGTTAGTGATTAGTTGCACTCTTGACCATTATGAGCTTTCACATTGTGTCCAACACACACGTCCAGATTTATTGAATTCACTTTCTCCCTTTCAAGGGTAGATTCCAACTTGCTGGTTTAATACTATAACCATATGCAAAAATAAATTTCTACAATGGGGACAGCATGGTGAGCTGAACAGTAACTTCATGTACTGATATTCCTAAGGTTTTCTTCACTGATTACAATTGTTTTAAATTATATTTTCATTTAGATTAAAATAGTCAGGGCATATACTAAACTACAAGCAGGCCTGGTTGTCCTCCATGGGAATGTTGCATCCGTTGTAATTGCTGCCATATGAGTTTAACCTTTACTCTGTCACCTACAAGTTAATTTCTTAATACATGAATCTTTTTTGCCCCAAGATCAAGATTATGATCAATGATGCAGTATTTCATTATTGCTGAAAAAAGAGGCACATTTTTGAAGCTTTTCATCTTGCATTCATCAGATTAGGTTTATAAGAATATTAATTGTTAAGGCAATAATAGTTTATACTGTATGAAAACAGAGTGCTGATTGATTGGATTGTGCTAGAGGCATTGCCATGGAGAATGCACCAGGAACGTGGACCAGTGAGAAAATACCTATATTCACACGTAGGACCCTGTCCTTCTTAAACAGAGTATTTTTATGCGTTGCATCTTTTTCAACTAAAAGACTTGGGGGGACAGCCATTCCCTTGTTTGTTTCCCATAGCAATGCCTTGTCCAGATGGAGTTGACCTGACTATTTTGAATTTAAGCTGAAGCATGGCAGCTAACTGTTTCCTGGTGCTTTTCTCACAGTGACATCTCTACCAGTAAGAAGTTTGACAACACCAGGTTAAAGTCAAACAGGTTCATTTGGTAACAAAAGCCACCAGCTTTCAGGGTGCTTGCTGCCCCTTTGACAAGTGAGTAGGAGTTCTATTTACAAACAGGGCATATAAAAACACAAACACAGTTTACAAAATAATGATTGGAATGTGTATCTTTACAATAATCAAGTCTTGAAGGTACAGACAATATGAGTGAAGAGAGCATTAAGCACAGGTTAAACAGGTTAAGCACAGGTTAAAGAGATTGTCTTATCTGGAGACAGTGAGATTTTGCAAATTCGGCAAGTTGTGGGGTTTACAGCTAGTATGATATGAATCCAAGATCCTGGTTGAGGCTGTCCTCATATGTGTGGAACTTGGCTATCAGTCTTTGCTCAGCGACTCTGCGCTGTCGTTGTCGTAAAGGCCGCCTTGGAGAATGCTTACCTGAAGATCAAAGGCCGAATTCCTGTGACCACTGAAGTGTTCCCCAACAGGAAGAGAACAGTCTTGCTTGGTGATTGTTGAATGGTGTTTGTTCATCTGTTGTAGTGTCTACATGGTCTCCCCAATGTACCGTGCCTTAGGACATCCTTTCCTGCAGCATATTAAGTAGACAATGTTGGCCGAGTTGCAAGAGTATGTACCTGGTGGGTGGTGGTGTTGTCATGTAAGACGATGGCATCCGTGTCAATGATCTGGCACGTGTTGCAGAGGTTGCTGTGGCAGGGTTGTGTGGTGTCGTGGTCACTGTTCTCCTGAAGGCTGGGTAATTTGCTGCGGACAGTGGTCTGTTTTGAGGTTGTGCAGTTGTTTGAAGGCAAGAATTAAAATTTGGTTCACTGCTAAAATGTTCATCATGTGTCACATTTTAGTGCATATTTGGTAAACTGATTCCACTGGAAAGCAATAGTGATGTGATTGGCGTAGCTAATGTTAAATCACCTATTATGGAATTTTGATATAACAGCAGCATATAGGCATCCAACTGTGCCACATTTGTATTGTGATGGTAAGAAAATTTGCTTCAAATACATGGATTATGGATTCTGTTTCAAATTGTAAATGGGGGTATGGGGATGGCTTTAGCAAGATGTTCGTCTTCATCAATGACGTTGAAAACTCTGGAGAAGATGTCATAGGTTCTCCATTCCGGGGGAAGTACTGGACGATGAAGTGTACTCTGTCCACCGTGCCCCGTATTTGTCTTGAGGTAGATGTGGTTTTTTGCTGTGGCGCTGAGCCTTTAATATGTCATTGATAAGATGAACATTTTGTCAAGGCCATCCCCACACCCCCACTTCTTGCCTTCAAACAACTACACAACCCAAAACAGACCACTATCCGCAGCAAACTACACAGGCTTCAGGAGAACAGTGACCATGACACTACAAATCCTGCTGCAGCAACCTCTGCAAGACATGTTGGATCATCGACACGGATGCCATCATCTCGCATGATAACACCTCCCACCAGGTACATGGTACATACTCTTGCAACTCGGCCAACATCGTCTACCTGATGTGCTGCAGGAAAGGATGTCCTAAGGCATGGTATATTGGGGAGACCATGCAGACACTACGACAACAAATGAACAAACACCGTTCGACAATTACCAGGCAAGATTGTTCTCTTTCTGTTGGGGAACATTTCAGTGGTCACAGGCGTTCGGCCTCTGATCTTTGGGTAAATGTTCTCCAAGGCGGCCTTCATGACAACGACAGCGCAGAGTCACTGAGCAGAGACTGATAGCCAAGCTCCGCACACATGAGGATGGCCTCAACTGGACCTTGGGTTTGTATCACACTATCTGTAACACCCACGACTTGGCTGGACTTTCAAAATCTCACTAACTATCCTGTCTAGAGACAATACAATCTCTTTAACCTGGGTTAATGCGCTCTCTACTCACATTGTCTACTTTAAGCCTTGATCACCTGTAAAGACTCGCATTCCAATCATTATTTTGTAAATTGAGAATGTGTCTTTATATGCCTGTTGGTGAATAAAACTCTCACTCACCTGACAAAGGATCAGCAAGTGCTCCAAAAGCTAATGGCTTTTGCTAGCAAATAAATCTGTTGGACTTTAACCTGGTGTTATGAGATTCTTACTGTGGTTACCCAGTCCAATGCTGGCATCTCCACATGACATTTCTACCAACTAGAGTCAATATACCACCAATCAGCATTCCTTTCATGCTGCCTAAGCTATTGTTCCTTTGGAATTCTCAAGAAGCTGTCCTGATGAGTGCAAGACAAAGATCTTTGACAGCATGTCTTTTTCCACACAAGATCTGTAATAAATAGTTTCATTCATTACAATCTGTTGCCATTAAATGTATATCGATTCTCGATTACATGTTTGTATTGAGAGTTAGAGATCACTTTGTAGCAGTATATTTGAATATATATCTAAAGCTACCTTCTATTAAGGCTCAGCTGGAGATTATATTTAAATAATTTTGTAACTATTATATTGATTTTTCAGAACATAAGGAGGTTTTGGCACAATTCACACTGAAGAAATTTCTGCTGTTGGTTTGGTTTCTGGATTGTGCTAAACAGTCTAGGCTGATAGATCATGATCCATGCCTTTTCTGCAAAGATGCTGAATTTAAGGTTAGATGTGCACAACCAATGTTTTGTCATAAATGTTATATGTACATAGTTTGGTCTGGTTGATAACCTCTTTAAATTTAAAAAATCCTTATGGTGTAACAATTTTATTTTGTATAGAATGTCATTTTTAAAAAGGCAACTTCAAACAAAAGTTAATTTTGTGATCACTGTGTTATTTAAAAGCTAATTGTTATTAATCATACAAACATTTAAATTAGGAGCAGGAGTAGATCAGTTGGCCCTTCAACCATGTTCTGCTATTCAGGTAGATCGTGGCTGATCTGATGGCAATCTCTGACAATCCCCAACAACCTTCCCCCCTTTGTTAATCAAGAATCTATCTCATCCTGCTTTAAAATATAACGGCATGGTATGGTTGGAGAATCCTTAGTATATCCTGCTCTCTGGCTCCAGAACTATTGTGAGAAAGTATCCTAAAAACATTGTAAAAGCTGTTCATCTACAGCATCTTTGCCCATGCAATCTTTCCAATCTCCATGATTATTGTACAAGCTTTCTGACAAGCTCCCATTATCTCTTCCTTTACTCTGTCCTATCATATGATCATAGTTAGGAGGCCTGTACACCACCCACAGTTGACATCTTTATACTTTCTAATCTAATCCTAAACTGCTTCTGCATCCTGATTTCCTGCATTCAGACCACCCCTTTAGAATATGTTATTAATAATTATTAATTATTATTTCAGAGCCCACCCTCCTCATTCCTTAACTTACTGTCCTTTGTGAATGTCATGTAACTGTCAATATTCAGGTTCATTCTATGGCATCTGGTAGCTGTATCTCTAATGGCTATCGGATTATACTTTTTAATTTCTATTTGCCCTGTCAGTTCATTTGTTTTGGTTTGAATAGTACGTGTGTTTAGATACAGAGCCTTTTTTATCCTTTTATTATTTTTGTAGTATCTAGCCTTTTCTGTTGATATGTTGTTAGATTTGTATTCTCTATCCTCTCAAGTGATGGTTTGTTTGCCATTTCTTATATTAGTATCTCTCTTTTGCCTTGGCTCTATTCTTTGGCTATCCTCCCAAAATTAATCCATTAATCAATATAAAACTCTCTCTACATCCTTTGTTAGATGGCTTGCAGGTAGATCAGGCCCAGCACAGTTCTGGAATAGACAATCCCAAGAGTACAGATACTTTTCCCCATACTTGTTACAGAAACCTATAAACTAAAACCCATTTCTCCCACATCAATCTCTGAGTTACACATTCATTTCCCTCATCTTATTTGTCCTATGTCAAGTTGCATGCACATGCTTAGGTGATAGAAACATAGCCTCATACTGACAATGCAGAACCTCCTTCCTTGTTGGTACATAAATGGACCACAACCACTGGACCCATAAGTTTCCCTCCCACCCTGAATAAATACAGTGTAAAAACCATGTGGACTCATTGCTACAGAGAACACTTTCAATTCTCTTTACTATAATGTCCCCTAATACCAGGTGGAATTTCAGAATGTAGTAGAGGTAGGAAACCTCATGACATTTTGAAAATTACATGAATGAACACTTGTAATGCCATGACTTTTTCAAGGCCAAGGGCCAAATGTTGGATAGTGGGATTAGTGTAGTTTTGTTGATGCAGGCACAGAGGGCCAAAAGGCTTCTTCTGTACTGTATGGCTCAATGTTCTTCTGTGCTCCCCCTTCTTTAATGGCTTCCTGCACCACAGTACCATGGTCAGTCAGGTCACATGTCTTGTAGTCCCTACTCTCATCCAAACAAGCTGAAAGAACCTCAAACTTGTTGGACAATTGCAGAGGCTGATACTCTGACCTTTGGTTCCCATTTTTAAAAATAAATTTAAAAAAGTAACTTTGGGAATAGCATGATTGATGCCTTCATTGTGATATCACATCTCAAGGCATTTCTTAGGAGCCTTATGAACAATGCAATACTGAGCCATGTGAGGAAATATTAGGGCAAATGTCCAAAAACTTGATCAAAGAGACAGATATTGACAGAGTTTTTAAAAAAGAGAGTCAATAGTTGACTCCAGACTTTATAGCCTTGGCAGAATAAAACACATCTATCAATGTTGGAGAGATGGAAGTCCAGGATAGTCAAGAGTGAGAATGAAAGGAGCATGAATATCTCTGAAGAATTTGGGCTGGAAGAGACTAGACATGAGGAGCAAGGGAAGATTTGAAAACAAATGAAATTTAAAAATTGAGGCGTTAATTAAAAGTCAGTGTTAGGTTAGTCAGCATGTGAATGAGGGTGAACAGGACTTGGCTAAGGAAGGATCGAGAATAGCTGGTTGGTCTGCTCGCAACCACGGATTGGATTGGAAAGCTCTGTATCCGGGTCCTTCTCTCCAGCTCTTTTCTTTAGTCATTCCTTGTTTAGTCTGTCATGTTCAACCTTCCATAAACTTGTCAACTTATGATTTGTATGTGAGGACAAAATATAATAATTGTAAGTTTGCCAGTGACACAAAACCTGGTGGGCATATGGTTTGAGAAAGATGCAAAGAAGCTTGGAAGACGTTTAGACAGACTGAGCAAGGGCGTGGCAGATGGAATATACTGTGGAAAAACGTTATCCACTTTGGTAGAAAAGCCAGAATGAGAGGTATTCTCATTTGATGCATATAAGATTCTTACAGGGCTTGACTGAGTAGATGCAGAAAATCCCCTGGTTGCGGGAGGTTTGCAAATTATGGGATTTGCCCTAAAGGTAGGCTGTTTACAATTGTTTCTTTAGAAGATGATGAATCTTTGGAGTTTTGTACCCAAGCAGGCTATGGAGGCCCATTAATATGTATATTCAGAATGAAGTCTCAATAAGCAAATGAGGTAAGGCAGGCA
Source organism: Sphyrna mokarran (assembly GCA_024679065.1). Lineage (NCBI taxonomy): Eukaryota > Metazoa > Chordata > Chondrichthyes > Carcharhiniformes > Carcharhinidae > Sphyrna > Sphyrna mokarran. The sequence continues at coordinate 63,524,259 of JAGIQG010000009.1, forward strand.
TGGCATCAGGTAATACAGAATGGAAAGTTTGCTGTTTTATGGTTGAAAGTTTATTTTGGTCAAATATGAAGCTAAGGTTGTGAACAATCCACTTAATCTCTGAGAATTGTCAGGGTGAGGTTAGCTAAAGAATGAAATTTATGGCAGGAACGTAAGACAAATGGTTTTTGTCATCCTAATATTTCTTTGGAGGACGTTTCTACACTACATTGTCAGCACTCTGGTAGTTTAGAGATGTTGGACGGGTTGAGAGAGGTGGCACTGGGGTAGACAGTGTAATTAATTGGACACTATTGTCTTTTGGGTGATGTCACTGAGTGGGAAGGGGTATAAGGGAATAAGCATATATCCTAGGGGAACATGAGTTCACGAAATGGGACTATATTGTCCATGAACACTGGCATTCTGAACAAGAATAATTTATCAAATCCCCCAGTATCAAGGTGAATAAGACAACTAAGAAATTTGAGATTTATTTCAGAATGTTGACGAATTGAGTTATTATAGAGAAACCATTAATGCGAGCACACTATGGACAAGATGAGAACATGAATTCAGTGACTTAACACTTGGCATTGTGTATTCAGGTTGGTCATATACTTGTGATTCCTTTTTAACTTGGTCATAAATGATTACAGTACTTAAAATGTTTTTGAACATAGACGCTGGTATTGAAACATGCATATAATACGGCAAAACCTTTTACAAATTTTTGCAAACTTAACTAGGCTGTCCAATACAAAACTCAAAGACTGATGTGCTGTACAATATGATTTTGTTTATGGGTAAACTGAACTTCCTAATTTTCACTTGTCTTTCTTGCTTAGGCAAGCAAAGATCTGTTACTTGCCTTCTCTAGAGACTTTCTTAGTGGTGAAGGAGACATTTCTCGTCATCTTAGTTACTTTGGATTGACTGTTAGCCATGTCCAAACACCGCTCCATGAATTTAATTTTGCTATCACCAACATAGCTGTTGACCTTCGATGTGGCATTCGTTTGGTGTAAGTATGTTTTAATTATTTGATGGAATGATGATGCTTTTGAACTTTGTCATTATCTGATGTGCATTCTAAATAATTGAACTGTAATAAAGTGATTTATGGCAAGACTAATTGTGGAAAACAGTTAGACTAATCCAAAAATTCAAACATTTTGCTTGTCTGAAGGTTTTTGACACTTTTTTATAAAAACATTCAATTTTATAATTGTTCAACTTGCAGTCATGTTTTGGTCTGGCAAAGTCCACTTTTAAATGAGCAGTCAGTGAAATTTGGTTTTAAATAGTTTATGATCTTTTTCATGTCCTGTGGACATGATAGTTCTATATTGCTTGTTGTATCTGCATACTGTCTTGTACAATAACACCCAAATTTTTTTGAATATTATCATTACATCTTACCACTTAAAAAAAAATTCTGTTTCTTTTCCCCCATTCTTCCTACCAAAGTAAATAACTGCCAGTATTCTACATTATATACTATCTCGTGCATTCACCTAAATACCTATATGCCTTTATAGACTCTGGGATGATTCCCTTGGCCCATTGAGCTTCTAGAGGCTAAAGCTGCCCAGAAGAGGCTGCTTAGCGGCTACGTGCTGGGCACCATGGCCTACGTGCATCTCTGGGGCCAGGATTTTTAGCGTAATCCTCCACACCGGAAATTGGCACAGAGCTGATTTAAATATTAGAATTTATATTTCCAAGCCATTAGCGGACCCAGAAATTTCATCCTCTCCACTCTTCACCCCAATCTGCCCATCCTTTCCCTCGCTAGGTGTGGTTCATTTAGCAGGGTTTATGACAGCTCTCCGCTAACTGGCCCATGACACTGCACAAGGGGCACAGTGGAAATGCCCAATGGGCATTGAATAGTGAGTCACCAGGGCTGGCCATCTAGGTAGTGGGGTTTGCAGCCGCATTGATGTGAGGTTGCGGGGCCACCGTGGATGCGCCGATCTCGGTGCTGACAGATCAGTGTATGTGCAGTGGTCCACTCGGCGCCATGCTGCCAGCCTCTCCCATGCTCCCTGATTTTCAATGTGAGTCTCTTTGAGGCACTCTGCAATGTGTGAGATTAATTTTGAAAATTCCTCTTTTTAAAAAAAAATCAGTGGGAGTTACTCCAGTTTTTAATGTGAACTTGGCACTTAGAATTTTTTTGGGAGAATTGTACCCCATCCCAATCTTTCTCGCCACTTATTTTCCCACCTAGCTTCGTATTGTCACAAAATCTGAATCTATTATACTCTGACCTAATATCTCAATGAGTAATATAGATTGTGATTAGCTGAGGCTTTTGCTCTGATTTTTGAGGTATCCAACTGCTATAGCTTGCTAACTGAAAATGGCCTTTTATTCCTACTGTTTTCTGCCTGTTAACAAATCCTTTAAATGTGCTAGTATTACTCCCAGCCCCATGCGATCTTAATTGTGCAACAACTTTTCTTTTAGCACTTTTTGAATTGCAAAACCAGCTATATCTGCTGCTTCCCCACCAATAACCCTGCTCAGAAAAACTAACAGATTTGCTAAGTATGGTTCCCCTTTAACTAAACCATGCTGAATGTGCCAAATCATGTTATGATTTTCTGAGTTGATAGTTGGCATTTCCTTTATGGATTCCAGGATTTTCCTAATGGCTGACATCAGGCTAACTGGTCTGTGGTTCCTTGTGTATCTCGTTCCTTTCTCAAATACTAGTGTTCATTAGGTACCTACAAAACCACGAGTACCTTTCCAGAATCTGTTTTTAGAAGAGTAAATTTAGCAGGAAACAGAACCTGAACCTGGGAAATATTGCAATGTACTCTGCCATCAGAGAATCAATTTGATTCTGGATTGCAAACTTATAAAAATATGACTGTCTGTTTGCAAATGACCATCACTGATTGTGTTCATGTGGCATTAGTACAGAATAATCAACCCAAGAATGGGTGATCATAAACTTTGTGGTGAGACCAGCAAATATTTGATTAAAATTATGTTTATTTGTTTGAGACTCATTGGAGTAAACACTTGGTTGTTAGAGTATATGTTACCACATATCATTTAATTACCTGAAGAAAATTGAAAAGATCACTTGGACACATCATTTTGTATTTTTCCTGGCTGGACGTTGTAGGCTGCCTGTGCATTTTAATGACATATTTTGAAAGAGTTTGAAATATTTTTCCTTTGACTTGATGAAGACTGTTCAGAAAGTACATGTAATAACATTTCTAGATGGAAAATTGGACTACTCTTAAGAATTACTCAATATGTGTATTTAAAATTCACATGCACAGTATGGTGTATCATTTATTTGATTTGGATAACCTTTTCCAGACGAGCAGTGGAACTTCTCACACGAAACTGGAAACTATCAAAACAACTAAGAGCTCCAGCAATTAGCCGTCTTCAAAAACTGCACAATGTGGAAGTGGCATTGAGTGCCCTTAAGACTCATGGAGTTGATCTAAAGGATGAACAGGGTAAAACTGAAATTCCATAGCTAACTTGAAGTATAGTATTTCATAATGTAATCACTTTTGAACACTTCTGCTTTTCGTTCACAAGGCAACCTACTAGATTCGAGGGATATTGTTGATGGACATCGAGAAAAAACTTTGGCACTGCTGTGGAAAATCATCTTTGCGTTTCAGGTATTGTGCACATTTAGATAAATGTAATTGTGGTTTCTTTTAAACATACAGTTGTCAGTCTTCAAAGGTGATGGTGCTAATGTTCGTCGTTAAAGTAAAAGAGTTGTTTGATTAGCATTGAAATTCTGCAGAATACACATTGGGAAATGTAATTTGACTTTCTCAATTTGTTTGCTTTCACCATCATTTGAGATATTACTTTCTTTGGAAAGCAGACAGTCCTACCTGGCTCTGTCTCTTGGAATTTTAGCTTGTAGCAACCTTGCAACAACCTTGTGGCCATCTCCTGGAAAATAATAGGGCTATGAAAATAAATGAAATTGTACATGTTAATTAACTGAAATTAATGAAGAATGTAAAAAAAAAAGCAGCATTATCATAAAAACCAATCTTCCCCTGCACTCCCACCTCTTCTCAATTTGCAGCTGTTTATTTGTTGAAGCAAACCCACTGCTGAATTTGTATTTGTTTAATTTTCTAGTTTCCTCCTTTATGTAGATATGAGTGTTCTAGAAGCTCATTTAATAAATAAATGTTTTGTTAATTTATTACATATTAATCTTCCACATGCCATTTCAAAAATGAAAATTCTAACTACACAGCATGAGAACTATTGACAGGGGTTTTGTCTTGAGACTATGTATTGCTCAACTTAGGCTAAATACAGAGACTCATGAAACTCTGTACTGATTTCAAGATAGAGTCATAGACGTTTACAGCATCGGAACAGGCTCTTTGGCCACCTTGTCCATGTTGCCCTTTTTTTAGAAAAACTACTAAGCTAGTCCCAATTGCTCTCATCTGGCCCATATCCCTCTACACCCATTGTACTTATGTCACTATCTAAATGCTTTTTAAAACATAAAATTGTACCTGCTTCTACTACTATCTCTGGCAGCTTGTTACAGACACTGGCTACCCTCTGTGGAAAAATTGCCTCTCTGGACAGTTTTGTATCTCTCCCCTCTCACCTTAAACCTATGCCCTCTAATTTTAGACTCCCCTATCTTTGAGAAAAGATATTGACTATCTAGCTGATCTGTGCCCTTAATTATTTTATAGACCCCTATAAAATCACTCTTTAGCCTTCTACGATCCAGGAAAAATGTCCCAGTCTATCTAGCCTCTCCTTATAACTCAAACCATCAAGTCCTGGTAGCATCCTAGTAACTCTCTTCTGCATTCTCTCTAGTTTAATAATACTCTTCTTATAATAGGGTGACCAGAACTGCGCACAGTATTCCAAGTGTAGCCTTACCAATGTCTTGTATAACTTCTGTATTCAGTGTTCTGACCGATGAAACCAAGCATGCTGAATGTTGCATCTGTCCATCTGTGACCCCACTTTCAAGGCGCTATAAACATGTACCCCTAGATCTCTTTGTTCTATAACTCTCCCCTATGCCCTACTATTAACTGAGTAAGTCCTGCTGTGGTTCAGTCTACCAAAATGCATCACCTCGCATTTGTCTAAATTAAACTCCAGCTACCATTTGTCAGCCTACGGCCCAATTGATGTGACTTTATTTACCAATCAATTGATTGGGAGAATGATATCAAGTAGCCCGGCAATCAAGGTATAGAATGTGGGCAGCCCTACATCGCTTTGAAAAACGATGCCTCTCTGTGGGCAATTATACATTTTCAAAATCATATTTCTCATCTTTCTGGTGGGCATAATCCAGAAAACACTAATACAAATAAGTCAATAATCATCACAGTCACTAACTTCAGCCAATAATAACATACGTCATGACTTCGTGAGATCTGATTTGTTCTTAATTATGGATGTTCCCTTCCTTCTATTGCTCAGCAGCACGGCATGCTGGGCAGTGAGGTGGGAGAATGATTCTCACAGACTCAAATTCACATGACACTAGTCAGACCCTGAGAAAATCCTTATCTGCCTTGCATCTTAGTTGTCAGCTTGGAGCTATATAGTTCTATTCATCAAATTGGCATTGGTAGCCATCTTGTTCCCAACAAGTACTGATAAAGTAGCTGCATTCAGTAGAATCGTTGTCCCACGGACTGCTACCTCATCTATCAGATCCTAGTCTGCCTTACTGTTGGTCAAAGTTTCACAGATGTATTCTAAAAGCAAACTGCATCTATTTCATAAATTCAAAATACATGTTTTAAATGAGGAATACTTATTATTCAGTTAGAGCCTAAGATTATTCACTGTTAAGTCAGTATTTGTTAGTGTTCTTAAACCCATGATTGTGTTATCTATTAGCAAATTTAGCTCCCTACGTCAAGAACCTATTACGAATGAGCCACACACCTGCAGCCCTTTAAAAATGAACTAAATGCCATTAGCACTCTAGTTTTCTTTAGTTTTGCTCCATCAGTTTCAAGTTTCTTTCCCCTCAAATCTTCTGTTTAAACAGAATGCTTATGATCTTTCAAGGGTCCAATTGTGCAGCAGGAGAGTACATAGAAAGTAATGCTGCAGCACCAAGCTTGCCATCAGATAATGAATAGTTTAATTTACATGTAACTCATGTTTCAGTTTTTCAACCTAATGCACTTTGTATGATACTCTATACTTTAATCTGACATTGATTGGATGGATCAAAGAAGCATTAATTATAGTTCTTTGTGCCCATTTTAAAAATAAAGAAAAGGTTTATTGTCAAATGAAGTTCATTGGGGAGTATTAATCTTTATGAAATCAAAAACAAAAGAAGCTCAAATAGAACATAGCACCAAGCAATCGTAAAGTTACCATTCGATATTAACATGTCAGTGCCACTTTTTCCAAAAGGTTAACTGTTTATCTCGCAAACTGATTTTTTGTGAGACAAGTTCAGGTGGTGGCTCCTTTATGGAATCCGCACACCCTTCCATTGACTGGTGCTCCTTTATGGAAACTGCACATCCTTCCATTAATTAATGGCTCCTTTATGGACACCGGGCACAGACCAGTCTTCCCAATAACGGGCACTTCTGCAAATTTTCTACATTTCTCAATTCCTTTCAAAATGCTATCTTGAAGTCATTTGGACTCTATCGTGGTGAAAAGGTGAAATATGAGTAGTATGATGGCCCTGTACACAGCTGCCAGATCTTGGCTTGTGCTGGGCTGAATGGCTACTCCCGTAGGGCCCTGCAACCGTCCTTGTTCCTGGCTTAAGGGTGCCTCCTCCCTTCCTGTTTAGCTGCATGTTATTGACAGGGCCTGAAGATATTTAATGGAGCAACCAGTTATCCTCAGGCCTGCTCCTGGCCTCCTTTATGGAGTTTCTGGCCACCTTCCTCTATTTTCCTTTTTACTTCTCATCGGCCTACTCAGTGGGATTGTCAGTGTAGCATATGTGGTGGCAGGCAGCTCCTTCAGCCACACGCTCCCTGCCTCCTGCCCATGCTCCTCTGCTATTCATAAAATCTAGTTGGAAGAGAGGGAACCTATGATTGGAGGAGTTGGAGTAGTGTGTGTGGGAGAAACAGAACCTGTGATTAGAGGATCAGTTATTCTCATTCTGTCTCTTCCATGGTCACTGGAAGTGCCAAATGCTGCATTATTTTCCCAATCTAAGCTCTACATACATAGTGTTAGGTAGGATGTACGGGGGTGATCTTTCTTGAATTCAGCCATCTCTTTAAATTTTCACAAGCTACTTGTGAGGTTTTAAGGATGAAGGTGCCTGCTTCTTCTGTTGTGTTTTGACCACTAATTTGTGCACTGTTTTGACTGCATTGTTTTTATCCTCCTAGGTAGAGATTTTGCTCAACGAAGATCAGTTACAAGAAGAGATTGAATTCTTACAAAAATCTTTACGTACACAGCATAAGCTGGAAGCTTTGCGCTCCATGTCTGTTTTGTCCCACTCAGTAAAAGATCAAGATATTAACATTTTACCTGAGAAATATAGCCCCCAACTCAAGTTGCTAATGAATTGGATTAATGCTGTATGTGGATATTATGATGTCAAAGTAAGTTGATTCATTAGTTTACTTCAACCGTATAAAATTGATCAAAAAATGTTCTTAAATGTGTATTTGGAATGTACTTATATGTTCTAGTGCCATCCTTCATTTCTTTTTCATAGAATCCTACAATGCAGAAGGAGGCCATTTAGCCCATAGGACTGCACCAACCACAATCCCACCCAGGCCCTATCTCCATAACACTATGCATTTATCCAAGCTAATCCCCCTGACACTAAGGTGCAATTTAACATGGCCAGTCCACCTAACCCCATATCTCTGGACTGTGGGAGGAAACTGGAGCACCCAGCAGAAACGCACACAGACACTGGGAGAAAGTGCAAACTCCACAAGTGATTCAAGCTGGGAATCAAACCTGGGTCCTTGGTGCTGTGAGGCAGCAGTGCTAACTATGCCATACGTGACCAAAATTGGCAATATGACATCTGGTGATGTGAACTATTAACATGAATAATTGGTAGCTATCTTGATCATTTCAAGTGTTACAGCTAATGTTATTTGTAACAATTAGACTCGCACTTTCTGGTTCGTAGTTTTCACCAGGCAGAACTGCTGGCCCCGAGATCTTGACTTAAAGGGAGGCCTGCCAGTCCCTGATCGGCTTGTGGTTCAGTGGGTCATACCAAAAAGAGGTTGAACAGATCTCTCATCAACTCACCAGCTGGCAGCTGAAACACCTGATACCTCCTGCAAGATTCCGTCCCTGATCATATTGCAACCAGGGCATTTATTTATATCTGTGGCATTATCCAAGGGCAGAATTTGGATTGGCTGTCATGGTTCCCCACTACTGAATACTCTGCTGATAATCACTGTGCGCACACATGAGGAGGTATAACTGGTTAGATGAGATTCTGGCAGAAAACTGATGTTGATATGAAAATTGGATGAGGAGGTTAAGGTGAAGATTTTGGAGGGAAAAGGAACTGAATTAGCTGAGATTTCTGCAGTTCCTAATACAACTAAAAAGAACAAAAATATGCTGGTGCGGTGAAGTTAAATAAAAATCTACCAATGACAAAGATTTCTTGCATTATTAACTTTCGAGATGCAATGTGTAAAGTGGCCCTTGATCCTGTACTGCATTAAGGATCCTAACTTATATAAATGTATAATTTGAATTTTACTTGCGTCATGCAGAGCACAATATTGTTTCCAGTTAAGTTGGGAGGCTGGAAAAGCTGAAGTAGAGAAAGCTAAGAGGAGATTTGGTGAAAGAAGCAGGTGTAACATGAAGAAAATCTTGTTTATGCAGCAGGTGGTTTGGATTTGAAATGAACTGATCAGTGGCGAGTATAAACTCAGCTTTGGAATTCAATTAATATTTGAAGGAAAATGAATTGAAAGGACATTGAGAAGTAGTGCGAGAGTGGGACTAATAGGATTCAAGAATTAATGCCGTTGCTGGATCAAATGACCTGTGTTTTTTCTGCATGTGTATGATCACATAACCTAAAAACAATGGAAATGACAATGAAATGCCAAGCAGATTTTTCAAAGAATTTGCCTTTCTGAAATTTTGTCAGCTAGATTATTGAGAAATTGCTATTTTTGTAAATAATGTCTAAGAAAAATTGTAATAACTATTCAAATAATTAAATTGAACGGCCATATAATTATTTCATTTCTCATTTCAGGTTGAGAACTTCACTGTAGCCTTTTCTGATGGCAGAGTTTTATGTTACCTTATCCATCATTATCACCCTGGCCTTCTAGCTGCAGATAACATCTGTTCACGAACCACACAGACCGTAGAATGTGCTCAACGTGGTACAGTGGCAATTGATACATCAACTAGTGATTCTGATGAAAGCTCAATTGAAAGCATTACAACCAACCTCAGTAAGTATGGCTAGTCTTCTGAAGATTATGGTGGCATATGTACTCAATTGCTAAATTATTCCTGATCTATGTTGTTTCTACAACCTGCATGTTACATTAGAAATATGTTTTTGTTTTCGCTGATGTGTATGTTTACCTGCGCGTATCTTTTTCACATAATGTAAAATTACTTGAAAAGTTATCTTTAATTTTTAGTTTACTAGTTTAGTCTATAGTTGACTGTTGTGCTGCAGTGCAACTGTGCAGGATCATATAATGCAAGCTTTTGCATTTGAATGTATCAGCCACCTGATGCACTGCTGAAATGCAGTTGTACATGGCTTTTGCCTACCAGTCAATCCTGACTTTATCACAATTCCCATTATAAAAATAGGCTCCCTATATCATTTCCAATGTTTGCTTTATCTGTACTCGTGCAATTGGAAATAATCAGCATTATCTTGCCATTTTATCTGGTGGGATACAAATTTGCAATTTTAAAATAGAAAATCAAATGCACCTCTAGGCCATGTAGTTTAAAGTTGATTTGATTTTAGCTATCCAGCTTCTTGGTTTTGCTTTTGACATTGGTGATACAGTACTTTAAGTTTCAGAACACCTACTTAAAAAGTGTATATTTTTGGGAGATTCACATGTTGAGTACAGTTGAATTATAATCTCAGACTTGTGTAATATTCATTTTGATGGATCGCCAAAGAGCCAAAATAATTTCAGCAGCCTGAATAGTTCTTGAATTATGGCAATTCCCATGTGCCTATCCTGGTTTTAGGAAGAATAATTCCAGTGGCAACATGAATGGAGACGTCACTGTGGAGCAATTTGTTACTGACTGGAACAACTTCAGGTATCTAAAGTATGAATATATCAACGATAAGGAAAAAAGCAGGCCCATCAATGCTCTTTGCTGTCCTTTATTCACTGTCCTTCCCGATCAGAAACCATACTTTGACAGTAAGCAAAAAAAAACAGGAGGGAGAATAATTTAAATAATTTCTCAAATCTAGCCATGTGGAGCTTGCACGTTCTCTCTGTGTCCATTTAGCCCATCATGTTTGGGCTAGTCCTACTCCCTGTCTTTTTGTCATAACATGGCATTTGTTTTCTCTTCAGGTACTATTCCACTGTCTTTTGAAGGTCTTGATTGAATAAATCTATCTATACCACGTTTTTGGATTGTGTATTCCAGAGCTAACTGCTCAGAGCATTTACAAAAATGATCCTCAAACTGCTCTTGATTCTTTCACGGATCACCTGAAATCATTGTATTGTTCTGGATCCTCCTGCAAATGGGAAGAGTTTATTCCAAACTACACTGTCCAAATCTCTCATGATCTTGAACGCCTCTATCAAATTCTTCTTAATTTTCTCTTATCCATGAAGAACAGTTTCAATTTCTAATCTATCCATGTAACTAAAATTAATCATTCCAGGAGCTATTTGCATGAAACCTTTCTCTCTAAATGTCTTCATATTCTTCCTAAAATGTTGCACCCAGAACTGGACACACTATCGCAATTAAGGCTGAACAATGTTTAAGATTCATTATAACTTTATTATTGTTGTATATTGGGCCTCTGCTTGTAAAAGTCAAAATCCTATATTCTTTAACCACATTCTCAACTTTCCCTGTTGCTGTCAGTGATTTGTATATATATTCCCAAGATCTCTGCTCCTACATCCATTTACTATTAAACCCTTTTAATTTATAATCCCTCTTCTCATTCCTACTAAAATGAATCGCTTCATATTTCTCCTTACTAAATCTGATTTGCTACTTGTCTGCCCAGTTCACCCTCCCTCAGTCAATTTTATAAACATGCTGCTACTGTCACTTTTATTCCTTTCATAGGTTTTTACTTTGCTCACAAGCCTGTTGCATATCATTTTTATCTGTTTATTTGGTAACTGTCAATGTACATCAACTGACTTCTCCCAATCAACCTTCTCTGTTATCTTCTGAAACAATTCAAACAAGCTGAAGACCATTTGCTCTTTAAAAATCCATGCTAGCTTCCTGAATTAATCTACCCTTATTTAAATGATTGTTAATGTTGTTCTGGATTATTAATTGTAAAACCTTTCCTATTAGATTTATCCTTAAATTATGATCACTGTTTTTGCAATTTCCATCCACTCTTCAGTACCATTGGCTTGATAGCACCCAATCCAAGTGATTTAGCAATTTTGTGGATCATGTAAATCGAGTGTCAGGAGACATTTTGGGGGTAGTAGAAAGGACTAGGAGAAAACCAGAGTACAAATATTTCATTAGATGAGGACCAACTTTAACATGTTGAGAACAGATCTGAATCTGATAAATTACAATTAAAGTTTGGCTGGCAAACCTGATAGGCCAGCCTATCTCGTATTGCTTCTTAATTTTTTAGCCCATCCAGTGCCTCAACTACTTCCTCATTCGTTCTTATTTGGATTGCACCTCTTCCTTGAAAATGCAAAGTCCTCATGGAGGTGGGGCATGGTTGAGGCACTAAATATATAAATCCCTTTAAGGTATTTAATCAGTCCAACTTCTCATTTTGATACCATTTTCCTATTCATATGCCTGCAGCAAATTTTCAGAATAATTTGTTAGATACTGTTTTCTTTTTTTTCTTTGCTTCACTTATTTGTCTTTTTCTACTTTGGATATTTTCTCTGCACCTTCCATATTGAGTTTGGTTCCCAATTGTATTATCCAATTGACATCTGACATGCAACCTTTTTTCTGCTTTCTCTTTTGCTATCCAAGGAGCTATAACTGAGCTATCATCTTTTGAAAAGCAGCCCATTATTTAGTGTCAGTTTTGCCATGTGTCAGTTATCTGTTATTATTAAGGAAGTCTTAATAATGCACTTAGAAAAGCGTGATCTGATCAGAACAAGTCAACATGGTCTTATGAAGGAGAAATCCATAGAGGCTGGAGGGAATGAGTAGATGTACTGTACTAGATATTTGATAAAGTGCAACACTTAAGATTAATAGGCAAGATAAGAGCTTATGGAATTGAGAATATTTTAGTGTGTATGTAAAGTTTAGTTAACTGATAAAGCACAAAGTGGGTATAAGCAGGGCTTTATTGAGTTGGGAGGAAGTGAATAGTGGAGAGTCTCAAGGATCAGCGCTAGAGCCTCAACTGTTTACAATCTATATTCATGATTTTTGTACATTATCTCTGTTTCTTCATTTAATCAAGCTAACTGGGAAGGTAATCTGTCGGGAGGTTACTGAGACTGCAAAGTAACATAGATTGAACGGGCAACAGGATGACAGTGTAATATGGGGAAGTGAGGTTATTCGCTTTGGTCATAAGAATAGGAAAGTGAAACATAGTTTAAAAGGTATGAAACTTGTAATTGTTGATGTTTAAAATAGCTACCCCCTGACTCCTCAAAGCCAAACTACCACCTAAAAGACACAAATCAAGAGTATGATAGAATACAATCCACTTATCTGGATGAATGCAGTTCAGACAATACTCGGAAGCTCGACATATCAAGTAACCTGCTTAAGTGGCACCTCTTCCAGAAACATTTGCTTCTTCCACCACCACTAACGAATAGTGGCAGCAGTATGTACCATCTAAAAGATAAACTGCAGGAATTCACTATCCAAAAACAGTATTATTGAGAAGGATGTAGAAACACCACTATCTGGAAGTTCCCCTTCGAGTCACCATCCAGACTTGGAAATATATAACCAATCTGTCACTGTTACTGGGTCAAAATTCTGGAAAAGCTTTTCTTAACAGCGTTGTGGTAGTACATATATCATAGACTGCAGCGGTTCGGGAAGGCAGCTCACCACCACCACCTCGTGCAATTAAGAATGGGCAATAAATGCTGGCCTAACCTTGTAGAAGGAACACAAAGTTAACATGTATGTGCAGCAAGTAATTAGAAAGGCAAATGGCAGTTGGCTTTATTTCAAAGTGATTGAAGTACAAGAATGAAGATGTGTTACTACAATTTTATGGAGTTAGATGTGATATTGCTGTGATGAATGAGGAAATGAATATTTAAAATAGTGGATGGCAATCCAATTAAGTGGGCTGATTTGTTGTGAATAGTGTTGGTCTTTTTGAGTGTTTTTGAAAATGCACGCAAGTGCAGATATTCCATTACACTCCTAATGTCAATGTTGGAGAAGCTTTCAAGAGTTGGGACTCTCATGTCTCAAAATACCAAATCTTTAACAGTCTTTGAGCCTGACCCAGTTTAGTTTCTGATCAAAAGTAACCTCAGCAAGTTAACAGAGAAGTTAGTGATGGAAATTAAGTTGAATGTCAGGGAGAGCTGGTAAAATTCTCTTGTTGGGTTTGATCAATGCTTGGTACTAGTGTGGCACCATTCCTTAAAAGTTTCCCTACTTGCACTTGATTTACTTGACCCACTTAAAGTTGGTAAAATCCTGGATTTGATATGATCCAACCAACGATGCTGCAGGAAGCAAGGATAGAAATTGAGAGGTACTGGCCATAATTTGGATAAAGGCAGAAATAGGAAATGTATTGCAAGGAAGGACTTGAATAGGTTCCACTATGGCAAAGAAGTCAGAGAGGAGATTTGAGTTTTTAAGTTATGAAGAGTTTTTATGTGATGGAAGAGAGATAATTCAGTGAAACAGTGACTTGGGAGTCATTGAGTTAAAATGGAGATGATTTGGGAACTTTTATGCAGAGTTGGAGAGTGGATTAATTTATTGCAGAGACAATTATGTTTTTAAGACGAGTAAAATATGGGGTAAGAGCAGGGCAAAGGATTAAAGTGAAATGCTGACTTCTATTATGATTAACAAATGGTCAGCTGTGTACTTGAGCCATTTGTTTTTTTTAATATTGCTGTACACGTGTTACATAATTATTTTCACTTTAAAGCTTCATCAGCTGGGCTTTATGAAGAACTTCTGGAGAATGAAAAGAAGAATTTTAATTTGGTGACTACTGCAGTTGCGGCTCTTGGAGGTGTCCCAGCTATGATTCGCCATATAGATATGTCGAATACCATCCCGGAGGAAAAGGTAAATTTTAACACCTCTTGTGAAAGCATTGGATAGCTTTTTTAATCTCTCAATTCAGTACAGAGCGATATCTGAAGATTTAATCTGACTGCTGTTTAAATAAGTTGTCTGATAAGTTGTTCAGTTTTGAACTTGCATCATTTTATCAGGTTGTTGCTGACTTATCTCCATTGGACATTGCTTGATTAGAGGAGCTGGAAAACGATCAGGCCTAGGCTTTTTACTTCCATCCATTTTACCATTTGTTGCAAGTCTCACGTCGAAGGATTTTGCCTCACTGTACTGGGGGATAGCCAAGAGGATTACACCACAATGCAATGGTCATGGCCAGTATTCCACAAACACACAACCAACCCACCACCACTGCCATAAGAGTACAGTTCAGTTGACTCCTTGTCCAATTTGTTTCTTCAGTGCATATTTAATTGTTTGCAGGTTGTTATTACCTACGTTTCGTTTCTTTGTGCTCGTCTTCTGGACCTTCGAAAAGAAACAAGAGCTGCCAGGGTCATACAGGCTGCTTGGAGGAAGTGCAAGTTAAACCATGAGCTTCAGCTTTTACAGGTAATATGATTATCTTCCAGTTAATTTATTGTTTCCTAGGTTGTCCGTTACTTAATGTTTTGCTAAAACTAACTGACATGTATTGAGTGAAAGCTTTGCAATCCATCTATCCTTTGAGTGTCAATAAATATAGAATGGAGTATGTTGGAATAAGTTAGCCTTTAAGAGAATGCAGATTGTTAAATAATTGCTCAGCACTTGTAGTCTGATGAAATGAAACATTTTTTCTTTATAGTGAGCTGTCATATAGTCAAACTTTATAGCCTCAAATCTATGGGAAGACAGAGTTGATTGCTGAGGCTAGAACTCTTCGTCCAGTGAAAGCTGGGTACAATATTACTCACTTGGGCAATGGTTGACTGTCTAAGCATTTTGTTTAAAATTCATTTAACTACACTTTATTGCCCATGGGAAAAGAAGGCCAAATAGTTGAATAAATCATATGACTGGTTGGACTATCATTATTATCATCTCATTACTTTAAGCACCAGAGAATGCACACACGTTATAACAGTGCAGAATCAGGTCTTAATTGAGTCAACATACTCTCAAATGCTATGTGTTCTGCTATACAGTATTTTGCTCACAATTGTACACCATTTTTTTCCTCTTACTATATTTGATACATGCAGATGATAGTTGACCCAAGTAATAGTATCAGAAGCAAAATACATGGTGTAACCAATTAACCTTACTTAGGTATAAATTTGCAATAGCAATACGTTGATACCAAAATATTATCAAATACCCAAGTACCCAGCTACTCTTTCTATGCTATGTATTTTATAAATCCCATGTTCGACAGAAAGCTATTGTAATTCATTATTGCAACTTAATGGGCCTACCTAGGGCTTTACGGAATAATATACCATGAAGGATGCAAATTATTGAACTGACAACCTTTTGTGTTTAACTTTCTTTCTTTCTTCCCCTTATTGATATTAAATTAGCGTTAATACATTATTGTAAGAAGATTGGCTGTGCAGCACTTTAGAATGTCTTGAGGCCATGAAAAACACTACCTAAAATAAAATTTCCTCCAAAATTTAAAGAATGAATTGTGTTTTAGGTAAAAGACCAAGCTGCCTGTATCATTCAAGCAACTGTGCGTAGATTCCTCCATCGCCAGCACTTCAAGAAGAAGAAAAATGCTGCTATTATTATACAAGCTCTTTGGCGTGGCCGTGCAGCAAGGAAGAAAGCGGAAGCGCTGATGGCGATTAAGATGCAAGCAGTGCAGGATGAAGCAGCAACACTTATTCAGGTTAGACTGATATTTGCATTACAAGAACAATTTATTGCTGAAATGCAGCATTATGTATTGCATCCATTTTGGATTGTACCCTAGCTACATCTGCTTTCTGTGGCTTTATATTGGTAAGCTCTGCATTTAACTTTGAATTTTGACAGAAGTAGTGATGAGTTTTAATCACTTGAGCTATACAAATTTCTGCAGGATTTTTCTTCACTGATTGTTAGGCCTTATAAATTAATCAAGTCATGCTATCTTTGGATTTTCCACCTGTAGGACTTCAGGCTACAGAGTTAGCCAGGTTTCAATCCACTCCCCATAATCTCAGAAATGATATGTTTTAACACATTTCATCTCTAATTTCAAAGCTAGATTTTCTCAGGAGATTGAGTTGACAATCTGGTTCTGATTCTATCAAGTACACACTGATTAAGGTAAATTTGGACTTTCCAATGTTTCAATTTGAATGTCCAGTAATCATTTGGAAGGTCACTGAAAACTAATAGCGAAGCCTAATTTTCAGAGATTTGTTTACGGGAATTTTGAGGACTATTTTGTTGCTCCAATCGTGGCGTCTTATCAGTTACGTATTCACTGAACTAAAGCCGCAGCTGTACCCTGACAATGGAGGGTTTTTATAGGGGTGCTTGCCTAATTTCTAAGGATAGCATATTCTTCATTTGTTTCGATGCAATCTTCTGCATATTGTAATTCTTTTCTCCCTTTTTACATTAACAGACTTATTGGCGAGGCTATGCTGCTCAAAGACACCTTCGGAGAACACGACACTATTGTATTCTCATACAAAGCCACATACGGATGAAAATAGCAGTCACTGCTTACCAACGTACTTTATGGGCCATTGTTGTACTTCAGAGGCATTTCAGAGCACATCTGCTAGCTTTAGCTGAGAGAAGGAATTATTTGCAATTAAAACAATCAACTGTTATAATACAATCTGCGTTTAGAAGATGGAAAGCATGCAAACTGGAGAAGCGAACCAAGGCTTCAATAATACTACAGAAATATACAAGGGGTTTTCTCTGTCGATGCCAATACAAAAGGTTTCAACAGTCCATATCCTTGATACAAATATATGCTAAAGGGTATCTAGTAAGAACTGAAATTAACAAGAGGAAAACAGCTATTGTTACATTGCAGAAGCATATAAAGGCATATGTGACAGGAAAGCGTGAATATGTTTCATATCAGAGACTAAAGTGTGCTGCAATAGTACTTCAGGCTGCTTACCGTGGCTTAAGAATGAGGAAGTTCTACCACCAAACTAAGTCAGCCATATTAATCCAATCTACTTTTAGAATGTATCTGCAGCGAAAAAGGTTTATTGCTATTCGGAAAGCGGCTGTCACAATGCAGACTATCGTTAGAATGCAGTTGGCTCAAATTAGGTTTCAAAAATATCGTCGAAGTACCATTATCTTGCAGAGGCGTATCAGAGCCAAACAACACGGGCAGAAGGTGAGGGAGCATTACCTAAAACTTAGACAGGCAACTGTAAAGGTGCAAGTAGCTTTTCGGAGATGGCAAGCTCAAAAAAGGATTCGAGAAAATCGAGCTGCAATTACAATACAGTCTTGGTATCGAATGTATAGAGGAAAACAAAGATATTTACTTGAAAAACAAAGTTGCATTCGAATACAGGCATGGTATAGATACTGCATTGCTCAACGTGCTTTTCGCAATATGAAAATGGCAGTGCTGGTCATCCAAAAATATTACCTAGCTTATCGAAAAGGGAAAGCTCAACGTGAGAAGTATGTATTGATGCTCAACGCAGCACTCACTATACAAGTTCATTTTCGCAGTATGAAGGCTCGCCAGCTTGCCAGAAAAGTGAAAGCTGCATGTGTTATTCAGTCATATTGGCAAATGAGAAAAGAAAGATTTAGGTTTTTGCATCATAGACAGTGTGTCATTGTAATGCAGGCCCATGTAAGAAGATGGCAAGCTCAACGAAGATATTATTCAATGAAAGCTGCAACTTGTGTATTACAAGCACATTTCAGAGCAATTTTAGCTCAAAAGAAAGCTCAGTCTGAATATAAGGCAAAAAGATCTGCAGTTATTGTCTTACAGTCTGCATACAGAGGGTTACAAGCAAGAAGACAGTTTTGGCTTTTGCGGGCAGTTGTAAAGATCCAGTCTGCTTTTCGTGCATATATTTGCCGCAAAAAGTTTATGCAAGCTAAAAATGCTATCATCAAAATTCAGGCCTCTGTGAAAATGATCCAAGTACGAAATCATTATAGATCTCTTATAAAAGCCACAACATATATTCAAAGACATTACCGGGCTAATAAGCTTTGTTTGGAAAAGAGAAAAGAATATCTGAAGAAAAGAGAAGCTTGTATATGTCTTCAGTCTGCTGTTCGACTGTACTTAATGCAAAAACACTTGCGTTTGTGGAGGGGGGCTGCAGTTAAAATTCAGTCCATGTTCCGAATGCATCAGCTAAGGAAGCAGTATCTTAGGATCCATTTTGCTACAGTCCTAATTCAAAGAGGATTCCGTTTCTATAGAGAAGGCGTTTATCAAAGACAGAACTTCCTAAGAATCAAAGAAGCAGTCATATGTTTACAGGCTGCATACAAAGGTTACAAAGTGCGCAAGATGATTAAGCTTCAACATACAGCAGCCACCATAATTCAGGCGGCCTTTAGAGGGCATGCATCAAGGGTCAAGTACTTGGCAATGCAAAAAGCTGCCATTGCCATCCAAAGATGGTACAGGTGTTGCAAAATTGGGCAGCAACAGCGATTCAAATATCTTAAAATTCGGACAGCAGTAATTGTTCTTCAAGCAGTATGCCGTGGAATTTCTGCAAGAAGAAAATGTAAAATGCAGCATAAGGCTGCAGTGGCCATTCAAACTGCTTTCCGAAGATTCAAAGCGCAACAGCAATTTGAAATGTTAAAGAATGCTACATTAACTGTTCAGCGCCATTTTAAAGCAAAGTTGATGGGGAGAAAAGAACGTCAAATGTATTTGACAATGCGCCAGTCAGCATTAACACTCCAAGCAGCTTATAAGGGTATGGTTACAAGAACAGAATTTAGGAGAAAATTGCAAGCTTGCATTACGATACAATCTTATTTCAGGATGCAGAAAATGCGTACAAAATTTCAGACTAGGAAACGAGCAGCATTAATACTGCAGGATCGATTCAGGGCTCATCTGCAAAGAAAACATCAATGCCACAAGTATCAAAACATAAGGACCGCTACCATAGTGTTGCAAGCCGCATTTCGTGCAATGAAAACCCGAAAAAGGCTGAAAGAAATTCACAAAGCTGCTACAATCATCCAAGCAGTAGCTAAATCTTTTTTAACCAGAAAACGTTACACCACTCTTAAAGCTGCTTCAGTTCTACTGCAAAAACGATTCAGAGCTTTGGTGCTGAGCAGAAAACAGCGAGGAATCTATCTATCCATCCGCAATGCAACCGTAGTAATACAAGCTGCTTACAGGGGCATGAAAGTTAGGCAAGAGATTCTGCACAGGCACAAGGCAGCTACAGTAATACAAGCTACATTTAGGATGTATAGGGTACGTCTTCCGTACCAGGCACTGAGACTGGCAACTGTGATAATACAAGCCTATTATCGAGCTCACTTCCAAATGAAAACTGACCATGAGAATTATATGAAAATTCGCAACAGTGTTCTGCATCTTCAAGCTGCATACCGAGGAATGATTGTTCGAAAACATTTGAGGAGCATGCATGAATCTGCAACACTGATACAGCACTATTATCGAATGTACAAGCAGCGTCAATACTACAAGAGACTCTGCTGCGCGGCGACAACTGTACAGCAAAGATATAGAGCTTGCAAAGTCAGGGATGCCCATGTAAAGCAGTATAATGATGTGAAGACAGCAACTATTCATATTCAGGCTATTTTCCGTGGAATGAAAACAAGGCGTGAAATCAAGAGAATTGGGAAAGCTGCAATAATTATCCAGAGAAGATTTAGGGCCTTCAACGATAGGAAAACCTATCTGAAGCTCAGAACTGCAGCTATCATAATCCAACAGCGATACCGTGCACTTTTGCTTACACGGATTCAACAGCAGAAATATTCCTTGGTCCGTAATGCAGCTGTAACTATACAGGCTGCTTTTAGGGGTATGAAGGTAAGGCGAGAGATTCAATGTAAACACAGAGCAGCTACGATAATACAAGCTGCATTTCGAATGCACAGTGTTTGCCTTCCGTACCAGGCTCTGAAGCTGGCAGCTACAATAATACAAACTCGTTATCGAGCTCACTTCCAAATGAAAAACGATCGTGAGAATTATATGAAGATTCGCAACAGTGTTATGCATCTTCAAGCTGCATACCGAGGAATGATTGTTCGAAAACGTTTGAGGAGCATGCATGAATCTGCAACACTGATACAGCGTTATTATCGAATGTACAAGCAGCGTCAATACTACATGAGACTTCACTGCGCAGTGACAACTATACAGCAGAGATATAGAGCTTGCAAAGTCAGGGATGCCCATGTAAAGCAGTATAATGATATGAAAAAAGCAACTATTCGTATTCAGGCTATTTTCCGTGGAATGAAAACAAGGTGTGAAATCAAGAGAATTAGGAAAGCTGTGATAATTATCCAGAGAAGATTTAGGGCCTACAGTGATAGGAAAACTTATCTGAAGCTCAGAACTGCAGCCATCATGATCCAGCAGCAATACCGTGCACTTTTGCTTACTCGGATTCAACAGCAGAAATATTCCTCTATCCATAGTGCAGCTGTAACTATACAAGCTGCTTTTAGGGGTATGAAGGTAAGGCGAGAGATTCAACGTAAACACAAAGCAGCCACGGTTATACAAGCTGCATTTCGAATGCACAGGATTTGCCTTCCATACCAGGCCCTGAGGTTGGCAGCTACAATAATACAAACTCGTTATCGAACTTATCTTCAAATGAAAACCGATCGTGAGAATTACATGAAGATACGCAACAGTGTTCTGCATCTTCAAGCTGCATACCGAGGGATGATTGTTCGAAAACATTTGAGGAGCATGCATGCATCTGCAACATTGATACAGAGTTATTATCGAATGCACAGGCAATGGTTATATTATAAGAGACTCTGTTGGGCAGCAACAACTGTACAGCGACGATACCAAGCTTGCAAAGTCAGGGATGCGTGTGTAAAGCAGTATTATGATGTCAAGAAAGCAGCTGTTACTCTCCAGGCATTTTACCGTGGGAAAAAAGGCCGAGAATTGGCTAAAAGAGTTAAGGCGATCCGCCATATTATATCATTCTTGAAGGTGTGCATTACCAGAAGGTTATTCTTGATTCAGAAGTCAGCTGTAATAAAGCTGCAAGCAGCATTCCGTGGTTATCAAATAAGGATACGCTACAAGGCTATGCGTTTTGCAGCCATTTCAATCCAAAACTGGTACAGAGCTTGCAAAATAGGCCATACACAGCTTGTGCAATATCAGTCCATGAAGCATGCAGCCATCAGGATTCAGGCTGCCTATAGAGGTATGGTTGTGCGTCACTGGTTTAAACAGAAGCGTGCAGCTGTAAAAATTCAGTCAACACTTTGTATGATTCGGTGCAGGAGAATTTTCCTTGAAATGAAATCTGCAGCAATTGTAGTGCAGTCTCACTACCGTGCTCTTGAAGCTCGAAAACAATATACTAAATACAAAATAGCAACTGTTGTATTGCAACGGCACTACAAATCCTACCTCCTAATGAAACAACAGAGATCAACTTACTTGACACTCCGACGGATAGCCATCTCTCTCCAAGCCAGAAGGCGAGGGGTGATTGCCCAGAGAAACTATAAAATGCTTCTTCGAAGCACTACAACAATTCAGGTAACAATTCAAATAACAAGTTTAAATTGGCCGTAATATTTAAATTAGTTCCTTATTGTAGTAGTTTTATGGTTTTGCGAAAGTTGAAAGTTTCATTTGTAAACATTAATAAAAAAACCTTCTTCCTTATCCAAAAATAGTTACTTAATTGGTTAGGGATGGTTAAAAGAAGAGGCAGGTTCCAATTTGCCTTTGCTGTACCCAGTATCATGCACGATGATAAACTTCATATTATTTTATTTTCTTTCCTCTGATTTCATTTATCTTTTCTTCAGTTTTCTGTTTGCCCCCATCTCGTGGAAATTTTATATTGCCTGTCCCGGAAATAAGTTGGCAAAGACAGATTACTAGTTATATTTACAAGTAGCAAATGTCAAATGCTAATTAAGAAAGGATCAAGAGTTGAAGAACAAAGTAGAATTGGAATGTTTTCCAATATTAGCAGTTAGATGTCGCCTGTTTTTCATTCTGTCATTAAGTACGTCCATTTATTTCAATTTTGTTTTCAAAAATCCATTCAGGCTTGTTATCGTAGAAAGAAACAGAGGAAAATATTCCTTCTCAACAAGAAAGCCGTCTGTGTGATACAACAACATTACAGAGCTTATTGTCGAAGAAAGGTTGAGCAAGAGAAATACCTTCAAATGAAGCATTCTGCTGTTGTGATACAGGTACTTCTTTGATAAATTGTCCAATGTTGATAATTTTCCTCTCCCAGTTTCTGCTGATTCTACTTTGATGCCAAACTGCTCCAGATATTTCCATGCCACATTCTTTAGAAGTTTAAAAACTAGCCTATAATTTTGAATTATGAAACCGTGCCTTTTTTGAGATAATATTTGCATTATGCACAATATATTTGTTCACTTTTCTGTTTTAATCTGTTTTGAGATCTGATGAATGTATATTGTCTGAACCTGGTGCCTTGCATTTTAAGTGCCAACACACTGCCAAGCTGCTTTTCTGATGCCTTAACATTTCTCCCCCAAAAATTCTAAGTGCTGAATTGGCAGGAAAAATGGTGTAATTCATGATTGTTTTTTCAGAGGGAGTTCAGACTTGAATCTCCCATGCTCTGTGCACTGCAGACATCACAATTGTGAATCTTATTAAAATCTTGGGAGGGTGGGGAGGGATCTTTTTACTGTGTATGTGCAGTGACCTCAAACTGTCAGACTGCAGTTTGCTGGCCTGATTTGTGGCCCCCATGACCAATGCTGGGCCAGCCCTGATGCCCCCAGGCAGACCTCAGTCCCAGCCCTTCCCAGTTGCTGGCTCTGAGCCCTGAGGGGGCCTGACATCCCCCCCACCTGCCCCAATTGCTCCCTGCCTCCTCCACCTGTCTTCGCTCCAATGGTGTCTCCCCCTAGTTCCCTGAATGTGGGGAGCTACTATAAACTTCACCAGAATGAAATATTCCTGGCAGGATGGGAGATGCTCTCGGGCCCGGAGAATTCAATGCCAGGCATGATAAAAAAAATCACTTTATTTTCCCACCAGTTTCCTGCTTGGTTCCAAGAGTGCCTGCTCTTCGACTATAGGAGATGCATGTGCAAATTACGTGAAATGGCTAACACGTGCATTTCCCAACCCGATGTGCTTAAAAAAAAAAAGTGTTGGGATGGAGGAATCAGGCTCTTGATCTCTGAATTTGACATTATCTTACTCTTCCCTCTAAAGAGTAAAAGCCAAGTAACTGTAACACTGTATTATGAATTGTTTTTTTGCATCCTCAAATTTTATCCCTCCTATCCTCTTTAATGATATTATGTTCTTTACACATTGATTTTAAAATTGACATTGTTGAATCTCATAGCACTAAGATTCTCCTTAAGAACTATTCAGGGTGTCCAGGTGTCAGGGAACACAGATTTTCATTTAGTCTACTCGTTCCACATTCCAAATGTTGACTGCCCATTGGGGCGGTTCCCAACATCCCAGGTTCTCTTAAAGTGGCTGTGCCCCAATATAACAGATACCTTCTTCATCAGGAAGCCTGGCAATAGAGTTTGACACCGTTGACGTAGTTTCAGTTGCTAGTTGGGCATACATATCTTTTGTACATGTTTATATGTCAACGTGCAGAGCTGTATTCAACAGTTTATCTGATCTACCATCGATGCGATATTGGCCTCCTTTTGATAAAATGCTGCAAGGCCAACCGATAGATTTGTTCACTTGCTGACTGGTAGTCTTATCACACCAAAATGTGATGTAGTCAGTTCAGTTTCACTCTGAAATTGCGCCGGGTTTTTGTCTTTTGAAAGCATCATCGATATTGTTATTAAAACAGATCTTTGTTGCTAAATTTTTTTTCTAATGTCGCCTTTCTGTCTTATCCTGAATTTCAGTCCTATTTTTGCTACAATCATCAATGCATAAATACCAACTCGTATACACACTGAAGTTCCTTTTTTTTTGTTTTACATGTTGCACTTCTCATAAATTATGCATTTTTATTGTCACGATGTTTAACAATTGTAATTCAATTTTAGAATATCTTTTTAATTGTGTGCAAATCTGTTCCTTCTGCTTTCATCACTGATGTTCATTTGAGCATTTAATTTATTAAATGTTTTTTGTGTTCATCACATTTGCATTTAAAGTTTTGTGTACGAGCAAACCTATTTTAAATTCTTGTTTGCAGGAATATTGTGATCTCAGTGTGTTGCTTTTTAATTAAGATGCAGCAATTTATTAAAATGGTTTTGTTGTTCTTGACCAACTTAATCTGCTTATTGATCAATGTCAATTCTGTATTTTCATTTTATTTTTCCAGAATGCATTCCGTAGGTACCAAGCGAGACAACTAGCCAAAAGAATGAGAGCTGCACAAAAAATCCAAGCATGGTTCAAGGCTCAAATTGTGCGTCGGCAGTATAAGTCCATACTTAATTCGGTTATATTCATCAAATGGCGATTGAGAGCAAAACGAGAAAGATCTAGGTAACTTACTAAGAAGTTTATTTCCTTAAATTATAGGATGTGTTCAATTCTAGAGAAAAACAACTGTCAGCTGTTGCCAGTATTGCCCCGTAGAGCTGACAGAAATTTCCAGAGCCAATACTGATGTTCCTTTTGAAATCTAATTGTTTTGTGTGGCCAATTGCTTTTCTGGTTCACAATCCTCTAAATTGTTTTTGTGTGGTTTTATGTGCATGTGTTATTTATCAAGAAATAAGATCTATGTGGCAGCTTTTAGCTGCACAATCACAAATCAGCCGTGGAGGAGAAATTGGTTAGCCCATTGGAACATCAACCTGGAAATTGCTGACAGGAATGCCCTGCCTCTTCATTGGGTATCTTGTTGCTGTGGTTCCAGCTTAATCAGAACAGAAATCAATGACTTGTGAACTTAAGACTTTTTATGTATCATTCTTACTGAGAATTATTAAAAATGTATCAGAGTTTCTAAACAGTGTACCAATTCATAATAATTGCTGAACAGCTTCTCTGGTTGCGAAACAAAAAAGTGGACGTATGAAAGATCATTCACTCCATTTCACTTTTTTTCTTCAAAAGTTTGTCCTTTTAGCCTCACACTCAATCCTTGTGAAATAGTTTAAAATGATTGATATTTGGTGCTTTCCTTCTTGCTTCCTCATTTGCTGTCTTGAATTAATTGAACCATCTACTCAGTCTACTTGATGAGTTGGTGTTGTTAGGTTCTTGATATCCCTAATGGTTGACACCAGAATAAATTGATATCAGAGCTTGTACAGAGCTTTTATAGGCAGTATCGTGGCACAGTGGTTAGCACTGCTCTCTCTCAGCGCCATGGACCCAGGTTCAACTCCTGGCTTAGGTCACTATTTCTGCAGAATCTGCATCTTTTCCCATATCTGTATGGGTTTCCTCCCATAGTCTGAAAAACGTGCCAGTTAGGTGCATTGGCCATGCTACGTTCTCCCTCGGTGCACCCGAACAGGCATCGGAGTGTGGTGACTGGGGAATTTTCACAGTAATGTCATTGAAGTCTTAATGTAAGCCTACTTGTGACAATAACAAATAAAAAGAAATCTTTATGGATAACTTTCATCAAGGTCCATTTTGGCAGGATCAGTAGGATGAAGGAGTACAATATCAAGGGTAGGAATCTTAGTGTTGAGGAGCAGAAGGATCTTGGGGTCCAGGTCCATAGGACTCTTAAATCGACCTCGCAGGTGGAAGATGTGGTCAAGAAGGTGTATGGTGTACTGGCCTTCATTAATCAAGGGATTGAGTTTAGGAGTTGGGAGGTAATGCTGCAACTTCATAAGACCCTTATCAGACCCCACTTGGAGTACTGTGCGCAGTTCTGGCCGCCTCACTACAGGAAGGATGTGGAAGCTATTGGGAGGGCGCAGAGGAGATTTACGGGGATTGCCTGGATTGGGAGGTATGCCTTATGAAGGTAGGTTGAGGGAGCTAGGTCTCTTCCTGGAGAGACGAAGGTTGAGAGGCGACCTGATAGAGGTTTATAAAATATTGAGAGGAATAGATAGGGTGGATTCTCGGAGGCTATTTCCCAGGGCTGAGGGGACACAGGTTTAAGGTGCTACGCAGCAAGTACAGAGGAGAGGTTAGAGGGTAGTAAGTGAATGGAATCGGCTGCCATCGCTGGTGGTGGAGGTGAACTCGCTGGGATCTTTTAAAAAACTTCTGGATAAGTACATGTGATTGGATGGGATTGGAAGTTACAGATAGTTCTATGGCCTAGTAGATATGGATATGATCGGTGCAACTTGTGGGCCGAAGGGTCTGTTTGTGCTGTAGTGTTCTATGTTCTGTGGTCAACAGCAAACACTTTTGCCCTTTGTTGCTGACAGCAAAATCTGGGCCAATGTATTTTCCCATAAAATGTGAGTTACCAATCACTGCAATATTTATCCTGCTTCCCAAAATACAATTCAAATTGAGTAAATGTCATTTGTACACTGTGATGTGGCAAAAAAAATAATAACTTGTAACAAAAAGTAGAAGATTAATTTCTGGCAGGCACAAAAAGGTGGGAAGAGTATAAACTCTGCATCCGTTGCTTTAAACCAAGAGAATTTATGCACATTGAGAACAAATGACCAACCTGTTAGGTCTCCCTCTTAGGTTGAAATTCTCATCTTTCTGAATATAAAATTAGTTTAGGTAATCATAATACCATTCCTACTGACATAAATCAGCAAGTGCAAAAAGGCGCACAAATCCCATATCATTTACTAATTTTGCCTGAATATCTATCATGCTTAAGTGATGGAAATGAAACAAGCATCATTTTGGTGCAGCAGAGGGTGTTATTCAGAATTTGAGACAGAGCAGATGATGTTAGCTGATACAGCCCACGAAATGGGGATGCTCATCTGTTGCATTGACTGCAAAGAATAAAATTCCAGAGAGTAAAAACAAATCTTGTGTTGCTGTAAGCAAAAGAGCTAATGGCTTACACATCCTGGTTTAAATTTGTTCTTTTTCCTCAACTGTAGGTTCTTAAAGGTCCGGGCTGCTGCAATCGTTATTCAGCAAAGGTGGAAAATGACTGTTGCAACAAGGAAATTGCAGCAAGAAAACTTAAGAAAAATGATGGCAGCAGTCAAAATCCAGGCCTTTTGGAAGGGATTTAAAACCAGAAAACAACTGATCCGGGTAGCCAATTTTGTGGAATAATCTATGTTTCATCTTTTTGGTTTAATTTGTAATTGGATAATGGGTATAAGCATATTGGGTTGGATTTCATTTTGAGTACAATCTGCAAACCCAGGCACAAATTGTGCAGGTTGTCCAAAGTTCAACTTCCAGCTTGGTATAAGATCTAGCATCATAGTTGAACTAATGCAACCTGAGAGAAATAAGTACTTAAATGCTTTTTAATTCCTTACTTCAAATATTTCCCGATGCAGCTTAATTAATCCTTTTGAAAATGGGTTGATTTCAAAAGTAAGGATTTACGATAAGTTTCTAATGTAGTACCTGTGAATACCTGATATTGAGTCACTGAAAATTACTAAAAAACATAAACAGCATCATTTGCTGGTATCCTTGATGTTTTGTAGTCTGTTCCTTAGAATATTAAATCTATTTTTAATTTAAAATAATGCCTTATGTCAATAATGCCTTATACAGTTTTCTTTATGCATCTTCAAGGAAGCTTTTAATTAAGTGAAAACTCTCCAGTCTCATTATTTTGATCTTGGAGTTTGGTCAGTTTTATGGGAAGGTCCAACTCCTGACATAATGGTGTTTTCTAAACATGTCACACTGGCTGCAACCTAAAATTCTATAATTTTTAATGATGGCTTGGCTAATTTCCAGTGAATTGTGCTGGGATGAGGAACTTTAGACCATATGTTTTGAGACATAGGCTGAAGAAATTCAAGAGGCAGGCCTCACAACACCATGCCGGGGGTTGGGTCTGAGGCAGAGCAGCCAGCCAGCAACTATAGCACTTAACAGATCTTGACAGATGTCAGAAAGGCAAAAGTGGAAAGCCTTGCCTTCACAAGCCACCATGGCTGTGTGTGTGTGTGTGTATATATTGGGGGGGAGGGGCACAAGTAGGGGATCTTTCAGAGGGAAGACATGCTAATTATCTTAATTTGCTTACATTGCATTCTTGTTATTGCATGGTGGGAACCCCATTACATCACTGAGGGGGGTGGGGGTGCGGGGGTATAATGAAATAGGAAATTCCAGTGGTATGAAAGACTTTTTTTTAAACGCCCTTGTTTCTCAGCCCCCTCTCCCTTTCCTGCCTTTAAATGAGTAAATTTTCCCCTCCCGCCTCAGTGAGTTGGTCAGCACCCATCTCATTCACTAATGACCTTTAGAGAAGGAAATATTTTGTCATTACCTGGTCTGACCTACATGTGACTGCAGACCTGCAGCAATGTGATTGACTTGTAACTGCCTCCTGAAATGGCCTAGGAAGCCACACACTTCAGTTAGGGATGGGTAATCAATGTTGAGCTTGCCAGTGGCACCCACACCTTATGAAAGAATGAAAAAAACCTTTTAAACTGAAAGCTATGAAAAAACCTTCCCCATGAATATCAATGCTAAGATAAAATATTTAACTTTGTTTGCAGCTTCTTTTTTTGAACACTAACTTTGTAAACATCAGGCCATGACTAATATCATCCATTATCTTCCAACAAAAGGTGATGACGATTGGGTTTGGTCTTTTGTGTCAAGTGAGTAGAGACAGAATGTCAAGTCGGATGTGGATCCTTTGCCAGAGTACCTTTTATTAATGGCCTGCATTTTCTCCTTTTGGGAATGTAAACCATATTACATTCCAGCACTGCCTGCTGTAATCGCAATACTGTGTACATGGATTATTCTGCCACTCTCCCCAATCCATGTATTCTGTCATGTTTATGTATGATAAAAATGTACAAAACATTTGCATAATTTGTATATGTTTCTTCAGTTAAAGTTTCCTTTCCATTGTATATTTGCATAACTTTGCCATCAGCGACTGGCTGGCTGCCTTTCATTATTATGAACCACAAGAGTTTCAGAAAACAGCTCTGGAATATAATTGGTTATTTCTTCTCAGATTGAGAACTTTCTGCATTTCAAATTCAGTGATTTAATTTCTTTAAGTTTTAGGAAGTTCGTGAGGCATGACCCCATTATTCTAAGTGTTCAAAGTACTGATAAATTACTTGTCCTATGTAACTATTTTCAAATAATATTTGAAACTGTGTATCCAAAGTCAAGTTGCTGGAGCAGATTGCATATTGCAAAATTGATATACCATCTGAATTTATGATCTGTTATTTGAATTACAGAAACATGAAGCTGCCTGTCAAATTCAGCTTGCATACAGGAGTTATAACCAAAGAAAGAAATTTGTACAGCAAAGAATAGCTGCAATGGTTATACAAAGAATTTACAGAAACTGGCAACTTGCTAAGACTGAAAAAATGAAATACAAAAAAATAAGAAAGGCTACAGTTCTCTTGCAATCTATATGGCGTGGCTGGCTTGTTCGCAAAAAGGTATGATTTTCTTAATTAAGCATTTCAATGAGTTCTAATGTATTGAAGCTTATTTTAAATATAATTAGGGCTCTATAAATGGCCCAAAATGCTTTGGCTCTCTATAAAAAATACATCTTGTGGCTTCTACTTTTACAAGATGCTTAATGAGCAAATGATGACACAGGGCTTCAGTGTTTTCTATCTGCTAAAGTTAGCATCATAGAATGGTCTAATTTGTGCTGCAACTATTCAGCCTATTGAGCTTATGCTGGCTGTCTACAAAAAGTAATTTAGTTTCCCCCATGACTTTGTATTTTCCCAGTTATCCTCAAACATTTTTCTTTGGATACTTACCAAGTTTCCTTTTGAAAACATCTTTGATCCTGCCTCTACTACCCTTTTAGGCAATGTATTCTATGCCATAATAACTTGTGTAAAAACAATTTTCCTTATGTTGCCTTTCTGCCAATGGAAAGAGATCGTCTTTCTATCTATTCTGTCTAGCTACTCAAGATTTTGAATATCTGTATCAAATTGCTTCTCAAACTTTATTTTGCAGAGAACAACACCAGTTTCTTCAATCTATCATGTGACTGAAGTTTCTCATTTCTGGAACTATTCTTGTGAATCTTTTCTGTGCCTTCTCTAATGCCTTCACATCCTTCCTAAAGTTCATGGCCATATTGAATAAAACATTCCAATTGAGGCCAAACTTGTGTTTTATAAAGGTTCTTCATAATTGCCTTGCTTTTGCACTCTATGCCTTTAGTTATGAAGCTGAGGATCCCATATGCCTCATTAACCAATCTCTCAATTTGTCCTGCTATCTTCAATAATTTGTGATCCTGGAGCTTCATGTCCCTCTGTTCCTGCACTCTGTTTAGAATTGTATTCTTCATTTCATATTACCTCGCCTTATTCTTCAATGTTTCACTTCACACTTTTCTGTCACTAAATTTCACCTGCCATACATCATTCCACCAGCCATGCCCTCTTGAAGTCTATCATGATCCTCCTCATTGTTCATAATATTTTTGTCATTTACAAATTTTGAAATTGTGCTGTGTATACCCAAGTCTAGGTCATTGAATTAGCACTTTCATAATACTTGTGTTCAATAATGTGAAAAAAGATCAAAATTCATTAAACAGGAAAGAGATTTCCTTAATTCCTCAACAACTTCATTACAAGAGGAAATGGCAAAAAAATATTTGTTGGAATTCTACCACCCCATATGCCACAGAACGGGAGCAGACGAGGGGCAGATGATGGAAATGTCCTTTGATTTTGAGTGGAAATTTCCAATTTCACGTGAGCCGTAAATTCCTGCTCATTATTTTAACAGCACAACTTAAAAAAACACCCTCAGCCTGCATTATGAAACATTCAACACAATCATTCATGATATTCAGGGCACCATGCAAAAAATATAAAATGAACTAAAATTTAGTCAGATCCTATTGTAATCATTGAACTGGGAATGCTACAAAAAGATGGGCAATTACTTCAAAAGGAAACAATCTGGAATTATTTTCGCTTCTTGCTGATCCTGATAATGATTGTTACATATGAGAACAGCAGCCATAATACTCAGTAGCATGGTTTTGCTAGTCTTGCATCTTGCCAGATCTTTGTGATGCATTTATATCTTTCTTTCAGAGTTATTGCCTACACTCGCTTTCTATCAGATTGTTTGTTTGTTTGTTTGTTTCAATGAATTAATCTAATCACATAAAAGTTTGTTGTAAAGTCAAATATTGATCTCCATTTTTGAAAACTAGTGTAAGTGAACCATCACAAAGAGAGTATTGTTTTGATATGCACTGTGTGCATTGTTATCTTGGTTACATCTAAACATATCCTATCCTTCACTACTGATGCACAGTAGCAGCAGTGTGTACCATTTATATGATGCACTGCTAAAGCTCCTTAGACAGCACCTTCCAAATTCATGACAAATACCATCTAGAAGGACAAGTGCAGCAAATGTACCAGCTGAAAGTTCACTTCCAAGTCATTCGCCATCCTGACTTGGAAATACATCACTCGTTCGCTGTCAGTGGGTCAAAACCTTGGTGCTCTCTCCTTAACAGCACTGTAGGGGTAGCAACACCACAAGGACTGCAACAGCTCAAGAGATGATAAAACAATTCTAATCTTCTTTGCTTTGACATTCATAATTGGTTAATTTTGAATTAATCACTAAAATTTCTCCAGTATTGAAAATACATTTGAATTGAGCAAAAGACACCATGGTCCTAATACCAATCTTTGGGGACTACCAGTACATACCATCTTTCAGTCTGGAGGGAAAAAATACTCTTCACAGCTACTCTATTTCTCATCACTCAACCAACTTTATATTCATGCTGTCACTGTTATTCAGCAAATTTCAGTTTTGTTGGTGGATTTAATTATATGTCACTTTCTATCATACGTTTTGTAAGTCCCTCGATGCCACATCAACTCTGTTCCCTCATCTAAAAACTCAATGAAGATCATGAAGCACAATTTGACTTTAATAAATACATGCTATCTTTCCTTCATTAATCTACGCTTGTCTAAAATTACATAGCATAAATGGGAATAAGGCAGGAAGAAATTGATTGACTGGGTTTGTAAAGGAAATCTGAGCAATGCAGCCGTTTTAGTCAAAGCTTATTAAAATTTTGCTAAAGGCCAGAATTAGTGGATGGATGAAGAGAAGAAGCAAACTATTCATGAAAGGTAAATCTTGAGCTGAAAAAAGAAAAATTCTACTACATGGTCTAAATGAAAATAAGAGGAATGTTTCAAGCCAGTTGCAGGGAATAGAGAGACTAAATATGAAAGCCCCTACTGTCTTTTTCCCTTAAACCAATAGGCTGTTTGTAGATAGTTAGAGCATAATGTATTTGACTTGTATAAGAGGCAAATGTTAGGAAGTGGAAAGATGTAATGGATTCCAGGTTTTTGTTTATATCTTGCATTATTTTTGTTCCACAAAGACCATGTGTGATCGCAGGTGCAAATACCTTATCCAGTATTCAAATTTAAAATCTGATTTTGCTGAATAATGCCATAAGTACCTATTTCACTGTGCTGATGTTGCCACATGAATTTATAGTTTATTTATATTTTCTGTTCAAATACAGATTGTTGATCACAAATTGGCACAAAAGAGGCTTTGTTTTACTGCTGCTGTCTATCATCACCTTTGTGCCGTAAAGATTCAAAGAATGTACAGACAGTACAGGCTTCTTAAATGTGCAAAAGAAGAGATCAATTCTGTCATATCTATCCAGGTAAAATAATAATGAAAAGAATGAAGATCACCCCAGATTGAAACAACATTTCCTAAGATGTGAAAGTTTAAATATTTGCCGAGGAAGACATTTTATGATCACTGTCTAAAATAGTGCAACTGTTTGCAATATATATACTATCTTGTGTTGACTGGAATGTTTATCCCCACTGTTTTATTATAAAGAGAGAATCTTTATTAAGTCAATTCATCCCTCAAAATTGTTACTATTGCATAAGAATATTTAATCTACTGAAAAAATGAATTGTATATAATATGATAATATCTTCAAATCTTCGTAAGCAATTCATATTGGTTGGATTTCTTCATGAGAATAATTATTTTTATATGAGGCAACATTCTATACACATTAACGTGCCCAAACAGAAAATCAGTGAAAAATAGAAAGTCTGTTTTCCCAGTCACATCTGAGCCATGAATGTTGCCCAGGATGTTGAATCTTTTGTCTTAGCTGAATCGACAGGCAGAAGCCAATCTCTGTTCTGAAAGATGGCACCTCCATCAATGTGGCATCGCCACAGTGACAGCCTTGCTTTTTGTACTCAAGTTATTGGTTTTGGCTATTACCCACAACCTTCTGACTCAGTTTGTAGCAGTATCTCAAATCTGCATGCAGCTGCTCAGTTAAGTTACTGCTACTAGTTTGTGGTTTGTTACTAGTGATCTGATATACTCCCGTTACAACATTACTTCATTACCATGAATGACTACTTGTCCACTGATTCTGTTTTTATTTGTAAACTTTTTACATATATTGCATTATAGAGATGGTTTAGAACTTGTCTTCAGCGTAGCTGTTACCTTGATGATCGTCGGAAGATCATTGTAGTACAGCGAACTGTGAAGGTCTGGCTCATGCGACGTCACAGAGCTGCTATTATTATTCAGAAAGCTGCAAGACATTTCCTTTCTAAAACTCGGAAACAAAGATTTCATGAAGGAATTATCAAAATACAGGTATTCAAACTATTTGTAATTGGTTGCTGGTGTCAGTTAGTGCACTGGTTGTACCTGAACAACTTGAGAAAGAAATGTACATTTATTAAATTTAGTTTTCTGATTATTTTTGGAGTTTGTAAACTATCATGTCGATTTTAATGAGTCAAATAATAGATTTAAAGTCAATTGCATAACAGTTGTAATGCTGATTTACCATTGTACATATAAAATATTGAGCTTTATTAATGTATTTCAGTATGATCTTGATAGAATTTAAATTTATTGGAATGTTTAACTTGTATCAATAGAATATATCAAAATTTCTAATTTTGTAGGCTTTATGGAAGGGATATTGCTTGCGCAAGAAAACCAACCATTCTCAAATAATTAATGTCAGACGCCGCATTGAACAGGCTAATCAGAACAGCACAGAGGAGCAGAAATTATGTAACCGAACAGCTATAGCTTTGGATTATGTTCTTAAATTCAAACATTTCTCTGACATTCTTGCAGCTTTGCAACATTTAGGTTTGTATATTTCCATTTTATTCATTTGTGCAATAAAATTAGCCAACAGTGCAATTTATTTATTAATATTTGTTTTAATTGAATTTTTTGCTGGAGTACTGAAATTAACTGTCTTTTTGTATTTGGACTTTGAGAATGAAATTTGCACACAATTTTAAAAAGGGATTTTGGCAAGAGCAGCACTTAATACCAATGCCTTGTTGCTCTGAGTCAGTGTACCCCAACACAAGTAAGGATGACATGCTTCCTTCCTTCAGGGGTATTAATGAATTGATTAGGCTGTTGCAACATTTCAAGTAATTACCAGTACGATAACATAACCATTCTGTTCCTTTTAATGGAGAGTTTGATTAATGAACTTTGTATTACCGGAAGGACGTGGAGACTCTGGAGAGGGTGCAGAGGAGGTTTACCAGGATGCTGCCTGGTATGAAAAGTCTGAGTTACGAGAAGAGGTTAGGCAAATTGGGACTGCTTTCCTTAAAAAGACGTAGACTTAGAGGAGATCTAATAGAGGTGTACAAGATTGAGTGGTATAGATAGAGTAAACAGGATTAAGCTTTTTCCTAGGATGGACTCGGATAGCACGAGGGGTCACGGGCTTACGGTGAGGGGGGTAAGGTATAATTTGGATGCTAGAGTGAGTTTTTTCACACAGAGGGTGGTGGGGGTATGGAATGCGCTGCCAAGTAAAGTGGTGGAGGCAGGCACTCTGGAGTTATTTAAGAAATACTTAGATGGGCACATGAACAGAATGGGAACGGAGGGGTATAGAAAACTGATTTAACATAGGGATCACGAGCCTTGGGAGTCCCTGGGAGGTGTGTAAATAGATGATGATATTGATGTACTTGTTTTTATCCTACAGGTGCTTTGGTGCACCTTGTTGCCTAACAAGGGGCATACATGCGATGGGTTGTGAGAGGGCTGCTGTTGGATTTTTTTCGAGAGTATCCTAGGGCTTCACATCGTTAGTGT
This sequence comes from Sphyrna mokarran, assembly GCA_024679065.1. NCBI lineage: Eukaryota > Metazoa > Chordata > Chondrichthyes > Carcharhiniformes > Carcharhinidae > Sphyrna > Sphyrna mokarran. The sequence continues at coordinate 63,560,104 of JAGIQG010000009.1, forward strand.
ATGCTTGACCTGGACCACTTGATGGGCAACACGACAGCTCAGTGACTATTGCTGTGCTGTGCAGATACATGGATTTGGGCCTGTGTCTGTGGGAGTTTGCGCATTCTCCCTGTGCTTGCGTGGGTTTTCTCCGGGTTCTCCAGTTTCCTCCCACATCCCAAAGATGTGCTCTTAGGCTAATTGGCAAAACAAATTGTCCCTAAATTGTCTCAAATTTGGTTTTTAATCCGTAGATCTATAAACATAGACAGGGATCATGGGTAGAGGTGGGAACATCGGGGTGGCGGCATGGGCTCGTTGGGCCGAAGGGCCTGTTTCCCGTGCTGTTTTGATCTTTGTACTAGTTGGACTGTTTCAGTTTTTCTGAAGCTGACAAGTGTATTAATAGTAATAGTTTATATTTATTGCTTCTCGGCATAAGCTCACTTGCAATCACTGGCTTTCCCTCTCTCATGTCCCTCACCCTGGCATCATGTTTTTTTTTTCTCTCTGTCTCTTTTCCCCCCCTCCCCTTGCCCTGTCTCGATCACATGTTCTCTCTTGCTTGCTTGTCTTGTCTGTCTTGCACTCTCGCTAGTCTCCAACTGTCAAATCCAGATTTGATATTAACTATCATGATACCCTCTCTGCACCTTGCTTGCTCTGACTTCTTCCTTTATCGTAACAAGTCTCACAACACCAGGTTAAAGTCCAATAGGTTTAGTTGGTAGCAAAAGCCACTAGTTTTTGGAGCACTGCACTTTCATTAGGCGAGTGGGAACTCTACTCACAAACGGGGCATATACAGACACAAACTGAAATAATGGTTGCAATGTGAGTCTTTACAGGCAATCAAGTCTTAAAGATACAGACAATATGAGTGGAGAAAGGGTTAAGCACAGGTTCAAGAGATGTGTATTGTCTCCAGCCAGGATAGTTAGATAGCAAGCCCAGGCAAGTCGGGGGGTTTACAGATATTGTAACTTGAAACCAAGATCCCAATTGAGGCTGTCTTCGTGTGCGGAACTTGGCTGTCAGTTTCTGTTCTGCTGTGTCATGAAGGTCATCTTGGAGAACGCTTACCCAAAAATCAGGGGCTGAATGCCCGTGACTACTGAAGTGTTCTCCAACAGGAAGAGAACATTCTTGACTGTTATTATCGAGTGGTGTTCGTTTATCCGATGTCGTGGCGTTTGCATAGTTACTGCTGGACAATCACCAGGCAAGAGCGTTCTTTTCCTATTGGGGAACATTTCAGCGGTCATGGGAATTCGGCCTTCAATCTTCAGGTAAGCATTCTTCACGATACATGACAACACAGAGTTGCTGAACAGAAACAGATAGCCAGGTTCTGCACACATGAGGACGGCCTCAACCAGGATCTTGGGTTCATATCTGTAACTTCTGTGACTTGCTTGGGCTTGCAAAACCTTGCTAATTGTCCTGGCTGGAGACAATACACATCCCTTTAACTGATGCTCAACCCTCTCTCCACTCACATTGTATGTACCTTTAAGACTTGATTACCTGTAAAGACTCATTTCCAACCATTATTTTGTAAATTGAGTTTGTCTCTTTGTATGTATGCCCTGTTTGTAAATAGAAATCCCACTCACCTGCTGAAGGAGCAGTGCTCCAAAAGATAGTAGCGTTTAACAAATAAGCGTATTAGACTTTAACCTGGTATTGTGAGACTTGTTACTGTGTTTATCCCAGTCCAACACTGACATCTCCACATCATTCTTCCGTTATCCCATTGATGATAATATGCTGATCCAGATTTTGATCATCCCTGAACTTTTCCAACGAGATTTTCTGGTTACAACTGAAAAGATGAGAGTGGAATCAGACAAGCAGGTCAAAGATCAAGTTACAGGACATCGTAATCATCAAGATTGCAATTTGTGACAGATTGGTACTGTTTCACTGCTAGTGCAGGGATTGAAACATAATTGAAGAGGTTCAGACACTTAGGTGCTAGACAGATAAGCATTGAATTGGAAAGTGGTAACAACTTCATGCACTTGAGGATGGGGTACAGATGAGACAGTGGTTTGCAATGTAGCATACATTTATTGTCTTCTGTCAAGTGCTTTTAAGATTTTTTTAGTTGACATCTCTTCTACTACATATTGAACAACACAGCACGGGAAACAGGCCCTTCGGCCCATCGAGCCCATGCTGCCATTTTAACGTTCCAATGCTTATCTTTACTGTTTAACCAAGGGCAAATGTATAAACAGGAAAAATTAATTAGTACCTTATCAAAAACAGATGAATAAAATTAAAATTACAAATAAGGATGGCAGGAAAGATGGTGTGACATAACTGCAACATATGGAAGTTGATGGATACTATCAAAATCTGAGGAATCAATCAGTGACAAGTGTCTGCAAGCTGGGAAACTTTAGCTCACAGTTTGTTGACTTCACAGCCAGTGAGACCAATCAGGAGAGGGTGACTTATCTGTGCATTTTGAAAAGGAGATTAGGTGGTAGTGCAGATCTTTACTATTCAGGAATTGGAGGATATGATGGAGTCAAATAGCAGAGATCCCAAAAGGAGGATCCTTGGAATTTACTCATATCCAAAAGGTAGGAGGTTCTTGTTGTCTTGGTGGATAAAGAAAAAGTGAGCAGTGTGGATTAGCAAGCTGACTAGGAAAGGATTGGTAATGAGATACAACAGTACAGAGGGATAAAAAAGATTCTCTGTATCTGAGACTGGGAGTTCCTATGGTTATATTGTCTGTCCAGTACCAATACCTGTGTTCAAGACATCTTCCCATAGCTGGAGAAGAACTTGACAGTGGAAGAGGGAGAAACAAGTCATCATGGTCCACATAGGACATATAAAAAGCTAGAAATAGAGTTCTGCTGAGGAAGTCTGAGAAGCTCTGGGTTGTTCCTGACTCCTGTGAAAAGCGACTCTTGAATAAATATGTTAGAAAGTGAAATGCTTTACTGGAAGAGTAGCATGGGAGGCAAGGCTTTCAATTAGTGGGGAACTGGCATCTATAACAGAGGTCTAAACAAGGTGTTCTATTGCAATAAGCTCCACTTAAACCAGGCTGGGACTAGTGTCTTCGTGAATTGAATAACTACCATGATACATGTGTCTTAGTGAATGGGGTGTTGTTGGGAGGGTTCAGGAAATCATGAATACAAATATACTAAGAGAAATGACAAGGATTTAGGGCAGACTTTAACTTGCTAATTTCATCAAAGTTTTGTTGATCCTAACTACAAAACATTTCATCATTTTAACAGGAATCATTTATTAATTCATTTTCAGAGGTTGCAACCAGGCTTTCTTCCATTTGCTGTGAAAATCTGGCTCGAAGTGGAGCAACACCTATCATCTTAAATTTGATCAGGAGTTGTAACCGTAGTGTGCCTTCCATGGATGTTATTAAGTGTGCAATTCAAGTTCTGTTCAATCTTTCAAAGGTACTAGTTGTTTCTTCTCCTGTTTTGCTGTATGTAATTTGTTTTTATCACTATTGTATAACATTGTGGAAAATTTATGCTTGATCAAGTAATTATGTAATGGGTGGCACACTGGTTAGCACTGCTGCCTCATAACATCACAGACCCAGGTTCAATTCCAGGCTTAGGTCAATGTCTGCGGAGTTTGTACATTCTCCCTATGTCTACATGGGTTTCCTCCCACAGTCCAAAGATGTGCAGGTTAATGCATTTGCCGTGCTAAATTTTCCCTCAGTGTACCCGACAGGCACCAAAGTGTAGCGATTAGGGGATTTTGACAGTAACTTCAATACAGTGTGAATGTAAGTCTAATTATGACTAATAAACTTCACTTTACTTTTAGTTGTAAACAGACTTGCCTTTTTAGGTTTTCTTTTCATTTTCGGCATAAAGATTTAATTTAATTTCAGCTGTGAATAAATAAAATTGTGTTTTTATTTCATGATCTTCAGTATCAGAAAACATCTGCAGTGGTGTATGAAGTGGACAATTCCATTAATACGTTACTCAACCTGTTGCACATGTACAGAGGGAAAGCTGGTGATAAGACATCAGACAAATGTGGCAGCATTTTTACTAAGGTTTGCTGTTTATTGGCCCTTCTGTCAAAAGATTCGCAGAGAGCATTGGTGAGTAAATGTATCTTCAAGTTATATTGTAGAATGTTTTTAATTATAGACAAAGTTGTTCCTAGTTTGAATCATGTTTAATTTGGAAATTGGCTGTTTTGCTTCTGAATATTAAGTACAAATGTCTGCTGTGCAACAATCAGAAGAAGACTGAAAAAGCATAGTTGCAAGACATACAATTTATGTAACAGACTTCTATTGGAATTGGGTTTACTTGTACTATGTTACCTTTGCTCTCGAATGTATTGATTCCTTGCCATGCTGCCAACTCTTCTCTGGTAATTTACAAATTGACTAAGCCTCCTGCGTGGCCTCCAATTTTGAATGAGTGGCAGGCTATTCCATGTAAGAGCATCATCTGAGCTGCTGTCACACTATTCCTGTTTGATGCCAAAGAGGGAAACTGAATTGTAATAAGGAATCTTTTGAAAATGTTTCTTTCTTTGATCAAATTTCCTCCCACTCTTTCTTCCAAGTCTATTGACCATTGATTGTCCCAATTGTAATGATCAAATCATTGCACATTAGGAATCAATCCTTGACATTTCCTGATCTGTACAACCCCACATCTATCGGCTGTGCTGAAGGAAAGAGAGTTGACATCTGTAATTTTTACAGAAAAGGTGATGGCAGCTACACTAAATATTTACAATATTCCAGCAAATTAGGAAAAGCCAAATAGCAAGCATTGCACAAGTATATAACTCACTGCATAAATTCCATTTTTTCCCTTTGTAATTTTGATATTTGTTCCTATGACAAATTAATTAACTCAACTCTGAAGCTGTCATTTAACTAATTTGACCAAGTTTGGCCCTACAAAACTTTCTCCACATGCTGAGAGATTTATTTTTGCTTATAAATATTTCATTTGTATACTCCAGCATAAGTGACAAAGATCAGATTGACAAGCATATTTCAGTTCTAAGCAATGCTACCTAAGAAAACAATTTTAAAATATATTAATGCTAGAGATCAATGGATGTTAGTCTCCAAGATTCAGCTATGTTGACACACGTGACCTGCACTGTCACAGGTGACAAAGAAAATCATCTGAACTTTGAAACACTTTAAATGGCTCCCAACCCAATGCTATTGACCTTAAAACAACTCTGACACCTCTGTGCCCTCAGAGTTGCGGTTCTCTGTGATAGCTTGCCCTTTCTAGAGGGAGTTTTTGAATATCACAGAGATCAAGAGGTTGCTTGGTGATGACTTCTAATGAAATGGAGCTCTGTAAAAATCGACAAGGAATGATGGGGTTTTCTGTCCAATTGTCAGAGTCATATCAAGCACAAAGCAAGATGTTGTGATTTTTGGAGGTCAACCTTCTCAATTCTGAGCTAATGCTGCAAGATGCTAGTCCAATAACATACCCGAGAAGCTCAACACTGTCAAGGACAAAGCCCACTTAATTAATCCACTCACCACCAACATCATCCATGCCATTCCTGGCACACAATGAGGTACAGTGCAAGATTTCTTGGACAACACCTTCCAAACCCATAACCATTACCACTAAGAAGGGCAACAGATGGATGAGAGCACCACCACCTACAAGTTCCTCTGCAAGCCACGTACCATCCTCATGAGGAACTACATCACCTTTACTTCATTCTTGCCAAGTCAAAATCCTGGACCTTGCTTCCAAACAGTACTCTGTGTGCAAGAATTGCAGCATTCAAGAAAGTGGCTTACCATCACTTTCTCATAGGCAACTGGGGATGGATAATAAATGCTGGCATAGCCAGCAACATCCACACCTCATGAAAGAATTTTAAAAATGTGTTAGCTTCAAATTGAAGATTCAGTCAGTTTTTGAAGTAAATGGCAATCAAGATACTTTAATGATAATTTCAGTAGGCGAATATGTTACTTTGGGTTTGTTATAGATATAAAAGTTGGGATCACATCAGGTTATATCTATTAAAATTGCATTGTTTTAAAATACAGATACATAAGTAGATTTACATAAGAGCTGTGTACTGAAATTGATGCCAATATTGTTTTTATTTATCTACATAAAGTAGCAGTTGGCTATTTTATTTTGCTGAGGTAAATGTAATGGCAAAAAGTAAATTATGGATCATGATTTATTTATTGTTGTTTTCTCCTTTTTCCCACCAAAGTGGAGACTAGAAATGGACATTTTGATGATGCTGTTGCGCTATCTGTTTTCAGGAGATCCGAAGTTTGCCCAGAGTGGTAGATCGTATCCGTAGTATTTACCAGCTAACTGTGAGGAAACACAAGATGGATATGGATAGAATTAATGTGAAGCTGCGGATGTCTGCCCCTTGCAATGGTGTATCATATATTCCAGCCACACCTGTGCGAACAAGATTAGTTTCTAAGTAAGAAGCCATTTTCTAATTGAATGATGTCAGGAGGAATTCTCCAAAAGGCCAATTAAGTGTCACAACAGTGAAAGTAATGGAGCGATCAGCACCGGTGTCTCAGGCACACTTCGCTTCACAATTCTCTCTCTCTTTTTGGGGAGTTGGAAATTTTGTCGGTACTACAGTATGGGATCTAAACACTCCAGTGAGCCTGGCTTCAGATCACTGAGGCATTGTTTCATGAGGCATCCTGATCTTAACTGTACTGGGCGACCCTCACCCTTGTCTCCATCTTATCTCCGACATGGGTCACTGGCATCAGGGCATGCCTCACTCTCTTGACACCACCCGACTTGCCTGCCCCCCGACCACCCAGCCCCTACTCTCACGCCATACCTGAAGACTGGAGAATCCTGTGTGGTGGGAGTCGAAAGGTGCATTTTTAATGCTACTTTAAATATGTTAATCCGCCTTGTGTTCTTTCTCTTTGCACCATTAGAAAAGGGCTGGGAGGATCACAAACTGTTTGGCTCTAGGCGTAATTTTGAGGCTGTGCACTATGCCACAGGGTCAGCACAATCTGTGCCAGGTCAGAGAATCATCCCTGTCATCATTCTCTCGCACTTACCTGAAATGGTATGGTGGCATAGTGGTTAGCACTGTGCTAGGGACCTGGGTTCGATTCCCAACATGGGTCACTGTCTGGAGTGTGCACATTCTCCCTCTGCCTGCGTAGGTTTCTTCCGGTTTGTTCTGGTTTCCTCCCACAGTCCAAAGCTGTGCAGGTTAGGTGAGTGGTCATGCTAAATTCTTCCTCAGTTATCTGAACAAGTGCCAGAGTCTGGTGACTAGGGGATTCTCACAGTACCTTCATCGCAGTCTGAATGTAAGCCTACTTGTGACTAATCAATAAACTTTCACCTATTCCATTTTCCTTCTGTTCTATAACACTTTTATGTTCTTGTTTTTGTTTTGCAGACTAAAACCAGACTGGGTATTAAGGAGAGACAATATGAAAGAAATTGTAGATCCTCTGAAAGCTATTCAGTTGGTTGTGGATACACTTGGGATTTCTATTTAAAATGTCAATAATGGAAAATAATAGTTGATCTTTGATAAATGTTCATGTAAATGTGTACCCAAAAACAAATTCTTAAAACTTATCCACATTGTATTCCTTGTGTATATTGTTTATTAATGTTGGTTATGTTTGGTTTGGTTTCACATGTATATCAAATATCATGATGAAAATGTATCTTCCATCTTTAATCTGAAAAACATGTAGGAGCAAAATTATTTTTATGGACTATTTCTTACAAGTCTTTTAAAATGAATTAATCGAATTTTTCATATTTGTATACCATCTACTACCTTGTTTTTAGTACAATTTAGAAATAAATCTTTACAATACTGTATGTAATGAACAGTACAGAAATGTTTTGTCATATCAATTCTTTCTACTTGCTACATTGCTGAATGATGTTGACTCCTCCAGCCATTTGCGACCCTAATAGCAAAGTGATGGGAAAGGTTGTAACAAGCATAACCTCATGATGGAATTGACCATCTCCAACAAGAGGAGAACCTAGCCACCTTAAGGTGTTCAATGCCAGAATTTACTACCAAAACCTATTTGGCAGTTCTTCCCAAATCTGTAAATGCCACACTTAAGTAAAACAAGGGCAGAAGGCTTATGGAAATGTTGAGATCCAATTTCCACTTCTCAATTTGAAAATATTTTGAAATTCCTTAATCATTATTGCGTTAAAAACCTAGAGGTCCCAATTTGCCAGCAGTTGATTTGTCTACCTGCTCTTAGCTGGCAGGCTCAAAGGACCCAGTGCCATTTTTAAACTCCAGTCCAGCATGCACTTATCACTCTCCTGCACCTCAGCTGTCTTTATCAGATGCTTCAACATGGCCAGAATCCAGGGGGAAAAGATCAGCAGCGTGAAAAAGAAGGCAATACTAGCTTTTAGCCTTTGAAGCCCTTATTTATGTTATATGGGCCCATCAGCATGATCTCTACCCTAGGGATCACTCAAAGAACGCCATTGTCCAGGAGGTCAACATGGCAAGCACCCATTCACAAAGCACCACAGACTGCAGAAAATAAATGATCCCATCCACTCCAACAGGGTAAGTCCTCTCAGCTCCCTCCACTGTCAAACAGCAAGGCATCATGTTCTCAAAGAGCTACACTCTTCACAGATCTTACATCCATCATTGGGAGACATGTTTGGACTCATTTTCTCAACAAGATTTTCAAAACCCCACTATCCCATCTGTCTTATTGCTCATGTTTCAATCTCTGTCCCCTCTGCGTAGATCTCACCACACAGGAGGCATCCATTTCATCCAGGCCCTCCTCTTAACATATCTTCCTTTTGTCTCCAAACAAATGCACAACAAGTGAGCCGAAAATTGGGGAGAAACAGCAGGCATAATCAGCCTGACAGTTTGAGGAGCCTGCAGAGCTCACTGATGAGGGTAGGGATCTAATTGAGACATAGAGCTTGGCCTGCAACAACCTGCTATGGATCTCAGCTCCATCACTTCACCCAATCCTGAAATTCCAAGCTCTGAACTATAATTGTACGAATTCTTGAGTTAACTTTAGCTCATTTATTGAAACTGACCCTTTGTGGTCTATGGAGAGCAGCTAAAGACAGCAGCTAACCAGCCCTGCACTCAGTCTTCAGAGCACACCTGAGGATGAGGGATTTTAGAAAGAACTGTCACTGTACTTACCACATCCTCCACCAGTGCAGAGACAGCTTAATGAAGCGTTGTTCAAGGTTAGACATAGGGTCACTTTCTAAGGAACACCTCACAACAATCAGAAGTTAGGACAGCCCAGGTAGGTCTCTGGCACTCAGAAAGCTGCTGGAGACCAGCCAACCACTCACAGTCGGATGATGAGCATCTAGAAGCAGCTGTCAACTCACTGGAGGAAATACAAAGGCAGGTAGCAGAAAATTAGAACTTTGACAGTCACTGGTTAGAGTAGAGCTCAAGGTGGAGAAGACCCGCATTCTCTGATACCATGATTCTAACATGCAAGTGCTTCAAGGCCAGGATGGGAGATTTGGCAATTACTATTGTGACCTTAGTCTAGAAGGCCCTGCAGGATCTGTATTTGTCCATGCACTCCATGACCAGATACTTGGGACACATAAAGAAAAGGCCACATGGGGACCAGGCACCTTGACTTTCCTCCAGGTCCCCACTTGTTCTAGGAGTCATAACAAAACCTTCTGGCACCCACAGGGAGGATGAGCGTCAGCTGGATACCTTGGCAGGACCCCATTCAAGACTCCTAGGTTGTGCAGCTATTTACACTCCCTCCACCTATACCAACACCAGCACCACAGGCCACCAAGTGTCCTTATGCCCTTGAGTAGGAGAGCCGGGCGTCCACCAAAGTCACCAGGTCTGAGGCATTCAAGAGCCAGGCCACACTGGACTCTATAGAAATCCAGATATCACCTAAGGAGATCCATCAAAGATGCCAAAAGACAACAGAGTCCCAGCCACATGGACTCCCAAGTTCTGCAAGACATAACAGGTTACAAGATGAAGGTACGTAAAATTGCTAACTCTAATGCACACCTCCCTGATGAGCTCAATGCATTCTACACCTGTTTTGAGCAAGAGGTCAGTGAGAGCACGTCCGCTACTCCCAAAGTCTCGACCGAACCCATGTCTGATGTCACCATTGTAGACGTCAGAGCAGCTTTCTTGAAAATCAACCCACGGAAAGCAATTGGCCCAGATGGGTTACTTGGAAAGCACTCAGATTCTGTACAGACCAGCTAGCGGGAGTACACACAGACATCTTCATCCTCTCTTTACATCAATCTGAGGCCCCTATCTGCTTTAGGAAGATGATCATCATCCTGGTATCAAAGAAAAGCCAGGCAGTGTGCCTTAATGAGTATAGCTCAGTGGCTCTGACATCCATCATTCGAAAGATTTGTCATAGCATGACTCAATTCCAGCCTCCCAGTTTGCCTGGATTCACTACAGTTTGCCTATCACCAAAACAGATCCAGAATAGACACCATCTCCCAAGTCCTACACGCAACCCTGAAACACCTGAATAATAAAGACATCTATGTCAGACCCCAATTGATTACAGCTCAGCCTTCAACACTATTATTTCTACAAAGCTCATCACCAAATTCTATGGCCTGGAGCTCGGCTTCTCCCTCTGAGAATGGATCCGACACTTCCTAACCCAAGACTGCAAGCAGTAAGCTTAGACAACAAGACTTCCTCTTCAATCGTCAACATTGGTGCCCCAGAAGGTTGTGCCCTCGGCTCCTTACTATACTCCTTATACACCTATGATTGTGTGGCCAAATTTCCCTTAAACCGATTTTCAAGTTTGTTGATGACACCATCATTGTGAGTCAGATCTCAAACAATGAGACGGAGAACAGGAAGGAGATAGAGAACCTGGTGAATTGGTGCAATGACAATAGTCTATCTATCAATGTCTTCAGGAAGTATAGCAGTCTACATCAACGGGGATGAAGTGGAAATGGTCGAGAGTTTCGAGTTTCTAAGTGCTTAAATCACGAACAACCTGTCCTAATTCCTCCATGCCAATACTATAGTTAAGAAAGCCTACAAACAGCTCTACTTTCTCAGGAGGCTAAGAAATATCTGCTATGATTCTCACCAACAGATGTACCATAGAAAGCATTCTTTCTGGTTATATCACAGCTTGGTATGGCTCCTGCTCTGTCTAAGAACGTAAAAAATACAAAGGATCGTGAACAAAGCCCAATCCATCACACAAATCCCACTCCCATCCATTGATTTTATCTATAGCTGCCTCAGGAAAGCAACCAGCATAATCAAGGATCCCACACACCCCAGACACATACTCTCTTCTAGCTTCTTCTGTTGGGAAAATGATACAACCGTACCATCTGACTCAAGAACAGCTTCTTCCTGCTGCTATCAGACTTTTAAACATACCCACCTTGTATTAAGTCGATCTTTCTCTACACTCTGAATGTAGTGTTACATGATTGTAACACTACATTCTGCACGTTCTCCTATCCTTCTCTATGTATAGCATGCTTTGTCTGTATAACATGCAAAAAACAACATATTTCACTGTATACTAATAAATCTGACAATAATAAATCAAATGAAATACCTCAAATTTCAACAATAGATGGTTGTCCGCATTTTGTGATAACCTGAACAACTTTGAAATCATTTAGGTTCTTTAAAAAGATGGTGAACGGTGAAGGATAAGATAAAGCTGTTTGGCTCATTGAGGCAGTCCTACTGGGAGTTTGGATGGACCAGCCAATGTTTCAACTGCATTTTCAATTTTCCCAGTGCTACACATTGTCAGATTGATTTAAATTTTAATCAATTTTCAAACATTTTTTTAAATCAAAATCTGCTCCATGTCTCCGTTTTGATAAGTTTGACTTTATAGTTTCACTGACCTGATTTACTTCGGAATAATTTTTAATTTCCTTTTTATAGAGACGTAAAAACTAGAAGCAGGAGTAGGCCATTTAGCCCTTCAAGCTCACTTCACCATTCGTTATGATCATGAGTGATCATTAAATTCAATATCCTGATTCCACCTGCCTCCCCCGCCCTCCCACCTTCCTCTTATATCCCTTTAGTCCTAAGAGCTATGTCTAATTTATTCTTGAAATCAGACAATGCTTTAGCCTCAACTACATACGGAGATAGTGAATTCCACACATTCACCACTGTAGGGTCTGTTTATTCCTTTAGAGTAGATATAGGCACAACTGTAGAATTTCTTTATTGAGAATTGTTTAAAATTAGCAATTACAGAAGGCGAAATAAGGATTACTTAAGAGAGTGAGAGAATAGAGAAAGCAGCAGAAGCTAGTATTGTGCTGACCAAAGAACTCAAAACATAATCTGGATTGAACTGACTAAATATCAATCTGTGTCTACAATATAACTAAATACTTAGCTGTATTATGAAAGACCGGGGTATAAGCAGTTTTCAATTAACAAGCAATTGCCAGCTGTAACCATGAAAGCTTCTGTTTATGAAAAAAACCATTTCTGCTCAACATCGCACTTTCAAATGTAATCAATTCCTAAGACAAATCTAGAATTCCAAGCTGGGTTTTAAAATGTGGCTAAATTAGTTTAAATTAGATTAAAACATAGCATAATTAGTTACATGGGCAGCAATACCTTAAAATGAAGCCTTTTAACCAATGCAAACCATACAGTGGATCCCACAATTACCCGGTGGATGAAGAAAATTCTCCTCATCTCAGTTCTGAAAGTACCTTTTATCCTCAAACTATGACCTCTAGTTCTGGGCTACCCCACCACTGGGAACATTCTTTCTGAATCTACCCTGTATAATCTTGTTAGAATTTTGTGAGTTTCAATGGGATCCCCTCTCACTCTTCTAAACTCCAGTGAATTTAATCCTAAGTTGTCATAAAAGCTTAAACTTAAACTTTGTTAAACCTTCCTCCTATATCACGATAGCTAGAATTGCTCTTATTGCTTTGTTCAATTATAATATCTTATCTAATCATTTTTATATTACTATTATAATTGGTGTCATTTGCAAGAAAGGAGCCTCTCTTAACCTGTTAGTTAGTATAACCAGTGCTACAGTTGAAATATTTATTTGGACCTAAACATGTCAGACATTGGCCAACAAATAATTATTTTAGCCTTTAGGCCCACTTTTGGTGAAGTTTTAATTAATTTGTTCACTTAATCCCAGACTTCCATTTTTCAGGGCCTGTCATTCTTGCAAACTTCTTTTTAGGGTTGATTTTTCTGGTAGGGAGGTTAAGTGCCAAGAATCACACAATGAGGCGACTAGTCACAGCCAACTGCAGTTCTCTTTAAATGTCATGCTACTCTAAGTTGATGATTAAATTTAACCATAAGCACTTAATGTATAGGCCACATTAGCATATCTCAACATACTAAGTTTATGTTTTAGCTGAAACTTTCATGTGACATTTTCTTAAAAGCGCAACATCATACCCACTTTGACATTTTGATTGTGTAATGACTCAAAGGAAAAACTTTTAGTTGTTTAACTGTACATCAAACTGAAAAGTTTAAGCATAACTGTTAATTTGTATTTGATTAACAATTAATTGTAAATTCAGTTTCATACACATTCTGTTTCCTTTATTACTCTGCACTGGGACGTACTTAATGCTAAATCAGGAAGCAGACCTGCAAACTTGCTTAAAAATTCTACTTGATTTTATTATTACAAGAGTAACATAAAGCAGATACCATATGTACAACGTCAAATTTCTGAGACCAATTTCTTTTGGCTAAAATTCATGAAGGTGACTTTTGCCTGGATTAATTGAGGGAATAACATCTGCATTTGATTTAGGTCCAAAATGAAACCAAATACAACAAAAATGAAAACAAATATAATGAATAATTCATCCCGGCGGTGTGTTCCAGACATTTACCACTCTCTGTGTAAAAAACTTGCTCTTCACATCTCCTTCGAACTTTCCCCCTCTTACCTTAAGCGCATCCTTCCTAGAATTTGACATTGCAACTCTAGGAAAAAGATTCTGACTGTCAACCCTATTTACGCTTCTTATTGTGGGTCAGATCTCAAATAATGACAAGACAGAATACAGGAGTGAGATAGAGTATCTGCTGAACTGGTGCTACAATATTCCCTCCCTCAATGTCAACAAAATGAAGGAGATTGTCATTGACTTCAGGAAGCATAAAGGAGAACATACCCCTGTCTACGTTAATGGGACAAAGTAGAAAGTGTTGTGAGCTTCAAGTTTTTAGGTGTCCAGATCACCAACAACCTGTCCTGGCCCACCCATGCTGATACTATGGTTAAGAAAGCCCACCAATGCCTCTGCTTTCTCTGAAGACTAAGGAAATTTGACATGTCAGCTATGACTCTCACCAACCTTTACAGATGCACCGCAGAAAGCATTCACAGCTTGGTATGGCTCCTGCTCTGCCCAAGACCACAAGGAACTACAACAGATTGTAAATGTAGCCCGGTCTATCACATAAACCAGTCTCCCATTCATTGACTTTGCCTACACTTCCCGCTGCCTCGGCAAAGCAGCCAGCATAATTAAGGAACCCACGCACCCCAGACATTCTCTCTTCAACCCTCTTCCATCGGAAGAGAGATACAAAAGTCTGAAGTCACATAACAATCGACTCAAGAACAGCTTCTTCCCTGCTGTTGTCAAACTTTTGAATGGACTTACCTTACATTAAGTTGATCTTTCTCCACACCTTAGCTATGATGTAACAATATATTCTGCACTCTTTTGTTTCCTTCTCTACGAATGGTATGCTTTGTCTAAATAGCAACCAAGAAACAATACTCCTCACTGTGTGTTAATACATGTGAACATAATAAATCGAATCAAATCAAATCAAAATTTTATATACTTTTATCAGGTCTCCCTCAGCCACCACTGCTCCAGAAAAATATATCCTTGTTTGCCCAGCCTCTCCTTTTAGCTCATACTCTCTAATCCAAGCTACATTCTAGTAAATCTATCTTGAACCTTCTTGGGGATTTCCACAGTAACTTCATTACAGTGTTAATGTAAGCCTATTTGTGACACTAATAAATAACTTTAAACTTTAAGTTTAAACTTGAAAACTTTAAACTCAAAGCCTTCACATCCTTCCTGTAATGTGGCAACCACGATTCAATGAAAAACTCTTAAGTGGTGCCGAACCAAAGTTTGATAAATTTGCAATATGACATCCTAACTCTTATACACAATGCCCGAACAATAAAGGCAAGCATGCCGTACATCATCTTTACTACCCTATCTTCTTGCGTGGCCAGATTCAGAGAGCTATGGACTTGAACCCCAAGATCCCTACATATATCAATGCTGTTCAGTGTCCTGCCTTACCCATGTACCTACCCTTAACATTTGATCTCCCAAAGTATAGCGTCTCCCATTTGCCCGGATTAACTCCATCTGTAATTCTCTGCAGTAGGATCTATATCCCATTGTATCCTTTGACAACCTTTTACATTATTCACAGTTCCACTTATCATTGTCTCATCCACAAATTTACTAAATCACTTATCTACATTTTCATCCAAGATATATTTTGTATCACAAACAGCAATTGTCCCAGTACGGATCTCTGTGGAACACCATTAATTAAGGACCTCTACCCAGAAAAAAAAAACACTCTGTTCTGAAGGAGGAGGAGTTCTGAAGTGATGAGGGCGATTCTCCCAAAAAAAAGTTCTAAGTGTTGAATCTGCATGAAAACTGGAGTAAATGACTTTTATTGTGGAATTTTCAAAACAAGTCTCCTACACTCTATGCACTGGACAGTAAATCAGTCCAAAATTCATTGGGTGGGGTCAATTCCCACTGGAGATACTGCAGTATAGCGCTGAGTGGACTATTGTGCAGGCACCAATCTCAATTGCCGGCCAGCACCATGACCCCTGCATCACCAGCTGTGCAACCTCCCCCTCCCACCACCACATAGCCTGATCGCTAACCCTCCAAACATAGAAGGAGTCTCGCAACACCAGGTTAAAGTCCAACAGGTTTATTTGATAGCAATAGCCACCAGCTTTCAGACTGCTGCTCCTTCATCAGGTAAATGGGAGTTCTAATCACAAACAGGGCATGTAAAGACACAAGCTCAATTTACAGAATAATGGTTGGAATGCGAGTCTTTGCAGGTAATCAAGTCTTAAAGGTACAGACAATATGAGTGGAGAGAGTGTTAAGCACAGGTTAGAGATGTGTTTTTCTCCAAACAGGACAGTTAGTGAGATTTTGTAAGTCCAGGCAAGTCGTGAGGGTTTCAGATAGTGTGACATGAAGGCTGCCTTGGAGAACGCTTACCCAAAGATCAGAGGCTGAATGCCTCCAAACATGCCCAGACCAGCCTATCCTACAGCCTCAATCACCTGATTCCCCCTTATTCCACTTGACCCCCAGCAGGCTGACCCCCTCCCTCATGCCCCCAACCTGATGGCCAGCCCTGATCACTGGCCTCCTCCCTCTGTCATTCAGCCCAAATTGCAGAGCGGCAGCAGGACCTCCACCCCCTCAGGTCACCTCCCCCCACCCCCAAGAGGCTCTGCCCCATTAGACCCTGCCCTCCGCATTAGGTCCTGCTCTTTTTGCACTGCCCAATGCCCCCTGGGCATTGGCACATTGCCCCTTGGGGAGCGTCAGGGGTGCCAGGCTGGCAGTGCCAAGGTAGCAATGCCTAAGGGGCCATCCACCCAGTCTGAACCTCTGAGGAGGGGCCCCTGATTGCCCCCCTTCATTTCAGTGGAGTGGGCCATCATCTCCAAACAAATGGAGAGAACAAAGAACAACAAAGAACAAAGAACAACACAGCACAGGAAACAGGCCCTTTAGCCCTATAAGCCCGCGCCACCCATTTTAACACTCATTCCAATTCTTCTACCTATGACTTTCATCTACGCCTCTTGAACTCCACAATAAAGGGGTGCAAATTTAGAGCAATATATGTGTGCCACATTAAAGGAGGTCTAATTTAGGGAAAATTTGTTAACACCAATCAGCCTAAAAGCACGTTTTTGGGGTGTGGGAGGAAACCGGAGCGCACAAGCATGGGGAGAGTGTGCAAATTCCCACAGACACAGATCCAAGTCGGAGATCCGACCTGGGTCCCTGTATCTGCACAGCAGACAGCGATAGTCACTGAGCTGTCGTGTTGGTCCAGTTTAAGTGTACACTAATGACGTGAAGCACTAGGCAACTCTCGAAGCAATATCCAAGAGCAGCCCTCACATGACCCACAGCATGTATGCCCCTTGTTGGCCAACAAGATGGACCGAATCACCTGTGGATGTAAAAAAAAGAGATCAATAAACATACACAGCCTGTACAAAATTCATGGAAGATCCCAAGAAGCTCAAACGTAAGAGACAGATGAGCCATGAAATATATCGGACGGCCTACAGGAATCTATCGATTCCCAGGAACGTCCTGAGGCTCTTGATCCTTAATTATAACATTCTCTTGTATCCCTCCATCTCTAGTCTGCTCATGTGCCTATCCAGGTAAGTCTTAAACAACACTAGCGTACCTGCCTCCACCACCCTACTTGGCAGTGCATTCCAGGCATCCACAACCCTCTGTGTGAAAAACTTCCCTCAAACATCTGAATTATACCTTGCCCCTCTAACCCTAACCCTGTGGCCCCTCGTGAATTTTCATATCCAACTGGGAAAATCTTCCCACTGTTCACTCTACCTATACTCTCCATAATCTTATACATCTCTATTAGGTCTCCCCTCATTCTCTGTCTTTCCAGGGAGAACAGCCCCAATTTGTCCAATGTCTCCTCATAGCTAAGACCCTCCATACCAGGCAGCAACCTGATAAACCTCCTCTGCACTCTCTCCAGGGTCTCCACGTCCTTCTGGTAATGTGGCGACGCAATACTCCAAATGTGGTCTAACCAACATTCTATACAACTGCAACATTAGATGCCAGCTTTTATACTCTATTCCCCTTCCTATAAAGGCAAGCATACCAAATGCCTTCTTCACCACCTTCTCCACCTGTACTGCTACTGTAAACCCTGCTGGAATGAAATACTCCTGTGGGGGTGGAGGAAGGAATGGTCAACAGACCTGGAGAATTCTGTCCTGGGTCTGCTAATGATGTTCAAATATATTAAAACGCTTGATTAAATAATTTATTCAACTCCACACCAATTCCTGGCGTGGAGCTGACTGCTCTGGAAATCCAGCTGCCTGAGATTTTCAGAGGTTGTGGCGCCCAGTGGGGAGCCCATAAAATGGTTTCCACTTTGAGGTTTTGCAACACAAAAGTTAAAAGGATTAGGGAAATAATCAATACAATTAGTTAGTTTGAATTCCTCAATATAACCCTATATGCCTTTTTTTCTAAAGCAAATGCTTATAGCAATTATATAAGAATAAATGTACGATGGGAACCAGAAATAATAACATACAAAATAATTCTAATTATATGACTGCAACTTTAGTTTCTGTCAGTTGTTACCTAATATTATATAGTTTAATTGACCAGAATATTCAAATAATAATTGAGTTATTTCAATTTATGTAGGTACAGGTATTGGTAATTATGTCCGCCCTACAAAATAGAAAACTAAATTGTACAAATAATCAATTCACAAAAATAGTAATGCAGGTCATTGATGAGATGGTGGTTAGACTGACACAATCAGTCAGGATGTACGTACATTGCTATGTGGAACCAGATTATTTAAAAAGTAAATTCCTTGCTGAAATACATTCAGTTGTAATACACAGGAATGTAGGCCGCGATTCTTCCTAAGGTGCTGAATTGGCAGGAAAACATTTTTAAACCCCAACTGTTTTCTCAGTTCATCTTCTCTAATTGGCTAATTGGCAAAACAAATTCTCCCTAAATTGTCTCAAATTTGGTTTTTAGTCCATAGATCTATAAACATGGACAGGGATCGCGGGTAGAAGTGGGAACATCGAGGTGGCGGCATGGGCTCGTTGGGCCGAAGGGCCTGTTTCCCATGCTGTTTTGTTCTTTGTTCTTTGTTCTCACTTGAATCCCCTCACTCTGTGAACTGCAGAGGTCCCAGTCATGAATATCATTAACAACTGAGGTGGGGCCTATGCGTACTGGAGTCTGACAGCTGTGGAACTCTGCGCTTGCCCAGTGGTCCTGACCTATCAAACTCCCTGTTTGTTGGCCAGCCGATCACTGGTCAGCCTGTGACCCATGCAGTCTTGCTCCTCCAGCTCCCCACGGCCCGATCGCAGTCCCCACAGCAATTTCTGGGCCAGCCCTAACGCCACACCCTGTTCCATAGCACCCCGATACACAGCCCAGCCTTCCCACCCTCTTCCAGCAGTGGCAATCCCTTCACCCCTC
Source organism: Sphyrna mokarran (assembly GCA_024679065.1). Taxonomy (NCBI): domain Eukaryota; kingdom Metazoa; phylum Chordata; class Chondrichthyes; order Carcharhiniformes; family Carcharhinidae; genus Sphyrna; species Sphyrna mokarran. The sequence continues at coordinate 63,579,462 of JAGIQG010000009.1, forward strand.
TCACCCTGGCAGAGCCCCCTCCTCCTACTGTACCTTCCCCCCCCCCCCCCCCCCGCACCCAACCCCCTGGGGTCAGACCTTCTCCCTCCAGGAAGCAGGCTGCCCCACAGCAGCAGACCAACACTCTCTCTCCAGCCTGCCCCAATCGCTACCCTCCTTCTATCTCAGACCTATCCTACCTGCAGAGTGGCAACGGGACCCCCATCCCCACTGATTGCCCTAGAACCCAATCACAATAGGCCTCACCTCCTTGGCACTGCCCAATGTCTGATGGACAGTGCCAAGGTGCCTCCCCGGACATGGGCACTTTGCCGCTTGGGCAGTGTCAAGGAGCACAGGCTGCAACTGGCAGGATGCCCATGCCCAGGGGTTACCACCCCATCACCTGACCCTTGAAGAGTCCCAATTGTCCCCTTAATTCCAGATGAGTCTCCCATTTGTTGTCTGAACCCTGCTGGAATGAAGTACACCTGGCAGGGTGGCAGATTCAATCAGGACCTGAAAATTCCTGATAATGGCCTGCTAAACATACTTAACATACATTTTAGAAAGATTCAAATTACTTACCTACATTCTTGCCAGTTTCCAGTGTGGTTTGACCAGCAACTATTCGCCAGCTCTGGGAGATGCGCATGCTTCCTGGCTCATACACAAATCCCAGTAAAGGATGGCAACACACACTTGCCAACAGAAAAGTTGTGGGTCTCGATGGGAGAATCGCGGCCATAATTTCAAAAATGTTTTCCAAATTTAGCAGCACAATTGGAAATGGTCACGGATGTTAATTATCTAACAACTGGAATAATATTAGGTTTTTCCATTAGAACACAGAAAAACCACAGCACAAACAGGCCCTTCAGCCCACAAGTTGCGCCGATGATATCCCTACCTACTAGGTTTACCTATAACCCTCAATTCTATTAAGTCCCATATACTCGTCCAGAAGTCTCTTCAAAGACCCTATTGAATTTGCCTCCACCACCACAACGGCAGCTGATTCCACTCGCCCACTATCCTCTGAGTGAAAAATTTACCCCTGATATCTCCTCTGTACCTACTCCCCAGCACCTTAAACGTGTGTCCTCTCGTAGCAACCATTCCAGCCCTGGGAAAAAGCCTCTGAAAATCCATCCGATCTATACCTCTTAACATCTTATACACTTCTATCAGGTCACCTCACATCCTTTGTCTCTCTCTAAGGAGAAAAGATCTTCTTCTCTACTGATCATGGAAATTTAGCTAATTAGAAATTTTGTTCAGTACTTGGTTTTGCAGAGTCGCCCAACACTTTTCAGTATTTTATGCCATTCCATCATCATGTTACTGAATTGAAAATATACCAGATTTACAAAAGGCAACATAAGACTCAGCAGTTGATTCCAGATCACCTCACTATTATCTACCCATCCTCCATACTAACTCTTTCCAGAAATCAATATGTCTTTTCAGGGATGGCGCATTTATAACTGTGTAATGACTTGACAGTTTATATTTATTATGTAATTTGACAGTTTATATTTATTAACTAGTTATTAGCTCCAAACCCAACACAACAGGAGGAAACACCAATTGAATGGTGTTTTAAATCATATTAAAATCATTACATGCTCAGGGGAAGCAGTGGCTTAGTGGTTTTGTCACTGGGCTAGTAATTTGCGACCCCACGTAATGGTCTAGCAACCAGAATTCAAATCTGAATGTGCTAGATGGTGAAATTTGAGTTCAATGTGAATCTGGAATTAAAAGTTGAATGATGACCATGAACCAATTGTCATAAAAACCCATCTGCTTCAGTAATATCCTTTTAGGGAAGGAAATGTACCATCCTTACCTGGTTTGGCCTACATGGGACTCCAGCAATATGGTGACTCTCAAATGCCTTCTGAAACGGAGGGCTGTTAGAGATGTGCAATAAATGTTAGCCCAGCCAACGATGCTAATGTCCATTAAATGAAAGAAAAATTATTGATAGGAGCTGAAGATGTGTGTTTTTAACATTGATTCTTTGACAGTCAGATTGTGGTCAGATTTGAGCTTTTTCAAAGCCTCACATTGCACCTGACCCAAACCCATTTGTTTTCAGAGTTAGAAATTCCCCTGCAGATTCTAAAGAAGAAAGTGTAGGTGATTTCATTTCATTTAATGCAAGTTATACAAAGAAAGCAGTATGAGCATTAAAGAGAGGGAATGAAAGACAGGATTCAAAGTAATAAAAGAAAACTTTAAAGAAACATTATAAAATCTTCAACAATAATTAATATCTAAAAGAATGAATTCAAATGATCATATTGAATGACAGAGCAAGCTTGACAGGTTATCTGTTACACTAAGTACTTCTGGTTTTAACAAAGATAGTTTGGGAGCTGGTAACCAGCTTTGGGTATGGGTGGGAATGGGGGTCGGGAATCCTATTTTTCATTTTTAATGTCTTCAGCCAGGGGTACTCCAATCTGTCATGGCTGAAGTTGTTGGTGGGCCAGGCTTATTCAGAGACAGCGTGACATTGTGGGATCCACCGCAGAACTTTCCTTTTGACTATCTGCCAAAAGATACAGTGGAAAATGCTGACAGAGCAGCCAGCAGGCTTGTCCCACTGTAGTTGAAACTCAGTAAGAATTTAGCAACACCAATTTTAAATCCAGCCGATTTATTTGATAGTAAATTTGCGAGCTTTCGACACTCTGTGTCTTTGTCAGGCAAATTGTGAGCTTTCGACACACAGTGTCGAAAGCTCGCAAATTTACTATCAAATAAATCGGTTGGATTTAAAATTGGTGTTGCTAAATTCTTACTGAGTTCTTACTACCCCAGTCCAACGCCTGCATCTCTACATCACTGTAGTTGACATATGGGCCCTCTTATTTTATCATTTTGTTTCTGAATGCTGGGTGGGCTTGAAACTGGGAGTGTTTCAGATCTGACTTTTAGACCTGTTCTCAGGCATCCCCGTACCCACTCTGCCTGCAAAAATATCAGTGATTCCGAATTGTGCTGTAGAAGTCGGTGGTTGGGCTTAACATGCCTGAAATCCTGCAGCTCTGATTGGCACCACCAACTGTGCATTACCGGAGAAAAAAATGATAGAATGCCATTCTTCTGCCATATCGCTACCAGGCCAGGTAATACTTCCATCTGGTCCCCACAGACATTGCCCTATCCTCCCAACATTACTGTTCTGCTTATCCCTCCACCACGCAGACTGATCACGGGCCCTTCCCTCCTTTTCCCCACTGATCTCAGGCAGATTGGAGTGGACACCCCTTTTGCCTCCACTGATCTTAGGCACAGTGGCAGCGAGCCCCCCTCCCTCCCCCACTGATCTCAAGCAGAGAGCCATTAGATGCTAGAACCTACCTCCTCATCAACTGAAGCACCTGAATTTGACTTTTGTGGAGTGCATGTTTTGCATCCATTCTGGCTGGGCAAACACAGTGGTAAAGGGGAAGTGCTGGTAAAGTTGGGCGTGCAGCCCATTAAGTCAATTTAAATTCATGCAAACGCATTTAAATGGCCATAGCATCTATTTTAGGCACGGTCCCGATCACGGCTATTTTTGGTAAAAGGGGAACGAGCGCTGGGGCGAGCGCAAATGGCGCTATTCACCTCACACCCAATTTTACCAAATTTTTGCTCCTGAAAATGGGTGCAACGCGATGGTAAAATTGGATCCATAGTCAAAAAAATAGAAAATAGCACCCTATATTTTTACTTTTGCTAGGAAATCAAGAAGAAACCTCAACATAACCTATTATTATTGATTCTATGAAAATATTCCTAACTTCATTCACCCTCAAATGGTCTGCAGAGAATAGAAGCTCAACATTATAGTTCATGAGGTGTATAACTTTCTCCAAACATCTTGACCAGAATCAATGAAGCTAGGACAAAGAACTGAAGAATTTCAGCACATTCTATCCAGTGCAAATCAAATTTCCACCATCTTGAAACTAACTGATTGGCTGTGTTGGATTTACTTTGCTTTCATGTGTTGAATATACTTGAGCAATTTTCACTGCCTGGTAGATGCCAATGCTTTAGCTACACAGGAAAGTCTTTGCTAAGGATACAGCAAGCACTTCAGTACCAATGCCAGGCCCTGTAGCTTCTGTGGTGTCCAGTTTCTTCAATCATTTCTTAATGTCACATGGAGTGAATCAAATTGGCTGAAGGCTGGCATCTCTGATGATGGGGAGGAGGCACAGATGGCATTTCTGTCTGACATTGTTACAAATGCTTCAGCTTTATCTTTTGCTCTGTTGTCCTGGGCTCCTCCATCAATGAGTTTGGGAATATTTGTGTAACCTTCATGGATGACATGTGCAGGATCAGCTTTCCTGGCCACAGGACCTAATTTCCATTTTCAACCTCATGACCTTTCTCCAGCAATCCCTGACTCCCCCAGTTCTCAGAATCTAACTCACCCGCAATGTCATTTATTTCAACTCTCATTCTGCTTTCTCCTTTGTGATGCTTCCAAATCCTGTGAGTTATTAGCATCAGTATTTTCAGGTCTGTTCTGGGTTAAAATACTTGTTGGCCATTTCCAAATATTTCTATCAGGTTTTTAAGAACTAAGTCTTTTATTAAGTCTTCAAATATCCATTTTTGGAGAGATGGGAGTGATCAAAGAAGCATTAAATGTTTTGGTACTTCATCATTTCTTATTTGTATCTATTTATTTGCATCAATTAGTAATTATAAAAATGTTACCACTGTATCTTTAGAGCAATATTTAAACTAAATTACTGTTCAAAGTAAATTGCTGGACTGAGTTTTATGGACATTTGTTCTTGACATTTCTCCAGAACTCATGACACAAGATTGTAGAGGGCCCAGAATACTCTCTCCCTGTCCTAAATTGAATAAAACATTCTTGCCATTGTTTTCAACTTGCTTAATTAGTCAAGAAACATGAACATTTGAAAAGTTATTGATCACCAAACTGAAAATTCTTCCCATCTCAGTGATGTAACACAATGCTGAATTTCCTTAAGGTAGTTTTCCTGCCTCTCTATGGAGGTTGCAATTACCCTATTTTGTGAAGCCAGGCCAGCTTTCCAATGCACATTCAACAGGAAACCTGGGGAATTGGTGTTCACACTGTTCACCAGAAATTTCTAAAGATCTTCCACTGCAATTAGAATCATACAGTGCAGAAGAGGCCCTTTGAGTCTGTACTGACATTCGAGAAACAGCTGGGATTCCACCTAATCCTGTTTGCCAGCACTTGCCCATAGCGTCAAATGTTATGACATGCCAAGTGTTCATCTGGATATTTTTTAAAGGCCTGCCTCTACCATTCTCCCCAGCAGTGCTTTCTGGACAGTCATTACCCTCTGGGTAAAAACATTTTTCCTCAGATCCCCCCTAAACATCAGATGCTCAGGAAAATCACTAATGATTTTTGATACAGTAAGAATACTCACAACACTGGGTTAAAGTCCAACAGGTTTATTTGGAATCATGAGCTTTTGGAGCACTGCTCCTTCATCAGGTGGATGGCCCCACTTGTGAGACTTCTTACTATACCGGCATCTCCACATCATGATTTTTGATGATGAACTGATGACACATTTCAGAATTGAGAGTATTTGCATGGCCTATAGAATAATACCACTTTCAACTATTCCAATCCTCCCCTGGCAAGTATCTCAAAGTATTCTCCATAAATCTGTTTTAAAAAAAAAATTCTGCTGCCCTATTTCCTCACTTGTGTCTAATTAATTCATCCAACACCCTGTTCTTGCTTTCCTATGTTGGCTCACAGTCAAGAAATGAATGCCTTGATTTAATATTCTAATCCTAGTTTCTAAACTCCCTCTAGGTTTTGCCCATTTTGACCTGTCTAATATCTTGCAGCCCTACATCACTTCTAGAGCAAAGCTCTGGAATTTCTGCCCTAAACCTCTTCACCTCTCAACTCTCTCTCCTCCTAGAAGATAGTTTTTATGATCTACTTCTTCAATCACTCGTTTGTTACCTGTCCTAATGTCTTGTATTTCCATTATTAAATTTTATTTCATAATGCTTCTGTGTGATGGGACATTTTATGATGTTAAAGATGCAATACAAATTAAAGTTGTTGCTATAAATGTTTACATCTGAACCATATGGAACTCTTTCAGCCCACAGATTTTTTTTCAAAGAGCTACTGCTCTCAAAGTAGCATTTATTAAACACTAGATTCTTGCAACGTAATAGTCTGATTACGGTTCACAAAAAATATCCAGCCATTCATTTACTGCATTGCATATGTTTATTTGTTGTGTGTTGCAATAAAGTCAAATGAATACAGAAATTACATAAGCAACAGTATAATTTGAATCAGGGAAAAGAAATAATATGCTATGGTTTAATTTCTATGATTACAGTATTGAAACTAATTCCTCACGAACATTTTTGCACGTAATTGCAATTTATCATTAGATAATGCTGTTCACTCACTGCAGGTGCAGAAAAATTATCACACAATGTATGAGTTATTGACTCAGAATAATAATACCATAGGCCACAGATAAAGGAAATCTGATATAGAATGAGGCTTGACTAATTTAAACCTTTCATGATGCCTTGAATGATAATGTTTTCCATATTAACAATTATTTGAAAATGAAAGAAATGTCAAATATTCTAAAGATCACTCGAACTACCAAGCCATTTGTTTTTTATTCCAAAATTACTCTGAAGATGTTACAGTATGATTGGAATAGATTATCATGTTACATTAACTCCAAAAACAAAGGAAGTCATATTTAACTTATAGAATAACCTATCCTGTGAATGTTATTCATTCAATAATTGAACCTTTGCTAGCAGTTGGTCGCTATTTCTCAGAATTTGTACCACCATGTCTTGGCCTGTTACTGAAATAAATGGCAAATATACCACATTTATTAATTTATACTTTGAAGGAGATTATATAATTAGAAACAGACTGTAAGATTTAGCATGACTAATTGAATCTGTGTGAGCAACTCCATTTCAAATTTAAATTTATATTGAACAAAAAAAAATCAATATTTGAAATGACCGCAATAAAGGGTGGTGAGCTTCAGAATACAATGTATATCCCACTTGTTTTACATTTAGCAATGTTTTATTCTAATGGTTCATTATATAGCTGGATTCTCCTGTTAGGGAAATGCAGTATGGCAGGGCTTCTTCAACCATCCTGGTTTGACCTGCATTGACCATCATGCCACAACTCAAGCCCTTTTTCCTGGGCAAGAGGGTCATTTATTATGGACGACCAGAAGATGAAACTTAACAGTGCTGGAGGATGAAGTTGAGAGTCTTTGGAAATGGATAGATGAACCTTGACATCAAGAAACCACCTGACTATTTGATAGGATAGCAAAAAGGGTTGATGAAATTACTGAGGATGATGTGATGAATATGGACTTCCAAAAGGAATGTGCAGATTGCCATATAATTGGCTTCTCAGCATAGATGTAGAATTGGCTAAGTGGCTGGCAACAGTACTGTGAATGTCAAATCTTTTTAAAGTTTATTATTAATATCACAATAAAAGTACATTAACACTGCAATGAAGTTACTGTGAAAATCCACTTCGGTGCCTGTTCGGCTACACTGAGGGAGAATTTAGCATGGCCAATACACCTAACCAGTGTGTCTTTCAGACTGTGGGATGAAACACAAGGTCCTATAGGAAACCACACAGACATTGGGAGAACTCCGCACAAGGTTTGACCTCCAAGGCTGAAATCGAACCCGGGTCTGTGGTGCTGTGAGGCAGCAGTGTTAACCACTGTGCCACAATGTCATCCATGGGATTTGATAAAAGTGCTCAAAAACTTGACGGGTTTAATCAGAGTACAGTAGATTAGAGAAACTCATTCCCATTAGTGGAAACTCTTCCCATCACGTACCAGAAAACTCAAATTTCAAATGATTAGCAATAAACCAAAGGTGACGGTAAGAAAAACATTTTTGGTAATGCTGTTGAAGGCAAAAGAATTTTAGGACTATAGGGAAAGAACAGAGGGCGAGCTAAATTGCTCTTGCAGAAAGCCAATCAAGGCTCAATGATTCTGAATGGCTTTCTTCAGCATTAGAACTGGTCTATGTCTGCCCAAAGACTCTATCAACTACAAGGCACACATCTGGAGTGTGATAGAATACTCTCCACTTGCCTGAATGCATCAATGACATTCATGAAACCCAACACTGTCCAGGCAGTATGGTGGCACACTGCTGACTCGCAGCACCAGGGACTCAGCTTCAATTCTGACCTTGGATAACTGTCTTTGTGGATTTTGCACATTCTCCCCTTGTTACGGTGTGTTTCTTCTGGATGATCTGGTTCCCTCCCACAGTCCAAAAATATGCAGGTTAGGTGGATTGGCTATGATCAATGAACATGGTTACAGAAATAGAGCTGGGTACTAGACATAGATCGAGTGTTGTTTTGGGGGGTCTACTTATAGGCCTATCCAAATGGCCTCTTCCTGCACTGTAGAGATTCTATGGATTTTATGGATGCATGATTGGCATTCTATGCTCCGGCTTAAATACTCAAGCCCTTCTCCATTAACGCAGTGTAACCGTCATGTGTATTATCTATAGAATGCACTACAGCAACTTGCAACATAATAAATCTTGAGCATAATTCACATTCTAATCAATACTGGATTAAGCAATCAAATTTTCAGTCTTTTTATAAAATATTTTGCTCATTATGTTTATGATCACTTACCTTTCTCATTGTCTATTTTTTAATCCAGAGTTTGCTCGATTCTATTAAATCTAATGGTGAATGTTCCGCTGAATGTAACGTTAAAAATAATCTATAAGGTAAGAAAAGTATTATGGGCATTCCATATATATATGCAAAATGTCCAAACAGCTAAAAGATAAATGAAAGGTGTTCACAGGTTGTAAAAGAAAGAAGGAACTTTTATTTTATCATGAGGTGCTGCAGATACTGAAAAATCTGAACCATAAATCAAAAATGCTAGAAATACTTAACAGATCACAAAGTATCTGATAGGGTATTTTCAACTCTAAGTAACTTCTCTCAGCAAATGCTGCAACATCTGCCTAGCATTGCAAGCATTTTATATGTGTTTCAGATATCCCAAAATGTTTGATAGGCTCCGCGTTAGCTGATGGAGAAATATTGACATATGGGGGAGTAGACAATGGGTCGAGTTATATTTCATTTTAAGAATAATGAGTGGCATTCTCCCAACATGCTGTGCTGCTCTGTAGACGGTAGCAGGGGGCCTTTTGTGAGATTCGCAAATGGCCGGATGCCAGTCACGAGTCTCTGAGGTGCCTTCTTTCACGTAATCAACTTCAGGCTAGAAATCGGCATGCAACTGATTATCATATGGAAATGTTCACTTCCATATGATTAGCGGACCAGTGACAGCAGCCTCTGGGCTGGCTAGTGTCTCCCACCCCCCACCTCTCCTCCACCCCCTCCCCCCCCACGCCAGAAACGGTTCCTCCCAGCAGGGTTTACTACTGCTTCTCATTAAGAGGGAATAGGTCTCCTCACCCCAAAAGCCTTTGAAGCTCCCCCAGGAAGGTGGCTGGGGGGATGAGAGGGACTCTTGGGCAGTACCAAGTCTGGCATCCTGGTGCTGCCACTGGGCACCTTGGCACTGTCCACCAGGCATTAGGTAGTGGCAAGGAGTGCAGACAGAGGCATACTGGACAGGTCGGGTCTTTTGGGGGCAATTGGGCACGGGAGAGGTGGGGAAACCTACTGCCATTCTGTAAGTGGGGGTGATGGAGAAGGGAGACAAGGGAAGATCGGGGCTGGCCATGTGGTCATGGCTGGGCATTGGTGAAGAGGGGGGTAGGGCTGGCCATTGGGGATGTGAGGTGTTGGGATTCGCCACTTGTGGGGGTGGGGATGGGGCGGTAGATCGAAGCTGGCCTGGAGCGCCAGAAATCAAGAAGGCTGACAGTTGGGGCATTACAGGGAAAGAATCAGGGAAGGCCAGAGATAAGGAGGCTAGTGACGGAAGGAATGGTGGAGGGTGGGGGGGTGGGGAGATTGGAGGGGTGGTGGTGGTTGCAGTGTGCATGCGCCAGTCTCTGCAGTCACAAATTGGTGCATGCTATGCCGCCAGCCTCTCCAACGGGATTAAGCACTGTGCCCTACTTTTAAGCTGAATCAATCTGAGACCATCTGTGTTGCACAGAATGTCAGAGATTCATTCAGATAAGTATGTCCAAAAAAATGGGCGGGATGTTCTCCTATTTTCCTGCCCTCTGGGCACTTAGTTTTGTTTTGTGAGAATCCCAGCCAACATCTCCAGCAAATGCATCTAGATGTGCACGTGGGACTTTTCTCTCTCACAACAACACTGCAGGTAATATCCAAGGAGAAATGTTCTCATGCTGCAGGTAGAACAAGTTTTACGTTTTCAAACAAAAAAAACTTAGCTTTATAATACCAAAGAGGGTTTTTTAATTCATCTCAAGTACAATCATCGGAATATTCCAATGGCTTATATAGAATCATAGAGTCACAAACTTTTACAACATAGAAACAATTTGTCCATACCGCCCTTTTCTTAAATACCTAAGCTAGACCTCAGCTGCCCACATTTGACCCATATCCTTCTATATCCATCTTACATGTGTAACTGAACACTTTTTAAAAGGCAAAATTTTTCTCGCCTCTACTATTATCTCTGGCAGCTTGTTCTAGACACTCTGTTGAATATATTGCCCTTCTGGATCCTTTTGTATCTCTCCCCTCTCACCTTCAGCCTCTGCCCTCTAATTTTAGACTCCCCTACCTTTGGGAAAAAATATTGACTATCTAGCTGATCTATGCCTCTCAATATTTTATAGACTTCTATAAGATTACTCCTAAGCCTACTACGCTCCAGAAGAAAAAGTTCCAGTCTAATCAGCCTCTTCTTATAACTCAAACAATCAAGTCCTGGTAGCATCCTAGTAAATCTTTTTTAGGATATATAAACATATTATAGACTTGAACTTAAATCTGTCTTTATTTTGGTTCATTTGAATCACAACTGCATTCTCAATAATCGTTTCGACCTTTGATAATGTCTTGTTAATAACGAGAAAGGTGTTTCTAAGACTGACCTAATCCTGATTAGCAAACCTACCCATTAAACTGTGTAATGTCAACAGTGTAATATAGGCCAGGCAGTGACGTAGATTATCACTGAGATATTGGCAAAGTATCTTTTTGAAGCTTCAACGAAGCTGCAGAAGAGTCCGGCTCTCGTCAAAAAATCATAGAAATCCTATAGTCAGAAGAAGGCAATTTGACCCATCGAGTCTGCACTGACCATAATCCCATCCAGGCCCTATCCCCATAACTCTAGGTAGTCTCCCTGACAATAGGGGCAATTTTAGCACGGCCAATCCACTCTCACATCTTTGGACTATGGGAGGAAACGGAGCACGTGGAAGAAATCCACACAGACTAAGGCAGAATGTGCAAACTCCACACTGACAGAAACTCAAGCCGGGAATCGAAAATGGTCCATGACACTGTGAGATGGCAGTGCTAACCATGGTGCCACTGTGCTGCCTTGGCAGAAACAAAAACAGAAAATGCTGGAAAATCTCAGAAGATCTGACAATATCTGTGGAGACAGAACAGAGCCAACATTTCGCGTCTGAATGGTAAAGTGTTTTGCTCTTGGCCTGACAAAAAGTCACTCACACTTGAAATGTTAGCTCTGTATTCTCCACAGATACTGTCAGATTTGATAAAATTTCCCAATATTTTCTGTTTTTCTTTCAGATTCCAGTATCAGCATTAATATGCAGGTGCATCGGCAGGTTTGTCAATCATGACCCTCTTTCTTTTTATATTTCCAATGTAAAAATTAATGATTTGTAAATGGCAAGTGGTAAAAAGAGGCTAAAGTTGGAACAACAGAGGTTTCCAAGTTTAACTATATCCCTTTCATCTATTAGTCCTATACTTGCTGACTTATATTGGCTCCCATTCAAGCAATGCCTCGATATTAAAATTCCCATCCAAGTTTTCAAATCCAATACCACAGCCTTCCAGGTATCTGTCCTCATCTAACTCTGACCTCTTAAGCATCCCAAATTTTAGTTGCTCCACAATTGGTGACCAAACCTTCAGTTTAGGGTTTAGGCCCTAAGATTTGGAATACCCTTTCTACACCTCTATCTCTCTCTCTATATTCCTTTAGGGTGCTCCTTTAAAGCTTTCTCTTTTATTCAACTTCTGACCATCTGGCCTAATATCGCTTCACGTAGCTTGGATTATGTCAATTTTTATGCATCTCAAGGCACCTTGGCATGTGTTTCTATTTTAAGTACATTTAAGTGTGGTTTGTCGTTGGAAAAAGTTAAAAGATAAGGAGGGATGACTGACATATTACCTAGAGAAGTATTACTGAAGCACTAATATGTGTCAAAATGGCACAAGGATAAATATAAAAATATAAGGATAAATAAATTCAATATAACATATACAAATTTGTCTTTGACTGTTAATTGTAGACCTTCAAACTTTCCTTAAAATCCTTCTATTGCATTGAATGCTACATTTCACTCTGCTTAAGTGAGTGAAGGCAGTCACTTAAAAAGGCATCTTAAATTCTGTTGTTCTGAAGTACATTGTGAAGGAATAATACTTATCAAGTAAGAAAATTGTCACTTCTATAAAACACATCGTAACTACTTTTCGAACATTCAGATTATGTAATATTCAAAGGTTATGATTTCATATAGAGAGAAATGTGAATCATTATACTCACAGAATTATCTGTGGGAAATGTGAAACAGTAATCCCCAGTTTCAGGATTATTATATTGTATATTTCCTGGTGCATTGTTGAATGCTACATTCAACATGGCATTGTTGGATTCTCTTATAGTAAACTTTAAATTGTTGTTACTTCTTTCGTGGATATTTTGCACTGTAAGTACTGCACTGGCCCTTCCATTTATCGCCAGTAAGCTCACTGAGCTCTTATCTAAGTATCAACACAAAATATTTACAGATTAATCACAGAAAACAGAAGAAATAGACAGAATTTTAAAACCACTGCTTTATGTGCAGTGATCCAACAGTCAAATAAGAATAGTGGCAGAATGAAGCAAATTTTATTAAATGAGAACTGTTGAACTTTTAGAATTTGAAAAGATAATTTGAACAATATTACGCATTCTGTTGTGTGGATTGTGCTGTAAGGAACTCCTGTTTAAGTTCCACTTCCTACAACGTTATCTATCATTGCCTTGCTCCACTTTGCAATTTACACCATCCAAAACTGAACTAATTTATTATCAATGAATGGGTATATATTTTCAGGAATTCAGAAGAATGGCAAGATAATTTCAATGGAATATATAAAATTCTTAATAGGGTTTGATAAGTAGATGCTGAAAGGGTTATTGCAGATGGAAGTCAAAAAGTAAGGATAGTAACCTCAGGATAAAGGACCAGCCAATGAAGAAATCTCTTCACTCAGTGCATTGTGAATCTTTGGAAATCTGTGCCCCAGAGGACTGCAGATGCACAGTCAATAATAATGGTTATGTAGCACAATGGTTAGCACTGCTGCCTCACAGCGCTAGGGACTAGGGTTCAATTCCACGTGCATTCAAGATATTAAAATCTCTGTCATCTATTTCCTTTATCTGTCAAATAGATCTGGGTAGAATACAACTTGTAGCAGTCTCTCCCTAACAGTGTTAGAAGTAGGGCTAGAAGAAGGTTTACTAAGCTGAGAAGGTTTACTAGGCTGATACCGGAGATGAGGGCGTTGGAATAGGGAGAGAGACTGAATAGGCTAGGTTTGGACTCTTTGGAGTTTAGAAGGCTGAGAGGGGATCTTATAGAGACGTATAAGATAATGAAGGGGATGGATAGGGTAGAGATTGAGACACTCTTCCTGCTTAGCAAAGATAGCAGGACTAGAGGGCACAGCCTCAAGATTAGAGGGGGGCGGTTTAGATCAGAGTTGTGGAGGAGTTTCTTCACGCAAAGGGTGGTGAATCTTTGGAACTCTCTACCTGATGAGGTGGTGGAGGCTTCCTTGCTGAATATGTTCAAGTCAAGAGTGAATAGGTTTTTGACTGACAAGGGAATTGAGGGTTACAAGGAGAAAGCAGGAAAGTGGTACTGAATCACTACAGATCAGCGATGATCTTATTGAATGGTGGGGCAGACTGGAGGGGCTGGATGGCCTACTCCTGCTCCTATTTCTTATGTTCTTATTCCTTTCCATTCTGCCTTGTTATTTAAATCTGTTGCAAACTTGAAGCATTTATACTGTTGCAGGTGGTATAACTACCAGTTATGCCATATATTGCCTAACATTTCATCAGGAGTTGACTGGAGAATGTTTGCTGCCATATTAACTCACTCAGTATTTTGTTTGCAATCTTCAGTTTGTGATTGCCCTTTCTGGCACCTTTTTAGCAGCTATTAGGAAATTTGAACATTTCTGTATGCTTTTTTGAGCCATTTTCAGGGTTTCAAAACACTTTAATCCACTCTTGTCACCATGTTTCACATTCAAACACAGCAGTGCTTTCTTACTGTAAGTCTTTATCGAATTGCTGCAAAATGCCTGCTTGTAGAGAAATGGTCACATAACTATAGCCAGCAGGGAAGGCATATTGTACTAGTGCATTTCAAAACCCAAAAAAAGTTGATGTAGAAGTTCACTTCGGACCTTACTGACTGGTAGTGTAGTCTTGATGGGTTATATGACCTTTTCACGCTCCCCTATTTGTCATGTTCTTAAAGTAGAAATTTGTCCAGCTTCTTTGGGACAGAGCTTATGGATTTCCAACTATGGAAAGATACGCAGCAGACTCAGCAGATTAATAGTTAGGATTGGGAGATTGAGGACAAATAGTATAAATTAACTTGTATTCCTATTGAGTATAGCAGGTTGAAGGGTGAATTGATTAAAGTGTAAAGTCATAAGGGGCACAGTACAGAGTACTAATGATCTCAACTATTTATCCAGAAGCCTGGACTAATGATCTGGCGATTGTGTCCCTATCACCATGATAGCTGAGAATGTTGATATATTGAAAACACATGCACTAAAAAGTGGTCCTGATTACATAGCTATTATATATTCTCTCACTATTACATAGCAGAAAGACCCATCTGGGCTATGATCCTTTCCCAATCTAGTCTTTATCTGACTCCAGATTCACAAGTGGTTAACTCTTGACTGGTTAATGAACCACTCAGTTGTATTCAAAAAGGCTGCGGGTCTCCACCTTCTCTATGGCAGTTAAGATTGGACAACAAATGGTGGCCTTGGCCAGAGACACCCATTCCCCGGAATGAATTGTAAAAGAAAGTGTTTAAAATGCTAAAAGAATTTGATAGGGTGAATATTGTTTTCTCTGGGATTAATCAAAAATGCAAGGGCATAATCATACCAAAACAGGAGCAACACAAGGAAGAGCCATTTTGCACCAAGGCTGATGGAAATCTGGAACCCTTTCCTCCCAGACAACTTTGGACAATTGGAACTTTCCATTGGATGACTACTTGGTGCAAATAAAGCATTAAATGGAGTGGAGATGTGGATCTAATCGAATATTGGTATAGACTTGAAGGGTTGAATGGCCTCTGCTGTTCCTAATTTTTCAATATTCCTAGATAAATTTATGTACCAAAACAGGAAAATTGGCAAGTGTGAATGCAGTACAATTAAAAATTCCTTCTATAGATAACCTGGAGTGACTTTTCAAAGCACAAAAAACAAGCCAAATAGATTAAGGTGCCTGTCAGCAAATGCTTGGAAAGAGAACCTCTATAAAATTGAGATGCATTTTCATTGGAAATTTATGACAATAATTGGAAGCCATCTATCATTTTCATCAACATGCCGGGATAGATGCAAATAAGTACACTTAGACCAATGAGCCAACTGAAAAGTCATAAAGAATGGCAGATTAATAAAAAGGTTTAATTTGAGAAATTGTTTATTATGCTTGTTTAACGTATAATCAGATTCTTCATTCAGATTCTTCATGTGGCAGCCAGGTGGGCCCAGATTCAACTGGATGCCAGAGCTCTGTCATGACATAATTCATGTGTTGTACATCTTAATTATTCACAGGATCTCTTTCCAGGGAATATAGTGAGAATAATCTTACCTGTTGATAGAATTCTTATTTTTTTAATATGATACTGAATGCATTTTTCACTGGGTGTACATGATGGACATTCAAAATATTGTAGTGCAGCACATGTTTTAACCTCCTCTGCAGAAACAAAATGCAAACAATTTTACAGATACTGTGTAAAAGAGTCTGATATATACAATAGGATTAATGCTGATTACTGCTGCATGCGAAGATACTCCTGACCTAATTCTGCTGTGCATTTCTTGTAGGATCTTTTGGCCATTAAAGAAATGTGTAGTGTTCTCCATGCAACTAGGGCAGCACAGTGGCACAGTGGTTAGCACTGCTGCCTCAGCACCAGGAACCTGGGGTCAATTCCAGTCTTGGATGACTGCATGGAATTTGCATGTTCTCCCCATATCTGTTTTGGTTTCCTCCGAGTGCTCCAGTTTCCTCCCAAAGTCCAAAGATGTGCAAGTTAGGTGAATTGATCATGCTAACCTGCCTCTTAGTGCCAGGGAGATGAGCGAAGTAAATATGTGGTGTTATAGGGATAGGGCCTGGATGGGATTGTTGTCAGTGCAGGCATGATGAGCTGAATGACTTTTTTCTGCAACATAGGGATTCTATAATTCTATGAACTCTACTGGTGTGTAGTAGTAAACTCTGGTGAAGACAGGATATATCTCCTTATTATGTCATTACTACTGTTATGGTAAGTTTTAAGATCCGATTTTGAATGTTAGTGAATAGTTGAATGATTTTGTGAGTGAATGGGTGAAGTGGGCAGGTATGCAAGTGGATAGAGTGGGAAAGTGAGGTGAGTGTCCAGTCAAGATGTTAATCAAAGTGGTCAAAGGGTAACCAAGTCAATAGACTTAGTTAGATTGGGGATAAATATTAAGAGGATTATAAAAAGAGGAGTAGGATGGATCAGGAAAAAAAAGGAGATTTACACATGGAGGCAAAGGGATAGCAGAAATATTAAATTAATACATTGTGCGTCTTTGCAATGATGAACGCAGGCCATAGTGAAAAAGGAAGTAATTTAGATAGCAGAATCATTTACAACTGATAAGGAGGAGATATTAAATAGGCGATATGTATTTAAATTGATAAGACTCTGGGATTGGACAAGATGTTCCCAAGGATATCAAAGAAAGTGAGAGTGAAAATTGCAGAGACCCTGGCTAGAATTTTTCAGTCTGCCTTAGACTCAGGTTGCCAGAGGACTTGAAAATTACAAAAGTTACCCCCAATGTTCACAAAATGGTGTAAAAAAAAAGCCCAGCAAATACGACTGATTCAGCTTAACTCTGGTGGGTGAACACACCTTATGGCACAATGGTTAGCATTGTTGCCTCACAGTGCCAGGGACCTGGGCTTGACCCTGGCTTCAGTCACTGTCTGTGCAGAGTCTGCACGTTCTTCCATGTTTGTGTGGGTTTCCTCCGAGTGCTCCAGTTTCTCCCACAGGCCAAAAGATGTGCATTGGTCATGCTAAATTCTCCCTCCATGTACCCAAACAGGGGCTGAAGTGTGAACTGCAATGAAGTTACTGTGAAGTGTTCACAGTAACTTCATTGCAGCATTAATGTAAGCCTACACTAATAAAAAACTTCAAAAATGAACTTAAAAATTATCTTCTGGAAGCGCTAATTTGAGACAAAATTTGGACAAATGTGAATTTAGTAATGAAAGTCAGGAAGAGAAGTTTGTGTTTAACAAACTGGCTGGAGTTTATTTGAAGAGGTAACAGAGACAGCTGATGAGGGTAATGCTGTTGATGTACTTGGACCTCCAGAAAGTATTTTGATATTATGCTGCACAACAGACTTGTGAACTAACTTACAGCTCATGGAATGAAAGGAAGAATAGCCCCTTGGATTCAAAATTGGCTGAATGACAGAAAATAGAGCAATGATTAATGTACGTTTTTGAAGCTGGGGGAAGGTTTTTAGTGAGGTTCTCAACTCTTTAGCGTTGAGATCTTTACTTGATATATATTAATGACCCAGACCTTGATGTAAAGGGCTCTAATGTGGGTATTACTTCCTGTGTTTACTGTTAAGGGGCCTGAGAGCATGGCTTGGCCAGGGATTAACGTAAGGGGGTCATATAGCTGGCAAATGTACTTGTAACTGTGTGCCTCTTCCTAATTCCTAATATATACATAGCTATAGCTAGAAAAGGCTTGTTAATATTTATCTTCTGTGTTTGCAACTATTTCACAGCAAAAAAAAGGGTATCGAGATTATGGGAGTACTTGAGGTCCCTTGATTCACTCTGCAACTCGAACGGTTTTGGAAACATTGAGTTAATTTTCTATCAATCCCTGGACTTGTCTATCTCCCCTATTAAATAGAGAATCAGGTTAGCTGGCTGCCTGTCCTCTGCGATTATTCTTTTTCCAACAATTTTTAACATATGTGTAATGATGTTTCGGCTATAACGCTTTGGGGATATGTCTGTGACATCTGGTCAAAAAATTTTATCATCTGTAAGTTTGATTAGATTATCTATTATCTCTCCCTTCTATTGTAGATATATTTATATCTTTTTTGATTCTCTCTCTCTGATAAATGCTGAGGCAAAGGAATTATTCCGTGATTTTGCTGTGATTCTATCCTGATTTTTTTTCGCTATTTTGTCTGAAAATATGTTTGTCTCAGAATACTTTTATAGATTTCTTGATGTATATTATTTTTATAGTTTCTCGGCCATAATTTTTAACAATTCTTTCCTAGATCTTCTGTTTCCTCTTGTTTCTCATTATTTTCTCATTATTTCTTTCATATCTACTTCATGTACCCCTTTTTCTTTAGTTTCAGTTTTTTTATTTTGATGATCATTCCTAAATTATTAGTTTTGGCTTATTTGTTCTAGTTTTTCAGTGTAATGTGTTCATCCTAAGTGATCATATTGATCACCATTTTAAATGTTTTCTACTGTTCTATTTCTTGCTTTCCAGTTTGTTTCCTCTCTTAAAAATAAACTTTTGTTTCGCATATTACTTGCATTTTTGTTTTATTCCTGCCTTTCCCAGTCCTTATCTTCAACCTTATTATGTAGAGATTGCTATTGCCTAGAATTATACTACTGTGCTTGTTTTCTTCTCTTATTTGTCCTGGCTTATTTCCCAGTGTTCATAGAATCCCTAAATGTAGAAGGAAACCATTTGGCCCATCGAGTCTACACCGACTCTCTGACAAAGTATCTCACTCAGGTCCAACACCTGCCCTATACTCATATCCCTGCATATTCACCATGGTTAATCTACTAACCTAAACATCTTTGGACACTAAGAGGCAATGTAGCATGGCTAATCCACCTAAACTGCACACCTTTGGACTGTGGGAGGAAACCGGAGCATCCAGAGAAAATCCATGGAAACAAGAGGAAAGCAAGCAAACTCCTTACCATGGCTAGAATTGAACTTGGGTCTCTGATAATGTGAGGCAGCAATGCTAATCACTATGCCACCGTATTGAATCCAGTGTCATTCCCTCTTGTCTTGGCTTTTATATGCTGGATAAGAGAGAAATCCTATAGACATTGTAAAACTCTGTTCCGTGTACCTTTTCATTATTACTTCTTGCCAGTCTCTGTGGGATAGAGAACATTTCCCATTATTATTCTTCTTCTATTTCCTTTACTCATTTCATCTATTTGCCTTTATATTCCTTCCTCCATCCCCTTTCTATTATTAGACAATCGGCAGCACACTTTATTCACACAATCAGTTTCTTTTCAGTAAGAAAAATCAGTTTTCAGTAAGAAAAACGTTGGAGAGAGTGCAAAGAAGATTCATCAGGATGTTGCTTGGTCTCAAGGGTGTTAGTTATGAAGAGGGGTTGAACAAACTGGAATTGTTTTCACTGGAAAGACACAGGCTGAGAGAAAAGCTGAGAGAGGTCTACACAATTATGAGAGGCATAAACAAGATGAATAGTCAGAGGCTTTTTCCCAGGATGGAAGTGTCAATTACAAGGGGGCACATGATGAGAGAAGGAAAGTTTAAGGGAGATGTGTGGGGGAAGTTTCTCACACAGTGAGTGGTGGATACCTGTAATGCACCAGAGGAGATGATGGAAGCAGGCACATGAGCAATATTTAAGAGGCATCTGGATGGATACATAAATAGAGAGAAATATGGTCCAGGTACAGGCAGAAGGCTTTTTTTCAGTTGAGTTAGGGGATCATGATTGGCATGGTTTTGGAGGGCTGAAGGTCCTGTTCCTATGCTGTATTTTTCTTTGTTCTTGCAATCCATATGCACTTTGTGATGGTACACCCTCTTAAGTAAATCTTACTTTAAAACTAAGGATCATCCTTTTTGGATGAGGAGAATTTTTTTCTCTCATAAGTTGTGTGACTTTGGAACACTCCTTCAGTAGGCAATGGAAGTGGGGTCATTGAATATTTTTAAGACAGAGGTAAATAGATTCTCATTTGGCCACCATATCAAGGGTGAAGGGAAGGTGGAATTTGAATAAACAGATCAGGCATGATCTTATTGGATGGCCAAATGGACTGCTTCTATTCTTATTTTATATGCTCAGTTTGAGGGTTAGTGAATGGTTGAGTAGGGGAATAGAGCTGTTTTGAATGGGTGATTGAATAGGTGGTAAGATGGGTGATTGGGTAAGATGCTAGACAGATTGGGATAGTCAGGTTACAGGCTTATTCAGGTCATGTTGGGGGGCGGCAGTCAGGCTGGGTTGGAGGCATAGTGAGAAGGAAGTTAGGTTAAAGTCAGTGGGGTCGCTGTACAGTCAGTCAGATGTTCGACTCGGTTTCAATTTGTCTAATATAATCTGGGTAACTAGCCAGGTAAGTCCCATAGAACTTGGGAGGAGGAGACAGCGGGTAGTAGTGGAAGGCTCTTTTTCCAACTGGAGGAATGTCACTAGTGGTGTGCCACAGGGCTCAGTACTAGGACCTCTTCTATTTGTGGTTTATATAAATGACTTGGAAGAGGGGGTAGGTGGTGTGATCAGCAAATTTGCTGATGACACTAAGATACTTGGATTGGCGGGGACTGAGGAGCAGTGCCAGACAATACAACAGGGCATAGATAGGCTGGTAGATTGGGCATATAGATGGCAAATGGAATTTAATCCGGATAAATGCGAGGTGATGCATTTTGGCCAGAATAATGTAGAGGGGAGTTATAGGATAAAAGGTAAAACTATCCGGAGTATAGAGATGCAGAGAGACCTGGGGGTACAAGTTCACAAGTCTCTGAAGGTGTCAGTACAGGTGGAGAATGTGGTAAAAAAAGCGTATGGTATGTTAGCCTTCATAGGAAAGGAGTATAGAATACAAGAGTAGGAGTCTGATGTTGCAGGCGTATAGAACGTTGGTTAGGCCTCATCTGGAGTACTGCGTCCAGTTCTGGTCGCCGTACTACAGGAAGGATGTAGAGGCCCTGGAGACAGTGCAGAGGAGATTTACCAGGATGCTGCCTGGTATGGAAGGGCTGTCTTACGACGAAAGATTGAACACACTGGGGTTGTTTTCCCTTGAAAGACGTCGGCTGAGAGGGGATCTTTTAGAGGTATATAAGATTATGAGGGGTATAGATAGAGTAAATGGTGGTAGGCTTTTTCCACCATTAGAAATGGATAGAACGAGGGGTCACGGGTTCAGGGTGAGGGGGGCTATGTATAAGACAAATATTAGAGGCCAGTTTTTCACACAAAGGGTAGTGGGGGTGTGGAATGCACTGCCGAGTAAGGTGGTGGGAGCAGTCACGCTAGGGTTGTTTAAGGGTCTCTTGGACAGCCACATGAGCGGTCTGCAGATAGAGGGATATAGTAGGACTGTTTAAATATCCTATTTGTTTCCACAGGATGTTCGGTCCACCTTGTTGACCAACAAGGGGCATGCATTCGGCAGGTCGTGCGAGGGCTGCTCCTGGATGTTACTTCAGGAGTGGCCTAGTGCTTCATGTCGTTAGTGTATGTTTAAACTGGACCATCAGATGGGCAACATGACAGCTCAGAGACTATCGCTGTTGCTGTGCAGACACATGGATTTGGGCCTGTGCCTGCGGGAGTTTGCGCGTTCTCCCCGTGGTTGCGTGGGTTTTCTCCGGGTGCTCCGGTTTCCTCCCACATCCCAAAAATGTGCTCTTAGGCTGATTGGGTAACAAATTGTCCCTATATTGGTCCCTATATGGGAATCTTGCACAATAGGCATAGCCTAAGGTCATGGATATGTCATTAAGACGTTAGGACGGCGGTGCAGGCTCGTTGGGCCGTAGGGCCTGTTTCCCGTGCTGTGTTGCTCTTTGTTCTTTGTTCTTTGTAACTATCCAAAGCCTCTGACCCTAGGTCAGATTTGGAGGCATTCACTGAAAATCCCTGGGGGCAGGGAAATCTTCCATCAGAAGTTAAAGCTTCCCAAGTATTTCCCACATAAGTCTGCATTTTAGGACTTCCACAGGGCCCTCATACACATTTTCAGTTGTACATTAGCTTCTTAAGATTCAGAGGCCAGGTGATTTGGCCCAGTGCATGAATTATGGGATCCTAGTCTCAGAGCTGCATTCCAAACATTCATCAATCCAAGAATCATTGATTACCTCTTGAACACTGGTAAAGCGGTGGTGTGAGAAGTCCTCCTGATGGAACTTTCTCCCAGATACTACAGCTACGTAACATTCTGTTCTACGTATAGTTTGGCATCCTTTTATATTAGTCCATGGGTAAGTGTTAGGGCTGACTATTGGCTGACTTATTGAAGCGTATTGAATTACCATGTCCACTGAAAAGCTTCTGTTTTCCCGAATGACTGGGATTTGGAGCAGATAATAAGTTTTGCTAAATCTTTAGGTTTGTCTATTGGCACTTGGGAATACTTTCTAATCACCAGACTCAAATTCCTGAGAAGTTACAGCTCCACGTTAAAGGATTGATGATTACTTGAATAGAAATGATGTACAGGAGGACAGGGCAAAGCTTGGGGAAATCCATTAAGTCAGCTTGAAGAGCCATTGCAGACATGATGGGCCAAATGGCAGCCTCCAGTGCTGTAACAATTCCATGATTTTACGAAAAGAGATGTTACATAATATACAGATAATTTCACCCCTTTTTTAAATAAAGGAATCTCCTATACTTTGCTTTAGCAAATATTATAAAGTAAGTTCTTTTGTTCAAATACTGCTAATAGTTGTTTCTTTTAAAGTTTGGGGCATGGTGAGAGGAAGTGGTGGAAAGATTTCCGAGATGATTATCAGCCTGTTGAATCGTGATGAATGCTCTTTCCTTGACCTACAAGTCCCGGTTTTGGACACTGATCCGGAGGTTCTGATCCAGGGGTAGGGGCACCACCATTGCATCAACAAGGATTCCTTATGGCTAACAGTAGTAAGCAGTTGAACAGCAACTCAGATCAAACATGTTACTGGATTATTCATCTGTTTTACTTACCACTAAGACATTTGGGAATTTCCAAGTGTCCATTGTCACAAAATCGTTCTGCAGGAAGCTCAATGTAAAGACCTCTAGGACAGCTAAATTTTAAATGTTCTCCATGTCTTATGTTCAAATTTCCCTGCAGTGACCAAGGAAAGTCGATTTTATTCTTTCTCAAATCTTTTTCTGAGATGATACATGGTGCTAAATCAGAAAAAAAATATAATTGAATTAGTTATGCTTGGGGCTGACGTACGTCCATATCGATAGATGATTAATTTTCTAGATTAAATTATGTTCAATTGGTTGTGCTCAGGCCATTTGCTCCTTGCCTTGGCCTGCAGTTAAGTTTATTAGTGTCACAAGTAGGCTTACATTAACACTGCAATGAAGTTACTTTGAAAATACCCTAGTTGCCACACTCCATTGCCTGTTTGGGTAAATTGAGGGAGAATTTAATATGGCCAATGCACCTAACCAGCTCATTTTTCAGATTGTGGGAGGAAATTGAAGAACCCGAGGAAACCCATGCAGACACAGGAAGAAAGTGTAGACTCTACACAGGCAATGACCTAAGCCAGAATTGAATCTGAGTCCCTGATGCTGTGAGGCAGCAGTGCTAACTACTGTGCCACTATGCTGCCCCTGCCACCATGCCATCACCCCAATGAAGGGGACAATTCTGCTCTTTCAATCTAGCGTGTGTGATGCCACTGTTTTGCTGAGAAAATGCTTATTGAAATCTACCACAAGTTGCAGGCAGATCTCAGCTTCCTTAGAGGTGAGAATGGCACTAACAGTGACTCAAAGTGTTTCTTTGCATCAGGTTTCTTGCAGGCTGAAGGGGACATCACCAACATCTCACGTTCTCTGCTTATTGTTATTCGATGGAGATAATCGATGTGCCATCAGCAAAGGGAGGGCAATGTGCTGCCTTCACTTTTTACAGAGAGATATGTGCACATAGCTTTGATGCAGTAGAATGTCCCAACTAATTGGAACAGGCAAACATGATCAAATCCATACCTAACTGTTGAACCGCCGGAAAAAGTGAAAACATTCCACAGCTGACATGATGAATCTCAAAGGAAGGAAGGTTACCTTCACATTTGAGGTATGCCTGGAGATCATGCTCTGGAAATAAAGGATTGCAGAGAAATTCTGTTCCCAGTGGATGAGAGAAAGGGATCTGCCTCTGAACCTAATCAGGTATTTTTGGAAGTGACTGAGAATGTCAGCTGGAGTGTGTGGGCTTCCACTCACAGAATATGGTGCTACCAGGAATTCAATAAATTCATCAAGGCAGGAAACACAAGCAACATGCCATATCATGTAGCAATTCCCTCACTTATTTCCCTAGCCATTCCTCAGACCAATACACCTAGCAGGATCACCAGCCCCACCTATAGAGATGCCTTCTCACATCCCTATCTGAACAGCCACCATTGATGTGTCTTCATCTTTATGCTTTTCACACCCATTCATTCTCTCAAAATATTCCCATTTCTCACACTGATAATTATCATTTTTCTCTCTTGCAGCAGAAAAGAGCACCGAGCATCAGGTAGAGGGAGAAAAGTTGGGAGGCTTTCCAGTCATATTCGCATTGACTGAGGAGGAGAAAACACTGTATGCAAGAAAGGTTTCTTAATATGTTGTCTTTGGCAATTAAGAGATGGGGATCATCCAGGTATATAGTGATAGAATTAAATATCACACTACTACATGGCACATTGCATCATTCATGTTATCTTGATGTTAGCAGCCGCTGGAATATGATGATCTGCACACGGTTGACTTAGAATCCTCTCACCTTGTCAATTCTCACCAATTTATGGTTGGCATTCATCCAGATCTTGCAATTATCACTCAGTGGCTGGTGCCAAAAGAAGAAGAAGACTCCTCAGAGGAAGTGTTCACCTAGAGGATGCATTATTACCCACCAGAAGGTCAGATATGCGCACTCCACTGAGGCCTTCATGATGGGTAGTTTGGTTGTCACATAGTGAGCAACACGGCACACATGAGTAGGAACAGATATTGGAGACCAATAGCAGGAAAGAGTCTCCACTGGAGAGTGCAGCATCCTTCAAGCTCTGTTAACCTGGATACAGATGCTGAGCATTAGAAGCCATTGACAAGGAAGACTATCAAGGAGCAGCAAAGATACTGTTCGGATTTCCATAGATATTGCATGCCATTAGAGAAAAATTAGAGGAATCCATCTCCATCACAGTGCCATGATATTTCAAGTTATATGCGGATATCCCCTTTCATAGAAAGAGTGACCACCGGCATGAAGCATCAGATATGCCAAATAACTGAATGCAAATGGTTCATACCAATATCATACAAATGCAATCTGTCAGTTTTAGCAAAGGCTTGGCTTGGCCATTCAGTGCCTCAATGAAGCACAACAAAACACTCTCTATCTTTTGTCAAAAAGCGAGAACGGTTGGGCCGTGAGAGGATAAATGGCGAAAGGGTCATGGAACTATACTCTTCTCAATGAGTGCCCATTCCTTCCTCCATAAACTTCCCAACTTAGTCAGAGCCACATTATAAAATGGCATATCTGATTCCTATGGGCACAGCTCAGGAAAGCTACCAGCCAAAAAACCCTTGTTAATGGAATGATTTCTAAATGTTATGTTATCAAGAAATTGTAAATCTACAAATAATTTTTAAAAAGCCAAAAAATCCTATTAACTTTGGAATTCTAGAACAAATATGAAGAAAATGTTTACCTTTACAGAGTGGAACTGTTGACCACTTTCCAGCAGCACAAATAATTTCACTTTCTCCTTCCATAACATAGAAATTCTGACATGCATATGTCACTCTTGCACCATGTCTATATTCTCGTTGACTAATAGTAGTTTTGCCTCCATTGAGTATATTAGGTGGTTGGTCACAGAATACATTTGGATCTAATGAATTGGATACAGAAACATACATTTAATTTTATTAATTCCTTAATCAGAGTTGCAACTAAACAGAATACTTTTTTTCAAAAAGCAATTACCATTCACTATTCCACTTAAATAGACATGTGAGTTGCATTTCGTCACACTGAGTATAGTCGGCCAGAGATCAGTTATGGGTTAGCTCCAAATACATGAGAGGTAATTAACCAGAAGATAGTAAATTTAGTTTGGGATAGAAACAGCTAACTCTTATCAATTGCCAAATGAATTAGTAATGACAGAAAGAATGCATAACATCAGAATGGTGGAAAAAGAGTAGACCAATGAAGAAGAACTAAATTAATGAGAGAAAATATTGACCCCGAAAAGGAATGTAAAAATCTGAACCTAGAACTGAATAAAATAGGAGAAGACTAGTGTAGGTCACAGTTATAGAGTTAACATCGATCAGAGCTAGTGAATAATTCTAATGTCTGTATTATACTATCTCCAAACATGGGAAACCAAAGAGTATGAATTCCCTGCTCCACTGAATTTAGCAGCTGAATACAAAGAGGGATTCATAGGAAAGCACATAGCCCCTGCATGGCACTATTATTTCTCAGTCCTCCAATAGGAATCCTAACATGGAAATTAGAAACATTCTCGGTGGCTGTGCTTTATGTGGAATTACATATTCCAAAGGGGATAAAGTAAAATTCTTAATCAAATAAGGAAAACACACTTTTTAGTTTAATAGTTTAAAAGGCAGTATTTATCTATTGTTGGTGTAGATTTTAAAAATCTACTTTTGGCCAGCTTCTCTTCGAAAAGTGCTAACTGTTGTTGAGGTTTTAAGCCTAGGGATTGCACTTTCTTCAGTAATGAGTTCAAGTTGTGACACATCAGTAGCAATTTTAAGCAAAACAATCCAGTGACAATCCAGCCAGATTGTGGAATTTTATCAGAAGTAAAATTGGGTAGGTTGTATAACGGGAGGCTGATCTCATTCAGTGATTTTTCCACCAGGCAGATTAAATTAAGAATAACTACATTTCATGTATGATCCTTCAAAGCCAGTGTGACAATGGGATTATTATCATATATATTATCATATATGGTAAATCGTTAGCTCTGGCACTATCTGTACCCAGCATACACAAATGTCCAAAAATTTTTTTCTTGAGCAGATGCCCCTCGATTCTCAATATTGAGAATCCAGCATCACCCACTAACTGTTGTATTTTCTTTTTCCATAGAAAATATCATCAGTCCTGTTCACAGCTCCTATAAAATTGGAAAGTAACCCATGCTAATTTATGAAACTGTCAAAAAGACAGAATCAAAAGATCCTGATCTTAAAAGTCAGTCAAAGAGGTGGATTTTAAGGACAGTCTTAAAAAGAAACAAAGGAATATAAAGATTTAGGGAAGGGATTCCACAGTTTATAGATAAAAACAAGACTGTCAATAGTGGGATAAAGGGAATGTGGGATGCATAAGGGACATCTCCAAGTCAGATCAATAGCTTGGCACTAATTCATAAACTTAATTTTTTTTGCTGGTATTCTTTTTATGTAGAACTTTATCAAATGCTTTTTGGAAGTCCACATAAACTACTTCCCTGACTCCTAATTTATTGTCTCAAAATATCAGTTAGGTTAATTATGCATGAATTTACAAAACCATCTTGGCTTGAATGTCTTAGATTTCTCCAAATACTAAGTAACTCTGTCCTTTATTATATCTTTCAATATATCTCTCCAATAAGTTTAGAATTTTCTGGTTTCTCTCTTCTACTATTCTTAAATAATGGGGTTACATTAGCAATTTTCCCATCTGAAGAAAATTCCTGAATGGATTTTGGTGAAAATGTCTGCAATTTTCTCATCTTTATCTTTGGTAACTCTGGAAACCATTTGGTCACTCGGATGCCAATTTTTAGTGTCTTTATTTATTTTCCATTTCATAGAAATCATAGAATTATAGAGACCCTACAGTGCAGAATGAAGCCATTCAACTCATCAAGACTGCACCAACCAAAATCCCACTCAGGCCCTACCCTCATAACCCTAGATATTTATCCACTAACCCCTGTAACCTATGCATCTCAGGACTCTGAGGGGCAATTTTTTGCATGGCCAAGCAACCTAACCCACACATCTTTGGACTATGGGAGGAAATCGGAGCACCCAGAAGAAATTCACGCAGCAACAAGGATAATGTGCAAACTCCACACAGATAGTGACCCAAGCTGAAAATCAAACCCAGGTCCCTGGAGCTGTGAAGTGGCAGTGCTAACCACTGTGCGACCAATTAATATGCATTTGTATTAATTACTTTAGTAAGCTCCAGTCCTTGACTTTTAATTTCACTGAAATGTCATATATATTGTTCTCTTACTTGACTGTGCTGACAAAAAGCAATTTGTCAATAAATCTGTTATTCCCTTATTTTCAGCTGCAATATTTATATATATGTACATTACCCTTGACTACGCTTTGTCTTCAAACATATTTGTAAAAATATTCACAATAATCTTGATATATCCCTAAGTTTCTTTTTGTATTTCTTTTTCATCTTCCTTTCCTGTCCTTTTTTCTCCCAACCCTCTAGAGCTTAAACTATTCTTTACAACTTTTTATGCTGTTTAGTTTTATCTTATTTCTCACCTCTTCAGTTAACCTTTGTTGTTTTATTTTGTATACAGAATTCTTTTGCGTTTGAGATAATATGTTGGTGCTGTATGATGCAAAATTTTCTTTTGAATATACCCCACTGTTACATATACTATATGGCACAGAAGCAAACCATTTGGTCTGATATTACACGAGTCTCTGTTCATTCCATTTACCTTAGCTCAGGCTATCTTTCTATTCCCATTTCACCCCATATCTATGTAGTTTCCTTCTAAATGCTTCAGACATTACTCTTGATAGTGAGTTTCACTTTTCAAATCGCTGAGTAAAAGATACTTCTCCTTATTTCCCCATTATATTCATTCACAACAACGTTGGATCATGGCACATAGTTTTGGATTCTCCCTCAAGCCTACCATGGGCCACGTGACTCCCCATAAGGGTGAGGAGGGAGGGGAATTGAGTGCATTCAATGGACTGGTTTTCTGACTTCACAGGGGAATGAGATAATGCCACCTGGCATGTCCTGAATGGAGTAACAGAAGAGCTACTTCACCATGACACTTACATTGGGGGAAACACCTGTGTCACATCTCTGTTATGGATTCATAAGCCTTGGACTTCACTGTTTGGGGACCAAACTTCCAAAGGGTTAACTGTTGGGCACTAATCAGTGGCACATTCATGCATTGCAATGCTGACTAAATTGGTGCAATTAACTTGTCAAGGAAAGATCACGGCACTGATTAGACAACTTGCTTCACCTTATAGCAGGTGAAATACATCTGAAGAATGTGAAGATTGCAATTTGCAGTCAACTTCATCTTTAGATTCCACCGACTCTCATGGGCTGCACATTAAATGAGCCTTCCAACTTGAACAGCCAGCCATCTGCACACTAATCCTGGACAGTTTGCCTCCTTAACCAATGGCCTTGAACTCAATATGCAGCCCGAGGAGGGGTTTTCATTCTGACTGCACCCATTCTCCCAACTTGAAACACACCACCCTCACCTCCTCTCTCCCCCCCCCCCACCCCCCCACCCCCGACCATTACCATTAGCTTCGTCCTCTCTTATTGATGCTATAACTGTACCATTAATAAACAAATTAACCCCTTCTCCTCTAACAGTTTTCCAACTATGACAAGCTTGCAGCCATACCACGTGTGGACCACCTCATGTTATATGTTGTATTTGAGCCTTTATTTCACTCAATGTATTTCTTATATGGTGATGCTTCGGTTTATAAAATTCTTATTTCGCAGGACAACCCTAGCCTGTCCTTCTTTCTTAATGCCCACTTTCTCAAAGGCAATTGAAGGTAGGCAATTACTCCTGACTTTGTTTAGTGATGCCCACATCCCATTAAAGAAAAAATGTCATTCTTGTTGCTGCTACTTTAGTACATTACTCACCTGGAACAGGATTGCATTTTGGTGGATTTGGCCAAATCCCATTGATGCATTTTATTTGTTTTGGTCGTTCAATAATGTATCCACGTTGACACTCATAAGATGCTGTGTTCTCCCATGACTGAAAATAACCATTGTCTATTTCTGGTGGAAGTGGACATAGTAATCGCAAGTCTAGAAAACAAGACAACATCTTGAAACAGTCCTCAAGATAACACATTTATTTGTATTTGTTTTTAAAATAGTAGAGGAGTGTCTCAAAAATTTTCTGGAAATAACTCATCAAAACTAGTAGCTCTTCAGATGAGAAGTGTTGGGTTTGCAAACCCAAAGCATAAAAATTATATAATTCAAAGTAAAATAATTTGGTTGTACAAAGTGGATTATACTTAACAGTAAAAATGTTTCCCATCCTGTATAAAAATAAATAAGAATGAATACAAAAATACATTGAAGACATGAGCACAAGTAAAATATCTATGGTTGCACAAATCCAGATGATTCAATAGAATGTGAAAAGAATGGGATTAAAATTAATTTTTACATTGTATAGTTGTCACCTGGTCTGAAAACAAAGTACAGTACTACCTTCACTTACGAGTTTAATTCGTTCTGTGACCGAGCTCGTAACTCAATTTGCTCGTATATCAAATTAAATTTCCCCATTAAAATGAATTGAAATGCTATTAATCCGTTCCAGCCCCCCAAAAACCACACCAATTTTTTTTGTTACGTGTTTTTAAATAAGAAAAATATACTTTATAAATAACAAATAATGTATAAAAAAATAATAATACATAATAAAAGAGAATGTAAAGATAAAAACTGGTTTTATTAAGTGTATTTACCTTGAAGATCAGACGAAGATGCTGGCGGAGGTGAAGGAGATTGGCGGAGGAGGTTGGGGGAGTTTTTCATTTCATGCTCTATTTATTGCTAAGTTTAACTTTTCTTTAAGTATCTTATGAGACTTAAAGGCTCTGGGGTTTTCCGAGTGATATACGAGTAGCGGCTTAATCTTGCAGTCACCACTCGCATTCGCGCACGTGAACTGAACGCTCGCTGGGCTACCTAGTGGCGGGTGGTGTAAGCTCTCTCACTCGTAACTCAGATCTTGGCTCGCATCATAAAGCAAAAAATCGACTGAGCGACGGCTCATATCTTGGAAAATTCGTAAGTTGAGTCACTCGTAAGTCAAGGTTTCACAGTACGATTAACCATGCAAAAAAAACTATGATATTGGACATTGGCTTTGAAATTTTGTGTGGCATTCACTATAACTCCTGTGGGACATTCAAGCGTATGAATTAAGAGTAGGAGCAGCCTTGAGTCTCCTGCACCATTCATTAAGATCATGGCCAATTTGATGATAACCTCAACTCCACTTTTCCACTATCTGTATAACCTTTCTACTCCTTGCTCATCAAGAATCAATTTGTCTATGTCTTGAAAATATTCAAAAGTGCTACTTCTACTGCCTTTTGAGGAATGGAGTTCCAAAGACACACGAGTCTCAGAGTAAAAAATTCTCCTCTTGACCTTAACTAGGTGACCTCCCTTATTTTAAACAGTGCCTCTTATTGAAAAAAGCCTGAACTTCTACATCCTGATTTCATGAACTTAGGTCACCCTTCTCTAGCACATTAATATTATCATTAATTACTAGAGTCACCCCTCCATCTTTTCCTAGCTTCCAGTTCTTCCTAAATGTCATGACTTTTCAATATTTAGGTCCCATTCTTTGTCATCCTGCAACCATGCCTACATAATGGCTATCAGATTGTACTTATTTCTTTCTATCTGTGCTATCAGTTCATCTGTTTTGTAAAATGCTATGTGCATTCAGATATAGAGCCTCTAGTTTTGTCCTTTTATTATTTTTGTAACCTCCAATCTTATCTGCAGATTTGCTTTTAGGTTTGTACTCTGTCACTTCTTGTCATGATCTCTCTATCATTTACCATGTTAATAACTTTCTCCCTTATTACATCTTTCGAGATTTGATTCCTTGCCCCATTACTTTGAAACCTCTAGATATGTGGTTCACTAGAACACTTATGCCAGCATGGTTGAAATGTAAATTGTCCCAATGGTACAGCCCCCATTTTCTCCTGTAATGATGCCATGCAAACTTTAAGATCCATTTTCCAGCGCCCCGTTCGTACTCTGCCTGCAAACTGGAACCTGATTCTCTCATACCAATCTTTAAATTTTGCATTGATTTAATCTTATTTGCCATACTCCAATTTGCATTTGGCACAGGTAATTATGCAGAGATTATTGCCTTTGTGATTCTGCTTCTTAATTTGGTGCTTACCTCCTCATACTCACAATGCAGAAGCTATTTCCTTCAATTGGAAGTTGCAGAAAACAATGTAAATAGCACAATTACTTAACAAACTAGTTAGCATTGTTTAAGTGAGAAATAATAGTTCAAATATCTTCACCTCGTGTTTATCTTTAATCTCATGCTAATCATGAAATCATCTTTTTCAGCAATCTTTTGACCTATGATAAAAAGCCTATAATCTTGAATGTGCTATAACTGGGAAAATCTGTTATATGATTAACAATTAACTGTAAATGTGGCAGCTGTTACTGCTGAAATCCAAAGATTTCAGAGCAGCTTGGTTTTCACTGATTTTCATCCCAAGTACAGTGGGCAGTAACTTGCTGTGATTAACCTAGGAAATGGCCAATTAGGATGACTGTAATGATAAATAGGATTGCCTGATAAACCAATAATGGGAGGGTTAATGCTCCTACTTTCAGAGGATGGGTTCGGCAGTTGGGGGAATAGTCTGAGAGAGAGGGTCTGTTTTGGTCCCCTCACTACCTCCCTGCAACCTGTATCCCCATGGGTCTGGAAGCTGGCAATCTGCACTTCCCCAGTCCATTCACCATCTCAATTGAAGATTGCCACATCTTTGCCACAGCAGGCATGGAGAGCACAAGGGTGGCTGTGAGGAGGTTCTCAACATGAAGCCTTGAAGCACCAACCTATATGTGGTCGGCCAATGGACATTTGTTGCAGTGGCTTCCATGAAAGGTTAATAGATCAGACAGAAGGTGGAAAAGCACTTCTGTGAATTTCATGTGATGAAAAGCCACAGTAGGTAGCACTGCAGAGTTGATGCAATGTAAAGAATCGTGTGCGTATTTTCGAGCTCCCTTGAACTCCCTTGACCTGGTTCTTGTTACTGTTATTGGGGCCTAGAATGAAAAGGCAGCAGTTCAGTCACAAAACCTGTCCAGCAGTCAGATGACAAGTTAACCAGTGTGACATTAGTGGGGTTGGATTTTGACCTCATGTCAATTCCTTCGGGGTGAGGGCTCATTCTCCACCCTGGGGAAATGAACGCAACACCAGCCCCACAGAGCAAACCCCAACCTGAGGACCCCAAGAGTGGCACAAACCATCCCCCCCGCCAAACTTCTGAAGCCAAGCAAGCCCTCCACTCCATCCCACATGATGGCGGTGGCTGACACCACCCCACACCCGTTCTCCCTGCAACCTCGATCTTGGTGCTCAGCAGTTCTTACCTCCTCACTTTCCCTCACAACTGCTGCACCTCCGCCACACATTACAAGAGCAATAGTAATTGGCGCCAAAGTGACATCACACTGAAGAGGTGGGAGGCCTCTGAGAGGGGGAAGGTTATTGCTGTCTGAACTCTGCTACTGATGATTCCTGTCACCACTTTGTGAATAATTACATATAGGCTGATGGAGCAGTAGTTAGCCAGGTTGCATTATTTTTGCTTTTTGTGGACAAGGTATCAACTGAAAAAATTTCCACATTATCAGGTAGTTGTGAATATATTGGAACAGGTTGATTAAAGATATTGCTTGTTCTGCAGCACATGTCTTCAAAGTTTGGGATCTTTTTAAGAACTTTACTGTGTTTATTGCACTAAAGTCATTAAATTAATGTCTGGTGAGTTGAATGAAATTAGCTGAAAATAGAGAGTGTGGACTTGAAGGAAGC
Organism: Sphyrna mokarran; assembly: GCA_024679065.1. NCBI lineage: Eukaryota > Metazoa > Chordata > Chondrichthyes > Carcharhiniformes > Carcharhinidae > Sphyrna > Sphyrna mokarran. The sequence continues at coordinate 63,613,929 of JAGIQG010000009.1, forward strand.
AGGGATACTTGGCACTTTTACCTGAAGATAGTTGCAAATTCGTCAATCTTGTTTATTGCATTTGAATTCTGCCATGATGGAAGATGCTCAATTTCCCATTGGTTGCCTAATTGTCCATAAATATTCAAGACTACGTGTGGCAGGATTGTTGAGGTTTGACCTGATGTGTCGCTCTGTCTATAGCATTCTGTACTTTAAAAACAGGGCTCAGAGATAGGGAAAATACTTTCTTGGTGTGGAGATGCTGGGATAAACACAGTAAGAAGTCTTACGACACCAGGTTAAAGTCCAACCAGTTTATTTGATAGTAAATCCACAAGCTTTTGGAAACGCTGTTCCTTCGTCAGGTGAGTGGAAAGTTCTGATCAGAAACAGGGCATATAAAGGAACATACAGTTTACAGAATACTGATTAGAATGCAAATCTTTACAGCTAATTTGCTAATCAAGTCTTAAAGGTGCAGACAATGTGAGTGGAGATAGCATTAAGCATAGGTTAAAGACATGTGTATTGTCTCCAGACAGGACAATGAGTGAGATGTTGAAATTCAGGCAAGTTATGGGGGGGTTACAGATAGTGTGACATGAACCCAAGATCCCTGTTGAGGCTGTCTTCATGTGTACGGAACTTGGCTATCAGTCTCTGCTCAGCAACTCTGTGGTGTCATGTGTTGTGAAGGCTGCCTTGGAGAACGCTTACCCAAAGATCAGAGGCCAAATGTCTGTGACCACTGAAGTGTTCGCCAACAGGAAGGGAACAGTGTTGCCTAGTGATTGTTGAGCGTTGTTCATTCATCCACTGTCACAGTGTCTGCATGGTCTCCCCAATGTACCATGCTTCGGGACATCCTTTCCTGCAGTGTATTAGATAGACAACGTTGGCTGAGTTGCAAGAGTATGTACCGTGTACCTGGTGGATGTTGTTCTCACATGTGATGACGGCATTCATGTCGATGATCCGGCATGTCTTGCAGAGGTTGCTGTGGCAGGGTTGTGTGGTGTTGTGGTCACTGTTCTCGTGGAGGCTGGGTAGTTTGCTGCAAACATTGTCTGTTTGCAGTTGTGCAGTTGTTTGAAGGCAAGAAGTGGGGGTGTGGAGATGGCCCTGGCGGGATGTTCATCTTCATTAATGATATGTTGAAGACTCCAGAGAAGAAGTCGTAATTTCTCTGCTCTGCGGAATGTACTGGACGACGAAGGGTACTCTGTCCACTGCGTCCCATATTTGGCTTCTGAGGAGGTCAGTGCGGTTTTTTGCTGAGCCACGACAGAACTGTCGATCGATGAGTCCAACTCCATATCTTGTCCTTATGAGGGCATCTTTCAGCGTCAGGAGGTGTCTGTTGTGATCCTACTTATCTGAGCAGATCCTTTTTATACACAGGGCTTGTCTGCAGGGGATGGCTTCTTTAATGTGTATATGGTGGAAGCTGGAGAAGTGGAGAATTGTGAGGTTATCTGTGGGCTTGCGACAGTGCAGACTCGCTGAGCAGAGACTGATAGTCAAGTTCCACACACATGAGGACAGCCTCAACCGGGATCTTGGGTTCATGTCACATTATCTGTAACCCCCATGAGTTGCCTGAACTTGCAACATCTCACTTACCGTCCACTCTGGACACAATATACATCTCTTTAACCTTTACTTAATGCTATCTCCACTCACATTGTCTGCACCTTTAAAACTTGTATAGCAGATTAGCTGTAAAGACTCACATTCTAATCTGTATTCTGTAAACTGTGTGTGCCTTTATATGTTCTGTTTATGATTAGAACTTTCCACTCACCCGATGAAGTAATAGTGTTCCGAAAGCTTGTGTGTTTACTATCAAATAAATTTGTTGGACTTTAGTCTGTTGTTGTGAACTTATTACTGAGAATGCTTTCTGACAGGGGATTATGTGTCTTTAGAACTTTGTCTCAGAGGGTGGTAGAGATGATGGTCATTGAATATTTTTAAGGCAGCAGCAAATTGATTCCCTTGCCTAACAAGGATCTAAGGTTTTCAGTGTTGATGGGAATAGGAATTTGGGAAAACAAACGCATCAGCCATAATCTTACTAAGTGGTAGAGCAGGCTTCAGGGACCAAATGGCCTACTTGTCCTATTTTGTTTGTATGTATGGATAGTAGGCTTCATGCTGTTTAATATGAATGTGGTACTTTCTTGTAGCTTCACTATTTTCAAATACCTAAATTTCAAGTACACATGGGGCTGCTCCCACCATATTTTTCCACACTCTCCAACCAGTGTTGGTTATCTACCTTAGTGATGGAGTGAAGATATGCCAAACCATGAGATTACATATTGTAGTGAAATACAGTTCTGCTGCTGATAGTGGCTCACATTGCCTCATGGATATCTAGTTTTGAACTTCTAGGTTTGTTCTGAATCTATCCAATTTAGTACAGTCGTGGAGTCACATAACACAATGAAGGTTTTCCTCCTTGTGAAGAGGGAACCTCTTCTCTATTAAGATTTTGAGGTGGTCACTTCACTCTTAATTTTGCCAAGAACAGGTAAATGTACAGTTGGTAGACTGACGAAGACATAGCCAAGTAGCTTATTTCTTCAAATTGCCTTTCTCAATACCTACCACAGGTCCAACTTCAGTTAGTAGAGATGCCACCAAACCAGTTTTGGTGATGAAGATTTAAGTATCCCACTTGGTATAAAGTCTATGGTTTTACTTCCTTTAGTGCTTTCTCCAAGTGATGCTCAATATGGAGGAGTATTGCTTCATGAGCTAAGGTTGGGAGGTGGCATGAAGAGGAGGGTTTCTTCGTAATGTTTGACCTGAAACCATGTCTTTACTTCAGTTCTGTGACCAGAAAAGTGTGTAGGATATATTATGGGGAGAGTCCATTGCAACACTTGGTTTGGATGAGTAGGGGAGAAGGGAGGAAAAGGGTGGAATGGGGAAGGTGCGAAGGGAGGGAAGGGGAGTGAAAGGTGGGGAAGGAGGAAAATGGATGAGAAGGAAGCCTTGTGACACAGTGGGCAGCATCCCTGACTATTTCCAGAAACTCCAGGAAGCTCAAGTTTCACCATTTGATAACAATGGGATGTGCATTCATAATTCAGCCACAGAGGTTAATTATCTGCTTGTAAATCTTTCCAATATACGTCAATGGCTGGAAGTATCATTACTACCATTACTATCTATATGTCCAGACGGCAACATGCATGTAAAAATGTATGTTGCCACAGTAACTCAGAGTCCTTGGGGATCTCTATGTCCACAGCACACAGTTGAATACCTGTTCTGGCTGAGATGGATTTGGTACCTGTATCCTTGCACTTGATGGAGGTTATAACATTGTAGGTAGAACCTGCCTTTAGGCAGAGAACACATGAAGACAAGGGTGTGCAATCTATTTGGTTCAGCAGATGTTAACAATGAAGTTTCCATTGAAAATGCATATTAAAGATGTTGACATACAAGCATATTGAAAAGTCAGGACACAAGACTTTTGTGAAATTGTGAACACTTGTAAGACTTCAATAACTAACTTTTGGATGATAGCAATAGTAGGATATGACCTTTATATTGGTTGTTTGCTGCCGATCTATTTTAAAATATTCAACTGTACTTGTTGTCTTCTTAATAAAAAACTTCATTAAAAAAAGGACTTCTCAAAGCAAAGTTGTGAGCAATTATTTGAGTTCTACATTTTGCATGCAAATACTTTATGGTACAAGTACTCCAGAAACATCTTTAAAAAGGGTCTGGTTAAAAGAATTGGTATCTAAAGAACAAAATACTACACTTACCATTGCAAACAGGTGCTTTTGGCCAATCAGGCTCACAATACACTACTCTTTCTCCAACAAGTTCATAGCCTTCATTGCAGTGGTAAGTCAATGATTGCCTTTCAGAATAATGCTCTCGATCAGGGTAATATCTCCCATTTATTAATGCTGGTGGTCTTCCACATCCTTTTGCTGTAAATGTTTGAATAAATAACTTGACTGTTATAAACTGGATTAGTTCTGTGGCAGACCAAACTATTGTATTTAGCTCTGCATCCTTCATATTTCCCATCTGAAGTCATTTTTCATATTCTGTCAGCTACCACTGCCTGCTTTTGCATACTGTTTTGAGCTGAGAAACAGTAAGAAAGCTTTTCAGACTGGAACTCATTAACAGCCTGAAGGAGCTGTCTCAGAATTACTAAAACAGCTGTGAACTAATTGGTACATAGTTTGGGTGTAAATTATGATAGCTCTGATTTCACTTCAATGCTTTGTTGGTTGTGCTCATTTAGGCGTGTCCTGTTATAAACGCAAATTCTTCTTTTCACAAAAAATGCTATTGCTAAAATTGTTTAGAATCACACACACTGCAGAAGAGGTCATTCATCCACCAGTTTGCACTGGGTTTACAAGAAAGTCAAGTGTAAAAATCTAATCTACCCTTAACATATTTTCAATTTTATTGCTATGTTAGCTTAAGAACAAACAATCAAGGATTTGGGTTAACTTCCCCATCCTTTTATTATTAATATGTGGAAATTTGGGAAAGTGGAACTGATCCACTTCAGATCAGCCATGATCTTATTGAATGGTGGGGCAGGCTCGAAGGGCTAGATGGCCTATTCCTGCTCCTATATCTTATGTTCTTATGTTTCTTAAATCAACATAATTGATAAATTAATTGAAGTACTTCAAGAAAGGGGGATTCTCAGGTGGAAACATGGACTTGGGTTTTCACGACCAGGAGGTACCATGGAGGGAGGGGGAAGAGAAAACGCATGGCCAGCAAGTACTGGTACTCTGAAGGGAGGAGATCTCCTATGTATGTGGTGTGAGGGTTCCCATGTGTGTGTTAGGTGAGGTAGGGTTTCACGTCTGTAGAGTATTCTTGTTTTTTATCGTAACTGGAGATCAGGATGCCCTTTAAAAAGTAAAGCCAACATTGCCAACTCTTTCAGGCCTCAACTGCCAGCGTAACAGTTTGGGACATGCCTCCAGGATTGTTTACTTCCAGGTACTGGGCAATACGGCAAAAAAAAAGCCAATTGTGCAGCCAGCAAGATTTACATCACTTTTCTCACCTAGTTGCAAAACTTCAAAGAAAAAATATAAAATTCCACCTATGGCTTGTTTCCTATACAGCAGACCAGAGCCTGGCCTTAATGGTTGTTTTGCGTCAAATGAAATAGTTAGATAAGCTTCTTTTTATTTGAAAAAGTTCTTCATCTTGTCTTTTTATTTTCTTGCAGTCTGGCTGTGGTACTGTATTTTTTGAATTGTTGGAATAATATTATCATTTCCAATTATAACAAGACTATTACTTTGTTACATGTGTCAGCATATGGAGACCATGGACAAGTGGATGCATTCTCCATATCGTAGAATCTTTTACATCAAAAACAAGAACTTACATTTGTATAATGCATTTTAATACAACAGAGAATTTCACAAAGAAAAGGCTTTGTTCGACATAAAAAAAACTCAATTTCATCACTATAAGCTTGAGATGAACTATGGATCTCTTGGTCTCTTTTCTAAGCCATGAAGACAAATTTCCTAAACAAATAGTTGCAAATTAATTGGAAGAAAATTGGAAGAATTGTTCACAAAATCTCAGCAGGTTTTGTTTCTGCATTTTCTGTTCTAAATAAATATATTAACAAAAACTGGGCATTTATCATCCTGATAAAACAGAGTCTGAGATGGCCCATATCAAAATAACAGTTACTAAGATTGTGCATATCTGTAAGAGATAGTACAACGCAATCAAAATGAATTAAATCTTATAGAACAGAGGTGAAATCTGAAAGATTAGTAGATTAGAAACAAAAAAAGGGCTTCTGAAAATGTGCACCTACGCTCTGCACAATAGAGGCAGTCAATATAATTCTGCAGTGTAGGAATGTAATGTTTTTTCACTGGTCAAGAGTGGTCTTTTGATGGTCGGGAGCCATGCAGCCATGTGATAAGGCTCGAGGGCTATCATTCCAGGTCTGGGAGCCATGCTGTGTTGATATCTTAAGGTTAGATCATAGCTCACAGCTGTGCAAGCACGATAGAGAATTGAGAAAGATCATTCCTGGTCCAGGAAACAGGTTGTATTACTTATGTACCACCTTATCATTTAACTTACGATTCTAGACTAGCTAGTTACGTTTATTATTCTAAGTCAATATAAGTATAGCTTATTACTCTGAATGGAGTTGTTGCCCTTAATCAACAAATCTCTTGAATGACAGATATAATGGGCAAATCTGTAAATATTTGTCTAATGGCATACTCTGTTATAATTTACATTTGAATCTAGTAATGATGAAGATAAGTTACCTATGCAGACTGGAACAGAGTCCGTGATGAACCATTCACCATCGACGCATTTTATTCCGCCATCACCTTGTAATCTGAACTGACGGTTGCATCGATAGTGTGCTTTAAAATTAGTTGGATATGAGTAGCTTGTGTATGGAAACTGCCCATTGTCAATTTTTGGTGGCGTTGAGCATGGACCTATAGAAACAGTAATTGATTTTTTTCCATCAGACAGGTACATAGGCCATTCACTTTGAGCTGGAATTGGGTTAGTATTAATCAACTAAATGCTGCAATTAATTCTACGTTTATATGAACTGTAATATTGTTATGAATCTTCAAATATGGTTAGCAAAAAATACAATAAACCTCCTGATATTTGACATTTGAAAAATTTCAGTAATTTGATCACAAGTTTTGCCTAATATTATCATCTGAATAAACTTATGATTTAATAATATATTGATATTATCTCAAGGAACATGATAATGATCTAAAACATATACAACCTTTTGAAATTTACAAAAACTATTTTGAATTATGAAGCAGTGCTGCATACACTGAATTTGGACTAATTGATAGCTCTTCTGTTATTCATGGATACAAAACAAAACCAAAACAAAAAACGGCTATATAGGTCTTATAACTTGAATATGGCTCAAAAAATGACAGAATTTGCTGATGCATTGAGTGATCACAGAATGAATTGTGTCATAAACACAGTGCAAAAATTGGGAACTCAATGCAGAGATGGAAGCAAAGCTGCTTTTTTGACTCCAATGCTTGTGATAGTTCATGACGGTTTGAGACAGAAAGAATGAAAAATATGTCTAACGTTTTAGTACTTAGTGCAAGTTAGTTTGCAGTTAAAGGAAAGAAATCTCAAACTAAAACTTGGGTATAAATAATAGACTCATCTTAAAAGCTCATCATAGTTCATTTTATTTAATTATGTTGGAGCAATCAGTGTATAATGTAGTTGGAGTGGGGAAGAAGGTCAGCTGATACTGAGACCGAGCATCAGGAGCACAGAAAGGTATAGTGTACAAGACCCAAAGCTTCTGAAAATGGAAAAGTACTCTGGAGCACTTTCCTGTGGACCTGCTTCTACAGTTCCAACTCCCACCCTTACTCCAATTGCCAAAGTGTTCCGTATGCACGGCATCTGATATCTCTCTCTAATCTCTTCAGCCTTTAAATTTTTTTCCTACTTCAGTTCCTCATTTTTGCATTTTGCGCCCTATTGCATTTGATATGGAGGAGGTTTCCTTTGGCATACTGTGATTAATATATTCATAACTATGGCTTTTTAAAGTGATTTTATAATTTTATTATGCACTTTGCAAAGAAAAAATCATTTTTACTCCACTACCCTGAAGAGAGAACCATGGGGGCAATTTTACGAGAAAAATTTGAATAAGTGTCCAGCAAGCGTGAACACAGGAGTTTCATATGCATGTTTTTCAGTGAGTCTTTATGCCAAATCTTATGCACTTAGACAAGTACAAAAAAGGCCACACTGCTTTCAGCCAGTGAACAGAATGAACTCGTCAGCAAGCCTACTGTGGCAGCAGAAGAAGCTATTGCACATGTGCAGATCTCTGTGGCTGCACATGCGTAATTGCAACAGCAGAGGCCTGACAGGTCTGTCTCTCAGACCTGTCTGTTGTTGCAGGCAGCTCAGCCCCGCACACCACCCAGAAATATCGCCTCTGCAAACTGCCTACCCCCTCCTCCCACCCCCGCACTGATCATCTGCAGAGTGGCAGTGGGGTTCCCCTCTCTTCCCATACCAATCACAAGTAGAATGCACAGTGGAGCTCTCCCTCCCTCCCCATATGATCACAAGCAGAGTGCACAGTGGGGAACTCCTCTGCCCAATTCACCTGGCCCTGGCACTGCTTGCTGGGCAATGCCAGCATGCCAGGCTTGCACTACCCAGGGATCACCTCTATCCTTGCCCTCAACCTCCCTGGGGGGCATCAATGGCTTCTGGTTCTACCGGTGAGGCCAACATGACTGTTCCTCATTTATGGATGCCAGGTCTTTTCCTCGCCAGAGGGTACATCTCCTGACAAGGCCACAAAGGCAACTGAGCCAGGAGGATGGTATCCTGGGTTCATCAATTACATGTTAATACTGTTTTAAATATATTTACATAAATTATTCTGCCTCTCATTAGAAATGGATGAGAGGCTGAATGCACTGGATATCCAGTGCCGGTACAATTGCAAGAGACATGAAATAGGGCATGAACCTGTATTGCCAGTAAAATCACAGGCAATGACTTTGTTATAGCAATGCCAAATATAAAGATCCTGATGAAGCTAATGTTGGGATTTACAATTTATTCTAACTCAGCTGTATGTATTTTCCCACATATGATGTCTATTTGAAGAAGTTTTACTGTTGAGGCTATTCAATTACATGGTTATGCATAATCTTCAAAACAATGTGTTCATTATCCCCAATATTGGAAACAAAACTTGAATCAGTGCCAAACTATGACTTAGAATATGTACAAATTGAATTGATAGTTGGTTTCATTTTACAGTGTTCTTCAAACTTATGAATAAAGAAAACTCCTACCTGGACATCTTATTGGAGGTGACCACCCATCTCCAGTACATGTAGATACCACATCATGTGATGAACGTCTGCAAATATATCTTAGTTTTTCCATAGGCTTAAAGCGTTGTCTCCATGGATGGAAATCTGCATCAATATTTGGTCTCCAGCAAATACTTTCTATGAAAGATAAATTAACATTATCAAAATGTGCACGTGACATATTAGCATAGGAGAGGCAATGGCCTTGTGATACTTTCGCTAGACTATTAATCCAGAAACTCCTCTAGTGTTCTGGGAACCTGGGTTCAAATCTTACTGCAGTAGACGGTGAAATTTCTATTCAATAATTTTTTAAAAAATCTGGAATTAAGAATCTATTGATAACCATGAAACCATTGTTGATTGTTGGAAAATAACAACCTGGATTTCTAATTCCTTTAGAGAAGGAAATCTGCCACTCTTACCTGGTCTGGCCTACATGTGACTCCAGAACCACAGCAGTGCGGCTGACTCTCCAACTGCCCTCAGAACAAGGGCAACCAGGCATAGGCAATTAATACTAACCAGCCCACGATGCCCATGTCCCATGAATGAATGAGAAACAAACTATACCTGTACCAAGGCTAATAAAAACAAGATTAATCTCAAATGTCGAAATAGTCATGTTAGAGATTGCAGTTCCATTTTTTCAGAGTGGCATGACAAAGACTTAAATTTATACATTCCCTTTAACCTTGTACAGACAAGCAGGTCACATTATCAGATAAAATTTGACACAGAGCCTTAGGGAAATATTAGAGAGATAACTAAACATGAACAAAATGGCAAGTTTAAGGATTAACTTAATGAGAGGTGGAGAGACTTGGGCACACCAGTGGTGGAGTAATTGGGGATGCATATAAAGTCAGAATTGCAAGTATGTCAGTACAAACAAACTGGACCATGATTGGTGACAACCTATAAATGGAATAGATGAAATGAGCTACAGGGACTCCAAGCACAACAGCTTCCCACCAGTAAGCCAGATGAGCACCAACAAATATCAGCTAATGATCAGGTTGGCTCGATGCACAAAGATATACGTGCTCAACAATGCCAAAAGTCCGATGGAAGAGGGAATCTGTCACCTGTTTCCCACTTGGTTGATGTTAGAAGCGATGTAAAACATTAACACCATGACCACAGCTGGAGGTGCACTGTTGAAGCAGGAACTTCACAGAGGATTCCAATTGCTTCTTTAGTAAAGTTCAGCCTATGCAATATATTGCTCCTCCCACAATGTGTCACATAACATTCATTCGTTGTTGGGGATCAATTGCAGGGAAGGGGACATAGGGGGGAATGAATGTGCGGGAAGGGAAAGTGAGAAGTTTCAGGCTACATTGACGCAGGTCATCAACCTTTTGGATATTTTTAGCATCTTTGTTTTCATTTCACATCTCTGCAAAATTTTGCTTTTGTTTTGTAATTTTATTTATTGGAAGAAATCAACAAGTCAAGATTGAGGTAACAGTAAAGGAGTTCCTCTCCCTCAAAATACCTGGTGATCAGAGTTTATTGTCCTAAAATATACTTTCTTAATATATGTATGCAGTTATGTTTAAGGATGCTTATGTGTGATATGTGCAGAAGTTCCTAACAGAGCTACGACTCACTGCAGATATCCTTCAAGAGAGAGATGCTTTCTTTGCTAAGCACTGGAGTTCTACTGCCCTGTCCATCATGGGAATTGGGCAATGTGAAAGTCCATTGATCTAGGGTGGGATTTTCCGGTCTCAGGTCAACTGAGGTTGTAGAATCCAGCCAAATGTCTCATTTGATTCTTCTGCCATCTGCTGGATATCCTTGGAGAGAATTTTCAGTGCCTTAATGTGGTTCTTGATGCTCTACAAATATTTATGGCACAGCTCTTGAAATTATTGTTTGGACACTTACCAGTATAATATTTCCAATTTCCACTCAAGTACATCAGACCCTACGTCTAATTCTGCACCCTCTGGCTTTCTTGTAAATTGTAAATTTGTCACCTATCTTTAATATCCCAAAGTGACCTATCTGCTTGAGAAATAGGTTTCATATTGGAATGGGCTAATAACCTCTGCAAGATGTTAAAGGTTTTGTCATTGATTCCCTGAGTCCAATGCCTTTCTTGCTTCTATTGTGTTGCAGGGGAATGTCATAATCTGAGATGATTCTGTGATAAATAAATAACTAAATGGTCTATTGTTGAGAAGAAATTATATATACAAGAGGTTAAACAGCAGAACAAACACTCTAATTGAGGTCCTCCAACCATGGTGCTGCTCACATTTCCTTCCCAGTTAGGCCAAATTCACATCCTTGTGCTTCATTAGCTCTGTCCCAGTCATGTGGCCCTTGAAGGATTGCCCCTTAATGGGGCCATGTTACCTCAGGGAATGATAAATGTAATGAAGTCCCTATTATCCAATTTTTCACCTCTATGTTTGGATGATGTAAGGACACTCAAAGATAAGGGAGCCTCAAAAATAGAAACTATTTCTGATTTTTGATTATGACTATTTGTGGTTACACAACCCTTCATATCTCCCCTTCCCTGCAACTCTCCCACTACTACCCCATTTGCATTAATTAAATGAATTCCCAAGATTTGTTTCCTTGCCTCATACTTCTGCTATCTTATCACCTGTCAATATATCCTTGGGAAATATGTGCAATCTTTTCTTCTATTCTAATCAAATTCCCATGATGAAAGTAAGTTTTAGCAGGTATACATGAATTGTAAGTTGCTATATCCATTCAATTCAAATTGTCTATGTAGAGATGTCACTACTGATCATTTATATTGTGAATGCATTATTAGAATGCAGTTTAAAATAGTATTAGGCCTGTTGCCTAAGATTTATAAGATACACATTAAACATGGAATGCATTAAGAACAAGATGTCAAAGAATCAACTCGAGAACACAATATTTTATATCTTGCATCATGCAGGGAAAGAGTTAACAAATAATCTCTGGGGAAGAGGTATTGTGTGATGAGTTTGAGCGTGATTTTATCATGTTCAAAATTAGACTAACTACGTAGGTGAGAGGAATCAATTTGACCAGGTACATGGGGAAATTAGAAATGTTGGGGCAGGGATTTTGGCCCCATTTCCTGGGGATGTTTTGTGAGGATAGATGTGGCTTGCGGTTGGCTGGCAACGGCATCTTTAAGTCCTGCCACTGTCAACAGGGTTTCCAAGTAATCTGCAGCAAGGACTCGTTCTCAATGGGACCAGTTATTCCCACCACAGTTTCAGCTGGAAAATCCCACCTTTGATGATAGATAACAATAGAGACATTCAAAGAATTACTTGACAATTCAAAACTCTTTAAGAAAAAGTGATCCAACCATAGTCAATTTGAGAAAGTAAAGACTGTATTAAGTTAAAGATTTACGATGTGGTAAATGTTATCAAATGTAGTGGGCCTGAAGATTGGGAGGATTTTAGAATTCAGTAAAGGATGATCAAGTTATTGCGAATGAATAAGACTTAAAAACAGATTGTCAAGTTTTTATAGACATGTGAAAAGGAAGACATTAAAAGTGAGTCAAGACGGGAGGTATTGAGGGCGATTCTGTTAACACGCTGCCCTGCTTTTTTAGCCAACGGGCCGGGAGACTCAAACAGAGGCTCTTTCATGGGTTTCCCCCTGGATGCCACGGCCCACGTGGATCTCTGGCAGCCCGATTATTGGTGTCATCAGCTCCAAGCCAGAAATTGGCATGGAGCTGCATAATTTGTTTAAATTTGAATTTAAATATATTTTACATATGAGTAGTGGGCCTGGGACTGAAGACACACAACCAACCCCCCCACCCCAACCAAGAGCTTTCACTCCAGCGGGGTTTACTAAAACACCGCACTTGCAGGGAACTGGTGGTCAGACCTCACTAGAGTGAAGAGCCATCAAGATCCCTCAGAAGGTCATGTGCTGGCAGTGCCCTCTGGGCATTGCCACCTTGGCAGTGCCAGCCAGGGTCCCCGGCACTCCCCAAAGGGCAAAATGGCAATATCCAGTGGAACATTGGTAGTGCCCACCAGGCATTGAGCAGTGCCGAAGGGCAGGACCTAATGGGGTGTACTCAATGAGGTTCCACTGATCACAAGCAGAGGGAAGGAATCAGGCTGGGCCACAGGGTGGGTGAGGTGCTTCGGCCTGACGAGAGGCAGAGGAGTGCCAGGGCTGCAGGGGTGGTGGGTTGGGACTGACAGGGCCAGGGGTGCTGGTGGTGGAGGTGAGGAGGGGGCAGAAAATCAGGGCTGCTGGGATAGAGATAGAGCAAGAAACAGAGAGACCTTTTTTTACTTTTGCAATGTGACAATAACTGCCTGATTTTCACTGTTAGCTTAGCTCTTCCTCCTCTGAAACAACATAATCAAAACCCCAGGGGAAATAAAAACAAATAAACAAAAATGCATTAATTCAGATGAGAATAAGCACAGCTCTAGCTAAAATCAATCATTAGCCTGCATTCTCAGAATGTAAGCTGTATAGCGCCCAGACAAATTGGCACCATATAAAACTGAGCTGAATTTGAAATCCTTATAAGAAAATGATATAAATACATTTCTTAAAGGCACAGTATCATTACATCCAGGACCAGTAAACTTTCACTGTATTGCCTTCAATGCAAATATATTCTCTTTAAATATGGAGATCAAGCCTACACACAAGTGTCAGCTCATCAAAGTCTTCAGCAAGCCTTGTGGCAAGATTTCTGTATTCTTGTACTCCATTCTCCTGGCACTAAAGAACAACATGACATTTGCCCTCCTGATTGCTTGCTAACTTTATTCCATGTTCAAATACACCCAAATGCCCCAATTTACAAGCTTCAAACTTTTGAAAAGATACCTTACTTTTCTATTTTTACAGCCAAAGTGAATAATAGCCTCAAACTTTCCAATTTCATTTGCCAAATTGTTGCCACTCAGCTAATCTATCTGTAACTATTAGCATCATTTTCATGCCCTCCTGACAGCTTACATTTCTGCAGTGTTTATCATATTGAAAATGGATTGCACCACGACTCTTTCGGCTGTGCCTTCAAAACCCACGATCTCTATCACCTGTTTGGAGAAGGGCAACAAACACAGAAGAACACCACTACCTCCAAGCCAAACGTGATCCTAACTTTGATGTGTATTAGTGTCCCTTCACTGTTGCTGCATCAAATTCTTGGAACTTCTTTACCAACTGCACTGCTAGCGTAGTTTAATTCAAGAAGGTCAATTGGAGATGGGCAATAAGTGTTGGGTTTGCTAGCAATGCTCACATCTGATAAAAGAACAAAATACCAGGCTCACTGACCAAACAGAAAGTAATGCATCTAAGTTTACTGATGGTACAAAGTTACTGCACGTAAAAATAAATGCCTTGTGTTTTGCCTGGATGTTTATTAAACAAAAAGAAAGTAATTTGGAAAATAAGCCATTGCTGAAACACTACTACCACTATGCATTGGTGGTGGAGACAGCGAATGTTTAAGATGGTGAATTTTGTCATGGTTGAGTGTTGAGTTTCCCCAGTATTGGTGGAGCTGCACTTATCCATGCAAATAAAGGATTTTCTGTCACAACTCCGACTTAAGCCTTTTAGATGGTGGACAAGTTTTGGGAAGTCAGGAGGTGAGACACTCGATGCAAAATTCCCAGCCTCCAACCTGATTTTTAGCCACAACATTTGAGAACGTGCAGACTCCACACAGACAGTGAACCAAGGAATCAAATCTGGGTCCTTGGCTCTGTGAGGCAACAGTACTAACCACTGTGCTACCATGCCGCCCACAAATAAGGACAACAGGAGAAGATGAAATTGAGGAAGATCAGCTATAATCTTATGGAATGACACAAAGGTTCAATAATATAGTCTTGCTATTATTTTTGTGTGCTTATTTAAGTCGATGAACTCAGCACATGCTACCCAGTGCGAGGAGGTATGGTATTGGAATTAAAATGGATATCTTCGAGGCAATGGTCAACACTGGTATTAGCACTTTCTCCATATTCCATTAAATAATACAATTTGAAAAATGATATAATATTATCAATACAGGAAATTAGGAAAAAAACACATTACTTTTATAACTTAATGCTTCTTATGAACATTAATAGGCAGAAATATCTGTTACAATTCCAAACATATTACAAGCCGATTAGCAAATGAAAACTAATTACCTATACAGCTTGGATTTGGAATCCATCCAGATGCTTGACACTGTACTGTATTTGAGCCCATAGGTCTATAATTTTCATCACATGTGTAGTTCACTTTATCAGCCTGGGCATACATCCACTTGTTAGTTAGAAATTTACCATGTTCTATTTGTGTAATTCTACATACTATTGCTGCAAAAATACAAAGATAGGCTTTGGTAAAGTGAATGGTAGTAATAACTCCATAATTGCTTTCCTCACACAAAAAACATTATTTTTAAGGATGAGGATGTCTTCAACACCTCTGTTGATGAAAAAAGTCAGATAATTGCTTTCAATGGCCGAATATTTAAATGAATAGTACCAATAGTTATGATATTTTACTTGTCAGGAAACTAAGCCCCCTGTATGGCGTATGGACCTGATAGTGGGAAGTTCATTTATTACAGTGAGGTTCCTGACAATGAACAGTGGAAATGTGGCCTACCACTGATGGGGGAAGAGGCAACTGCTCCCTGTTTTTATGTCAACATGAAATGTGAGTTTGGCTTTCTCATGATATTTTATGCTCTCAACTACTTCGGCTCAATTCAAACAGAATGGAAAATCCAGGTCTTGAGAGATGCACGAATAACATTATAATGAATTTAACCAGGCAATTGAGGTTGTCTGTTAGAATATGAACTCCGTGATTAAGGGCCAAATTGATGGGTCAGCCAGGGAGCCTCTTGCTTTGTGTTTAACCAGGAGTATCAGTTCCTCTGGGAATTCTAGTATAGACTGCGAACTGAAAACTCTCTATATGCTGTTGTCAGACTTGTTAATAAAGGAATTTTGAAGGGACTTGTACCTCTGAGGACTTTTTACAAAATGTACTGTTCAGTTGCCTATGATATGATGTGGGTACTTAGACTCCAAAATTGGGAGATGATTTTGTTCACATCAGCATAGTGACAAGATTTAGATTTCCTTACTTCTGTGTTTATAACCCTGGCTGTCTTCCTAGCCATTTAAGTGAATTTTCTGCCTTAGGGTGGGACTCGGTTGGAAGCTGAGCAGAGGGAAATATGAGCAAGTGGCTTTGGATGCCAGCCAATATGTCCAAGCTAAAAGGTAGGGAGATATATTTTTGAAGATGAAAAATAAATTCACATTAATCATATTAATTCCCTTCAAGGTAAATTTCAATATAGCTTTTACCAGTAACGTATGCTTATTTGATGTCCATTGCTGCTATGATATAAATGATAGGAAACACATGCTTTTTCTCGGTCCAAACTTTAGCATTATGATCTCCATCATGGGTAGGGCAAGGAGACAAATCCTTAATCTGCCCAGTTAGAACAGGGATCAAGTTGGCACCAGTGTAGTTCACACTGGCCATCCAGCCAACCTGTTTTGGCTACACACACATTGTAGTTGGAAGCTATGAATTAGAGACACCACTCATACATGCACTGGAATCTCTCCCACTCTTACCAGCTGCCATTGCTATGTGTTGAAATGTTTATTTGGCTGTGTTATAAATGCACCTTCCTTGCCCATCAAATCCTGGCACAGGATTTCAACCAGGAGCTTCTGAGTCAGAGGTAAGGACCATTGAACATAGAACATAGAACATTACAGCACAGAACAGGCCCTTCGGCCTTCGATGTTGCGCCGACCAATATAAAAAGCAATGCCCTCCAAACTAAACCATTCCCTTCTCTTCCATATACTTATCAACTAACCTCTTAAACGCCACCAAACTTGGCGCATCTACAACCGCTGCAGGCAGGGCATTCCACTCCCGAACCACCCTTTGGGTAAAGAACCTGCCTCTGATATCCGTCCTATAACTATCACCCCTTAATTTAAAGCTGTGTCCCCTCGTGCTAGCTTTCTCCATCCTAGGAAAAAGGCTATCACTGTCCACCCTATCTAAACCTCTAATCATCTTATATGTTTCGATTAGGTCCCCTCTTAGCCGCCTCCTTTCTAACGAAAACAACCTCAAATCCCTCAGCCTCTCTTCATAAGACCTGCCCTCCATACCAGGCAACATCCTGGTAAACCTCCTCTGTACCCTCTCCAATGCCTCCACATCTTTCTTATAATGTGGGGACCAGAACTGCACACAATACTCCAAGTGCGGCCGCACTAGAGTTTTGTACAGTTGCAACATGACGCTGCGGCTCCGAAATTCAATCCCCCTACCAATAAAAGCTAAGACTCCATATGCCTTCTTAACAACCTTCTCGACTTGACTGCCTACTTTCAGGGATCTATGCACATACACACCAAGATCCCTCTGTTCATCAAGACTACTAAGAATCCTACCATTAGCCCTATACTCTACACATTTATTATTCCTGCCATAGTGCATTACCTCACACTTTTCCACATTAAACTCCATTTGCCACCTCTCGGCCCAGCTCTAGAACCTCCCTGGGAAATGTATTGCATATTAAAATAAAGCAGTGATGTGAGATTTGGGAAGAGATCCTAAAGCATCTTGTGCTCCAAAATACTGTTTTCCTGCAAATATCTTTTGAAGTGATGATACAGCTTTGCAAGGCTAACACCAACAACTGATGAAGGCACAAAAAATGCCAACTCTGAAGATAACATTGATATTAAATTTAAATTCACTCCTTTATTTAAATTACATTGCAGTGGTAGGGTGGGGATCATGGCCAAGCTAACAGGAAGGTAGACTAAAATGTTACCTCGGTGTAGTTTAAGAAAAAAGTTTTCTTCTAGATCACGGTACAATAAAAGTATGGATTGGGTCAAAAACAAGTCACTTTTTGTGGGGATCATGAATTGGATTCAATTTGAATAGGTTTTTGGAACAAGCAAGAAAATGGATTAAGGGTCTGTGTATTGGCATTGCAATTTTGAGAAAGGTGTTTTTTTAAAAATTAGATCAGAGACTAGGTATGAGATATAGCCCAAAAATCTCTTGGCTAAACTGAAACAATTAATTATGACATAAATCAATCTGCTTACGTGAGCAAGTTGGTAGAGGACTCCATCCAAATTTACTGCATGTAGTTAGTTGGGTGTTTTCAGGTCTATAATTGCGATTGCATCGATATTGTAGTTTCTGAGAATATTTGAAAACCTTCCCAGTGCTTATCACATGTCCGTTCCTTATTTTTGGTTTCTTGCATTCCAATTCTGAAAGGGAAAATTAATGAAACTGTTTGATCAGGGTTTTAAATGAATGAGACAAGTTCAGAAATTATTACTTGCAATCTTCAGGATATACCAAAAACAAATCTGTCACAATTGTGAATTCATTAACTTTACTCACAAAATAGTTACCACACTCAAAAATAGCAATTTTGAGATGAATCTGATACAAAACGTGTGAGACAAAGTCTATCATAAGAATTTATGCTGGTGGGAATGTGGGGGGGAAGGGATTGGAAAATCCCAGCCTAAGTATTTTACATATTAAAGCGTTCAGTTGTTCTGCGGATAAAGGTATTACATTGTGTGATGCTAATTGGTACACATCACAATGCTTTTAAATTGGAGGTGTAATTTTTACAGTGCCATGGTATCAGGGGATGAGTATGAAAATGGAGCGAACCATTCAAAAGTTTATTAACTTCAATGGGACTGGATGATCCAGCCATTGGCAGTGGCTGTAAAATTCCAACCCTGATGTCTATGCTGAATTATGTGGTCTCTCAAACATAGAGGCAATGATAAATGATTACAAGATGCAGCTATAAAGACAGGAAAAAATAATCAGGAATCTTGAACTTTACTCTGTTCCTCTTCACTTTGTGCAATGCTGGATCAAACCTAGCTAGCAGTAAACCGAGCAGATTAAATAGCAAACTAATATTTAGAGTCTAGGATTGTTTATGAAGTTTAATTTGGGGAATCATACTTAAAGGATATAAGTCAAATGGCCAACTTGTGTTTCCTTCTAGCATGTTTGTAGTATATGAGCAATAGCATCTGAATTAAGTAGTGAAGGTCCAGAACACTTTGAAGATTTGAGCCTCAAATCCTGATCACAATGTAATTTAAAAAATTAAAATTGTGAAGATTTATGTGCAGACATGGATATTAAACTTTACCTTTACATTTAGGAACTGGATTATTCCATGTTCCATTTGCCAAGCAGTATATTTCTTTCTCGCCGTCAATTTCCAGTTCTGGAGAATTGCACTCAAATTGCAGGGCAGAACCAAAAGGAAAATCTTGGTCAAGATCAAATGATCCTGGCATAATGATCTTTCCATTCTTGGGTTCTTTCACAGAGGGGCAAGTCTGCACTGTAAAACAAAATGAATATTTTAATAATTCTAATAAATCTACAATGTCCCATTTAAGTTCTTAATTTTAAAAAAAAGTCCTGCTGGTATCTCTGAGTTGAAAATAAATTACGCTTGCAGTTTCCAAAGGTGTTTGCTGATATAATCCTAAGGACTATCAACAAAACATCACCAGAGCTTCCACAACCTGCCATTATCACAATAAGGGGTTGTAAGTTGACACTTAATGGAATCTCCTAAGAAGTTATCGGGGATTAGCTGTCTTTAATGTGGTATTATAAATACAAATGTTTGTAGAGTAGATAAGGCACTTGAGAGGATAATATAAGTGTTTATATCCTATAAATGAACAATGCCACTTGTGTTGCCTTCACATAAATTCTAGTACTCAAGTGCCACACAGTATCAGTCAGAAATCATTTCTGCTTTTGTTTACTGAGTAGTAACGTGGCATCACCCAGCCTTTACTGCATCCATCAATTTTCATTTCAGGTTCCTAAGGACACGATAACCCTCTTTGCCAGGTGGCAAACTTGTAAATAGCACCCATTGCATCTCTTCCAATAGTTTTACTATTAAATCAGATGACATTCATTTGAAATAAGCTGGCATTTCTAACATTGCAGTTGAAGGTGGTATAATCAACAAACAGCTTTTGAAATTTTTTTCCAACTCAAGGATACCAGCAAGCTTTAAAGCAGAACGCCAGAGTGTTTAAACAGCTTGACAGTTCCTCAGACATTACCCACCTTTATGAGTATTTATGTCTACTCTTTAAAAAATCCTAACTCTCACAGACTTTCACTGGAAGATCCCTGCTCCAGCGCGTGTGAGGTTTGTTTGAACTTTGTATTCAAATGTTCCCACAGGGCTTGGATATCCCCCCTGTGAGTGTCAGATCTCATGCTCTATTGCCGTGCCAGCAAAAAATAGAATTTTTTGTTTTAATTCTTTTCTGTGGAATGCAGGCTTCACTGTCTAGGCCGGCATTTGTTGCCCTTGAAAAAGTGATGGTGAGCTACCTCCTTGAACCACTGCAACATCTGAAATTTAGGTACATCCACAATGCTCTTGGGGAGGGTGTTCCAGAATTTTGAACCAGCGACAGTGAAAGAACATCAGTATTTCCAAGTCAGGAGGGTGAGTGACTTGGAAGGGAACCTCCAGGTGGTGGGGTTCTCAGATACCTGCTGCTTTTACCCTTCTAATTGGTAATGGTTGTGCATTTGAAAGGTGGAAATGAGGCATGATTTCTGAATGTGTAGTCTCGGTCTATTTTGGATAATCTGTGAAATCTCTACATCTCTGAAAAATCTATGCCTTAGCTATGGAGTGGCATGTAAGTAGTAAACGTGGCATGTCTATGTACAATGTGAGTTCAGAAGAAACAACTATTTAATGCAATAAGTGTAAAACAAATTAGAGCAGTACAAGAGAGGTGAACCTTGGAGGAAAAGTAGATTAGAAATGAAATACCAATGCTTACAATACTGTGGTTGCTTTCAATACTGTGGCTGATTATGAATTTCAAATGGAGACAATGGATAGCATAACTGCAATGCAATCATCATTCAGGCCTTCAGATAGAAAACAAAGGTGGTAGTAAAGCAGGGTAGAGGTCTTGTCCTGAGGTCATTTAGATCACAATTTTGAACATTAGATGGGGCCAAATGAAAGATTGAGATGCATTAGTTTAGTTGTCAGCAATTATGGAATTAAAGAAAGAGTACAGGTTAGAATAAAACAACAAGTTTCATGAAAGAGATAAGACTTTAATAATGATGGAAAGGTGAAGGGGTGTGAAACGACAGCGCATCTGATCAAATTTGAGTGGAGTGAGGGGGAAGGGGACAGGAGACGATGAACGTTTAGACAACAAACAGAAATTCCATATGCTTCTCAGAGTTGATATCGAAATTAGAGAATAAGTGACAATAGTTCATCCACTTTTAACTTATTTTGAAGAAGAGGCATTTTGAGCTCATTCTGTTCTCAGTGTGATTTTACAATACCAAATGGAATAGTAATAGCAATGCTTAAACTGGGTCAACCATATATCGGATAGTGGCTTGCATTGCAAACTTGAAGTTTGTTTTGAATTTGCTGTTTCAGTCCAGGATGCAAGGCAGAGTTAAGTAAATTTTATGGAAGATAAGTTCATTTTCTGTTATTCTGAATGTTGGATAAATGATAAAGAAGAATACACTTTTGTACAGCATAAATATAGAAAATAACCAGCTAATTATTAAATAAGTTTTTTTTAAAATTATATCCAATCAATCCGAGCAAAATCCAATTTAAAGTCTCGACCAGCAAGACATTACAAGCTGACAACACAGGCTGCCTTCTTCCTGCATTGGGTTCGATCTACATAATCCAAGCTATAGGAGCAGGTATTGCACCCTCTCCAGTGTGCTTGATCTCATTTGTATCTTAACCAAAAAGCCTGGATGACATTTTAAAAAATTGCTTCAAATGAAGCTTCGGTATAATCTCATTGACTTCTATCAAGTGCAAGACCAAACTCTTGGGGTCCTATTTTACCATTTTGATTCTAAGCACTGGGTGGACTTGAAATTGGAAGTGTTTCAGATGCGACTTTTAGACCCATTCTGAGGCGCCCCCATATCCACACTGGGCCTAATTTTATTGTTGCAAAATTTTGGTAAATTCAGGCATGAGGCTAGTAATGTGATCATGCCGCCCCCTCCCCAAAAACAGGTGTGATGATCATTTAAATGTATTTGCATGTATTTAAATTAACTGATGGGCTGCACGCCCAACTTTACGTAGACTCCCCCTTTACCACTGTGTTCACCCATCCAGAATTGGCACGAAATAGACAAGCTCCATAGGAGTCTGATTCAGGCGCTCCAGCTGGTAAGGAGGTAAATGTCTAGCGTCCAATGGCTCTCTGCTTGAAATTGGTAGTTTGGGGGTAAGGGGATCCGCTGCCACTCTGCTTGAGATCGGTGGGGTCAGGGAGGGAGGGTCTGCTGCCATTCTACTTGTGATCAGTGAGAATGAAAGAGGGTTTGCTGTCACTCTGCCTGAGATCAACGGAGGGGAAGGGGTTCTCCTCCATTGATCTCAGGCAGAGGGGCAATGGACTTCCCTTGCCCCCCCCACTGAAGTCAGGCAGAGTAGCAGAGTACTCCCCTTCCCCCCCCACTGATTTCAGGCAGGGTGGCAGCTGACCCCCTTCCCCACTAATACAGAACATAGAACATTACAGCACAGAACAGGCCCTTCGGCCTTCGATGTTGCGCCAACCAATATAAAAAGCAATGCCCCTCCAAACTAAACCATTCCCTTCTCTTCCATATACTTATCAACTAACCTCTTAAACGCCACCAAACTTGGCGCATCTACAACTGCTGCAGGCAGGGCATTCCACTCCCGAACCACCCTTTGGGTAAAGAACCTACCTCTGATATCCGTCCTATAACTATCACCCCTTAATTTAAAGCTGTGTCCCCTCGTGCTAGCTTTCTCCATCCTAGGAAAAAGGCTATCACTGTCCACCCTATCTAAACCTCTAATCATCTTATATGTTTCAATAAGGTCCCCTCTTAGCCGCCTCCTTTCTAACGAAAACAACCTCAAATCCCTCAGCCTCTCTTCATAAGACCTGCCCTCCATACCAGGCAACATCCTGGTAAACCTCCTCTGTACCCTCTCCAATGCCTCCACATCTTTCTTATAATGTGGGGACCAGAACTGCACACAATACTCCAAGTGCTGCCGCACTAGAGTTTTGTACAGTTGCAACATGACGTTGTGGCTCCGAAATTCAATCCCCCTACCAATAAAAGCTAAGACTCCATATGCCTTCTTAACAAGCTTCTTGACTTGACTGCCTACTTTCAGGGATCTATGCACATACACACCAAGATCCCTCTGTTCATCAACACTGATCTCAAGCAGAGACCCATTGGCCACTATGCATACACCTCCTCAGTAACTGGAGCGCTCGAATCAGACTTTTATGGGGCATGTGTGTTTCACGCCGATTCTGTATGGGGAAACGCAGTGGTAAAGAGGGAAGTGCTTGGAGCCCATTAAGTCAATTTAAATGGCTGTCATGCCATTCCAGGCGCGATCCCGATCGTGGCCGCTTTCTGGCCTTGGTAAAGGGAAAATCAGTGCAGAGGTAGGTATGAATGGCACTATTCACCTCTCGCCCGACTTTTACCAATTTTTCATGCTGAAAAACAGGCGCAACACGATTGTAAAATCAGGCCCTTGATCTTAGCCAGAAGGCCTTACAGTTATCTCTAACAAACAGATTACAGTTTTAAAAAATTTTGTCTTTACCTTCACAGTATGGAATGAGACCGGTCCATCCATCTACCTGACAATCACGGTAACTTTTTGTACCCACCATCTTATATCTTTAAAAGGAAGCAAAAAAAATATTTTCTTGATAAGAAAGAAAGATTTTCTTTTCTACTTATGCTTACTTATTTATATTCATTTGGAGAATAAGTGTACTTCTGAAGGGTCTGTGCTACAACAATTCCGTGATAGTTTTCACAACCATAGGGACATCTAAAAGCACAGTCAATATAAGTACCTACTTTAAGGTTTGGTCACAGTTCCATTATAGAAAATTTAGCAGTCAATTTGCAAACAGCAAACTCCACAGTTGGGGATGTGATGGTGTCGTGGTATTGTCACTAAACTAATTATCCGTAGACTCAGGATAATTCTCTAGATATCTGATTTGAATTGTACCGTAGCAGATGGTGAAATTTGAATTCAATAAAAATCTGGAAATAAAAGTCCAATGATAACTATGAAACCATTGTCAATTGTTGTATATTCCCATCTGGTTCACAAATGTCCTTTAGGAAAGGTAATCCTTACCTGGTCTGGCCTATATTTGACTCCAGCTCCACAGTAATGTAGTTGTCTCATAATTACTGTCAGTTCAAGCCAGTTTGGAATGGGTGTTAAATGCTGGCTTTGGTGGTGACACCCTTATTCCGCGAATGAATATTTTTTTAAAAAAAGTACTGATAATAACCATGTAATCCATTTTGTAATATTAATTGAGAAGTATGTACTGGCTTGAGGTAACTTTTTTCAAAATAAGATCTTTCACATGCAATCAAGCAAACGAATGGGGCCGCCATCAAATATCTCATCTACTGGTACTTAACCGCAGGTGTCCGTTCCTTGGACACCCCTGGAGATAGAATGCTAACAGTTAGTACTCTGGGTTCTGCATTTTGAGTTTGAAAATAAAGGAATTTTTTTTTGTGAAGGGACTTCTGCCTCCCTAGCAGTTTTGAAGGAGGAAAAACCATTGCCCCACCCTTCAGCCATTGGAGAGTATGCTCTGTTTTGGAGAAGAAAGGGGGAAAGGGCGAAAGGGAAGCCCAGAAGATAGGAGGTCTTGGGTCTGGAAGCTCAGGAGCCATTTCTGTGCCTCTTGCAGAGAATGCCTGGAGCAAGGCAAGGGACTCCCTGATGCTCCTCACCGAGTCACCTCCAGGGCAACTCAAGGCTTTTTTAAAGAAACGTTCTAGTCTTCCTGATAGCGTCCAACTAGGCCTCGACCGTTGGTCAGATCTGGAGCTGCTGATCTTGTCTGCCATCTCACAGGTTGTGCTGGGCCTGAATGAAGAAGAACAGTGCCGGTTGCAAGGGTTGCTTTGCGGGCTCATGGTGAGGGGGTGGACCAGCACGAATTGCACCACCATTTCCTCAAACAATTAGCTAAGTAAATGATGACGGGAGCACTGAGCTGCTGACATGAAGATGATCATAGCCAGCCTCAAAGTCAACGGCAGCAGTGAGCCACTCGCAGATTCCAGAACGTCTCAGTCATCTGGGTGTGCTTCATGCAAGAAACCTGCACCGGGAGACAAAGTTCAATGGCTCCTGGAATGGTGAGAGAGGGTTTACTTGAGCCACCTCACAATTGTTTCTAGCGAGCTGACTGTCCTGTTGGCCCCATATTTTCAGCTGGAGATCTTGGGGGTTAAAGAACCTGTGCCAGGCCAATTGCTGCACTTGACAAAGGGAAGCGCGGTCATTCACTTTCTGAACATCAACGCCTCAATTGCTAGACCGCAGCAAACAGCTTTCTACAAGGAAGTGTCCACTTGTCATGGCTTCATCAAAGGGGACACACACATCATCTCGGGGAGGATTT
Organism: Sphyrna mokarran; assembly: GCA_024679065.1. Taxonomy (NCBI): domain Eukaryota; kingdom Metazoa; phylum Chordata; class Chondrichthyes; order Carcharhiniformes; family Carcharhinidae; genus Sphyrna; species Sphyrna mokarran. The sequence continues at coordinate 63,639,409 of JAGIQG010000009.1, forward strand.
AACGTAGAACATAGAACATAGAACACCACAGCACAAACTGACTCTTCGGCCCACAAGTTGTGCTGATCATATCTCTACCTACCAAGCCTTTCTATAACCCTCAATCCCATTAAATCTCACGTAATCATCCAGAATCTCTTAAAAGACCCCAATGAGTTTGCCTCCACCACCACCAACGGCACCCAATTCTGCCCACTCACCACCCTTTGAGTGAAAAACTTACCCCTGACATCTCCTCTGTACTACTCCCCGGTACCTTAAACCTGTGTCCTCTCGTAGTGACCATTTCAGCTCTGGGAAATAGCCCCTGAGAATCCATCCCATCAATACCTCTTAACATCTTATAAATCTTTATCAGGTCATCTCTCAATCTTCGCCTCTCCAGGGAAAAGAGACCTAACTCCTTCAATCTATCCTTATAAGACATGCCACCCAATCCAGACAACATCCTTGTAAATATCCTCTGCACCCTCTCAATAGCTTCCTCATCCTTCTTGTAGTGAGGCGACCAGAACTGCACACAGTACTCCAAGTGGGGTCTGACAAAGGTCTTATAAAGTTGCAGCATTACCTCCTGATTCCTAAACTCAATCTTCGATTAATGAAGGCTAGACACCATATGCTTCTTGACCACATTCTCCACCTGCGAGGCCGATTTAAGAGTCCTGTGGACCCGGACCCCAAGGTCCTTCTGCTGCTGAACACTGCCAAGACTCCTATCCTTGATATTATACTGCTTCATCCCATTGGACCTGCCAAAATGGACCACCACACATTTATCCACGTTGAAGTCCATCTGCCACTTCTCCGCCCAGTCTTCATCCTATCTATGTCTCGCTGCAACTTCTGACATCCCTTCAGACTATCCACAACACCACCAACCTTCGTGTCGTCGGCGAACTTACCAACCCATCCCTCCACTTCCTCATCCAGGTCATTTATGAAAATGACAAACAGCAAGAGAACTGGAACCGATCTCTGGGGCACCTCCGTGCAGAAAAAGACCCATCCACAACCATCTCACTTGAAGTGGGTACATTCAGGCTGGATGAACCTCCCAGCATGTCTCCGATCCTGGTCACTCAGCATCCAGGGCTCTCCTCTTCACCAGCCACCGGAAGTTATACAGTTGGAGGAGTGGTTTCCATCTCATGTCTGGGAGTGGGAGTGTCCGTGTACTGGCACTTTAACAACATGGAGGACGAGCACTTCCTGGACTCCTTTCGTTGTTTCCAGGCTGGCTGGAGAAGGAAGCGTATTTCATTGGCCAGGTGCACGGCCTGAACTATGATATGCAGCTCCTGTTCATAAATCTGGAGAGTTTTCGGACCTCCTTGCAGGCGCTGTCTGTCTTTTACGAGGACCTTCTCAAAGTCTGGAACATGGTTGCCTCCTGCCATAGCTGTTCCCCCATCAGGAGGAGCAGTTCTTGGGTGAGAGATGCTGCTCAGGAATCCACTCCTCCAACTGTATAACTTCCAGTGGCTGGTGAAGAGGAGAGCCATGGACACTGAGTGACCAGGATCGGAGACATGCTGGAGGTTCACCCAGCCTGAATGAACCCACCTCAAGTTGGCTGAGCGTGCGGTGCGGGGGGAAGGGGGGGTGCGTGGTTACAGTGGGTGGCCATCCAGCACGCGGTCAAGGCCATTCTTGACCTTAAGATGGTCATGCTCGGACTCAAGAGCACACGTGATCTCGACAAGGTGCAAATGTGGGGTGGAACCCAGCTGCTCGGATGGAATTTCACATTGGCCCCAAGCCTAGACCCCCCCTTTCCCCAGGTCAGGTGCCCCACAGCTTGAGCTGCCTTGTGGAAATGCCCGGATACACTTTGGTGGGCTTATTGCTGCCGGACGGCAGAGGTCCCCAGTGAAGATTCTTCTATGGAGGGATATCCTCCCACTATCTCGAGGACCCAGGGTGGATGGTGCTGCACGCAGTAATACCGTACAATTGTAGGCTGTAGCAGTTCAAGAGCTCCCAAGCATGCCCTTTTTGCAACCTCTTGGAGTCCTTGGACCATGTCCATGTTCAGTGTTACAGGCTGCACAACCTTTTCAGTTTCTTCAAAAATCTTTAGTTGATGTTTTATTTGCACTTCAGTCCCACAGTTGGGCATTTGGTGTGGAGGGGGGCAGGGAAGAAGGAGGATCTCCTCGTGAACCTGCTCCTGGTTCTGGCGAGGCGTTTCATCTGCAGGTCCAGATAGTGGGCGATCAAGGTGGTTGTCCAACCCAACTGTCTGCCCCTTTACCATGGCTATATTCGCGGCCAGGTGTTCCTGGAAAGGGACCATGAGAAGTTTGAGGACATGGTTGATGCCTTCCATGCCCGCTGGGCACTTCAGGGATCGGGGTGTATTACTGCCCTTTTAATCACAATTTAATTTGATGTTTTAAGTTTCCTTTCTATATTGTCTTTTGTTTCGGGCAGTTCCCCTCCTTTTAGGGAGTTGCCCTTTTTTAGTTGTCCTGAAATCACTTTGATTTAGTTTATTTGCTTCTACACAAAGATATTCCTGATTAAGGATTGAATCGAAGGGCCAATCAGAAAGTCTTTGTCTTGTACTTAATCAGGGGTGTCTGCAGAACAGATTGCGAAATAGATTGCGAATATTTGTACTCTGTGTCCTGCTGTTAGAGTTATAAGTAAAGGGATTTTGGTGAAGGGAGTTCTGCCTCCAAAGACTTATTACAACACCTTTCAGATTGTGCTTCAAATATACTAAGCCGGCTTACTTAAATCAGATTTCATTGGTTTCCAACACAATTCGATCATTCCATGGCAAATATGGCAGGTTTGTGGCAGAAGATTCCAGGTGGACTTTTGGCAATACTGGGTACTCTGTTAATCCCTTCCACCTGCCATGAATGTTTGGAGTTTGAGAGAGTTACGTTGATTAGATCCTGAAAATATGCCCTGGCATGCACTGCACAAGTAACCAATGCTGGTTCACTGTAATACAGACAATACACCAAGTCTTTGGAAAGTGCTGTCAAAGGAACTTTGGTGAGTTGCTGCTGTGCATCTTGTAGATACTATTGCCAATGTATTGGTGGTGGTGAGAATGAATGTTGAAGGTAATTGATGAGGTACCAATCAAGTGGGCTGCATTATCCTGGATGGCGTTAAGCTGCTTGAGTATTATTAGAATTACACTCATCCAGGAAAGTGAAGAGTACTCCATCATATTCCTGACTTGTATCTTCTATATGATGGACAGTCTTCGGGGAGTCAGAAGGTAAGTAACTTGCCTAGACATTTCCTGCTGTTTAATATCGTTTTTGACTGTGTGAGGTTAAGGGAGGTCAGAAGCTGAAGCAGAAGTTGCAAAATAGTATTGCTGGCAGTAAATCTGCATTGCAAGTTGATTGGCATCATGTTCTGTCTTTTCTGTATGCTTCTGAAAGCTTTTTGTGCTTTAATATTATTACCAACATTGCATCCAACATACTTCACATCAGAAATGGGAAATGTTGAGCCCAATTTGCACAGACACCAATCTCTTGGTACAAGAACTTCTTGATGGTCTTTTTTGGCAGCACTGAAGTTGCTCCTACACACCATGAATAATTGAAGTTTACAATAGTAATTATGGCAAAATATTTTGAGTGGTAAATAGATGGCTGAAATGGAATCTGTAATTCCAATGCTGGTTTAGCCTATATTTAGCATAAGATACAAACGTGGTAGTGGAATTGAAGTATGCTCAAAATTGTTGCTTGGAAGCTCATTAGGGTGATGATTGTCAATTAAATTGTCTGCTCGCATTCATTTTGGAGGATAATGTTTCACTTAACAATCCCTCTTAATAGCGATGAGCTGAACAGCAGTAAACACGTTATCACTGAATATTTTGACTGCTACTTAAAGCCATGCTCAGCTTTCATGACTCATTTACTGGTTGTGACTCATGACTACAGTGCATTTGAAGGCTTTCCTCAAAGTCTTTGTCAAAGCTTCACCAATATTCCATCCATATTTTCTCCAGATATTGTCTCAGTACTTCACCTAGTACTGAGCCACTAAACACTTTACAGGAGTCACCAGGAGAAAGGGATTGGTTTCTTATGGACATTTTGTACCCTTTTTCTGAATGCTGGGTTGGATGAGATGAGACCAAGCAGGCAACACGCGTTCCTTCAGGAGAAGGAAGCAGGAGGGCTCTCAAGCATGAGGCCTGATCCATCCAAGATTTTCATAGAGCCAGCCTCGCACACTTGTGTGACTACACTGCATTGAGCAGGAGGCTGTAATTTGCCAATCAGATTATTGCACAGATATACGGCCTACCTGGACCAAAGGTAGAGATCTTGAACTACAATTAGAACTTAATTGTTTTTGGTGGTCAAGATAACAATGGCACTTCATCTTTATGGAACTGGAATATTCTGGGAATGATAGTTGGTAGTGGGGGATTCTGTGACAGTAATGTCACTATCAAGGGACAACAGTTAAATTTTCTCTTGTTGGACGTGGCATGAATGTTGCTCGTCAACACAAGCCTGGATATTGTCCAGGTCTTGCTGCATTTAGACAAGGGTTGCTTCAGTATCTAAGGAGTTGTGAATACTGCTGAACATTGTGCAATCATCAGTGGGCCTTCTAAGCCCAGCCTTTCAGCTTATGTTATGGTATACAGCAAAAACCTGTTTTTACTCTTTTACCAAAATAACTCTCCCCTGACTCCACCACTCCCAGTATTTAGCTATCATAAGACCATAAGACATAGGAGCAGAATTAGGCCACTTGGTCCATCAAGTCTGCTCTGCCATTCAAAGATGGCTGATATTTTTCTCATCCCCATTTTCCTGTCTTTTCTCCATAACCCCTGAGCCCCTTGATTAATCAAGAACATATCTATCTTTGTCTTAAAGACTCTTAGTGAACTGGCCTCCACAGCCTTTTGTGACAAAGAGTTCTATAAATTCACCATTCACTGGCTAAAGAAATTTCTCCTCATCTCTGTTTTAAAGGATCGTCAATTTAGCCTGAGGTTGTGCCATCTGGTTCTAGTTTTTCCTACGAGTGGAAACATCCTCTCCATGTCCACTCGATCTAGGCCTTGCAGTATCCTGTAAGTTTCAATAAGATCCCCCCGGATCCTTCTAAACTCCAATGAGTATAGATCCAAAGTCCTCACCTGTTCGTCAAACAACAAACTCTTCATTCCAGCAATCATTTTTGTGAACCTCCTCTGGACCCTTTCCAAGGCCAGCACATCCTTCCTTAGATACGGGGGCCAAAACTGTTCACAATACTCTAAATGGGGTCTGACCAGAGCCTTATACAGTCTCAGAAATACATCTCTGCTCTTGTATTCTAGGCCTTATGACATGGGTGCTAACATTGCATTTGCCTTCCTAACTGTCAACTGAACCTGCACATTAACCTTAAGAGAATCTTGAACAATAACTTCCAAGTCCCTCTGTATTTCTGGTTTCTTAAGCATTTCCCCATTTAGAAAATATTCTATGCCTCCATTCCTTCTTCCAAAGTGTATAACTCATACTTTTCCACGCATTGTATTCCATCTACCACTTCTTTGCCCACTCTCCTAACCTGTCCAAATCCTTTTGCAGTCGTCTCTACTTCCTCAATACAACCTGTCCTTCTACATATCTTTGTATCATCTGCAAATTTTGCAACAGGGTTCCTTTTTCCAAATCGTTAATGTATATTGTAAAAGATTGTGGTCCCAGCACCGACTCTTGAGGCACATCACTAGTCACCAAACGCCATCCTGAAAAAGACCCCTTTATCCCCACTCTCTGACTTCTGCAAGTCAGCCAATCCTCTATCCATTCCAAGGTCTTATCTTAAGACCATGAACGCTTAACTTATTTAACAGTCTCCTATGCAGCACCTTGTCAAAAGCCTTTTGGAAATCTAATTAAATCACAGCCACTTATTCTCCTTTATCTAACTTCCTTGTTAGCTCCTCAAAGAACTCTAACAGATTTTTCAGACATGATGTTCCCTTGACGAAGCTGTGCCGACTCCATCCCATTTTATCGTGCATGTCCAAGTACTCTGCAATCTCATTTTCACTAATTGACTCCAAGATCTTACCAGTGATCAAATCAGACTATCTGGACTTTAATTTCCCATCAGCAGCCTCCCTCCCTTCTTAAATAGTGGCGTTACATTAGCTACTTTCCAGTCCGCTGGGACTCTCTCTGCCTCCAGTGATTCCTAAAAGATCACCACCAATGCCTCCACAATTTCCTCAACTGTCTCTTCTGGATCCCTGGGATGTAGTCCATTTGATCCAGATGATTTATCCACCTTCAATCCTTTCAGTTTCCCCAGAACCTTCTCCTTGGTGATGGCCACTACATTCATCTGTTCCCCCGATTCCGCTGGAGCTCTGGCATCCCACTGGAGTTTCCACTATGAAAACTGATGCAAAATAACTATTCAGTTCTTCTGCCATTTCTTTGTTTTCTATTATTACTTCTCTAGCTTCATTTTCCAGCGATCCAATGGTTATTTTTGCCTATCTCTGATCTATTATATATTGAAAAAACTCTTTCTATCTTCTTCTATCTTACTAGCTAGCTTATACTCATATTTCATTGTCTCTTTCTCCCCCCCTCCCCCTTACTGCTTTTTTAGTTGTCCTCAGCTCACATTTAAAGGTTTCCCAATCCTGTGGCTTCTCACTAATCCTTGCCACTTTCTTTTGTTTTTATGCTGTCCTTGACTTCCCTTATCAGTCGTGGATACCTCATCCTCCATGGCCGTTTCCTCTTCCTTGGGATGAATTTCTAGTCGTGCCTCCCAAAAACTCCTGCCATTGTTAGAACATAGAACAATACAGCACAAACAGGCCCTTTGGCCCACAAGTTGCGCCGATCACATCTATATCTACCAATCCACAGACCTATTTATAACCCCCTATCCCATTCGTTTCCATATACTCATCCAGAAGTCTTTTAAAAGACCCCAGCAAGTTTGCCTCAACAACCTCCGACAGCAGCCGATTCCATTAACTCACCACCCTCTGAGTGAAAAACTTACCCCTAACATCCCCTCTGTATTTGCTTCAAGAGTGGGTTTTGAACTCAGTGATAGTGATGCTGCATTGTGCCACATGGACAAATTCTTGAGTAGGATTCATCTAACTTCTGATACCTCCCACAATATTACCTCCTCCTTGAGATAATATTGTACGTCATGTCAGTCACTGGATGTCTCAGGAATACACTCATCCTCTTACAGCTCAATTCCACCTTCTGGGAAAGGTATTGAGATGGGAGGGCTGAGCTATTCAGTTCCTGGAGGCTACTCTGACATTCTAATAGAACACTGTTAATGTTTCTTAACTCAATTTATTACTTTGCCTCAGTATCCCTTAATACCCTTAACCAACACAAGTCTATCTATTTGAATTTTAAAGCTTTTAGTTAACCTCAGTAACATCTTTAAGATTTCCAAAATTTCTTGTGTAAGCAAATATTTCTTCGCATCTCCCCAATTGGCAATCTTAAGGTTCTGCATCTTTGTTCTGGACCCCCCACCAGAGGAAATAGTTTATCTCTCTTTCAAATACCTTGATCCCGGGGAGCACCTCAACCTGTCCATGCCATAATATTCAAGGGTGTGCAGAATATTCTAATCCATGCAATTTTTCCTCATATTGTAACCCTCTGAGGACAACTATTGATTGGGTAAATCTGTCGTACTCCGCTCCAAGACCAATAAATCTTCTTGAAGTACAGAAACCACAGAAACAGAATCCCTACAGTGCAGTAGGAGGCCATTCAGCCCATCGAATCTGCACCGACCACAATCCCATCCACCCCATAGCCCCACGTATTTACCCTGCTAATCCCCCTGACACGAAGGGTCAATTTTGTGTGGCCAATCAACCTAACCCACACATCTTTGGACTGAGGGAAGAAACCGAAACAGCCAGAGGAAATCTGTGCAGACACGGGGAGAACGTGCAGACTCCACACAGACAGTGACCCAAGCTAGGAATCGAACCCGGGTCCCTGGCGCTGTGAGGCAGCAGTGCTGATCACTGTGCCGTTGTGGCACCCTGATGTTGCCCAGACTGAATGCAGTCCATTAAATGGTAGATAATAAGCACCTTATATAACTCCCTTTGTAACCCAGGCCTCTTGAAATAAAGGCCAACATTCCATTAGCCTTTTTTTTGTATCTATACACCGGCTTAGGAACTAGAAGCAAGAAGAGGCCATTCAGCCCTTCGAGCCTGCTCTGCCATTCCATATAATCATGGCTGATGTCCATCTAGTCCTAACACCATCTCCCTACCTTTTCCCTGGAGCCCTTTATCCTGCGTTTGATCAAATATTTATCTTTTTTCTAGAATCCAGTGATTGATTCTGCACCCATTGCACTCGATTCACAGCCCTCTTTTCCTTATCTCTGTCTTGAATCTCTCCTCTTCCCACCCCATCCCCCAACTCTACAACTATGGCCTCTTGACCTAGACTGCTCTAGGAGGAGGAACATTGGCTTTGTAACATCCTGGACATCTAAATATCTATGATGTGGAGACGCTGGTGTTGGACTGAGGTGGGCATAGTAAGAAATCTCACAATGTACTGGTGTGGGCAACGCACTTAAGGAAGATGCATCAATTTTGGAGCAGAGCAGCACAGGTTCACTCAATCAACAGCGGTTCCCAAAAAGGTCATAATATGAGGACAACATGGACTAGATACCCTGTGACTCACCTGATCAAAGAGCAGCACTCCAAAAGCTCATGATTCCAAATAAACCTGTTGGACTTTAACACAGTGGAACCTGTTGTTCCACTGTCTTCCTTGATCAGCTCCCTTTCCAATCAACTTTGGCCAACTCCTCCCTCATGTCTTTGTACTTACCTTTACTTAATTGTAATAATGTTACATCTGATTCCAACTTCTCTCCTCAAACTTCAGGGCAAATTCTGTCATATTGTGGTCACTGCCTCCCAAGAGTTCCTTCAGATTAAGTTCTCTAATCAAGTCTGACTCATTACACATCACCAAATCCAGAAATGCGTGTTCCCTAGTAGGCTCTGTAACAAGCTGTTTCAAAAAAAAACATCTCTTAGACATTCCACAAATTCCTTTCCTTAGGATCCACTACCTACCTGATTTTCCCTGTTCACCTGCATATTGAAGTTACCTGATTATTTTAAATTGCTTTTTTTTTATGCCTTTTTGATTTCCTGATTTATCACATCCTAACTACTGCTAGGGAGACGGTACATAACTCCCACCAGAGTTTTTTTAGCTTTGCGATTCCTCAATTCTACCCACAGAAATTCTGTGCCTTATATCGCTCCTTGTTATCGATTTAACTTCACTCCTTACTAACAATGTAACCCCGCTACCTTGCCCATCTGCCTGTTCTTCCGATAGGACACATATTCTTGGATATTTAGATCCCAGCCTTGATCCCCTTGCAGCCACATCTGTGTGATGCCCACAACATTGTACCGACCACTTTCAATGTGCACAAGAAGTTCATTTACCTTGTTCTGTACACTACACACATTTAGGTACAACACTCTCCATCCTGCATTGATCACCTCCTTCTCATATTTGTTGCCTTTTTTGCTCTGCCAGAGCTTAGATTCCTGCCACCTTCTATACTCTCTGTTCTATTATATAGTCTTGAAACTTTATTAATCACTCCTGAGCCCATGGCTCCTTTAGCTAATTGAAAGTCCTCATCATTAACCTGCATTTCTACCTCTTCTTTAACTTTGATTCTCCATACCACTGAATTCTCTGCCCCACTATTTAGTTTAAAGTCCAATCTACAGCCCTGGTTATACAATTTATCATCCCAGGATGATTCAGATGAAGACTGTCACATTGGAACAGGTCCCCTTTTTCCCAGTACTGGTGTTCAAAGTCCCATGAATTCAAACCCATTTCTCCCACAACAATTTTTGAGCCACACATTTATCTCCTTAATTTTATTGACCCTGTACCAATTAACTAATGGCTCAGGTCATAGTCCAGAGATTATTACCTTTTTGGTTCTACTTTTTAATTTCGCTCTAGCTGTTCATATTCCCTTAGCAAAATCTCTGTTCCTGTTCTACCTATGTCATTGCTACCTTCGTGGACAATGACAAAGAACAAAGATCAAAGAACAAAGAAAATTACAGTTCAGGAACAGGCCTTTTGGCCCTCCAACGCTGCAGCAACCATGTTGCTCAACTTAACTAAAACCCCTTCCAGGGACCGTATCCCTCTATTCTCATCCTATTTATGTATTTGTCAAGACACCCCTTAAAAGTCACTGTCATATCTGTTTCCACTACCTTCCCTAGCAGCAAATTCCAAGAACCCACTACCTTCTGTGTAAAAATAACTTGCTTCGTTCATCTTCTTTAAATCTTGTCTCTCGCACCTTAAACCTATGCCTTCTAGTAATTGACTCTTCCACCCTGGGAAAAAGCTTCTGACTATCATTCTGTCCACGCCTGTCATAATCTTGTAAACTTCTATTAGGTCACCTCTCAATCTCCGTCATTCCAGTGAGAACAAATGAAGTTTCTCCAACCTTTCCTTGTAGCTAATGTCCTCCATACCCGACAATATCCTGGTAAATCTTTTCTGCACCCTCTTCAAAGCCTCCACATCCTTGTAGTGGTGTGGCAACCAGAATTGAACACTATATTCCAAGTGCGCCCTAAGGTTCCATAAAACTGCAACATGACTTGTCAATTTTTAAACTCAATATCCCAGCTGATGAAGGCAAGCATGCTGTATGCCTTCTTGAATACCTTCTCCACTGCTTTGCCATTTTCAGTGACCTGTGTACCTGTACATCCAGATCCTTTTTCTTGTCAATATTCTTAAGGATTCTGCCATTTACTGCATATTCCCTATTTATATTAAACTGTCCAAAATGCATTTCCTCACATTTGTCTGGATTAATGTGCCATGTGCCCAAGACTCTAACCGATCTACTGCCTGCTGTATCCTCTGATGGTCCTAATCATTGTCCACAACTCTACCAATCTTCACGTTGTCTGCAAACTTACTAATCAAACCAGTTACATTTTGCTCCAAATCATTTATGTGTATTATAGATAGCAAAGGTCCCAGAATTGATCCCTGAGAAATGCCACTATCACAGCCCTCCATTCAGAAATGCATCTTTCTGCTGCTACCCTTCTATGTCTTCTATGACTAAGCCAATTCTGTATCCACCTTGCCAGCTCACCTCTGATCCTATGCAACTTCACCTTGTGCACCAGTCTGCCATGAGGCATCTTGTCAAAGGCCTTATTGAAGTCTATGTAAACAACACCTACTGCCCTACCCTCATCAACCATCTTTGTCACTTCCTCAAAAAACTCAATCAAGTTAGTAAGACACAACCTCCCCTTCATAAAATCATGTTGCCTCTCGCTAATACATCCACTTATTTCCAAGTGGAAATAAATCCTGTCTTGAAGAATTCTCTCCAATAATTTCCCTACTATTGATGTAAAGCTCATTGGCCTGTAATTACCTGGATTATTCTTGTTACCCTTCTTAAATAAACAACATTGGCTACTCTCCAATCTTCTGGGACCTCCCCTGTGGTCAGTGGGGATACAAAGATTTCTGTCAAAGTCCCAGCAATTTCCTCACTTGCCTGTCTCAGTATTTTGGAACATATCCCATCTGGCCCTGGGGACCTGTCTACCTTAATGTTTCTCAAGAATCCCAATACCACCTCTTGATTCAAACTATATACGCACACTTTCCCAGACTCATCATCCACCAAGTCTTTCTCTTTGGTGAATACTGATACACAGTACTCATTTAATATTTTACCCATTTCCTCTCACTCCACACATTGATTCCCTCCTAGAGTGGGCCAACCCTCTTCCTGGCTAGCCTCTTGTTCTTTATATATGTATAAAAAGTCTTGGGGATTTTCTTTAATTCTGCTGGTCAATGCTTTATTGTGACCCTGTTTAGCCTTCTTTAATCCTTGCTTAAGTTTTTTTCTACTTTCCTTGTATTCCACACTTCCTTCATGTGTTCTAGCTCCTATTCATGACAAATGCTTCCTTTATCTCTTTGACTAGGCTTACAATATCTCGCGTTAGCAATGTTCCCAAAACTTGCCATACTTATCCTTCGTCCTTACAGGAATGTGCTGTTCTTGAATCCCTGTCAACTTACTCTTGAAAGCCTCCCACATGCCAGATGTTGATTTGCCTTCAAATATCTGCCTCCAATTTACGTTCTTCAGTTCCTGCCTAATATTGTTATAAATAGCCTCCCAATTTAGCACCTTCACTTGAGGACTGCGCTTACCTTTATCCATCAGTACCTTAAAACTTACTGAATTGTGGTTACTGTTCCCAAATTGCTCTCCTACTGAACACCGACCACCAGGCTGGGCTCATTCCCCAATACCACGTCCAATATGGCTTCTTTCTAGTTGAATTATATATATACTTTTTCAAGAAGCCCTCCTGAATGCTCCTTACAAACTCTGCCCCATCCACATCCCTAGCACTAAGTGAGTTCCAGTCAATGTAGGGGAAGTTAAAATCTCCCATCACAAAACCCTGTTACTTTTACACCTTGCCAAAATTTACCTACTTATCTCCCATTGTCTGTTGGGTGGCCTATAGTAAACTCCCAACACTGTGACTACACTGTTCCTATTCCTGAGCTCTACCCATATTGCCTCACTGTATGAGCTGTCTGAGGTGTCCTCCCAGAGGACAGTTGTGATATTCTCCTTAACAAGTGGTGCAACTCCCCTACTTCTTTCATTTCTCCCTCTATCCTGCCTGAAACATCTGTATTCTGGAATGTTAAGCTGCCAATCCTATCTTTCCCTTAACCAAGTCTCTGTAATGGCAAAAGCATCATAGTTCCAAATACTAATCCAAGCTCTATGTTCCTCTGCCTTCCTTGTTACATTTCTCGCATTGAAATAAATGCTCTTCAGTCTACCAGATCCTCTTTGATTAGCAACCGCACCCTGCTTGCTCTTTCTCTGTGTCTTACTGACCCTACTCTCTGGGTTCCCTGCAGCTAATTTACTTTTGCTTTAGTTTCCACCCCACTGCCAAACTAGTTTAAGTCTTCCCGTGTGACACTAGCAAACATTCCGACCAAAATATTTATTTGCCCTTCTAGTTCAGATGCAAACTCTTTATCTTCACTTTTACTTTCTCACAATGGCCTTTTCTTTTGGTTAGAGGAGGGAGGGAAACACTAATGTGGTGTTTCGGGTTTACCACTCCTTGACACCGTATCTTCCACTTCTTACTTTTTAACAGATGTTGCTGGTCCAACTTCTCCCAGAATGCACCAGTGAAAAGTGCCTCAGCTGCCTCTACCTGATGCTCTTGTTTATCACTGGAGGTATTTATTGCTGGACAACTAGATCTTTATTCACCCACTCCAATTCCTCTGCAGCCCAGATGTCACAGGGAACAGTGTCAATGCCCCTAACTATACTACCCACAATTACAACTACATTTCTTTCCTCTCCCCTCAGTTGAATGGCTCCCTGTACTACAGTGCTGTGGTCAGTTTGCTCATCCTCTCTGCAGTACCCATTCTCCTCCACAAAGGGAGCAAGCACCTCGAATCTGTTGGACAGGTTCAGGAACTGATGCTCCTGCAAATCTAGCTCCTGGATCCCTCTACCTGCCTCATTCACAGCCACATCCTCCTGTCCCTGACTATTGGCCAAATTCAAGATATTTAATCTAAGGGGTGTGATTGCCTCCTGGAACACAGTGTCCAGGTATCTCTCGCCCCTAATGTGTCGCCGTACCCGAAGCTCAGAATCCAGTTCATCCACTCTGAACTGGAGTTCCTTAAGCAACCAATACTTACTAAGATGTCTCACTGGGAACCACAATGGGGTCCACCAGATCCGACATCATGCATGAACAACACATTTCTTGGTCCTCCATCTCTATTTCATAGGGAAGTTGGGAGAGTATAGTTTAGCACTTTATTAACCCTGAAAGAATTGCCTTGGCTTTTGAAGACACTGTGATTGGCATTGAATTTTAATAACACTGAAAGATGGTATTACGCTTTACCTTTAATGTAGTTTTTGAAATTCAGTCTCTCCCTGCTCGTCAAATAATTGTAAGACATCCAAGCAAAAATTATCCAACAATTGGACTGGAATAAATGCTAGCAAAATTGTGCACATATGTATGTCTAATTGCAGGATCTACCTTCAGCTAAGAGCTTCAGGCAACAATAAGTACAACCTCAAATAAGAGGGTGATACCTCCAAGTAAAACATTCACTGATGGTATTAAAAGAAGCAAAACATAGTTCACTGGGGAAGTTACTATGAAACATGTAGTCATTCATTCTTTTTAAAAAAGATCTTATTTTAGAATTGCAAATTATAGAAGGAAAAAGGCAATATTTTTTCCAAGAATTATCAATGGTAATCTGTTTATTCTACAAAGTGTGGAAAACATTTACCTGTTAGAAGCAATAGGATTTTCAGTATATGTTACCCAACTATCAGCATTAAGGTGAGCTATTTCCATGATATATGCTAATGTAAAACGTATTACTCAAAGTTGTGGCATAGGTAATGGAGTTTGTAGACTGGAAACACATTGTATGTGCAAAATGTTTGTAATATGTGTAATTGATTAAAAAAAAGCACCAGGAAAATCCCACTATATAGAAGATCAAGCAGATTTATTGAAGAAATACTTCATTGGCAGAATCTAGAATAAATGATTGAAAGAAACATGTCATATTGCAAGTTCTTTCTCCTGACAATAAATCAATGAGTAGAAGCAGATCATTATAATGCAATTCTTACCCTTCATCACATATGTATTCAATGCGTGAACCAAACACCAGGTCATCTCCTTTTACGAGCTGAAATGTTGCATGTAAAACATCTCCAGGACTTCCACAAGGCTTTACTGATATTGAAATTGGATTGAAGTTGTATTAATAAATGAATTGATAGTGTTATGATATTGGACAAGTCAGGTCCCAAAGTGAAACCTGGATTGAAAGACCCTAACATTTGTTTTAGAAACTGTGATGGCAAATTACTAAACAAATTTACAGGAATCTACTGATGAACTGTTATTGTATTTAAAAAAAATAAATTGTATTAGACTAGATTAAAAAGGTTGGAAAGATCTGAATTATTTTGTAAGAAGATGATTTGAATTCTCACTATTCCCTTACCCCAGCGATATCCTTACAACTACCTAAACCAATGAAGGGTCACTGTTAGCTAAACACCAGCTTCTCGCTTGGGACTGGCACAATTGCAAATTTGTTTCTTTGGCAAATTCCTGAAATTAATTTCATGCTTCTCACCCAACTTGTATCCCTCACCGAGACATCCAAACTCTAAACTTGCTGTTTCTTCAACTACAGAACAAACAGCTGAGTTCCCTGAACTCTTCTAATGGTACCTCTGTCCAACTGAAAAATTTAGAGTCCAAAAACCGTTGTCCCAATAGCCTTGAGGTTTTTTTTCTTAACAGAGAGCTTAAAATCCCCATCTTCTCTCACTGACACACAATGAACAATAAATGAAATGTACCAAAAAGCAGATTCCCTGAATTTCTCATCGACCCACCTTGACGTTATCACTTTGAACCCATTTGGGTCACCGAACATGATGTCATTCTTGCCTCCTGAGATTCCTTTCCCTTGGATTTTCAAATGCACTCACGGGTCACCTTCCAGGCACGCTTCAGGGCAGGAATTCTCCCAAAGAATTCAGTGTCAAATTTGCATGAAAACTGGTGTAATTCATGCTCTTTTCTCAGTCAGAACTCAGAGAAGAATCTCCCACACTCTGTGCACTGAAGAGGCCACCAGCATGAAAATCATTAAAAGCTAAGAGCTGGGGCCTATTCCTGCTAGAGAGGCTGAAATCAGCACACTGAGCAGACCATTGTGCATATGCTGACTGTTAGTGCCAAAATTAGCACATATGCAGTGTCCCTACACTGCTGGCCTCCCAATAGCTGGCCAGCCCTCAGTGCCCTCCCTTCGCTCCCTCCTCCTCAACCCCCCACAATGGCCCAATTGCTGCTCCCTCCAACCATTCCTGGCCTACCCTCATCTCCAGTACCCTCGCCATAACAATTCTGCTTTCCCCGGCAGTCCCAACGCCCCCAACGGATGACCCCCCCCTCCCCTCCATAACTCACTTGATCACTGGCCTTCTTCCTGCCCTCACCAATCCCTATGCAGAGTGGCAGCCCACCTTCAGTGATCACCCCCTATACAAGATCCATCAGGCCCCACACCCATACGCTCTGCCCCTCTGGCCACACCCCCTTGGTATTGCTCCACACCTGATGGGCAATCCCAAGGTGCCCCCAAAAGTGGGGAACTACTGTAATCCCTGCTGGATTACAGTAGGGTGCTGGTGGTGGGGGAATTGAACAAAGAGCAAAGAACAAAACAGCACGGGAAACAGGCCCTTCAGCCCAACGAGCCCGCGCCGCCACCCTGATGTTACCACCTGTACCTGTGATCCCTGTCTATGTTTGTAGGTCTATGGATTAAAAACCCAAATTTGAGACAATTTAGAGAGAATTTGTTTTGCCAATTATCCTAGGAGCACATCTTTGGGATGTGGGAGGAAACCGGAGCACCCGGAGAAAACCCACACAAGCACGGGGAGAATGCGCAAACTCCCACAGACACAGGCCCAAATCCATGTATCTGCACAGCACAGCGATAGTCACTGAGCTGTCGTGTTGCCCATCAAATGGTCCAGGTCAAGTGTACACTAAAGACGTGAAGCATTAGGATACTCTCGAAAAAAAATCCAAGAGCAGCCCTCTCACGACCCATTGCGTGTATGCCCCTTGTTAGACAACAAGGTGGACCAAAGCACCTGTAGGATAAAAACAAGTACATCAATATCATCATCTATTTACACACTTCCCAGGGACTCCCAAGGCTCATGATCCCTATTTTAAATCAGTTTTCTATACCCCTCCATTCCCATTCTGTTCATGTGCCCATCTAAGTATTTCTTAATTAACTCCAGAGTACCTGCCTCCACCACTTTACTTGGCAGCGCATTCCATACCCCCACCACCCTCTGTGTGAAAAAACTCCCTCTAGCATCCAAATTATACCTTACCCCCCTCACCCTAAGCCCGTGACTCTCGTGCTATTAGAGTTCATCCTAGGAAAAAGCTTAACCCTGTTTACTCTATCTATATCCCTCATAATCTTGTACACCTCTATTAGATCTCCTCTAAGTCTTCGTCTTTTTAAGGAAAACAGTCCCAATTTGCCTAACCTCTCCTCGTAACTCAGACCTTCCATACCAGTCAGCATCCTGGTAAAACTCTTCTGCACTCTCTCCAGAGTCTCCACGTCCTTCCGGTAGTAAGGTGACCAGGACTGGATGCAGTATTCCAAATGAGGTTAACCAAAGTTTTATACAACTGCAACATTAAAGGCCAGCTCTTGTACTCTATACCCCTTTCTATAAAGGCTAGCATACCATATGCTTTCTTCACAACCTTCTTCACTTGCCCTGCCATCTTCAGAGACTTGTTCACCTGCACCCCCAAGTCCCTCTGCGTTTCTACACTCTTAATAGGTCTACCCTTTATCATATACCTCCCCCTTACATTCTTTCTCCCGAAATGCATCACCTCACGTTTATCAGGATTGAATTCCATCTGGCATCAAGCTACCAGCCTATCTATGTCCTGTTGCATCGCCTGACAATGCTCCTCACTATCCTCAAGTCCAGTCTTCTTTGTATCATCTGCAAACTTGCTGATCACTCCACTTACTCCCTCTTCCAAATCATTTATATATATTACAAATAGAAGATGTGCCAATACCGAGCCCTGCGGCACACCACTAGTGACCGCCCTCTAGCTAGAAAAACACCTTTCCACTATTACTCTCTGCCTCCTATTACTAAGCCAGTTACTTATCCACCTAGCTACCTGTCCTTGTATCCCATGAGCCTTGACCTTCTCAACTAACCTCCCATGAGGGACTTTGTCAAACACCTTACTAAAATCCATATAGATGACATCAACGGTTTGCCCTTCATCCATCGTTTTCATCACCTCCTCAAAATATTCTACCAGATTTGTAAGGCACGACCTCCCCTTAACAAATCCATGCTGCATATCCCTAATCAGATCGCAAATGCTCTAAGTGCCTATACATTCTATCTCTAAGAATCCCCTCCAACAGCTTCCCTACCACTGACGTCAAACTCACTGGCCTATAATTTCCAAGGTTATCCCTACTACCCTTTTTAAACAACGGTACAACATTAGCTATTCTCCAGTCCTCTTTGACCTCACCTGTGTCCAAAGAAGAGACAAAGATTTGCGTCAGAGGCCCAGCAATTTCACCTCTAGAGGACTCAAAGACTATTGTCCTGGGCCTGGTAATGACGTTGAAGTTACATTGAAATGGCCCTGCATACTTAAAGCCTAGTTCCAATGTCTATTTCTAGACAACTAGAATAAAGATCTAGTTGTCTAGCAATAAATACCTCCAGGAAATAGGCTTTAAGTATGCAGGAAGGGATTTCAATGTAACTTCAACAAGATTAGCGGGCCCAGAAAATCTGGTGTTGGGAGGGGCACTCGGGGCCGAACACCTAGCCTGGACTATGCTAATCCAGCCCTCTATAATCTTCTGGTCTGCTGCTGTAATAAATTAGTGCAGTGGAATGGGAGAATTGCCTCCCCCCCACCCTCGCCCCCAACATCTTTGGGCATGCTAGGAAGAACAGTACAGCTTCAAAGAGGTACCCTCTGCTTCAGAGGCCCACAGCAGGACTTTCAGATCTTCTCTCCAACCACTTTGCATGTGTACTCACTTCAGTTCAGAACCTATTTCTCTGCTCCTTTATTTTAGTTTAATGTAATGAGACAAGTTCCTGATCCTTTTCTTTGTTCCTTATATGGTACTTCCATCTGCGACCTTTACCTGTTCCCTTTTGGGAACAGGACCCAGAGACCCTGTTCCCTGGGTCTCTGACTTGATAATACACCCCAGTTCAGATCACCTTTAGCATGCTTTTTGCACCGTTTGCTTTTCCTTGCTTCTGAGTGGATGGGCAGGAATGAGTTCCCAGCCTAAACAAGGGGAAATAAATGCAATACAGTTGTAGGGTCTTTTCCTGGCTTGTGCATCTGCAATAGGCCCAAAGTTCATCAGGAAGTCGAGTTTCCAACTTCACGTTAAGCTGGGTATTCAAATTTCATCATAATGGTTTGAGCAACACAGAATAAGCAGCAGGAACCTGATGCTTATTGAGTAATATCAAGAGTGGTTGATTACCAAAAGTTTATCGTTGCAGTGACATCTACTTTCTACTTTTACTAATTATAACTTGCATATCAATATTATTTATTAATAAATATTAAGTATTTGTATATTTTAATAATCACAAATTTGAATATCTTTGTAGAACTATTACAAATTTGTTTTTGCAACTACTAAATCTTCTCTTTTAGTGCTGTCAGCTATTGTACATGTAATAGATGCTAGTTAGGGCATTCTGTGATGCACAGAGATTCATTTTGGAAGTCCCACTGAAAAAATAAACAGCAGGATTTACTCTAGTTTTTACATAAATTCAGCATTTGGAATTGTTTTGGGAGAATTCCACTCCACATTTTGCTTCTTGTTTTTGTGCATCTTTTGATACTCGTTGGTTTTTAGCAATTTCTAAACAATTCCCATTAAGTTTTCTGCCTGATTCCATCAGCAGATATTTGGAATCTCACAAAAGCATTAGTCTTTACTTCAAAATGTGATAATCCTCTTTAACAAATCTCATTTTAAATGATTAACTATGAAATAGTAATCTGGTATTAAAGGATTTTTTTCAATTAAAGTAACGGATGAAAAATAATTAATGCACAAAAGGGATTGCTGTAGGTTACACTTACATTTGCAATTTAATCTTTGGTTTGACTTTACCCATTGTCCATTATCACATTTGTATCGTAAACGACCCACATATCCTGTTATGCAGTTGTAATTGATTTCAGTTCCATGAGGATGAGATTCAACGTCTAGTTCTGCATTTGCTTGTGCGTTATCAAAAACTGGAGGATGGCCACAATCTATAGGGAAAAATAACCAAGCTCAATGTTATTATTGATTGTCTAAAAACTGATATAGTACTGACTAGTTAATAATAATATACTGTGGTATGTTAGTTGAACCAGTATAGAAGGTGAGCCAAATTATTCTGGCCAAAAGATCATATGTTTGCATATTCTTAGTGGTAGTCCACCTGAATTTCCCAATCTATCAATGGATGTTTTATAACTTATAACTGGGTGCAAGGGGTTAAGCAAGCAATAGAGACAATGTTGCAAAGGAGTTTAAGACGTGCCCTCAAAAATTAGACTGCGTGCAGCAAAATAGCCGAGATGGAAATGGCCAAAACTGCATCAGCAGTTCGCTTTGATGCCCAGAATACAAATTGACCTCAATTTTTGGAGAAATTTTTCAAAAGTCAAGTTATACATTGATACCTATGGTATTCCTTTCAAATTGACAGCAACACATTCATAAGGGGATAGTGGAGTAGATTGCCAAAACTTGGCAAGTAAGCAATTCAGCCAATTTGCCTGGATTTCAAATTTTACCAAGGATGAATCATCCTGTCCTATCATAGGTTCTATGATGGGATGAGAAAGTTCATACCATAGAGACTGGGCGGGGGAGGGGCAGGGGGATTGCACCCAACCATGCAGCACCCACTTCATTAGTTATGCAATGTGCATTCACTATCAACTTTTGTGGCAGGGCAACCAGAAAGTCAGGTGACCATTGTCATTATTAAAAGAAGCCCAGATATGCCTTCACTAACAGGAAGAAGTAAGGGATGAGCAGGAGAAGGCAGCAAGTCAAGGCTCCCCACTTCATCCACACATCCCTGGAGCATTGCCTGGAAGTAATTTCTTTTATTTCCTCAATGATGGTTACTGTATCCTGGGAGGAGAGAGCCAGATGGTCAGCATCCAAGCTTCACACAGAGGCCATCCTGGAATGCAGAAAAAGGGCCAATGATTTTATTCACACCGTTAGGGTAAGTGAACCTTCCCAACCTCCCTTGACACATATGTTTATCTCGTGGGGTGTAAGCATCATTTGCAAGGCTAGAATTTCTCTAAATGGTCCTCACAAGGTGGTTGGTTGCTGCTTGAATGAATGCCTGTAGTCCATTTGCTGCAATATTAGTGAGGCAGGATGTAGGATTTTCACCAGCCAATTGAAGGCAGAGCCATAGTGTGTAGAACAGAACAACTCTAGGTGCCACTGCTCCTTTGCTTCTGCTGTCTTTGTCTTTCTAGCTGCTTGAACTCATCCAGCTGGACAGCTTTGTTCCAGAAGTCTCGGTAATTTGCTGCAGTGAATCTTGTACATGCTCTGGCACTGCTGCCACTGTACACAGTTGGTGGAGAGATTGAATGTTGAGGGTGCTGGATGGAGTGTCAATCATGCTGACTGCTTTGTCCCGGATGGTGTTCAGCTTCCTGAGTATTCTGGAAGCTGGGATCATCTTGGCAACCAGAGGCTATTCCATTTCGCTCCACACTATTGCCATACACGTGGTTGCTCGGTTTTGGGAGTCACAAAGTCAGTTAGCAGCCACAGAATCAGCAGCCTGTGACCCGTCCTTTCATCACACCTGCTCAGAATCAACCTACCTGCCTTTCTGCAGGAGGAGGTGGTCCATATCAGGAAGGACAGAGAGAGAGAGAGGACTGGAGGAGGTGATGTCTGAGCTCCAGCCCCTTACACAATATGAACAGCAGGCTGGCAGACCATGACTGGAGCAGAAGCAGGCCATTTGACCCATTGAGAATTTGATCCATGAGAGAATAGGGATGTGATATGCCTGTGCCGATGGTGAGGTCAATCATTCTCAAGCATCTAGTGATGAAGAATGCATAATTCAGAAAAAATCAGAAGATCAAAGTGAATGAATGTAACTTTGAGCCAGTCTAGGCAGTCACTTGAACTCAACTCCAGCCCACTCGTGTATCTTCAAATAGGTTGACCATTCTCTCAACATCTGACAAGATTAAAGAAATGATATAGAATATACAAAGTGCTGAATTTAATTCATATGGCATTCTGTGATATTGCAATACACCATCATGGCAAACAAAAGCTATATGATATTGGCTTTTCTCTATTAGAGAGTCCTTAAAGATATCTCCATTGTGCATTGAGGTTTGTGAAGAATGTGGAGTCATGAAATGATGCTGACATTTCTTTGATATTAACAAGTAGAAACTTGTCTGGAATGACAACTTTGTTCACTGCCTTAAGGTTTAGGTTTATCACTTTTTAAACATGCAAAGGCCATGGCACTGAGTCAATTTGATCAATGACACAATCTGCTTCTAATCATTTTTGCTCCTATGATACTTCAGTATGGATTACAAACGATAATCATGTCAAAGTTTATGAAATGAATATAATTGATGTGTCAATGTGAGGAGCACAAAAGAATCCCTTGATCTCCCAAATCTTGTAAATATGGAAGGATATAGGTATGCATAGTCTGTGTTGTCAATCACATAAATGTGAGAAGTTTGAATTGATGTCTATTGGAAAGGTTTACCCCAGCTCTAACTATGTAGAAAGTGAACCCACCTAGGGTGACATTTTTACAGTGAATTGGATTCACAATGTGATTCAAAACTGAGTGTCTTTCACAGGAATGAGAAAATTATGAAAAGTACCGAAGGCCATTTAACTTGGATATCTTCCAACATTGCTAAGAAGCACTACTGAGATAAGGTGATCTTGAATAAACATTGTTTAAAATGAATTTGTGCTTTACTGTTTGTGATGGTACATACATACAGTAACTCACTCAAAGGAAGATACATCTACACGCATTGAACCAAGCAAGTCTTCTTTGACATGTGTGTCTTAGCAAAATTTTGGAAGATTACCACCAATGTATTGATTTATATGAAGAGCCATTTCTTTCAAGGCTGTGGAATGTTGACTGTTAGGTCCAACTTCCAGTCACATTAATTTTCCAGCACTAATTTTTTACTAATACTTATTTCTTTCAGTTCCTCATTCTCCCAGGTCCCTTGTAATGGCGAGAAATTTTTTTGGATCTTACTCCATGAATACAGACATAAAGGGGGTAATTTTACCATCATGCAACACATGTTTTCAGGCACGACATGGTGGTAAAGTGGGCCTAAAGCGATTAGTGTGATTAGTACAGGTCTTAGTGACTGGCTCCATTTAATAAACACCAAATTTCCGGCGTGATCAGGTTCTTGCCAGAAGTGGTTGAGAGGTAGGTTAATGTACTTAGATTTATTTAACTGTTTGACATCTGCTTAGCAAGCTCAGTGCTCCATTGTCCAGGCTCGCGCCACCCCACCCTCCATCGTTATAACATCGCCAGGAACGATTCTCATCATCGAGGAATAGATATACTCCCCATGAATGGGGAGGCAGTCGACTTGGCTGTTGCAGCCTCCCTCCCGGAAGACCAAGGGCAAGGGTGCCACCTGGCCTCTGGTCCATGCCCACCAGGCATCTGAGCAATTGCCGGGGTGGGGCTAACAGGGGAGGGGCTAATGGGGAGGGGGCCAGTTGGGGCAGGGCTAATAGGTGAGGGGCCCTTCTGCCACTCTGCAGTGAGTGGTGGGGGAGGGAGGAACCCTGTGATCAGTGTGGGTAGCGGGGGGGGGTGTGGGTCGGTGGGTACAGCCAAGGTTGCCCGCGATTGCAGGGGGGGAGAGTTCTCTCTTTTCTGTCAGACCCCTGCTACTGCTAATGTTCATGTGCAGCATCAGAGGCCTGCAAATACAAACTACCTCCCTCTGTAGGCTTTTGCATGTTTTAAGCTCTGCCCACGGGCTTCTGCAGCAAGCAACAGACTTAGTCAGAATTTTGCAGCCTGAGTGCATATGAGGTGGTGGGGGGGTGGGGGGGTGGGGGCGCTGGAAACATACCCAAAAGACTGATTCAAATCTCTCCTAGTTTCATGTCCATCCAGCACTTAGACAAACAATGATAAAATCACCCCCAAAAGATAGAACTTTACTGCTTCTTTACGCCGTAAAATCGAATGCACTGTTTTTTGTGATTTTTGGCACAGCCATCTAACTTGCCAGAAAACTGTGAGAGGCTGGTTTATTTATTCTAACGGTATTTTCATGTGTTTAGCGATCCCAGTGCTCAATCACTCATGCTGGCTTGCCTTTATGGTCACACCGGTAGAGGTCCTCTAGAAAAACAATTGCTCCCCATGAACAGGGAATAGTTGAGTTGGCCTCACCGGTGTAAGTGGAAGCCATTGAGCCCCCCCCCCCCCCCCAAGGAGGACAAGTGCAAGGTGCAGATTCCTCTTGGGCAGTGCCACCCTGGCACTGTGACAATGCCAGCCTGGTACTTGCGCAATGCCCACCAAGCACTGCCAAGGCACAGGGTCTATGGGGCCTGAGACTGTGGGGGACAATGCCAGCAGTGGGGTCTGTGGGTGGGCGAGGCCATATGGGGCCAGACCTGTGGGGAAGAAAGGGCCTATTGCCTCTTTGAGGGAGGGGGCAGGGATGCAGGGCCGTGATCGTTGTGGGAGGGTGGTGGGGCAGCGATCAGTGCAGGAGGGAAGGGTTTGCAGTCATTTGGACAGCAGAGGCGTGGGCAGGGGCTGCATCTCGGGCTGTGAGCTCCCATGATTGCAGGTTGAGGTGTGCTCCGTGAGACTGCCTGTAGTATCAGACAGATAGACAGCTCTCTCTGTCAGTCAGACCCCTGTTACTGCAAATGCACATGTATAGTATCAGAGGTCTGCACATGGACAATTTCTCCCTCTACAGGCTGTCTGGTAAGTTAAGCTTCACCCACAGCTTCTCTGGCTAAAAACTGACTAATCCAAAATTTCAGAGACAGTGTGCATAAGATTCGGCCTGAAAACTTGCTGAAAAAGACTGATTTGGAACTCTTCCATTTTCAGACTTGCTGGACACTTAGAAAAAAAGTCTTGTAAAACTCCATCCAAAGTACTTGTTTTCTTTCTCTGCCATGTCCTTTTGCCCGTGATGAATTCTCCTCTCTCTGCTTGTAATGAGCTCAAATTTACCTGTGCTATCATTTTCTTTTTTACAAATGTGTGGAAAATTTTACAGTACTCTTTTATCTTTCTTGATTACTTTCATTTTGTTTTTTTTTCTTTATCAGTTTCTTGGTCCTACTTTGCTGAATGTAAAAAAAATCCTCACGCTTGCTAATTTTTTTTAAATGTAGACGTTTTCATTTGTTCTAATACAATTTTTAACTTCTCTTCTTAGCCAAAGTTGGATCACTTTTCCTGTTGGATTCTTGTATTTCAGAGGAAAGCATATATAGATAAGAACCACACTGGTGCTACTTGTGACTATCTCAAAACCCTGAAGAATAACTTGAAACATTGGTTCTTTTTGTATACTTGTTTGGAACAGTGCGTGACCCAGTGAGGAACCAATCCAGTCATTGAGCAAGCAATTGCTAAAAAATATTAAAATTAAAAAATGAGACAAATGAATGAATAAAAGAGATGGTGGGAGAAATAGCAAATGTACTAGTGGTTATTTTACCAAAATTCACTGGATTCTGGGGTGGTTTCCACAGATTGGAAAACAGCAAATGTGACGCTACTGTTTAAAAAAGGAGATAGACAAAAGGCAGGTAACCATAGGTCAGTTAGCTTAGCTTCTGTGTTAGGGAAAATGCTTGAATCTATCATCAAGAAGAAATAGCAACTTCAAGGAATATGTGTATATTTTGGAGACAAGAAGTAATTTCAGACAGGAAAGTATGTTTAGTTATTCATGTACTGAAGTGAACACTCATAAGAACATACGAACTAGGAGCAGGAGTAGGTCATCTGGCCCCTCAAGCCTGCTCCAACATTCAATAAGATCATGGCTGATCTTTTCATGGATTCAGCTCCATTTATCCCCCTGCTCATCATAACCCTTATTTTTTTTTACTGTTCAAAAATTTATCTATCCTTGCCTTAAAAACATTCAATGAGGTAGCTTCAGTTGCTTCGCTGGGTAGGGAAATCCAGAGATTCACAACCCTTTGCGTGAAGAAGTTCCTTCTCAACTTAGCTCCAAATCTGCTTCCCCTTATTTTGAGGCTATGCCCCCTAGTTCTCAGCTTCACCTGTCAGTAGAAACAACTTCCTTACTTCTATCTTACCAATTTCCTTCATAATCTAGTATGTTTCTAAAAGGTCTCTCCGCTTTCTTCTAAATCCCAATGAGTATAGCCCCAATACACTCAGTCCCCACTCATAAGCCAATCCTCTCAACTCTGGAATCAATCTAGTGAATCTCCTCTGCACTCCCTCCAGTGCCAATATATCCTTTCTCAAGTAAGGAGGCCAAAATTGTGCACAGTACTCCAGGTCTGGATTCACCAGCACCCTATACAGCTGCAACACAACGTCACTGTTTTTAAACTCCATCCCTCTAGCAATGAAGGACAAAATTCCATTTGCCTTCTTAATTACCAGCTGCACCTGCAAACCAACTCCTTGGTTGGTTGGATCTGTGCAGGTCCCTCTGCACAGCAGAATGCTGCAATGCTTTACCATTTAAATAATAGTCCACTTTGCTGTTATTCCTACCAAAATGGATGACCTCACATTTACCAACATTGTACTCCATTTGCCAGGCCCTCGCCCACTCACAGACTATTTATATCTCTTTGCAGACTTTCAGCGTCCTCTGCAAACTTTACTCTGCCACCCATTTTAGTGTTGTCTGCAAATTTTGACATTGATACTTGATCCCCAACACTGAATGTAATTTGCAAACAGTTGTGATCTCAATACTGATCCCTGAGGCACACCACTAGTCGCTGATCGCCAACTAGAAAAACACCCATTTACCCTCACTTTTTGCTTTCCATTAGTTAACAAATCCTCAATCCATGCTACAACATTATCTGTAACACTGTACACCCTTATCTTAGGCAGCAGACTTTGGTGCAGCACTTTGTCAAATCTGGAAATCCATAGGTTCCCCGTTGTACATTGTAATATTTCTCAAAGGATTCCACCAAATTAGTCAAACATGGCCTTCCTTTCATGAACCCATGCCGCGTCTTACCAATGGGACAATTTTTATCCAGATGTCTTGCCATTTCTTCTTTGATAGATTCAAGCATTTTTCCTACAGAAGTTAAGGCAACCAGCCTATAGTTACCTGCCTTTTGTCTACCTCCTTTTTTCAAACAGTAGTGTCACATTTGCTGTTTTCAATCTACAGGAACCCTCCCAGAGTCCAGTGAATTTTGATAAATTACCATTGGGGCATTTGCTATTTCTCCCACCATCTCTTTTAGTATCCTGGGATTCATTCCATCAGGACCAGGAGACTTGTCTACCTCTAGCTCTATTAATTTGTCTAACACTACATCTTTTGTGATAATGATAGTTTCTAGGTTCTCACTTGCTCAAAGCCTTCCTATCATCAAATTTTGGCATTTTATTTGTGCCTTCCATTGTAAAGACCAACACAAAATACCTGTTCAATGTTTCAGCCATTTGTATAGCCAGTTATTACATCCTCCTTCTCATCCTCTAAAGGACCAATGTTTACTTTAGCCACTCTTTTTCATTTTATATATTTGTAGAAAATTTTGCTATCTGTTTTAATATTCTGAGATAATTTACTTTAATAATCCATCTTACTTTTCTTTATAGCTTTATTCGTAGCTTTCTGCTGACCTTGAAAGATTTCCCAATCTCCCAGGTCTTCATTAATCTTTGCCACTTTGTATGCATTTTCTTTCAATTTGATACTCTCCTTTATTTCCTTAGATATCCATGGCTGATTATCTCTTTTTCTACAATCCATATAATTTTATTTGTGCTACCTTATTAAAAAATGCTACATAAATTCAGAAAAGAGTGCCTTTTTAACACTTTGCTGTATTTTGAATCTATATAATTCTGGTCTTGGTTTGCATGAATTTCCAATGTTCTTCACTACTTTTCTTCTCTTCCTACTATTACCAGCTGTTTTCTCTCTGAACTGAATTTTTATACAGGTTCCAAGACCCCTACCAAGTTAGTTGAAACTCTTCTCAACAGCTCTGGTAGATCTCTGTTATATGAGTTGCTTGGATATTCACTGGCTTCTGCTGTGAGGTAATTTATAAATATTGCCTTCTTGTTTTGCTGCTACATCCAGAAATCCATACCTGTAGCAAACAAGTTGGTATTGAAACCTTAAATTCATTGATCCCATGAAATGAGAGGATCTCATGGCAATGAGAAAAATGGTTCTGAAGCTTGTAAAGTTAACATTTTCTCAACCATCCTCTTTGCCAATTTGATTGTGTATTCATGCAGTTTGTTGTCTGATTTGTCTTGGATCTAGTGTTATCTCTGCATTGTGTTAAATCTACAACAGGTTTATTTACAGTGCTTTACAATATCTCTGCAATTATAAGATGTCTGAATCACATTTCCAGAGCTCTAGCTGCTTATGACTTTCTCTAGAAACTTCTGTTTATTTTGGCTCTTAAGCACCCAGGCTTAAGCAATCAGACGTGTACATAGATAAGTTACCAGGCTAACATAATCAAATGCATAATCAGTAAAACATTGTGCACCGCAGTGATTTCATGCAGCACTGGTGATACCAATTCTGTGATGACTAAAACCATTACAATATGTAAAGGAGATTATTCTGACTATGAGGAGGAGAAAAGGGAAATGTGAATGGGAAGAGAGAACAAGAGATTCACTGAGAGGAAAAGTAAATTATCAAATTCAAAATGCCGCACATTCGTTGGAGTTGATCAGATTCATTGTGGAAAAATGGAAGTTTCTTCTCTGTTGTAACATCTTCAGCATAAAAGCCATTTAAAATGTTTCATCCAGAAAAAACAACAAAGGAGAGTTGATTTGAAAGTATGTGCAAAAGATTAGCTTTGAAGAGGAAATTAGAGAAAGTAGCAGCAGAGACTCTGGACAGCGAAGCTGGGATTCTTGAAGATTTCTCCATTGATGATAAAGCAGATGGATTTTGATGCATGGGAGTCCAAAGTTGGAGCTCCACAATAAGGAATGACCTAGGATATGGGGTAAAGAATTTTGCACAAGTGAAGCCATGGGTAGATTCGTAAATGCAGGCAAATGCTTTCAAATTGTTGTGATGAAAAAAAAATATCGAAATTATCAAAAATAGAGTTTGTTGGGCAGGCAGGACTTAAGCATAAGATATAGGAGTAGAATTAGGCTATTCAGCCCATTGAGTCTGCTCCACCATTCAATCATAGCTGATATTTTCTTTGTTTCTGGTCAGCAGAAAGCATACAAAATTAGTGTCTCTGTGAATCACATCTACAAAACATTACTTTAACTTGTATGGAAGTATTTTTGTTTCTTGGCTGTGTTTTCCTGTCAATAGCAACTTGCACTTGTATAACCCCGTTAATTGGAAAGGCCAAAGGCATTTCACAGAAGGAAAATCATCGAAAATGACCTTTATTATACACACAATACTTACCAGGCAGAATTACCAATTGCTTAAGTTAAATTTACATGAAGTAAAGGAGGATTGAAAAGATCCTTCCTCAAGTATCTACGGATGTAGGAATATCAGCCAAAATTGCTTAGGTGAAAATGGCGAGAATGATAATGGACAGTCTACATTAAATTTGTGTTAATTATCGGTTAGAAATTCCAATTCATTGTCTTTTTCAAACCTTGTTCAGCTAAAATGTATTTATCTTAAATTTTATGTAGATATCTTTATGGCCAGCAGATGGTAGTGTTGTATTATAAGTAATTTATAAAATAATTTCATCAACAAAATCAACACCATTCATTGGAATCAACAATGTTTTATTTAAAATGTATCTTGTACAGTTAATCCCAAACAGAACTACTTATAACAGTAAAATAGCAAAGCAGAAAATTGAGACAAATCTCTTAACTATTTTGCTTGATGGTAGCCCAAGATGTTATTTTGATGCTCTTGTATTATATGTTCTTGTTCAAAGCTTCAACCGTTTCTGCTTACTTGCTTTTTTTATTTCACATGATATATTCATTTGCTAATTTTCAATGAAAAATGTTTGGCCAATCATTGCTCCCCATTTAGTTACAAAAATACAACACAAATTGTGATTATTGGTTTAGTTAAAAAAAAATCCCTGTATTGCTGTGTGTGATATCATCATTGTTCCTCTGGCTAATGTCATTTCTTAAACAAAAGAAACATATACCATGAACTGAAAACAGAAAATACTGGGAATGGACAATAGAAGCTTTTAAAATTGTTGCCTAGAGACCAACACCCAAAAATGTTGGCCTGCCATTCCTCCTACATTGTATTCATATGTTTTCAAAATTTGGTGTCATTATTTGAGAATGTCTGTGTTTTTCTCTGTTTTTTATACTGTGCCATTTTTTGAAGGCATTGTTACTTTAAATCCAATGCTTAATTTTGTTCTGAACAGCTGTGATTTATTTTGTTTATTTCAACATTAATCTTGTTCCATGAATTTATTAAAATAATTATTTTCTTCCCCAAATTACTTCCATTAAAATGTTTCTGCTCTTTAGCATGATTATTGTACACACATTCTGTGTAATTCATGCCCTCATATGTTTGGTTTGTAAGAGGAAAATAAAGAAAATACTTGAACAACTTCAGGATATCGCAAAATACTTTGCTTCCAAAATGCTAATTTTCTGTACAGTTGCTATTATGATGTAGTGTAAAAGTGGATAGCTTCATTTTTTTGTTGAAATATACTTGCAATAAACACATGAAATATACTTGTAATAAACAGTGTTCTTTTCATATTGTGAATTCAGTATAATGACTTACCTCAGCCACAGTTGACTTGGGAACACTTATGCCATAACATGCCCAATGTTTAAAATGTTGTAGCGTTTTTGTCCAAAATAATACCACAGACTCTGGGGAATGTCTTCTGCTATCTCGCGCAATATCAGCCTTATTAAATATGAAAAGGGGAGTTTTCCAGTGAGGCGGATGGGCTGCATGCCATGGTGTCATTTTTAAAAGGCATCTTCACCCACTGTTGAAGATAAAAGATTGAACTCCAGAGCATAGAAGCTGGACTACTCTCTCACTCCCTGCTGCATGTTCTAGGTTCCACATTTGCTGGAGTCTTCTATTCTGAACTCTTGGGGGGGCAGTCTCAGACCTCCTCAACTGCTGATACGTACACGCTACATTGGTCCAGTCACATTTATCTACATCCCATTAACGGTTTCATGCCATATTCTGGTCAGAATTGCAACCTACCATGGCAGGCAAGAGCACAAGATCCAGTTAAATGCTGGCAGGAAAATAATTTTTCAGGTCTTCC
The DNA here is from genome assembly GCA_024679065.1 of Sphyrna mokarran. NCBI lineage: Eukaryota > Metazoa > Chordata > Chondrichthyes > Carcharhiniformes > Carcharhinidae > Sphyrna > Sphyrna mokarran. The sequence goes on from JAGIQG010000009.1 coordinate 63,670,770, forward strand.
CATATTGTCCTTCTTGTTTACTGACAAACCCACCATAAGGAGGACTGGAAAATTCCAGCTATATGGATGTAGAGAATTATCATCTTTCATTTGGCTGGTTTCGACAGATAACTTGCTTCAGGAGTAATGTAGTGAGTCACTGTAATACCTCCTTTATACTTGTGACTCAAGCTTGCAGGTTATATGGTCTGTTCTGGATTATCGTTGTTGTACGTACAAGTTCGCAATTTTTCAATTTTGCATCAAATATTCTCATCTGCCATTATTTGTGAGAATGTAGTTTAAGGTTGTCCATAAGTTTTTTGCAGAAGATTGAAGCCAGGGATCCTTGGTAATGGTTCTTTCACAAGGTAATTTGTGACTTCTTGTGAATCCATTTGGCTTCCCAAGACTCATCAGATTTGAAGTTGCACTGTCAAAAGTTAAGTGTTGTGCATGCATGCATGTGGAGGTGATTCTCTGACCTCATTCTGTCATTAGGAGATTGCATCAATCCTGGAGAATAACATGTGAACTTAAAATCACCTGGCACCCATCAGTTTGCAATTCTCTGGCCTGTTTCTAATGGCGCAAATGGGATCACACCCAGAAAGGGCACATGCCCAATTAACATATTTAAGTTAGCATTTAAATATGAATAGCCTATTCAAATACTAATGCATGGAATTCACTAGCTTTTGGTTGCGGCGATGTAATGGTGAGGATCACTACTGGTCTTCATTAGCTGAAGCCTGGCATGATAGTCATGCCTAGGAGGCTACTGAAGCCTCTAGATGTTTGGGGGGCATGCCCTCATGGCACACTGGGAGTGGCCACTAGACAGCCTGGCAGCGCAGGTGGGCCTGCCAGGATGTCAGGGCAGTGCCAAGGAAGTGAAGCCAGATTAGGGGCCTTGATATGGGGGGGTGGTATGCTCTGACAGAAAGGTGGATTGTGAAGGCAGTCTTGATGAGGGGGCAAGTCAGATATTCTGATGGGCCAATAAATCGGTCGGGAGGTGGAGGGTGAGGAAGGGGATGGGAGAGCTCCAATGCCAGAGAGACCCATGTCAGGAAGGGGGTGGGGGGAATGTGCTGCTGATGAGAGGGTGAGTGGAGGGGTGACCAGCGGGTTGGGAGGAAGTTGAGGGAAGTGGGTTGGGTGAGTGGGTGCCTGATGTCCGTGGAGTGAAGGAGAGGGGTTCTCAGTGCACTCTGAGAGTGGAGTTCCTTGAGATTGGAGTGCCTTGGCAAAATGGCACGTGAGTGCTCTGAAGTCGGGCTCACTGATATGCTTAGGCTCTGCCCCCGCCCTCTGTACCAGCACAAAACTTCCAACTCTCCAAAAAAAGTGACTTAGTGGGGGAGGATTGCGGTGCAGAGCACTCAAGTAAGACTGGCACGTATCACTCCATTATTCTCATTATTATGACTTGTGAATTGTTTTGGAAGAATTCCGCCGCCCGTGTTGTTGATTGACTTTGTTGAAGTCCTAATGGGTGAGGTTCATTAGACAGCCTGAAGGATTGTGTCATTGCAGAAAATGAACAAATGAACATTGTGCAACAGCAGAGGCTAGGCACTGGAGTTAGGTATAGGGTTATGGTAATTTCCCACATGGCAGTATTCATTTGGAAGTCAACATGTTTTGAGCTTGGCATCCTCTGGTCTGTACCAGTGTCCAGTAACTGACTGCAGAGTATACAAGGACCAGACTCATTTTTAAAGCACTGATGTGGATGCTGCCCAGCATGTGCCTGCTATTGACCAGTTTTCTTAATTTTTAAGCTTATGTAGGATTACAGGCTTATCAAGGATTACATAGGAAATACGTACTGGTATATATTTTCAGGAAAGGATGAACCCACCTGGTTTTGCGTGTAGACCACCTGGCTTGTATAGTTCTCACCTTTCTCAGAACTGAATCCAATCCCCCAAAAGTCTGAAGTCCTCTCTTTTGAACCATTTCCCAGTCATAGATTCATCTGGTATATTCCTATTTCTTTATTCACGAGTATCTGGCCTTGGAAGTCATCCAGAGATTACTACCTTTTGAGTGCTGCCCATTTATCTCTTTCTTCACTCCCTAAACTCCGTCCGCAGGACCTCATCCTTTTTTTTAACCTATACTCTTAGTACCATTGTGGACCACATTCTGTGGATTTTCACCATGGCGGGGAGCTTCCAGATGGTGGTGTGCTGATGTACCTACTGTATTTGTCCTTTTGTATGGTAACAGTTGTATGTGTCAAACGTGCTTTCGCAGGAGTGTTTGTGTGGGATTGTCTTGAGTTTCCAATTTCAAAATGTTTGTCCACGGGAATAATGCTGCATCGTGAAATCCCTTTAACGATAATGGCCGGAATTTTTTAACTTCACTCATGGCTGATGTTCTCTAGTCCTGCTGCAGTGAATTCTCCGTTTTCGCTGGCAGCTGGAGGAGCGAACGAGAACAGAGAATCCCAGCCAATATCCCAGTGGAATGACAATTGTTTGAACACATATAATGTGTGTGGAGAAAGAGAATCAGTCAAATCTGTATATTTGATGAATGAGAATTGCAGTTCATTACCTGATAGAACATCATGCAATTTATACAAACTAGATAAGTGCGTTGCTGTTTACTTCACTTATTTCTATGCATTTTTGAAAAGATATAATACTGAAAAATTAAATGTACTCACCTCTCAATGAGGAATTTCCAGGAAAAGTACAAAAAATGATAACAAGGAAAACAAAAGTACTTAATTTCATATTAGCTGAAAGATGGCAAAGTTTGAATCTGCAGTCTTCTCATGTATTCTCAAAATACAGACTGGAACAAGCCTGTTAAAGTTTTACCTTAAATGTCAATATTCAACTCCTTGTCTGTTTGGACAGTGACATTTTAGTTGAACGCACTCAAAATTAAGTCAACAATGTACGTTGGTAAATCTCAAATAAAATGAGCTTTATTTTCACAACCTGAGTTATTGTGGAAATGTTAACTTTCATCTCATAGTTTGTAACAAATTATTTACTTGATTAATTTTGGATTCTGATACTTTCAGATTTATCTTTAATATTTGGATATTTATGGCATTGACAAAAATGTATTTCCTGGCAAGCCTTAGTTGCCCTGAAATGTTTGAAGGCCTTCTTTTTCAAGCTCTTATGGTAATGTTGTTCCCACATTGATGTTAGACACGGATTATACAGATTGGTGAGAGACTTAGAGAGGAAATCAGCCTTGGAGGTGATGGTATTCATAAGACATTCCAAATCATCCCTTTTGATGGTAAGGGTTCTGGGGCGGGTGGGGAGTTGGGAGTGGTTCTTAAATATCGTTAACTTGTTGTGGTGCTGTGGTGTTGGTGCTATTGAACTTTAGCAAGGAATGTGATCATTAGCAACTAATGACTACAGTCATTTTGTTCTGCGTAAGGTATGATTATAGCTATTGGACAATTTCCCATTTGACCCATGCTGGTGTCTGAGTTTCTAGGTCTCATTGAAGCCATACATAGTCGATTGAAGTGTTTCTGTTGAAAGCAGTTGCTCTGCATTCTTAATTTCAGGAAGTCCATGTTTAGATCAAGACTCTGCTGAGATCTGAACTCTAATGATTTTCTAAAAGAATTATTTATGGGTTGAGAGTGTCACCGGCAAGGCCAGCATTTATTGCCAATTCTCTAATTGCCATTGGAACTGAACTGTTTGTCAGGGCACTTCAGGCACATTTAAGAGTCAGCCACATTACCTGAAACTGTATTCACATGTAAACCAGACCAGGTCAGGACAGCAGAAAGATGGGCCGGTTATGTGCATTGGCAATGCTAAATTCTCCCTCAGTGTACCTAAACAAGCACCGGACTGTGGCAACTAGGGGATTTTCACAGTAACTTCATTGCAGCATTAATATAAGCCTACATATGACAGTAATAAATAAATTTGAGCCTTCCCTAAAGGGCATTACAACAATCAATAATAGTTTCATCATTAGACTTTTCACTTCAGATTTTTTTATTGAATTCAAATTCCACCGTCTGCCATGGCGGGATTCAAACACTGATACCCTGCGTCTTTGGATTACCAGTCCAGTGACATTGCCACTGTGCCACTGCTTCTCCTAGTGATGTACATTTCTAACCATTATTCAGAAACAAGTGTAGTTCTAAGGTATTTACAACTAAAATTTTGTATCTTAACATCTGAGTTGGAAAATCAACAGATAGACACTCTGAAAGTTGTGCATGTTTAGCTAGACAAACCAGGAAGACTCATATTGGATCTAAGGTGTGCACATAATTATCTGGTCTTGACCACATGGCCATCCCCCTCCCCCCCTCTCAGAGGTGGTAAATCCATGAGTGTTGCTATAACTAAATGCTATCTACTGATTTTTCCTACAAAGCAAATGCCTGATGATGACACATAGTAAGACTGATCAAACTGGCTCATATAAAATTAAAATACCATGAATGCTGGAAATCTGAAATAAAAACAGAAAATGCTGGAAGTATTCAGCAACTCCAGTAGCATTTGTGGAAAGAGAAATAGAATTAATGGGTAGGATTTTTTGGTCGCGTTATCTCAAGGCCTGAAATTTCAGCCCAACATCAACAAATCTTTGCATGATCTGCCTTCACTCCACCCACCCCCTCCCACCCATCCTCCTGCACCTCTCCACTGCCCACTATGATTCCTGTGGTGGACGGGATGGGAACCTGCCCAATGTTTTACGTTGACGACCTTTCATTAATATTTGATTTCTAACTTTGTTATCTAGCTTTGCAATGAGCAATTATCACACATGAACGATATCACAAGGCTACTGGGATCCACTATATTATAGAATATTAATTTCCTTTTGCTGAAGATCATTTATCATTAACAAAAAATTAAGTAGCATAATGGCCACAAGATGTCAGCCTTTTTATCTTAAAATAATGAAGAATTTTGAGCATACATGTTGAATCTCATAAGAATGTAAGAAATAGCAGCAAGAGTAGGTCGTTCGATCATTGCCATTCAGGATTTGATTTGATTTGATTTATTATTGTCATTTATATATTGTATTAACATAAAGTGAAAAGTATTGTTTCTTGCACCCTATACAGACAAAACATACTGTTCGTAGAGAAGGAAACAAGAAAATGCACCATGTAGCGTTACAGTCATAGCTCGGGTACAGAGAAAGATCATCTTAATGCAAGGTAAGTCCATTCAAAAGTCTGATAGCAGCATAGAAGAAGCTGTTCTTGAGTCGGTTGGTATGTGATCTCAGACTTCTGTATCTTTTTCCCAAAGGAAGAGGGTTGAACAGAGAATATCCAGGATGCATGGAATCCGTAATTATGCTTGCTGCTTTGCCAAGGCAGGAAGTGCAGACAGAGTTAATGGACGGAAGGCTGGTTTGCGAGATGGATTGGGCTACGTTCACAATCTTTTGTAATTCCTTGCGGTCTTGGACAGAGCAGGAGTTGTACCAAGCTGCAATACAACCAAAAAGAATGCTTTCTATGGTGCATTTGTAAAAGTTGGTGAGCGTCGTAGCTGACATGCCAAATTTTCTTCACCTTCTGAGAGGGGTCGGTGGGTTTTCTTAACTATAATGTCAGCATGGGGAGAACCAGAACATGTTGTTGGTCTTTGATCTGGACAGTTATAAAACTTGAAGCTCTTGACTTTTTCTACTTCGTCCTCATTGATGTAGACAGGGGCATGTTCTCCTTCATGCTTCCTGAAGTCGATGATAATCTCTTTCATTTTGATGACATTGAGGGAGAGATTATTGTTCTGCATTGTTGAAGCACAGCTGACTTTTCTTAACTTCATTACCCTCATTTCCCTTTATTCTCTTAGTATCAAAAAATCTATTGAACTCTGCCTTGAATACACTAGACAAGTGAGTATCCACAGCGTGCTGGCGTAACAAATTGCAAAGATTTACAACTGAGTGAATAAGACATTCCTAATCTCTGTCCCTTAATCTGGGACTGTGGTCCTCAACTCTGAACTCTCCAGCCAGGAGTAATATCTTCCTTGCATCCAATCTATCCAGGCTCAGAAGAACTTTCTTCACTTCAGTAAAATCTCTGTTCATTTTTCGAGTTGCAACTGTGATTAAAAGTATTCCTGAAGATTTAATCACATGACTGGCCACCATTATTCAGCCAACACATCTGGCCTTGTTATTATGCCTTCCAATGCCAACTGGTTAGCAAAAAGACTCATTACTTGACTTTTTGCCCATTTTCAATATTTTCACAAATGGTAAAGACAAATGCTTGAATAAAATGGCTACAAAGAACAACTTTTTTAATGTCCCCATGATTTTTCTCCAGCGTTGCACATAAGTGCAATTTTCAATTCCTGGAGATACCAAGCCAATCCTGGAGGGTTGGGAACCTTGCTCATTTTTTTTTGAATTCCAGGGAATACAAGCCTGGTTTATTCAATCTGTTTTCATGCCATAATGCCTGCAACCTCAAAATCAGGCAAGTGAACCTTCATTACACTCCTTTGTTTAGTAAGGATACCAAGACTGTGTACAATACTCCAAGCGTGCTCTCACCAAGGTCTTGTATTATTGCAGTAAGACTTCTTTGCTGTTGCACTCCAATCCTTCTGTGAGCAACATAACTTTTGTTTTTTCTAATTGTTTGTAGCTGATCTAACCTATATGATTTGTGTGCTAGAACTCGCCAGTCCCTCTTGAATAACAACCACAACATTTAAGTTCTGGTTTTCTTATCAAAGTGAATAGTATCATACTACTTCATGTTAAATCCCACCTGTTAAGTTTCTCCTTATTCAATGTTCTTCTATATACCTTTTCAGCCTCTTTACATCCTCCTCATTGCTTCTTTCTCTTCCCCCTCAATATACTAGGTCCTCTATGAATCATTGATATTGATTGTAAATAGCTGAGGGCCAAGTATTGAGACTTGCAATCATTCCTACAGTCTTACTCTTTTTTTACTGCATTAACCAATTCTCAATCTATGCTGGTATAATATAACCAATATGAAATTTATAAAACAGGTTATTAAAAAAAGTAAAGCTTTTTGAAAATCCAAATATATTGCAACCACTAATCCTCTCTTCTCTGCCTTGCTTGTTATAAATTCAAGAAATTCTTAACAGATTTGTCAAACACTCTGGCGAATCACATAATGATTTTCTGAGTGGCTCATCATCACATCCCTAAGAAAGGATTCTCATTTTCCCAATAACTGTGTCAAGCTAACCAGCATTTTCCTATTTTCTCTCTCCCTCCTTTCTTGAACAGTGGATTGTGTTTGCTAACTTCTAATCGATGGGAAATGTTTGAGAATCTAAGGCATTTTGCAAAATCCAAACCAACGTATCCACTATCTCAGTGACCACCTCTTCTAAAACCTTTGGATCAATGTCACGATGTTCAGATTTGTCAGTGGTTAGCTCCATTAATTTCTCCAAGATATTTCTTTTCTAACACTTTTGTAAGTTCCTCTTTCCCTTTCTCACGGAAACAATTTGTTCCTCACTAATTTCTGATTTTTTTGTGTTTATTGTGAACAGACATTTGTTTAATGTTGTTTCCATTTCCCTATTCCCCTATTCCTGCCTCTAATAATGTTTACTTCCATTTTTCATTTCTTTCTTGTTACATATTGGTCAAACCTTTTACAGTCTGTTTTATGTATCTTGCTACTTAATTTCCACATTCTGTTTTCTCTTTGCAGTAATGCTCACTTCATATTGTAGCTGCGTTCCTGAAAAAGTCCAACTTTAAATGAAACATTAAATGAATCAGATATTCCCAATGCAGCCGATGTAAAAATTATAAACTGGGTTGTATAGAACTTTTCTAATTAACAATATCATTAAAACATTACATCTTGTAAATTGAAATACTTTGCTAAATTTCTATATTCATAAATGAAATAACTTTCAAACTAAAATAAATTTTAAAATACAAAAATTAATGCTAACTCTTGCTATTTGATTTTTGTTCTCTGCTTCTTCCACTTGCTGCCTCACCCATTTCCATTTTCTTTGACTTGCTGCTATCTACCTTCCTATTCACTTGGCTTACCACCTCTTTCATCTCTCCAACATTTTCTTTTGACCATAGTTGTCAATCATGATTGCTGATCCTTCCTTTCGCCAAGCCTCCCTCTTGCTGAACCTCCCTTTTGTCTCTTTTCCAACTCACAATCTCCCCCTCCTGAATGCTCACTGTAAGCAAGGTCTTCTAGATGAATGGTGAGAGGCAGGATGAACAGCTTTGAGTTGGAAGGTTTCCAACAAATATCACAAGCTGGAGAGGCTGCAAGAAGAATGATTGGTGGGAACAGGATTGTCAGCGAGATGAAAGCTTTACAAGCACTGGAAGGCTCTGCCAGAGGGCAGGGTGGTATTGCCTGGGCAGATTGATGAGAGAGGTCATACAGAAGACTGACGGTATTAGGAAGGATGGCAGGAGGGAAGTTTGGCAACTGCTGGCAAGACAGGGAAAGGGAAGGTCAATGAAAACAAAGATCAACAGTGACTGGGAATATCAGGGGTCGAGAGAGGCCACTTCAAAATGGTGGTATTCAGATCACTGGACTTTGTATCAGACCCAGCACAAAACAACAATAAAATGAAATGGCTGAGCTAAAAGTATTTAGTTATTAACTAACTGAGGTTAAAGTGAATTGACTTAAACAGGGCAAATTAAAAGAAAACTTGCTTTATATATTTTTTTTGGTCATCCTTTGCTGGTTCCTCCCAATCCTCAGGGTTTTTATTTTTGACAATAGTGTAAGCCACTTTCTTTAATCTAATAATATCTTTATCTGCATTTATTAGCCATGAATATATCAGTTTCTCATGATTTAACAAAATCAGCCATTGAAACCTTTTATCTGGAAATGTTTATCATAAAAGTGCAATTTTTTTAACCAATCTCTCAACTCCCCACTTCTCTCATTACCTTCCAATATCAATTACAGAAAAGAGGATTGAATGAAAAATAATCAACAGAAACTTATCATTTGGCATCTTTTTCTATCCAGTTTTTCTTTACTAATTATTATATATTTTTTAAACCAAAACAGAAGGGGCAGATATTGACTTATATTCTGAAGGATGGTAGGTATTTGGAAGGATATACTGATATACTAAGGTGAAGAAGGGTAGAGTGTAAACACTAACTTAGAACAATTAGGCTGAATGGTCTGATTCTGTGCTGTGCATTCTCTGTAATGTGATGCTGATCCAGCAGAGACCCAGCTGGTGAAACACAAAAAGGAAGATAAAGAGCAACTACAAATGGAAAAAGGAAGGAAAGTAAGGATGAGAAGAAGAAAGAGAATTTCAAGATTTTTTTTGACTTACTGCGTGAAACTATGCTGACGTGACAACTGGAGAGCTGAAAGAGAGAGTTGGGCTGCCTCTTTTAGGGAAGGCCTGCCAAATCACACTGCATGCACTCCCCTGTAATCAAGAACTCAGGAAGCAGAAATCTCAATAACTGAGAGTGCATAACCGATCTAGGCTAGCAGTTCATGTGCTCAGCAGGGTCATTGGGGAAGCAGTGACTTCTGTTGGAAAGTCAGGCATCAGAGTCCCAGGATTTCACAACAAGCCAGACATTAGGTAAGTAATGTGGGCAGGATAGTGGATTTTGATTTTTGTGGAGGAGGGGGTCAATTATGGAGGGGTGGCTATCAGCAGACTACTCTGCTTTTTCAACAACCAGTCGCTTGATCAGGCATGATCAAGGGACAGTCCAACTCAGGATGACCAGCTGGCTACACTGTCTTAGCTGTAGTGCATGCCACATGATGACACACACACCTGGCACAGGGTTATAACCAGAGATGGCAGGATGCGGTTGTTAATTAGCCACAGTTAGCAGCATGGCGGGCAGGTCAATCATGGGTGTTCCCACTCATTACGTCTGGCAGAGGTAGGAAGATAGCAGGATTCAGATATGTTACTATCCTAATTACATGTCCTTCCCACCACCAGGTTCCCACCAGAGAGAGCAAAAGATTCTGCTCACTCTAACTGAGATTGTAAATAATATATAATAATACATTCGTTACTAAAATCTGCATCATAGTTTAGCAAGGCTGAAAAAAAGCTCACCAAACACTTGATTTTAATTCTGGAAAGATAGGATTGAAAGGTAGGAAAGTTACACAAAGCAATTATCAAACATTGGTTAGATCACATTTAGTCATCATATTATAAAAATAATTTTGAGGTACTGGAGATGGTATAGAGAATATTTACAATGATGACACCATAAATGTGCATGCATAGATATCAGGAAATGATTGACAGGCTCAGCCTCTTTCCTCTTGGAAAAAAGGTGGAAGGTGATCTTGTCAGAGTTTTAAAAGTATGAAATGTTTTGACAGAATGGATACAGAGAAAATGTTTCTACTTTTGGGAACAAACAAAACCAGAGGTCATTAATATAAGATAGTCACCGAGAAATTCAATAGGGAATCCAGAAAAAATTGCTTTAGCCAAAAAGAGAAATAAAATTGTAGAACTTGCAACCACAAAGACTGGCTAAAGCAATTGTATAGGCTTTTAAGGAAAAGGTAGACAAGCATTTAAAGATAATGGGAATAGATGGTTATGATATATTTATATGATGAAAAATAAGTAGGTTTTAGTAGTCCACAAGAAGTAACATAGACTGGTTGAACCAGATAACCTATTTCTGTGGGTATATCCTATGTTATTTTTAACTGGATACATAGATGTAAATGTTTTTTCCCTAAATTAGTCTGTTCTTTCTATCTTTCTTTTTCTCTCCCAAGTATAATTTCTATTATTGTCACATAAATCTTCTTTCAGATTTACATGACATCAGAAGATAATGATAAAATTCAATCTCCAAGGTATGGACGTTATTTGAAATCTTGACCAAGCAAAATGGCTGCCAACATTTTCATGCGAACCTCCGTGACCTATTCAAAATGCGTTCAGCATTCAGCATAAATTTATTTCTAGCAATACCAGTTTTAATGTAGTTTTCTTCTTCTCAAAAATATTTGATAAAATAAGGAACTCACATTTGTCTGGTTGCTACAATGTCTTAAGAAGTCTTAAAACAAGGCAGGAATTCTTCCAAAATAAAAATAATATGTTTAGATTGCTGTGAAAACTGGAGTAATTCGTGCTGCTTTTCTCAGTGGGAATTCAGAGGAAAATCTCCCATAGTCTGTGCACTGCAGGTGCCACCAGCATGAGTGGCAATAAATTTCAGGGGACGGGGCTTCTTCCTGCTGAAGAGACAGAGATTGGTGCACGTGCAATGGCCCCGCACTGCCATCCTCCTGATTGTTGGCCAGCTCAATTGTTGGCCAGCCCTGTGACCCCTTGCAATGTCTGCTCTCCACCCCCTGTCCCCCACAGGCTGATTGTTGGCCCCCTGACCATTCCTGGGCCCAATCCTGACCCCCTATCCCAGCCTGCCCCAATCTCCAGCTCCCCTTACCAATCCCCCTAAACAGTTAATCCTCCACAGTCATGACCCTGACCCTGGAGTGCTGATCCCTGCCAGCAGGCTGACCCTACCACCATGGCTTACATCTTGGCCCCCCAGCCTGTGCTGAATGCTGATCTCTCTCCTTCCCTAACCGATCTTGACTGCAGAGTGGCAGCAAGATCGCCCAACTCAAGTGATCACCCTCTAGGCCGTCCCTGCCATCAGGCCCTGTCACCACATAAGCCCCACCTCTTGGCACAGCCCCATGCCTGGTGGGCAATGCCAAGGTGCCCCCGGACATTGGCACTTTGCCCCTTGGGCAGTGTCAGGGGCCCAGGCTGGCACTACCCACGTGACAATGCTCCAGGGGCACCCTGCCCACTATCCGACCCCCTGCAGGGCCCCAGTAGCTCCCTTCTCACTCCAGCAGGGTCAGCCATCCAGTTCCCAAATATGGAAAGCTGCTGTAAATTCCATTGGAATGGAATATTCCTAGCGGGGTGAGGGATCCCAGTGAGCCCAGAGATTTCAGTGCTGGACCTACTAATCACATTTAAGTAATATTTAAAGGAGCCACTGAAAATGTAATGCATCTTCACACCTATATGGAGCTGATGGCATCAAAAATCTGGCACTGGGAAAGGTGGTTGGGACTGGATGCCCAGCACGGATCACGCTAATCCCACCTCACTGAAATCAAGGACAATAATCCTGTTCTTTTCAGATTTCTGTCCAGATTTTTACAGAGCTCTCTAAACAGAACATGGCCCATGGCAAGAGCTTGTATGTGGAGTATGTTCATGTGAGGAGACTGCTGCATTGCAGTTACTGCACTGTTCTGGCTGACCAGGAAATTCTCCTGCTCTTACTACCTGCCATAGATGTTATCAGAAGGATTTGAATGGACCTTCCGTGGCCCTTTATGTCCTGGTGTGGGGACCCAGATTTTTGTTTTGGAGGTAGAGACACTATTTAGATGCACCACAGGACTTCCCAACTCAGCAGCCAGCTTAACATGAGCTGGTGATCAAATTTAGAACCTTTTTGATCTGTATACCCAGTTAGCCAAACAGAGAAAGAAGCTTGCTCTCTGGTAAGTTTAAAGTTCATTTTTTCATACTATATAATCTGTCAGTACAATGGAAGCAACTGGCAAGCATGGCCTATATATGCTTTCTTAAACAGCATGTCTATATACACTTTAAACTTTATATATTCTTTAAACTCTCAAATTATTGATATAGTGCACAAATTATTTTGTGCAATCGTTGATTGCTAAATTTAACAAATTAATATGACACTCTACAATAGTCTTTCTTCAATTTCACAGCAATTGCCTAACAGTATTTTAAAACAAAGAATCAGCAACAGCCAATAATATATCTCAGTCACAGAAGGTAGATATTGCTTGTATAATAAGCACATAAACACCCTAAGATCTTGTCAAAGAATAGCTCATTGTTGGTTTACAGGTAAAGGATTCCCTTGGAACCTCACCAAGTGTCATGGCTCCTGTATGAGCATTGATCATGATTGTTGTGAATTATTTTATCATGGGGAGCATCACAGCCAAGCCCAGTCATGTTCTCATCCACCTTCCACCTACACATACAACTAAAAGTGATGACTTAATAGCAGTCATAAATGGAATCTTTGTTGCTTTCCCTTATCCTTGACTGAGGTGCTGAGGCACTACTAAAGTTCTTGGCATTTTCTAACTCCACTGCATTCATCCTGGAAGACGTAATCATTTAAGACTTACTTAAGTACACTGTATCGAGCGCTGAGGGACCATCTCAAATGTTTTTCAGAGATACAAGAGAATCTGCAACAGCAGGGAAAGGGAAATGGAGCCACACAAAATGATTGATACTCACCTCTCTAACTCTTTAAGCTGTTTAGCCCGACAGTGATCTGAGGGTCTGTGATGCATCATAAAGTTCATCTTGTTTGGTGTTAATACAAAAGTAATTGCATTTCCTCCACATATATGTCATATGCACACACAACCATTGTATAATTGTGCTTTCATAATATTGCACTATTATAGGATAGCATGATAGCACAGTGGTTAGTACTGCTGCTTCACAGCTCCAGGGACCTGGGTTTGATTCCCAGCTTGGGTCACTGTCTTGTAGAGTTTGCACATTCTCCTCATGCCTGCATGAGTTTCCATTGAGTGCTCTGGTTTCCTCCCACAGTCCAAAGATGTGCGTGTTAGGTTGATTACCTCTTATGTCCTGAGATGTGTAGGTTTGAGGGATTAATGGGTAAAGGTGTGAGGATTTGGGAGTAGGACTTGGGTGGGGTTGTGGTTGGTTAGGATTCAGTGGGCCAGACGGTCTCTTTCTACACTGTAGTGTTTCTATGATTTCTATGTGATTGACAGTAAGTTTGCACAAAAAGTATACAATATGCTTGACAATAACAGTCTTCGCTTACCTTGGCTTTATTTGCACAAATATAATATACCAACTTTTTATCAACATATTTTGCATGAGAGGCAATTACTGACTTTCGTTATGCAAGCTCATTTTAAGACAATGTGAATATGACAATGTTACATTTGGCATGATTAACATTAACTTCCTATGCTTTGTTTTAATAAGAGTACAAGTATTATTGTTTTCAAATGTTAATTAATTACTTGAAACATTATAGACAGGAAATTGATCTGAATGTACTCAACAATATGCTGAAAAAACACAACCCCCACTCAAGGTAACTATATGATGTAACCTCACTGGTATTTGTAGTGTTTCTGAATCTAAGTGAATTTATTCCAGATAATTTGTTTAATTGATCCTCTTAACAGCATAATATGTTAATTTGTGAACATAAATACCAACTCAGTGAAATTTGATGTCTAGACAGTCTTACCGACATAACAGTAAATTAGTATAAAGACTGCGAGCAGACAGAAATACAATGCCTATATTCTCATGTTTTTTGAATTCCAGAGGATAATTTCCCTGTTCTCATTTTAATGTGGCAGTTTAACTGCTACCTGATCAAAGACCACATCTTTCTTGATATTAGTGACATATAGGTTAGTGACTTAAATGGAAAGTACATGATCACTTTACATAAAAGCAAAGATTAACTTTGCCAAAGATGTATTGTAATTCTCAGCACTGTTATATTGTAGCTATTGTAAATGTGAAACCAGGTTATTGTTATGCTTGTAGCAATTATACAAACCATTACATTATTCTTGCCTGGGTGTAAATTCTGAAGTAAACAATTGGTATTACATAAAATAATGTCCAATTTTTGTTCTAATGTCTGATTTTCAGCTGGATCTTGTTAGCTGAAGTATTTTTATACGGCCAATATAAGTTCAAAAGTCAACATGTATAAAGCTTCTAGACATAAACCCACTGGAGGCCAATTTATATCCTGCTGAAGGAACACAGATATTGGCTCAATGGAATCTTCCTCCTAGAGCAGATACTCCACAGTGCCAGTGGGAAAAAAACATACCAGCCCTAAACACATCTCGGCTAACAAGGCATGCAAAAGTCAGGATTTATTTGAAGAAGGTCTGTGGCTATCTTTGGAGTTTGGGATGGAGGTCGCCAGAAACACTGGTCAACAATGGGTAAGGGAGACAACTCAGGTTCATCTTCCAGTTTTGGTGCCTTTGAGGGAGTCTATCTTTTTTCAGGAGGCCCATCTTCAATGGCAGCTCAGTGATGTTGTGCAACTTTTCACTTTGGCAGGACACCACCTATCAAGCCCGCCTCACCACAGTAGATGTTCAAAATCCCAGATGAATAACTAATTGTGCTGGGGCAGAAGCTATAGCATTGTTTCCTGTTGGCCTCTACAGCTGGAAACACTCCGTGACAATTCCGCTCAAGGAATTGCTCATGATTTTTTTAATATGGTATTCCATTTGTAGATGGCTTTAAAAATATTGCATAAAACTTAAAATCAGAGCAGCACAACACAGTGGGAGACAGGAGGCATGCACTCACTCTTTGGTACAGCTATCTAATTAATCTCATTCTCCTGCTCCTTTCCTAGAGCCATGTAATTTTATTTTCTTTCAAGTAGTTACGCAGCCCTGTTTTGAAAGTTACTATTGAATCCGTTTCCAGCACCCTTTCCAGCAGTGTTTCTTCATGTTGTCTCAATTCATTGTGCCAATCACTGGGGGTGGAATTATCCATTTTTGATATTAAGTGCATGTGCAGACAGCTCTGGGGTGCCTTTCCTGCTTGTTATAATGTCAGGTTGCTAGATTCTGCATTTGGACCTTCATTAATTATGCATTAGCATGTTCCATTCTGAATCAGCTGGTGGGCTGGCAACTGATTTGTCCAGGTGCCAGCATGTGGCCATCACTCTCTCCAGCCCACCTGTCCTCACTGTGCACGATGTTCAGAACCCAGAAGCAAAAGGCTAGCAGCATCAAGAAGTCTGTTCCTCAATTCAACCGTCCTCCCCCTGAGTCTATTACCTGTGTGGTGCCCATGATTCATTTAGACTAATATCTACTTCATCTGATGTCTTTGTGCAGCCTATTTCAGTAAACAATGAGATTTTCCTTTGGTTACCTAGTTTGCTGTCTTTTCTTGCAGCTTTTTCAAAGTCCAGCTTCCCTTCCCTCAGTTTTTCATTTTGTCTTTGATCATTTGTCATTTTCAGCCACCTCTGTGTTTCACTGCCAACTATCCTGTCCTTACATCCTTGCACTCTTGCACAACCCTCTTTCTATATTGCTCCCTCTTGTCTTCATCAGCAGCCCCCTCACCTTCCACCCCCTCCCCAATGGAACTTAGGACCATTGGAGTGGAGGGTCCATATGTCTCACAGCACAGTGATGTTCATAAAGACAGTTTGGCAAGGAGGTAGTGAGCACAAACAAGTCAACCCCAGCAACATGGCACAGTGTGTTGGCAGGTGGGCTTTGTAAGTGGCACCTATCCCAAGTGAATTGAGGCCCACCTTGTGCACATCACTCTGTTTCAGACAGGTTTGATGTCAACATTTTTCCACTGTTACATATTTGGAAGGTCTTGGGAGATTTTGGTGGTCAGCTGTTTTAATAAGCATTCATGAGATGCAAATGGCATTCACGCCATAAGGCAGAGGAGAACCAACCTCTTTGTAAAACTGCAAACCATTTTTACTTCTGCCAGTTTCCAACATTTTGGCTACCACTGGATTTTTCACACCCACCAACCACCAAAACCGCTACAGATGGGATGGATTCCTGGTTGGTGTCTGAATGGTGTCTATTGTTCATGAGTTTCTGTCACAGTTCCTTCTCACTTCTTTCAAAATAATTCATGTTTTTGAACATGTCTATCATACCTTCAGTGCTCAGTGAAGAACAATCACAGTTTCTCAAATCAATCCACGTAACTGAAGTCCCTTATTCCTGATTCCATTCTAGTAAATTATTCCTGATTCCATTCTAGTAAACGTCTGCACTTTCTCTAAGGGTGACATATAGGGCATAAGTAGATGTTTTGTTTTGTGTCTGACCTACCTTCCTAATTGACAGAAGTATTTCAAATATTGTCTGAATTAATCATTGCAATTGTATAATATTTATCATTATAAATCTATACTTGTAATTCTGACAGTGTGCAGTAATCTGCAGCTATATCCAAGTGTTTAAGTAGGCAAGAAATAACACTAAGATAATGTCCTAATGAAATGAGAGCTGGGACTAAATGATACAGTGGAGAGGAATAAAGAAGGAATCGGGAAGATGCCTGATATAATGGTGCCCAGGGAATGTGAAAGGGATTGCAACAGATGTGAAGACAGATGGAGAAAGTGGCAGATTATTATAATTAAATGGCTTGGGAGGTAGGGGATGTTCAAAATTTGATGTGTGAATAAACACTCAGGACAGCACTTCTGTTTAACTAAATAAAATACAATTAATACTTGTGTCACATGCATTTGTCAAATAACCTCTTCCAGTCCTAGTTTGAACACTTTATTTATTTTTTCTTGAATAGCAGTGCAAAGTGAAGCAGGCGAGATCTATCAAATAATTATGATCGTTGTAGAAACCGCTAATATTTATTTTACCTATTTTTGGAATTTAAAAATCCAGGTATTCACTAAGAGAGTGAAGTCTGTGGTTCAAAACAGAAGAATTTTGCTATACACAATTCAGAGAACACATATTAATAACAGCATTCTATCTCAAATAATCAATTATGTTTTTCTTCAGTTATCTGCCTGAAGACATTTTGACCTACAGTACTGTGGCCTCCACCAAGTGTAGGGAATGGAGGCGGATGCCAAATCCACTGCATCAGCACCAAACTGATACACGCTGGCTATCCAGTTAATTGAGCCAGCAGCCCAACACCCCAAAGAATTTGATTTGCTCTGGCATGTGACATCTGGCATTTTTTTCCTCCAGCCTATGCACTGTGGAACACTTGACATTTCCACCCGTGCTATGGGACTTGGTCCTAAAATGGGGGAATTCAGAAAATTCTGCCTGCATTCTAAATTGTACTTCTCAATCTAACTTTCCTTCTACACTATAGTTGACGTAAGCCTCCAATAAATTCAAGTCAGACACAGGATTAGAGTATAAGAAATGCAATTTTCTCCATTTTAAAATCATTATTTCTGTTCTTATTTTTATATTTCCATTTTGACTTCCTAAATCTGAAATTATCATGAAAATTGTGTTTTTTTTAATCTTTTCCAAATCATTTTCTTAAACACTCCTGCCATGCCTCCTCCACCCTCACTTCCAGCAATAACTGCGGGGAGCTCATAAACTTCTTGTCATTAAGTTTTGAGAACCTTCAATTAATTGCCTCTGTTGCTTTCCCCTTTTCCCTAGTCCACAAGGTCATGCTTCCTATAAAGGCTGAAACCTGCATCTTACTCTTGTTTCCATTTTGTCTCCTCTCATTCCCTCTCAAAGCTGTCATTATCCATAAGACATACCTCCTGCTTCCTTGGGCCTTTTCCCATTAAACCACTGGAGCATAAAATTTCCTTCTTGCCTTCCAAGTTAGCTGATATTGTAAACATTTTCCTCTCTATGGGTAGTATCCCCTCTCCTTCAAGCCAGCCATCTTTGTCCTCAAAGAATTTCCATCTTTGCAAACCACCACCCTATTTCCAATCTCCCTTTCCTCTCTAAAGTCCTTGGACACCTCCCAAATCTGCATCCATCTTTGCCAGAACATCCATATTTCAATCTCTCCAATCCAATTCACTGCCCAGCCATAGTAGCAAAATGGTTCTGGAATAACCCACAAGGTCTATGGGAAATCGAGTAAGAGTTCCCCATCCAGCTGGAACTCATTATCTGTGCTTGTTATAAGGCACCCCAGGACTGGGCTTGCTGAATTGTAATCTCAGGCAGGGTGTAGTATATGTACACCACAGTAGTGGTTTTACTTTGCATTCTGTAATAAACTATATTCCTTTCTAGTTGGATTTCCTGAGTATTACATGTTCTTGTCAAAGTCATACTGAATATACCTATGTGTCGGTGGTAAAGCATAATTATCCCTCCTCATTCTTCTCTCTCTGGCTACCCATTAATGTGGTGATCACACAATCATCTTCTTCCCCTATTGTCAAGCTGAGTGGACTTGTGATTGTTCCATTCTTATCTATCCACCTGCAATGGCTTCTCTTCCCACTCTAGCACATTTATCTCTGGTGTCTAATAGAGGTCTACTCTTAACAACTTCCCCCCCCCCTCCTCCCCCCAGTGGCCCTTCCTCGTTCCTCCCTTGTTCCCCTCCCCTCTCCCCTCCCTCCCACTGCCCCTGCCCTTGCCCCCCCAGCCCTTCCCACTCCTTCCCCTCCCCCCCGACCCCTTTCCCCTCTCCCCCCGACCCTGACCCCTCCCGACCCCTCTTGCCCCGACACCCCCTCTCCCCCCGACACCCCCCCTCTCCCCCCGACACCACCCCCCCCTCTCCCCCCCCGACCACCCCCCTTCTCCCCCCACCCTGACAACCCCCTTCTCCCCCCACCGCCGACACCCCCCCTCCCCCACCGCCGACACCACCCCCCCCGACACCCCCCCCTCCCCCCACCGCCGACCCCCCCCTCCCCCTCCCCCTCCCCCCCCCCCCCCTCCCCCCACCGCCGACACCCCCCCCCAACACCATAAATACTATTCCCTAATGTTATCCTTCTCCCTGGCAGCTGTGTAATATATCTATCAGGGAAAAATTGAACAGGTTGGGAATCTTTTCTCTGGTTGAGGAGTGGCCTTGCGTAGCTCTTTAATATTATGAAAGAGTTTGATAGAGTAGACACAAACAAGATGTTTTCAGGTTTCACCTGTGGTGGAGAACCCAACTCAGGAACTTAAATACAACATGATCATTAACAAACTAAATATAGAATTCAGCAGAAATTTCTAGCTAGAATATGGAATTTGTTCACACAGAAAGTAATTGAGGTAATGAATGTGGATGAATTTAAAGGGAAGCTAGATAAACACAAGAAAGATAGGAGTAGAAGTATATGTTGAAGGGAAAAGGTGAAGACAGATAAGAGAAGAGTCATACAGAACTTAAATACTGGCATTGATCTGTCTAGTTAAATAATTTCTTTGTGCTCTAAGTATATTTCAATTGAAAATTTCAGGTATAGGGCCATGTTCATTTCTCACATTTTTACGAGGCAATGAGTAGCCTAATGAGTTGTTCTTAAAAAGAACAATTACTGGCTTCTCAGATAAAAGCCAGGAAGTGCTCTAGAGGAGACATTTGAGGGGCTGCCTCAATCCCAATTAATATGACATTAATGTTGGAGCACAAGGAGCAGCAATGGGATGTAAGGGAAGTCAAATTAATTAAGTATCACCATCTGACGAGAGCTAGACCAAGTAGGCAATTCCCCCAACAAAACATGTTTTAGAAGATACTGATTGCATCCATGAAGCACTGCAAGTTCCAAATGTAAACTTCCACATTTATGCATTCAACAAAACTTCCACCAATAATTGGCTAATTAACTTCCAATTGTATACATATGCATGACTTGGTGGATGTTATTATGGTGCTTTCATACCTTACCTGCCTAGAATCTCAGCTCTATTTCAAGAACAGAAAAAAATGGATAACCTTAATCATCTACAGAATTATATTGAAGCGCACATGAAGAATAAGGAATAGTTTAGAAAATCTGTCAGAGGCAATTTTGAGTGCATAGGGAAGAAGGAAAGAATAAGATGTAGAATATAGTGTTGAAGTTACTGGTCAATTTAATATGTGATAGGACTATTCAAAAACCTGATGGAAGGAGGGAAGAAGCTGTTCTTGAATCAGTTGGTTTGTGTTTGCCAACTTTCGTAACATTTTTCCAGTGCAAGAAGGTGGAAGAATATGTCCGGGCTGCACGGGGTTCTTGATTATGTTAGCTGCTTTGCCAAGGCAGTGGGACATGTAGATGGAGTCAATGGATGGGAGATTCAATTGCATTCACAACTTTTTGTTGTTTCTTACAGAGTTGGTCAGAGTATGAGCCTTGCCAAGCTGGATGCATCTGAAAAGGTTGTTTTCAATGGATATAGTCGTAGTAGACATGCTGAATTTCCTGAGCCTTCTGAGAAAGTAGAGGTGTTGATGGGCTTTCTTAACTATAGCATCAGCGTGAAGGGACCAGGATGGATTGTTTGTGATCTATACACCTAGGAACTTGATGTTCTCAACCATCTTCACTTCATCACTTTTGATGTAGACAGGGGTATGTCCTCTACTATGTTTTGTGAAATTGATGATGATCCCATTTGTTTTACTGACATTGAGGGAGAGATAATTGTCATTGAACCATGTCACCAAATTCTCTCTTTCTGTACTCCATCTTGTCATTGTTTGTAATCTGACCTAGTATAATGGTGTTATCAGCAAACCTGAAAATGGAGTTGGAGAGGAAATTGACCAAGCAGTCATAAGTGTATGAACAGTGTAGTAATAGACTGAGGACACAGCCTTGCAGGACACTGGTATAGAGAAGAATCATGGAGGAGGTGTCATTCCCTATCCTTACTGTCATTATTTATCTGACTCCCTAGATATTGGGAAGCTATATTGGGTCACCAGGAGTATGCCTTCATCAGATAAATGAGAAGTGGTTCAGGAGAATTCATGTGAAAATGTTTCCCACAGTGGACAGAAGGGATTTGCTTTTCAAATTCCCACATCGTGGCACAATGCTTAGTACTGCTGCCTTAGGCATTAGGAACTTGGGTTCAAGAAGAAGCTTTTTCAGAGCATCTATGCAGACCTGTTGCGCCAAACAGCTACCTCCTGCACTGTAGAGGTACTATGAAATTATTCCTTTTTTAAGAAGGGTAATAAATCAATGATGTTATGGTAGAAGTCAGGAGGCATAGCCTTTGTTAATCTGCCAAAGGCTTTTGACTTGGATTTCATCATTTGTCCCCAGCCTGTTGAAGCCCATAGAACTTTTGAAGCCAGTGTTTCTTTATATGGGAGTTGGAATATAAACTGTGTAGTTAGGCCTAAAAGCTTGATAGAATCTGGAGGGACCAGAGCCTCTGTATTGGCTCTACTTGATTGGCTAATCAATTGGGCAGTGGGTATTTGTTTTCATTGGTTGATTGTCAAGAGAATTTTGGGGTATGATAATGCTAACACAAAGAGCATGTGTTCAGTGTGAAGAACCAAGGATCAAAACTCACAATAAGAAGAGACAACATCTGGAAAGAAGAAGAAAGGCTGATATCCATGTGACTAAATCTGGCCAGATTTCATATGCAAGTGGAAATCAACCTTAAGTAAAGTAACAGATAATCACCTTTAAAAGTCTACAGTTGCTAAACAACAACTACAAGTTTATGTTATTTTATTTACTCTTCATGTTGTAACCCCTCTTAAGCACAATACAAATAGTTTGAATTGAAACCTATTATTTGTGCCTCTATGGACTATAGATGCCTATAAAGAATCAAAGAGTAGGCTTGGTAATTTGAACTGTGGACTCTTTGACATGTGCACAGAATTCCAGACTGGGAGGAGCTAATTATCCAGGGGGTCACCTGAAAGGGGCAGTCCGTACCCCAAACCCTTTATCTGGAGATTGTGCCTCCCATGTTCTCAATGCCCCACCCAGGGAAAAAAAATCCTGTTTCTATTTTGTCAAGCCCCTTCAAAATCATTTGGTTTGATGAGATCACCTCTCTTTCTTCCAAACTTCGCAGCGCATAGACTCAATTTACTCACTCTCGCATTATATGACAACCTTTTCATTCCAGATCTAATCTATCCTTCCTTAAGAATGGAGACTAAAATTGCACACACTACTTGAGCTGTGGTCTCACCGATTGCCTATATAACTGTAGCACGATTTTGGCCCATAACTTTTTATCAGTGGTGAAAAGTTATAGTCACCAGAAAATAAAAGAATTTTCTGTGCACTTACCTGCACAGAGGAGTGCCCGAACTCCTGATGGTAGGGTGGCCTTCAGCACAACCATCTCCACAGATCTCAGAATAATGCAGGAGAACCTTAACCACACTCCCCTATAGCATAGTCAGACTGAAAATGCCCATTGAGGTCCAGCTTGGAAACAGCAGTTTTGCACTGAAAACAGAGAAGGAATTCTCTACTGTTATGAAAGGTTTGTTGAAGCTATTAAGATTATTTTTGCTATTTATTTTTAAGTTGTTAATCCTACAATTATTGGCTTATTTAAAGTGTAATTTTTATTATTTTATGATTAAATAATATTCATTTTCAATGTATAAATAACTTTGCTTTTGTTATTTGCTCTAAGTCTGTGAAACTACTATTAAAATTTGCATTTATTTGTGGCATGCTTAAAAGTATATATGTGTTTTAATTTAGAATATGCAAACTGAAAATTTAATTAGGAAGATGAGAGGTCAGAACTTGTCACACCATGATTTGGCAAACCTATTGCAGGAGGTTGGGCAAACCAGATTTCTAAATGTGTTGATCATTAGTATTCCTCTGCCTTGCTTATTTTAATAATAATTATCTCATATTTAACTTTTTGTTTTAATGTTTCAATACAACTTTAATAGAATTTTGTAAAATTTTTGTTCATAAATGTTTTCTATTAAAACATTATAGATACAAACAGTTGGTATTATATTAACATTTAACTAAATGGGGATGATTATACCAAAACGATTCCAAGAGTTGAATTTGCATAAAAACTGCAGTAAATACCAATTTTGTTTCAGCGGCATTTCCAAATTAATCTCCCACACTCTGCACTGCAGAGTGCATTGGCGTAAATCTTGTGAAAATTCCCACTGAAGAGGCCTACAGCATAGCGCTGAGTGGGTCTCTATGCATAAGCTGATCATTCAATGCTGAGATCAGCGCATGTGCAGTAGCCCTGCACTGCCAGCTTCCCGATTGCTGACCAGCTCAATCACTGACCAGACCTGCAACTCTCCATCGCTGGCCGTTCAGACCCTCCCCCCATGGCCCAATTGATGGCTCCATGAATAAGTCTGGGCAAACCTTGTTCCCCCACCCTGCCCTGGCCAGGTTTTATATGCAAGTGG
Organism: Sphyrna mokarran; assembly: GCA_024679065.1. Taxonomy (NCBI): domain Eukaryota; kingdom Metazoa; phylum Chordata; class Chondrichthyes; order Carcharhiniformes; family Carcharhinidae; genus Sphyrna; species Sphyrna mokarran. The sequence goes on from JAGIQG010000009.1 coordinate 63,694,730, forward strand.
AAATCAACCTTAAGTAAAGTAACAGATAATTGCAGCGCTCACCCCTCCCCCCCCACCCCGCAATCGGCAATCCCCGGGCATTGTCATTTTGCCTCAGGCTCTGTCAGGTGTCAGACTGGCACTGCCAAGGTGGCAATGCCCAGGGACACCTCTCTGGGGGACCTTGATGGCCCTCCTTCAACCAACAGGGTCGGGCCACCAGCTCATTGCAAGTGGAGAGCTATTAAACCCTGTTGGAAGGAAATAGTCTTGGCAGGGGTGTGGGAGAGGTTAGCGGGCCTAGAGATTTCAGTCCTGGGCCCAATAATTAGATTTAAAATATAAACTAATAAGGATTTACATAGTCTATGCAGCTCTACGCTCATTTTTGGCATGGAGCTGACGGCACCAGCTGCTGGAGAACCACAGAGGCTGTGATGCCCAGTGCGAAGCCTGCGAAACGGCTTCTGCTTGAGTCTCCTGACCCACCCGCTACAAAAGCAGCACAGTGTGCTGGGAGAATTGTCCCCAACATTTTACTTTAGCTACACTATGACATTTTATTTAATTGCCTCCTCTTTTCAAATTTCTTACAAAATATATTTTTCCTCCAAACAACCATCAATACCATATTTTAATACATTAACAAAACAGTTCTAAGCAAGGATGTGAGAAAGGGATTTGAGAGGGACGTTAAGGGGATGGAAGGAGAGCAGGGGCAGCACAGTGGTTAGCACTGTTGCCTTACAGCGGCCAGGGACCCAGGTTCAATTCCAGCCTTGTCTGTGTGGCATTTACATGTTCTCCCTGTATCTGCAAGGTTTCCTCTGGGTGCTTCAGTCTCCTCCCACAGTGCAGAGATGTGTGACTTAGGTTGATTGGCCATGCTAAATTGACCTCTTAGTGTTAAGGAATTAGCAGAGTAAATTTGAGTCGTCTGAGATTTGGACCTGGGTGGAATTGTGGTCGGTGCAGACTCGATGGGCTGAATGACCTTCTCCTGCACTATATGGATTCTATAGTCTGAGTCATGGGCACTTATGTTCAAGCTTCAAACAGAGTTCCATTTAAGAAGCTAACCTAAATGCATGATGTACCAGCAGTTGTGGAACATGACTCCAGATTTTCAATCTGCACTGGGATCCTGCAATACCCATCACAGAGAAGTTCACATCAGTTTACAGGGAGCTTGCTAATGTTATATTCAAAAGGAAAATACTTTCTTAAAGCTTTTGAATTGGCCAAATTGCATACTTCCCCTGTAAATGTAGGCTTTTAAAGATCAATGTTGCATCAAGGAGACTCTTAAAATTGCGATGAATTCAGCTTAAAATATATAGCAAAATCCCGAGGGACTTTGGCTGAGACTTATTCCAGATACTAACATCCATCTTGTTGTGTACGAATGTAATTTTTTTACTGGAATTATTTATCATGACAAATTTGTAAAAATGTTTTTTTAAAACCACATTCTTTTACTTTCTATTCATTACATATGTGCTAAACATCTTTTTAAAACATTTGCAATAAAAATGATGCCCCACCCAAAAAATGTCTGCTGCCTCTACTTACTACACCTAGACAAAAAAAAATTGTGTAAATAAATGAAAATATTCACCTCTCATCAGAACTGCTGACCAAAGGAAGGAAGAGACTGCAGCTCAACACTTCAATACTGGTGTCTTCAGGAAGCAGAATCACAAGTTCAAACTTGGTGTGCTCCTAGCACTGTGCCTGTGTGCCAGGACTTCCATATTGTCCTGATATGTATGTGTGACGCACAGTTGTATCAGGGGATTTGGGCTGGATATTATAGGCCCCCCCCTTCTTTTTGTAGTCCAAGCCCCTTACAACAAAGGCCAAAATGTCATTTGTCTTATAATTTGCTTGTTGCACCTGCACACTAATTTTCTGATTGCATTGATCAAGATATTAATACAATGAGCTAGAGCAGATTTATGGGTGATACTTACAACATGAATGAATAGGAATAGGTTGTAGAAATAAAGGAAGAAGAACTCCTTTTTATTTAATTGCCTCCTCTTTCCAAATTTCTTACAAAATATATTTTTTCTCCAAACAACCATCAATACCCCCCATATTTTAATACATTAACAAACCTATTCTGTTGTCTCTAAGCAAGAAGGTGAGGAAGGGATTTGAGAAGGACGTTTGGGAGAGGGAAGGAGAGCACAGGTGACGCAGTTGCCTTACAATGTCTAGGGACCCAGATTCAATTCCAGCCTTGGGTCACTGTCTGTGTGGCGTTTACATGTTCTCCCTGTATCTGCAAGGTTCCCTTTGTGTGCCCGAGTTTCCTCGTATAGTCCAGAGATGTGTGGGTTAGGTTGGTTGGCCATGCTAAACTGATCCCTTAGTGTTAGGGAATTAGCAGGGTATACACCCTGCGAACCTCAACAGAAGTTCAATGAAAACAACACCTCATCTTTTAATCATGCATTTCACAGTCTTCTGGACTCAATACTGAGTTCAACAATTTCAGACTATAATTCTGCATTTTCCCACCCTTCCCCCATTTTTGTCTCATTTTCTTTGCAGACTTCAGTCTTTGGGCAGGATTTTCCAGCTGCACTCATTCCAAAACTAGAAAATCCTGCCTGGGATCTACTGATCTTTCCATGGTCTGCCCCTTGTCCACTATGATTCCTGTGGTGGGTGGAATGGGAAAATTTGCCCCTTTGTCTTTTTTTTTCAGACAGCAGCTGTTCATTATTTTGCCATTTCCTCTGGACTCACCTCTTGTTTCTTCACTTGTCCCATAACTGCTCCCTTTGGCTATTCCCACAAATCCTTTTTGTCATTTAATGTCTTCAGTATTCTGCCCTATCACAGAACTTCCCTTTGTGTTTTTTTTAACCATCTCCCATTTCGTCTCCTTAAAAGCTATTAAATTTTGAACCTTACCCAGTTCTGACAAGACAATATAACCTTAAATATTAACTCTGGTTTTCTCTTCACAGATGGGCAGAGAAATTTTCCAGCATATTCTATTTCAATTTTAGGAAGAAGAACTTGCTGTACAGAGACTCTTGCTTACATTTTGTCCAGCTGAGGAGCCTTGGAACCTGATTTGGAAAGAACATAGAATATATAATCCTACTGTGAGAAGGAGGCCATTTGGCCCATCAAGTCTGCATCAACAACAATCCCATCCAGGCCTTATCCCTGTAACCCCATGTATTTACCTTGTTGATTCCCCTGACACGAAGGGGCAATTTATCATGGCCAGTCCATCTAACCTGCATATTTTTGGATTGAATGTCCAGTGTCAGTGCAGTCTGGTATGACTTGAAGAAGTGTTCCTTGGCAGTTGTTGGGCAATTTCTGTATCTTTGAAATTGTAATTGTAAGAAATATCCTTTTCTTTGTCTTGGTGTAGGCTTTAAAGTGAAGGGAAAGACACAAGTGTGGCCAGCAGCAATAATCTTTAATGTACTTCTGCTTCGTTGGGCAATTCATAAATGGGACTATTAGAGTACTCTGTAAACATATGGTTTCGCAGGCAACATTTAAAAGTAAATCCCTGGCAACAACAATGTGCACTTATTTAGTATCTTTAATGCAGAAAAAGATCATGAACACTCCACAGACTCTGAAATAGAAATGTTCTAACCTGATTTGTTCCTTGAAAGTTACTGCTCATGCTGGTCTTTTGGACATTAGATTGATGCAAATTGGCAAATCTGAGGTTAGCTAAAAGCAAGTTATTGAGGGAGAGTGTGGGTAGATCTTTCTGGATGTTGCCCTTGAGAGAGACTAAATGAAGTTAAAGTGTAGAACACCATTTCTTTGATTTTTGTATCCTTAAGACACTTTGAACTGTGATCAACACAAAATGGATTCAGATTTTATATATAGACTTCAAATGTACTCTTGTGAGACTGTAGGTCTGAGGTAAGATAAGGAGAGAGATCAATTAAAATTTAATGTTGGCGTATATAGATTAAGTTTAGGTCATTTTAGAGAAGTATAGCAGCCTTATACAAGATAAGTCGTCAGAAGTAAATATACGGTACAACATAACACCAGCTTCTTGACAGTGTAACTTTATAACACCTTCCTGGGAAAGGCTTAATATTATGTTCTGTTTGGATTTTAATTGCTACCAAGTAAAATGATGGCTGGGCATAATTGCCCTGAAGTTGATTTGTGAAAGTAACCAATCACAACACGTGCAATAAAACTGCTTTCACGCTTTTAATCAGCTAATTTGCCACTTAGAGATGTAAATAATGAAAGCTGTATTCATCCAGTTGCAGAGTGTACATAAAACTTATCAATATGGTTCAGCAAGAAATTTGAAAAACCCAATTTACCAAGTGAGACATTGAGTTGCAATGGAGATGGAATATCTTTTTAGTGCCATGGAGCAGGCAACTAGTATACAAAGGGAATGATATCTGTCTATTATTTCAGATCTAGTGGGTGTGCTAAGATTAGCACTCAACCATGTTGGAGTGCTGCACTACTTAAATTAATGTATTGTAGAAAATCTACAGGCGTGCAAATCCTCTGTTTGGCAGCTCACCTTTAGTATGCAGAAAAAAAAACTTGCTACTAAACTTTCCAGCAGTATAGGTGCAGTTGTTTGAAAAAATAAAGGAGGCAGAAATTGACCCTGATTGGATGCAAAAGAAGAGGAAAATGCATCATTTTGTGAAGAAGTATGCCTGAGTCTAAATTGAATTAGGCGATATTCATGTATTGCTGACAACTGCCTCTAAAAGCCACTTAACCAATTGGACTTGTGAGAGAGAGAAGGCTATTTCACACTCCCATTCCAAAATGCCACAGTACTTACTGGAATTATAGTGATAGGCCTTGGCCTTCTTCTTCTGTCTCACATAATAAACATAAGCCTTAGTGAGACCACATCTAGAGTACAAAGTGTAGCCTTGGTCTCCTTATTTGAAAAAATAATTACATTCAAAGCCGTTCAAAAAGCTTCACTCATTTCATTCCTGAGTTACTGACTTACCTGTTGAAGGAAGGTTGAACAGATTGAATCTATACTTACTGGAGTTTAGAAAAATAAGAGGTGACCTTATTGAAGTGATCTTATCTTAAGGGTACATGATAAAGTGGATAGTAGGAGGATTTTTCTTCTTGTGAGGGAGACAAGAACTAGAGGACACAGTTTAAGAATAATAGCTCTTTTTTAAAATGGCGAGAGGATACATTTTGTTTCTCCCATTTCGTGGAATTTTGGAATCCCCAGAAGATAGTGGCGGCTTGGTCTTTGAATTTATTCAAGGTTGAGTCTGATGGATTTTTGAAAAACATAGCTGTCAACGGTTATAGGTGGCATACAAGAAAGTAGAATTTACACAACAATCAGGTCAGTCTTGGCCTTAGTGAATGACAGAATAGGTTTGAGGAGCAAAGTGGTTTATTGCTCAAGTGAAAAATGACCAAATCCAGTTCTTCACTCAGAAAAAGCATAACTGTGAACCCATGGTCCTGTCAATGGACTGCTACAAAAGCAGTGAGGAACCTTTACTCTCAGCTAGGGTTTTTGAAATTTTATTGGAGCATTAGTGCAGAACAATTGGGTCCTCCTTCCAATGGATAACATCGGTGTTGATCTGATTTGCTTGACAAGATACAGTAACATATAACATTGTTCCATGGACTTGGGACAAAATATTTAAAGACTTTACCAGATGTTCCAAAGTCCAAATTAGGGAATTTAATCCTGATAAATGTGAGGTGATGCATTTCAGGAAAAAGAATGTAGAGGAGAGTTATATGACAAAGGGTAGACCTATTAAGAGTATAGAAACACAGAGGGACTGGGGTGCAGGTGCACAAGTCTTTGAAGCTGACAGAACAGGTGGAGAAGGTTGTGAAGAAAGCAGATGGTATTCTAGCCTTTATAGGAAGGTGTATAGAGTACAAGAGCTGGCCTTTAATGTTGCAGTTGTATAAAACGTTGATTAGACCTCATTTGGAATACTGCATCCAGTTCTGGTCGCCTTACTACTGGAAGGACGTGGAGACCATGGAGAGAGTGCAGTGGAGGTTTACCAGGATGCTGCCTGGTATGGAAGGACTGGGTTACAAGGAGAGGTTATGTAAATTGAGGCTGTTTTCTTTAGAAAGGCGGAGACTGAGAGGAGATTTAATAGAGGTATACAAGATTATGAAGGGTATAGATAAACAGTGGTAAGCTTTTTCTTGGGTTGGAATCAAATATCATGAAGGGCCATGGGCTTCGGATGAGGGGGGCAAGGTATAATTTGGATATAAGAGGATGGTTTTTTTCACACAGAGGGTTGTTGGGGTATGGAACGCACTGCCAAGTAAGATGGTGGAGGCAGGCACACTGGAGTTATTTAAGAGATACTTAGATAAGCACGTAAGCGGAATAGGGCTGGAGGGATATAATAGAATGATTTAAATAGGGATCGTGAGCCTTGGGAAGTTCCTGGGAATTGCATAAGTTGTGCATATTGGTGTATTTCTTTTTTACCCTACAGGTATTTCGGTCAGCCTTGTTGTCTAACCAGGGGCATACATGCGATGGTTCATGAGAGGGCTGCTCTTGGATTTTTCGAAAGTAACCTATTGCTTCATGTCATTAGTGTACACTTAAACTGGACCAGTTGATGGGCAACACGACAGCTCAGTGACTATCACCGTTGCTATGCAGATACAGGGATTTGGGCCGGTATCTGTGGGAGTTTGCACACGCTCCCCATGTTTGCGTGGGTTTTCTTCGGGTGCTCCGGTTTCCTCCCAACTCCAAAAATGTGCTCTTAGGCTGATTGGCAAAACAAATTGTCCCTAAATTGTCCCCCCAGTTTGGTTCCAATCCAGATTTCCGTAAACATAGGCAAGGGTCATGGGTGGAAGTGGGAACGTTAAAATGGTGGTGTGGGCTCGTTGGGCTGAAGGGCCTGTTTCCCGTGCTGTGTTGTTCTTTGTTCTTTCTTTTTTGTCAAAGATCATATCAAAACCTCACATGAATGTAATTTACTAAAAATAATGGTAGAACCAGTCTGCCTTACTTATATAGTCCAATGCTATTTTGAAAGCTTTCCATGAAAGGTAACCATTATGCATTCCAGGAAAGACATTGCTGTACTTAGCTTTCCTACTAGCTGATGCTTTCCTCACAACCTAATCTATTGTTACCCTTGTTATTCCTTCTGTTCTGTTTCTTCCTCTATCATATCCACTACTATATTTCCAGGAGAATATTTCATAAAATGGTGAGAAAGCACAAGGGAGGAAGCCCTCCCTGACCTCTATTCTCCCACATCACTTTAGGTTGTGACACAAGAGAAGCACAGGCACAGACACTAAAGAGGAGAGAGGGGATAGGGTAGCAGTAGGTTATTCCAGTTCATTGTTTGTGCCTACATCTTCATGCTCTTTCTTTCTCACACTATTCACTTACACTTACTCAGTGGAACAAAGTAGATAATGGAGAACAATTTCTTGTCAATCACTCTGCAAAAAGCAAAATATCACCAAGTTATCATCAAAGTAGCAATGTAACCCTTTGCACCTCTTTCAAGAACCAAAGAAAGCATGCACTTCTGAACAGGCAAACATTATTTACTTTAAGCCTAAAGGACAGTAAAAATCTGGAAATCTCCTCTTCAACAGGTTGCACATGCTGAATCAATTCAAAACCTCAATGCTGAGATGATGAATTTTTGTTAGAGTGAGAGTACCAAGGATTATGGAGTAAAACTGAGCAAAAAGAATTGAGTTTCAGATCAACAACGATCTAACTGAACATGTTTGAGGAACTGAATGGTTGACTCCCATTCTTATATTCCTAAATCTGTTCACCAGAATAATTGTTTAGAGGTTGTTAATGTTACTTTAATTTTCTCAAATTTGAAAATGTTAATCCACTACTTTGTTCTTTTGTTGTGCAAGGTGTGAAATTATATTTCCTGTTGTTTGTCTGATCAGTTTCTTCCCTTCCTGCTCTCTAAATTTTCAAATCTCTAATTGTTAGAAGTGATGTCTGTCTGTGCAAAGTATCCACAAAAGTTTATAAACTAGGAACCAAGCAACACAAAAACTGCTCTGCTCAGTTAGAATCTAAACAGTAGGCACCAGCCTCAGATTGATGCAGCTGCAGCCTAACTATACCCTTAGTGTGATTTGGATATTTGCCTGAATAAGATTACATGTTTGAGATTGATATAGGTTGCTGTTATATGGGTGTGAGACCCAGTAGCTGTAGTGAATGGCCTTCATCTCATTGCACAGGCTGCTAATCTGCATTCACATACTATCTTCAGAGAGCTGAATACACGCACCTTTCCTCCAGCTTGTAAATATTAAACGTTATATGATGTGGGCGGCAGTTTGAAATTTTTCTTTTAAAAACTCTGCTTCACTCTGTAAAGTTACGATCAGTCTAGAGAAAATATTACACATTATTCAACTGAGCTTGACAACAGAATTGATTTATGCACCATGAAGTGGTTTTACACCTTTGACTTCTGAGTCAGACTGAACTCCGACTCAGAAGTCACATTTCACAGTGACATAAATAGTGCAGTAATAACCCATGTTGGGAGATTAGAGTGGGTGTCTTTCTTTTCTCTATATTTCATTGCAAACTTCAGTTCAGAATTGCTCACCTTGGATAAATTGGGGTGTTCATCTTCAACACCCGTATTACAGCTTATATTTAAGAATTTCATTTCCTCGTTTTTCTACTGACTGTAAAATCAATCTGAGTTGCACAGGATTCAACTTTTGTCAAAATGAGAACAATATTATAAAGATATGAGGTTTATAAATAAACAATCAATGATATTTTGCCTGTAGTAACATCATTAAAGATTGATAATTACCATATATTAAAACATTTCATCTGCAGTACTTCTTTATAAAATAGTGCTTGACATTTTGTGTGAGCATTTCCATTACAAATTATGACCAATTTTATAAAATGCCTACATAAACATGTCACTCTGTAGTCACACTAGCGTGATAGTACTGTAGTTCCTCTCTTTTGCATTGCTAGCACACCAGCCTGCAATGCAGAGTTCCAACCATTTGAATAAGTCCTTTAATTGGAAGCTGCAGGGGAGCATCAGGTGCAGACTGCATCTCACATCTCACAGAAGTACAGCTCACAATATCGTTCAATCCAATGGGCTTATTTCTGTCAATGAATACTTCATCACCTGTTGATTTCAGAGACTAATTTTGGTAATGGGAAGACCAAGCACTCTCTTGATTCCATCATATTTGCATGTATATTTCTATTGTCACTGGCAGTTTGGATTCCCTCGCATAGGTTGGTCCAGTGTTTATTCATGTACTGTCTTCCTGTCTTTTGTACAACTGTGTACAAAAGACAGGAAGGGTGGTTAGGGAGTGGAATGCCCTGCCTGCGACAGTTGTAGATGCGCCAAGTTTGGTGGCGTTTAAGAGGTTAGTTGATAAGTATATGGAAGAGAAGGGAATGGTTTAGTTTGGAGGGTCATTGCTTTTTATATTGGTCGGCGCAACATCGAAGGCCGAAGGGCCTGTTCTGTGCTGTAATGTTCTATGTTCTATGTCTTGGCTACTTTCAAGTTGTGCAGTGTTCTAGTTATTGGATTTAGGCTGTGCATCAGATAAGCTTTCCTTTTTGCTGCAGAAACATGTCATATCTGCTGAATAGGTCAGAAACCTGTCTTTGTTGCATGTTTCGTTTTTTCCAAATTTCACTGTTGCTTTTTCATAAATGATTGAATTCAGCAACTTGCAAGCTTCATCAACATTTCTTGGTAAGCTTTAATAGGCAACAATTGCTTGTGTGCCAATGCAAACTACTAGTATTTGACATAACTACTTATAATAGAGATGTTCTTTTCTTTCACAGGAGCTGGGTGTCACTGGCAAGGCCATCATTTATATTACATGTCTTGAATTGCTGTTGAGAAGGTGCTGGTGAACAGCCTTCTTGGACCGCTGCAGTTCATGTGTTGTAGATGCACCCACAGTGCTGTTAGGAAGGGATGTTAATATCAACTTTTTTGGAGCTGTGAAAACTTTGGATTTGCATTTTCACTGTGTTAGCTCATGAAAGTGGTCTGTATTGCATTGTATGCTTTGTCCAGTGCAACTGTGGAAAGTGCTGTTCAGATTATGTCTTCTATGATAATCAGGTCAAGTTGGTGCAAATGTCCTGATATTGCATGATGCCTTGGTAGCTGTCAGTGATGTTTGCCCTGAAAGATAGTCTGGATCATGCAGAGTTCATTCACAGAACAAAATTGAAGAAGCTGTTGTGCATTGTCATTGATCTTGCTTATCCCAGGCTGACAAAGGCATGTTGGCCCTGAATTTCTGTCTGACCCAATACATGCACTAATATTACAGCTACTCGCTTTTTTTTAAATATTGTGCTTTTGTAGGTATCACTAAAGCATCCAACATTATCAGCAGGATTCTGCAAGATTTTGGTGAAAATTGGTTGTCCACAGTCCCATCAGCTCCTTTCATGACAACAGGCACTATATGGTAGAATTTGAAGGCACCATTTCCAATAATTTCAAGAAGAATGGAATGAAAGATGGCTGAGTCCTAATCTACTTTATTTGGTATTTTCTTCTTCATGCTCCTGACCTTTGCCTTCCTTGCAGATATGGAAGGAGTTTGCTGTCAAATAACAAGTTCTACTACGTCCAGACTGAAGGCAAAGAGAAAAAAATACTTTATCTCAATCGGGAAACTCCTCAGTTCTCATGGTGCTGCATGAGTTGTTCATACAGAAATGCAAGTACAAACAACTCATGGATTATCTTTCTCATACCTGTAACTTGTTCTGCTTTACTATAAGCATTAAGAAAATTGTTGTAAAAACAAAAGCAAATTACTGCAGATGCTGGAATCTTAAACAAAAACAGAAAATGCTGGAAAACTTCAACAAGTCTTGACAGTATCTGTAGAGAGACAGCAAAGCTAACGTTTCAAATCTGGATGAGCCTTTGTCAGAGCTGTTATAATGGACAGGGTGTTACATTTCTGTCTGTGATCATGTGAAACAAAACCAGCTGAAGTGGTTAACCAATTCTGTGATCTTTAAGGTGACTGATACTATAGTCTCTTGATAAAGAAATCAATATACATGTGAAGGGAGTAGCTTCCATCTTTGGCAGATTTATAAATGTGCATGGAATAACATCAAAATGACTTTTAGGATCAAGATGCTGATTTATGACACCTGTGTTCTCAGCATCTTGCTGTATCGATTTGAAGCATGGACAACATAAAACTACCAAGAAAAAAAAGTAATAATTTTCATTCTTTGTTTAATTCACCTTCTTGGCATCTCAAGGAAGGACAAAATAACAAATGAAGCCATCATCTCAAAGGCATGTCACCTCAAAGATAAAATCTTCCAAGTATGTTAGCACTCCTCAAGTACAAATGATTTTGCTGGCTTGGGTGCCTTCACATGATATAAGATAGATGCATTCTAAAGAATATTTTGGATGATGAGATAGTTGGAAAATAAGTAAGATACCCAAAGCTCTGCTTTAAGGGTGCTGGCAAGTATGTCATAAAGGCTCTAAACTTTGATTTTCATACCTGATAGACAATATCCAATGACAGAAGGAAATGCAACATACTCTACCATGAAAGTCAGTGGTTACAGCTTGATACAGGCATCACAGCAAATCTTGTATGCAGCATATGCAGCAGAACATGTGCCTTTCACAAACTGATCTCTTCAGCCATCAGCAAAAGTACACTCTATCAAACTATTTCATCATCAATGGATTTTCTGCAGGTCAATCTTTCTTAGATAGAAGGATGATGATGCCACAAAGGAATAGAAAGTACTTTGTCTTTCACTGATATCTAACAATTGTGGAAAATTGCTCAGATATGAGTTGTTTAGGAGAAGCAGGTCAAATCCATCATGATTATTTATCACTCCATCAATGCATTTCCAGCCGTTTGCAAAGTGATCGAATGAATCCTCAACAGTGCTATCAAGCAGCACTTATTCAGCAATAACATACAAAGGAAATGCATAGAAAATAGAAGCAGGAGTAAGCTATTGGGCTCTTCAAGTCTGCTCTGCCATTCATTATGATCATGGCTGATCATTAAATTCAAATCCCTGATCCCTTTAGCCCCAAGAGCTATATCTAATTCCTTCTTAAAATCACACAACCATTTGGCCTCAACTGCTTTTTGTAGTAGTGAATTTTGCAGATTCACCTCAGAAATTTCTCCTCTCCTCATTTCTAATAGGTTTATACCTCACCCTCAAACTGTGACCTTGAGTTTTAGATTCCCCACCACCAGAAACATACTTTCTGAATTGACCCTATTCAATCCTTTTAGAATTTTATAAGTTTCTATGAGACCACTTTTCTGAACTCCAACGAACAGAACCCTAACTGACTTAGTTTCTCCACATATGACAGTTCTGCCATTCCAGGAATCAGCACATGCATAACTGCTGCATGCTGTGTTAATTCAATATTATTACAATTATACAACACTGTTTTGAGGCTTTTCTCCATCATGTTAATGCTCTGTAACTACAAAGTTGAAAAATAAGTCTTTTTAAGAGCTTCCAGCTCTCTGAGGAGGATTCAGGCCAATATGCGCTGAAAACTCTGCTCAACGATCACAGCCAAGACAAATTCCACCACAGCAGCTGAGACAACTCATAGCGTTCCTAAAGAATCAATAATATTCTAAATAAAACAACACAGAACATTTGCCCACCTCTCAATATTACTGATCATCTTAGAAGTTCCAGGATTCAATACTGCACTTTCAGCAAATATTAATCAATGCTTCCTTTGATGATACATATTTGTGTACCAGGTTTTGTTGAAATTCTTCATACTTTTTGAGATACATTGTTTACAGATAAACAGACTAACAAACAGAGGCAAATATATTACCTTGACCACCCTCCGCCCCTTCAGTGGCAGAAGTAATAAAAATACAAAATTTTGGAAATATTTGGCAGGTTAAGAAGCATATGTGGAAAAAGGAACCATGTTAATTTTTCAGATCAATGAACTTTCATCAGGACTGGAGTTAAGAGATATAATACTTTTTAAGTGGGTATAGAGGCATGGGGTGATGGAAAGAATAAAAGGAAAGTCTTTGTATGGTTGAAGGCAAAACAAATTAAATGACAAATAGGATATTGTAAGGAGACAAATAAAGAAACAAAAGATAAGTCTTGAGAAGTTGTGAATGGGAAAAACAGAATTATCACCAACTGCTGCCTAAAGAAATTGGGGCAGAAGTTGTGATTTGATGTTTTTGAGTACATTGTTGAGTCCAGAAGACTGTAGAGTGCATAATGTAAAGGTAAGGTGCTATTCCATGAGCTTATATTAAGCTTCATTATAATAGTGTAGGAATCTGAGAACAGAGGTCAGAATGGGAGGGAGATGGAAGATTACAATAACAGATGAAAGATGTTCAGAGTCATACTTAAGGAATGAATGGAGTAGTTATTCAATCTGTCTTTCGTCTCCCCAGTGTAAGCTGACTATACTCTGTGCAATATATACAATATGCTAAATTGAAAGAAGTGTGAATAAATCACTGTTTAACTTGGGAGAAGTCTTTGGGACTTTAGAAGGTGGGAAGGGAGAAGGTAAAAGGGCAGATATTACATCTCCTGTGCTTGCAATTTACTGTGCAAAGACAGGAGCTCTTATTGCTACCTTGATGACACATTCTCATACCCCATTTCCTTCAAGAACTCTATTTCATTCACCCAGCTTCTCTGTTTCTGTTGCACCTGTTTTGTTGATACCATCTTCCATACCTTCCCATAACTTAATTTCTCCTCAATTAACGAATTCCTTTGACATGATTGATAGGGTCCTCTATTATGAATGTTCAATTTTTTGCACATTTGCTCTGACCCCAGCCCTTCCCTCTCAGAACCTCGGTAGATTCCCTTTGTCTGCAGTTTCCATCCAACAGGGAACAGAGCAGACTTCACCATTTTTTGATACTTGCAGTGTGACATCATCATTACACATATATTCTCTCATTTTGGCATTTCAAAATGATGGTTCCATTTATATGGTTTACTCCTCAATTACTCCCAACACCCCCTCCCATTCCCATCTCATCTTCCTATGTAAGAAGACAAGTTGCAACACTTGCTTTTTTATCTATATCCTTTGACTATTTAAGGTGTCAAACACTTCTTTCAAATGAAACAGTAAGTTACTTGTATCCCTTTTAATGGCCAATGTCCTATTGCCTAAAAGGTATAAAAATTATCAGTTACCATTGTGTGGTTGAGAAGATAGCTGCCAAATACTGCGGAGCACCAGTGCTTTCTCCCAAATCTTTGTCTGAAATAAAGCTGGATTGTTGAAATCTCCAAGTCTGACTCCGAAGTGGTAAATTGCCACAACAACTGGTGTAGTTGACAAGGATCTCATTACTAGTAAGTTCGATCAATTGGCCATGATTAGAAAGCCAGGATAGATAATACAGAATCTGTGGGGGTCAGACAGGGTCAACAATACAGTTTAAAAGGTGTTAAAAATTAACAGGTATTTATAATGATAAGTACTGATTGTACATTTTTTTTAGAGCAACACAGCACGGGAAACAGGCCCTTCGGCCCAACGAGCCCGCGCCGCCATCATAACTATATAGTAACAATTCCATTTTCCTATTCTAATTTTAAGTTATTCCTAATATGGAAGAATCTCAATGTAGGGACAATTTGTTTCCCAATCAGCCTAAGAGCGAATTTTTGGGATGTGGGAGGAGACCGGAGCGCCTGGAGAAAACCCACGCAACCACGGGGAGAACGCGCAAACTCCCGCAGACACCGGCCCAATTCCAAGTGTCTGCACAGCTACAGCGATAGTCACTGAGCTGTCATGGTGTCCTTCAGATGGTCCAGATAAAGCACTCATTTACGACATGAAGCACCAGGCAACCCATGAATCAACATCCAAGAGCTGTCCTCGCACCACGTGCCGAATGCATGCTCCTTGTTGGTCAAGTTGGACCGAATTACCTGTGGAAAAAAAAAGTCATAGTTAAACAGTCCTACTATATCCCTCTATCTGCATACCACTCATGTGGCTGTCCAAGAGACCGTTAAACAGCCCTAGCGTGCCTGCTCCCACCACCTTACTCGGCAGTGCATTCCACACCCACACTACCCTTTGTGTGAAAAACTGCCCTCTAATATTCGTCTTATACCTAGCCCCCCTCACCCTAAGGCCGTGACCCCTTGTCCTATCCATTTCTGAAGGTGGAAAAAGTTTACCACCATTTACTCTATCTATACTCCTTATAATCTTATACACCTCTATTAGATCCCCTCTAAGCCGACGTCTTTCAAGGGAAAACAACCCCGGTCTATTTAATCGTTCCTCATAAGACAGTCCTTCCATACCAGGCAGCATCCTGGTAAACCTCCTCTGCACTCTCTCCAAGGACTCCACATCCTTCCGATAGTACGACGACCAGAACTGGACGCAGTATTCCAAGTGAGGCCTAACCAACGTTCTATACAATTGCAACATCAAACTCCTACTCTTGTATTCTGTACCCTTTTCTATGAAAGCGAACATACTATACGCTTTCTTTATCACCTTCTCCACCTGTAAAGACACCTTCAGAGACTTGTGAACCTGCACCCCCAATGTACATGGTACAGTGATAAGTACTAATTACTGATAGTGATACGTAACTGTTACTTGTGCTGACCAACTAGAAGACAAGGAAATACCTGTCTCAAACGCGCAGCCTTAGACCGACTGTTAAGAGAGGAAATCCCCCATGTGAAGGTCAGGACCCTGAAGTTGGTATAGAGGCACCAAGGGCACTTAGGATTGTGAAGCACAAATGGCAAAGGTCACTTAACATCAAACTCTGTAGTGGTGAACAAACACAGAGTTGCCACCTGTTTGCATGAAAGTTTGTATAATTGGATACTGGATTGTCAATGTTGTACAGCGGTATGGAAAAGGAGCTGATCAACTCTGACCTAGGGCCGGACTCCAGTGGAGAAACACATTGCTGACTGAAATGGTGCTAGAGTAATAATAGCGGCTGGGGGTAGTGAAGTCCCTACGGTAGAGAGCATACTTTATTAGGGAGTAATTGTGGCTGTACAATGCCTAAAACACGTTGCCAAGGCGGCAATAGTGACTGAGGGTAGTGAAATCTGTCAGATGGTAGATAAAGAAGTTAAGAGAGGACCTGCAGAATCTCTTATTGAAATGTACACAATAGACAGGCAAGTACATAGAACATAGAACATTACAGTGCAGAACCGGTCCTTCGGCCTTCGATGTTGCGCTGACCAATTCTGAAAAAAAAGCAATGACCCTCCAAACTAAACCATTCCCTTCTCTTCCATAAACTTATCAACTAACCTCTTAAATGCCACCAAACTTGGCGCATCTACAACTGCCGCAGGCAGGGCATTCCACTCCCTAACAACCCTCTGGGTAAAGAACCTACCTCTGATATCCGTCCTATAACTATCACCACTTAATTTAAAGCTGTGTCCCCTCGTGCTAGCTTTCTCCATCCTAGGAAAAAGGCTATCACTGTCCACCCTATCTAAACCTCTAATCATCTTATATGTTTTGATAAGGTGTCCTCTTAGCTGCCTCCTTTCTTACGAAAACAACCTCAAATCCGTCAGCCTCTCCTCATAAGACCTGCCCTCCATACCAGGCAACATCCTGGTAAACATCCTCTGTACTCTCTCCAATGCCTCCACATCTTTCTTATAATGTGGGGACCAGAACTGCACACAATACTCCAAGTGTGGCCGCACTAGAGTTTTGTACAGTTGCAACATGACGTTGCGGATCCGAAATTCAATCCCCCTACCAATAAAAGCTAAGACTCCATATGCCTTCTTAACAACCTTCTCGACTTGACTGCCTACTTTCAGGGATCTATGCACATACACACCACGATCCCTCTGTTCATCAAGACTACTAAGAATCCTACCATTAGCCCTATACTCTACACATTTATTATTTCTGCCATAGTGCATTACCTCACACTTTTCCACATTAGACTCCATTTGCCACCTCTCGGCCCAGCTCTGGAACTTGTCCAAGTCTCTCTGCAAACTATAACACCCCTCTTCACTATCTACCACTCCTCCGACTTTGGTGTCATCCGCAAATTTACTAATCCATCCTTCAATACCCTCATCCAGATCATTTATAAAAAATTACAAACAGCAGGGGCCCCAAAACAGACCCCTGAGGTACACCACTTGTCACCGAACTCCAAGATGAATATCTCCCATCAACCACCACCCTCTGTCTTCTATCTGCTAGCCAATTCCTAACCCAATTAGATAAATCACCCTCTATCCCATACATCTGCATTTTCTGCAGAAGTCTTCCATGGGCCACCTTATCAAACGCCTTACTAAAGTCCATATATACCACATCAACCGCCTTACCCCCATCACCTCTTTAGTCACTTTTTCAAAAAACTCAATGAGGTTAGTAAGGCACGACCTACCCTTCACAAAACCATGCTGACTATCCCCAATCAATTCATTTCTCTCTAAATAACTATAAATCCTATCCCTAATAATTCTCTCCAATACTTTGCCACAACAGAAGTAAGACTCACTGGCCTATAATTCCCTGGAAAGTCTCTCTTCCCCTTCTTGAACAATGGGACCACATTCGCTATCCTCCAGTCTTCCGGAACTATACCCGTAACCAACGACGACCTGAAGATCAGAGCCAGAGGATCTAGCACATCCTCCCTATCTACTTCAATACTTTCCAGTTTGCAACCCTGTACCTCAGTGTTCTCCACAACTACATTTACATCTCCCTGCGTGAATACCGAAATAATAGAAAGGATGCAAAGGGATGGCTGGGATGCTTCTCAGATCTTAGAACAGCAGAGAAAGTGGATAGATGGAGAAAAAAGAAACAAGACAAAGAAGACAAGGGTATTAGTACTTAGTTAGCTGGACTAATTGAGCAAGTAGTCTCTACTAAAAAGTGGAGTGAAGATAAAAAGATTAGAGAATTAGAATCCAGAGTGAGGGAACTGGAAAAACAAAACCAAGTGTTAGAAGAGAATCAATGGAGAGGGAAACTGTTCCTTTACCTCCTTATGAGTCCACACGACATGGCCCAACAGAAGAGTGGGAAGTGCTGGAACACAACTTAATGCCCGTAACCCAAGGGGGAACTGATGCGCAGCCAAAGGCAAATTATAAACCATTCACCCCAGATGAGAGGCAGCAGATAATGGCTTCCCTGGGTAAATTACAACCTAGAAGCGCAAATACTAAATTCTGGAAGAATTAGACACAATATGGGCAGGACACCAATTACACCTGAGGGACATACACCAAATGGTCAGGGCAGCCTGTCCAGCGGATAAGTGGAGGCAGGTAGTGGGTGGACCCATAGCTCCTCCAGCACAGGATTATAGTGGGGCATGGTGGACACATGTAGTCACCCTAACAGTGGAAATAGATGCCCAACAGGCACCCTTCACCCAGCTTAAGATAGAAATTCAGAGAGTATTAGGAAATTCTCCTACTAACTGCAACAGAATTACCACAACCAAGCAGCTAAAGTGGGAAGGAGCTTCTGAGTATGGGAAATGGTTGTTCCAAGTATATCAGGAATGCTCAAGCCAAGGAAACCCAGGTCGAGTGTTCATCCAGGCTTTCAAGAATGGACTCGCTAGTGCTCACCAAACCATCCTAAAAATGGGAGGGATGATGTCCAAGATTACGATGAATTAGTAGAATGGGCTAGTGACTACCAGGAGGAGGACAGGAGAAATTCCAGACAAGAGCAAGGCTGGAAAGAGTAGCTGCTTACAATAATGGGAATGTAACTCAGTCCAAACTGACTTGCCACAACTGTGGCTAACGAGGGTACTTTGCAAGGGATTGTGGGGTCCCAGGGAAAGGAAACAGATTTGGGAGCAGTGGGAAACATTGTAACCACTGTAATAAACATGGACACACAAAAGCAATGTAGTGGGATAAACATGGGAGATCCACGACCTGATCCATGACCACAGCAGAATCGGAGGTACCATGTAACCTCTGAGGTCAGCAAGGTTGAAGGTCTGCAGCCCCCATTCATAAGGGTAAGAAGGAGGGAAGGATTTATGTGTCTGCATAGGCAGGGAATGCGAGATGCTGTTGGTCTCAGGAGTATCCATATCTATCACTGACCTACCCTTACCCACTACAAGTAAAATGATTCACCTAACCAGAATAGGAGGGAACAAAACACCCGCCTACCTGAGCAAGACCACATTAGTAGAAATAAATAATTTGTATATAGCTATGAGGTTTTATGTATGTAAAGTAATGAGGGTCCAATAATGGGAGATGATTTAATGAAAGAATATGAGATTTTGATAAACTGTGGAAAGAGAGAATTAATCTGGCCAAGACAGGACGGTCAGGAAATTAGAATAGGGAAACTCACAAGTCACTTTGAAACTATTAAGGTGGCCACAGCCATCATCAGAAATTAGGAATTAGAGGTAAGAGGGTTCGGAGCCATCTGTGTCTCCGTCCCTGGAGTATGGGCTAAAACAAAGTTAGTTGCCGACTTAACTACAACGGACCAAATAAAGGACTGGAGCATAAGCCCCACCAACAATACCCAATAAAACCAGAGACAGAGAAAGCTGTAGTGGAGATAGTTAAAGGGTTATTGGAAAAAGGAATTCTGAGGGAAACCACAAACACCACTAACTCCCCAGCCTGTCCAGTGAGTAAACCTTACGGAAGCTATAGGCTCATGATAGATTACACAGAACTCAACTAAGTCACATCCGAGTTGCATCCCATTGTAGCAAGCCCCTTGACAATCCTAAATGGACTGTCACAGGAACACAAAATATTCATAGTATTGGATATCGCCAACGGATTCTGGTCCCTACCCTTGGATCCCGACTCCCAAGACAAATTTGCCTTTACAGTGGGAGACAAATAGTACAGTTGGACTCGCCTACCATAGGGTTTCCACAACAGCACTGCTATCTTCCATCAAATAATGAGTGATATTCTGCTGCCGGGTAGATAAGGTAATGGCACCAGAATGCATACAAAACACCCAATTGGAATTACACCATGGATTCTTACATGTAGGTAGAGAGGCCATGATAACTCACATAGGAAAGGAATAGAAGGAGAAAGGAATGGGAAGAGATGTAGCCCGACACCGTCACCAATGCGTGACGTGCACGCAACACAACCCCGGCAGACCCATAAAAATTAAGATGGGATACCAGCCCTGACCATAGGACTCTGGGAACATCTGCAAATGGACTTCACAAAGCCACTACCACAATCCCATAGCAAAACACATTGTCTGGTTATTAAAGGTCAGTTCACCGGGTGGTGAACTACAAATTGTACTGCTACTATGATGATAGAATATTGGCAGAAGAGGTAATCCCTAGATGGGGAATATCTCTACAAATTGATTCAGATCAAGGGACACACTTCACTGGAAAGGTGGTAAAAACAATATGCCAATTGATGGGGATAAAACAAAAATTCCACATTCCTTAGCACCCACAGAGTTCTGGAATGGTGGAACGTATGGATAGAACACTTAAGAATGCACTGGCTAAAGCCATACAAACATTGGGAAAAATGTGGACAGAAGCATTGCCCACTATATTACTGGGGCCAAGAGCTACCACAAACCGGACAACCGGTGAACTGATGATAGGATGTGCAATGCAATTATCAGAAAGCATCATAACAGATGGAATCGATGTAAGACCACTAAAAGATAAAATCGGAAGATATATTTTTGAACTAAGTGCCCAACTAAAAGGGATGCACAAATTGGTAAAAGATGATCAAGAAAAAAGAGGTGCACAGAGAGATCTTGAAGTGTTCCAAGATATCCCAACAGCTGGAAGTCGCGACCTAGTAAAAACATTACCTGACAAACCAGGTTTGCACCAAAATGGAATGGGCCATGTGAGGTCATAATTAGTGGCGACAACTGTGCCTGTCTAGACAAAGAGGGAAAGGTACATGGAAACATTAAACCCAGCTGAAATTACACAAAGGAATGAATAAATAAATTAAAGTGAGCAGATTGCTTTCCCCAAAACAGGTGAAGACTGCAAGCAACAGTAGCTGACGTGTTGGATTGATAGTATAACATCTGAAAATTGTATAACTTACTATATTAGGTTAATTGTTTGTTGCGAACATATATGAGATTGCATATGTAATTGTATTACTTTGCATTGTCACGATTGTAAATTTGATTGGGCTAGTGATTAACTTACTTTAGAAGGCTCATATATACACTTACATGGGATTTGAACTGTATGTTACCCATTAGCCCAATTGGTAGGAGCACTATTTGTTGCCACCCCTGGGTTGACACCCTCATGACTTATATACAGTAGATATATCAGATGCACCCTATAAGGGACAAATGGGCAAAAATAAAAGAGGTATACAGGGAAGATGTGTGGAACTTGTAAATATCACAGATACTGGGTGCAGAAGGCTCCAACAGGTGGGAGAAGGAGCTTGTTCGAATAGTGTAAGCTATCCACTTTGTTCTATGGGGCAGGGATGGGGATGAGCATAAGCCTTATCCCCAAGAATGATTCCTGCGTGCAGGCACAGTGTGTTCGTCAGCACTGTCAGGTAAATAGAGGTCAGTTTATTGCACCTGTGATGAACAGAAATGCCTGAATGTAACCACTGTGGACAGTGTAATGGGACTCATGTCAGCTCAGCCGAATGGACATACCCATTTGATACTTACCAGGTAGTGGGATCAAATGGGGAGTCAATGGGCAATTGGTGGTAGACACAAATTAATAATCAGGACACTAAATACTACTGGACTAAGAAGGGATTTGTATTCCCCTTCAATGGTACTTACACGACAGAAACACCAACCCCTCTGATCCTTTTTGCAGTAGGGATAATAGGATCACTCACTGTTCCATGCCCTCAGAAGGGGCATATCTGGAGAAGGATAGTAACTCGGGCTATCAGCAAAGATATCTGCGCTGATTGGGAAAGTCCGGGCACAATGGGATCATCACCGGGGTACAGGTTTCTTGGAGCCCTATCTCTGGGGCAGCAAGGGTAATCAGTGCAAAAAATAGGAATGATATTGTTTGTGGATTAACAGTCCTGGGAAACAGCACTTCAAAGGCACTGGAGGCTGTCAACCAAGAAATGCCTTGAACTGAGATTAGCAGACACGATATGCAATGGACTACCAGTTAACACAGCAAGGGGGAGTGTGTACAATCATAGACAAACAAAGGTAGACCCTGTGTCACAGACGAATCCTATAACATTACCCATGTCATTAATAACATCAGAAAACAGCTTGATGACTTCAGATAGGGACCCAAGAAAGAGAGTAGCTGGCTAGAATGGCTAGTGGGGAGATCCTGGGAATCCTATTTAATGCATGGACTGATTGTCCTCATTGCAATTATAATTGTCTGTTGCCTAACTGTTGGATGCTTTAATGTCTGTTGTAAAGCAATGGTGACACGAATTGTGCTGGGAGCCAGTCTAACCATCGAGGAAGAATACATAATGGGAACACCTGAAGACATTGAAAGCTACAAAGAAGGAAAGAAGAAAATGAATATCTACCTGTGAAGATACAGTTGTTGGTCTGCGGATTATTAAATAATAATCCTGACCAAAAAGTGGGAGTGTTCTGGACACAAAATGATTACCTGGGAAGGGACAATAAGAGGCACTAGCTTTAGGCATAGATAGTTACACAAAAGGTTAAAGCCCGCAGTATCTGAATTACTGCAGGAAGCTGATCAGAGCTCGAGGCACTCTAGATAAGAGCAGACCCAGAACAATGGTCTGATAATAAGGTCAGCCACAAATGGAGACATAAATACATAAATGTAATAACAGTAGCCACTGAATGTATAGATCGAAACCAATAACTGATAGAAGACATAACTGCATAAATATATCCATTCTATGAACAATGATATGTTAACTGTCCATGTCCATATTTGCCTACTTGGCTTGTAATGATGTGTTAACGGCCAATGTCCGTACTGCCTATTGTCTAAAAGGTACAAAAATGATCAACTGCCATTGTGTAGTTGAGAAGGTAGCTGCTAAGTACTGCAGAATACCAGTGCATCTCCCAAAGCTTTGTCTAAAATAAAACTGTATTGTTGAAACTCCAAGCCTGATTCCAAAGTGGTAAATTTCCCACAACAAGGGACTTGGTTGAATTGCAATTGGTGTAGACTTGATGGGCCAAATGGCCTCCTTCTCCACTGTAGGGATTCTATGATTCAACAATTTTAAGATCATAACCATTGCACCATTTTTTGGACCTTGTCTAAATATGTCTTTTGTCTCCCCCATTACCATCCACCTTTTCCTTTGGACCGTCATTTCTTTGTCATTCAATGTCTCCTACTGTCTGATCGAATACCTCCCATTTTCTTCACCAGCTCCCTCTTAACACTTGCTATACTGTTTCCAATTGTGATGAGAAATCATCAATCTGAACCATTATCCTTTTTCTGCCTCTGTAATTGCTGGTTAATATGCCGTGTATTTCTTGCTTTCATTTCAGATTTCTATGTTTGTAATATTTTGTGCTTCTTTACAGCGTTGATCCAAGCTGAACTCCAGACTGAGGTGAGAGTGATGTAACATTTGACTGAATATGGTACCAAGAGGACATGTTAAAACTAAATTCAATAGGAATTAGGGAAAATTCTCGACTGGTTAGAATCAAATTGAGCACAAAAGATAGCTGTGGTTATGGATGCCCACCACCCTAGCCCCAGAGTATTCCTGAAGCAGTTCTTCTGGGCATTGTCCTTGGTCCAATCACCTTCATTGCTTTTCCTCCATCATAAGCTGTAAGTGGGGATATTAGCTGATGAATGCAGCTTGTCATCTCCTTTCACATTTCCTCAGATAAAGAATCAGTCCTTATCTGGATGATATTCAGGTTTCAGCTATGGTGGCACAGTGGTTAGTGTTAATTGTAATTCATCTGATGGCTAGCTGTGAGATCTTGCTGTACAAAGATTTACCTATGTTATAACATTTCAGAATAATTAATTGTGTATGTAGGACACGTCTGAACGTATTTTCCTTCTGTGTTGAATAAAATTGTCGGCATGCATAGATAATTCTCTTAGCATTGCTGTCTCACAGCACTAGGGAGCCTGGTTCAAGTCCAGCCATGAGTGATTGGCTGTATGTGGTTTGCACATTCTCCCCATGTCTGTGTAGGTCTCTTTAGGGTGCTCCGGTTTTGTCTGACAATCCAAAGATGTGCAGGTTAGGTGGATTAGCCAGGGTAAATGGGAAATAGGGGGAAGTGAGAAAGGGGGTGGAGGATGGAGTCTGTGCTGATTTGATAAACTGAATGGCCTCCTTCAGCAATGTAGGGATTCTATGTTTTTTCTATGATAATTGGCAAGTAATATTTATGTTAAACAACGGGGCAAGCTTCTGCAGAGCAAACATTTAATAAAATTATCACAGTGTCTTTCACCATCAAATTTCTGGGGCTCACGTTTGACCTGAAACTGAAGTGGACTAGTTGAGATTACAGCAGCCAGTCCCAGAACCTAGAATTCTTTCCCTAAACCTTTATCTCTCTGTGTCCCTCTCTCCTTTTTAAAATGCTATTTTAAAACCATCTCTTTAACCACTTCCCTCATCCCAAATTTCCTTAAGTGCCAGATTTCGTTTGATAATTCTTTATTTACTACGTTAAATAGGCTGTATGAATACAAGTTGTTGAATATCGACTTCCTCCACCGTTAGTGTGCTGAGCGTGTACTATGGGTGTTATCTATAAGATGCCTGCAGCAATTCTCTAAGCATTGTTCTACAGTCCCTCCGAAATCCATGAGCTGCATCCACCAGTTGAATCGACAAAAGACAGTAAATGCATGGGAATATCTCCACTTCTTAAATCCTTCTGGATGCCAGAAATTATCCTATGTATCATAGGTTCCTACATTGTTCCTGGATCAAAATTCACTAGGAATGGGTAATAAATGCCAATCCATATCTGAGAATGAATTTTTAAAAATATATAAACAGCGAAGCTTTCCTATATTTCCACATACTTAACTATAAATAAAACCTGCTGTGGAACATTGCCATCTCCAGGAAGGTATTTCCCACGCCAGCCGGGGGAGGGAAATCCTTCCCGTGTGTATATTGCTTTGTGTGCCCTATGCTATTCGACGCTCTACTGTTGGACGAGGACATCCCTCGCCCACTATAAATCACACGACTGCACGCTAAAGGATCTTCCCTCGATCTGGGGAATGCGCGTGCACGAATCCAGCCAGTAAACAACCCGAGGGAGGGATTTTCCCTCAGCTATAGGGAGACAAAACCCATAGTTTCGGGCGGGGGCGGCAGCGCCTGCAATGGACACAGGTGCGGGGATATTCTGATTCTGCATCGGTTCCGGGGTGGGAGGGGGGCTGACACGTGCTCCGGGCAGTGTTCCATTCCTGATTGCCCTGGAGGAGGGTACGCTCCGGGCAGCGTTCCATTCCTGCCTGCCTTGGCGGAGGGCACGCACCGGGTAGCGTTCCATCCTGGCTGCCCTGGAGGAGGATACGGTCCGCGCAGCGTTCCATTCCTGATTGCCCTGCAAAAGGACACGCTCCGGGCAGCGTTCCATTTCTGATTGCCCTGGAGGAGGACACGCTCCGGGCAGTGTTCCATCCTGACTGCCCTGGAGGGAACTCACTCCGGGCAGCGTTCCATTCCTGATTGCCCCGGAGGGGACAGGCGCTTTGAGCAGCATTCCATCCCTGCCTGCACCTCCACCCCCCCGGAGGGGACACGCGCTTTATCCGTGAGTGAACCGGGGTTGCCGGCTGCTGCTACTGCTGTCGCGCGCGCTCAGCACTTTGCATCTTCGCATGAAGAACAAGCAGGTTCGAGCAGCACCTCGTACCGTCTTGCATGCCGGGCTTCCAGAGACAACTCAAGTGAGCCCTTGTGTGTGAGGGGGTTTCCTCCCTCCCCTCTAAAAGAGGTGACCACACATTGTGGGGGAGGGGGAAAACGTATAGAATTATATATATATATATATATATTCG
This sequence comes from Sphyrna mokarran, assembly GCA_024679065.1. Lineage (NCBI taxonomy): Eukaryota > Metazoa > Chordata > Chondrichthyes > Carcharhiniformes > Carcharhinidae > Sphyrna > Sphyrna mokarran. The sequence continues at coordinate 63,720,818 of JAGIQG010000009.1, forward strand.
TCTCACACAGGTATACTACATAGCTGGAAAGAATGGTGGACCTGGAAAACGAAGTGCCTCCTCTTCCTCCAAGGTACAGATTTCGTGATTTACTTCTTGGAGATCAAGGTTGGCAGGCAGATGACAGGTAAGTCCACTTGGTGATTTTCTTTTAACAGGCATTTTGAGTGACAGTTGTCCTGGATATTTAGAGAATACACGCAATTTTAATATAAATGCAACTTGTTACGCACATTGGAAAGTTTGTCCCTATGCTCTGCTGAAATATTATTAAAAACAACATATGTGTTGGCGCTTAACATGGTTTACTTTACCTGGGTCTCGAGCTCCGATGCCTAAGAAAAATCATTTAGATTTAAAATATGATTGATTAACAGAACTATGAAAGAGATGTTTTTCTTCTTTTCTCGCCGTATGTTCGTGTTAATCTGGTGTAGTTATTTTCTGCGTGTTTTAATGGAGATAATCGTTACGTTATCTGAATCATTACTAATTCACCAGTATTATAATGTTTATATTTAGATTTTAAATTCTGTCCGGCTTCATCCAAAAAAAAGCCAGTAGAACTGATCAAAGTACTTCAGTACCTGGAGTAGACCTGTATTTGTCTTTTCACTGTAAAGTCATTTATTAATACAGACAATCCACTGATTTAAAAATTGCAGAGTACATTTCCTGCACGTTACCTAACAGCGTTTACTGAGATATCATTTTGGAAACTGTGAGGACATCATATGCAAGCTAGCTTTAATTGTCTTGTGTAGTAATAGAAAGCTGAAATTGTATTGACGGGTAGTCAGCCATTTACAGTTGATTTTTCTGCAGGTTTTGAGCCTTTAGTATCATTTATTAATTTTATTGCAAAATCATTGTTTTCATTGTTCAATGCTAAGTCCTAACTTTATTACTGTTGAAATAAATATTTTGATACTACCTCCTGCGTTTGTTTATTTATTGCAGCAGTAGCATTATGGAATTGTTCATGCCTTAAACATCGAAACTCAAAACCTGCTAAGTGGTTGCAGGTGGCAAATGGAGATGGAGTATACTTCAAAGAGTGAAGGGAATCACTAGAAACCCATTAGAACTGCAGACCAAGTAGATTGATCTGGGAGAAAGTTGTTATGGCACTTTCTAAAATGAAATAGATCAGCCAGTGGGTACATGTGGTGATTTATTTTATTATTTTGTGTTTATTATGCATGAAAATTACATTCGACCAACAATTGATTGTAAAGCAACCCACTGCTTTGTGAATTGTACCATCATAATGGATTTAGTCCTTTTTGCTTGTCATTTAACAGCTTTTCGAAGAGTTTAATACGTGAAAGACGTTTCTGATTAGAACTTTTTCTTTTGGTTCACATGAAGTCTATTGTTTTTTGTTGAACTGACAAGCACTTAACTGATAGCTTAAAAAAATCATCTCAACCACTGGTGAACATGTAACTCGTTTTTGAGGACTGATAGCTTTGACTTATGAATTTTATATACATACAATAAGTTAGGGTACTTTGTGCAGTTCTGATCACCTCATCATAGGAAGGACGTGAAAGCACCAGAGAGGGTATAGAAGAGGTTCACCAGGATGTTGCCTGGGCTGGAACATCTGAGCTGTAAGCATAGGCGTGGATAGGCTTCGATTGTTTTCATTAGAGCAGGGAAGATTGAGGGGCGACATGATTGAGGCGTATAAAATTATGAAAGGCGTGGACAGGGTGAGTAGGAGCCTTTTGAATCAAACAGAAAGGGCATAGTTTTAGGGAAGAGGCAGGAGATTCAAAGAGGATTTGAGAAAAAAAATTCTTTCAGAGGATGGTGGGAGTCAGTAATGCACTGTCTGGGATGGTAGTGGAGGCTGGAAATCTTTAAAAAATATATATTTGGATGAGAACTTGAAATGTTGTAACATTCAAAGATGTGGGACAAGTGCAAGAAAATGAGATTAGCACACCTTTAATGACAGTTATCATTGGTGCAAACTCTATGGACCAAAGGCCTTTATGGTAATGTATGCCGCTATGACTATGCGGTAAGCGGAAGACATTTTAACTATATTCAAGACTAATTGATGTCCTGTGGTAGTGGGTAAAGTTTTCAGAGGAAGTGAGGTAATTAGACCAGATCATGCAAATGTAATCCAGTCTCTGCTCTCAATTCATAATTCTATTTTTCATTTTTATATTTTTTATTATAAATTATGTCTTTATAATATTTATATTAGACTTAAACTTGCCATGCCAGAAACACACTATTCTGTCATTGATGGTAATGGAACTCTTCCATTGATTGTTGAGTTTTCAGAGATGATTTACATTATTAATTCCCGTGTACACATTTTTAATACGAAAAGTTGGTGTGATGTGTATCACTAATAGATTGAGTTTCTTAAATTCCTGATATGATTTAGGGGTGGCAGGGTGGCTCAGTGGTTAGCACTGTTGTCTCACAGCCCAAGAAACCCAGGTTCAACTCCATCGTTGGGTCACTGTCTTGTGAAGTTTGCACATTTTCCCTGTGCCTGCATGGGCTTTCTCAGGGTGTTTTGGTTTCCTCCCATAATCCAGAACTGTGTGGGTAGGTTGATAGGCCATGTTAAATTGACCATAGTGTTAGGGGGATTAGCAGGGTAAATACATGGGATTATGGGAATAGGGCCTGAGTGGGACTGTGGTCGGTGCAAACTCACTGGGCCAAATGGCCTCCTTCTGCATTGTAGGAATTCTATGATGTGTTACATGTTAAAATAATCTTGATCTTCCTTGCTGTAGAACTCTCTGTCTTTCCTCCAAATAAAAAAATAAAATCCTGATATGTTTGCTTTGTAAGAAATCAGACGCAGAAATTTTACCAGCACATCCAATCAAGAATTGGGGCAAGCAAGACTCGCAGAACAGCATTCTCTGTTGGCCTTGGGCGGCATCTAATGAGCCTTCGGTAGGCAAAGCGGTAAAATTCTAGCAGCTTGAGCTTGTAAACAAATAGTTAGCTTGAAAAAAATTACAGTTTTGTATATGAGGCCTATTCCTAACAAATTGCCAGTGATTTGTAGGCTCATAAATCTTCTTGTGAGCAAATTGTTTACCTTCAAATTATTTCCATTTAAAATGGCCAATTCTTAAAAATGTGTATTACTGAAATAACTAATCTAGTTTCTGATTCCAATAACACACAAACTGTCTCCATTGCAGATGTGTAAGGCTGAACTGATATTGTAGTAGCAAGTTAAATCGAGTTGAAGTATCAGACTTGGGTATTAAGTGGGCTTATTTACCACTCATTCTGATATTGAATACCATAAGGGGAATTATTAAGATGCGTGAAAATATTGTATCAATTAATATGATATGTGGCCTTTGTGGCAGATTTATTCATTTCTACCATGTCTGAAGTTGAATGGATCAACGTTTGTAGCTAAAGAAGATACATGAAGTAAGAAATAAACATACACTACAACCATTTCAAATTAGAATGTGAAAAAAATTAGAATGTAAGAGATTATGGGGTGAGTAAAGGCTGTTCATCCATTAACCCCATTCTCTCCACAGATCCAAGAACAGCCTATAATATTACAGACTCACTCCATTTTTTCTGAGTAAGATTTTAGCTAGGTTTCTCCCTACTTGCAAAGACAAAAATAGATATAGCTCCAGCGTAAGTATCTAACTTCCCATTTTCTGCTGTAGAGTCTCCTTGTTTGTTGCAGTGAAGAAAATTACAACCACCCTGCATTTTTGATAAGTTCACATTCAAAACTGTGTTCAGTTTTTCATTCTATCTAGGCCCATATTTGTTCCTTGACCACCATCACCATAAAACAAATTACCTAGTAATTAATTGATTTTGCTGACTATAAAATCTTTCTGTGAACTAATTAGCTGTGCATTTTCTGTGACATGTCTATATGATGTCCGGTGTTATATAAATGCAGATCCTCCTTTTCTCCCTCCTGCCCACCCAATCTCAAATCTTGTTTCCTTAATGCTTCATTTTATATTGTGTTGCCTGATTATACAGTTGAAGTGCAAGTTAAATATTTTATTTGCATATGCATTGTCTGTGTCGATTTTCATTTTGTCACTTAGTTATTTTTGCTAACGAAATGTGCAAAGTTCTAGGAGGTCTTTCATTGCTTAAACTGTAATGTCATAGGATCATCCTTGTCATTCCTTCTTCAAAACTGCTCCAACGCAAAAAGTATTGTTTTTGCCTAGTCAAAGTGTTGTTTTGATTGAGTCCAAGTGTTGATTTATCAATTATCTGTAAATTTTTAAACTCATTGTTTATTGTCAAATACCATTTAGAAGTGTTTCTAATCATCTAAAGAGGTAATTCTGTAACCGTGTGCTTGTAACGAGTACCCAAACTTTGCATAATCAGTTTTAGCTAAATTAAACTATAGGGGTTTGCAAGCAGATTTTGAAACATAGCGTAGACTTCCTGTGGCCTCTATTATACTCTGAATGTGGTCCATGGAATATAAATTGATGACATTTTTGCTCTCGTTACACTCCATTGTGTTTCTATTAAACTAGTGTTCTAGGCTTTTTGAAAGCAAAATACTGCAGATAGTGGAAATCTGAACTAAAAACAAAAATTGCTGGATAAACTCAGCAGGTCTGGCAGTATCTGTGGAGAGTAAGAGAATTAATGTTTCGGATCTAAATGATCCTTTCTACTCTGTCTTTCAGCACTTGAATTCTTAAAAGGTGAAAGTGATAAATTACAATTGTGTAGCAATTTTTTTATATCCTTTATGCCATAGTATCTTTGAGACATTGGCCAGAATTCTACTAGCCTGCCTGCTATGGGAATCGGAGCAGCTGTGGGGCAGAGCATGAGAAGATCTGTTTATCTTGGGCAGGATTTAATTCAGATTTCGGGACTAGTGAAACCATAAAATCCCACTATAGAACAGTGAACATAGAAAAACTACAGCACAAACAGGCCCTTTGGCCCACAAGTTGCACTGATCGTATCCCGACCTAGGCCTAGCTATAACCCTCAATCCTATTAAATCCCATGTACTTATCCAGCAGGCTCGTAAAAGACCCCAATGAATTCTCCTCCACCACCACCGACGACAGCCGATTCCACTCACCCATCTCCCTCTGAGTGAAAAACTTACCCCGATACCTCTTCTGTACCTATTCCCCAACACCTGAGTCCTCTTGTAGCGAGTATTTCAGTCCTGGGAAATAGCCTCTGAGAATCCACCCGATCTATACCTCTCAACATCTTATAAACTCTATCAGATCACTTCTCATCCTTCATCTCTCCAGCAAGAAAAGACCGAGCTCCCTCAACCTATCCTCATAAGGCATGCCACCCAATCCAGGCAACATCCTTGTAAATCGCCTCTGCACCCTTTCAAAAGCTTCCACATCTTTCTTGAAGTGACCAGAACTGCGCACAGTACTCCAAATGGGGTCTGACAAGGGTCTTATAAAGCTGCAGCGTTATCTCCCGACACCTAAACTCAATCCTTCGATTGATGAAGGCCAATACACCAAATGCCTTCTTGACCACATCCTCTACTTGCGAGGCTGATTTAAGAGTCCTGTGGATCTGGACCCCAAGGTCCTTCTGATCCTCTACACCTTTTTTGAGGCTGGATTTTTTGTTTTACAGAGTTCCTTGTACATTTCTTGACAGCAGCCTTTGAGTAATTGGACAAGCATTCTAGTGGGCTTTCCAATAAAACAGATAGGTTTGTAAAGGGAAGAGGAGTCCAACAGAATGAACAAAGACTTATATTTCAGGCATCTGACATTGACTTTGTCTTGATCCAAGATACAAGCTTTCAGGCCTAGGTGGACCTATTTACTGATGTATAAGATAATCTGCCATCACTCTGTAGACTACGTGTAAAAGACTATCATGTCATTATGCTGTCTATAGAACTTGAGACTAGATGCAGCACGGAGATAATCCCATCAATTGTTGTGAAAATAAATGCAAACTCATCTTTGAATCTATATAAGACTATAGTCTTTGCTAGTTAGTACATGTGCCAAAACTTTCAATCTACTGATGCTTTAAGCAAGTCACAGAATTTTATTTTGTGTGCCAGCCTTTGCTGCATTTCCTGTAGAAAGGAGCAATAATATAAAATGGTGCAGCACTTTTGTCTGACATTACCTTTTACAGAAATGCATATGGATACCTATTAAGGCCTCTAACCACAACTGAGTGTTATATATGATGTGTTGAGGTTATCAATTCATGTCCAGATGGTGGCTAACTAATAGAGTGAGCCAATGCTCTAAAATACCCATCAGCAGCTATGACTGTTACTCCTGGTGGCAATCCACTCAAGCCAGCACGACTTGAAAGATGAAATAGAATAAGTGGTTATCTACTAGGTGACTTCAGTTACTCCCTGTACATTACTCCCCCCCACCCCGTTCCCCCCTCACCCCCCCAGCCAAAAAAAAACAGAGGTGAAATTTTGATGAAGTGATTGGCTTTACCTAAACTGTGGAAGAGCATGAAAATTAGTCTGCTGTTGTTTGGATCCCACTGCTGTGAAGGGTTATGGGATGTGTTATGTGACAGTCATTATCTAAATGCAAATTCTTATTCACAAATACATTGGGTGGAGTTTTACTGCCCTTTCTCGGGGGCCTCCACCAATCTACTTCCACTGGAGGGATTGAGCAATCAGCTCACCTACAGGCCAGTTGAGGCCTGTACTTTAGGGCTTCATGGGATTTGAGCTCTGGCAGAAGGTGCCATATGTACAAGGAGTAAGAAGGATTAGGCCATTCAGCCCTTTGAGCTAGCTCTGCCAATTAATAAGATCATGGCTGATCTGACGATAACCTCAAACCTCCATTCTTCCAGCGCCGATAACCTATCACTCTTTGCTTACCAAGAATTTATCCACCTCTGTCCTAAAACAATCCAAAGACTCTGTTTCACTATCATTTCAGGAGAGTTGCAAAGATGCACAATCTTCACTACATTCACCTGATAATCATTTTGTAGGCTGATGGGACCTTTCCTCAGTGGCATCTTTTGTCCCTCCTACCCCCTTGTCAAGGCCTTCTTGTTAGGACCCAGTGCAAGACCCCAACTTACTTTCTCATCTGGCTCCATTGAAGGATTGGCTCCAACATTAGCCATTGTTCCCAGTGGTACTGCTGGACCCAGAGAGTTGCCAGCAACTGTTGGTAATGGAATGTGCTCCCAGATTAGGGCTGGATTCATGCCCTAAACCAATGGCAACTATTGTTAAATATTCAGACTCAGCCCTGATTTTCAGTTATGGGTGGCGCAAATGCCACCACAAACAATTCTGGCCCCAGGAACATTTGTTTCAAATGTTGAATTCTAGAACCTTTGCTTTTCTTAAACAAATTATTTAAACTTAATAAAATTCAGTGTTCATTATTTCTACATTATTCACAATGATCAGACAGCAGTATGTTGTTGAGATTTTAACGATTATAAAAAGGACCATACGTTTTGCTGATGTCGCATAAAATTCTCAACTCTTGTATGGTATTTGGAATGACTTAATTTTAATTTGTTTCTTCCGCATTGCTGTTAAACTAAATTTTGAAAATTTAATTATCGAAGCTTTCACTTAGAAACTAAATCTATATTGCATGTTTTTGCTTTATTCAAACTGGATTAGTGTTGGTGTTTGTTGTGTGTTTTTGTTTCATCTACAACAGTGTCCCCGAAGCTAAGACAAACCTCACTTTGTAATTTCTTTCTCTCAAAATACAATAATAAGAATTTGGTGGAAAATGTTCTTATTTACTCCATCTTTAGTTGTAGCAAATGATTGTTGTGGTTAATGCCAGCTGCAGGCCGGTGTTAATGTGAATCAAACTATATAAACACAAACAAGTAATTCAATGGCTCATCACATGAAATAGGATGACCTCGAGGTATACTGTTGATGTAATGGATGGAGTGGAAGAGCTAATAGAGGAAACTGGGGCTGTAAACAGAATTGGTACATAGCTGTAATCAGCAAGGCTATTTGATGATATTTCTTACAATTGCATAACATTGTACATAGAGGCTTAGTCGAAAATTAAGACTTTTCCTACTAAGAAGGAAACAAGTCAGGGAATGTGGGCTACATGGCCCATTGAAACTGTTTCCTCCAGCACCTTTCATCACAAAACACCACTGTTTTACACACACACCCAAATCTATGGAGCCCTATTACTGAGCTACAGCAAGTGGCACCCTATGAATGAAATATCATGAGTTAAGAGAAACAAATGAAATAGACAATAGTGGTGAAGTTTAGCTCCATGCTAAAATCAGGCTTGCACACCTAATTGATTTGTGATCAGATGTCAACATTTCGTGTAGGCAGTTCAATGTGAGTGTAAGGAATTCTCCGTTAATTAGTTGAATGATTTCTCATCGTTTCAGCCTTGGAGTGCACCAAAGTAAAATACTGCAGAAGGTTGGAAATCTGAAATAAAAACAGAAAATTATGTAAATACTCATCAAGTCAGGCAGCATCAGTGGAAAGGAAGAGTTAGTATTTCTGGTTGGCTGATCTTTCATTTGGCTGCCAGAGATGGAGGGTTGGATGGGAGACAGTTATGGGAGTGACTGGAGACTTGGGCTCAGAGATAGACACTGTCACTGGTGGGCTTCTCCATGGGCCAGTGGTACTACAGGTATCTAAGAACAGGTTCCACAGGTTCAAGGATCCCACTGGAAGACAACCAGGATTTATCTGGCAGTCCACTTATGAGATTGCATGCAGTTCCGATGGAGGCCAAATGCTCGCATTTGAATCTGGCCCTTATTTAGATTCTTGGGTGGCTCAGTTAGCTACCTACAGGCAGTCACACCACTAAGATTTCCAATGGTAGGAATATGCCAAACATATTGGGCACCCCTCCTGACACCTTCTCCTGACATAGTGCCAGCCCAGAGCGCTGAAAAGTCACCCAGACTCAAAGCGTTAGCTTAATTCTCTTTTCACAGATATTGTCAGATGTGCCGAGAATTTTCACTACTATCTATTGTTGCTTCTGATTCCTGCACCTGTAGTAATTTGCTTTTACCCCAGGGTTTCAATCTTGCCTCCAGATTCTGTTGGCCAGGATTCCAATGTATTCACCCAAACATTAAATTACAGGCAGAATCTCAGATCTCTGGCCATGCTGAGCAGAATGCTACTGCCCCAAAGGGCTACCATTGCCTCCATGGGCAGCTTCAATTACCAGTCTGCTCCTGAGTCCTCTTTACTTAAAGTCTGGTCCCAACAACACTTACTCCAACTTGGAGCTCGTTTCTCTGCTCCTGTCTTTTAACTGAACTTAACTTGGATCTCTTTTTGTCCCTTGTCTTTGCCGTTTACTTGGGACTTTCAGTTGGGACCTCTTCCTGTTCTTCTCTCGTAGCCAAGGTCTGGAAAACTCCTTGGGACTTCTTTCTTGCATCCTGTGTGGAACCCTTGCTAGCCATGACACTCTGCGTCCAATTGCCTGACCTGGGCTTTTTGCACCCTTCTTCTTTCCTGTCTATGCACAGGCACAAGGGACCAGTCCTGGACAGAAGAATGTAAAGATGCAAAATTGTGCATGTTCAGCCAAGTCTGAAGACTGTGGAGACTTGAAGTTGCTGAGCTCTGAACTCAGCTGGGTAAAATTTGGGTTCCTTAGCTTGTTATTAACTATATTCAGAAATCTTTTATCCTGGCTACTATTGTACCACTCATGATTTTAAGTACTATATAAGTTGAAAATAAGGAGATCAGTGAAGAGAAAGTTGGCTTGTCTGGTTAAAACAATCAAATGCATACAATTCACACCACAGCATTGAACAGGTAGTGAGTTTCCATGATGTAGTTTAATATCCTGGGAAATTTGCTAGTTATTCTCATGACTTTTTGGTTTTATTTTCATCATGCAGTATGGAATTCGGATCACCGTTTCAGAGGATGATTTTGGCATTCTGCAGGTAAATGTTGGTTCTGCAGAACCTGATGATAAGGACTACCATTGCCGTAAGGAAGAGCAGCGGTTCTAGTTCACCATAATCTAGCAGCACTTTTTTTTTTGTCTAGTGCAAGTTCACATAAGACTGCAAAATATTATTGTTGTGCCTATAAAATCTAGCCAGTAATGTTCATACTAATCATCATTTTCTAGTCCCCTCTGGCTGCAAACATAGTGCTGGATTGTTAACAGTGTACAGTTGATTTTAAAGGGAGAAAGCGACAGATCAATTAAGAATGGGCCAGTCAGGCTAATCTCTGCAGAAGTTATTGGAAAAATTTCTGAACAGCCATATTAATCACTAGTTGGAGAAGAATCATTTGTCAAGGACAGTCAACATAGATTTGTTAAGGAAAGATCTTCTTTGACTAATTTGTTTGAATGTCTTGAGGAGGTTAAAAAACACAGTTGATGAGGGTAGCAAGTTTAGTTTCACCTAGGGATTTTTAGCAAAGGTTTTCACAGGATTACTTATGATAGACTTGTAAAACTAATTTAAAAATTGTGACATCCAATGAAAGTGGCAATTATTTCAAGTTTAGACTGCAGCAGAATCCTAGCAGTAGGAATACTGCTAGGCACACCAAGATTTGGGTATGCCTAAAAAAGAGCTGTGCTGACAAGGATTGACCTTGTTGTGGTCAGTTTTCGCAGGCTGAGGAATGCAGCATAGGAGCCTGTGCGATCCAGTGTACATTCCTATTAAGATGTTTGATTGAGCATACCACCTGTTCTGCGGATGACTGTGGATGTCAGGGCCTGCTCATAATTTGCTCAAAGTTGCTAATGTGTACAAAGTTATGAAATTCAGTGGAGACAAATTGGTGAGCGTTGTCTGTTAGGTGTCTCTATAGGATGCCGTGTGGTGAAAGGTCTCTTGAGCTTGGTGATGATTGTGTTACTCATCATGTTTAACAAGTAGTTGAGTTCAACCCACCCAGAATACAAATTGACTACATGTTGTTTGCCATTTCACTTGAAGATATTAGCTGCTGTTAATGACCATAGGATGTCTGGACCACATATTAATGCAGTGATTCCTTTGCTTGATGTGGCTAGATTTCATTGCACAATGTATATCTGGAGATTCCTCCCAGTATTAGTCCATCCTTTATGGTTAATTCATTGCTGATGGCAAAGAATGTGGGGAAGTACCTTTGAGGATTCTAGTCAGCCCCTCATGATGATGTAGTGCAGTTGCTTGCATGTGATCTCTGCCTGCAAGGTTCCTGAATTTGGTGAACGCACAGCATCTACCTTACCATAAAGTCAACGTTTCCCTTCCAATCTATCTGATATGTGGTGTGAATGAAGGCTCTGCAGAGCGCATCTACTAATTACAGCACTTCGTCACTTTGCAAACAGTGCTGAAGTTGTAGCACTGTAACTTTAGCATCAAGTGTTGTGATTATGCAAATATGATGCGGAACGGCTTTTTTATGTTATCATGAGTGGCTGGTGATCTGTTTCAACAGTTTCAGAGTAACCATGTATAAAATTTCTGAAGGCAAACATAAAGCAAGAAGTTTCTTTTCATTCGATGCACAATAAGTCTTCATATCAGTGAAGGCCTTTGAAATAAAGAATTTTGGTCTGCCATTCTGGATGCAAGACCATGCTGGGAGGCATCTGTTGATATGAGTACATGTGCTTGAATGTCAAAGTATTGTAACACTGGTGGGGTTTGGGTGAATGCCTGTTTGACTCTGTTAAAGATTGATGTATAGCACTGTCATGAGTACCATTCAATGTCCTAGAGGAGAAGTTGTTGAAGAGCTCCAGTGACCTCACTGTACCACGGGATAAACTTAGAAAGATAATTTGTCAGACCAAGAAAATGAAAATGGCCATGTGTCGTACAGCCCTTGCCTTATCTGAATAGAGCTTTACACTATCACCTGTGAGTAAATGGCCCATGTAAGGCTTAGTTGACCCTGGATCTGCATTAATCATTGATTGGATGATCCTGATTCTGTCAAGGACGAGGCAAAGATTTGCATCATGTTCTTGCATCATATGACTCCAAACAAGGACGTCATCAACAATCACAAGCTTGGCCTGCAAAGGACTATTACATGCACCGCTGGAAACTTTGCTACGATGGAGATCCAAAAGGGTATGTGGAAAAAACAATATCTGCCTACTGGACACGTGGATGTGGCTTGTTTCAAGGATTCCTCATCTAATGGAATCTGCCAGAACCCCCATTTCATATCAAGAATTCTGAACACACTGGCATTTTGCATATCTGCGATCACTTAGTCCACTGTCTTCACAGGTGATGAGATCTGATTTCTATTGCAGTAGTGTGTTGGAGGTTTGGTAGCTTCATTGCTTTGGTTGAACTCCAATTCATTCACCTTGGTGATGCTTCCAACCCCGACTCCAGTACTCAGCATCTGCATCATACATGTCAACAGAGTGATCATGTGTTTACATGCTGTCACAACTAGAAAAGAGAATGACTGCCATGTTGCTGATGGCAGAGGAAGGCTGCTGTGGTTTGATCTGTAGCAGTCATCTTTTAACAAATGCAAAACAAGCTATTCTTTTCAGTAGGTGCTGGCTGCTGGTAGCGACCTCGTACTGTGAATATTTCAGTTTCCCTCCTAAATTCTGTGCTTTATTTTTCTGTCCATTTAACATGCAGACATTGATAGCTGCTTTAACGTTTAGTCTACTTTTTCTTCCTGTCTAGAAAACAAACAAACTTGAAGTCTTTGATGAATCTGGACCAGCAAGATTTAACAGGGTATAAGCATGACTTGATGTGGAGATGCCAACATTGGACAGGGATACATTTTTTAACTTTTTTTGACTTGCAGTAAATATACTGCTCCTTCTGGAACTTTTCCCAAATATTTGAAATGATTTCAACAAATATAAGTGAGTCAATGTGGTCAAGACTGTGGGCCAATGTGGAGAAGTCCTATTGCAACTTCTAACCCCATGCAAGTGTTTTGAATTCTGGATCACAGACAACAAGGACTTCTATGAAGAATAGTTTATTCACTAGCTCAGAACTGCTTCAATTCTTGTGTTCCACCATCCTCCTGGGGCAACTTCTGCACTCCTGAAATGAGATTTCTTTTCTAGTTGTGTCAGCATATGAACACGTGATCACTCTGTTGACATATATGATGCAGATGCTGAGGACTGGAGCCAGTATGTTGAGAGACTCGGTTTCTATTTCATTGTGAAATAAATTATTGATGAAGATAAACATACAGCTATCCTACTGAATGTGTGCGATAGTAAAACATATAGCTTTATCAGGAACCTCTTCGTCCTGGGTGCAGTACTGGAACTTTGATATCCCTAACTTCAAGTTCAACATGAGAATTTGTGCTCCATAAGATTCTGTTGCTATCTTGGTGGTGAACCTGAAATAGCTCACCAACTACTCTGAGTTTGGAGATGTTTTGAATGACGTGCTATAGGATAGGCTGGTATGTGGGATGAACAACAATGCTATGCAGTGCTGTTTGCTTGTTGAACTGATTATTGATTTCAAATGTACTCTAGATCTGTCACCTGCCAATCTCAGAATTTGTATCACATGAATGATGGAACACTGTACCACGTTTGGCAGAAGTTTGCTGCTGAACATAGTGCATTAGACAACACAGTACGTGTTCAGAATGATTTTTCTCACCTACCAAATGACTTACAATGTTTTGGCTGACAAGGTACACATTTGCTATGGGTGTGGAAGAAATCATGGAGTGAATACATAAATATTTAGAGAAGCAAAGTGCTGCTGTTGCCGTGAGAGAACACCTGACTAGGCAGTGCAGAATAAAATATAAACCAACAGCAGAGTACAGGGCAAATCTGATTAAGTCATCTGAAACTGCGGATTCTGACGCTGTTGTATACTCTCAATTTGGTGACTGCTGTTAAATCTGCGCCCACTGTACTGAGAGTGCAGGTGAATGGCAAGGAACTGCAGATGAAGGTGGACACTGTGTTTCAACTACTGATGTTGAAGGGCACAGATTCAAGTACCTCAATGTAGGCAGAAGCCATTGATATTGGCATCCACCCAGCTGAGAACCTACACTGGAGAACTCATTTGTGTCATGTGCATTGCTGCTGTTCTGTTCTGCTAAAATAGCAAATAGCCCAGCTTCCTGTGAAGGCCATAGAGGGGGAAAGGTCCAGCCTTTGGGTTGAGAATGGCAACAAAAAATAAAATTAGATTGATCTGGTACTTAGATAATGTTCTTGTCACTGGACTGACTGAAGCTAAATACTTATCCAAGCTTGAGAAGTGCTGAAAAGATTTCTGGAAGCAGGTGTGTGTTTTGAAGCCAGAGAAATGCACATTCCAGGCTTCTGAGATAACCTAAATAGGCCACAGATTCAATGCTATGGGGTTGCAACCTGCTAAAGACAGGATTTAAGCTATTAAAATGCATCATTCCCTCTCCACCCCCTTGCCCCCACCCTCCCTGGTCAATGTAACAGAACTAAAGTCATTCCAAGGGATGATAAATTACTACAGCTGTTTGTTGCCTAATCTGTCCACCGTGCTTGCATCAGTGCCCACTGCACCTGTCGCTGAGCAAGAACCATCATGGTTCAGAGCAAGAGAAAGCCATTGCAACAGTCAAGAAATGCTTCAGTCCTCATGTTTTTGGTACATTGTGACTCAGCTAAGTGTTAGTGCTGATGTGTGAACTTCTCCCCATGGCATAGGAGCCATATTGTCTCATTGATTGAATGATAGATCAGAAAGGTCTGTCAGCTGAGTTTCAAAACACTCTCCCAGGCTGAAAAGGGTTATGATTACCTGGAGGAAGAAGTGCTATCAGTTGTGTTTGATGTCAAGAAGTCGCAACAACGACATTTTACAATTGTATGCAACCATAAGCTGCTGTTAGGTTTGTTCAACAAAGACAAAACAATTCCACCTATAGATTCAGCGAGAGTTCATTTTTGAACCCTGATGCAATCATCTTATCAGTATACATTTACATAGTATCCTGGATCGTCTGTAGCCAATGCAGATGCACTTAGTCATCCTCAGTTATCCGGTAATCTTACCAACACAGTTTTTCACAAGAAGCTAGTGTTATTGTTAAATTTCTTGGATTTATCACCTGAATGTGTAAACAGATCAGGAATTGGATGAGCTGCAGAGACCCAGTACTGTCAAAACTTATTTTATTTTGCAAGATTGCCATTGTGTCCAATGACCTGCACCCCTTTTGTTCCAGAAGAACTGAACTGATTTGACAGGATGGCAATAAGCTGTGTGGTTCCAGAGTCATAGTCCTTCCGAGAGCAGATATGCACTGTTGGCAGACTTCCACAGCTCATGTCCTGGCATGTCAAGGATGAAGATGTGAGACATTGACATTGAGAACATTATTAAAGCAGCAGGACTAGAAGCAGGTTCCTTCAGCTCCTCTTCACTCATGGGAATGGCCTGGTCATCTTTGGGTTAGACTAAATATTGATGATATGAAACTGTTTCCAGATACCATGTTCCTGCTACTCATTGTACATTTTGAAGTGGCTTAATGTCATAGAATCACAGAATATCTGTAGTGCAGAAAGAAGCCATTTGGCCCATCGAGCCTGCACCCAGGCTCTATCCCCATTATCCCATATATTTATCCTACTAATCTTCCTGACATCTCCCTATCACTAAGGAGCTATTTTCCATGGCCAATCTATTTAACTGACACATTTTTGGACTGTGGAAAGAAACTGGAGCACCTGGAGGAAACCCATGCAGACATGTGGAGAATGTGCAAACTCCATACTAGCACGTAAAGATTGCTCCCTGTCAAATGGTCTTGCTGAAAGAGTATCCAGATCTTTAAGCTGTCTATATTATGAAGAACTTGTCTGAAGGTACTTGGAAACTCATTTTTCCAGATTCCTTCTGAGTTACGACACAACACCGCAGACTACTGGTTCCACGCCATCAGAGCTGCTGATGAAAAGCAGCTTGTGCACATGTCTGGGTTTAGTGTTTCGCCATTTGGAGGGGACTCAGACAAAAACAATGCAATCAACTAAACCATGACATTTATAGTGCTGCTTACACATGGTCATCTACTTTGATGTATATATGCATGACTTTGGAAGTGGACCATGCTGGGCTGTATGAGTCATCATGTCAGAAATGGGTCCATTATCATTTTGCATTCAGATTGATGGCAAAGTAGTGTGCAGGCACGTGAATCACATTCAAATAGAAGAAACACCCCAAGAATGCAGGGTCGGCCTGTGATTGATGTTTGGCTCTCAACCATTGAAGTGTGTGGTCGCCCTGCAGTTACTATTCCTAATACACGCAGTGAGCTGTCGAGTCCAGAGCCACCTAATTCTCATGGTGTAGCTTTTACTGTGGTTCAAGACGCTATGATTTCTGTTCTAGAATCTTTCCCCGATAGAGTTGAGTTGCTCTGACCATCCTGGTAGAAGTGGGGAAGTTAAAACCAAAATGCATTGCTAGTGCTGTGTAACTCGTATAAGGAATTTAATGTGGTGTGGGTGGGGGGCGCAGACAATGTGCTAATGGGAATGGTTGCCCCTCTTTCCTGCAAATCAATCTGTGGATAGCGCCAGTGCTCTACATTGGGTAATAAGATAGCAATGAGTCTGTAAGTGGGTTCCCATGTTTGTTTGCACCTCCAGCCTCAATTTTTTAAAAAATGATTTAGACTTTTGTTTAGGGGACTTGATAAAGGAATTTACAGATGTACAAAAATTAGTTGTGTATTTCATGGTGAGGGAGAAAGCTGGAGATTGCAGGAAGCTATCAATGGATCGGACAGGTGGGCAGAATAGTGGCACATGGATTTCAGTCTGAAGAAGTGAAGAAATGCTTTCTATATTATGAAGAACTTCATAATATAGGGAGGCTAAATACAACAAGGAAATAGCCAATAAATGTTTATGAGAGGTGTAGAGAAACTGACCTAGGAGTGCATGTTCACTGATCTTTGAAGGTAACAGGGCAGGTAAGTAAAGGCTTAGAAGGTATTGGGGATACTTTTGAATGGTTGGAGGCTGAGGAAATGAGCAGGGAGTTTATATTAGAATTCTACAAAATGCTAATTAGGCTACAGTTAGGGTACAGTGTACAGTTCTGGTCGCTGCATTGCAGGAAGTATGCGATTGCATTAGAGAGGGTGCAGAGAAGATTTACAAAGGTAATGCCAGGAATGGAGTCTATTGGTTATGAAGGAAGATTGGATAGGTTAGAGTTTTCTTTGGAATAGAGGAGGCTGACAGGAAATTAAATTAATCAAGAATAAAACTATTGATTTTTTATCATGGATTTAAAGTTTATGTTTTAAATACATGAATATTAGGGATAGGAAGAGCCCATTTCCCTTCATAAATAAATCAGTACTGAGCAAGAATAGATTTAAAGTAACTCTTAAACAGATTATAGGGGAGTTGAGGAGAAAGCATTTCATCCATACACATATTGGAAAGGGTGATAGAGGCAGGAACACTCAATGCATTAAAAATTTATTGATATCTATTTGATGTGCCATAACCTGTAAGGTTATGGTCAACAGCTCAAAATTGGTATTAGTTTGAATAGTTAATTTTCGGCTGTCACAGGCCCTATGTGCAAAGTGACCATTTAAAGTGTAGTAAATTTCTCATTCATTCTAGTCAGTTAATGAGGCATGTCTTTTTTTAGTAGTTTTAAACTTATGTGGCCCATGGAAGACTTCTGCTGAAAATGCAGATGTATGGGATAGAGGGTGATTTAGCTAATTAGATTAGGAATTGGCTAGCAGATAGAAGACAGAGGGTGGTGGTTGATGGGAGATATTCATCGTGGAGTTCCGTGACAAGTGGTGTACCTCAGGGGTCTGTTTTGGGGCCCCTGCTGTTTGTAATTTTTATAAATGATCTGGATGAGGGTATTGAAGGATGGATTAGTAAATTTGCAGATGACACTAAAGTCGGTGGAGTGGTAGATAGTGAAGAGGGGTGTTATAGTTTGCAGAGAGACTTGGACAAGTTGCAGAGCTGGGCCGAGAGGTGGCAAATGGAGTTTAATGTGGAAAAGTGTGAGGTAATGCACTTTGGCAGGAATAATAAATGTGTAGAGTATAGGGCTAATGGTAGGATTCTTAATAGTGTTGATGAACAGAGGGATCTTGGTGTATATGTGCATAGATCCCTGAAAGTAGGCAGTCAAGTCGATAAGGTTGTTAAGAAGGCATATGGAGTCTTAGCTTTTATTGGTAGGGGGATTGAATTTCGGAGCCGCAACGTCATGTTGCAACTGTACAAAACTCTAGTGCGGCCGCACTTGGAGTATTGTGTGCAGTTCTGGTCCCCACATTATAAGAAAGATGTGGAGGCATTGGAGAGGGTACAGAGGAGGTTTACCAGGATGTTGCCTGGTATGGAGGGCAGGTCTTATGAAGAGAGGCTGAGGGATTTGAGGTTGTTTTCGTTAGAAAGGAGGCGGCTAAGAGGGGACCTTATTGAAACATATAAGATGATTAGAGGTTTAGATAGGGTGGACAGTGATAGCCTTTTTCCTAGGATGGAGAAAGCTAGCACGAGGGGACACAGCTTTAAATTAAGGGGTGATAGTTATAGGACGGATATCAGAGGTAGGTTCTTTACCCAAAGGGTGGTTCGGGAGTGGAATGCCCTGCCTGCAGCAGTTGTAGATGCGCCAAGTTTGGTGGCGTTTAAGAGGTTAGTTGATAAGTATATGGAAGAGAAGGGAATGGTTTAGTTTGGAGGGGCATTGCTTTTTATATTGGTCGGCGCAACATCGAAGGCCGAAGGGCCTGTTCTGTGCTGTAATGTTCTATGTTCTATGTTCTATCTTGCTGACTCACAGATATATCATTTACACCTGGTTCAATGTCCACTTATCTGCTCCCCAAAGCTTTTGCAGCTACCTTTTAAATATTGCTCCTGACAAATAGTACAAGTCACAGATGGGTTAGAACTGAAGTACATAGGCAGACAAAAAATACACACCATCACAATTTCAAATGGAGAAAGCTTTCATCATTGTCTCAAATGAATGTCCATAGATGGCAAAGAAAAAATACAAAATGTGACAATGGGAAAGTTTGTATAGAACTGGTAAAAATAGCAGAGGCGCTCAATGAATACTTTACTCCAGTATTCATGGTGGAAAAAGATCTTGGTGGTTGTAGTGCAGGCTTGCGGCGGATTGAAAAACTTGCGTATGTGGATGTTAAGAAAGAGGATGTATTGGAGCTTTTGAATAGCATCAAGATAGATAAGTTGCTGGGACTGGATAGAATGTACCCCAGGTTGCTGTGGGAGGTGAGGGAGGAGATGGCAGACCCTCTGGCGATGATCTTTGCTTCATCGATGGAGTTGGAGGATTGCGGATGTGCTTCCTATATTCAAGAAAGGGAATGGAGATAGCCCAGGAAATTATTGACTGGTGAGTCTAACCTCAGTGGTTGGTAAGTTGATAGAGAAGATTCTGAGAGACAGGATTTATGAACATTTAGAGACTTTAGTATGATCAAAAGTAGTCAGCATGGCTTTGTCAAAGGCAGATCGTGCCTTATGAGCTTGGTTGAGTTTTTTGAAGATGTGACTAAACACATTGACAAAGGTAGAGCGGTAGATGTGGTTTATATTGACTTCAGCAAGGTGTTCGATAAGGTACTCCATGTGAGACTTATTGAGAAAATGAGGGGGCATGGGATCCAAGGGGACATTGCTTTGTGGATCCAGAACTG
Organism: Sphyrna mokarran; assembly: GCA_024679065.1. Lineage (NCBI taxonomy): Eukaryota > Metazoa > Chordata > Chondrichthyes > Carcharhiniformes > Carcharhinidae > Sphyrna > Sphyrna mokarran. The sequence goes on from JAGIQG010000009.1 coordinate 63,740,529, forward strand.
GCTTGCCCATAGAACTCAGTAAGAACTTAGCAACACCAATTTTTAATCCAACCGATTTATTTGATAGTAAAATTGCGAGCTTTCAACACTCTGTGTCTTCCTCAGGCAAATACAGTGTTCTGGTCTGCAATAGCACACATCAGCACAGACAGTCAGAGATTGCTGATTAGAATGCGAATCCTTAAATCTAACCTGCTATTCAAGTGTTAAAGTGGCTAACAATGTGTGTGAAGGGAATCCTGAGCATTGGTTAGAGAATTGTGTATTTTCTCCAGACAGCACAGTAAGTGAGGTTTTTGCTAACCCAGGCAAGTTACGGGGGTTACAGATAGTGTGTCATGAAGCCAAGATCCCTGTTAAGACCGTCCTCATGTGCGGAACTTGGCTATCAGTCTCTGCTCAGCGACTCTGCGCTGTCGTGTGTCATGAAAGCCCCCTTGAAGAACATTTACCCGCAGGTCGGAGGCCGAATGCCCATGACTGCTGAAGTGTTCGCCCACAGGAAGGGAACTGTTTTGCCTGGTGATTGTTGAGCGATGCTCATTCATCTGCTGTTGTAGTGTCTGCATGGTCTCCCCAATGTACCATGCTTCGGGACATCCTTTCTTGCAACGTATTAGGTAGACAACGATGGCCGAGTTGCAAGAGTATGTACCGTGTACCTGGTGAATGGTATCCTCACATTTGATGATGTCGTCCATGTCTGTGATCTGGCATGTCTTGCAGAGGTTGCTGTGGCAGGGTTGTGTGGTATTGTGGTCACTGTTCTCCTGAAGGTTGGGTAGTTTGCTGCGAACAATGATCTGTTTGAGGTTGTGCAGTTGTCTGAAAGCAAGAAGTGGGGGGTGGGGATGGCCCTAGCAAGATGTTCATCGTCATCAATGATATGTTGAAGACTCCGGAGAAGATGTTGTAGCTTCTCCGCTCCGGGGAAGTACTGGACAACAAAGGGTACTCTGTCCACCGTGTCCCATGCCCATAGAAGGCAGAGAGTGGTTGTAGATGGTCTTTTTCTGTATGGAGATCAGTCACCAGTGAAGTCCCCCAAGGATCTGTTCTGGGACCCTTGCTGTTTGTGATTTTTATAAATGACCTGGATGAGGAAGTGGAGAGATGTTGCTGATGATACGAAGGTTGAAGATGTTGTGGATAGTTTGGAGGGATGTCAGAAGTTTCAGCATGACATAAATAGGATGCAAGACTGGGCGGAGAATTGGCAGATGGACTTCAACCCGGATAAATGTGTACTGATATATTTTAGCAGGTCAAATGGTATGAAGGAATATAATATTAAAGTAAGACTCTTAGCAGTGTGGAAGATCAGAAGAATCTTGGGGAGCAGGTTCATAGGACTCTTGAATTGGCTTCACAGGTAGAGGATGTGGTTAAGAGGCATATGATTTACCGGCCTTTATCAATTCAGGAATTGAGTTTAGGAGTTGGGAGATAATGCTGCAGCTGTGAAAGACCCTGGTCACATCCCACTTGGAGTACTATGATCAGTTCTGATCGCCTCATTACAGGAAGGATGTGGAAGCCATTGAAAGGGTGCAGAGGAAATTTACAAGGATGTTGCCTGGTTTGGGTGGCGTACCTTATAAGGATAGGTAGAGCGAGCTCAGTCTTTTCTCCTTGAAGAAACGAAGGATGAGAGGTGACCTGATAGAGGTGTATAAGATGTTGAGAAGTATTGATCAGGTGGATTCTCAGAGACTTTTTTCCCAGGGCTGAAATGGTTGCCACAAGAGGACATAGGTTTAGAGTGCTGGCGAGTAGGTACAAGGGAGATGTCAGGGGTAAATTTTTCACTTAGAAGGTAGTGGGTGCATGGAATCGGTTGCCAGTGGTGGTGGTGGAGGCAGATTCTATTTTAAGAGAGTTCTGGACGAGTACATGGGATTTAGTAGGATTGAGGGTTATAGGTAAGCCTATTCAGTAGAGATAGAATTGGTGCAACTCGTGGGCCAAAGAGCCTGTTTGTCCTGTAGTTCTTCTATGTTCTAAAATGTACAAACTAAATTAACTTACAGCAGAGATAGCAAAAAAAATGCGTTTGTCCAAAAAGTAACAATTTTGTTTATTTCCAGTAGAGAACTCATGTAAAATAGTTTATTGCGACCGTGCAGATTTTGAGCATGGTATCTGAGGCAGAATTCCATAAATCCCTGCTAGAGGTTTGTATGGGATGGGCGAGGGAGTTACGAGGTTTTCTTTTTGGGAGGGCAAGGATTTGTCTTGACTGATGTTATAGAATGGATGGTAGTGGATTGGCAGTAGCAGATATTTGATTCCACTGACTGCAGTTAATTCCTAGATTTATTATTCAAGCTGCAGCTGGTCAGAAATTACACCATTTGTCTAGAGATTAAACTTGACCAAAGAGAACAGTTTTTAAAGGAGGTGGGAATCTGGGTGGCGTATAATGTTAGAGATTAAATTGCATTAATGAGGGAATTCTGAAGTCTGTCACCTAGATGGCATGGGTGCAAATTATGGGAGCATAACTTCAGCATCAAGAGGAGAGTTTGGAGGGGATAGTATTGTGATGATGGAGAGAGGGGGAAAAGTAGCTCTGGAGTTTAAAAATGGAGAAGAGAATTTCAAATTTGGGGCCTGCTAGCCATTGCAAGTTAGCAAGGATAAGGATAATGGGTGAACAAGGTTTGGTGTGACATAGGAAATAGATGGGAGAGTTTTGGATGAGTTGAAATTCGTGGAGGGTGGGGAATAGAAGATCAGCTGGGGAAGTATTAGGGTCGTCAAGTCTGGAAGTGACAAAACAGTGAGTAAAGATTTCAGAAGTCGGTGCCTGAGAAAGGGGAAAACTCAGGATTTTTACAGATGGAAATAGAAGGTGAAATGGTATTGGACTTTATGGTTCTTTGGTGAGATGACCCCATATGATCTGATGATTAGCAGTAATGAGGCTTTTGCTCTGTTCTGAAAAGTTGAAGAGCAATCCCTGTCATCATTTTGGAAACTCATGAACTTGGTCCTAGCAAAAATGGTGTCACTGACTCTGGTGGTGATGGTGTGCTGTGTTCTTGCTCTACATGCTCTACATCACCAACTGCTCTTTTGGTCACTCCACTGTCTCTGATTTGTCACTCTGCTTGTCCAATTTGCAGTATTAGAATCATTATGTTGCCATTGGCTTCATATCCCATTCAGTCTACTTGAAAGCTAGGCATCTTATTTGATAGAAGCTGAATGTCCAATTCTATAACCTCTCCAACAATAAGACTGTCCATTTCCACCTCTGTATCATCACCCACATCTGCCTCTGCATACGTTTATCTGCTGAAACTGTCATCCATACTGCTTGTTACTTCTAGAGCTGAAAGTATGAATGCATTCCCAGTTGGCCTTCCACCTTTACAACATATGTAAATTTGAGCTCACCCGAAGCTCTGCTGCCTATATCCTAACATTCACCAAATCCTTTTCATTCTTCATTCCTGCAACAGCTGACCAACATTGGCTCCTGATCCAGCAACACTTTAATTTTTAAAAAATCTCACTCTTGTTTACAAATCTCACTATGGTCTCGCCCTCTCAGTTTCTGTGGCTATAGGGTAATTTTGGGTAGGAAATAGCAACTTCTAGTGCTAATCCAATGAGCAAATTTTTGTGCAGCAGACCCTTCCTGGCTCCACAGGTGTACTGTGGTTTGCTGGTGACTTGTGCTGCATTTCCCCTTTGGGATTGACCTCTGGTTAACAACCATCCATGCACCCTTCTCCATGGAAACAACTCTAATCCATCACTCAGCTCAGTTTGTGTGCCAGGTGATCTGCTCTCCCAGAATGAAGAGAGCAACAGAGCATCTGCTTTTACCTGCAGATGAGACCCAAAACAGAGTGGGCTAAGTAATGCCATATCAAGTTGGTGGCATGTCCTTGCTGCTGATTTCTCACATGCTTTGGCGGAGATATTAATATGCTTTCCTCAATGGCATTTCAGGCAGAAGTCAAACTTTTCCTAGTGTTTCTCATTCGTCACCTCTATCATAATGCTAAAAAGATAATGGTATAATTTTATCATAATATTCCCAGCTTCCAACTTTTCCATGTTCTTTCTCATCTATGTCATTAATTTGTAAGCTTTTAATGGCTGTTTTGTGATGATGCAATGAATGAGATAGTCCAACAAAGGAACTGCATTTAGACCAGTGGCACTGTAAGTCTGACCCAAGCATCGCAAATTTAGTCGTTCGTGTTGAAAAATGTAATTTAATTCTTTGCGTTGTGCTCTTTGTGCCGCCTTATTTTTATAAACTTTCATATTTTTGTGTATCATATATCTGTGATATATCAATGTAGTGCATTTGCTTCACATTACAATAAAACTGATTTATGGATTCAGTAACTTCTACCAGTAGCGTACCAAATGCCTGATTGTAAAGGCACCATTCTAACAAAGGAAATAGAGGAAAACCTATTCCAAAGTTATTTGGATGTTATATGAAGCTGCTTACGTTGAGATAATGATGATGCACTCATCCCAGATAGATAGGAAAATAAATTATGAAGAGGCAAGAATCTACAAAAATTAAGTGAGTGGGCAAAAATTTGGCTGATGGAGTTTAGTGTGGGAAAGTGAACATCTCCACTTTGGCAGGGAGAATAGAAAAACAGTATAGCTTTTAAATTGTAAAATATTGCAGAACTTGGTGATGCAGACGGATCTTGATGTCCTCGTCCATGAGTCATAAGAAGTTAATCTGCAGGTACAAGTAAGAAGGCAAATGGGATGCTGGCGTTTATTGCAGGGGAATTGGAATATAAAAGTATCAATGTTTTATTGCAGCTGTACAGGGCGTAGAGTACCGTGTATAGTTTCAGCCTCTGTGTTTGAAGCAGTTCAGCGAAGGTTCATTCGTCTCATTCTTGGGGTGTATGGCTTATCTTCTGAAGGAAGGTTGGGCCTCATACTAGATGGATTATTGAGGTGATCTTATTAAAATGTATGTAAAATTTTGAAGAAACTTGATAGCGTGGATACGAGGAAGGTGTTTCCTTTCATGGGGTAGACTAGAACTAAGGGGAGTACAGTTTAAGAAAAATAAGTTTCTCATTGATGAGATTTTTTTCTCTGTGAGCTGCTATTCTGTGAAAGACTGTTCTCCAAGGAGCAATGAAGGCTGGGTAGTTTAATTTATTCAAAGTTGAATGCAACCGAACTTTGAAAGACAGAGAAGTTGAGGCAATGGGGGCAAATAGGAAAGTGGAGTTGAAGCCACAATCAGATCAGGTATGATCTTAACAAGCTTGGCTTAAAGGTTTAAATGACCTAGTCCTGCTTCTGAATCCTATTTTCCTATCCACGTTTTTGGTATTTTTAATGAGTGACACAGTGGTTAGCACTGCTGCCTCATAGCAGCAGGACCCGAGTTCAATTCCTGGCTTGGGTCACTGTCTGTGTGGAGTTTGCACATTCTCCCCATGCCTGCATGGGTATCTTCCAAGTGCTCTGGTTTCCTCTTACACTCCAGAGAAGTGCAGATTAGGTGGATTGGCAATGCTAAATTGCCATTTAGGGGGACTATATAGGGTAAATGCATGGGGTTATGAGGATAGCGCCTCGATGGGATTATGGTTGGTGCAGGTACGATAGGCTGAATATGATTCTACACTTGATTAATGTATTGCTACCTCGGCTGGTCTCTCACCTTCTGCCTCCCATAAACATGATTTAGTTTGCTCACAATCTGTTGCCTGTACCATAACTTGAACCGTATGCTGCACACTTCATTACTCTGGAACACACTGATCTATATTGGTTCCGCAGTGCTTCTGTTTTCAAATCCACATCCTTGTTTAAAAATCTCTCCCTTGTCCCTCACTATATCTTTAACCATCTGCAGCCCCTCTGCCCTCGGGTTTCTTCTAATTTTGGCTTCTTGCACATCTCCTATTTTGATTGTTCTACATTGGTCTTAAATCTTGGAATTTCCTCTTTAAAACTGTTTGCTTCAAGGTGCCTCTTTTCTTTTAAAATGCTCCTTAAAACTAATCTATTTCACCAGCTTTTGGTGATCTTTTCTAACATCTCCTGAAGTGATTTTTTGATAACACTTCAAACAGTGAAGTGCTTTGTAATGGTTTACTTTATTAATGATGCCAAACAAATGCAAGTGGTAGTTGTTGCTGACAGAGTATGGTATAATCGACTAGGTGATCTAATTAGACAATAATGAGCAAGAGTTCTGGTTTACCACATTATAAATGACTTTATCACAAGACAAGCAAAGTTTCACTTTTGAATTATTTATCATAATGAAGAATACTTTTTTCTCATCATTATTGCATTACTGTCTGTAATATTTGCAATGTGCATATTGGCTGCCAAGTTTTCTACGTCGCAAAAATGACTACACTTCAAAAGTACTTAATTGGCTGTAAAGCTCTTTCGGATATCCTGAGATTGTGAAAGCCATTATATAATTTCTTTATCCTGATTCTTATTTTGTTGTAAGTGTTTGAATTGACTGCATGATCTTGCACTCTGTTCTATCAATTTACAAAAAACAGGTTTTGGATTTCTCACTCAACTTGGAGCATTGGGTCTAAGCCTTTCTGTTGAAATGTGCGTAGCTGCATTTAGTTACATAGCCAGTTGGAGTCTAAAGAGAATGGTGCCAGGTTTAAAAGTTGAATGAAGAACAGCACATTTGATTGATTTCTTTATCAGTGAATACCTTAAACAATATATATTTGGCACATTTAAACTAATGTTCATTGGCCATACACTCCTGACCATGACATACAGTGAGCGTATCCATCCTTTTGGTGTTTTCATTGGTAGCAGAAAATGCAGGAATTTCTCCTCGCATTATTGCAACTTTTGATTATACAGAATGGTACTATTGAATCAATGGGTTTTCATCCTTTTTTTGCTCTCTGATCGAACCACTACTACTTCATGTCTTTCAGAGATGAAGGGCAGGAAATTTGAATTGTGTACACACTAATGATTTGAGGTCCAAATTTGCTTTATTCCTCCAAACATTTCCAGTAAAAGTCAAACATTTCCAGCAGCTCTAAAAATATTTTTGAGTAAAGTGAAAGTATAAATCATAAATGACGGTTTCACACTTTTACATCCATAACATTCTGGAAGATGGCTGAAGTGAATTTGTTGTTGAATGAAAAACTATAATGGTTCAAGTGAGAGATCGCTAACTTTTGATGTCATACATGCAGGGTAGCTCATGAAAATATCAAGTGGTACAGCAGTACAAAGAAAATTTTAGGTAAGGAGCATATTATATCCCAAGCACCTGCAAAATCCTAGATCTGGAGCCAAAATATATTGGCCATATTTTCTAATTACATTTGAATAGTTTCATTGCATTACATTCAATTTTTTGCATGAATGTCTTAAATTTGTAGTTTTGTATTTATTTACCTCAGCTTATATAAAATGGCTTAAAAATATACTGCAGTGCCAGTGTGCAATGAGGCATGGCTTTTGTGGTATCATGATCATAGCAACAAACTGTGTATACTCTTCTGTTGATGACTGAGTTAAGTCAATAAATGACAAGGCTGAAGGCAGCAAATACAAAATATGTAGACATATCATTAGTTAAACAGTGGAAAGAGCAAAAGACAACACCAAAATCAATAATAAATGGGAATGTAACATGAAAAAATAATTTCCCATGTAATTTTTAATTTAACAGAATAAGTAAATTCTTGCAACATGCCGGGCTTTATGACTAGGCATATGACTTCCTTTTACAGCATTAAGCGTTGACTCAAAATTACCAAGTTTGAGGCTGCAATATAATCCAGTTCTGTGCACCTTATTCATTAAATATATTTGAAATGGACTTGTGGATAAATTACATACGTAAGCAACAGTTAAAAAGATCAGGGGAAATGGAGAGAAAAATATGAGACTTTAAGTTTTTCAAAGTTTTTTATTATTGTCACAAGTAGGCTTACATTAACACTGCAATGAAGTTATTGTGAAAATCCCTGTCATCAGGCAGGTGAAGCTGGTGACATGTAAAATACAAGATAATTTAAATAACAAAAATATGCAAACAGATGAATGAATAGAAGAGAAAGAAATATATTTTTCCATTGTTTCTGGTAGAGAGACCAGACACAGGTCAGATGGCAGCAGACACAGTTTACAGTTAGTTCACTAATACAAGTTCTTCAGCCAGTTTAGTGACACTAAATTTCATGGCAGAGATATTGGAAATGGAGTCATAGTGACTTAAATACTCCTTGAGTATCTAACAGATTACTTACAAAAATATTGTGAAATGTAGTTAATTGAGCTGAGAAGTGTGAAAAAGTAAATCATTTACAAGTTTCAGAATGTAATGTTTAGAAAAGCAATTGCTGCCTGGCCATTTAGTAGATAGCATCATGGAAGTGCTGCACCCATGTAGGAAATGAATAATGCAAAGAATTTTTAAGAGTGCCAAATGATTCTCCTGTCTTTATATGAAGAGTGGCTGTATCACTGAAACATTTTGAACAAAAAGGAATACCTTCCCTGGATCCATTAGCTTTGTGTATTAATTCATTCAGAAGTAGGATTAAATTGTATAAATTTCCCACATGTTCCATCTGTTACTGATTGAGGTCCATTTTCCCCTTCCTTCATTTAGCAAATGAACGGAAATGTGCATGTCTTCATGAACAAAGAGTAGCCCTAGAAATACAGCAGCAATGTTGCTAATTAATGTTGATTAAGACCTATCTGGTAAATACTATGCAGAAAAATATAAATGCAATATGCTTATATGGAGAAGTGTTGGTTAAAAGAAGGTAACAATTGTTGCTGCAGTTGTGATTTTGTTTTTTTATTTTGCACAGTGGACTGTGTTGTAGAAGATACATGTTTCATGTGTTCTAGGAATTCCTGTTTTTGGCTTACAAACGTTCTAACTGCAAGCTATGATACAATTACAGAAAGTAGCATTAGTTTTTCAAGTGGAGCAGATGTAACATATAATTAAAAAGAACCAAAGCAGAGGATTGAGGATTTTGTTCTTCGATTGTATGAAATGCCTATAAGAAACAGTGGAAAAGGGACAATACATAATAACTTTTAACAGAAAAAGTTAAATATTTAGTTGTGAAAAAAAAAGAGAATGGAATCATAACTAGTTTTGGGAGGGAGTATAGTTGCTATTAGCTCACGGTCTGTCTCCTTTTACTTAAAGAAACAAGGAGCTCTACATTTGTAATAAATAGCCATGTTCCTAATACAGTAAGAATCTGGCTGGGTCAGATCATATGCAAATGTCTCACAGAAGTCTGATTTTAAAAATTTCCAATTGATTATTTTTAACCAAGTAAATACAAACTGTGCTGATACTTCAACATTCATTTATGTAACTAATCCCTATTTTAAATGAACATTCTGAAGTTTTAGTTTTGATTTTATTTACCTATTGTTTTCTTTGCCAGGATCTGAAATGTTTCAGCCATCCATTATCCTTGCCATTTTTCAATCCAATATCTCCTAACTAAATGCAGAGTTAAACTTGCTGTTTTCCTTAATGCATGTAGGTACAAATATTGCAGCATCAATGCACAACACTGCACTCAGAAGGTCCATTGTAACTGGCATTTAACTTTATTATTACCAGCTCATTGCCCCATTTACTGGTGCTTCTGATTACATCATCTCATTATGGGCTTTGCACTTCCAGAAGATGTATTTCACTGAGACTAATTATCAAGCAGACACTTTTGCTGCAGTCATGTCTGCTTGATCATCAGCATTTCTGCTAAGAGGGCAAAAGCGAGATGACAGATTTTTTGGGGGGGGTGGAATTGGGGACAACATGCGGTGTACAGAAAAGTTGATTAATGGTTTGTCTTCCAGCGTTTGTTTTTCAGAATATTAAATTGCTAACAATGCATCAGCCAGTGGTGATTTTGTTTGTTTTGGCTGGGCTGTACACCATTTAAGCTGACATTCTGGTGCGGGGTGCTAAGGTGAAAGTAAACTATCCCATTGATGGCTCTGTGGGTTCTTGATTGGATACCATTGATCAGATTGATGCTTTGGTTCTGTTGCTCTCTGGCATATAGGTCTCAATGCCGTGACTTGGCTGACAGTAACAGAACATTGGCCAGTATGTTGTTTAAATACATAGATATACCACCTTCAACAAGGAATAACATTTTTCAAGAGTTCTTCTAGTGAAGATAACAGTATAAGTTCTTGTCATTTCATAGATTTCCCGTTGATTGCAGTCTGGTGGGGGATCTTAAACAACAGCACAACCTCTAGAGGAGCATCAAATTACAAATAGCAGCTTTTGAATACCTGCATGTATTGTGATGTAATTCATAGATTCAAAGCTTGTATCTTTGAGACAGACTCCAATTCAAAAGGGAAACTGAGAATGGAAGTTGATTCCCTCCAATTTCAAGGAAATGAAGACTTTAACTGAGATTGGAAATCAAAACTCCTGGGGAGACTGAGACTGGTTGAAACCATATAATAAGATACATCCATCAGATCTGAGATGATGATCCCAGAGACGTAGTATGGGCAAGCTTAAATCGATGAGATTAGGCAAATATACAATTTCATCAGCTGTTTCTGTCACTTGTAGAGATCATTGGTGAATCTTAAGCCATCCATACCATCATACGCAAAGTTCAGGATGTTCTGCAGACAAGTGCCATTTTAGATGAAGACCATGCGTAGAGAATTCTGGTTGTGCACTACTGCTGGCTGGGGATCCAGCTAAATCCTAGAAGAAGAGCTGATACTCTTCATGAGGAAGCTTTGAAAGATTTTGTGACTGATATTGATGATATAGATGCTGAGTGAATTGCGGAGCCAATTTGTAAGATCTATGTGTAATTCATGAATTAACAACATATTCAACTTGTGTTGTTTGTCGGTTTGTGGTTACCTGAGATGGTATTTAGTATTTGCTTTGTTTGCTGGTAGGAGAGTAAAAAATATTTTGTTTTAAGCCATGAAATTTTGTAGCTTTATTCTATCAGCAAATAAGTGGAATTTCTGATTTTTCATTGGTCTCGACCAATAAAATAAGTATGTTTAATTCTTAATATACTTAAGTAACATAGTATGTATTAGTCCATCTTGTTATATGTTTTTCATTTCTTTTACTTTAGTAAATTGTCTCTTTAGTTGTTTACACAATGACTGGACTAGTTCCTCACTGGATTGTACATGACCACTCACTTTATTCCTAATAAATATACTGCACTAAGAACCTGTGTTTCAAGCTGTACTTCAGGTTTTGAGACACTTTCCGTAGAACTATAACACTATGCAGATTCAAGAAATAGCTGTCAGTTTCAGTGGAATATTAATGGTGATCGCCGATAGTTTGACTGTCATTATCATCTCTAAATTCCAAGCTGTCCTTTCAAAGCTCTATTGCAGCAAATAACTGGGCCTGCGTAAGATGCTCTTTAAGAGAGTTGGTGCAGACTCAAACAGCACAATGGCCTTCTGCACAGTAGAGAATCCATAGTTCTATGTAGAGTTCTCGAAACAGGTCGGGCTCATCTGGAGGAATTAGATACTTCTTCATCCTTATGAAGGCAATCTTCTCGGGTATTCTGTTCTTACCAGATCTTCAATTCAGCTTCCATCCAAAATTGTGGTGTTCCCAGAATTGCAAACGGATTTCTCCCACTCCCTGTTTTCAGATCTGACTTGCCTTACGTGCTATGTTAATGTATTGTTTCCTGTTTTCACCTTGTGAAATCGGTAATGGATAAAAGCTGAACATAATACTAACAGAATATGTATACAGTATAAATAAATAGAACTCACTTGTACTTTTACATAATAATGGATGGTATCATGGATTTAAAAATAGAAATGGAAAGATTTAACTTGATTTAATCTGATGTTATAAACACCACAGCTGCACCAAATCCTCTGATTCACAATGAGCATAAGGTGTATGTTTATATAATCTAATTTATATCATTAGATTCCTTTTCAAAACATTCTGTTCACGGCAATGGTTAATGCTTGGGGTTACAGATGTTGTTTGCTATCGATACTTTTAAAGTTTGTCTTGTGTTACAACCCCTATTCTTTTGCCTGTTTCCTGTTAGTAACAGTTTTTTCAGCACTTTTCTGTTCTTGCATCTATATTCCTTCTGGTTGCAGGAGGTTCTTCCATTCTTAAATGCTTTAATTGTTTGATTCTGCTGTCAGCTCTTTGTTCAGATTTTACTGATGTGAACAGTGATTCTTGTAATCAAATGATGCTGTCTTGTTCTGCTTGTTTTGATTTTTGAAAAACCACATTTTTGATGCAGAGCAGTCAACGGTTTTATGTCTGTGGTAGACGAGACGAAAAGTTCTCTGCTGTTTTTCCATTCACACGTAGATCTGGATTTTACTATCTGAATCAAAGGAATGGCACTCCCCATTTATTAGATTTGCTCTTCACCCATTGACCTTCCAGGTGCTTTTGTATAATAGGTTGGCATTAGCCAGCCATCTCAAAAACACAGCACTCTATTAGGTATCTGGGATCTGTGTCAATAGGAAAGCAACTGTGCGTCTTGAATTCATTATTGAATCAATTGAGATATGATTATATAGTTTCAAAGTTTATTTATTATTGTCACAAGTAGGCTTACATTAACACTGCAATGAAGTTACTGTGAAAATCCACTCCAGCGCCTGTTCAGATACACTGAGGGAGAATTTATAAGATGTGATAACGCCCAAGAAGTCCATGGAGAATCACTCATTGACCTCCCTGTGGGCTTGTTGTGTGCAAGTTCTCCTGCTAACATGCAGTGGCCTGCCCAGCAGGATCTCATTAACTGAATCTTTTATAAATGTATATTCATCAGAATAGTGGTTTTACTATGCGTTTGGTAATGAACTATGTTTCTTTTCCGTTACGTTTACGGAGTCATTAAATTGGTGACAAGGAACAAGGAAAATTTCGGATAGCCTTACTTTGAACTTGTTAAGACAGTGACAGGAAGATATTGACAATGCTGCTGTTTGGAAATTGGAAACCCGTGATGTGGGTGTGGAGGATTGATCTTGTAAGTCAAAGAATGAGACATTCCTTCTGGGCAAATGGGATAGAAGGGGACAACCAACAAAAATTCACCCTGCTGACTGCTTGTGGGGCCCTGACTTTAAATATCATAAAAAATTTAACTTATCTCCCAGATACAAAATCATTTGATGAGTTGGTATGATGGGACAGGGCTTTACAAATAAATGAGACTGAGAAGCTGGTGCAGCTAAATTGGACCACCACACACTTAATGGCCCAATCAAGAATAAACTCCAGGTAAATGGCCACCCCATATACGTGGACGTCGACACAGGAAATACTGTGTCTGTTATTGGGGAGCAAACATTTAGGCAACTCCGATTAGGCATCTTGCCTTCAGGTCTGTGGGACACCAAGGCTAGATGGCTAAATACACTGAAGAGTCCTTACATATTGTTGGGATCACTGTATCCCTAGTTGAGCATGGCTAACAGAGAGTACAACTCACCGTAATAGTACTGCAAGGATTAGAGCCCAGCTTTTTGGGAAGGGACTGGTTACAGAAAATATGTCTGGATTGGCAAGTGATCTTTAAAATGGGTACTAGTAATTTATACAAAGTCATTGTGAAATATCCTGAAGTGTTCCAAGAAGGCCCTGGGAAGATTAGAAGCATTAGGGCCAAGACCTTTGTGGACTCAGAGGCCCAAGCTAAATACTTCGGGGCACGACTGATCCCCTGTGCACTACGTGTCAAAATAGAGGTCAGATTGGACAGCCTAGAGGAACGTGCCCAGCACAATTTGTTGAATAGGCTGCGCCAGAAGTCCTACTTTTAAAACCTGATAATTCAGTCCCTGTCTGTGGGATTATAAATTGGCAGCTAACAGAGCTTCCTACTTAGACAGACACTCCAAACTGTAGGTAGCAGACTTGTATGTGAAGCTGGCTGCGGGGAGAGGAGGGTCACATATTTTCCAAATTAGACATGAATTACGCTTACCTCCAATTGGGGCTTGATGTGTCAACCAGGAAGTATGTCACTGGCAATATTTGCAAAGAATTGTATGAGTAGCCTTGTTAGCCCTTTAGGGTGCTGTGCTTTTCAAAGGATGATGGAGAAAATCCTTCAAGAGCCGTCCAGAGTGGCAGTCCATCTGGGCGACATTTTAATCTCAATAGCTACTGCAAAGGAACATTTTGACAGTTTGGAGGAGCTCTTATGACTTTTTGCTAATGCTGGTGCCTAATTAAAAAGGGAAAAATGTCTGTTCCAGGTCAACAAGGTGTAATGAACCTCGGATACAAAAGTAATAGGGATGGATTACACCATGTTGAAGAGAAGATGAAGGCTGTAAAATGGGCACTGACTCCAAGGAACACAGTGGTGTTTCAAGTCTTTCAAGATCTTGTAGATTGCAAAGGAAAATTCATAACCAACTTAGCAGTTCTGCTGGCACCCAACCACTCATCCTCATAACAGCCTGCTTAAGCGGGCAGTCAAAGGTGTTATGAAGAAATGAATCACAGGTCGTCTGGAAACAAAGTTTGCATGTTTCCTTTTTAACTGTAGGAATATACCACATATGATGATGGGAATAGCCCCGGCAGAGCTATTGATAGGTCGTTGTCTTTAGACTTGGCTTAAACTGACACACCCAAATTTGGCCATGATGGTCAGAGGCTGGATTGAGACTTTAAACTGGAGATGTGGTCCATGTGAGGAAATTTTGGTGATGGCTTTCTGTGGATTCTGGGAGTTAGGACTGGTTTTTCATCAGGTAAAAACAGGGGGTATTCCTCAAAGAAGTCTTTAGATCACCTCCATCTCAGGGAACCCTCCACAGAGGCAGTTGTTCCTACAGATGTTCCTTCATCAGCCTGTGGATGGGGAACTCCACCATCTAAAAACTGAAGAGCCAGTCATCTGGATTCTGGGTTGGACATGGAGTCTGAACGCGGTGGGCATTCTCTCAGAGGACGAACCCGTCCCCCGAGTGGTTCTTCAACACTGTTTGAGGAAGAGATGATTACCTATTCATTATATGCTCTCTGACCGGACTGTACAAGTGATGGAAATGATGCCATAGGCAAAGAGACAGAGAAGACTCCATCGTCGTTGGAATGAGGGGTAGCACTTGGACTCAGAAAGGGATAGTGGCAGGGAAGAGTGTGATAACCACTATGAGGTCCATAGGGAATTGCTGATCTCCCCGATGGACTCATTGACTATGAGTTCCCCTGGTAACCGACAGTGGCCTACTCGGCTGAACTCTTTACTTGAGCCTTGTTTAATGCAGGAGCCATTGTGTGTACACCGTGGTAGTGGACTTACTTTGAATTCTGTAATAAATTATGTTCCTTTCCAGTCGGGCTTCCTGGGTCATTACACAGGAGGCCAGCTAGTCTAAATCCTCCACACTGGTATTTGTACTGCTTTCAAGCCTCCTCACAACATCGTTCATCTAAACCTATATCATGTATTGCCTTCTCCCTTGTGTGCTTGTCTTGTTTCATGTTAAATGTGTATACTTTTCTCTTGAACCATTCCCTGTGGGTTGCAAGTTTAATATTCATAGTTCTCTTTGGGTAAAGATAGTTTTCTGAATTTCCTAAAGTATTTCTTGGTGACCATTTTATATTAAAAGTAGCTAGTTCTGCTCCTCCCCATAAAGGGAGCATCCTATCTGAATTTTGAAGACTTTTCATTAGGTCATTCCTTTGATCTTTCTCAAAGAAATAAGATCCAAACAGTCAATCCTTCCCGAAAGATACGTCTATGCATTTTTGATATCATTCATGTCAATCTTTTCTGCACCTTCTCTAAAGTCTTCAGATAATTTTTAGAATTTGATGACCAAAGCTACATGCAGTATTATGTTATCTAACCAAGATTTGATACATGTTTAGCTTAACTTCCCTACTTTTTCCATTCTATCCTCCTAGAAATAAATTTAATGTTTAGTTTGCTTTTTTTATGGCTTTGCTAACTTGTGATAAAACTTTAGTGATGTATACTTGTACTTCTAGATCCCTTTCTAACTCCTCCACCACTTAGACTTGCACATTGTAAGTCATAAGTGACCAGAGTAATGTCCTCCTATAATTTGTACTGGTCCTGCTTAGTATTGACTTAGTATTGACAGAATTTAGAAATTGTCTGTTTTAATTCCAAAATCCAAGTTTTTAATGTAAATTATGAACAGCAGTGGTCTCAGCACTGCCCTTGTGAAGCATCATTGCTGACTTGCTATCACTCTAAGTAACTACCTTTTACTCCCATTTTCTGCTTTTTGGATTGAAACCAGCAAACAATTCATTCTGCCATTTGTTCCCTGACTCTAAATTCTCTGACTTTAATCGGCCTTTTGAAAATCCAGATCATGACCATTGCCTAAACTTTCATTGCTGGCTCAAGATTCAATAAGGTTACTTGAGCAATTTTTTTCCTTTTGAAATCCATGATGATTGTTTATTATTTTATTTCTCATTTTCTAATCCTTTCTTTAGTAAGGATTCCATTATTTTTCCTCCCATTGGTATCATGCTAACTGATCTATAATCACTAGATATGTCCTTGCCCCTCTTCTTAAATATAGGAGTCACAATAGTTATCTGCCAGTCCTTTGACACTTTGTGAATGGATTATTAAATATGGGCAGTAATAACTCTGCTATCACTTTTTGAAAAGTGTGGATGTAGTCCATCCAATTTGTTTAATTTACTCAATGCATCCTTTTACAAATTTTAAATATGCCTACCTCATTTGACATAGTCACAAGTTTTATTTCGCTATTAAATCCCAAACCAAAATACTTATTTAATTTTTCTGCCATTCTTCTATGGTTATGTATGGATTTTATCCTGTCTATCCTTTTTAATGATCTTATCCCCATAATAGCCTTTTTGTTATTGACGTGGCTATGAAACATTTCTACTGTTTTGTTTTATGTTCCTTGATTATTTTATTGTTCCCCTTTGCCTTCCTAATTGTTTTCTTTATTTCTCTGTTAATCTCTTTGTATTCTTTTTTATCATGCACTCCTCTGCTATCCACTACTTAACATATGCCTCTCCTAACTCACATTTGTTCTGTTATTCATCCAGGGAGTCCCAGTGGTATTTTGTTTGTTCTTTCCTTTTAGCAGAATATATTTCCCTGCACTCTATTTGAATATCGTTTTAAATGCTTCCGTTTATTGTTTTCATTATTTGTCAATATTGCCAGTTTGTTTTGCTAAGTTCTCTTCTCAATGTCTCAACTTTTCTACGACATATTAATCTGATTTTCATCATCCTTTTCTTCTGTTATTTTAAAGCATGTTATATTGTAGTTCTATTGTCTAGATGTTCTCCTAGTTTAACTTATCTGCTCTGGTTCATACTCCATTACCAGTTCCAATGGTAATTCTCAACAAAGGCAAAATACTCCAGATGCCAAAAATATGAAATAAAAACAGAAAGTTTTGGTGGGGCAAAATATCTTTGGAAAGGGTTACTGTTTCAAGTCCCATATGACTCCTCTTTGCAACTGAAAAGAGTCTGAAATGTAGTAGGTATTATCCTGTCAAAAATTTCTCCAGGCACTTTACGTACTAGATTTGAAAAGTGTCTTGCGCACGTTGAATGAATTCCGTTCCTCTATTCCCTTTATCTACTTCTGCTGTCCAATTGATGTTGAAAGTGTTGAAATCCTCCGCGTATATTCTGTTTTAAACCAATTTTCTACTTCCTCCCTTCTGGTCTGTCAACTACATCTATTAGCGTGATTGATCCTTTCTGATCTTTTGTCTTGATCCATTCTACCTTTGTCTTGCTGAAAACTGAATACCTTTTTGCCTACTATGTTTATTTTATCCTAATAGTACAGATACATCATCTCCCCTCTGTTTCATCTCAACTTTCTTAAATATGGTATATCCTGCATTATCTAATTTAGAATCTGAGTTTACGGTAGCCATGCCTCATTATCAACCCTATTATGTCTGGTTCACCCAAACTCATGATTGCGTCCAGCTCCCTTTTTTCATTATCAGTATTGCTGTATGGACATTATAACTCATTATCAACTTGATTTTCTCAACGTTTAAGCATCCTTCCCGAGTTCGGTTCTATCCCCTCATCATGCATGTCCTTTCTTACTTTATTCTTTCCTGTGTTTTTTGTGCCCTGTTTTATTCATATGGGGGCTGCTTTCGATTCTTATGGATACCTCCCCTACAGTACTTGTGCTTTCCTGATCCTAGTTTCAACAATTGCCTTGTTTCATGAAAACAACTTAAAACTCACCAGACACCTAATTAATGCAACTCTATTATGGATGCATAATGATAGTAGTGTGCACCAACTACAAGATGCACTCCAGCAACTCATCAAGGCTCCATCGACAGCATCTTCCAAACTGCCACTGACACTAACTGTGGATTTCTTGCCTATGCAAGCTCTACCATGGATAGGACCAACAGGTATATGTGTACACCACCATTTGTAGGTTCCACTCTAATCTGCAGGCCATCCTAATCACTATTGCTTCACTGTCTTAGGTCAAAATCCTAGAACTCTCTTCCTAACAGTGCTGCGGTTATGCATAAACTACATGGCCACCAGTGGTTCATCATCACCTTCTTGTTGGCAATTAGGGATGGGGAAAAACTGGACTCTACAGTGACACACACATGCACACATGCACACACACGCGCACACACACACGATGAAATAATAAGTGGAAGCAAACATTTTTGGGAAGTTGGCGGACTAGTGACCGTAGAAAGCAGCTTTCAGATTTTTTGTGTTCACCTGCGCATAAGCCTAAAGCTACTGTCCAATTTTACACTCAAACGATAATAAGCACTGTTAGCCTTGGTGTGCCCTGTCAAGTAACCTCTTTGCAATCACAAGATAATTAGAGGTGAGGGAGGACTTTGGACTTAGCTCATCCACATAGAAAGATCCCAAGATCCATATATTTCACAGCCAGTTGGTTAAAAATAGAGAAAATAGAAGTAGAGAAAATAGAAATTAGAATACATGAATTCTTTCATACTAGATATATAATTGACTGATGCAATATAATAGGATGGTGTGGTGTAGGGTTTGTATTCAGCATTGGAGAACAATACCAGTGAGATACCACAGAGTTTATTTTGAGACCAATTTTGTTTAGTATCTTCATTGACCATCTGAAATGGGAAGCTACCGGCCCAGTTACTAAATTTGCAGATGACACAAAGCTAATGAAGATGATAAATTTCAAGGCTGCACAGGATAATCTACAAGGGGCTTCAATGTACTTAGGAATTAGACAAACAAATAGCAAATGAAATGTAGAGACAAAGAAATTCATATAGAGATTTAAAAAAAACCTAAGAAATGACTCTTACTTAAATGCACAAACAACAAATGGAATGTTACTTTTACGAGTGGGAAAAGCAGCATTGAAGTTGCTGACACCATTGTTAGGCGCCTAACGCAGAAAACTTCAAGGGACAATTTCCACGACAATATGCTGGTGGGGTGGGCTCTATATCACTGATGGTATGTGGGGCCAAACTTCCCGTCAGTGTAAAATGAGATTTGGGCATCTTTGCAAGATTTTACGCTTCCATCTAAATTCCAGCCAAGATGTACGGAAACTGAAGGAGATCCAGGGCTCCTGGTAAACAATAAAGTGAAACTGTTGCAATGAGTGAAGCAAGTCAAATGTCAGGATGTATTAGAAAGTCAGTGTTGTGCTGATATAGGGCTGAATCATGCACTGAGTGCAGTTGGGACTACTTTTGGATTCAGTAGCATGACTGCTGACTCAATTTCATGGGAAGCATTCAGTAGTAGGCTGTATTCAGTGCCCAATTACAGACAGTGGTCATCTGTGGAGATGTAAGAGTCAATTGGGAATCAGCACGTTATGGAAGATGACAACCATATTGTGGTTGCAGTGACTGGGGTGCAAGAGGGTGATAAAGAGGAAAGGGCCAGAATATATATATTTTTAAATCGCAACAGTCTTGGTGGTGAAAGGCTTCAAGAGAAACTGTGTCAGTGTCGGACTCCTGTCTATCCTTGGCTGCAGGTTTTCCTCTTATCTTCCAATTATTGGCTGATCTTGTGAAGCATGAGCATCTTGTCTGTGTGCACTCCCCCTATGGACTGATGTGCCATGCATACTGCAAGGATCCTGGTCACCACTGAGGAAATTGGAGTGGCTGGGAAAATGCAGTGTAATTGCTTACTTAACTCCATTAATTGATTGCTCGCTGATCCTAGTTGGGTAGCTATTTGTACTGCAATACCATTTCTGGTAAACATGCAGAGAGATGGAAATGTGTTGGGTAGCTGGTCTAATGCATTCTTTCTGCCACTCCCATGGTACCTCTGGCTCGGAACCAGACTTTCAAGGTGCTATGAAAATTCTGCTCATAGTTAAATGCAGCACACCAATAATTTACAGTGCTGTGGACAGTTCTGCTCACCACAATGCACAGAGGATATTGTGACTATTGAAAGGATACAGGAGCGAGCCAACAAAATGATTGATTTGACATATGGAGATTGAATTGTCTGGAGTAGTTATGAAAATTGGACATGTTCTTACTGGAAATGAGAAGGCTGAGCATTGACACATTACTGTTGTTAGGGTTCTAAAGGGGCTAGGCAATGTTGATCATGACAGGTTATTTCATCTTTCACTGTAGAACCAAAGGACAGGGCCTAAACTTCAGAGACTAAATTTAAAACTAAGCCACAGAAACTAGGTGGATTTTGCTGCTCAAATTTGCTGCTGGGGGGTTGGGGGAGGAGCGATAGCAGCTGTAAAATCCAGAAATATGTGCAATGCATGCACATCAGTGGCTTTTTAATGCAGCCACTTCATTGTGTCATGAATACGTGAGAGATGGTAGGGACGGTTCCCCCCTTTTTCACTTTTTGATTGACCAAAGAAGTGTTTATGTAAAGTTTAAACCCGAATACTATAATTGTCAATGACAGATAAATGACTGATTTATCTCAAGTTCTGAAAGAACGAAGGATGTTTATTATTCAACACCTTATATACATGTAAAATGAGCTTTCATAGAATTCATTAGTGAACACACTATTTTGTTTATTAATATAAATTGTATAGCAGCAACTTGGCTGTGGCTAACTCCCAAAAATATGCTTGCTGAGGAGCCTCTGTCACTATGGGGTGATTCAACACCAAGTTTTGATTGGTCACCCAGGCCAGGTGATCTTTTGCTGTGTTGCCCTTAAAGGAATAATCACCACATCCCTCCCACTTTAAATCCATTACACAATCTTCAATAACTAACTCACTCAGTCCTAAATACGAAACAAGTATTATGTACGTAAGCTGGACAATTATAAATTGAGTCTTGGAGGGGGGTTTTCTGTAGAGTAAGGTGACCCGTACTCTGCTGTGTTACCCTTAAAGGGACAATCATCACAATACGTAAGAGTTCATTGTCACGCATGCTTTTTCCCATGATATGGACTCGAAATTTTGCAGGCCACTTAAGCAAATAGTTAGAAGGCTTGGGAAGATGGATTTCTTGCTGTTTTAAGTTTTCAGATTGTCCTTGATCTACTCTAGTCAAGATCCAATAGCAAATCACTGCAGAGAATTCCTGTTACAGTTCCTCAGGGAGTGGTCAAGGTCACTCTGAGTCTCTGCCTGTTGGTGCTCCTTAGACAGGATCCTTTGCGTGTGCTGGTCTAGATGTTTCTGACGTGTATGCTCCAAAAATATACCCCATGAAATCTCTTAATTAGAAACCTGGGGCCCAATCCTCCCATTGCAGCATGCAACTTTTCTGACGGGCTGGGCTGGGAGATGTGCGTGTCATTTTGCGGGTTCCCAGTGAGTATTTACGACCCTTGTGCATCTCCCAACCGAAAGAAAATGGTGCCACTGGGAATGTGCAAAAATATGGTGGAAAATGAGGTACGTAATTTGAATATGTTTTAAATGTAACTTGGACGACATTTCAATGTGATTATCTGTTCTGTGCCAGCCCCGATAGCATCTCCCAGCCAGCTAGGAGCATTAATTTCGGTGGGGTTTAGAGTAGCTCCCATGTTCGGGGAACTAATGGGAGACCCTGCCAGAGTGAAAGGGAGAGGAGCAATCGGGCACCGCCCCAGCGGGTTGGAAGGTGGTGCCCTCCAGGGGTTTAGATGGCAAGGGTGGTGGTGCCCTCTGGGCATGGGGCCAAGTGTCCATGCCTGGGTGCACCTTGGCACTTATCACCGGGCATCGGGCAGTGTCAAAGCGGTGGGGCCTAGGAACAGTTGGTAGGACTGGGGATTCCCGCTGCCATTCTGCATGGGAATCAGTCTGGGCTGGAGAGAGGCCAGCAATTGGGATGGATGGGAGAAGGGGGAGTTGTGGGTTTTCTGCTGGCTCCCCCTTCCTCACTTTTGGATATTTGATCTGAACATTTGTTTTCATTATCCCCCTGAATAGTTTTTGATGGCTAAGCCGTTATCAAACATTGGAGTTCAGGTACAACGCATCCACATACCCTCTTGATTTAAAAAAAAGCTAGGTTTTTTTTGCATTGATTCTTTGGATTTATTATTTAGCAGTCTGTGTCTTCAGTTTTACTGTGAAATCAGTTTTTTTTAATTAGTTGGACATGTGCAGCCATTAACTACAGTAAGGATCATTTGCACTTTAATGACTTTGTCAAGACATTTCCAGACGTAAAGATTTGGTCTTATAGTTCTGTGCATTGGCAGAAAAGAAAATTTCACCTGACTGCTTAACTCCAATTTGTTTTTCGGGAAGCGACCATCTCAAATTTATGCCTCATAAATTCATACTTATGGCTCTTGAATTTGTATATGTGAGCTTGACAGCTAACATCCATACAGGGTTTCCCTTACAGTTAACATTAGTGTGCATGATGTAATCTCAATGAATGAGACACTGTTTTAGGAGACAATCTGAATGTGCAAATTGGAGTTGTCATAGAGAGAGAGAATTATCTGATCAGAATTAAGAAGGATGCTTTGCTTCATGTTGCTGTCTCTTTGTGGGTTCCGAAGACTTGGAGAGATGCTGTTCTCTACCAAGGAGAAGTCTGGTTGGAGAATGCACAAGATGTCAGCAGTGGTGCCAGAATCCTGAATCCAATGTTGGAAGCACCTTAATGATTTAAATAGCACAGAAAAGATGAGAGGAATGACCTATTGCCCTATATCCAGATGTGCATGTCACCCAGTTGCCTCATTCTGCCTTCCTTAGGCACATCATTCTTCATACCAACACAAAACTAAAAAACCACAGACTCTGAAAATCTGAATTACAAATATAAAACACTGGAAATAACTGAGAGACAGGCAGAATCTCTGGAGAGTGTAAAAGCTTCAGGTCGACTTTCCGTTGAATTCTCCATACTAACTGACATTCCATCTCTCTTTGTCAATACAAATCCTTATATTCTTTTCTATCCATCTGCTATTGATGGTCCCTCTCATTTTATATAGTATCTCCCACATATTTACCTTCAAGAAATGATTTCCATCCATCAGATGAACCTCTGCGGGAGAGGTGAGTAAAGAACAGGGAGAGGTAGAGAACTGGAGATAATCCTGGACAGGTATTACCTCTGACTGTCTGAGATAGGAACCTGATAGCCTGGTGATAGACAGTCAAATGACATACAACACTCAATCATGTTGACGTGATGTTAACAGTGGGTGAAGTATAATCATGTATTTCAAAAAAATCATACATCGACAGCTCATTCATATCTTTAATCTCCCACAGGGCTTTCATTCGTTCAGGAAGTTGTCAAAGTTATCTGTGAGATCATGATGTCTCCTTGGAGGAGTTTGCTATCTCCCTGAGAATACACCATCACGACACTTTGGCAGACCATATACTAGCTCAGATACTCTCATTTTGGTGGGACTGTTTAGAGTTCATTAGGTTTTGACTCATACACTAAAGTGAGCTATATCAGTTGGAAGAGTCAGGGACAGTAGAGAAGAATCTGTGCCAGATAGTGAGGCTTTTACTCTGCTCAGCAGGACATAGATGTTGCATCCACATTCACTCAAGGAAGGGGAATATTTATTGAGCAGCAGCAGAGAATGTGCAGTTTATTGACAGGCACTACAAGCCCCCTGTGCATGATTGTTGACAGATTGGAGGCGTCCACCTCATATGTGAGTGGCATACGTATAATCCACTGCAATTTCTTCCAACATGTTTTGAATGACCAGCTGTGTGATGCATAATGTGATCATTGAATGACACTTTGAATGCCATCTTAAAAAGCCTGTTCCAGTGATGCTTGCACCCCAAGAAAGAATTTTAAAAACCATGGTTGCAATGCTCCTAAGTTTCATTCGTTGAGTTTCTGAGACATGTCATTTAAGTGGATGACATTTTAAGTGCATATCTTTTGCCTCTGAGCACCCAGCCAGTAACTTAGCTTCCAGATGTGAAGATGTCTGGAAAGATGGACTACCACAAACCACATGCACTATGACCATTGAATGGAAATCTTGTATCCATCTGTGTGAATGCACATGAGCTGCACGTTAATAGAGTTCAAATCCTTGTAGTTATGAGCACTCATGGTTGATGTGTGGTGGCTTTAATTGTCAATTGTGTACATTTAAAGGTGCCTATAGAACCAAAGAACACTATAGCACAGAAACAGGCCTTTTGGCCCTTCTTGGCTGTGCTGAATCATTTTTCTGCCTAGACCCACTGTCCTGTACCATATCCCTCCACACCTCTCCCATCCATGTACATGTCCAAGTTTTTTTTAAATGTTAAAAGTGAGCTTGCCTTCACCAATTCATCTGGCAGCTCATTCCACACTCCCACTACTCTGTGTGAAGAATGTTCCTCCAATATTCCCTTTAAACTTCCCCCCTTTACCCGTAACCCACGTCCTCTAGCCTTTTTCTCCCCTAGCCTTAGTGCAAAAACCCTGCTTGCATTCACTCTATCTATACCCATCATAATTTTATATGCCTCTATCAAATCTCCCCTCATTCTTCTACGCTCCAGGGAATAATGTCTCGATCTTTCTCTGTAACTCAGTTTCTCAACTCCCAGCAACATCCTTGTAAACCTTCTCTGCACTCTTTAACCTTATTAATATCCTTCCTGTAATTAGGTGACCAAAACTGCACACAATACTCTAAATTTGGCCTCATCAACATCTTATACAATCTCACCATAACATTCCAACTCTAATACTCAGTATTTTGATTTATAAAGGCCAAAAGCACTCTTTACGACCCTGTCACCTGTGACGCCACTTTTAGGGAATTATATATCTATATTCCTAGATCCCTCTGTTCATACCATGTACCTTGTATGTTCTATGTTGATTTGTCCTTCCAATGTACAATACCTCACACTTGTCTGCATTAAACTCCATCTGCCATTTTTCAGCCCATGGTCCAAATTCCTCCAATATCCTGGGAAGCCTGTAGAACTGCAAACGTGGGTGTCCATTCATTCTAACTGAGATTATCTGTGGCAAGGTTGGTTTCATTTGCAACCTGCGACAAACAGTAGTCAGTCACGTGTGCTGCCGATTACAAAACCTGGTTGATGTCTCTGGCACAGTAGTGGAAAGATCCAGAGGAAAATAATTTGAAGTTGACTTTGACAGCCATTGGTAAAGCATGGTCACCAGGTTTGGCTGGCAGCTGGTCTTGTAACAAGCTGCAAATACTGCCACTACCTCATGCAGTGTCCTGAGCTTTCTGATATACTGATGTTCAACATTTGAAAAAGCTTTTTTTTGCCTGTATGCAGCAGCTCCACTTCTGAGGAGCTATAGTCTGTGAATTGCTTGTGCTGCATATTGATCCTTATCTGAGATCCAATCTGAGACGAGTGACTGACCCCTATGTTGAACTGATAGATCAGAACCTTAAAGTGCAGATCAAGCCTCCACCTAGATATCTAAAGTGTGTAACCTCACAGCACAAATACTTTTTTTTATTTGTGTCATCAGCATTACATTATTTTGCAATGAAGTCCACAAAGACAGTGACCCACGCTGGGAATTTAATTGAGGTCCCTGGCGCTGTGAGGCAGCAGTACTAACCACTGGCCAGAATTCTCCAATGTTATATGGTCTGTCACCATTGCCAGCAAGAACGGAAAATTTGGCAATCAGTCAAATCTCCATTCACATCAGCAGGCCTGGAGAACCCCAGCTATGGACAAAGTTGGAGAATCTTGGCCACTGTCAACAAATCCTCTTTCCCTCTAGGCAGAATGTAAAGCAACTGAAAATTGAGTACTTACCAGATATGTTCCCGACATGGCTTTGGCCTTCTGAATTCTCACTGTTTACTTCTCTTGCTCATGAGTTCCAGGAAACCATTGATCCAAAGTTAAAAAAGAAAGCCAAAGGCAATATTGCTGTAATTGAATGATTAACAGTGTTAAGTGGCCTCCTGCCTCTCCCAGAGAAGATGATCATATATGATTTAAAGATGGAAATTGGCAGGCAGAGCCAACTTTCCCATGCACTGTCAATACTCCTAGTTTTAGCTGGTCACATTATCTGAACTACACACATTCCCTATTGAAAAATAACTAATTTTTCATTGACTTGCAATTTTTTTCCAGGATGTTATATTATCACATACAGTATATGAGTAATTTAAGATATGTGGCAATGGTAGCATGTTTGAGTGGGACTGGTGACTTTAGGAAGATGGTACCTAAATCTCCATCATTTGTTTTCTTCAACAGATATCTGGGTCTGATAGAGATTAATTGCTACAATTAATCAACAGCTAACTCTATTATTATTGTATCATGTGATTACCAGGATAGCAAAAGACAAAACTGTGCACTTTTTTTCCTCATCCAGGAATTCATGTGCTTTCTGGAGTTGTTCTGTCTCCATTACACTTTTGCATAGGGATTTGTTCCATGCATTGATCATTTTTTGTGTGATAAAGGACTTCCTGCTATTGATATCAAATTTTCCTTTTGCTTTGTATTATAGGTAAGCCTCAATTTTTAATCATCCTCTACGATGGGCCAGGTGGAGCAGATGTATTTTCCCCTCTTGGGACCATCACCATGGATCCCCAGTTGTAGCCACGTGTGGCTGTGTTTTCCTCTTGCTCACCTGCCAAGCTATCAGTTTGGATTACTATGAGGCAGGAGGCAGTGCAACAATATTCATTGAGTCCTTTTAGGGTTATGGGCTGTCTCATACCACTTCAGTTTCATGTTAATATTGGAGACACAATCCTTTGTTCTATTTGAAGCTTAATTGCAAATAATAATTCTGATCTACCTTTTCCTTATCTAGTATTGCTCAATGATTTCTCTAAATTACCCTTTCAAGAATGAATAGTCCAAGATTTTCCATTCTTCCCTCATATCTCTAATTGCCTTAAGGCATTTCTCTGCAAAGTTTGTAGCACTTTACTGTCTCAGTAACCAAAACTGGGTGAAGTACTTCAGTTATGGCCCAACCTAAGTACTGTACAAACAGAAATGCAGGATAAACTCAGCAGGTCTGGCCACATCTTTAGAATGAGAAACATAGTTAACATTTTGAGTGCATATCACCCTCCTGCAGGACCAAGAGTACTGCACAGTTTGGTCGTATTGTTCATTCTTTGACTTTGTGTTCTACAGTTCTGCCTATTACCTATATAGTTCTACATTCTTTGCAGATGAACTTTCTGTTGCATTTGATGGATGTTACTTGATGTTTGATCACTAACCAGCCAGGATCCAGAAATTCATTGCATGGAAAAGGGTAGAAAGCATAATTTTCAGCTGAGGAAACTAGCAACTTATGGCAAGTTCAGAGTGAAAACTTTTTGTTTCCTATAAAAAAACCCCTGGACTTTTCTAGTGGAAGGCAGTTGATTCTAACAGGCGCTGATTGCCTTTGCAGAGAAGTTTGTTTGCTCTTTTAAGAGTTGAGAATTGGAAGAAGCTGATTTTTTTTTGGCCTTCACCAGACCTCCTCCTCTTTGCCTGATGATCATTTGCCATGGAGATAAGACAATGATCTCATCTGTAGTATTTGGAGCAGAGTTTCTGGTTTAGAATGAGGGTAGGAAGTGTTTCTGCTTTGCTGCACCTGCTGTGGTAGGGATTCGCAAGGATTGTGGAAGCCAAAGTTGGGTCTTTTTCAACTTTATCCTTAGTTATTTCAACACCATTCATGAAACAAAGGAGTTTCCACTTCTTTGTGCAGCTTGCTCTATACTTTGAGCGGCCTCTTTCACTTTTAGTTCAAAATCATCTGGAAATTTGACCAACTTGAGCTTTGTTGACTAAAATTAGAAGAATGTTCAAACACTGTATTGTGCGGCACCCTACTCAGTTATATCCCTGCCACTACCACCGCATCCCAAATTAGTATCTGTAACACATACTTGTTGTTTTACATCTTTTTACCAATTTGGTGCCCATACATTTAATTTCTGATGAATCCCCCAAAAATTAACAGCCTTTTCTGTAAATGTTTGTTGCTGGCTTCTGTAAGTATAGGAATGAAATATTGTTGGGTTTACCACTGTCCCGTTGGGATTTTCACTTTTGAAAGAAACGAAGATGCGTGATCAGGTAAGACATTTTTTTCTTCTGAATCCTCATTGGCTATTATTCGTTGAGTTAATATTGTGTGAATAATCAGTTAAGCCCTTTATAAACAATTCCATTATTTTACATAAGCTTGTAAAAAGATTAATGTGTTTGTAGTTAACATTACATGGTAGGCTCTTCATGTTAATGTGTATTACTGGAGTGGTACCTAATAATATCTCACCATTTTGGACTTTAAGAAGTCCAAACTTGAATCAATCTAAAACCATTTGACTGTATATCCTCAGCTTGTTGCTCTTCTGTACTTTATTTCAGAGCCAAGTTCAACTTCTTGGATATGAAACAATGGTGACATTTCAATCCAAGATCAAGTGTCTTAACATTTTCACTCTTAATTATTATCTCAATTTGTGCTGCAGACTGGCACATTAATCAAGCATGATATTTTGTATTGTTACCTGTTGATAGGAACTATGAGGACTAATGGGATGGATAATTTATATACAAGTTAATACTTCAATAACCAATACAGTATTTAGTGGTAGAAGTGCAAGAGTTCCTTTGTGGGATATTTGTAATTACGTCATAAACCTTAATTTTAGGAACAGGTTTTTAAGTGAACAATAACAGACAGTGGAAATCATGACAACTTGTAACTCTTCGTCAGTGAAGTTATCCTGATCTTTTCCAACTATTTTTATACAATTGTTTAAAATTGTCTGGAAGCTTGCTCCTTTGGAATCCTGGATCTGCAGCATTAGATCTGGCTTCTAACACAAAATTGCCAGAAGATTATGGTGTGTGATGCATGCCATTATTCACACTGCAACCTTATTACCTTTGCATTATTCTGCCAATAACCTAGAAGAAGGTATGATATGTTATGTATGCTTCACCACCCTAGTTCAATTAAATGGCATCTAAGTATTCTGCCTTTATGCTGACTTTCTTATTCCTGTCAGTTTGCTTGAAGAATAAATGTGCAAGTGGATGCATATGAATTAACTTTGTATGGACCTAGTAAAAACAGGTTTTGATATTTCAGCGTCAAAAATAATTTATTGTGTTCATTCTGGATGGAAGTTCAGAAACACTAGATCAATACATTTAAGCTGCCAAGGTAGTTAACTCTCATGTTCAAATGTTCTAAGCCAATATTAATTAAATATTGTCACTGTCTGTTCTATGCATGTGTTATTGGCTGCATACCATTGATGAAAATGAGATTTTGTTTAGCCTTAGACATATTGGGCAGTCTAAGTTGCTTATGCTATTTTCTAAATAAATGGTGAGATTCACAAGTCTCCAGTTCTTGTCAACTGCCCAACAGTCAAGTGATCTAGTCTGGCCTTTAGAAAGGATTTGGAATTGGATGTTTTAGGTCGCAAGAAATAAAAGCAGGAATAGGTCTAATGCCTGTCCCACCACTCAGTACATTCATGTGTGATTTATGCTGGCCTCAGGCTGTCTTCTGTTCCATTTCCCCATTGCTCTGTATTCCCCAATCTATCAAATATTTATCTATCTCCACTTTTGAGTATGTCTAATAATTCAGTCTCCACCATTCTTTTGGGACAGAGAATTACAGAGATTCACCACTCTCTGCAAGAATAAATTTCTATGCATCTCAGTTTTAAATGATTGGCCTTTTATCTTGTAGTTATGTCCACTTGTTTGAGACACTTCCACTTGTGAAAACCTCTCAAAATTTACCCTGTCAAACCCCCTCAGGATCTTATTTGTTTAAATAAAGTCACTCCTCCCCCTTCTAAACCCAAGGAATGTAGACACAGACTATTTAGTCTTTCTTGATAGACCCTTACCATCCCAAAAATTGGCCTGGTGAAACTCCTTTGGACTGCCTCCAATGTTACTATATCTTTTTTTAGGTAAAAGGGCAAAAATTGTATGTAGGTGAGATCCCACCAATATTATATACAAGTACATCAAAGCCTCCCTGTTTTTAAATTCCAACCCTTTTGTAATAAAGGCCAAAATGCTGTTTGACTTCTTAACTACTTGTTGGATCTGCCTGCTAGCTATTTGTGATTCAGACAACATGGGCGATACGATGACATAGTGGTTAGTACTGCTGCCTCACAGTATC
This sequence comes from Sphyrna mokarran, assembly GCA_024679065.1. Taxonomy (NCBI): domain Eukaryota; kingdom Metazoa; phylum Chordata; class Chondrichthyes; order Carcharhiniformes; family Carcharhinidae; genus Sphyrna; species Sphyrna mokarran. Next base: position 63,771,198 of record JAGIQG010000009.1, read on the forward strand.
AGAGACTGGGGTTCAATTCCAACTTTGGATGACTGTTTGTGTAGAGTTTGCAAGTTCTTCCTGTGTTTGCGTGAGCTTCCCCTGGGTATTCCAATTTCCTCCCACAGACTACAAACCTGTGGGTTAGTTAGATTGGCCATGCTAAAATTGCCCCTTAGTGTCAGGCAGACTAGCAGGGTAAGTACATGAGGTTCTGGGGATAGAAGTTGGGTGGATTGTAGTGGGTGCAGGCTCCATGGGCTGAATGGCACTATAGGAATTATATGATTTTACCTAAAACCCTCTGTACTTCACTCACCTGCAGTCTTTCTACATTTAGATAATAATCTGTTTTTGATTCCTTCTCCCAAGTGCATGATCTCACACTTCCCCACGTTAAACACCATTTATAAGGTTTTTGCCTCATCACCCAATCTAACTATATCCTGTAGCAGAATCACAATATCCTTATCACAACCTGACTTTCCACCTATCTTTGTATCATCGGCAAATTTGGAAACCTTGCATTCTGTTCCTTCCTCCAAGTTATTAATGTTAATAGAAAACAATTGCGAACCAAGAACTGTTCCCAGTGGCACTCCACTAATAAGTAGTCTCACGACACCAGGTTAAAATCCAACAAGTTTATTTGGCAGCACGAGCTTTCGGAATGCTGCCCCTTCACAAGTGAGCGAAGAGTTCACTTTATAAACAAAGCATATATACACACAAACTCAATTATAAGATAGTGGTTGGAATGTGAGTGTTAACAGGGAATCAAGTCTTTACAGATGCAGACAGTGTGAGTGAAGAGAGAGTTAAGCACAAGTTAAAGAGGTGTGAATTGTGTCCAGCAAGAATAGTTAGTGAGATTTTGCAAACCCAGGCAAGTCATGGGGGTTACAAATAGTGTGACATGAACCCAAGATCCTGGTTGAGGCCATCCTCATGTGTATGGAACTTGGCTACCAGTTTCTGCTCAGCGATTCTGCTTTGTTGTATGTTGTGAAGGCTGCGTTGGAGAATGCTTACCCAAAGATCAGAGGCTGAATGCACTTAACTGCTGAAGTGTCCCCTGTCAGGAAAGGAACACTCCTGCCTGGTGATTCTTGAGCGGTGTTCATTCATTCGTTGTCGTAATGTCTGCATGGCCTCACCAATGTACCATGTTTTGGGATATCTTTTCCTGCAGCATATTAGATACACAATGTTGGCCGAGTTACAAGAGTATGTACTGTGAATGGTGTTCTCATGTGAGATGATGGCATCCATATCAATGATCCGGCATGTCTTGCGGAGGTTGCTGTGGCAGAGTTGTGTGGTGTCATGGTCACTGTTCTCCTGAAGGCTGCGTAATTTGCTGCATACAATGGTCTGAGATTACGCAGTTGTTTGAAAACAACTAGTGCAGGTATGGGGATGGCCTTGGTGTGATATTTGTCTTCATCAATGACATGTTGAAGGCTCTGGAGAAGATATCTTAGCTCCTCTGCTCCGGGGAAGTACTGGACAATGAAAGGTACTCTGTCCAATGTGTCCCATGTTTGTCTTATGAGGAGTCTTTACAGTTTTTCACTGTGGCATATTGGAACTATTGATTGATGAGTTGAGTGCCATATCCTGTTCTTACGAGGGCATCTTTCGGCATCTGTAGATGTCTGTTGCAATCCTCCTCATCTGAGTAGACCCTCTGAATATGGAGGCCTTGTCCATAGAGAATGGCTTCTTTAACATGTTTAGGATTGAAGCTGTAGAAGTGAGGTTATCTGTGGGCTTGTGGTACAATGAAGTGCTGAGATGACTGTCCTTGCTGGAAATGAGTGTGTCCAAGATTGCAACTGATTCTGGAGAGTAATCTACGGTGAATCTGATAGTGGGATCTAGTACTTCATAGTTACATCTTTCTGATCTGAAAAGTATTCATGTATTCCAACTCGATTTGTATGTGATTGCCAGTTCTTAATCCATGTTCACACACTTCTTCCAATTCCAAGGGCTTTTACTTTATGCGGCAGTCTCTTTGCCAGTTCTTGTCAGTGCTCATCCATTTAATTAGTTGTTTGCTGTAGATTTTTTTTTGGAATATTTAAAGAGTAGAAGGAGACTATTTGGCCTATCGAATCTGCACTGACCACAAACCCACCCAGCCCCTATCTCCGTAATCTCATGTATTCATCTTGTTAATCTTCCTGATGCTAAATGGCAATTTGGCATGGCCAATCAACTTAATCTGCACATCTTTGGACTGTGGGAGGAAACCAGAGGAAACACATGCAGACATGAGGAAAATGTGAAACTCCATACAGACAGTGAGCTAAGCCAGGAATTGAACCTGGATCTCTGGGCTGTGAGGCAGCAGTACTAACCACTGTGCCACTATTGTCATTGGCTGTGCCATTTTGCATCTCTGATTTGCTAAACTATGCTTTCTGCAGCCTATTCAAATGATGTTACAGGCAAATGTAAGTGTAACATTTGGAATGGAAGCTTGGCATGTGAGATGAGCTGAACCTATGGTGTATATATAACACTGGTCTTTTTAGTCCAAGAAATTCAGCCCAATGTATGTGAAAGCCAATGTACATTCTGTCTTGTGCTTCTCAGAAATTCTTTTACAAATTATCATTATGTATGGTCTATTCTCATGTCGCGAGAATGTGATTATTACCAGATTGCAAAAGTAGTAATAGTTGGACACCAAGTGACAATGTGAGAGAACTTCTGAAGATATAATAAAGTCATGCAAATTTTATAAATACAGTTACTTTCTTGGTTATTGCGTTTAACTTTTTGCTTAAAAATATATTTGTGGGATTTAAAAATTGTGCTTGAAAATTGCAATGATTTACTGCTGTACAAAACTCGTGGGTTGATTATGCTGTAAAAAGTATACTGTCGTAGAGTATCATGAAGACCAAAAATGCATGACAGGTTTTATTTTAAGAAAACTGCTGGGTTATTTCAATATTGCTCAGTAGGTAGTTCAGAATTCATTGTTAGTATCCATTACATCTAATAGTTTTCTTTTTGGTAAGTTTTACTTATGGTAAGATATCTTACTGTTAATAATGACTAGGTTATTCAAAATGCACTTATCATCAATGGAAGAAGTTGAACTCCATTCATAAGTTTCTCATTAGTGCTATTCAAAGATGAGGGAGCCTCATGGGTTGTTCATTTGAAGAAAAATATGATTCACTTTTCACTTGCTTTCTAAAGCGTGCAGTGTCTCCAGTCTAGTAAAAGGGTGGGGAAAGAAAGACTTTGATAATTTCTAACACCTCCGTGTATCAGTTGGACAGTAGCACAGCAAACTGTCAGTTGCTTTCATTGCAACACCACGTATATATTCAAAAATTCACTTTAGTAGTCATTTGATCTGTCGCTGTGTGAGATAGGAAATAAGTTCTCGCTGGTATTTTCAAAAGGAATGCACCTTGTGAATATTTAACAAAGGCATTTAGTGGGTAGTGATTTAAAATAGACAAGAGGATTTTTTGCCTGGCTGTTGTAAAATTACTGCAGAAAACAAGTTGAGGCACAGGTTTTCTAGGATGTTGTTGAAAATAACATTAATAAGTAAGCACTATTAATGTTTGATCATGTCATTTGTTAAATTAAACCCATCTGAAATAATTTTTCAATCTGATTTACTGGGATTAAACGTCACTTAGGCTGCTGCCTACTTGTAGCTATTGAAGAAGAAGAAGTGTTTTGTAATCTCCTGATTGATTTAAAAATCATGCTTCCCTGTAGCTTCGGTTATAAGAAGAATCATCGGGAGGGATGAAATCTCCGTGTTGACTTCAAACTTGATAAACACACGGAGTATCTTTATCCAGGAGTTTCTTTCACATCTCAGATAAGATTGATTTGTTCTTATCATCTTCAAAGGCGGGAAAATTATGTAGCTTCCACTTATTAGTAACAGTTTTTTTTTAACTAAGAATAGAAGTCCAGAGAAGTTAGGTTATTGAATAATAACCATGTGCTTGAAGTTGAATGATGATTCTTTTCCAGTGATTTAATGGCTGAGTTATGAGCAACTGTGAAGTTCATCAACAGGAGATTTGCACCCTTGGTTACTTTTAACAGGCTACAAAATCATGATGAAAACCACAACATTTTCTTTTTCAGTTTCAATTTAATTTACTGCATATAATTGGTTTTGTCATTAAAATTTCAGTAGCAATTTGATTATCTGCCCGAGTGGCTGATTTTGTTCAACCACTATGTACCCAGTATTCTTTCAAAACTGCTGAAAATTTGACTCTATGCTAAAGCTCAGTTTCTCTTTCGACAGATACTATTGGATCTATTGAATACTCGCAGCATTTGGTTTTTACTTCTGATGAAAATCTTTCTTTTCCATTGTGCATGGACTTCTTATCCTAATCTATCACATTTCAAGAATTTTCTACAATAGAATATGGGGAAAAATAGTTAATTTTGAATTAATTTTTAAAGCAAAGTGGCTACATACATGCACTGAGGTAATATGGTTTTTAAAATGTAACTTAATTAGAACATAGAACATAGAACATTACAGTGCAGAACAGGCCCTTCGGCCTTCGATGTTGCGCCGACCAATTAAGGAAAAGCAATGACCCTCTGACCTAAACCATTCCCTCTTCATCCATAAACTTATCCATTAACCTCTTAAATGCTGCCAAACTTGGCGCATCTACAACTGCAGCAGGCAGGGCATTCCATACCCTTACCACCCTCTGGGTAAAGAACCTACCTCTGACATCCGTCCTATAACTACCACCCCTTAATTTAAAGCTATGTCCCCTCGTGCTAGCTTTCTCCATCCTAGGAAAAAGGCTATCACTGTCCACCCTATCTAAACCTCTAATCATCTTATATGTTTCAATAAGGTCTCCTCTTAGCCGCCTTCTTTCTAACGAAAACAACCTCAAATCCCTCAGCCTCTCTTCATAAGACCTGCCCTCCATACCAGGCAACATCCTGGTAAACCTCCTCTGTACCCTCTCCAATGCCTCCACATCTTTCTTATAATGTGGGGACCAGAACTGCACACAATACTCCAAGTGCGGCCGCACTAGAGTTTTGTACAGTTGCAACATGACGTTGCGGCTCCGAAATTCAATCCCCCTACCAATAAAAGCTAAGACTCCGTATGCCTTCTTAACAACCTTATCGACTTGATTGCCAACTTTCAGGGATCTATGCACATATACACCAAGATCCCTCTGTTCATCAACACTATTAAGAGTTCTACCATTAGCCAATTACGTCTTACTCTTTTTATATGGACTGTAAATAAGAAGTAATTAATTAGCTTGTCTCCATACTTGTTAACCATCTCACTCTCTTGTAACATCTCTTGGCATTTTGACTGTCAAATGAGTGATTTTAAATTAAAAAAGATGGACAAAAAAGGCAATAATGTTATCAAAATATGACCAGGCCTGGAAGAAAACAGAAGGTTAGGTTAGGGCTATTTTGTTTTAAATCAAGCTATATAACCCACTAATGGGAGAAGGCAGAAAATAGAACTATAAATTACGGTTATATAAAGCCTTTAACATAATATTCCTCCGTAGTGTCCTGTAATGTTCTAATATCAAATCACCAAGGAAATGTTAGGACAGATGACTAAAGGTTGGACAGAGAGCCTGGTTTTAAGGAGTATTTCCAGGAAGAAAAAGAGTAGAAATCCAATGAAATTTATTGAGGGAATTTCAGAATATGTGGCCACAAGAGCTGAAGGCACAGTTGTTGACAATGGAGTGAATAAAATCGAGGCTGTGCAAGGAGCCAGAATTGGAGGAGAGGATTGTAGAGTTGGGAGGAGGTTACAGGAATGGAAAGGAACAAGATTGTGAAGGAATTGGAAAAAGAGTAAGATTTTTAAAATAAAAACATTGCTTGACCATGAGCAAACATTGGTCAGAAATTACAAGGGCAATGGGTGAATGGGGTTTGGTACAAGATAGGATAGAAATACTATTAATTTTGGATGAGCTCAAGTTTACATAAGATGGAAAGAAGATTATACGTCAGCCAGTTGAGTGTTGGATTAAAGTCCAGAGGTGACAAAGGAATAGATTAGTGTTTCAGAAACTAATGTGTCAGAAAAGATCAGATGGTATATGACAGTAGTAACTTTCAAAAGTTAATTGGGGGAGTCTGTGGGAAAGCAAAGGGACATCTGGTGGCATGATGGACAGTGAAGAAAGTTGTCTCCAATTGTGATGGGATCTTGATCAGTTGGGCCAGTGGGCTGATGAATGGCAGATGGAGTTTAATTTAGACAAATGCGAGATGATGCATTTTGGTAGATTGAACGAGGGCAGGACTTACTCAGTTAACGATTGGGTATTGGGAAGAGTTACAGAACAACGAGATCTAGGGGTACACATTCACAATTCCTTGAAAGTGGAATCACAGGTGGCCAGAGTGGTGAAGAAGGCATTTGACATGCTTGGTTTCATCCGTCAGAACATTGAATACAGCAGTTGGAATGACTTGTTGAAGTTGTAGAAGACATTGGTAAGGTCACACTTGAAATATGTGCAATTCTGGTCACCCTATTATATAAAGAATATTTTTAAACTAGAAGGAGTGCAGAAAAGATTTACTTGAGCTACTAAGACTAGAGGGATTGAGTTATAAGGAGAGGCTGGATAGTCTGGGATTATTTTCTCTGGAGCTTAGGAGACTGAGGGTGATGTCTGTAATATAATGAGGGGCACAAGATCAGCTAGATATTCAATATCTTTTCCCAAAGGCCTAAAACTAGAGGGCATAGGTTTAAGATGAGGGGGAGAGATACAAAAGTATCCAGAGGGGGAGTTTTTTCACATAAAGGGTTATGAATGTCTGAAACAAGCTGCCAGAGGTGGTAGTAGAGGTGGGTACAGTTTTATCTTTTACGAAGCATTTTGTGGGTACATAAGTATAGAGAGATATGGGCCAAATGCAGGTAATTGGGATTAGCTTAGGGGTTTAAAAAAAAGGGTGGCACGGACAAGTTGAGCCAAAGGGCCTGTTTCCATGCTGTAAACCTCTATGACTCTAGTAGAAATAGTGTCCTTGGTGATTTGAGAGAAGGTGTGGCTGAATTTTCACCTTAGTGTCAAATGCAAATTACCGGGTCTATTCTCAGACAGTGATGGTGCAGAGGGACTGAAATGTTGAAGCTTTTACTGAGTTGCTTCCTTTCCAGGATTGTGATTCCTCAATTATGTTAGGTTCTCAGTTTAGATATATTATCATCATTGCCAATGAAATTGTTGTCTTTCTTGCCTCCCAGAGCATACATGCTCTCTGTTATTTATTTATTTGACTGCTTAATGAACCTGGATCACAACCCAAGTTGTGAATACGAATTCAATAATTATCCTGGGTGACACTCTTGATACTGTATGTCTCAGTTGGGACAAGGAATTACCATCTAGAACCCAGTTACACGCAAATATATTAATTTTGTGTTGCTTTCACTGGTTTTAATAGCTTATTTTTCATTGTTTCATGATTTTTCTTCATTATTGTTAGAATATTTTTTCTAATTTTTAAATGCAATCCTTATTGTTGTAATTTTAACAATACTTACAAAATGACCTTGTCTAGCATTGTGATTGAATTAGTGAGTGGCAACACATGTAGGAAAAATAACATTCCCATAAGGGATTGTATCTGCTTTGGGGAATATCTCTTTGGTATCAAAGAGGTAGGTGGGATTGTTATTGGAATTAATTGTTCAGTTAATGCCAGTTCAGAATTCACCACTAGCATGATGTGGTTTGGAGCAAACCAACAGGGAGGAAAAAATGTTAAAATTACATAAAATCATAACACAAACATTGTACGTTTTTACTATTTTGAGAGGCACTAGATTCATTATGTGCAGTTCTGCCACTTGATGGCATACTAAATGTTAATAGATGTCAAAAAAATCATAATCACATGTCATAGTTTGGGAACAAAAGCATAGTTCAATATTGATAGTTGCATTAAGATCAATTAAAATTGTTTTTCTTATTCTGGCAAAGTTAATCCCTAAGGTTGTTAAATGCGAAATAGCAGATTAAAGGGATATTATTTCATGAAGAGAGCATACTAATTATTTTAAAATCTGGCAATTTTCTTCAGGCTGAATGCCTGGATTTAGAAACAGCAAGCACAGTGATACTTGCAACTTGGCTGTCTTACAACTTCAAATTACAACATCTTGAGGATAATTATTGAATCCCAAAACTGGAGGAAGGGGCCGTGGCTACATTTTTCAAGGAGAGGGGGGGGAGGGAAGTGACAAGAAGGTCAGATACAAAGTTTTGGAAGTTCATGTAGAAGGAATTTCTATTTTGTTTCAGCAAAACAAAGAATGTAATGTAGGATTGAATCCAAGGAGTTCACTGACCAGTGATCTTTACTGAATGATTGAACCACATCAAAATCCAAAAGTATAAGGGATATAGAATTAAAGCAGCTAAAATAACAAAACTATTGTAGTATCTGGATGGTCAGCTAGATCTACCTTAACGTTTGTTCACAGAGAATGATAGCACTTCAATTACCAGTGATTCAGGGGCCATCTGGGATAATGATCCACAGGCACGAGTTTAAATTTCACAATAGCAGCAGCATTTACAAGACTGACAGCAGCACCTTGCCAAAGCTACTTTAACAGCACAAACCGGTGGGTGCTACCATGTAAGAGAATAAAGGCAGCAGGCACTTGTGAATGCCACCATTTCCAATTGTCTCTCCAGTTCTCATACCATCATCACTTGGAAATGTATCACCATTTGTCTATCACCGCAGAGTCAAAACCTTTCCAAAGAGCAATGCGGGTGTACCTTCACCACATGAATTGCAGCCATTCTGAGTGGTAGATGAAATGCCTTTTGTCCTCAAGCCTTTATACATAAAGGGTGACATTAGCGATCACATGACTATGGCAAGCCACAATGCACAACGGCACTTCTCCAAACATCCCCATTTCAAAAATGGGAAAACAACCTGCATATACTACTATTTATAGTTACAAGTTGCTTACATGCATTGAGAGCAATGAAAGTCATCACACATGCACATATTCCTTTTGGTTTGTCCCTACACGTACATTGCACACAATCTTTAAAGCGCTCAGGTCTTCGAATTGTATTCATGCAGGTTATTAGTGTCTCTTCATCTGGGGTTGATGGTTCCTGGGGTGATGTTGCCTCTCTGAGAAATTTTGTTGTCATGGTGAATGTTGCTGCTGTGGCAATTGTTGCTATTGATCTGTTGCCTTGTTTGCACTCTGGCTGGCTCATTAACTGTTAGCACCGGCAATAATTTGGCAGCTTTATCAAAGTAAAATTTGATTATGCCACTCACTCCTGTAACTACTTTTGGTTTCAGTTTTTTAGTTACTTTGGGTGGAGTGTGAGATTAGTTGTTGGACTGGGCTTTTCCCATATCTTTAGTAGGTATGTTTCTATAGAATTCTCTTCTATGTACTTATTCTGGATCTACTTAATTGTGTGATGATCCCTTTGACAATTTTCACCAGGACCTGTCTTTCATTTGACTGGGGATAGTGTGGAGCTGATGTACATTGCAGAATTTTCCAATCATTCATGAAGTGCCCTAGTTCTTCACTCATAAGTGGAGAACCATTGTCACTTACTACAAGGTCCAGAATGTCATAAGGACTGTATTGTGTTTTCAAGTGTTGTAAGATTTCACAAGTAGTCATTGACACCAGCTTGTCCAACTCCCAGTAGTCTGAATAGTAGTTGAACTGTGATGAGATATTCCATTTCAGTGAGAGTGCAGTGGTCTACTCCAGAATTCAGCCATGGTTTGTCTAGGATGTCATAATTATGAGTGGCTTTTTAGCATGCTTTGATTGATCTTTATTAAAAACACTGCTTTGGCTAATGTGGACCTTACCTCATTGTTCATATTTGGCCAGGAGAGCATTTCTCTCACTTTCCTTGGATTAGAATGTATTCCTTGATGCTCTTCAGCACTTTCTAATCTTCTTAGGGATATGACATTGGTTCTTTTGCAAGAAATGCCATCTTGAGAAAACACTTCAAATCTGTATGCCCAGAAAGAAGTCTCACAACACTAGGTTAAAGTCCAACAGATTTATTTGGTAGCACAAGCGCTGCTCTTTTGTCAGGTGAATGGGAGTTGGGTTCAGAACAGGGCATATATAGACACAATACTTAATTACAAGATAATTATTAAAATGCGAGTCTTTACAGGTAGACACAAAACAAATGGAGAGAGAGGGTTGAATGCAGGTTAAAGAATTGTAATTTGTCTCCAGCCAGGATAGTTAGTGAGATTTTGCAAGCTCAGGCAAGCCGTGGGGGTTACTGATAGTGTGACATGAACCCAAGATCCCAGTTGAGGCCGCCCTCATGTGCGGAACTTGACTATCAGTCTCTGCTCAGCGAATCTGCATTCTCATGTATGTTGTAGGCTGCCTAGAGCGCTTCCTGAAGCTCACAGGCTGAATGCCCTCAACTGCTGCAGTGTTCCCTGACAGGAAGGGATGCCCAACACACTCTTATAGCAACAGATGTGTCTCCTTGGTGACTTCAGGTCATCCTGTCATCACTACATCCTGAAACACTTGGAGTGTTGCATCTTGTTATGTAGTTTGCTTGATTGATGAGGTATAATAAAAGAAGGCATTGTAGATTATGATGAAAATCTATGAGACTGCTAGAGAGGGGTACCTGAGCAAGATACTTGTCTGTCATGTTTAATGTCTCCACTAGGTTGATGACTCTAGGACCATGTTGTACTGTTAATTCTCATTGAATCGTGGAGATTTCATCCATGCCAACTTCCTTCAAAGCTGCTTCTTGTTCTGTATTTAATACCACAACATCTTTATAGTCAAATTGTGTAGCAGTTCACACTCTTATGATAAATTGGGCAGGTGCTTGGCTGGGTGGTTCACAAATCCAACAAATCATTGAAGTCTTCACATCATTTGGCAGTGAATGGCACTGCAGCCTTACAGAACCAGGAACTGTGCTTGAGTCTCGGTTTGAGTCTTCCCCCTGTGTCTGCATGGGTTTCCTCCGAGTGCTCAGGTTTCCTCCTGCAGTCTGAAAGACATGCTGGTTAAGTACATTGGCCATGCTAAATTCTTCCTCAATGTACCCAAACAGGTAGTGGAGTATAGCGACCAGTAACTTAATTGTAGTGTTAATGTAAGCCTATTTGTGACTAATAAATAAAATCGGGCGTTTATTCCCTGCATCTCTGCTACAGCTTGCACTTCTTCAGGATGAGGGTGAACACCCTTTGGTGTCGATATGATATTTACTTAATCTTGCTTTTATTTTAGCATCTTTATTAGTTCAGCTTCATGTTCATCTGGCAAGCTCTCTCTGGCTATCACATTGATTTCTGATCTTGGTCTCAGATGGCATCTTCTGTTGCATCTTCATATCTACAGACAAGCAGATCATCTACATTCACTTCTATTCTTTGATGATTATTGACTATTTCATGTTGTCAGCATTAATATTCTTCTGGAGCAATAGAAATGCCAGAACTGCATGTGCAACTCTGAAATGTCACTCTTCCCTTGCATCTAGGGTGGTAACAATTTTTGCTTTAGCAAATTGTGGTAAACGTCCTTGCCACAGCTTGCAATGGATAGTGATGTTCTTTCAAAGCTTTATTGAGGTCCTCTGTATCTATGCACACTCTCCGATTTGCAAGTATTTTCACTTAAATTCAATCTTTAGGAGTTTCATCTTTTTAAGATCCTCTATCTTGTCTGTCAGGCTAGACTTGAGGACTGGACTTCACAATCCTCAGAAAATGCTGAGTCTCATGCACTGAGCGCCTTCAAGATCATAGAATCCTTATAGTGTAGAAGGGGACCATTCAGCCCATTGAGTCTGTGACTACCACAAATCTCCCATACTTACCCTGCTAATCCCCCTGACACTAGGGTATTTAGCATGGCTAATCATCCTAACCTGCACATCTTTGGACTATGGGAGGAAACTGCAGCACCCAGAGGAAATGCACACAGACATGGGGAAAATTTGCAAACTCCACACAGACTGTGACTTGAAGCCTGAATTGAACCCAGGTCCCTAGCGCTATGAGGCAGCAGTGCTAATCACTGTGCCACATGCCACAAATTGGTAATCATTAGGAAAACATCCAGACCTGGGAAAACATTTCTATGGGTTTTTTTTAGGATTTACTCAGCACTCAATTACTTTGTGCTTTAAGAAACACTGCACACCTATTCTGGGAGTCCAAGTTTTTGATCAGTGGATTTGACTTGGGGCCTACTATTTGCAATGTTAAACCTATTTTCTTTTCATTGTAACATGCTCTCAGCTTGGTTTGTCCTATTGGGGTGAGCATTGCTCAGTCATACTTCAGCTTCATTTTTGGGCCATCATCTTGAGTAACTTCGCAGGTCAATTCATTAACATCAAGTTAAATTCATTCTTCCATTAGTCACAATCTTTTTTTTAACCTTGTGACTTGACAGTGCCAACTTATTCATGGGTGAAGAATGATTTATCAGAATCATTGTACCACACCATGTAACCAGCTTTGTAGGTTTGCTATTCTGTTTAGCAACACACTTGTGCGCAAAGTGGTTCATCTTATTTTGGTTAGAGTATTGATTTCCTTATGCTAGATTTTTTCTTTACTTTCATGTGATGTTGTCCATAATATTTGCATACTTTACTCTGGTCTTGATCTTTCTGCTGGCGTTTCTGGGAACATTTCTTCCTAGCTCCATTAATTTGCATCTGTATGACCTGGACTACTTCTCTTCATCTGATGATTGACAATCTTCAAGCTTCTGCACATATTAATAGCTTTCTTGAGAGCAAGTTTCTCTTCTCTCAGCAGATGTTCTCTCATACCAAACTCAAAAATCAGCTAGATGCCTCATTGCAGCCATGTACAGATCAATATTCTCCAACTATTCCTGAACCTGATGTTGAACACACAGCATTCAGAAATAACATTTTAGGAGAGAGTTTAAAGTGGGTCTCCAAGCCATCTAAAATTTCACAATACTGGATTATCTGTCCTTCAGAGAGGTCCAAGGTGCAATGCAGCTTTAACACATTTTCCCCAGCATTGATAACAAAGTCACAATTGTTGTTTGTGCAGGTTTATTGAATAACCTCGGAAATTTTATGTTCTGCAATTAAGACTGGAAGAATTTCCAATTAATTCTCAAATCTCTCTTCATTCAATACTGCAATATTCAAAGCCAAACTGATTCACCCAGCAGTCAATGTCATGTACAAAGTTGCAGATTGACATATTAATTACTGAGTTTTAAAATTATTCATTCATGGGTTGTGGACATAATTAGGTGCGCCAGTATTTATTCCCATCTCTGATTGGTTTTGAGAAGGTGATGGTGAGCTGCCTTCCTGAATCGCTGCAATCCTTCTAGTGTAGGTACACCCACTGTGCTGTGAGAGTCAGCTGCTTCTTCGTAGCTCTCAATATCAGCTGTACACTTTTGATCGCATTCTGAGAGGTGGATGAAATGGCTTCTGCTCATGAACCTTGATACCATGGCAATAGATTCCCATTATGAGTTCACATAACTTGTTACACTTTTATTGGATTTGAGCATCAGAGGTCATATAATTATGTGTGCAAGAGCAACTAAACAGCAGTGGTTTAAAATGTTGGTTCACCACCATTTTCTTAAATGTACTTGAGGATGGGAAAAAAATGTTGGCCTTGGCAATGACACCCACATTCCATAATCCATTAATTCACTAAAGAAACAAATAATATATATACTTCCCATTTTGCAATGTGTGTATCATAGCAAGTAAAAGCAAGAACGACTGATGCCATTTCTGATATCATACCATATGATTTTAACACCGTTCCTTCATTTTTCTCACTGAAACAATTAACTTTTAATTATCATTGTTCTGTTCTTCATTAATATTGGTATTGCAAATTTATTGAATTTACAGAGTCATAAAGATTTACAGCACGGAAATGGGCCTTCCGACCCAATTTGTCCACGTTATCCAATTTTTACCATTAAGCTAGTCCCAATTGCCCATGTTTGGCCTATATTCTTTGATACCAATCTTACCCATGTAATTGTCTAAATGTTTTTTAAAAGGCAAAATTGTACTCGCCTCTACTACTATCTCTGATAGCTTGTTCCAGACGCTCATCATTCTCAGTGTGAAAAATTGCCCCTCTGAATCCTTTTCTATCTTTCCCCTCTTACCTTAAACCATGCTTTCTAGTTTTATACTCATCTAACTTTGGGAAAGAATGTTGACTATCAACCTTATCTATGCCCTCATTATTTTATAGCCCTCTATAAGATCACCTCTAAACCTCCTACACTGCAGGGAAAAGTGTCCCAGTCCGTCTAGCTTCTCCTTATAACTCAAACCATTAAGTCCAGGTAGCATTCTGGTAAATCTTTTCTGTACTTTTTCTAGTTTAATAATATCCTTTTTATAATAGTGTGACCAGAACTGTACACAGAATTTGTGCTGCGATTTAAACTATTGCAGTGTGATGTAATAGGCTTGGTATAATGTAATCTAATGTTTGTGCAAATTGTGGAGCTATTTTAAAACAAACCCTTCAGGTTATTTTTAACATGAACTTCTCCCAGTGGTGATAAAAACAAATTACATTATTAGCATTTGAAAATGATGTTTGTTCTGGTTGATTTCTGAATCTTAGAAACAGAAGTTTCTTTGGCCTGCTTATTCTAAAGAATAAACCTTAAAATTAAATTAATTATACAATAGCATAAATAATAATAATGCTAATTACTGTGCTAATAATACTTACATTAATTGGAAACACATTAATGTTAGTTGTAGTGTATTGACTAGCATACATATTTTTAACAATTCCAATTATCCAGAATCAGTTCGACAAAATTAAATTCATAATTCCAATTCATCTAATTATTAATTTTTTTAAAGCTAAAATCCATTATGGATATATCAAGTCATGTGAACCTCATAATGGGAATCTGTCGTTTAATACTCATGTTGGTGTGCATACACTTCAACTCCAGAATAGATGCTCGTTTGGAAGTAGGTGAATTTCTCTGTAGCAGCGAGTGGGAGCAGAGTTGGTGCTATAAAGACATGATTGAGAGAGAATAACATAAAATCAAGGAGTGATGAACAGGGCAACAGGCAGATGATTCGTTGGTGAGAGTTGCAGCATTCTTTTTCTCAAAGTAGGGGCCATTGTATGGACTAAGAGCTGGGGAAGGAGTGGGAAGTGTGAGCGTCAAAAGAGTAAGGCAAGCATTCATATTGAGAGGAAGGAACAGCAGAACCGGAGGAATTAAGACCAGTATAGATAATGTTATGATCCTAGACCAGATCCCAGGCTTTTGGCAAGATATAAGGACTACAATGTTTCTGCTTAAAGTCGGTAATGTTTGATGGGGCTGCTTGGAGTCAGTGGACTGGTCAGTATTTAAAACTCTGTGACCAGTCCGAATGAATAGCCTATTACAGTAAGTGTGTAGAAGACTGTGCCAAAAAAAATAAATTGCTCGGTGAATAAAGCCGCTGTATTCCATGGGTTTTGAAAAAACAAATGTAAACTTCACCATACAAGGTCAGAAAGGTAAAATAATTTCTAATTGTGCTCTAATATTCAGGATTAATATGAGGTATATGGGGAATTAACAAGGTTGAACATATCACTGCACACTAAATGACAAATGCTTTCTCCGTGGCATTTTATACAACTAATTCTGAACTTGAGGGAAGCTGGAACAAGCTTCCAGCCATTTTAAGGTAAAGGAATTTGGAAATAAATGCATTGATTACAAGCTTATGGCTTACAAACAAAAACTGAAGTGGGAGAATCCTTCAAAGAAAGCCGTGCTATGTTGGTCTGAAGAATTGAATGAGCTCCTATGGGGCTGTTTGGAGTCAGTAGACTGGTCGGTATTTAAAACTCTGCGACCAGCCTGAACGAATAGGCCATTTAGATAGTGAAGAGGGGAGTTATAGTTTGCAGAGGGACTTGGACAAGTTGCAGAGCTGGGCCGAGAGGTGGCAAATGGAGTTTAATGTGGAAAAGTGTGAGGTAATGCACTATGGCAGAAATAATAAATGTGTAGAGTATAGGGCAAATGGTAGGATTCTTAGTAGTCTAGATGAACAGAGGGATCTTGGTGTGTATGTGCATAGATCCCTGAAAGTAGGCAGTCAAGTCGAGAAGGTTGTTAAGAAGGCATATGGAGTCTTGGCTTTTATTGGTAGGGGGATTGAATTTCGGAGCCGCAACGTCATGTTGCAACTGTACAAAACTCTAGTGCGGCCGCACTTGGAGTATTGTGTGCAGTTCTGGTCCCCACATTATAAGAAAGATGTGGAGGCATTGGAGAGGGTACAGAGGAGGTTTACCAGGATGTTGCCTGGTATGGAGGGCAGGTCTTATGAAGAGAGGCTGAGGGATTTGAGGTTGTTTTCGTTAGAAAGGAGGAGGCTAAGAGGGGACCTGATCGAAACATATAAGATGATTAGAGGTTTAGATAGGGTGGACAGTGATAGCCTTTTTCCTAGGATGGAAAAAGCTAGCACGAGGGGACACAGCTTTAAATTAAGGGGTGATAGTTATAGGACGGATATCAGAGGTAGGTTCTTTACCCAAAGGGTGGTTCGGGAGTGGAATGCCCTGCCTGCAGCAGTTGTAGATGCGCCAAGTTTGGTGGCGTTTAAGAGGTTAGTTGATAAGTATATGGAAGAGAAGGGAATGGTTTAGTTTGGAGGGGCATTGCTTTTTATATTGGTCGGCGCAACATCGAAGGCCGAAGGGCCTGTTCTGTGCTGTAATGTTCTATTACAGTAAGTGTGTAGAAGACTGTGCCAAAAAAAAAATTCATGTATTCCCTAACTGGAAACAATGGATGAATAGGGATATCCACTGATTGCTGAAGTCCAGGTCTGCCACATTCAAATCAGGCGACTCTGACCTATACAGAAAAGCCAGATACGACCTAAGGAAATCCATCAAAGATGTCAAAAGACAGTACTGGGCCAAACTAGAGTCCCAGGCTAGTTACACTGACCTCTAATGACTAAGGCAAGGTCTGCAAAACATAATAGGCTACAAGATGAAGGCATGCAAAATTGCTGGTTCCAACACAACCCTCCGTAGTGCATTCTATGCCCATTTTGAGCAAGAGGTCAGCGAGAGCATGTCCTCCACCTTTGAAGCCCTGGATGAACCTGTGCCAGGAGTTGCCATTGCAGATGTTGGAGCAGCTTTCTTGAAGATTAACCAATGGCATACAAAGATATTTAGGCATGGTCAACCAGTGGGAATGGTGGGAAAATTCAGCCCCAATCTGTCTGCCATCAAAGAACTGTTGAGTCCTGCTGAGAAAGGGGAGCAGTAGTATTCGGTAATTGAGCAGAAGAATGCTGTTGATAGGATCTTTGGATCTGCTTGCACATTATGACTGCAAACTGCTGACAATAATGGCCGTTGATGCATAGCCAACAAGGTTTGGAGCCATTCTTCTACAGATCCAGGAAGATGGCAGGAAAGAAACAGTTTATTGTGCCTTTGGGGAGTTGGAGCAGGGAACAGAGAGAAGAGAGAGAGGGACAGTCTATAAGGTTATCCATCCTAGACCCCTCATTCCATCCAAGCTAACTGCGTTCCCATCAGTTTGAATGCTCGTATCCTGACACTATCTCCAAAGCTATGTGCCACCTCAATAGGCTGCTGACCGTTGCCACATTTCTCACCATGGCAGGGATGGAGGAAGGCTTAAGGGTGACTGTGAGGAGGGTCTGGTTGAGTATCCTTGGTCTATAGACATGGCTGCACCCATCTGTACATTTGGTGTACTGGCTTCCACGAGTGGCTAGCAGTTCAGACACAGTGAAGAAGTACTCTTGTAACTATCAGGAGATAGGTAGCCATTGTAGGGGGCACTGCAGAATGTGAGGAACCATGAGAAAACCTGCACTGCTTCCATGGTTGGAGCAATACTGGCCAGACCTGGTTCTTATTATTATTAGGGCCTGGGATGGGATATCAGCAGTCAGCCACAGAGCCTATCCAACAACAGATGGTAGAGTAAGCAGTCCGATATTAGTGGGGTTGGGTGTTTCCCTCATGTGAAACCCATTATGGGCAGTCAGTGGCCAAGGATAATGCGTGAAGCGTGATTTCCAAGCCAGCGCTGAGCCCCCGTCCCAAAAACCCTACATTGACGCAAACCTCCCCCATCCCACCCAGCAGCATAGCAGCAACTGAGAATCCTCCTCCCCTGGACCCTGGAGTTTTATGCTCAGTGGTACTCACCTCATTGCTGCTCTTCGTAGCTGCTATGCCTGAACCGCACTTTTATAGAGCAGCATTGATTTGCACCGGCATGATGCCAGGGAGGCTAGAAACATCCAGGAAAGGGAGAGCAGCTATGCCAACCTCACTGATATAAAAATGCACTCAAATATATGCGTCATGCCCATTTTAGGTGTGAAATGATTCATGCTTGTAAAGGAGGGGTTGGGATGAGCAGAAACCATTTGGCACTTGCTGGATCCAAATCTGACTTTTGGCCTTGCATGCTATCTTCCTGGTTCACAGCGCCGATCAGTGGACAGGACGAGTGGTAAAATCATGTCCAGTAACAGCACTCAAAACTCCAGATACCACAGAGTGACTCAATAGAGGAGCATCAGCAAGAAAATTCCTCTTCCACAATTGGCAAGGACACATTGCTCTGATCAGTCCTAAGACACGTAATGCTGTTTTCTCAAATGGATAACTTGTATAAGTCTTACTTACAATATGGAAGGTAGCAATGTAGTTATTATTTAATGTGTTCTTTAGAAATCCACAAATGGAGCAAAACTCTCACTTTAGAACAATTTCTGATTCATGAAACCATTCACATTTGTGGTTAATATTAATATTGCACTGATATACAATCCATTCCAGGCTTGTGTACTTTCTAAAAATTCAACTTTGTTGACATGAGAGACATTTTTATAGTTGTGAAATAGTTGTACTGAGCAGAATGTGTCAATTTTCACTGTGCTACATCACCCACAGTATTAGTTTATTTTTTTAATTCACCTTCATTGCAGACAATGAAGTACAGAGCTTCAATGCTCAAAATAATCTTTTGAGGCAGAAGATTGCAATGATTTTTTTTTGGTTTATTGCTTGCATAACCTTTTATCACAACCGTGAAGATGTTTGCAAAGCATATATGTGCACTATGGCTAAGAATCTGCAGCACAATTTTGAAATGATTCCCATTTGTGTAGTGGAAATTAAACAAAGCAATTTAACCAGTGTAACTCAGTGGGAGGCGAGATGATATTCCCTCAGGATTCAATCTACACAAATGTAAGTGTTCATTTTGTTTTACTTCAGGTACTCCACTTTTTTTGACTTTGATTCTGGTGAGCTTGCCTGTCTTATCCACTCCAAATAAGATTTTAAAAAGGCGTACCTAAAAGATTGAAAGGCTTTATTTTCCCCCAATATATCCATTTCATCAATGCATTTATTCCTGTCAAATCTTCAGTGTGACAAATCAAGTTCCAACATGTGGATACTTCTTATGCATTGATTTTCATTGCATCGTTTTGCTAACAGATTGTTGATGTTGGGGGTGATGTGCAGCAGTTCAACTGGAATAATTTAACAGATATGGGGCAGAATCTTGTGGAGGCAACAGGAGACTCTAGTCAGTAAAAACCCACACTGCCTCTTTTCAAGAAGGCCAGCTGCATCTTATGTCACTTGAATACTTAACCGACCGATGGTGAGCCTTCCCACAGGATCAAGGAATCTGGGATAGAAGTTTTGCCCAACAGGAATTGGCTGACAACTCATCTGTGTTTTTGTGATCTTGATAGAGAATCTGAAAACCCCACTATTTAGCAGAAAAATGAAGTTACAAATCAAAGAACATTGCACTTGGTCTGAGCATTGCTTTGAAAATCTCTATTAAGATGGAAATTCCTTGAGTTTTCTGCTTGCTTCGGGCAACATTTTCCATTCAAATCTTCTCCAACCATCCCATAATTTATAGTTCCCTATTCATACTAGCATCTCTGGCATCTTAAATGTAGCCGCCTCAGTGAAGAACTCACTTGGTTTTCTAATTCGCTCTCTTTTTTTCTGTACATGCCTCTTAGTCTCTCTCTTACTCTTTCGCACGCTCTTTCACTTTTGTGTACACTCTGTCTCAGTTTTGGACATCCGTTTTGTCTCATTCGATCTCTTAATGTCTCGCACTTCTCGCTTTCGCGTGCGCTCTCTCTCACACTTTTGCACATGCTCTCTCTCATATTTTAGCACATGCTCTCTCTTGCACTTCAGTGCGTGCTCTCTCTCACGCCTTTGTGCACGCTCTCTCTAGTGGTTTTGTGCACGCACTCTCTTGAGCTTTTGTGCGTGCTCTCTCTTGTGCTTTTGTGTGTGCTTTCTCTCACACTTTTGCGCACGCTCTCTCTTGTGCTTTGGCACATGCTCTCTCCCTTTTGCTCTTTGGTACATGCTCTCTTCCTCTCATGCTTTGGTGCGTGCTCTCTCCCTCTTGCGCTTTGGTGCATGCTCTCTCCGTCTCGCCCTTCCGCGCGTGCTCTTGTCCTTCCGCGTGAGCTCTTGCTCTTCCGTGCATGCTCTTGCCCTTTCGCTCGCACTCTCTTGAGCTTTTGTGCGTGCTCTCTGTTGTGCTTTTGTGTGTGCTTTCTCTTGTGCTGTTGTGCGCACTTCCTCTCGCACTTTTGCACGTGCTCTCTCCCTCTCGCTCTTTGGTGCGTGCTTTCTCTCGCCCTTTCGTGCACACTCTCGCTCTTGCGCGCGCTCTCACCCTTTTGCCTGCGCTCTCTCCCTCTCGCCCTTTCGCCCGCGCTCTCTCCCTCTCACTCTTTTGCCCACTCTCTCACATTGTTATCATCCAGGTCAGAAGCTCTGAAATTTTTATGGAGTGAGCCTAGATCATCAGTTTTGAATTTTGAATTTTGGCATGAGTAAACAGAAGATGTTTCACTCTAGGTATAATTCAAAAGACCTAGTAGGGAGCTATAGTGGGGAGTTATACAATAAATGGCAGAACCATCAGGAGTATATTTACACAGATGGACCTTGGTGTGCAAGTTGACAGATCCTTAAAGGTGGCAACCCTGCTAGAGAGAGTGGTCAAGAAGGCATATGGCATGCTTGCCTTTATTAGACGGGGCATAGAGTTGCAGCTATATACAGCATTGGTTAGGCCACATTTGGAATACTGTATTGAATTCTGGTTGCCACACTACCAGAAGGATGTGGAGGCTTTGGAGAGAGTACAGAAAAGGTTTACCAGGATGTTGCCTAGTATGGAGGGTTTTAGCTATCAGGAGAGATTGGGTAAACTGGGGTTTACTAGAATAATCTAGTTGAGTGCATGAGCGGCACAGGCTTGGAGGGCCAAAGGGCCTGTTCCGGTGCTGTATTGTTCTTTGTTCTTTGTACACTGCTGCCTCATTGTGTCAGGGTCCTGAGTTCAATTCCAACCTTAGCTGACTGTGCAAATTCCACACAGACAATCTCTCCATGTTTGCATGTGTTTCCTCCAGGTGCTCCAGTTTCCTCCCAAGTCCAACGATGTGTGAGTTATGTTGATTAGCCATGCTGAATTGCCCCTGAATATCGGGAGATTAGCAGGATAAATATGTGAGGTTACAGAGGCTAGGGACTGGGTCGGGATTTCTAATGCTGCATACTTGATGGGCCAAATGGCCTCCTTCTGCACTGTGGGGATTCTATGATACTATTGCAAGCAGGCTGCCTTGTGCATCCAAGAATCAGCAGGAATGGGTTTCATGCTAGCTGACTCTGTGGATCAAGAGGGTGGTTCATCATCACCTTAAGGGCAATTAGGGATGGATATTAAAATTTACTGACAGTTTTGATGTTGAACTAGTAATCCAGAGGCCTAGCTAATGACTTGAGGTGAGTGGTTCAAATCCCACCATGGCAACTGGTGGAATTTTAATTAAATCAATAATCTGGGATTGAAATGCAATAATGACCTTCACCATGATTGTGGTTAAAAGCCCATCTGGTTGACTAAAATCCTTTAGGAAAGGAAATCTGCTTTACCTAGTCTGGTCTACATGTGACTCCTGAGCCATTACAGACTCTTGAAATGGTGTGCCCTACCAGCAATATTCACTTCTGATGAAAGTTAAAAAAAACTTTGCAGTGATCATCTTGGTATTACTTTTTTAGTGTGACAGCATGTATGTTCAAACTCTTGACAATTTTACACTCAAAATCTCTGCTGCTATTTACCAGTTTTCTTTATAACATTGGAAATATATTCCTCCAAAATTAAAATGAAGGAATCACATTGTGTAGTTTGGTTTATGTGCACACTCTCACCCCCCTCACTGGTGCTATGGGCGAAGTTTTCAATTTGCAAACATCCACGTTTTAAGGCCAGAAGCAAAACACTATAGATGCTGAAAGAAATGAAAGACAAACCAGAACCAGAGAATGTTGGAAATTCTCGGCAGGTCAGGCAACGTCTGCGGAAAGATAAACCTAGTTAATGGGCCTGGTTTTAACACTGCCAATGGATGGATTTTGAGTGAGTTAATATCACGTTGACTGTCTCAAGACACAAACTTTTCATCAGAATATTTCAAGACTTCTGCTCCCACCAAAATATCCTTTATTTGTTAACAATGACTTGCAGTGTTTTTGTTACTTGGTATAACCTTTCAGGATTTGTTCATCCTTAGTGTTTAAATAGACTGTTGAAAGAAAATTCATTTCACAATTAGGTCCTGTCATGAAATATCATGCACAAACTCTGAATTTATATTGTAGAATATCAAGGGAGGCAGTGATGCAGTGATATTGCAGAGACTCAAGGTAATACTAATCCAGAGACTCAAGGTAATACTCTGAGGACCTGAGGACTCCTACCATGGCAGTTCGTGAAATTTGAATTCAATAAAAATCTTGAATTAGAAGTCTAATGATGACCATGAAAGCACTTTTTATTGTTTCACTAATGTCCTTTAGAGAAGGAAATTTGTCTGGCCTACATATGACTCCAGATCCACAGCTATGTGGTTGACTCTTAAACGCCCTCTGCGTTGGGCTCTAAATGCTAGCCCAGACAGTGATGGCTACATCCCGTGAACAGATTTTAAAAACCCTTGTTTGATTGAAAGTCCTATATCCACTATTTCAGTGAAAGCACAAACAAACTAAAAAGATAGAAGTTCAACTATTCACTCTATTTATACTCTGATGTCCCCCCACCTAATTTCAGGGCCATAGTAAGATTTTTGGTGAGAAAATATATGCAGTTTCACCATTAGCGTTATATCATGCAATTGATAATGCATACATCTTGCCTATATTTGGACAATCAAATTCTCTAAGGGCTACTTAAATGTCAAAAGCCAACAGTATGGAAGTTTTCTCATTGTATTTTCAACAATGGGTTTAAAATAAAGTCAACAGCAGACAGTTCTAAAACAATATTTTCACCTTTTTCAAATGAAACATTTCAAAGATGTTACAGAAAAACTGTGGAAGTGGAATTGTTAAACCCAGTAAGGCAAAACACTTTCTAATCAGCATATAAATTTTCTAACTGTGAGACAATAATTTCATATCTGAATTTCATGTTTAATGCAATGCTGGCTTTGAGTCATTGTTATTAGTCAGTAGTTCTTGATTGCAATTATAATGACTTGTCGTCATCATCTTATATTGTTGCTATTGATGAAAAAGTCATAATTTCATTGGTTTATTCTTACTCAAAATTGTGTATTATCGTGTAAAATTTACAAAATCCATTTTATTTAAATGCATAGTTTAGAGTTTAACATTGGAAGCATTCATTTCTTCTTGGTGTTTCCTGACCATCTATAAGAAAATGCTATCCTTTAATTAATTTCTGGATGGCTCCAAGAAGCAAATTGACTGCAAAGTGTACCTGTTTACAATGATAAGATCCTATGGCCTGACACAAGCATGGCTGTAACTTAACAGTGAAATGCTGCTGTGTCTGGGATTTTGCAGCCAGCGGTGAAGGAACAGCACTTGCCATTTGACATGTAAAATAAAGTTTGCCAAAGATCTTACGATCTCTATGGCATGAGTTTTTCCTTTTCCATCATCAGTTTGAATTTAGTACCAGGTTACGGAAACCTCCAGTTATTCAGCAACAGTGATACCTGCAACCAAGGTAAATAACAAACATTCATGTATTCTCTCAGATTGGAAATCAGAAGCAATCCTTCGGTTTTTATAAAATAGTGAAATAAATTATTGGGACATGCACTGAGATTGAGACATTACCATTCTTTTTAATGTAATGGAGAAATTTGACATTCTGCCAATATAAAATTAATCTTTCAGGGTTGGAGGTTGTTTCATAGTGATTATGAACTTAGTTTTCCATTTGAAAAACCCAATTATGTCTCATTTAACAAGGCGCAACCTTTTCAAATTATTTTACAGTTGCAACTAATAATGTAAACCGTAAAATGTTTCCATCAGTTCAGCAATTATAACTAGATTGTGCTCTCACAATCGAGGGATAATGGGGGGCAGGACAGGCATGATCCCCACAAGTGAGATTTCTTTTGTTAAGTGTGGAATTACTGACAGTATCTTCTGGATTTTGGTATTTAACTACACAGATGTGGACTCCAGAAAGCTTAATGAACAGATTCTCCTCTGAATTACATTGAACAATATTACAGGAGATCCGCTAGCACATACAATAATTTTGAATTATTCACATCAGACACATCTTTTTAGCCATGAGTCAGTCCTAATTGATACTACTTAATTGCCCTAACCCAACTTCTTTTGGTATTTTTAATCTGTGCTGCCTGACTCCTACTGGCATTCCTATTCATTTCAGTTCACAATATTTCTATTAAGGGTTGGATTTTTTGGCTGGTGGCGAGCTCTCCCAGACATGCCAATGTAACCCACCACACTGCTGCAGGTTTCCTGGCAATTGGGATGTGGATTCCAAGGGAAATTTTATTGACAGTAGTGAAGCCAAAAGACCCCACTGCCGACTAATGGCAGCCTGTCTCCTGCTGGTGAGAAACATACTGCATGGAGTGTTGAAAATCCCACTATGAATGAAACAACGTAAACAAAATTTATCCTTTACGTGTGTAATACTGTTATAGTTAAGACACACCATTCATGGGCTTTAAGTTCCCATGAATTGTGAAATCTGAATGAGCAAGTCACACGTGCACAGAATTGGTACGTGCACAGTGCATGATGTCTATGTGGAATTGACAAGGGAAAAGTGAAAGCTTGACGTTCTAAATTGGGTAGATTGACATTCTGTTCATCCCTTAGATGCCCTTGAGAAGGTGGTGCTACGCCTTCTTGGTGAATCATTAAAGAACGTCTGGTGAAGGGCCTTCAAGAATGCTGTCAAGTAAGGAGTTCCAGGATTTGGAACCAGTAATGATGAAGCAAAGCTGATTTGTTTCCATGTTTGAATGGTGTGATTTTGAAGAAAACTCGTAGGTTTGCATGCATCTGCTTCCCTTGTCTTTGCATATCTAAGCCATGTGTTTGAGCGCTGCTGAAGAAGTTTTGGTGAACTGATGCAATATGTCCTGTAGATAATACATGTTTCAGCCATGGTACATAAGTAATGATGTGGATGGAGGTTTAGGTTAATGGATGACCAATCAATTGCATTATTTTGTCGTGCATAGTGTCATGTTTCTTGAGTGCTCGTGCAGCTGTATCTGGACACATGATAAGAATTCCAATGCAATTATGACTTTTAAGTGTTAATAAATTAGCACAAATCAGCTTTCATTCTTGGCCAACTAAAAACAATAGATATTAAGATAAAACACTAGTGAACTCGTATGATGGCCTAGTGATATCATCGCTAGAATATTAATCCAGAAATTCAGCTAATGTTCTGGGAACCCAGGTTCAAATCCTGCCATGGCAAATGGAGAATTTGAATTCAATAAAAAAACCAAGAATTAAATAACCTGCTGATGACCATGAAACTATTACCTTTTGTTGGGAAAAACCCATATGGTTCACTAATGTGCTTTAGGGAAAGAAATCTGCTACCAGCAATGTGATTGCCTCTCAACTTCCTTCTGAAATGGTCTTGCAAATTACTCAGTTGTGTCAATCTCTCCAAAGTGTCAACAAAGAAATAAAACTGGATGGACCATCTAGCATTGATTTATGCACCGGAAAAGACAGCTGCAAAACAAACAGTCCTTTCAACCCTGCAAAGTCATTAACATCTGGGGGCTAGTATCGAAATTGGGTGAGGTGTCTCGTAGACTAGTCAAGCAACAGTCTGACATAGTCATTCTCACAGAATAATACCTTACAGATAACACCCTAGACACCACCATTACCATCCCTGAATATGCCCTGTCGCATTGTCAGGACAGACCTAGCAGAGGTGACAGCAACTGATATACAGCCAGGAAGGAGTTGCCCTGGGAGTCCTCAACATCAGCTTTGGACCCCATGAAGTCTCATGGCTTCAGATTAAATATGGGCAAGGGAACCTCTTACTGCTTACTACGTACCATTCTCCTTATAAATCAGTACTCCTCATGTTGAACAACCACGTTGGAGGAAACACTGAAGTTGACAAGGGCGCAAAATATACTCTGGGTGGGAGATTTCAGTGTTCGCCACTAAGTGGCTCGGCAGCATCACTACTGATCGAGCTGGTCAGGTCTTAAAGGATATAACTGCTAAACTGGATTGCAGGAGGTAGTGAAGGAACCAATAAGGGGGAAAAACATACTTGATCTCATCCTTACCAAACTGGCTGCAGATGCATCTGTTCCTGACGGTATCAATACGAATGATCTCTGCACAGTCCTTGTGAAGACGAAGTCCCACCTTCAAATTGAGAATAACCTCCATCGTGTTGTGTGGCACTATCATCATGCTAAATGGGACAGTCTTCGAACAGTGGTTAGCATTGCTGCTTCACAGGCCAGGGACCTGGGTTCAGTTTCGGTCTTGGGTCACTATTTGTGTGGCGTTTGCACATTCTCCCCGTGTCTGCGTGGTTTATTCTGGGTGCTCCAGTTTCGTCCCACACTCCGAAGAATTGCTGATTAGTTTGATCGGCCATGCTAAATTGACCCTAGTGTCAGAGGGATTAGTAGAGTAGATATGTGGGCTTACGGAAGTGGAGCTTGGGTGGGATTGTGGTTGGTGCAGACTCGATGAGCTGAATGGTCTCCTCCTGCACTGTAGGGATCCTGTAATTTCTGTTGTATGATTCTTTTGTAAAACTGGGCATCCATGAGGCGTTGTGGGCCATCAACAGCAGCTGAACTATACTCCAGCATAATCTGCAACCTCATGACCTGGTATATCTCACACTCAGCCATTACCATCAAACCAGGTGATCAGCCCTTGTTCAATGAAGGAACAGCAACAGGCATACCTAAAAATGAGGTATCAACCTGGTGAAACTACCAAACAGGATTACTTGCATGCCAAACAGCAATTAATAGAGCTAAATGATCCTTCTGCCAATGGATCAGATCTAAGCTCTACAGTCCTATTCACATCCAGTGTTAGTGGTGGTGGACAACTAAACAACTCACCGGAGGAGAAAGCTCCGCAATTACCCCCATCGTCAATGATGGGGGAGCCCCGCATATCAGTGCAAAAGATAAGACTGATGCATTTACAGCAATTTTCAGTCAGAAGTGCCAAGTGCATGATCCATCTCGGCCTCCAGTGGTCCCTAGCATCTTGGATGCCATTCTCCAGCCAATTCGATTTACTCCACTTGATCTCAAGAAATGGTTGGAAGCACTGGATATTACAAACGGCTGTGACAACATTCCAGCAATAATACTGAAGGCTTGTGTTCCAGAACTCGCCACTACCCTAGTAAAACTTTTCCAGTACAGTAGAACCTGTCTGTATGGAAAATAGCCCAGATATGTTCTGTACACACAAAGCTGGACAAATCCGCCCTATAAAGGATCATCAATAGTACTATCAAACAGCACCTACTCAGCAATACCCTTCTCAGTAAACCCCAGTTTATCAGGGTCACTCAGTTCCCGACCTCATTACAATCTTGATTCAAACTTAGAGCTGAATTCCAGAGGTGAGATGAGAGTGAACGCCCTTGACATCAAGGCCACATTGCATCAAGGATCCCTGACAAACTGGAATCAATGGTTATTGGGCAAACTCTCCACTGGTTGGAGTCATACTTGGCACCTGGTTGTGGTGGTGGAACGTCAGTCAGCTCAGCTCCAAGACACTTCTGCTGGAGTTCCTCAGGGGTAGTGCCCCATGCCCAACCATCTTCAGCTGCTTCATCAATGACCTTTCTTCTGTCGTAAGGCTAGAAGTTCGCTGATGATTGCATAATGTTCAGCACTTGTCATGAGCCAACAGATACTGAAACAGTCCATGTTTAAATGCAAAAAGATCTGGACAATTTCCAGGCTTGGGCTGACAAGTGACAAGTAACACTTACGCCATACACATGCCAGGTAATGACCATCACCAACAAGAGAGACTCTAACCACCACTCCATGACATTCAATGGTGTTAACATCATTGAATCCCTTCCTATCAGCATTCTTGGGGTTACCATTGACCAGAAACTCAACTGGACTTGCTGCATAAATACAGTGACTAGGTCAGAGGTTAGGAATACTGCAGGGAGAAATTCACTTCCTCATTCCCCAAAGCCTGTCTGTCATCTACAAAGCACAAGTCAGGGGTGTGATGGAATATTCTTCACTTGCCTGAATGGCTGCAGCTCCAACAGCATCCAATAGGCTTGACACCATCCAAAGCAGCCTGTTTTGACATCACATTCACTCCCTCCACCACCCATGCTCTGTAGCAGCAGTGGGATTAGCAAGCTGCACTGCAGCAATTCACCAAAGGCCCTTGACAGCACCTCCCAAACCCACAACCACTTCTATTTAGAAGGACAAGAGTAGCAGATACATTGGGAACATCACCACCTGCAAGCCACTCACCACCCTGACTTGGAAATATATCACCATTGCTTCACAGTTACTGGTCAAAATCCTGGAATTTCCTCCTTAACAACATTGTGGGTCAACCCATAGCATGTGGACTGCAGTGATTCAAGAAGACAGCTCACTTGTCAAGAAGACACTCATCTTCTTAAAGGCAACTAGGGATTGGATAATAAATACTGGCCTGTCAGTGATGCCCATGTCCTACGAATGAAAAAAAGAATAAAAGTGAGTGTTAAGTCAACAGACATACTGAAGAAATGATATAATACAAACACCTTATTTTGTGGACAATATTACTTATTGCACTGCCACACCAATGTAATTTTTTTAAAATTAATTTTACAGGACTTAAACATTACTGATTGGGCCCATTCTTAACTGCCTCCATTTCAGAAGACAGTTGAGAGTCAATCATATTGCCACATGTTGGCCAAACTAGGGAAGAAGGGAAATTGGCGTTAGTGATCCAGATGGGTTTTTGCAACAATTGTTTCATGGTCATCCTTAGACTTTTAATTCTAGATTTTTTAAAATTGAATTCAGATTTCACTGTGACTGGATTAGAACCCATATCCTCAGATCTTGCTCTGGGTTTCTGTATTGCTAGTCCAGTGACAATACCAATGTATCACGAACTTTAATTAGTCAATTTTATACTTCGAATTATTCTGCTAGATGAATAACTATGTAATTGAATGGAATAAATTTCAGTCAAGTTAAAAACCTTACTGATCTTGTATCATAACATTTAAAAGTTATTTCTGATGTTTAGCTTTGTCCTGTTTAAGACTAACATAAAACATAATTATAGTTAATAGGACATAATATGACTTCAGAAAATGTATTACGTATCTTCATTGAATTATTCCCTATTCTCTGTCACGCCAATCCATTTGCAGATTTTCGCTAATGAACCTAATGGGACACAAAAGATTTTGTAATCATTGTTTCTTGTATCATTGTTGTCCAGTGACATGACAAATTGATCCCTTATGTTCAAGATATCAAATTACCAGATTACAAGTGAGATACAAGGGTGGAGACAAAAATGGAAAAAATAACAATATTTAGTTGAGACTACTCTAGTATAGTGAAAAATGTGACCATAAAATTTGGCTCCATGGCACATGTACTTCTGGCTACGGCTGTGCAAACTTGCAGCATGGCCAATACTGGATGTCATCCTGACAAGAGTGTTAGCGTAGTTGTTGTAAGCATGTGTCAGAACGATGGATACTAGGAAGATTGTGGGAATATATTTGATGCAGGTGATTCCATTTTTGACCCTGCCAATTCAACTGATGCTACTGCTTACAGCTGAATGTATGGTCAGCACAAAAGAGCTCGCTCAGAATCCCCCTGCACAACCACTACCGGACCTGTTCAAAAGAAATATTCACACTGAATATTATTTGCCGATATTTTCTAATGGATCTGTGTGATAACCCACATGGGGAATCAGTAACTGATCTTCAAGTTACCTTGGTAACTGACAGTCGCCTGCCCTGCTGGGACTCACCCTTTATATGACAGATACCAGGAGGGGTTTGCACAACTGTTTCCTGCTGGGACTTCTGTATGCTTTCCACAGGGCAGTGTCTTAATTTTGTGTTTAACACTCAATACCATTCCTTCCCAGTCAGGCTTCTGAGTTTGTAGAAGTGCTTATTCGTTTGTTGAGTTGGTTAAGACTGGTGAAGTTGACAGGGAATGGTACTGCCTGGGGAGAAGGCCTTTCTCGTGACTTCAAGAGTCCTTATCAGACCACAGTTACTATGTGCCTTGAGCTGTAGCATGAGAGGGAGATGGAAGAGTGATTGCAGAAGAAGATACCTCAACAGGAGAGGTTGTCTACTTTGTGTCTTCCAGGAATATTTTTCTTCCCTCCGCTGAAGACAGAAGTAGCATGTTTGTGACGTCTCCATTTTGCAAAGGAAATTCTCATGGAAATCTGCCACCTCTTGCAGGCGACGTACAACCTCCAAGCAGGACAAGGATGGTGCTGCCTGTAGCTGTGAAGGTAACCATAGCTTAACTACTTTGTGTTAGGATCCTCCTAGAAGTGTGGTGACTCTTTGGAGAGAGTGCAAAGAAGGTTCACCAGCATGTTGACTGGTCTCTAGGTCCTGGGCTATGAGGGGAGGTTGAATAAACTAGGATTGTTTTCACTAGAAAGACTGAGGCTGAGGGGAGACGTGATAGAGGTCTCAAGTTATGAGAGGCATAGGCAGGGTAGATAGTCAGGGCTTTTTCCTGAGGTGGAAGTGTCAATTGTAAGGTTCAAGATGAGAGGGGGAATGTTTAAGGGAGATGTGTGGGAGTTCTTCCACGTGGAGTGGTTGATGCCTGGAAAACTCTGCCAGAGGAGGTGGTGAAAGCAGGCACATTTAAGAGGCATCTGGATGGGTACATGAATAGGGAGGGAATAGAGGGATATGGCAGAAGGTTTTGTTAGTTTTGTTAGATCATCATGATTAGCACAGACTTGGAGGGCTGAAGGGCCTGTTCCTGTCCTATCCTTTTCTTTGTTCTTTGTACGTGTAACTTCTCCCAGTTTGTCATCTACTGCTGAAGTGAAAAGATGGAAGTTGTATTTATGGTGGGGAGGTGGGCCAGGAATGGGAAGTTCACTGTATTTTCTCTGACTGGATCCAATGAGGCAGAACACCTCAGCAGGAGTGGCAGCATCTGTGAAGAGAGAAAAGAGCTGACGTTTTGAGTCCAGATGACCCTTTGTCAAAGATTTGTGGGTCCTACATTTAAACACTGATGTACTTCAACTGTATAAGTTACTCCTTGCTGAATGCGAGGTTATTGTACAAATGTACTCAGCAATCTTGTGGCAGCAGTCATGATGATTTAATTCTTTACTGGCGCTGTGTTCCCTTATTATTTGACCCGCCATGTTGAAGCATAGTTTTTTTTTAAGTTTTTATTTTATTAATGTCACAAATAGTCTTATGTTAACACTGCAATGAAGTTATTGTGAAAAATTCCCTGCTTGGGTACACCAAGGGAGAATTTAGCATGGCCAGTGTACTCAACCTATTACATCTTTCAGACGGAGAGGAAATGAGAGCACCCAGAGGAAACCCACGCAGTCACGGGGTTAGTGTGAAGACTCCACACAGACAGTGACCCAAGCCTAGAATCAAATCTAGATCCCTGGCGCTATGAGGCAGCAGTAATAACCACTATGCCACCATGCTGCAGGGGGTATCTACTGCACAATAGGGGGTCAAACGTCTGACTCTGTTCTGCAATCTAACCACATAAGGCCAGTGTACAAAGAGAATCGTGCTTATATGTTCACAGGAAGTGGGCCAGCATTTATTGCCCCTTACTGAGGGCATTTCAAGAGTCAGCCACATTGCTGTGGATCTGGCAGACTGGGTAAGGATGGTAGATTTCCTTCTCTGAAGGGCATTAATGAATCAGATGAGTTTTTACATTCATTGGTCATCATTAGAAATTTTATTCCAGATTTTTATTGAATTCAAATTTCACCGAACCTAAGTCCTGAGAGCATTACCGTGCGTCTCTGGATTACTAGTTCAGCAACAATATCACAATGCCATCTCTCCCCATGTATTACCTTTAAAAAATTATTTAAACACTCTCTCTTTGCTGCAGTTTCTTTTTCCAGGATATTACAGTGTCTCATTCTCTATCTCTCTCTTCCTCTCCGTGTATCTGTCTGTCTGTCTCTCTCAAATAACCACTACCTATTCTTAATTTCAAAACTATTTTCCATGTATTTTTTTTAAATAAACGTATCCTCTATTTGTTGGGCTGATGTTAATTTGTGGTTATCTAATGAGTCACATTTCATTATATTGGTATGATGAAGCTGTGATGATACAAGGACTACTTTCTAATATGCTGTCACTCATGTTACTGTCAGCTGCCATTCAGTCCACTTCTGAGTCCCAGTTGAAATGGTGTTATTCTCTAATTGAGAATGAGCAAGCAAACTGATCCCAGCCTCCCTTAATAATACAACCATTGGAAATTAAGCACTTCTCGCCAAAGCTGTTGAGCAATTGATAATCGCTTTTGCAAATAGCACAGGCTCCACTGGGCACATCCCCTGAAAGCCTTGTCAAAACAGGGCAGCCATGTCCATGAACCTGGGTAATATTTAAGATTAGAATTCTTTTCCTTGCAGAGTAATGGATCAGAGACAAGGCAGTTGATGGTGTATTCATTACTCTCAGTAGTTCTAAGAGTTGTTGGATAAATATTTGCTTGTGAATGGAATTGGAAGTTATAGAAGTTATCCTTGATTTAAATACTTAAATGAAAAGCTATTGGAGTTGTGGACGGTAGCCATGAACCACAGCAAAATGGTTGGGGATGGAGAAATAATTTCAGAACATAAGAAATAAGTGCTAGAGTTGACTATTCGGCCCCTGAGCCTTCTCCATCATTCAGAAAGATCATAACTTGTTCATTTACTTCAGCTGCACTTTCCCCCAAACCGTCATATCCTTTGATTGTTTTAGAACCCAAATGTCTATCAGTCACAGGCTTGAATGCACTCAATAATGAGCTATAGTTCCGTGTGCTCAAGTATTTCAAATATTCATAATCCTTTGAGTGAAGAAGTTTCTCCACATCTCAGTTCCAAATAGCTGACCCCATTTTTGATTCTGTGGCCCCTAGCTCTAGGCACCCCCAGTATTTACTCTGTCAAACCCTTCAGTATATTGCATGTTTCACTGAGATTGACCTTTTTTTTGTTGTTTCAAACTCAAGGCAATATATGCATTTTGCTCAATCTCTCCTGCTAGGGGACAATTCCTGCTTCCAAAGAATAAGTCAAGTGAACCTTCATTATTTTTGGCAATTCACCTGCATCTTCTCAATGGTATTAAGGGTTGAGTTACCAATGCTGGCATTCACATCCCATGAAATGATTTTAAAAAGTATATCCTTCCTTGGGTAAGGAGACCAAAACTGTGGATTGTACTCCAGATGTGGTGTCACTAAAGCCCCATATGATTGCAGTAAGATTTTGTCACTCTTAAGCTCCAATCTCATTACAATAATGGTTGTCATACTATTTTCTTTCTAATTACATGCTATGCCTGCATGTTAACTTTTTGTAATTTGTGAACAAGATTTCCCAGTATACCAACATTTTTCTTGTCCTTCAAAAAATGTTCTGCTTTTCTCTAACCAATGCTCAGAATTCCCTTCACACACATTGTTAGCCACTTTAACACTTGAATAGCAGGTTAGATGTAAGGATTTGCATTCTAATCAGCAATCGGTGACTGTGTTGATATGTGTACTATTGCAGACCAGAACACTGTATTTGCCTGACGAAGACACAGAGTGTCGAAAGCTCGCAAATTTACTATCAAATAAATCAGTTGGATTTAAAATTGGTGTTGCTAGATTCTTACATAATTCATGAACCCCAGGAAGGATTTCAGTTCCATGGCTTCCTTGGAGTTGGAGCCTTCTTAATGGCCCTCATTTTGTCCTCCACCGAATGAAGGCCCTTGCCATCCACCTGGTAACCCACATAGGTCATGGCACTTGTTTGGAAGATGCATTCTTCCCTTTTCAGGCATGCCCTCACCTTTGAAAAGCACTGTAAGACCTCTTCCTGTTTCTCTTGGTGCGTTCCAAAGTTTCTGTGACTAAGACATCACCCAGTCTCAAAATGAGAGGTGGGGGTGGGGGGGGTGGTGCAGTTTAGATCGGAGTCGAGGAGGAACTTCTTCACTCAAAGAGTGGAGAATCTGGAATTCTCTGCCCGTTGAAGTGGTGGAGACTACCTCGCTGAATATATTTAAGTCACGGGTAGATAGATTTCTGATAGACAAGGGAATTAAGAGTTATGGGGAGAAAGTGGGAAAGTGGAACTGATCCACTTCAGATCAGCCATGATCTTATTGAATGGTGGGGCAGGCTCGAATGGCTAGATAGCCTCCTCCTGCTCCTATTTCTTATGTTCTTATGTTGGTACAGTGCTACCTGAGGTAACCCTTAGAGTGTGTACACCACGACCTATTGAAAAATAGCACATGTAGATGGCAGGCAAATGTATTCATATCAACCTTTGTGCTTATTAATTATCACGTACCTTCGAGAAGAATCTTCCAATTCAAGGTGGAGATGTGCATGGCTCATGTCACACTAATGTTTGGCCCCCAGTTAACAAGGTGTATAGGTCTTCGATCTTGGGGCATGTCATTTTTGAATACCTATTGACAGTAAGCTTATAGTTTCCTCAAAGCCGGACCGACCTACCCAGCTTAAGGACAGGAACATTTGCGGATCACTCTTCAAATCCTATGTGTCTCATTATGTCCAGCTTTTCAATTCCAACTCTACTTTGCCCAATAGGGCCATATAGAGCTGATGTTGCTCTGAAATACTAGCATTGCGGTTGATATAGGTCAGTCTGTGATGCAAAATGTTGTTCACGGGTGGCGCAATTTCACACCAGTCTGCCAATTTTCACAACCTAGTCAGAAGTTCCGTGACAGATTCCCAGAGGTTCACCCTGCCATGTTAAAGCAGTGTCACTGCAGTATTATGGAAGGTTTAGGGTCATAATAGCCTTTAACTAAGTCCGCCAATTCATTAAAGATTTTGGAGGCAGGGACATCTGGGTAGGCTAGGCTTTTTGTCACACTAAAGGTTGGGATACCATATGCCATCAACAGGACTACTTCTGCTTTTTATCCCCTCTCTGTTGTTGGCCCAAAAAAATAATGCATGCGTTCCATGTATTGGGTCTGGTATTCCATGCTTGCATCATATACTTCGAGTTTACTAAAAAGAGGCCTTGTCTTGACAGTGGGAAGAAAAAAACTGCTTTACTCCTCATTGCTAATGTAATAATCTTACCAAGGCCAGTCTTCCTTCACCAATCACCCTTTATTTACAGGGTATTCGGTGGTTACAAGTGCAAGTCAGCTCCAAGTCTTTTGATTGCTGGCTGAAGTGGATTCAGCTGGTTTTAAACCCCTCTGCTCCTTCCCTATTGGCGAGCCTCCACTTGTCTAAAAGGGGCGCTCATATTCTTAGGCCCACTGGAAGATCCATTGATGATCCCTTCTGGCTATCATAATAATAGCATATCTTGGAAAAGACTTTGGGTGGGATATTCTAGCCTCCCTTATCTTGGAAATGAGAAATATTACCCATGATCAACAGACCTTTTCATGATAGGCCTCTAACCCACTTTGATTCCTGTGGCGGGCAGGATGGTAATACTCATCCCTTAGAACTGTGGGTGAGACATTAATTTCTCAAATATTAAAGCAGATCTGGATTTCGGTTTCTGTAAGCTTTTGCTTTCGTACTTATTAATCAAACTGTCCACCCCAGTGTTGCTTATCTGTGGATCTGACCTTGTTTAATTCTGCTTATAATTATCTGTCAAAGCATTTCCATCCATTAATTTTTTTTTCATCTTGCACCATCATTTGAGGCGACCTCAAGAACCCATCCTTAATGACAGGCATGCTTTTATTTGTAAGCTAATGACATACAGATCCAACCCTCCATTGCATCTCTTGTTCTCCTGACTCCAGCCTATTGTATCTTTTGGATATTCCTTTAGTAGCCTAAGTTACCGAAATCTCTGTCCCCTCACTTTCTTCTTTTCAGAGCTTTCTTCTCACTGCCTTTTTTTTGACCAAGCTTTTGGTAACCCTTCCTCCCATGTCCTTTTTGATTCAACATTCAATAGAAAAAGAAAGAATTGCATTTATATAGTACTTTGCCAGATCTTAGCATGTACCAAAGTGCTAATGAAGTTCCATTTGAAGTACTGTTATAATGTAGAAAACAAGGCAAATAATTTGCATCACATCCTACATATAGGGTGACAAAGTGGCACAGAGGTTAGCACTGCTGCCTCACAGCGCTAGGAACCCCAGTTCAATTCCACCTTTATGTGACACTGTGGATTTTGCACATTCTCCTCCTGTCTGCATGGGTTTCCTCTGGGTGCTCTGGTTTCCTCCTACAGTCCATAGCAATGCAGGTTAGGTGGATTGGCCATACTCCATAACTCCTTAGTGTCCCACGATGTATGGGTTAGGGGGATTAGAAAGGTTACGGGGATGGGGCACAGGTAAGATTTAAAAAATACAGAACTGATGGCTGAATGGTCTCCTGCGCTGCAGGGATTCTATGATTCTCAAACAGCAATGTTTAATTATCAGGTGATAGTGTTTTTTTGAAGAGATATTGTTCGAGGGATATATATTGGCCGGTACATTAGGGTATCTCCTTAGTTGTTCTTCAAAATAGTACTATCCAATCTTGAACTTCTGGCAGACTGCGCAGATGCGGCATCAGTTTAGATCGCCTCCAGAAGACGGCACCTCCATCATTGCAACACTCCCTCAATATTACACAAGAGTGTCAGGCTAGATTTTTATGCTCTGGTCACTGGAGTGGAATTCGAATCGATAGCGTCCTGACTCTAAGGCGAGAGTGCTACCAACTGAGCCACAGCTGACAGTTTTTATCTTTCTGTGCGGTTCCTTGGGAAGTGTTCATCTATGTTAAAGGCATTATTTAAATGAAAATTGTTGGTGATTATACCAAATGACCTTTATATCTTATTATTAAGATTGGATGTGAAGATAGACTCAGAGCTAGTTTTCATCCATCACACTGTGTCATGGCTTTATCATCATCAACATTTAAATACAGTTATTTTGTTTTGAATCTTAAGACCTATGCAAATATAATTAGCTATAAGCTTGAAAATGAAGAGTGATATTCCAATATTCAAACCAATTCAACTACTGATTTCACCAAATAGTTTTGCTTTCTGTTTTTTTGAAAAATATACTGTTTATATGTACCAAGCCAAATGAGCAAATTGTAGCTCGTGATGTCTCAGTGATGGTTTGCGGAGAAGTGCTGCCTTCAGGAGATGCATTCTTTGAAGATATATGTTCTTAATTTGCACCTGATTTGACAGGTATTCCATAACAATTAAGCACATGGCCATGACAAATGTTTATTCAAACTTGTTTCGAATAAGATCCTGTTGAAATTTCCAAAAAAACTTTCATGTTGGCTAAGGAATCAAACGTGCATTTTCAGCAAATTCAGCTTACTTGTGGCTTAACGATATGATATTATTTCCATGTTGCAAGGCCTCACATTTTGGATTTCAGGATGTGTAATGAAAGCACGTTACAAATTGGAATCGAATGATGCAAAAAGTTGTTTGCCATTGAAGAAAAAGATGTTATCTATGAATGCTGCAATACAGCATATTGCAGAATTTTCACCATCATATGGGGTGAGTGCAGTGAAGGGTAGGTATGCAAATTTGTGCTGCTGGTTGACATAACCATTTGCTAGCGCCATCTGGTTGGCAGGTAATTTTTCCAGAGGTGCTTTCTGTGTTGGAAAGGCCGTGTTAGGAGCAGGTAAAGGCAGAAGGTGAGTCAGTGGCATCAGGGACCAGGCCAGCTGCCTAGCAGCTTGAGAGCCTCCTTGTCTGCTTTCCCTGTGCACCCAGGTAATCCTATAGAAGGATTTCCTTTCTACAATGGTGGCCAAGTTGCTATGGCCATTTATTTTTGAAAATGTAAAGTCATGAGAGAGCACCTCAAGATGAAAGTGCTCTCTCTTTCTGTCCCTTTCCGACAAAGAATGTTTGCAGCTCCTTCTATGCCAGAGGGCCTCCTATTGGCCCTCCATGTTCAGGAGCCTGCCCTCCACTTTTAATTGGATTGCAAGCATGGCCTCTGGCCGCTAATTGACAAATTCAGCAAGAATCAATTCAGGGTAATGTTCCCCAAACAGTGTGAAGTCATGACTTCTGTCTACTTCAGGTCCTGACCTAAAATCCCAAATCTTGCCCATTATGTTTTTTAGCAAAAGTTCATTTGAAATTTGTGTTGTGTTGTCTGCACAATTAAATGACTGGGGTATAATGAAAACAAGTAAATTCGATTGATTCCCTCACTTTATGGAGTCTCTTCCAGCGACAGTGCAAATCATCATATAAAAAAAAGCCCCTGGAAATGATTGATTAAAATAACTAATGCACAGATGTAGATTTCATGAAGATAGTAAACAATTCCAGGGAGCACATTGTGCACGATTGAAGAATTTTAATTGTTTGCAGATAATGAAAATGAGATTTGAGCAGTTATTAAGTCATTAGAACAGCGAGCTTGTTGCCATCTGTAACAAACATCATTCAAAATATTCATAAAAGTAGGCCTCCAGTGGTCATTACTTCTAATGAGTTGGAAGATATATTTCCATAACAGTAGCAATATCACTAACAGATTTTGAGAGGACATGAATAAGAGGAAGTGTACACCATACAAGAGCTTTCATGGGCCAATTTATTTGCAATTCCCTCTTTTCCTATCAGTGAATGATTATTACCGGACAGAAAGCCACAGAGATGAGACATCATTAACAACTGCAGCATCACAGCACCTAACAGTGCTACCTCACAGTGCCAGGGACCTGGGTTTAGATTCCTGGCTTGGGTCACTGTTTGTGTGGAGTCTGCACATTCTCCCCTTGTCTGCATGAGTTTGCTCCGGGTGCTCCAGTTTCCTCTCAGAGGTCCGAAAGACGTGCTAGTTAGATGTACCAGCCATGCTGAATTCTCCCTCAGTGTATCTGAACAGGCACTGGAGTGTGACGATTAGGGGATTTTCACAGTAACTTCATTACAGTGTTAATGTAAACCTACTTGTGCCACTAAGAAATAAACTAACCTTCCTTGCTTTGCTGTGCAGTTATTTTTGGGAGGCCTCCTGAGTGGATAAAGCATTAGAGCCTTTAGGAAGTAGAACTTTGCAAGTGAAATACAGTTGTCATGTGGAGTATGACCTATCTGGGAAATGTTTATTTCCAAAGATCAATATCTGATGTTGCTGTCCTAAGCTCAAATAATAATCATCCGCAATAAAATATATTGAACTTCAATGGGGAGAGACTTGGATTTGAGCAGAAGCAAAATTTTGTTCAAACACCAAGAGCTGTACATATTTTTCTGGCATTGCGTAAGTCATATATTTTTAAAGTCCAGCATCAACTAGCAATGTTTGGGAACATTGTATGAGAATTGCATTGTGTCACTAAAGTTCAAAATTATTCAGTAAGCTAATTTTACAAACTCTTATGGTTGAGGCACCAGCAATGTTTAGGGTCAGTGAAAGCGCTTGTCAGCTTTGTGAAGCTGAAGACCATTTTCTTGACTTCAGTCTATCGTTTTTTGTGAGCAGCTGGTGTCAAAACATCAGAACTTGAAGAACATAATGAGAACATTTTGGGAAATCTAAACTAAATTGAAATTGCTGCACTACATGAAACATGGGCAATTTAAATTCTAATTGAACAACTTGTATCTCTCCCTCCAGATGTGTTTCACTGAGCAGAATACTGTGTTCTTTCTAGGACTGTAGCGGTTCAAAACAGCAGTTCACCAACACCTTCTCAAGCAATTAGGGATGAGCAACAAATGCTGCTATAACTAGCGGTGTCAAATCCTGTGAAATAATAAATAAAATGAAACACTTTATTCACTTCCTCTATTCCTGATTCTGCTATTTTGCAGCAGCCTGACCTCCTGTGCTACACTACCAGCAAGCTGCCATTTAGTGTCTGCAGCTCTCAAGACCCAGGGTTCAATATGGCCCTACCAATTCTAGCAAGGATCGCTGTTGCATAGCTCCACCAACTATGCTAAAAGAAGAACAGCCATCCACTAATTTCTAGTTTATGAAATTTCTTTATTCTTTTTAAAATTGAGGTGGGGCCATTTCCAAACATATCTTGGGAGTTGACTTACCCCACCTCAAGAGCCAGCTACTTTTTCTGGCAGACCTCCATTTGTTTTGCAACATTTCCGGCAAAGTTCAACTTTCTAATACCATACATGGATATTCTCTAAAGTGTTACTCACACATGGGTGGCACGGTAGCACAGTGGTTAGTATTGCTGCTTCTCAGCTTCAGGACCCGGGTTCGATGCTCAGATCACTGTCTGTGTGAAGTTTGCACATTCTCCTCGTGTCTGCCTAGGTTTCCTCCGGGTGCTCCAGTTCCCTCCCACAGTGCAAAGATGTGTGGGTTAGGTTAATTGGCCGTGCTAAAATTGCCCCTTACTGTCCTGAGATGCGTAAGTTAGAGAGATTAGTGGGTAAAATATGTAGGGATATGGGAGTGGGGCCTGGGTCAGATTGTGGTCGGTGCAGACTCGATGGGCGAATGGCCTCTTTTTTGTATTCCCTTTTCCCTCCCCACCCCCAATACCAAGTCAAAGGGATATTTCAGTTTGAAATGGAAGTGATATCATCAAATAGATAACCAAACAATCACTTTGAGATATTCTCGAATAGCAAACCAGGAAGTTAAAAGCACCTAATATTTTTCACTTTTATATATTCAGATAGTAAAATAAATGATAATGATTGGATTAAGATAGAAGCTAAAACAAAGAAGTGTATAACAATACACTTGGTAGGAAACAACTTGAATGTTGCTGAAAAGAAGGATACACTGCTGAAGCTTTTTGATTTACATTCATCAGGACAAACACACAAATGTCAAATTTCAAAACATCATAATTTACTACAGGAGAAAGGGATGCAAGTTGGGTAATACATTGACTCTGACTTGCCATTGCAATGGTGCAAGCAGTGGGGAGCTTTTGGCTTCTGG
Organism: Sphyrna mokarran; assembly: GCA_024679065.1. Taxonomy (NCBI): domain Eukaryota; kingdom Metazoa; phylum Chordata; class Chondrichthyes; order Carcharhiniformes; family Carcharhinidae; genus Sphyrna; species Sphyrna mokarran. The sequence goes on from JAGIQG010000009.1 coordinate 63,812,896, forward strand.
ATAATTATAAATTGTGCAAGGATTGCACACAGTTCTTTGGTTTGCAGAGAATGGATCCCATTCTCAGTGTATTAACGTATGTTGCTTCTAGTAATGTGTTAATGAGCTACATTTCAAACTCAATTGATTATCTTAAATTTGTTGTTAGAGTTGCTAATAGTACACTAAGGATTGTCCAGCAAGCCATGTCCAGTTGCAGGAATCCATCTAGTAGTGCATGTTTTGTGTTTTGGAGCTGGTTGAATATGGTCTATACTCTACCTAGTATGAATAATTGAAGGAACATCCTGTTTGATTCGATTTGAATCAACATCCTGATTTGAATTAACTGAAGGAACGTCCTATTTGCCAGTTGTTGGGACACGGGGCTCTCCTGCCAGGAATTGCAGCATCATTGAAATTCATATACAACATTGCTCAATTGTGTGGTAGGCAAAATATCTTTTTGGATTGACAGCATCATCCTGTTAGTATGTAGCCATTGCATAATAGCAGCATGAAATGTAATAACTTTCACCAGGAACTCTACCAATGTATTAAAAACTGAATTATTCAGCCTTGTGCTTTCACTTGTGTGGCAGTGACTCCAGGATGGTAGTCTGCCTCCCTGGAGCAGGGGTCCAGGATGTATCAGAGAGGGTAGAGGGAATTTTGAAGGGAGAAGGGTCCAAAGCAAATGTAATAGTTCACGTAGGACAGAAAGATGTAGGAAGAAAGCACAGGGGGGACTTACGTAGGCAGTTTAGGGAGTTGGGGGCTCAACTGAAAGGTAGGGCCTCCAGGGTGGCGTTCTCTGGGCTGCTGCCTGTGCCCGGGACCGATTGGGTAAAAACAAATGAGACACTCCAACTAAATGCATGGATGAGGGATTGGTGTAGGGCAGAAGGCTTCATATTCATCGATCATTGGGAGGTCTTCAGGAGGGAGGGTCACCTATTCAAGAGGGATAGGGAGCAGTTGACTGGGAGGGGAACACATATTTTAGCTGGGAGGTTAGCTGGAGTGTTTCAGAAGTGTTTAAACTAATAGGGAGGGAGGGTGGGGAGGGAGAGGGAACTGGGAGTGGGAGAGAGAGGGATAATAGGGTAACACCAGAAGGTAGAAAGGAATATCCGAGAGCTGAGGGTCTTCAGTGCATGTGTTTTAATGCGAGGAGTGTGACTGGCAAAACAGATGAACTGAAGGCAATAATATTCACGAGGAGTTTAGAAGTGGTGGCGGTGACCGAGACATGGTTGAAGGAGGGGCAAGACTGGCAATTGAATATTCCAGGGTATAAGTGTTTTAGGCGTGACAGAGTTGGTGTGAGGAGAGGCGGGGGAGTGGCTTTATTAGTTAAGGACAACATCATAGCAGTGCAGAGGGAGGGAGGTATGGATGATTTAGGAATTGAGTCTCTATGGGTGGAGTTGAGGAATAGGAAGGGAGTGGTTACTCTGTTGGGTGTTTACTACAGACCGCCCAACAGCCCACGGGCCGTGGAAGAAGGGATATGCAGGGACATTTTAGATAAGTGTAGGAAAAATAGGGTAGTAGTAGTGGGAGATTTCAATTTTCCTGGAGTAGATTGGAGAGTGCCCAGAGCTGTAGGAGTGGATGGGGAGGAATTTGTACAGTGTGTTTTGGAAGGGTCCTTGGAGCAGTATGTGGATGGCCCGACTAGAGATGGGGCTATACTGGATTTGGTTCTGGGAAATGAGCCAGGCCAGGTGGTTGACGTCGAGGTAGGAGAGCAGGTGTCAAATAGTGATCACAACTCTGTCTGCTTTAGGATATTAATGGAAAAGGACGAGACCGGCCCAAAAGGGAAGGTATTTAACTGGGGGAGGGCTAGATACGGCCAGATTAGGCAAGATCTTAAAGATACCGACTGGGATAAGCTTTTTGAGGGCAGGTCGACGAGGTACATGTGGGAGTCTTTCAAGGGAAAACTAAACTCTCTGCAGGAAAGATATGTGCCGGCAAGGAGGAAGGATGGGAAAGGTAGGATTAGAGAACCGTGGCTTACCAGGGAGATTGAGGACTTGATCAGGAAGAAGCGAAAGGCTTACATTAGATCTAGACAACTGGATCTAGATGTTCTGGGGACAACTGGGGACAGAGACAGCGCTGGAAGCTTATAGAGAGTGTAGACGGGATCTTAAAAGGGGTATTAGAAAGGCAAAAAGGGGCCACGAGGTGGCTCTGGCAGGTAGGATTAAGGAAAATCCAAAGGCATTTTACACCTATGTAAGGAGCAAAAGGATGGTTAGAGGCAAGATTGGACCTCTTAGGGACAGAGGAGGGGATCTATGCTTAGAGCCTGAGGAAATGGGGGAGATCCTGAATGAATACTTTGCGTCGGTATTCACGCAGGAGACTGGACAGATGTCTGTGCCTGATGTTGACAAAGTTGAGGATCGGTTGAGGGAAATAAGGATTACGAGGAAAGAGGTGTTGGGGCTGTTAGGCAGCTTAAAGACATATAAAGCTCCGGGGCCTGATGGCATTTACCCCAGGCTGCTAAGGGAGTTGAGGGAAGACTTGGCTGGGCCTCTGACGCAAATCTTTGTCTCTTCCTTGGACACAGGTGAGGTCCCAGAGGACTGGAGGATAGCAAACGTAGTACCGTTGTTTAAAAAAGGTCAGAGGGATCACCCAGGGAACTATAGGCCGGTGAGCTTGACTTCAGTTATAGGTAAGCTAATGGAGAGGATCCTTAGGGACAGGATGTATGAGCATCTGGAGCGCTGCGATCTGATCAGGGATACGCAGCATGGCTTCGTCAAGGGGAAGTCTTGTCTTACAAATCTAGTGGAATTTTTTGAAGAAGTGACAAAAACAGTTGATGAAGGACAGGCTGTTGATGTCGTCTACATGGATTTCAGTAAGGCGTTTGACAAGGTTCCTCATGGTAGACTGATAGAGAAGGTGAAGGCGCATGGGATACAGGGTCGGGTATGTAGATGGGTCGAGAACTGGCTCGGGAGGAGGAGACAGAGGGTAGTAGTGGAAGGCTCTTTTTCCGGCTGGAAGCCTGTCACTAGTGGAGTGCCACAAGGCTCAGTACTAGGTCCTCTTCTATTTGTGGTCTACATAAACGACTTGGAAGTAGGGGTAGGTGGTGAGATCAGCAAATTTGCTGATGACACCAAGATGCTTGGATTGGCGGGTACAGAAGAGCAGTGTCAGGCAATACAACAGGACATAGACAGGTTGGTAGACTGGGCAGATAGATGGCAAATGGAATTTAATCCGGATAAATGCGAGGTGATGCATTTTGGCCGGAAAAATGTAGAAGAGAGTTATAGGATAAAAGGTAAAACTATACGGAGCATAGAGACGCAGAGAGACTTGGGGGTGCAGGTTCACAAGTCTCTGAAGGTGTCCTCACAGGTGGAGAAGGTGATAAAGAAGGCGTATAGTATGTTAGCTTTCATAGAAAAGGGTATAGAATACAAGAGTAGGAGTTTGATGTTGCAGTTGTATAGAACTTTGGTTAGGCCTCACTTGGAATACTGCGTCCAGTTCTGGTCGCCGTACTATCGGAAGGATGTGGAGTCCTTGGAGAGAGTGCAGAGGAGGTTTACCAGGATGCTGCCTGGTATGGAAGGACTGTCTTATGAGGAACGATTAGATAGACTGGGGTTGTTTTCCCTTGAAAGACGTCGGCTTAGAGGGGATCTCATAGAGGTGTATAAGATTATAAGGGGTATAGATAGAGTAAATGGAGGTAAACTTTTTCCACCTTTAGAAATGGATAGGACGAGGGGTCATGGCCATAGGGTGAGGGGGGCTATGTATAGGACGAATATTAGAGGGCAGTTTTTCACACAAAGGGTAGTGGGGGTGTGGAATGCACTGCCGAGTAAGGTGGTGGGAGCAGGCACGCTGGGGCTGTTTAAGGGTCTCTTGGACAGCCACATGAGCGGTATGCAGATAGAGGGATATAGTAGGACTGTTTAACTACGGCTTTTTCCACAGGTAATTCGGTCCATACTTGACCAACATTGAGCATGCATTCGGCAGGTGGTGCGGGTACAGCTCTTGGATGTTGATTCATGGGTTGCCTGGTACCTCATGTCGTAAATGAGTGCTTTATGTGGACCATCTGAAGGGCACCATGACAGCTCAGAGACTATCGATGTGGCTGTGCAGACACTTGGAATTGGGCCGGTGTCTGCGGGAGTTTGCGCGTTCTCCCCGTGGTTGCGTGGGTTTTCTCCGGGCACTCCGGTTTCCTCCCACAACCCAAAAATTCGCTCTTAGGCTGATTGGGAAACAAATTGTCCCTATAGTGAGAATTTTCCATATTGGGAATAATATATATATTATTATATAGGAATAATATAATAGGATAATGGATTTGCTACTATATAGTTATGACGGCGGCGCGGGCTCGTTGGGCTGAAGGGCCTGTTTCCCGTGCTGTGTTGCTCTTAACTCTCTTAACTCTTAACTTAGCATGTTCCTAGCAGGTATCTTTGTCTTACCTCATGCTCCAAAGCAGGGTTTTCCCAGTGCCTGAAATTTGGCTGGTGGAAGGTTACTAATTTTCAGTGGAGGTCAGTGAGTGATTGCATAGCTAGCAAAGTCCACATCAGTTGAATGAATAAAAAAAAAATTACTGCACATGGTCTTGGGGGATGGATTCAAATAGTTATCCCTTGTGAAAGCAAGCTTTGACTGCCCACAATGGCATGGGCAGTCTGGTTGATGGGTAACTGCAAGGATTGTGCTGGTGTGGCTGTGTGGGAGGATGAATGCTGCCGCTCCCTCAGGGAAAAATCTCAGTAATCCTAGTAATCTGCTGGAGCACAGATTGCTGGACTATTGTGAGGACCTGTACATCCCTTTGAGCATCTGTGTGTGCATGTCCATCAAATTTCTCCTATAAATCGCAATATTAAAGAACCTTACTTGAGTCCTCTGCAGTAGAACTCATGTGAACTTGGTCTCTGGGAAGCTATCCTTCCTCTGGTTGCAGTTCTCTTATGCCTGATAACTTCCCTCTTGAAGATCATGGATCTGTACAACCCTCTGATCACCCTGCCAAGTAAGAAGTCTGACAACATCAGGTTTAAATCAGCCGATTTATTTGATAGTAAACTAGTCAAATAAATCGGTTGGATTTAAACCTAGTGTTGTCAGACTTCTTGCTGTGTTTACCCCAGTACAACGCTGGCATCTATACATCACATTGCCAATGACAGTGTTTCTTCATTAGCTGTGTGATCTTGTTTGCAGTCTTCCTCACAGGCAGCACTGGCTGGCCGGGAAGTAGTATTTGGATGTTGGAAAGCATAAAGCAAAAGGAGGAAGAAAGGGAATGTTGAATGGAAACAGAAGGTTTGTGGTTATACATTCTACCATTTGCACTTCATATTAGATAGGTGAAGTGAAATTTGAGAAGGTGCATGAAGCAGTAATGTATTCCATCCTTGATATTCTTGGCAATGTCGGTTGCAATAACCTCAGTTACTATCAGGTAAATAACAATACTTGACATTTGTTCAGGTACAACAAATACCTGTTCATATTTGTTCGAAATCTGTTCGAAGGAACTCAGGCATGCTTGTCTTTTGCCCTCTGTTCACTGGTGCTGTGTCCTATTATGCATGATCTGGTCCTGCAAGAGAGAGACATATGTCAGTGAGTGATTTAATTTGATTTATTGTCACATGTATTGGGACATAGTGAAAAGTATTGTTTCTTGCATGCTATACCGCCAAAACATACTATTCATAGAATACGTAGGAAAAAAGAAAAGGAGAGGATGCAGAACATAGTGTTACAGTCGTAGCTAGGTTGTAGAAAAAATCAACTTAATATTTAGTAGATTTGTTCAAAATTTTGATTTTAGGAGGGAAGAATCTGTTCTTGAATTGGTTGGTGAGATGTGGGTGTGAAGCTTGCAGCAGTAGTAAAAACATGAAAGGGTGTAGCATGTGAAAGTTAGGAATAAGGCCGAACTAATTGTAGAGACTGATGATGGATTGGTGATGGGGATGTGGTGCACTGAGCAGTATATGAGATTGGTGGTAAGGCGGGTCAGGGATGGCATTGAAGATTGGGCAAAAAAGCATTGACCTGGACCATCTGATGGGCAACACGACAGCTCAGTGACTATCGCTGTGCTGTGCAGATACATGGATTTGGGCCTGTGTCTGTGGGAGTTTGCGCATTCTCCCCGTGCTTGCATGGGTTTTATCCGGGTGCTCCGGTTTCCTCCCACATCCCAAAGATGCGCTCTTAGGCTAATTGGCAAAATGAATAAGGCCATCAGAATCATATAAAAGAACCTTGGAGTCCTTTCGCAGTCCACCAGATCATCTGGTGCTTTTATTTCCTTCTTGAAACTCTTGAGACAGTTCCACCAACTGCTGGACCCTGAATGCACCTGCCCTTTAAGAGGGACAGACTGACTTTGAGGTTCAGCCTTGCTTGCTGTGACTTGTGGTAGCTTTGTACATTCCTGCATATTATATGTGCAGCTAGTTGGGAATGCATTTTATTGATCTGTACACTGACATTATCATGATTTGCTGCCAGTATGAAGTTTGTGTGTTACTTCAATCAACTGTTTGTGTGGAGTTTGCAAGTTCTCCCTGCATCTGTGTAGGTTTCCTCCAGATGATCTGGATTCCTTCTACAGTCCAAAGATATGCTACACAAGTGGATTGGCCGTTTTGAATTACCCCTTGGCATCCCAAAATGTGTAGATTAGGGTAATCAGTGCATAAATATGTGGGGATAGAGCAAGGGGTGGGCCTGGATAAAATGACCTGTTGGAAAGTGGGTGCAGACTCAATGGGCTGAATGACCACCTTCTGCACTGCAGGGATTTGATGGATTCTGTGGATCAGCTTGACCTGGCGTGAGGTAATTGTGCATCACAGTCCCTGTGTACACTAGCAGGCAGAACAGAATCTTTAGTTGCTCGCTACCTAAATAATTTGCTTTAAATTATTTGGAATCAATTGTTCTTTCCATCCAGTTGATGTAATTACAGTTTTTCTGTGCTTAAGCAAAAACTGTTCCCTCTGCAAATCCCATAACATAGGACTTTACCACATTTGTGAGATCATATCATTCATAATGCACAACAAAATAAGTATTTAATGCTCTCTGAAATATCATTGTATTGATTTTTTTCATCATGCCGTGTATGGGGTTTAAATAGGTTTGCTAACAGAAAATTAATTTGTTTACATACATAACCAGGTACCTGAATCAGTTTATCTGCAAGAAAAGAAAAGCCTTTCAATTTAGATCCAAGTATCGTGTGAGTTTCATATAAATCCAAGTTTAAATTTTGGTGATTTTTGTGCTTTTTTTGTAAAACAGTTCTCAGCCAGTTTGAATAGTCTTCAAAGAGAATGCTCATGGGTTGGGTTAATCCAATGGAAAAAAACTTCTATGTAAAGTTAAAAGTTGTAGTACGATGTTGAAAACAGATTTGAGGAGAGATAATTTAAGCTTCTAACTATTGTTTTGTGTCATTATTATCCACATAGCCCCTTATTGGGCAACAAAATTGATTTTGTGGATAGCTTTTAAGCTGCAGCCACTTTACATATTTGTTGAAAGATCAGGAATCTTACGGCACATAATAAAAAAGTAAGACACACAGCAAATGACCCAGATATTGTGCAGGTAAAGATTTAATCTGGACTGCAGGAAATGAGAGTTGTTCTATGGGAGTGATCTCAGGTACTGAACCTTGGGAGGTGTGGGGAACAGTTAGATCCTAAAAACTTACTATACATTTCCAGAGAAGTGATGACTTCAGTTATATAATCTATTTGTAGAAAATTAAACATTTTATTCCTCTGACATTAATAAACCTGCAAATCCAGATAGCTTTTGCACTGCATTTATTAAATGGTGGGTGGAGAGAATACATCCTGTATTGTATTATTCTGTTTTTTCCGCGAATATATCGATCTACTTTTGCAATGCATATAACTAAAAATTAAATACTAACTTAGTAACGTATTTTGTATTCCTCTTAGATTTAAATTAACATGTGGAATAACACAGTAAAAAGGTGCTGGATGAAGAATGAATTCATGCTCATAGGCTTTGATGACATTTTCTTTTTACAAGAAGTGGCTAGTTAAAGAGGAAATGATGCAAGTTTTTCATGTATATTTTTAAGGCAGAGGGCGTCAGTATTTCCTAGCATGATTTTACTGTTAAGGCTGTGGAATGGTTAACTTTATAAACACTGCAATTTCCTGCATATATCACCTTCCCTCTTGTTATTTCCAATCATTTATATATTTTATACACTGGAATCTCTCTGCCTTTTACCAATTTACAGCTATTTTTTAATTTCCTAATTCCTAATGCTGCAGAACAGAGGCTTCCTTTTTTATCTGTTCCTCGTGGAAAAAGAAACAACTCTTGCATTTCATCCCAGTAACTGATATTATGATCTTTTAAAAAAGCACTGTTTTGCCATTCTTAGTAAAAATATGCTAATTGCTGGAAAAAAACAAATGTCAGGTGACCACAGGAACTTCTGTTAAGCTTGAGCAATCTTTTTGACAATGAAGCTGGAGAACCATAAACTGTGTACGACAGGTTGCTTGATAGTAATTGTTGTGCAGAGCTGAAATGTAATCAAGTTAGTTAAACCATTGGTTTTTCTGCTTTCAGCAAAAAATGCCTGTAAAAGTCTGCACCAGCGACTATTTGAGCAGCAAGGGAGGATGTAGAAAAACATCAGCCAAGAAACAGGAGTTTGTAGGTATTCTATAGATGATTAGAATATGTGGAATTTTGTGTTTGTCAGACTGGACTAAATAGTACAGCTCTGAACAACATAGACTCATCTCGGAAGAGTGCTTGCCAGGAAAGTGCCATGGAACCACAAAATCTTGTTCACTGTGGTTTTACCTTTGTATCATCACAAGGCCGCGATTTGATAGTGTCTGACGCAGTACAAAGGTAAAGTATACAGACAGCTTAATGTACCAATGCATATCTGGCTTTGACCATCTACATCTCAGTAGTAGGAAATTATTATCTGTATTTTGTGCAATTTTGTATTAAAAATGACGGTAAATTGTATTATTGAAAGCAAATGTCCATTGTTTTACATCCGTACGTATTGGAAATTAATTTTCAGTAGGTGAGTGATAAATCGTCTACTTTTCTAATGTTCAGCTGAATTTCAGCATTTTATTTATCAGATGCTAAAGCTATGCTGCAATGAGAAAACTTGTTCCTTATCAGGAGACTAATCCAGTTTTCAGCAATCAGTTAAAATTTATTTAATTTTTTTACAGAAGTGTTTTTCTTCTGCACATTGTAATTGCTTACAGGAAGCACTTGAAGCTTACTTAAATGTTTATGTTCGACCATGCTTGACTGATGTCCATTTTATATTATTATGAAGCAATAAAAGTTGCCATCTTTTTTCATTTGGATGAACTAATTGATCGAATTGTTGCTGTCAATATTTAATTTTAGTAATTTACCTTCTGAGTACTTGAATGGAAAGATTCAATTTCAGGCAAGGTTTTGTAATATTTGTTGTAAAATTGTGTTATTTATAGGAAGTCCCTGTTGCAGAGGTAAATTTATGTCCCACCCCCTTTATTATCACTGAACTTTCTCTCCATCGGAACTTTCTGTTCATAGCTGTCTGAAAATATGAAAATCTATTAATCATTTATGGAAATAGGGATTCCCATGACTAATGCAGTTGAAACTCTCCAACAACTCATGCTGTAATTAGACAGTAATAACCCTTCACTGGGTTGTGAAATTTAGTCACTTGCTGTAGTCACGTGGCCCTTCCATGAGGCAAGCTTGCTGTTGGCTACCATTTCTGTTCAGTTCAATAAAGACTTACTATAATGAAACACTAAAGAAGTATACCTGTTCTTAAACATGAAACATAGCAATCGGAAGTGGAGAAAAAAATATAGTTTGAACCTAGGAATATGCTGCACAGAAGATACAGCTCAAAAGGCATATTAGGAAGAGCTGCTGGAAAAAGGACAAAGGAAGAGTAAACATAAAAAGAGAAAAGGAAAACAAGCAAGAGGAAAAAATATTGAGTGAGTATAATGATTGAAGTCAATTTTCCAATCTTAGCTCCAGTAGATGTGAAATGTGATATATGTGGAAAAATTGGCAGTTTTTTCACGCACAGTGACAAAGCATGAGATTGCAACTGACATGATGAATGAATCTGAGCAAACAAGGTTGGCCATACTTCCAACACTGCTGCGAAGTGACTGCTTCCACATATATGCCATCCTAACATTAACCAAAGAATGAAGAAAAAAGATGGAAGGTATTTCAAATGCCTTGAACACGCAGTTTGAACTGCAAGTGAATGTTACATATGAACACTATATATTCAACAAAAAAACAAAGAACAGTACAGCACATGAACAGGTGCACAAAAAACTATTGAACAAATATGTGATGACATAAACACAACTTGCAGAATCAAGTGAATTCAGACAGCTAAAAAATAATCTGATTAAAGAGAGATTAATCTTGGTTATGAAAGACCTTTCAGTGAGAGCAAGTCTATTGAAAAATGAGAAACCGATGCCAAAGAAAGTGATATATGTGTGTCAAAACGCAGATGGTGAGCATATGTATGGCAGGGCAGATCAGAAGATACATTGTGCTGAAAGACATTCCAGACCAAAAGCACAGAGCAATTGCAGACAAACAGCACATACAAATATCGTGGAGGACAGCATACAGAAAATAATTGCCTAGCATAGAAAAAGCAATGTTTTCACTGCAAGAAGCAGCATGCCTATACATGTAGTCACTGGAAAGATATCAGTCGGAGTGTCTGGTGAAGAAATATACACCATTGAACACACTGATTCATTCAAATATATAGGAGATAAATAGTTTTTGACTATTATTCTCTTATTGAGATTAACATAGTACTGAGCAAACAAGAACACTGGAATTTTACTAGCTCGCCCGCCACAAGAATCAGAGCGGGCGAGTGGCAGATCATGGAAAGCCTGTTGACCTTGGAGGGGATTTTATAGTTTTGGAACGAGTGAGGTCGTAAAATCTGCCTAAATTGATTAATAGATACTGACGCCTGATGTGACGTAATGACCTTCACAAACCAACACAAATTGGTTCAACGTGATGATCTGAAAACGAAGCCATCGAAAGTGAGGTTGAGACTACATAATGGCATGATACTCTTACTAAGAGGGCATATTAACCTGAGAGCCCAATGCAATGGCAAGATTGAAGATCTAGAGTTGTGGATCATAGATTGGACACAACCGCTACTCATTTCATTTAAAGGAGGTCTAAAGCTTGGAAACCCTGAACATGCCAATGGAAATTGGCAATGTGTGTGTGTACTATTAAGAGATCTGCATGATTTAAAGACTACGGTTGGGATTTTTCTGCTGTTCATGCCCCATCACCACTGCAAGTGAGGGTAGAGAATTTGGCGCTCAGCCAAATCTTCATTCACTACAGTGGGACCAGAAAATCCCACCAACATGAACAGCTGGAAAATTCCACCTCCATGTCTGATTTATGTGCAGAAATTGATTTGTTGGAATGGGGCAGATAAATTGTAGAGCTGGGGCTAGTTTTTTTCAAAAATAGTCTGGCAGACTGAGACAGATGAGACCTTCGATTTCAATTCTCTGACCAACAAAGATCCATACTGTACACAGAAATGTCTTGGGACCTTGATGCCAGTCCCATGGCTTTTGTGTCTGTGGTCCACCATCACCATTGCTGATTTTGAGTTTGCAACTTTGATTGGCCCCATGATTTGGGAACCCTGATCAAGAGGTTAGTTGCTGATGTGCCACTTCAGTCTACTGGTTAACTTTGGGCTTTTCTTTTAGCCTGTTACAAACTCTAGAAAGTTAAGTTTGACTGTTGAGGTGATTTTATTTTTGGGTCCCATGAACTGTTTGACTGTAGACATTTAAGTTGCCTGGTGATGAAGAAAGTATGCTTATATTTGAGTGTGATCAAATTGCAAGGCTTTTGTATCAGCAGGCTGTTAATTTATCACTAGCAACAGTTTGTTTTAATTGGTTAGAAACTGGAACATATTATTTAGTGGGGTCTGGGTGTCCTTGTATGTAAATCATCAAAGTTAATTTACAAGAACAGTAAGTAATTACAGAGGTAATTAGTTTATTATCTTTTATTCAAAAGGAGTTTAAAGGGGAATATTTAGTTCATATAGAACCACTGAAAGTTTGATAAAGTATTCCCTGGGTGAAGGCAGTCCTTTGGGCTGTATGATGTTCTTCAATGATATCAATGTTTTTTGACTATTGTTCTTTCAGATGGAGGCCTGTGATATTGCATTTTTCTTAAAAATTACTTCAACTTTCTAAGGCTTTGGTCAGACCACATCAAGAATTTAATGCCTTTCCCCTGCCCGCCAGATCCCCTAAGATGTATTTAATTGGTTTGGAAGGCACAGGGTGGGCAATTGATTGTTTTTTTAATAGCATATGATTAATGTACCCAATGCAGAGCCTGCCACTGACAATAGACACCTCTATCCTCGACACCAGCTCTCCTCAATACCTTATGCCTCACGAGGCTTACCTGATTGGTTGACAGCTATTAAGAGAGGGAACCCGAAGTAAGTATTGAGATGCCTGTTTGGGATTTGACTCTTTTGGAACTCTCAGAAAAGGTGACATCCATTAAATGCATCCATTGTGTGCAGTTTTGGTCTCCTTGCCTCGGGTAGGATATACTGACTGTTGAGGGAGTGCAATGGAAGTCCAATAATCTGACTCTGATATGAGAGTGTTGACCTAAAAGGAGAGATTGAGTATACTTGTTTTACATTCTCTGAAGTTTACAAGAGTGAATGATCTCATTGAAACATAAAATCCTTGAGAATTTTGACAGGGTAAATGCTGGAAGGATGTTTCTGTTAGAACTAGGCATGTTGCCCCAGTGTAAAGAGTTGGCCACTTAGGAATGAGGTGAGGAGAAATCTCTTCACTCAAAGAATTGTGAATCTTAGGAACTCTACACCAAAGAGCTGTGATGCTCCATCATTGATAGAAAACAACAAATCTTTGGATTGGGAATCTGTGGATATGAGGATATTGCAGAAAGGTGAAGGACGGGCCATAATGGTATTGAAAGGTCTAACTGATTTTTTAGAAACAGTATTTCTAACTGATGAACATGATTAATCTTCTGCTTCAACTCCAGTTTTCCACCAGTCTCTACTATTTAGCTCCATGAGAGATCTAAAATGTGTCTGACCCAGCTTTAATATGTTCAACAATTCACCATTCACATTTTTCTGAGGTAGAAAATTCCAAAGAATTCTTTGAGGGGAGAAATCTCTCCTCATCTCAGTCCTAAAAGATGGATCATTTTTTCCTGAGGGTCTTCCTTGTGCTCTAAATTATTCAGTCAGAGAAAACTGCCTCTGTGTCTCCTATCTCAAACCACTTGAGAATTCAACCTATAAGGAAGTCAAAGCAGAGCTAAGCAGAAACAGTTGAGTCGGGAATGCTTTAATACAGTCTGGGGTTAGGAGCGTGGCCTTTCCTACCAGGTGGTTAAATTGGAGAGGAGTGGAGACAGTCAAGAGCCAGAAGTATTTCAGCTGCTGAGGAAACTGAGTGAAAACAACTTGACATTGCAGGAAACTGGTAAATTGATTGGCAGCTAAGCAGTTGACATAACGGAGAGTATGTTAATAGCTGGCTTATGGCACAAATTTCAAAAAAAATCACAAGTTTAAAACACATACCTGTGTAATTAAGATATGTAGCTTTTAGTACAGATGGCACAGGGTTAGCACTGCTGTCTCACAGCACCAAAGACCTGGGTTCAATTCTGTTCTTGGGTGAGTTTGCATATTCTCCCCATGTCTATGTGGGTTTGCTCTGGCCTATCCAGTTTCCCCATAATCCAAAGGTAGTGCAGTTTATTTGAGTTTACCATAATCCAACGATATTGCAGTTTAGTTTCATTTACCATGGAATTACGGAATTAGGGCCTGGATAAGATGCTTTATCAGAGAGTCAATGCAGACTCGATGGGCTGAATGGTGTCCTTCTGTAGGGACTGTCGGGATTCTAATTATAGGTGGTACTAGCAATTAATAAGCACAGTAAATTGTAGTGTGCATGGGAATTATTCTAGCTTAATTAAGAAAGTAATTACATTAAATTAACTAAAATGAATTGAGTAACAATGGCACAACAGATGTTATGTCACAGGTGTGGAATGTGGGAGCTTTTTGACAAGGCAATTCAGACCAAATACATTTATAACAAATGTAAGAGGAATTCTCAATCAGGGTTATTAATCTGGAAACTGAATTGTAGGCATTGTGCAACATCAGGAAAGGGGAAAAATAAATGAACAATTTGTTCTAGAAGTCGGTCATACCTCTTAAAATAGGTCTGTGTTGAGGGGCAGGAGGCTTTGACCATGACAGGGGCAGGTGAATGTACTGAACAGACAGTAGTGGAGAAGACTCAGACTTTGCAATTGTCAGATAGTTTCGAAGTGCTTGCAACATGTGTGCATGAATGATCAGACTAGCTGTGGTACCATAGTACAGGAAACAAGTGGGAATATAGTGTTAGTGGGGGACCACATATTGAGGGGGATTGACATCATTCTCTGCAGCAAAGAGCGAGAGTCTGGAAGACTATGTTGCCTGCCTGGTGTCAGATTTTGGGATATCAGCTCAGTAACTTAGAGTGGGAGGATAAGGATCCAGTAATCATTGTCCATGTAGGTGGCTTTGGTAGAATTGGGAAAGAGGTTTTTCATAGACAATATGAGGGGCTAGGCACCAAATTAAGAAGCAGAGCTTTGAATATAATAATCATCTGAGCCATATGCAAGTTGGCATGGGGAATTAAGATTGAAGAGGTGCATGCATGGCTCAAAGATTGGATTCTGGTTTGTGGGGCATTGACACCAGTACTGGGGAAAGTAAGGTTGTAATATTGGTGCATCTATACTTGAACCATGCTAGGACCTGTGCACTTGTGAGCTGCATAATTAGGCAGGTAGAGAGCGGGGCAAAGTATGGAATTTGAGAAGATATGCGAATCAGAGAGTAGAGATAAGGCAAGAGGGAAAGATATTAATATGGAAATTGACGAGCAGATCATGACAGGAAGACACAGCATACAAATCTAAGAGTAAATCAACTGATAAATAAGGGCAGTTATGATGGCATGAAAGGAGATCTAGCTAAAATGAGTTGGCAATTTAGGAAAAGAGATAAGTTAATAGAGATACAGTGGCAGACATTTAAGAGGTATTTCAGAATGCACAGAGGAGATACAGTCCAATGAGAAAGAAAAATTCCAAGGGGAGGATCCATCACTTGTAGTTCACTAAAGTTAAAGACAGTATCAAACATAATGAAAAATCAAATAACTGTAGAAAAATAGGTGACAATTCAGAAAATTGGACAGAATATGAAAACATGTGCCCAGAATAACAAACAGCTGAATAAGGAGGTAAAAACGAGATATGAGGGAAAAATAAACCAACTAAAATATAAAGGTAGATATTAAAAGTTTCTGTAGATGATTTAAAAGAAAAAGTGTTAATAAATTGAGCATTTGTTCATATAGAAATAGAATCCAGAGAATTAACAATGGATAGTACGGAGATGGCAGATGAATTGAACTGATAATTTCACCTGGTTTCACTGCAGAGAATAAAGTAAATAGATGTACATCAGGAAATGAAAGGGAGAGAGGAACTCAGGAAAATCGGTTATCAGAGAAGTAGTAGTGAGTAAATTGTTGGATCTGTGGATGGATGAGTCACAAGCTGTGAAAGCAAGTATGCTCGGATTTGCTAACTAATTTTAAAAGGGGGCCCAAGTCTATAGGAGAAATATTGCTTGATTCAAACTGAATAGTGATAAGTTAGAAGTTGAGTTGTTTCTTTCATGTTTAAAGATCGTTCAATGGTTATGAATTAAATTGTTTCATAACTGTGTTATGAATAAACCTTGTTTTGGTAAAAGATCCCTAGTTTGTCAGTGGAATTACTCCTGAGGCAAAGCATCCTTTCCTCACATTTATGCCAAAATAGAAAAATCATTGTAATCTAGCCTGGGCTCATATTTACCTTGGTATTTCTGATTTGGCACTGGAATAACATTCTGTGCCCTTGTCACCCTTGTTGCTTTCTTTAAATGGCTTTCCAAATGGAGGAATACTGATTCATCAGCTGAGGGGCGTGGTATAAGGAAATCAGCAGGAGGGTTCCTTGTCCATGTCTAACCTGCTGCCATGAGACTTCATGGGGTCCAAAGTCAATGTTGAAGACTCCCAAGGTAATTCCTTGCCAACTGTACAATCATACTGCTGCCAGCATCTCTGCTGGGTCTGTCCTGCCAATGGCATGTCCAGGAATGATTATAGTGGTGTCTGGGAGATTAACTGGAAGGTATGAGTCCATGTTTATGATTATGTCAAACTGTAACTTGACTACTCTGTAAGACAATTCTCCCAATTTTTGCTCAAGTTCCCAGATGTTAGTAAAGAGGGCTTTGAAAGGCTGGGTTTGCTGTTGTTGTTTCCAGTTTCATTCTTTTGTATTTTCTTTATAGCAGTTGGATACAACTGTGGGGTTTGTCAATCAAATTGACATGGATCCAGAGGCGCGTATAGGCTAGACCAACAGGTTTCCTTCCTAAACCATTAGTGATGTGTTTTTATGACAATCAACAATATTTTCATAATCATCACCTGATGATTTTTTTGAATTTAGATGAAATCATGTGCCATGGGAGATGTCAAACTCTGGTCCCCAGAGCATAACCAGGATTTCTGAATTAGAAGACAAAGAGCTGAATGACAATTCTACTGTGCCGCTGTCTCCCCTTGATGACACAGAGATAGACAGGAAAGTAGGTTGTGAAGTGGACATAAGGAAGCTCCAAAAGGATAGATAAGTTAACTGATAGATAAAATCTGACAAAAATAGTATGATGTGGGGAAAATGGGAAGAAGTCCATTTTAGCAAGAAGGATAAAAAAATTCTCTGTTCCGAGCTGCAGAGAGATCTGGATGTCTTTGGGCATGAATCACAAAAGGTTAATATGCAGGTACAGCAAGTAATTTGTAGAGTTAATAGAATATCATTGTTTAATGCAAGGAGAATTGGGATATAAAAGTAGGAATGTCATCCTTCATTATACAGATCATTGGTGAGGCCATGTGTGGAATGCTGTGCACAATATTGGTCTCCTTATTTAAGGAAGGATGTAAATGCATTGACAGAAGTTCAGACTAATACCTGGAATGGCCAGCTCATCTTATGAGCTCTTGTTGAATAGGCTGGACTTGTATGTGCTGAAGTTAGTTTGGGAGAGTGGGAGGTGACTTGCTTGAAATCTTTAAGATCCTGAGAGGTCTTGACAGGTTAGATGTGGAGAGGTGTTTCTTCTTGTGAGAGAATCTAGAGCTAGGGATCACTGTTTAAAATAATGGGTCAGATGTGAGGAGAAACCTTTCCACTGATGTTTGTGAGTCTTTGAAATTCTGTTCCTCAAATAATGGCACGAAGCAGAGTCTCTTCAAGGCACAACTAGATAAATTTTTGATAAATAAAGGGGTGAAAGGTTAATGGGAAGAGGAAGGAATATGAAGTAGTGATTAAAATCAGATTAGCATGATCTTTATTGAATAGTGGAGCAGGCTTAAGAGGCACAGTGACCTGTTGCTGCTCCTAATTTGTATGTTTGTAATTTTGTATGTTTCAATGAGATCACCTCTAATTCTTCAAAACTCCAGAGAATATAGGCCCATCTTCTCAGCTTTCCTTCCCAGAGACTAATCTAGTGAACTCTCACTGTGCTGTTTCTAAGATAATATATCTCTCCTTATAGAGATGGAAATTGGATGTACAGTGTTTTAGAAGTAATATTTTTGTCCTCTGTGTTAACCTGTTGTAATCATTAGTGGGATTTTACAGCCGTGTTCAAGTGAGACCGGAAATTCCCACCTGAGGTCAATGGACATTTCTTTTGTCCACCCCTTGCCCGCTCAAGTTCTGTAGTGGGTGAGGTGTTAGAATTCCGGCGCATAAGTCAGAAACTAATGGATGGATCTCAACAAAGCAAAGATGGAAGAACCGAGTAGATTTTGACAAGGATGTACTTCTAGATCCTGGAATTTTTAAAGAATGTGTTCACTTTGGAAGATAGGGCAAATTGACTTTTTTTTAGAATGTTGTGGATTGTCCTAGCTGGTGTAGGAGAATTTGTCACAGCTGTCAAAATGTGAGCAGAGCTTTCAGAGCAGATTGTTAGATGTGGATTGAGCTGAAAGCCATCTCAATGAGATGGGAGTACTGAATAATATGATTTCTCTTTGTAGTGTTGTAGTTACAGAGCATCAACAGACAGGAAAAGTCTCAAGGAAAAGCTGAGTAAGTATAATAATGTTGTGTGAAGAGATATGCACTCTACTGAGTTGCTCACTGCATTTGCATGTTGACTTGGTTTTCTTTGTAACAATGCACTCCTTTCTGAGCACCAACATTTAAAAACTTTCACAACTTTTAAAAATATCCTGATTTACTATTCTTATTCCCAAAGTAAATAGCCTAACACTTCCCACATTATTTTCCATCTATCAGTTATTTCCTACTGACTTAACATGTCTGTATCTCTTTGCAGATTCTGTGTCCTGCTCATTCCCAGCCAGCACTGATCCTGTGACCTTCTTAGTTGTAGCTGACAGCTTGAATATGCTCCATTTATCCCTACTCTCACCATTGTGTTGAATAATGAATCCTCCAACGATGCTGATATATTGCCCTCAATTCCATGAGCTTGTGTATAAACCTTTTGTGTGGCACCTTATCAAATGCCTACTGGAAATCAAAAGTGCACAACACATCTGCTGGCTTCCATTTAATTAACCTATTGGCTCTATTAAGAAAACACTTTAAGTTTGCCAAGCATGATTTCTGTTGCATAAAGCTATGTTGACTCTGATCATACTATGATTTTCTAATTGTGTATCTAAGAATGAATTAATGCAAGATGACAGCATTTTCCAAATGACTGATGTCAGGCCTGTTTTTCCCCGTGTTTTCTCTTCTTTAAATAGTGGTGTTGTCTTTCTGAACTTCCAAAGGGAAAATCCTAGAATCGAAGAAATTTTGGAAAAAACATAGCCAGTGCATCCACTATCTCTGCAGCTACCTCCTTTCGAATCCTATAATTTAGACCAAGTCTTAGAAATTTGTTGGCATTTAGTGTCTTAAGCTTCTTTAATATTTTTTCATGCTGATAGTCATATAAATCATTCTATTTCTTGTTTTTCTGTTATGTAATTTGATTCTTCTACTGTAAAGACAGACGAAGGCCACGGACGGCACAGTGATTAGCACTGCTGCCTTACAGCACCAGGGAACCAGGTTTGATTCCTGGCTTGGGTCACTCTGATTGGAGTTTGCACATTCTCCCCATGTCTGCATGGGTTTCCTTTGGGTGCCCAGTTTCCTCCCACAGTCCAAGATAAGTGGATTGACCATGCTAAATTTCCCCTTAGTGTCAGCGAGTCTAGGTAAATGTATGAGGTTATGCGGATAGGGCCTGGGTGGGATTGTTGCCAGTGCAAACTAGATGAGCTGAATGGCTGCATCCTGCACTGTAGGATTCGGTGGATTCTATGAAAGGCCGTAATTCTCCTGAATTGGGACTAAGTGCCCACCAGACCTGATAAATGCTAATTAATGCATAGCAGACAACCCGCCGGCCTTCCTCACTGTACTGAGACCAGGCTATCATCTTTAAATCGTTGAAACCCTCGCTATTGCGTTCCGAAGCCTTTGCTCTCTAACAAATCAACTACAGTGCCTCCTAATAGATTGAGATGCTGGTTAAATGCATTTCTATCATTCTCTAGCCATATTTGTTTATTTTTACTTCCCGTTATGGCTGAATACACTTCAAGTACCCCATTGATTTTGACCACATGCTGACAGAATCTTAGCCTGATTGACAGACTGTGATGTCACTACTTTTGCAAACCACATCATCAACCTTTCATTGCTCTCTCTGGTTTCTGAAACTGTCCCAATTCTCAGGCTTTCCACTTTTCTTCACAATCTTATCAGCCTTGATTTTGATCTGATGCTGTGAATTGAACGTTCTTGCTGAGTTTTTCTTTAATGGAATACCATTTTATTTACTATTTTGAATTATTTTTTAAAACGTTTCCTACTGTTTATTTGGTACTACATCTTTCAGTCTATTTACCCAATCAGCATTAGTCAGCTCTCCCCTCATCTTACATAATTGGCTTTGTTAGGTTTAAGCTTCTTGTTTTGGACTCAAATAAGACCACAAGATGTAGGAGCAGAAGTAGGCCATTTGACCCATTGACTCTGAACTCCACTTTTCAGTTTTATCCTCCACAACCCTTAATTCTCTTACTAATCATAAATTCTCTAATCTGTTGAATACGTCATTCTCAAACTTGATACAGAATTCAGTTGTACTTTGATCACGTTTTTCCAGAAAATCTTTTGCTGTGATGTTACTAATTCACCCTATTACATCTAATATTAAAGAACAAAAAACTACTAATATAGTTTTTTCCATGCTGATTGTTCCACAATGTATTGTTTTAGGAAGCTGTCATGGAAGCATTTTCCAAGTACCATGACGATTGAATACATCAATGAACAGCGAGATGTAAAATTTGAAACTCTTCAGCCAATTGGCAGCCTGCTCATCAGCCTGGTATAAGGCAGTGTGACTTCCAGTGACGCTGCACAGGTTGGGACACATGTCGATTATATGCACCATGGTTTGCACTTCACCACAGTTGTACGGAGTGAGT
This sequence comes from Sphyrna mokarran, assembly GCA_024679065.1. Lineage (NCBI taxonomy): Eukaryota > Metazoa > Chordata > Chondrichthyes > Carcharhiniformes > Carcharhinidae > Sphyrna > Sphyrna mokarran. The sequence continues at coordinate 63,833,730 of JAGIQG010000009.1, forward strand.
CACTTAGTCTCAAGTGGAAGAGGTTGTTGCGGCTCCTCTGCCAAACCTCTTACTTGCGAAGGTTGAAGCCAGGGATTTCCAAAGTGGGATCGTCAATCAGGCACTGATTCTGAGCTGTGTTTTTGGTGTTGTGCCACAGGTCCTCCGCTGGTTTACAGCACAACTGTTTGGCCTAGGCAGGTTGGTTCAGATTGGCTGCCTTGAATTGAGGCATTGGTGGGTGGGTGGGTAATGTCTTCTGCAAGTGGTAGGTGCAGATTTTTGTGTACTCTTTTCACCAGTTGTGCTATGTTGGCTTCACAATGGATTTATAGTGCCACAATGTTGCAGAGCTAACCAATTTGTGTTTGTTGACCAGATTACTCCCGAGATGTTGCTCGTAGTTTCATTCAGCTGGACGTCTACCAGTTTCCAGTGCACCAGTTTGTAGTATAATACTCAGTTACTGAGTGGCAGAGAGCCAAAGAGTGAGTTCTTAAAGTTCTGGTGTTGGCTCCCCAGCAGTTCCTGCTAGTTAGCTGATGAGATTGTTGTGAATAAAGATCACGCTGATTTGATTTTAACTGCTATTTCATATTCCTTCCTCTTCTCACTAACCTTTCATCCCCTTCTTTATCAACTTCCGCTGAATTCTCCAAATTCATCTTTGCCCATTTGATTGGTCTATATGAAAATTAAAACATCCACAATTATTACATTACCTTTCTTGCAGGTTTCAATTAAGTTTAGCTTAATACTCTATTCAACAGTATAACTTCAGTTAAGAGGTCCATAAATTACTCCAACCATCTTTCATCTTACTGTTCCTGATCTTTACCCATGCTCATTCTACTTTGTTATCTTTTGAGTTAAGATCCTTTCTTACATTCTTTGTCAACAGGGCTATTCTTTCTTTTCCATCCTGCGTATCTTTTCCAAACTTATTTTCCAGTCTTTGTCATCTTGTTAACATGTCTCTGCAATGGTGATTAGATCAAACCGTTTCTCTCTTTATGCCATGGTTTGTCCTTCTTGCTACGATTACTTTCTATATTCAGGTAAAAAACGTTTAATTAGTTTAAAGTTCGGTGATACAGTGGTTAGCACTGATGCCACCACAGCACCAAGGACCGGGGTTCAATTCTCTACTTGGGTCACTGTCTGTGAGGAATCTGCACATTCTCCTAGTGTCTGGATTTCCTCCACTTGTTTCTATTTTCCTCTCACAATCCAGAAGATGTCCTGGTTAGGTGCATAGACCATGCTAAATTCTCCCTCAGTGTACCTGAACGGTTGCTGGAATGTGGCAACTAGAGGATTTTTACAGTAACTTTATTAGAGTGTTAATGTAAGCCTACTTGTCACTAATAAATAAATAAGCTTTTAAATATGTCTCACTTCAGATATGATTCAAATGCCGGACGAGGGAGCTTTTGTCAAACAAAGTTTATTTAAGAATATAGTTAGCCTGTGTAGAAAAAAAATAACTTTTCAATTACTAGCAAAAACAAAACATCCAAGATAATGTATAATCCTTAACAAATATATCTAAAATGTTCTAATCAAACAAAAACCCTGGAACTGAGTCTTTGGTTGAAGAATTGAAAACTCTGACTCCCCCTACTAGCCCTCTGAATATATTTAACTCAGTTTAAAGTAGGAACAGCTTCTCAGGATTTCAGGGAGAGACTCTGGTCAAGCCACTAACAGTTGATTTTCTACTCCAGAAAGGCAAGGAACTTTACTTTCTGCTGACCAGCAAAATTTCCAAAACCAGGAAGAGACAGAAATATTTCTTTTCAGCTTGTGTCCCTTCTGAACTAACACTGCTGCCTTTCAAATAGACAATGAAACCTTAAATTCACCAGGAAGGAAAGAAAAACTGCCCAAAACACATGATCTTCCTCCTAACAATGTAGGATCATAAAATATCCAAGAGTGAAAATAAACAAATCCCATTTAAGCCATTTTAAGAGCAATCAACTTGGGAACAGTAACATAATTTGAGGCTGAAAGATCTGTAGAGAACATGATTTAAAAAAAAAATTCTTAAAGCTACACAAATGTCACAATCACCAGAAGACCATGTGTTGATATTATTTTCCTTTTGGAGCATTCTCAGATGTGTGCAGCACTCTATCCAAACATCGGTTCTTGAATCCAGTGTGAATTTATTTATAGTGAATGGCTCTGTTTATAATGGCCTGTGATTGTGTGAATGTCCAAATTCAGGAGAAAATTGAAGTCTCCCTCAAGCCTTTGAAATAATTAATAACTAGTACGCTGGTATCTGGTAAGCATTTTTCAATGATTTTGTTTTGTGATTTGAGTTCCTGGCTCAGTATATCTACTGATTTCTACGGTGGGTGCTTTTCAGTACTGACTTTTGACCATTACTGACTGCCTAATTTTTTTTTTGTTTATCTCTGCTTTCCTCTTGACGTTCATTTTTCTCAAACTGTAAATCTGCTCCAGATTTTTGTGATACCCTATGTTGTGTAACACAGAGTTAGTTGATAAGCAGTTATTGCTGAGCTCTAGACTTGCTCGAGGCCTGTATCAGTGGCACAGTTGTCTGCTACCAGGTCCCTGTTCAGATTGCATTGTTTTGAATTTGTTTCTTAGAATGAAGATCATCTCAGGAAGAAGAAAAGGAAAACGAATCAGAGAAGTAGGGCTTTATTTTATATCTGTAAATGTGAATAGTTTTAACGGAGTTAAACTTTGCTGGATAAAAAGGGAGAATGGTCCAGTAAATATTCAGAGAGAACTTTCTTGAAAGGCTGTTAGTAACTGTCAGCCATTGAGACAATGGGAGTGGAGTTATAACCCATGTGGAAGAGTGCTACACACATTGATCAATATGATATAAATCCCTTTAGGTACTTAGTTGTTTGCCAAATTTGTTTTAAAAAAAAACTAGGTATGATAAACTGTGGTATCAAAATGTGCATGAACTCTGAATTCTGTCCAGTAGTCACAACTATGTTTCTGTCCAAGCAGTTTAAAATTAGCATTTTTAGACATCTCTGGAGATAAACAGTTTCCAGATGCAATTTTACAACTCATCTGCTTCATCCTGGACCACAATGTTTTCACCTTCAACAAACAGTTCTTCATCCAGACACACGGAACAGCCATGAAGACCAAATTCGCACCTCAATATTGCCAATATCTTCATGCACAAGCTCGAACAAGACTTCTTCATTGCATGGGATCTTCAACTGATGCCATACACTAGATACATCGACAACATTTTCTTCCTTTGGACTCATGGTGAACAATCACTGAAACAACTACATGATGACATCAACAAGTTCCATCTCACCATCAGACTCACATGGACCATTCTCTGGAGTTGGTTGCATTCTTGGACACACATCTCCATAAAGGACGGTCACTTCATCGTACCTCAAGCCTGCAGATAACGTCATGATGCTCCACTTCTCAGCTTCCACCCTAAACACGTTAAAGACACCACCTCAACAGACAAGCTCTCCATATATACAGGATCTGCTCAGATGAGGACTACCTCCAGATGCTGAAAGATGCCCTCATAAGAACAGGATATGGGGCTCGATTCATCGATCGACAGTTCTGATGCGCCACAGTGAAAAACCACTTTGACCTCCTCAGAAGGACGGAGTACCCTTCGTCATCCAGGAGCGGAGAAGGTATGACATCTTCTCCAGAGTCTTCAACATGTCATTTATGAAAGCGAACATCTCACCAAGACCGTCCCCACATCCCTATTTCATGCCTTCAAACAACTGCACAACCTCAAACAGACCATTGTCTGCAGCAAACAGGAGAATAGTGATCACAACACCACACAACCCTGCCATAGTAATCTCTGCAAGACATGCCGGATCATCGACATGGATGACATCATCACATGTGAGAACACCATCCACCAGGTACATGGCACGTACTCTTGCAATTTGGCCAACGTTGTCTACCTAATACACTGCAGGAAAGGATGTCCTAAAGCATGGTACATTGGGGAGACCATGCAGACGCTATGACAACAGATGAATGAACACTGCTTGACAATCATCAGGCAAGACTGTTCCCTTCCTGTTGGCGAACACTTCAGTGGTCACAGACATTCGGCCTCTGATCTTTGGGAAAATGTTCTCCAAGGCAGCCTTCACGACACATGACAGCATAGAATCGCTGAGCAGAAACTGATAGCCAAGTTCCGCACACATGAGGATGGCCTTAACCAGAATCTTGGGTTCATGTCACACTATTGGTAACCGCTATGACTTGCATGAACTTGCAACATCTGACTTACTGTCCACTCTGGAGACGATATGCATCTCTTTAAGCTATGCTTAATGCTATCTCCGCTCACATTATCTGCACTTCTTTAGCTGTAAAAACTTGCATTCTAATCAGTATTCTGTAAACTGTATGTGCCTTTATATGCCCTGTTTCTGAACAGAACTTTTCACTCATCTAATGAAGGAATAGTGTTCCGAAAGCTTGTGGGTTTACTATCAAATAAACCTGTTGGACTTTAACCTGATGTTGTGAGACTTCTTACTGGATAAACAGGACTACCATTACTGAAGGAAATATGGTTTCACATTTAATTTAGGATTTAGGTTCATGATAGGAAGTATTCAGTTTTGACCAATTATATTTTAATTAATTATAGTTATTTTGTTGTTAATTTAGGTTGTTGGTTATGTCTTGTGAATCAAATAATCCTCAAAGTAAAATCAATCATGTTGTCTTTTTCTCTCTTTCCTTGCATTTTCCCACTCTTTTCCAAACTTCCATCCAGAATTAATGCTCTCCTTAACTTCCTTGGTTAGCCATGGTTGGTTTATCCCTCTTTTAAAACCTTTGCTCCTTACTGAGATATATTTTTGCAAAGAATCATGATTTACCTCCTTAAGTACCTGCCACTGCTTGCTTCCTGTCTTTCCTGCTTAACTATCTGCTTAGTAATTCCCGTTACTTAAGTTAAACAAAGTTGTTGCTGACCCAGGTATCTCACTTTCAAACTAAATATTAAATTACATCATGTTATGATCATGCTTTCCAGATGATCTTATGCTTTGGGGTCATTTATTAAACCTGCTTCATTACCCATTACCAGACCCAAGGTTGTCTGTTTCTTGGTTGGTTCCAATGCATATTGCTCTAAGAAACTATAAAACTGTGTCCCCTTGCATACTGTTCTATGAGTCGTTTAAATTCTCTGAAGGTGAATTGACTCCCACTGTCACATACAAGAACTCAAGCATAAAAGAAATACGGGAAAGAATAAGGCCTTCGAACCTGTTCCGTGACTTAGTGTGATCATGGCTGATCTTAGGTTTTAACTCTATTTCCTTACCTGTTCCCTGTATCCCTTGATTCCCTGAGAGATCGATAATGATTGATCCCTTATCCCGAGACTGTGCTGCTCTGTTTTAGATTCCCTGACCAGCTGGAACAATCTCTCAGCGTGTACTCTTTCAGGCCTCTTCAGAAATTCATACATTTCAATGAGACCATCTCTCATTCTTCTATATTACAGAGGAAATAGATCCAATTTACTTAACTCGTCGTCATAGGAGTCATCTTATCCCAGGGACCAATTCAGTGAAACTTCTCTCTCCAATGAGGTATTGGAGTACCACCTCCAATGCAAGTATATATTTTAAATGTGGAGACAAAAACGGCATACATGTCCTCAGAGGCGTTTGATAAGTTCCCACATAGGAAACTGGTAGTGAAGGTAAGGGACCATGGGATTCAGGAAATTTGACAAATTGGAACAAGAATTGGCTGAATGGCTGAAAGCAGAAGATGATGGTCAAGGGGTCTTTTTCTTACTGGAACACTGCGTTTAGTGGGAGTGTTGTAGTCCTTGTTGTTTGTGGTTTAGAGGAATTATTTAGCTTGAATATAGGAGGGTTGATCAGTAAGTTTGTGGATCATACAAAAATTGGTAGGGTGTTAAATAGTGTGGAGGATAGCTTTAGATTACTGGAAGATCTCGACAGGCTGGAAAGACGGGCTGCTCAGTGGCAAATGGAATTCAATCCAGATAAGTATGAAACGATGCAGTCGAACAGGACAAAACAAGACAAGGTAATGGATGATGAATGGCAAGATCCTGAGAAGCATTGAGGCTTAGAAGGACTTTGGTGTGCATGTACACCATTCCCTTAAAGTAGCAAGACAAGTAAATAAAGTGGTTTAGAAGGCATATGGTATACTTGCCTTTATTATACCGTAAGACATAGGAGCAGACTTAGGCCACTGAGCCCCTGAGACTGTGCCGCCATTCAGTCATGGCTGTTTCTTTTCTATTTACCATTCCCTTGCCTTTTCTCCGTAACCCCTGATCCCTTATTAATCAAGAACCTATCTGTCTCTGTCTTAAAGACACTAAATGACCTGTTCTCACAGCCTTCTGCGGCAAAATGTTCCACAGATTTACCACTGTCTGGCCAAAGAAATTCCTCACCTCTGTTTTAAAGAATCATCCCTTTAACCTGAGATTTACCCGCTGGTCCTAGTTTTTCCTACTAGTGGAAACATCTTCTACATGTCCATTCTGTGCAGGCTTCGCAGTTTCCTGTAAATTTCAATAAGATTCTGCCTTATTCTTCTAAATTCCAACGAGTACAGACCTATAATCTTTAACTGTTCCTCATACGACAAGCTCTTCATTTCTTTGGTCATTCTTGTGAACCTTCTCTGGACCCTTTCCAAGGCCAGTACACCTTTTTTTAGATATGGGGCCCAAAGGTGATCACAATACTTCAAACGGGGTCCCCAAATTAATCAAGGCATAGGGCAGAATTTTCCTGTTCTGCCCACCACTGGATCATAACAGGAGGACGTGGACCATGCAAAGATCCATTTACCTTGGTCGGGATTTTCCAGCCATGGAGTAAGTGCAGCCAGAAAATCCCACCCATAGAGTTTAAGAGCAGGGAGGTTATGCTGGAACTGTATACAATGTTGGTTTAGCCACAGTGAGAGTATTGTATGCTGTTAAGGAATCCACATTATTGGAATGATATGATAGCTTTGGAAAGAGTGAAGAACAGATTTACCAGGAGGTTGTCTAATCTGGAGAGTTTTAGTTATGAAGAGAAGTTGAGATAGACTAGGATTGTTTTCCTTGGAGCATTGGAGATTGAGGGATGACATGATTGAGAAATATAAAATTACGAAAGGCAAAGACAGAATAAGCAGGAAAAAACATTTCTCCTTGATGGAAGGATCAGTGGTCGGGAGGGGATATAGATTTAAAGTAAGGGGCAGGAAATTTAGAGGGGATGTGAGAAAAAATCTTTTGACCCAAAAAGTAGTGGGAGTCTAGAACTCACCTGAAAGGGTGGTGGAGCCAGAGACCCTTGTAACATTTAAGAAGTATTTAGATGTACATTTGGGATGCAACATATCCAAGGCTATGGGCCAACCGCTGGAAAATGGGGTTAGAAGAGTTAATTGATTTAGTTTTGACTGTTGCAGATGTGATAAGCCGAAGGGCCTTTTCCTATGGTGTATAACTTCAGGGCTCCATGTCGTCTCACCAAAATCCTGTACAACTCTAGGAAGACTTCTTTATTCCTGTAATCCCGTCCTCTTGCAATAAAGGCCATAAATGACTATTTCAGGAATCCCTTGTTTGATGAACAGAGCTCTTGCTGCCTGGCTGATTGTTGAAAGCTTTCAAATCTTTTGCTTTTCAGATTAAAGGGAACTTTGTCAAAAACTATGCAGTAGCATTGATTTGTGTTTGAATAAGTTGGCTCCCATAATATGCCAACTTCTGATTAGTACTTCAATCTCTATCATTTCCTCTTCTGTATATTTCAGTACTTATGAGGAGGATTGGGTAAGTGCTAGTGAAATGATAACACTGAAACTTCTGCCATCTTGTTGCTGCTCTAACAGATTTCTTTTTTGCCAGTATGTTCTGGTGGATGATGATCATTCTCCTTTTAAGAACTTTCTTTTACAGAAATATATATGGAATTTTTCACAATCACACATTACCACATGGACTATAGCATTCAAGAAAGAGTTCGCTTTCTCCAGAGAAATTGGGGATGGACAATAAATATTTGCCTAATCAGTGATGCCCACATCCATGAATGAATACGTAAAAGAAGCATGACTGCCAACAACATTCTTTCTACGTCGGCATATCTCATCTTGGCTGATGGTGGATGTGAATGCTATCGGTTTTCTATCTTGGCAGCTTCTATCAAGGAGTGGTACCAACATTTTTATGGCAGCATCTATTTTGTTAGGATCTTCCATTCAATGTAAACATAAGAATCATATGATAGTTAATAAAATAGAAATGTAGGTAGTTATTAGAAAACAAAAATACATATGTATAATGTTAAAGAGGAGGCACATCTAACCTCTGTATTCTGAGTACAAAGCCATGGGTCCATTACTTTATATCATGTATTGTTGGCAATGATTCACAGCAGTTTAAGATTTGCTCCTGTAGAGTGCATGGAAATATCGTAACACCCCCACCCCCCTGCTTTTTTGCCTAAACTAGCAGTTTATCCTTAGAGAATCAAACTGCATAAAAGCAAAAGGGAATAATATTGGGCACAATTTTACCACCTGTTCACACCACGCTCTCACTGCAGTGAAGACGGAGATTTTGGCAACAAGTCAAACCTCCGTTCAATGCAGCAGGATGGGAATATCTCACTGGCATGACTGGTTGGAAAATTCCAGCCATTGTGTCTAAATATACTCCTATACAAAGCAGTACATTTGCAGGTCTCCAAAATCTGTTGGCGGTTTGCCTGTTGACCTGGATTTAGTTGCAGTTGTCTTGGCTGGAGTCTACTGTATATTCATTCAAGGCTGGCTAGCGGTGCTTTGTTTGTGTTACATCATAGCCAGTGTTCTGTTCACAATATCATTACTCAGTGTTTCTGGCTATGATGTTGTTCTGTTTTGTCACAGCATCATGCTATTTGGTGTTCTTTCTTGATGCGATATGCTGATGATTTCTATTGGTTTCCATATTGCTGGGAATATTCTGAAAATTTCAACAAGGTTCTTTTTGCCAGTTGTGTCTTGTACTCAAGCCATTTATCCAACATTGAGGTTGGGTAATTTTTTATTCACATGCTGGTCAACAGCTTGCATCTTATGATTTTTGATTAATGTATCTTGTACTTCTGGGAGTTTAAACAAGTGATAACTGGGGCAAATTGTCTGCACTTCTTTGCTAAATAGAATTTCTGCATTGATTTTGCAGTATAATGTGGTTCTGCAGTACAATGAAGTTTACTAGGATGGAATGGGTGTTTGTATTTGATGGTGACCAAGAACAGGTTCATGTATGCCAATAGGTTTACAGTCACATAATGCATTGTGTCCATATTATAAAATATCAGGGTGAGTTGTTATAGCGACACTTGAATGTAATAGATCTGAGAAATTGTATGCAGTGTGTTTGACAGTAGTTGGTTGAATCATTGCTTGCCATAACTGTAGATGTATACATTTCAGTGCATCAAGTAGAAAGTTGTTTTCACCTGCATTACTGTCTCGGTTCACATTCAATTTGTTCTGTTTCTGTATCTTTCAGCATGTAATCTGGATGGTGACAAAGGCTTCTGTTGGCACTGCCAATCCATTCCTTGACGTTGACTGATGTGGAATGTCTATTTACTTTGTGTATCAATAGTCTGGTTATCCTCATCATATGACTGTATAGCTTAGTTAAACATTTCTTAGATCTTATTTTGATGATGACTATTATGTGTCCTTGGTTGCCTGGAATGTTGGTGCCTACCTGGCCTTCAGTTGTGGTTTCTCATGATGTTGAAGCACTTGTTCCAGACATTGCTCTGTGCATTGATGTCTTCAGTGTCTTCTAGTGTTGCTTGCTTTGCATATTTTGTTGAAACCTGGGTTTAAAATTTTCCCATTCTGACAATGTTCACATTTTTGGAGTGTGGAGTTTGCACATTCTCCTCATGTCTGCATGGGTTTCCTCTCTGGTTTCCCCTCACAATCCAAAGATGTGCGGGTTAGGTTGATTGGCCATGCTAAGAAATTGCCCCTTAGTATCCAGGGATGTGTAGGTTAGAGGGATTAGTGTGTATAATATGTAGGGATATGGGGGTACAGCATGGGTGGGATTGTGTTCAGTGCAGACTTGATGGGCCAAAGGGCCTCTTTCTGCACTGTAAGGTTCTATGATTTTATGGGTTTTAACGTAGAGTAATTCTGTGCACATCTGCCTCAATCATTTATTTTGCTGTCTGTAAAATTTCTAAAAGGGATGGATAATAAGAACTATTCTCTTGTTGGTTTGCTACCTTTGAGAATACATCAGAGTGATTGGCTGCTTACTCTTCTTGATGCCACTATTCTGGATTCCTGAGATTCCACTGATTCAGCATTAGATCCAAATTAACATTGAGCAAAATGAAATCCGTGTCAAGAGTCTGATAGATCTTTGTGGGCAAGTTTTTTCAATGCCAGCAGTAATGGCCATCACTTTGTTTCTGATTTCAAAATTCAAGTCTGTATGTTTCTCTGTAAATAATATGCTTCACATTATCAGCTGCTTATTGCTATTATCTTTAGCTACTTTGAAAACCAATCCATAGCATTATGAGGAAATTGTCATGCATAAATTATTCAGCTCATTATTAAGAATTACGCGTCTTCTTGAGTTGCAATTACCTGATGATACAGATATTAGTTGATATTGGTTATCTTCTTTGTATTCTTGTTCCTCCATTATCTGTAATATGCATGCAGGATAGCTCAGCTTCTAAATGGAAAATATTTCAGTTTGTACCTATTTTGTATCTATCTGTTTATTCAGACTTCAGCATCAGGCAGAATGCTGTTGGAGCTCAGCCAGAACTTTGCGACTGCAGAAGACTTAAAAGTAATTGATTACTAGGATTAGAGCAAGCTAAACAAGTTTTTGAATTCCATAGAAATATTAATTTTGCCTTGTGATCTCAGAAAAAAGTTCAAAAATATCTGAGTAGTGAAAGCTGCACTTTGAATAATAAATGAATTTGGCTGCATGCTCAATATTTATTCTCTTGAAAAACTACAGATTTCTGAGAAATTCATAGATTAATGTGAATGCCATCTTCAGATAAAAACGAGATGAAGTTTCAAGCAAGACATTTAATATGAATGTGTTCAGGTCTGATGCCTTTTCATAGTTTTATTTTCTTTGGCGTGATAATGTCTGAGAAAAAGAATGAGAGTATATCTGTATCTGCCCTGTGCCTCACAAAGAAATTGATTTAGAAAAAAGAAGACCTTGCACCAGATTTATTGACCAACCCATTGTCCAGGTAGTGCACCATTGGGCGGTGGTGGGATCTGTCGGTCCTGCCATTGTCAACAGAGTTTCCTATTGAATGCACCCTTTGCTGCCAGGAAACCAGTGATAGAGCGTGCTGCACAGCGAGGCATCATCCCCCTTCTGTCTACAGTAGTAACTCACTAACACGGCCCATCGCTCTGTTGTGACGTCAGTGGGTGCCTTGCCTTCATCCTCCACATCTTCTTAGGCCCCCTTCTCCTCAGGGTATCCATGTGTTCCTCCTCCTCCTCCTCCTCCTCCTCTCCCTCCTCCTCTAGAATATCTCCTTGCTGCTGTGCCAGGTTGTGACACGCACAGCAGACCACCACAATGCGAGAAGCCCTCAGGGTTTGTATTGTAGAGCACCACCAGAGCGGTCTAGGCAGTGTATCTGCATCTTCAAGAGACTAATGCACTGCTTGATCACAGATCAGTTGGCAATGTGGGCATCATTATAGCTGTCTGCTACCTTAATCACACGCCACCACACTGGCATCATCAGCCATGACTTCAGTGGATAGCTTGCCTCCACGGCAGCCTAGAGTGGTTCTCAAAGTCTCCAAAATAGGCTGAACTTCTAAGGATGTAGCTATCTTTCACATTACCCGGATGACGTGCACACAACTGCATAAGGTTTAGCAGGAGGTCACAGAATCTGGATGTTAAGGGAGTGGAACCCCTTCCAATTAATAAAAAGAGACAATCCTTGATCCCACAGGGCCCACAGGATGACGTGCATGCCGTCAATAGCCCTCTGCACATAGGACATCCTGGCGATGGTGACAAACTCTGTAGCCGGGGTATTTTTTGGGGACTGGTCCACTTTGACGTGGTTGTAGTGCTTTGCCCGGGTATACAGGGCATCCACCATCTCACGGTTGCACTTGTGTGCACAGGGTTCTGAGATGCTGCAGAAGTCTTCGCTAGAGACCTGGAAGGACCCAGTGATATAGAGGCTGAGGGACGTAGTGACCTTCAGAGAGCAGATCCACCTGCCCCCAGTGCATCCGGTACAGGTGCTGCACTGAATCCTGAATGAGTTGGAGCCTGTGGCAGCACACAGCATCCAGCGACCCATTAAAGATCATACATGTTCTATAGAGCCTCATGTGGAGATGCTGGTGTTGGACTAGGGTGGGCACAATAATTCAACTGATGAAGGAGCAGTGCTCCGAAACTTCATGGTACCAAATAAATCTGTTGGACTTTAACATGGTGTTGTGAGACTCCTTGATGTAGAACCTGAGTTTCTGTTTCCACTGTCGGGAGGGTCATCCATCCAAGGTCTCTCGGTCCTTTCCATGTCCCCAACATAACACCATTGCCGGGGCCTAGGATGGAATGTCACCAATAAATCCTTGAGTCTGTCCAGCAAATAGATGGCAGCATAACCAGTGCAACATTATTGGAATTGGGACTCAACGTCATATGAAACTCCTCAGGGTTCGTTCAAAGGCCAGCAGAATGCCAACAACACTAGCTTCAAGCCAATGGCAAACCCTAACCTGAGGACCCGCAGACTGCCATGATCCCCCCACCCCACAGTACTAATTGTGACATCTAGCCAGAGAGGTGGGAAGCATGCGTGCCAAACTTGCCAATGACATGGAAATCTAGTCAATCTCATGCAAATAAGTTTTGTGCCCTTTTTGGGTGCGAAGCAGTACATGCCAGGCGATGGGGCTAGAAATTTAGCAAACCGTTTGATGGCAGGCACACATTGGATTCATAATGTTGAACATTAGCTTTCTGGCTCGCCGCACTGTTCACAAGGTGTGGCAAGGTGGTAAAATTGTGATGTTTGTGGTTGATCTAGATTCTTTTCAAAACTTTGTAACTATATATTCAGGAGGGCTAAAATTTGTGTTAGTGTTGATGGAAGGAAAGTGATTGACACAGCATGCTGTGAAATGCTTGAAGCTGTGGCATCATTTTGTCTGGGCTGAACATCTTGGAAAGAATCAAAATGAGAAGTATAAAGGAGTAATGAATCCCTCAAGGCAGTGGCTTCCAAGGCAGGTAAGCTTGTAAGATCTTTTATTTTCCAAGCAGCTGCTTGAGAAATCGGTGTTTGATTTGGAAAGCAAGAGAGTGCGTAAAAAAAAAGTAAGTGCTTGATGCTGGCACCACACCTTCAAACTTGCTGATGTTGCTGCTGAGTTGAAGACTGACAGAAGGGAATGGCAGTTAATTGGAGGCTGTGTACGTGATATCTGCCAAACCTTATCAGCTGCTTTTATGCAAGTTGTGTGTTTTTCATCAGAGTTGCACAGCACCATGGGCTTTACGGAAATGATATTCTCTCAACATGTCTACCTATCCTCCCATTTCGTACAGTTCCTCAGTGAATTGAGGCGTGCGATAGAAAATCAGATATTGGCCTCAGCTTCTGCAGTTACATAAGTTTGCAACTACATATTCAAAGCCATGGACACCGTGTTAGGGCAGCCAGAAACAATGGCAGCCTCCATAACAGTTACTTTATTCCCTCATCTCACCTACCGGTTTCTCCATCTATTGTCTGTCCACCTGTGACAGAGGTTATGGATCGAGCATTAGACTCCTTTCTTGGTTTACCTCAACTTGATGAGGTTTTGCTTCATGTTAACAGACTTGAGATACTATAGGTTAATTCCAAACCTTTTATTCAGAACTATTTACAAAGAGCTCATTGAGAGTACATATTATTGAGGAGATGGAATTTTACTCCTGGCTCTCTTGGAATCTCTCTGCGACCTGACTACTTGCATCACAGTTGGTCAAGGTATCAGAGTAAGTATGCCATTGGACTTAAATACACTAATAGACTTTTGAATTACTCTTTGCATGCATACAATGTTGTGCTTGGGTAAAATGGTGGAAGTGGATTAGTTACTGAAAGATGAGGCAGTAGCTTGATGTAAAAAAAATGTTCACCATGCCCTTGGGACTGCATTGAATGACCGGTCATAAGGAATATTGAAGTTGGGTAGTGATCCGATATTTTTATGAATGTAATTTCTTGACTGAGTTCCATACTAACTATTCTGCTTGGATTTGATTTCCATTCATGTTGTTGTCCTGTTTGTTGTCTTGCTATGAGGCATTATCCTTTCCCTGCAGCATGCTGAGCCAAGGACAACAGAATTTTGCAACATGCAGATCTGGTGGTCTTGGAAACTTTGGCAGGATTGCCATGTCATGCCTGATTTAGCTAGTGCTACCCATATAAATGTTGACAGAGTACGCATATTAATTTGTGACACCAACACAGCTGAAGCAGAGGAACAGCTTGTTTCACCATCTCACAGGAATTCAGCTGTTCCCAAGAACTTTGTTATATATACTATGTATATGAGGGCCTCAAAGTACGTTTTCTGTTAATTTGCATCCCTGGTTACCCAATACCAAGTATTTTTCTAGGACCTGTCAAATAGTACAAGCTAAGTGGACTTCTGCAGGGTGAAGGTATCTGGATAGTTTTTGGATACTTGGCGTATTCCAGATTTCTGCACTTGGGCAGTGGGGGAGCTCTGATGTTGAGATATTTATTGAGGTAGTCATGTAAACCAGATACTGACCACTCAGGTCTGTCAGAAAAGTTACGGGGATTCTTAGGCCTGCCAGGCAAGTTCTTTTCTTCCTAGTTACTTTTTTCCTTCTGTCAGAATCGTTTTAAAGGTTTCTCCTTGGCCAACACAATGTCATCAAATTCCTTTCTGTGGCAAATGGCTTTAGTTTGGAATGGCACAGTGGCTTAGTTACTACAGTGACCTTCATGGCTGTGGGAGGAGCTGCATCAGCTTATGGTCTGACTTTATTACTCTCTCATCTATGAAATGAAGGCCACCTCTGATGCAAAATTCATCAGGGTGGCCGTAACATAGGTGCTTGCATATTAACTGAAGGAAATATATCACATGAGCTGTCTTCAAACCTAAAAGTATTGCAGTTCTTGCAACAACATAGGAATCATAGTTTGCTGAGCTGCAGAAGTAATTGCCAAGGTTTCAGAAAACTGTGAAATGAAGACTGCAGTAAAAAAAAAATGTTGAGGAAAAATGCTAAGTGAAAACTAAAGAATATGCTGATTGCTTAAAAAAAAGAAGCTATACTTCAATATTCAGCATAGCAGCATCAAAAACAAGTTTTAAGGAAGACTCCAAAAGCAGCATGACCCATTTCCTTCTCTCTTCTATGCCCATTTCATACATGCAACCGCATTTTCATAACTTGTGTAATTTGTCATTGTACTTAATTTGTTTAATTGAGGTTATTTGTGTTTCACAGCTCTTCATTGAAGCCTCTTCAAAACCAGCTGCTGCAAAATTACGTAATACACGTAAGATTTGCAAAATCTTACATGCTCTCAGCAAGACGCCATAACAGAGGGAACAGCTCATAAATGTTCATCTGGGCTTGGGAAAATCCAAGCTGCGACATTTGAACCTTTTGAAATGTACATCTGATCTGAGATTTTTGCCTTTTTACCAAGAGTCAGTTTCAGAAGTCACAGTGAATTTTGTGGTCAGCACAGTGACACAAGTAGTTAGCAGTGCTGTTTCACAGCATCAGGGACCCCGAGTTTCATTCCTGGCTTGGGTCACTGTCTGTGTGGAGTTTGTACATTCGCCCTGTGTCTGCGTGGATTTTCTCCGGGTGACCTGGTTTCCAAAGATGTGCAGTTTAGGTGAATCGACCATGCTAAGTTGATCCTAGAGTCAGAGGGATTGGTAGGGTAAATGTGTGCGGTTTTGGGAAAGAGCTGGGTGGGGGCTATTGTGGTTGGTACAGACTCGATGGGCTGAATGGCCTCCTTCTGTAGAACATAGAACATTACAGTGCAGTATAGCCCCTTCGGTCCTTGATGTTGCACCAACCAGTGGAACCAATCTAATGACTGTCTAACCTAATCTATTCCAATATTATCCACATGCCTATCTAATGACTATTTGAATGCCCTTAAAGTTGGCGAGTCCGCAACTGCTGCAGGCAGGGCATTCCACGCCTTCCTAGCCTCTGAGTAAAGAACCTACCTCTGACATCCATCTTATATTTATCACTCCTCAATTTAAAGCTATGTCCCCTCGTGTTAGCCATCACCATTTGTCGAAAAAGGCCCTCTATCTATCTTATCTAATCCTCTGTATTGTAGGGATTTCATGATTCTATTCTGTGAAGTTTATGAGGAATGCAGGTGTGGAGATGGATCACTTAGAAGGCCGACCTCATTCTCAAGCACAGCAACCAGCTTGCAACATTAGTTAAAAGTCCTTTAAACCACATTCTTCTCATCCACCTCATTGACCCTCCTGTCACTCATGCTACCTCAGATTTCCCACGTCATCACTATGCCTCCACATTCCCCATTTGCTACCTCAAGCCACTCAATGCTTGCTGAGATTGCCTTTGTTACCTACATGCCCACCAGTATCCTTGTCAGCTGTTCATCCAGTTTGCACTACACACAGTTCTCAAGAGTCCTGCAATAGCAATGAGAATTATTTAAAAAAAATGTTAACACCCAATAAACCCAAAGAATTCAAACACTATCACTGACACTGGAAAGAAAAACAAAACTATACCAATTTAAAAAATGTAATCCTTTAAGTGCCTATTAGCATTATAAAGAAACACGAATTGACATCAAAGGCTCTTAAAAGCTTTTTAAAAAGTTTCACTCATCTTGGATCAATAGATAGCTTTTGAAACCCAGCCAAACACCCATAATAGCTACAGTTGTCATAACAAAAACTTCTAGTTTCCTCGCCTGAAACTGAATAGAATTGTGTCTCATTTCCATTTCATGTGCCTGTCATTCAATTGAAGGCATCAGGTGCAGTGAGTTTTTTTTCAACTTTCAGAAGCAGTTTTTAACAGCTAAAACTATCAGTTGCTTTAAATCACAGCACAAAACATGACAATGGAGACTGATGGATTTTTTTTGTACTTTTTATTAATACGTTGTGACACTTTGTCCAATAGAAAGTTACGATAAGGCAAGTTAATACAATGATGGCTGTTAAGGATCAATTTACCTTTGGATAACAGATCCCTATGATGAATTACTGCATTAAAAACACATCTACATCACAATATAGTATTACATAGTCACATTGGGAGATGTTGAAACATTTCTCACTTGCGTTCCAGAATATTGACAACTCCTCGGCAGGCTTCACTCAATGGGTTCAGACTGTTCAAGGAGGTTATATTTTTGGTTTAGGGTTTCCAAACCACATCCTAGTACATGAAAATTATGGACAGGAGGAAATACAATTTTCCTGTGCTCTTCACAAAAGAGATACTGACCTTGAAAGATATGTATACGTGTGCATTTTGTATCTTTGGTCGTCCCAATGTGTGAAAAGGCTGCACAAAAATGGTGAGGTCAGGAACACAAAGAAGTATCATTTTCCCTGCATAAAATAACTATATTCTGTGTTTTGTAACCCAATTCATATTTTCACAGGCAGACAAAAATCTGGCTCCGGGTTTTAGGACAATTCTTTCAGGGATGATTGTCTTCATAACTTCATATTGATACAGATTATCTGACAAGTAGAAGAACTGACTTGCTATATATTGTAAATAATAATGTGTTGACTGAGTGATAACTTCACTAAAATAACAAGTTGGGACAAGTTTTCCAATTTCTGGAGTGGAAGGGAAATTTTATTTCCATAGAATCTATTGTAGAAAGAGGTCATCTGGCCCGTCAAATTTGCACTGACCTCCGGAGAGTACCTTACTCAGGCACCACCCCGTAATTCTGCTCATTTACCATGGCTAATCCACATAAACTACACTTATTTGGATTATGGGAGGAAACCAGAGCATCCAGGAGTTACCCACACAGACATGGAAGAACATGGAAACTACATGCACTCTTTTTCTCTCTCTCTCTCATGCACTCTCTCTTTCTCTCTCTCTCTCACGCATTCTCTCTCTCACTTGCATGCGCTCTCTCCCACTAGCACATGCTCTCTGACACTAGCACACACTCTGTCACACTTGCATGCGCTTTCCCAAACTTGCACGCGCCCTTGCTCGCATGCGCACTTCAAAAAACAAAGAATAAAGAAAATTACAGCACAGGAACAATTCTGCACTGACCATGTTGCCTGACTTAACTAAAATCCCCTACGCTTCTCGGGACCATATCCTTCTATTCCCATCTCATTCATGTACTTGTCAAGACACCCCTTAAATGTCACTACCGTATCCACTTCCACTATTGCCCGTGGCAATGAGTTCCAGGCACCCACCACTCTCTGTAAAAAAACTTTCCTCGTACAACTCTTTTAAAACTTACCTCGCACGTTAAACCTATGTCCCTTAGTGATTGCTTCTTCCATCCTGGGAAAAAGCTTCTGACTATCCACTCTGTCCATGCCTCTCACAATCTTGTAAACTTCTATCAGGTCTCCCTTCAACCTCCATTGCTTCAGTGAGAACAAGTTTCTCCAACCTCTCCTTATAGTTAATACCCCACATACAAGGCAGCATCCTGGTAAATCTTTTCTGTATCCTCTCCAAAACCTCTACACCCTTCTGGTAGTGTGGCGACCAGAATTGAACACTTTGTTCCAAGTGCGTCCTCACTAACATTCTATAAATCGTCAACATAACCTGCTAATTTTTAAATTGAGTACCCTAGTCAATGAAGGCAAGCATGCCATATGCCTTTTTGACTGTCTTGTTGACTATCTTCTCCACCTACATTGCCACTTTCAGTGACTTGTGTACCTGTACAGCCAGATCCCTTTGCCTATCAATATTCCAAAGAGTTCTGTCATTTACTGTATGTTTCCTATCTATATTAGACCTTCCAAAATGCATTAGCTCAAATTTGTCTGGAATAAATTCCATCTGCCATCTCTCTGCCCACATCTCCAACTGATCTGTATCCTCTGATGGTCCTCATCACTATCTGCAAATCCATCAACCTGTGTGTCATCTACAAACTTACTAATCAATCCAGTTACATTTTCCTCCAAATTATTTATATATATTACAAGCAGCAAAAGTCCTAGCACTGATCCCTGAGGAACACCACTTGTCACAGCCCTCCATTCAGAAACGCTTCCTTCCACTGGTACACTCTGTCTTCTTTGACCAAGCCAATTTTGTATCCACTTTGCCAGCTCATCTCTGATCCTCTGCGACTTCACCTTCTGCACCAGTGTGCCATGAGGGACCTTGTCAAAGGCCTTACTGAAGTCCATGTAGACAACATCCACTGCTCTACCCTCATCAGTCATCTTCGTCACTTCCTTGAAAGACTCAATCAAGTGCGTGGGACACAATCTCTCCTTAACAAAACCATTTTCCCTCTCACTAATATGTTCACTTATTTCCAAGTGCAAATAAATCCTGTCTCGAAGAATTCTGTCCAATAATTTCCCTACCACTGATGTAAGGCTCACTGGCCTGTAATTACCTGGATTATTCTTACTATCTTTCTTAAACAAAGAAACAACTTTGGCTGTTCTCCAATCTTCTGGGACGCCCCCATAGCCAGTGAGGATAATCTAGCTCGCATGTGCTCTCCCTGTCACTTGAGCATGCGCTCCCTCTCGTTTGCACGCACAGACATGTATACGTTCTTTGCACTGTGAGGAAGCAGTGCTAATCACTGTGCTACCTCCAGCTCATTTTCTTAATAAGTAGATAAAAAAATCAACCATCTCCTTTCAAAGGCAAAATGCTACAGGCAATGCTGTGATGCTTTTCTTATACTACTGAAAGATCTTGTAAAAGAAAATAAAGCGAAAAGATCATCATTTATTATAAAGATGAAGAAAGTAAAATGACATAATTATGTAAAGATGCAAAAACGTTGAGAAGCTTAACAATACCAGGCAGATTAACTTGTTTAAAATCCTTTCAACATTGGCAGTAAAAATCAAAGTTCAAAGCAAGTTGTGACAGGAGAGGTTGTTAGTCAAATATTAGGACTACGTTCTCTTGGATCCAATCATTTGGGAATTAATGAACCAGAAGAGCAACTATTGAAGGTGACACAGTGTTTTAGTGCTATGCTTTCCTATCTACCTTCCCACTACTACTTTCCATGTGAATAAACTAAACTTGTTGAGAGGGCCCTTAGCAACTCTTCCCTAATGATAGGTATACAGGGTGGGATCCTGAGCTTTCCATGTGAATGCCTGCATGAGTTTGATCTGGAAGTTGCAGCTCTCACCAGCGAGATACTGATCTTGGATCTACCTTGTCCCTCACTGGTGATGTCATGGATGTGAATCTGCTTTACATGAATTTAAATACATTTCAATATCATTAACCTACCATCTCACCACATATTAGCCCCCGTCCCCCCACCGTATATTGACACCGTGCTTTGGTGATGTGATGTCGGCGCAGTTTACAGCAGGTTCACCCAGATGTGAACTTATCGTGCAGATCTCCCCAAGGGTGTAAATGTATAGCCTCTCCAGCCAGTACTCACCTGATGAAGGCGCAGCAGTCTGAAAGCTTGTGATTCCAAATAAACCTGTTGGACCTTAATCTGGTGTTGTGAGACGACTTGCTCTTATTTCATAGTCATTGCAATAACAAAAAGCATAAAAATGGAATTTGCGTTTTTTAATTTTGTGGGTGACTCAACTAGATCATCTTGCAAAATGTGAAAAGCAGAACTTCAATCGCAACAAATATTCTGTGAAGAATGCCTTCTCAGTTGATGTACTGTTTACTCATTGTATTCTGCAGAATGATATACGAGAGTTTAAAATTTTAAATTTCTCGTTTCTATTTAATGGCACTAATATCCATCTTATTCTAAGTACTTTAACTAGTCTAAGCTGGGTTTTTAAAAATCTTTATCCATTTAATAAAGTGGAAACTGCAAGCAATTAGTTACTTAGCCATGTTGACACTAGAAGTGTGATAATTGACTCCCAGTCCTGAGTGCTCTCTACGGACCCTAGTTAGAAAAAAGAGTAATGTGCAGATGTTGGGTGAGGCAGAATCTGGTTCAGCTGTGTTCAGCTGAATAAGATGGCTTTGCTGACATAAAACCTGCCTTATGTGAGTGAACTGTCATAGAGCAATGACAGCAATCATTAGTTTCAAGGAAATGGGAAGAAAATGCCTGGAAAATGATGTTTTTGAATACAAACCAATCAATAAGTATGATAGTTGGCTATATAAATAGTGCATTTTTTAATATTTCTGCATTATGAAATTGATATATAGTATAGCAAATGAACAAAAAATATTGCATTTAACACATTCTGAAATGAAATATAATTATATAGGTTGCATAGCACAGAAGCAAGTCTTGCCAGTCCATTCTTTTATTCTTCACTCAAGCCTCCTTCCACCTTCCCTTACCTATTGTAACCCTCTAATTACCTCCTTTTAATATCCTCTCCTAAATCCATCAATGGCTATTCATTCCAACCACTGCCTGTGATTAATGAGTTCTGCATTCTAACATTTTCTTGATAAAGAATTTTTCTTTTGGATTCCATGTTGGATTTCTTGGTGACAGTCTTATGTTGGTAGCCTCTAGTTTCAGTCTTCAACACAATTGTATACACTCTGGACTGGAATTTGAGCTCGCTGGGGCCAAGATTTGGGGGCGGGGGGGGGGAGTGATAGTGTTTCAGCCCTTTACTCCTAACATGTTGGGCAGAGAGTGCCTCCATTTCGATGTGCTCTCTCCCTAGCTGTTGTTGCAACTGCACTTTCTCATAACCCATCTGTCCTCCTATAATTCTGACTTCCTTGTCTGTCAAAAATATGTCCAATTCCGCTTTGAATAAATTCAATGACCCAGCCTCCACTGGTTGCTGGAGAAGACAATTTCCAAGACTAACGATCCTCTGAGAAAAAAAAATTGTCCTAATCTCTGTCTTAAATGGGAGCTCTCTTATTCTTAAACTCTTATCCTTTATTTCTTGTTTTCTCCCATTAGAGGAAATATCCTCCTGGTATCCACCCAATGAGCTTCCTCAGGATCTTGTGTGTTTCAATAAGATCATTCCTCATTCTTCTAAACTCCAGTGGCCGCAAACACTTTCAAACTGGGAGGTATCTGATTGGCCCTCCAGCTTTGCAAGCCCGCCCACCACATTTAATTCGACAACAAGTTCAGCTTCTGGCCATTAATTGGCCAGCTCAGAGAAAGTCAAACTCAGCAACTGTTTTCTACAATGTACAGGCTTTTAACTATGATTCAAGCCTCTTGACAGAGTTCAGAAGCCTGCAGTGAAAATCCATCACTCTGTGTCTGCTGTGTCAAAACCTTTCCAACTTTGAAGATCTCTATTTGGTCACCACCCAGCCTTCGTTTTTCAAGAGACAAGAGACCCAGTCTGTTCGCAAGTGAAATGCTGGAAATACTGAGCAGCCCTGTGGAGAGAAGAATAATGGGCCAGACTTTCATTGTGGTTCAGGTGCAATAAGACTAAGGTACGTCCTTGGCCCTGAACTGCACTCAGGTATGTCTTGTAAGCCTGGAGGCAAGCTTGGCATCTCGTTCGTGCTGTTAAGCGTTTCGGGACCATTTGCATGGGGTGGGAGACGGGGGAGGGTGTATCATTGGAGACGTGTGGTAGCTTCTTGGCTTGGAGTGCAGTGGAAAGCAGCTTTGGGTCAAAAAAGTAAGAGCAGTGCTCATCTTGATGCTGGGTTGAACTAATGGAGTAAATATTAAACCTAACCCAAAACAATTTATCAGGGCCCTGCAGCAAACGTGACTGCAATGCACAGTTGTGCACAAAACTGTTTGGACTCTTCTGAAAATAGATTAAAAATTTGTGCTCCCAGATCTCTTTGCTCTTTTACCCATTTAGATTCTTAGTTTCCAGGTAGCACGTAACATTATTTTTCTAAGATGAAGGTAGGATTTTTTTATATTGCCATTTGAAATAAGTTGCCAATTATTTGCTCATTAATGTCTTCTAGTAATTTATTGAAGTCCACCTATGTGTTGACTTTCCTTTCCAAACTGGTATTATCTGAAAATTTTGAAATTGTGGTTTTGACTTCAAAGTTGAATTGTTAATTTTTAAAAATTAATTTGTGGGGCATGAGCATTGCTGGCTGGCCAGCATTTATTGCCCATCCTTAGATACCCTTGAGAAGGTGGTGATGAGCTGCCTTTTTGAATCGCTGCAGTCCACGACGCCGTTAGTGAGGGAATTCAGGATTTTGACCCAGCGACTCAAAGGAATGGTGATATTTTTCCAAATCAGGAGAATGAGTGGCTTGTGGTGTTCCCAGATATCTGCTCCCTTGTCCTTCTAAATGGAAGTGGTTATGGGTTTGGAAGATGCTGTCAAAGGATCTTGGGCGAATTGCTTCTTGTAGAGAATACATATTATTGCTACTGAGTGCTGGCGGTGAAGGGAATGGATGTTTGTCAATGTGGTGCCAGTCAAGCAAGCTAATTTGTCCTGGATGGTGTCAAGCTTCTTGAGGGTTGTCTGGATGGGTGCAACTCCAACAAGTGGGGAATATTCCATTACATTCCCAACTTGTGCCCTGTAAATGGTGGATAGGCTTTGGGGAGTCAGGAAGTGAGTTACTCGCTGCAATATTCCTAGCTTCTGACCTCCTCTTGTAGCCACTGTTTATATGGTAAGTCCGATTGAGATTCTGGTCAATGGCAACCCCAAGCATGTTGACAGTGGGGGATTCAGTGAGGGTGACATCATTGAATGTCAAGGGGCAGAAGTTCAATGTCTCTTTTTGGTGATGGTCATTGCCTGGCATTTGTGTGGTATGAATGTTACTTACCACTTGTCAGCCCAAGCCTGGATATTGTCCAGATCTTGTTGCATTTAATGTAAATTCTGAACAGCTGAGATTCCAACACTATTCCTAATGGGACTTGCTTCCCATCTATTGCCATTCTGAATATCTACATGAACTTTGAGATCCGTCTTGCACAACATGTCAGAAAGTTTCTGTGTTGATTGCTTTTGTCTTTAGTTTCTAACTAATGTTATATATGAATGTTTGCTTAAAGTTGCAGAATGAAAACAGCTTTGGTTGACAAGATGAGCGATAGATGTGCTATAACGACATGACTGTGTGTACAAAGTCAACAATATTTTTGCCTATCATCATAATTAATAAACAATAGTTGTGAAGACACTAACATTGAGGATAGACCTGAATCAAATGCAATTTGCATTGAACAACTGCTTGTCAAATTGACTAGATCATTTGGATGCAAGATATTCACTTGCCTGAAGAAAATTCTCAATTCATCTGAAAAGCAGCAGCCTTTTTTATTGTTGCAGAAGAAGCTATATATTTGGAATTTAGAAAAATAAGTTCAAGGCACAGAACATTCCCTGGTGACAGGCAAGATGCGAGGACTTAGCCAAGGTGTGTTGAACTGTAACCTGGGAATTTGTTTTGGAAACAAAAGAGTATGTGAGATGAGTAGAAAATGGAAGAAACTGAAAGTATATAACAAGTTATCATGCTACTCATGGCCAGTGTTTATTTACTGTGTCCTTCACTGGGATTAGGTTGTATAGTGGATCTGTCATTATCAGATCAACATTGATGGTTACTGGTGGATACACTGGAGGATACCATTTAATAATTCACCTTCACTGTAAGGGACAACTGCAAATACATTTTTCTATTAACCGAAGTATTTACTCAAAATAAATAGTACTTTTTCAGTCATGTGTTTAATATCCTGTTTCTTTTCCTCTTCCTTTGCTGCATTTATGTTGCCCTCCTTACTAGCAAAATTAGGAATATATAGCCGGTGGACTGCTCAATATTCTTACCAGCACATTTCCTCAAGTATTTCAGTGATGCTGTGGGAAGGCATTACTTCAGCTGCTCCTTTTATCTCTCTTTTTATCATCCAGCAAAGAGGGACAAAAATGTTCCTTGAATCACTGAGAGGTCGTTTGAGAATCAAACTTAGTTCTGGCTAATAGGCTGACCTGCTTTGCCAATTTTAATTGCAAAAGTATAAACAGATTAGGATTTAATTGTTTACTGAGCCCATGGTAAAGTCATATTGTGTTGATATTTGCAATGTGATATTCATTTAATAAATTTGATTAAATTTGTACAATTGGGGGCCACTCATTGGACATTGCAGATAGGAATACTTACTGATATTTATTGGTGGTGAGTCTGTAGAGTTAGAAGCTATATATTTGTCATGTTTCACTTTGTGAATAAATAAGTACAAGCCCAGTCGATCCAATCTCTCTTCATATGTCAGTCCTGCCAGATAGGAATCAGTCTGGTGAACCTTCTCTGGACTCCCTGGTTTTCTCTTGATGTCTGATGTTTAACATGGTAGCAGAGAATTGTTGCCTCAAGGTAAAGGTTGGAAACTAAGAATTTTTAAAAGATAGATTACAATTTAATTAGCTTTTGTGAAAATGGCTGAAGGCAACTGTGAATTGTCAGGGGTCATTACTCGTTAATGTTTTCAGACTCAACTTTATGCCTAGTGGAAGAATGAAGTGGACACAAGTAATGTCCTTATCGAAAAGGAAACTAGGCATAGCCTTGGTAAGAACAGAAACAAACTATTTTGTGCATTGGATCCATAACCATTAAGAATTTAGCAACACCAATTATTAATCCAACCGATTTATTTGATAGTAAAATAGCGAGCTTTCAACACTCCCGTGTCTTCATCAGGCAAGTGCAGTGTTCTGGTCTGCATAACCATTGGACAGAGAGAAAGGTTTGGCTCTCCCATTAGGTTTTGTGGATAGGAGTTACGAAAAAGGTGATTTGTTGCTTGCTTGAACTTTGATAGACTTTGAAAGACTGATGGTATATCATAGACTTTAATGGACTGCAATAATACAATTGGAAAAAATCAGTCTGAAGATTCCTTGTTCACATTTTGTTGCTGGATTGTGCTAAGGTGGCCCTCATGGATAGGTTTCTGGCTTTAACTGGGATTCAATTCTCAGAAACAAACTCTATTTTGAAGAAGATGTCTGCCATCTTCAAAAGATTTGTGGTGAATGGTTAGGACATTCTGCACTGTCATGAAGGATGGGAGAACTTGATGATTGCAAAATTTGAAGGTCATCTAGCTACTGAATGTGTTTGCCAGTACAAAGGAAGCAATAGAGAAAAAGGAAGATTCTAGTTGTGCCTTAATTTGCATCCTATTAGTGGGATTCAGATCAGCTTTATCTTGGTCACCAGCAAACTTCCGTATCGGTCATGGTGGACACCAGAAAAATATTCCATGGGAAATTTGTGGCAGCATGATTTGGGGCCTCTGGCCGAATTCTGCAAGAACTCCGCACCCCGACATGCTGTCTGCCTCTGAACCTGCTGGCAGGGGCTTGGAATCATTCCACTCTCATCGCTACTGATTGTCCCTTTACTACGAGTAATACAGATTGGTTAAAGTATTAATTGGATTTACTCAACCTAAAAACTTGCATTGAAGTTCAAGATACGTTTTTGAAATAAAGGATAGTTATACTCCTGGGCTGTTGGCATAAGGAACATTGAAAAAATAATTTGCTTATCACAACCTAATTAGGAGTTTTCAGATAGGAGCAATAAGTAGGTATGCTGCTTTGTAATTAACTTAGCTTTGAATATTCTCAGCAGTCACAAGTAATTCCACTGCAAGGAGTGTAAATGATCTGCCGTGTAGCTTTCATGGCAGTGAATAACAGGGTTGAAAAACATTTCACTAAACCCTCAGTTTCAATTTAGTAAGTTTCCCATTGCTAGAATGATTAAGTTTAAATGGCCAAGGCAAATTGCTTGAAAAGGAACTTACCGTCAGAATTTGTTCTCGAACCAAAATAATTAGAATTTGCAGACGATGAATTTATTTTCATTAAACTAAATGGAAGAAAGAGAACAGATTGTAAAGCAACGTCGTTTCTTGATTTGTGAATGTCTCGTGCTGCACTTTCAGTAGTTACTACTTGGTTTATCTTTTTCTCTAACTTTGTTCCATTTGGGTGGGATTCTTGGCAAGCTGTGACCTGTTACTAGATTTAGAAGTCTTTCTGTTCACACCTGGTTAGAAAAAAAACAATTGAAAACTGTGGGGAATTAGCATTTCAGAAAGGACAAACACATGGCCAAAAAGGAACAAAATCAGAGAAATGGGCATGAATTGCAGAAAAACTAAAATATCGGAGAAAATACAAAGATAAAAGGCCACAGGAGAGAAAGTAAATTATAGTTTTCAAAGGTTGACTGGCAGCAGTTTAGATTGTAATTGGCAGAACTATAAAAATTGGTGCAACAGTAGTCGAGCATAGATTTTGAGGGTATGTTGCCAACTTCCATAGCTTCTACTTATGCATTTTTCTCATTTACATTTTCTACTTCTTTTAGTTTGAGGATTAAAATTATCTAAATTATGAGCTCTGAAGTTACAATATAGAAACATGTCATGTAGCTGCTTGAAGTTTCTGGGTGGAATCTTAGTAAATTTTTTCAAAGTGTCAGGCTCAGACTAAAAATTGGCATGAAGCTCTCTAGCTACCCAGACCAGTTTTCCCTCCAAATCCCAAGTCTCATTAAAAAAAAATGAGCAGGTGGGATTTATACTGTCAGTCTGGCAGGGCCTGATAGATCTAACAAGACTGACACCACACAACAAAGTATAAACTTTCCTCCCCCACCTCTAAAAATCATTGCCAACGTCCTCTCTTCTTCTTCCTCCACACCCCCTCCACTCCCCCGCATTCCCCAACACACATCCCCAATCCCCCACTCAGGCCTGCCCCCGCACAAGTTGGCTCTACCAGCTTGGCACTCATGTTTCCTGAGTCTCTCCAGAACTTCCGCCTGCGTCACCATTTTCTTTGATGCCGAACATGGGCTGGAACGTACTACTCACCCCTATGCCCCCACGCCCCAGTGTCTGCTATTTTTAACCAACATTTTGACTGATTTATTGCTGATGTACTGGAGGGAGGAATTTCGGGGAATAAGTTTTTGTTTTTGCCAAGTTATTGCAGAGCATTTTCCAGACCATGGATGTCTCCATGATCCTATCACTGCCTTTTCATTGACACAGAAATACCGGCTGCTCGTGTTTCCTTCAGCATAGCCCACTCCACCAATAGAAAGCGATTAGTTAGTTGATCCAGTTGGGATCTTGCATTGCTCACCCAGAAAATGTGGAGTTCATGCCCCACTTTAGGAAAATGCTTACAATTTCAGTTTGGATTTGAGAAATAAAAATATAATAGCTCAAAAGAGATTAACTGTAATTGTTTATGTAGATGAAAGCTAATTAAATATCTGTCAGTGTATCCAGGGTTATACAATTGCTGAGTCCCAAATGCCATGCATGAATTATTATTCTTGGTGAAGATTTTTAAATCGGATGATGAAATGTGACATTTTATGCTAATAAATTTTGGAAAATATGTTAGATATATTACTGTACAATATGAGATAACTGGATTGTGTTTCTAATTCTTTAGTAATTTAAGTCAAGTGTTTCATGTTTTATTTGGAGGCGCAGAAACCATGCTGATAAATTTAATGTTTTATTTAATTTCTTAAACTGCTGCTAGAATAGATGATTTTGTAAGCATCTCTTGCAATTTGCAGTTGTCTATAAATTGCCTCTACTTTCTCCACCTTGGCCATGGCATTACATTGTAGTTTCACCGTGTCAGCTTAGCTCAGTTGTAGCAAATTGTTAGCTCAGTTGTAGCTGGCTACAAGTCGATGTTGAGTGTTTGAGACCCACTCCAGAACTTGATCAAAGTTGATACTTCTGTGCAGTGTTGCTGCATTGTTAGAGAGGCTAAAAGCAAATTACTGTGGATATTGGAATCAGAAACCAAATGATAAAATGTTGGAAAATCTCAGCGAGTCTGGCAGCATCTGGCAGCATCTGTAAGAAGAGAAAAGAACTGATGTTTTGAGTCCAGATGACCCTTTGTCAAAGCTAAAAGGCAAAGAAAGTGGAAGAAATTTATACTGTCGGGTGAAGGAATAAAAGATGAGTCATTTGTTGGAGAAGCTGCCTTTCAGATAAGATGGGGAGGTAAGGTTCAATACAGATCTGCATGGGATGATTTTAATGTAGAGATGCTGGCATTGGATTGGGGTAAACACAATACGAAGTCTCACTCACAACACCAGGTTAGAGTCCAACCAATTTATTTGATAGTAACCTCACAAGCTTTTGGAAATGCTGTTCCTTTGTCAGATGTGTGGAAGGTTCTGATCAGAGAAGGGCATATAAAGTTACACACAGTTTATAGAATACTGAATGGAATGCAAGTCTTTACAGCTAACCTGCTGTTCAAGTCTTAAAGATGCAGACAATGTGAGTGGAGATAGCATTAGCATAGGTTAAAGAAATGTGTATTGTCTCCAGACAGGAAAGTAAGTGAGATTTTACAAGCTCAGGCAAGTCATGGGAGTTACAGATAGTGCAATATGATCCCGGTTGAGGCCGTCCTCATGTGTGAGAAACTTGGCTATATTCTCCATCTGTCAGTGGCTATCAGTGGACCATTTCCACACTCCACTTCTTGCCTTCAAACAACTGCACAACTTCAAACAGATCGTTGTTCGTAGCAAACTATCCAGCCTTCAGTAGAACGGTGACCACAACACCACATAACTGCCACAGCAACCTCTGCAAAACTTGCCGGATCATCGACATGGGTGACATTATCTCATGTAAGAACACCATCCACCAGATACATACTCTTGCAACTTGGCCATCGTTGTCTACCTAATACACTGCAGGAAAAGATGTCCCGAAGCATGGTACATTGGGGAGACCATGCAGATGCTACAACAATGCATAAATGAACATCGCTCAACAGTCACCAGGCAAGACTGTTCCCTCCCTGTTGGCGAACATTTCAGTGGTCATGGGCATTCGATCTCTGATCTTCTGGTAAGTGGTCTCCAAGGCGACTTTCACGACACACGACAGTGCAGAGTCGTTGACCAGAGACTGATAGCCATGAGGACAGCCTCAACGGAGATCTTGGGTTCATGTTGCACTATCTGTAACCCCCATGACTTGCCTGGGCTTGTAAAATCTCACTTACTGTTGTGTCTGGAGACAATACACGTCTCTTTAACCTATGCTAATGCTATCTCCACTCACATTGTCTGCATCTTTAAGACTTGAATAGCAGGTTAGCTGTAAAGATTTGCATTCTAATCAGTACTCTGTAAACTG
Source organism: Sphyrna mokarran (assembly GCA_024679065.1). NCBI lineage: Eukaryota > Metazoa > Chordata > Chondrichthyes > Carcharhiniformes > Carcharhinidae > Sphyrna > Sphyrna mokarran. The sequence continues at coordinate 63,864,194 of JAGIQG010000009.1, forward strand.
TGTGTGACTTTATATGCCCTTCTCTGATCAGAACCTTGCACACACATGACAAAGAAACACCATTTCTGAAAGCTTGTGAGATTACTATCAAATAAACTGGTTGGACTCTAACTTGGGGTTGGGAGACTTCTTACTGGGACGGTTTTACACTGAGGGTGGTGGCTGCCTGGAATGCACTACCAAGCAAGATGGTTGAGGCAAAGAACCTAGGATCATTTAAGACTTATCTGGATAGCCACATGAACAGAGTGCGAATAGAGGGACACAAACGGATGACCTAGTTAGGAACATGTGATCAGTACAGGCTTGGAGGGCTGAAGGGCTGTTCCTGTGCAGTATTGTTCTTTGTTCTTTGTTTTTTGATATTAAACTTATCTGATGTTCCTAAACTGGGTGTTCTGCTTGTTTCATCCCTCAATGAATACCATTAAAGCAGGTTATCAGACCATTATCAAATGTGCTGGCTGTGGGACTTTATAGTTACGTTTGCCTGTAGCAGCAGCATTTACATTTCAAAATAATTAATTAACTGTAAAGCACACTGTGACACCTTGGATGTGAAAGGCATTCAGGAAACGTTTTTTTTCCATGATTACAAGAGCAAGGTGAGAGCTGCAAATCTATTGATGCATATTTCTTGTTTACACACATTTTTCCACAGGACTTTTCATACTTGTTTATTTGGCTATCATGTCACGTGAATTATTCTTGTGTGGCTGCAATCAACTTCCTCAAGATCCAAGAAAGCTTCATGATGTATCTCTCTATCTCTCTCTTTCTGTCTCTCTCTCTCTCACTCACTCAAACACATCCACACACACACACAATTTGCAATAGTAGACAGAAATTGTAGCATCCAAACCCAGACGAAATTTCAAAAACAATTGCCAAAGCTCAGATAGAAGAAAATCTACAAAGGCAATTTTTACAGGATTTTCTAACTTCGATAAGTTTTTAAGTTAGTACTTTTTTCAGAATTGTGTGCAATTTTATATTACAGGTATGCTGTACAATTATTTCTATTGCAACTTCACTTAGCAAAGAAAATGTCAAATAGAGATAGGTTAAGAAGTTCATAAAAGGCAAAAAGACAAATTGTAGACAAAATCACAGAGAAATGTAACAATAATGGAGCAGTAAATGCCGGGAGCTTCAATTATCTTAAAATACATTGGGACAAATAGCGTGAAAGGAAACGAAGATGAAAAATTCATAATGTATAAAGAGGATTTTCTTGGTCAGAAGGTTCTAACCGAATAAGAAAGGAACAATGCTGAATATAGTTCGGGGGAAAAAAGTACAGCAAGGGCACAACGTTCAAATGAGAGAATATCTGGATAATAGTGTTCATTATATAATTAGATTTAAAGTGATAAAGAAAAATCAAAGGTGAAAATACCCAACTGCAAGAGAGTCAATTAAGTTGTAAACAGTTTGAACATAGGTAGAGTGGAAATAGAAATTGGCTAGGAGAGCAGTAAATGAGCAATGGCAGGCTTTCAAGGAAATAATAATACAGATACAGGAGTTGGTTAGCTGAGTTGGCTGGACGGTTGGTTTATGATGCAAAGTGAAGCCAACAGCACGTGTTCAATTCCCATACTAGCTGAGGTTATCCATGAAGGTTCTGCCTTCTCAACCTTGCCCCTCACCTGAGTGTGGTGATCCTCAGGTTAAATCACCAGCAGTCAGCTCTCTCTCTGTCTCTCAAGAAAAAGGGAGAGCCAAGCAGTGTATGGTCCTCTAGCACTTAGGCAACTTTCAAGTCCGGAGTAACTGAAGCATATTCTCTTAAGAGGGAAAGATGAGGCATCCAAAGATGAACGACAAACAAAAATACAGACTAAAGTAGGACAGAAGAAAGAGGTTTAGATAAACGTCTGCAATGGACCAGGCAGAATACAAAGCGTGCACAGAGAAATTGAAAATGAGCATATTAAGTGCTAGTGAATAGAATGAGAAAAGATTAGTTGCTAGCAAAGAAAAAAACCAAAGAAATCTTTTAGAAGATTATAAAAAATATATTTACAGGAAATGGCAGGGCTAATTGGCAACTAAATAGAAAATGTACTTCTGAACTTCTGAAGGCAGAAAATATGACCAAGTAAGTACTTTACATCTGTCAAAGAGCAAAGAAAATCATAGCTTAGAGCAGTTCCTTCAGCCCTCCAAGTCTGCACCGACCATGCTGCCCAAAGTAAAACCCTACCTTTCCGGGCACCGTATCCCTCTATTTGTCAAGACACTGCTTAAAAGTCACTACTGTATCTGCTTCCATAATCTCCCCGGCACAAATTCCAGGCAATCGTCATCCCCTGCAAAAAAAAGCTTGCCTCGCACATTTTCTTTAAACCTTGCCCGTTGTACCTTAAATTTATGCTCGCTAGTAACTGAGTCTTCCAACCTGGGAAAATGTTTCTGACTATCTAGTCTGCCCGTGCCGCTCATAGTCTTGTAGACTTCTATCAGGTCGCCCTTTAATCTCCGTGAGAACAAACCAAGTTTCTCCAAGATGAACCAGGCAGCATTCTGATAAATCTTTTCTGTATCCTTTCCAAAGCCTCCACATCCTTTTGGTAGTGTGGCAACCAGAATTGAATACTACATTCCAGGTGCAGCCTAACTAAGGTTCTATAAAGCTGTAACATGATTTGCCAATTTTTAAACTCAGTGCCCTGGCTAGTGAAGGCAAGCATGCTGTTGCCTTCTTGACTACCTTCTCTACCTGTGCACCTGTACATCCAGATCCTTCAATCTATCAAGGCTGTTAAGGGTTCTGTTATTTACTATATTTCCCATTTGTATTAGACCTTTCAAAATGCATTAACTCACATTACAAATCCCCAGGGCCAGATAACGTCTATCCGAGATTACTGAGGGAGCCAAAAGATGAAATTGCTGGGCCTCTAAGAGAAAGCTTTGTTTCTTCTTTGGATATGTCAGGTCCCAGAGGATTGAAGGATAGAAAATGTGATCCCATTGTTTAAGGGTAGCAAGGATAACCCGGGTAATTATAGGCCAGTGAGCTTGATGTCCGTGGTAGGGAAATTGTTGGAGAAGATTTTTAGAGATAGAATTTATATGCATTTCGAACAGAATAGTTTCATTAGCGATAGACAACATGGGTTTGTATGAGGGAGGTCATGTGTCACAAATTTGGTTGAGTTTTTTGAGGAGGTGACAAAAATGATTGACGAGGGAAGGGCCTTGGATATCATCTTCGTGGATTTTAGTAAAGCATTTGATAAGATCCCTCATCGCAGGCTGATGCAAAACGTTAAATCACATGGGATCTAGAATGAACTAGCTAGATGGATACAGAACTGGCTTGGCTAAATAAGACAGAGGGTAGCGGTGGAGGGATCTTTTTCTGATTGGCGGTCTCTGACTAGTGGTGTTCACAGTAAGAAGTCTCACAACACAGGTTAAAGCCCAACAGGTTTATTTGATAGCAAACACCACTAGTTTTCGAGGCTGTGCCTTTTCATCACATGAGTGGGGAGTTCTGATCACAAACAGGGCATATAAAGGCGCACACTCAGTTTACAGAAAACTGATTAGAATGCGAGTCTTTACAACTAATCAAGTCTTAAAGGTGCAGACAATGTGAGTGGAGATAGCATTAAGCCTAGATTAAAGAGATGTGTATTGTCTCCAGAGAGGACAGTAAGTGAGATGTTGCAAGCTCAGGCAAGTCATGGGGATTAACAAATAGTGTGACATGAACCAAGATCCTGGTTGAGGCTGTCCTCATAGGTGTGGAACTTGACTATCATTCTCTTTTCAGCGACTCTGTGCTGTCGTGTGTTGTGAAGGCTGCCTTGGAGAATGCTTACCCGAAGATCAGAGGCCAAATGCCCATGACTGCTGAAGTGTTCGCCAATGGGAAGAGAACAATCTTGCCTGATGATTGTCGAGCGGTGTTCGTTCATCTGTTGTCATAGCATCTCACAGTCTCTCCAATGTATCATGTCTCGCGACATCCTTTCCTGCAGCGTATCAAGTAGACAACATTGGCCAAGTTGCAAAAGTATGTACCGTGTATCTGGTAGATGGTGTTCTCATGTGAGATGATGGCATCCGTGTTGATAATCCGGCATGTCTTGAAGAGATTGCTGTGGCAGGGCTGTGGGGTATCATGGTCACTGTTCTCCTGAAGGCTGGGTAATTTGCTGTGGACAATGGTCTTTTTGAGGTTTTGCAGTTGTTTGAAGGCAAGAAGCGGGAGTGTGGGATGACCTTGCCGAGATGTTCGTCTTCATCGATGACACGTTGAAGGCTTCGGAGAAGATGTCATAGCTCCTCTGCTCCAGGGAAGTACTGGATGACGAAAGGTATTCTGTCCACTGTGTCCCGTGTGTGTCTTCTGAGGAGGTTAGTATGGTTTTTCGCTGTGGCGCGACAGAACTGTCGATCGATAAGTCGAGTGCCATATCCTGTTGTTATGAGAATATACACATCTCTTTAAGCTATGCTTAATACTATCTCCACTTACGTTGTCTGCACCTTCAAGATTTAATGAGCTGTAAAGACTCGCATTCTAATCAGTTTTCTGTAAACTGAGTGTATGCCTTTATATGCCCTGTTTGTGATCAGAACTCCCCACTCACCTGACAGAAGGGCAGAGTCCCGAAGACTAATGGTGTTTTGCTACCAAATAAACCTGTTGGATTTTAACCTGGTGTTGTGAGACTTCTTACTGTGTTTATCCCAGTCCAACATTGGTACCTCCACATCATGACTAGTGGTGTTCTGCAGGGCTCTGTACTGGGACCTCTGCTGTTTGTGATATATATATATATATAACTGATTTGGAAAAAGATGTAGCTGGTCTGATTACTAAGTTTGTGGACGACACAAAGATTGCTGGAGTTGTGGATAGTACTGAACATTGTCAGAGAATACAGCAGGATATAGATAGGCTGGAAAATTGGGCGAAGAAATGGCAGTTGGAATTTAATCCAGATCAGTGCAAAGTGATGCATTTTGTAGGAGGGAGCTATGCAATAAATGGCAGAACCACCAGGAAAAATTGAAAAACAGAGGGATCTGGATGTGCAAGTCCACAGTTCCTTAAAGGTGGCACACAGGTGGAAAAGGTGGTGAAGAAAGCACATGGCATGCTTGCCTTTATTGGACGGGAATAGAGTATAAAAGTTGGCATATGATGTTGTAGTTATATAGAACGTTGGTTCGGCCGCATTTGGAATACTGCGTCCAGTTCTGATCACCACACACCAGAAGGATGTGGAGGTTTTGGAAAGAGTGCAGAAAAGGTTTATTACAATGTTGCCTGGTATGGAGGACCTTAGCTATGAGGCGAGATTGAGTAAACTGGGGTTGTTCTCCCTGGAAAGACGGAGGTTGAGGGGCGACTTGAAAGAAGTTTATAAAATTATGAAGGGCATAGATAGAGTGAAACTTTTCCCAAGTTCGGAAATGACAAGCACAAGAGGCCACAAGTACAACATAAGGCGGGCAAAATTCAATACAGGTATGCAGGGAATGTATTTTACACAAAAGGTAGTGGGGGCCTGGAATGCAGTACCAAGCAAGGTGGTTGAGGCAGACATGCTAGGATCATGTGTCATCTAGATAGACACATGAATAGACTGGGAATAGAAAGATATAAACAGATGGTCTAGTTAGGTCGGTGCAGAGTTGGAGGGCTGAATAGACTGTTCCTGTGCTGTATTGTTCTTTGTTCTTTGTCTGAATTAAACTCCATCTGTCATCTCTCAACCCAAATCTCCAACTGATCTATATCCTGCTGTATCCTCTAATGGTCCTCATAAATGAGATTGGAACATGATCCTGTCTATTGATCCTGTCTTCACAAATGATTGTTGATTAAATTAATGTTAAAAAGAGGGAGAAGTAGATAGGGAGGGTACAATATATAGAAAAGAAGTGCTGAATAGAATAGGATCACTGTAATCTAACAAGTCACCTAGTCCAAATGGGATGCGTCCCAAGTTGAAGAGAGAACCATGGGCAGAGATTGCAGAAATTCTGACTACAATCTTTCAATCCTACTTAGTTATTGGAGTGGTGCCAGTGGACTGGAGTTTTGCAAATTTTGCACCTTGTTCAGAAAGGGTAACATAGTGGTTAGCACTACTGCCACACAGCACCAGGGACCTGGGTTCAATTTCAGCCTTGGATGAGTTTGTACGTTCTTCCTGTGTCTGCATGGGTTTCTTCCGAATGCTCTGGTTTCCTCCCATAGTCCAAAGACGTGCAGGCTAGGTGAATTGTCCATGCTATATTGACCCTTATTGTCCAAAGATATATAGGTTAGGGGAATTATATCTATGGGATTATTAAGATAGAGAGGCGATGGATTTGGGTGAAGGGAATGCCATGAATGTTGCCCATGTGGATTTTAAGGAAGTGTTGTGAAAACTGGCTCATTGAATCGGAAGGTCAAGAAGAACTTGGATAAAAACAAAAGCTTAAATACAGAAAAATAATAAGTTGTGATAATTGGTTGCTTTACAACTGGAAGGTTGTTGAGTTTCATAAGGGTAGTGCTTCTCCCCACAGCCACCTGTAAAATACTACTCCAATTTAGACTAATTCACTCAATGCATTGGCAAAGTATTAGGCTATATTGATTGGTGGATAAAAAAGTAAGCAGCTTGCAGTAGTGATAAATGGGAAATGGATGCCAATTGTTAGTTTCATATGGATTAGTTTTAGGAGTCACTTGATTATTTAGAGGACTGGATATCACCCATGTTATACTGACCATTGCACTAGCCAGTAATGGAAACTAAGGGATCTGGACAAATTGTATTGTTTGAGGAATACAAAGCACATGGAATTTCAATAAGTCATTAAAATTGATAATAGAAGATGTGATTTGTGTTAAATGTCAACATCCTTAAGTTAGTGGATAGGTTTTTTTTTAAAAAACTCTGTGTTTATCAAGATTGAGGAAAACAAATAAAATATCAGGAATAAACAAAAATTGTTTGAAAAATCAAGTCAGGTAGCATATGTGAAGAGCAACAAAGCTAACATTTCAGGTCAATAACCTTTCATCAGACCTGAAGAAAGCCAATAAAAAGGATAGGTTATAGGGAGTACAAAAGGGAAGGTCTGTGATAGGGTGGAGAGTTTAAATGATAAAAATTTCATTATGTACAGACCAAAGGAGACAGTAATAAATATCATAAACAAGCTTGTGTCTGGGTGAAGCGTGATACAGCAGCCATCTGAATACAACATGAATGGATGGAATTGGGGAAAAAAAGAACACAATGGAGGCAGATGTGGTGATCCAAAATTGTTGAACTCAATATTGAGTCCAGAAGTTGCAGAATATCCAGGTGAAAGATGAAATGCCACTTCATTGGAACACCAATAGGCAAGGCACAAAAGGTCATAGTAGGAACAAGGTGGGGAATAACATGACATCAAGCAGAAGCCTGGGGTTATGCAGATGGACTGAATGGAAGTGTTCTGCAATGTAATTACCCAGGCTACATTTGATCTCACCAATGAGACCTCATTGTGAACAGCGGATACAGATTACTGAATTGAAAGATGTACAAGTAAATTGGTGTTTCAGATGGAAATAGTGTTTGGGATTTTGGATGGGTGAAGGGAGGAAGTGAAAAGACAGATGTTGCATCTGCTGCACTTGCATGAAAAGGTGACATAATGAAGGAAGAGACTTTCAGAGGTGACTGAGGAGATGGTCGTAGAAGGAACAATCGATGTGGAATCCTGAAGTGGAAAGGAGCTGAAAATGTTTGATGGTGGCATCTTGCATAAGTTAACTGTGAGTCTTTATTGACTCATAGAACTATTTACAAATATATAGTAACGGAAACAGGCTGGGAGCTGTCTCCATGCTTGCTGGTATACACAGCTCTGTCTAACATTAGACTAATTCAGAGTGTGGATCATGTACTCTCTTACATTACTATGGATCTCACCATGAAAATGAGACTATGTTTAAAACTGAAGCAGACAGTGTTATGAGGGTGATAGTAAACGGACTTTATGTTTTGTGGATTGAACATTGATCAAGAAAATACAATTTATGAATTTTGTCTTCCTGCAGAAATGTATAATGGATGCTCAAAATAACGGTTTGTCTTTTCATGAAGGAACTTGTGACTCATTCTTGATGTAGGGAGGCAGTCTGAAAATATGGAAGTTGTTGTGAGGTCAAGAGAAGTAGTGGGTGTGATTGATTAGCAAGAAGCATTAGTACTGTCATGAACAAATATTTAACTTTTTAACAGAAGAGAGAATTCTGTGTGCACGTTCACTTATACAATTGTATTCACATTCAGTTGTACAATTCACTCCTCTGCTCCACCTGACTACTTGAACAAAACTGAGAGACAGCATTCAATAGTGGATAACCCTTTGATATTGTTTAGGATTTTCCAGCATTCTTATTTCACTAGTTTTGGGAATGACAATGTCTTGTTTCCTACAGGATAGGTTTATACTGCCATTTACTTAAATTATTTGGTTCTATTTTTATAAACACCACAAGTGATTATTAGATCAAGGTTGTCTGGGATTTTTGCCTTGATTAATTAGCTGCAAAAGAAGCAATTTCCATTTGACTTTGATGAAAATTAAATTAATACCATCCTTAGATATCTGAGTGTGATAATATGCCTGTGAAGCACCTTGGAATATTTTATCATTTTAAAGTGTTTGATAAATGCAAGAAAGTGTTTTGTTACCTGTATTTTTTCATCAAAAGTAATACAGTTCTATATTTAGTGACCTTACTCCATCGCAATGTTTCTTTTTATAGGGCAACCTACTGAAACATGTATCAAAAACATCACATTTATATATTGGGTTGGAATTTCCTGACTCACATTTCTAGCTTTCAAATGAATGCAAGATTCTGCAGTAACCTTTCCAATCGAAATTTGCATTATAAAATGTCTTGGTGCATCTTGAATTGACGTATTACATCTGGCTGATTCTAAAGTAACTCTGGAAACACAGAATTGCTCCCCACCATATCACTGCATGTTTTTGGCTGGGTCTCAATCACCTCAAGGCTGGTGTCAGTCACCACAAAACCCTTTGTAGTCATGGATGATGTGATCAAATGTGACTGCAGAGAGGAATTCCCAATGATGAAACATTTCCTTGATTGCCCCTTATTACTCAGCCCTGAAGACCAGAATGTTTTCAAACTCTTGAGTCAGGACTCAACAATGATAATGGATGCTGTAGCAACATGACAAGAAAAGATGTATATCTTGCAGTGTAATAACATCAAAGCTTTCCAGTAAATTCTGTCCATTGCTGTCAAGGGTCTTTCTTTAGATTTTTGGGCCATTGATATGATGGCTACTAAAATAGCTTTGTTGGTTCCTGAATGAAATCATCCCATAAAACATTGTAACCTACTTATTCTATGTCTGTTTTGAAGAGGTGAAGGGTTCATGATGCCTGAATGAGAGTTGGAAACTGAGGAATGTCTTCCAACTTTTTAGCAGGCAGACACTTTGAATAATGAGATGTACCATATTATTAATGCTTCTCCCCTTCAACTTCACTCGAAAATGCATATATTCCTATACTGTGGAGATATTTCACTGAGTTGGATTTCTTCATGTATGTACTTCTAACAACCATGTTAGGAAAAAGCAATTGCTAAGTTTATACCTCTTCCCAAGATAGCACCAACACCTGTTAATTTTCTTTAAACAGTTCCATGTGGGCATGTAATAATCAATGTCACATTAAAAAAATGATAATATCCAGTTTGTATTGTTTGTAATTTATAACCACATTAAATTTGATAATTTTAAATAGAAATTCCATAGAAACAAAAACAAGAATTTTGTAATATGTCTGACAATATATCACTCATAAATTGTACCCTCAAGCTGACAATAAAGCAGCTTTGAACTACACAAGAATGCACCCCATCATACCACTGCATCATCTCTAATTATGAGCACAGGTGCTTCTACAATGTTTATTGTAAGCAGCTGAAAATGAAAAGTTGGCAAATTCTAAGTTGCGTGAATAGTAATGAGTTGGTTTCTGTTGCCACAGATGCCGACTGAGGTCAGTAGTTGTATCTAAACTCCTAAAGATCAAATGTACGCTAATTCAGTCGATTACATGGTTTACAAATTCAAAAGAGCTTTGCAAGAAAACTTGAGGAGCTAAATGGCTTATACTGATTCTTCAAACTGCTTCAAAAAGAACAGATACTGTGACTCTTTCATTGCTTTGATGCTGAAGATAAATAAAAGGAATGAGATGAGTAGTATAGTGGGTACAAAAATTCAAACAGGAATATAAAGTACATTTACATTCAGGAAAATGTAAAGAACACTGGACAGGGACAGTTGGGGAAAGTTAATGTAAGTAGGGTATCAAATCCAAGAATGAAGCTATCTTACACGATATATAATAAAAACAGAACATGTTGCCAATGTTCAGCAGATCTGGCAGCATGTGTAGAATGAAACTGTGTTAATAGATAAAATTTAATCCAGGTAAAAGTTAGGTGCTGAAGTGACCAGAGGCATGTTCTCTCTCAGGATCGTGGACTCCAGGGTGAAAATCTCTCAACCCCGACTCTTGGTGGCTAATCAGAGATTGACAACTCCTTATTGCATGCAGTGCCAGTAGGGGAAATGGTGATGATTGCCAGGGACCCAGAATCAGTGAAGGACCCAGGCTACAAGCGAATGAGTGAGGATAGGATGGGGTCGCTGATTGCAGAGGGTGGGTGGGGGTGGGGTGGGGTGGGGGGGGTAGACGGGAGGTGGCTCTCGTGATCTCACACACGCGCGTATGCGCGCACACACACACACGCACAGACACACACACACTGACACACACACACACACACACACACAAAACACTCACATTCAGTCTCATTCATTGAGTGCCTTTGAACAAGTAACCTCAGGAGTACGCTAGCAAATGATTCAGGGTTTTCTTTCCAGGCTCCATGCGTAGCAATGGGCTGACCCATCACTGGTCGAATACCAACAGCAACAGTCTAGGCCCTTAAACGAGCATTAGAGACCGTTCATGAGCTTTCCTACCCAGAAGTTAATTAGGGAAGAGGCAGGTAGCTGGCAGCATTCACAGCTGGCCCCTTGCAGCCTGACTAAATGTACTGTCTCATCTCCCCACCACATTTCCAAACTTACCTTGACTATATTCCCTCTTACTCTGCTCCCTGTAAGGACACTATTCTATTCTTCTGGTTTCTTTTTCCCCATTGCAATTCTTCTAATGAAATAACTTTCCAAACTAATGCTTCTGATATGTCTTCCTTTTTCTTCAGTCAAGGATTTCCCCCAACCATGGTTAATCTCTACCATGTCCTTTCTATTTCATGCATTTGTGCTTTCAACTCCACTCCTCCCAAAACCCACCCTCCCACACCCCCCACATTACAGCAGACTAGCCTCCATATTCAACAAAGCATCCTTTGCCTTTACTTTGACCTCCAGTGTGATGCTGCCATTAAATACGTCTACCCTCCCCCTCTTCTCTCAGTATTCTGATCGGACCATTTTGTGGAATACATCAGTTCAAGTATGACATTGAATTTCCAGTCATCTGGCATTTTAATTCTCCACCTGTCAGCCCTTGGTCTCATGGAGTGTTCCATTGAAGCTCAACGTAAGTTTGAACTTTCCAGATCCAAACACTGAGTTGAACAATTTCAGATGCTAACTTGCGCTTTCATTGCATTTAATTTATCTCTTGCTTTTTTGGGTTTTGGTCTATTTATCTTATTTTTCTCCCTCATGCTATTGAAAGACAGTGGTTATTGACAGCTCCTTGCTTGGTTTCTAACTTGCTCTGTCATCACGGATTTCTGGTCTTGAACTATCACCCCTTTTTCATTTAACCCTTCCTGGTTTCCACCCAATTGTGGATCATTTCATTTTGTTTGTTTTCTTCTCCCATTCTTGCTCCTTCCATTTATGTTGAAACCTGTTATATCTGTAACTTCTCCCACTTCTGATGAAAAGTCATCAACCTAAAATGTTAACTCTGTTTCTCTTGCTGCAAATAGTGTCTGACTTGAGTATTTCCAACATTTTCTGTTTATATTTCTCATTTCCATCACCTGCGATATTTTGCTTTTGTTTTTATGTTGATCTATGTTGTCTGGAACTGATGGTAGCAATTTTCTTTTCAAGGATTAGTTGTTTACAAAATAGCCCAGATATATTACTGAACAACTTCTCAGCATTTGCAACCTGTTAATACAATCACTTACCTGTTTGCTCTGATGTTTTTCCTAACAGTAACCAACATTCTAATAAACAATTTTTTCCTTAAAAACAATTAAGTAACATGCAAAATAATGTAATTGGTCTCTATTTTATTCTTTTGCAGGATGTGGGCATCACTGGCAAGGCCAACATTTATTGCCCATCCCTAATTGCCTTTGGGAAGGTAGTGGTGAGCTACCACCCTGAACTGCTGCAATCTCTATGGTGTAGAGACACTCACAGCTCCATTAAGGAGGGAGTTCTAAGTCAGGATGATGTGTGGCTTGGAAGAGAACTTGAAAGTTCCTGAGGAGAGTCAGATGTTCCCATGCATCTGCTGTCCTTGTTCTTCCAGTGGAGGTCATGGGTTTGGAAGCTGGTGTTGAAGGAAGACTTTCATAGAATTTATCATAGAATCCCCACTGTGCAGAAGGAGGCCATTCGGCCCATCAAGCCAGCACCGACCACAATCTCACCCAGGACCTATTCCCGTAATCTCACGTATTTACCTTGCTAATCCCCTTGACACTTGGCTAAATTTATTATGGCCAATCAATCTGACCTGCACATCTTTGGACTGTGGAAGGAAATCGGAACACCTGGAGAAAACCCTCACAGACATGAGGAAAATGTGCAAACTCTATACAGACAGTGATCTGAGGCAGGAATTGAGCCCGAGTCCCTGGCACTGTGAGGCAGCAGTGCTAACTTAACCACTGTGCTATCATGCTGCCCTAAAGAGCATTGCAGTGCAACTTGTAGACGGTACACAGAGCTACCATCGCATGTCAATGGCAAAATGAATGCATGTTTAAGATCATGCTTGAGTGAGTGCCTGTCAAGCAAGTTGCTTTGTTTTGGTTGCTGGTCAGCATCTTGAATGTTGTTGGATCTGTACTTATCCAGACAAGTGCCGCATACCTGAGTTAGTTGTACCTTGTAGATGGTTAACTGATTTTGGGAGTCAGGAGGTGAGTTACTGGTCTCAAAATTATCTGAGCTGATTTTGTAACCATCATATTTATATGACTGGTCAGATTCAGCATCTGGCCAATGGAAACCTCCTGACTATTGATAGTGGGAATTCAGCTATGGTAATGCTATTGACTATCAAGGGCAGATTGTTGGATTCTCTGTTTTTCAAGATGATCATTTTCTGGTACTTAAGTGGTATGGATGTTAGTTGCCACTCTCAGCCTAAGCCTGAATGTTGTCTGGGTCTTGCTAGATATGAGCACAGTATCAGAGGAGTTGCGAATGGTACTGACCATTGTGCAATCAAACTTCTAACTATGATGGAAGCAAGACTCCTTGATGTCTCACATGGTCAAATGCTGCCTTCATGTTAGGGGTGGGAACTGTCACTTCATTTCTTTAAGTTCAGCACATTTGACCATGCTTGGACAGGGTGTAATGAAGTCAGAAGTTGAGTGGCCCTTCTGAAACCTAAACTGAACATCAGCAAATAGATTTTGCTGTGCAAGTGTCTAGCACTCTAGATGACATCTTCCTTCATTTTATTGATTATTGAAAGGAGGCTGAAAGAAAGGTAATTGGATTTGTCCTGCTTTTTGTGGACAGGACATCACTGGACAATTTTCCACATTGTTGGGAAGATGCCAGTGCTGTAGTTATATTGAAACATTTGGCTGAGGGTGTGGCAAGTTCTGGAGCATGTAACTTTGGTACTGTTGCTGGGATGCTGAACAAGCAATATGCAGTGGATTCAGCTCTTTCTTGATATTACATGGAATGAATCAAATTAATTAATGATCAATATCCATAATGCTGGAGACCTCGAGTGTGAAAGATCATCCACTCAGCACCCTGGCTGAAGATGACAGCGGATGCTTTAGTCTTATAAATATGTTTATGCTATTCAATGAAAACTTATGAATTATAAAATTATTATTTTTCCACCTTTATAAATAAAGTTACTCTCTTGAAATCTTGGTTCAGTTAGGGATTTATAAAGCTGGCTTTTGATATTTTTAACAACTTCTGCCTTCTTCCATTTTGAGCTCTATGCATTGTAAATCCTTGAACATGCATACATTTTATCATCCTTTTATTTCTCTTTATCTTTTGCCATACCTGTCTCTGTTCCTAGTTAATAATGTCAGGAGTAGCATTTGGAAATATTATTGCACCTTCACCTTTTTTCAATTGTTAATGTTAAAGTCAGCCATATTGATGAATTTTGTCATTGAGAAATTTGGCTTGAAAGCCAGAATTCTGAGGAAAAAACTCCCTCATTTACATTTGGCCTTAAGCTACTGTTCTTTGTCTTCTTGGTCTGCATTTTGAAACTAATAAGTAACAGCATGGCTGCTCCTAGTCCTTTCTTTGCCCTGAGGCGGATTGTAAGTAACTCCATGTCACCGTACGAACATTCATGTGAAAGAGTTTTTTTGGAGGTGAAGATACCTGTTTCATCTTCACTTTACCTTGTGTACAAGGTTGATACATCTTTGAAAATCTGCTTACTGCCCCTGTGGACTACAGCAACTTTTAGAATATTCATTGTCTTTTATCCTGAAGTTCTTTTAAAAAATAAATTGTGAAGGCACTTTTCTTTGAAGAAATAGCAAGGAAAGTCACTTGTAGTTGCAAATATTGATGACAGTGCTTTCTGTGGTAATATTGTTTTGCTAGGAATTCCCTATTCAAAAGTGTTCAAAAATGCCAATAAGCCTTCATAGCAAATAAAGGAAATGTAATATATTAATGGTTTCTTTCATTTAGATTGTTTTTGTTAATTTTACGATGCATAGTATGTGTGAAGCATAATTCTTTTTAACATAGTTAATTTTACTATGCCCAGAAACAAATATTAAATCAATTAGTGGGTTTAAAATCCATTTAATAAGCAAAGAAGTAGCAAACCAGATTTGCAGCTTTCCATACCAAATGCATCACAAAATAAATAATATTTGATATTATTGTGATTTGATTATTTAACATACTACTTTCTTGTGAAACACAAATTAATTCTGGAGTCATAAATATGTGGAGTTCTTTACCAGTTACCTGCTCACTTGAATCCAGTGAGATTAAAATAAACAACCACATTTCTGTATGCTGTGGGGTAATTCCATTTAATTCTGTCAATATTAATCTAAGCATACTTTTGAAAGCAAAGCCGAGAATAAGCGAAGCAGAGTGCATCTTTCTGGAATTCGGGAACTGCAGCTCAGGCTTTGATCTCTGTGTTTGACCCCTGCCTTTGAAAGCTACTGCCTGTGAATATATATTACTGATGGTACTGACTCTTGTTGTGGGGATTACCATTTTGCTCTGACAAGCGCGATTAATTCTGGATCCACAGAGGCCAGCAATTAACCTTTCTCCTTATTATATGGACCTTCTTGGACATTGAGAAAATTCAGAAGCCACCAGAACAATGAAGTGAAAACTGAGGCCAAGACAGCACTGTATTTTATTGGCTGCTTGTGTGACAGAAATGGGAGCTAGTGGATGCAATGAAATGGCAGGCAGTTGCATTGAGAGGACTTTCTGACACTATCAGCTGCCAAGGGAATATCTTTGTGGGGAGGATCAGCAATCCACTTCACAGTGTTGGGTGGCGTATTTGCAAATTCAAGACCCCAACAGGGTCCGATATATCCCCCAAGGTCATTATTTTGCTGATGGTGGAACAACGTCTTCCATTACCCATGTCACATGGGGAGTCACTAGTTTTATGAAGGCAGCTTCTCTACAGTAGCCCTGGGGCCTTTGGAGGTGGAAGCTCCATTGCCCACCCAAAGAGAGGGTCATGTGCACAGAAGGCAGACCTGTGATCTCTACGCAACGTCTGGAGCATGTTTATTTTCATTACGAGGAGCCAACACTTTGGACGTTGTGAATTGAGGAGGTTTCATCTTGCATGGTCTCCTGCCTGCCACAGCATTTCCCACCTTTCCTGGTGGAGCTGCTGAGACTGCAAAGCAACTGGCTTTCTTATGGGCCAGCACTATCAGTAACCTACCCACAGGCAACAAGTTAGGAGACTGCCTCTGGTAAAGTAATAAGCTGGTCCTGCTGTCGATAACTAAGGTCTGTGTCAGGTGATGCCTGTGGTATCAATAAACCCCTTGAGATGCTGCACCATAAGTTCACAAGCTTTTTTATGTTATGGTGCTTAATGTTCGCTGACTTCAGTTTCACTGCATGTTTGTTTATGACATTTTGTGCCAAAAGCAAGCTCAACATAGAGCATATCTTTGTTGCAACCAGCATTCATTCAGCACATCTATCCAGTCATTTGAGTTGCCATTGACTTGAGAGCAAACATACTGAGGATCCCTGCACACTGGTGGACTTTTATATTCACCATTCTTACTTGCCAGGATATGCTCAATAGTTATCTGAGGTAGCAGCAATGGAAGCTGTTTGGCTGCTTTTTTGGGCTTGGATGAGTTGTCTGTTCTTTGCTACTCTAAAGCAGGGTGCTGCGCACTCAAGCCTAGTATACAAGGTTAGATTACTGTGGTCACACTTGACCTTTTAAATTTGACATGACAGCTGTGACCTTGGCAATCCTGATGCTGATGACAGCATTAAGGGGCAGGCTGTTGGTAATTTTTGATCCAAGATATGTGAATCTGTTGACAATCTCCAGGGTGAAATTGTTAGTGTTGCTGGACGGTGAAGTCTCTATGTGCTGGCCACAATTTTGACTTTCCTGACACATTGTCTGTCCAAACTCTTTGATGGCCTGGGAGAACCGGTCTACAAACCACTGCAAGTGAGCTTCAGTCTGTGATGCCAGAGCAGCATCATCAGCAAACAGCGGCTCTCAAACTAGGACGTGACACCCTTTAGTCTTGGCATGCTGTCTTGCCAAGTCAAACAGCTTGCAGTCAGCTCTGATATGCAGGTAGACACCCTCATTTAATTGTCAAAATCATACAATAGCAGCATTGAGTAAAATATACTGAAGAGATTTGGCAGTAGGGTGAAGCCCTAGTGTTTTATCCTGCTGGTGATCTTCATGGCATCTGGTGTTTCTTCATTGTAGCTGTGCATGTTCTCATGGAAGGAACGGATGATACTCAGAAGTCCAAACTGACACTTATTTTCTGCAGTAGTTTAAAGAGATGTCTCTGCTGACGGGATTGAAAGCCTTGGCAAGGTCTGTGAGGGCAATGCAGCATGGTCGGTGATGTTCTTAGCACCTCTACTGTAACTGCCAAAACGAGAATGTGTCAGCTGCTAAACTGCCAACTCTGAAGACGCATTGAGACTCGGGGTAAATGCCTGAAGCCAAGATTTGCAAACTGATCAGTGCAATATGGGCAGAGACCTTACCCATGATACTTAACAAGGAGATGACTCAGTATTGCTAGCTTCTGTCTTCTTTTTGTAGCCACGGTATTTGTGTGAGTTAGTCTAGTTAAATATCTGATCAAGGATGGTGCTGAGCATGTTAATGGTGGGGGAGTTCAATGATGATAATGCCATTGAAAATTGAAGGGTGGTGGTTGGATTCTCTCTTGCCAGAGGTGGGCACTGCCTGGTGTTGCATGAATGTCACATGCAACTTACGTTGGCACATCAATTGTGATAATTAAATCTTTTGTACCATCAGCTATATCTTTTACACAGCTTGGTTAGCATTAATATATGTTTGCAATCTCTTGCCAGTAACTTTGAACCAATTAACTCGACACTCCGTAAGGAAAAAAGCATTCCCCTCTAGAACACTGGCTTTAATAATAGCTTCATTCTTTAATCTAAACGGTAAATCACTGTTCTGTGATTGTAATGAATATTTGCAGAACATTCCTGCACACCTGAGATTTCCTTTTTGCCGAAGGAAACAGGTCATTGAAACTTGAACTAATAAAGCAGCAATTAAGCTGTTCTTCCTTGATTAGATTTGTATAATATCCCTTCCCTTTGTGGACAAACGGGAAAAAAAATCATAGAATCCTACGGTGCAGAAAGAGATCTTCAATCTGCATTGACCACAATCTGATCCAGGCCCTACCCCCATATCCCAACATATTTTATTCACTAATCCCTGTAACTTATGCATCTCAGGACACTATAAGGGGCAATTTTAGCATGGCCAATCAATCTAACTTGCAGCTGTTTGGACTGTGGGAGGCACCTGGAGAAAACCCACACAGACACAAGGAGAATGTGTAAACTCCACACAGACAGTGACCTGAAACAGGAATTGAACCCAGGTCCCTGGAACTGTAATGTGCTACCGTGCAGCCCATGACAAAACGGAAAAAAAAAATAGATGTCTCTTAGTAACCTCATTGAGCTGATAATGGATAACAAAATCATGGCAGTGGCATGATTTATCATTACTGCCTCTTCTGAAATGCAAGTTTACATAAGATTAACCAAGTGAGTGTACATTAACCAAGTGAAATTTACAAAGCTATCAAGCTGATGGAACAGTTGGAAGTCATCAACCAAGAAATGCATGAACAAATGGAGGTACAGTACTTATGCAAACTAGCTTTATAATTCTGGTCCTTTTATAGAGAGGTTAGAACAGCAGGATGTAAACCAGCAGTTGATGTTGCAACTCCACTGAGTTATAGATTTCCTTACATCATGACATAATATAAATTATTTTAGAATGTAGATTATGAAGCAGTGAGAGCAATAGGTTAATCTTGCACCATGATATGTGAACATTGAATGTGCCTGAACAATATTTTATTATTGGTTTAATAGCTTTGTCAGAACTGTTTATCTGACCAGCAAGCATTCCAAAGAGGGAAATCCTCAATACCTGTCAGATATCATGAAAGGCAATTTGAATAATATTTTGTTATAAGGGGGTTTTGGAATGCATTTCTTAGTACATCAAGTGACAGAGCAAACCCATTATGCAGCTGAATTGCACTCAGCACATAACTTGTCAAAAACTCTTGCATACAATAAAAGTGAAGAATGAAATATTTCAACTTCGTGCTTCAGTTTGTAGCAGCTTAAATACTTAAAGCCTTAAATGGACATTTCCCATAATATAGCTCATGTTGTACAGTCATTGTGGTAGACTCATAGATCATAGAATCCCTATGGTGCAGAAGAGGCTGTTTGACTCATTGAGTCGGCACTGACCACAATCCCACCCGGGCCCTATTCCTGTAGCCCCACATATTTATCCTGCTAATCTCCCTGAAATTAGGATCAAGTTAGCATGGCCAATCAATCTAACCTGCATATTTTTAGCTAGTAGGAGGAAACCCATGCAGACACGGGGAAAACATGCAAACTCCACACAGACTGTGACCCGAGGCTGGAATTGAACCAGGGTCACTGGTGCTGTGAGGTAGCAGTGTGCTAACCACTGTGCCGTCCTCGTTCTGATGTCATAGACAGCATTTAAGAGAGTAGTCATGGAGCCACTTGAAACTAAAGCTATTGGAGCTACTCTGTATTCTCACTGATGATTGCCACTTAAGATGCAGATTACTTTCAAGGTGTTCCTCCCTCATCAACATCATTGTCATCGCCACCAGGAGGATGGGAATAAGTGGAATTTCCATGTAGCGTAATTGGAAATTCAGGGTGAAAATGATGTACATTTGCTATAGCAGAAATTCTTATCAAGACTTCTCCGTTTCCATTATTGTGTGTCATTACCATTTGAAACAGGAGAATTTAAACCTACTTCAGCTGGTTGGACTGATTAAGTGATACTCAGGTGAGCAGTAATTTTTGTGCCAACTTTTCATTAAAAATAAAGTCAAATCATAGAGAAGTAAATCCTGGAGGATGAATGATAACAGCAATCTGTTGCAGGGTGTTGATATTCGTATGGAAGGTTCCAGCCAACCTGACTTTCATGCAATTTAATTAAAGAATATTTCCAGTGATAATAAGAGGGCTGCTGTTCAGTGGTTTTGTATATCTGCCCCTGTCTTCACAACAGATTGTTAGCTTTTCTTCAACCGCTTCCATTTCTTGCAATTGTATTCACTTATCTGTAAAGTATGGCAAAACCTAAAAAAAGAAACAAACACCATTTCAAAACTTGTTTCTGAAGATAAAATGCATTTTATAAACACTTAATGTGTGTGGTAATTGCAACTTTTCCCAACTCAACCTGTGATGTCTTGCCCTGGGCATATGTGGACAGATCAGGGCAAATTTTCAGTTCACAGCTTGAGTGTAAAACTAGTGTCACAGCATCTGATTTTAATAATAACTCATATCAATAAAAATAAAATTGTATGATTTTTGTGATGGATAGTTGAGCCGCAACATTGGTTTGATTGGTCTGGGCAATCAATTTAAAATCTACTCCATCTAATTGTAATAATGCCATTGGTGGGCTATGAAGATTAAATTGAGGATGCAGAGATGGTAGAATGGTAGAAGGATAAATTGCAGATCTTAGATTATTTCTAAATATCACTGCAGGGCTCACTAACTCGAGCAAGGTTTGTAGAAATACATTGCCTGTGATATTAGCAGTATAAAGTTTATTCATTAGTGTCACAAATAGACTTATTGCAATAAAGTTACTGTGGAAATACGCTAGTTGCCCATTTCGACACTTGTTTGAGCACACTGAGGGAGAATTTAGCATGGCCAATGCACTCAACCAGCACATCTTTCAGACTGTAGGAGGAAACCGGAACATCCAGAGGAAACCCAAGGAGACACAGGGAAAACGTGCAGATTCTGCACAGTGACCCAAGCTAGGAATTGAATCCAAAACCCTGGTACTGTTTGGCAGCAGTGCTAACCACTGTGCCACCACGCTATTCGGAGAGAAACATGCTGTCCAATGATGAGACAGAGTACAGGAATGAGATAGAGAATTTTGTGAACTGGTGCGGCAACAATAATCTCTCCCTCAATGTCAAAAGGAGATTGTCATCAAATCCAGGAAGCGTAAAGGAGAACATGCCCCTATGTACATCATGGGAACAAAATGGAAAGAATCGAGAACTTAAAGTTTTTGGGTGTCCAATGAACAACAATCTCTTCTAGTCCTCTCATGCCGACACTACAGTTAAGAAAGCCCACCAATGTCTCTACTTTCTCAGACAACTAAGGAAATTTGACATGTCAGCTACGACTCTCACCAACTTTTACAGATGCACCATAGAAAGCATTCTTTCTGGTTGTATCACAGCTTGATATGGCTCCTGCTGTGCCCAAGACTGCAAGGAACTACAACAGGTCATGAATATTGCCCAATCCACCACATAAACCAGCCTCCCATCCATTGACTCTGTCTACACTTTCTGCTGCCTTGGCAAAGCAGCTAGCATAATTAAGGACCCCATGCACCTTGGACATTCTCTTTTCTACCTTCTTCCTTCGGGAAAAAGATACAAAAGTCTGAGGTCACTGTACCAACCGACTCAAGAACAGTTTCTTCCCTGCTGCTGTCAGACCTTTGAATGGACTTACTCTGCATTAAGTTGATCTTTCTCTACACCTGGCTATGACTGTAACATTCTCTTGTTTCTCCTCTATGAACTGTATGTTTTGTCTGCGTAGTGCACAAGGAACAATACTTTTCATTGTATGTAGGTTAATACATGTGACAATAATAAATTAAATCAGTGTCTTGATTCTGATGTCTCATGCTCACTGAGCATTTTTTTGTAATCCATATGTTGGTTGTCATCTCTTCATAGTGCAATATAGTGATTCAATGCAAAAGTCTCAATTTTGACCATTTCCCACTAGCAAAATTCAGGAATTCCTAACTGCACCGCTTGCTGATTGGGTGATAAGTCACCTCAAAAGTTGGGTGATACTCCATGTACTTTAGATAAATAGGATCCTGCCTTTGGATCTGTAGAATTTCCATATCCCCCAATGCTTGGCTTGAAGTGTACACTTGCCCCTAATCTCTGCCCTGCCCTATCCCTCGATTAAATAGAGACCAATATCTCAGTTGGCATGAGTTCAGATGTCAAATAGATTGGGCTTTTAAATTGCAGCTTCTCCATCTTCCTAAACTAGAAAGGTTAGGGGGAGGGAATAGTGATGTGGAGACTGGGAGCAAGGAAGTTAGCTCCCAGGTAGGGAAGGACTCTAGGCAGGATGAGAGGCAGGTTAGACAAGTGGGGGAGAAGGGAAATGTCCAGTCTGAGGGACTGAGCTGTGTCTGTTTTAATGCCAGGAGTGTAGTAAATAAGGTGGATGAACTTAGGGCGTGGATTGCTGCTTGGGATTGTGATGTGGTGGCCATTACAGAGACTTGGATGTCTCAGGGACAGGACTGGGTACTACAGGTCCCGGGATTCAGATCCTTCAGGAAGGACAGGGAGGGAGGCAAAAGAGGTGGTGGAGTGGCACTGTTGATCAGGGACAGTGTCATGGCTGCAGAGAAGGTGGATACCGAGGAGGGAATGTCTACAGAGTCTCTGTGGGTGGAAGCTAGGAATAGCAAAGGGTTGGTGACGTTGCTGGGTGTATTCTATAGGCCGCCCAATAGCTTAAAAAGGAAATTAGGAGAGCCAGAAGGGGTCATGAGAAGGCCTTGGCTGGTAGGATTAAGGAGAATCCCAAGGCCTTCTACAAATATGTGAAAAGTAAAAGGATGAGAAGAGAAGGGATAGGACCTATAAAAGGTGAAGGAGGAAAAGTCTGTATGGAACCGGAAGAAATGGCAGAGGTGCTTAATGAGTACTTTGCCTCAGTATTCAAGGTGGAAAGTGATCTGGGAGGATGCACTACAAGTTTGCGGCAGACTGAAAAGATTGAGTATGTAGATATTAAGGAAGCGGATGTGTTAGAACTTTTAAATGCTATCAAGATAGACAAGTCTCCGGGACCAGATGGGATGTACCCCAGGTTATTGTGGGATGTGAGGGATGTCATTGCAGAGCCCCTGGCGATGATCTTTGTATTGTCGATGGAGACGGGAGAGGTTCCGGAGGATTGGAGGATTGCGGATGTGGTCCCTATTTTCAAGAAAGGGAACAGGGATAGCCCTGGAAATTACCGACCGGTGAGTCTGACCTCAGTGGTTGGTAAGCTGATGGAGAGGCTTGTGAGGGACAAGATTTACGAGCATTTGGAGAAGTTTAGGTTGATTAGAAATAGTCAGCATGGTTTTGTAAAAGGCAGGTCATGCCTTACGAGCTTAATTGAGTTCTTCGAAAATGTGACTGAACACATTGACGAAGGAAGAGCAGTGGACATGGTGTACATGGACTTCAGCAAGGCATTTGACAAGGTCCCACATGCAAGACTTCTTGAGAAGGTGAGAGGCCATGGGATCCAAGGGGCTTTGGCCTTGTGGATCCAGAACTGGCTTGCCTGCAGAAGGCAGAGGGTGGTTGTGGATGGCTCTTTTTCTGCATGGAGGTCGGTCACCAGTGGAGTGCCCCAGGGATCTGTTCTAGGACCCTTGCTGTTTGTCATTTTCATAAATGACCTGGATGAGGAAGTGGAGGGATGGGTGAGTAAGTTCGCCGATGACACGAAGGTCGGTGGTGTTGTGGATGGTCTGGAGGGATGTCAGAAATTGCAGCATGACATCGACAGGATGCAAGACTGGGCGGAGAAGTGGCAGATGGACTTCAACGCGGATAAATGTGTTGTGGTCCATTTTGGCAGATCCAATGGGATGAATGAGTACACTATCAAAGGTAGGAGTCTTAGCTGTGTGGAAGAGCAGAGGGATCTTGGGGTCCGGGTCCATAAGACTCTCAAATGGCCTCCCAGGTGGAGGATGTGGTTAAGAAAGCTTACGGTGTACTGGCCTTCATTCATCGAGGGATTGAGTTCAGGAGTCAGGAGGTAATGCTGCAGCTTTATAGGACCCTTGTCAGACCACACTTGGAGTACTGTGCGCAGTTCTGGTCGCCTCACTATAGGAAGGACGTGGAAGCTATTGAAAGGGTGCAGAGGAGATTTACAAGGATGTTGCCTGGATTGGGAGGCATGCCTTATGAAGACAGGTTGAGGGAGCTGGGACTGTTCTCCCTGGAGAGACGAAGGTTGAGAGGCGACCTGATAGAGGTTTACAAGATGTTGAGAGGAATAGATAGGGTGGACTCTCAGAGACTATTTCCCAGGGCTGAAATGGTCGCGACGAGAGGGCACAGATTTAAGGTGCAGGGAAGCAAGTACAGAGGGGATGCTAGGGGAAAGTTTTTCACTCAGAGGGTGGTGAGTGAATGGAATCGGCTGCCGTCGGTGGTGGTCGAGGCGAACTCGCTGGGGTCTTTTAAAAGACTTCTGGATGAGTATATGGGATCCAATGGGATTGGGGGTTATAGATAGGTCTATGGCTGGGTAGGTTTTGATGTGTTCGGCACAACTTGTGGGCCGAAGGGCCTGTTTGTACTGTAGTGTTCTATGTTCTATGTTC
Source organism: Sphyrna mokarran (assembly GCA_024679065.1). Classification (NCBI taxonomy): domain Eukaryota; kingdom Metazoa; phylum Chordata; class Chondrichthyes; order Carcharhiniformes; family Carcharhinidae; genus Sphyrna; species Sphyrna mokarran. Next base: position 63,888,761 of record JAGIQG010000009.1, read on the forward strand.
TATCTCACTCCATGGTATTGTGCAATGGTTCAAGCAGGACAGTATGTTTTTGGTGTAGGTTGATTTGTTCATCTTTAATGCCCACGCATCACTCTGGGATCTTGGGTTTGGGATGTTCGGCCTGTCACTCGGCTTCCCAATTCAGATGTCAGCCACTAAATTCCTTTCTGATGATTCCTAGCTGCCTTAATTTGCTTGCATCCACATGGGTTCATTGTAGCCCTTGTACAGCATGCTGCATTTTCAAATGTTTCTGAAATTCTATTTGGCGAGATAATGGGTAAAGCAAAAATGGTTGTACATAATTTATCGCTTTAATATCATTGGTACTGCTGGTGAAGACTTGCAGACAATGCTAAGATTAATCTGTTTGAATATGGATATTATCTTTTCTGCTCAATTATTTTGATGCTAAATTTTGAGTTGATAAACTGCTCAAGAAATTAAACATTTGGGGGATAATATTTAGTCACTTTGGCGGAAACCAAATTTAACAAAAAAAATCTTAAACTATTAGAAGACATATTTATGCATTGAGTGAATGCATTTTCAGATAATTTAATAACGAAGATTTTACAATGTCTTTAGCCATAACTACAGAAATAAAATTATTGCTAAAATATGTTCAGGACATCATGTACTGGAAATGTTTAAAAAAAAGCAATCAAGTTCAATATCCATTATTGCATAATTGTGTGTATTAAGTGAGAGGATGTCTTACATCTTGTGTAAAAATGAACATTAAGTTCCAAAGAAAAGTTCTCACGAACAATGACTGCAGCTACATAAATGACACCAAGTCTTCAACACCTACATTTCCTGCTAATCATGATCTTTGACAATATAGTCGTGAAACTTTCACCATGATGCCAAATGTTTGTTTTTTCTATTTCCACACATCTGCTGTCACTCTTCACTCTCTTCCCAGAACCACAACAAGGTTTTCCCCTTCTCCTCACTTTCCACCTCACTAGCCTCCATTTTTATTGGATGACAATAGGATGGCATTGCCAAGCACATCTTGTCCCCTTCCCCATAGAAATGGCTGAAGTTGGGGGAGGGGATTGGTGGGAGGGGATCATTTACTCTGTGATGCTATAGTCCATGCTTTAATCACTCCAACTCTTCATGATTAAACAGAACAACCGTAACCCATGCTAATGGTTGGAGAAGCAATACCTGTTATTTATCTCCTCCCTTCCTCCCTTTCAGAGCCCCAAACATTCTTTCCGAGTGTAATAGTGATAGAATTATTTAATTCTTTCAATTTGGCATACTCCATTTTTTGCCCATGATGCAGAATCCTTTAAGCAGAGAGAGACTAAATGCAAATTGGGTAATCTTTTTGTGACATTCTGTCTTCAACCCTGAATTTCCATCACCTATGTCAGGAAGGCGAAGTAGTTTTAAGTAATTTATATTTGTAATGATAGTTTGTTAAAATTGGTTTCTACCCAAGTGTATTCGAGATAATTATAGTTTTAATCAAGTTTAATTTTGTGTGTTTCTGCATTTGGAAGGGTTAACGAATTATCTGCTTCAGATGTATACATGGTAATGAGAGTTTATGACATGAAAGCAAACAGTGTTTAAAGAAAATTAGTCTGTTGTTTAGCAACCAGGGCCACCCTGGGATGGAATGTCGTAAGCTAATGCCGGAGAAACTGGACATTAGACAAAGGGACTGCAAAAAAACAAACTTCCCAAAAGAACAAAAGAGATTTCCAAAAATCAGGGAGTGGTTCAAAAATAATGGTCACAATTTTCTGGCCGTAGTTGGCGCAGATCGCACCATCCTGGAAAATTGCATGTGGACCTAAAATGGGTATTATCCCAGGACAATTTTGCAGTTGTCCTGGCCCCTTTCTGCTGGCGGAAACTGGGTCTCGCCCAGAAAGGGTGAGAGGCTAATTGGCATGAGATTGACTTGGTTTCAGTTTCATTAGCGAGTTTGGCATATGATCACCCAACCCCTCCTGGAATGTTCCCACCTCACATAGGCGTCACATAGGTGCAAATCAGTACTAGTACCATGAAGGGTGGTGTAAGTTCAATGGATTGCAAGAACAAGCGAGGAGGTGAGTACTGCTTAGCACTAACCTACAGGATGTAAAAGGACAAGTCAGCTGCTGCTATGGTTAAAGGTGGGATCTCACAGTAAGGAGTCTCATAACACCAGGTTAAAGTCTAACAGGTTTATTTGGTAGCAAAAACCACTAGCTTTCGGACTGCTGCCCCTTTGTCAGGTGAGTGGGAGTTATATTCACAAACGAGGCATACAAAGACACAAGCTCAGTTTACAAATAATGATTGGAATGTGAATCTTTACAGATAATCAAGTCTTAAAGGAACAGAACAGTCTGAGTGGAGAGAGCATTAAGCACAGTTTAAAAAGATATGTATTGTCTCCAGACAGGACAGTTAGTGAATTTTTGCAAACCAAGGTAAGTCGTGCAGGTTACAGATTGTGTGACATGAACCCAGCATCCGGTTGAGGCCATTCTCATGTGTGCAGAACTTGGTTATCAGTCTTTGCTCAGCGACTCTGCCCTTTCGTGTGTCGTGAAGGCCGCCTTGGGGGACACTTACCCGAAGATCAGAGGAATGCTCATGACCGCTGAAGGAAGAGAACGCTCTTGCCTGGTGATTGTTGAATGATGTTCATTCATCCGATGTTGTAGCGTCTGCATGGTTTTCCCAAGGAAGGTTGGGATAGCAGACCTTGAAAAATGCAACGGCCTGGTGGAGCTGGAGGTCCGCAGGCTGGGGCCCATCGCTTGGCCGGGGGTTGGGTGGCAAGTATTCTCACTGGCAGCTGCGAGACCCTTGAGGATCTGTCTTTGATGTCAGCTGCAAAGTCAGCTAATGTTGCACAGATTACTCTGCTCTCTGTCTGTTTGAAACGTTCTGTGGGTTATTTTTGACATTTCATGCCCAACCCTGCTAATATTTACAAGGACAGATATGACAATCGTGCCCTGGGTGATCAGAGGGCATTAGTTGGGGACATGGTTGGACATTGCCCACCTGGCAGTACCAACCAGCACCCTGGCAAACTCCCCTCCCTCCCCCCAACAGGGTTTCCCCTTTTTCCCTATCTATATACTATCTATTTACCTGTTAGTTACCTCCATAGCTCCATGGCTGATGAAAAGCCATCAACATAAAACATTAATTCTGTCTCTCTCTCTCTCTCTCTCCATAAATGCTGCCTGACCTACTGAATATTTTTAGCAATTCTGTTTTATGTCAGATTTCCAGCATCCACAGAGTGTTATTTTTAAATTTTATCAATGTGATCGGAATGATTTGTCACATTTTAAACTCTGCTTTTCCCACTGCTATTTATCTGACTCTTTAGACAGTAATTTTAACCCTAATTTAAATTAGGTGTTCAGATTGACTACCCATTTTATTCTTCCTTCAATTTTTATATTCCACTGATTTGAGTCAGACATAAAATTGGGATCAAGTATGTAAAATATCCCAAGATCTGATCACACCTCTTAACTATTGGACATCTTTCTCCCAAACTGGCATATCACAAGATTTGTAAATCTCAAATTTATACTGCCTTTTATGTGTTTGATATAAAAATGTTAAGCCCCCTCTATTTACTGTCTGACTTTCTCGAGCACAGTTTTCTTAAAATTAAATCTTGACCATGGGTTAAACAACATCCAGGCAGCAAAAATGATGCAAGATTATCTTTCCTGTCATGTTGCATGATATATCTAATTCAGGCACCATTATATTGCCATCTATAATTGTGCAATAAATCTTCCGTCATGTTCAGAAAACTGTGATGACAGAATGAACTATGGGAACAACCAAATCATAAGACCACAACATAAGAAATAGGAGCAGGGATGGGCCTTTTGATCCATTGACACTGCTCCACCATGTGATCATGGCTGAACTACAGTTTCTGACTTGCCCGCACTACACTTGGCTGCCTCAATTTTCAAATGAAACTCTATCTTGCTCAGCTTCTTTGCTCATTTGAGGAAAGAATTTCAAACACTAGCAACCCAATGAGAGAATAAATTCCTCCTCATCCTGTCTTAAATGGGTGCCCCTTTATTTTGAAATGGTGCACTTGAATTCTAGATTCTCCCTTCTGTGGAAACATTCTCTTTGCATCAACTATGTTGTTATGGTTCATGTCATAAACTGCAGAGTGTTTTATGAAGCCCACCTGAATCATGAGTTTTGCATTTTGAATTTGGCTAAAACAGTCATGAGATGTTTCACTAGGAGGTTTTATCAAACAAAGTTTATTTAAGAATATAGTTAACATGGTTAGTAAGAAAATTAGCATGGACTTTTATCAGTTACAAACAAGAAACAAAACAACCATTTAATAGATCCTGTTAATAAACATCTCTAATGTGTTCTAATTAAAAGCAAAGCCCACAGACAACAAAACCTGTTTTCACAGGTTTAATACAGCACAAACCACTGTTCACGTGATAATGGAAATTTGAGTCCTTTATTTGAAGTCTGCAGTTTTCTGGATTTACTCAAACAGTTTAAAGGCAAGATAGCTTCCCAAAGCTGGTCCAGCCTTCAGCAAGATGTTCGCCCTTCAGAAGACCAACAGAATTTTCAAAACAAGAGGAAGAGAGAGAAATCACTTCTTTTTATCTTACTGTCCCTTCTAAAATCCAACTAAAACCTACAGCTCAAAACTGAAACAGAAAATGAATTTGTCACCTGACCTGCCCACAGTCTTTTTCCTCCCAACAATAATCACCTAAGACTTTGAGCAAGAATTAAAAAAAACTCTTAAAAGATACACTAACATCACAATGTCAAACTATTTTAAAATGTAGACAAGTACAGCACAGGAGAAAACATTCAATCCATTGATGACCTTTTTGAAGAACAATTCAATTAGTTCCATTACCTGGTTCTTTCATCAAAGCCACCTCCTTCAAGTATTTTTTTCCTATTGGAGTTTCTTGTATTCACTATTCTATCAGGCAATGCATTATAAATCCTGCAGAAAAATAATTTTCTCATGCCCCTTCTGGTTCTTTTACCAATTGCCTTAAATCTGTGCTCCTTGATAATGGACTGTTCATCCATTGGAAATAGTTACTGTGCCTAAATCCTTCACGATTTTATGTGTCTTTATCAAATCGGTTCTTGGCCATTAACCTCTTAAATTTTACTGTGCCCTGAGAGTATTCCCAACTTCTCTAATCTATCTAAATAATTGCAATTCTGCATTGAAGAAACCATTCTAGTAAACCTCATCTGTACCATTTCCAAACCTCCACATCCTTTCTAAAATGTGTTCCTCAGATTTAAGCACAATATTCCACCTGGGGCATTAACTAAAATAAGGATCTGATGGCCTGTGTGGGGACCAAGTTCATAATGTTGTTCACACTAGTACCATACTCTAATCAACCAGTTTAAGTCCACATAAGATACCACTGTGAACAAATTAAATTGATTCAGGATTTTGTTGCTTTTCTTTCTTCACTCAACTTTGTGACTGCAACAAGAATATGTTCTTACAGCAAAAGTATGAAGAAATCCACTTTTCTGAAAAAAAATCAATACATTTAGCTATGAAATTGATTGTTTAATATCGGAAATGCCCACAAGAAGTTTTACTTAATTAAGTTTGATTTTCCCTTTGGATTTTCAGATCGAGATAAAACTTTTCACTGGGCCTAAGTTCTGGTTTTTTGAGATGCTCTGGGGAATTTATTTTGCCAATGAGAGAGATCCATCATGGAAGTTGTAGTTTTCATCATCCTGCTGTCAAATTGTAAAACAGAGTGTGCTGTGAAAAATGAGCCAAACATTTACAAATAACAAATATGATGGCAGAAAAAAAGCAGTGTTTAGCTTCCTTGCATTGCTTTATAATGTTTACTCATTAGATAAGAGTTATGAGCTGCAACTCCTAAGTTGTTTATTTCTGTTGTTTTGTCAGGCAGAGATATTTGCAGTGTGGGCAGAGATGGTGTTTTGCTGACATGATCCAAAAACACAGTGCCATATGTAAACTGATGACACCGAGCCCTATTACAACCATCACCTCGCTTGAATTATCATTGCCTCTTATTTGCCATGCAGCTTGTCCTGTCTGGCATCTGGTGCCGGCTGGACAGAAATTTCCTCCAATTCAATATTGGGAAAACCAACTACATTATCCCTGACCCAGCTCTTCCATTCTCTCCCTTGGCAACTTTATGAGGTTGAACCAGACCATTCACAACCGTGATTTTGTATTCAACACTGAGATGAATTTCCAACCACACATCTGCTTCATTATGAAGACCACTACATCCTCCCGCGTAATATTGACTAACTGTGCATTGCTCAGTTCATTTGCTTTTGTAAACTGCATTTGTGACTTTATTACTTGTTCCTCAGAAATAGTCAAGAGTGCATATTTTAGAAAGGATGTGGAGACTTTGGAGATGGTACAGATGAAATTTACTAGAATGGTATCTGCAATGCAGAATTGCAGTTATTTGGATAGATTAGAGAAGTTGGGAATATCTGAGCAAAGAAGATTAAGAGGTTAAGGGCTAACAACAGGTTTAATAAAGGCACTTAAAAATGTGAAGGATTTAGGTATAGCTAACTATTTCCAATGAATGAACAGTCATTTATCAAAGAGTGCAGATTTAAGGTGATTGGCAAAAGAAACAGAAGCGGCATGAGAAAATTATTTCTCTGTTGGCTAGAACAGTGAATACAAGAGCCTACTCATTAAATAGAACATAGAACATAGAACACTACAACACAGAACAGGCCCTTCGGCCTTCGATGTTGCGCCAACCAATATAAAAAGCAATGCCCCTCCAAACTAAACCATTCCCTTCTCTTCCATATACTTATCAACTAACCTCTTAAACGCCACCAAACTTGGCGCATCTACAACTGCTGCAGGCAGGGCATTCCACTCCCGAACCACCCTTTGGGTAAAGAACCTACCTCTGATATCCGTCCTATAACTATCACCCCTTAATTTAAAGCTGTGTCCCCTCGTGCTAGCTTTCTCCATCCTAGGAAAAAGGCTATCACTGTCCACCCTATCTAAACCTCTAATCATCTCATATGTTTCAATAAGGTCCCCTCTTAGCCGCCTCCTTTCTAACGAAAACAACCTCAAATCCCTCAGCCTCTCTTCATAAGACCTGCCCTCCATACCAGGCAACATCCTGGTAAACCTCCTCTGTACCCTCTCCAATGCCTCCACATCTTTCTTATAATGTGGGGACCAGAACTGCACACATACTCCAAGTGCGGCCGCACTAGAGTTTTGTACAGTTGCAACATGACGTTGCGGCTCCGAAATTCAATCCCCCTACCAATAAAAGCTAAGACTCCATATGCCTTCTTAACAACCTTATCGACTTGACTGCCTACTTTCAGGATCTATGCACATACACACCAAGATCCCTCTGTTCATCAACACTATTAAGAATCCTACCATTAGCCCTATACTCTACACATTTATTATTCCTGCCAAAGTGCATTACCTCACACTTTTCCACATTAAACTCCATTTGCCACCTCTCGGCCCAGCTCTGCAACTTGTCCAAGTCCCTCTGCAAACTATAACACCCCTCTTCACTATCTACCACTCCACCGACTTTAGTGTCATCTGCAAATTTACTAATCCATCCTTCAATACCCTCATCCAGATCATTTATAAAAATTACAAACAGCAGGGGCCCCAAAACAGACCCCTGAGGTACACCACTTGTCACCGAACTCCACGATGAATATCTCCCATCAACCACCACCCTCTGTCTTCTATCTGCTAGCCAATTCCTAACCCAATTAGCTAAATCACCCTCTATCCCATACATCTGCATTTTCTGCAGAAGTCTTCCATGGGCCACCTTATCAAACGCCTTACTAAAGTCCATATATACCACATCAACCGCCTTACCCCCATCCACCTCCTTAGTCACTTTTTCAAAAAACTCGATGAGGTTAGTAAGGCACGACCTACCCTTCACAAAACCATGCTGACTATCCCCAATCAATTCATTTCTCTCTAAATAACTATAAATCCTATCCCTAATAATTCTCTCCAATACTTTGCCCACAACAGAAGTAAGACTCACTGGCCTATAATTCCCTGGAAGGTCTCTCTTCCCCTTCTTGAACAACGGGACCACATTCGCTATCCTCCAGTCCTCCGGAACCACACCCGTAACCAACGACGACCTGAAGATCAGAGCCAGAGGCTCTGCAATCTCCTCTCTTGCCTCCCAGAGAATCCTAGGGTAAATCCCGTCCGGCCCAGGGGACTTATCCAACTTCAAACCCTCGAGAATATCTAGCACATCCTCCCTATCTACTTCAATACTTTCCAGTTTGCAACCCTGTACCTCAGTGTTCTCCATAACTACATTTACATCACCCTGCGTGAATACCGAAGAGAAATATTTATTCAGTACCTCTCCAATCTCTTCAGGCTCCACGCACAACTTCCCACTGCTGTCTATGACTGGCCCTAGTCTTGTCCTAACCAATCTTCTATTCTTAACATATCTAAAGAAAGCTTTAGGATTCTCCTTAATCCTATCAGCCAAAGTCTTCTCGTGTCCTCTCTTAGCTCTCCTCAATTCACTCTTCAGCTCCCTCCTGGCTAATCTATAGCTATCCATTGCACTAATCGAGCCTTCAAGCCTCATCCTGACATAAGCCTCCTTTTTCCTTTTAACCAGCAAATCAACTTTTTTTGTACACCAAGGTTCTCTTACTCGACCATTTCCTCCTTGCCTGACAGGGACAGGGACATTGTTCGAAAGGAACGGCTAGAGTGGTGATTCAAGTGAGGAGAGCTAGTAGGTAAGAGGGATTTTTAACTTACTTTTCTTTGGAGCTTTTTCTAAGGCAGCCAGGAGTGTAAAACTGGAAGTAGACCCCAAGGAGACCTAAAGTTTTTTTTACCCAATAAATTTGAACGGGAAGGAAACCTGAGACTCTACATGTGTAGAATCTCCCATTCTCTCCTCTCCTCTCTACTTAAAAAAGACTTGAGTGAGAGAAGGTAAGCTTTCTTCTTCCTTTTTTCACTTCTTCCTCTAACCTAAGGGGGGTAGGGAATATCAGGCAAGATGTTTCTTTTTATCTGGAGAGAATGGCAGCAAAGGCAGTGCAATGTTCCTCCCGCATTGAGGTGAGGGATGCCATCAGTGTCCCTGCTGATTTCATCTGTGGGAACTGCACCCATCTCCAGCTCCTCAAAAATCATGTAAGGAAACTGGAGCTGGAGCTGAATGAACTTCCGGGTCATTTGGGAGGCAGAGGTGATCATAGATAAAAGCTTCAGGGATTTAGATACTCTGAAGAATGAAGATAATTGGGTGACGGTGAGAGGGGCTGGGAGGGATCCCCTGTGGTCATTCCCTTCAGCAACAAGTATACCACGTTGGATACTGTTGAGGGGGACAACCTACCAGTGGTAAACCAACGTGACCAGATCTCCAGAGTCTGTCCTATGCCCCAGAAGGAAAGTGAGGAGAGCAGGAGAGCAATAGTTACTGGGGACGCGATGGTTAGAGACACAAATAGGAGATTCTGTGGCAGCAAAAGAGACTCATGGATGGTGTGTTGTCTCCCGAGTGCCAATGATGTCTCGGACTGTGTTTTCAGGATCCTTAAGGGAGGGGGGGTATCAGTTGCAGGTCATGGTACACATCAGTACTAACAACATAGGTAGGAGAAGGGACAAGGACTTAAAACAGGAATTTAGGGAGCTAGGATAGAAGCTGAGAGCCAGGACAAAGCATGTTGTCATCTCTGGTTTGCTGCTGATGCCACGTGCTGGCGAGTTGAGGAACAGGGAGAGAGTGCAGATTAACATGTGGCTGCAGGAATGGTGCAGGAGATTAAGTTTCATTTACATGGATAATTGGAGCAATTCTGGGGAAGGTGGGACCTGTACAAACAGGACGGTTTGCACCTGAACCAGAGGGATACCAATATCCTGGGAGGGAAATTTACTACAGCTGTTCGGGGGCGGGGAAAACGAGCTTTAGTTCGGAAGCCAGTGTTGAGGATAATGAGGAAGATATCAAGGTTGCAGCAGTGTCCAGGCAGACAGGATGGTGGGTTGAAGTATATCTATTTAATGCAAGCAGCATTTGGAAATAAGTAGGTGGATTGGTACTTGGGACTACAATGTTGTGGCCATTACAGAGACGTGGTTGTTAGCAATTCCAGGGTATGGATGTTCAGTAAGAGTAGGGAAGGTAGTAAAAGAGGTGAAGGAGTAGCATTGTTAATAGTTTAATGGCTGCTGAAAGACATTTTGAGGGGGATCTGCCTACTGAGGTAATGTGGGCCGAAGTTAAAAATAGGAAAGGAGCGGTCACATTGTTAGGAGTTTTCTATAGACCCCCAAATAGTAATAGAGATATGGAGGAAGAAATGGCAGTGCAGATTATGAATCGGTCTGGAGGTCACAGAGCAGTTATCATGGATGTCTTAAAGTTTCCAAATATTGATTGGAACCTTTATATGTTGAATAGTTCTGATGGGTCACTTTTTGTACAGTGTGCAGGAGTGTTTCCTGACACAATGGTCCTGATTTTACTAAAACTTTGCATCCATTTTCGATGTGAAATTTGGCATTGGGCCTTTAACGTGATCTGCACCCGAATCCGCGCAGATCGTGACTTTACCGACACTCGATTTGGTCATGGATCCGGTCCGTGTGTGAACTGGGCGGCCTGACGACTTAAATGCATTAGCATTCATTTAAATTGATTTCATGAAGCGGGCACCAAATTCCACTTTACTGTGTTCTGGTCCATTCTGGATCAGCATTGTAAGCAACCTGCAAAATAAAATCCAAAGCTCATCCTCCTCAACCATTCTTCGGACACCCCCTGTTAACAACCCAGGCGCACCCTCCTCTCCCCGGGATTGGATTCCCTGGAAGGCAGACCCACTCCCCCCTGCTGGATCAGGCCTCCTCTGGGAGGCAGAGGCCCCCGGCAGACCACCCCCTCCCTCCCCACCCCCACTGGATCAGATTCCCCGGGGAGGCAGGCCACCCTTGCAGAGCACAGCCCCCAGTCTATCTCTATCACTGGTCTCCCTCCACACTCTTCTCAACCATCTTCAGTCCTTTGAGAGCCAGCAGCACTTTCTTGGCTACAGATTTGGAGCCACGGCTAAAATGATCGGGTTTCACGCTGTTCCGCTGGTGTCCGCAGAGGAGGAGGAGGGGGCTCAGATGATCTCTGGTTGGGGGAGGAAGGAGAGGGCTCAGATGGATCGCTGCAGGTGATCCCTCCTCTCCGGAGTGATGTGCAGCCAGGCCATCCCACCAAGCCTTCAGGATCAAACAATTCCTCGCTAAGAAGGTGAAGCAAAACTCAACGGTTCCACAGTGGATCCGTGTGAAAATCGACAACAAGATCAGGGACAACTCCAAGAGGAGACACTGGAAAAGGTCCAAGCAGGGCCTATAAAGGAATACACTATAACTGGGTCACTGCCAGCCACAGCCAACTCTCCCACTGTCTTGCCCCTGTAGGCTGATAGGACATGTACTGGCAATTTTGGAAAACCTGAGGGTGGATAAGTCCCCTGGGCCAGATGGGATACATCCTAGGATACTTTGGGAGGCAAGGGATGAGATTGTGGAGGTTTTACCTTTGATCTTTGGGTCCTCACTGTTAACAGGGATTGTGCCAAAGGACTGGAGAGTGGTGAAAGTTGTTCCTCTCTTCAAGAAAGGAAATGGAATGATCCAGGTAATTATAGGTTAGTTATTCTTTGGTGGTAAAAAGGTCCTGAGGGATAGGATTTATGACCATTTGGCGTGATGCAGCTTAATCCAGGATAGTCAGCACAGATTCGTGAGGGGTAAGTCTTGCCTTACAAATTTGATTGAATTCTTTGAGGAGGTAACTAAGTGTGTAGATGAAGGTAGAGCAGTTGATACAGCATACATGGATTTTAGTAAGGCATTTGATAAGGTTCCCCATGGTAGTCTCAAGAAGAAAGTAAGGAGGTGTGGGATAGAAAGAAATTTGGTCGATTGGATAAGTAACTGGCTATCTCATAGAAGACAGAGGGTGTGGTGGAGGGAAAATTTTCAGGCTGGAGGCCAGTTACCAGTGGTGTACCACAGGGATCAGTGCTGTGTTATCTGCTATTTTTGAATTTTATCAATGACTTGGAAGAGAGAGCTGAGGATGAGTTAGTAAATTTGCTGATGATACCAAGATTGATGAAGTAATGGATGAAGTGGAGGGCTTTTGTAGGCTGCAAAGAAACATCGCTAGGATGCGGACCTGGGCTGAAAAGTGGCAGATGGAGTTTAACCCCGATATGTGCAAGGTGATTCATTTTGGTAGAACAAATTTGAATGCAAATTGCAGGGTCAATGGCAGGGTTCTGAAGAAGGCTTATAGCGTGTTCACGTTTATTAACAGGGAGTTAGGGTTATGTTGCAATTTTACAGGACCTTGGTGAGATTACATTTGGAATATCACGTGCAGTTCTGGTCATCTTGCTATAAGAAGGATGTGGAAGCATTGGAGAGAGTGCAGAAGAGATTTACAAGGATGCTGCCTGGTTTGGAGGTAGGTCTTACGAGAAAAGGTTGAGGGAGCTGGGACTTTTCTCTTTAGAGTGAAGGAAGATGAGAAGTGACTTAATAGAAGTTTTTAAGATAATGAGGACAATAGATAGAGTGGATGTTCAGAGACTCGGGTGGATGTAGCTGTCATTAGGGGGCATAATTATAAGAGTTCATGGAGGGAGATATAGGAGGAATGTCTAAGATAGATTCTTCACTTGAAGAGCGGGTGGGGTGTGGAATGCACTGCCTGCTGTGATAGTGGAGTCGGACACTTTAGGAACTTTCAAGTGATGATTGGATAGGCACATGGAGCATATCAGAATGATTGGGAGTAGGATAGCTTGATCTTGGGTTTGGACATAGCTCGGCACAACATCAAAGGCTGAAGGGCCTGTACTGTGCTGTACTTCCTCTGTTCTGTGTTCTATTATGATTCTCTCCTAGCTTGCACTCTCCCCAGACTTGAACTCATTAGAAATTGCTCTCTGTATCCAAACTTGCACCAAGCTCATCCAGCAGCATAGTGCTTGCTGCCATACATCTGTTGTTAGCCTGGAACCACCTCAAGTTTAAAATATTCATTTTTGTTTTTCAAATCCCTTCGTGGCCTTACTCTTCATTTTCTGCAGCTGCCTCCTGCCCTACAACCTTTCAGATACCTCACTCCCCCAATTCTGGCCTTTCTGTATATCTCTGACTTTAATGCTCCATTGCTGATATCCATGCCTTCAGCTACTTAGGCTATAAGTTCTGGAATGTCCATTTTTAATCCTTCTACTTCTCCTTTAAAACATCCTTAAAAATATATTCCTCCAAGATTTTGATGATCAAGTTCAGCAGACAATAGGGAAGACAAATAATGTTGACCTTTATTTCAGAGGGAATACAGAATAGAAATAGAGAAGTCTCGCTAAAACTGTACAAAGCCACACCTGAAGTACTGTGAACATTTTTATCTCCTTATCTGAGGAAAAATATATTGGCACTGGAGGCAGCCCTGAGAAAGTTCACAAGGTTTATCCTGGGAATGGAGGGATTTCCTTACAAGGGGAGATTAAATAGGTTGGGCCTGTACTCACTGGAGTTTAGAAGAATGCAGGTGACCTTATTGAGATATGGAGGATTTCAGCACCAGGGACCCGAGTTCAGTTCCAGCTTCAGGTCACTGTTTGTGTGGAGTTTGCCATTCTCATCATGTCAGCATGTGTTTCCTCCAATTGCACCGGTTTTCTCCCACACTCCAAAGATATGTGGGTTAGGTTGATTGGCCATGCTAAATTGCCACTTAGTGTCAGGAGATTAGCGGTTAATTAATGGAGTTATAGAGACAGGGACTGGGTTGGATTGTTCTTGATGCAGACTCAATGGGCCAAATGATTTCCTTCTGTACAGTAGGGATTCTATGATTTTCAGGGCTTTTGACAGGATAGATGTAGAGAGGTTACTTTCCCTTGTAGCAGTGTCTAAGATTAGAGGGCATAATCTCAGATTGAGGGATTGCTTATTTAAAGCAGAGATGAAGAGGCATTTCATCTCGGAGGATACAGAATCTGTGGAATTCTTTAATATAGAAGGCTGTAAAGCTTGATTATTAGGTATGCTCAAGGCTGAGATACACTTTGAATCACTAACGGAATAAAGGGTATTGGGCTAAGGTGTAGAAAGAAGAGTTGAAGATTGTTGTATCAGATCCGTCATCTCATTGAATGGTGGAACAGATTGATGGACCGAATGGTTTACCAATGATCCTATGTCTTATGCCCTTTGAACCTTATCTATCGTGCCATCATCTTGCATTGTTCAGTATCAAATCATGTTGGCTAACTGAACTGTGAATGAAGTGTCTTGGGATGTTTTACAATGTTATAGATGCTACATGAATACAAGTTGTTTTATACTGGACAGTGGTATTGGACTATAGTTGGCTAGCCAGGAAACCAAACCCACCTGCAACAAGAACTACAAATCCATTGTGTTAAGTGAGGGAGAAGAAAAAAATACCTTGGGGACATGTAAATAACTGAGGAAAAGAAGGAAAATGTTGAGGGAGATGAAATGAATAACATAAATACTTGAGCATAAAAAATACTGCTAATTTTCCACTGAAGATGCAGCAAAAAATAATAAGTTACTGAGAACTTAATTGTCCTTGAAGAATGTTTTATGAAGTGAGAGGTAATTAGTATTGCCAATTACCAGTGAGGACCATGCTTTTATTAGTAAGATATCTGGTATTTTTCGTCAAGGTAGTGCTATGAACTTGGTCCAAGAATCATAGCAATGATGAATTGCTGTCCCATATAAGTTGTGGCAGGGTAGCAGTAAACATTCAAAATCAATACAATCTTAAATTTATGTAGCATCTTCAGAGTAGGGAAATATCTCAAAGCACTTTGCAGAAGCATGAAATTGATTGTAAACCAAATAATTACATATTAGGAGACCATAAAACCTGGAGCAGAATTAGACTGTTATCTTCCTGTTGGGGAACATTTCATCGGTCATTGGCATTCGGCCTCTGATCTTCGGGTAAGCGTTCTCCAAGGCAGCCTTCATGACATACGACAGCACAGAATCGCCGAGCAAAGACCGATAGCCAAGTTCTGCACACGTGGGGACGGCGTCACCCAGGATCTTCGGTTCATGTCACCCCAGGACTTGCCTAGGCTTGCAAAATCTCATTAACTGTCCTGTTTGGAGACAATACACTTTTCTTTAACTTGTGCTTAATGCTCTCTCCATTTACATTGTCTGTACCTTTGAGACTTATTAGCTATAAAGATTCGCATTTCAATCATTATTCTGTAAATTGAATTTGTGCCTTTACGTGCCCTGTTTGTGAAAAGATCTCTCATTCACTCACCTGACAAAGGAGCAGCAAGTGCTCCGAAAGGCAGTGGCATTTACTACCAAATAAACCTGTTGGACTTTAACCTGGTGTCGTATGACTTCTTACTGTGTTTACCCCAGTCCAATGCTGGTATCTGTATATCACATACTAGATGCCAGAGGACTGGAGGACAACATACATGATACCATTATTTAAGAAAGGAAGTAGGAAAAACCAGATAATAACATGTCAGTGAGACAGGCACTAGTGGTTGGGAAATTATTAGTAAACTTCACTTGGAGAAGCAATAGTAATCAAGGATAGTCAGCATGGATTTGTGAAGGGAGATCATTTCTAATAAATTTGATTGAATTTTTTGAGGAGTGTATAGGTCAGGGCGGTGTAGTTAATGGATTTCAGTAAGGCTTTTCACAAGGTCCCCCATGGGAGATTGATCATGAAGGTAAGAGCCCATGGAATCCAGAGCAATTTGGCAAATTGGTTTAGTGGCAGGAGGCAGTGTATTGGCTGAAGGTTGTTTGTGCTGTGTCCCTTGCTATTTGTAGTATGCAGTAATGAACAAGATATGAATGCAGTAAGTTTGCAGATCACATTGTGGTGGTGTGGTAAATAATGAGGAGGAAAACCTTAAATTACAGTATGATCTAGATGGGCTGATCAGTTGGAAAATGGAATTTAACCTGTAAAGTGTTAGGTGATGCATTCTGTGGGGACTAATAAGGCAAGGGTGAATGAATGGTAGGACGCTTGGAAGTACAGATGACCAAAGGGACTTAGGGCCAACAATCAGCAGACATAGATTTAAGGTAATGACCAGGAGATTTAGAGGAGATTTAAGAAAATATATTTTCACCTAGAGGGTGGTGAAAATCTGGAATTATTGCCTGAAAGGGTGGTCAATATGGAACTCTCTCAACATTTAAGAAGGATTTAGATGAGCACTTGAAACATCATATCATACAAAGTCAAGATCAAGTGCTGGAAAATATGGTTAGAATAGATTGGTGCTTGATGTCTGAAAAAGACATGATGGGCCGAAGGGCATCATTTTGCACTGTAAGACTCTATGTAAGGCATGCTTCACCATTCAATAAGGTTGTGCTTTAATGTCAGTTCCCCTTTCCCTCTTTATCCTCATCTTTTTATTTCTTTGGTCTCTAAAATGTATTGATTTCTGACTTTAATAAAAGCAAACATTGAGCATCCACATCCCTCTGAGGTAGAGAATTTTCCTCTGGGGCAGACAAGCTCTGTGGTTTGGCTGAGGTGATTTATATTAACATCTGTTTGAAGGAGATTGGGAGTAGCTCTTTTGACTCGGCGTTTTTTGACCTCATTTTCTATTTCTGGAAGAGCTATTTTATCGTTGTGACTCAGTGTAAGTTGTCTTTAGTGGCATTGTATCCAGGGACCTCCTTTTGAAGGTTGATGTATAAATACCTTCCCATCTCATTAATTCACCTAGATTTTTCAATTGCATCACTTTAAAACTTCCATTATCCCATTTAAATTACATGAGGTTATGAATGATGCTTAAAATAGTGACAATCGGATAATCTAAACAATTATGTCTATTAATACAGTGAGGACCTCCTGGATATTTTGGCTTCATTTGTACATCAATTTCAATAATTTACATGCCTTCATTTTCAACTGTTTTATTGGTCAGTCTTTGATATAAACATTGTATTATAATGACCAGAAAGGATGGGAAATCAGACAAAAGTATAGAACAAAATAAAATTAACCAGCAACTTTTCAACTGGCAATGCTATGTAGTTGCTGTTTTATAGGAGGAAGGCTTATAAAATTTTCTTTGCTAGAGTCACTGTATGTGGATGACTAATTGGTTTGATGATATTACATTACATCAACTGCTGGTTCCTGTGAAAACATCACCAACAAGGTCTCACCGACTCCCTTTAGCACCAGCCTGACTTACAAATTGGGGAGTTACAATTCCTTTTCCTATGTGCTGCTGTCTCATTTGTGAGTTGGGCATAGGACTTAAGATCAGGAATTGTAGCTTCCATCCATGTGTGCCAGTTCTTGGTTCCCTACTGGGAACAGAACAGTTGATGGTGCTCACTGGTATCTCACTGATGCACTTGACTACTCTGTAAATGTGTTTACTTTATAAATTGAGATGATTTATATCAGTGGCATCACTTTAAAGTGTCTCCCTAACCTCCTAGCAATGTTGTCTTTGCTTTAATGTATTAAACCTTTTGTTTGGAGCTTAGTCTGTTCATTTATTTTGGAGCATTTGTTTCGGGTTTTGTTCAGATGCTGGATGATGGGTCACCAACAATTAATAGCAAGGACATTTTTGTTATTTTTATCCTCTCTACTCTGGCTGACAAGAAGGATGTCAGAGAATTCTTCATCATAATGTGCCTGTACAGAAGTGGACTGCAAAACCATCAGTGCAGATAGTTTGGTTCACAGATCCCATTGGCCTTACTTCAGTATGTTACAGAAATCTCATGATAGAGTCCACCTCCAAGTTAGGATTGAGGTTCAAAGTTGAGGGAATATATGCACTGTGATACAGTGTATACAACCAGCATAACTACCTGAGTGCCAATATGTGTTTGTGTATCATGCAGCTAGGTTCATATAAAGTTACTTTACGTGATCAAGGAAAAGAATTAGCGCTTCTTTCATTTTCAGTTAAATATTGCTTACTGAAGTAGTGAACTCTTGAATTAGAAGTAAGTTATGAAATGCAAATAGCAAGCTGTAAGGTTGCGTGAGAACTTAATGTAGGTGACAAATAGATGTCAAACAGTCACATGTTCGTGGCAAGCAGATTTTGAACTGTCCATAAAGTGCATAATATTACTGGATGCTGTTTTCTTTATTTTTTTTGTACATGTATTGTCCAAATGCACCCTGTGTTGAATAATGTAAAGGTTAAGTAGAGAAGGGATTGATCACAATCTTTCAGTCTTCATTGGCTTTGGGGATAGTACGGAGGAATGAAACATTGTTCATATTATATCACTTTTCAAAAAAGTGGAGAGAGATAAGCCGTAGAATTACCTGTTGATTAGTGAAAACCATTTGTAAAAGACATCAGTTGATCAGGGAGACCCAGCACAGATTTGTTAAAGGCAAATCACATCTGACTAAATTGAATAGAGTAACATAAAAGTTGATCAGTGTCATATAATGCATATTATTCACATACAGACTTTCAGAAAGGATACAATAAAATGCCACAAAGTATTAAGAAGATGGAAGCCTATGGAATTTAGGGAGAAGTGTCAGTATGGATAGAAAATTGACTGAAATGAAGTAGAGACTGGTGGATAGATATTTTTCAAACTGGGCCATAATTTGCAGTGCTTGACCCTCAAGGGTCCATTTTGCTCTTTGCAACTTACATAAAAGATTTCAGATGTTGGGAGCAGCATTGTAATGTTTACAGCTGATACACAATTTGGCAAAAGCAGTAGATAATGACGAGGATGGTTATTATACAGTGCAAGATAATATAGGCAGAGTAGTGAAATGGATAGAATCATGACACCTGGAATTTAATGCAGAGAAGTATGAAACCATGCAAATTAATAAGGTAGTTTAAAAAGTGGATGGATTCCTTCAATTTATAATAAGAAGAATAGAATATAAAAGCAAAAAGGTTGTGCCAAAACTTCACTGGTTCTGCTCCAGCTGCTCTATTGTTGATACCATTAGGCATCACACTCCAGGAAAGGTGCAGAGGCCTTGAAAAGACAGAGGAAGTTTGTCAGGATGTTACCAAGTACGAAGGATATCATGAGGGTGAAAAGTTAGAACTGTTCCCGTTGGAACAGAAAAGGTTAATGATGCTTTTCATAAGTGATTCAACAGCTCAAGATCATAGATTCAAAACCATTGGGAATAGATCTAGAGGGGAGATGACAATATTTCCACTAAGAACATTATCGTGATTGGCTACTTAGGTGGCAGAAGTTGATTTTGTAAATAGACTTAAAAGGAAACTGGACAAGTACTTGAGAATGAGGAGTTTAGGGTTACAGATGAAAAGCATAACTTACTCTTTCAAAAAATCAGCACAATTTTGATATGACAAATGGGTACTCTAAGTTTCTGTGTTCTGTTCCCATGTCCTGCAGGGAGCTCACATGATGCCCTGAGTTACACACCTCAAGAAGCAATTTTTGCAGCTCCTCTGATCAGAATGTGTATTGTCAGTTGCATATTAGTACTGCTTGCATTTCTAAAGTATCTTCTTGTTACTTTTTCAAAGCATTTTCATCCCCATAATGAATCGCTTCGAACAGCAGTGAGTTTTGCAGTATCAGTATATCCAGCAGTCAGCCCACACTACTAATTGTCGACAAGCTGCAGTGAGCCAAATGACCAGTTCATCATCTTGTTGGTGGTATTGTTTGAGAGAATTGCCTGTATTCTGTACAAAATAATCCCCTTGCTGAGATATGGCAATTTTCCTTCAAACCTATCCTTCAAAGTATAGAAAGGGAAAAATACCAGACAGTTATGATTTCAATTCATTTTTCAGGTCTTTTTATGATTGATTTCTTCAGCAACTTTTGCTGGAATTTCAGTAAGTTTTATAACCCACTTAATACAGATCTCTGTGGATTGATAGGTGGATAAACTTAAAAGCTTATATGATGTGGTTTATGATGTCCTATGTAGCTTATGCCAGACTAGCTTTGATTGCTTATGTGCCTCAGGTGGCTGCTTAAACATTAGCTGCGGATAGATTCGTCCTAATGGTCACATCTTTCATTGATTCACATAAAAATATGAAATGTATTGAAATAGATTCCTGGGCAGTACAGTTAACTGTAAGTTCACCACTTTTTTTTTTCTTTCATTACAATAGTCTGTTTCTCTGGGGAACAAGGACCACAAAATGATTCAGTTCAACAGGATCAGAAAACCAATGTGCATAAGTTTAAAAGGTCTAACATCAATCAAACAATCAAACAAGGAAATGGCTAAGCCAAAGAATTAAGGGATATGTTCAATAGCACTTAAGTTAAGACAAGTGTATAGTCATAGAGGATTACAGCATGGAAAAAGACCCTTCGGCCTTATCTATGCTGCCCTTTATTTTACCACTGAGTGAGTCTCAATTGCCTGTGTTTGGCCGATATCCCTGTACACTCATCTTACCGCTGTCTAAAAGCTTGATAAAAGACAAAATTATAGCCGCCTGTACTAGTACCTCTGGCACTTGTTCCAGACACTCCTCATCCTCTGTGGGAAAAGAAATCCCCTCTGGAACTTTTTGTATCTCTCCCCTCTCACCTTAGACCTATGCACTCTAGTTTTAGACCCTCATACCTTTGGGAAAGGATGTTTACTACCTTACCTATGCCTCACATTATTTTATAACCTTCTATAAGATCACCCCTAAAACTCCTGTGCTCCAGGGAAAAGAATCCCAGTTTATCCAGCCTCTCCTTATAACTCAATCCATCAAGTCCCGGTAGCATCCGAGTAAATCTTTTCTGCACTCTTTCTAATAATAGTTTAATAATATCCTTTCTATAATATAATGAGCAGAACTATAGACAGTATTCCAAGTGTGGCTTTACCCATATCTTGTACAACTTCAGCAAGATGTCCTACCTCCTGTATTCAATATTCTAACCAATGAAACCAAGCATTCCAAACACCCTCTTTACCACCCTGTCCACCTGTGACTCCACTTTTAATGAATTCTGAATCTGTACCCCTATATTTCTCTATTCTATAGCTCTTCCCAACACCCTACCAGTAACCAAGTCCTGCCCTGGTTCGATCAACCAAAATGCATCACCTTGCATTTATCTAAATTAAACTCCATTTGCCATTAATCAGCCCGCTGGCCCAATTGATCAAGATCTTGTTGCAATCCTACATAACTTTTTCACTGTCCATTATGCGACCAATCTTAGTGTCATCTGCAAACTTACTGACTAGGTCTTCTAAATTCTCATCCAAGTCATTAATATAAGTGACAAATAACAGTGAACCCAGCACCGCTGAAGCACACTGCTGGTCACAGGCCTTCAGTTCGAAAAACAACCATCTACAACCACCCTCAGTCATCTGTCATCAAGCCAATTTTGTATCCAATTGCTATCTCACCCTGGATTGTGTGTGATTTAATTTTGTGCACAACCTACCATGCGGTACCTTGTCAAAGGCCTTGCTAAAGTCCATGTGGACAACATCAACTGCACTGTTCTTATTATCTAATTTCTTAGTTACCCCTTCAAAAAACTCAATAAAATTTGAGAGACATGATTTTCCACTTACAATGCTGTGCTGTTGTCCCTAATCAATCCTAGCCTCTCTAAATTCCCGTTGTTCCTATTTCTTAGGAAGCTAGCAAGTTACCCACTACAGGAGTTAGGTTCACTGGTCTGTAGTTTTCAGGCTTTTCTCTGCAGCTGTTCTTAAACAAAGACACAACATTTGCCATCCTCTAATCTTCAGGCACCTCACCTGTGGTTGTCAATGATTCAAATATCTCTGCCAGGGACCTGTAATGTCCTCCCTAGCCTCCCAGAAAGTCCTGGGATACACTTCATCAGGTCCTGGGGATTTTTCTACCTTGATGAGTTTTAAGATTTCCAGCACTCCTTCTTTGTAATATGTACACTCTGCAAGACATCGTTATCTTTTTCCCCAAATTCTCTAACATCTATGCCTTTCTCAACAATAAATACTGATGAGAAATATTTATTTAGGATCTCATCTCTAAGAATGCAGGACAATGCATATTGAAAAGAAACAAATTCAGAACAAACCAAAGTGCTCCAAATGCCCATTAAACATGAGATGGGAGGGATGGGGGTAGTGGGGAAGGGGGAGGAATGTAACTTCCAAAAATCCTGCAAGAGAATTGAGATAACTGAAAGAAGTATAGAAGCTTGATGGAAGATTGGAAGGCCATGAAGAGGCTTTTATAAATAGAAATATTTTACAAATACCATAACAGTAAAATGTCAGTCAGACAAAAGATGAAAACAGGCTTGAAACTGAGGATGAATACAGAATAATAAATATTCTGACACACCTACTTCATATTTTCACCAATTTAGGCATGAGTGACAGACATGTTATTATTATGAACGAAACAATAAAGAAATAACAGTAAATTGGAAACTGATTAATATGATGTTCATATTCAAAGTGACTCAGGAGTCTTTCTCCCAATCTATAGTAGAATCAATTATCAGGAATAAAGTTTAGAGCTATTTTTACATGACAATGCAATTCTAATTTAGTATTACATCACTGTTTTCTCATTGCTGCTGGTTCAAATTCCTGGAACTTCCTACGCAAGCACATTCTGGGTGCATCTACGCCATGCAGACTGCAGTGGTCAAGAAGGTGACTCACTAGCACTCTTGCAAGAGCAATTAGGGTTAGGGAATCAATGTTGGCCTTACCAGTCACACTCAAATCCCTTGAACAAATAGAAAAAATGAATAAGAAAAACAATAAATAACAATCAGCATGGGTTCAGAAGGGTAAGATGCTGTTCAACCAAACTCATTGTATTCTTTGTAGAAGTGACAACCAAAGCTGATTGTGAATGACCATGGAGTATAGCTACCTTTGCATTTCAAAAGGCTATTAATAAATCTTGCATGCAAGATTATTAGCTGGAATCAAAGATATGAGTACTCAGAGTAGATATCTGGAATGGAGAAGTAACCTCTTAGATGAGTTAGAATCATAGAATTCCTACAATGCAGAAGGAGGCCATTTGGTAATTGAGTCTACACCAACCACAATCCCACCCAGGCCCTATTTCCATAACCTCTCATATTTACTGTGCAAATCCCCCTGACACTTGGGTTAATTTAGCATGGCCAATCAATCTAACCCGCACATCTTTGGACTGTGGTAGGAAACTGAAGCACCCAGAGGAAACCCATGCAGACTTGGGAAGAACGTCGAAACTTCACACAGATAGTGACCCAAGGCTGGAATTGAAGCCGGGCCCTTGGCACTGTGAGACAACAGTGCTTGCCACTGTGCTGCCCATTACATTGGAAGAGGAAATGTATTGAGAGAGATACCTCTATTCCCAATGTAAGAAGTACTATAGTTTCAGACTTGCATAAATTGTTGAATTTAGGAACTTTATGAAAAGAATGCAAGTTTGCAGCTGGCAAGGAAACAATTGAATCAAAAGAGAGGACTCAAATTACATAATGAATTGGAAAAAGTGTGTGTGGGTGGAATGTTGGTTAATTAATTTTAATGCAAGCAATTGTGAAGTC
Organism: Sphyrna mokarran; assembly: GCA_024679065.1. NCBI lineage: Eukaryota > Metazoa > Chordata > Chondrichthyes > Carcharhiniformes > Carcharhinidae > Sphyrna > Sphyrna mokarran. The sequence goes on from JAGIQG010000009.1 coordinate 63,912,462, forward strand.
TAATAAAATTGAAGGGAAAAAAAGTGCCATTTTTATGTATCCATAAGAGACAGAGAGAGTCCATAAGTCATATGTCCATAAGGGGAGAGAAATAACATCCCAGAAATAGCTGCAAATCAGGAATTGGAAGGGAGGGAGGATCTTGGAGAAAATTATGATCATCAGGGAAGTGGTACCTGGCAAGTTGTTCGAACTGGGCTGAGAGTCCTCAGGTCCGTATGGGCTTCTTCCCAGGACCTTGAAGGAAGTGGCTAATGAGACAGCTGAATGTCGGAAAGGTTCAATTTAATTGGAAAATAGCAAGTTAAACTGTTTTTTCCTAAAATGGTGAGAGACAGAAAGCAAGGAACAACAGACGAGTTATCCCAACATCTGCAACAGGGAAATTCTTAGAATCAATTATTAAAGATATTTTAGTGGAGCACCTACATAAATTCAAGGTTATCATGCAGAGTCATCATGGCTTTCATATATATCATAGAAACCCTATGTGAATGCAAAATCATGTTTACCCAGATTATTGCAGCTATTTAGTGAAGTAACATGTTGTGAATAATAGGGAAACGTGCTGAAGTTGGATTTCCAGTAGACATTTGATAAGGTATCACATCAGAGATTATTGCAGAAAATAAAATGTCATGGTATAGGGGATAATATATTGGCATAGATTGAAGATTGGCTGACTGCTGGGAAAGAGAGAGTAGGTATAATAGGCCATCTTCTGGTTCACAAGATGTGATAACTGGTGTACCACCAGGGCTAGTGCTGGTGCCTCAACTATTTACACTTTATATAAACCATTTGGATGAAGGGACAGAAGATTTGATTGATAAATTTGTTGTTGATACATAGATAGGTATGAATGTAAAATGAGAAGGGGGCATACAGAGGCTAGAAGAGAGATATAGATGGGTTAAGTGAGTGGGCAAAAAATTGGCAAATGGAGTACAATGTAGGAAAATGTGGAATTATCCATGTTGACAGGAAAAATTAAAAATAACATGTTATTTGAATTGTGAGAGGTTGCAAAGCACTGAGATACAGAGGGATCTAGGTGCTCCCGTCCATGAATTGCAAAGGGTTACTCTACACGTATAACAAGTAATCCGGAAAGCCAATGGAATGTCTTCATTTATTGCAAGGGGATTATAAAGGATGATGGTGAGACCATATTGGGAGTATTGTGTCCCATATTAGTCTCCTTATATAAGGGAGGATGTACATGCTTTGGAAATAGTTCAGAGATAGTTTATGAGATGAATATTTGGAATGAAGAGTTGTCTTTGGAGAAAAAAATAGACACACTAGGCTTGTATCCACTTGTGTTTAAAGAAGTAAGAGATGACTTGATTGAAACCCTTAAGATCTTGAGGTGTCTCAACAGGGTGGATGTGGAGAGGATGTGGAAAAATCTAGAATTAGAAATCACTGTTTAAAAATAAAAACTTGCTCATTTAGGACAGAGGTAAAGAGGATTGTCTTGAGGGTAGTGAGCCAGTGAAATAGTTTCTTCAGAAGCAAGAGGGCGAAATATTATCGGGGTAGGTGGCAATGTGTGGCAATGTGGAGCTGAGGTTGCAATGAAATTGACAATGATCTTTTTGAATGGCAGAGCAGGTTCGAGGGACTGAGTGATGTACTCTTGTTCTTAACCTGTATTTTCACATGAAGGATGATAAGGTCATTTTAAAACATACTTGCATTTATATAGTGCCTTTCATATCAGGAGGTCCCAGAGCATCTTAAACTGAAGAAGTATTTGGAAGTATAGTCATAGCTGTATTATTAGGAAATACAGCAAAGGCCTATAAGCTCCCATGAGATAATCAGATGCTCTTTTCCTGATAATGTCTATTGAGAAGCTCGACAGGTACTCCTCTGCTTTCCTTTGAACCATCCCATGGGATTTTTTATGTTTACATGAAATGACAGGGGGAAATCATAGCTTAATGTCTCCTCTGAAAGGTGGGACTTCAGCATTGTGGCACTCCCTCTGTATAGCATCAAAGTGGCTTGATTATTTGTTCGGGTTCCTGGACTGGGGTTTAAATCAATGTCCTGACTCTGAGCTGAGTGCTATCACTTGTCCAATCCCTGAGCTGATGAAGCATGAAAGGAAATAGGACTCATAATAAATCAACAAATGTTTAAGTCTAACCAATGTTGTATTACATGGCTAAAGCAGTAGAATATAAGTAATAATGCATAAAATTTGATAACTTATATTGCTGGTCAGATTTCATCCAGTTGTTATCTTTAGATAAAGGAAACATTTAAACATTAGACACAGTAAAGAGGAGAGCCATGAGACTGATCTGTAGTAACAGAAATTTTGAGTTACGAAGAAGGACTGGAAAATTTGGGTTTTAATGGAAATGTTGAAGATTTTTGAGGGGATCAGAAAAATGATCTTTGTATATTACTGTCAATGAAGTTGCTTGTTCAAAACAAAGGGACACCAGTTTTCATTGTTAAAAGGTAATTTAAGACTCATCTTCCTTACTGTCAAGTCCTTTAATGTATTGTTGCCTCCCAAATCTCTGTCCATTTTTTCCACAACTCCATGTTTCAGCCTTTCAGATCAGACTACCAGCCATGCCACGGCACTGAACTAGCTGGGAGCAACAATACAAATAATATCCTCTCACATTATAATGCTGAGAAGTCTTTTATTCTGCAAGATGAGAAATATCAGTATCCAGTGCACATAATGACAAATTTCAAAGCTCTGACCCCAGAGTTAAGCTAATGTATAACTGGGTAGACAATATTTTTACTGAAGTCATCATATGAGATAGATTGTTTACTTCTACGATTGCCTGTTGACATTGAATACAAGAATATCTGATGTGAATCCAAATTTTGTGGCAAGCATCAAGGAGTGACTTTTCTACCTTTGCTGGATTTTGCAAAAATACATGAATGAAAAGTGATATGTATTTTTGTCAGAAGTTAACAAAACTGGGAATTTTTATCTCCATACTAAGCACCTCAACTCAACTATAATCTGCATTTGATGTAGTGTGAAAACCCTTTTAACCTTGGCCAAATAGTGCCTAAAATCTAATGACACAAAGGGAACTCGGCATTGTCCAAGGGAGAGAGAATGCTGGAAAAGCTCAGCAGATCTGGCAGCAACATATTTATATCCATTCCAGATGGCATTTCCCTTTTTGTGTTGTGATCTTACAACCACTGAGTAGAGAGTTGCTGAACGTATTACTTATAATATCTTGCAGTTAGAAAAATACATTTTCATCCCATCAAAAGTTTAGTCTGAACTTGACTAGAACTTTAAAGTTATAGTTTAATAAAAAGTACAAAGTAGGATACTGAGCTAATTTATTGTTCTGCCCAGTGCTCCAGTTTAATTTTTAAGTGAAGATTTAATTTCAGTCATATACTTAATGAAAATTTGCTGAGCAACAGAATGTTCCAAAAACCTCACAAATAATGACTGTTAGAAGGCTAATCTCATAATTAAAATCTCTTTCAAAACATGATTCATTGAAACAATTATCTGTCATTCTTTATAGCTCCAAGTTTTTTAGATTCAGTGTTGTAAATGTAATTAATATAAAAATAAATAATTCAATTTTAAAAATGTGGCATGAAATGTAATTTTTAAAACTACATAAATGCTATGGCTGAAATCTATCATCGTTCAATAGGCGGGGATTTTTCCAGCCCGCTGCCAAATTTATCGACCTCGTTGAGGAACGTGGTGTGAATGACAGTTAAGTTTGTGCCTTTATGAAGCTCTGAAAATATTGTTGTCAACTTCTATTTACAGTTTGAAGCTTTCATGGGCTATTGCGTTGCAAACAATGGTTCGTTTGGTCTCCTGGACACATACTAATTTGTTTAAACAAATTTGCAGCTACATTGTGCTTAAATTTGAAGAGTGATGGGAGAGAATTAGTGCCACAATGTTATTGCAATCTAATTGCAGAGGCATTGACTTGGTGCATTTATACTTTTTTTTCTATCATGTATCGATTTGTAAATTATTTGACAAACAGCATTTAAGGGTGAGCTCAATATGCATATGTATGAAGAGGAATGGAAGGGTTTTACTGATCGGCTAACACAAAAATGGATGGCAGAGGTTAATTTGCAATATAAACATTGATGGCATAGACCAGTTAAGTTGGATGGTTGGTTTTTGTGCTGTAGATATAACATAATTCATTGGGTTTTGCGTATTGTTTTATGTGCAGTGTTGTTCCTGGTGAGTTAATAGAGCTTTTGCTTTGTCAGAAAAGAAGTATTTTACTATGTAAAAGCAGTATTTTACCAGGACTGCTGGTATATAATAACTGAAGAAAAGTCAAATGTTTTCATTACCAGCCATTTTTGGATTTTTGATTTGATTTGATTATTGTTTTGGAGCTATGTTGGCATCTAGTATTGAATTTCATTTTCATCTGCTAGACTCACATATGAAACTTTTAAAAAAAGAAGGCAGTTTCAACTGTTGGAAAGACACTGATTTAGAATGGCCATAGATAACGTAACATGTCTGCAACTGCAGGTTGATTAAGTTTCTGGAAGTGTTTTATAACTAGACATGAATAGGAAACTCTCCTGTGATGTTTCACATTTGCCGATATCAAGGATTACTTCAAAGATGGACTGAAACTTAAATTAGCTGCCACTATTGCATGGCTGCAGTGAGAAAGCTGCATTCCATTCCATCAGGCTAGAGATGGAGAGTCTCTGAGACAATGACTACCTTGAAGGTTCATTTCATGGAAGAGTGAGTCAATCAGATGAACATCAGATGAATACCTGAGCCATGACATAATATCCATAGTCTGACCAGGCATGAGGTAATCAGTTACCTTGTGTGGAATAGGCCAATCAATTCAGGGAGAGTGAGGCCATGCAATCAGGATCACCTTTTTTGAAAAGTCTTTTATTACAAAACCGTGCTCGCCGAGAGCTGGCTAAAGAGGGAACATATAAGGGCAGCAAAAAAACTGGTTTTACCTCTCTTTTTCAGCCAAACTGAACCCTGCCTGCTTATTATCTGACTTAGTATTATCATAGCAAACAGAAAATTCCTAAAGAAGATTTTAAATTCCAGAGCAGTGGAAAAACCAAAGAGCTAAAGAACCACACAGAAACCTAAGAACTATCTTGAGCCGTGAAAACAACAAATAAATTCATAATCAGCGAACTTCTTATTTCTTTGCTGTACACAGAAGCTTAGGAGAATGAGTAGGTCCATTGAGCCTGCACCACTACTCAATACATTCATAGCTGATCAGCCATATTGGACTTTCATCGCTGAATCTTAATTTGAACAAATATCAATATCCTCTACTTTGTAATTTGCATTTTTGCATGCTCGTGCTCATGTATGTTATGACAAGTGTGGATGTTTACATTTTTTATTTTTTTTAATATCTTCACCCAGGTGTGTTTTTGGTATGCTAAAACTAACCCCTCTCATGTTTAAACTCAAAGTCTTCCTGATTGACTGAGTTTTTTTTTTACAATCAGCATGTAAACATCTAAGTGCATACACTGAATTAGCACAATTTATAAGTTTCAAAAAATTTTGTTATAATCCAATGAACAATCACCCCAGCTGTTGGTGATTGCATTCTTCCACTCTTCCTCATCTGGTCACAATTCGATGTTTATTTATTATCCTTTGCAAGGCCAGGAGACTCAGGAAAGGAAGATGGTAAGTGACATTTAATAAGGAGAGATTGTAGGGTTGGTTACAAAGTTCAATTGCATATTTTCCTATCCTATTTCGTAATAAAAGAACATGCAGTTATATTCAAGCCTCTGATTTTAATTATTATTAAACATAAATAGAATCACCATTCTAGAATAACAATAGAATCATGACTAAGGTAGAAGTAGAATCTCTAGAAAATCATTCAGTCACTAACTGTAGAAGTGTGGTTCACATGGGACACAAGTTTCATGTCTGAGCTGATGATCTGGGAATGCAACAGAAAAACATATCTAACAATTTAGACAAGATCAAACCCAGTTTAATTAAACCTGCTTCCCCCTCAGTTATACTGGATTCCAGGTTCATATCAATGTTGCCTGACACTGGAGTCACTTTCCACTCAGTACCACCAAACTGTTATGATTCTACTGCCGCTGCTTGAATTTGGCAACCTTCTCAATGTCTCTGGACCTTGTTTTCACACGAATAAAGCAGGAATGATAATGAAGTCTTGGAGTACAGCAGTGCTGCTAATGGAGTCCATGGCTATTAGAATATTAAAGGGGCTGTATCAGGATCCTGGAGCACAGCGGTCAACATATCTTGAATGGTGGGCAATTTGTGTGTGGCACTGAGGAAAAGAATAAATCCCAGGAACTAGTTTCAAAGGGCAGGGGACCCAAAGGTGTGGTACCACTGTGAAATGAAAGCTGGCCGCACCAAGAGGAATATCTCCATGTCTGACAACGTTGGTATGGTGTTCTGGGATGTGAAAACATTGGGAAGGTATATTTAGGCTTTGAACAATAGCTAGATTCCGAGCTGTGGAATATTCCCAGGGATGCTAGAGTTAAAAGGAATGGGTGAGATTATGTTCTTCTGGCACTGGGTACAAAGAGTCATGAGACATTGGAAGCTAGGGAAAGAAGTCTTGAAAGCTATGGAATGCAAATTGAAGAGGGAAAGGCTGTATCTGCTGACTTTCCAATTACAGTTCCAACCCTACTGCAGTCCACTGGGTTGAATGTCATGGCCACATAGCATCATCTCTAGACCTGTAAATAGCATCATACTATTAAAAAGCATCAGATTTATCAGCCTACCTGGCATTAGCTCAGAGGTGCTTTCTTTTGCCTATGACTGAAGACAAATTTCAGGAAGTTTTCTATTTCATAAATATAAATTCTGTGGGATGAATGCAACTCATCCCACTTTATCTTTCTACTGAGACTTTTAGACTGCAATAAAATACATCAATATAGCAATGAATGAATCACCATAAACTATCAATTTAAATGCTGGATTTTCTTGTCATAATTTGAAATCTTAGTTATTCCAAAGAGGCTTCAAATGCCACTTTAAGGGCATTATTACCCATTAATAATCTTTGTGGTTTTCTTAACAACTCCTAGCTTTTGTGGCAGCCATTCTTTAGTTTGTTAATAATTTTAGTCAGAAACATGAAAATGATTAGGCAAACAATTTGCCATTGAGTCAACTCTACTGCCAGTTGAGCAGCCCTGCCCCCGACTTCGTGTTCATAGTGAGTTCAGCGTGTGGCGGACTGCCTAGATAAAATTAATCATAATGCAACTAGAAAGCTGATAAAAGCTGACCGACAACCTCAACACAGATGACATAACAAAACTAAATGCAAAATGATCAGGTTGACTGAGTGCAATGTAACATGAGTTTGTCATAAGTCAAACTGTCTCTCTATTAACAACTTGACATTTTTATTACAGAAGAGCTTAAAGTGCATTACCGTCTGACTCAGAGTGGGAGTAATATAACAACTGCTGATTTGGAAACATAGAAGTAGGAGTAGGGCATTCAGCCCCTAGCATCTGTTTCACCAAACAATTAGATCCTGGCTAATCTGTATCTTAACTCCATCGACCCTGGTTTCATAACCCTAAATAATGTTATCCCACAACAAATTCAATCACAATTCTTGAAATTTTCCATTGACTTCAGCAACAACTTTTGGGGAAGAGCATTTCAGATTTCAGTTACCCTTTTTGTGAAACTGCTCACCCCTAATTGGCCTAACTCTAATTTTAACTGTATGTCTCCTTGTTCTGTACTCCTCTATCAAAGGAAGTAGTTTCTATGTAGTCTATCAGACTTTTTAATTATGTTAAGCACCTCAGTAAAGTGATCCCTTAGTTTTCAAAACTCAAGAGGATACAACTCTAATTTATGCAATTTATATTGATGATAATGTATTGATACTTATCATTCTAGTGAATCTGCACTGCATTCTCTCCATGACCAAGGCAGATGTTCAGACTAGAATGTAGTAACACGGATAAGTTCTAACTAGAATTCTGCACAGCTGTAACACAACTTCTAATTCATTATATTCCAACTCTCTTGAGATAAAGACCAACATTCCATTAGGTTTTTTAATTAATTATTTTTGTACTTATCCATCAGATTTCTGCAAGTTCTATACTTTGACCCTTAAGTATCTCTTTCGGCCTTAGTTCAAAATTTGTTGCCATTTAGAAAATACTATATTCTATCTTTCTTGGGTCCAAAGTGGATAACCCAACAGTTTTTCACTTTGAACTCAATCCATGATTGTTTTGCCCACACAAATTTGTTTCCATCAATCTTGAAAACGTTAATAGTTAGTATTTATGTCCTAAATACTAACTTGGGAAATTCTGACATGGGAAACATTGACTATTGTAAAGTCCTGACAGGAACTGAGAATGCTCCTAAATGCCAAGTAAGTGTTGTCTGCTGAAAAGAACATTTCTAGGTGACAGTATTATGTCTCACATGGACAGATGCTGCAGTAATAGTTACTGTAGCTGGCTGCAATTGTAGGATTTGTGCAGACACTTGTGGTTGAAATACTTAAGAATTTGAGGTTTCAGTATGTATCTGAATAACTCTATGCTGGCAATTTACTAATAGTTTGAACTGATATCGGCCAGAATCTTACACCTACTCCTGCCTTTGACTCCTGCCTTTGATTTTGGCAGGGCCAGAAGATTTCACAATGAATTTTTGGCTGGTTAGCCACATTGGCCATGGCAGGATCTGCCTGTTATGACCGAAAAATATCGGCTATTGTTTCACCTCTGATAAATATTGACCTGTGCCATCCTCTCTGTTTCCATGAGAAGCAGCAAAAATTTGTTTTGGGATTAAGCAAGCTTACTGGCTGTTAGTAAATACAGTGTTCGAGTATGGTCAGGTAAAAATCAATTCAAACAGATCCACAAGAACAGGAAAAGGCTATTCAGCCCCTCAAACTTGTGACACCATTCAATTAGATCATTGCTGATCGCTATCTTAATTGCATTTAACCAGTCCATAAACAGCCAGATTTGGGTAGAAACTGGGATTCTGAAATGGATGACACTGAAAGGGAGAGGATTCCAATAAAAGTGGAATAAATGGTGATAACAAAGAACCAGATGGCATTGAAGGAGCATTGGATGACACTGATGTGACTTGGGAAGGAGCAGAAGTTGGAACAATGCTTTTGGATGTGGTAAGAAGAAGATTATTAGCTGTAACTGATGGTCAAGGAGTAAGGCGAGTGCCACAATTAATGTGAATGGTGGGAAAAGGAGGAAGGATTCTAGTATAAATTGAATTGGAGAAGACAAGATTGTGATAAGGCACAAGGAACCTTATCAAGGCATCAAGGAGTTTAAAGTTTATTTATTAATTAGTCATGAGTTATGCTTACATTAACACTGCAATGATGTTACTGTGAAATTCTCCTAGTCGCTACAGTACAGCATCTAATCAACACGTCTTTCAGAATGTGGGAGGCGACTGGAGCACCTGGAGGAAACCCATGCAGGCAAGGGGAGAATGTGCGAACTTCACACAGACAGTGACACAAATTGGGAATTGAACCTGGATCTCTGGCGCTGTGAAGCAGCAGCACTAACCACTGTGCTACCGTGCCGCCCAGGTCCAGCAAAACTAGAATAAATAGGAATAGATGGGGAAATTTTGATTGGAGCATACTTAGAAAGATAGTTGTGGTGTTTGGAAGTCAATCTTCTTAGTTGAAGGATGTTATTGCAGGAGTTCCTCAGGATAATGTATAGGCCCAATCATCTTCAGCTGCTGCATCCATTACCTTCCTTTCATCCTAATGTTAGAACTGGGGATATTCATTGATGAACGCACAATGTTCGGCAGCATTTCTGACTCCTCAGATACTGATGAAGCAGCCCACGTCTAAATAGACATGGATATGGGGAGGTAATGTCCCAATGGTATTATCACTGGACTATTAATCTTGAAACTCAGATGATGTTCTGTGCATCCAGGTTTGGATCCTACCACGGCAGATGGAGGAATTTAAATTCATTAAAAATAATGTCTGGGATTAAGAATCTACTGATGACCATAAAACCATTGTTGATTGTTGGAAAAGCCCATCTGGTTCATTAATATCCCACAAGATTTCGGAAATGGTGTCCCTTTGTCAGAAATGTGGAAGGTTCCACACATCTGATGAAGGATCACCGTTTCTGAAAGCTTGTGGGATTACTATCAAATAAACTGGTTGGATTCTAACCTGGTGTTGTGAGACTTCTTAATGTGTTTCCCCTAGTCCAATGCCAGCATCTCTACATCATGTTTTACAAGATACAGATGTCACTGTAGTAAAGGTAAACTTTCTCTCTTTGGTCTTCTCAACTATAGACCTTGACACAGTCGACCGTACCCATTTTCTCCAGTGCATTTCCATTGTTGTCCAGCTGTGTAGGACATTCTTGTTTGCCTAATTGTAGCCAGAAATCATTGCAATGGCCTCTCTTCCTTCTCCCATACCATTGACTTTGCTGTCCCCCAAGAATCCTTGCTCACCCTAGCCTTCTATTTCTCATCTACCTGCTATTCTTTGACAGCGCAATCCAGGGACAGGGGTCAGTTTTCATACCAAAGTTGGTGGCACTTAGCTTAACTTCAGCATCACTTCTTAACTCCTGTTTGTAAATTATCTGGCTGCTTATATCCAATAGCTAGTACTGGGTGAGCAGAACCTTTTCCCCAATTAAATATTTGAAAGACTGAAAATATTGTTTTTTGCCCCACTCCAAACTCTGTTCCTTAACTCCCAACTGCATCCTGTGCAACAACCCGAGATTAAGCCTGTCTCCTTGTAACCTTGCTGTCATACTTGATCATAAGATGAGCTTCCGACCCCACTCAGACCTCCCATTTCCACTTCTGCACCATTTCTTAACTTTGTCCCGCCTTAACTCATCTGCTGCTGAAACACCTATTCATGCCTTTGATAAATTTAGCTTGACTATTCCAAAGCACTCTTGTGGTTTCAGTTTCTACCCTCTGTAAACTTGAGATCATCCATGTCTTTTACTAACAGTAAATTCTGGTGCCTATCACCCCTTTTCCCCTATCACCCATCCGCTCACTGGCTTCTGATCAATCCTTTATCAGCTGACCTAATATCTCTTTGTTTTGTAATGCACTTATTAAATCCCTTGGATTGTTTCCTTATATTAAATACAATATAAATTCAAGTTGTTGTTGTCTTCAGTAAAGAAAAGATGCTCCATAGGATCAGATAAAAAAACAGAGAGAATGTATTTGAAAGGTTGATGATTCTCAGGGTGCAAAAGTCAGTTGGCCCAGATGGAATTCATCTTGGGTTACGGAATGAAATAAGGATGGAAATTGCAGAGAGCGTGGCCACAATCTTTCAATCTTCCTTGAATATATGGATGGTGCAGAGGACTGGGAGACTGCAAATCTTACATTCCTGTTTGAAAAAGGGGAGAGGGATAAACTCAGCAATTGTAGGTGAGTTTGTCAAACATTGGTGATGGAGAAACTTTCAGGGCAAAATTAATTGGCATTTGGAAAATTATGGACTAATACATGAAATTCAGTGCTAATTTGTTGAAGTCAACATTTTGTTTGACTAACTTGATTGAACTTTTAAATGGGTAATGGAGAGTATGATGAGGATGATGTTCAGTCTATGGACCCTTAAAAAGCTTTTTAAAAAGTATTGCATAATAGACTTATTAACAAAATTAAAACCCATCGGAGTAAAGAGAACATGGCCATAGGGATATACAATTAGCTGAAGGACAGAAAAGGACAATAGTGGTAAATGGCTGTTTTCAGACAGGAAAGAGATGTACAGTGGTGGACTCTGGCTTGGGTATGGAAGGTATAATGTCAAAGCTTGCAGAAGAGATGAAACTCGGAAAAGTAATATACAATGAGGATTATAGTAATAGAAGACATAGACTGATAAAATGAGACATGTACAAGGTGAAATTCAATCCATAGGATTGTGAAGCAATACAGTTGGGTAAATAAAATTGGAAGAGACAGCAGAAATTAAGTAGTGCAATTTTATAGATGTTGGGGGGGGAGGGGGGGCATCGGTGAAATAGGGAAAGTTGGTATACGTACATAAATCCTTGGAAAGTAGCAGGACAAGTTGTAGCGGTTATTAAAAACATACGGGATGGGATTTTCCAGCTCTTCCTATTGGTGGAGTCTTCCAGTCCTATCAAAGATGACCCCCGCAGTAGTTTCCTCTTTATCTGGATAAATCACATAAAACATTGTTGATATCCGTATGACCTGCTGGCCAATAGCAAGCTGCTTCCTTGCTGTAAAACATGTCGCAGGGTTTGTAAAATCCCACCATGGGATCTTTGACTTTATTAATGGAGGAATAGAGAATGAAAGCTAGCTAAAGTTTTCTAAAACTCTGTTTAGTTCTAAATTGGCATATTGTGTTCCATATTTTAGGAGTATGTCAAGGCCCTGACCTATATGCAGAAGTGAATGATATTGGGAAAGTGGCATTCCATTCATGAAGGATTGGAAAGTTCGGAGGAGTTGGAGTCGTTCTCCTTCGACCAGAGTCAGTTAGGAACAAATATAATAAGAGGTGCTAAAATTCATGAAGTGTTTTAATGAGACTATGAGGAGAAACGATTTCAGTGGCAGAATGGTCTGCAACCCCCAAAAAAATTTTAATGGTTGCAGTGGTGTCACTGGCGAACTGAGAAAATACATTTTTAAACAGGATTTGTTGAGAGCTTGACCTGCATCATTTGATGGGCAACATGACAGCTCAGTGACTATCACTGTGCTGTGCAGATGCATGGATTCGGGCCTGTGTCTGTGGGAGTTTGCGCATTCTCCCCGTGCTTACATGGGTTTTCTCCAGGTGCTCCAGTTTCCTCTCATATCCCAAAGATGTGCTCTTAAGCTAATTGGCAGAACAAATTCTCCCTAAATTGTCTCAAATTTGGTTCCATTGCATAGATCTATAAACATAGACAGGGATCATGGGTAAAAGTGGGAACATCAAGGTGGCGGCACAGGCTCGTTGGGCCGAAGGGCCTGTTTCCCGTGCTGTTTTGTTCTTTGTTCTTTGAGTGAAAACGCATTGCCTGATCAGGTGTTACAGCAGATTCATTGTTAACATTCAAAAGAAAATTGGCAAAAACTTTTACAAAGAGTTATAGGGGAAGAGCAGATGAGTGGAATTAATTGGTTGGCTCTACCACAAGAGTTGAGGAAGGAATAGTAGACCAAATGCTTCTTTCTGTGCTGTATCATCCTATGATTGTTTTTTAACAGCAAACAAAATACTGCTAGTGCTATAAACCTGAACTGAAGCAGAAAATGCTGGAAGCAGCAGGTCAGGTGGTAACTATGGAGAGAGAAAGGTAAAGTTGACATTGCGGGTAGAGAATTTTCTGTGTGAAAAACATTACACACCTGAATGACATGTTCTGTCTTCTGGTCATGCTGTTATCTATAGTGTTTTACTTCTTTTATTACCAGGTGTTATCAAATGAAAAATAGATAATGGTTTTGATGGGGATACAATGCAGATTCACCAGAATGCTACCAGTGGTTAAAAAATTAAATTACGAGGCCACAGTGCATGTTTTTGATAGAGCTATTCAGTTAATTCCACTCATCTGCTTTTTCCCCATAACCCTGTAAACCTTTTGCCAATTCTCTTTTGAATATTAACATTGAATCTGTTCCTCTAACACCTGTTCAGGCAATGCATTCCAAATCACAACAAAGTCCTAATTAAAAATATGTTTCTCAGTTTCCCTCTGGCACTATTGCCAAACACTTTGAATTCTTTTCCTTCGGCTTCTGACCATTCTGCCACAGGCTGGTATACTCTTGAGTTTTGAAGGTTGAGAGATGATTGAATCAAGCTCATACAGTTTTAAAGAGATTCCACAGGAGAGCTATAGAAATACTTTTTTTTTCAGGTGGGTAAATACAGAACAAGATGACATAAAATTAAAGCTAAGCCAAATAGGAGTGAAGTCAGGAGGCAGTAATGGAAAGAAGTAATAGAAAGCTGGAAATTGCTCCCCTGGGATATGAGGTTGACTGAAATTTTTAAGACTGCTGTTGGAGACTTTTGCTGTATATTGGCTGCAAGGGGTATGGAACAACGATTGGCAAATGGTGTTTATGCATATTGCACAATTGTTTTATGGCTATAACTGAAGAGTTACTGAAGGAAGTGATGTAATGTCTCACATTAGCCAGCAGTTGTGGGTGCAGATTGATCAACTAAGAGCTGTATCTATGTGTTCTTGTACTTTTGGTATATTTAAATGTTCAAATTAAAATGAACAAGCTATTCATCACATATTGTTTGTATTCGTGTGATCAGATGGAATACTATCATCTGAAAGTTCCCTTCCAAGTCACCCACCATCCTGACTTGGAAATGTATCATTGTTACTTTATTGCAGCTGAATCAAAGTCCTGGAACCTCTCCCTCACAGCATTGTGGGTGTACCTATTCCACAGGGACTGTAGAGGTTCAAGAATGTAGCTCCCATAAGAACATAAGAAATAGGAGCGGGAGTAGGCCATCTACCACCACACACACACACACAGACACACACACACAGACACACACACACACACACACACACACACTCCCTGAGTCTGCCTCACCATTCAATAAGATCATGGCTGATCTGATAGTGGTTCAGTTCACTTACCTACCTATTCCCCATAACCCTTAATTGCCTTATTGATCAGAAATCTATCTACCTGTGATTTAAACACATTTAACAAGGTAGCCTCCATTCTTCAATGGGCAGAGAATTCCAAAGATGAAGTACCCTCTATCCTGCTCAATTCTGTTCTAAATTGACTCCCCCTTATTTTGAGGCTGTGCTTTCTGATACTTGTTTCCTTTCTAAGTGGAAAAGTCTGTCTGCCTCTACCCTGTCTAGCCCCTTCATTATCTTATATGTCTCTATAGATCTCCTCTCAGTCTTCCAAACTCCAACGAATGGAGGCCTAATCTACTCAATCTCTCCCCATAAGCGAAACCCCTCATCTCCGGTATCAACCTGGTGAATCTTCTCTGCACTCCCTCCAAGACCAATATATCCTTTTGCAAATAGGGGGACCAAAATTGCACACAGTATTCTAGTTGCGGCCTCACCAGTACCTTGTACAATTGCAGCAAGACCTCTCTGCTTTTATACTCCATCCCTCTCGTGATAAAGGCCAACATTCCACTTGCTTTTTTGATCACCTGCTGCACCTGCCTTCTTGCGATTCATGCACAAGGATCCCAGGTTCCTCTGCACAGTAGCATGTTGTAATTTTTCATTGTTTAAATAATAGTCCATTTTACTATTATTCCTTCCAAAGTGGATAACCTCACACTTGCCAACGTTATACTTCATCTGCCAGATCCTTGCCCACTCACTCAGCCTATCCAAATCTCTCTGCAGACTTTCCGCATCCCCCATGCAATTCACTTTCCCACTTACCTTTGTGTCATCATAAAACTTTGTTACCTTACACTCGGTCCCCTCCTCCAGATCGTCTATGTATATGTATATCCCCACCTTCTCCTGAAGGACAATTAGGGATGGTTAATAAATGCTGGCCGAGCCAACAACACCCACATCCTACAAATGAATTAAGGTAAAGGACTCTTACATCAGTCACACATAAATGGAACATATTTAACCAGGTACAGATCAAATTGGATCCAATTGAATAATAGATGCTCAAGGGATTGAACATCCAACTGCTCTTCATGTGCTTTCCCCTCCCAGGACCTACCTGTGGGTAAACTTGCCATCTGAGCTGCCAGATTTGATAAGGTCCCGATTAGTGAGCTGTAACAATATACCCAGTTGGTAACTACAACATGTCTGCTTGTTTCAATTGAGCCTCAGGCCATGGGGAACCAGTCTGAAGTAGTTCCTTCACAGACTTGCCTTCCTTTTTGGCGTAAGGGGCAATGTCTTGGTTATAGTTAACAGTGGGATGACAGCTCCTACTAGAAAGATCAGTTGGTCCAGAAATAGCTTTATTTATTGTTGATTTTGCAGTATTTCTAACTGATGAAAGTGTTTGATTGCACTATTCTTGAGTAGGCATGTATTGGGTTTTATCTGATGTAGAGTCGGGTACTGTGTTTTTTTTAAACAAACAGGCGGTCAAAATTAACCATCAACAATGAACAACAAGGAATAATTTTTGTGTAAGCTTAACCAGACAGTGATGATGCAGCAATTAAGTCAGAAAATGCTGTGAACACTCAGCAGATGTCTGGCTGCCTACATGAAGGAAGAAACAAAAGCCTGGATTTTTGCTGTCAAGTCAGGAGCACTCAGATGGGTCATGTCCCCACTTGCGGGGTGGGGCTGGATTAGTAGTCAGAGACACTGGTTGCAAATGAGTGTGGATGCTGCCAGGTATGGATGCATGCTGACCAGAAAAACTGCTTCTGTGCTCAGGCATTTTATTGAAGTTAGTTTTTAAAAATTATTAAAACAAAGGACAGTCCTTGCCCCTCCACACAATCCCTATGCCCCATCCTTTCCAACCTATACTGTCTTACCTACCTCCTATGCCCCCTCATACTTCCATGTCATCTATGCCTCCCTAACCAGCTTCCATACCTCTCATACCTCCAATACCAACACACATCCTTACGCCACTCTTGCCCGCTCGCACAGTATCCACAATGGGCAAACTTCAGGAGCCATGCTGAGATTAAATAAAGTTGTCACCATTGATTACATTATTAGATCATTACTTTTTTTTAAAAAAACTCTTCTTGATTAAAACGTACACATTGAAATTTCTTCAGCTATTCTCTTGTAAAAACAAACATTTCATTTGAGTACTTCATCCCTTAAGAAAACAAACATTTTTATATTCTGTAATGACTTGGAGCTGTCAATGAATCTGCTTACTTGACATTATTTCAGTGGAGTGCCTGTGAGGTTACAAAATCAGTCATGCAGCACAAATCATATAATGATGAATCATAGATTTATTTCAACAGAGTGAAATATCAGTCATTAATTTGTGTTTAAAAAATTGAAGCCCAGCAGAGTTAAATTATTTGATAGCTTTGGCTGTTCTTTGACAGCTTGCCAGTTCCAGTGAATTTATTCACTTTTTAGGCACAGTCATGTCTGCTTTTCATAATCTGAAAGGGTACCTGACCTTCTTTGTTCCCAAGGATGATATCAAAACGAGTACATAATCTCTCCAAATAGATACTCTGACAATCCAAGTGAATCCACAAGATTTAGACCTGCTTTGGGTCACTAAGTATTTACACAAATGGAAGAAATTGCTGATGTATGTGGGTACAGCTGCCCCAGTGAAACAAAGATGTGTAACTTATAACCCACCCCATTTCCTCTCCTTGCAAAAATGGCAGAGACAGATTTGGGGCTTAGATTTTCGGATTTGGGCTGTTACTAGCATTTCATAAAATCAGAATTCCTACAGTGCAGAAGGAAGCCATTTGGATCATTGAGTCTGCATTGACTCTCTGATCGAGAATCTCACCCAGGTCCTCTCACCTCCCCTATCCCATAATCCTGCACGTATACCATTGGCTAATCCATCTAATGGGCACAGTTTGGGACACTAAAGGGCAATTTATCATGGATAACCCATCTTTGGACTATGGGAGGAAACCAGAGTACCTTGAGGAAACCCATGCAACTATCACAAGAATGTGCAAACTCCACGCAGTTAATCACCCATAGCTGGAATTGAACCCAGGTCTTTGGTGCTGTGAAGCAGCAGTGTTAACCAGTATGCCACCATGCCACTCCATTTGGAGAGCCTTTCCATCTGCATGAAATTTCAGACCAAAGTTAATATTTTAGGTCAATGATCTTTCTTGTAAAGAATGTTGGTTCATCATCTATGCAGGTCATTGATTTTTTTTTCACTGGAAACTAACAGAAAGATTTTTATCTTTAATATAGTGAGAGTAATACTATGATCTGATCTTTTATTTTCAATAGGATGTTGTCATTAAGCATTCCCAATAAACACACAGACTGTGTGAGATACAGCTTGAATCTCCCTCTGCTATTCTGTTGATGAGTTCCATTAAAGTGCCATTTTCCTGTCTAAGGCCAAATGTTGGAAACACTCAGCATGCCTGGAAGCATTTGTGCAGAGAGAAACAGGATAAACTTTTCAGTGTGTGATTAAAAATCACAGACCTGAAACTTTGGGCTGGATTTTCAAAGCAAGGTCAAGAACTTGGATGAATTCCAGTTCCCAAAACCATCCCCAAGATTCATCATCCATGTAACGCTACTTTAAAATGCCAGTCCCTAATTGGGCAGGTGGTGAGCTTGGCACCCAATTAATGGCACCAATGTCTCCAGGAGGCAGAAGCTGCCTGACTGATGCCAGCAACAAAAAGTGGAAGCAGCCATTATAGGGCCTTGCCTAATAGAGCTGGCACCTCCCTGGAGGATCAGCAACATAAGTCAAAGGGAAGTGCCCATACAGCCAGATTAAAGTCAGTTGCCGAACGTGGTGCAAGCTGCCCCATAAACTGATACTTTTAATCTATTAAAATAAAGTTTCAGATCTCTCTGGAACAAATTTGAAAACTGGTCATGAACATGTGACCTGCTGTTTGGATTTGTTGATTTGGCCTTTAAAAATTCTGTTCTTGCTTTCCCTGGCTGATTTGCAAGCTCCTCGGGGAGCTTAATGGACTGTTAATTGATGGTGAACAGGTTCCCCATTTCCCCCATCCCATCTTGCATTTAAAAATGGGGTTCCGTCATGGATGCGTCAGGACTCAGAGACAATCTGGGAATGCGATTTTTAAATAGCACGCGCTCATAAACCTTACCCCAGCAGTAAATGAAAACTTGGCCTGTTAGCTCTGTTTTTTTTTCTCCACAGATGCTGCCAGACCTGTTGAGTCTTTTCAGTGTTTTCTGTTTGTAATTCAGATTTCCAGTTTGCTTTTCTATCTTTTACTATCCTGAGTGAGATTGACAATTTAGTGCCAATTGCTCTCAAATGAACGGTAGATTCGCACTGTCAACTATATCCGCTGAAGACTGTATTAAGAAGTAATTTCACATTGAATGCTTAAGAGCCATCAGTAAGGAAACTTCCTTTTCGTAGCTGAAATGAATGTTTCTTCATTGAACTGTCTCTCCCCATAAACATTCACAGGGCTGATGTTCCAATCCCTTGTACATTGTGGTTCCTTTGGATTAACTGCTTCACTACCAGCTTCTGGCCATCCACCCAAAGGCTTCACTGTTTGAGCAACAACTAGCATTTATATTGCACCTCTAATTTGATAGCATCTCAAGGAGTATTATCAGTCAAACCTTTGCTATCAAGCCACTTGAAAAGATAACATACTGAGGCAGCTGACTAACAGTTTGGTCAAAGAAGTATTTTTAGGAAATGTCTTAAAAGTGAGAGTTTCAAGGAGAGCTCAAGGCTGTGTTTGAATGTTCTAAACAATTATGCAATAATTCATCAAACATTATTCTTATGTTCTTTACAACCTCTGGAACCTCTGGAATCCATAAATTGGATCTTTCTGTTCATGCTGTTGACACCTGTTTCCTGCACCTCTCAAACTAAGTCACTTGAGTTAATAAGTCTGTCATCAGGTTGTGGGAAATGGAATTAAAGCACAAATATGAGGGTAGAATTCCACGTGTGACATGTGGAACCGGAAGCGTCCGCAATCAATTAGGACTCGTGATATCATACTGGCTGCTACTTAAGTGCCAGCCAGCGTGAATTGTGAGTGCAGAGGCAGGGATGGATTCTCTGTCTAATGGCAGCGCTTCATAAAGTTTAAAGAAGGCATACTGTGGCCACTGAAGAATGCAGAGGATGCAGAAGTCGACTGCTGGAAGCCACACCATGTGGAAGGACAACACTGATAGCCCCTTGTTTCTCTGATAATTGTCACTGACCTCAATTGGAGGTGATGAACCAGGAGGGACATGCTGATGCCCAGAGATGGAAGGAAGAGGCCATCCCATCTAACAAAGAAGATTTGGATAGAAGTGATAGCTGAGGTCAGCGAGCATAGCCTGGTCTGGCGCCCCTAGTTCCAGTGTGGGAAAATGTTCAATGACCATCTGCATGCAATATGGGTGAGTTCTGAGTGGACATGTCTAGTTTGGGCAATGGAACAGAGGTACCTGTCCATAGTTGCAATCATGCATGTGGATTTCAGGATGTCTTGGAGCACACATCTGCCCATGCGTCTCAAGACTGGAAAGAACAATCTGAAGCCCTATATTCCTCAAAGGGTCAGATGTCCAAAGGGATAGTATCATGCTCTGCAGCTGAAGGATTGAGTACTCAGTAACACTGCGCTTACTTGCAGGGGAAAAGTAGCCACAATGGAGAGTAGCTACTACTAGTGGTAGGATTCCTAAACTGGAGATCCTTACCAGCCATGAGCTGGAGCTCTGGAACTTGAGTGCAAAGGAGTTCATCAGATGACAGAGAGGCTGGCATCTCAGAAGAAGTTAAGAGTCTAGTGGACATCTCAACCCTCAGAATAATTTCAATGATGTGCTGGGCACTGAGATACTTCAGTACAAGTAAGACCAATCACATTCAGCACCACGTTCTGATAATTGATTCTGTTGATAATTGAAGCTATTACCTCCCCCAGACACAACCTGTTGAGGCGAGCTGGAACATAAAGAGCCTTGGCACTTGTGAGTGGCGCAGTATGCAATCGTCGTGGGAGCTGCCTGGTACTCTGAACTGACCTGCACATTCTGGGTCTTGTGGTCACAGACTACCTGAGCATTCATTGAATGAAAATCCTTCCTATTTACAAAGGTGCCTGGCTAGCCGACTGGCACCTTGCAGAGTGCATGGGTGCAATGAGTGACACCCTGGATAAGGGTGAACTCTTCAATAGCAGTGAAGTCTTTGTCTCACTCAGCCTGTCTAACTTGGTCCTACCTGAAATGAAGTGATGTTCTTATGCACCTGAAGAGCATCAGTCGCTAGCTTGACACAACTGTGTGTAGCTGACTGTGAGACTCCATGAAGATCACCTGCAGAGCCCTGGAACTGTTTGGAGACATAAATGTTAAGTGCCACAATAACCTTCAGAGCCAGGGATATTATTGCTCATCAGTACGATTGGAGATTATCTCCAGGCCAATCATCTGGCAGATGGTCATTATGGCTTACCTTAAAAGCTGCGATCTCTGTCATGTCCAGCTAGTTTGAACACTGCCTGCACACCCTGGCAGCTGGGTAGTGTCATCTTCTGACGGGATGTTCTCCTTGTTCTCCCTGCTGCCCCTGAACACGCTATGTCTGCATCGCTGCTTTGAGGTGATGCCTATCACCAACTGACCTCTTCTCATTTTACTCCCTGACCTTCTCCTCAGAAGTGTGCTACCTGCTGAGCAGATTGTACCCATCTGCAGGAATGTAAATATCCATGTGCAGATAAATTTCTGGTGACAGAGGACAGCAATGTCCTGTAAGCTCCATGCTATGATGCATATACACAGAAAAACTGCCCTCAATACACAAAAAGTACACATCACCTCACTCCCCAAAACTCCTAACTCCTCAGCGAGTTTTGCTTTATTCCCCTTTTGTTCTGCCCTTGATTGAGAAACATGCAAATTTAGTTAGTCCACCTGCCTTGCGATGAGCCTAAATTTGCACGAGAGTGTAATATATGGTTAGTTAGGGAGATGATCTCCTCAAGTGGCTGCATAACCGTTGTCGGGTGCACTGCCAATCCGTGCCTACTCCTGCCGACTGAGTGAATTCAGGGTATGTGCCTGAAGTCATCACGTGCTATTTATTGCACTTTCAGATTGGACGCACAAGCACCTAATGCACATGAAATTCTGCCCCGGGGCTGCAACAGAGATCGTAAATTAAACAAGCAACAAAAGGAAAGGGAAAAATATTCATCCGCTTGTATTTTTTTTCTATCCAGCAATATGTCACTTTTATAGATAATGGGTGGAATTTTTCCGTGTCACCTGTCACAGGAATCATAGCAGGTAGCAGGTGGACCACGCAAAGTCTGTCGTTCTTGGGTGGAGCTTTCCAGTTTTGGGGCAAGTATGGCCAGAAAATCCTGCCCACCGTCTGACACCCAGTAATGTTGTGCTGCATGAAACCATATTTATGCTATGCATCTCTCCACTTTCTTCTCCCCATCTCCAATCCTGCCACTGTTCTGTAATCCACAACCCCTCCCAACTGTGCTGTATTCTTTGTTTATCTATCTGAATATATATTACGCTGTATACTCCTTAGACCTCTCCCAACTATCATTTCAAAACACCTCATTCCTGCTGTAATTGCCTCCATAAGTTATTTCCTCTGTGCTTTCCTTACTGGTCCCTTCTCGCAGCTGTGCATCAAACAATCCTTCCAGGCTTCTTTCCAAATTCTTTAAATGGTCTTGTGCATCTTGCTCTGCTATAGTATCTCTCTCACAACTGATATGCTAGTCATCATTAATTGTGTAGTCTTTTATATTGTAATTACTATTAAAAACTGTTATTATCCAAAAATATAGAATGGGAATTGAATAAAGTTTGTAACTAAATTAGATAATTGTCCTGTGTCAAGATCATGCTTAAGATGAGGCAATTGAATATTTCAATGAGTGATTTTGTGTTGGGTATTATAGATCAACACGGTTTCATGCTCAATCCCTCATTTGTGTTGAGTTAGCTGATCTCCCCTCAAACAGCATAGAGGCATTCATTTGGTTTCTGTGTCTGCTGATAAGTTATCAAATATTGGCCAGGATTATTTATTTTTGCATACTGCATGAAGACAAGGATAATTGTTCAGAGACAGATAGTGGACAATTTGGCAAGCTGCTGGAAAATTGCCACTGCCTAAGGAATTACATAGTCCATAAGATAGTGAAAGGAAACGGATATGGTGTTCCTATTACCAAAAAAAAACTAGTGGGCTTTGCTTGAAAGTTTGCATTACTAAACTATGTTATTTTGCCATGCACCCCTCAGAATAGTGTGGGCATGTTTATATTCTTTCTGAAGCTTAATGATTAAAGTAATCTAAATAGGAATGTACATTTGGTTCAACAGTATCATCCTTCTTTGATATAAGTATATTTACTTAAATGAATTAAACCTTTAGGACAGCCTTGTTTAATTTGGCTAAGAAATATTTATATACATATTATAGAAAGCATATTTCACAAGGACTTTATTATTTAATCTGCTGAAAATGTGGTTCACTTTTTAAATTTGGATATCTTTATTAGATAACTTCCTCAAAAATGTGAAGAAATCAACTTTGGATAGTTCTGTAAATTTTTACTTTGCTCATCTGCAATTTCTCTGCTTGGGGAATGCCGGTCTTGACTTTTAATCTCATCTGAAAAAGAAATTCTGCTTTGATACCATTCTGATTCATTTCTGTCCATGACCTCTTTATGTTTCTGCTATTGAGGATCTTGACCCAGTACAGATTGCTACAGCCTTCACTTTAACTAGCTTTCCATGGACATCATTTTGAGCCTTGTAAAAACTGATTTCATGCTACCAAAGTATCTGGCGAGGAGCACTTCAATTCTAGAGGATTATCTCTGATGTCAAAGAGCTTCCATCCAGTTCCCATACATACAAACTCAAGTTGTCACTATGTAGCCAATGGCAGGGATGACCTGGAAAGTTCTGACCAACTTTTAGAACTGTCCACTATGGCAACTGATACAATCCTAGTAATGTAATTTTCGCTATTCTGGACATGACAGTCTCCTCGTGCAATGGTAATAAAGCTATTGAAAATAAGAGAAAACTTTTCTGGATATACTTGGCAGACAGGCAATTTAAATTGTTGTGGGAGACTACCTGTTACAGGTCCCACTCTCTTCATATAGATTCTGCTTTTAACCTATTCTTCTGGATAGGTGGGATGGATACTCTGGGAAACTTGGCCAATTGAGCAAGAAGACAAGTTAGGAGGAGCAGAAGTGCTCACAAGGATAGTTTAGTTGATTCAGAAACTTTTTTACATAACCCTTATGTGGTATGTTGAGCCTTCCCAAATCAATTCTTGATGACTTCTCTGAGATTCCACTCCATCATGAATTTTTTCCTTCAATTCAGGCAGTCGATTTGAATGAGAATAAGTTATTGACACTTGGGAGTTGAAATCTTAGCTGGCTTTGGTCCACAACTGCTTGATTCTCATCCAAAGCTAAAATGTTCAGAAGAAAATACTCCATGTTCCTGCAGCCTAACCTCTTATTTTTGATTTCTTGCAGGAAAAGCAATAAAGCATTGTGTCAGGTATTAAGTAGTGGTAATTTCATTATTATCCCTTGCCCACCCACTCCCCTTTAGCACTGTTATCAGGATGTGTCAGAAAGATCAGAGAAGTTTATGAAAATCTTTCCCTTCCCTCTCCCCTCCCAAAAATAAATCTTGTGTAGAAATAATTAATCTTGATTTTAGCAATTGATATTGGACACATTTTTACATGATATTCCTCTGCAATTTATATCATATGTAATTTTAAATAATAACATATTGCAGTTAGGCAACTAAAGAACAACTGTTAATTTCTGCTGGTAACAAGTGCTGTGCTCTTTTGTTTACTAATATTTCAACACAAATCAGCTTTTATTCTGATTCACTATACAGTCAGCAGCATTAGAAAATTATGTTTTGTTAGAATTGTGTAATAGGAAAATCCACTCTAAATGGTTAATAACAAAATGTAAAATAGTTGACAACTGTGTCAATATTAGTTCAAAGTTTCAGGAACAAGAAAGCAAAGGAGAAGCTATTTATTATTAAACTCTATTCATAGTATATGTAGAAGAAATTGAAATCACTAATAATGATGTAAAAAAAAATTGCAAGGAAATGACAGAGCAGTGCAAGAATCATAGGATGATTATAATGGGGGATTTTGATTATCCAAACATAGACTGGAATAGTGGAAGTATAAAATCAGAGAGGAGCAAGAGTTTCTTGTGATTGTCAAGGAGAATTTTGTATGGAAATATGCTTCCAATTCAATGAGAAAGAAGACATAGATGGACTTGGTTTTTGGAAATGACGAGGGTCAAGTAGATCAAATGCCAATCAGGCAAAGCTTAAGAGACAGTGATCATTGAATCATAAGGCTTAGCTTGGCTATGTAAAAGGAGAAGGAGCAATCCGGATTTAGAATAATTAACTGGGTGTAAAGCTAACTTTAATAGGGTTAGAATAGATCTAGGCTAGATAAATTGGAATCAAAAATGAGCTGGCAATGATATATTTCCACAACGTGGAAAAGTAGGGCAAAGAAGTCCAGAGCTCCCTGGGCAATGAAAGAAAGACCAAGATGAAATAGAAAACATTTTCTTATGAGAAATGTTGGGTGGATAAGACAATTGAAAACCAGACCTAATGTAGAAAGTTCAGAAGGGAATTGAAAAAATAAATAACAAGCAAAAAGAGTATGAATAGCTATAAAGGATGGGGATGTACCCTGCCTTGTACCTGCTCACTCTGCTCCACTGTGCTGGACCTGTCCAAGGGACACTGCACTCCACATTTCTTGAAAAGCCCAGCTTGAAAGTCCTGGAAGAAATGTACAGCAGTGTCAAGTTAAGGGAATGTTTGAGTGGAATAACAATCCATTGATGATTTCCACTCCTCTGAAGATACAGGCCACTAAAAATAAAACATACAATTTTAAACCAGTGCTGGGGCAGATAGTCATGGATGTATATGAACACAAACCATTGAACTTGGCAGGACAGGTTAAGAACATACATAAGAACATAAGAAATAGAAGCAGGAGTAGGCCATCCAGCCCCTCGAACCTGCCCCGCCTTTCAATAAGATCATGGCTGATCTGTAGTGGTTCACTAACACTTTCCCGCTTTCTCCCCATAACCCTTAATTCTCTTGTAAATCAAAAACCTATCCATTCTTGACTTGAACATATTCAGCGAGGAAGCCTCCACCACTTCATCAGGCAGAGAATTCCAAAGATTCATCATCCTTTGCGTGAAGAAATTCCTCCACAACTCTGATCTGAACCGCGCCCCCCCACCCCCCCAATCTTGAGGCTGTGCCCTCTAGTCCTGCTATCTTTGTTAAGTGGGAAGAGTGTCTCAACCTCCAGCTGAAGCATCCCCTTTATTACTTTATACGTCTCTGTAAGATCCCCTCTCAGCCTTCTAAACTCCAAAGAGTACAAATCTAACCTATTCAGTCTCTCCTCATAATCCAACGCCCTCATCTCCGGTATCAGCCTAGTGAACCTTCTGTGCACCTCCTTCAAGGTCAATATATCCTTCCTCGAATGCAGCGACCAAAACTGCACACAGTACTCCAGCTGCAGCCTCACTAGTATCCTGTACAGCTGCAAAAGTACCTCCCTACTTTTATATTCTATCCCCCTAGCTGTAAAGGCCAACATTGCATTTGCCTTCTTGATCACCTGCTGCACCTGCATACTGCGTTTTTGCAATTCGTGCACAAGGACTCCCAGGTCCCTCTGTACTGTCGCATGCTGCAGCTTTTCGTCATTTAAATAGTAATGCTTCCTACCGTTATTCCTACCAAAGTGGATAACCTCACACTTGCTATTATACTCCATCTGCCAGGTCCTCGCGCACTCACTCAACCTATCCAGATCCCTCTGCAGGCTTTCCACACCCTCTACGCAATTTGCTTTTCCACTCATCTTCGTGTCATCAGCAAATTTCGTCACCCAGCACTCTGCCCCTTCCTCCAGATCATCTATGTAAATAGTAAATAGTTGAGGCCCCAGCACCGAACCCTGGGGCACTCCACTAGTCACCAGCTGCCAATCAGAATAGCACCCATTAATACCTACCCTCTGCTTCCTATTAGACAACCAATCCTCTATCCAGTCTAACACCCTACCCCCAACTCCCTGCACCTTAACCTTCTACAGCGATCTTTTATGAGGCACCTTATCAAACATCTTTTGGAAATCCAACAACACCACATCCACCGGTTCCCCTCAATCTACCGCACTGGTCACTTGCTCATAGAACTCCAATAAATTCGTCAAGCACGACTTCCCCTTAACAAATCCATGCTGCATCTGCTTGATCAAACCGTTCATATCCAGGTGCCTCGTTATTTCTGCTTTGACGACAGGTTCAAGCATTTTTCCGACTACAGATGTTAAACTAATTCCTATTATTCCCTGTCTTCTGTCTGCTATCTTTTTTAAACAGCATCGTAACATTAGCCGTTTTCCAATCTTCCGGCACTTTCCCGGAGTCCAGCGAATTCTGAAAGATAATTACAAGGGCATCTACTATCGTGTCTGCCATTTCCTTGTGAACCCTGGTATGCATTCCATCTGGTCCCGGGGACTTATCTACCCTCAGCCCCATTAGCCTATCAAGCACCACCTCTCAAGTGATTGTAATCTCATCAAGGACCTCATCTTCTACCACGCTTCTGTCCTTAATTTCAGGCAAGCTATTTACGTCCTCCTCCGTAAAGATCGGTTGAGAGAGCAGTTTGTTAAGCATACGGATATAGTTGATCAATTCAATGCATTTTGTGTGTGGGTGAATTGAGTTAGCACGCTTTTTGCTTTTATGTGCTAATTTGTTTCTCGTTTTTGGCCTACGCTACTAGCTGGCAGCAAAGCGAAGAAGAGAGCCAAATGTGTAAATCTTTCCTGTCAATACATCTCCAGAGATGTGCGGGTTAAATGGATTGGTCATGCTAAATTGCTCCTTAGTGTCAGGGGTGATTAAGTCGGTAAATTCATGGGGTTATGGAGATAAGGCCTGGGTGGAATTGTGATCAGTGAGATCAATGGGCTGAATGATCTCCTTTTGCACTGTAGGATTCTTTGACGTCCTCAGCTATGCTTCCTTCTTGGTAACACAAGGTCTCTCACAGATCTGGGTTAAATCTTCAGAGGAACCCGAAGGAGGTTTGGTCCCCAGACATGCAATGTATAGGTTCAACAACATGTGAACACATCCTAGCACTCGTAGGCAAACCCCCAACATGGATGTACAGCTCCATTGCCTTGCGGATACCTGAGGAGAATGGAAAGTTAATGGAGCAAACCCTGACAATAGTGTGGAATGGAGTTCAAGGCATTCTGTTAGCTAAACATATCATCTTTCTGCTTATTCTGTAACCAGGTGAGTGCCAAATATAATACTTTGTGTTCCTTTAGAAATAATTAGGAAGGTCCAGAAGGGATCCTGCCATTTGAATCTCCATAAATTGCGCTTAGACCTGCATGTTAAGAGGATATTCCAGTTTGCTGCAAGGTGTTACCATGTGAGGAATATCTAGTTCATAGTTCATTTTAATATGTTAGAGGTGCATTTTAGTTGTGGGAAGATTGTTGTGAAGATAAGGTAACTGAATTGCTGGGCTTTAGAAATTGCCAGAACACTTAAAAGAAAATAGCAGATTGGGAGGTTCCTCGTGTTTGGTTTATGGAATCAGAATAGAATAGATGGAGCCATAAAACAGCAGTCAACTTACTTAGCTGGAGAATGAGAGATGTATGCTGGAATTTTACCACCTTGCGTGCTTAAGGCTAGTAAAATCCTGCTCAAGGCCAACGGAGAATGCCGTTCTTCGAGCCTCTGGCAGGTGTGCCGGTACGCTGCTTGTAGATAAGTGCAATCCAGAATGAGATGTTTTATTTTAGGATATAGAGTTAAATTAATTTTAAAATAATAAGCGAACCTTGAAAGACATGGAGATGGGTGGGGCTTTAGCAAGTTCTGTGATCTTAATTTATCTGAGTGCTCTGCAGCCAGGAATGAGACTATGTTGAAAGTGTGCTGCTATTAGCAGACTCCAGGCAATTAGGACCGTGGGAAAATTTGGTGCAGCTGTTAGTTGCATTTTGGGTCTTGTGGCCTTGTAGCTTGCAGAGAAACTGGAGGAGCTGTGAGCAATGAGGGCTTAGAAGTGGCCAAAGGTCACTGGTTCTGTGCTAGACAGTTAGAGTTCAGAAGAAGATGCATGAGCTATTTATAGTTTGTTGCAATTGAAGAGTTGAGTTTGGAGAAATCCAGGGGTAGTGCCAATCAAGAGTTGAAAATTTGCCAGTAATTATTGAAACAGTGCAGCATTGTGAATTCCATGGAATGCAGTCTCAGGAGAGCAGATTGGACAAGTGGGACAATTGCCATTTAATGTGCAGTCTGGTGTGTTTGACCAGTTTGCCAGTTCACCTATATTTACTACACGTTAATTCTACATGTTGAAGTATAAGAGAGATATTGTAGATTGTTTCACTTTAATTTAGTTTGTTTATTCAAAGCCATGAAATCTTGTGACTTTATTCTCCTGGTAAGTAACTGGAATTATCTAATTTAAGTATAGATTTATTGGTCCCTAACTGGATCATAACACACAACACATAGAGAGTAGGTACAAGTGATAAGCCCAACTCAGAGTAGAAAATGGATGCCATGGGGCTGTCTCAGATTGCGGAAGGGATCATCGTGTCTCACTGGTCAGCCACTTTCCTCCTCAGGTTAGATAGCTCCTGATTAATAACGTGCTGGCCTGCTGGGGTCTATTTGCTTTAATGACTGCACAAGAATTAAGAGTCTGTGCTGAACAAATGTTTGATATTGAATAAAAAGAGCAAGCAAACAGAAAGATACTAACTCTTCGATTGGCAAGCTGGAACGTCAGGACCATGTGCAAGGGGTTGAATATGACTTGCAATTGGTCAAAATGTGTACAGGACAACTGTGATTGATATGGTTCTTGATAGGCTGAATATTGACATAAGAAACCAGGCTCATTGAGAGCAGGGCATTGACAGAAAAGCATTCCATGTTCATCTGGCAGTGAAAGAATTCAGTGAAAATGAGTGATATACTGACAGGAACTTGCTATTCTTGATATAAGTGATTCTGAACATTTTGTCTCCATCCATTATTCAACTCAGAGGGCCAGATAACCTCATGAATGTCTGTGCTCCAAAGCTGTGCTCCAGCAGAGGTGAAATATATGTTTTATCAGAAGCTTGACGCATATCTTTATCTGTTGGTGGATTTCAACACATGAGCATGACCCTCTTGCCTCACTAACATAGCCTGGGAAAGATAGAAGTGAACGGTCAAAGACCACTTGAATTTTGCCGCTGCTATGCACTTTGTGTAACTAGTATCTTTTTTTTGGAACAAACTGTGCAATAAGTTGTTGTGGTGACGTCTAAGTTTAGACATTAGCACAAACTAGATCTGATGACACTAGACCTGTTGAGAGCAGCATTCTCAACACATGCAACTACCATGGCACTGATTGTGATACAAATCATTCTCTGGTGTGCATTAGAGCTAGAATAAAACCCTTGAAATGTTTTTATACAAAGCAGAAATGCCATCCTCATGAACGTCTGCATAATGCCTTCCCAGATAAAAGAAATCATTCTGCAATTTGATTGACAGATGGTCTCTGACTTCCCCCATAAGAGTGCAGAATTGAAATAAGGCATATATTGAGACACCGTCTACAACACTGCACTCTCAACATGTTGGAAACAAGAGTGGAAAAGGACTAACTGATATGAGGTTAATATTACTTTGATGGAATCTGTCACTGTAACTGCAGCCATGCTGTCTTTTCATTAATTACAAAAGAGATCTGAGCGAGAGGACTCTGCTTGAAATCCCGTTACTGATAGGTAGTGTACCATGACTACTGATTGCAACTGTGTCAAATATCCAAATGTCCCAGCACATGAAGCAGTGCTAGTGACATGTATAAAGGGATTAAAAAGACAACAAGTTTATCAGCAAAGAAAATGACCCCCTTGAAAACAAAAGTTGGGGAGATCCTCATCAATGGCAAAAAGCTGTTGGAGAAATGGGTGGAACACTGCCTGTCATGGCAGAGTTGAAGATTAAACGCACAGTGGAGAAGATTATTAAAGATATTTACCCACTTGCTGTGGGGTTGTACCTGAACGCAAGAATGGGGACCAACAGTCCTGCAGTTCCACAAACTACTTTGTCTCTGCTGGAGGGAGGGAGCAGTGTCCCGGGATGTGAATCCTACAAAGATTATGATCCTGGACAAAAACAAGGGTGACTGCAGACCCTACAACAACTATTGAGGCATATCTCTATTGAGCAATGTGGGAATCGTATTTCATTTGTTTGTATTGCCCTTTTCTGAGTGTCAATCCTAACTAAGTGCATTTTCCATTAAGCCAGAAGAGCAGCATTAGTTCAATGAAGAGTGCAGGAGGGCACATCGGAGCAGCACCAGACATACCTAAAAATAAGATGTCAGCCTGGTTAAGCTACAACACAGGACTACTTGCTTGCTAAACAGCATAGTCAGAATTCAATAGACAGAGCTTAATGATCCCACGCTAGTGGATCAAATCCTAAACTCTGCAGTCCTGTCACATCCAGTCTGGAATGGAGGTGGATAATTAAACAATTAGCAGGAAGGGCAGGCTCCACCAATGTCTTCATCTTCAATGATGGAAGTGCTCAACGCAGATAAGAAGTTTGAAACATTTTCATCAGTCTTCAGTCAGAAGTGCCGGATGGATGATCCATCTCAATCTCTCCTAAGGTCCCCAGCATCCCAAGTTTTATTTACTCCTCATAATGTCAAGAAACAACTGAAGGCATGGAATACTGCAAAGGTAATGGGTCCTGACAACATTCCAACAATAGTTCTGATAACCCGTGTTCCAGAATTAACTGCGCTTTAGCAAGATATTACACTACAGCTATACCACTGGTATGTACCTGGAAATATGAAAAATTACCCTTATGAGTCCTATCCTCAAAAAGCTGAGCAAAACGAACCGGGCCATTTACAGGCCAATTAGTCCACTCTTGGTTATAAATAAAATGACATTTAAGAATCAACCACATTGCTGTGGATTTGAAGGAGGCCAGACCAGTTAAGGACAGCAGCTTTCCTTCCCTGAATGAATTTAGAACAGTCAACAATAGTTTCGTCACCATTAGACTTTTAATTCCAGATTTTTAATCAATTCGGTTTTTATCATCTGAGGTGGTGGGCCTTGAGCCTGTATTCCCAGAGCATTACCCTGAGTTTCTGGAATACTACTGTCGTGATGATACAATTAACTCCCCTAAGTAGAACACGTGCCACAAAAGTGCCAGGCAATGACCATCACCAACAAGATAGAAACTATCCATCACCCCATGCAACAGCTGAATTCATTTGCTGAATCCCTCGTCTACCAACATCCTGGGGATCATCATTAACCAGAAACTGAACTGACCAGTCGCTTAAATACTGTGGCCACAAGAGCAGGTCAGAGGCCCAGATTCTTTGGTGAGTGGCTCATTTTTTATTTCCTTAAAACCTGTCCACCGTCTACAAAGCACAAGTCAGGAGAGCGATGGAATACTGTCATTGATGAGTGCAGCTCCAACACAAAAAGTTGACTCTGTCCAGGGCAGAACAGCCCACTAGATCGGTATCCTATCCACCACTTTAAACATTAACTTCCTCCACCACTGACATCAGCAGAAATATGTTCCATGTACAAGAAGCACTCCATTAACTCCCAACAGCTTCCAAATCTGGGACCTCAAGAACCTCGAAGGGCAAGGACTGCAGATGCATAGGAATATGACCACCTGCCAGTTCCCCTCCAAATTGCAGACCATTCTAATTTGAACAATGTCACTGTTGCCTCACTAGTGCTGGGTCAAAATCCTGAAATTGCCTTCCTTGCAGGAAAATTGGTTTACCTACATCACATGGATTGAAGCTGTACAAGAATGGGGCACACCATCTTCTCAAGGGTTATTGGAGATGATCAATAAATGCTGGCATGGCCAGCAATGTCCACATCCCATTAAAAAAAATAAAAATCTGAATTCCAGTGTGGTTTCAGAAGTGGAAGATCTAGTTATTAGAGACATGCCATAAATGAAGGAGACAGCTACATATTGTCTTTATTTCTCTCACTATGGCATTCAAACGTGCAAGCCAAAATGGTCTATTAAGCTGCTGAAGAAAATTGGTTTCACACTGAAGCTGCTGAGTATGATTGGTTTGGTCAGTTATAACAGGACAACATTGTAACTCTTTGAGATCTACAGTGGAGTCAAACAAGTTATGTTCTAGTACCAATACTCTTGACCATTTTCTTCTCTTTGTTCCTGACATATGCCTTCAAGTCACCTATCGAGGCTATCTGCTTAGAAACCAGAACTGATAAAAGCTGTTTAATCTTACCAGCCCGAGACCTAAGATAAGAATGCATCAATTCCTCAGAAGAGAATGACTATGCTAATGATTAAGTATTATTACTACTAACAAGAAGCACCTCTGGCTACAAATGGACAGGTTGTGTCATATCTACAAAGTGTTTGATTGAACCATAAGCATGTTGCCAAATAGCTGTCCATCAATGTGACAACTGGTCACAAACTCTGGAATGTGCTAATTCCATCAACATACACTTATCCCAGTGTGGGTGGTTCTGGAACTTGAGAGCATAATTTCAGGCTAATGCATTTGAAGTGGAGATAAACTTATTCTGAGAAGGTCACCGATCTTGGAATTCTAATTCAAGAATCTGTGGAGGTCGCGGCATTGAATATATTCAAGGCTGACATTGAAAGATTTTTGAATTATAATGTGGTCAAGAGTTATGGATTTTGATTTGATTTATTATTGTCACATGTATTAGTATACAGTGAATAATATTGTTTCTTGCTATACAGACAAGCATAGAGAAGGAAACAAGAGAATGCAGAATGTAGTGTTACAATCATCGTTAGGGTGTAGAGAATGATCAACTTAATGCAGGATAGGTCCATTCAAAAATCTGATAGGAGCAGAGAAGAAGCTGTTCTTGAGTTGGTTGGTACGTGACCTCAGACTTTTGTATCTTTTTTCTGACAGAAGGTGGAAGAGAGAATGTCTGGGTGTGTTGGGTCCCTGATTATGCTGGCTGCTTTTCTGAGGCAATGGGAAGTGTAAACAGAATTAATGGATGGGAAGCTGATTTGCATGATGGATTGGACTACATTTATCACCTTTTGTAGTTTTTTGCGGTCTTGGGCAGAGCAGGAGCCATACCAAGATGCATTACAACCAGAAAGAATGCTTTCTATGGTGCATCTGTAAAAGTTGATGACAGTTGGTGAGAACTGACATGCCAAGTTTCCTTAGTTTTCTGAGAAAATTGAGGCATTGGTAGATTTTCTTCATGATAATGTTGACAAGGGGGGAACACGACAGGTTGTTGGTGAAATGGAAGCTCATGACTACTTCTACTTCATTCCAATTAATATAAACAGGAGCATTTTCTCCACTATGCTTCCTGAAGTCAATGACAATTTTCTTCATTTTATTGAACACCAGTTCCCCAGATTTTCCATCTCATTCCTGTTCTCTGTGTTGTCATTTTTTGACCTACTACGGCGGTGTCATCAGCAAACTTGAAAGTCAAATTTGAAGGGAATTTGGCACCACAGTCACTTTGTGTCTGAGAACACAGTCATGTGGGGCACCAGTGCTGAGAATGATTGTGGAGAGGGTATTGTTGCCTATCCTTACTGATTGTGGTCTGTAGGTTAGCAAGTTTAGGATCCAGTTGCAGAGGGACGAGCTGAGGCCCAGCCATGGAGTTTGGAGATAGGTTTCTTAGGAATAATGATGTTGAAGGCTGAACTGTAGTTAATAAATAGGAATCTGACATAAGGTGACTTTGTTATCTAGTGTTCCAGGGTTAAATGCAGGGCCAGGGAGATGATGTTTGCTGTGGATCTATTGCAGCAGTAGGTGAACTGTAGTGGATCCAGGCAGTCCAGGAGACAGCCTGATTCATTCCATGACCAGCCTTTCAAAGCACTTCATAACAATGGATGTCAGAGCCACCAGACAATAGTCATTAAGGCATGCTGCTTGTCTTTTCTTTGGTACTGGGGTGATGGTCTTCTTGAAGCAGACAGGTAGGAAAATGGAATTGAAGCCAAGATAAAATCAACTATTATGTTTCTGAATGGTGGAACATGCTTGGCAACTTTATGACCCAAGTTTGTTCCTATTTCTCATGTTCTTATGTTTTCAAGTAGGATACATCAAAGTAATATTCATGATGTTGTTCACATGGATATAATACAATGCAAACATTAATAACATGATGTCAGCTATTAAAAAGGCAAATCAAAACATCTGCTTTCAATTTACCGAAGTACATCAAAGAGAAGTGCTTTCAAAGGGATATTATAAAAACACATTTACAGAACCTAATTATTTTGGGAACAAGTTTCAGCGCTGTATCCCTACACATTATGTGGCTTACTACCATTAACAGCATATTACAAAACAGGGCAACAAAATAAAGGCTGATGTTGCTTAGTACCAGTCCATGCATTTACTATAACAAATGAAAGTGGGGTAGGTTGAAAAGGAAAATATATTCAAATTAAGAAATTATTGCAATTTATTGTAGTTTTACTCACTGTTTATAACATTCTTAATATTCCCATAAATCTTTTGGGATACTGTTAGAATTTAGAATATTTCTTGATCAAATGGAGAAGTAAAAACTTTCTGTGAAAGTCCAGAGTTATCATGGCGTACTATAACAAATAAAATATTTTATGTTGGCCCTGAGGATGCTGATGCTTATCTGGCACTTAAGTGGTCTTGCAGTACCTCAGCATCTTAAGAAAGATATGTTAGAAGTTCAGCTTATATGAGAAAACACAAGAGAACTACCTGTGTGTATAGATAGAACTGATTCTTATAATACAATTATTTGCATAGTTGCTGCTCAGTCCCCTGGTAGGAAAGTGTTTGATATTTCCTCATGCTTCTTCAATCTTTACCGATTGCTTTTGGCATAATCGAACCAGGTTATTAATCTGGTGAAAACTCTGGAATATCTTACCTAGAGAAATTATTTGGAAACACTGGCAACTTTTAATAGCTGTTGATTCAAAGCCAATAAATTCTAATGACTGTTTCAAATTTTGCTTGGCTACTCACAGGAAATGAAGAGACATTTAAAATTGGCATGCCACACAAAACCTGGGAGCATTTCCATTTCTTTGTAGACAGAGTCTTATGATGTAAAACCGGAATTGTATGAATGTGTGAATTTCAAGAGCACTCTATCTCTCTTTGACTTTGGTTGGCAGTCACGACACTGCAGTTCTTCAGCTTTCTGAAGACAGAAATCTCTGTTCATTGTTTAGATTCCAGCAGCTGACAGAATGCAAGCTCTAAAAGATATTCTTTAACAAAATTGCATGAAGCCCTAGATTCTCCTAATTATTCTGCTCTACTCAATTAAAGCTTAATTCTACCTGAACAATAAATAATATTTCTTTTGAGAAAATGTAAACACAATAATAAATAAGTTTTAGTATAGCATCATAGAGGTTTACAGCATGGAAACAGGCTCTTCAGCCTAATTTGTCCATCCTATCCAGTTTTCACCACTAAGGTAATCCCAATTGCCTGCATTTGGCCCATATCCCTTTTAAAATGCAAAATTGTACCTGCCTCTACTATTGTCTTTGGCAGCTAATTCCATACACTCACCACCCTCGGAAAATTTGCCCCTCTGGAACCCTTTTGTATCTCTCTTCTCTTGCCTTAAACCTATGCTGTCTAGTTTTAGACTCCCTTTTCTTTGGAAAAATATATTGACTATCTAACTGATCTATGCCCCTCGTTATTTCATAGACCTCTATAAGACCCCAAAGTCTCCTACAATCTTGAGGAAGAAAGTCCCAGTCTATTCAGCTGCTCCTTGTAACTCAAGCCATCAGTCCAGATAGCATCCTAGTAAATATTTTCTACACTTTTCTATAATAGGATGACCAGAACTGTATCCAGTATTCCAAGTGCTTAAATTTTATGTGTAACTGGTGTTCAAATTTCAGCCTTCCTTTGGGGAGTAGAAACTCTAAAGTGCAGAAGGAGGCTATTTCACTCACTGTCTCTCCATAAGGGCATCCTATCCTTGCTAACTACTTTGCCTCTATGCCGGCCTAAAACAGGAGTGTGGACAAAGAGCTATGAATTAATTAGATAGCTTTTTCAAACAGCTTGTGCAGCCATGATGGGTCAAATGGCCTCTTTGTTTGTAGCAGGATTATTTGATTCTTTTGAGCCACCGCTATGATGGTTAAATCCTAGACTAGGCATTCATTGAAAGGACAGCTGGAATTGAGTCTAACAGTACCGTGCTAGAAGCAGATACAATAGAAGGCAAAAAAGGTGATGATGTGATCATTTTTGTTCTCACAGTGTTAGTATTAAATTGCTAGTTGTTCAGCTTTGGTTGCTCATTTTGCAATTCAAGTGTTTTTTTCCCAACCAACGAGCAACAATCAAATAGTTTAGTGCAAATGTGATTATTGAGGAAAATTGGCTGCTGATGGTAGTTTTGAATTGATCAAAGTTCAAAGAAGTTTTTAATGAGCCACAGTTCATTTCAAGAAGTAACACTTAAATCAGTGAGGCAAGAAAAAAAACTAAGAACAGAAGATTTTTATCTTCACGCATGCTCCAAAGGCAAATTGGTATAAAATTTAATCTTATATATTACCACAGTTGATAAATAAGAAAAAAAAAACTTATTCACTGTTTTAGAAAATAGGGGTCATCTAAAACTGCAGAGTTTAGTGCTTGCAACACTTCAAGTAGCAAATTGGAGGAGCCATCCTTTAGGCATCTTTTTTTAGATCACAACAAATGAAGAGGTGATGTTAAAGACTGTAAGCATAGGCATTAAATGGACATCATTTAGATAAATGGGACAGATCCTATACAGCTCAATAATCCAATTAATCATAAAGCCTGGTGGGCGTTGGAATTCAAGATAAGATACCGAGTTTATCTTATCGGTATCGATAAGATACCGAGTTTTTAACTCGGCTAAACTACCGAGTTTAGCCATTTATGGCAATGGCTAAAGTCTGCCTTCAAATTGTTCAGCTGGAGGAAATTGTCTCATCCAGGACTAGACATCAGATAAGTTTTTCCTATCTTTTAAGAGATGGACTGAAAAAATATCTAATGAGATTTTAGTGTGAATTCTAAACTAACTGATTTGTTCAAGGTTTTTGAATGAGTAGGATGCAGATTTCACAATGAGATGTTATCATTTCTTATCACTCTTTGTAGTATAATGAAATAAATTATGCAATTTAACACATGGTTAACTTGCTTTCCAAGCAAGCACTGAACTGACTGGCATACATCTTTAGAAAGCACGATCTTGGAATCCAACTATTCCAGATTTGGGCTATAGATTGCCTCTTAAGAGAGGGGGAGACACGAGAGAGAGACAACCAGAGAGAAGCTTGATCTTTGGACTCTTCCTTATCTGGTTGTGTAAAGGATTGGTCAGCTGAGCTGCGTGTCAACCCTACCATCTTTACTCCTTTGATATGGGAGTCATAGCAACCCTGTTCAGCTAAGCCTCCCAAAGGCACCTCAGTAATAAATCAATCTAAAATATGAAGTATCAGTGTGTCTGAGGTGTTAAACAATTTGCTGGACCCACAGGTATAAAGAACACAACACTGAAGTGGTTGGTAATTCAGAAGATTTGTTGAAAACAACCTTCTATGAAGATGGTGTTTCTCCCTGAAGCTAATATTTTGTGACCTGAGTTAAAAGAGATCCCTATTCCCAGGCACATTGAAATCTATATTAAATTAAAGCCACTTCTAACTTAGAAAGATAGGTAGAAGATTTCAAGGTTATGAGTGTGCTGGATATATCATTTATGAAGTCTTTTAATACAAATGGATGTGCCAAGGTTTTGACTTTTAGGCTGCAGCTTTAATTTGATCCCTGCCACAGTATGGAATGCATTGTAAACATTGGAAAAACAATAAACTAGATCGTCTGAATACTTTGCATGGAACAGCTGCCAATATCTGACAGAATATGACATTATCTGAATAGAATTGTGATACAAATCAATCATAATCCAACTGAATAGTGGAACATGAAGGACTGTATGGCTTATTCACATTCCCATGTGTAAGGATCACATTGTGACATGCTGTGCTCATCTACTTAAGAAAATAGATGATATTTTACCCTAACAAACTGTACAAACTGCAGCACGGATTCGTTAAGGGGAAGTCATGCTTGACAAATTTATTGGAGTTCTATGAGGAAGTGACTAGTGCGGTAGATAGAGAGAAACCAGTGGATGTGGTGTTTTTGGATTTCCAAATGCATTTTGATAAGGTGCCTCACAAAAGAATCCTGTAGAAGGTTAAGGTGCAGGGAGTTGGGGATAGGGTGTTTGACTGGATAGAGGATTGGTTGCCTAATAGGAAGCGGAGAGTAGGTATTAATGGGTGCTGTTCTGATTGGCAGCTGGTGACTAGTGGAGTGCCCCAGGGTTCGGTGCTGGGGCCTCAACTATTTACCATTTACATTGATGATCTGGAGGAAGGGGCTGATGTCCAGAGTAGATAAGAGGGAATCAGCAGATGTAGTGTACTTGGATTTCCAAAACATCTTCAAATGGACATCACATAAAAGGTCACTACACAAGTTTAGAGCTGATGGTTTTGGGATATATCAGCATGAATAAAGAATGAGCAAACTAACAGGAAACAGTGAGTCAGGATAAATGGCTCATTTTTAGATTGGCAAACTATAATTAATGGAATGCCTTGAGGATCAGTGCAAGGACCTCAAATATATTATGACTTAGGTAAAGGGACTGAATGCATTGTAGCCAAATTTACTGAAACTACATAGGTAGGTAGGAAAGTAAATTGTAAGGAGGACATGAAGAGTGTGTAAAGAAATATAGCTGGATTGATTGAGTAGACAAAAAACTGGATGAAGAAGTAAAATGTAAAGAAATGTGACATTGTCCATTTTGGTGGGAAAAATAGGAAATGTGATAATACTGTGCTTTTAAGAAATGTAATGGGGCATGGTTCTTATGAAGGGTGTGTTAAAATTCAATTGTGTTTAAACAGTGCCCCTCCCTGCTCCCACAGATAGCCCACACATGTTGAGAATGTAGAAGAATAATTGATCCTACATATTGGGGTGTTTGTTTTAATCTGAACCAAAGAGTTTTGTTTATTTTTTATGTTTTCCCCTGTGTTTCAGTGTCAGGTGTCATTAAGTTGATTGACAATGGCTGAATCATGAGTTAATGAGAGGAGCTGTGATTACAGACAAACAGACAGTTTCCTGTTTGGGGTTGCGAGGAATAGGAGTTGTTTGTTTTCTCTTTGTAAGAAGACTGCAGTTTGGACATGCTAGAAAAATAGATCTCTCTCTCTCTCTCTCTGTCTTTCCAGAGATTTGAGGGCTAGCAGTCCCTAAGCCTGTTGTTTGCCACCTGATAGTGAAGTGGAATTCATATCTATGAAGAATATTGCTTAAATTGGAATGAATCGAGATAGGCTAGGAGTTAAGAACTGTATCATGTTTAAGTATTTAAATTAGTAAAAGTTATGCTAATTATTTTTATTATAGTTAAAATATATTGTTAAATAAAGTTTGTTTTGATAAATGTTTTGTAGTGGGTCAATAGCATCACACCTGGAGTGAAACATCTTATCCTCACACTAATGCCAAAATCAAAAAATAGTTGGGGTCTTGTCTAACTTTAGAATATATGTTGAAATTTCTGATCTCACTAACAGAAAGCAGAATATTCTTTTCAAATGGAGAAACACTGAGAATTGTGCACTGCAAGGAATTTGGGTATACTTACATATGAAAATTAAAATGTTAGCACACAAATACAGCAAATAAGGAGGGAGTAAATGGAATGCTCAACTTTATTGCTAGGGGTTGAAGTACTAAATTAGGGAAATCTTGCTATAACTGTACAGGGCATTGATGAGACCAGACCTAGAAAATTGTGTACAGTTTTGAACTTGAAGTAACTCCTCAGACACCAGTGTTCCTTCACCAGATTCCCTTTATTTATAAATTCTATTCCACTCTGAGTCCTTGAGTTACAAAGTCAGAATCAGGAATACCAGTGGACCTCACATACTCATGCATACATACTGGTGAGGCTGTATGTCAGCCTGCCATGATTGAGCAGGCAATTATAATGTCAATCAGGCAACTCATCCTCTAAGAGCCAAACCTCATGAGTCTTGTTGAAGTCATTACATAGCTCCTTATTTAAGAAGGAATAGATCTGCACTGAAAGCATTTCAGAGAAGGTTCGCAAGGTTCCTTCCAGAAATGAATGGGATGCCTTTTGAGGAAAGGTTGAAACATATAAGCTTCTGAGGGGGCTTGTCAGGTCAGATACTGAGAGTATGTTTCCCCTCTTAGGAAATCTAGAACTAGAAACCACAGTTTCAAAATGAGAGTCTTCTATTTAATACCTAAGTGATTAGGAGATCTTTGGAATTCTCTACCTCAGAGACCAGTGGAGGCTGGACCATTGAATATACTTGAGGCTGAATTGGACATTTTAAATCTACAAGGGAGTGAAGGGTTATCAGTAGGAAAGTGATGTTAAAGCCAAAATCAGACAAGCTGTAAGAGAAAATGCTGGAAAATCTCTGCAAGTCTGGCAGCACCTGTAAGCAGAGAAAAGACCAAACCAGCCATGATCTTATGAAATTGTGGAGCAGGTTCGAGGGAACTAATGGCTAAACCTAATCCTATTTCTCGTGTTCTTGTGTATTAGTGAATTGTGCTGTTTTGGAGTTCTGTCAGGATGTTGCTACATTTGATTTAATTTATTATTGTCGCATGTATTAGTATACAATGAAAAGTATGGTTTCTTGAGCACTAAACAGACAAAGAATACCATTCATGTGGTACATAGGGGAGAGGGAAAGGAGAGGGTGCAGAATGTACTGTTACTGCAGTTAGAATGTAGAGAAAGACCAACTAAGTATAAGTTAGGCCCACTCAGCAGGGAAGTATATATG
Organism: Sphyrna mokarran; assembly: GCA_024679065.1. Lineage (NCBI taxonomy): Eukaryota > Metazoa > Chordata > Chondrichthyes > Carcharhiniformes > Carcharhinidae > Sphyrna > Sphyrna mokarran. The sequence goes on from JAGIQG010000009.1 coordinate 63,954,386, forward strand.
GAGTTAATGGATGGGAGGCTGATTTGCATGATGGACTGAGAGTTATGTTACTATTGACAGTTCAGTTTTTTAACAGCTCAAAAACCATCTTTCAAATTAAATACAACTGTAATTATTTGCATTATCATAAATCTCATCAAAGATATGAGAATTAAAAGTAATTACATTTATTGTTTATTAAAACATTAAGAGACTAATTCCAAGAATGTGAAATTTTATTGCTTTTTGTTTGTTCACCCTTAGGGTACAAGTTGAATTTTATGTAAATGAAAATACATTCAAAGAACGCCTCAAGCTGTTTTTCATCAAAAACCAAAGGTCAAGTAAGTACCTTCCATGATCACTATCATTTCTACAACTGGTTTTGAAAATGATCCCTTTCAGCAGATTTTGGCAAGACAGGAGAAAAAGAAATTTGGCAGCTTTAGTAACTCATCTTTCTCTGGAATATTCTTCAGGTACTGAGAGAATTGACTTTAACATCTTTGGGGCTTATCCATCCCTAAGATCTTGCTGCTTAATTCTTCCATTAGATCTTGGCAAACTGTAACTAGTAGCTAAATTTGCCCATGATTCAAAAATAGGTAGAAAATCAGGACGCAGGGTGGACATTAATGGCTTCAGTTTTGTCTCAGGCTTAGGACTTGAGCCATTTACCAACTTCTTCCGTAGTCAGGGATGGGCAGACCCTGGCATCGCTGAGTTATGGAGACAGTGTCAAAGCAGTGCAGATACCAGGCTAGTTAGAAGGCTTGCATCAACCCCCCCTCCAATAAAGTTTTCGTGCATCCTAAACTTTCAAATTCCCTAAACCCTCCCACCCCACCCCCTCCTCCACCATCTTGCCCATGCCATCTCAAACTCTCAAGTCGCTTGTATATTCGCAATGGAGCCATGCATTCCCCATAACCTCTCACACAATATTGACTATATACAGTCCTCGTAAGCCATGTGACAGCAATGGAAATCTTGTAAATGAATATTAAAAACTGCTCTTCTAATTAGCTAATAGAGCTATTAGTGAAAAACACAACTATTCATTTGTTGTACAAAGATCTTAACCCAATAAAAAAAAAACTTATTGTTAATGTTTTGTTAAAATAAACATCCATTCTGTAATCATATTGAAGACAGATGATCCTTTAAACCTTCTGAAGCTGTCAGTCAAACTGAACACACTCCTATTTTATGATCCGAGTTTCTGAAGCTTTTGAAATTCAGCCAAGCACTCATAATAATTTCAGTTGTCGCAACAAGCTATTATGGCTCATAAACAATGAGGCCTATTGAAATTGCAGGACCAGATGGTTCTTTATTTCCTAAGCTACATCAGATCGCTTATCAATCAAAATAGGCCAAAATAGGGCTTTTTTTTCCTTGATGAGAAAGCTGAAAACCTTTTTTTAATTTAAAGGTTTGAAGCCTTTAAAATTATTTAATCAGAGGCAGTTAACTCCATCAGAGAAAGTTCACAAGGTTGATTATTTGAATGAGGGGTTAAGCCAGTACCTTTTGGAGTTTAGAAGATTGAGAGGTGATTTTATTGAAATTTATACAATTTTGAGGGAGCTTTCCTTTTGGGGAAATCAAAAACTAAGAGGAATAGTTTCAGAAGAAGAGATTGCCCATTTATGGTGGGAAATTAGGAATTCATTCTTTCAGAGATTTTCAAATCTTTGTAATAACTCTTTAACCTAGAGACCTCTCGAAGGAGAATTGTTGCATACAATCAAGGCTTAATAGACAGATTTTTGACCTATGGGTGAATTGAAGGTTATGAGAATAAATTGGGAAAGTGTTGTTAAGGGCAAGATCATCAGTAATGAATGGTATGGAGATTTGAGTGCATGTCCTGCTCTTATTTATGTTCTTCATTTGTATTCCATTTAATTGAAATCTACTTATAGGCTATTAAATCTAAATAGCTGCGTGATTTTTAAATTACCTTGCCCAATCAAAGTCTTTTTCCCCATCATTTTTTTCTCCCTCTGTTCTATTTATTTTAATCAATTCTAATAGGTGGCTTTCTCTGCCTTTGATGTGAATGTTAAGCTATCTTTTCATTCAGATTGGTTGTGCATTTACAATATCTTTTTTTAAAATTATCTATTAAAACTTATTGAACTATTCCATCATTTGGATAATTATGACTTCCAGATTCAAATAATAATGCCACAATACACAGGGACTGATATAAAGTAGAATGCAATGTGTTAACTAGAAAACATGAATTTAACAACTTAAACTCCACTAAATGATAAAGGAACTGTATGTGCTTATAAATATGCACAGGTTCCAGCCACCAGCTGGCTGAATGTTCAGGTTAAGAAGCCTGTATTGTAAGGGTTTGCTTTCTTCTAACACTAATCCTATTCAAATTGAAGTGGTCTTACAATGGTTATATTTGCTGACCCTTTAGGATTTGATCACTAGCTTAATTTGCAAAGAATGTTGTTGCTTTTGCAAGAAATGGACATCTTAAATCATTATGAGGAATGGCAATAAAATGAAAACAATTGATTATTTCCACTTGTTGATTTAGAATGTAGAAATTATTAATTTAGCTCTTTTCCAATATATCTTGCATTGCTGGGAGAGAAGAGGGGTATGAGGCTGAATGGGGAAGATGAACAGGGGATTGATGGTAGGAATGGAATGGGGGAATGGAGAAGGTCATGGGATGGGTGAAGAGGAGAAAGAGGCAGCCAGTCATTTGCAGTGCATGTTCAGGATTTCAAGTGAATCATTTTTGGGATGCTGTTTTCATAATTGCATTAATTTTAAACAAAGGTGTTAGAAACCAACTGTATATTCTTGATGGTGTTGCATAGCATTATTATATGAGCTTTAAGTATATGTCATGTTTAATCTTTCGGCTAAAATAGCAGGCAGACTGCTCAGGCTACTGAACACTCGAAAAAAAACTATGCTTACTTCTTAGTTGATTTCAAAAAATTGTCTGGATTCTGAAAAGGGAGAAGCTATAATCTTTCTTTCTGGCCCTCTTCTAAATTACATAAGTTTTTTTATTCATTATGGTCTGTGGAATTATTGCCAATTCCTGATTGCTTTCAAACTGAGTGACTTGTTAGGCCATTTAAGAGTCAATTACATTGCTAGATACATATGTAGGATAGATCAGGAAAGGGCAGAAGATTTTCTTTCTTTCCCTAAAGGGCACTAAGTGAACCAGATGGGTTTTTACAACAGTTGGCAATTGTTTTTGGACCTGGTTCTCCAGACAGTACCCTGGGTCTCTGGATTACTGGTGTAGTGACAGTACCATTACACCATTGTCTTCTATCATGACTAAATGCTAGTGCTATTTGTATTTGAAGCTCTTTATGGAAATTCATCAGGAGAATGGCTTTTAAGTAACCTAATTCACATATTCAGAAAGAATTAAGTTAAATTGAAATAGATTTAATAAGATTTTAACTTTGGGAAGTTAATAAAAAAGAATATTTGTTTTTAATGTTTGTAAAGGAAGCGAGTTACCTTCATCTTTTATTTTGACCCACTTTGAATATTATTGGTCCAAAGATTAAAACAGAGCAAATTAGCTAAGTTAAATGTTTGAATGTAAAATATCCAAGAAAGTCTATGTCGGTGTAAAATTAGTAAAGTTTATTGTATATATATTCTTAAGTTCCTCTTAGCATATATTCTAATTAACTTGTAAAGGTCAGAATATTGATTTGTGAGTTCAGTTTTCATCTTTGAATTGGAACACAAATAATTATCAACCAAAATGAGAGATTTGTATTTTAATCATTTCAGGCTTAAGAATACGTCTGTTCAACTTTTCTCTCAAGCTCCTGAGCTGCTTATTATACATTATTCGGGTCTTACTTGATGATCCCAGAGAAAGAAATGGATGGTATGTACAAAGGGAATTTATCCCATCTCAAATCAATAACTTAGTAGAACACAGTTTAAAAACAATTACAAAGTGGAACATGATAATTATTCACAGAAACCAAAGCCCAGCTTATGATGTGTATACTGCCCAGGGGGATACCACTTTCACAAAGATTCAGTTTGACTTGATTTGAGACTGGTATACAGTGAAAATAATTATTTATTGCACGTTATACAGACAAAGCAAACCGTTCATAGAGTACATAGGCTAAAAGAAAAGGAGATGATGCAGAATGTAGTGTTACAGTCATAGCTAGGGTGTAGAAGAAGGTCAGCTTATGGTAGGTCTGTTCAAAAATCTGATGACTGCAGGGAAAAATGCTGTTCTTGGGTCGGTTGGTATGTGATCTGATTTTTGTATTTTTTTCCCGATGGAAGAAGGTGGAAGAGAGTATGTCCGAGGTGCATGGGGTCATTGATTATGCTGGCTGATTTTCCGAGGCAACAGGAAATATAGATGGAGTCAATGGATGGGAAACTGGTTTAATTCTGTGACATGTTTTAAAGCGAAGGCAACTTATTTTTGTTACGCGTATATATGAGACTTGTCATGTGTGCTGTGTCCAAAGACAGGTCCTTGGCTCATTGTCTGCTGAAGATTCATCCTGAGCCATTTTTATTAGTGGAGGCTTACCATTGTTTTCACTTGGAGCTGGAGCAAGGGATGTAAAGATCTCTCTGCTGTAATAGAAATGAAATACGTGCTATTGGCCTTATTCCGAACCACACGCAAGCCAACTTAGTTAATTTAAAAATGAGAGCTAATTGTACAAGGTTGGACTTTGGCACAGAGTTTATCAGGAAACTATTGGTGTGCTGCAGATCATTTTCTGTCCATGATCGGAAAATCTTGAGGATACCCCATTTGGAGGCTCTCTGAGGAGCCCAATTTGTATAATTGACCATAGGAACAATGTTATTCACCTATCCCTTGTTCCCATTTGTCTATAATCATTTTGTACTGTATTTTGACTGCTCATTTTGCCATTTTATTTATTTTTTCTTTCCTGGATATGTGTTCTTATTTATTTCAGTTCTCTGGCCTGCATCAAAAAATAATTTGTTTCACTTCGTTGTACAGAACTTGAATATTGTTGAATTAGAGACATATTGCTGAAAGTTTTCATTTTGCAACCATCAGAACAAGCATAGGGATATCAAATTTCAAGCAGGGGGAAAGGATGCTGATTGTTTAGCAAGTAGATTCTGATTTGCTGAAGCATTAGCATGAGAAAGCAATTGGAAATGTTAGATTCTGAAGATCAGAGTAATTCAGAAAAAAGGTGACGACATATACATTAATTTTGTTTGCAGAAGATAGGTCCCTGCATATGTATGTCTTATCTAGCAAATGTAAATGCTACAAGCTGAACTAATTATCATAAAAAAAAACTTCAGCAAGTTTACCTTTTCAGCGATATTCAAGGATCAATGTATTTTTTCATCAATTTATTGAACTTTCAGTTTGGGCTAAAACATATCTACAAGATGAACAGATTTGCTATTGTGAACAATACATGTAATGAGGTAGAAATGAACACTGGTGTTACCTTTTGCCTACTTTTCACTGGAGTCAAATTCTGCTCCAACTCTCTTGTTATCCAATTGGTTTGCATATTATTAAGTTAAGGATTGTTAGAAATGGCAAATACTTTACATGGCCAATTAATCTATCTTACAATTAAATGTATATTATGTAATTCAGAATTGTTATCCTTAATTTGAGAACTTATCACAACTTAAGAAAAATAGTGATCATACACTCAGTGTCTTTGATAATTTCAGTTAAAATAGTAATTGAGAATCGGTTCCTAATTGCCAACTATTTGGTTGCTTTTTGACACGTACAGTCATGAAAGAACATTTCCCTCAATGTTGTTAATTGATGTGGCTGTTGAATGATCATTTTAAATTAATTATACCTTTTGCACCAGATTTATCAACTGTGCTATATTTAATTTGCTTTTTGAGACCAAATAACCTCAAATGTGCCAGCATGTAGATAATAGCAGGTACAAGTTGTTTTCTAATAGTGTGCTTCAGTGTAATTTGAAAATGTATTGATCAGACATTTTTATTTCACTCCAATTTATCCTGGGTAGTTTTTGTAGCATAAGCAATGGTTTTATTAACGTAAACACAGTGAGTGGGGCCTTACCAGCTCAACACTCTAGTTGACCAGTGTGGTGAATCTGTAAGGTATGGCTAGAGGCAGAAAATTGGGTTTGCACCTGATTTCTTGCCACTTGCAATCTTTCCAACCCTGTTTTGCCAGTGATATCACCCTGTCATCCAGGCTCACATACCTTAGTCCTTTGCCAGTTGAGGACATCACTGAGAAGGATCATAAATGGTTTTCATCAACAGGAACTTGTATTCAAGGTCCATTGTATATTATAGAACTCCAATTTGCGTGTGGATGCTCATTTACAAGTGTCTTGCCTGGGGGAATGGAGGCCATTGAAGTCCCTGGATGATGAGAGGCAGGACTGGGCATTGCCAGCTTGGTATCCTGACACTGCCCATCAGGCATGGGGCAGTGCCAGTGGGCTGGGCTGGAGGGGACAGGGCCATAATGGGAAGATGTGCATAGGGGGGCAGAGGTGCAGTTGATCAGTCAGGTGCCAACTGGAGGGTTGATCAGATGGGGCTGAATTTTTGGGCTGATGTCACCGAGGCTCACAATGGTGGGGTTGGGAGAGAGCAGAAAGGAGTGTGATGTCCGTGGGGCAGGTATACTGGGAGATTGAGGCACCTGCGCAGTGGTATCCCTAGAGCTCCGCAGCTGGCTTTACAAATGAGATGAGATTTCACTCCTTCCCCCTAAGTAGCAAGATTCTCACTGTCGCCTCTGTATTGCACATTATGGCCTCTGAATATTTTCATCTTGAATTTTTTTCAGAAAACTCCACCTAATGTCTTGTAAATTAATTAGCCGTATTACCTTAAAGTTACACATTTGGCTTTTCTCAAACTTGGCAATAAATGTTAGAAGATCAGGAAACTATGATTCAGAAATGATAGCAATGAAGTTTAGAATCACAAAATCCTACAGTGCAGAGGAAGGTCATTCGGCCCATCATGTCTGCAACAACCACATTGCCCCCCCCCCCCGCCGCACTCCCCCGCCGCACCCCCCCAGGTCCTATCCTCATAATCCTATGCATTTATATTAGCTAGTACCTCTGAGGCTAAGGGGCAATTTAGCATAGTCAATAAACCTAACCCACATATCTTCCTCATGAAAGTAGTTTGATTGTTGTTAAATACACTTGTAAAGATAAGAACATAAGAAATAGGAGCAGGAGGAGGCCATCTAGCCCTTTGAGCCTGCCTTGCCATTTAATAAGGTCATGGCTGATCTGCAGTGGATCAGTTCCACTTTCCTGCTTTCTCCCCATAACCTTCATTCCCTTGTCTATGAGAAATTAATCTACCCGTGACTTAAACATATTCAATGAGGTAGCCTCCACCACTTCAATGGGCAGAGAATTCCAGAGGTTCACCACCCTTTCCTCAGCTCTATTCTAAACTGCATCTCCCCGCCCCTGCCTCACTTATTTTGAGGCTGTGCCCTCTGGTTCTGTTTTCCTTCCTAAGTGGAAAGAATCTCTGTATCTCTACCCTATCTGGCCCCGTCATTATCTTGTAAGTCTTTGTAAGGTCTTCCCTCAACCTTCTAAACTCCAATGAGTACAGGCCTAGTCTATTTAATCTCTCCTCATAAGATAACCCTCTCATTTCCGGCATCAGCCTGGTGAACCTTCTCTGTACTCCCTCCAAGGCCAATATATCCTTACGCAAATAAGGGGTCTAAAACAGCACATAGTACTCCAGTTGCGGCCTCACCAGTGCCTTGTACAGTTGCAGCCAGACCTCCCTACTGTTATATTCTATCCCTCTCGCTATGAAGGCCAACATTCCATTTGCCTTCTTGATCACCTGCTGCTCCTGCAGACTGAGTTTTTGCGATTCGTGCACAGGGACCCCCAGGTCCCTCTGCACAGTAGCATGCTTCAGCTTTTCACCCTTTAAATAATATTCCTTCCTACTATTATTTCTACCAAAGTGGATAACCTCACATTTGCTAACGTTATACTCCATCTGCCAGGTCCTCGTCCACTCACTCAGCCTATCCAGATCCCTCTGCAGACTTTCCACATTCTCCCTGCAATTCGCTTTTCCACTCATCTTCGTGTCATCAACAAATTTTGTTACCCTACACTCAACACCCCCTCCAGATCATCTATGTGTATGGTAAGCAGTTGAAGCCCCAGCACTGATCCCTGCGGCACTCCATGAGTCACCAACTGCCAACCAGAAAAGCATCCATTGATTCCAACCACCCGCTTCCTGTTAGATAACCAATCCTCAATCCACCCTGACACTTTACTCCCAATTCCATGTATCCTAACCTTCTGCAGCAACCTTTTATGAGGCACCTTATCAAACGCCTTCTGCAAATCTAAAAACACCACATTCATTGGTTTCCCTCTGTCTACCGTGCTAGTCACATCTTCATAAAAATCCAGTAAATTTGTTAAACATGACTTCCCTTCACGAATCCGTGCTGTGTCTGTTTGATCAAACCGTTCTTTTCTAGGTGTCCTGCTATTTCTTCTTTGATGATGGATTCAAGCATTTTTTCCAACTATGGACTTTGCTAACTGGTCTGTAGTTCTCTGCCTTTTGTTTGCTACCTTTTTTAATCAGCGGCGTAACATTACCTGTTTTCCAATCCACCGCACTTCGCCACAGTCCAGTGAATTTTGATAAACAATTACTAAGGCATCTACTATTAGTTCTGCCATTTCTTTCAGAACCCTGGGATGCATTCCATCCAGTCCCAGAGATTTGTCTACCTTCTGTCTACCAAGCACTACCTCTCTAGTAACAACAATTGTATTAAAGACCCCATCTCCTACCAACCCTCTATCTTTAATATTCGGAAGCTATTTGTGTGCCCCTCTGTAAAGACCAACACAAAAAACTTACTTAAAGTCTCAGCCATTACCTCGTTATCCATCGTTAAATCCCCCCTCTTGTCCTCCAAGGGTCCAACATTCACTCTAGCCAATCTCTTTTTTATATATTTGTAAAAACTTTTACTATCATTTTTTTATATTTAGAGCTTGTTTAGCTTCATACTCTGTTTCATTTCCTTATCCCTTTCTTCATCATTCTTTGTTGTTTTTTAAATCTTTTCCAATCCTTTAATTCCCCACTATTTTTAGTTGCTCTGTACGCATCGGTTTTTAATTTAATACTATCCTTTATTTCCTTCGATATCCACGTCTGGTTATCCCTTTTCTTACAGTCCTTATTTACCATCGAAATACGCTTTTGCTGAGAACTGAGAAAGATCTCCTTAAAAATCCTCCACTGTTCCTCAGCTGTCCTATCAACCAATCTGCGTCCCCAGTCTGCATTAGTCCTCATCTTGTCATACTCCCCTCTGTTCAATCAGAGGACACTGGTTTGGGACCCTACTTTCTCACCTTCCATCTGCATCAGAAATTCAACCATATTGTCATCACTCGTCCCAAGAGGATCCCTAATTATACCTGCCTCATTACAGAGTACCGATCTAAGATAACTCGCTCCCTCATAGCGAGTTACATACTGTTATATACTGTTCAAGAAACCTATCCCGACAGCATTCCAAGAACTCTTCCTCAAGCCCACTGTGTCCGACTTGAGTCAACCAATCAATGTACAGATTAAAATCCCCCATAATTACCACTGTTCCATTCTTGCATGCATCAATTATTTGCTTGTTTATAGCCCGCCCCATCTCAAAATTATTATTTGGGAGCCTATAGACCACACCCATCAGTGATTTTCTCCCCTTACTCTTTCTTATCTCCACCCACAACAATTCCACATTTTGCTCTTTGGACCCTATGTCTTCTCTTATTACTTCTCTGATATTATCCTTTATTAACAGAGCTACCCTACTTCCTTTTACCTCCTGTCTATCCTTCCTAAATGTCTGATTCTCCTAGATATTCAGTTCCCAGTCCCGGTCAACCTGCAACCATGTTTCCGTAATGGTCACTAGATCATACCCATTTGTGCTGATTTGTGCCATCAGCTCATTCATTTTGTTTTGAATGTTTTGTGCATTCAGGTAAATGAGCATCCACGTGCAAAAACCTTGATTATCCAGTTTTAGACAATTAAATTTCAGTGCTATGTCTGATTTAAATATTGAAAGGAACCGTGCCCATCTCTTTCAGGTGTGTGGTCTAACCTTAAATCCTTGAGAATATAGGGCAAAATTCTTGCTTTGATGGTGGGCAGATACTGAGAAAATAGTAGAAGCCTAAAGGTCAGAAGTCTGCCACTGTAAAACAAATTGCAGTTCTCCCAGTGATGTGCCAGCCTTTCTGCTGCTGATGGCATGAACGTCATTTGCATCTCATGAATGTTCATTAAAGTAGGTTTCTGAATTCCTGTCAGGCCTTCCAATCTTATACCAGGTGCCTCGGCTGACAGAGAAAAGGGGAGCAATGTGGAAGGAAGGCTGCGCAAGGAGAAGGGGTGCAACCATTAGATAGGGAAGTGGCGGGGGATGTGAATTGGCATGAGGATAGGAGGGAGTCACTGTCTGTTAAGATGCACAGGCCTCCAGATAAGGTGACTAACAGCTCCACGTGTGGCCTGGTGCCTTGCACATGATGGACTTGGGCTGGGAGTAAGAACAGAGGTGGATTTACAATGAAACACACTGTATCTAGTGTTTGTAAAATTGTCTGTTAAAAAGCTGGTGTTTTTTGAGGAAAAAATGCAGGTACACAGAGAACCCAAAATGAAACATTATATCAAAGGCCAAACAGTAGTGTTGCCAAAAGAAGTTGTCTTTTGAATTTTAACCAATCAATTTAATTTAGGTACTTGGATATCAGTAACCTGTCAGATTTGAAATTGATGTCTTGGTAATCTGAGAACCAATTATGTTCTGGGAAATATTGAGATATCATTAGGGTGTAAGAGATAGAGGCAGTGAGACAAACTCTCTCTCTCTCACTAAAGCTCCCCCACTTTAGAAAGAGAGAGAGAGACAGTCAGCAACGGCTCTCTGTCACCACTCACTTATGTCTTAAAAGAAATCCTCATGTCAATTGTGAAGATACAAAGAAGGGAGTGGTTCCATACAGAAAAAAGAAGATTCCAGAAAATGACAAAATCTGATTGAAATTTTGAAAGTGACTGAAAATTCAATATTTTTTAATAAGCCTGATTGTATTTATTTAAACAACATTTCGTTAGAATCGTGTTTTATTTGGTTTGTTAATAGTTTAGTTAACCTGTTCATTGTTATTTAGGTAAGTAAATTGTTACTTGTTGATTTTACAGAGAGAGTCTCAGGTAGTTAGTTTGATTTAACCACAAAATCAGATTGTACTATTGTTCACAGTTTTAACTGATTATGAGGCCAGGTACTTCTCTCTGCATGGTTAAGTGTTAGTTCTCGGTGGGGGAGGGCTGGAATCAACCTCCCTTTCATAACACCAGGCACAGGGCCTTAACTAATGTGAATGGGCTTATCAGCAAGCAATGTGGAACAAAATCAGACTCTGGTGAGTTGAAAGAATGGGAAAACATTAATCTGAATCATATGAATGGTTAGCTTGTGGAACACGAGAAACAAAGAGAGGTGACTTGGTGAGGAGGGAAAGGCAAAGACTGCTGAGGTTTTGGTGTTGTTGTGAAATGCAAGCAGGTTTGCGACTTGACCCAGGGCAGTGCAGTAGCAGCAAGACACCAAGAGTCACCGCAAGATGAGGTCAGCTGCTAGGCAAGGGGAGCAGATGAAATGACCAGGACTGAAGGAAAGCCAGTAATAGCAAAGAGTGAGGTGCAGAAAGCCATCATAAGGGGTGAGATCAGCTGCCAGGCAGAGCAGGCGAGGTGAGCAAGTTTGTGATTTGATTCAGGGCAGGCCAGCAACAACATGGCATGAGGCACAATGCTATAAATCAAGCATTCGCCCATGCAGAGACAATGACTGAGATCCCTGTGAGTGGGCTAAGTGAGATTATGACAATGGAAGAGTAGATTGTGAGGGAGGGGTGTGGGAAGAGTATGTGAGGGTGTTAGTCAGGGTTGCAGCCCTGCAAGGAGGGAGAATGTGGGAGGCATTTTAGAGGGAGGAATATCTTGTGGTAAGTTTGGAGGACCACTGAGAGAGTGAGTTTGGGTGGGGGGAATGGACCAGAAAAGAGTAGAGTGAGTGTTGTAATTCAGAAACTGTTGGAACGTGATGCTTTGAAAATCTTTTTGAAAGAATGTTTTGATAAATGTGTCCCCGCAAATGGATATGTGAGATTTGTGAGGAGAGTAGCTGTTTAAGAACACCATACCTTGCTAAGAGCTTGACAATGGAGGGAACTAGAGGACCTACACTGGTGGAGTGAATGAGATCATCCATCTGCTTCCTGCACTACATGGAGATTCGCAGGTGGGTAACTGCCATGCTGATCCCAGGATGGAGAGGTGATGTTGGTGTGCTTCTTTGAGCCAACTCTAGTTAGAGGATATGCCACTGAAGACACAATCCCTGAATAAGGGTGTCCAGGGCCTTGGCAGTGAAAGTGAGTACTGCTTTCTTTTTGAGGTTACTCACTCTGTTGTTATGGTAAGAAATGCTGCTCTTCCAGGCACTCATTTGTCCCATCAGGGGGGAGACTTTGAAATTTCCCTCAAAGCTCTGGGGGAATTCTTCAATAATTGACATTAATTGTACAAGGAGTGGTCCAAGTGAAGAAATTAAATGTGATGTGGTTAATGGAAGATCTTCCACTGACCTGGAAATGAAGCAACAAATATTAAGTACATGTTTTGTGCCAAGAAATTGCAAGATGATGAGATGCAGTCATTTCCTCACTAGCAGCTGTGGTTGGATTTAATGTCAGCAGAAGCAGCTGCAACAGCAAATGAGATAACACGCTTGGTTAAGACAAGAATGATAACGTATTGCATCCATAAATAGGAATGTGCAAAAGTTATTTTCTTCCCCCTGAGAAAAAAGTCAACCAATGCTGTTTTTGCATAATGGTAAGTGAAATCCCACTACAGTTGGTAACAATTGTTTTGGCAGATAAGGCAAAAGAGAATCCAAAGAGCTTCTACAAATACATAAAGGGCAAAAGAGTAACAAGGGTGAGAGTAGGGCCTTTTGAGGATCAACAAGGTCATCTATATGCAGATCCACAAGAGATGGATGAGATCCTAAATGAATATTTCTCATCAGTATTTACTGTTGAGAAAAGCATGGATGTTAGGGAACTTGGGGAAATAAATAATGATGACTTGAGGAGTGTACAAATTACAGAGAAGGAATTGCTGTAAGTCTTAAAGCGCATTAAGGTAGATAAATCCCCAGGACCTGATGAAGTATTCCCAGGATACAGTGGGAGGCTAGAGAGGAAATTGCGGGTACCCTAGCCGAGATATTTGAATCATTGATAGTCAAGGGTGACGTGCCTGAAGATTGGAGAGTGGCAAATGTTGTGCCTTTTGTTTAAAAAGGGCTGCAGGGAAAAGCCTGGGAACAATAGGCCAGTGAGCCTCACATCTGTGGTGGATAAATTGTTGGAAGATATTTTGAGAGACAGGACCTACAGGCATTTAGAGATGCATGGACTGATTAGGCACAGTCAGCATGGCTTTGTAAGTCGAAAATCATGTCTCTCAAATTTAATTGAGTTTTTTGAAGGGACAACCAAAAAGGCAGATGAAGGCAGTGCAGTTGATGTTGTCTACATGGACTTTAGCAAGGCCTTTGACAAGGTTGCATGATGCGTTGTTGCATAAAATTAAATCTTAAGGGATCCAGGGTAAGGTATCTGAATGGATACAAATTTGGCTTGTTGATAGAAGCCAGAGGATGATTGTAGAGAGTTGTTTTTCAAACTGGAGGTCTGTGATCAGTGAAATGCCTCAAAGATCAGTGCTGGGCCCATTGTTATGTGTCATTTATATTAATGATTTGCATGAGAATATAGGGGGCATGGTTAGTAAGTTTGCAGATGACATCAAGACTGGTGGATGATGGACAGTGAGGAAGGTTATCTCCAATTGCAGTGGGATCTTGATCAATTGGGCCAGTGGGCTGACGAATGGTAGATGGAGTTTAATTTAGACAAATGCGAGATAATGCATTTTGGTAGATTGAACTAGAGCAGGACTTATTCAGTTAATGGTAGGGCACTGGGGAGAGTTACATGTTCATAGCTCATTGAAAGTGGAGTCACACACGGACAGAGTTTTGAAGAAGGCATTTGGCACGTTTGGTTTCATTGGTCAGAACATTGAATACAGGAGTTGGAATGTCTTGTTGAAGTTGTATAAGATATTGGTAAGGCCACACTTGGAATACTGTACGCAATTCTGGTTACCCTATTATAGAAAAGATACTATTAAACTAGAAAGAGTGCAGGAAAGATTTACTAGGATGCTACTGGGACTTGATGGATTGAGTTATAAGGACAGCTGAATAAACTGGGACATTTTCTCTGGAGCATAGGAGGCTGAGGTGTGACCTAATAGAGCTTTATAAAATAATGAGGGGCTTAAACAAGGTAGATAGTCAATATCTTTTCCCGAAGGCAGGGGATTCTAAAACTAGGGGGCATAGGTTTAAGGGGAGAGGGGAGAGATACAAAGATGTCCAGAGGGGCAATTTTTTCACGCAGGGCGGTGAGTGTCTGGAACAAGCTGCCGGAGGTAATAGTAGAGGTGGGTACATTTTATCTTTTTAAAAGCATTTAGATGGTTACATGGATACAATGGGTATAGAGGGATATAGGCCAAATGCAGGCAATTGGGATTAGTTTAGAGGTTTTTAAGAAAAAGGATGTAATGGACAAGTTGGGCCGAAGGTCTATTTCCATGCTGTAAACCTCTATGAATCTAATTTTCATTTAGTACAGATAAGGGAATGAGTGTGTCGGTCCAGTCAAAATCTGTCCTTGAAAACAGGTGCCTTGTCATTTGTTTACAGATCACTTGAATAAATAGGAGCGTGAAAGCAAAAAACAAAAATGATATATTTACACTTGGAAAAATATGGATTTGTTAGTGATAGGCAGCATGCTTTGTGCGGAGGAGGTGGTATCTCACAAACATGATTGAAATTTTTGAGGAAGTGAGTGACAAAGATAAAAGACAAGGTGGTGGATGCTGTCTACATGGACTTCATCAAGGCCTTTGACAAGTTCCCTCATGGCAGGCTGATAGAGAAGATGAAGTTGCGTGGGATCCACAATAACCTGGTAAGTTGGATACAGAACTGGCTTGGGTCATAGAAGATAGAATAGTGGTGGAAAGGTATTTTTTTGATGACTGGAGTTCTATGACTACTGATGTTCCACAGGGGTCAGTGCTGAAAACCGAGCTATTTGTTTTAAAATTTGGAGGAAAGTGTGGGTGGTCTGATTATTAAGTTTGCAGACGATACAAAGATTGTGGGCGTTGCGAATAGTGGGGAAGATTGGCAGAGAATACAGCAAGGATACAGATAGACTGGAGACGTGGGCAGATGAATTTAATCTGGACAAATGCAAAGTGATGCATTTTGGAAGCTCTTGTGCAGATGGGAAGTATACAGTAAATGGCAGCACTCTTAAAAGCATTAACATATAGAGCGATCCAGGCATACAGATCTACAATTCCCTGAAAGTCGCAGTATAACTGGACATGGTGGTCAAGAACGTATAAAGCATGCTTCCCTTCATTGGTTGTGGCATATAGTATAAAAATTGGTAAGTTGTGTTGCAACTGTGTAAAACTTCTGTTAGGCTACATTTGGAATATTGTGTACCATTCTGGTCACCACACTACCAGAAGGATTTGGGATTTTGGAGAAGGTACAGAAAAGGTTTACCAGGATGTTGCCTGGGTTGGAGGGTATTAGCTGTGAGGAGAGATTGAATAAATTTGGTTTGAAGGCTGAGGGGCGACCTGTTAGATGTCTACAAAATTCTGACGCATGGATAGTGAGAGTACTTTTCCAGAGTAGGAATGTCAATTATTAGGTAAAAGAGGGAAAATTTAAATAAGATGTGAGAAGTAACTTTTTTAGAGTGATAAGTGCCTGGAATGCACTATTAAAGGAAGTGGTAGAAGCAGAGACAAAGCATTCAAGAGGCATCTTGACAGATATATCAATAGGCAGGGAATGGAGGGATACAAACTGCGTAGAGGCAAAAGGTCTTTATTTTAGAAAGGTATCATGTGTTGGTGCAGTCTTGGTGGGCCGTAGGGCCTGTTCCTCTGCTGTACTGTTCTTTGTCCTTTTGATGTGTTTTGTAAAATTAAATCTGACAGATTTGCCTGAAGTTATTACTTTGTTTGTATTTTTTGTTTTTAAAGCTGGGGCTGTTCCAATGAAAACCACAATCTCACCAACACTGAGCGGTAAGTTTCAAATTAGATGATACCCCTTTCTAATTGCAAAGTAAAAGAGTATTTTCTTGAATAATATTTTGATCAACAGAAATTATGCTATGTGAATGTAATTTTTTTCAATGACAGTGAACAGATAAAATGTGGGTTGTTTTCCTGAATCTAAAATCCAAAGGACTAGGGAAGGTAAAATTTGCAAAACACTTGACGATGGGCCTCCAGGCTCAGGAATTTCTGGGGCTTTACTAAAGGGATGGACCTAAATCTGTACTTGAAATTAAAACACAGGTTATATGTCCTTATAATGAGGTTGTAAGGAGCAAACTGCGCCCCCCCCCCCCCCCCCCCCACACACACACACACACACACACACTTCAATTTCCTGTGTAAATGATGCCTCTTTCCAATGAAGTTTTAAGAAATCCACAATTGGGCCTGTGACTGCCATCTAGGTTTCCCAACTGTGATTAGAATCATTCCTAAAAATACTCTCACTATCCATCCCTCAGAATTTTGTAGACATCTAGCGGTCGTCCCTCAGCCGTCAAACAAATATCAAGTGATATTTGAACTAGGAAACGTTCAGATCATGTGATACTGCAAATGCTGTTGTATTTAGGGCATAAAGGTTAGGTTCCACGTAATTCTATGCTCATTTATTTGCACCATCAGCTGTTATGCAAGAAGTTCAAAAATGTAGGAGGACTTCAAATGAAGAGGGGAAACAAAGTAGAGAGGAATATGTGGGGGTGTGGAGGAATGATTCTACCAGTAATAAAGAGTAATTCACTGAAATTGCACTGATAAATCATACTAATGATAAAAGTCAAGTTCCATGTCACCATAATAAGACAATTCATTGATACTCTGTATAACTGGCAGTAATACATGTAATGTCCTGATTTCCTACCTGTAATTATAATTAATTTTATAATCCACTGAGTTTCATCTTGCATCTGAATCTGCACTACATATAGTCCCATTTCTCCCCATCTCTTTGGAATACAGTTTGGGTTTAAGTCCCTTTTAAGCCCTTTGTGAAGGTAACAGTATGGACTGGGCATGGGTTCGTTCCTGAGGAGTTTCTCACAGGCCACATTGTCTTATTTGTATCTCATTGCCAACATTTCCTGAACTGCACCCTGTTCATCCTCTTCTATCCCTGCTTTGTACCTCTCCTTGCTCTTGTTCCTCTTATTCTCACTCTTAAAGTACACTAAGCTGGAAGCTTCTCTGCAGTGAAAGCAGTAACGTTATACAGTGGCGCTGGGTTACTGGGGGGAGAAGAGCAGTACTGCTGATACAATAAATTCAAATGGCATTGTTCTCCCCGACTGCTAGTAGAAGCATTTGGAAGATTTTTTGTCCATTCCAGAAGAGTTCTGGACAATCCATAGGCAGCAAATGTAGAGAAAATGTAAATGTTGGCATTTTTATTCTAAGTGTTCATCTAAGTGAACTAAAGTCAGAAGCTTCTGTGTCTGTTAGCATGTTTTGTGGGTGCAATTTCTAATCCTAACCTCTACACCCAACCTCTATCCTCTCTTATTTATCAGAGTTGGAATTCCCAATAAGGAGGATGCTTGCTGCCTGATTTTCCAGACCTCTTACTCCACATAGTCTGTGTGTTTTTAGTATTTGGAATCCTACCTCATTGACAGACTTGGCTTCTGTCTAGCAGGGCATACTTTAGAAGAGACTTGACCCCTATCTGGAGCAAGTACAAGTTGTGATGGGGGATTGGTTGTGAATTGTGATATCATGGGGCTAGGGTGAAATCAAAAGCAAAACCATTTTGTGGTATTGGTAATCAATGGGAAGTTTGGAGATTGAGATTGGTGATCATGATGGGCAATAAATTGGCTTGGTGAGGCCAGAGATGACCAGTCCTCCTCCAACTGACTCATAAACAATGCTGGAAAATGCCTATCATGCAAGATTCTCAGGTTTCCTTTATGCTAGGTTACCCAAGGCATAGGAACTTTGAGTGTCTGCATAAAGCAGAAAGAGGCAGAACATTGAAGGCATAAAAACTTAATTAAAATATTTAAATAAGCCACCTCTCTGCTGGGAGTTGTTAGGAAGCCAGATCAGAAGCCTCAAGGTCTATTATGAAACTTAACTAGCCCCTTGCAATTTTTGTGTTTTGGTATAAATATGAGGAAAATATACCTTAATCCAGAAGTAATTCCACTGGCAAATTAGGAGTTTTTTTTAACACAATCACCGTTATTCATTACACAGTTTAAGCATAACTACAACAGAATGAAATAGTTTAACTCTTAACTATTGAACAATCTCTAAATGAAAAGTAACAATGCTTAACTTCTAACTTATTACTATTCAGTTCCAGTTAAGCAATATTTCTCTTATAGACTTAAACCACACTTTAAAAATATTTAGTAAATCTAGGCATGCTGGCTGTAATGACTTCAATCAGGCCTATTGCAGTTGAACTCCCTGATTAAGGATTCAATTGAGCCAATCAGGAAGTTTTCGCCTTGTCCTTAACTGGGAGTGTCAGTACCTCTCACAACCCTGACGGTAGACAGTCACTGCTAGCACTCTGTGTATTGCTGTTAGAGCTTGTAAATAAAGGAACTCCTGCCTCCAATGACTTTTTTTTTAACAGCTTTGGAGTTTCCAGAGAGATTTTGTAGAAAGATTTTGCTTTTAGGCTACTGTCTACAGTCATCTCCAGCAAATGAATTCAAAGAGCTGTTTTTCTCAGCTACAAACCTTGCTGGGTCCTTCCATCTCTAGAATCATATGACATTCTGACCCATGTACACCCAACTCCCCTTTCCATTACTTTAATCAAGAAAACACCCCAAGGATTCTCTTTTCGATAACTAAAAACTCATTAAACCTTCTGTCAAATATTCTATCCTCTCAAAGAACAGTATGCCTGGTTCTTTGCCACCTATTCTGTCACTGTCACATCGCCAGAGAGGCCAGAATATCTAGTTTAAAATTAAATCGCAAACAGACTGAAAGAATAACAGGCAGTGAGAAAATAAATGAGTAAAGCGAGTAATTATCCTGCTTTCCAGCATTTGTAGCATTCTTTCTACACAAACTAACTATAATAAAACACTGAATCATAAGCAGTCCTCCTCAAGCATAAAATACACTGATAACGCAATATCATCATAAAATGGATTTATCACCTGTCTCATTCCCTCCCTGTAAAAACTGCAGCTATATGCATTTGAGGTGAGTTACACTTAGGTTGGAGATTTTAAAAAATATTTTAATATTCCATTCAAACTAGCCAACCCATTTTGTGAAGGCTAGAATTATTCTTTTTATTTCCTTTGCAAGGTCTTATCAGAGGATGAATTTCTGAGTGTGTGTTCAATCAGGGAACAGGCCCACCTTGGCTTGAATAGACATTGAACATTTGAATATGCTCTTCCTGTTTTAGGTTTGGTTGTACAACTCCCACAAGAATTAATCCCTACAATTTCAACCTAGATTTTGGAGGATGTTCAAATTTAGCACCTTCTGTTTTCCATGGCTAGCTGCTTTTATTTGTTTTCAGCACATTAAATGTGATACTGAAAATTAAATACAGCTATTCAAATATCAGGAATTGGTTTGTTGTCACATTAATCATATAATAAAAATAGACTTGAGCAAATTATAAAGCCATTTATTTTCTCATTGCCTGTTATTCTTTCAGTCTGTTTGCAATTTAATTTTAAACTAGGTATTCTGGCCTCTGGTTATGTGGCAGTGACAGAATAGGTGGCAAAGAACCAGGCATACTGTTCGAAGAGAGGATAGAATATGTGTCTTAGCAGTGCTTCATCTCCATGTGACAACAGAGCGCAGGAGTCATATTACTGTTTGGAAACCCTTTCCAACATCAGCCCCAGAAACCAAGAAAGCAGCCTCCCTAGCTTCCATCGCTCCAGTGCTGTGTTAGCTGCTTTGACAGCTTTTGGCAGAAGCTCCAGTATGTACTCCATAGAACTGATCGTGTTGGAGAAAATGGTCTGTGTTCTCATCAAAGCTTCATGCTTTATGCTTCATGAAGCTGGATTCCTGAATACTCTGCAAAATTACATGCATGCTCGCAGGCAGACTGCCTGGTACACTTAGAATTTTCTTGATTGTATCCCTCAACATTAGTTTGTAAATTGGCCCTCTAAATCACAATCTGATTTCTCTGCAGCAGAGTAAAATTGGTATCTATTGTACTTTTGAAGCTCCTGAACACATGTAGTTAATGATTCACCATGTGAAGGATCCCTGTCTTAATCTCTAAAATATTTTAATGGAGCCAGATTCTGAACCAATGCAGTGAATGTAGGAGAATGAAGAAAAGTGTGGGGGAGCATTATTATGAGTAATGGTGTTGGAGGTTCCAGCAAAGAGTGAGGGAACAGAGTATGATAGCTCTGGTGGAGTCATTGGACATTGCAGCTCTGTTTTTGCGGTGATAAGCTCTTGACATTGTTCTCATTTTGTTCTTGCACTGATATTGACAGAGGGCTTTTCGTCCACCTGTTATGATGGAGGCACTGAAATGAGATTTCTTTTCTTGTGCCAACACTTGCATCAGAGTTTTCAAAGCAACATTTTTCTCCTTCTAATAAGTTTTTCGCTTACTGCAGCCAGAGTGTACCTTTTCTTTTAGAGGAGCTGATTCCTGCCTCTCTTCCCACAACTAAGTAGATGAATGGCCAGTGAGCAGTATAGGTAGTACTAGCTGCAGTCTTGAATCACTATAAAATTAGATTCAGGAATTTTGAACCAGTATGACAAATTATGAATTATAATTCAATGTTATTTTAGAATTTGGTCCCTGGGTTTAATATATAAAGTCATGATGTGGAGATGCCGGCATTGGACTGGGGTAAATATGTAAGAAGTCTCACAACACCAGGTTAAAGTCCAGCATGTTTATTTGGTAGGAAACGCCACCAGTTTTCAGAGTGCTGCTCCTTCAAAGAGCAGCACTCTTCAAAAGACAAGTGGGAGTTTTGTTCACAAACAGGGCATATAAAGACACAAACTCAATTTACAAAATAATGGTTGGAATGCGAGTCTTTACAGGTAATCAAGTCTTAAAAATACGGACAATGCGAGTAGAAAGAGGGTTAAGCTCAGGTTAAAGAGATGTGTATTGTCTCCAGCCAGGACAGTAAGTGAGATTTTGCAAGCCCAGACAAGTCATGGGGGTTACAGATAGTGTAAAATGAATCCAAGATCCCAATTGAGGCTGTCCTTATGTGTGCGGAAGGTGGCTATCAGTGTCTGCTTAGTGACTCTGTTGTTGTGAAGGCTGCCTTGAAGAATGCTTACCCAAAGATCAGAGGCCAAATGCCCATGACCACTGAAGTGTTCCCCAATAGGAAGAGAACACTTTTGCCTGGGGATTGTTGAGTGGTGTTCATTCATCCGCTGTTGTAGCGTCTGCATAGTCTCCCCAATGTACTATGCCTACAATGTTCTTAAACAATGTGGTCTACCTGATACACAATGTTGTCTACCTGATACATCCTTCAGGAAAGGATGTATGAAGCATGGTGCATTGGGGAGACCATGCAGACGCTACGACAAAGGATGAATAAACACTGCTTGACAATTACCAGGCAAGAATGTTTTCTTCAGCGGTCAAGAGCATTCAGCCTCTGATTTTTGGGTAGGCGTTCTCCAAAACAGCTTCACGACACACGACAACGCAGAGTCACTGAGCAGAGCCTGATAGCCAAATTCTGCACATATGAGGACGGCCTCAACTGAGATCTTGGGTTCATTTAAACTATCTATAACTCCCATGACTTGCCTGGGCTTGCAAAATCTCTCTAACTGGCCTGGCTGGAGACAATACACATCTCCTTAGCCTGGGCTTATCCTTTAAGACTTAGATTCGCAATCCAACCATTATTTTGTAAATTGAGTTTGTGTCTTTATATGCCTTGTTTGTGAATAGAATTCTCTCATTTTCCTGACAAAGGAGCAGCACTCCGAAAGCTAGTGGCTTTTACTACCAAAAAGCCTGTTGGATTTTAACCTGGTGTTGTGGACTTCTTGCTGTGAATAAAAGTAAACAGGGGTTGGTTAGATTAGTTGATTTAGATGACTTGAGTGTGGTGAGGGATAATGCCTCACTAAGGGTTTAATCATTGTACCAGCTGAGACAGTTTTTGGGGCCTGTCTCTTTATCTTGCCCCACAATGGCTAAAGCCATAATTGGCAACCCTTAGACAATAAGAGGATGCTATGTAAAGAGAGATCAAGAGAGAATAAGATCAAATTATATCTTCCTTACATAAGACTACAGGACTTATCAAGAAATATAGTAGTGTCTTGCGGATCATGTGCCTAGATTCTGATCTTTTTCCATAAATAACTTGTATATCATGTATGTAGTTGATGTATTTCATTTGAGTGTTTCCAAACCATGACAAATGCCCTGACTTTGCTACAGGACGGGACAAGGAAGCAGTCTGCCTCAACTCAGATAGAAACCTAATCCTATGGTTCTCAACATTTTAATCAGCAAGCAGGCTGTCTTGCCAATGAGCTAACTGGCATCTGGTATCTCCTCAAAAGTAGTGAATATGTACGTTACAATGAATATATTTGAAATACTAATGTTACCATTTTTGTTTTGCTACCAGATCTCCATTAATTTGGGTAGATAGAAGTCTTCCCTTGTGGGGTTTACAGGTAAGATATAACAAATTCAGCAGCTGGAGTTTTATATATTTATATGTTTTTAAAAAAAAAAATCAAAAAAAGATCCATACTAGCCGAAGTGCTGAGGTTTGTTCTGAAACACAACGAAATAACTGGCAGAACAACTTTCATTCATTCCCAATTTTTTTTATTCTTGCTGTCACTCTGCATGGAATGTAATGCATTATTATTAATTATGGGTAAGTAATCATATGGTGCACAAAATATATAGCAGCATATTTTGCCTACCAGCGACTTTCTTATTAAGTTTTATAAGTGTTTCTTAAACTTATTGGAAACATAAATTTTTCACTGATTTTCTGTAACATTGAGCCACCATTATATTGATACTTGCAACAAATTCATATTTATTCATTTACTTGTTGCTTTATTTGACAGTGCGCAGACAAGGTCAGATTTCACAGGAATTTAAAAGCTCACAGACAAACCTAATGCAACTCTCTGTACTTTCTTTCTCTGACTTGCATGCAGCTACACAAACAGATTATTACTGTCTGTTGATTGAAAGTTACTTATGCTTCTGCAAGAAAAAAATCTGGAAATGGTTTTGTCCCTCAGTTAGCTATTTATTTTTGGTCTTGGTTTAGGCTGTGTAGCTTAGGGCTGTGATTGCTCAGTCCCTTTCCTGAACCCTGTACAAAATTAATGAGCTATCAGATAATGGGGTTTATTTCTGGCTTTGGGGAAAACAGGTGCAAAATGTGTGCTATACTAATAAGCTCTGATTTGAATCTTCAGACTAATTGATGACTATCAAAATTTGAATATGCCAGCAGTTTTAGCACTCTAATGCTGAATAGACACAATTTGCTTGGAGCAGTATTTACGAGTTCCTTGCATCCACTTGCACTGAAGTTGTGCAGTGCTTGGTCTGGTGTGCAGCAATAGGACTCTAGCTGGTTCAGAGCTTGAAGGAGTTATTTGTTTGACACTCTTGGTTTTGGTGGAGGAGGTCCAGAAGAGGAAGATGTCCTGTACCTGCAGCCATCTGAATGCCATCTCATCATCCTAGTCCTTTTCCCATTAGCAGCTGGTGCTGCTGCACCTGACTGTGTCCTCCTCATTCCTGGTTGAGATCAAAGGGAACTTTGGTAGGATACAAATGAACAAGTATTTTTTCTCCTGCTTACTCCTGTAAGGTGCAATAATATACCACCCACTCTTCATGTTAAGTCCTCAGAATTTCTGTCATACATGTTGCTTGAATGTTGCTGACATCTTGATAAGGTCATGATGTAGAGATGCCGGTGTTGGACTGGGGTAAACACAGTAAGAAGTCTGACAATACCAGGTTTAAATCCAACCAATTTATTTGATAGTAAACTCACAAGCTTTGACCCTCTGGTCTTCGTCAGGTGAATGAACTGAACACCTCATTTACCTGACGAAGACCAGAGAGTCAAAAGCTTGAGTTTACTATCAAATAAATTGGTTGGATTTAAACCTGGTATTGTCAGACTTCTTACTGTCTTGATAAGGTACCATTAAAAAATCCCCCGAGAAGCTTCAGAAGTCCTCTTCAGAGCTCCCATGGCAATTAAAACATTATAATGTGTATCCCTTTAAACAATGACTATCTCTTTAAGTAGCATTTGAAATCAACATCAGTACCGGGTTTATTCCCAAATAGTTGGTTGATATTAAAAGGTGTGAGTTGAAGAGCTAGCTAACAATGCTGTGTGGTCTCTGTAATCAGCACACACAGGCATTTTAAGTGACAAATAGCTGCTTAATAAGCCTCTGCATGGCTGTACCTAGTGCTAGTTTCAACTTCTTTACCAATTTGTCTTGCACTGACAGCAGGATAAATTAGCATTTCAGCCAAAGACTTCACGTTGGCTTTCCTTCACATTCTTCATCAAATACTTTAGGAGCTAAGGAGAAGGCATTGGAGTCATGGGAATGTCACTGGACTAGTAATCCAGAGGCCCAAGTTAATGCTCGAGGGACACAGTTTCAAACTCTACCTCAGCAACTTTTTGCAATATAAATTCAATTAATAAATGTGGAATTAAAAGCTAGTTTCAATAATTGTGACGAGGAAACCATTGTCATTGTAAAAACCCATTTAGAACATAGAACATTACAGCGCAGAACAGGCCCTTCGGCCCTCGATGTTGCACCGACCAATTGAGAAAAAGCAATGACCCTCTAACCTAAACCATTCCCTTTTCATCCATAAACCTATCCACTGACCACTTAAACGCCCCCAAACTTGGCGCATCTACAACTGCAGCAGGCAAGGCATTCCATACCCTTAATACCCTCTGGGTAAAGAACCTACCTCTGACATCCGCCCTATAACTACCACCCCTTAATTTAAAGCTATGTCCCCTCGTGCTAGCTTTCTCCGTGCTAGCTTTGGTTCACTAATATCCTGTAGAGAAAGAAATCTATTGTCCTTATCTTGTCTGGCTGTGACTGCAGATCCATAACAATGTGATCCAATCTGTAATATCTCTGAAATGGGTCAGCTAATCACTCAGTTGTATCAAACTGCTACAAACAAAACAAATCACTCAACATCTAGGCAGCAGAAATGACAACAGCAAATCTTGCTGTGTCATCCCTGCAAAGTCCTCCTTACTAACATCTGGGGCTGTCCCAGAGACTTAGTCAAGCATGTCACGGCCGTACTCACCAAATCATGCTTTACGTACCCAGTGGCAGAACAGATCCACCTGGCTGTATAGTGGTTGATATACTGTCAGGGAGGATTGCCTTGAGATTCTTAAATTCACTCTGGATGCCATGAGGTTTCATGGCATGAAGTCAAACATGGGGCAAGAAAATATCCTGCCGATTACCACATTTGGCCTCTCACCTCAGCTGATAAATAAGTAATCCTTCATGTTAGAAGGATTAATGCTGGAAGAAGCATTGAGAGAGCAAAGGGCACAGAATGTCCAGTGGGTGAGGGACTTCTGTATTTATCATCAAGATGAACTTTGAGACTCGCACCTTTGCATTTGTGCCATTGCTCAAAAGTATCATACCCAGATTAATTTTTGAGCAAAAATCTCTTACTTCCTGCAGCTCCCATGTGCCTCCCAGTTCAGAGATGCAGGCTGCTTTTAAGTAGCCCAACTCCTAATTTCTGCAAGCTACTTCACCTGCTGATGTGTATAGCTAGTAAACAGTATGGCCAGCACTGGCTGCATGCAGAAATTATGGCAGCAACAATTTATTATGCTTCCTGCAGCACAATGAGCTGGTTAATTGCATATTATAATTTTTTTTTTGGGA
The DNA here is from genome assembly GCA_024679065.1 of Sphyrna mokarran. Taxonomy (NCBI): domain Eukaryota; kingdom Metazoa; phylum Chordata; class Chondrichthyes; order Carcharhiniformes; family Carcharhinidae; genus Sphyrna; species Sphyrna mokarran. Next base: position 63,980,678 of record JAGIQG010000009.1, read on the forward strand.
GTTAGCCAATTTCTCTGCAGCATGGTCATAATTTGTGTGCAAATGTGTCCTTCCTGGTTCTCTCAGAGGGAGTTGAGATTGTATGCAGTTTTCCCCCACATCTTTTGCACTTAAGCTGCTCTATAATCTACAGAAAGAATACCATTTTCTCAGGATAGCAGGTGCTGGCGTGGGTTCATTTCACATGCCTATTACTGACTTACTGCAAGAGCAGAAGGAAGCAACACTTAAGGATGGTATTGAGGGACCATAAGATACATTAGACAGCCAGGAGATTACCACTATCACTTACCACCATCTCATGTGTCCATCCACTCACAGATGAATGCCCACCATAAATAGCCTTTTAGACATAGAATAGAGGTTTTTTTCTGTCTTTTCAAAAAGAAATTACAAGTTTTTTTTTCTCCCTTCTGTGGTTCCATTGAATGCATTGAGTCCTAGGTAATGATCACCATCTCTTGTTGAGTCCAACTTGCCATTATTTATCTATGAACCTTGATAGTGTCAGCAAACCTTTGACAGTGGGTAACAACCCTGTCTTTGCTTAATACTTGCACACATGCACTTGTTTGGAAATCAATCAGCCAGGTTTCTCCTCTTTAATCTTGGCCAGGAATTGTAGTGCTGACTGAGATCGGCCAACTCTGCACTGACTGAGAGTTCTCACCTCCCAAGTAAGTACGTCATGATCAATGGACAAATGTGCTGAGCCACCAAAGTAACAGAATAACTTTAGAGCGAGTAGTGATTTATTACTATGAATTCAATAAGTGTTGAAATATTTCCCTATGGAACTTTATATTATATACAGTGTGCAGAATAAAAATAGGCAGGGTTTGCTACGCCTGATTCAGGAATATTAGCCTGTTTGCTAACAGCTGATTATGCGTAAAATATGAATATCCAGATAAAATTATTTTGGCCTCATGCTGACACTTGCATAAGAAACATCTGCTGGCTGCCATATCCATCTTTGATACTACGTTTTTGCTGCCACTATTCAACTTTCCTCAGTTACTTACTGGTTACTCAACTTCTTGGCACCACTTATAAAGTTCCACATTAAACATTATTGTCCTTGATGAATTTGTTATCTGAGGAAGATTTTTTTTTCTCTCTGCTGTATTTCGTAGATGTGTTCATATGTTTAGCATTTACAGCCAGGACAGTAAAGTTATGAAGAACATACAATGTGGAACACCAGAATAAGGGTGCGGATTGGAAACCACAATTACAAAGAAATTGAGATGCTGAGGCTGTTTTCTCTGGAAATCGTGGAGGTTTTTGTCTTTTTTAAAAAGTTCTGCAAGCCTTGATAGACATAACAGGGAAAAACTATTTTCTTTGGTCGAGCAGTCAGTGAACGGGTGGGGTTGTCATTGAGCGAAGCAGGAATTGGTTCTTGATTTTACAGGGATGCTGGGATTATGGAACAATTTGCTGCAGGATGTGGTTGAAGTGGAAATCATTGCATCTTTGAAGGCAGTATATCCCAGAGTATTTTTCAGTGTGACCTGATTTTGGGAATTATTGTAACCCTAGGCAATAGCAAAATAAGTAGCAATAATGCATAACATTTGATATATAATGTTCATGTATAATAAATCAACATATAATATAAATATGAAAAAATCTAAGTTTTTTATAGTAAAATATAGCTATTATGTTATGTACTTGGGTTTCATCAGGGTTCTCCCTATTCCTATACATGCATATGCACACACCACAAACAACATTCCCTCTTTGAGATCCCTAACCCCCTCCCCCGACCCCAGCACCCCACGAGAAAAGAATCACTCAGCAACCCATCTATGCACTTGCCCTCCCACCATTCTCTCTCTCTCTCATACTTTCATATTTTTCACATTATGTCTCTGTCTCTCTCTCTCTCTCTCTCTCATTCACTCACACTTGATCACCAGCCAGTCTTCCACGCTCTTTAGGTCCAATTGCTGATATCTCTGAAACAGAACCACTGACCTGATATGAGGAGCCTCTACATGAGGCAAGTAGCAGGTTTGCACTTGCTACTCTCCCAGCTCAGCTGCACGATTCCCTGGTTGTTTCACACTCCAGACCCAGTCACTCTCTGCTCGTCTGTAGCCAGGCCAAATCGGCTCACAAACATCCAGGGCCCACTCAAGTCAGTTGCTGGAGATGTTTTCTCATGTTAAAGAGCAGTTTGGACTCGCCCTCCACCGCTTTCCCCATGCTGTTTTATAGACTTGATCCAGTAAGTCCAGGGCTGGCCCATCAGTGTCTCTGGACCGATTCATCTTCTCTCCACTAATGTTATTGCTGCTCAGAGGAGGGAATCTTTTGTGACACCAAATGTGAGCTCTGTGACCCCCTTGGAGATTGTAACCCACAGATTGAGAATCCTTGCTTTGAAGGGAAAATGGATTAGAATTTGATGCTGAGAAGTAAACGGAAATTTCAATATTATCCAGCCCGGAAAATTAATTCACCCTCCTTAATCTGGAAATAATTTACTTTTCAAAAAAAAGGCTGTGTAGAATTTTGGAAAGTTTGGCTGCAATTCACATGTAGTTCATGCAACTTTACTGAAGTCAAGAAAAAAATTGTCCTTGTTTCATAGAATAATGGGATCCCTACAGTGTAGAAGGCCATTCAGCCCACTAAGTCTGCTCTGACTCTTACTCAGACTTACCCATAACCATGTATTTGCTCCGCTGATTCCCCTTAACCTCAATATTTAGGGACACAAAGTGACAATTCAGCATGGCCAATCAACCCAACCTGCACATCTTTGGAGTGTAGGAGGAAACCCACGCAGACAAGGGGAGAAGGTGCAAACTCCACACAGTCATCCAAGGTCAGAATTGAATTTGGATCCCTGGTGCTTTGAGGCAGCTAATCACCATGCCACCCAATAGATATATTATTTTATATTAAGATAAACTTTATAACAAACTCAGTAATTAATTCACAATAAACATTTGAGGGACAAATTGTTGCATGTATAACCTCTAGTTTTCAGGCAGGTCAAACGTTGAGTTAGGGATCTTTGTGCCCATTTGCATGATGTTGAATAACTGAGGATAACAATAGTTTTTGTTACATACCTTCCGGTAAATAGTTAATATACTCAGGATTTTGTTGTTGTAACCAATCAAGTTATTTTGTATCTAGCATGTCTGACATTGGAATGAGGTATATGAAAGGCAGGTAAACAAAGTGTTCGTAGAATCCCTTTTGAGCCCCAGAAGAGTCACACGAGACATTGGTTGGTCAGCCTAACTGTTGTTTAACATCTGGAAAGATGTGTGCAGGAACGAATCATTGTGTTGAATCAACCAGTTCTTAGAATGGACGACAACAATAGGAATTTGCAGAAAATACGTCATTAAAAGTGGAAACGAGAAGATTTTGATTTTTCAAAAAGGAGGCAAGTGCTGATATAGTTCTCTGTACATAAAGAAATCTCCTCTAGCTCATCAATGTAATGACATGTTTATTCAACTGTGTAACTTATTGGATGAAATACATTTCTATGTCTATTGCACAGTAAGTCTTATACAACGAAATAGAGCAATATACACATGATATTTAGGGCCAAAAGAAAACTGTTACTAAAGAAAAAAAATTAAAAACTTTAAATATTCATTGTAGTATCATTGCAGAGGAATGAGACTTCAAGTTTGCACCCCTCTCTTGCTAGCAATGTTGTCAGACATCCAACATCCCAAAATATAAATGTTGACAATGCAAATGATTTAGACAGAGAGCTAGCAGTATCACTGAAAAGCTGATGCTGTTGTCCGAATGCAGTGTATATTTTGGAATGAATTGCCATATATTTGGCAATGCCTAAAGAATTAAATCGATTTTTGTTCAGAATCTCTAGTGCTTGTTTAAGCAGAAAAGCCTGTTGTTTAATTTCTATCATTTCCTTTCAGGTTACAGTGGCCTTGATAAGTTTCTCTGAAACAATGTTGCTGGCTTATCTCAGCTATAAGGTAAGCTTTTATCATTTGAAATGGTTGCTTGGCGACCCGTTGCTGGCATGAACTCTCCACATTCAGGGAGCTGTCAGATTGATTTTGCTGGCTAGCCGTGATACAAAGGTCTGGAAAATTTGCATATGAGGAATAGACATAAAGGGGAATGCCTTTCCACTTCTGCTGCTAAAACTTGGATGCACTTAACTCCTCCTTTTCACCACTCAGATGAGCAGGATTTACAAATAACTGGATAGTAATGGATTAAAATATTAAATGATTCAAAAATCATTCTGCAGCATTGTGTAAAATGAATGTTAGTTCTTGTCCTGGTAAATAAATTGGTAGATTTTTAAATGCATGTGAGGGCATGTTTTCCACAGAAATGAACATACAAAGTGGTGGGAAGCTCGAAGATAAAACTAAGATTGTCAACATTGTTCTTGTCTGGCTGAATATAAAGGAAATAAAACAGTAACATAAGTGTATAAAGGCCCTTTATACAATTAAGTTTTTGTTAATAAACCTTGTTAAGATGCACTGTTTTCCACAAGGGGCAATTAAAACAGCTAGGTAAGCCCATAAATGTTGGCCCAGCCAACAATGCTCATATCTTGCAAGTGAATAAAAATGAGTTTGTTTCCTACAGATGCTGCAAGATCTGCTGAGAATTTTCTGCATTTTCTAATTTTGATTCAAATTTCGATCATCTGCTCTGGAAAACTGAGATTTAACTGGGGTGTTTACAATCGTTAAAATAAAGAGAATTGAGATGACTATTGCTAGGCAGGAAGGGTTGATAACAGAAGGGCATAGATTTGAGGAAATTGATAAAAGAACCAGAGACACTCTGAGTGCTTAAAACAGATGAGCAGCCAATGGACCAATAGACTAAGGCATTGTTCAGCTAAATGCCTTGGTCCTCAGTCCTGGAAATGTAGTTATTTTGCTTAAGTCAATAGCTATAAGTATAAAGAAATGCAGAATTTACACAAATTAATCAAATGAAATGTAATTTTTATCCAAATTACACACACAGTCAATTAGCTGTTTTTCTAAAGACCTTGAATAGAGCTTATGTTTAAGTTGCTATTTCTAAACTTGAAGGCTGACGGCACATTGAAGAGTGGATTGGAGGGTACCAGGACAGGGGATGGCGGAGGAATGGTTTTTTTTTGCTAGGTTCCCAGTGGGAACAACAGGCTAAACTTAATTTTGAGCTTACTCTCAGTAGTAAGAAACTGTTCACTTTTACCCCTGGGTCCCATTAACACATCATTTGTCTATGTGGCATCTGGCCTCCGATAAATCATCCAGGAGAAAAAGGGAGTAATGATAGTGAATGATGACCCTTTGGGCTTAGGAAAACATGCCTCAGATATGCCCGTTATTATCAAAGACAATGGGACCTGGATGCTTAAGATGTGGCATTTTAACTGCCCACAAGTCTCACTTATGCGAGGTACATGGGGTCATAATTCATGCATTTTTTCAAATCTTGAAATGATTGACTGCAGTGAGCTAACAAATTTGCTGTTAGCCCACAATAAAGCCAAAGCTCTATTGATGTTCTGGACCATTGCTTAGCTAGCTAAGTGGTTATTGAGTATCCTGAGGAACATGGAAAAGGGTATCAGGGCAAAAGGGAAATGCAGGCAGCCTGCCATAATGACTATCATCCAGTGGCTCTCACATCCCTCATTATGAAGTGCTTCGAAAGGCTTGTCATGGCAGAAATCAATTCCTACCTCCCAGGCTGCCTAGATCCACTGCAGTTCACTTATCGCTGCAACGGTATACAGCAAATGCCATCTCTCTGACCCTACACTCAACTCTGGAACACCTAGCTAACAAAAACACCAATGGCAGACTCCTATTCATAGACAATAACTCAGCGTTTAACACCATTATTCCCACAAGATCCATCTCCAAACTCCATGACCTGGGGCTCAGCTCCTACCTCTGCAACTGGATCCGAGACTTCCTAACCCATAGACCGCAGTCGGTAAGGATAGACAACAACACCTCCTTCATGATCATCCTCAACAGCGGTACTCTGTCAGGCTGTGTCCTCAGCCCCTCTACATCTCTGACTGTATGGCCAAATTCTCCTCTAACTCAATTTCCAAGTTTGCGGATGATGCCACCATTGTAGGTCAGATCTCATGCAATGATGAGGCACAGTACAGGAAAGAGATAGAGAGTCTGGTGAATTGGTGTAACGACAATATTGTCTCCATGAATGTAAACAAAATGAAGGGAATAGTCATCGACTTTAGGAAACATAGTGGAGGACATGCCCTGTCTATCAATGGGGATGAAGTAGAAATGGTCGAGAGCTTCAAGTTTTAGGTGTGCAAATCACCAACAACCTATCCTGGTCCCTCCATGTATTTGTTAAAGTTAAGAAAGCCCTCCACACCCCTACTTTCTCAGGAGACTAAGGAAATTTGGCATGACTATTACAACTCACCAACTTCTACAGATGCACCATATAAAGCATTCTTTCTGGTTGTATCATAGTTTGGTATGGCTCCTGCTCTGTCCAAAAGTCCAATTAACTACAAAGGGTCATGAACAAAGCTTAGTTCATTACTCAAACCAGCCCCCCACCCATTGACACTGTCTACATTTCCTGCTGCCTCGGAAAGGCAGCCAGCATAATTAAGGACCCCATGCACCCCCAAAGTACTCTATGTCACATTCATCTGTTGGGAAAAAGATACAAAAGCATGAGGACACATATAAACCGACACAAGAACAGCTTTTGCCTGCTGCCATCAGACTTTTGAATGGATCTACCTCGCACTAAATTGATCTTTCTCTACTCCTGAGCTATGACTGTAACATTTCATTCTGCACTCTTTCCTTCCCTATATATGGTATGCTTTGTATATATAACACACAAGAAACAATACTTTTCACTGCATACTAATATATGTGACAATAACAAAGCAAATCAAATTATTGTGGGCAAACTAAAATTGCTTTAAGGCTAACAAAGTTGCATAGAACAGTCTCACTTGGATGAGTATGTAAAGAATTGTTCATTTATGATTCTGAATAAAAAAAGGTTCTTACTACCATTCTAGCCATGAGCTTCTTTATCATCTTACAACTTTCACAGCTGATATTGTGTCTACAAATCAGAGAGTGATTCCTAACACATTGATTTTGCAGGATATAATTCTAGTTTTCAAAAATGATGATTGCTATTATAACTCCTGTACATGTGAAAACAAAATAATTATTTTCAGTTTGGGAACAGCAGAATGGGAATGTAATGCATGTTGAGTTAATTTATGTAAATGTATTTAAAACAAAAAAAAATCTCATCTGTGTCTCAGGCATCTTTGGTTTCTGAAAACTGTTAATTGCAACATACAAAACTGGCAATCAATGATGGAAAATCATTTTTAGGGTAAATTAACATTTTGTCCTTATCAACTGTTGAAGGACTGAGCATCATGTTTCTCCTGAGATGAATGCAATCACTATAATAACTAGGTTTTTTTAATCCAATTCAATCAGATCAAGTCCAATTCAGAATCTTAACAAGTGAGACATTCCTGATCCAAGCTGACAAGACAGGGACCTCAGCTCCTGTCTTGGGCTTGATCTACATGATCCAGACTGATTGGAGTAGGCATTGCACCTCCTCCAAGGCTTGACCTCATTTGCATCTTAGCCAAAAGGCCGAGATGCTGCTTTTCAAAATAACTAGGAATTGTTCAATACTGAGTAAATGCTAAGAATTAAAGTTAAATTGGACCCTGCAATATGCCCCAATGTATAGCAGTTTTGGCTTAACATCAAAATAAAAATGTATGGCGTATCTCTTATTGAGATCAAAGTGAAATAAGCAGAGATTCTGTGAGTTTGTCTCTATTTTGGCTGCATACAGACCTATAGGTGTGGAGCAATGTTTCAGATTATCGAGTCTTCCTGGGAGCCTTTTAACTTCATTTGTTCCCTTTTTTACTGAGAGTTTATCAAGTCTCCTTGGGAACCTTTTAACTTCATTTATTTACCTTTTTATTGTGTGTTTATATAATTACTTGTGTCGATTGAAGTGGCATTTGGATACTGGTGAATAAAGGCAACCTTAATTTTCCCTTGGAGCATTAAGTGCTAATAATGCCAGCTTGAACAGTTATAAACCAGACATAACTGTGTGACACTCCCTATGGCCTGCAGTAGCTGAAGGAGACTTCCAATACTTGCAGTATTTTAATTTTGAAATGACTGAATCATTTTCTTCACTACAAGGTAAAATGTCACCACATTATGGCCTACAACTTGCAATGTTGAAATTAGAGTTTTAACTGATGTACAGAATAAAATATTCTACTAGTGATTTTGAAGTGTCGCAAGATTTTTGGCAGATTTTATGCATAAATTCTCACTTGGTGCTGTGGTATTCTATAGCATCGATTATCAGCTAAACTCACAATGTGATTGGTCCTCAAACTAATAGAAACTGATTTTATTTTTTTCTGCTACTGAAAGTGGGTTACACTGGGTTACAGAAAGCAAGATTATGGCATCTCTGTTCTCAGTACCGTAGGAGGCAATCATGCATGACTTGCAGTTTTCTTTTAATCGAGTTACACCACAGGCAGAATTAATACTGTCAGCCTTCTTGTATTCTCCAGCTTTGTGAAGTATTCTTTCTGCACTTTGGAACATTTTAACAACTTGAAATATTAGTAATTTTACAACAGGTGAAACCAGTGTTGTGTTCGATTCAGTCATAGAATCTCTATAGTGCAGAAGGAGGCTATTTGGCCTATCGAATCTGCACCAATAACAATCTCACCCCAACCCTATCACCATAACCCAATGTGTTTACCCTGCTAGTCCCCCTGACAAAGGGAAATTTAGCATGGCCAATCCAGCTGACCTGCTCATTTTTGGAGTGTAGGAGGAAACCAGAGCACCCAGAGGAAACCCACGCAGTCATGGAGAGAACATGCAAATTCCATGCAGTCACCCGAAACCAGAATTGAACCTGCATCCCTAGTGCTATGAGGCAGCAGTGCTAACCACTGTGTCACTCACCACAATCTGCCAATGTCAATACTGAGTTTTACTTTTCGTTACTGGATGGAAAGGATAGGCTTTCTCCATTTGGATTGAAAATATGTTTTAAAAATAGAAGTCGTAAATATATCATTAGTGAGCTGTCTTGTTTTAGAGGTCAATCCCTCTGCAGCATTACTATATAAAGTAGTAATGTAATTGTGCTGTCATACATTTATCAAATTCATTAATATAGAGAGGTTGCAATAAAGTTTTATTGGAAGAGAAAGGAATCACACAGACATAATAGGAAAAGATACAATGAAAAATTAAAGCCAAATTTAATTTTGGCATGTCATGCAATTATCTTATTCCTCTGAATGGGAGCAAATCCAATAAATAGGGCCCAGCTCTGAATTCAGTTACTCAATTATACATTATTTGCAGACAGGGATATCAAAGTAAAATTGTATTCAGTCATGATCACTTTGACAGTGAACAGCTCTTACCATTGGTTAAGTTTCAATACAAGGCACAACATGTATTCCAGGATCAATCAGTTGTTAATTCCACCACTGGAATCTCTCTCCCAGCTTTGGAGAGTGATATGCTTTTTCAAATTGTTAGTACTATACGTCCCACCTCATTTTTTATGCAATCAAAATATTGATGGTTTCACTGAAACCGTATGATATAAACTTTGTTGATTTGTTCCAGCTCAGAAGAAAATATGATCATAACTATCCATTTGCAGAATGTAGACTGTGGAGCTAATTTTACAGCCCTAAACTGCGCAGTTGGTGCTGTTCAGAGGCTCTGCATGTCCACACAAGGAGCAGCTGACCTTGCATATTAATGCAAGGTCAGTGAACTTCTATAATTTCGTGGTGTTCCTGCTGTTTATTACACGTTGTGCTGGGACCACACTGAACTGTTAAACCATGAATCATTATTATTATCCACGTGAGCTGCAGGAGGCAGCTGTTAAGCACCAGTGTGTGAGTAAGGAGTGTAAAGTGTCAGGGGAATGACAGAATACACATCCCGGTGGCCATAATTTGGTATCTTCCAGTTGCTGTGACCAAAGATTTGGAATGTGCCGCTGTTGCCTACAAATGCTCTTTGTACACACAGTTTGAAGTAATTTGAGATTGTGCCTTGTAACCATTGCAACTTTGAGCATCCACCAGTCCACAACTGCATTTGTGCAGTGCTGCTCATTTCTCTGCAGGAGTTGTGGTAGATGTGAAGTATACATCTAATCCAGGGCCTTCTGTTGAAGAGGTTCCTGTTCCACTCTTCATGCTTTTTTGAGACCGGTCAGACTAGTGCAAGAGTGATCTTGAATTCAAGCCAAAAACAGACCATGACCTTGGGATTTATTAGGCTGGGAAATTGGGTTGAATCTGCCTGAATGCAACAGTTCAACTCTTTCATTCGCTCACCATGTTCTCTCAACATATCTCAGACTCTTGCTGAAGGACTGCCCAGCAGTAAGTCAATAGTAATAGTTGGTTTTGATGGTGGTGTTACCTCGTCATTTAATGATATATCTATAAACATTTGTTATCCATTCAGAAGACTATGGATTACCCTTTATACATTATTACTTTCAGAACTATTATCTGACCCAATAGTAGGAGTGATTGGGTGACATCTGTTTCTTGTGGCAATAATTAAAACCCAAGAACAAGCTACCTCATTTTCTTCTATTTGAGAGATCCTTTTGAAGAAACAACATAAGGAAATAGAAAATATGTTTTGTTCATTTTGACAAAAGGAAAGCACTGGGCCAAAAGACATTGAGCTATCCCACATTGCAACTGTAATTTATAATATAACTTGTATTGGCTGATTGTGTCTTGACAAGAACTCAGTAAGAATTTAGCAACACCAATTTTTAATCCAACCGATTTATTTGATAGTAAAAAAGCAAGCTTTCGACACTGTGTCTTCCTCAGGCAAATGCAGTGTTCTGATCTGCAATGGCACACATCAGCACAGACAGTCAGAGATTGCTGATTAGAATGCGAATCCTTACATCTAACCTGCTATTCAAGTGTTAAAGTGGCGAACAATGTGTGTGAAGGGAATCCTGAGCATTGTTGGAGAATTGTGTATTTTCTCCAGACAGCACAGTAAGTGAGGTTTTTTGCTAACCCAGGCAAGTTACGGGGGTTACAGATAGTGTGTCATGAAGCCAAGATCCCTGTTAAGACCGTCCTCATGTGTGCGGAGCTTGGCTATCAGTCTCTGCTCAGCGACTCTGCGCTGTCGTGTATCACGAAAGCCCCCTTGAAGAACATTTACCCGCAGGTCGGAGGCCGAATGCCCATGACTGCTGAAGTGTACCGCAAACTGACAGACAACCTCACAATGCTCCACTTCTCCAGCTTCCACCCTAGACACGTTAAAGAAGCCATTCCCTATGGACAAGCCCTCCGTATACACAGAATTTGCTCAGATGAGGAGGATCGTGACAGACACCTCCAGACACTGAAGGATGCACTCGTGAGAACAGGATATGGCGCTCGACTCATCGATCGACAGTTCCAACGTGCCACAACGATAAACCGCACTGATCTCCTCAGAAGACGAACACGGGACACGGTGGACAGAGTACCCTTTGTTGTCCAGTACTTCCCCGGAGCGGAGAAGCTACGACATCTTCTCCGGAGTCTTCAACATATCATTGATGACGATGAACATCTCGCTAGGGCCATCCCCACCCCCCCACTTCTTGCTTTCAGACAACCGCACAACCTCAAACAGATCATTGTTCGCAGCAAACTACCCAACCTTCAGGAGAACAGTGACCACAATACCACACAACCCTGCCACAGCAACCTCTGCAAGACATGCCAGATCATAGACATGGACGACATCATCAAACGTGAGGATACCATTCACCAGGTCACGGTACATACTCTTGCAACTCGGCCAACGTTGTCTACCTAATACGTTGCAAGAAAGGATGTCCCGAAGCATGGTATATTGGGGAGACCATGCAGACACTACGACAGCGGATGAATGAGCATCGCTCAACAATCACCAGGCAAAACAGTTCCCTTCCTGTGGGCGAACACTTCAGCAGTCATGGGCATTCGGCCTCCGACCTGCGGGTAAATGTTCTTCAAGGGGGCTTTCGTGATACACGACAGCGCAGAGTCGCTGAGCAGAGACTGATAGCCAAGCTCCGCACACATGAGGACGGTCTTAACAGGGATCTTGGCTTCATGACACACTATCTGTAACCCCCGTAACTTGCCTGGGTTAGCAAAAAACCTCACTTACTGTGCTGTCTGGAGAAAATACACAATTCTCTAACAATGCTCAGGATCCCTTCACACACATTGTTAGCCACTTTAACACTTGAATAGCAGGTTAGATGTAAGGATTCGCATTCTAATCAGCAATCTCTGACTGTCTGTGCTGATGTGTGCTATTGCAGACCAGAACACTGCACTTGCCTGATGAAGACACGGGAGTGTTGAAAGCTCGCTTTTTTACTATCAAATAAATCGGTTGGATTAATAATTGGTGTTGCTAAATTCTTACTGAAGTGTTCGCCCACAGGAAGGGAACTGTTTTGCCTGGTGATTGTTGAGCAATGCTCATTCATCCGCTGTCGTAGTGTCTGCATGGTCTCCCCAATATACCATGCTTCGGGACATCCTTTCTTGCAACGTATTAGGTAGACAACGTTGGCCGAGTTGCAAGAGTATGTACCGTGTACCTGGTGAATGGTATCCTCACGTTTGATGATGTCGTCCATGTCTATGATCCGGCATGTCTTGCAGAGGTTGCTGTGGCAGGGTTGTGTGGTATTGTGGTCACTGTTCTCCTGAAGGTTGGGTAGTTTGCTGCGAACAATGATCTGTTTGAGGTTGTGCGGTTGTCTGAAAGCAAGAAGTGGGGGGGTGGGGATGGCCCTAGCGAGATGTTCATCGTCATCAATGATATGTTGAAGACTCCGGAGAAGATGTCGTAGCTTCTCCGCTCCGGGGAAGTACTGGACAACAAAGGGTACTCTGTCCACCATGTCCGTCTTCTGAGGAGGTCAGTGCGGTTTATCGTTGTGGCACGTCGGAACTGTCGATCGATGAGTCGAGCGCCCGGAGTGGAGAAGCTACGACATCTTCTCATCGATCGACAGTTCCGACGTGCCACAACGATAAACCGCACTGACCTCCTCAGAAGACGAACACGGGACACGGTGGACAGAGTACCCTTTGTTGTCCAGTACTTCCCCGGAGCGGAGAAGCTATGACATCTTCTCCGGAGTCTTCAACATATCATTGATGACGATGAACATCTCGCTAGGGCCATCCCCACCCCCCCACTTCTTGCTTTCAGACAACCGCACAACCTCAAACAGATCATTGTTCGCAGCAAACTACCCAACCTTCAGGAGAACAGTGACCACAATACCACACAACCCTGCCACAGCAACCTCTGCAAGACATGCCGGATCATAGACATGGACGACATCATCAAACGTGAGGATACCATTCACCAGGTGCACGGTACATACTCTTGCAACTCGGCCAACGTTGTCTACCTAATATGTTGCAAGAAAGGATGTCCCGAAGCATGGTATATTGGGGAGACCACGCAGACACTACGACAGCGGATGAATGAGCATTGCTCAGCAATCACTAGGCAAAACAGTCCCCTTCCTGTGGGCGAACACTTCAGCAGATATGGGCATTCGGCCTCCGACCTCCGACCTGCGGGTAAATGTTCTTCAAGGGGGCTTTTGTGATACACGACAGCGCAGAGTCGCTGAGCAGAGACTGATAGCCAAGCTCCACACACATGAGGATGGTCTTAACAGGGATCTTGGCTTCATGACACACTATCTGTAACCCCCGTAACTTGCCTGGGTTAGCAAAAAACCTCACTTACTGTGCTGTCTGGAGAAAATACACAATTCTCTAACAATGCTCAGGATTCCCTTCACACACATTGTTAGCCACTTTAACACTTGAATAGCAGGTTAGATGTAAGGATTCGCATTCTAATCAGCAATCTCTGACTGTCTGTGCTGATGTGTGCTATTGCAGACCAGAACACTGCATTTGCCTGAGGAAGACACAGAGTGAAAAAGCAAGCTTTCGACAATCAAATAAATCGGTTGGATTAAAAATTGGTGTTGCTAAATTCTTACTGAGTTCTTACCACCTCAATCCAACGCCGGCATCTTTACGTTGTGTCTTGACAGCCAGCCCTTTCTTTCTTATCTTTGTTAAGACTTTTGAGGTTATAGACATGTAAAGCTGAGCCCAATGGAAAGGAATTTTCTTTGCAATGGTACTGAGTTTGTTTCAAGGTGGGCAGTTGTGTGTTAGAAACAAAAAGCTACTTTGAATCTAATTGGACCTGATTTAATAACTGCTGGACAGTCAGCAGCTCATTCAGAAGACAATCCTGCTGCCTCAAACTTGGTTTTACTTTCGTCTTCTTTCTCCTGGTTGCTCCACTAAGTCCATTGAAAGATACATAGGTGGAAGGTACAGCAGCACACAGTAGTCTTACTAACCAGACCTCTACCAATTGGTTTAAGTATTAGACTTTACAGGTTGAAGATGCCAAAGTTTGATCCACTCTGATTCTGGTGGACGCATGGACCATCTTTCCTACGCTTTTGAAATTGGGTACCACACTGAGGCTACGATCCAAAGTTTGTAACATTATTGCTCTTCCAACGAACACATTTGATCCTCCCAATAAGGCTGAATACCACAAAATGATTGAATTTGGGAACTGGTTGGGGAAAATAAACTTGCATTAATGATTTACTGCTGTAGTATTTTAAAGGAATGATGGCCCATTTTACTTATTAAGACAGAGCTTGGGCTCGGGGTCCAGGTAGCCATATTCACTGGGACTATCATAGGATTCCTTCTTAGATTACTTAATTCAGTCCAGTAGTTGTAAAGGCACATAGTAAAATGGTGGTGGGTGATCAAAGGACTAGCAAATTATTAAATGCCACATTTAGTTTTCAAGAGTTGTTTTGTAACAGATAAAACAGACAGTTTTAATGCTGTTTTCAGGAATGTTCCAAATTATTTCAATGATCTTGTCTGCCAAGTCCAAGAGGTGGGTGCCCCCACCAAGTATGGGTGTGGGCGTGAAAAATTGCATTCTACCCACTAGCTGCAATGATGGGTTTTCACACCTATTCATCCACTCCCCACCACATTAATTATACATGCACAGGAAACATGTTGAATTGCTACTGGTGATCTCTGATTTGCCTGGCTCTTGAGCAATGTACAGGTTTCCAGGTATATATCTCTCATATACTGTTGTGAAATGTGTTGTTTTAATTTCATGATGACATGCCTAGGCGTTTCCCTACTCTGGTCACCATTTTTAAAGAGTACCCCAGGTCTGCTCTACTGAAGACATGGGCCCAAAACCCATAAAGATAGCCTCAGATTTGGTGACACCTCTCTGGAAGATCTGCTGCATGCTGTCTAGGCCCGCTGCCATATCTTCTACTAATGCTATAACCATGTGAGGTCTAGTAAGATGACCAATCCAGCTTATGCGCTGGTGACAATGTTGGCCAGTACCAACATGATACAGAAGAGGTTAGCCACCTAGTGCAGGAAAAGGATGAACCATCCTATCCATGCTGCCAGGGTAAGCTAGCTGTCTCAACTCAGACAAACACAAACCATCAACCATTCGCATTGATTTTACAGTTTGTCAGCTTATTCAACATCATCACTTATCCTCTCGCACACACCTTCACATCTGCAACAGGGCTTGCCTCATCAGGAGCTTGCATCTTTCTACCAATGGCCCCATTCACCATTTGCACATGCCAGGCATCTTTGTCATCTGCCCTGGCATGTGACTTGCTTGTACTCTCTCTGCTTGACTTTATGCAGGAAAAGATCATGTAGAGTTGCAGGAAGAGGTCCAAGATTGGAGATGGTATGCCAGATATCAAAGTCTGCCGTCAGCTTGAAAATTGAGCCATGGATCTGGCCAGAGAGAACATCGACCAAGCTTGTACCGGTAGTGAGATGGACAGCGTGCAACCAAATGAAAAATATGCACCAGCTTATCTCTCAGTCAAGCATACCACTTTGTCCTGTTTCAGAATTTTCTGCCAGACACCGATTATCTCCTCTTTCATACGTAACTCTGGAAAGCTCCTGAGGGCATCCACAAGCTAGGCCCTCAGCTCCAGCCTTGATGATACCTCAGATAAGGAACTAGAAAACACTACAGCAGACAACTGTTCATGGCACTAACTCACACACTCTACCAATGTAGTGACACTCACATTGATGGACATATTTCCAGAGTAGGCTAGGGGTCATAATGTAGTAAGCACAACACACAATCTGGCCCAATGGACGTGGAGGCAGGGACATCTAAGTTTGCTGGCTCTCAGAGGACTGCTGGAGACCATGATTCTGCTGAATCCGAGTCAGATAACGAGTTTTGCTACATGCTTTTGAATCAGTTCGTGGAGATTCTGCGGCTACCACAAAAACATCATGAAGGGGTGTCAGCTGCACTCCTCAAATGGCAATGGATGATGGAAGAATCCATCCACCCTCAGACTGAGGTGTCAATACATCCAAGTCAACACTGATGGGATGGGGAACACCATGGAGATATTGGTCCACGACAGTTGTCATCCACAGAAAGAAAGACCAGCAGTTGGCTACTTGGGGGCCATCCACCTTGATGACTCTGAGATTCTCCAGCTGATCCAAATCCTATACCTTCATTAACTTCAGCTTCACAGGCCGAGGAGCATGTACGAAGCAAGCCAAGACCCTCAAGGTCAATTGCTGGGGACACTTGTGAAGGACAACAAAGCATAGCAGTCAGCAAGCTACCTCCACCTCCACTGTGAATGTCGGAAAATATTAAGGTATAGTGTTTGGCTTAGGAAAGTTTAAAAGATTCAGGAGCACAACTGTGAATAACATTAAAATAATGTACACAGTGCAAATAGAATTGCAACCATTTTGCATCTCCTCTTGTGTATGCTTCCTTTCTATGATGAGTTATGTTGCTGTCAATCAGTGGTGATACCATGGTGCTTGTGCAGTGAATCTGTTTCACCTGCCTTGCAAGGTCGTGTCATGTTTATTCTTAGCTTTATAAGATTGAGGGAGAGGTGTTCTCCTATCTGATTTGCATTCTTGAAAGGTGAAAATGTTGTGTCCAAGGAGAGACACATGGAGAAGGGCCAAATATCATACAGCTCCATATGCTCTGTATCTCTCGGCAATATTTCTATGCTATGAGCTCATATTCAGAGCTTGCGTACGCTGCTGTTAGCAACCACACTTTGGACTTTGAGTGTACATCTGTTATAATGACCAAAAGTAGGAGCACCTTATCACCTCAAGGTGAAGAAGCACCGTCTGTCCTGGTGCTCAAATGTCCAATGTTGAGAGTGTCTCAACCTGCAAGGGATTTTCGCTCATTCAGTAAAAGATTCTTCCGGGATTTTCACAGCAAATTTATTGCAGTGTTACTCTAAGTCTAATGAATAAACTTTACTGTAGTTATGTCTATTGTGGGGACAAGTCTCTTGTCACCAAATAGGAGTGCAACTCTGTACATTCTTTACCTGAGCGCTGACTGAGGTTACTGTCATGATTTAGCAGGCAGTAGAACCTTTGAGCATGCTCTGGAAGCATACATTGTTGCTTTTGATAATGTTGAGAGGAGCAAATAGGATAAGAGCAAGGATGTACTGAAGCAGGAGTGTACTCTTTATTAGCAATGACACATTCTTTTGGGCTTTGTGATGTCTGAGCATTTTGGACTTTGCAAGGGTCAGGAGTGGCCACAAAACCAGAACCCCCTTGAAAGTGAAGTGAAGCCTGGCACAAGAGTGCTGTGTGATGCAAGGTAGGTGAACCAAACTTCAAGTCATGATCAATGTACAGGTATCCAGGTACATATCTCTTGTATACTATTGTGAAATGTATTGTTTTAATTTCATGATGACATGCCTGGATGATCTAGCACTTGGGATGAGTCCTTACAATCAGATGTGAGGAGTCCTTATAATGAAAAGCACAAATTGAAATGATGTTTCCAACATGCTGCAGGGAGAAGTGTGGCCTACCTGTGACAGTACTTTAAGAAATGTATTTTGATCATGCTTTTTGCATTTTTTAAAAATGAGTGTACATCTGTTATAATAACCAAAAGTAGGAGCACCTTATCACCTCAAGGTGAAGAAGCACCGTCTGTCCTGGTGCTCAAATGTCCAATGTTGAGAGTGTCTCAACCTGCAAGGGGTTTTCGCTCATTCAGTAAAAGATTCTTCCGGGATTTTCACAGCAAATTTATTGCAGTGTTACTCTAAGTCTAATGAATAAACTTTACTGTAGTTATGTCTATTGTGGGGACAAGTTGTTTTATTGTTGCCATAATGTCTGTCAGTGGTGACTTCTAATTGTTATTGAAGCAACATAATTGACAACAGGTTTATTTTAATCTGGGCTAATGCAGTGTTCTGGGGTTTTTGATGATCCCTTGGGATTACTGACTGGAGCTTGAATTGAGGATGATTGACAGGTCAGTTGCTGCTTTGGGACAGTTTTTTCACAACAAATTCCAAGATTTTGGTTTCAGTTTAGTTGCTAGCTAGAAGCTGGTGAAGGCAGGTAGCTTTTCTCTCGTTGAAAATTCTGCTGCCTGGGAGTTCCTGTTGGATGCTACTGGGAGGAAGGCAGTGTGTGCCTGTCTCTCTCTATCCAGAGATGTGCTGGAAGTTCCAGGACTGGAAAGCCTCAGCGTTTTAATTCAGCATCCAGAGAACTAATTCACTGAAGGTGTTAAAAATTGCAAAATCCAGTATCACGTGAGCATACTTGCTTTCTGTGCAGAGCTTAGAGAAGGGTGTATGTGGGTGTCATTTGAATTGGAACTTTATAATTAGCTGTTAAGATTTACACAATATCATGGTTTTTTTGTAATTAGTAAAAATAATGCTAATTTTTCTTATTTTAACTGTGTTCTTAAATAAATTTTGACAAAAGCTTGCTAGTGGGTCACTTTAATCATACCTAGAATGAAAAACCTTATGTTACTGTGCCAAATTCAAAGATAAAATTTAGGGTCTAAGCTAACTTCATAAACATTGGAGTTTTTGGCCTGGATCGTAACCATTGACAGGTGGAGCACACAATCACGACATGGTTTTATGAGAATGTTAGATGATTTTTGGCCTTGGACACTAGAAGCAAGAGTAGGCCATTTGGCCTCAGAGTCTGCTTCACCACTCATTTTGATCTTGCTTGATCATTGAATTCAATATCCCGATCTCACTTCTCCACCACCACCCCCCCCCCAACATATCCCTTGATTCCCTTTAGCCGTTAGAGTTATATCTAATTTCTTCTTGAAATCAAACAATATTTTGGCTTCAGTTATATTCTGTGGTTGTGAATTGCACACATTCACCACCCTCTGTGTGAAAAAGTTTCTCCTCACGTCAGCTTTAAAAGTTTACCCATTATCCTCAAACAATGACCCCTAGTTCTAAATCCTTCTGGGGATATTTTCTATTCCCACCCACCATGACACAAGGGGTTAACTCAGGCCCAAAACTATGAAGAAACTAAGTTGTTCATGAGTGACTGGCAACAATATGACAATTTGTATGTATTGACCATTTCTAAAGCAGCAAAAAGGTACTAAACTCCTTTACAGAGGTATAAAGAAGGAAATCCTATGTTTCATATGGAACAATAGTCCGACTGAAGACAACAAGCTTCTACAGCAGTGTCCGATCTAACGTGGCATTTGAGTCATCAAACATTGCTTGTATAATAATAAGATAAAAGCAAATTACTGCGGATGCTGGAAACATTGCTTGCAGTTCCCAATTACTTCATTTAAATTAAATTGTAATCTACAATGAGGTTTTTGTAAGCTAAAATATGGTTCCTTAATGTTCTAAGGATGACCATTATGTTGAGAGAACAAACATGTAAAGCTCTTTGAGAGATGTATAAGAGATTTAATAGAATGGTACCAAGGATGTGGGATTTACATGGAGAAACAGGAGATTTTGTCCTTGTTATTCTGAGAACAGAGAAAGGTGTTCAAAATTATGAAAAGTTCGAATAGAAGAATGTAAGAGGAAATTGTTTCCTGTTTCAGAAGGTTCAGCAGCCAAAGGAAGCAGAATGAAGGTATGAGCAAAAGTTCCAGAGACAACAGTAGGAAACATTATTTTACACAGTGAGATGTTATGGTCTGGAATTCACTGCCTGAAAAGATGGAAGAAGTGGATTCAATAGGAACTTTCAAAAGAGAATTGGATAAATGCTTGAAGGAACAAAGTTCTTACAGGATAACTGAGAAAGAGTTGGGGAATGGATAGCCCCACCGAAGAACCAACACAGCCACAATGGACCAAACATGATTGCTTCTGAACTGCACCATCTTACGATTATGAAGTGCTAAACATATTAAGTGTTGAGGCCTATCTCATTTTATCTTTAATGGAAATTAGCAGATTGCACATATCTCTATACTACATCAAAAAATCAGACGTAGAGTGGTTCTTTTGAATATTAATTATTTCTATATTGTGAAATCTTTTGATTTGTTTTATGCTGAAGTCATTGATGTCACTGACCTTTTGTCTGTGGTTATGCCTTTCTCAAAGGGGAACATTTGGGAACAAATTCTACGAATACCCTTCATCCTGGAGATGATCAACACTGTGCCCTTTATCATCACAGTAAGTCTGTCTGCTCTATTAAATATTCAGTGGGGGTCTGGTTGACGGCAATTATCAAGTTAACATTTTTCCAACATGAGTTCATATTTAAAGGAATCTTTTTGCTAGGGCTATATTCTTAAAAAAAACACAAATGGCTATTTTACCTGAATTACTTTTTTGTTTTTATAATAACAAAAAAGCCCAGGGAGAATAAATCCATGCTGCTTACATCTGCAAGTTGCTTGAAGGTCACATCTGCCAATTGAAGAATTGTCTGTAGTATTTTACCTAAAGTGTTCCAGCCTGTAATTCAAAAATTAAGAATGTTCATTTCAAGTGAAGATAGGATTCAAATATTCATAAATTCATGCAAAGACAGCTTGCGTACCTCTGATTCATCACAGGTGACAGGGTTCATTTTATTGACCACAATGAATTAACGTGCTCTGTGTTTGCTAAGCAGAGTTCAAACTCATTTTCAGTAGATGTTGCCATCAATGAATTTAATTGAAACAAGATAGCATCAAGCTGCTCATATGTGACAACAAAATAGTTCTGTAGTTTTCTAATTCCAGTCTTCTCTTTAACTCACTTAATACATCAAAGGTGAAAAACATGTAGACATGGGCTGGATTTTCCAGCCAGGAGTGGATAATAGAGCTTGAAAGTGTTTCCGGTTCTGAATCTGATCTTAGAGGTTGCCTGGGATGGAGGATGGGTGGTAGGGATGGTGGTGGTGATTGAGGTGGGAAGTGGTGCTGGTGATGAGTGGGTGTTGCAGGGATGGTAATGGCGATGGGGAGTTGGGACGGTGTGGTGATGATGAGGACTGGTTGGTGAATGAGGGGTGTAGTAGGGGGGTAGTGTAGGGTGCTGGCGGGGTGTTGGGGATGTGGTGATGGTAGAGAGAAGAGTGTGGTGGTGGGGAGGTGGTGTAGAGGTATGGTTGGGGGATGGATGCAGACAGTCAGTCACTGTGACTTTCCCTTTAATTGGCTGTGGAGTCCATTTCTCTGTCCACTTCAGGGCAGTGAATGAGTGAAAGAGCTTTTGAATCTGGAGAGCCAAACAGAGGCCTTCCAGTCTGAAAAGAGCAGCAAGCTGTAATGGAAGGTAAATGGGCGCCCTGATCGGTGAGCTAAGAAGAAAATCTCAAACCACTCCAGCCCCTCACCTGCGTGGAAATGGGAAACACACCCCTGAATAAGGGGAACGTGCCCCCCCACCCCAAAAACACAGGGAGATCCACCACACATGGATAAGGGGAAATGCCCACCACATCCCTGCCACAATCACTGGGGCAAACCCCCTTTCCCACGTAAGGGGGACATGCTCCTCCCAATGGAGCCTCCCAAAGGACTTGCCCTGCCACAGGTTCTTGGCACTGCCAAGTTGATGGTGCCAGGATGCACTGTCAGATTGGCACTTCCAGGAGTAAGGAGGCGGGCATGTCCCTCTTCCAATGGGGTGTATATATACCTTTGTGAGGCGCTGGAGCGGAGAGACATATGGTAGAGAAGCTTGATGATTATATTTAAATGTATTACCAGTTATCAAAATGAGGTTCCTGCTCTTTCTGGCAGGAACATTATTACGTCATATGGTAAATCAGAAAACTACTGGAAGGATGTTGATGCATTGAAAGGGTGCAGAAGAGATTTACCAGAATGTTGCCTAGTTTGGAGGATATGGACTATGAAAAAAGGTTGAACAAACTTGGATTGTTTTCATTGGAGCATCAGAGGATGAGGAGGGACCTGATAGAGGTTTACAAAATTACAACAGGCTTGGATAGAGTGGACAGTCAGAGTCTTTTTTCCAGAATCAAAGGGTCAGTTACTTGGGGGCATAGGTTGAAAGTTAGAGGGTAAAAGTTTAAAAGAGATGTAAGGGGCAAATTTTTAGCACAGAGGATGATGAATGCCTGGAATGTGCTACCGGAGGAGGTGGTGGAAGCAGATTCAATAACAGATTTCAGGAGACATCTGGGTAGGTACATAAATAGGCGGGGAATAGAGGAATATAGACCATGTAAATGCAAGAAAATATGAGATTAATGAACAGAGACTTGGTGGGTCGAAGGTCCTGTGCAGGAAAAACGGACAATTTAATTTCTCTTCCCAATGTCACAATCCACTACAGAACAAGACGGTCAATTCGTTCTCAAGCACATTTCAGTTAATGTCAGTTTTACAGGTTTACCAGGATGTTGCCTGGTATTTACCAGGATGTTGCCTGGTATGGAGGGCAGGTCTTATGAGGAGAGGCTGAGGGATTTGAGGTTGTTTTCGTTAGAAAGGAGGACGCTAAGAGGGGACCTTATCGAAACATATAAGATGATTAGAGGTTTAGATAGGGTGGACAGTGATAGCCTTTTTCCTAGGATGGAGAAAGCTAGCACGAGGGGACACAGCTTTAAATTAAGGGGTGATAGTTATAGGACGGATATCAGAGGTAGGTTCTTTACCCAAAGGGTGGTTCGGGAGTGGAATGCCCTGCCTGCAGCAGTTGTAGATGCGCCAAGTTTGGTGGCGTTTAAGAGGTTAGTTGATAAGTATATGGAAGAGAAGGGAATGGTTTAGTTTGGAGGGGCATTGCTTTTTATATTGGTCGGCGCAACATCGAAGGCCGAAGGGCCTGTTCTGTGCTGTAATGTTCTATGTTCTATGATTTCTAGACAGGCCAGATAGAAAGGAGAAAAATACTTCAACACAAAGTTTCCCTGACAAAGATCTGTTCTGTAACTGGAGCCTAAAGCTCCTGATTTGGCTGGTTTCATTCATGCCAAATCATTGCCTGAATTAAGAGAAAAAAACAAAGTGTCCTTTTGATGGCAGGTTCCTGAAACCAGCTTATTCCTGTTCCATTATGGGGTCCAGTATATAGTAGGAAAAAGGACTTGTTTACAATAGAGAAATCTTTTTTGGAAAACAAAAACAAGTACTTTGGAAACTGATATTTGTGATTTGTCAAATAAAACATTTTTCATTGAGGGACATCTCTGATTGAGTCATGTTGGTAGAAAATAATCTTTATCCCATATCCAGTAAAAGCTCTGTTAAAGGGAAGAAGGTTACATTTTTATTAACATGAAAGACACTGATTGTCCGTGTTTCCAGCAGATGACTTATCTGCTTCACTTTTATCCTTACACTTTTTATGCTTTACAGCATAAGAATGAAGATAATATACCAGCTTCACCCTTATGTTGTAAAGCATAATAAGTGTAAGGAACAAAGAGCTTTCATTTTGTAGTGCAGCTTTTATTTTTGGACATAATTCAAGGTTTTGTAGGTATGATGTTTCACACATCAAATACACATAGGGCAGAGTCTTCTGAAATTTACATGCAAGTGCTGGCTCTGTTGAAAAAACCGACGAGCCTCTCACTAGATATTCTGGCACTTTAGAGTAAAAGAAATCTTCACAGAGAGCTGAGCCAGCATTTGCATGTAAATTTCAGAAGATTCTGCCCTATATATTTAGAACCAATGAGAACCCTGCATCATCTTTCTCTGGGAGGCCTAATTATTATCAGTTTGTCAGGCATTTTCCCTGCACAGCATTGGGCCTCCAATCAGATTAAGCCTCAGATGGTTAGAAATCCTACTGCTGAGAACTGCCCATTAATTAGAGGCTGACACTGCCACTAAGAGAGGAGGCCACTGCCATTATTACAGTATAGCCAATGAAGAGATCCCCAGAAAGAAGTGTGTGTGGATGGGATTGGGGTCATCAGCAAGACAGGGAGGGTGATCAGCAATGAGGGCCAGGATGGCTTCCAGGGGCGCCTTTCCAGGTTCCTCAGTTGAGGTGAAGGTTATCATCGTAACCCTGTCCCCAGTAGGCCACTGACAAACCCAGCAGGGTATTGTGTTCCTTGCTCACAGTTGTTTGAGGCATAGCCATGGAAATTAGGATCTTAAATCACCATTTAGGGCCTCAAATGACATCTGGGCGGGAGAGGAGTTCACAAGATTTTCTTTGCCAGACTTTATCAGAAGAAAGTGGGGAAGGGAGTTGGGAGGGAAACCACCTCGACCCTATCCATCCGCCCACTCAATCACATCCACACACTCCCCATGTCTGAACTTTCCTTCCTCCAGGGAGGCATTAAGCTTCACCACAACAAGGTCCCACAAGCAACAGTGTGATAGGATTTGAGTTCCATTCTATGGCGCAGTATTTTCATTTTGTGTATTGTTCTCTGAAATCAGATGTTCAACCAAAGTGCTTTCATTTCAGATATTTTGGTCTCCATTAAGAAACCTATTCATTCCTGTTTTTCTGAACTGCTGGTTAGCCAAGCATGCCCTGGAGAACATGATTGTGAGTATGAGAACCCAAGAAGCAAATCATCTTTTCCAAGTTCCACAGCTTACCTTCAAATAGTGTCTTAGGATCTTTGTGCAAGTAAACAGGATTTCAGTTTAGTACTGCTCACAATAATCAGAATTCCAAGACCCATAACCTAATGATTATTATCACCAAGTTACATCACTCTCTAAATTGTGCAAAATAGAGTCTTTTTAACACGTCAATGAATTTTTAAAATCCATGACGGTGTGTAGTTTTAGGGTAAGAGGCTGGAGATTCAAAGGGGTTTGGAGAAAAGACATTTTCACTCAGAGGGTGGTGGAAATCTGGGATGCACTGCTTGGGAAGTTAGTGGAGGCCAGAAACCTTACAACCTTTAAAAAATATTTGGATGAGTGCTTGAAATATAACATTCAAGGATATGGGACAAGTGCATGAAAATAGGATTAGCATGCCATTAGTGATAGTTATTGCTGGGCGAAAGGGCTTTTCTGCGTTGGATGACTCTATGGCTCTAAGTACAACCAACATTTTTCAGTTTTTGTTTGTATCTAATGTTGTTCTATATAACTTGAATAATTAAGCCTTGACATGTCAATACGTGTATGCAACTTCTCTCTGGAGATAAAAGGAAATGTTACATTCAGATTAGAAAGAAACTGATCTTTGCCTGTAATTTTGTTTGGAACATAAATTAGAATTTTTAATTCTCCTTCTATTCATTTAGAATGATCTTCACAGAGCTATCCAGCGAACACAATCTGCTATGTTCAATCAGGTTCTTATTCTTATATCCACTTTACTGTGCCTCATTTTTACTTGGTAAGTTATATTGGGTCAACTTGTTCTGTGTTTGTTACTTTATGATTGAAAACTTGCTGATACATTTTGGAGACACAAATAAAATCTAAACATCTATTTTACCCATTGAATTTATTAAAGTATTCTTCTTCAGTAAAGAGAGAGTACTGCATCAATATTTTTTCTGCTCCAAATTATAAATGCTGTTTTATTTTCTAGCAGCATTTTCAGTTATTTACTATTTCGTGTAAGGAGCGTGAAATGTCATGATCTATATTTGTTCTGATCCTGTTAGGGACTATTAACATTTAAAGAGAAATCCAGCAAACAGTGATTCACCGACTAAGCCACAAGCTTTCACATTTTTAAACAAAGACAAACTTCATTTGATAAATGGGTGTGTTTTGTGTGTGTGTGTGTGTGTGTGTGAAAGCACTATTACATTAACACGATGGCTTCTAAAGATTTATGCTATAAACTTTTAACTTTTTACACTCCTCCTTTCTTCGTATAGAAAATTTGCATGCATTTTTCTGACTTGCATATTTCTTCATACTGAATGTTGTGGATTCTTCCTCACCCGTTAGGATATCCATTCTGCCCACTGAGAATACAGCTTCTTTGCAATATTTGAAATGCTATTAGTTTTAAGTTATGATGAGCTGGTCTCATGCATCTCCCAGTGTTGGATTTTGGAGTGGTATTGTAGATGTGGCCAAGGAGAATGTTGTTGGCAATTCCCAATATCCGGAAATTTCTTTCATTATAAGGTGACTTTGAGCAAGGAAGAAAAGCAAGCTTATTTTTAATTGGGCTTTTGTTCTTATGTTTTGTTCTTAAGACTGGACTTAGTTTTGCTGACTGCATGTCACTTTTTGTGACAGATTTTTCAGCTATGTTAGTTATACATTCAAAATGTTATGCTGTCAATTTAAAATTTTCAGGTTTTGAAATGTTCAAACTTCTGGACTTTATCTACCTTAAACCATTTGAATATGCAATGCATGGATCCATTTAAAATCAATATTTTGGCTTATCCAAAAGTGATGTACTACTAAAATTCTTTTAAAACTTTTTTCTACAGTAAATGCTGAATCTTCAGCCATTGGTTAAGTTCATTTGGTGATCTTCCATATTTCCATTGTCTGCAAAGCTTTCCTAACTCCGACTTGTGCAGCTTAAGACTCAGCAAATCTGAATCTTTTCCCATTGTTGAATTAAGTTTGGTGTATTTATATGATCAGGGGTAAGGCATTTTATTACTGCCCTTGGGTTGCTTCTCAACTATGACAAATTGGAAAGTGTACGAAAGAAAAAACAGAATTAATGGCATCCACTTGAAATTTTGCAAAATGATTTACCAAACTATAATCCCTACAGATAAATCTTTTATAAAGGTAATCTAACGGAGGAAAGTGCAAGCACTTTCAAAAAGTCAGTAGTTTCATTATGAATCACAAACAGAGAATGAGTTAATAAGATTTACCAATAGTTGTAAGGTTCATTCAATTAAGGTGAAGTAAAATGAGAGCAGTGGTAATAGGAAATTCGTTAGTTAGAGAAACAGACAGATATCTCTGTGGCCATAGACATGGTTTCAGGGTGGCATGTTTCTTCCTTCTTGTTACAGTCGAGGATTTATAAAGAGGTTAGAACATAGAACCTTACAGCGCAGTATAGGTCCTTTGGTTCTTGATGTTGTGCCAATCAATGGAACCAATCTTATGACCCTCTAACCTAAGCTATGCCAATGCTATCCATATGCCTATCCACTGACCATTTGAATGCCCTTAAACTTGACGAGTCCACAACTGCTGCAGGCAAGGCATTCCATGCCCTTACTACCCTCTGAGTAAAGAGCCCACCTCTAACATCCGTCCTATAACTACCACCCCTTAACTTAAAGCTATGTCCCCTTATGTTAGCCATCTCCATCCGAGGAAAAAGGCTCTCACTATCCACCCTATCTAACCCTCTGATCATCTTATATGTCTCAATTAGGTCACCTCTTAGCCTTCTTCTCTCTAGTGAAAATAACCTCAAGTCCCTTAGTTTTTCTTCATAAGACCTACCACCATACCAGGCAACATCCTGGTAAACCTCCTCTGCACCCTTTCCAATGCCTCCACATCTTTCTTATAATGTGGTGACCAAAACTGTGCACAATACTCCAAGTGTGGCTGCACCAGAGTTTTGTACAGTTGCAACTGTCTCGGCTCCGAAATTCAATCCCTCTACCAATAAAAGCTAACACATTGTATGCCTTCTTAACAACCTTATCAACTTGAGTACCAACTTTCAGGGATCTATGCACCTGTACACCGAGATCTCTCTGCTCATCTACACTACTAAAAGTCCTACCATTAGCCCTATATTCTGTACACATATTATTCTTACCAAAGTGAATCACCTCACACTTTTCTGCATTAAACTCCGTTTGTCACCTCTTAGCCCAGCTCTGCAGCTTATCTATTCCCTCTGCAAACTGTAACATCCATTCTCACTGTCTACAACTCTTCCAACTTTGGTGTCGTCAGCAAATTTACTAACCCATCCCTCTACACCCTCATCCAGGTCATTTATAAAAATAACAAACAGCAGTGGCCCCAAAACAGATCCCCGAGGTACACCACTTGTAACTGAAAAGGTACACCACTTGTAACTGAAAAGGTTGAAGGGTATTCTTTTAGAGGATGGTGAACAGCTAAAAGTTATGGTCCGTATCGGTACCAGTGACTTGGATAAGAAGGGGGTGAGGTCCTGAGAGCAAATTTCAGGGAACTAGGAAGGAGTTTACATTGCAACACCTCTAAAGCAATGGCACTTTACTTCCAATCCCATGTGTTAGTGAGCATTGATGTGGAGATGTTAGTGAGCATTGAAATACGAGAGTCGAGCAATTGAACATGTAGCTGGAGAATTGGTGTCGGAAGGAGGGCATCAGATTTTTTTGAGGCATTGCAATCGGTTCTGGAGCAAATGTATATGAGATGGATGAGCTGCAACTTAGCAAGACCGGGATGTTTCCAAGAATGTTCGTTCTGTCACATTACAAGTGCATCACCCACCAGCGTAGATATTCTTTCACTTCGGGTTCTCACTTGTGATTGAGATCTGTGCTGCTGAAGAGAAGAACAACATGGAGTTGCAGAAGGGCAAGCAATAGACACAGAATTCCAGGTCAGTTCCCCTCGGACCATTAGGAAGGCAAATTCAACCCTGTTCAATTGCGCAGACATGAACCACAAGAAAGTTGCAATTTGGAGCGAAGCTCTGCAGCAGCCTTGGTATGAAGGAATCATGGCAACTGCTAGAGAAGTGAGTGCATGCAAGGAGGAAATTTGCTTCTTTGTGGGGCACTGTAGTGAATAATGGTCAAAAAAAGGTTTTCAAAACATGACAAAAATAAACTGTAGCTTTCTAGGATTTGTTTTAATTCAGTGAGATCTGTGTGAAAATGAAGCAGGAAGTAATTTTCTTCAGTGCTTATCTATTTCTGACAATTAGGTGAACTCTTAAAAGAAGCATTTATTTTCCATCTCACCAATAGATGGCTTAACATAGAACAGGAACAAGAATAGGCCATTTGGCTTTTCAACTTGCTTCACCATTTAGTTGCATGTTACCATCTATCACTCTTTCTCTATATCTCCAAACTTTTCCCTAGTTGTGGTCACGGACCACTAAATGTTAAGAGAGTGGAAGCTCTTCCTATTGGAGAATCTGATTGCATAGCACAATTGATGATACCCTACACCTATGGGAACCTAGCAACCACTGCCCTCTGCGCCCTTGAAGCTGCACCTCTCGTGAAAAGAATATGCCATCAGACTTTGCTAATTGGCCTGCAAGATGCAGTGCATGCAGTTGTTCGTGAGATGCCATCAAGGTCTGAACTGATCCTTGGAAGAAGCCAAGAGCGAGGACATTCAAATCCACAGTGATTGGACAGCAACTAATGCTGAGAAGTGAAGGATTTTTGGCAACAAGGGCATATATTTATAATTATTTGCCTGGAGAGTCACAAGGCGAGATTTACCACACAATCTGCTACATGTTTTGTGGTGGCAGGAGGTAGCCCAGCATTGGCTGCCGGTGGGATCTTCTGGACCCACCAGCATTTCTTGCTGAATGCATCCCTCACCCCATGAAACCCACTGTGGGGATGTGGTGTTGGTGGGACTGGAAGATCCTGCTGGCATGATCAGCTGGAATGTTCCACCCAGTGTCCCGTGACACTAGGTCCTGGTCATCTTCAGGTAGTTGGTACATAGTATACATAGTCCTCTTTTTTTCTACTTGCCTTTCTTCTGCCATTCTGATGCCTGTGGCTCCAGTCTACCGGTGAATTGTGCTCCCATTTATCACCACAAAATTTGAGAGCTGCCATTGTTCGCTGCAGTTGGTTATCAGTTTCTTTCTTGCAGATTTGCTCCCTCTTAACATCCACTGTTAATAAGCTCTTAACAAGCTCTGCAATCGGCCCTATGGAGGAAGCAGGTAGGATTTCAATCCCACCCTCTCCTGGTCTGATGAATTTTGCTTGCCAAGAAAGCATGCTGAGAATACAGCATCCCAGGTATCTTAGGGCCCCATCTCTGTTGTTGATCTCTGTGGGGCTCAAAATTCAGCCTATTATTTCAGAAAATCAAAGACACAGAATCAATTGAAAGAAGTATGTATTTAGCTGGGAAGTACTGGAAAGAACTTGGGGTTGTAGAGGGAAAAAAGGAAATCGGGATTAAACTGGCTAGAATTCATATGGTAATAAATTGGAGAAGCAAGTTTAAAGGCTAAGTGTTCCTGTAATCCTCTAAGTTAAACCATCTATGGGTGAGATTGAAAAGAAATACTTTTTGTCATCTAGTTGTCAGAAATCTGTAGGAGCTTGCTCAGGATATTATTTACTGCTCAGTTTTAATGCTGGTCTTACTATCTTGAAACTAATCCGAGTAAGTTATGGTTTTTTTTTTATTGTTGGAACCCTATTCTTCTGATCATTATGCACTTTAATAGCCATTTAGCCTCCAACTGCTCCTTTTTAATGACCTGAATGATTGGTTGATTGATTGGATTGTATTGGAAAAATAATTTGCACAGATGCCAAACTTGTGATAATGCAAAAAGAAGATGATGAAAAGATTGCTTGACTTCCATATATTTGTGAAAATCCCCCAAGGATTTCACTAGCGATCCAGGACCAAATTGCGAAATGAATTTGTGATAAAAAGAGGAAGCTTGTACATAGAGTTAAGGCTGTGAGCCACACTGGAGAGAGGCAGCTCCCCCTCCATCCTGGTGAAAGATCCTCAAATAAAGGGCTAGTTGGAACAGCTAACGCGTAAGCCTGGTTAAAGGCAGTGGCCTTCAATGTGTGAAAGATGAAAGTGATTGACACAACCGATTGCTCAAAAAAGAAACCAGATAAGTTTTTTATTATGTACTGGAAAGTTGGGCGACTCTAGCTGGCTGAATTCCTGTAATATTCAAACACAACTACGGCTATGAGGAGAGACTGGGTAAACTGGGGTTGAGGGCTGACCTAATAGAGATGTATAAAATTATGAAGGGCATAGATAGGGTGGACAGTGGGAAACTTTTTCCCAATCAGAGGTGATGAACAACAAGGGGTCACAGGTTCAAGGTGAGGGGGGCAAGGTTTAACACAAATGTCAGAGAGATGTATTTTACACTGAGGGTGATGGGTGCCTGGAATGCACTGCCAAGCAAGGTGGTAGAGGCGGACATGCTGGGATTGTTTAAGACTTATCTGGATAGCCACATGAACAGACTGGGAATGGAGGGATACAAACGAATAGTCTAGTTGGAAGCATGAGCGGTGCAGGCTTGGAGGACTGAAGGACCTGTTTCCTGTGCTGTATTGTTCTTTGTTCAAATTCAGATGCATTTAATTCTTGACATTTGTTAACTTGCATCTGGGATTCTCTTGAATTAGATTGTTGCCAAAACATCAGGTTCATAGTCACACTTCAACATGGTTTCTGCATGGGTCAGACACGTCGTTAATGGAAAAATAAAAAGAGCTGAAATAGATAAAATACAGCATTAATAATTGTAATATGGAACATTTAAAAAAGAACAACTTAAAATATGTTGAATATGGAATGGAAATGTTGATATTAACAAAGGTAATTATTAAATCTGATTGAAAGATTTCAAAGGTATATTTGTAGGGT
Source organism: Sphyrna mokarran (assembly GCA_024679065.1). Classification (NCBI taxonomy): domain Eukaryota; kingdom Metazoa; phylum Chordata; class Chondrichthyes; order Carcharhiniformes; family Carcharhinidae; genus Sphyrna; species Sphyrna mokarran. The sequence continues at coordinate 64,012,711 of JAGIQG010000009.1, forward strand.
AGTATTGCAATTTTTAAAACCCTTTTCCAGTATATATTATTTTTTAAATGTTGTAGAGATCGTCAGCTAAGCATGACTTAAAGCTAAAGATTGCGTTCATATTATTAGATCTTTCCCAAGTGCTTTACACTACAAAATCTATTTCATGCGTGTCATAGACATGGTGATTAAAACCACATTAGAAATGTAAATATAAATAATGGTCTGCTATCATTCACACTACAGCAACTGTCACACAGTAAATTGCTAAGAATTCATAAAGTGCCCTCAATTTTGGCCTTTTAAGTTGATAAGTAAATAAATAGTTATGTGCACGTACTCGGTTGGGAAAAATAGCAAAATATTATAATATTAGCTTCAAATTATTCAACTGCTTGTTGTTGGGAAAGTTACAGTGATGTTATATTTTTTATCTTCAGGGGTTTGTTTCTATTTCAATTGATAATTTCAATTAGTTTCCTTTACTGAACAGAATAATAGTTTTAGATACATATCATGTAATGTCAACATAAACATGAATTATAAGTGACATTCAAAGTAGAAAGAGTAACCTTGAACTAGAAATTATAAATTCATATTGTTCTTCACTATAGAAACATACAGCACCAGAAACAAAGCATAGCAGTCTATCTCACCAATCCAGTAAGGGCATAAGAAAAGGAGCAGGCAATTTGGTCCCTCAAATCTGCTGTTGCATTCAATATAATCATGACTGACGCTTTAATTCATCCATCCTCCATTATCTTCATATCCCTTGATTTCCTTTGTATCCAAACATCTAATCACTGGCTTGAATGTAATCAATGATTGAGTGCTGTATCCACAGCTCTCTGCTTTACACAAGGTTCTTTGAGTGAAGAAATGTTTCCTCATCTTACTTCTGAATGACTGATTCCTCATTCTAAAATTGTGACCCCTGGTTCTAGATTCTCCAGTTAGGGGAAACATTCTCCCAGTATCTTCACTGTCAACTCCCTTGAGAATTTTATACATTTCAGTGAGACACCTTCTCACTTTTCTGAATTTCGGGGAGAATGGATCTAGTCTTCTCAGCATTTCGTAGGACAATCCTTTCATCCAAGCGTCAATCTAATGTGCCTTGATTGCACTCCTCTAAGGCAAGCCTATCCCCGCTTGGGTAAGGAGATCAGAACTGCATACAATGCACCTTACAGGTCTCATTGTAGTCTGATTGCGGTCAAACTTCTTGACTCTCGGGGGATGGTGGCTTAGTCAAAATGTCTTTATTATTGGTAATACAAAGTCCTGGACTAGGAAAGTTGTAATTGGGAACAGCTGTATGCCATTTGGCCCTTCAACCTTGCTCCATTATTCAATCCAATTGTGTTTTCAATTCTACTTTCCTGTTTGCCACCCATTAGCTTTGCCATGTCTATCAAAAATCAATCTAAATAAAATGAATGACCAGTCTTCCTTCATTTCTACAGAGAGAATTCCACAGATTAATAACCCTCTGGGAGAAGAAATTTCTCTTTGTTCCATCTTAAAGGGACTCCTCTTATGTTTAAACTGTGTCCTATAGGTTTAGTTTCTCCCATAAGACGAACCATTTTCCTCTCATTCTTCTAAACTCCAATGAGTAAAGGCCTAATCTGTGCAACCTTTCTTCATAAGAGAAAGCCTTCATCCCAGAAGTGACACTGACACTCTGGATGCATGATAGTTAGTGGAAGTTGAGTTCAATTAATTAATATATCTGGAATTAAAAGCTCTTAAAAATGGTTACCATGAAACTGCCAAATTATTATAAAAACCTATTAGATTCACGGAACTGTTAAAGGACATTTGACCTGCCATGTCTGTACCAGTTCTCCAAATGATGGCATAATGACCTAGCGCCATTCCTGTTTTTCCCGATACCCCTGCACAGTCTTTCTATCCAAATAATCATCTAATGCCATCTTGATTGCCTTGATTGAACCTATCTCCACCACATTTCCTGGCAGAGCATTCCAGGCCCAAACCATCTGCTGTATGAAAAAGTTTTCTCTTGCATCACATCTGTTTCTTTTGCAAATTACTCTAAATCTGTGGCCTCTTATCCTTGATCCTTACACGAGGGAGAACAGATTCTCCCCATCCGCCCTGTCTGTCCTCTCCATGATTTTGAACATCTCTATCAAACCATTTTTGTAACTTTCTTCTGCATTGTCTCGAATATGTTCACATTTTTCTTATAATGTGGCATTAGAACTGTATGTACTGCACTAGTTGAGGACTAACTAGGTCATATAAATGCCCTCCAGGGGAAGAAATCTGCCATCATTACCGGATTTGGCCTATATGTGACTCCAGACCCAAAACAATAAGATGTCTCTGGAACGTTGTTATTGAATTTGTTTCCACCGCCTCCTCCAACAGTGCATTCCTGGAATTCACTACTTTCTGTGTGAAAAACCTGCACTTTACATCCCTCTTAAACTTTTCCCCTCTCACTTTCAACCTATGCCACTGATTAATTGACCCTTCGATCCTGGGAAAAAGACACTGACTATCCACTCTATCCAAGCCTGTCATGATCATGTAAGCCTCTATCAGGCCTTGCCTCATTTTCTGATGCTCTAATGAAAACAATCCAAGTTTGTTCAATCTCTTTTCATAGTCCATATTCTCCAAACCAGGCAACATTTTAGTAAATCTCTCCTGCACCCTTTCCAATGTTTCATCATCCTTCCAGTAGCATGGCAACCAGGATTGCACACAATGCTTCAAATGCAGCCTAACCAAAGTCTTATATGCCTAAGTCCTTGGAATGGATTGGAAAGAGCTGAGGTCCAAGCACTGATCCTTATTATGCATCAATAGTTACTTCTGCCAGCCTGAGAATAATTCAGTTTATTTATATTCGCTGTTTTCTAGCCATTAACCATCCTCAATCGATGCTAATATCTTACTCAGTTTGTTGAGTCTTAATTTTGAGTAATAAGGTGTTATCCAATGATACCTTACTGAAGTTTTGTTTCAAAATCTTACCAAACCATTCACTGGTTTCCCAGTTTATCCTATTCTATTATATATTCTAACACATTTGTCAAACAAGTATTTTCTTTCATAAATCCACATTAACTCTATCCAATTATATTACGCTTTTCTGTTCCCTTTTATCACATTCCAAGTGGCGGAGTCTATATTTTCCCTGCTTCTAAACTAGCCTTTTGTTTATCTAATCCCTCCTTTTGCCATATCTAGGAAATATGATGCCGAGAAATGTTGCTAACTTTTGCTCAAATAACAAAGACGGTTAAAAAAACAGTGCTGCCTTATCAAATTTATCAATAGAATTTTTGAAAATTATGCATTAGATAATACTGCATTAAATGAAAGAGTAAAATGTCAATTGTATGTAGCGAAAGAAGTATAAATATAGCTTAAAGGATTAGAATAAAGACTAAGTATAAATGGAAGTAATTATTTTGTTATTATACTAAAAATACGAAGTATGTTATGACCAAATCATCATAAACTAAACTTTGCTATTATAAATTGGAAGAATCTGAAACAGGTTCAATAATATGAGATACATATTGTGTAAATTCCCCCATCTAGTGCCTCCAGAAGGGAGTTTCACTAAAATGAGGCACAGGTCATAAGAATGCAACTGTGTTGTAGCAGCACTCTTTTCAAACACAGCTCCCAGCAGTTATCTGTAGGTTATATATTAATTTCATAAGCCACAATTTCAGGCAGTCACATAACTTCTGGAGCAATGGGATTTAGAGCTTGGATGAGGATGAATATTTCTAGGTTTTGTTCACTCATGTCTGAACCCTTGAGTGTCACAGACTGAGTGTGTGGAATTAATGGATGTCCTTGTAGTTTTTAGGGGCATCGGATTAATGAAGTGGCTGTATTTTTTTTGTGACTGTAATAAGACACAACCAGGTTTTGTAGAACTCCCTCCCTCCCACCCTTTCTTGGTGGTTCCATTGATCCAGTACTGAAAATCATCAGGTTTACCATGACTTTCACAGGTACAGCAAGTGTACTGTAGAGAAATTGTCTGACTAACTTCAAATAATTACTTGGCTGAAGAGCTGTTTTTTTTTAACACTGTTCTTTGTAAATGCTAGGTTTGGTTTGAAATTCTATCATATAGACCTTTCCTCGCTGATTATGATCTCCTCCTGAGAGTCCTCCAAATTGTATGCATAAACCTCCTAAATAAAATGATAACAGGCTGGATATGAGCAATTGTATTGTTCTCTTGAAGAATTTTGTAAGCTATTATCCATTAGCTACAGTTTTGAGGCTTGTAGCAAAGTTGACATATAGGCAGACAATATAAGAAATTAGAAATTTCCAACTGTCTCTCAGTGAATCAAAGCATTAATTCATTGTCTTAATAATTATTTTCCTGCAAGCGTTGAACCTTGTCCAGTTGTTGAACCTTGTTCTGTTGGCGTTTTCTTGGCAACATTGAAAACTCCATTACCTGTGCTTCTAAAAACAAAACGTGTTCACATTAGTCAATTTCTTCATAGTACTCTGCACTCATTTCTGAGCATTAGCAACTTTTTCAGTACCTGGAAGCTGGATGAACTTGAAAGAACCGTTTAGCAGGCTATTTATTTGTTCCATTCTATACTGCACGTTGAATTGTCCCACTTCCTGCACTCGCATTAACACCCATCTCCTCCTCCAGTTCACATTGTCATTGGGTAAGGCAGTCCTGTAAAGATTCATCTACCCCTCACACTTTCCCTCCATTAGTTCCAGCCAATTCATATCTTCCTATTTATCATCAAGTTAAAAGGTAATTTGCTATCTTGCAATCAAAAATTGGCAAAATAAGAAAATGATTCTAGAGAAATTTTGACGTTTTTAACTTAGCTACATTACAGTTTCTCATACAACATGCATCCATTTTACAAAGCTTTCTTCTTTGTTTTCCTTCTACTTCTACATAATGCAATCTCTTTGATTTATTATTGTCACATATATTAGTGTACAGTGGGAAGTATTGTTTCTTGCAAGCTGTACAGACAAAGCATATCGTACATAGAGAAGGAAAGGAGAGGCTGCAAAATGTAATGTTACAGTCACTAGTTAGGGTGGAGCATGAACTTAATGCAAGATAGATCCATTTAAAAGCCTAGCAGTAGGGAAGAAGCTGTTCTTGAGTCGATTGGTACATGTCTGCAATTTTTGTAGCTTTACCTTGACAGAAGAAGATGGAAGAGAATATGTCTGGTGTGCGTGAGATCCTTAATTGTGTTGGCTGCTTTTCTGAGACAGTGGGAAGTGTAGACAGTGTCAGTGGGTGGGAGGCTGGTTTAAGTAATGGACTGGGCTTCATTCACAACCCTTTGTAGTTTCTTGCAGTCTTGGACAGAACACTAACCATATCGAGTTGTAGTACAACCAGAAAGAATACTTTCTATGATGCATTTGAAAAAGTTGATGAGAGATATTGCAAACATGCCAAATTTCCTTAGCCTCCTGAGAAAGTAGAGGCATTGGTGGGTTTTCTCAACTATAGCATCAGCATGGAGGGACAATCACAGTGGCTCTAGTAGAAGTTGTTTTTGTCGTTGTCGGCTATCTCTCAGTTTGAGGATGATGTCCAGTCAGGGTCATGAGCTTCTGCCATGGATCCTCACTGAACAGATTCTTGACCCACAGATTTTTGGGCACATAGGGCAGGACATCCCATAAGATAGTGGAATCTGAAATGTAGATTTTTTTTTTGTTTTTCTTTACTTTCCTGCTATCTTTCTGCCTCATTATTCAAGCAATTGGATTCAAAGCATGCTGCAGCTTGATGGAAAAATTGTCACCATTTGGACAATTAATAGCAAACTCCTCCCAATAATTAATTCAATGCTGTCATGCTTCAAACAGAATTTCAATGTCTTTGAAGCAATTTCTTTTTCCTCTCCTGGAATGCTAGCCATTTGAGAGCTGAAGAAACAAGATTTTGGTGGGGGAGATGCTTATCGAACATTGGCCATAACATATAGTTCATTCTAATTGTATCAGCAAGAATTTTGCCTAAAGGCTTGTAGAATTGGCTTCACGAAGGACACAAGCATTTTTTTGCAATGACCTCCCATTTATCCTGAGGCATTGCTGGAGGAATTTATCTTGTACTCAATGCATTACTGATGCACAGTTTTGGTTTTAGTGCAGTGCAGGATGTGATAACAACAACTGTTCTCTACACAAGGACTTTTGGTGACTTGCGGACTTAACAACTTTTTGTTGTTAAAGAGTTGCTGCTGTAAATTTTAGAAGGTTGAATTGGCACAGATTTTCCAATGTTGGATCTCCTCCCCATTAGTGGCCTTTTGAGAGTGCTGGATGCCAAGGTAAGAAAGTGCTCAACATATTCTCATATCCCAGAATGCCTTCTTCAACATATATGAAAGATGAAATGGTTGCTTGACCAGAAATGGACTGATATGAGTTTCGTTTCAACAACATTCAAAGACAGGCCAAGTTTCTTCTATGCAGGAGTGTCTTGCAAATCTGATGCAGAGTGGAATATTACACTGCAGCTTTTTACAAACTGTAGATCATATCTGTTAATTGTGGCCAGTTTAATTTTGGCACAGAAGTGAAAAAGTTTTCCATCGGGGTGGTGTTCAGTACTCATCCAGAAGAGAGTTGATCTTTGATGAGGTGGATTTTCAGTGTGTTGCTGTTTAAGTTACTGTGGCTTTGTGATGTTTAAGTCACAGTGCGTAAATTATGATAGAGTGATCACACATTGTTAATTTGGATAATTGTGTTGCAGGTTATGAGGCTCATTAGTCAACTGTAAATGAGATATTAGACTACTTAATTATTTCTCAAATGAATCTTTGTTTTACTTGATTGCGATGTAAATAATAATGAAAAACGTTATCCGCGTGGGTTCAGTTTCTGGACTGGCTAAAGTTATACATGAAGGCTTCACCTTCTCAACCTTGCCAATCATCTGAAGTGTGGGGATCCTCAAGTTAAATCACCACCAGCCTATAGACATCTGGGACTATGGCAATTCTAACTGAAATAATATTGTGCAATTATTTGGCAAGCAAGATGATACTGATGATGTGAGATATGAAAATCCATCAAATTTTCATGACTGATGCTACCACTACAAATTGCTGGTCATATTTTGATGAGTATTGAAATTATAAGTTAATGGATTTAATTTTTTTTACTTCAGTCGTCTTATTCCTCTTCTTAATCTTGCCACTTCCTTTCCTTTTTCTGTCTTTTCTCCTATTTTCATTCCCACCATCTGCGTCTGTCTTTCCTTTTCCCATTTCCTCTTTCTCTAGTTTCACCTTTGACATGTCCTCACTCCCTGGCCTTTTCAATTGGTTTTAAGTTTATTCCCCTTTTCTTCTGTTTTGTTCTTTTTATTCCCTTGATTAATGACTCATTCAAAATGTCTTTTTACATTATTTCACCCTCTCAGTCTGTCTTTGCTTCCTCACCCCGTTTTCCTTTTATTCCTGTCTTTCATTCTCTCGTTTTCACTTGCCTTTCTCATCCTTAATTGTCTTTCTTTTCCTTATTCTTTTTATCTCAGCAAGTCAATCTGTCTCCTAAACCTGGGTTGTCCTTCCACTCCACGTCATGACATCTGGTATTTTCCTTTGTGAGATTTTCTTTTCCTTTGGATATGACTGTATATTGAGGTAAAACTGGATTAATCAAAGAATGACTCCTCAATAATGCAAGTTTAAATAAACACAGGATCCATTTACTGATCAGTAAAATTCGATAACCCATGCATTAGATGCTATGAAAACATCTTTCTTATCAATACTATATCTGGGAAATAATTTCTTGACCTAAACAGTTAGAACATGGTTTATTTCATATAGGCAGAATATTCAACACTACTGAAATCAGGAAATTATCATCTGTAGGGTGACCTAGAGGATTTTCACAGTAATTTCTTTGCAGTGTTAACATAAGCCTACATGTTTCACTGATAAATAAAGTTAAACTTGTATTTAAGATCAAAATATTGCAAATAACTTACAAACTCTTTTAATGGTGTTTTTAATTTAGTATTAACAATGGTGGTGGAAGAGGTTGGTCCAAAATTATGCAAAATCTAGTTTACAAATTTATGTTTTTATTGCAGAAGGATGAGCTTTAGTTCACTTTGATTTGATTTATTTTTGTCACATCTATTAGTGTACAGTGAAAAGCATTGTTTCTTGCATGCTATACAGACAAAGCAAAACTTTCATAGAGAAAGAAAGGAGAGAGTACAGAATGTACTGCTACAGTCATAGCTAGGGCATAGAGAAAGATCAACAATTTTGTTTGAGATCCAATCTACTACGGTGGTGTCATCAGCAAAATTGAAAATTGAGTTAGAGGGGAATTTGGCCATAGAGTTATAGGTGTTTAAAGAGTACAGTAGGGGGCTGAGGACACAGCCTGTAGAGCATTCGTGTTGAGGATGATCATGCAGGAGGTATTGTTGCCTATCCTTACTGATTGTGGTCTGAGGGTTAGGAAGTTCAAGTTCAGTCAGAGAGACAGCCGCCAAGCCCAGGCCATGGAGTTTGGAGTTTGTAAAGTTGGAGTGTGTAAAGATTAACATTTTCCATTTTTTACGCTACGTGTATTTAGCATCCATGACCACTCTTGAAAGCAGATATTGTTCCCCCCCTCTCCGCAACCCCTCCACACTCCGTGAAGCAAATGTCTTTATTAGTTCAAAATTAAACTAAGTAGAGCAGGATCACAGGCTTACAATCTGTCTGTGAATGACACTGTGGAAAGAGTGAGGCCTTGTGAAATGGTAAGATCGAAGATATAGTCATGAATATGTTTTGGGGAGTAAATATGTGGATGGTGAGACTGAGGAAAATTAAGAAGGCAGTGAACAGAGAGAGAGAGTATGATGAATTAAGGTAGAGGTTTAAATTACTAAAGGTGAGAACTTGCTGAATGCAGAGGCTGAGCGAGAAGAACAGTGAAGATGTTTCAGTGAGAAAATTGGCCTTGTCCTTGGGTGAGCATTAGAGAACAGGAATGTCACATAAAAGATTAGAGGGATAAACCAAGGTTGGATGGTCAAAGAACGACAAGGCATCAAAGAAGTAAGGGACAGACTAAGGTGGGATTTGGCAAGGCGAATTGTACCATCACCATAGCAGCCTGGGAAATGCAGTGAAGGAATATTTGACAACATGGAGACTAGGGGGAACGTACCTTCACCCTCTTATCCAGGTTTTCAACAAGGGCATGATCAACCACAGTAACCTCATGGATGACAAGGGCTTTGCTTGCAAGTGAATGAACATTCTGGATTGAGATGCAGATTGGGATATTAATTGCTGGATCATTGGCAGAGTTTACAGGGCCAGCAATCAGATGGGTTGACCAAGGTGAAGATCATCTCCCAGCTGATATGCTAGTTGAGAAAAGTCAGAGACCATAAGTTAGAGCAGTTGGGTTTGCTGCCCATGACAATGGCCCTCTGAGGAATGCTGGGTGAAGCACCGAAGTAAACTGTAGGTTTACATAGGAGGGAGTCTAGCCAGTGATAACAGCAGGAGAGTAGGAACATAGAGGAGTCCTGAAGGGTTCAGGTAGGTGTTTGGAGGTCAGGGTGAACGAAGAGTGAAATGGGTGACATGAAAGTAAAAACAAAAAGGAGACAAAGAGAAAAGGATAAAGAAGAGAAGATGGCATTGTAAATTAAATGATGTCCTTGGGCCTTAAGTGATAGCTGAAATATGGACTAAAATAGAAATAGAGAAAGCTCAAATTATAGACTTGATTAAATAGCAATTATTACAATGTATATATTCTGCTATTTAATGGGAAATATGGGAGGAGACACTAGGATCAGAAGAGTTACAATCAAAAGTCCAATGCAGGAATAAAGTTGAAGTAGGGTAGATCCAGTAGCTGCAGAGATGCATGTTCTTCCTGCCTTTCATCTCAACATGACATTAATTTTAAAACAGTCATTCATTTCTCGTGGTTACTGCTACGATGAAGTCACTGATTTAGTTCAGTCTTTCTGTGGACTACATACTGATTGGTGCACTAAGCCCAAGTGGCCTACTATATAGCCAGAGTTGGGATCCTGGTCTCTGAGCTGTCCATCAGAGGCCTTGACCTTCTTGCAGTTATGACCCATGTCATCATTCCAGACAGCAGCTGTCAAACAAAACCACTGTCAGACATTCAAACACTGAGGATGATTGACATTGACTTAAACTATTTGATTCTCAGATCTGTGCTAAGTACTTGTACTTATCTGCCACACCAGTCCCTAACCAAATGCAACGACACCACTGAGCCTGTCTGTACCTGTTCAAATTGACTACAATGAAATTTTGATAACGTGTCAGAAGTGCTTTTAAATAATGCACTTCAGATGATCTTTTTTGCATTCCAGTTGGTAAAATATATCCCTTAATCGCAAAAAAAGTCAGCAGAAACCAGCATTAACCCATAACCAGTAATATACAGACCAATATGCTATCTTAATGCAGAGTGCTTCATTTTTGTTAGATGTCCTTACATTAAGTGGTTGGGCAAAGTCAGTGAAAATGAAATGTCTTGAATGTTCATGCCTAATTAGTTAACGTTACGAACAAATTAAGAATGTTTAAGTTCAGGTCAGAATGGAAGAATCATCCTTAGTTTTTCTATGACTCTTTGTGGCCTTCACTGCTTTGCAGTCCTCTCAACAGGCAGGGCAACTAAATAAACCATTCAAGAGAAACGTTTCAGCTGCAGAAGAAACCTGAGGTCTAAAATTATCTCGATCTTACAAAATCAGCCCAGATCTAGTGTGCAAATTATTTTGCATAATCTGATAAACAAACTGTTTCAAATTAATCACAGGATCTGCTTACTACTCCAGGAAACCAATGATAATTTATCTTTTCTCTCCACTACTGATTTTTTGTTCATTCCCTCCCCAGTCCTTCCACCTTCACATCTGACAGGGAAGAGAATTAATCGATTTCTTAATTACTTGAGAACATCCATTTAGCTACTTGTGTTTTGTCTTCTCTTCCTCATTGAGGCAAATCTTCAACAAGACTGGCTCTGTGCTATGTAATCATGAATCTCCATATTTCAGCTTGTCCTCATGGGTTGTCAAAGTGCTTCGAAAGACTAGTCATTGGCACAAATCAATTCCAGTCTACTGGACTACCTGGATCCACTACAATTTGCCTATTGCCACAACAGGTCTACAGCCAACACCATCTCTCTGGCCTGCACTCAATCCTGGAACACCTAAATAACAAGGACACCTATGTTAGATTCCTATTTAATGATTATAGCTTAGCGTTCAACACAATTATAGTCATTAAACTCATCTCCAAACTCCACGGCCTGGGCTTGGCTCCTCCTTCTGGATCCTGAACTTCCTAACTCACAGACCACAATCAGTAAGGATAGGCACCAACACTTCCTCCATGATCATCCTCAACACTGGTGCCCCACAAGGTTGTTTCTCAGCCCCCTACTATATTCCTTATTCACCTATGACTATGTGGCCAAATTCCCCTCCAGTTTGATTTTTCAAGTTTGCTGACAACACCACCGTAGTGGGTCAGATCTCAAACAATGACAAGACAGAGTACTGGAATGAGATAAAGAACCTGGTGAACAGATGCAGCAACAGTAATCCCTTCCCCCAATGTCAACAAAACGAAGGAGACTGTTATCAGCTTCAGGAAGCATAAAGAAGAACATGCCCATGTCTACATCAATAGGGATGAAGAGAAAAGAGTTGAGAGCTTCAAGTTTTTAGATGTCCAGATCACCAATAACCTGTTGTGGTTCCCCTCCCAGGCCAAAACAACAGTTAAGAAAGCCCACCAATGCCTGTACTTTTCAGAAGATTAAGGAAATTGGGCACGTCAGCTATGACTCTCACCAACTTCTACAGATGCACTAATAGAAAGCATTCTTTCTGGTTGTATCACAGCTTGGTATTTCACCTGTTCTGCCCAAGACTGCAAGGAACCACAAAAGGTCGCGAACATAGCCCAATCCATCATACAAACCAGCCTTCCATTCATTGACTCTCTCTACACTTCCTGCTGCCTTGGCAAAGCAGCCAGCATAATTAAGGACCCCACGCACCCCGGACATTCTCTCTTCCACGTCCTTCCATTGGGAAAAAGATACAAAAGTCTGAGGATACATACCAACTGACTCAAGAACAGCTTCTTCCCTGCTACCATCAGACTTTTGAATGGACTTACCTTGCATTAAGTTGATCTTTCTGTCCACCCTAGCTATGACTGTTGCACTATGTTCTGCACTCTCTCATTTTCTTCTCTATGAATGGTATGCTTTGTCTGCATAGCATGCAAGAAACAAAACTTTTCATTGTATGTTAATACATGTGACAATAATAAATCATATCAAACCATATGATCCTCCTGTTGAATCCTTGATCCCATTCTCACTTAACAGCTGACCACTGAACTTTTTTTGGCCTCTATGTTACTTGATGTAAACAGTTTTCTCTCATCAGATACTTTTCCTTTCACTTTCAAAACTGCCATCATTACATGCCTTTTCAAAAGTCTACCGTTAACCCCACTGTTTTTATTATTTACCATGTCATCTCTGACATTCTTCACCTCTCCAAAGTTGTTGTGCATGCTGTAAATAGAGCCATTCATCTCACTCTCAAGAAATCCAGACAAAGGCTCTTGGAGTTTTTAGACACGGCCTTTATTGCAAATTTATTAGAATATAGACTTGCTCCAGTACTCCAACTAGTGGCAGACCACGGAGAATCATGATTCAAAAATTGTACAGTTACAGTTAAGATCCATTATAAGAAATTAGCATGTACCAATCAAAGATGTACATTTGCTTAGAGGTTATCTGTATCAACTCATAACTATCAATTAGGTTTGTATCATGTGTAAGATTTGAGTACAACTGACCAATTACAATATGTGCTTATCTACTTGATTATAATATTCAGTCAGTGTTAAGATTCATACATGCTATCTAGTCTGATTTACTACTGGCTATAGTTTGTTCTTGTATCTGACTTGCAGATATTAATTATCCTCCCTATCCAGGGAGGTTCATAGACACACAAACACTTATGTTCAAGCTGTAGATAGTATTGCCTCCCTATGTTATCTTTGAACTCTTTGGTTGTCAGAACAAATGGTAGTGCAATCCAACGTTGTTTTTACAAACTCTGAGACTTAGTACTTGCAGTGATGCTGCCTGACAACTAACAGGTTTTAGTTTGTGTCCTTGGTTGCTTATTCACATTTATCAACTTGTACGATATTCAGCTAAACTGAATTATTTAACTCTCTCAGTGAGCATGTTATTAGTATGGCTACTATCCTCCTTATGTTATCTCTGACATTCTTCATCTCTTCAAAGTTGTTGCCTGTGGCCTCTCATTTCTGAACATCTTTCTAAAACTCTATATTTGAATCTATTCAATCAGCTTTCCTTCCATGCTTCAGCAATGAAACAGCCCAAATCAAAGTCACAACTCACTAAAATTGAAGTTCCAGGATTTCCCCTTAACCTCACTGCAGCCTTTGATCTGGTTGATCACACCATCCTCCTCCAACTGTTTTTCTTTTTCGTCCAAATCAGTGAGACTGCTGTCGCTTAGATCCATTCTTGGATCTCAAATTGTAGCAGAAATTCTAAGCAATAGCTTTTCTTTTTCAGTGACTTCCAGAATCCCTCCAGGATCTCTCCTTGGTACTTTATTCTTCTTGCTATACATGCTGGGTCATGATGACATTATCCATTGGCATGAGATCAGATTTGATATATACACTGACAACATTCTTCTCTCCTGTTCCACCATCAACTTACAGTCTTGTTTACTTATTTGGTCAAAAACTAAGCCTCCTAACCCATATTTTTTCCATCATAAGGATAACCTACTTCCATCTCCTTAACATGCCTGCCTCTGTCCATGCCTTAACCCATCAGCCACTGAAACTCTCATTCTTTCTTTTGTCACCTCCAAATTTTACAATTCCAATGCTCCTGTAGATCTTTGTAACCTTCAGCTGATCAAAATCTCTGCTGTCTGTATCCTAGTAAGAAGTCTCACAACACCAGATTAAAGCCCAACAGGTTTATTTGGTAGCAGACACCACTCGCTTTTGGAGCTCTGCCTCTTTGTCAGGCGAGTGAGGAGTTCTGATCACAAACAAGGCATATAAAGACACACACTCAGTTTACAGAACACTGATTAGAATGCAAGTCTTTACAACTAATCAAGTCTTAAAGATGCAGACAATGTGAGTGGAGATAGCATTAAGCATAGGTTAAAGAGATGTGTATTGTCTCCAGACAGGACAGTAAGTGAAATGTTGCAAGCCCAGACAAGTCATGGGGATTAAAAATAGTATGACTTGAACCCAAGATCCCAGTTGAAGCTGTCCTTGTGTGCAGAACTTGGCTATCAGTCTCTGCTCAGCGACTCTGTGCTGTCGTGTGTCATGAAGGTTGCCTTGAAGAACACTTACTCGAAGATCAGAGGCTGAATGCCTGTGGCCACATCATGATCTATATCCTATACAACACTAAATCCTCCTTATTATCACCCATGCCTTAGCTGTCCACAGTTGGTTCTTAGGTTCCCATATCATCCTCACGAACATATCCTTTCATGGCCTTGCCTTCCCTTTTTCTGTTTTCACCTTTAGCCCTTTACCTTTCCTCATGTGTATCTCTGATAGTGATCTTTGGTGAATTCCCTGTTCATTTTGCTCCACTGTTGCAAGCAATGCTTTCTGTCTTTAGGATCCATACTTTGGAATTCCCTTGTTAAATCCTGCCTTTGTAACAACTTGTCAATTTTAATGTTGCCCTTAAAACCCAGCGATGAGTTAAGCAAGCTGTCAATCACCATTCCTAATATCTCCATCTTTGTCTCGGTGTCCATTTTTGGTTGATTGTTTGTCTGTGAGGCAGTGGATAATTTAAAGCATCAAAGACTCTTGGATAAATGAAGCTTGGGTTGCAAAGCTTTCCTCTGTTGCCAATTTATTTTTCAATGTAAGTTATGTATGTGGATTCTACAAATTTGAAATAGGTTGAAATCAACACATAATAGGTTCACACCATTTAATAATAACTCATGCAGCATAATTTCTCGATTTCAGCTGGAAGTGTAAATTATCTTTTACTTGCAACACTCTTGCTCCAGTCACAGATGCTAGAAACAGCAATGGAGAAATCATTCAGCCTGTTGCTCATATGTATATGGAAAATACTATGTAGCATAAAGGCTTTGTCGCTTGTGTCATCTCACTGTACTTGAAATTTTATGAAAATCATTACAATAATCTCAAAATGGGGTTGATACACTTTGATGCTCTCTCGCACACTGCCTATCTATCTTTGGAAGCAAAGTTTCAACCCTTCACCATTGTCTTAGGGATTCCAGGAATTTAAAGTTTCCTTCCCCCAGAAGAAATTCATTGTAATATTACATTTAAAAAGTTATGTTTTGAATTTTGGAGCACATTTGTTTATTAGTCATAAAAGCATTGATAATGGAGGTGTACAAAAGAGGTGTTTGACTGAGTGACGTGTTTCAAGGACAGGAGGACATGTGATGAAACCTCCATCACATCCAATCAGAATTGACAATCTTATGGTCAGCCATTTTAATATGTTTATTCTCTGTCTCATATTCTCGTACCCGATTTTACTGGCAATACAACTGAGTAGGATTTCAATTTTTTTTAATGACCATAAGTGTTTCTCTGGGCTCCATTTAAAAAAAACTTAACAACTGCTGGATTTTGATAAGGGCCACCAAGAACAGAGATGGGAATCCTTGCTGTCTCTGCCACCCCAATGGCATGATTATTACAACTTGTGGGCAATATTTTTAGGCAGTGCCAGATGTTTGGTGGGCAGTGCCATGAAGGTGCTCAATGGTCTCCATTCCTTCTAGTGAGGCCATCAAATTTGGTCCTCTATTACTGGGAGATTATACATGAGGACCCTGACCAGCGAGCAGATAAGATAAAGGATGATAGTGTCCAGAATTCACTAATGATAGTCATACATATTGAAATTGATTTTACATCCGTTTCGCCAGCAAATCATTAGCGGTAACATTGCGAGAGGTGAAAAACTGGGTGAGAACTTAATTTACCATCTCTCAGCTAATCTTACCAACCCGCCATACTGACTGACGGCATAACGAGCCTTCCCCCCAACCCCCTCTGCCTCCCCAGCCCCCCTGCCTCCCCAGAGCATGTTCAATAAGCAGTCTTCTTTGGAAAACCTCATTTTGGAGATCCCAACCTAGTCGATCTTGAAGTGTATCTTCTATTGACTTAGCAAACTTACAATATTGTGCTAGTCTTTTTAAAGTTGCTACAAATTGAGCAATGCTTTCACCTTCCATTTGGTCCATTTAGTGGAGGCTGAACTGTTGCATGATGATCAATGGCTTTGGAGAATAATGCTCTTCAAGGAGGTTTGTCAAGTCATCTTAAGTTTTTGTTTCCTGGCTTTGCTAAATGAACCTGGCGACCTGATAGAAGTCTACAAGATTATGAGGGGCATGGATTGAGTGGATAGTCAGAGGCTTTTCTCCAGGATCAATTACTAGGGGCCGTAGGTTTAAGGTGCGAGGGGCAAGGTTTAAAGGAGATGCATGAGGCAAGTTTTATACACATAAGGTGGTGGGTGCTTGGAACTCGCTGCTGGAGGAGTAGAGGAAGCAGATATGATAGTGACTTTTAATGGGCGAGTTGACAAATACATGAATATGAAGGGAATGGAGGGGATTTAATTCAGTTGGGTATCATGGTCGGTGCAGGCTTGGAGGGCCAAAAGGCATATTTTTGTGCTGTAATTTTCTTGGTTCTTCTTTGAACCATTTCTGGAGAAAATTAACTTCCTATTATACTGGAGAAAGCTAGTACAAGCAACTCATTTGCAACTTATTCACTTGTACAAAGTACTGAAAACAGTCAGCATAGGATCTCCATGATTCATTCTCCTTCACTGAAAAGCCCCATGGATCCTAATTGATCTGCCATTTTTCTTGCACGCACTAGCAACTCGAGACTGCTCAGTATACTTTATTTTACTGCCTTTGCAGTACTTCCCTTTTCATCCGAGAGACCATTAATTTTATGTATTTTATTTCAAATGACTTTAGCCATACAGCAAAGTATTCCTTCTTTTCAAGTATACCCAATACTTCCTGGAATCTCACCTTTCTTTGATCTGAAAACTCTCCACCTCTTTTTTTCTTACTTCGTCTTCCTTCATTGGTACTTAATCTTTAATCCGTTGTTACTTCTCCCCTACCTTTTAATATTCGAAGTGTGAATCTGCTCAGTGTTTTTTTCTCAACTTAGGATCTTTTCTCAATGTTCTCAATAAAATTAAATCCTGACTCAATTTCCTTGCTATGTTAAGGGTTGTAGGTTTTAAGCAAGAAGAATGCTACATTCAAACTAACAAGAACAGATTTATTCTAGTACCTCATTTCTGTACAGAGTACAAACTGAGAATAAAACAGCAGCCTTGCAACACTTTAATAACATCATCATCAAATTATGTGTTCAGCTCTTAAAGCAATCTGCAAACATTTAAATATATAATATATGGAATATGTTTTAACTTAAAATCCAAATTGGGGTGATTGTTTGTTTCTTGCTCTATTTTAATGCCACTGCATTCCTGAGATACTCAGCTGATTCTGGCAGAGAGGCCTCAAATGTATGTGAATTAATGTACTATCACTCAGATTGGACCTCAATACCATTTTAATTGTCCATAGAGTAGGGTGTGCACCCTGCTCAGTAAAACCTGGAGCAAAACTACTGGATGTTTAGTTAAGTGTTGTGCCCAGTGAAGCAGAAATGCTGTTGCTCGGGGACTCCCCTTCTAATTTAATTGGTTCTGAGACTGATAACCTCCAGGCCATCCAGTTTTCATACGTTGAAGGCTTGGTCAACTTCCTGTTGATGCTTATTTCAGACAGGTAACTGGTTGGCTGGAAAAATGGCCTGCAACTCCCCATCTAGGAGATCAAATTCCTCCTGTCCCACCACTTTTCACTTTCCTTCGTGGTTTTGCCAGCAGGATGTAGTCTCATATCTAGCAGCAGCTCCACCATCCTGCTGGATGAGTATGTTCTGATTTTGATCAAAAGGAATTGAGAGTTTTTGGATCAGAATTCTGAGTGTCTGGGATACTCTGCCAGTAAGCAAGAATATAGAAACATAGAAGCCAAAAGCAGGAGTAAGCCATTTGGCCCTTTGAGCCTGCTCCATCATTCATTTTGATCATGGCTGATTATCAAATTCAATATCTTGATCTCCTCTACCCCATATCTCTTGATCCCTTGAGCCCCAAGAGCGATATCTAATTTCTTCTTGAAATCAGAGAACATTTTGGCCTCAGCTATGTTCTGCAATGGTGAATTCCACACATTGACCATCCTCTGGGTGAAGAAATTTCTCCTCCCATCAGTTCTAAAGATTTACCCCTTATCCTCAAGCTATGAACCCCTCCCCGGCCCCACCGTGCTGGACTCCCCCACGATTGAGAACCGTCTTTCTGAATCTATCCTCTCTAACCCTGTTAGAGTTTTATACGTTTCTATAAGAACCTCTCTCACTCTTCTAAAGTCACAGTGGTTAGCACTGCTGCCTCACGGCCCAGTTCAACTTCGGCCTTGGGTGATTGTCTGTGTGGAGTATGCACACTCTCCCTATGTCTCCTGCGCCAATAAGCACCAATGAAAAAACATTCACTCTTTCTTAATGTAGATCCTGAAGAAAACCAGATATATGCAAGCCTCATAAACCAGTGAAATTCTATGCCCTGTAGACTCCTCCAAGCATCTGACCTCCTCCCTTCAGCCAAAGATGTGCTGGATAGGTGGATTGGCCATGCTAAATTGCCCCTTAGTATCAGGGAGATTGACAGGGTAAATAGATGGACAGGGTAAATAGATGGACAGGGTCTGGGTAGGATTGTTGGTGGTGCAGTCTTGATGCCTGCATGATCTCCTTCTGCACTATAGGGATTCTATTTTATGATTGTATGAAGACTGAAGAATTAAAATATGTTAATTATTGATACCTTGATCAAGTGGAATGCTGACTGTTATTAGGTCTAGAGCAAAGTGTGTACAGGGTCTACAGGCAGAGAATTTCACTGGTTTATGATCCCTGCAGATATCTGGTTTTCTTCAGGACTACGTTAAGAAAGAGTGAATGTTTTTTCATTGGTGCTTATTAGCACAGGATGACAGTGCCAGACAGCCAAAACGTTTGTATATTGCACTGCCATGACATTAATGGGCATCACTGCCTCTCTTAGAAGTGTAAAATAAACTCAGCCTTCACATATATCTATCTCTTTTATGTATTCAAGACTTTTGACTCATAGCTTCATGATTTGGATGTATGTTTATTGAGATTTGGACTACTGCTGTGAAATCAATACTTATTGTCAACCTTGTGAGATGATGTTTTAGTTATTAATCTTTCTGACTTAAACTGCCCTTGAGGTTATGAAGGAAAATTATTTACCTCTAATGAGCAAAGGGAAAAACCTGTATAAAAAAAAGCTTTTGATATATGTGGGAATATAGCCGTTATTTTCCACATTTCGTTAAAAGTGAAATGAACATGGCAAACAAATTAAAAGTTGAAACCAAAACTCCGGTCTAACCATCTTTCAATCTATTCTGACTTTGATAAAAATGCGAGTGCTATACTACATAGATACAGATTTAAATTATATAAATAGGATTTGTAAGATGTTTATTAATGTGTTCGTGTCACTTTTGAACTTAGTTTATTGGGTAAACTTATCTTTTACCATAGTTAACTTAGAATTCACCGTATATTCTAACATTTTCAAGTATTTTATTGCTGTAGATTGATTTAGATTTGACAAGATTTTGAAATACTTGTGCTTTTTGCTTTCATGGGCCATAGGTATTACTGGCTAGTCTAGCATTTTAATTGCTTATTCCAATTTTCCATGGAGAACGTGGTGGTGAGCTGCCCTCTTAAATCACAGTAAGAATTTAGCAACACCAATTTTAAATCCAACCGATTTATTTGATAGTAAATTTGCGAGCTTTCAACACTCTCTGTGTCTTCGACGAAGACACAGAGAGTGTTGAAAGCTCGCAAATTTACCATCAAATCGGTTGGATTTAAAATTGGTGTTGCTAAATTCTTACTGAGTTCTTACCACCCCAGTCCAACGCCGGCATCTTTACATCATTCTTAAATCACTGCAGCCCATGTGGTGAAGATACAACTCTCAGTTCTATTAGTGGGGGAGTTCTGGGATTTTTACCCAGTGACAGTGAAGGAATGATAATATGGTTCCAAGTCAGAATATTGTGTGGCTTAGAGGGAAACTTGGAAGTGGCAGAGTTCCCATATATCTGCTGCCCTTGACCTTCTAGGGGCTGGAATGAAAATGCGGTTGAATTGTTGCTTAGGGTGTAGCTGCCTGTTGCATAAATGTTATTCACAGGAAATGGAGTTAATTTAAACAGTGCTATTTTTTTCCTCTCGCCACCTATCCATAAACGGAAAGATGTTTTAATGTGTGTCCCTCTTCATAAGCAGTGATGAATTTTCCCCAAACCCTGGGTTTTTTGTTTATCCAAGTTTCTATTAATAACCCCAAAGCAAATTTGAGATAGGGTGAACATAAAATGTTGGAAGGAGAGTTTGCAGTGTTAGTTCCACACTCAGACAATAAAGAGAGGGATAGCAAAGCCTATATGCAGAGACCATATAGAAAATAACTGTTGATTCAATTGCGTTCCAGAGTCTTGGATCAAAGTCCAATAAGGTATTAGATAGCAGGGAAATGATGGCACCATAGTTTTATCATTGGACTATAATCCAGAGATCCAAGGTAATGTTCTGGAAACCCAGGTTTGAATCCCACCATGGCAGATGGTAATATATGAATTCAATAAATTACATGTCTAATAACATTCATTAAGCCATTGTCGATTGTCATAAAATACCCATCATTTTCAACTTTCCTTGGGGAAAGAAATCTGTTATCCATATGTCAGAGAACATAAGTTGACTCCTATTCTCTGAAGTGCCTAGTACAATTCAGTGCAAGGGTAGTTAGACATGGACATTAAATGCTGACTCAACCAGTGATGCCCACACCACATAATGATTTTTTAAAAAATCCTTCCTGGAGGTCTGCAGACTGAAAATCAGCATTGTAAAATTCATTTTTCTGGCGGTGTTGGTCATAAGATGAATTAGGCATGCAGGCCTAAATAAGTCTTGTAGATGAAAGCATAGAACTTTCAACAAAATTAGGGTGGATGGGGCCAAATGTTCAACCTGAGTAGACTTCCTTTCTGTGCACTTCCATCTCCAGCAGATATTAAATCAGTAGGGTGTGCTGTACAGTTCAGCAAGGCAGTATTGTTCCACAAGTCTAGAGGCCTAGGTCACACCTCACCACCAGATCTTCAACAGCAGATGTGTATTCACCATCTGGAATTCAGCTGGGTCTCAAAGACCGCTAAACATCTTGGCCGTTGAATTCAACGGGAGGAGCTTTTCGCTTTAGCAGACCCTTGTCTTCTGCTGGATAGCCTGGATTATCAAATGCAATTTGCCAATGATTTGGCCTATGCAGTTCCCAGGTAATTATTAGTAGTTCCTCAGAGATACTTAGGCTTGTGTTTTCCTGAAACTGCAAAGTGGCATCTTTTGTTCAGGGGCCACAGCCATTGTAAGAATTTTGTTCAGTCAAGTTCCAGCTTCAAAATTTAGAAATAATTTTGAGTACATATTTATAAAAAATAAAAAAGAGCACAGTTTGACATCTTAGTCCATCACAAAATGTTTAATTAGACTGAATATAGATCATATTGTCCAACAAGTCATTGATAACAAACATTAAACCATATCTTAAGTCAATTATGATATGAACTTCAATTCAAGAAGATATTAGACAAGAGGTTGATAGTTTACTGAAAGAAATTAATAAAACAGTGAGTTGGTTCACATGAGCAGAAATAAAGCTGCTTTATGAGCTTTCTTATTTAACTTTAAAATCTCTCTTCATTATCATTTCACAGATTTATGAAATCTATGTACATCTTCGCTATCTAGCCATTTAATGTATTGGTACCAAGAAAATTATAATAACAGTAATTCATATTTTTGCTCATTAATAACTTTAATATTTGTTCTCATGGCTGTTAAATATTTCATTAGTAAATTGTTGGACTGTTTCCATTCAGATATTTTCTGCTTTGGTAATTTGCAAAAAAATGTGCTAAATTGCAGATACAACAACATTTGGAAATCTTGCTATAGATGCTATTATTTGTAACACCATAAATTATAATTTCTGCTGCATTTACAGGACTGTGTTTGGCTGCCTTACATTATTTTTCTGTTTAAAAATTTGTGAGCAATTGTTTGGAATTTCCATGTATCTTTCACCATAATTATGAACCATAACTTTAAGCTGTCCCCCCGTGAGTTCTGAGGCAGGCCTATATTGACTAATACACTCATCTACCCCAATTTTGTTGGAAGTTCTGTACTCTCATCTACAAGACCAATTTATGTAGCTCATTTTATGAAGTCAACACCGCCAGAGGGCTATACTTCATGATGGGATCCCACTCCTGGGACCTTACTGCCCCGGCCTAGCCCCAATTTAATGCTGAGATGGGGAAAACCTCAGAAGGGAGGCCTGTTTTTGCTCCAATTAAAGGCTTTTTTCTCATCCAGCCTCAATGCCTTAATTTCCATGCTGGTGAGCAGATGATAATCATGGGGGTTATGGGGTGAAGGAGGAAACAGTGGGAAACCTGAAATTGAACAATATTTGATCTCTGGTGGGGGAAAGGCTGCTGTGTCTCTAAGAGAAGCCTCTCACGATTGGGGGCACACTCCCCCTCCGGCCTGGTGCTCTTCTGACCTCCACCCCCATTTCCCCTTGGTCTGCCACTTACCTTTCCTCTGATTTCTGGTACTTAGTTCCAGGAAACTAGTGATGGACAGAAGTCCTGCCTTCTGTCAACTAACACTCAGGAGAGTATGAAATGGCATTGAGCCTGCTGGGAGTTGATTGGTACATTGCATCAACCCTGCCATCCTAAAAGTACCAGTCATGATGTACCAGTGGCATAGTGTGGATTTGTAGCAAAGAAACACGTGTAAGTATTTTCCACCAATGATGGTTGCACTAAAACATTACCACTTGTGAGTTTCCTTGTCCTTTTTGGCTGCATTCACCATCTGCTTGAAAACCTGTAAAGCACATTGCCTTAGTTTTGTAGCCCATCCACTAAACCGAGCATTAAATCAGTTCTGTTCTTAATTAGAGTAAAGAATAACATGCAAGTTCCAACTTGCTTTGTGTTGTAATACATATTATCTTCTGTCATGCTTCAGAGAAAGTTGTTTGGATATATACTAAAGAGTGGACAGGATTGAAACAGAATCACATGAGCTACCAGCAAGCAGAGCAGAAGCAAAACAGGTGTTAAGCAATTGGAACCAAAACAATATGACACACACACTACCAGATAATTATTGCTGTAACAGCGCATGTTCACAGGAGCATGAAGTTTGGCGCATCTTGGTGTAATTTGACTTGGGGATTTTAGGCACTCAGTTAAAAGTTTACTTATGAATGGTGACACAGTGGTTAGCATTGCTGCCTCACAGCAACAGGGATCTGGGTTTGATTCCTGGCTTGGATGACAGTGTGAAGTTTGTATGTTCTCCCTTTAGGTGAATGTATTTCTCCTGAGTGCTGTGGTTTCCTTCCACAATCCAAAGATGTGCAACTTTGGTGGATTGGCCGTGCTAAATTGTCCCTTAGTATCCAAAAAATATGCAGTATCAATGCATGGGGTACTGGGATAAGGTTGGGAGGAGTGGTCTTAGGTAGAGTGCTCTTTAGAGGTTCAGTGCAGACTCGATGGGCCAGATTGCCTCCTTCTACACTGTAGGGATTCTATCTCACTCAGTTTTCTGAGGTTAGCTTATCAGCGTGGCTTCAGCTATTGATCTAAATGAGTGTTGAAAGCATACAATTGATTAAAATGGGAAATTGCATGTCAGTGAAATTTAAAAGGATGGAGACCATTAGAAGTTAATGCCACAATTTGCATAATAACTAAATCAGAAAACTTGTGAAGAACCTGAAAAGGCTCTTAAAGAGCCCAACATACTGGAGCTTTCAGCAAAGCTAATAAGGTAGGGAATTACATTGGCTCAAGAGGAAACAGGCTATTTAATCATTGAATACCGACAGTGCAGCTTGTATTTGGGCCATTGAGTCTGCATCGACCGCAATCCCGCCCAGGCCCTATTCTCATAACCTTGCGTATTTACTCTGCTAATCCCACCTAACCTTTTGAAGCACTCCATAATGATGGATGTCAGAACCACTGGATGACAGTCACTAATGTACACTGGCTTTTTTTTTGTACTGGGATGCTGGTCATCTTCTTGAAGTAGATAGGGATCTCAGATGATGGTAAAGTAACTCGAAAAAGAATAGTGTGCTGAAGTAACGGTGATAATTTTCTCTCAAAGAATAGTGAAACCTACGTTTAAAAGTGTGATCCCTTGTACCACAGAAGTTCCAGTCTCATTTAAACTCCTGCAGAGAGGTATCAAGCAGAACAGCAGGGAAAGCTCATGGAGTGAAACAATGACAAATGGAACATAGAGTCCTTCAGTGTAATTATGAAATTGTTACAACTGTATGATTATTCAATGGAATGGTATAGAGACAAAATAACAGCCTATTTGACATTGCTATTAAAAACTGAATCCAGTCTTATTACTCTGGATGTCGAGAAAATTACTATTAGATTCGGGGAAAATGAGAGTCAGTCCTTGGTTTCCCACCTCTTTCCTACTCAATGGGCATAAGCCTGCAGCTCTTCTAATAGACTAAGATGGGTGGTCTGAAACCACATCAACACTTCCTTTGATTTTCTTACATTTTCCAGTGAGATTCTGGTATTGTCTATGGTCTTTGGAATATTCCAGAGATGATTGAGCAAAATAAGGACTGCGTCCTATTTTTGACCAAGATGGAATGCTGCTTTTGATTGATATAGAGTGACCTCTGTTGGGCTTAACCATCATAGTTCTCTAGTTACTCTCCTAAATTTGAATCTTAAATAGGATACAGCTCTAATAGTTTGTAAAATCCTGTATTATCTGCAATGTGACAAAAAAAAAGAAAATGTTCACCATTGTTTCTGAATTTAATTAACTGATAACCTCTTGGGAAGGATTTGAAGAAATCCTCATATGTAAAATTAAATATTAGCTGTTTCTGAGATTCTGTAAAAAAAAGATTTTGCTAATCTAATTTGAATAATGCGTGAATGGAAATGATGTCTGTAATATATTGAGTAATGGGATTTTATGAAGTTCAAATTTGACTAATTATGATGCAAGATCTCCGTTCAATATTCCCCAAAAATATATATTGAAACATTGACAATAATCATGTTTTTTTACATGACTTACGGAAACTAATCCATGTGTTACCCGTAAAGCAAGTGTTTAAACCTCGTGAAGGTTAAGCTAATATTGTCTAGCCTGAACAATCCAGATAACATTAAGGCAATGTTAATATTATGCAACAGGTTGAATAAATAGTTCTTTATTTGTGGTACAAAAGAATGATCATATCCTTAACTTCTGCAAAACCAAGCAATCTGATATAATTAAAGAAGACATTTTGAAGAAGATTTTGAAAGTAATAAAACAGTAAAAACAGTTTTTCCCAATTTTTGTCATTCTATTTTTTATATATAAAATAATAAGGAACAATTAATAATTGAAGTTGACATCCAGCCTGCTATATAAAACATTAACTTTATGAAATGTGCAAATATCCCAATAAACTTCTATTATGTAACTGACTTTTCTCACTTCCACAATTAACCAATTAAACAGAAACACGAAAGAAACAGTAAATAAAAGTAAACAAAATAAAGAAATAGATGCTATGCTCCATCTCAAAACAAATGCAATGTCATCCTTCATATCTCTTCTTTTCCTTGAAAGGAAGAAGGCAGTCTTGCCTTTCTACCTTGACAACTCCCACTAACTAAATCCTATAGTTCAAAGGTTATTTTCAGCCCATTGCAGATTTTGTGCTGCATTATAAGATACTAATCTATGCAGCTGTGTTCCTAAAGGTGAGGTGAGAATATGTAGCTACCTCCTTTGAGCAATATTAATAAAATCAATTCTGATTTACAGTATGCTTACTGTCTAATATTAATTCCAAGAAATGTACTTTACTGGTAAAAGACAGCATCTTCCAGAAAGGACAATGTCACAAAATGTGGAGAAAGTATATTGTCCTGAGTCACAACAGCAAGCCAAATTGCTGATGCAGAGTATAATTTCTCCCTCCTGTGCTGGGTATAATGAAATGATGGCCATCTCCAACTGAATTAGCTTAATTTATACATTATGAGACACTAAACATATGTTAGACAAAATTGTTGACCATTTTACATTGGACATACAGAGCATCACCCAAATTTGCACAAACATATGTGCTTCAAATCATATTATCTGACTTATTTCCATCAATTAATTTCTAGTATTTCGAACTGCAAGGATGTAATGAGGTTTTTTTGTATCCTTGTTTGTTAATCAGAAGGGGAGACGGGATTGAAATTTTCAAACTCTGCCCTTGTCTTCTGAGTGGAGTTGATAACAGAGCAATTAGTTGGATAGTCAAAATGGCAAAAGATAAAATTAAACAAAGCACAATCAGGTATCAGTAGGCAGTCTATCCTATCACCCAACTTCCTATCTTTTTTTCAAATAGGCTCTGTTTGCTGTCAAAATTCAATGTGCATATTTTTATAACAAATTAGAAAGAGGAAAGAATCTGCTTTGCCTTGATCTTTTTTTTGAGGGGAGGTTGTTCTCTATCTCTCCCCACAACCTTTCCTCTCTCTCTTCAACTCTTTCTATGCATCCTGTGTTAAAGATTCCAATCTCTCTCACTAAGGTATTAACCATTATTTGCATTTAGGTCTTTTAACTTAAAAAAAAGAGAAAGTTAAGCAGCTGCGTTTTTTTTTGAAGATTGAAATAACATTGACACCTAGGAGTCGATTTTGAATTTAATGCTACACATTAAACTGATGTTGGTTGGGTAGTGGCAGCCAATCCAGAAAGACATTTTGATACCCAATCTAACCCCTTTTTCTTCCTCACATTTCGGGTAGGACATTTCCAATGGCACAATTTCCTGTCCTGCCAACTGATGAGTCAGGAGGGAACTTGTTCTCACCAATGCCAGGCGGTGCCACAGCCAGTTAATGCTCCTCAGCCATTTAATGCTGGTGAAACTTCTGCCCCTCACTCAGGAGGAAGTCCACCGGACAGAGATGCTAGCTATTTGATTAATTAGCAGTTCTTTGGTCACAGCAATGTTACCAGGAGTCCCATCAGTTTAAGTGTCAGGGCAGATAGGAACAGAGGGTGCAGAGGCTCATAGTGGCGGACAGAAGGGGAGACATGAGGGGTGCATGGAGAGGGGGTGGGACGTGAGTTCATAAGGCTAGATGGGAAGGAAGGTCTCAGGGATGGTATGGTTGACTTTGGTAAGGGAACCCAAATTGAAAAGAGGATTGATAATGGTGTGTCCGGCATTTCCTGCCTGAGGCCCAAGCAGGGTGATCTGCTGGGCTTCCCCTCCATCCATGAACTACTCCTACTGGCTGATAAATTGCAGTTGGATGGGAAGCCACCTTCAACTTAAGGGCCTTGGTTGGACTGATGGCAACAGGTCACCCTTGATCTTGTTTGCCCCGTACAGGTCAGGGATTGTGGGAAGGGTATCAGGAAGGCCACCTAGATATTTTCACAGGTTCCCATGCTTGCAAACTCACTGCAGGGGGACCTGTAAAATTGCACTCTCTCATTCCCTCATCCACTTCACCTCTCATTTTTCTCACCATTTAGTTTAGATACTTCACTCTCTAATATTGTATTAATCTTTCTTCATTTTCAGAAGTTTATAGGCAACAACAGGTCTGTAAACATATAACCGTGCTCATTGTAAAATACAACATCATGACAGGCTCCAAACCATTCCTGCTCAAGTTTTGCCCATTTGTCTATTTTTTCATCAGCAGCATCAAGGTGTGATTTTCACTGTACTTCTTACTGTAGCTGTGGGAGATCAGCAGCTATATAATCACACATTACTTTTGCTTTTAAAGTCACTCCAGAAGAAATTGAAATTCAGGTTCAGTCTTCTGTTGAATATGTAGCCAAGAAGTTCCAAACAAATAAAACGCTTCTCATAATGGTTTAGTCTGTAGTAATTTTCTTCTGACATGAAGGAAAGCAGCATGGATGAGGCATCCAAGCAGTAAGTGTAAGTATACTGTTAATCTCACAAAAGTAGTTTTTCAAGTGTCACAGATTCATGTTGAAAATAGAATGGCCTTTCTGTAACCCACTCTTTCACTAGTTTTGAACTGTACATGCACCACTTGCTCCTCATTTTAAATCATGGACCTTGTGGAACACTCTTTTGACACTCGTTATTTGAATGAGGTTTGATCTCACAGCTTGATAATAAAGTAGAATAGAAAGATCCGTCAGGGCGTGAGATTGCAGAATGCTTTAAATAATTCTGCTGATAGCCCAGTTTTAAGCTGCTTAATCTGTTTACCCATTGGATGAATTATGTTAGTGGCAAATAATTTTCAACTGTTATCCATCAGAAACTTGCCACTTTGTATTAAATTTCAGAACAATATTCAAGGGAACTATCAATGACCATCAACAATATCACTCCTTAATTGTGAAGTTGTATGTCATCAAGGGTTTGTGATCTCCTTGCTAGGCTTTAATTTTTTTCACTGCCATAAACTTTCTAAATGTTTAGTCAGGCGCTAGCTAGTGAAATTCCTTCATTGAATGACATTTCAAACTAGAGTTCAAATTGAGTATCAAGTGTTTGAATGTCTTGACTGGTGCAATCAGTTTCCGATACTGTCAAAGGTTTATTTAATCATTTGACATGAAACACTGAAGAAGTTTTTTGTTTTGTCTTTTAATAATAATTTATCTGTTGTAACATAACAGAATGAATAACAAGCAGGGCATATTTTGTCATGAAATGCCTTTTAGTCATTGCTATTCTTATACGCACATATAGATATTACATGGTTGTGTTATTTTAATATAGGGCTTTAAACTAAATAATGGGGGGGGGTGGTGGCAGAAGGGTTCAGTTGTATGGACAATTAGAAAATCAAAGTTAAAGCAGAGGATAGAAGTGCAGATTAATGGAGCTGAGCGCTCAGGAAAAGTTAAAGTTCCAGACTATGCAATAGGAGAGAAGGTGGCAGGAAATTAATCTTGGGCAGAGCAAAAAATAATGACAAGTTTGAGAAGGGAGGTGGTCAATGCAGAATGAGGCAGTTGTACCTAAACGCATGCACTATGTGCAACAAGGTAAATGAGCTTGTTGTGGACAATGAAATTGGCCAGTACGATGTTGTAGCTACAAGGAGATCAGAGTTGGGATCTGAATATTCAAGGATATGTGTCCTATTGGAAATGATGTAGAGATGCCAGCGTTGGACTGGGGTAGTAAGAACTCAGTAAGAATTTAGCAACACCAATTTTAAATCCAATCGATTTATTTGATAGTAAATTTGCAAGCTTTCGACACTGTGTGTCTTTGTCAGGCAATTGCAGTGTTCTGGTCTGCAATAGCACACATCAGCACAGACAGTCACAGATTGCTGATTAGAATGCGAATCCTTACATCTAACCTGCTATTCAAGTGTTAAAGTGGCTAACAATGTGTGTGAAAGGAATCCTGAGCATTGGTTAGAGAATTGTGTATTTTCTCCAGACAGCACAGTAAGTGAGGTTTTTGCTAACCCAGGCAAGTTACGGGGGTTACAGATAGTGTGTCATGAAGCCAAGATCCCTGTTAAGACCGTCCTCATGTGTGCGGAGCTTGGCTATCAGTCTCTGCTCAGCAACTCTGCGCTGTCGTGTATCACGAAAGCCTCCTTGAAGAACATTTACCCACAGGTCGGAGGCCGAATGCCCATGACTGCTGAAGTGTTCGCCCACAGGAAGGGAAGTGTTTTGCCTGGTGATTGTTGAGCGATGCTCATTCATCCGCTGTCGTAGTGTCTGCATGGTCTCCCCAATATACCATGCTTCGGGACATCCTTTCTTGCAACGTATTAGGTAGACAACGTTGGACGAGTTGCAAGAGTATGTACCGTGCACCTGGTGAATGGTATCCTCACGTTTGATGATGTCGTCCATGTCTATGATCCGGCATGTCTTGCAGAGGTTGCTGCGGCAGGGGTGTGTGGTATTGTGGTCACTGTTCTCCTGAAGGTTGGGTAGTTTGCTGCGAACAATGATCTGTTTGAGGTTGTGCGGTTGTCTGAAAGCAAGAAGTGGGGGGGTGGGGATGGCCCTAGCGAGATGTAGATGTTAGCGACAGCGCAGAGTCGCTGAGCAGAGACTGATAGCCAAGTTCCGCACACATGAGGACGGTCTTAATAGGGATCTTGGCTTCATGACACACTATCTGTAACACCCGTAACTTGCCTGGGTTAGCAAAAAACCTCACTTACTGTGCCGTCTGGAGAAAATACACAATTCTCTAACCAATGCTCAGGATTCCCTTCACACACATTGTTAGCCACTTTAACACTTGAATAGCAGGTTAGATGTAAGGATTCGCATTCTAATCAGCAATCTGTGATTGTGCTGATGTGTGCTATTGCAGACCAGAACACTGCAATTGCCTGACAAAGACACAGAGTGTCGAAAGCTCGCAAATTTACTATCAAATAAATCGATTGGATTTAAAATTGGTGTTGCTAAATTCTTACTGAGTTCCTATTGGAAAGGCAGGCAAGTGGACAAAGGGGACAGGGTTGCATTGTTAGTAAGGAATGAAGTTAAATCGATAGCAAGAAGTGATATAGGATCAGAAGACATAGAATCTCTGTGGGTAGATTTGAGGAATCGCAAGGTAAAAAGACCTTCATAGGAGTTATGTACAGGCCCCCTAGCAGTAGTCAGGATGTAAGGCAGAAAATAACTCAGGAGATAGAAAAGGCATATTAAAAGGCAATATGGGAGACTTCAATATGGAGATGGACTGGGAAAATCAGGTAAGTAGTAGATCCCAAGAAAAGGAATTTGTGGAGTATCTAAGAGATGGTTCTTTTGGAGCAGCTTGTGATAGAGCATACTAGGAATGCACAATTTTGGATTTGGTGATGTGTGATGAGGCAGACTTGATTTGGGAACTTAAGGTGAAGGAACCCTTAGGGAGCAGTGACCACAATATGACAGAATTTACCCTGCAGTTTGAGTGGAAGAAGCTAGAATCAAATGTGACAGTATTACAATTAAATAAAGGTAATTACAAAACGTGAGGGGCTGGCCAGAACTAATTGGAAGGAGAGCCTAGCAGGGAAGAGGAGTGACACGAGTTTTCGGGAGTTATTCAGGAGGCACAACAGAAATTCATCCCAGGGAGGAGAAAACATGACAAGGGGAGGATGAGGTATCCATGGCTGACAAGGGAAGACAAGGATAGCATAAAGGCAAAAGAAAAAGTATACAAAGTGGCACAGATTAGTGGGAAGCCTTTAAAAGTGAGCAGAGGACAACTGAAAAAAACAATAAGGGGGAGAAAATGAAATGAGTGTAAGCTATAAAAGAAGATAGGAAGAGTTTTTTTCAATGTATAAAAGAGAGAGACCAAAATAGCCATTGGACCACTGGAAAATGAAACTGGAGAAGTAATAATAGGAAACAAAGCAATAGTAGAGGAACTGAATAGTTACTTTGCATCACTCTTCATGATGGAAGACATCAGTGGCATGTCAGAACTCCAGGAGAGTCGGTGGCGGGGGGGATGCTAAGGAGAAGGTTCTTGGAAACTAAAAGTTTGAAGATGGGATTATTCCCCTGGACTGGATGGATTACACCCTAGGATTCTAAAAATGATAACTGAGAAATTTGTGGAGGTATTAGTGGTGATCTTTCAGGAATCATGGAGGCAGGGAGGGTTGCAGAGGACTGGAAAGCAACAAATGTAACAACTATTTAAGAAGTGAGGGAAGTAGCAGATGGGAAATTATAGGCAGGTTAGCCTGAATTTGGTCATTGGCAAGATTTTAGAGTCCATTATTAAAGATGAGATCGCAGAGAACTTGGAAGTGCATGATAAAGTAGGATTGAGTCAGTACGGCTCTGTCAAGGGGAGGTCATGCCTGACAAATCTATTAGAGTTCTTTGAGGAAGTAACAAAAAAGTTATGTAAATGTGAACCAGTGGACATAATTCATTTAGATTTCCAGAAGTCCTTTGACAAGGTGCCACATAGGAGACTGTTAAATACATTAAGAGCCCATGATGTTAAAGGTAAGATCCTGGCATGGATAGAGGATTGGTTGTTAGGTAGAAGGCAGAGAATGAGGACGAAGGGGTCTTTTTCAGGATGGCAGCAGATGACTAGTGCCTCAGTGGTTGGTGCTAGGACCACATTTTTTCAAAATATACATTAAAGATTTGGAACGAAGAATTGAAGGCATTGTTGCTATGTTTGCAGATGATATAAAGATATAGCGAGGGATAGGTAATATTGAGGAAATCGGGGGTGGGGTGGAGTGTGTACAGAAGGACTTAGACAGGTTAAGAAAGTGGGCAAAGAAGTGGCAAATGGATAATAATGTGGAAATGTGTGAGGTTTGGAAAGAGGAATGATGGCATAGCCTATTTTCTAAATGGGGAAATGCTTAGGAAGCTGGAAACACAAAGAGACTTGTTCAAGGTTCTCTTAAGGTTAACACGCAGGTTCTGTTGGCAGTTAGGAAGGCAAATACAATGTTAACATTCGTGTCTAGAGAGCTAGAATACAAGAGCAGGGATGTACTTCTGAGGCTGTATAAAGCTCTGGTCAGACCTCATTTGGAGTTTTGTGAGCAATTTTGGATCCCATGTCTAAGGAAGAACGTGCTGGCCCTGGAAAGGATCCAGAGGAGGTTCACAAGAATGATCTCTGGAATGAAGAATTTGTTGTATGAGGACTGGTTGAGGACTCTGAATCTGTACTGGTTGGAGTTTAGAAGGATGAGGAGGGGATCTTATTGAAATGTACGGGATACAGGTTAGCCTTGGATGGAGATGGCTAACACAAGGGGACATAGCTTTAAATTAAGGGGTGGTAGTTATAGGACGGATGTTAGAGGTGGGCTCTTTACTCAGAGTGGAATGCCCTGCCTGCAACAGTTGTGGACTCGCCAAGTTTAAGGGCATTCAAATGGTCAGTGGACAGGCATATGGATGACATTGGAATAGTTTAAGTTAGAGGGCCATAAGATTGGTTCCATTGGTTGGTGCAACATCGAGGGCCGAAGGGTCTGTACTGCGCTGTAATGTTCTATGTTCTAGGATACAGCGAGGCCTGGATAGAGTGGACATTGAGAGAATGTTTCCACTGGTAGGAAAAACTATAACCTGAAGTTGTGCCTTCTGATTCAAGGGATGACCCTTTAAAACAAAGATAAGGAGAAATTTCTTCAGGCAGAGTGTGTGAATCTGTGGAACTCTTTGCCATAGAAAGCTGTGGTGGCCAGGTCACTGAGTGTCTTTAAGACAGAGATAGATAGGTTATTGATTAATAGGGGGTCAGGGATTCTGGGGAAAAGGTAGAGAATGGGGATGAGAAAAATATCAGCCACGATTGAATGGCGGAGCAGATTCAATGGGCCAAGTGACCTAATTCTGCTCCTATGTTTTATGGTCTTATATTGGAGAATGCATCAAGTTACTTTACATATTCAATAATTTTTAAACAGTAATCACACCTCTCAAAAGGTTTAGCAAAGAATAGTTAAGATGTAACATACTTGCAAACATTAGAGAGATTATTGAGCAGCCTTGGAATACAGAGTGAAGATATCCTCCTATTTTGAAGATGGTTTTTAGCTTGTATGGTTATGGAATGTTATGCAATTTTTTTAACCGTGCAATGTTTCTTTTTAATTTTAAGCATCTGTGGAATACAGCATTTGGAAAGAGCAGGGAATAACTTGACCCTGTTTGATTCCCTTTACTTCTGCATTGTCACCTTCTCCACTGTGGGATTTGGTGATGTTACACCCCAGATCTGGCCGTCCAAATTGTTAGTAGTCATTATGATCTGCGTTGCCCTTGTGGTGTTGCCTATACAGGTAAGCAGTACAATGCATGGAGAATATTTCAAAATGATATCCAAAGATTTCCATATTAAAAAGATGGCTTTAATTGACAGCTGTTCTAACTTTTTTTGTTTCTGGTTTACTGAATTTTCAAGTGGTTTGTTATTCGTTTCAAATAATTGTATAACTTCATAGATTGTAGATCATTTATTATATTGATTGCAGAACACAGTATTCCAATTTTCAAAAGCAAATATTGATCATATCACAAGGAACAATAAATGAGGCCAGATGTATGGCACAATTGCACAGTGGTTAACACTGTTGCCTCACAGTGCCAGGGAGGGGCCAGTGTTTAAGTCCAATCTCTGTGTAATGTTTGTGCGTTCTCCCTGTATCTACGTAGGTTTCCACCCACTGTCCAAAGATGCGCCAGTTCAGTGGTTTGGCAAAGCAAAGCTGCCCCTTATGGTCGGGGAGGGGTGGAGTGAGGGGGGCAGTGAGCAGGGTAAATATGTGAGTTATGGGGATGGGATCAGGATGGGATTGTTGTTGGTGCAGTCTCGATGGGCCAAATGGTCCCTCTGTTCCTATGAAAAGGTGATTAACATCTATTGTAACCATTTATATAGCCAGGAAATAAAAATATATTCTTTGCAGACAATTCGTAGTTGATTTAGAAATTAGTCCACAAATTTTACACACCATAGGTGGAATTTTCCAGCTGTTCACGACAATGGGATTTTCTGCTCCCACTGCAATAGAGCTCCAAATTATCTTCCTCACTTGTAGCAGCCGTAGGGTGTGAATGATTGGAAAATTCTGGCCGATATTTCCAAAAAGATGACTGAAATAAACTGCTGTAATGATACAGTGCCGTATAATTTACATTTTAATCAATAAGTATCTATCAAAAATACATACATTTTGCTTGCTAATTGCTGATTATCTAAATGATATAATTGTGCATTTTCCTAGCTACATTTGAAGAACTCATTAAGAAATGCAACAAATGTGTCATGAACATATTAATTAAATAGTCTTTTTTCAAATCATTTGTTAGAAATCTGAATATAGGATGTGGGTTGAAAATACAATTATTACCTTTGCTTAAAACTCTGTTTGCTCATTCAATATAATGAGACTAAATCACATAACTTATCATATTTACATTCTTTTTATGTTGAACTTCATTGCTTATTTACAATTCCATGATGTACTTACCATTTTCAATAGACTGACTCATGGTTTCCCACTTCCACCATTGCTCCCATATCTATTCCTGAATGCCTGAATTTTATAGTCAACCAACTTAAATATAGAAGTGCAGGAGAAAATAATGACGACTGTTAATCTCTGATATAGTGAAAGAGAAGGTGTCATTTGCAGTCCCTTCAAGAGCGTGATTTACTATTTAGCAATTAACATGTTAAATCTCTCCAGTGACCCGGGTTTGATTCCAGCCTCGGGTCACTGAGTGTGTGGAATTTGCATATTCACTCCATGCCTGTATGGGTTTCCTGCAGGTGCTCCAGTTTTTTTTTCACAGTCAGGTTAGTTTGATTGCATCTGAATGTTAGGGAGATTAGCAAGATAAATACGTATGATTACAGGGATAGAGCCTGGGTGGGATTTTTGTCAGTGCAGGTTCGATGGGTCAAATGGTTTCCTTCTGATCTGTTTTACTTTTAATTTTGTGAGGTAAATTAGATAACTATGTGAAGAAAATGTATAAAACAACTTACACCATCTGGAACACCCCAAGGGCAGCAGACACTATGAGCTTTAAGTTTCCTTCCAAATCACACATTGAGTGGAGTTTAATTTTCATATCTTGCTTTGGGCTTGAAGGCGGGAGAATATTTAATCAAGTGGGAGAGCACTGCATGGGGATGCCCACCAAATCTCAGCTGCTGCCCATTGATGGTCATGGATGCCTTTCCCACCAAATTAATTAAAGCTTATTAGTTGGCAATTAAAGCTTGATTAAGGACTTATCCTGCTGCTGCTCATACTCAATTAGTGTCATGGGATTTTTAACTTGCAGGGAGCCCAAAAAAGCAAATTCAAAGGCACTCGATGCCTAGAACAAGTTTCCTGGAATCGAGAAATGCCTAATGGGCATTTAGTTCTGGTTGGCCTTCTGCAACGTAGGCAAAGCAGGGCTCCTGCTGGCTCTAAAGTGGGATGGCCAGATTCCCATTTTATTAAACTCCACTAATCATCTTAACTTGGAACTATGTCACTGTTCCTTGGGTCAAAAATCTGGAATTCCCTCCCTAACAGCATTGTGGATATACCTACACCACGTAGACTGCAGTGGTTCAAGAAGGCAGCTGGTCACTACTTTCTGAAAGAGCTGGGCAATAAATGCTGGTCTTTGCATCATCAACACCCACACCTCACAAAGAAACGAAAAATAATTTGAAATTTTACTTCTTTCTCTGATTTATAGAGTCGCGGAGCAGGACTTTCTAGGCGACTTTCCCGCCATTCAGAGTGGGCTCAGAACATATTCCTGCTAATGATCGCAGCCCCCCCCCCCCCCCCCACCCCCCGCCTCAAACCAGTCATTTAACGCTCTATGGAGTAATGGTTGGAGGCAGGTCTTCCAACCCTTACTTGGATAGAGGTCCCACTTCAGAGAGTCACTCTCTGAACACTTCAGAGAGTGTTCAGTATAAGGAGTACATGCAGTTGCTAGATTCTAGATCCTGGAGTCCAGAATAGAATGGCGGGGGAATGCAGGCCATGTGGAGAGTACGGTGGGTGAGTGCCCTATGTGAAAAAGGTAATATTTTGTGGAGGCATGGCAAGAAGACAAATACATAGATTCTGAAGAGTCTTATTTAGAGCAAGGGCAAGCTGGCTGCTCTAGACCTTTCCCATCTCAAGTCAGATTGCAGACAGGTCCGGGATAAGCTGATGTGAGGGTTGGGGGACAGGTCATGCTGGGAATTCCATGGGCCTCCCCAAGTCTGCAACTTGCTGGTGGAGGAACCATACAATTTTTCCCATTGAAACAAATCCAAAATTGAAAACTTCAGAGTGGAGGATAAATTATTCTATACAGTTTTTCACATTTACAACTGCATTTGAAAAATTAATTTTAAAAATTTTATTCTAATTAATCAGCTCAGTGTTTGTTCTGAGTTCAGTGGTAAAATGGTAATGTTACTAGCTGAGTAATTCAAAGACCTGGACTAATAATCGAATTTCCCAGTGGCAGCTGAAGAATCTGAATTCATATTTAAAAGAAAATCTTGAAATAAAAAAGTAATATCTGTAAAAGTGACCATGCTGCTGTCAGATTGTTGTCAAAACACAAATGATCCACTCATAGCCTTTGCAGAAAACAATCTGTCACTCTTGTCCAATCTCACCTATATGCTATTTCAGTTCCATGTGAATGGTTCTCTGAAGTGACCTTGTAAATCATTCCATTGCATCAAACTAGCTACAATTGCTTGAAAATGGACCACCAGTAAGTGCCAGCTTTGCCAGTGTTGCCAACATCCTGAGAATCAATTGCTTTTTAAAATGTAACACTGCTAAGTGTTATATTTCTTTCATATTTATAGATCAGCCATTAAAAATGAAATGCATTATGATGCAATTTTTCAGATTCCTGTTAGTGCCATATAAAAGTTACTCGTGTCAATTGATTTGCGTTATCATTTTAATGTTGAAGGTGTAAGGTTTCTGCTAATGCCTACATTGAGTTACGGATGGAACAAGGCCAAGAGAGGCTGGTACAAGTTTGCCTTCCTAATTGTATTATTTTGTAATCACAGTTGCTTTATTTTCCCAAAAGAAAGGAAGGCAGAGATAATGGTAATAGTGACCCCTGTCTATAATCTAGAAAAATGAATTGATCTCATTGGACCAGGATAGTTTGTTCTCTGATGCACTCCATCTTATTTTCTCTGTTGTTCTTGACTGACAAAAGCCTGGAGAATAAGAGCTAGAATCTGTCTTATGTCTTTCCCTCCAGTGGTTTCTCAGCTTTCCCAACATTCTGCCACTGAAAGAATTTAGGCTGATGGGGATAATCCAGGTGGGAAGTTGGAAGACTCAATTTTACCAGCTTCCAGCCCACTTTATGCCCTCTAATTAATTCCTAACATGGTTTCTTGTTAATGGTGCAGTGTCTTTCATTGGGAGGGGACTTTTAAGGCAAAATAAAATGAGTTGAAAATTTAAATACTATAATAAGGCTGCAAGCATCATTGATAATCTACTTTTCAACTTTGGCTGCTGATGTCTCAGTTTCACAAGCACAGGAACCGAGATCTTCACTAAGATAAGGATTTGGTAGATTCAGGTGGTGAGCGTCCCACTTCCAGAATCCAGGTGCCTATCTAGGGAAACTTTCCGCGTTTCTCCACACTCCTGCTCTACTGCCCCCTCCTGATCAAACACCTCTCATTCATCCATTCTACAGCACACACACATCCCTCCCTCCCCCCTGGTGCCTCAGTGCAGAATTACGTGCTCCTCAAGCCTTCACTGTATAGCTGGCTATCCAACTGGTGGCTCAGCTTGTCATCTCTGGGTTGAGATCTAATCGCTGAGTTAGGAACATGCAATGGAGGGCTCTGGGGATCCCTGAATTGTGGATTCCCAACCTAGATATTCTGACCGATTCACTCAGTCTGGATCAGGTCAGTAAAAATTCAACGTAGAATGCCTGTAACATTCACTTCCCAGAAAAAATCCATTCTAATCAGCAAGTGATGGAGGATGCAGTCAAATCACTTTTT
The DNA here is from genome assembly GCA_024679065.1 of Sphyrna mokarran. Lineage (NCBI taxonomy): Eukaryota > Metazoa > Chordata > Chondrichthyes > Carcharhiniformes > Carcharhinidae > Sphyrna > Sphyrna mokarran. Next base: position 64,051,699 of record JAGIQG010000009.1, read on the forward strand.
TTTGCTAGACTCCTGAAATGTTTTAAGTTTGCCAATTCAAATTAACTGTTGAAGGTCAGTGTGTTCATGCCTGTTGGGAACTATTCCCTTAAACAGCACCATTTGTTTTCTTTATGCTGCCTCTTATCTTTCCTCAACCAGCACAACGGAACAATTCCAAAATAAAATATAATCCAGGTGTAAAGTACTCTCAGAGATAGCATTAAAAACCCTCTGCTTTGCTAATAAATTAATTGCACGTGCTATGAAATTCCTCTCTGCTTTGCTCTGACAGGCATGCATATAGTACTCTGATAGATCATACATCAAACTATAAATAAGATATTTAATGTGGGAAGTTCATTGTTGTAGGGTTTCTTATGGAGGTCTGTTGTTGCTTTGTTGAGATGTGAGGCACTGCTGGGTGCTTATAGCATGTCAGTTATGAAGACTTATGGAATATCTTCCTCTAAATTGGCTGCCCTTAGAAATGTGTCACCATCTCTCTGGGTATGAGATGCAAGTTGTGATCCTTACCAGTGGAATCACAACAAATCCTATCTTGGTGCAAACTGGTGTCAGACTTCTCTGGCACCGTTTCCCTTACTACAATACTGTATCTCATTTCTAGATAATCTAATGAATAAATCAAACACCACTGTTAAATCCAAAACCAAAGTCACTTCATCTCAGCTGGGACTCCAATATGCAAGCACTGCTTGAGTGTGCACTCACTCAAAAACTGAGCTCCAGGTCATTGTCAACTCCTTCAATGGATCATATGAGAAAATGGGCCTTTCACTAAACACCTGGAAAGCTAAATTTCTCTTCCACCAGTTCCCACAGTAAAACGCTTCCTGTCATTGATTAAGATCAATAGCAAACCCATGGAAAACGTGGAACATTTTCCATAATTTGGAAGCTTCTTGTCAAAGAAGGCAGACATAGACAACAAAATCCATCATCGCCTCAAAATTGCCAGCACAATCTCTGGCTAATCAAAGGGGAAGAGTATTTATGGATCAAAATCTGAAATCCAAGGCTAAGGTCATTGTTTAAATCCATGTACCTAAATTTTGCTAAGGAGTCTACTATGTGGTACTTCAAAGTACGGACAACCAACCTGCTTCCAAGAGAGGCAATTTAAATATAACAAACTGTGCCTAATATGCAACTACTTTAAATTTAATTTTGATTGAGCAAATTTCTGAGCCTTGGGGAGCTAAGCTCCTGATGGGGGACAAGGATTGCTGCATTCAGTGCTTTTCCGTTTATCTGCTGGATCCAGCTTATCTCCTTCACCAACCCGCCATGAGAGAATGATCTCCCCTCAGCCATTCCAGTCTCTTTTATACCTTGTAGATTTGCTTCTGACTACAATCTTCCTAACCCAAGTCTTTGATCTCCCTCTCCCTGGCCTTCTATCTTCCTTCCGTGCACTGATCTCCCCAGACCTGGCCTCCAACTGACATTTTGATTTTCCAGTCTCGCTGACCCAAGTCTCTGATTTTCCCAAGCCAGCATCCTGTGATCTTGCTCATGACATCTGATCTCCCTGACCTCACCAGTTTTAGTTATGATCCATTCAGATAAGAGGTTATCACCTGAATGTTTCTCTCAGTAGAGCAGGAAGATCTGCTGAGTATTTCAGCATTTTCTCCTCTTTTATCAGCACCTAATCACATTAGTACATTCCAACGTGCAACAAACAAGCAAGACAAAAGAAATAAATCCCTTCATTTTTAGTTTTTTACTTTTATAGAAAGCAAAATAAATGATCAGGACACACATGTGACATTAAGATGGAAGCTAAAACATCAGAAAACACTTGTGGAGTGGGGTGATGGGGAGTGTTGTTTGAAAATAAGTGGCATTTCTGATCTGAAGGAGAAATTTGATGTTCGACATATATAAAATCACTTTTTCAGGTATAGCAGTAATTATGAAGTTAGTACACCATTAACAACATCACAAAGTGCAATTTTTCAAGTGTTTTTGCAGTGAGACGAAGAGCGTAGGAGTGGAAGTTCTCATTAGTTCAGTCATTTCTAATTGATTGCATTCTGAACAATCCTCAACAGCGCACTTCCGGAGAAGTATAGCATTACTGACAGCAGCTTCTAGATTTCGACATTTAACAGCGTATATGCCAAAAGTTTTTACCCTTTACAGAGGAATAATTTATGATCATTTCTACAGCAATACCTGGGGCTGAATACTGTGTGAAGTCATATTTAGGCCAGTCCTGGTAGGGTGGCAAGATTCTTTCCTGTTGAAGATTAGTGAATCAGTTGGGATTTTACAACAAGTTAGCCCACATATGACAAGATTTACTGAATTCAATCTCTCAACTTTGTAGATTTTAACATAGCAATTTCTGGGCTGCTTTTGGAGCATGATTAGCACATACAGTACCTAATTATAGATATTAATCTAGCCCAGAATGCACCTATCTGCTGGTCACAGATTGGCAAGATTGAAATGGGTTTCAGTAATTTCACGCTAGTTAATGTGCATAGTGGCGTTGCAAAAAAACTTTCCTGAATTTGAAACCGCTGTCTCACAGCGCCCAGAACCCAGGTTCAATTCTTGTCTTGGGTGAATGTGTGGAATTTGCACATTCTTCCTGTGTCTACATGGGCTTCCTCTGAATGTTCCAGTTTTCATCCAAAGTTCAAAAACATGCAGATTAGATGAATTGGTCATGCAAAATTGCCCGTCAATGTCAGGATGATTAGTAGGGTAAATAGGGAGTTATGGGGATAGGGCCTGGGTGGGATTATTGTTGGTGCAGGCTCAGAGAGTCAAATGGCCTCCTTCTATGATTTTACCCAAGATTTTGGTTATGAGTGCAGCATTTGAAATTCAGAGACTTTTCTCTGAAGTAGGGGGGAATTTTACCCCTCCATTGCTCCTATGTTGCAGAAGTCATAATGCATTTCTGTTTTTATTTCTGCAATCATTATTATATATTTCTTTGTTATGCTAGGTTCTGATGTAAATATCTTGATGCAGACTGCTGGTTTGGCTTTATTTAGCATCAACCATTATTTTGACAACCTCAGCTGACTGTAAGCAATAAGTTTAATTTATATCCTTCGGCAATTTTCTATCTGATATCGGAGTTGACTTTACCAGCTCAACAACTGGCTGTCCTTAAGGATGACTGGTGTGTTTGATGAAAAGCATATATGGATAAATATGGTTGTAGCAACGCTGAACATTGCTAATTTGTTTATGTCCCTGTTTATATATTTGTAAAGTTTATTCAGGCAGCAAAATTGTCCATCAAATCCCAGTGTCTGATACAATAAATGTAGACAAATATGATCAGTGGTGAGAGGATTGTGTAATGCAAACTTCCAAAGCCCATGTTGGCTCGCTGTCAAAGTAAATGCCGTGCATTGAGGAGTGAAAATCTGCTTTCCACTCCAGGGACCATCCCCACAGGATGTATTACAGCATGCACATACGGAGATTGAGGAAAGCAGCTTGTTTTTGGGCTTAATTATTATAACTATCAAGCTCCTAGGATCAGTGATATCTATTAGTTACAGGCGTCCTTGCAACAAATGGCGCACCTCCCTTCATATCACCTGACCTGGAATCTGTCCTCTGTAAATGTGGATGGGAGGTTGTTGACTGGTGGGTGCAGAATGTCACTGAATCCTTCCATTGCATCTCTTATTCCATTAAATAAGCATAAAAAGGAGAAGCACATTGGGAAATACATTGCTCCACAATTGTGGTTCATCAGAATATGGTAATGCCAGAGTATTTGGAACCCTAAGTAGTAAAATGAAAGCAAGAGGGGAGCAGAAAATTAAAAAAAAGTCAGCAAAATTACCACAAAAATCTTCCTTCAGGGCTTTTTAGAAATAGTTCTGTATACAGCACTCTTACAGTCCTGGGTTGCCTTTTTTCATGTACATCAAGCTGACTGAATTCTATTCTGGCATAAACAGCAGGAAGTTATATTGACAGCTAACTAACATCTACAGAGTCTAATCTTATTGCATTTGATGGCAAACTTTGACATAATTATAAAACCAAACCAGCGAATTGGATGAGTCAGTATATGGATGAAAATTGGCATAAGCAATCTTCTACCTATTTGTATCTCGATTACGTGCACTTTTCTCCCACTAATTGGATGTAGATGATTGGAAAATCTTCCCTCTGAATTGTTTGCATTGTAGAAATTAATCAAAAGAACCTTGCAAGACTTTATATTCCTCTTCGTGTAACATGTATGAAAACTGCAAATTTTGGATTTGAAGTGCACATCAATACATGAACAATATTCTGGATTAGTTGCAGTAATATAAAGTAAAAGAAATCTGACCATCTTGATTTTCTGTCCACAGTAATCATATGCTATGTGTTTTTATTTTGCTTGTGCATGTTCGTAAGTAATGTTTTGTCCTGTAGTTTGAACAGCTGGCCTATCTGTGGATGGAGAGGCAGAAATCAGGAGGAAACTATAGTCGCCACAGAGCTCAGACAGAGAAACATGTCGTGTTGTGTGTCACATCTTTGAAGATTGACCTGCTAATGGATTTTTTGAATGAATTCTACGCACATCCCAGACTGCAGGTTATAAAGAATATGTGTACTAATCGCATAGTCGTAATCCAAAGGAAGCAGTTTAAAATGCATGCCATTGAATCTTCCATAAGTTTAGTATTGTCCAAATGTTTTCCCATGTTGATGTCCCTTTACAACCACACTTATTAGTACAGGTTTATATTTTTACTAATCACAATCAAAGATTTCTTGGTTTTAATTAATTAAATAATAAGAAATGCTTTTATGTTTTTGAAGCAGTTCTTTTTTAGTTCTTTTCGAGCATGCTAGTATTCAAATTTATTATACTTAATTAGCCATTCATGTTTTTGAGAAGATTTAACAGCAAACGCATTTATGAAAATGCTACTAATTGCTCAACAGCTCAGTAAAATATTGCACAAACAAATTTAGATTTCGGTAAATTTTCAACTGATTAAAGATCATCTGCATGATTTTCCATTTAGAGATTATTTTTTCACATTTACTACCATGCAAGGAATCATTATCTTGACTATATATGCAATTTTAGTCTCATTTACACAGCTGGTATTGACTTGAGCAGATTTTAAAGGACAGTAACTCTTTCACATACCAATTAATAGGCAAGTGAATCCAATTAATTTCAGGAAGGCTGCATCTTCTAGTAATTTTGTGGCGCATGAATCTGGGATGTAAGTCACACTAAAATCAGAACTTAACCTTTCCATTAGTAGTGAATAAAGCTCAATTCTTATTATCAAAGATACTGAATATCAGAGAAGGTCTGTTTGGAAGCATCAAGAATTAATACATGTGCCTGCCACATGTGATGTTGAACACTGTTTTATGTCCAAAGTAAGTCCTTTGGACATTTTAAAAGAAGCATTTCAACATAAACAAAAAGGCTTGCAATAGACATCCATTTCTATAACAGAGCAGCACACCTAAATCAAAATAGCTCAGTAGTCATGATGTTGTTAAATTGATCCAAGCCACGATGCAGTACAAAACAAGACACAATACTTTTTCTTGATAGTGGGTTTATTCACACGATACAGTCTTACAGATCTGTCTCCTAAATATAACCTTAGTGTCTCAGCTGACTTTTATGATTTTTTTTGATATCCATCAAATAAATTAAAGTAATTGAAAGCTGCTTAAAGGCACTATGTAACAATAAAAAAAATTTGAAAGGAAACTTAATAAACCAAACTGTAATGTTGTTTCAATGCACTCCAGCACTACAACACCTACTGATAGCGGAAGGCCTCTCGCATAATGACAGTTTTATATGTTATACCAGTCATTAAATAAACAGTGCCCATCACCTATGTATCTTTAACAACATAATCAATAGACCATTAACAAATATGTAGGATGCATAAATGTGACATTGATTTGAGGAGTTGTTTGCAATTTTGAGAGAGATGTATGATATCTAGACATTTTCTGAGATGCAAGGAAAGTAGATACCCGTTATTTCATTATTATCAAAGAGGCTAATTTTCCTTTCAGAATTGCTATTAGTTATGGTAATATAACACTTGGTCAATTTACACTATGAATATAAAGGCAGTAAAGTCTCGAACATATATGGGGCATCCAGTACCAACTATAAGATTATTGTTGCCTTTACTTTGCTATGCATTATAAATCTGGATTTAAATTATTGTTAATAATGACAATATTTCTGTACTAATAAATTGTAAAAATTAAGTACAAATAACTATCAATAATGGAAGCATATTAACAAGTGTACCAGTTGTAACTGAGGAAGAAACAGGACATATATTACATCCATATGGTTACATGTATAAGGAGCCTTTTTTCCTTTGGCTAATTTATTTACATTTCATTTCTTAACAGGATTACTACGTGGTGATCCTGTGTCCCACTGAAATGGATTTACAGGTTCGAAGGGTTTTGCAAATTCCAATGTGGGCACAAAGAGTAATTTACCTACAGGGATCAGCATTGAAGGACCAAGACCTTTTGAGAGCCAAGTACGTGTACCAATGGAATTAAAAGTAACAGTTTCAGTCAGGAAAAGATTGCTGTTTCACCAGTCCACCTATCCATGGTATTTAATTGATGCACCCTGAATCACTTTCAATCCTGTTCAATGGCCAGACACAGTCATTTCTTGAAACCCATTAGTTTTTCATGTTCTGCAAACTATGTTGGCAATCTGCTTCACATACTGAACCAATCTATTAGTGAAAAAGACGTCCTATATTTCCCAACTTCATCTGCTCCCTTTTAATGTAATTTGTGCTTGCTCAGATCTAGTTTACCAAACTTTTTGTAATTTTAAAAAATTCCGTCAAATTCTTGCTCAATCTTTCTTCAAGAGTGAATTTCTGCTCATCTGATTGGATAAACTATACGTAAAATCAGAAGAGGGGGAAATGTTGGTGAGGTAAAGTTGTGTGTTGTCAGCACACGTGTGTGCTTCTGGATAATACAACTGAGAGGCTGAATGTAAATGAGAAGTAGAATTGTCTAGGCCTTGATATACAAGATATTAGATCTAGTATATCAAGAATCCCAACAAGTTACTCATTCAAGACTCCTCACTCTCTAAATTTCACTAAATCTGTGTGAACATTTTGCTGGAGGTTATGCCCATGATCTGATATTCTATAGCACATCATTCAATTGGAATGGTGTTTTAACTTTTTGAGGACTGCGAATTGGGATTGGTGATGGTGATGAATGTAACTGTGTAACTTAGACAGTCCCCTACAGTACAGAGGGAGGCCATTCAGCCTATCGAGTCTGCACCAACTACAATCCTACCCAGACCCTATTCCTGTAATCCTGTAATTCCTGTAATACTCTGGTAATTCCTGGACACTGGGGTCAACTTAATCTGGCCAATCAACCTAACCTGCACATCTTTGGACTCTGGAGAGAACCTGAACACCTGGAGAAAACCCACACAGACACAGGGAGAATGTGCAAACTCCACACAGGCAGTGACCCAAGGCTAGCATTGAACCCAGGTCCCTGGCACTGTGAAGCAGCAGTGCTAACTACTGTGCCAATTTCTGAAAAGAAACAGCCTGTATTGAACACACTTCGTTAATAAAGCTCCTTTGATTTATCAGCTTCCATGCCTCCAAGTATCAATCCTGTGGACACAATAGTGTATACCAAAGGCAAAATTTTCCTACCTCGTTTGCCTCAAAACCGGAAAATCCCACCTAAGGTCAATGGAACTTTCTACGGTCTGCCGCTTGCCCGCTATAATTCCCATTGCAGGCTGAACAGGAAAACCTGCCCCCAGACATCTATCCCCCCAAAGGCTGCATTGCCACTGCTGATTGGGTCTGAGGCATTCCCACGTCAGATACCATTACTCCTGAAGCTCGTTTGAAAGAAGTATTAACGAGGAAGACTAGTATGACAGTTGCTAAACCACAACTTACATTTTCAGTCCATAAAGACTGATTTGGAAAAAATAATAAATATACCTGTTGCAGTAGATAATGACAGAATGCTTTTACTTTGGAGCCTGCAGCATGGAGAACCTTTGAAGAGCAATTACTTAATTAAGTACAGCCTTGAAAGACTGAGACTGCCAGAATTATTTTTCTACCAACGCAGAGGTTTTGAGATAAGAACGTGAGATTCTCAATTGGATTTATGTATCTCCTACTGTAATAGCTGAATAGGAGCAATTGCAAATGGAGGGAATGAGAATGAGGAAGATTTACTCTTCAAAATATTACTGTCCAAAATAATTTGTAGGCCATTTGGATTTAATGGTAATCTCAATAAGGAAGTTTGCCTGAGAAGAGCATATTTTAGCAAAAATACTATAGCACAACTTTTACATAGCAATCTGCAATGCAGATCGCATTACCTGTGGATCTGTCAATGATTATTGTATTTATTAACTTCCAAGTGATCAATAGCTATTCTATTCCTTCTTCACACTGTGCTTCCTAATGGTGTTTAAACATATGTCTTTTTTTATTATCACGATGCTTCCTGTGTCATCTTGGATTTGGGGAATAGATAGGGTTCCATTAGGGTTTTTCTGTTACCCTAAGAATGCTACCATTGGCTCTACCATGTAAAAACTATTCTTTTAACTCTACACAAACTTGTAATTCTGCTTCCCATTAGATCTCAACCTTTTAATCATGTGACATTACATCATTGTTATAGTATTAGTTACATCAGTATCAGGTACTTCTGATGGTAATCCTTAACAATACATCTTCCCCAATTCTTTATCTCAAATATATACTTACTCATATATCCCCCCTCAGAGTCTTAGATTTCATAGGGTTGATGTCTGTGGTGCTTTAACTAGTCTCCCAAATCTGGTCTAGGGTTTGTTTTGAGGTTTGGAATAAACTGCACTCTTGCCTTTGATAGGAGTGTGTTTTCCACCTGGGCTGTTGTAGAGTTTCTACTTGTTTCTTGGTTCCTTGTCTCCATTCACATCTGAATATTGTGCCCAAGGTTTAAGTTGTTTCGTTCCAATGGTAACAGGGTTCTTTACCCTTTCTAATATTTTCCTGGTTCCACTTCAATTCTAAAAGATCTCAGTTGTGAAGCTCTTTTTACTACTATACCTTAAGTTAAATCCCAACTAGTCAGTTCTGCACTTCAAAAGAGAGAGCTGCCTATGGTCATCTAGGACTGTGGTGACTTTGCCTTTTACCTCATGAATGTAATAAATTCCACATTTAATGTCCATTCAACATACATAGCATGAGCTTTTGAAACATTTTGATTAGTCACATATCTTTACAACTTGTTTCTGTTCTGATCATTAACTCCATTATTCCTGTAGCTTCTATCTGTCAATTGTCTTCTCCCATTTTGGTATTAAGATTATGCTGTACAAAATCTTTCTCCTCAATTGCATTTTATCTTCTAAAAAAAACCTACTAAATTACAACATGATTTAATAGTTTCTTACCTCCCCTCACCTACTCATTAAAAAAAAGGCCCGAGCTTGAGTATTTTGTGCAATTTTGGAAGACCACGAAAGAGACAGGAAGATGAGCAGTGAAGAATAATCCATTTATAGCTTTAGAGGTGAATGAGATCCCAGCCCAAATCTTCAGAGCAGCAATTGTGATGAGCTGTTTGCCACTGTGCTTGAAGATTTTCCCGACTTATCTCTGTTACACATTTCTCCTGGGATCTTCTGATCCTGACTGTCGCAGAAATATGCAGTGCAGCATCCTTTTGCAACTGCACTGAAGTGGAATAGAATCAGAGGAAGACAGGATATGCTCTTTTTTTAAGACACTGACTGCTATATGGGTTAGTCTCAAAGTTCAGTATTTGAATGCTAATCATTGGATCAATTGATGGGGTGAGTGAGTGAACAAATGAATAGATTGATGAGTAGAGTTGGTAGGTGGGTGAGTTGACAATTGGATTGGATTGGGTCGAGTCAGAGGGATAATTGCGTGGTTGGCTTATTCAAATCGGGAGGCGGGTTGGTGGTCGAGAGAGGGTGGGTTAGATTGAGTGATGGTCTGGTGGTCACAGAGGGAGGTAGGTGGTGTTGAGGTGTAGTAGGCTGGTTGGGTAGCCAGTTGTTGAGTCCGATCAGGGATAGTCAAGGATGGATAATTGAGTGGTCGGAAGGGATGGGGGGGGGGGGGGGGGGTGCGTGGAAATTTGGTTTTGGTTAGAGTGACAGTTGGCTAATTAGGGAGCTAGTCAAGTGGTCAGGTTGGGTTGCGAGTTGTCAGATCAGGGGCTAGGCAGGCGTTTGTTTGGGAGGGGAGTCAGGGGAAGCCAGTGGGCCAGCTGCGGAGAGATTTGTTGCTTAGCTACTGGCTATTAGGCTAGATTTTAATTTGTTTAACATTTTCTGGGTAACTCTTCAGCTAAATACTGCAGAACTATTAGATGTTTCCAAATTCAGCTCAGGGTCGGCAACATTCATAGAGGTGTCTCAGAGAGTAGGGACCCGAAGTTTAAACTTCTCAGGTAATTATTATATGGTTGTATTACATGAAAATCTTCAGTCACTCTTAACTCTGCTACTTTTAAATAGTAGTTGAAACTGGCAGTAGAGGAAAACTTGGAGTTGCTGTTTAAAGTTTTTTTTTCCCTTTTTTCTTTCATTGAGCCTAATTGCCCTTGAACAGAGTAACCATCTCAAAGGACAGTTAAATGTCAACCACATTGCTGTGGGCCTGGAGTCATGCCAGATGGCAAATTTCTTTTGTGAAGTAGATGGGTTTATATGACAATCACTTCTTAAATTCCAGATTTTTATTGAATTCAAATTTCGCTATCTGCCATAGTGGGATTCAAACCCGGATCCCTGGATTACTAGTCCAGTGACAATATTATTTCACCGTTGCCCATATATTTTTGTTATCTGTGTAATTTGCAAATGTACCAGTGAATGCACTAATGATTCTGAACTATTTCTCTTTCTTTCTATCTACAACACTTTTCCTTAATGCTGCCGTCCTCTACAATGGGATATTTTGGTGACTGATTCAGAATGGATGATGCTGAAGCCTGTTTCATCCTCAGCAGTCGATATGAAGTTGACAGGACAGCTGCTGTAAGTTGTATTTATATAGAGTTGAAATGTATCGTGCATTTTACAAAAAGAAAGGAAGGATGGATCGAACATGATGGACCCAATGATCTTTCCTCTTCTTAGCCCGACCCTTTCCGCCCATTAGAAATGTTTTTTGACAGGGTCACATTTACAAACTAGTCAGAAGATTAAAAGTTTGAGGGGTTGAATGGAAAGTGTTCGATCCAAAATTGGCAGTGGCAGGAATCAGTGGAAAATAGTTGGCATGTATTTTAGTGAATGGAAGCTGATTCCAGTAGGGTTCCACTTTCTGTTTCTGATATATACATTAATGATTTCGAATTAAATGTAGAGGGCATGACTAAGAAGTTTGCAAATAATACATAAATTGGCCAAATGCATATTCATGAGAAAGGAAACTGTAGAATCTACGAAGATGTCAGTGGACAAGTTAGGTGATCAGATACATGACAAATTAAATCCAATGCAGAGAAATGGAATGTCTTGCATTGGGGAGGACAAACAAGGCAAAGGAATACAAAGTAAATATCAAATGCTAAGAATGTAACAGAACAGTTCATGTCCACACATCCCTGAAATAACACAGTCAGATAGATATAGTGACTTAAAACCGTGCACTGTACACTTTCATGTATTGTCTGAGGCTTAGAATCAAAGTGACCAATTTCATGATGTAAAATATTTTAATAAATATTCAATAAATACTTTATTATTGTAGAACTAGGGGTTGTGTGATGACTATGAGAGCAGGGGTAGCCACTGGTAACAAAGATATTCCAATTTAAAAGTACAACACCCAATCAGAAGATAAAGAACATTTAGCAGGGAAATTAGTCCTGGTGGCAGGTTTCTGCATAAAGATAGAGCTGCAAGGATGAAAGTCCAGTCTACAGCTAGGGGATAGACACTATCATATTAACAAATACAGCTTTTTGGGTATTTGTTTTTCTTGCCTGAAGCTGGCACTAACGCCCCTTAGATGTGTGAATTGACATCTGAATTGCTGTTTCAGGATCTCTTTTTGTGAACCACAATGAAGTAGGCACTAAACATTCCACAACCTGCTCCACAAATGGGACATGCTAAGCTTTTTTTTCTCATATCTAGATTTGAAACTACGAGGAACAGTTGTGTTCCTATCTTCTGCCCGTACCACTCCTCCCCAATTTCTGACCCACCAGATCAGCTTCTATTCCAGACTACTTTCGCAATGAATGCAATCTGACAACTCACCCTTTAAGCAGTTTCAGACTTGAAAATCACTTTCCAAACTACTTACTTTTATGCTAATAAAAAGGAATGCATAAATTTGATTATATTAGCATAACTTTGTTTAAATTATTATTGTTGGCATACTCAATTGTGACTGGAATGGATAATTATTATTTTTGGTTATGTTTCTGATTATTGAACCTTTTTTTGAAATGAGATAAATTACTGCACCTGATAGAGGAAAATAGCTTTTTTCTACAGCTTAAGAGTACAAGTATAATAAGAAAATACATTATCTTTCGAAATAGTTTAAGCTTTATTATTTATGATGCCTTCACGTACAGCCACTGGAAACATAAACTACTCATCTGTCATAATTTTGCTTGATAATTTGAATGGTTATTCAGATGGGAAAGTACAACTAATGGAGCATTATGAGATTAAATTGTGGTAAAATGGCTTCAGTAATCCAAATTATATTTGCTAATGCTTTACATTTTTATCTCAAAATGATAATGTATATATAGAGATCCGTTGCCTGCGGATCTTCGGAAGGGATAATGCAATCTATTTAAGCCACAGAACTTCCTTAATTGTGTTGCATGGTGCAGAAATGACAATTGGTGTAGAAAGTCAAAATTTCAATCTTCTTGGTGGTAATGTGTGCTGGAATATTCTGTGAAGCTCATTGGCCCATATTGGAATATAAAAGCCAATGTGACTTGTGATGCCACTAATTAGGATTAATAGTAATGAGCTGGTGTCTCTTGCCAAGACACTTTACTCATTGTATCTCTTGCCTTGGAACCTCCTTTTGCATTAAAATATAGAATGCTGTTATGCCTATTGAGATGTTTTTCAAGCTGTTTCATTGTTATAGACACTTGAAGATGAAGTATGTTTTTGAAAAATGTCAGATGCAAGGAGACTGATTGCACTTGGTTAGTTATAGCACAAGTATCATTCAGGAAATTTCAGAAATAAGAGCTCTGATCAAATGCCAGAAATTGCTGCAATGATAAGTTTTAAGTTTATTTATTGGTGCCAGAAGTAGGCTTACATTAACACTGCAGTGAAAATCCCTAGCTGTCACACGAAGGCACTTGTGTTTAGGTACACTGAGGGAGAATTTAACATGGCCAAAGCACCTAACCAGCACATCTTTCAGACTGTGGGAGGAAACCGGAGCACCCAGAGGAAACCCACGCAGTCATGGGGTGAATGTGCAGACTCTGCACAGACAGTGACCCAAGCTGGGAATTGAAACCAGGTCTCTTGCACTGGGAGGCAGCAGTGCTAACAACTATGCCACCATGTCGTCCTGACATCAGGTGACTTCTGGCCTTCCTGCATCTAAATTTGAGGGTGTAAGTCTTTGTCAGTGCTTTAGTTGTGTAAACCTATGATCATGCATAATCTATACCTTTGTGTGCTGGGTCAATGATTAGCAGAATATTTTGGTAGTCAGATGTAGTAGGGATGATTACAAACCGATGAGAAATTTGTGCATGAATATTGTTTCAGCATGAAAATGGAAGAAATCAGTTACTGTTGCAAAAAAAGGACACAGTAGCTCTTGCACAACTTGGCTGTGACATAAGGTTTCAGGAAATTGCAGGGCAACGTTTTTGTTTTATATTACTGGCAAATTTGCCAAATTAAAATGTCTTGCTGATGACACTTAATGAGAGTCTCATTTTGAGTTACACTAGCTATCAGAAACTGCTCAAGTTTAACATATGCATCTTTATTTCCCGGTGGAAAGCTAAACATTGTTTACAGATTTTCAGCAATTTCCAACATTATGTTATACATATTCATGAAGAGTCAGCATTTCCAAATTCTGCGTTTCAGGGTAATTTCCAGATGATTTTATTCATGAGATGTGCATTGGGTAATATTCTGTCTCTCAATCAATAATTATTTCTTATTTACTTTTGTTTCATGAAGTTTTATTTCAGTCATTTGACTGTAGTTTGAACCATAACTTAAGTAACTTCAGTAAAAACCTATCGATAATTTATTCTTAATCATTCATCATAGTCAGATTCTGTTGGATAAATGTGCAGGTTTTAAGAGTTCATTATATTGGGAAACATTGCAGATGCTCAGACCTAGTTTGTTGTATTTTAATCTGAAATAAAAATGAAGCATTTTGCAGATTTAAATCTGAAGAGAATGCCATCAACTTTCATCTATTTTCTTTGGTCATAACCATCTCATAAAAGACAAATTCTATCCTATAAGTTGGAAATAGATTACCCTTAACATGTGCTTCCTCAAATGCAGCTCTGACATAATTCAATAAACTACTGAGAGCAAAATATGAATAAACAACAGATGGTGACATAAAGAAAATCTTTGCTGCTTTACTATTTTAGTCTTGCACATCAGTAGGCCATTCATCTGCTCTCTGTCCAAAGGCAGGTCTGTGGCTCATTGTCTACTAATGCTTCATCCTGAGATGCTTTCCTCCACCATTTTTGTCAGTGGTGGTTTGCCATTGTCTTCCATTCTCAAGTGTAGGGTGAGAATGCAGGTCCCAACTCTACTTCAGCCAGAATGGGAATTGAAGTCACATTTGTTGCTGTTACTTTGAACCATATGCTAACTACTAGCCAACTGAGCTAACTAGCACCCAAACAAACTGGCAGCAAATGGATCATATTGCAATCCTCAGAAGTTCAAATTATTCAGACTTTTAGACTCTGCAAGTTAGAAGTTCAATGAGCGTGATTCTTATTGCTCTAATTGTGTTTGTGGACTGATAGATTATTGCTCTCAGCCATGATCGTTGTGCAGCAGTGAGTGATGTGGCATTATAGAATGTATGTATTTGTGAGCAAAACATGTTTTCTAGCCTTTTTAAATGATACAACAATATATCACCCCATTTTTTTTAAGAAAAATACTTCAACATCAATATAACAGTTCCAGTCATTCTCTGTGTCCAAACTAAAGAAGATTAGAAATCAACTTTTATAATTAAACTGTATACTTTACAAATCTTTATGCAGTTTGTTTGCTTTTCTCAAAATGTGATAAAGGGTATCCAGTAGAGTGGTAGAGTGTTGTGGCTTCATCTCATGGATTTGGTAGTCATCACTCTCAGTGATGAGTTGGCATGCTTTACGAGCATTGATGAGTTACACCTGTATATATGTCTGTGCATCATATCCAGGCTTGTTTCTGGAAATCATGAAAATGTAAACAATCTGTGATGAAGATTCCATTGAAGAGACATTCAGATCGCTAGTGGAGGTACACTTCCTATTGTTCACATGTTTATAGAAACTGAGATTCAGTAGTTGTCTGGACAGGTCAGCAATTAGACTCCCATAAAGATGTATGTGGAGGAAACATCATTATCACAAGAATGTACAAATTCACCCCTGCAGTCAGTCTGACTTACAGAAACTACAGAGGGAAGACATCTCACCCAGCAAAAGGAAACTATCATCTCTGATTGACCAATATTGCCAGATTACTGGCTGTGTCCACATCTATTTTATTAGGCTATCCATTGATTGCTTGCTGAAAAGACATCTGTACCTCTTTGTCTTAACTGAATCAAATTCAAAGTGATGTGACCAGTATTGGTGATGATATACTCATTGGTGATGGATCGTTACAGTTTAGTCTTTTAACTCATGTTTCTTTTGTGACAACAATCAGAACACGGTAGCTGCTAGCATTTCTCCCTTGGCTTGTATTTCAGAGTGAAATTGTAACTCTGAAGCCTCTGTAGTCTTACTGGTGCTATACACAAGATTTTTCTTGTAGATTTGATCAGTGATCAGTTTCCATTGTAAACTTTCTTCCAATGTCTTACATCCAAACATGACTGTCAAAAGCTCTGTTTGTATTTCTGATCTTATTTGATGTTGGAGCTGATACCAATGCTATCAGTTTTTCCTCTTGTAAAAGGTGTACACTGAGTTTATTTTATGTAGAAGCATCTTCTTGCAAAGTTTCTCTCTGTTGTCACTATAACAGACTTGTCTCTTTGCGTACTATTTCTTTGAGTTTGTTAAAGCTCCTCTCATATGATTCTGACCACTTGTATTCAACATCTTCCTTGATCAGCTCTCAAAGGTTTGCTGTGTGTTCTGACATGTGAGATATGAAAGAACTCATGTCCTAGATCAAGCCAAGGGAACTTTTCAGTTCTTTCTTGTCTCTCAGAGCTTCCAGCATGAAGATGGCAGTGACTTTTTGAAGGCTCACCTTGACGCTGTCAGGTGTGTACATCATTCTGAAGAAACAAAATTCTGTTGCCTTCAGATGTATTTGTCTTTGTTTTGCTGGCCTCAGCATCTTGGTTCTCCCTGTGGCTACATGTAGATGGTAGTCATGATCTTTATTGTCTACAGACTATATATATCTAGATATCATCAACTATGTTGACTGCTGTTTTGTATCACCTGTATCTCTTGCATCTCTGTTTTTTGCTGGAACATGTCCTCGTTCACTTTAGGACCAAACGATAGAGATAGGAATTTGTATCTGCTGAAGTAGGTACATTGCATTGTCCAATAGACTTTGACCAAATTCATATCAGTAAAAATCTACTTAATGTCTGTATGTTTATGTATGGAACCTTTCATGTTCAAATTACTGTAAAGTTTAATAGTTTACAGTCAGGGTCAATACTTATGATCAGTATGTCAAGCTCATAAAGTAGAGATGCATTGGATTAATGTTGCAAGACTTCTTACCAAGATCATAAAGATAATTTTAAGTCCAGTTGCATGATCTTTGGCTTTTTGATCAATGTGTTAAGTCACATTCGACATAACATGATAGCAAACCAAGTATTCAACGCTTAGTTGCATCTTGAAAATACGAAGTTAAACAGTTTTCCAAAAAAGATACTTGTTCATGGTTAGAGCATTGGTAACACTAAATAATTTGGATTTATTGTGCCAGAAGACATTGCAGTACTGAAGATATATTTTCCAAAGTTGTTTATTCTATTTCTCACTTCCCCTGCATTCATCTATTTACGATATTTGCAGAATCATGACCCCTTGAGTTCTTTTCCTCCAGATTCCCATTAAATACAGATGAGAAAACGCTGGTGTCAGATGATGATTTCTAAGCAAAAGGTCAGCTCTTAACACCAACCTGAGCTGTTAAAGTTCTGAATGTTTTAAGTGCGTTAGAACGTAAACAAGGGTGCAACAAGATTAACCACATTGGCTCCCCAAGCGAACATATGGTTTGGTTTACTATGAACACAAATTTACTTAGTCTCTTGATGGTTGTCCTTTCGAAGTTAATCAAGTGGAATTTTGGAATATGTGTTTACCTAAAACCTGCATTACTTCCCTTTCATTGGTTACTTTCCACATCAATATATTGGTAAGAATCATAGAATCCCTACAGTGCAAAAGGAAGCCATTTGGCCCATCAAGTTGACACTGATAACACTCTCACCCAGGGCTTTCCACGTAACCCCATGTAATTACCCTGCTAATGCCCCTAAAACAATGGAGCAATTTATCATGGCCAATCCACCTAACCCACATATCTTTCGGACTGTGGGAGGAAACCTGAGCATCCAGAGGAAACCCATGCAAACACTGGTAGAGAGTGACCAAAGCCAGGAATTGAACGAGGATACCTGGCGCTAGCTACGCTGTGCTAACCACTGTATAATTCCAATAATTTAAGTACCCTGGTGATTAGAAGATTTTTTTCAAGAAAATCATCCCGAAGTATTACAAATCAGACGTATGTATTTAACTGCTTATTTGTATTGTCACACTCGTCATACAGTGATTGTCTGTCATTTCATCTTCCCATTTCTGTTCACAACAATGAAGAGACTTATTTATGTTGCATTTTTTTTTAACTCAGGATCACCAAACCATTCTGAGGGCATGGGCTGTCAAAGACTTTGCACCAAAGTGTCCCCTCTACGTTCAGATACTGAAACCTGAGAATAAATTCCATGTCAAATTTGCAGGTAACTTGTTTAGAGAAACGGAATAGCTCTACAAATGTAATAATTCTGCCAGTTAAGTTGATGTTCTCAATTCAGTAACTAAATTTTTCCTTACCTTTTTAGTTAGAGAAATAATGTTGTAACTTTTGACTTGTTGCTAGATTTTGACATGTAATACATTATTTTTAGTTGTGATGCAGTTTCAAATTACTGCAACGAACTAGTTGAATAGGCAATGTGACATAAATGGGGAGGTGGTGGTAGAGTTGTAATGTCACCAGACTAGTAATCCAGAGGTGCAGGCTAATAGTCTGATTCATGGCAGCCTGTGGAGTTTAAATTCACTTAATAAAAGTGATATTGACAAGCTAGTAATAGTGACCTTGAAACCATTGTTGACTGTCGTAAACACCACACTGCCCTTTAGGGAAGTAAATATGCTGCCCTTTACTTGGTCTGTCCTCTGTAGCATGAAATGGACATCAAGCCATCAGTTCTATCAAGATTGCTACAAAGCATATAAAAAGAAATGAACTGGACTGATCATCCAGTATCAATGTAGGTACAATTGTCAAACCCAGCCTTGTTTCTTTACGTATGTCTGATGCTTTGAGCCAAAATTGAAAGAACTATGTCACAGCCTAGTCAATCAACTGCCCAGTATGGCAATAGTAGAATCTTACCCCAGACGCTGCCATCATCATCCCTGGTATGCCCTATCACAATAACCAGATAGACCAACCAGAGTTGATGGTACATCAATGTACAGTGGGAGAAAGTTGCCCTGGGAGTTCTCAACATTGACTGTGGTCCCCATGAAGCCCCATGACATCATGCCAATTATGGGCAAACATCCAACTGATTATCACCTACCTCTGCTTACCACCACAGTAAACCATACCCCCCCCCGCTACCCACTCCGTTAGATGAACAATCACTATTCCTCCATGTTGAACATCATGAGAAGAACTGAGGATGGCAATGGCACAAAATGTACTCTAGGAAAGGGGGTGGTGAGGTCTTTAAGAAAACTTGTCTTTTTCTTTTGTGTCTTTACCATCATCGCATTTGTATGTCTCAGTCTTTATTCTACTTCCAGTGCAGTGATTTAAATGTAATTTATATTTACTATGAATATACACACATTTACACACACACATATATATAATATATATACATAATATAGTATTATATTTATGATTTGCAATGTTAATTGTTTTGTTATGGACTGGGATACCACATTTGTAAAACTGTTTGTTCAATGTCAGTGAGCTTGTTTATCAGTAATAGTTACTGACAAACTGAAATCTCTCTTGATTGAATAATTCCAACCCTTTCAACCCTTTTTTCTAAAGAGTGAGACTAGTGGATGATTAACTTAAACTTGTATGACAGTGATTTCTGTGCAGTTTCCATTGGCAAAAACTGCAATGGTTCATCTTCTGGTGGAGAAAGGTATCACAGACAGCAATTTCTGATTTCAGTGTCTAACTGCGTGTTTGTGTGTTGGATGCTTCTATAATTTTGTGCAGTAATAAGAGTGATGCCGACAGCCTTGCAGCTGTCAGTACAACAAAAGCTGGGCAAATGTTTATTGCACTGAGATTTGTGCCATTGCATCATCATTTTGTGAACAAAATACAGGCTAGAATTCTCCAGCCGTTCACAACCTGCTGCCAGTGAGAAAGGAGAATTTGGTGCTCAGTCGAATCTCTATTCGTTGCAATGGAGTGAGGTCGGAGAACTAGGCCCACCAAGCTCTTCTTCTTAAAACTAGTTGTTTAACTTAAAAGTAATGGAGAAACATAAATTTCCTGTCTTTGTTGATTTGCTTTGAACATAAATAAGTTGCTACGCTGAGTATTGTGTAAATTGGACAACAATGGGTAACTGATTATTTTG
The DNA here is from genome assembly GCA_024679065.1 of Sphyrna mokarran. Taxonomy (NCBI): domain Eukaryota; kingdom Metazoa; phylum Chordata; class Chondrichthyes; order Carcharhiniformes; family Carcharhinidae; genus Sphyrna; species Sphyrna mokarran. Next base: position 64,071,846 of record JAGIQG010000009.1, read on the forward strand.
AATACTTAAGACATAATAATCAGCAACTATATAAACGAAGTGATTATGAAGATTTTTTCAAAAGTGAATTCAGTATCATGAGCTACAGTTAAGCATTGTGCATTCTGTTTCCACAACAAATAAACATTCAGACACAGAAATCAAAGCAATTAAAATTATGAATGGAGACATGTTAACCCTTCTAAAGAAAGCATTCAGATACTGGAGGTGCTTTCGTGGCTGAACAGTAGTTTACAATAACAGTGGGATAATAACATGAACAGGAATGATTTTTACAAAGTATATATTTTCAGCTGATTTTTTAATTTTGTTACATGTTTACAGACTGCTTGAGAAGAACACAAAGTAAAATAATATTGTTGTGGATAACAATACTTGGATGCACTGATGATTCAGCTGCGAAGCATCAAAAAAAGCATCAAAGCAAATTTACTTTCATCATTATTTTTAATCAGATCATGAACCTTGTGGGTGGACCTTGGATAATGAACGATTAAATACAGGACAATATCTGAAACTACTATCGTTAATAGAGCGCTATTCCTTCCTGAATATAAATGCATTATAGTTCGCGCAGAATGACTTAATAGCCACAGTTATAATTAACAGAACTCTAGAGAAGTCTTTATTGTGCTTAAAATTCTCTCTGCTTTCCACCTGTAATCTCCTGTCCATGAAAAACTGTTGAAGGTGCTTCTCCCTAGCAGATGTGGTATCACTCACATGCAGAAATTGCCCAAAGTGTTGGCTTGTCTGACAGATGTCCCCTGCAATGACCTTGAAGAGTTCTATTGTGTAGAAGCTGATTGTCATAGTAATAGGAAAAACAATTCAATGCTTAATATTATCTGTAACTTATGCTTCATCAGACAGCATTGCTTAGCCACTTTGTTTTCCATGAAGCCAAACCAGGTTTGATTGGTTTGAGGTGAGGCCTGTTGGTAAAACCTCCCAAATTACTACTATTTGGGCTCTCTGTTTTACTTTCCAACATTGTATAGAACTTTTTAACACAATCTTTTCTCACTGTATGTGCAAGTGGACAATTAGTATGGAATGAAGGGCACCCACTGTTAGAGCTATTTGAAGCAAACTTTCAAGGTGAATTGGTGAAGATTATTAAAACTAGGCCAAGATAAAAAGAAAACTAGTATTAGATCCCATATACAACCCAATAGATGACAAGCTTTGTCAGACTCCCCCAGCTTATGCAATGTTTTTTTTTCCCCATATTTCTTCGTGGTAGAAGGAGTGAGTTACCATTCTGTGGTCAACTTGCTGAGGTTCATTGGCAGCATCTTGATTGTGAGTAAGAAGGCTGTTTGTTCAAGCCCAACTTCAGTGATGGGAACAAAAAATTGAGACAGATTTATCATTGCTGCAGTGAGAGTGCTGCGTTGTTGGAGGTAACATCTTTCAGATGAAATGTTAAACCAAAGCTCCATCTACCGTGACAGGTCGGCATAAAATATGCCATAACCCTCTCTGAGAAAGAGCAGGGGACTTCTCCATGGTGTCCCATGCTTATTGCTTAACCAACACTTCAAAACAGATTTTCTGGCCAAATCACATTGCTGTTTGTGGGGTCATGCTATGCATAAATTGGCTGCTGTATTTCCAACTTTACAGCAGTGAGTACATATTACATGTATTTAATTGACTCTCAAGTGGTTTTGGTTGGCCCAGGTTTTGAAAGGTGCAAAATAAATGCAAATTCTTCCCTTAGTATTGGGAAGTTGAAAAGAAAAGCTGTCATATGGGGTCACAACTCAGCAGCAGGATAGTGATGCCACCAAGATGAGAGACTGCCAAAAATACAATTACATTCCTGTGATCCAACAAAGCTGATGTGACAACAACACAAGTAGCAAGATGACAAGGTTGAAAAATTCCCTGGTATCTTCAAAGAGATTTTGTTAATGAGACGTCACCTTGCATAAACACAAAATAATTTTGTATCATTTCACTAGACACATGTATAAATCACTCTATATTTAGCTTACTAGATATGACACTAGTCTTCTAATGAAGAAGTACTGTCATATTGTGGTTTCAACTATTACATCTTTGAATGGGTTCAGTAAAAGTAACAGGCAGTAATAAGAGTTAAGACACAGCTTGTACATATTTTGCAGACCTGTTAAATTGCACTGCCTTATAAGGTAGAGAAAAAGACACAAAATTTTGCTATATCTAATGATATTAATTCTGGAGTAGCAAAGTGCTGTATGTTGGATAAGATTGGCACCTAATGGTCTGTGAGACAATTTACACAAGAGCTTGTACAGGACTAACTGCAGATTTGAGAGAGGTGGCAAAGAACTGGCAATGGACAAAATGCTCACGGGACCTCCCTACCCCTGGATAGCTGGGTTATTTGAACTGCATTTAGATATTATAGTGGCAAATCTCCCAGCCCATCTCTACTGCTTTAGAGCCAAAGAGTGGCTATTCAAGAGCCGCGGCCTCTGCAAAACCTTGGCAGTCGGATTTCCAACACCGTCAGTTCAATGCCGGAAAGTGTCACAGGGCTGCATCAGTTACTTAAATAGTAATTTTAATACAATTTAAATCTGACTAATGGACCTGGACTGAAATTCTGGGTCCACTAGCCCTTTTGCACCAACACCACCACCCCCCCCCCCCCCCCCCCCCCCCCCCCCCACACCCCTCCCCCCAACGTCCCCTGCCTCCCAACCCTCAAAGCCCTGCCTGAAGTGTTTCTTTCCGGGTTTACAATAGCTCGCCACTAGCAGAAGCCTGACCCTGTTGGAGGGAAGGGGAGGCCATTAAGGCCCCCTAGAGGGTCGGAAGCCGGCAGCAGTGCCAGCTTGGCCCCCTGGCACCGCCCAAGGAACAAGGTGCCTACGCCCAGCGGGCATTTTGGCACTGCTTACCAGGCAGTGGCAAAGGAGCAGAGCCACACGGGGGTGGGAATTGTGGGGAGCAATTGGTGGGGTTCCTGCTGCCACTCTGCACAGGGATACTGAGCACAGCATTGCAAGGCCAGTGATTGAGGCTGAGCATTGGGGTGGGAGAGATGGCCTGCAAAGGGGGGGGAGGCAGTGTTGAGCTGTGGAGGGGGCTGAAAATCAGGACTGCAAGGGAGGGGATCAGGACTAGACGGGAGGCAGGAGTTTGAGTTGGGTCGGGAGGTGGTGGTGGGTCGAGGCTGGCTCATACAAGTCTGCAGGACCAACAATCGGACTGTGGCAGGGTCAGAGTGGCAGTGTTGCCAGAGTCACGGGCCTGGCTACCAGTCGAACTGGCCAGTGTTTGAGAGGCCAGCGGTGCCGGGCGACTGGGCATGTGCTGATCCCGGCGTTTGCAGATTGGTGTGTGCTCAGTGGCCTGCTCAGCGCCATGCTGCCAGCTCATCCAGCGAGAACAGTCCCTGCACAATGAATTTTAGCATGGTTCATGCTGAGGCACTCTGCAGCGCACAGTGTGTGAGAGATTGTTTTTGAAACTCCTGCTGAAAAAGCTATCAGGATTTACTCTAATGTCCGTGCAGTTTCGACACTTAGGATTTTTTGGGAGAATTCCACCCGTCATTTATTGCCAAAAAGGACCAAAGGTGTATTCACACATAAATAATGGAGTTCAAAGGCTTAAAGTCAACCTTTCTAATCCTTGTCTCCAGCCAAAGAACAAGAAAAACAAGTTATATTGATATAGTGCCTTTAATGAAATGAAATATCCCAAGGCATTTCACATTATAAAATAAAATAAAACATTGAGCCATATGAAGAGACAATTAGTTCAGTTGATCAAAATCTTGGTCAAAGAGGTAGATTTTAAGAAGTGTCTTAGAGGAAAAGCGAAGTTGAGAGACAGAGAGCAACACAGAGGCTATTCAAGAGCCTGGGGTCTGAACAAATGAAGTTCTAGCTACAAATAGTGAAGCAGTGATAGTTGGGAGTGCATGAGAGACCAAATTTAGGTAAGTCCATTCATCCTCAGTGGTTATGGGGTTGGAGGAGATGTTATGACCCTGGCCTGAAACTCCAAGGTGTTTTATGAAGGTAGACTAGACGCCAAGTTTTTATCTTGAATTTGGCATGGGTGAGTACAAGATGTTTCACTCCATGTATGATTTAAATTATTCACTAGGAAGCTTTTATCAAACAAAGAGTATTTAAGAATACAGTTAAAATGTAACAAGAAAAATTAGCATAACTTTTACCATTTGTCAAGACCCACGACAATGTAATATAAATCTTAACAGCTAACTATGAAGTTCCAAGTCAAACAACACTCCATAATCATGTATCTCTTTTTAGACTTGGCACAAAAAGAAGTATGTTCACGTGAAGCTGGATTTCGTAGCTTTCTAACACCTGTTGTGAATTAAAATTGTAAGGCTTTCCAGTCCTAGAACTTCTGACATGCCTCTGGATGTAGAGAGAGAAAGAAACACGCTGCCTTCTTCCAGAAACTTCCAACAGCACCTCACAGGCAGCAGAATTTTAAACTCCAAAGAGAGAGGAAAGAAGAGACTGTGCTCTCTGTCTACAGTCCAACTGCATCTGAACCAAAACTATAATCTTGGATTTCTCCTGTGGCAAAAACTATCCCCAGACATCCCCTAACCTGTCAATCATCCCCAAATCAAGCCACAATAAATAATCCCAAGGAATCATTAGAAACCTCAGGACATTGCATTAGTCCAAATTAAAACAAACATAGAGCCCAATTTTACCATTTTATTCTAAATGCTGAATTTGGGCGTAATTCAGATCTGACTTGGAAATCTGCTTTCAGGCACCGCCATTAGCACTTAGCCTGAAAAGAAACTTGCAAGTCCGAATTAAGCTGTGGCCAGGACTTAGCACACCCGAAACAACCGGAGCTCTGAACTGCGCACACGCAGTTAGAAAAAAAATTGAAAATCACAACACTGTCTCATCGCTCTCGGGCCGCAAAAAGCGGATAAAGCAGCTCGGGAACGATGGTCCCCATTGACATCACCTGCCAGTACAACATAACTTTCCTTCTTATCCATCCCCCTGCCCAACACCACCCCCCCCAAACTGTTACCCAGACTGATCACGACTCCCTGCCCCCTTTCTGCCCCTTTCACCCATAGTAGCAGCGGTCCCCACTATCCCCCTCCCCACCACAGATTGAGCTGGCCTCCCACCCCCTCCTCCCCACCATCCCACTCCAAACCAGATAACAATCAAGCCTCCCTCCCCCCAACCAGAGATGCATCTGACCTGCCTCCTCCTTCCTCCCCTCCACCAGAGAATGATTGGGTTCACGTCCTTTCTCTCCCCCCCCCCCACCCCCACCAAAGCAATCTGTCCTCCTTCACCCAGCCCCCGACCAGAGATACATCTGACCTTCTTCCTCCCCTTCCCCACCAGAAAATGATCTGGCCCCCCCTTCTCCCATACCCCCCCCTCCCCCAACAGAGAATGATCTGGCCTGCCTCCCTCACTCTCCCGCACCATCGATTTGAGTCGGAGACTGTTGGAAGCTCTGAACTTACCTCTGAAGTGTCCGAAACAGACTTTGCCGAGCATGTTTGTTTCGCATCCAGTCTGGACATGCGAACGTATTGGTAAAGGGGGAAATGCTGGTAAAGTTGATTGGGAAGGTCATTAATTGAATTTAAATACAAGCAAATGCATTTAAATCACTGTTGCGCCCATTGCACAAATCAGATCATGGCCATTTTCAGGCCTTGGTAAAGTGGCCTTAGCACAGACGCAGGCGCAGATTGCATTAATGGCCTCACACCCGTCTTTACCAATACACAATGGTAAAATCAGGCCCATATTGTCCATTATATTGCTTCAGTAACAATTAGAGGACACTGGTTACGGACAAAATAAACTACTAGGGCCTGTTTGACAAAACAACAGAGAAACAAGACTAAAATACATTTTTTAAAGGCACAATATCGTCATAGAGATTACAGATGAATGGCGGTGTCACTGGATTTAAAAACCAGGGTGAGAATTTTAAAATTAAAGATTGCTGAACTGGGAACTGATGTAATCGGCAAAACTTGCCACATTTGCAGAATTTTGTATTTCCTCAAATTTACAGATGGTGGAATGTGGAGCACCAGCTGGAAGCATGTTGGAGCAGTTGAGTCGAGAGGCATGGGCCAGAGCCAGAATGAGTTGGGTTGGGGTGAATTTGGGCAGTAGGTGGTAATAGCATTCTTAGTGATGGCATGAATGTGTGGTCAGAAGCTCAATTTAGGATCAAATGTGACACCAAGGTTATAAAACAGATTGGCTTGATGCCAGTCTGTTGTCAGAAAGAAGAATGGACTCGACAGTTAGGTAACAGTATGTAAGACAGCCTTCCCAGTATTTAATTAGAGGAAATTTCTGCTCAGTTAGTTCTGGTTGTAAGATGAACAGTCTGATAATTTAGCAGCAGTGGAGATTGTTGAGTGAGGTGGTGGCAAGGCAGAGCTGAGCGTTGTCAGCCAGCATACATGTGAAAACAAATGCTGTGTCTTTGGGCGATGTGGCTAAGAGGCAGCATGTAGATGAGAAATAGAAAGAGGCCAAGGGTAGATCTTTGGGAGACACCAGCAGGAATGTAATGTTGGAGCAGGGCAAGAAGCAAATAGTGTAACAATCAATATAACAAGCTAAAGGGTAAAATACTGCAGGTGCTGGAAATTTGAAATGAAAGTCCAAAAAGTACAGGTCAGGCAGCACTTATTGCCCATTCTTGTCCTTCCATTTCAGAGGACAGAGAGTTAATCACATTGCTGTGGAGTCACAAGAGAAGAAGGTATCATTATAGATTCAACAGCCTGTTGTCAGGTCTGGTTTATGTTACCAATTTTCAAATGTCAACTTGCTTATCTCAATTGATGGATATGTAGATATTTATAGGGAAATAATGGACTTTGATTAAAGAACCATTTACCTGGTACTAGAATTTCATGGAGGAGTCAAGAAGATTGACTGGGTGAACTTCATGATGTTGTAGACTCACCTCCTTAAAAAGGCCCCCACTCATTGTATATTTGCTCGGGGGTGGAATGGAGTCAAGCAACTCTGAGGTAGAAGCAGAAATGGTTTGATGCAGGACCAGGCTGTATTGATCCAGTTTTAAAGATGAATGTCAGGCTCTCAAACCCTAACACCACTAACCACCCAATAAGCCCTCTTCTGTGTCCCTCATATTGCCATGTCCACTTTATAATTCTCCATAACCTCCATATTTCTCAATTTTCTTCTATACCCTCCCTGCTCCTTCCATGACATGCTTGAATTCTCCATAGCCAGTCACCCAGTCTTCACTGTGGACAGATCTCCATGTCTGTGAAATGGAGATAAAAATAATAATTTACAAAAATGTAATTTATTAACCAATCTTGCTGAGATACATATTTTATTAATAAAAACTCTTATTCATAAACCTCACTAAAAATAATTCCATTGAATAATCAATCTGTTGTAAAAACAAGCTTCTATTGCACTAACTACATCAAAAGCAATCATTCCTATAATAACTTCATAAAACTGTCAATCAAAATGTGACCATTGGCTTCTGTAGAAATAATTGCTTCTGGACCTTTTGAAAATTAGCCAAATATTCATAATTGGTTCAGATATAATAACAAATCCTGAGAAATGTAAACATGGAGTCAATTGAAACTGAAAAACCAGAGGCTTTTTTTTTGCTAAGTTACTCAGACATCCTGTCAATCAAAATAGTCCAGGACCACTTGGGGTTTTTTTTCCACTGTGAAACTTGCTGAAAGTTTATTTTTCATTTTAGGTGGACTTTTGACCTTTAAATACTTCAGACTATTACACTAGAGATCCCAAACATATTTTCTTCAATTTTGAATGCATAAGAGCACTTAGCCAAAGGGAAAAGCACGCAAGATGCATCTCATCATTTATCACAAATGGTCAAAAATGGTCAAAGTATATTTGTAGGACAGAGACCTATAATTAATCACTGGAGTAAAATACCTCTAACTCACAATACAGCATCCAACTCTTAAACTGAGCCTCTTTTTGTGTGTTTCAAAGCCTATCAAGGAAAGAAATCCAGGAGCAGGCAATTTTCTTTCTGGTTCCTGGCTTTGACCTGGGGATCAACCATCGTTCACACTCCTCTGAGAGATGTGGACTCCTGAAGATTCCCAACTCCACTAACCCAGAACTGGGGTTAAAATACCCACACTCACAATAGAGCCAGCAAGGCCAGGATTAGCCTCTGTACCTTTATCCTAAAAAATTGCTGGAAATAGGAATGGGATTGGAAATCAACAATTAGCTCCTAACTCCTATTCTAACTCAGCAAAAATTGAGGCCATTATATAATCAGTTAGACTGCACTGTAACCTGCTCCAGCCCAAGCACGTCAGCCAAATTTTTGTTAGCTATCCTAATAACACCTTCTTTGGCCCTGTTTGTATTTGTGATTGATTAAACCCCTGTGACGTACCTTGGAATGTTTTACTGCGTTAAAGATGCTGTATAAACATATATAACAATTTACTTAATTTAATCAGAACACAGCAAAGTTATATTTAGAACATTAACACTTGAATGTGGATTACAGGGTCAACAGCAGAATTCTAAAGAATATGGAGGAACAGAGAGATCTTGGGGTTCATATCCTCAGATCTCTGAAGGTTGCCACTCAAGTGGATAGAACCATAAAGGAGACCTATAGCGTGTTATCGTTTATTAACAGCAGGTTTGAGTTTAAGAGCCATTGGTTATGCTGCAACTATACAGGACCTTGGTGAAACCACATTTGGAATATTGTATGAAGTTCTGGTCACCTCACTGTAAGAAGGATGTGGAAGCATTGGAGAGAGTGTAGAGGAGACTTACCAGGGTGCTGCCTGATTTGGAGGGTAGGTCTTATGTGGAACGTTGAGAGAACTGGGGCTTTTCTCTTTAGAGCGGAGGAGGATGAGAGGCCACTTAATAGAGGTTTATAAGATGATGAGAGGAATAGATAAAGTGGATGTGCAGAGACTGTTTCCTTGAGTGGATGTAGCTGTTGGTAGGGTCACAACTTTAAGGTTCATGGTGGGAGATACAGGAGAGATGTCCGAGGTATATTTTTTGCTCAGAGTGGTTGGGTGTGGAATGCACTGTCTATTGTGATAGTGGAGTTGAATGTTTTAGGAACTTTCAAGTGGTTATTGGATAGGCACATGGAACATACTGGAATGATAGGGAATGGGATAGCTTGACCTTGAGTTCGGGCATAGCTCGGCACAACATTGAGGGCCGAAGAGCCTATATTGTGCTGTACTGTTCTATGTTCTGTGTTGTAAGCGTACTATCCCATTGCACTCAGTTACTGAATGTTCAGATGGCTTGTTTTTTATATATTTCGTTGGCCAGAAAGATGTCACAAGAAATCTTTTAAAGTGACTAGAACATTTTCATAGATCTTTATGAATATATAAAAGCCTTGGTTGTGGTTTGCATTTTCTTTTCAAGTAAGCTTATTTTTGAATCACGACTTTTAGTCATAATCTTATGCTGGCATATTTCTAACGTTTATTTTCCCATTGGCTAGAAAATGGTCTCTTGCAACTGGATTGGTATTCTAGTTTGTTGGAAGAGGTTAAAAATGAGCCAGGGCTGTCCCATTAGTACCGTACATTAAAGCCCAATTTTCTGCTTGTCCCAGTTACATTACTGTAACACTTTGATGGTTAATCTAAGCAACCTAGGCATTTTGCCAGAAACATCCCTGATTGTTTCTTTTGCACCATCAATACACGAAACAACAATTTCTTCCATTCAAAATGCCTTGGGAATCTTGCTATGTTATAAAGCACTCACTCCCATTTCTACAGGACTTAGCTATAAAAAGTATTAATTTCTTCAAATCTTTATTTTGATATAAAATTTTCAACATTCCCCCCGCCCCCCCCACCCAATTCCCATCTCTATGATTCAGTGACCTGATCAACAGATGATATTTTACATTTTCATGCTGTTCATGGATACCACTTCCTGAGTCAGTCAATTTTTACCAGGATGCTGCCTGGTATGGAAGGACTGTCCTATGAGGAACGATTAGATAGACTGGGGTTGTTTTCCCTTGAAAGACATCGGCTTAGAGGGGATCTCATAGAGGTGTATAAGATTATAAGGGGTATAGATAGAGTAAATGGAGGTAAACTTTTTCCACCTTTAGAAATGGATAGGACGAGAGGTCATGGCCATAGGGTGAGGGGGGCTATGTATAGGACGAATATTAGAGGGCAGTTTTTCACACAAAGGGTAATGGGGGTGTGGAATGCACTGCCGAGTAAAGTGGTGGGAGCAGGCACGCTGGGGCTGTTTAAGGGTCTCTTGGACAGCCACATGAGCGGTATGCAGATAGAGGGATATATTAGGACTGTTTAACTACGGCTTTTTTCCACAGGTAATTCGGTCCCTAATTTGAGCACGCATTCGGCAGGTGGTGCGGGTACAGCTCTTGGATGTTGATTCATGGGTTGCCTGGTACCTCATGTCGTATATGAGTGCTTTATGTGGACCACCTAAAGGGCACCATGACAGCTCAGAGACTATCGATGTGGCTGTGCAGACACTTGGAATTGGGCCGGTGTCTGCGGGAGTTTGTGCGTTCTCCCCATGGTTGCGTGGGTTTTCTCCGGGCACTCCGGTTTCCTCCCACAACCCAAAAATTCGCTCTTAGGCTGATTGGGAACCAAATTGTCCCTATAGTGAGAATTTTCCATATTAGGAATAATATATATATTATTATATAGGAATATTAAAATAGGATAATGTATTTGGTATGACAGCGGCGCGGGCTCGTTGGGCCGAAGGGCCTGTTTCCCGTGCTGTGTTGCTTAATAAAAAAAAAAAATAGCAGTCTGAAGTAAAGTTCAGAGCGGTAGTTCTTTTTCTTAGCTTTCTCTGATTAATGCTACACTTGGTAAGTTAGAATCTCAGTCTGCTATATCCCATAAAAATTAATGTTTGACAGCACTGGTCCATCAAGCGTACTTTTTGTTATTACAAAAATATTTGCACATTGCAATCTCTCCTTTTATAATCCTGGGCATTTGAAATAACAGCGCTGTAATGTGCTGTTTTTATTGCTCATGCTGTGTCTGTTGATAGGGCCTAAAGCTATCACATCTAGAAGTGTAGCTGCGTTATTATTCCATATTATCTATATTAGCATGCACACAGATATTTTATATACACTTTTTCTCTTAGGTACATTTGTAGTCCAGAAAATAAATTTAAGTACAAATGTTCTTCACTTATTGAGAGCGCTAATTGACTCTACTCAATAATGCCAGAAGTTTCTTCAAGGCTTTTTCCAACTTTGGGAACATATTGTTGTAATTCTTAAGCTGTGTAAATGGCCATTTGGGGGAAACTTATACCTGTCCCCTCCCAGAGGAAGTTCTGAGCATTGGTCATTATTTCCTGGTATCAACATCCATTCAAATAGTTTTGACATTCTGGCATTGTGATTTCTTGGAATTCACTGTTGAAGAACAGCAAAACATTTAGTTTGTCAACTGCCATTATCTCAAAGTATGAATTGGTTTGATAGTAAGTTGCTGAATCTTTTCTACATCTTGTATGATCAAACTGTAACTCCCATTTACAACTCCCCCCTTGTGACTTAAACTACAGAAGACCATGTAATCCTAATATTAACTCCAGGAAGATTTTGGGTAGATGGATGAAGAGCATGGTTGCAAATGCACCTGTTCTGTTGAAATCGGGTCCAAACTATCTTAACATAACATATTGCCAGTCCACTTTTAACCTGGAACCCATGGAAAAATGTAGAAGAGATGGCCATTGATCTGAAGAAAATCATGTGACTATGAAGAGCTCAAACTCTAGTTAAGTGTGAAGGGAGTTCAGAGAGAGTCTTGTTGGACAGACGGGAAATCTTTATGGGGAAGAGGAGCTTCCAATGATATTGTTAGGCTTGGACTAACCTCTCCAGATTCTCCCTGTTCCACAAGTAAAGGAAGCTGTTTGGGGTTTTTCATCTTCTCAACTTTGTTCAGTCCAGTAGGGAAGACACAGTCTGCTTGGGCTGGAAGTACAATTTCAGTCAAGGTCTAATTCCATCAGTAAGGATCATGATTTTAATAAAAGACCCCGTGATTTTTAAAGGGGATAATAGTCAACCATGTAAAGGCCAGTGTAAAATTGGTCTTGGTGGGATCTGAATGACTTGGGGTTGGCAAATAATTTGGGTGTTTTTATTGCCTGCATGTCCAGGTTCTGCCAAGTGAGTAGAGTTAGAATCACTTCTCATCTACTTTTCACCATATTTATGTTGCAGTCTGAACTCTGACATTTCTTGGCAAAGTAACTGGCAACAGGGGATTTCATTTGTATTGTTCCAGTGCAATCAGTAATGAGATCGCTTGGGTAAATCTCTATGTATATATCAGTACTCATCATGCAGTGAAGAGAAAATTGCTTTTCTGAGGTTTGGTGTTTAGGTGTTGACATGCATCTTTAAAATAATTTGTAGGAGGTTGAATGATGTGTTAAAATACAGATTTTCAGAGTTGCAGATGCATCACTTTAGTTATCTATATGTGTGCTTTTATTTAGATCACGTTGTATGTGAAGAGGAATTCAAATATGCCATGCTGGCCTTAAATTGCATCTGTCCAGCCACATCAACACTGATTACTTTGCTTGTTCATACTTCCAGGGGACAGTAAGTGCTAGTTTTCTTTTCAATTATTAGTTTTTTGTTCCCCAAATTGAATGCAGTGCTTGATATACTTCTGAGTACGCAAGGTTTATGTCATTTAATCGAAGCCCTGCATTCAGATATTAATGCATAATTTAGGTTGACACTGTTGTACACCATTGAACTTTCAATGGTGTCATCTTTTAAATGAGCACTAAACTCAGGTTGTGCTTTCATATTTTGAACATTCTTTGAAATGATTAAAACAGCAAATTGAGTGTTCTTGTTGCTTTTCCTTTCCTATTCAACACATGTAAATAGATTAAATAGTCATGCTTCTCATTAGGATTTATTGTTAGTAAACTAAGATATAGATATGCATTTATATAGTATCTTTCATGACCAGAGGTCATTCCAAAGAGCTTTGCTGCCAAGTAACTACTATTGAGGTGTAGCCAATGTTGTAATGGAGGAAATGTGGCAGCAAGTTTGCATATAGCAAACTCCCCTCCCAAAAATAACAGTGTTGTAATGACAATTTGTTTTTGTGATGTTGATGGTGTGATAAATATTAGATAGTTACTGCAGATAACTCCACAACTTCTCTTTGAGCTCACTTGAGAGACCAGATGGGTCCTTGGTTTAATGGCTGACCTGAAAGTTGGCGCCTCTGACAGTGAAGAATGCTTTCTGCCAGGGACTGGGGTGTCAGCTCTGATTTTTATATTCTACGTGTAGAGTGGGACTCAAATTCACAATCTGCTGACACAGAGGTGAGAGTGCTATTAAATGAGTCACAGCTGACAAGCAATAAAAAGTATATGATAGTCCAAGGTGTGAATTGTGCATGCCTACATAAAAGTAGCCACTGCGTCCCAAATGTACTTCAGAGCATTGTGTGATATACATCAATACAAATTCAGTTTAGTAAATTTAAAAAGACAGATCTTTTTGGTGATATCTTTAACTTTTTATGGCTATCTGCATTTGTTAGTTTATAATCCTCCAAGCTTCACCAGCTTTGGATCAGTGTTTCTATTTTAACCTCAGCATCAAGTATTGAGTACAAGCCCACATCAGAAACCTGAGCCTGTTATCACAAACACCGTATATTTGTTTTCTTATTGTATGTAATCTGTATTTTTGTATAGAAAGAGATGTGTCGTTTATTACGCTTTGAGTGTGAATTTCAATTAAGTTGGAGTAAGCAGTTAGCATCGCGCCAGGGATCCAGGTTAAATTCTGGCCTTGGGTAACTATCTATGTAGAGTTTGCACATTCATCCTATGTTTGCGTGGTTTTCCTCCAGGAGCTCCGGTTTCCTCTCTCAGTCCAAAGATGTACGGGTTAGGTTGATAAGCCTATGGCCATAATAAATTGCTCCTTAGTAGGGTAAATGCATGAGGTTACGGGGATAGGGCCTGGGTGGGATTGTTGTTAGTGCAGGTTCAATGGGTCAAATGGGCTCCTTCTGTACTGTATGAAATAATTCAGCAGCAAGCTTTGCTGAGTTTAAAGTAAAGGTTATTCATTCTCACATGCTTTCCCTAAATTAAATGCAATATCATACGTACTCCGTCTCACTCATTTACCCACAAACTCAAAGATTGAACACAGATGAAGGTCATACATTTTCACAGATTACAGTTTTTGATTTATATCTTCAGTTTTGAATGCCACAGTCTTGTGGTGCTTTGAGTGGTTTGATGTTTAAAGTTGGAGTGAAGACCTTTTAAAACAAAGGTTTCATAGCAAGTTGTGATATTTCTTGTAGTCAAGTTGCTGAGAGGTTGGCCCTTAGGTAAAATTCAAACTGAAACAGGATGTGTATTTGGCTGCCTGATGTGTTGCTGCTTATTTTCAACCCTAGTTCAAAGACTGTCTGAACTGATGCTCCTGATGGCCTTGGTGAAACTGCCCGAAAACAGCACATAGCTGATCTTTTAAACAGATAAATACAACCTGGCTATATCTGTGTGGCTTTTCCTAAATTCAGAGTCTTTCACTCTGCATGTTGACATAAACTTCTAGATTACCATTACCAGATTAGTGGTGCTTGATGATTTCATGACTTTCTATTATCATAGTATGCTACTTTCCATTTTACAGTTTTATTGACAGTTCCATTGGTTATAAACTCTTTGATGTGGAATTATGAACTCCAATATTCCTTTTTATAATGGGCTTAAGAATTTGAATGAGTTTTTTTATACAGATATAGTTAAAGAATGTAAATATAATTTCTTTAAAATGTTTTTTAAAAGAGAAGTCTGCAATAGACAGTTAGAACTTTATTTAATCCCAATATGGTTTCTGATGTCTATGTATGGTGGATGCTATTAGTTGGCATGGTGGATGTAAGGAAAAAGAATGATGGCAGGGGGCATAGGTTGGTGCTAAGTTGGCATAAAGGCTGTGAAAGGTCATTGAGATAGATAGAAGTGAATAGTTGTAATGTAGAGTTTGAGGGATAGAGGAGCATACATTGGCATAGAGGGTATGAGGAACCATGGAGGGGGATATAGAGGCATTGGTTGGATGGAGGACATGAGGGGTTACAGGGTTGGATGGAGGATCATAGATTGGCATAGAGGCTCTGAGTGACCATGGTGGAGTAGAGAGTGTAGGGGGTTGAAGAGATGTAATGCTGGAGCACAGAGGTCCAACCAGCGACCTCATTTGGCAGCCCACTTATTCATTCTAGGGGGTCTTGGGCCTGATTGCTTGGGAAACTTGCCACTCGAGAATAAAAATTTAACCTTCCAAGGCACTTTCTCGGGTTGACTTTGTGGAGCTGGGACTGCACTTTTTCAGGTCAAGGTGACTTTTTATCAGTCTTCAATTGATGTCACAACAAGCATGTTTCAGGAGAGCCATTGGATAATGAATAAAAAGAGTAGAAAACATGCAAAAATATCAGCCAGTGAATTTTACTGATCGTGATTACTGATTAAATAGGACTTCATATTATGGATTGTCTGTTGAAAATGAGGTAACTGCTGGAAATCTGGCATGTTTCTTGGCAGATAATGATGCACAAATTAGGATAGATGTCATTTAATCTTTCATTTTGGTTTATAATCAAGTTTTTAAAACTGCGTATTACCTGTATAAATATGATTAGTAATTAACTGAAATATTTTGCTTTCGAGAATTAGATTGTAATTCAGATGAGCAAGCGTCAGAAACGAATTGATGGATTTCGTGTGATCATTTTCAGATCAGCACCATGGGAAGCATTTAGGCAACTAACTGGAACTAAGCAGACTCAAACCAGGTGAAATGCAAATACATCCGTGTATATGTGTTTTAATAATGTTATTATTAAGCTGCTCTCAATTTATTTTAGATTCTGAAACTATTTTCAGATATTTTTCTGCTGCTATATTTTTCAGGGATGGCCACCAATCCCATGAACAGTGGCAAAAAATGTATGGCAAGTGCTCAGGCAATGAAGTCTATCACATTAAAATGGAAGAAAGCACATTCTTCACAGAATATGAGGGGAAAAGCTTTACTTACACTTCCTTTCATGCACATAAAAAGTGAGAATTTTAATCATCACCCTTTTGAAAGTGCAATATTTGTTTTGCTTAGTTTGGTAACTTACAACCAGCACACATTTCATATTTCATACAAATATTGAACAGGAGTAGCCATTGATCTGCTTGGGCTTCCTCTGTGATTTGGTAAGATCATGGATGACCTAATCTTGTCTCAATTCTCTATTATAGCTATTGACTCCCTTGTTAATCTATTATCTATCCAATCAAACTTAAAAATATTTGATGTCCCTGTCTGGGGAAAAAACTTCCAAGCATTTACAACCCACTCAGAGAAAAAATAATATAGAACATAGAACAATACAGCACAAACAGGCCCTTTGGCCCACGAGTTGCGCCGATCACATCTACCAATCCACAGACCTATCTATAACCCCCTATCCTATTCTTTTCCATATACTCATCCAGAAGTCTTTTAAAAGACCCCAGTGAGTTTTCCTCAACAGCCTCCGACGGCAGTCAGTTCCATTCACTCACCACCCTCTGAGTGAAAAACCTACCCCTGACATCTCCTTTGTATTTGCTTCCCTGCACCTTAAATCTGTGTCCTCTCGTAGTGACCATTTCAGCTCAGAGAAATAGTCTCTGAGAGTCCACCCTATCTATTCCTCTCAACATTTTATAAACCTCTATCAGGTCGCCTCTCAACCTACGTTTCTCCAGGGAGAAGAGTCCCAGCTCCCTCAACCTATCTGCATAAGGCCTGCCTCCCAATCCAGGCAGCATCCTTGTAAATCTCCTCTGAACCCTCTCAATAGCCTCTACATCCTTCCTATAATGAGGCAACCAGAACTGCGCACAACACTCCAACTGCGGTATCTTCATCTCTGTCTTAAATGGGAGGCCTCTTATTTTTAAACTGTATCTCATGTATCAAGTATCTCTCAAAGGGGGTGTATCCTCTCTGTATCCATCCTATCAATTCCCCTCAGGATCTTCTATGTTTCAGTAAGATCACCTCTCATTCTTCTACAGTCCAGTGGATACAGGCCTAACCTTTCCAACTGTTCCTCATAAGATAACTCAGGAATCATTAAGTGAACCTAATACAATGCTATCCTTTCTTGGATAAGGAGACCAAAGTTGTACACAGTATTCCAGACATGGTCTCACCAGTGCCCCGTCTCAAAACATCCCTACTTTTATACTTGATTCCCTAAGAATAAATGCTAACATTCCATTTGCTTTCCTAATTACTTCTATACCTACATACCAACTTTTTTGTGACCCATGTACCAGACATCCAGATTGTTTCAAACTCTTTTCAGTTAAACAATGGCTGGGATTCCCCCAAAAAAGTTCTAAGCTTCCAACATGTGGGAAAATGGAGTAAATCCCACTGCTTTCTTTCGTGTGATTCCCAGAATGAATGTCCTACACTCTGTGCATTGCAGAGCATCTCATGTGAATCCCTCTGGAAATCTGTGGGTGGGGACTATTCCCACCTGAGAGGCAGGCAGCATAGTGCTGAGCGGGGCACTGCACATGTATCAGTTTATCATCTTGGAGATCAGCGCATGCGCAGTGACCTTCATCGCTGGCCAGCCTGATTACTGGCCTTCTGCTTACCCCTTCTTCCCCTACCCACCCACCGATTGCTGGCCTCCCAGACTTCCCCGGGCCAATACTAGATTCACAAACAGCATCGTTATCACAAATGACCATCATTACTGGATAATCTGTTTTTGTGATGTTAATCATGGGATAAATATTATCAGGGTACTTGGTTTCAGTTTCACAACCTCAATTTCTTATTTGTCATGTGAATTAATAGTGCACTACTGTGAAAAATACTGGAATACAAAGTTGCCAGGTACATGAACAGACATATGTCTAACCTGTCATGTGTGTGTGTGTGTGTGTACTCAAGATACACCTAAAACTGATTGTTTTTTTTATTAAGTGGATATGTACAATTTAATTTCATTTCTCTGAGTTCCACATTTGGTTTCCCGCTAATCATACTTATCTTGACATAAAGTTTTCTTTTGTCTATCTCAGAATATTGTATCTAAGAATATTTCCTTTCACACATGCACTTTGAAAGTTGGTCTGCAATTTTCCATTATCTTTTTTCTTTTGTGAATATATTGAATCTAATGCAAAACAAATTATTCGAATATCAAATTCTACAAAGCTTTAAGCAACCTAACTATAATAAATAAAACAAATTTAAGTCAAAGAGATGTCAGTTTGTACGTAACCTTAAATCTTAGGGTTCAATGTTTCAATTCTTTGAAAGAAAATAGAAGGAACAGTTAAAATGTGCATGGGAAAGTAATTTGTACTTGTGAGCATGAATCCCATGATCTTTTGAACATCTTCTTATGATCATGTTTAGGTATGGAGCCTGCCTGATTGGTGTGAAGAGGGAAGAGAACAAAAATATTTTGCTTAATCCAGGACCTCAGTATATCATGAGTTCCACAGACATCTGTTTTTATATTAACATTACCAAGGAAGAAAACTCAGCTTTTATAAAGCAAAATGAACAAAGCATAAATAGTATATCAAATACTATATATCATGGAGCTTCCAGATTACCTGTTCACAGCATCATTGCTAGTATGGGTAAGCACAGCAATCAATGCAATCTACTGTTAATTGATCATTAAAAATGCAAGATCTGAGCTCCCTTGCTGAATTAGTTGGTTAATAATGTAAACAGCTGAGCACAACCAGTCTAGAAAGTTTAATCCATAGTCTGATCTCTGTTAGGATAGCAGCCAAGATACTTAGTACTTTTGGAGAATGCTACGCCAGTCATTCATTGTGTGTTGCCATATAAATTAACCAACAATGATGAGTTGAAAATTATCCAACTGTCGAAACAATTAAAATATTTCAATCACATTCATGCCATTGGGTAGCGGTTTCGAAAGAATACATTGAAGTGAATCTGCTGGCAATTGGAAGAGATTTCAATGGACTAATTGCTCAGTGGTAGTGTGGTATTAAACCACACAGATCAGAAGGGACATGGTTTGCTAAATTGGCACATAGCAGGCAGGACAGCAGTTGGAACACTACCATTGTCTCAGAGCTGAACCAGAAATAGAGCTGAAGAACAGCCAGGATTCATTCTCCTGCATGCTGTTCAGTGATCCCTGATGAAATATGAGGATGCTGGCTGTAGTGCCTTCCCTGATAAATAATCTGTCACATGCTTCCTTGGATGACATTGGTGAAGGATTGCTAATACCTATGGAATGGTAGCCGAGCAGAGATTATTGCCTTCAAATTAATTAAGATCACGTAATGAATTAATTATACTGACGTATGATGGATTACAGATATATTACTGGATCACAGGTCTATTACTACTTTTTTTAAGAAAATGCTTTGTTCCAAACGTATGCCTAAGGTTTTTGCAGATGGTTTTCTATCATTGTTGCTAGATTTGCCATTTCGTAAACTTAGCAGGTATTCTGCCTGGTGTCAATTGAAATGCAGAAACTTACAAATTACAGATCACAGACACTCAGCAGGACAATTTCTTTGGCTACAATTTCCAGTGAGCAGTTACAGGCATTTGAAGAGATTCTACTGTCTATAACTGTGCCACTGACTTTACTAGGTAATGATTGTGGAGACTGGGTTGATTGGTCAACCACGGGGGTTGAGTCTGCGCCGCAGGATTGCAGACTGCTTTAAATTACTGTTGCTGTCCTGCAAAAACAAATCAACCATCCAATATAAATACAGTAGCAGTATTTGATGAAATAGCTATTCTGAGATCCCAGGAGCATGCATGTAATTTTACATTGAAATTGGGTTGAGGCATATATTTGAATATATGCAAATGTACTAGGGACAATTTTATGATACATTAGAAATTTAAGCAAATAAAAAATATTAACAGTGGATCATACAAAGACATTACATGTTGATTTCAGCTCAGGAATACCTCATAAATGGAGCATAACCAAACAAAATATGAACAATAATCATTTACTCTGCATTTCCATTTATTATGTGCACTTCTAGTGGCAATCTGTACTTCTGCAATGAGATCATGTCACAAACAGCTGCAAGCTTCGTTTTAAAATTATCCTGGCATGCCATAATTTTGCCCATATGAGTTGTGTATTTGGAGATGCTTTTGAATGGGAAAGTGTAGTGAATAAATGAAATATATGCTTTTCAATTATTTTCAAGGTATTTTGCTGTTTAGTTTTGGCTAGCAGTCATTATGTTAAATGTTACCTCAAAGAGCAGCAATGAGTCAATGATGTTGGTGTGGGACTCTTCAAAACAGCAGGTTTCCTTCACTAAGGGATAGCAATGGACCAGTTGAATTATCACTTTTATAATTAATGGTTTTTTAATCACAATATTTTTAAGATGAGTAAATTACCACAAAAAGATCTGAACTCAGAGGCCTGAAAAAATTCTTTGACCTTGCCTGTGACTGGGTTTTTCCGGTCCTGCTGCTACGATTGGAGATATTGGCTGATCATCAAATTTTCTGTACTCACTGGCAGTGATAGCAGAGTGTGCATGACCAGCCAGATTCTCTGGATTACTCTTCCAGTAACATATCCATAATGCTACAGTGGCATAATATTGGGCTTGGATGATGCTTTGGATACAGTGAATGACGAAGAATCAGGAAGGTTTTACACACTATAATTATAATCATTCATAGTAAGCATTCAGGCTGTTTTGTGTTGAGCATGAGAGGAAAAATAGAGTTAACTTTGTATCATACATTTGGTATTAATACAAAATTCAATAGATTACCCTATTTTGCATGACCTTGATACACAATGCAATTTAAATTGGTGTTCATCACCCTTTTTACACCCGAAGCAGTTAATCTGGGTACTCAGCAGCTTTTCTGGAATACTTGCTTCACTAATCTTTATTAGCCCCATCTGAAAATATTGGTCATCCTGTAGAAAACGTAGCTCAAAACAGACCAAAATTTTCATCATGCTACATCAACAAAATTAAATATGCTGTTGAACTGCAGCATGCAATTTCCTTACCACAGCAGGATTCAACCAATGAACATCTATTAAATTGATTCCAGTTGAGATAGGAAGATTGATGGTCAGGTGCCTGACTTGCTCCAGATCAGAGGTTCTATTTGGAAAACCCATATAGGAATTTCTAGTTGTTACTTTTATTTTGCAGAATTGTGGCGTACTTGATCTATAGCTAATTGAAATTATTGTTGCAGTCTTTGGCTCAAATATTTTACTCAGAAAAACAATGGGTCAGATTATGATTAAAAATAAACCGGTGTCTAAATGTCGCACATTGCTATAAATGCACATAACAACCAAAAGCTTGTGGCAAGGAAAAGAGTGAGTCCATGAATTGCGAAAAGCCACAAGTTGCTGGCTGACTTGTGTCAGTCTGCTGTTCATAGAATCCTACAATGCAGAAAAGGCTATTCAGCCCATCGAGTCTACACCAACCACCACCCCCCCAGGCTTTATCCTCATAATCCAACTTATTTATCCTGCCAACCCCCTGACACATCAGGGGCAATTTAACATGACCAATCAATTTAATCCGCACATCTTTGGACTGTGGGAGGAAACCAGAGCTTCTGGAGGAAACCCACACAGGCACTGGGAGAACATGTAGATTCTGCAGAGACAGTGATCTGAAGCTGAAATTGAACCTGGATCTGTGGTGCTGTGAAGCAACGGTACTAACTACTGTGTCACCATGTTGATGTGTAAAAATGTTATCTGACACTGAACATCATCTCCCCTTCCCCAACCCATCATGATTCTCATGAAGTTCCTGGATTAGCACGTTAATTACCCATTACACGTGCAACTGAAATTTACATCTAATAATAGTCAGCCTAAGTGCGCTTTTAATAGCGTGATAATTGTGAATGACTGCCATCTCTCTTCAACCTCTCTGGCCAGAAATTTCATTCTTTCAAGTTGTGGATTTAGAATTGCTGATTTTTTTGTTTGCATGGCCCTTTCCTTTGTTTCTTTCTTTTTCGCTCAAATCAATGTCTTTTTCCCTTTTGTTTCCCTTTCTGTACTATATTTGACATTTAAGTTATTAGCACTATTTCATTCTCCTTCTCAGGCCTTTCTCTAATCCTTTTATCTCATTGATTAAGGGGGTACACTGTTTCTTCCATTTTTCACCAATGTCCCTAATATCTTATTGCCTTTGCTATGTCATTATCAGCTCGCATTTCCAGTAACTTCTTGGGTAAAGTAAAAATTAAATTATAGACTTAACTAAGTGTAAGATATCCTACTCTGCCATGTAGCCCGGCATCATCAGTGCATTACATATCAAATCTGACAGAATTGCCATATTAAGATCATTTAAGATTAAAATGAGATCAATGTTTATACACTATAGAAATACTTTAATGACCAATATTAATGAATTTGTCAGTTGTTTTAATATTATTCATTACTTTTAGGCACAGTAGCCATAGACCTCCAAGATACAAGGTGTAGACCTCCAACTGGTCCTACCTTGACTCTTCCTTCAGGTGGAGGTAAAGAAAGTAGAAGGCCCAGCATTGCTCCTGTTTTAGAAGTAGCAGATGTTTCATCTATTCAAGCCTGTGACCTCCTAAGTGACCACTCAGAGGATGAAACGAATCATTCTGATGAGGAAGCATCATCAGCACCTGAGTAAGGATCCATGAGTTCTGAAATGTGTGGTTTGGTTTTACTAATTATATTTGAATTGATATTATTTAACCAAAGGCTACATATGTTTTTAGAGAAAAGTGGTGAGCTATATGTATGAAAATTTGTAGTTAGCGTATTGGACTGGTTAACATAAACTAATATTTGACATTCTCATTATGAAAAAAGCATAGTATTAACTAATATGTCTCTTCTTGCATACTGCTGGTATAAAAAAAGTGGTCACTAATTCTTCTGTTATTTCATACCTGCTATTCTGTAGCCTGGCCTGTTCAGTTCATTCATATCTTGAAACTATATAGAAGGGGATGTTGCAAATAAAAATGTTGCATGATTTGTTTACAACTATCAAATACACTTCAAATCATCCACTGTAAATACAAATAAACATACATATTCACATATAACTGGGCATATTACAATTTGTACAGTTTAGAACATAATCAGAATCAAACAGTTCAATATTGTATTAATAATTGAAGTATAAAATTGCTTCTAATTAGTCATGTGCCCAGGATTAACTTTATCCAGTTTAGCAAGCTTACAACTGGATTTTATAAACATAGCAACAAATATTGGTTAGAATCACAACTTGCTTCTTAGATTTAAATGGTAGCATTTTGCGCCCATGTGATGATCTCACTGAGAAAGACTGATAGTTCCAGCCTTTTAGTGTTCTCACAAAAGACATCAAAGCTATTACAGTCATTAGCTAAACTGTCAAACATGCTGGGGAGCTATGGTAAGGAAAGCTTTTCCTCTCAGAGAATCTTGCTTCACTCCTAACCAGTGACTTGACTGTGTCTTCAGCATCTTGATGAGTCATTTTCTCCTTTGATGTGGAAGCAAAGGAAACAACAGCCTGCAATTTCAGACAAAGGGACAATTTGTTTTTACGTGTAAGTAACAGAAGGATTAAAAATTTATCATGGAGAGAAAAAAACGAACACCTGACTCAAATTTTTATTGGGAGATATTTGCCCACTGCATCATTTTAAAATTTAAATGAATCTTTCTCCTTTTAACTCATTTCGAAATCTCATCTGGCCAGTATTAATTATGGCCTGAACTTTTCTGGAGAGGAAGAACTACTTCATAAATTTCCACAAGTTTGGGGGACAATATGTGCCACTCTACTGTTAGTCTCACCGAACCTCCCAGTGAGTTCAAGAAATTGCTGCATTTGCACATTCATTGCCAGTTAAACAAGCTGGAGAAAATTAGGTTTGTATTAGTAACTTCTTAATGACATGATTTCAATTCCTGCATTGTAAATGTATCTCCAGCGGAGATTTTTAAAATTTTAAATTAGCTTTTTTCTTCTTCCCTTCTGTTCTGGTCTTTTGTTTTTGATTCTTCCTTTCACTTTCCATTCTTAACTCCAGTTCATTGGTTTTCTTTTTCTGTTGGTCTCATTTCTTTTTCAGTCCTGAAAGCTCATTGGTGAAGGAGATGGATTGTTGAGTCTCATCATTTACCAGTGTCCAGATGCCCTGTTGCTCTCACTGCACTTTTATCAGATTGCATTTCCAGGAATTTGTAGGGCCAAACTTTTTTTTCGAGCTGTTATCTCGACTTATCTTGACTTTGCACTTTGGGATGTCCCTGTGTAATGAAAAGACTTATAACACTGTTTTTCTCATATAATAAATTGGATAGACAAACTTGTTCTACAGGTTTGTACCAATGCCTTTCTTATACAAATTGGTCCTTCTAATATAAAATTTTTTATAGCAACAAAACACGTAAACTGTATTCAGCATACTTAAATCCTAGAACCTTATAGCAAGGGGATGGGTGGAGGGTTGCAATTCAGCCCATCATACCTCCACTAGTCTTTGGCAAGAGCTGTTCAATTTAATCCCACAATCATGCAAGTAGCCTTTTAGCGGTTGCTGTAAATTTGATGCCACTGTTTTTCAGATAATGTTTTTCAGAGCTTCAGAACTCTGTCTGAAGAAATTTCTCTGCATTTCCCTTCTAGTTCTTCCACCAATTATTTTAAAGCTATGACTGTTGATTATTAAACTACTTGTTGGAGGAAATTGTTTTTCCTTATTTGCTTTATCTGAGAGGCCTTTATAATTTTAAATACTTCTGCAAGTCTCTCCTTAATTTTTCATGATCTAGGCAGATTAATTCTCAGTTTCAATCTTACCACGTAACTGAACTCCATCATCCCTGTTATCATCCTGGTAAATCTCCCTTGCACCCTGTCCAAGGTGTTAACATCCTTCGTACAATGTGTTGTCCAGAATTATATGTAAAACTTTAACTGAAGCCTAAGCCAAACTACGTAAAAGGTTTAATATGACTCTCTGCTTTTGTATTCAATGGGCGGAATCTGACAAGAATTTGACAAAGTGGCAGTTCTGTGAGAAAACTGGTATGAAACTCTCCAACTCTTCTGGCCTGTTTTCTTGTCTGACCCTTTAACTGCAAAAAAAAGAATGGCTGAGGTGCGCCTTAGTCTGGTAAGGTGGGGACCCTTAGAACCAGTGGATCCAGCTCCACTGAGATTGGAGATTTTTAAAGGACAGAGAAACAAATATTTATCTCTTCCACCCCTGTCTCCAACATGGAGGTTTCTGTGCCTTGTGGCCCCTTGATCATCACTGGCATTCTCTCTTTCCCCTCCCCCCTCCCCCAATTATTGCCGACATCCTACACCTTATGTTTCGATTATCACTAGCATACTCCGCTCCACCGCTCCCATCATCGCCAGCAATCCTCACCCCACTTCTGATCATCACCAGCATGTCCTCATTTCCCCATTCCCCAGCATGGCTAGCATCCCAAGTCTTTCCATGTCTGCTTCATACCTCACCAAAAATAGATGAGTCCCTGCTTGTGACATTTCCCTCCAGGGCCCACCACGGCATTGCCCCTGGCACAGTATGGCGTTGTCGGGGACTATATTGACTTATGCACCTCTGGGGAGATACTTTTGACAGGTTCACGTCTGGGTGACTCCGGGTGATGTTACATTGGCAAGGTATGAAAATCTCATGGTTGGAACAGTAAAGGAGTTGGTAAACTGTTGGATGATTACTCTAAACCCCAAATAGTGATAATGGAAATCTATAGGAAACGTAATAAGAGGATATGCCCCTGTGCTACTGTGCTAAATGATCTTCTGTTTCTCTATACAGTTGCATCTCTCATGTTGCCTTGGATTTGCTTCTGACTGCACTGCCCTGAAGAGTTTTTCTCATTGAATAATCCTTTCATGTAACATATTTGATTATTTTAAACAAATAAACTAAACTTAATGGCTAATTGTTAACATGATTTGAAACAATTCCTTGAGCATTTACTGTAAAGTGTACCATAAGAATTTCACTTGCAGCATGTAAGTATCAGTATTATGCTGCACATAACAGGGAGTTTTATTTACCAGATACAACAGGATTTGATATGAACGGGAAGATGAGTTGCTTATTCACTCGCATTTAGCACATTGGCATATAAAATAGATTTCTAGAAAAAATGAAGGGCTTAGAAATGCTTCAGATGTTCAATTTAAAAATGATCGACTTTATCTGTTTTAGGTATGTTAAAGGATATCCTCCAAACTCGCCTTATATTGGAAGCTCTCCAACCTTGTGCCACCTGCTGCCAGAGAAAGTCCCATTCTGCTGTCTCAGATTAGATAAGGTATGAATTCAGGTGCTGTTTCTCATCTCTGCAAAGCCATTACGGAATATATTTATTTCATGAATAGGGCATCAGGATTTTTTTTAAAAAAATAATGTTTTTATACAGACATTTGCAAAGTCATAAATACACGCCAGTTTGAAATAATCAGAAAAACCAATTTTTCTGTTATCACATAATTTATCCACTATTGTTAACTGTTCAGCAACAAATAGAAATACCGTAGATTGCAGTGTATAAGTTGACCCAGTGTATAAGCTGCATGACTCCATTTTCTATTTTTGTCATCTTCCTGTAATATCTTTTATGTTAGTTTTTTTTAAACAGGAGTCAAGTTTTTGTCAGTAACAAATAAAAATTCATTTGACATTAGGAATATTCAAGTATGTACTTGTTTAAAAATTCAAATAAATACATTTGTTTTTTTTTCCTCTAGGGGTGCCAACATAATTACTATGAAGATGCAAAAGCATATGGGTTCAGGAACAAACTTATCATTGTTTCTGCAGAAACAGCAGGAAATGGATTGTACAACTTTATTGTTCCTCTTAGAGCTTACTATAGACCAAAGAAGGAGTTAAATCCCATAGTATTACTTCTGGACAATCCGTAAGTCCTGCTACTTCCTTTCTAATTCTTTAATGGATTGCAAAAATACAGTAATTTCAAACTCAACAGAACAATCATCCAAGCTTTAATGAATTAAAAAATGGCTTCTTCAAGAATTGATAAAACTTAATCAACCTGTAACTGTTGTGCAAAGAAATGTGACATTTTCATGTTATGCAAGTTATCCAAATTGTAAGGTAATGAAGAAGTAAACGTTGTGGCAACAACAACAACAACTTCTATTTATCTTGCTTCTTTAACATAATAAAATGCTCTACCATATGGAACATTATCAAACAAATTTTGAAAGAGTCACATAAGTAGATATTAGGACAGAGGATCAAAAAGTTGGTCAAAGTGGTGGTATTAAGAAGCATCTTATCAGAGGAGAAAGTGTTGGGGGGTCAGAGTGGTTTAGGAAAGGAATCCCAGAACTTGGGGCAGAGACAACTGAAGGCATAACTACCAATGGTGGGCTGATTAAAATTGGAGGTCCATTATAGGCCAGAATTGGAGAAGCGCTGGGATCTGTATGGCTGGAAGAGGGAATGTGGCAAGGATGAGATTACGGAAGGACTTGAAAACAATGAAGATAATTTTAAATTAGAGGTGCTGGTGAACTAATGTAACTCAACAAGTTCAAGGCTGAAGTGTTAGTGAGACTTGGTGCAAGTTAGGATACAGGTAGCAGAGGTTCAAATGAGTTCAACTTTTGTTGGGTAAATGAAGAAAGGCCAGCTTTGGAGCAGTAAAACATAGTGAAAGACATGGATAAGTGTTTCAGCAGCAGTGTAAATCTGCTCATCATTTATATGGACATATTTTTGGTTTTTTTGTATGTACTTTTTGTTCAGTTGTTTTGCTAGTGGGGTTTTTGAGGTGGCAGGGTAATGCTAAAACTTCAGTCAATACAAAGGCTCACGAAAACCATTGTCCCAGTTTAAGGACATCTCTATTTGACCAACAGTTGTGGGGAGAAGTCACCAAAGAGTTCTAGGCCTCTCCAGAGATAGAGCAGCCTGACCTCTCTGATGAATTCTGGGTTTTCAGTTCAAGAGAGATCAATTGTATATTTTCTTTATCAAATTCTCCTGCCTTTCATTAGCTTTGAATTAATCATCTTCAGTATACATAAATCATTAATAACACCTGTCAGATACCTTAGCCAATTGCACCTAGTCCTCTGGTATAATGGTATTCTGTTAGTCTGTACAATCTAAAAGATAGCCTCCCCTTTTGGCTATCTCAACATCCTCTTTAACTTAGCAACCAGACACCTGGCCATTAAGTTCAAAATTAACATTCCTATAGGTTTCTCTCCGGGTCACTGCCAAATCAGTGTATGGGCAAGCATCCATCTTATCTGGACAGTAACTAATTCTACTCTTAAGCAGTCATGAGAAAATAACTGCTTGCAATTCCCATTGATAAGAAACTGCGCTTTCTGAAATTTCATTGTTTCCTAAGAATGTGATTCCGTTTGAAAGTCCCCATACCATTAGGCCTTGTGGCAACTTGCTCATGGCCAAAGTGCACAATCACTTTAAAATATCAAAATATGCATTTAAATCAGAATCACTTGTCACAATCACTCTTACTGCAGTCATATGTGTGTAAACTATTGTTAGTTTATAAGTCTGTTTAAGAGTCATTTAACTCAATGCTGGTAATTCAGTCAATGTCTTAAACACCTAATTATTTAAAATCTTTTTCAACCTAGTAGGATTTTCCCTTTCCCCAAAACTTTCATGGGGTATGGCCGTTACTGCAGGAGCAGCATTTATTGCTTAAATTAAAAAAAAACAAAATACTGCCTGTGTTGGAAATCTGAAATAAAAACTGAAAATGCTGAAAAATACTCAGCAGGTCATGGGACATTTGTGGACAGAAACAAATTAACATTTCAGTCTAATGACATTCAGACCATGTGCTGCCTTACCTGCTGAATATTTTTGTAGTTTTCTCTTTCTATTTTTGCCCATCCCTAATTACCTTTGAGAAGGTGGTGGGGAGATACTTTCTGAAACACTGCAATCCGTTTGATGATGATAAGCTACAGTGCTGTGGAAAGAGATTTCCAGGATTTTTACCCAGTAACAGCAAAGGAGCAACAAGATTACTTCTTGTCACCATATGAGTAACTTGGAGGGAGGCAATTGTTCTTCTGGGTAGTAGGGGATGTGGGTTTGGAAAGTGCTGTTGAAGATGCCAGGGCTTACTGCTCGAGAATGGGGCTAAGTTGTTCTGGTGATGAAGGGAGTGGATGTTTGAGGTAAGGGATGGATTGTCAACCAGGTGGGCTGTGTTGTCTGGATGGTGTCCAGTTTCTCATTTGTTCTTAGAATTTCATTCAGGTAAGCAGAAAATATTTTATCACAGTCCTGACTTGTGCCTTTCAGAAGGTAAACAGGCTTTGAGGAGTCAGGAGGCAAGTTACTCACTATAGAATTCCCAGCCTCTGACCTGATCTCGTAGCCACGTAATTTATATAGCCGGTCTAGTTCATTTTCTGATCAGTGGTAAACCCCAAAAATAGTTAATAGAGCATAGAACGTTACAGCACAGAACAGGCCCTTCGGCCTTTGATGTTGCGCCGACCAATATAAAAAGCAATGCCCCTCCAAACTAAACCATTCCCTTCTCTTCCATATACTTATCAACTAACCTCTAAAACGCCACCAAACTTGGCGCATCTACAACTGCTGCAGGCAGGGCATTCCACTCCCGAACCACCCTTTGGGTAAAGAACCTACCTCTGATAGCCGTCCTATAACTATCACCCCTTAATTTAAAGCTGTGTCCCCTCGTGCTAGCTTTCTCCATCCTAGGAAAAAGGCTATCACTGTCCACCCTATCTAAACCTCTAATCATCTTATATGCTTCAATAAGATCCCCTCTTAGCCGCCTCCTTTCTAACGAAAACAACCTCAAATCCTCAGCCTCTCTTCATAAGACCTGCCCTCCATACCAGGCAACATCCTGGTAAACATCCTCTGTACCCTCTCCAATGCCTCCACATCTTTCTTATAATGTGGGGACCAGAACTGCACACAATACTCCAAGTGCGACCGCACTAGAGTTTTGTACAGTTGCAACATGACGGTGCGGCTCCGAAATTCAATCCCCCTACCAATAAAAGCTAAGACTCCATATGCCTTCTTAACAACCTTATCGACTTGACTGCATACTTTCAGGGATCTATGCACAAATACACCAAGATCCCTCTGTTCATCAACACTATTAAGAATCCTACCATTAGCCCTATACTCTACACATTTATTATTCCTGCCATAGTGCATTACTTCACACTTTTCCACATTAAACTCCATTTGCCACCTCTCGGCCCAGCTCTGCAACTTGTCTAAGTCCCTCTGCAAACTATAACACCCCTCTTCACTATCTACCACTCCACCGACTTTAGTGTCATCTGCAAATTTACTAATCCATCCTCAATACCCTCATCCAGATCATTTATAAAAATTACAAACAGCAGGGGCCCCAAAACAGACCCATGAGGTACACCACTTGTAACCGAACTCCACGATGAATATCTCCCATCAACCACCACCCTCTGTCTTCTATCTGCTAGCCAATTCCTAATCCAATTAGCTAAATCACCCTCTATCCCTATATATCTCTATAGTGGAGGATTCAGTGCTGATAATGCCATTGAAAGTCAGGGATGCTCCCTCCTGCTATAGATGGTCATTTGGTCATTAGTTGCTCCTAATATGGCATAAATGTTACTTTGTTTACATTGCAACTTGTAAATATCTCCTTTATTTGCGACAGTTGCTTATTCAGTTTTATCCTTGATGAAAATTGCTTTTCAGCAAAATGTAACTCATTAACTATAATACAAGGGCTAATTCTAACTGTCTGATATGCTAATGAGACACCACACACATCATCACAGGAAGTGCTGCAATGTCTCATGATCCTTGTTGAACCCCATAACAAGATGAAACTGCACAGTGAGAGATGTTCAATGAAAGATAGCATGTTCCTAACCTGTGCAGACTCTGCAAATATTCTGTGCCAGCACAATGAGATGAAGAACATTCTATGGTGAAAAAATAAATATAGAAAAACTACCACCATTACTAGAAAGCATTTCACAATCAGGCAGCAGCACGCTTGAATTGGAGCTGAAGATTTGCCAAATATCGTAGTACATCGGGCTGCGCTGTGAGCAAGTCAGTCTACTATTATAAGTGACTGGTGACTGTGCAGGCAATATCCTAGTCGGACAAAGGATCACTGAAGACATAACTGCATACGATGAAGTAATAATAGACTCAATGTCTGCCTTAATCTGCAAAGGAATGCCATGTTGAGGTGGCTAAATTTAACAAATATACCCAAAGGGAAGGTATTGATATATCATCAACAATCTGTATAGACTTACTCTGAATGACAACTGTGAATATGGCAACTTAAAAGTGAAGTAATCAAGGCAGAATTGTTGTCTACATCTTGGATGGAACATTGTTTGATCAATTGCCATCATGTGGTAATTTAAGTGTAACAAAAGCATTTCAACTGAGCCGACAACCTGAGGTCAGGAAACAGAATCGATCAGTGATTCAGGATGACAGAAAGAGCCAGATCCCAAAAATGACTGATGCAGTGGAGTTGTTAAATTTAAAAACAGTGAATCTGCTGGAAGCAGAAAGAGCATTCATCAACTATCCCAGCTAACTATTATCAGTATGGTGAAAAAACACATGCATGAAATTGCACTTGCCAAAGAGGCCAAATGCAATTTTTGTACAAAGGCGGTTATATTCAGGCTGTAAGACCCTTTGGTCTTTGAAAGGTAGCAGGATCTACAAAATAAAAGATATCAATAATATTGAAATGCCTTTCCATAGAGAGATCCGAGAACAGAGCAGAAGTAACTGGAGTGCTGATATTGTAATATGGGGAAACCAAGGCACAGTTTAATTTAGAGACAGGTGCAGCAGTTTTAAATCTTTCTGATGCTGAACTGCGGCTGAAGAAAAGTTATCTTCACCGATCATGCAAACAACTATGTGGTCCAAGGGGTGTAGAATTCAAGATCACTGAACAATTGAAGGCAACCCTTCAAGGTAGAGGAAGATCACTGAAAGCTTATGTGATACTGAATCAGAACTTTCACTCTTAAGCCAGCAAGCATTTACAAACTGGCATTTGATTTGCAGAGTGGAGGAACTGGAAAGCTGTGAAGATCAGCTTAAAAAATTCAGAGCTGAATTTTTGCCATGTTCACAGGTGTAAGAAAGTGGAAGACCATGTACTACATCACTTTAGATCCTGAAATGAAGCCAGAAAACCTTCTCATCCAGTGTTGCCAAAAGTAAAGAAGGTAACTGAGTATATGTTGAAGCAAGCAGTTATTTTATTTCTGATAAAACCAACAAGCTGGTACCCAGGAATGGTCCCAGTGCCAAAACCCAACAGATACATCAGAATTGATAAAGATCTTACAGAACTGAACAATTGAATGTGACACATTCATCCTGTGTTGTCTGTGGGCAAAGCTTAGCAAAATTAGAAAAGAGTTCAATCTTCATGAATGTAGATGCAAATAATTGTTTAGTTTTGTAATTACTCCTTGATGAAAAGATCAAGTTTCTCACAACGTTCATTGACTAGCCCATTTGGGGGGGGGGTTTATTTCAACTGATTACCCTTTGAATTCACATCAGCACCAAAATTCTTCCAGAGGGCACTGTCAAGTCTCCTTGAAGGTGTGGATAGAGTTGTATTTCATCTGGATGATGTCCTGATCCAAGGATCCATTCAAACGGAATGTGACACGCGAGTGTGGCCTGTGTTATAATGGTGTCAGGGAGCAGGACATATAGTCAACAATAGATATAAATTCTCACAGCTGATTGTCAAGTACATTGGGTAAATTGTGTTTTCCATCCGTTTCAGAGCAAATTCACAGAAGAGCAATTGGGGTGTTTCCAGCTCCTCAGTTTGTGACTGAGCTCCAAGAATCTATGGTTTTGGTAAATCTAGTAGGAAAGTGTTTGCTCAACCTAGTTGTTATCAATTATGACACAAAGGTAATTGTCATGGTGCTGGGAGGAAACGTAATAGAGGTCTTTTGAGAAAATCAAAGAGATGCTATTATCACCTGATACTTCAAATCACTGTAGCTGAGGCTAGCCACCGTGATTGCCACAGATGCATCTTTTACAGGATTGAGAGCTGTACTCTTTCACAAACAGGTGAATGAAAAGTGTAATAAAAGCAAAATATTACAGATGCCGGAAACCTGAAATTAGAACACAAAATGCTGGAAACAGCAGGTCCATTACTATCTATGGAGAGAGAAATAGAATGTTAATGTTTTGAGTTTATATGACTTCTTCAGGTGAAAAATCATAGACCATTTCCTATACATCCCATGCACTGACAGACTGAACAGATAAAGAAGTATGAGCTGCATAGACTTCTGGCAAGTTTGAAGATTATGTTCTTGATCTCTGCTTCAAAATAGAGACTGATCACAGACCCTTTGAGTCACTTCTAACTTCTGAAGCAAATACCTTCACATGTATAATGACTCAGACTAAGATGATGAGGTTTAGTGCAAAGACAAGAGTACATTTTGGCGAAATAGCAGACTATAGTAAATTATTTACCTGCATCCTCATGGCACGACCTAAACAAGTTGATGTAGCCCTTGTTAAAGACATAGAAACCTTTACGTTGACAACAACCACAACTCTACTAATGCCAACTTGGTGACTAAATGAATCGGGGATAGTCAGAAATCTGATAATGAGCATGTTCGTATCAGAGAGTACTGCATCAAAGGATGGCCAGCCTACATGCTTCACAATCCTATTCTCAGATAGTACCATGAACAGAGAGAACACCTCAGTTGAGTTGATGATTTACTTAGAGACTGGTCATTGCAAATTTGATGAGACTTGACCTTCTGCAGCCATTGTGCAAGGACATTTGGGCATCTCAGAATATCAAGGCAGAGCAGGGATATTCTGTTTGGTAGCCAGATTTCTCAAAATTGCTGGAAGAGGTGATTTCAAACTGTATTACTTGTGCTACTCATTGCCAGGAGATAAGAGAAATATTAATGAAATCTTCCTTTGTATCAAGACCATGGAAACGTCTAGGGAGGGACCTTTTTAAACACAGAGGTAAGTTTTTTTTTTATCACATTAGACTGTACTGCTCCAGATGGGTAGAAGTCAAGGAACAGCTAGGTCATATTTCTGAAGCAGTAATTACGTTGCTGAAGGAGATATTGCAACACATGGAATTCTAGACCTTGTAATCTTAGACAATGGGCTGCAATTTGTCAGTGAATAATTTAAAGAGTTCATGGCATCTTATGGATTTTTCCAGACTACCAGTTCACCATGCTACCCTCAAGAAAATGGTGAAGTTGTAAGAGGAGTGTTCACAGGAAAAGCATTGCTGAAAATGAATGACAACATCCAACTTGCACTTCTGAGCTATTGTTCAATTGCACTCCAAACAGTTTAGCACCTTGTGAATTCCTTATGGGATGAAGACAC
This sequence comes from Sphyrna mokarran, assembly GCA_024679065.1. Classification (NCBI taxonomy): domain Eukaryota; kingdom Metazoa; phylum Chordata; class Chondrichthyes; order Carcharhiniformes; family Carcharhinidae; genus Sphyrna; species Sphyrna mokarran. The sequence goes on from JAGIQG010000009.1 coordinate 64,106,517, forward strand.
GTCATAGAGGATACAATCTATCAATGGTCCAAAGTGGAGAGTCAGTTTGGTTCAGAGACCAAGTTAGTTAAGGACAATTGGTTGAACATCCATGTGCCTAACTCAAACAAACCAAAAGTGCGCTAGTCGGCCACACACAAACAACTTCCTACACAGTTGAAGCAGCCACATAACCCAGCTGAACAGATCAGAGATGCTGCATTCATCAAAAGATGCAGCTGATTACCAGACTGGTGGATCTGAGCCATCTACAGATTTCCCTTTCGTACAACAGAATTAGAGAAATTATCCATTGGGCTCCCATCCCCAATTATCTCCAAAGGAGTTGAGGATGCGTTCGGATAGTGAAATTGGAGTAGTGGGGGAGGGGGAGTAGATGTAGTATAAAGGATTAACTCTCACTGTGTGATATGTTATTGAGATAGTATATACCATCACAGGAAGTCTTGTTCTGTCTCATATTCCTGCTCATTCCTTTTGGATAGAGCCATAATAGATGTTCAAGAAAAGTAAACTGAGTAAGTATTTTATGTTGGCACAAGGCCAAAAGTATTAGTCATTTCAGATTGAGATAATTTTGAGTCTGAAGACAGTAATGTCCTTGTATGAAACATGTTACCTAAGGACTTTATGCATTTTAAGACTAAATGCAGTTCCTAGTGCTCACTAAGAAAAATAATGCAGTTTCTAGTGATTAAGAATACAAAGTTAGTTTCTAGTGTTTATAAGGTTGACTTTTCCTCCCACCTGCTATCTAATGGTGAAAAACATGAGCCTTTTCGTGGTCCAGGTCAGGTTAGCATTTTGACAGGCTCTCGTTGCTCCTGGAAGGGCTAGAAAATAGTCTGGCTCCTATGCTGAGTCAGCTGATAGTCAGAGTTTTGGGAAGGATATAGATTTGAAGTAGCCCTGCTCCTTATGGCTTCATCAAAAAAAATGGTATTTCCTGGCCAACCTCCCAACTGTACTTCAGAATTACAATGAAGATCCTGTGCCTGCTCTGGAATCTAATTAGGTGAAGTTTGCCCTGATTTACATGGGTGTCTTAACTGCCGTTGTGATGACTTGTGGGATTATGGCAGTGAACTTGAGGAGAGCAGGAACAGGTTGGAAAACACAGAGCTGCCTCCATCTATTTCCAATCCAAAGTCAGGCTGACCTTTATGTCTCTGTTTACAGGAAATTAAAGCAGTTAATTCAATCAGATATGGTCAATACATTGACCATATCTGATTACTCATTTAACAGTTTATATATAAAACAACTTGCATTTTGACTGATGTAAATTTATAGATCTGTTCAAACAAACAAACAATTTTTTGCACAACTGTTTTTTAAATCAAAGTAAATGTCTGAGCAAAACATACATACTGAAATTTCTATTGATGAAGGTTTTATCCACTCAACTGTAATGCAGGCTACTTTTGATGTTTTGAATTAAGTTTGGCTTTGACATAACATAAAATGATTTTCATTCACAGTTTTAAACCCATTCAAGGAAAGATTTATTTTGCAATTTTTCTGCTCCCCCCCCCCCCCCCACCACTGTAGGCATTCCCCAGCCAATAGTGCATGCAGGTGACCTTGGATATCAGTGTTCAAAGTTCAAAAGAGAGGCCAGCCTCCAGTTTTGTTTTGCTTCTTGTGAGGAATCACTGCTGCCTTATGGGAGAGTGTGGTTAAGAGAGATATTGCAGCATCAGTGATTATGGTTTCACATCTTGCCCCTTGTCTTCTTTCTACAGCATTGCACTGGAGTACTAGAGACCGGCTTCTATTTACAATCCCCACACTTGTGTGCATTCAGCAGACACCATCTTTTGGCAATTTCCCAGAATAATTATCTATCACTTAAAAAGTCAGTCATAAAGGAGACATTTAACATGTTCACAATTTTAGGCAAATCAGTAAGCTTTTTACACCTTGCTAAAGCACAAAGACCTTAATTACTTACTTACTATTATAAATGCGCTGCTAATTGCAGGCAAATTTAAATGTTTATGAAATGTCGCTCTGCTGTTTCTACTAACTATAGACCTGGTATGTAAGAATTGAGTGCTCAGTATTTCAGTATTGTTGGACACTGCCACAAGGTATGGTGAAATTTTGACTGAGTGATTGGACAACATGCATTTTCTTATTGTAGTAGCTCAAGTTTTATTGTCCTGACACTTTCCTTGGGTGGATGTGGATAATTTTTACAGGAAAAGAATAGAGTTGGAATGTTGTGTTATTAATGCAATTTGGCACGAGACATTTGAGTACTGTGGACCCTCTTAATTGGCTAATGCTTTATTTCCAAATAGGAGTATTGCGGACCCTGCTTTTATTCTATACTTCAGCCTTACTGTGCATAGTTTGTATAGTGAGAAAATCATTTCAATGCAAAGCTATAATTGATAGGGACTGTACCTGTCTTACAATTCTGTGTGATGTAAGCAGCCTTTTCTCACCCCATACACTTTTCTAAGAAATTTCATTAGAACTAATATACAAGGTCTGAAAGTCTCAGTTTTTGTTGTGAATGGTAAAGGAACAGCTTTCACCATTCACATCACATAGAATTGCCACCAGAATTTTAGGTGGCTTGCTAGTGAAGACTTTCAATCACGTGATGTTTATAGGGGATTTGTGCTGTCTGTGAGCAGGCCTAGGCAGCAGAAAGTTTTGGAAAGTTTAAGAATCCTCAGAGACACACCGACTGCAATGTAAGAAATTTAAAAAAAACAGAAAGCAAAACAAAGATTGTGGCATATATGTGAGATCAAGGGCCGTAGGTAAAAGAGCAATTCCAAGTATGGTTGGGATCTTGAACTCGTATTTGTCATCTGCAGGAGTGGACTCAAAATGCACAAAATTTAGAAAAGCGTTATTCTCACTAGTCAAATCTAGTTTTTTGATTTTGAGCCAATCTCGCTGGGGAATGATGTGGAACATGCCGGGGAAGGGCGCAAATCTAATTTGAATATATCAGCTTTTTATTCATGAACACTCCTGCTGGATATTGAGCACTCACCATCTATTCAGTTGATAGAATCAATGAGTCCCTACACTACAGAAAGAGGCCATTCAGCCCATTGAGCTTGATTAACCACAATCCCACCCAGCCGTACTCACGTCACCCCCACGTATTCACCTTGCTAATCTCCTGACGCTAGGGTTAATTTAGCATGGTCAATCAACCTAACCCACACATCTTTGGACCGTGGGAGGAAATTGGAGCTCCCGGAGAAAAACCCACACCGACATAGGGAGAATGTGCAAACTGCCCCAGACAGAAAGTGACCCAAGGCCGGAATTAAACCCTGGCGGTGTGAGGCATCAGCGCTAACCACTGTGCCAGCATGCCACCAAAGTTTTATTTTAATCATATCACAAGTAGTATTACATGAACACTGCAGTCAAGTTGCTGTGAAAATCAACTAGTTGCCACACTCTGGAGCCTGTCCAGGGGCACGGAGGGGGAATTCAGCATTGCCAATGCACCTAACAAGCACATCTTTCAGACTGTGGGAAAGTACCACAATGAATATCAGAGATGAGCACTCGGGTAGCTATAATTTCCCAGGCAATTGAACATGCAAGAGGCTTTAGGGAGAGTGCTAAGGGTCCACACAAGTGCAGCTTGAGGCCAGGAGTGAGGGTCACTGTCACCATCAGGGGGAGGGTGGGGTGGTGGGAGGTGTGTGTGGGTCACTCTGAGGCCTTACCTTCCCTTCATATTGGGTTGCCCCTTGCTTTGAGAATATGTGTGGGCTGCTGAGCAAGCATCACTTCTAAGTTCCTCCAAGCTGGTTTATTGTTCAGACAGCAGCTGAGTAGGTGTCCTGTCTTGTTAGAGCTGCAAACTGGGGGAGGCGGCGGCCACAACAAGAGGGGCAGTGCTTGATGTGACTATGAGGTCCTGGGGTCCTCTCTCAGTCAGGTGAAGAGATGCAAAATTGAACTACTCTGGTCTGAATGGATGTTGGGTTGGGATTTGCTCCTTCCATAAACGGCGTCCTGGGAAGGATGGTCAGGGATTGTGAGGGGGGGCGGTGGCGTTGTCTGCAGCAAGGCTTCTTTGCACAGTGTGGGAGAGACTTAGCATAGCCATTCTCACACGCCACAGGAATGAAACACTGGGAGTTTGTTTGGGTCCACTGAGCTTGGTGATATGAAATGGCAGGGTGAAGAACAGTGATTTATTATTTGTACAGTGGAGCTGTCTCTAACTGGTTCCCACTTTCACCCGTGCCAACCAGATGTTGATCACTTCTTCACCCTCCCACTATGTCTAGGTGCTTGCTCAGGTTGAGGAAGCCTGCTGATTTCAATGTTGTGTTGCCTGAGATAACCCTGGCAGGTGGGATGTGGGGTCTGGGCCTTGAAGGCCCTGGCCTGCTTTCGGGCAGCACGAATATTGCAGTGCTGCCCCGCTGATGTGTGGGGCTGGAGGTTTGTTACTCACAGGAAAACTAAAAGGAGCAGCTAGAATGAAATCCAGAAGGTCCACTGTCCTCTAGCTCTGACACTTCTGAATTCCCACCAATGCTTGCACCGTGCAATTGCAGCCCTCTGACATAGAGACCACGAACTGACTGTAGTGTGAACATCACCTGCCATGGAGTGCATGTCCAACACCTAGGTCTGCACTGCGGGTGCCAAACTCGCAGTGTTGGCCATGTGTCCTGAAGTGATGATGCCATCTCTTCGGGCATAAGGTGATGGGACTGCTCCAGTTGACTTTGCTGGCCACAAAGAGCTGCTGTCATCCATCTTGATGTTTGCAACTCTGCCTTTGCAGTTCTGGGACAATTGGGTTTAGGCGCGTCATCAAGCAAGGTCCCAGCTGGCCTGGCCTCTGGTATCCCTCTGACTGCTGGTTCCCTGGGATATCTCTGCTCCCATCTGTTGTGGATCTTCATCTGAGAGGTGCTTAACAGTGAGCAACCCAGGAGCGCACCTACTTAATGATACTGAGACGTGAGTATCTACGCTGCTGCCAAGTGTGGGATGACAGCTGTGCTGCCTCTTTAGCAGCAAGATCTGGAAAACCTATCTCAGAACTGCTTGAATTCTGTCAGTCCAAGGGGCATGAGGATGGTCCGGTCTGTTCAAGTGTTTTGCCTGTAAGAAAAGGGGAATAGCCTTAGTGCATTACATAAATAAAGATAAAAATAATACGTAAAGGAGGGAGCATTGATTACTCACTGGAGACTTGAGGAATGAGAGCATGCCTTGAGGATTTTCACGTTTGTCAGCTGCCCCCACTTCACTATCAGTGCAACTGTGCTCTCCTTCCTCCCAGCCCGCTTGAGGTCCCTCTCTCCTCGAACGTTGGGAGGGTTCTTACCTCAGCCATTACTCCGGCTGATGCTTTTGTGGTTGACTTTGTCCTGCAATGACACAAACAAGCAAGTTAACATTTGTTCGCATTTACAGTGGTGATAAGGTGTGGCAGGTGTGGGTCTTAAGTGGAAGCTGGACTGTAAGGATCATGGCAGCGAGTCGTGGGGAACATGGTAATTGGGGGAGGGGGGAGGAGAGCCACCTTACAGGTTTTGGCAAAGGCCAAAGTGACAGGGTGAGAAATTAGTGTGGAAGTGGGAAGGTTGCGCGAAGTCTTTCAGAAGAAAAATTGCATGCGAGAAATTTTTGTATCCTCACTGGCTATAGGGGAGGTCCCAGAGGATTGGACGATGTTGTTTCTTTGTTTAAGAATGGTAGCAAGAATAATCTAGGTAATTACAGGCTGGTGAGCCTTACATCAATGGTAGGGAAATTATTGGAGAGGATTCTTCAAGACAGGCTTTATTCCCACTTTGAAATAAGTGGGCGTATTAGTGAGAAGCAACATGTTTTTGTGAAGAGGAGATCGTGTCTTCAGAACTTGATCGTGTTTTTCGAGGAAATGATAAAAATGATTGATGAGAGTTGGGTAATGGGAGTTGTCTACATGGACTTCAGTAAGGCCTTTGACGAGATCCCCCATGGCAGACTGGTGCAGAAGGTGAAGTCACATGGAATCAGAAGTGAGCTCGCAAGGTGAATACAAAACTGGCTTGGTCATAGAAGACAGAGGCTGGCAGTGCAAGGGTGCATTTCTGAATGGAAGGCTGTGATAAGTGGTATTCCTCAGGAATCAGTGTTGGGATTTTTGCTGTTTGTAATATATATAAATGAGTTGAAGGAAAATGTAACTGGATTGATCAGTAAGTTTGCAGATGGCACAAAGGTTGGTGGATTTGCAGATAGCGATGAGGACCATCAGAGGATACAGCAGGACATAGATCAGTTGGAGACTGGGGAAGAGAGATGGCAGATGGAGTTTAATCTGGACAAATGTGAGGTAATGCATTTTGGAAAGTCTGATACACATATACAGTAAATGGCAGATCCCTCAAGAGTATTGATAGGCAAAGGGATCTGGGTATTTAGGTACACAGGCCACTAAATGTGGCAATGCAGGTGGAGAAGGTAGTCAAGAAGTATATGGCATGTTTGCCTTCATCAGCCAGAGTATTGTGTTTAAAAATTGGAAAGTCATGTTGCAGCTTTGTAGAACCTTAGTTAGGCTAAATTTGGAATATAATATTCAGTTTTGGTCGCCATACTACCAGAAGGATGTGGAGGCTTTGGAGAGGGTACAGAAAAAACTTAACCAGGATGTTGCCTGGGTATGGAAGGCATTAGCTATGAAGAGAAGTTGGCAAAACTTGGTTTGTTCTCATTGGAGCGACAGAGGTTGAGGGGGGATCTGATAGAAGCCTATAAGGTTATGACAGGCATGGACACAGTGGATAGTCAGAAGCCTTTTCCTAGGTTAGAAGAGTTAATTACTAGGGGGCATAGGTTTACATGCAAGGGGCAAGGTTTAAAGGACATCTACGAAGCAGATTTTTTACACCGAGTGCTGGGTGCCTGGAACTTGTTGCCAGGGGAGGTAGTGGAAGCGGATATGGTAGTGACATTTGAGGGGCATCTTGACAAGTACGGGAATAGGATGGGAATGGAGGGATATGGTCCCCAGAAGGGTAGGGGGTTTTAGTTAAATCGGGCAGCATGGTCGGTGCAGGCTTGGAGGGACAAAGGGCCTTTTCCTGTGCTGTAATTTTCTTTGCTCTTTGAGTCTCACTTGCCCAGTTAAGCACAGAAGATTATTCATCATCATGTAGCACTTCTGCCCCAACCTCTTTTGCAGCGAACTTGCACTCACCAAGAATATCACTGCTTCGCGGGTAGTGGTGCTGACCTTGGTCGGACTCCATCTTCTGGAGCAGAAATAGAGTGCATCCAGCCTCTGCTGCACTCCATTTGGAAATCTGATGAGGGCTCCCTTTGAGAATCATGGAGTGGGCTTCCTGACTGCCAACCTCTACAAGTGGAGTAAGTCCTGGAGACCTATTTATACAGACATCCCCAGTGATTGACGTGATTAAGCTAAACTGTAGTGCACAAATCAGAGGGAGGCTGCTAGGCCTCGTTATTCTTGTGGCCATAAAAAGATTTGTGAGTGAGGCTGAAAATTCAGTGAGAAGTTATGCTGGAAATGTCAATGTGATTCACTCAATTCTTCTCGCTGAAACCGACACCATGCCAAATTCCTGTAAGATCGACCCCTCCTCCAGTATATTTTTAAAACTCTGCAACATTAATTTTTTTTCCTGAGATTCCACACTTAGTTTATTTTTATTGTCACAAGTAGGTTCACATTAACACTGCAGTTAATCCCCTGGTAAATAACACTTACACCATTTAAAAACTCGTTTATTCCTGCTTGAACAAGACTTCTTTAACTGCCTTTTAAATAAGCCTGTGTAGGTCATTAGCTTTGGTTTATGCGATAACTGATTTCTGGGCAGGTTTTATCTGTTCGGACTGCAACAGCGGACCCTGTGGAGGAGCAGAATAATGCAACTGGCAGCGTCTGAATTCTGCATGCATGGTAAGAAGTCTGACAACACCAGGTTTAAATCCAACCAATTTATTTGACAGTAATCTCACAAGCTTTCGACCCTATGGTCTTCGTCAGGTGAATGAGGTGTTCTGGTCCCCAACAGCACACATACCAGCACAGACTGTTTACAGATTACTGATTAGAATGCAAATCTTTACACCCAACCTGCTATTTAAGTCTTAAAGTGGCTAACAGTGTGAGTGGACGGAGCACTGAGCACAGGTTAAAGAGATGTGTATTGTCTCCAGACAGCACAGTAAGTGAGATTTTTTGCTAACCTAGGCAAGTCATGGGGGTTACAGATAGTGTGACATGAAGCCAAGATGCCTGTTAAGACCGTCCTCATGTGTGCGGAACTTGGCTATCGGTTTCTGCTCAGCGGCTCTGCGCTGTCGTGTATCGTGAAAGCCCCCTTGAGAAACGTTTACCTGAAGGTTGGAGACCAAATGCCCATGTCTGCTGAAGTGTTCGCCAACAGGAAGGGAACAGTTTTGCCTGGTGATTGTTGAGCGATGTTCATTCATCCGCTGTCATAGTGTCTGCATGGTCTCCCCAATATACCATGCTTCGGGACATCCTTTCTTGCAACATATTAGGTAGACAACATTGGCCGAATTGCAAGAGTATGTACCGTGTACCTGGTGAATGATATTCTCGCGTGTGATGATGTCATCCATGTCGATGATACAGCATGTCTTGCAGAGAGGTTACTGTGGCAGGGTTGTGTGGTATTGTGGTCACTGTTCTCCTGAAGGTTGGATAGTTTGCTGCGAACAATGGTCTATTTGAGGTTACTACTATGGTCTATTTGAGACTACTAAGAATCCTACCATAGGGCAAATGGTAGGATTCTTAGTAGTCTAGATGAACAGAGGAATCTTGGTGTGTATGTGCATAGATCCCTGAAAGTAGGCAGTCAGGTCGAGAAGGTTGTTAGGAAGGCATATGGAGTCTTGGCTTTTATTGGTAGAGGGATTGAATTTCGGAGCCGCAACGTCATGTTGCAACTGTACAAAACTCTAGTGCGGCCGCACTTGGAGTATTGTGTGCAGTTCTGGTCCCCACATTATAAGAAAGATGTGGAGGCATTGGAGAGGGTACAGAGGAGGTTTACCAGGATGTTGCCTGGTATGGAGGGCAGGTCTTATGAGGAGAGGCTGAGGGATTTGAGGTTGTTTTCGTTAGAAAGGAGGAGGCTAAGAGGGGACCTTATCGAAACATATAAGATGATTAGAGGTTTAGATAGGGTGGACAGTGATAGCCTTTTTCCTAGGATGGAAAAAGCTAGCACGAGGGGACACAGCTTTAAATTAAGGGGTGATAGTTATAGGACGGATATCAGAGGTAGGTTCTTTACCCAAAGGGTGGTTCGGGAGTGGAATGCCCTGCCTGCAGCAGTTGTAGATGCGCCAAGTTTGGTGGCGTTTAAGAGGTTAGTTGATAAGTATATGGAAGAGAAGGGAATGGTTTAGTTTAGAGGGGCATTGCTTTTTATATTGGTTGGCGCAACATCGAAGGCCGAAGGGCCTGTTCTGTGCTGTAATGTTCTATGTTCTATGTTCTATGTTCTATGTTACACAGTTGTCTGAAGGCAAGAAGTGGGGATGTGGGATGGCCCTGGCGAGATGTTCATTTTCATTAATGATATGTTGACAAAAACCATAGGGTCGAAAGCTAGTGAGTTTACTATCAAATAAATCAGTTGGATTTAAACCTGGTGTTGTCAGACTTCTTACTGTGTTTACCCTAGTCCAACGCCAGCATCTCTGCATCATTCTGCATGCGTGGACAACAACAAGTTGTCCTGGCAGTAATATGACAGTAATAATGATGAGAACTAACAGCCTCGCCAATATCAGTACTGGAAATTCCAGGCTGACGTGTCTTAAACTCCTCTCTGTAAATTTGCCTAAACTTCCTTCCCTAACATCAGAAATTCTAAAAATTATAAAGCTGTTGGGAAAATTTGTTGATGATTTTCTTAAAAATCTCTTGAAGGATTCTGTAAGCTGCAACGGAACATTTTCTGGAAAGAACAGTGTTACTTTACTTGGGGAACGATAGTGGGTGAGGTAGTATGGGCGGGGGGAAGGTTGGGAAACGACACATCTTTATTTTGCTTTGTTTCCTCTGTATACAGGTGGCAACTGCCATCTACTGACAGAACTGAGCAATACATTGCAATCTGCAGACAAACACATGTTCTGCACCTTAGTAACAATGGCAAAAGAAAATGACTGAAGCATTTTGTTCCGCTGCATGTCTAATTCACTATCAAATGTCCTCCAAAGCTTTCAAACTACCAGCAAAGTACTTTGGAAAGAGAAGAAATTAAATTTTCATTATAGAGCAGCTGTAAACCTTGTTAGTTCTTGTTTGGTACCTTGGCCATGCTGAATTCTCCCTCAATGTACCCGAACAGGTGCTGGAGTATGGCAACCAGGGGATTTTCATGCTAATTTCATTGCAGCGTTAATGTAAGCCTACTTGTGAGACTGATAAGTAAACTTTATAAACTTTTAAAAACTAAACTTTAGTTCCCATTAATCATTTGAAAGTAAAAATCGTCAAATGCCTTCAATCTTTTCAAAATAAGCTTAATCCATTTAGGAATCCATTAACTTATTATTATGAATGCAGTCTGCCACTAGTATTGTCTTAATCACTCTCAAGTGGTTTGTGTAGATATGCCCCATAACTACAACGGCCCCTTGTGAGCAGAAGTGGAGACACAAGACTCTTGTGCATGTGCATTTCTTCAAGCTGAACAATGTACATAATCAAAACTACCACAATCACTGTAACTTACATCCACATGACATAAAATTTAAACAAAAACCACTTCATTCACATTTAACTATAGAAGAAAGTTCTCCGGAGACATGACAACTGTTTACATCACCGCTGGGAGTTTCTGCCAGACTCTCACTAAAGTAATGACTTATTGGGAGAATTTCAGGGCTTGGGATTTCTAACTATCCTGAGCAAAGATCCTCGCACTTTCTCTTCAACAAACAAACTGACTTGCCATCTTCCTTTCAAATATCTCTACCTCTCAGATATATAGAAGACAATATATTTTTTAATACAGTGGCTTGGATTTTCTGTCAGCGCAGGGGTCCTGCTTCTGGAGCTGAAAGTGGAAGCCTGATTCTGATCCTATAAGGATAGCAGACAGTCTCCAAGAAAAGCTGCCAGTCAGAGGGCTGGCAGCCTGTGCAGTAAGAAGTCTCATAACACCAGGTTAAAGTCCAACCAGTTTATTTGATAGTAAACCCACAAGCTTTCGGAAACACTGTTCCTTCATCAGGTGTGTGGAAAGTTCTGGTGTTGTGAGACTTCTCACTGTATTTACCCCAGTCCAATGCCAGCAATCTCCACATCAGCCTGTGCAGAACCAGCGCCAACATTGGCCACTGCTGGGATTGCATCTACAGAATAGAGGTGCATTGATGGTCAGGTGCCCTCACAGTCAGCTACGCAGGATATAGGAAGTGTCAGAGCCAATTCAGCAGACCGTGGTGAGGACAGGTGTGTTGCTGAGAGCATGCATTGTCTTTGCACCAGAGGCAGATGTTGTTCCTCCAGTGTGATGCTCAATGTGCCAAAGAGTGTCAAAAAAGGAAGGGGAGCCCTACCCTGGAGTCCACTGGGAGACCAGAATTTACTTGGAGAGGAGTCTACAAGCACTGGCAAAGTTGTGGGTTAGTGGATTCCAGGCGGGTGAGCTGTCTGCCACTTTTCATGTCACTGATAATGTGACATGATGATGTAAAGATGACTGATGCTCATCCAACACATTCTCATTTTGTTAGCATTCTCACCTCATAATTTATCTCAAAGGGCAAGTAAAATATAGCCTCATAGGGTGGGGGTATAGAGGTTAGCATTCCTTGACTCTGAGCCAGAAGTTCCAGGTTCAATTCCCACCCGAGGAGTTGATGGCCAAGGAAGGTGCATTCATAATATAGTTAAACACGTTGAGTGTGTGGGCTGCAAATCCTTCCAAACAGGCCAGTGGCTAGTAGTAAGTGCATCAGGGATGCTAGTCAACCACCCTTAATGTGGCGTGGTGCCCCTCAAGCTTTAAGTCCCTGGCAACAGACTAGTTATGGAAATAGATGAAAATCTGCCTTGCTGTACCACTAGGTATGGGGAAGAGAACTGGAATGGAAGAGGTGGAGATGGTTTCTGATTACTCAATTAAGATAGTGAATCAGTGGGCCAAACAACTTATTGTATTTTTATCAAAATATTGTCTTATGAACTCCAAAGAATATGAATTGCTTTTCAAATATAAGGTATTAGCATTAAATCTTTCCGAAAATCCTTTCTGTGGAATAAAAATGATAAACAAAATTCTGAAATGTTACATTCCTTTCCTGACAGTCCTTACTAAACAAAATACCAAAGTGCAACAAGAGTTTCTGTATTCCAGACAGTAGGCTGATGCTTGACAGATTTTTAACTTTTGAACTAAAGTCACTGTGGTAATGTAGGGAAGACAACAGCCAATTTATGCACAGCAAGGACCCATCACAACAATGCAATAATCACCATGAGAAAGGTTCACGGATGTCGGCTGGGGGATAAGTATTGGCCGGGATGCAAGACGACTATGGAATATTTTATGTCCACCCTAGAGGTAAACAATACCTCAGTTAAACATCTTATCTGGAAGGTGTAGTGCTATGGAATATTTTATGTCTACCCTAGAGAGTAAACAGTACCTCAGTTAATATCTTATCTAAAAGACCAAAGCTAGAATAGTGAAGCCCTCCTTTAATATTGCACTAGGGTGTTACTCAGAGTAAGGTTGCATCGGCAGGACTAGAAACTTGCAATTCTTTGACTCAACAGGCATTGTTTCCTTCTGGAACATTTTTGAAATCAGGATGGAAAAATAGTTTAAACAGCTTCAGTCGTGGTATATTTCACATTAAAACATTATTAAGTCTTTAATTTTCAACTTCAGCAATAATGTCAACTTGCCTTAACCTCACACCTTTAATAAAAACATCTCAAGGTGCACCACAGGAGCATTGACAAACAAAACTTGACATCAAACTGCATAAAGAGACCTAAATAGAACAAATAACTAAAAGCTTAGTTTTAAGGATGTTTTGAAAGAGAAAACAAAGTTAGAGGTGCAGGGAATCCAAAGCTAGGACCCATGGCAGATGAAGGTACCATCTCAAAGAATGGAGTGATTAAAATCGGAGTTGCACAAGAGGCAAAATTTGGAGGGGTGGAAATTTTTGAGCTGGAAGAAGATACCACGATAGGGAGGGAAAACATTATGTAGGCATGCAAAATGATTCAGTAAATTGGCTATGCTGAATTGCCCCTTATTATCTTGGGATGTGAAGTTGAGAGAAATTAGCGGAGTAAGTGTGTGGGTTGTGGGGATAGGGGCTGGGTGAGATTGTTGTCAGTGCAAAATCAATGGACGAATTGCCTTCCTTCTGCACTCTAGGGTTTTTATGATTCTATGATTTCTATGGAGGGCAAACACTTTTAAACGGAGGCACTGCTGTAATGAGGATAGATGTAGATCAGTGAACACAGTGGTGACTAGGGAACAATGCTGAATGCAAATCATATTATGGACGGCTGAGTTTTGAATGAACTCAATGGACTGTGGAAGATTGCTAGCTGACCAGAAAATTGTTGAAATAACCAAGTCTGGAGGAAATTAATGGCTAGATGAAAGTTTCAGCAGCAGATGCACTATGACAGGAGAATAGTCAGACAGCGTTGGAGAGTTGGAAATAGGGAGTCTTGATGATAGAGTGGATACATGGTCAAAAGCTTAAGTACAACACCAAGGTTGTGAATTAATTGGTTCAGTCTTTAAACAGGTGCCAGGAAGAGGGAAGGAGCTAATAGGCTCGGGATTGGGATTTAGAGAGTCGCTGCAGGCTTCCCAATGTTTACTTGGGGGACATTTCCACTTCTTTAGTACTGGATATTAGAGAAACATTGAGACAATAGAAGGGGTTGAAAAGGTGATGGTAAGTGTGCCATCAGCTTACATGTGGATGAGGAGAAGCATGAGAAATATAAAGATAGTCAAGGGTAAATATTTAGGACTCTCCAGGGCTATTTGTGCAGGTGCAAGATAAAAAATCATTGCAGAAGATTCCCTGGCTACTACTGGATTGCTAGAAGTGAAGCTAGGAGAATGCAGCCCCACCTTGTTGATGATACAGGAGAACCATTGGAAGCGAGTTGTGTGGTCAATTTTATCCAAAGTTATAGGTACGTAGAAAAGATAAGCTTTCCATGACTACAGCCACATAGGATATCCTTTATGACTTTGGTAAGACATTCTTCAAAGAAAACATACGTGTTCAAATCTTTGCCTTTAGCTCTTACATTGTAGTAGAAAATGCAAAGTAATTATTTTGTCTCTCTACTCCAAAGAAATGACTAATAACCTCAGAACTGATGAAGTTTTTGATTGTTTTTTGAATGATGTTCATTTTCTCTCTTCTAATAGTTTACCACTGTTTACCTAAAAAGTAGGTTATTAAAATGACAGAACATTTCAAATGATACAAGGATAATGATAGACTAATTGGGCCCAATTTTAACTTGGTGGGTTTTGAATGGGTTAAAATAAGGTCCATTGGATCTAACCGTGACATAGTTTACATAAAGGTTTCACTTTAGAGACATTGTCTATAGGAATTATCTGTGTTTTTTTTTATTCATTTGTGGGATATGGGAGTCGCTGAAAGGCCAGCATTTATTGCCAATCTCTAGTTGCCTGAGGGCAGTTGCTGTGACTCTGGAGTCACATATAGACTGGCCCAATTAAGGACTTTAGTGAACCAGATGGGTCTTTCCCTCAATTGATTTCATTACCTTTGGTAGACTCTTAATTCCAAATTATTTTTTATCGAATTCAAATTTTATTATCTGTCATGGCGGGATTTGAATTTGGGTCCCGAGAACATTAACTGAGTTTCTGGATTACTAGGCTAGCAATAATACCACTAGGCCATTGCCTCCCATTTGTATTGCCAAATTGGAGGAATTTCTTCAAATGTATTTTGAGGAAGACTGGAGTAATCATTTTCAGCTCCTTGCACCCTAGCCCACATGACCACCCACTGAATTCACCGCATCACTTGATTGTTTACATAGGCTGATCATGGCCTCCTGTTCAACCCAGCAATGAACTGTGAATGCCACATTTTGTCTTATCACCAAGTCTCTTTCGCTGTTGTAATCATTATCTGCCTCTATCTCTAAAGTGAAACCTTTATGTAAACTATGTCACTGCTAGACCCAATGGACCTTATTTTAACCCATTCAAAACCCACTCAGTTAAAATTGAGCTGAATTAGTCTACCATTGTCGTTGTATCATTTGAAATGTTTTGTCATTTTAAAACGTACTTCTCATGTAAACCGTGGTAAACTATTGTTTGGTACTGCCATCAGTTTAATCAAGGTCCCGTTGACATTAATTACATTATATAATTTTAAAATTTTCTGAACAGCTGCATCAATGATAGAAGTAGATTTTTAGTGGCATCAGATAACTGAAGACCTTTTGGCGATATAATTGGGATTTGGACCATTATCTATTCATTTTGCCTCATGTTCATTCCAAATGTCAAAGTTAGTTATTATTCTTTGCAATTGTCTGCTTTGGAGCAATGAGCATTGTAGGTTTGTGGCTGAAACTTTAGGAGAAACCTACAAAGATACATTATAAATAAAATATTAACAAAGCAAATGATATTTCATCATAGTAGCTGAGCCAATAAATTATGCTGTCATTCCTGCCTAAAACTATTATTTCCTAATTTAAAGGACTGAAAGTAAATTGTATAACAGGCTATTGGCCTGTTATAATAATTAGGTTTAGTTACATGAAAGTAAGATCTTTTCAAAGTTCAGAACTTGCCAAAATTATTACAGCTTTGTAGAATTGATATGGTTGGCTTGCTCTCTTCCAGAGCCCACTATTAGCAGCATTCAAAGTTAAATGTTATTCCTCTGTAATAATATGACTATACTCACAGTGCAAATGTCACCTCCATATTTATTCAAGAATGCACAAGTTCTAAGAGGCTTTACAAGCTTCCAGTGACAAAGTTTCACACAGCATTTGTCCGCTTGTGGAATGCCCCCCAAGACTGAATTATCACCTGGGATTTTGCCGGGAGCCCTACATTTTGCATACTTGAAATTCAGAATTGGCTTCAAATAACTTAATTGGAGTTGATACATTATATTAGAGGGAATCTTTGATTTGCTTGATGGCACTTGGAAAGAAGCATTATTTCAGAAACTACTATTTAAATATGTGTGCCTTCCTCTGAACTTTATCGGTTGTTTCAATGGTTCCCACTCATTAATACAATTGCAATATTCTCTTAAGGAAAGATTAGCAAGTTTTGCGAATATTTATTTTGAAACCACAGTTGTTAAAATTATGGGAATTTATCCAACACTTTATCTGGATGAAATGAATGCAAGAATCCACATTTAATTGAGCAAACTGATAGCTGTGAGGCTTAATCTTGTATCTCAGATACTTCATTTTTGGCCTTCAACCACTAGACACAGTATGCTACATCTGTCCCATTCTTTTATAATTTTACAATATTTCTAGTATACCAACATGTTTGTTTTCAGACATAACTGCAAAAAAACATCAAGTTTCAGTCCTCACTGAAAGAAGCTGAGAAGAGAAAGAACATAAATTAAGTGCTGTCCTTATACAAGGAGGGAAAAGAATGCAGTGACAAACATGTTACTTTCACTGCATGAAAACATTGGAGCAATCTTCAGCATCTCTGGATTGCTCCACCCAAACTCCTCAATATTTTCAAATGGCTAAGAAACAATGTGCTCGACATGGAAATAGGGGGCAGAATTTTCTCAGAAAAATTCTAAAGGGGGAATTTTCCTGTCCTGCCCCCTACTGACCTTGGGTGGGATTTTCTGACTTTGCATGAGTGTGGCCAGAAAATCCCACCCAAGTGTTCAACGAGCAAGAAAATGGGAGGTTACCTTGCCCGTTTTTCCAGGGAGGTAAGTTACTTGAGCTTATGGCATTCACAGTGACCGTAACCTGATTCCCATCTATTCACACTAGGAAGCTGGCAACAAACTGCTAGGACTGCTATTATGCGTTCATCCTAATCTCCCAGTATACTGAGTGTAAGTGTACATATGGTACACTAGAAGATCTGCCAAACCACTTCTTCCCCTTCATGGACATTGTCCCCCACACCTCCCCCCATAGACATCACCCATGTCCCCATCGCACTCAACTCCCTCTCCCCCTGTCAGCAGTCCTACTGACTAGCCTCCACTCCTAATGCAGAATTCCCCCTTCCCTCCCCATCTATCCATCTCCCCTATCTGGCTCCACCTCTGTCAAACCCCACCCCTTGGCACTGCCTGTGCTGTAGTGGGCAGTGCCAGTGTGCCAGACTGGCACTGCCCAAGGGATACTACCTGGCCCTGTCCCCAATCACCCAGGAGCTAGTCTCCAGTCCCACTGGTGAGGCCATCGCATTTGGTCCTCATTGGTGGGGACATCTGCCAGCCTCACCAGTGAGGACCTCCATCGGATAGGTCAGAAAACTAAGTGCGCCCTGGCCTATATATCTCGGGCCCACTATTTACATTAAAATGTGCTTATTAATGTTGATAACACTGGCGGAATGGGGCTGGCAAGATCGGGACAGTAAAGAGTTTTGCCTCTTGCTTATATTTCCTGCCCACGACGACACTTGATTAGTGCAGTGGGACGGAAAAATTGCACCCAGAAATTTTTCAAATTTATGCAATGTATAATGTTTCAAATTTTGAAATGCAGCGCCTCTGGAAAATTCCTCTATGATGCTCAAACCTCATTGGTGCTACTTTGCTGGCAGGGCTTAAGTAGGGTTTTGCCTATACTGTTGGCAAAGTAATGCCAATGGAGTGGGAACAGCTTGGAGGAAATCTGGCTGTGGTGCTGATATGCTAATTTAATACTCTCAGTTTCTTAAATAGTGCCTCTCTCTTCAAGCTATTGCCACTTCTACTGTTCTCCTCTTCTGTTATTAAGCAGAACAACAGTTAAACCCGTTAGTAAGGTCACCTGTGCTGCTTTGAACTTCCAAGATTGGCGATTGAGGCATAATCAAGATTAGATTGAGAAAGGGGTTTCCTCTGGGTGCTCTGGTTTCCTTCCACAGTCCAAAGATGTATAGATTAGATGGATTAGCCATGGGAAATGTGTGAGATTATAGGAATAGGGTAGTGAGAAGGCCTGTGTTAAGATACTCTGTCAGAGAACTGGTGCAGACTTGATGGGTCAAATGGTCAGTTCTGCACTATGGGATTCTACTATTCTATTCTATGACTCTGGGTGAAGGGATGAGGGACCATTATGGATTATTGTGATTATGAGTACTTCTTGACATGGAGGTTAAAGGTTAAGCACTGATATAAATTGGTTGGGCGGAAAGGGTGAAGGACCAGTCGGCCAATAAATATTGATAGTATTGAGGTTGACAGCACTTTGGTTAAGGATAGCGCAAGCCTTTGTTTAAAAACATATTCCAGAAACATCATTTTAAGCTGATTTTGAGTAACTTCGCACTGTGCTACATCTAAATTTTAGAACTTGTGGCCATGCATTACTTTTGCAAACCAAGATATTCTCTTTGAAGATTTCTGAAAGGAAAGCATCAGGAGACGAGCCTGACACCTTCCCTCCACCATGACATATTAGCAGCAGTAGGCATATCAGCAGTGTGACCTCCCTGTGATGGTGAGCTACTTAAGTGCCCAGTTAAGGTCCACTTCTTGCTCTCAACAGCATTGTGCCCAGGCTGGGAGTGCTTGCTGCTCCACTGGGACTGTCCCAGGTGGTCGCCAGGGACATCCTCCTTAATGGATGATGGAGGGGCTCTGAGCAGTTATCATTGCTCCTGTAATCAAGGCACTGACACTGGACTGTGACCCACACTCCACATTCCTTCCCTACACACACACACTTGCACACACACTCACAGACACTAACAGAATTTCTTCCCTTCTCACAAATTTCAGCTGAGAATTCCACAGGATATATCTAGGTTAATCAATTAAATTTGTGCAGACTGATAGTTCAATGCAAAACTAGCATAGATCCATTATGCGTGAATTTTATTAGTGGTGCAACAGTGTTCACACAGAAAGGTTATGATAAAACCTTTGAGGAAATTTCACTCCATGGTGATGTTTACGTTGTACTCACAACAAAAATGTGTCTCGTAATTTTTTTCAAAATTTATATGTTATTTTCACGTGGTTTGCGATATCGTGTTGACCATGTCAGACCCACTGTGACCATTACGCTGTGTTCTTTGCTTTTTGGCAGTATCATGAGTGTGAGGAAGTCAATAATTCATTGAGGCAAGAAGAATCTTAATATTCTTTTCTGAAAATAAGTTCCTCAGAAGCTGATTTTAAAAAGATGTTTTCATTATAATTATCCATGCAAGTATCATTTGTGCCTCAGGCAGTCTTTGTGTGTTCAACCTTCTCTTCACTCACATCCTTGCAGAAATGCTTGTTTCACAGTTACGATGTATGTAAAGCACATTCTCTAAATTATGGCTTTCCCTCCAGGCCAGATGTACATTTTCTGGAAGCAATCTGCTGGTTTCCAATGGTTTACTACATGGTTGGCTCTATTGACAAGTATGTAAGATTTTGAGGCATGGCTGGCAAAACAATAAAAGCTTTCTGTGATCTGTGCGCAACAAGTTATTATATTTTGGCATGAGTATTGTTCCGTGTTTTTTTTTAATTTTAAAAGTCTTGTGTGGAAAAAAAAAGTACATTGTGGCATGAACTGCATGTTAGTCTGTGTATTTTCGTTCTGTGTTTGAGCATTATATCTTGCATATGTATTCTCGACTACTGTGTGAAAAATCAAATTCACAATTGGCCTCTGCTCTTAAGAATGCAGTTGCTTGATGATAGCCCATTGCATCTCATGTTTGGCAAGTATTCAGGATATCAACGAAGTGACCTTGGATAATAAATGTTCCAAAATATTATACTTTAAGTGATAAATTCAGCTATTCAATTTTGAACTGAGTTTGAAAGCAGGCCAGATCAAAAAAAAGTAAGCCCTTTGTCATTTCACAGCTGCATTGTGAAAGTGGGTCATTGGTATAAATCCTGCTCATAATTTTGCATGAATTAACAATCTGAAACAAATCACCTAAATGTTAGAGTTGAAAATTAGAAACATTAACATTAGGTGCAGCTGGCAATAGATGGTACCAATTCAAAGTCTGAAATAGCAGGGAAAACTCTACCCTCTAGCTGGCCCAAGCTGTAATGACTATATGTAATCTAATATTGACGCTAGATAGGACAAATGTTCTGAGCACCAACATCCCTTTATTCTGACCAGAAAAGATAATCAAAAATCTGTAAAGTTTCAAGGTGATTTGTGATTGGAATTCAGATATTTAGCTTCATATAAACTAATGCAGCACTGAATTATTTGCATTTTTACCTTTTCTGTTTTTATTTTTAATTTCCAACATCTGTTTTTTTTTGTTTTTATTTAGTTAATGATGACAGTTTGTTTCCCATGTATTCTGTCCACCTCCAGTCCCACCTCATGAGTCAGCCTCTATTTTAGAGACTGACAGGAAATGGCATACCAAAGGACAGTTTCCTAGGCTTTATATAAAAGCTTTATATTTCTGAATTGATCTTGGTTTATCAAAATAGGAAAGGCCAACAATGGACAAATAAATTGATCAGTGCTCCACAGAATGCAACACTGCCCAGATGAGTTGAGCTGTTAAGAAGTGTTTATACAGAACAAATTATGCACTGCAATTGTTTTGGAAAGGACCTATTCCTTTGATATTTCCCAACTTTTGAAAAAGTATATTTTTATATTAGTGATATTTTTCATCATTAATCTTACGATTTTCTCCAGATTGGTACTTAAAATAAACTTATGAGAAATTAATTTTATACGACCTTATGCAGGAATATTATGTCAGTGTTTTGTACACTTGCTCTCCCGCTTGCATGTGCCTTTCCTTTTCTCTATCCTCAGCATCACTTTCAAGAATATGCAAAGACCGCTGACCATTGTTGATCTTCACATTTTCCCTTTTATTACTTTTTTGCTTGAACAATGAACACCCTTAGACATTGTTGTATAAATAAGAGAAAGATTCAAAGAAAAGTAATGGCATTCCAAAAAGTGCATTGATGATGAACTGCCTTTCTAACGATAAGTTACTGGGTGAGACTTTACTGGCTTCGTTGACAGAAACTTTGGGTATTGTTCATTATTTTTGTATTTTCACTCCTTGACGAAATGTAGACCATGGACAAAGTTATCTCCATCCAATCCTGTTTTGGGCCAAACTCTCCAATTATTACCATGTATAGACCCCAGCTCTCATCTCCTTTTGTACCCAGCTTCCATGTGTTTCTTGGTCTACCTTGTTTTCTCTTTCATGTGAGAGCTTTTGGTGTAACGTGTTTCAATAGTTTCCTGAAAGTATGGTCTATCCAATTCCACTTTTGCCTTTCAATTTGAAGGACTATTGGGTCTTGTTTTGTCACCCCCTCCTCGCATCTATTGGTGAAGGATTGGTATTTCATCAACATTATTTTGGTGGTCCTCCATGTTTCAGAGCCATAAAGGAGAACAGATAGTATTGAGCTTGGCCATTAGTGCCTTCAAAACCACACAGAAAGATTTACCACCTCATTCCTATCCCCCAGTGTGCTGATGCCACTCTGGACTTGCCATCTGTTTCAGAGGGTAGGCCTTTTAAACATGGAAATTTAATTCCTATGAATTCCCATTTGGGGAGGCAGCTATTCTGATATGCACTATACTGTCCAGACGAGAATTTATGGCCTCGCTCAAGTGAAACCTGTATTTCCTGCCTGAGATCAATAGAGATTTCTGTTGTCAAACCCTTGTCTGCTCTGAGTCTGTGGCGGGCAAGGTGGTAGCTCCAATCTCTTGTATCCATTGATACCTGATGGTACAAAGAGGTTGGCCACAAAGGTAAGTTTTGAATTTATATTTTCTGGGGGAAGCAGAAGGAGCAGGACTGGTTATATGGGCCACTGCTGTCTCAGGCTCCCGTCTCCTTCGTGATTGATACTCGCTTCTCGTCTCAAAACTGAAGTGAAGCTAATCTGGAGTGGACAAGTTGCAGTTCGGCACGAGTAATCTATCCAAGGTATAGCAACAAAATGATGTGTTATACTGGCCAGTCAATCAATAGTTCAAATCTACTTCTCTATGTCCCTACATTCTTTCCAATTGCCTTTGATATGGAGCAGTATCAAAACCAGATTAAAAATCCAGAGATGTCCAGAAGTATCCAGGTCCACTTAATTCTTTACCTACACAGTCCTTAGGTTTTGTTGAATCGTTTTGCCACATTCAAGGTCTACACCTGAAAAATTAATCAGTCTGTTCTTTCCACAGATATTGACTTAATGTGCTAAATCTTCCCAATATTTTTACTGATTGATTGTTATTTGGTATGCGTGTGAACAATCTGGTATCTTAGCATTGATTTCAAGTAAAGTAATGACAGAAAATAGAACTTTCAGTTATTAAATATTTTGTGATGAAAAGAACAGGGAAAAAATGTAATTTTTATGATGAAGATATAATGTAATGGCCCAGATTTCCCAGTTGGTGGCATAAGGGCAAGGATCTTGAAGAAACCTGCTCTAAAAAAAATTAACAGGTTATAGAGCAGGAATTTTCTCTTTATCAACAATAGTTTGAACTTGACAACTTTGACAAAATGTTTGTAACATCCATCAGTAGGTCAGGCACTGGGCAAATCAACCAATCAAATTGAAGTATTCTGACACAAAGCAGGGTGTACAAATTTAATTTAAATTATTGTAAAGATTGGGACATAGATTTGGGGTAATTGAGTATTGTAACTGTCAGAACAAAAATTTAATTCAAATGTATGATATTTGCATATTTTTCTGAGGAAAATGAGACTCCACACTTGTAAAATTGTTTTTGCAAGGCCAGAAAGTTGTTCAAAAACAATTATAACTGAATACACTGTTAGAAGCTGTTGCTTCCATTTGAACAAGGCTTAACTTCACTGTTGCTCCTTACGGCTACAATAGTGTTTAAATAGTCAAAATCCATGGCAAATCAGTGAATTTAAATGATTATATCTGTGAATACTGCAACAACGCACATTGTGAATCAGGAAAACAGCGAGAGCAACTTTCAAATTTCAACATTTAATTGTGCATGTGCAGACATCAGCGATTGCTGTGTGTTTTACATAGTAACAATGACAAGCACCAATAGCCTCATCAGTTAATACTCCTGCAAATTACAGGTCAGTGTCATAATTGCAGTGACATAACCTTAATGTAACAACTCTAGTATTGTTTCATATTAACTCATGATTAATCCAAGATCTGTTGATGTATTGCTCTAACTTTCCTCTTTCTTGTCCAAAAGTCTAGATGATCTACTAAGGTGTGGAGTGACATTTGCTGCCAATATGGTTGTAGTGGACAAAGAAAGTACCATGAGCGCTGAGGAAGATTACATGGCGGATGCTAAAACTATAGTAAATGTACAAACACTTTTTAGGTGAGTGATACATTGTTATATAAAAATGTGTAGATCTAGCTTTTAATGGTATTATTGGTATGTAGTCTTTTAGCATTCAAAGCCACAAGCCTTCATTGATTAATGTGCTCGGACGAAAGTAGGCTCAGAAAATATTACCCAAATCTTGGAAACCAGATACAAAAATAAAGATTCTGAAAATCTTGAGAGGTTATGTTATAATCTAAAACTAGAAAAGGTAGGTAAATATTTCAGGTCAAACACTTTCACCAGTGGCTGTCTGACTTGCTCAATGTTTTCTGATTTTAGTACTATGTGCAACAGCACGAAACGGGGTAAACTTGAACTGCCACCCTGCTCCAAAGCACTTTGCTTGAAATCCAGCTAATCCCATCTTGCTTAACCTTCCAACTCTGGCCAGGTCAGATGTGGGCAGTTCAGCACATCCCTGGGGCCTAGCATCAAGGGAAGCTGAGTTGTAGCTAAGTAAGCTGTGCCCCAGTATTTACGGCTGCACACCAGGTGTGTTTGAAAGTTCAGCCAGGTCTAAATGTCTTTGACAAGCCAAAGAGAAGGAAATTATATAAGATTGGACTTAAGAGGTTGGGGATTGCTGGGTCAGACCTGGGGGAGGATATTATTGAGAGAACTCCTCTATAGAGTTCTGGAAGTGATGGGAGAGTGGATGCCCAGTGCGAGTGGGAAGGATGTCCGATGGAAAGTGTTGTGTTGGATTCCCACGGCGTGATGGTCCTGTCAGTGGGGGGATACCGAATTTGTTTGGAAGTGTATGGGGAGTCCCATGGAGGGTCAGGGTGAGTCTCTACAATAATTAGCCAGAAGCCAGATGTGGTGTTAATTCTCTTAACTCTTTCTGGTAACTATTGATGTAATCCAGTCAGAACCATCCAAAATTTTACGACTTAAATTGAAGTTTTTGGCTGGTTCCAATTGCAGAGTTTATACTTCCCAGGAATTATCATGCAATCAATCCTTAGCTGGGTACCTCCAGCCCAGGGGTGGAGATTGGTCAGGGGTGGAGGGGGTGGCGTTGGTCAACACATCTATGGAGCATCCCTCAGACACGATGTCCTGGAGCTCAGCAATTACAGCTCAATATGTCCTCATTTTGTTTAGTACACATTAGCAGTGAATGTGTAGTGCAACATATATGGTGAAATATTAAATGAAGTGAAGTAAAGCAAATTTTGGGTAGGAGAGGGAAAGAACTAAGTCAATAAGTATATTTGGATGAACAAAAGACTTTATTTGTACAATTTAAGTTGACATTTCTGCATCATGTCTTGCTTTCTCCTGAAAATGTCAGTGAACAAATGAGAACTTTATTCAGCATGAACAGCTGGCTGCTTTTTTCAGATTATTTGGCAAATATAATTTATTTACACCCTCACATAAAATCATTCAGCACCTATAAAATGAAGAATTATCTGTCTGGAAGTCCCCATTGCAGCACTGTCAGTGGAATGGGAACTAAAATCCTGTAAAATCCAAGATAAATATCCACTCAAAAAATCAGCTAACTTCAGCTTTGTTGGTGAGGCAGAGGTGTGATTTCCACCAGCAGTAGGCCCAATATGTCAGGATGCGAGGTGAAGGAGAATTGAAGGAAGAGGTAAAGTAAGTGCTTCCTTCAGTTTCCAGCCCCTCATTTTGTAGCTCTCCTTTGAGTCTGCCAGCTGCTTTGCTTTATTAATTTCCTTCCTGTTGGTATTGCTTCAAGATCAAACACCAGCAGGTCACGTGGAGCAAGAAAATTACAATTGATGAAAACTGAAAGCATTTTTCTAAACATTCTTAAAATCAGTTGAAGATTCCAGAGACACTTGTTTATTTAAAGGACTGTGCGTTAATAGGTTAAGAAATTGAAATGGTCAGCCCCAAAGTTCTCAGACTGTCATGACAGTGCTACTATTACAATTCAGAGAATGAAGATATTCCATTAGGGAATACCAGGGAGGAGTCATAACATATAACAGCGTGAGTCACAAAGAAGGAAGTAACTGTATTCATAAGTTGGACCTCTACAACTTCAAATATTCCCCTCCTTAGTCTCTGAGGAAGTTTAATTACTTTACTCAGTTTGCAAAAGCAGTATTTTCAGATGGATGAGAGAGAGCATTGAATTGATTGACAGAGGGGGAAATATATATCCCTGATGTCCATGTGTCATTATGTTCTTTTTCCCAGGCGCAAAGCTACTCAGCAAGACTCATGCTAATGCTAATTAGATCCTATAATAAAACTGGCATGTTGAAGTTGCATGCCGTAGGTCTTTGCTTCCTCATACCTATTATTGCTATCATCCATTCCCTGAATCTTGTGATTACAGAATGGGTAGCCCATAACAACCAATTAATATCATCAACATTATTATTCCTACGAAACTTATCTCCTAACTCTATGGCCTGGGCCTTGGCTCCTCCCTCTGTGATTGGATCCTGAACTCCTAACCCATAGACCACAGTCAGTAAGGATAGGCAACAACAACCTCCTCCATGATTATCATCAACATTGGTGCCTGACACTTCTGTGTTCTCAGCCTTCTACTATGCTCCTTATATACCTATGGCTGTGTGGCCAAATACTCCTCCAGCTCGATTTTCAAGTTTGTCAATGATGCTATCATAGTGGGTCAGATCTCCAGCAATGATGTGACAGAGTACAGGAATGAAATAGAGAATAATCTGGTGAACTGGTGCGATGACAATAATCTCTCCTTCAATGTCAACAAAATGAAGGAGATTGTCATCAACTTCAGGAAGTTTAGTGGAGAATATGCCATTGCCTACATCAATGGGAATGAAATAGAAATGGTCGAAAGCTTCATGTTTTTAGGTGTCCAGATCACCAGAAATCTGTCTTGGTCCTGCCATGCCGATGCTATAGTTAAGAAAGCCCACCAATGCCTCTACTTTCTCAGAAGAGTAAGGAAATTGGCATATCAGCTGCGACTTTCACCAACTTTTACAAATACACCATTCTTTCTGGTTGTATCACAGCTTGGTGTGCTCCTGCTCTGCTCAAGACTGCAAGAAATTACAAAAGGCCATGAATGTAGCCCAATCCATTACACAAACTAGCCTTCCAATCATTGACTCTGTCTACATTTCCCACTGCCTTGACAAAGCAGCCAACTTAATTAAGGACCTGATGCGCCCGGACATTTTTCCTTCCACCTTCTTCCGTTAGGAAAATGATGTAAAAGTTTGAGGTCACATGCCAACCAGCTCAAGAACATCATCTTCTCTGTTGCCATCAGAATTTTGAATGGATCTGTCTCCCATTAAGTTAATCTTTCTCTACATCTTAACTATGACTGTAACACTACATTCTGCATTCTTCCCTTTTCTTCTCTATGAACGGTATGCTTTGTATATAGCACACAAGAAACTATTCTTTTCACTGTATACTAATGCATGTCACAATAATAAACCAAATCAAGTCTTGCATTTGTAAGGATCCTTGACTTAGAAGTAGCCTAGTAAGGAAAAATTGTAATTTCTTTAATGTGTCTAAGGAATCCACAATTGGTTTTAAAAATGCTCGGAAATTACTTTCAGTTTTCATCAATTATAAAAGATCAGTTCTGACTTTTGTGCTGCTCCACATGACCCGGTGATCTTTGATCTAGAAGAGTACCAACAGGAAGGAAGTTAATGAAGCCATGTAGCTGGCAAACACAAAGGAGGGCTACAAACTAAAGAGCTGAGATTGAAGGAGGTCTACCCACAGATGTAGACACAAAGATAAAACAGACAGAAACAGAAAGGAGAGCATACTATTCTTGTGAGGTGAGGAAGCAAATTTTTTCTGTTTGGCAGTAAAGGAGACAAGAATTCCTGGAGGTACTTTGTGAGCTGGATACAAAGGTCTAAAACATGTATAACTGTGTGAATAGCTTGGAGATATTAAAGTGTTGGTTGGTTTCCCTGAAATGGATGAACTGTGAACTAGGGTATTGTTAATTGTTTGATTAGAAAAAGGACTCTGGAACTGTCATGACTCAAGGGAGGGAGCGTTAGTGGAGGTGTGCTTTGCTTTTGATAATTATACCCATGAAACTCAAAGGTAATTGCTGCTGTATCCATACCTATCGTCTGAATAAAGAGCAGTATATTATGGGACTGTGTAGCTATTTGGTGCCGTTTTTGTGCAGGGCGCGATGCAAATGCTTGTGATTACATTCAATATTCTTTGTTTTATCGAATACTTGAAGTGAAAGTGAAATTTGTCTTTTTATATGAAGTATAATTTCCTTGTTAATCCGCGTCGATTCAGATTAATCATAAAATAAATATTGCAAAAAGTGACATCTTGTTGGTAATTTTTTCTTTAGAGGTCATTCAGTAAATTTGATTATTTTGGTTTGTGGCTCCCCTTTATAGATCATAATATATTCCTAATGTGGTAAAATGAATTACAACTAAGAATTTTAGCTAACAATATTGAGGAGATTACCTTGAGGGTTTGCATCCATATGTAATACATCAACACATGACATAGAAATCCTTGTAATGATTAACTGGGACTGTATTTGAATATTGATTGCCATGTCTTCATTGTTATACCTGTTTTGTATCTGTGTTCTATTGTTTTTAACAGGAAATATTCAGTGAATAATCCAAGGTTGAAGTTTAATGGCCATCATTATACCAATGCAAAGAAATTTTGATGTATTCTGATACAATTTTGATAATGTAAATTGGAAGGCAGTATCCAGTTTGACTTTAAGTGTATCAAAGTGTTCCCTTCCAGGATGTTGTCACAGTGGTTTGATGTTTGATGTGCAGCATAATTCTAGCACAAAGTTATTAATATGTTGCTGGCACTTTAGAAGATTTATCCCCAATACTGCTGGCCTTAGTGGAGTCAGCTGGGTTTAACCTGCTGCTGCTGCTTTCCTGTTGAGTGAGCCTCCACTCATTTGGACTCTGAGATCCATGGGAAGATCTAGTAAAGATCGTCCGTGACCATCAAAACGTCGTTCCCTGCCTCATGTCCAATTCATCCCCACATATCCAGGTTGATGATAGATTCAAGCATTTTCCCTACTACAGAAGTTAAGCTAACCAACCTATAGTTACCTGCCTTTTGTCTACTTCCTTTGTTTAAACGGTGGCATCACATTTGCTGTTTTCTGATCTGCAGGAATCACCCCAGAGTCCAGAGAATTTCGGTAAATTACCACTAGTGCATTTGCTACTTTCTGCCCCATCTCTTTTAGTACCATGATGCATTCCTTGCTTCATTAGCTTATCCAACACTACCTCTTTTGTGATAATAGTTTCTAGGTCCTCATCTGCCATAGCCTTCCTATTATCAATTTTCGGCACGTTATTTGCATCCTCCAATGTGAAGACCAACACAAAATACCTGTTCAATGCCTCAATCATTTTCTTATTTCCAGTTATTACATCTCCCTTCTCATCCTCTAAAAGACCGACACTTACCTTAGCCACTCTTTTTCGTTTTATATATTTGTAGAAATTTTTGCTATCTTTTTATATTCTGGGCTAGTTAATTCTCATAATTCATCTTACTTTTCTTTATCGTTTTTCATGGCTTTCTGATTACCTTTAAAGACCTCTCAATCCTCTAGTTTCCCACTAATCTTTGCCACTTTGTATGCATTATGCAAGCAGTGGTGAATGTGGAGGACATCCCTCCCACTCAGAGACCAATTGTGCCACTTAAGTAGCCAATGAAGGACATCATTCATTTTATTAGTGTTGGATGAGGCCTCTAACATATGGCAAAACTGCCTGGTAAATCTTGCCAGCCTGTCTGTAGCTTTGGGATTCACTCTGAATGGAAACACTGTGGTTCACAGAAGGTTCCACTGGCGCAATGGCACCTCATTGCAACACCAACCAGCTCTTGCTAACCACCACCATAGGTCCTGGAGAATTGCAAACTGACTTACCTTATTATAAGGAGAGCTTGCGTTGCTGACTCTATTGACAGTAACCACTGTCTCCGGGGCATTGCTGAGACTGAAGATTTGCAGCTCTGGGAGGCAAATCCAGTTCCTAGTGCGGCTATGTTGATGACATTAAACCATTAATAATTCAGTACTGTCATTTAGAGAGATCCCATCTTTAAAAAGGGGCAGGAATCCTGACTAATTTGCTGCACCATGGATATAATACCTCACTAGGACTCTGCTGAACTGCAGACATGGTGTTACCCCACGCTTTCTGGCCAATCATCATGCCATGCCTGCCCCAGTTAAATCCAGCTTTATGTGACATGTGCATTGAGTATCTAACCCAGGTCTCCTCTCCATTCTTGCAGCCTCAAAATGCAAGTGCCGTGGAGCCATTCTAAACCATGTCCTGGTCACTTTAAACAATCATTGACATGATGGATTCTTCAACCCCCTTGCTCCCTTCGATTGTCTAAGGACTCTGGAGGTGGGATGCTAATGTCCTCACTCAGGGGAAAGAGCATTGGCAAGGCCAGTTCCTTCACCATTTTGGTTTCTGACTCTCAAATGATTGTATAGTTTCATCAAGTTCCATTCCAACTTTCTTCACTTCCACAGAACATATTTTCTTCAATTTTTAGTGCTAGAGAAAGCTTAAATTAGATGGATTGAAGTAGAAATTTTGGTCTATTTGTTGATAAAATATAATGATAATTGTGTAATTCACTGGCTTTTCAATTCTGTAAGAAGTATCACAACACCAGGTTAAAGTCCAACAAGTTTATTTGATAGTAAACCTACTAGCTTTCAGGATTAGGGATCTACCCCAGTCCAACACCAGCATCTCCACATCATGACTTTTCAATTCTGTGACAGAGTTCGCATTTAGCACACAATAATGAGTTAAAAATCTCCTCAATTGGTTGTGAGGGTTCCATATGAGTTAAATTAGGATGGTATTAATCCAGTTCTTAGGAGGTATAAGTTGATGACATAAAACCATTCTTAATTCAGCTCCTTCATTCAGAGAGTCACAGTGTCAGCAACACTTTCAAAATGTCATGCATGACCTGAAAGTGCTTGATGCTGAAATTGAAGGTGTTCTATTAAAACCCTGGAATAATATGGCACAGATGGACATCAATCAGTCCATTGTACTTGTGCCAGCTCTTTGAAAGAGCTATACAATTAGTTGCATTTCGCTATGCTCTGTCATATCTGAGCAAATTTTTAAAAATTAAATATTTATCCAGTTGCATTTTGAGAGTTATTATTGAATCTGCCTTCACCACCTTTTCAGGCTGCATGTCCCGAGCATAGCAATTTGCTGCATGGAGAGGCAATGGCCTAATGGTATTATCATTTGACTATTAATCCAGGAACTCAGCTAATGTTCTGAGGACTTGGGCTTGAATCCCATTACAGCAGATGGTGAAATTGGAATTCAATAAAGTACCACCTGGAATTAAGAATCTACTGATGACCATGAAACTGTTGCCAATTGTTGGAAAAACCTATCTGGTTCACTAATGTCCTTTAGGGAAGGAAATCTGGATCCAGTCCAG
Source organism: Sphyrna mokarran (assembly GCA_024679065.1). Classification (NCBI taxonomy): domain Eukaryota; kingdom Metazoa; phylum Chordata; class Chondrichthyes; order Carcharhiniformes; family Carcharhinidae; genus Sphyrna; species Sphyrna mokarran. The sequence continues at coordinate 64,137,589 of JAGIQG010000009.1, forward strand.
GTCAGAACTCCAGTCCAGGTCAGAACTCCAGACCAGTTCTTACCTGGTCTGTCCTACATGTGACTCCAGAGCCATAGCAATGTGGTTGATTCTGAGATTGTCTTCAATGCTGGCCAGCCAGCGACACCCATGTCCCACGAATGAATTAGCAAAAAAGATTTTCCCCTCCACTAATGTCATGTCTAGTTATTTTGTCAGGTACTCTTATATCTTTGATGACCAACTCTTCTGCTTTTAAAAACAGTTTCTCCTTATTTACTCTGTTGAAAAACACTTGAATTTTGAACTTCACTATTAAATCTCCTCTTATTTCTTTTCCCAGAATTAACAGTTCAATATGAGTCTCTCAAGTCTCTTTATGTGACTAAAATTTTTCATTCCTCGTGTTATTCTTCTCTCTAAAATGTGGCGGTCAAAATTAATCTCAATGTTCCAGTTAGGGTGTACTCATTGTTTTACATTTTTAATATACCTTCCTTGCTTATGTGCTGTCTACCCGTATTTATAAAGCCAATGTTCTCATGTGCCTCTTTAACAGCCTTCTCAACTTGTCCTCTACTTTCAAAGACTTCTGCATGTACAGTTCTCGATCGCCTGCACCTAAAATTGTACCATTTAATTTATGTTGTATCCTCTCATTCTTCCTTTAAAAATGAATCACTTCATATATCCGTGTTAAAGTTCAGCTACCAAATGTCTGCATATTTTATCCATGTGCTCTTGAAATGTGTTTCTATCATCCTCCTTAATTTCTGAGTCTTCTGTAATCTTCAAACTTTGAAATTTTGCCTTGTATGCCCAAGTCTATGGCATTGATATACATCAAAAGAGCAGTGGGTCGAATACCACTGCACCTTTGCCTCCAGAATGAAAAACAATTGTTCACCACGACCGTCTGATTTAAATCTCATTAATTCCCTGGCCTTCAATTTTGCTAACCAAGTTATTACATCACATTCCCAGAGTTATTATTGTTCACCTTGATAACATGAAGCTTTCAAATAAAAGTATTATTTTACTCTAGATGTTTTGAATCCTTTGAGCAGTTAAAATATATGTTGTGTCACATTAGTGATGAACTGATTCCTAAGCATTGAGTAAGATAACTTAACTATGTTACTATGTTACACTATGTAAAATTTGCCCAGTAATGAGCAGTTGTTATCTTAAAAGAGTTTCTTAGAAGAACTGATGGGCTTAAATATTTCAGCCACCACACTTTACTCATCATTAGGTGGATTGACTGGTATGGGTGGAAGAGGTAGTTATATATAGTGGAAGATGGGAATATAGATGGGATCTTATTATTGTTTGGTCAAGCTGTTGTGTTTGTAGAAGGCCTCCGTCTTAGAGGATGGTGGCGCATTTCCATGGCCTAGTTAATGCATCTTGAATGCCAATGCGGGATGAATGATTCTTCCTTAGCATTGTCATGTTCAAAGCCCATGTGTTTATGCCATGTTTAATATTGTAGTACTCCATACAGCTAAAGGAACAAAAATAGGTCAGTTGACCCAATATGTCTTTACTTCTCTCATTGGTTGACTCCATAGGTACCAGCTCCATACCGGCATCCAAAAGTCTTCTCATTAGTGACACTTCGCTATCTTATATTCAAGAAACAATTTATTCAGTAAATAAATGCATTCAGTAGATTTGTAACTTGAATCTAAGTTTATCTATTTATTTATTAGTATCACAAATAGGCTTACGTTAATGCTACAATGAAGTTACTATGAAAATTCCCTAGTTGCAACTCTCCGCTGTTCATTAAGGTGCACTGAAGGAGAATTTAGCATCTGAATTAGCCAATGCATCTGACCAGCACATCTTTGGATTATGGGAACAAATCAAGACACCCAGAGGAAATCCATGCAGACATGGGGAGAACGTGTAAACTCGACTCAGTCACCCAAACCAGGAATCGAACTTGGGTCCCTGGCTCTGAGGCAGCAGTATTGGCCAGCGGGCCTTCCTATCTCTTATAATGGGGAATATTTTTTGCATAAAATTGATATGTAAGTTTGTTTTCACCTTCATATGCCCTTACTTAGACTTTTGATTAATAAATTCCAGTTCTAGTTAAAAGCCTTTAATTATTTTTTATTGCTTCTGAGCAACTAAGAAATGTAATTATAATTCAACACTCCTGAACGGTGTACTTTAAGTGTAAGATTCCACCTTTCTAAAGGAAAGGAAATGAAGATGATAAACTAGTTTGCCAACACAGAAGCAATGTTTTCCTATATTATATATTATCACAATGAAATAGAACAATTATTCATATTAACATAAGTTAAACTTGTCTTCATTCTGTTTATACTGAAGAGTGATTTTATTTTTTGTTAATGGATGTTGGTTTTAAAACAAATTATGAAATCATTCATTTTGCTGGATAATTAATTTATTTTACCACTAATTAGGAATACTTTTAATTATGCACTTTATTTGTCAAATTGAATTATGTTATGCCTTGGGTCATATGGAGTGCAGGGCTCTCCTTGCATTGTCCCAGCAATGTTCCTCAACCAGGGAATGAGAAAAACATTTACACGGCACTAAATGCAGATTTTATGTTTCCCAAATGCTGCATTCCTTTGATTTATGTGAGAAAAAAAAATGGCAATTACTGTGGGACTTGCCAGATTTTATACAAGGCTTTAACATGAGTCATTACGTTATGACTGATCAAACTCATTTTACTTATAGTCCTTTAGAGACCATAGACTTCCAGCCCATCTGCTTAGACTATGTGAGAGTATAGGGGACTTAATCTTCAGAATTAGTCATTAACATTCAAAGTCCCATCGTTTAAAGCAAAAATTATAAAGGTAAATCCAGAAGACCAGGTGTCTATGAATTTCATTATCGTTTAAAACTAAAATATTCTGGACAGATTTTTCTCATTAGATTTCCCAGAATTGCGAGCACACTTTTTTCAACAGATAGGACAGGACTGCTAATAAACTCTAAAAGGACAATCAGTAAATTAAATATTTAACTTTTTTTTATAAATTCATGTACACGATAAATCAATCTTCGAATGAGAAGAGCTAATGATTTCATTGAAATATGAGTAACATGCTTTCTTCAGATTATGAAGGAATCTGACTGATTTTGGCCAATCAGTTCTTTATTAGGCGGAGGTTCATAAACCAATTTTACTTCTGCACCTGCATGGAATTTTCTAAAGGTCTTGAAATTTACCTTTATTATCATTAGAATTGGATTGTCTTCCAATCCATAATCAGTGGTGTTATTAACAATGCTTTGCCCTAGTCCTAAACCCCTCACAAAAATGGTAATTCAGTGTATTGAACTGTTTGGTTCCTATGATGTTAAAACAATGGGAGATGTATTTTTCTCCAGATGTTAATAGAAATGGAACAATAAATGCTTGCAAAGTTAATGAAGAAAAGTGGCAAGATACCTTCTTTGGTCACTTCCACAAATCTCAATTATTCTTACAGCTTTATTAAATATGAAGACTGACACCAAAAAGGTGTTAAAAATGTTACACAATTCTCAGATTTTCAGTCACAATTAAATATACTTTAATTTGATTATTGCCTCAATTGATTTTGTTATAATGACAGTTTATCTGAATATTAGCATTATACATCGATATCACATTATTATTAAATACGGCCAATTTTGTTTCTGGTATTTTATCAGTACATACATTACATTTTTAAAATTTGAGTATTTGCGAACAAACGTTATTTAAACACACTGATTTACTTTGATTTAAACATGAGCAAATAGCAGTTAAATGCATGTCTGTTTCTTATCTTTATCTTCACACGAAGAAGAGAGATTTATTCTTGATTCATTTATCATGGTGATTGGAAGCCTGCTGCCATCTGCCACTTCCACCATATCCCAGTCTGCAAATTGACCTTTTGAAATTTGGCAGTCAGCCTTATAAGAACAAAGTTTTCCTCAGTCCTAAATGCTGAACAGCTGTCTGAATGAAATAGCTGTTGTTTATACAGATTAACTAGCAACTTGAGTGATTAAGATGTGTAAGAAGTCTGCTGACAACCTCAGCATCTTATGTGATCCTATGTTGAACTACCGACCTCCTTTTAGACACACTGGTTATGAATTTTCAAAAATTCCTAGATTCCAGAATGGCCTCATTTAATTGAAAGTTGGCAACTATAGTATTACTGTTCAAGAAAGGAGGGGTAGAATAAATCAGGAACTAAAAGCTAGTTGGTCTGACATTCATCATCAAAAATGTTGTGTTTAATATTAAGAAAACCATAGTAAACCATTATGAAAATCATGTGACCTGATGAAGTTAAGATAATTTCATGGAAAGGAAATCTTGTCTGACAAATTTAGTAAAAGTTTTTTAAGATGTAACAAGTAAAGTAGATAAAGAGAATGAGACTGGAAAACTCCACCCCCTGTTTTTGTTTGTAATCTTAATTTTCCCCAATTTTTAAAACTGCCTAAGGAGCATTGCTGAGTTCCTGCAGTGCACCTTGTAGAGGGAGTGAATAGTTAGGGAAGGAGTGCCAATCAAGAGGACTGCTTTGTTCTGGAGGGTGTCAAACTTTTTGAGTGTTGTTGAAGCTGAGCGCATCCAGGCAAGTGGCAAGTATTCCATCACTGACTTGTCCATCCTGACTTGTGCCTTGTAGATGGTGGACAGGCTTTGGGGAGCCTGGAGATGAGTTACTTGCTATAGGATTCCTGACTTTTGACCGACTCTGGTAGCTACAGTATTTATTTGGCTAATCAAGTTCAGTTTCAAGTCACTGGTAACCCCAGTATGTTAATAGTGGGGCTTTCAGTGATGGTAATGCCATTGAATGTCAAGAGGAGATGGTTGGATTCTCTCTTGTTGGAGTTGGTCATAGTCTGGCACTTATGGTAGGAATGTTACCAGTCACTGTCAGTCCAAGCTTGGATATTGTCCAGGCCTTTCTGCATTTGAGCGTAGAGTGCTTCTGAAGAGTTGCAAATGATACTGACCATTTGCAGTCATCAGCAAATATTCCCACTTCTCAGTTTATGACGAGAAGAAGGTATTGATGAAGCAGCTGAAGATGTTTAGACCTAGGACATTATCTTGAGGAACTCATGGTGACGATGAAACCATTGCTGATAAAATGATAAAACCTCACCTGGTTACTAATGTCTGTTAGGGAAGTAGATTTGATGTCCTTACATACATGCTACTCCAGATCCACAGCAATTTGGTTGACTCTTAACAGTCCTCCGTAATAGCCGAACAAGCAAGCAAACTATTCAGTTCAAGAGTGGTTTGTGTGTGCAAAAAGTGCTTGCTTTTTAAGTGATGCTCACACCCCATGAAATATGTAAAGCACAGGATAAAAATTATAAAATCGATCAGTGACGTGAACCGGGTGAATAACACTTAGTGTGAGTCAGGGTACAGTCTCAGAGTTTTGCATGAGCTCAAGTTTATGAAGGGTGTAATATGGAAGGCTGGCCAGCAGAGCACTGAAATTATCAAGTACGGATAGAATCGAAGTATGGATGAAGGTTTAGCTATGCAGAGCAGGACAAATTGCTGGAACATGGAGAAGGAAAAGGAGGGAAAGAGCTCTGAGCAGGAGGCAATGTCTGCTCATGGTATTCAGGGAGCAGTTCTCTTACCTAAATCTCAGTGAGGAACAATGTATGAGACTGTGGCTACCAGAGCCAGTCAAGGCCAGGGATCCTGCAGCAAGCAAATGACCTCCTACTCCCAAAGCCTGTCCACCATCTACAAGACATAAGTCAGAATTGTAATATCATTCAATAAGGACATTGTCCTGAAACCTGCCACCTACTACTGCCAAATCTGCTTCTTCAGAGCATGGCAGAAATGGGATAGTGAGGTACTGTGAAGGTTACCTTAGCGAGTAAGTTTATTCCATTTTCTTCCCTGACGAGAGCTGGAGATATTTTGCAGCATCTTGCAGTTTAACATCGACATTTGCATAAAGGAGATCCGTGAGTTCTTCAGTTGAAGGGGAGATAACTATTTTTCATTCCACCTTGCCAAAGATCAGCAAGGAGAGGGATCATATGACTTTGTTAGAATTATAAATTTCTCACTGTTGCAGGGCGTCATTGACTGGCACCGACAACACTTTGCAGATGCCATGTGTAAAGTCTGAACTGTGTCCAAAATGAAATGGATTTCTCTCGCTCTGTGAGATCATAGGCAATGAATGATGTGTCAGTTCATCCTCAGTATTCTTGCAGCAATCACGCTGCCTTTATTCTGCAGCATCAACCTGAAACATTAACTCTTGTTTCTCTCCACAGTTGCTGCTGACTTGTTGAATTCCTTCAGCACTTTTTGTCCTTATTTCAGATTTCCAGCATCCGCAATATTTCGCTTTTGTATCAGCTCATGCTATTCATTGCCTGCTAATGCATCTGACAAATAAATGACGGCCTTTGAGCTAGCAGGAAGCAAAAATCATGGAAATAAACAGCAGCTTGAAGTTGGTGGTCAATCTGCATTGTAATAAACAGATATGAATAAACGTGCGTCGCGATCCAAGCACACGTTTTCAGGATCTATGTAGTAAATCCCCCAAGAACTTTTTTCAAGTTGATTTATTGTGAATTATTTTCCCTCCTGTAGAGACCTGCCATTTAACTTTCTGTCCAGCCCAGGAAAGATCAATTGTAAGCCATGGAATAGTAGATAGCAAATGTAAGTGGAGATCGAATATGGAGATCTCCACAGGAGGGGAATGGTTCACTGAATGGAAAATCCTTTCTACATCTATTTCAATTTTTAATTTTTTTTTTATAAGAAGCAGAACAAGCAGAGAGTACTTCACTCTGAGTGTTCCCTTAGCCTTTCACTCTTTTCAGAAAATGTTATCACAAGCTATTAGAAAGGAAGAATGATGGGCACTAAACTACTTTGGGCCAGTGAATAGATTGTGGTCTCTGTGAATACATCCCATTACGTGCATTACATACAAATACAAAGTGATTTCAAACATTAATGGAAAATGAGGTAGAAATTGGCCAAATGCATGAGGAATTTTATTGAACTGAACCTGTTATATCCTTTAAAAACCACTCGGGTCATGCTGCCATGATAAATTATGGAATTAATTCGAGAAGATTGGTAGCAATCTTCTCCAATAATGGAAAAGCGATAATGTAATCAAATTGTACAATAAGCATAAAGAAGGGTCACTCACAATATGGGACTTAATAATGTATGAAATGATTGGCCTAAGGTTCACTACTTGTCAAAAAAAGGAAAGGTGAATGTACAGTATACATGTTTCAATTTTCTGCAAAGTTACACAGCTAAGTCAGAACAGAGTAAAGATGAACTGAAATCCTTGAAGGGCTTAATTTAGAACACAAAAGTAATTTATATTCTTAGTTTCATTTCTCTCCATCCAGTAATGACATTATGGTATTCCAGAAGGGACCTTCTTTATATCATCCTGAAAACTTAAATATGACATTATAAATTAAGTTAATGTTACCATGTCAAACATTTTAAATGTATCTAAAAATTGCAGAAATTAATAATAGAACAAGGAAAGATAGTTGATTTGGTTTCTATTAGACCAATATGATATGCCTTAAATGAGCTTTATTAACAAAGCTGACTCAGCATAAGATTGCAATGGTCTTACGTGCTACGACTGCAAGTTAACCACCAATGTTACATGTACTTTGCCCACATTGCACAGATGCACAGGGAGCAAACTTATGGGCCCCAGTGCCCCGCCTGTCTCTGGACCTCTTATTCCCTGACTTTAATTCTCTCCTCTCACATCCAGGGCAGCACGATGGCACAGTGGTTAACACTGTTGCCTCACAGCACCAGAGACCTGAGTTTGATTCCCAACTTGGGTCACTGTGTAGAGTTTCCTTTGGGTGCTCCAAAACCCTCCCACAATCTGAAAGACGTGCTGGTTAGGTGTATTGGCAACTAGGGGAATTTCATAGTAACTTCATTGCAATTTCATAGTAACTTCATATGAGCCTTAATTGTGACTAATAAATAAACTTTAACTTTATCCTTCAGGTGACCAGAATTAGGAACCTTAGTCACAGTGGGATCAAGCTGCTTTATGTAGTTTAAAAAACAGTCTTTGCTTTTGTACTGTATGTCTCTATTTATAAAACCTATCAAAAGCTCAGGTTTCAACATGTTACACTTACATCACAGTCAGTTACTCAAAACTTGGTCATTCACGTTATGCAACTAACTTCTTTGAAACTAGCCTTTTCCAACTTCCAAAACAGCAACATGTAAAGGATTGAATCTTAGAAGTACCGGAAACAACAAATCTCATTTACAAATGCAAATATCTTGAAGTAACATTCTATTGATACGTGATTCTGATTTCACTTCCAAGTTTAAAAATGGCAAAACTTTCTGGTAAATTAGCGTGAACCAATTCACCTGCAACAATGTGCTATTTCTAGCCACACAGTTAAGATTTGTTAACTAAAAAATAACACTTTGCTTTGAGGGTAAATATTTTCTCAATTTAAATTAATCTCCTCATACTTTCAAATACTTAGATAGAACATAAACAAAGGGAACATTCTCAGGTAACTGCAGCTATTCTGTCAATCATCATGTTATTGAGCATTGGATAAAGAAAATGCAAATCTCAATTTGATGTACTGTTGCTTAGACTGAGCGGTGTTTAGCAAATCATAGGTATCTAAAATACAAATATCTTATATCTCTTTAACATTACACTTAAGCAAAAGAAAACTACCATCTATGTAGAAATTCATCAAAGATGGAAGATGCTGCATTCGGGATGCTGTAAAATTTTCTTCTTACTTGACCCTTGCACTATCTTCAATACTATGATCGTCATTTTCTTTTATTTTTCCCCTGCTGTCTACTTTTTAGACAAAATCCTGACCTGATTTCCCTCAAACTGGTCGCATTGCTTTCAAAAGGAAGCCACATTTATAGATATTGTAGTTCAGTGAATGAGGCTGACAACATTGTAGCCCTATCATGACCAAGATTTCGTGCCAGCAAGATTTCCCTATTATGACTGGACCAGGTTTTTAAATGCCATCTCAAGTTAACTGTAGCATATTGCTCAACCTCAACCTGCACTTTCTTATTTGAACTCCTTAACCATGATTGGTTTCTTTCGTGTTTGAAATATTGCTCATATCTCTTCCTGCAGGTTTCTGAACCATATCATCATGCTGAATTATGGATCAGAGGCCTGCAATGTGGGCAACAGTCATTCAGTGTGATTTGCCCTGGGTTGGCTGATGAATGGCCAGAGACTGCCATCCAGTTAAGGACAGCAGATCAAATCTCAATGCTGGAGGGTCAATCAGAGGCCTTCTCCCTTGAAAGGGGCAGCTAATGGCTAGGAAGTAAGGGAAAGAATGTTTTAAAATGGACAGACGCTCCAACTTTGAAAAAACAACTTAAAATATTGGCTTTAGCAGCCAGGCCACTAATGTTGGGTGGATGGCAAGGCAGTTGTACTCTATTGTAGCACTCAAACAAGCAGAGAAGTTCTTTCGGCTTGCTGGCAACACTGGTGCCCTAACCTGCCACTGGAGGTTGACTTCAGGCATCTGAACTTTCCCCTGCTTCAGTCTCCTTTAGTGAGCCTTAAGAGATCATTAATAAACCTTATTGGTTACCTGCCACACTCCCCATCCTGATGTGCAAAAATTGCCGAGGGTAAGAAAGCCTGGAAAACTAGTACAGTGGTCTGCAAGACCATTTCAGCTTTTGCTATCTTGGTTCTTAGCCCAAGAAGGGCTCAAAATCCTATTCTATGTCTTCTCCCTTGTCGCTTTCAAAAACATAATCTATAATTTTTTTATCTCAATATTGAACTCTCCAATTAGGAGGGTGACACGGTGGCGCAGTGGTTAGCACTGCTGCCTCACAGTTTCAGGAACCTGGGTTCGATTCTTGGCTTTGGTCACTGTCTGTGTGGAATTTGCACGTTCTCTCTGTATCTGCATGGGTTTCCTCCAGGTGCTCCAGTTTCCTCCCACAGTCCAAAAAGGTGTGGGTTAGCTGCATTGACCATGCTAAATTGCCCTTTAGTGTCTGGTGATGCATAGGTTAGAGAGATTTGTGGGGTAAATATGTGAGGTTATGGGGATAGGGCCTAAGTGGAATTGTTGTTGGTGCAGACTCAATGGGCCAAAAGGCCTCCTTCTGCACTACAGGGATTCTATGATGAACTACCATGTTGTTAGCCTCCATTTTCCATAATGACTTTTCTAAACTTTGTCCTCATTTACATGAAGTTAAGCACTGTTATCATCCCTGAACTATCTGTTGCTATTCCCAATTTAATTGATTCCCCATGTCCCAACAAATGAATCTCATAGTTCTCATATACTGCTCTAATTATGTCTGTAACTTCATCCCGTTTCACTTAACTGGCGGTCTCCAGCTATGCATTTCTAATGCACACTTCACACTTAAGACGCCGGTTTAACCTTTGCTTTTAATCCTTTAAAACCTATTTCCCTGCTTTTAAAAATTTGTGAAATGTGCTGAGGTTTCTTTCTGTGCCAAAGATGTACATGTTATTGTTGAAATTGACAGTTTGCCAGTCAGTTTAGGTAAATAATATTTATATAATGGTCATATTATGGCTATTACCAGTTTTAATTCTAAATAAATAGATGGGTTACAGTGGTATTTTGTTTCTTCAGGTGCCACCAGAATACGGTTTGGATCCTTCTGAGAAGAAATACCTGTGTTTGCATTTTGGAATTCTAGTTGATTTGGTGTGCAAGACAGCCAATAATTACCAATTATGTCATCTCTGTCTCCTTTCTGCATGTAGGTTATTCTCCAATCTCAGTATTATCACAGAATTGACTCATCCAGCCAATATGCGATTCATGCAGTTCAGAGCCAAAGACTGCTATTCACTGGCTTTGTCCAAACTTGAGAAGGTGAGGATTTGTTCTAAATTGTTACATTTTGTGAAATTTGTATTTATTATTTTACATAAATAAGGAATTAATGCTGATTGTTCCAAAAAATGTGAATAGATCATCAATAATAGCAATTGTTGATAATTCTCCTTTTTTTGTGTGTTTCTATGTGTCCTGAAAAGCTTTGCCTGCCACCTTTATGGTTGAGGTGTCAGGTCCTTTATCGGTTAAACATCCTTGAGAGAAAAGAAAGAAATGAAAATAATTGGACCTCAGGACAAGTACTTTTACAATGTCATCACCCTTGCAACATAGGGAAATTAAGCTCCTGTAATTTACCCAGAAGGTGCAAGTAGCTCAGTACTTTATAAGTGTTACTAATTTGCAGTGCTAACTGAATCAATGGGCCCGATTCTCTCGTCGGGATGGGAGAATCGCATGCCAGCCATTTCGCGGGATTTGCGCATGTGTTCCTGAAGTATGTGCATCTCCCACAGCTGGAGAACACGCACAGTTGGGACCACACTGGAAAGTGGTGGGAAGAGAGATAACTAATTTAAATCAGTTTTACATGTGATTATCGGGCCCAGCACAGACCTGATAGCATTACCCACCTGCCATGAGTATTTCACGCTAGCGGGGTTTAGAGCAGCTCCCCACTTGTGGGGAACTAGTGAAGCGAAGTGAAGTGAAGCGGGGAGAGTAATTGAGGGTCCCTGCATGTGGGTAGGGGGTGATGCCCCCTGGGTATGAGCCCTCTGGCACTGCCCAAGAGACAAAGTGCCCATTCCCAAGAGGCACTTTGGCACTGTCAGTCAGGCATCAGGCAGTGCCAAGGGGGTAGGGACCAAAGGGGCAGGGGCTAAGGGTTCAAGGGGGTGGGGTCTTGGAGCAAGAGATGGGGACAGGGGGCAGAAGGCAAGAGGTAGGGGCAAGAGGTGAAGCCTAGAGGGTGAGTGGTGGGGTGGGGATGGGGGGGTACCAGTGCCACTTTGTATTGGGATCAGAGGGGGCTGTAAGAAGGCCAGTGATTGTTCTCCCGGTGGGTGGTCTGCAGAGGTGTGGAGGGATAGAGACACTGGAGATTGGGGCGCTCCGGTATGGGGGACATTGAGGCTGGCTGGGGAAATGCTTTTGTGTGGGCTGTGGGTGCAGGGGGAGGAGGGAGTTAGTGTTGGTGGGGCAGCAGTGGGGTTGGCCAGCGATTGAGCTCTCTTTTAATGGACATCTGCTACCAATATTTCCAGCTCCATTGCAATTGCAACTTCCAAGCTCCTCAGTGTCATTATTAGGGATGGGTGCCCAAAGATGTGCTGGCAAATCCTGTTCGGTTGTTCCCAGGTGAAGTTTGAAAGCAGTTACCAAGACGTGCACACTTCCTCATGTCAATTGATCTGCATTGGGAACATCCAAAACTGCAATTTAAGTCACAAACTTCTGGATGGTTCTAACTGAGTTACATCAATATTTACCAAGAATAAGTTAGGAGGATTAGAAGTACTTGTAATTTCTGGGGGAATACTATATGGACGCAAGAGACTCTCCCCCATTCACGCTGACTATCCACACCGTGGGGCTCCCCCTCACCACTGGACTCCCCTCACCACTGATTCTCTCTCCCCATCCTTTAAGCCTCCGTCTATCCACACTCCGCCCAACTACTTTCCGACAGAGAAACCTCCCCCCCCCACCCCCAACACTAAGGGACTACAATCATCTGACCACCTCCCAAGCTCAACCAGACCCGGCCTGAGGACCCACACCAGGCCTGACCTAAACCTGACCACTGATACCCTGGATCTCTGGGATCCCCAACCTGCCACCTTCCTCAGTCCACCCTTCAACCCCTTAAACTTCACTGGACCTTTTGTTTATGTGGTTTGCGGCAGCTAGTGCCGTAAAAAAACATGTCCTCCTTCATTTCAACTCAGTTGCATTCCAGTGCTAGGCTCTGAGGACGTACGGCACTGCCTGGATCTTGCATGGCCTGAGTTGAAGAATGGACGAAACACCTTGGGAACAAAAATTAAGATTAGGATTTGGGCATGGAGTGGGCATCAGCTGCTGACTGCCACTCTGAGGTTGTTCAGGCCCAATGATTTGTTTGTTGAATTTAAGCTATTTCAAACATGTTAGCCAAAGATGTGGTTGAGAATTTTATAGTTATTGCAGTTAGTGTTGTGGATCAAATTGCAGAATCCTCCTCCATTTTCCATGATTATACCAATTGCCATCAGTGCCTTACCTTTTGCTGAGCTTGTGGTCTATCCAGATTTCAAAGGACACGAAAAAGATGCTGCGATCACTGTGAGATTTCAAATACATAAGAACAGCAAAGGCGATCTCATTAATAGATTCACATCTAATCATGAAAACCAGAAAATAGCCTTTTTCTTAATTACAGAAAAAACACAGATGAAGTGAGTAGTTAAGCCATACGAGAATTTATCACTCCAGCAAATAATGTCAGTGTTCAACGCAAGACTAGATATGTTTTGCTAATGATAATCCCTCAATCTTGACAAAGCTCTATTCCACCTCAGAGCATCAGCATTCATTCAGGCAACACCCACGCCTCAACATCTGGTTGTGCTTCATGTTGAGCTTTATTTTCTAAAATCAACTGGGAAAAACAATATTTCAATGCTGTTTCATTAAAAGCCAAGTGTATTCTCGCACGTGTGGTGATTATCCCTCTAAAAGCAACACAGCAGAAGGTGGTCAGCTGGCTTGAGGGACCCATTGGGACTGAGAGCGGGTAATCATCCCAGGGGGTGGAGCCCTACCTTCGGCAGAGGACATCTAGAAGACATGTAGAGGCAGCCGGGGTGGGGGTGGGGGAATTCGGGGCACTGGCAGTGTGGCGTAGTTGTCAGTCTAAAGTTCTTCTTCATGTTTTACAGTTAGTTCAGTTATAAGTTCTGATTTGAATTCTGGTTTGTCTGATAATATCCAGATTTAAAGGTCGAACTATAATTCCACACTATAATTCAGCAGCTGTGTGGAAAGCAGATAAGGAAATGTTGGCTAACTTCTAAGATGATCAGCAAACAGTGAAGGCTTCACTAACCTGCAGAGTTCACAATAAGAAAAAAATATGTGGTGACTAAGCTGGCTTTATTTTGTCATCTTTCTCAGGCATTATGTTATAAAGGTCTTCTGCACTATGTGCTTAGCTTTGTGTTATAGCAAACTGATTCCCAAAGACATTCTTATTCCAAACAACTGATTGAACCAAAGTATTTCATGTAACTTTCATAAATTCTTAAGTCACGAAACCTGCATTTAATCAAAATTTAGGCAGAGAATTTAACTCCAAAGTGTTTTTCTTTTATTTGCATTTTTTTGTTTGAATAGCATTGAAACATGTAGGGCATGATGTTCTGGCCCATGTGCGAATCGCATTAAGGCCAGATAATCACAGTGGAGGGGCCATTGCATGGTTAATCATGCTCCTGCACCCGCACGCTGAAATAATCTGGTTCATGCCATTTAAATATGCAGGGCTGGTTTGGAGCCAGATTCTCCTGGCTCCAGCAACTCTCTGACCTATGGAAGCAGTATGAACCAGGCAAGTTTCACTACTAGTCGCCATAAATGGCAACCAGTCATGATGGCCACACCAGAGGGCTTGAAGAACATCGAAGCCCCTGGGTGGTCGGAGAAGTGGTTGGGTATTTCCCCAGCAGTGCCGACTGGCAGGGTTTGGGAAGGGGCGGTAGGGGAGGTGGGTGGTTGTCCAGGTTTTGGAAACCCCATCGCAGGTGATTGCTGTTATCACCGAGTGAAGTGGGGAGGTCTTAGCCGGCAAATAATTGAGGAAAGGTGGGGGTAAGATGTAGGTAGATCGGGGCACCTTCTGATCTTCAAGGAACCTGCCTTGTGTCTTAAGGGCCCCACTCCAAAAAGAATTCCAAGTGTGGGTGATTTCAGTGAGAATCTCCCCAGACACCTGAAACATTTCTAAGTGTGGATGAATTGCGAACTGAGTCGCACCAAGCCGCCCAGCTGGAATGTCACTGGTTTTCCTGCTGGGGAGACTACTTGGAGATGCTTTGGGAGAATTCTGCCCGTAATGTGTGAAGTGAGCCAATGTTGTCATGGAAACTTCCTTTTTTTTTGTACAGTCACAGGACTTACAGATGGAACTGACAGATTTCTGCATTTAGTTTTATCTTGTCCGAAAATATGGAGTTTTTAAACATGTTTGTGCTTTGCTTGTATTCTTCCATTTGGATGTGTTTTGAAGATTGTCATTGATTATCATCTTTAAGCATAAATGTGGAACCCAAACATACTTGAGTGCGTTATTTTCATAGAATCCTGCAGTGCAGAAGAAAGCCATTTGGCCATTGAGTCTGCACCTACCACAATTCCACTCAGGTCCTATTCCCATAACTCCATGCATTTACTCTAGCTAGTCCCCCTGACACTAAAGGACAATTTAGCATGGCCAATCCACCTAACTCACACATCTTTGGACTGCAGGAGGAAACCCATGCAGCCACAGAGAGAATGTGTAAGCTCCACACATATAGTGACCTAAACTGGAGGCAGTAGTGCTAACCACTTGTATAAAGCACTTTTGGTGCTCATACGGACTTGGATAAAAAGACAACATTAACAGCACTTTGCATTTATATTATGCATTAAAGTAGAAAGAGAAATGCCAGGAGTTCTATAGAAAATCCCTATCAGCCAGCTATGGGTGTCAAGCATACTATAGGGGTGACTAAGACACATAATCAAGGAGGTGGGTTCTTGGAGAGTCTTAAAGAAAACCCTCAGTTTTCAATAAGGAATGTGAATTTCACTTTCAAGTATGATGCCTTGTTTTCACAAGTGGAAATCAAGTTCCAATTCATCTTTGTAGTTTTCACCTTCATGGTCATATGCTTGTTTGTTCACTCTTTGAGGAAGTGATGGGAGGTTTAGAGAGCAGAATGTTGCAAAGGGCATAGACAACATAGCAAATAGAGGCTTGAGTTGGAGGATCAAAGAGCCTTATGTGATGGTGGGAAGATGTTGTAGGGCTTGGTGTTAAGGAGAGGAAAGTCAGAAATAGGCTGGTTTTACAATATCTCTTAATTAACATGAGTGAGGCTCTATAGTAGTGGATCAAGAGATGTCAAAGGAAATTTCCAGCATTCATCAACAAATTACAAATTATTAACTGTACTCTTTTATTAAAAAAAGTTGTATAAACATCAATCAACAAGAAAAGATGGATTTGCAACTACATAGCACTGTAAAGAATGTAACACTGCAAAGAACATTATAGGACTTCTTTGTAGCCAATGAATTACTATTAAAGTGTAATTATAAAATGAACAAATTATTAGAACACTGAAAGCTGCCATTCTGCTCATCATTTAATACTGAGCAGAATTTAATTAATCTCATTTCCCAGCCTTTTCCCCATAGCCTTGCAATTTTTTCCTCTGCGGTTACTTATCCAATTATTATTTGAAAGCATGATCTGTGCCTACAACATTCTCAACTGTGCGTGCCAGATCCTAACCATTGGCTGCATAAAAAAAAATCTCATGTCTCCTTTGGTTATTTTGTCTATCACCTTAAGTCACTGACTTCTGGCTTAGGATCTTTCCATTATTGGGTATAGTGTCTCCCTTTCTGTTCTGTTCAAACCTAATTTGGAACATCCCTTTCAAATCTCCTCTCAACCTCACTACTCCAACGAGAACAGTTTCAGCTTGTTCAATATTTCCACTTAACTGAAAGTCTCTTGTCTCTGGAACCACTTCAGCCTGATACTGATCATACAGAAGATGACCCAATAACCTGGATATGGAAGTCTCATAACACCAGGTTAAAGTCCAATAGGTTTATTTGGTAGCAAAAACCACTAGCTTTCGGAGTGTTTGCTGCCCCTTTGTTAGGTGAGTGGAAGTTCTATTCGTAGACAGGGCATATAACTCAGTTTACAAAATAATGATTGGAATGTGAGTCTTTACAGGTAATCAAGTTTTAAAGGTACAGACAATGTGAGTGGAGAGAGTGTTAAGCACAGGTTAAAGAGGCATGTATTGTCTCCACACAGGACAGTTAGTGAGATTTTGCAAGTCCAAGTGAGGCCATCCTCATGTGTGCAGAACTTGGCTATCAGTCTTTGCTCAGCAACTCTGCGCTGTCGTGTGTCATGAAGGCCACCTTGGAAAATGCTTACCCGAAGATCAGAGGTCGAATGCCCGTGCTTGCTGAAGTGTCCCCAACAGGAAGATAACGGTCTTGCCTGGTGATTGTCAAGCAGTGTCCATTCATCCGTTGTAATCAGAGCATCAATGAGTCAGCAAACTTATGAAGGGCAGACTTCCTGTTTTCCAATAGTCAAGACCCCTCTGTGCTATTTACCCTGTTATAGAGCAGAAGAACTCCACCAGCGCAGGAGTCTATGCTGAAGATACAGAAGAGAATCAGCACAAAAGACACAAGGTAAGTGGTTAGGATGGATGATAGGAGAGTGTGATGGGTGTCAGGTGGCGATAGAATAGTTGGTGGGTAGGATGCTAGACTGGCACATGGGGAAGATGGGTAGGCAAGTGATTGAGTAGTTGGGTCAATGATAGTCATGTCAAAATAGGTGGGGATGTTGGGTGGGGGTAGTCAGATTGGATCAGGTGGGTTACTTGGGTAGTGATTCTCATCAGGACAGTTTAAGGTGGTAGTCAGATTGGATCGGGAAGAGTTGGGTTGTCGGGGAGTGGAGGAAGCAGTTAGTTCGGGGCTTGGTTTGGGATGGGGGGATGGTCAGGGAAGAGAGTCTGGAGTCAGAGAGGGTGATTGAGGGTGTCGTTGTGTAGTGACCCTATGGCTAGACTAGGATTCTTCTGTCTAATATGTCCTGGTAAAGATTCAGGAAAATCCCACAGAACTGTCCAAAATCACAATTTGAAATCAGAGACTTTCCTTGAGGACCATGGGAAGCGGGTGAATTCCTCATTAGAAGTTCAAAGTTCTCGGGCAATGCCAACAGTCACTGCATCAGAACTTGGGGTCCTGAGGTACATCTTGGATTGTGCATCCGATGTGCAGAGATTGGAAGATCTGGGTCATTCTCATAATTTTTCTACACCCTCTTTAAAGCCTTCGAGTACTTCCTAATGTAATGTGAAAGAACCCTTGCACCATCAGTGGCTTGATCCTATTCTCTGGTCTCTCACTTCATGTTGAAGTTTCAGGCCTTATTGGGTTCAGGAGTAGAAATGGACTGGTCTGGAAACCATCGGTGTTGGTCTGAGTGTCCAACTTCCAATGTCCTTCCTTGTACTGCCGGTATTTACCAGTTCATGAGAGAATGGCATCATAACCTTGCTTGTTCCCTGGATGAGAGCAACTAACATGGTTGAGGAATTAATTAATAGTTCATTAATGGGAGATGTTGAAATATTTGCACATTGGCTACACATACTGCTTGTGGCAGATCAGGAAAAAAAAGAGGGATACACGATGGAGAACAATCATGGCTTAACTAATTGGGCCCTATAACAGGGTAAACAGCACAGAGAGATCTTGACCATTGGAAAACAAGTTGCCATCGATGCAGCACAAGTGCCAGAAAACCTGGGCAGTAAAAGCCTGCGCAGTGCAAAAGGTCATTTTAATGGCATCACGGGGACAGTAGAGCAGAGTGCAAGCTGCAGTCAAAATAAGAATATCTGTGGGTTTCATACTATGTTTATCTATACGAATAATAATCCACTGAAACAAAAATTCCAGACTGACTCAATGGAGTTTATTATTATAACCATTCAATTTAAAAAATATATGTGGGCTGGATGAAAAAATTTAATTGCAGACAAATTATCACGAGCTTAAATTCAAAAGGACAAGTATATTGTCCTTATACAGGATATAGTGTAAAACTATTATACTATAGTGTACATGCATCAGCAATGAAGATATATATACAAGCATTTTATAGGAATAGCATTCATTGCAGTGCACTCTAAATTTCCCAATATCTTTGTCCTTTTGAATTTAAGCTTGTAATACTTCATCTGCAATTACTTTTTTTCATCCAGCCCACATATTTTTTTTTTAATTGAATAGTTACAATAATAAACTCCATTGGGCCAGTCTGGAATTTTTGTTTCTGTGGATTGT
Organism: Sphyrna mokarran; assembly: GCA_024679065.1. Classification (NCBI taxonomy): domain Eukaryota; kingdom Metazoa; phylum Chordata; class Chondrichthyes; order Carcharhiniformes; family Carcharhinidae; genus Sphyrna; species Sphyrna mokarran. The sequence continues at coordinate 64,156,621 of JAGIQG010000009.1, forward strand.
GGTTGGTATGTATAATTAACTCTGAAGGACAATTTACAAATATATCCCAAAAGGCTGTAATGTTAACATCAAAAGTTGCTTTCTCTTTGTTGAACATTTCTTCTTATACGTTCAACTTCCACAAGCAATATCATATTCAACTTCCATAAACAATATTCTATCAGCTTGTCAGTTTCCAGTTTGTCTTGTAGCAACACAGCACACTAATACCCAGGTCAGTAGTGTCAATAACCAACTTAAACTGATTTATATGACCAGTGGTTCTTAGAACAAGGTGCAGTAGTTAGTACAGATTTCATGCTGCTGAATATATTCTGACACCGGCATCCATTGAACTTTCTGTTCCTTTTTAATAATTTGGTCAATGGAGCAACTATACTGTGGAAATTTGCACAAATTTCTCACAAAATCCACTCTTGTTCAGAAATCTCAAAGATTACTGTTTTTTGCAGGCACTGAAAATTCTGCAATAACTTTTGCAGCTTGAGGAGCCATTTGGTGATTTCCAACAGTGTGATCTAAGTATGTAATTTTCGCTTTTGCAAATTCATTCTGGCCACATTCATGACCATTGTCTTCCTGCAGTCATCGAGGTTTACAACATAGAAACAAGCCCTATGGCCCAACTTGTTCATGGTGCCCAGTTTTTTATCATTAAGCTAGTCCCAATTGCTTGCCTTTGGTCCATATCTCTTGATATCCATCTTACCCATGTAATTGTTTAAATGTTTTTTAAAAGACAAAATTGTACCTGCCTCTTCTACTACCTCTGGCAGCTCATCTCAGACACTCACTGCCCTCAGTGTGAAAAAGTTGCCCCTCTGGGCCAGGCGGCAAGGTAACACATTGGTTAGCACTACTGCTTCACAGTGGAGGGACCCAGGTTCAATTCCTTGCTTGGGTCACTATCGACATGGAGTTTACATGTTTTCCCCACATCTGTGTGGGTTTCTTCCCAGTGCACAGTTTCCTCCTAGCTTCTGAAAGACATGTTGGCTAGGTACATTGACCTGAACAGATGCTGGACTGTGGCGACTAGGGGAATTTCACAGTAACTTCATTGCAGTGTTAATATAACTTACTTATGACTAATAAATAAACTTTGCTTTTGTATCTCTCTCCTCTCACCTTAAACCAATGTTCTTTAGTTTTAGATTCCCCTATCTTGAGGAATCGATTAAACAGTTCCTTTAAATTTTATAGATGTTCCTTCCAAGTTTGACAGAATACTACTAAGTCATCAATATAAAGAGCACAATTGTTCAACCCTTCAATCACTTTGCTAATTAGTCTCTGAAATATCGCCAATGCATTTTTCATACCATTACTTTGCATTGTTACAGACAATTTGGCATCACAAAAGCTGATAACTCTTTTGCCCTTTCCAATCAGGGTACTTGACAAGGTCTTTGCAGCAAGTCAATTTTTTTGATGAATGCTGACTCTCACTTTCTTGATATGAACCTCTTATCCAAGAATAGGATATCAATCAACCTTTGTTACTGCATTCATTATGTGGTAATCAATATATAGTCTTTATGATCCATCTGTTTTGGCATATTGCAGTGGGTAGACTCCAATTATTGTGACTGGGCTCTATAATATAATTTTGAAGCATAAATTTGAATTCATTCTTCCCTTGAGCCAATTTTACTGGATTTAATTTATATGGGTGTTGCCTTATTGAAACTGAATCCTTATATCAATATTAAACAAAGCTGAATCTGCTTTTCCTGGTATATTTCCACCTTTGTATGACTGTACTAGCACTTGTAAATCACTGAGTTTTTTGAAGGTAACCTAATATCAGATTTTCATTGTTAAATACCTCTTCATTGTCCAGTGAAATCAGAGGAAGTTCAATTTCAGAATCTCTAACTTCTGGTTCCTCCTTATCTATAAGTATTAATACCTTCTTCTGTTTCTCTTCTCACTGTCAAGGTTTTTTTGAGCACATTTATTTGGTAGACTCGCTGACTAAAGCTAACATCTTTTCCCCAGCCACAAAACTATAAGCCTTTGCTCCTTTATCTACATTTATCTTCATTACTTTTTGAGATACTGTTAAATGCTTCCTAGCTGGCTCACATGCTGTACTCAATCTTTCTATGAGTTTTGTCAAATAATCCAGGGAAGTAGTTTCTGAATTTAGCTTCATTAATTTCCCCTGAATCAAATTGAGTGGTGCCCTTACACCATGACCATAAATTAACTCGAAAGGACTGAAGCTAGTTGACTCATCAGAGAAGTCATTAATAGCAAACAAGGATGGAATTCCTCTTTCCTAATTAATTGGTTAGTCTTGACTATATGCCCTTATCAAACTCCTTAATGTTTGATGCCACCTTTCTAAAGGAGCTTCTGATTTAGGTGATATCTGGACAACCTGAGATGCTTTGTTACTAAACTGTTAATTACTTCTTTAAAGAGCTGTGACATGAAATTTGAATGCTAGTGATCCACATTTTGTAAGCATTTGGTCAACTATTATGCATTCACTGCTGTGATTTTCCTTGATTGCTGTGATTGGGGGCGATCTTGAGCCCAAGTTCACCATCTGCAGGCGATAATGGCTCAAAATTAGGCGAAAACCGGGAAATCATGTCAGCATGGTTCACCCAGACATAAACCTTTTGTGGGGAGCCCCAGGTGCATAAATGTGAGAGGAACATGATCAGCCAATGGCCTGACAATGCCCTCTGGCACTGTTCCTGGGCACAAGTTGGTACTGCCAGGTGTGAACGGACCTCTTTGAAATCCTCTGACAGGGGAGGTGTCAGTTTCAGTGAGGGGGGATCCCCTCATCTCCAACCATTCATGCAACCCCAGTGTATTTACACAGCTTTTATTTGAAGTATTTGAGCCTTCCTAGAAAGCTGAAACCTTTGAAACACATTCTATTCCACAGTATTACAACTAGCGAATTTGGTTGGAACCCAGTCGCAGCTTTCAGGACAGGTTGGGTAATCCCAATTGTCTTGTTGCCCGTTAGGAATCCTAATTATTGGTTGATGCCTACAGACCATCTGATAATACTGGAGAATTCCACTCAACATTTTTAAACATCTCTATAACTTGCCCTTTAAAACTTCCTTGAGTGAAAAGACATTCATACATCTCTGGTAACTGCTGATTCACCCTTCATCATCTTTACAAAAGCTACTTATCTGTCTTGCACTTGGATCTTAGAGCCCACAGAACTTACTTACAGAATTCTTCTAACCTTGTCTTTCTTTCTTGATTCTAAAGTTCATTTTAGATAGTTCATGCTGTTTGGCTTTTCACTTTGAAGTACTCTATGCTATTCGTTTCTTCCTTTGCTAGTTTCCATCTTTGAAAATTGAGTCCAAGCTTTTGCATTTCTATCTCTCTAAGTCTCTTCTCTTTTTCTTGTTTTTGTCTTTCCTGTTCTTTTTCCCACGGGAGCTTTTTTATTTCTTTTGTTTTAATCTGCCCTTTGTTTCCTTCTTCTTTCTTCCTAATTCAAATTTTCTGATTTGTCATTATTTTTCATCTGGTTCAAATTTCTGTATTTCCCCATCTCTTTCTAATTCAAGCTGTGTCATTTGCGGCTGAAATCTTGCTACCTTTAGCTGTAACACATAATTTTGAGTCTCTTCCAACATTAAATTAACCATATTTCTGAATTTTCTTGGATTTCTATAGCAGAGTGGAAATTAATTTGAGAAGTCATGTTGTGTATCTTTGTGACAGTGAGAACAGTTTTGCCTTTGATAATATTATTGGATTTTTAGAGTTAAGAATTTATGAGGGTCTATTACCAAGAAGCTTTATAGAATTCTATTTTTATTTCCACCTGCACTTTGCCTGCTAATTCTCTCTGCTGAGTCTTAATCGATATTTCAAATACTTCTTTGTAACAACTTCAACTCCGAGAAATGTCTTTGCAATTGCCAAAACTATTTTGCAGTCCACCCACTTTAAAAACACCCAACACAAAACTACTGAGCATACCATTTTCCTTGTACTTGTATCCTTTAGATTCAGTCAAGGAATTTTAACATTTTGGATAAGCCCCCAAATTTGTTATGACTGTGGCAGATGTCATTTCCAGCAGATGTCATTTGCTAAACACCTCAAATCCCAGAAGGAAATATGTTTTACTGATCATGAACTTTTCTTTTATCTTCTGAAAATGAGAGCAAAGTTACTGATCTCTAGGAGCTTCAAATTTCAGGAGCACTTTTGAGATTTAAAATAATGGAAGATTTACTAATAGGAAGAAAAGAAAACTTAAGCACACAAAATTAAAATTACATAGTTTAAAATGGTCTTATGAAAAATCTCCCACAAAACAATGACTTGGCCAGAACACACAAGTAAATATCTTCTTGGCAACAATCCCTCATAGGTTTTTAACTCTAAAAATCCAGTAATATTATCCAAGGCAAAACTGTTGTCACTGTAGTAAAGGCACAGAACACGACTTCTCAGACTAACTGCACTGCTGCAGTGAAAATTCAATAAAATTCAGAACTAAGACCACTTTCTAAAGCCAGAGACTTTTCTGGTTTCTGAATGGTTGTTTCAGATTTTACGTATTACCTCAGTGCAGTTCTGTGCTCAGGATGTCTTCCCCTCACAGCCATGAACATTTAGCTCAACAGCTTTCCTTAAATATCCTTTTATTTCCTTTTTATCTTCAATTCTTTTGTCCTCAGCATTTAAAACTTTTCCAAAGTATAAACTTCTTTCATATTTATCTGCTCCCCTTTTGGGTCAAAAAACCTGCCTTTGTTTGCTTATGAGACCTATGTAAGTTGTAAAAATCCCTTACTCCCTGTGAAATGTAACAACTGAAGAGCCAAGTTCTAATTTATTTCCTAATGCAAATTTCTAATTCTGTCCTATTGTCTCAAATTCACTTCATCATGGGTTTTTATTCTTATTACAAATTAATGCCTTCTGCACTTTTATCCATTTCATCTCACGATGGCATAATGGCATTACTACAGGAAATGGGTTCAATTCTGGCCTTGGGTGACTGTTCGCATGGAGTTTGTATATTCTCCCTATGTCTGCGTGGTCTCCTCCTGGTGCTCCGGTTTTCTCTCACAGTCCAAAAATATGCAGGTTAGGTGGATTAGCCATGCTAAATTGACCCTGAGTGTCCCAAGGTTAGATAGATTAGCCGTGGTTAATGGCTAAATCTGTCTAATATTTGGGTTACAGGGATAGTACAAGGGAGAAAGTCTGTGCAAGATACTCTGTCAGAGAATCAGTGCTGACTTGATGAGCAGAATAGCCTCTTCGGCATTGTAATGATTCTATATGATTCTCCCAGACAAGTCATCTCTAAAACCTATGCTTAGCTTAATTAAATCGTACATATGTACACATCCATACACACTCACCCTTCTTCATAGGATAACACAATATTCCCCAAAAATATTTAAAAAGTAACATCCATCCTCACCATCATTAGAAAGAAACAGGTGAAAATGAAAGGCAGACTAGATACGAGAACTTGCAGTTGGTTAACACTGTGTTAAAAATAGTTAACTTGAACTTTATTGTTAGTCTCTGTCAAGCCAACTTGTTTGTGTTGATGCACACAACTGATATTCTGACATAGGCGTGAACTGTAGCTATGCATGTGCAGGAAGTGCACTGCTTAGAGTTACAGCAAAGGTAAACACAGCTGAAAAACAATCGCTCACCATGACTCTGCCTTCTGCTCCTTAGTCAATTATTCATCCATGGTGCCTCTCCCTTTTAAGATATAATTTTGCAAATGTATTATGTAGTGCTTTGTGACTCCCCTTTTAAAATTGATTGGCACAACATCAACTGCAATACCTTCATCAACCCTCTCAATCCCTTCATCAAAGAACACATCAAGTTATTCAAACAGTCTTTGCTATTAGCAAATCCATGCTGACTTTCATTTATTTCCCTGTATTTCTCCTAATACCATATGAATTTTTCCCAGATTGTGGTCTTTACAAATTTATTAATCCCTTGAAAGGATGTGTGTGCTTTAGATGGAATCCTTTAAGCATCCACACCTGATAACATGAAGCACGATCTGTTATATTATCAGTGCCTTAAAAGGGTACTGTGCAGTTATGGATAAATGGCAGCATATAGTGGAAAATATTGTTTCAACCTCTATAAAATTTCAAAATAAATGTCAGCCAGCTACCTGCCTTTGACTAGGCTGGGGAGTGCCAAAAAGGGGAAAGATGTCCTGAGTAAAAATGACCGAAAAGGAAATGCAGTATAATGGACAAAATTGAACTTGTGGGGAAGTGACATAGTTGTGTAGCACCCAGTCCCTGTTTTGCTGGAAGAATGGGCATGCTGCTGCACAAAATGGATGTCGGGATTGCTGCCCTGTTCGGTACTACAGGATAACCTCTCCAGAACTTGCCTGCGGCAAGATGGTAGTCAGACCCCATAATCTGTACCCTGCACAGATGTCATGTATTGTGTTTTGATTTCTTGGGAACATTAGCATCCGTGGAGTGTTCTGTACCTTGTCAAGCTGAAGCCTGATTTCCACTGGGGAATCTGACGAATGTAAACAAGTCACTCTCTGTCCCTTGCTTGATGCATCTGCTAACAACAGATTGATTGATTTAATACATGTGGTTTGGAAGGATCCATTGGCATAAAATCTTCACACCTGATCTCGGGAAGAGACATCCCTGTAGTATTTGTTGCAAAGAAGTAACTGTGACATGGCAGCCCTTTGTGAAATTGCCATGCCAAGGAGGTAAACAGATAAGTAGATTATCTTGCACCTGTAGCACCTCATATTTTTACATTAACAGGATGTGTACAAGTTATTGCTATGTATATAATTAGCTATTTAAATAAACACAAATTAAATAAAATCATGTACAAATCAGGCTCACTGCTATTCTATCTGAACAGCAAATGGCTGCAGGTGACATCCAATTGGTATGTGTCTTTAAACAGGATTGATGTAGGGAATAATAACATGATTGAATATACAACAGTCAGTGAACATACAAACATTTACTGCACGACTGGGGGAATTATGAATTGCAGTGAATTACACTTAGTATCAGCTTATATGTATATTTCACCACAATCGCAATAGATAGATTATGGATTTGAAATCTGTGTTCGGTAAACAAGTTCTTCTCATCAGCATATTTAAAAGTGCTGGTTTCTATGGTAACTGCACTGTCTCTCTCTCTCTCTGCTCAGTAACTCAATAATGTTACATTGCAATTAACAGGCTAATTCCATGATCCCTTATTCCCAGTGGGAGTTGCACATACAGGAAACACAAACAGAAGAAGCTGTGTTACAATGTTCTCGGCCTGACCTTTGCCTCCTGCAAGTGCAGAATCCTCTTGCAAATGCAATTCTGTAAAATTGGCCCATGTGATATTAGTTCGTGAAAGGAATTGGAAGCAAAATATATTTTTGATTTTGGTTTTTGGTCTTTTGCCAGTTTTCACATCTTCCTTCTCGTGGGGGCACTGTTAAGGAATTTTTTTTTTTGACTTTGGTCAAAAGGCTGTGTTCTGGAAGCCAGAAATATTTTTGGGTTTGGGCCTAATTCACTGACTTTCAACAATGCAAACTAGTAGAGCATCGCACATGGAGCTGGCTAGCAGCAATAGGGCCTATAATTGTTGGGGGAGTACATCACAGGAGCAGCAAGTGAGAAGGAAGATTTTTGTGGAACCAGACAAATTCTTCCTGGCTTTCTAGATAATAGCTTCTAGAGGTCTTTTTAAGGATCACTGGGTTAGGCCACTCAGTGCCTGATATAACTATACACATGCCCAGCTGGATTTCTATCGGTTAGTGCTAGTCGGTAAATGCCCCTTCTCAGCCTGCTCACCTTGGGACAAAGTACCAATGAAGACAGGATGTTCATTCTGATCCAGGGAAGAGGAGAGGGGGAAATTGGGTGGCGGGGGTGGGGGTGTGGGGGGGGGGGGGGAAACACTGTCACTGTTTAGTGACAGTGGATATTAACAAGGGGCAAGTGCAATGCCAGGCAGCCACAGGCCTTCTATTAGAAGACTTTGTTACAGTTATAGTAATGACAGCACAGAACAGCCCTCCAGTCTTCATTCCTCACATCCCCTCAACACCCACACACTCTCCATGCCCCATCTATGCCAATTCATACTACCTTATGCCTGGCCTTCCACCTCACCCTCAGGCCTTCCATGCCAAGCTGCAGCACTTCCATTTCAGTTCACTCACTATTCGCTCTTTACAGAACCAGCGAAGCCTATAGAAACAATAGCATGTGTCCAAAAGCATTTTTAAAAAGTCACTTATTCATTATTTACTACTTTCTTTAAAACTTATTCCTTTGTCTATAGCCTTATGAAAGTTTCATATAAACATACATACAAACATATGAAATAAGGGCAGAAGTAGGCCATTCGGCTTCTCAAGCCTGCTTTGTCATTTAGTCATAGAGATTGCATATCTCCATCTAACCCCAATAATCTTTGAACTCTTTGCCTAACAAGAATTTATCCACTTCCGACGTAAAAATACTTAATGACCCCACTTCCAATGATTTTCCGAGGCAGAAAGTTCCAAAGTCTTACTATCTCTGAGAGAAAAGCAATTCTCCTCATCTCTGTCCTGTAAGGGTGAGCCCTGATTTTAAATCAATGAAGTCAAGTTCTAGACTCACCCACAAGTGAAAATATCCTTTCCACATCCACCTTATCAAGCCCATTCAGTCACTCTTCTAAAGCCCACTAGAAATAAGCTCAGCCTGTCCAATATTTTTTCATTCCAGGCATCAATCTCGTAAACCTCATCTCAGCTACCTCCAATGCATTTACATCCTTCAATAAATGGGGAGATCAAAACTGCACATAGTTTTTAAGATTGTGGTCTCCCTAATGCCCTGTGAAACTGAAGCATAACATCCTTTTGTGTTCAATTCCACTCATCATAAAGCATAACATTCCATTAGCCTTCTTGATTATGTGTTGTACCTACAAACTAACTTTTTGTTGGCACAGTATATAATTTAGTTTGTGAAGTGGAATACCTAGATCCCTTTGCACTTTGTAATTCTGCAGTTGTTTTCTGTTTAAATGATACTTTTTCATTCTTCCTGTTAAAATGAACGACTTCACATTTCTTATTCAAAGATATGGAGGTTAGGTGGATTGGCCGTACTAAATTGCCTCTTAATGTCAGGGGCATTGGTAAGGTAAATACATGGGGTAATGGGGATAAAGCCCAGGTGGTATGGGTTTTGGAGTGATTCACTCCATCAGGGTCTATAACAGTTCCCCTCTCATGGGGAACAAGTGGCCTTACCTTGCTAGAGTAAAGGAAGGCTATAGAGGCACCCCAGGAGTTCAGAAGTAAGGGTAGTTCTCCCTTGGCATTGCCAGCCTGGCTTCCTGGCATTATCCAAGAGCTGAAATGGCAGTGCCCAAAGGGTATCTTGGCACTGTCCACTAGGCATTGGGCAGTGCCAAAGGATTGGACAGGGGTGGCGGGGCCATTGGGGGCATGGCCTCTGGGGGGGGAGATCGGTGAGGGTGGAGTGGTCCTGTTGCCACTCTGGATAGGGATCTGTGGCAGAGGGAGGGGAGGGAAAGGGCAGTTCAGCACTGGCCATCCAAGGTTTTTTTTTGTGGGGGGGAGGCTGCCACCGCATGGGGCTTTGGAAGATTGGAACGGGGGGAGATGGGAATGGAGGTGGGCTGGGGAATGGGGGTGTGAAGGCTGCCCTTGAGATATCTCAGAGGTCATCGATTCAGGAGAGGGGGTGGTTTGGAGAGGCAGAGATGGGGAGGCCGGAAGTGAGGGGCTACTGCGCATGTGCCAACGCCTGAGCTGACAGATTGATGCATGCGCAGTGGTCCACTCAAATATGCTGCAGGCTCTCCAGTAGGAATAGGCCCTGCTTCTCAATTTTCAGCATGAATCACCCTGAGGCATTCTGCAGTGTGGGAGACTCATTTTGAAAATCCCGCTGAAAATAAGCAGCAGGAGTTACTCCCATTTTTAAATAAATTTAACATTTAGTATATTTTGGGGAGAGTCCAGGCCCTTGTTTTAAAATGCCCTTTTGAAGCATGATGGGTGTTTCTTTGTATCAAAAGTACTATATAAAATTGTTATCTATTTGTATATTGAATTACGGTTGGAGTCCTATCACTGACTTTGGACAATGATTTGCATAAACACCTACTTATTTTGCTTTGCTTTGATGTTTTATTCTTTATCAATCTTATGACCCCATTTGTTGCGATGTCTTCAGTTTGTCCTCCTACTAATAAGAATTGTTTATCTAAACCCCTAATCTCTTTGTCCCTTTATTATTCCTAAAGATTCATCATTTAATGTATGTTTCCTTACGCTCCCTTTAAAATGTATCATTATTTGCACAGTTGTGTATTTACATGTATTCCATCGATTCGGAGGAGTGGATGTACCTCATTTTGTAAATCATAAAACACTTACTAATCTAATTGATTATAGAATTCTATAAACACAGCAATGCTTTCTGAATTTTCCAATCACAAAATGCTGCTAATTTTTCTCTCTGTATAGTTCTGAGCGACCTATGACTTAGTGCATGTGTGCACAGCTGGCACAATTTTTTTATTGATGAAGTAGTGAAGTTCTGTGTGTGTGATCATTTTGTTAATTTTGTAAATACGTGGGGTTACAGGGATGGAACCTGGGTGTGATTGTTGTCAATGCAGTCTTGATGGGCTGAGTGGCTTCCTTCTGCACTGTAAGAATTCTGCAATATACTATAGCAGTAATATCTTTACCTAGAGAGAGAGAAACACTGGAGAAAATCCAATGAATCTAAAAATCTTATTGTGCACTTCTGATATTTATGCCATAAAAGAATTGAACCATGAGAATCATGTTGAGCATTCATGCTGCATTATGAAAGGAAATCCTGGGGTTACATATTCCCAGTTGCTAAAGAAGCACTCCCGGTAAGTTAGATTCTGCATTAAGTGTGTAAGTGCATAAAATGTCCTTGAAGGTACTTTGGTACTAGAAATACCAATTCTATGCTGCATTCACTCTTCCATCTGTCATGTATTATGTGACTCGATTAATCCTGTTATTTTCAACCCTACTTTCTACCTCTATGCTAATTTCTGCATCAATGCAGTTCCTTTTGAATTTATATTTTATTACTATCACCATTCCTTGTGTATACGTGTGACCTTTGCTCGGATTTATCATCTTTGATCTTTATTTTAAAGTTTTCTGATGGGTTCTCGAATTCACTTAAGCAGCATTATTCTATCATTGGCATTCAACACATTTGACAACTTTCTTTCCATGTTCGGGGCCTGGCTGCCCCACTATTAATTACTTTGCATTTCTCCATTACCTTGTTCATCAGGGCTTTCCAGTGTGGTTAGTGAAGCAAAGTGCACTTTACATTACTGTCAATGTCAGCTATTTAACAGCACAATTGGACAACACCACCTAGGTTCTCAGCCTTTAGTAAAATTATAGTGATTGACTGGAACAATAGCTGTTTTGCAGTATCGTTGCGGATGAGTATTGATTCTGTTACCTTAGATTTTTGTAAATAAAATAGTCTTTCTGATAGCCTGCTCAACACCTTTAAGATTTTGACACTATTTCTTAAAAGCTGGTCATATTTGTTTTGTGAATAGGTTAATGGTCATCCCCATTAGCTTTTAGCTAAGCTGATTAAATAGAAACAAGACTTGGCCATTCAGCCCTTCCAACCTATTTTCCCATTTAATTAGATGTGACTGATCTGTACTCCAATTTCCATTTACCTTCCTTCAATCGTTATCCCTTGATACTCTTACCTAATTAAAATCCATTGATTTCAGCCTTTATGTTTCAATTCTTGTCTAATCTACAGTCTTTACAAGAATTTTTTATAAGATTCATTCATAGAATGTGGTCTTTCTTGGCAAGGCCAGTATTTATTTTCTATCCCTAATTGCCCTTGAGTTGGTGATTGTGAGTCCAGGATAGTTTGGCAGATAGCTCCAGGACTTTGATCCAGCAACAATGAATCAATGGTGATATTAATGGCATGTAACAATGTTGTATGGCTTGGAGAAGAACTTGAGGTTGTGAAAGATGAATGTAAAAGGTTTTTAGATGCTGAACATAAATATAACACATAAGCCTTTATATGAATCCATTCTTTATTGCACCTTTACATTCAAATTATGATAACAGTTGGCTGTGAACATGAAGTTTCACAATGCACCTCTCATGTATGTTAGGTCACCATTCACTTCAGTCAAGTTTTTTGTTACAGGTGTGCAATTGCACTTAGACTACAGTGAAGTTAGAAACCTACTGCATGAAGTAAGCCAGTGCAAATCCGTAATTAAAAACTTCCAACATCCATTTCTATAGAAAATCAAAAGGAAACCATTGGCTTGCAACATTTTGGGGCTGCATCTTGAGTGAACCAAGAATGACGGTGCATGCTCCCACTTCTGTGATTACTTCTTCTGTGTCTCTGCGAGTGTGCACGGTTGTGAATAGATGTGGATGTTGAGTAATAAACTCTTATCATCTTTTTCTGATAAGATTTAAAAATAAACTCTTGTCTATTCTTGAAAATTACAGTACTCAAGAAATTAAAAGGCATTTGCTTTTTTTAAAAAAAAAGTTGTCCCTGGTCAGTTTTGAAGTATAGTACTGGGGATCCTTCCTACCATAGCTTCCCTGTCCATAACAGCAGTAAGAATTTAGCAACACCAATTATTAATCCAACCGATTTATTTGATAGTAAAATAGCGAGCTTTCAACACTCCCGTGTCTTCATCAGGCAAGTGCAGTGTTCTGGTCTGCAATAGCACACATCAGCACAGACAGTCAGAGATTGCTGATTAGAATGCGAATCCTTACATCTAACCTGCTATTCAAGTGTTAAAGTGGCTAACAATGTGTGTGAAGGGGATCCTGAGCATTGTTAGAGAATTGTGTATTTTCTCCAGACAGCACAGTAAGTGAGGTTTTTTGCTAACCCAGGCAAGTTACGGGGGTTACAGATAGTGTGTCATGAAGCCAAGATCCCTGTTAAGACCGTCCTCATGTGTGCGGAGCTTGGCTATCAGTCTCTGTTCAGCGACTCTGCGCTGTCGTGTATCACGAAAGCCCCCTTGAAGAACATTTACCCGCAGGTCGGAGGCCGAATGCCCATGACTGCTGAAGTGTTCACCCACAGGAAGGGAACTGTTTTGCCTGGTGATTGTTGAGCGATGCTCATTCATCCGCTGTCGTAGTGTTTGCATGGTCTCCCCAATGTACCATGCTTCGGGACATCCTTTCTTGCAACGTATTAGGTAGACAACGTTGGCCGAGTTGCAAGAGTATGTACCGTGTACCTGGTGAATGGTATCCTCACTTTTGATGATGTCGTCCATGTCTATGATCTGGCATGTCTTGCAGAGGTTGCTGTGGCAGGGTTGTGTGGTATTGTGGTCACTGTTCTCCTGAAGGTTGGGTAGTTTGCTGCGAACAATGATCTGTTTGAGGTTGTGCGGTTGTCTGAAAGCAAGAAGTGGGGGGGTGGGGATGGCCCTAGCGAGATGTTCATCGTCATCAATGATATGTTGAAGACTCCGGAGAAGATGTCGTAGCTTCTCCGCTCCGGGGAAGTACTGGACAACAAAGGGTACTCTGTCCACCGTGTCCCGTGTTCGTCTTCTGAGGAGATCAGTGCGGTTTATCGTTGTGGCACGTTGGAACTGTCGATCGATGAGTCGAGCGCCATATCCTGTTCTCACGAGGGCATCCTTCAGTGTCTGGAGGTGTCTGTCACGATCCTCCTCATCTGAGCAAATTCTGTGTATACGGAGGGCTTGTCCATAGGGAATGGCTTCTTTAACGTGTCTAGGGTGGAAGCTGGAGAAGTGGAGCATTGTGAGGTTGTCTGTCGGTTTGCGGTACAGTGAGGTGCTGAGGTGACCGTCCTTGATGGAGATGCGTGTGTCCAAGAATGCAACTGATTCTGGAGAATAGTCCATGGTGAGTCTGATGGTGGGATGGAACTTGTTGATATCATCATACAGTTGTTTCAATGATTGTTCACCATGAGTCCAAAGGAAAAAGATGTCATCAATGTATCTAGTATATAACCTTGGTTGGAGATCTTGTGTGGTGAAGAAGTCTTGTTCGAACCTGTGCATGAAGATGTTGGCATACTGAGGTGCGAATTTGGTCCCCATGGCTGTTCCGTGTGTCTGGATGAAAAGCTGATTGTTGAAGGTGAAGACATTGTGGTCCAAGATGAAGCGGATGAGTTGTAAAATTGCATCCGGAAACTGGCAGTTGTTGGCATTGAGTACTGAGGCAGTTGCAGCAATACCATCGTCGTGGGGGATGTTGGTGTAGAGCGCCGAGACATCCATTGTGACAAGGAGTGTCCCTGTTTCCACTGCTCCATGTGTGCTGAGTTTCTGCAGGAAGTCCGTAACAGCAGCATAACAGCAGTCCATAACAGCAGTAGCACTCCTTTTCCCAGCTCCACATTCAGGTAAGTATATATGGTGGTAAGCTTACTTTTTGTCTTTATAGACTTCAGCAGTCCCTTGAAGGAAGGTAGCCTCGGTAATCCAGCCTGACATTTTCTGCAGTTATGTAAACCAGTTTATGGTTTAGATTTTCAAGGTATATTTGTGTGGTCCAAGGGCTATTTTGGATAGCCATCAGGGATGCTTCTACAGCACCTGAACTAACATTGTATTGGTCATGTTATCAATGCTGTTCAGGATCAAGAGGTTGGTCTCCATAATATCAAATCAATTTCCAATATAAAACTAACCATCATTTCCATGTGGTGTTAATATCTTGGCACAGAAGATAATTAGTTTGGAATTGATATGACTAATTATCTTTCTTCTCCTTTCTGTCTTTAGTGCTGCAGGGAATTATTTTTCTGGGGTATTTTTCAGCTTCTTACTCATTTCAAATAGTCATGATGATTCTATTATTTATGAGTTATTCATTATGAATAAGTATTCATATGTGACGACAAGATCATTTCTGAATATATAACTTTACTCTCTGGTTTAAATATACATCTAATATACATCATTAGTCTTAAATGAGATGACAAAAAAAGTTGGATAAGAGAGGCAAGGATTAATATCAGGCACTTTCCTCATGTTAAGATTACAAGTGATGTGAGTGTTTCTAATTTGGGATCCAGCAATGTTTATTTTAATTAATTTTGTTGTCTCCTAATTTTCATAAAATACATTTCATTTTAGTTTCACACTTAATCTTGTACAAGACAAGCTTTATCTTGCTTGAAAAACCTTCTTTCATTTTGAGCACCATTTGTGGATACTACTTTGAATCGGGAAGATGCCCTTATCTTATTACTGTGCCTGTTTGCGCTTTCAGTATAAGCTGAGTTTCTCGTGATGTTTTGCTTTCACCATTTATCTTTCTAAATCTCTTCAGGGTGCCTTACCATGCTGCTGTTAGATTGTGAACAATTCCGTTAAATGGATTTGCGGTTATTTCACTTGCCTCTTGTCTCTTCTCACTTATGCCTATATCAGCCAATCTTATTGCGAACAAGTGAGATTGAAAGTCAGTAAAATTGAGAGAAAGACAAGGCCATAAATCAAACTGTTCTGGGAGACTTTTTTTATACAGTGCTAAGTGCAGCTAATCAGGGAAAATCCCATTTTTAGGTCAAAGTTGGTCAGTGATAAACCTAAAAGTCTGACATGCAGTGAAATCCAATCTTCGTGGTCCCAAAATATATCCTGAAATAGTGAGGCAGCCGTATAGAATTTTTATCTGATACTTAAATAAAAGTTGATCTTAAGTTTTTTTTTTAATCTTTGGAACAATCCTTTAGGCAGACACACAAGTTAATAGCATTTATTTGTACTTTTTGCTCAAGATTTATTTTTATGCTGCCTATTTATTCCAGCATGCTTAGCAGACAGACACCCTGCTTATTGAGACTGTAGAGAAAGATTAATATATAAACTCGGCTGACAGATCCTGACAGCCTTGATAGGTCTTGTATGTATTACTTAGGTCTAATAGCAGCTGCAGTGTGATGCATTCTTCCCCTTCCAGCTAATTACATCTCCTAATGTGTGTTCTATGTTGTTGTTATCCTGCATATATACAAATTTAGAATTTGTTGTTGGCAATATTAACAAATGATTGCTTATTATTTGTTTATATATTTATTTGTCGAATATTTGACACGGACCATAATCCATTTAAAATAAATAAGTAAATACCTGCATTAAAGTAGCAGGCAGAGGATATTCATACAAGCCCATTTAGCCTGGGATTTTGTCAGGATGGCAGTCTCATCGTGAATAAGACAAAAACCTAGGGACATCTCTGCCTCAAACCTCTCAGGGAAGCTTTAGTGGATTTTATGTCCATCAGGCAGCTAATGAGCTGCTGTCAGAGATCTTATCCATTTAAGGGATGGAAACCCATTTGAATGAGATGATCAAGTGGGGAGCCAGAGTTCTTCAACGCCTCCAGGAGTGCTGGCTACTGCTAGGACTGCATCAGCTTCTGTGAAGCAGCATAGATGCTACACTGAGAACTAAGTTGGATCATGAGTCATTGAGGCCAGTTAGGCTTTTCCAGGTGAAAGGGTGGTTGGGGAGGTAGGAGCCTACGGTTGCCATGAAGTGGATTATAATCCTAACCCTTATTTTGAGACTATAATGGATCAGGCATATTCTCAATTGACGATACTCAGTTAAGAAAGATATTTAATTGGGTCTGAAGAAGTGACTCTCTTCTCCCTAAAGAAAAGGAGCCATCAATGAATATAACCATGCTCTGGATAAACATTTCTAGCATGTTTTAACTAGATTATAACAACCTGGATTTTATAAGGCTCCATCAATTTCTTCTCAACATTGAACCTTTTTTCCACTGTAGGGTGTATTTATGAAGATGAGTTTTCAAGTTTGGATATAGAAGACTATATGAGATCACTTATTTTCTAAAATATATAAACATTTATTAAAAAAATGAACATGCAATTCACTTTTGATGGTAATTGCAATCTTAATAGCTCTATGAGAAGTCGCTATAATTGTGTTTCTAATAGAGAAAGTGTTGCTAATATGCAGAGAGATATTTAGCTATCCATCAATATTTAATGTAGTATTTATCAAAAATCCCTAAGTAGAAAGCTATCGAGTCTAGAAAGATACCTCTATCTTGAATTAAGGAGAGATCTATCATCATTTTGAGCAAGATAGCATAGTGGTAGCACTGCTGTCTCTCAGCTCTAGGGACCCATGTTCAATTCCAACCTCAGGTCGCTGTCTGTGTGGAGTTTGCATGTTCTCTCCATGTCTGTATGTGACTTCTCCGGATGCGCCGGTTTCTTCCCATACACCAAAGATGTGCAGGTTAGGTTGCCTGACCATGCAAAATTTTCCCTTAGTGACAGACATGACTAGCTAGGGTAAATATGTGGGATTAGAGCCTAGATGTGATTGTTGTCGGTGCAGGCTCAATGGGTTGAGTGGCTTCCTTCTGCACTGTAAGAATTCTGCAATATACTATAGCAATTATGCTTTTACCTAGAGAGATACTGGAGAAAATCCAATGAATCTAAAAATCTTCTTGTGCCATAATAATTATGCCATAAAGAATTGAACCACCGGAATCATGTTGAGCATTCATGCCGTATCACTTCCTTTGTTTTTGTTAACGTCCTTCAAGCAAACAGGATCCTGGAAGGTGCAGCTAATGGTCACTCAGGCCAGCATTTGTTGCTCCTATTCATATTGGGTGTGTTTGGCAACATGAGCGGAAAATATCATGAGAACTGCAAAGTTGGATTTTACCTTGGTGTAAATGTATGATGTGATTGTCCTCTTCCCTCATTAGTTCAATGCCAGGAAATTCGCTTGAATATATTATCATATAATTATGGACCCACAATGCCTGAATCATCCTAGTACCCTGCCCCGTCTCATCAAAAAATCCACAGCGGAGTGATGGCAGAACAACGTGAATCACAAGTGGTCTCCGGTGAGCAGACCTCCCAAGGGACTTTTGGTGAGTGCAGCATTCAGAGGGAGAGCGGGGCATGCTTGGCATTCCAGTGGCACTGCTCTCAGCATTGCTTTGACAGTGCAGGAGTCAGTGACCGGATAGTATTGGGGCAGAGCCCTTAGTGATACGGTATAGTTCTTGGTGGGGGTGGGGACATGGTTCCAGGGTGAACTTCTTCGTGCGCTCTCTCTCTCTGCTGGTGTGGCTTTTAAAAATGGTGGCCCAATCTTCTGCAGTATTAAATAGCTGGCAGGGTAGGCAATTCAGAGGCTGCCCTGCCAGCAACACACCGTGGGACCCAATCCTTCAAGAATGTTTTCAAAGTCCTAGATTGTAAGATAAAGAAAACAGCCATTGCTTTTGGTAGCTCCAACGCCTTTGGCATTTGTGACTTCTGGGAAAATCTCGCCCTCAGTTTCTAAGATTCAGCTGATAAGTTATTTTAGCTCATCCTTAGAGTTATCCATGTTTAGATTGTGATCTCTTACAATTTATCAATGCCTGGCTAAGTGATGTAGAGTCATGATGTGGAGATGCCGGCGTTGGACTGGGATAAACACAGTAAGAAGTCTCACAACACCAGGTTAAAGTCCAAAAGGTTTATTTGGTAGCCAACATCACTAGCTTTTGGAGCACTGTTCCTTCATCAGGTGAGTGGGAATTCTGTTCACAAACAGGGCATATAAAGACACAAACTCAATTTACAAAATAATGATTGGAATGTGAGTCTTTATAGCTAATCAAGTTTAAAGGTGAAAGTCTTAAAGTCTTTAACCTGTGCTTAATGCTCTCCCCAGTTACGTTGTCTGTGCCTTTAAGACTCACATTCCAATCATTATTCTGTAAATTGAGTTTATGTCTTTATATGTCCTGTTTGTGAACAGAACTCCCATTCACCTGATGAAGGTGCAGTGCTCCGAAAGCTGGTGGTGTTTGCTACCAAATAAACCTGTTGGACTTTAACCTGATGTTGTGAGACTTCTTACTGAGTGATGTAGAAGCCTGTTCCTGTTTTCTTTTCAGGACATGGGTTAAACATAACACTTAGGGAACAAAACTAGGAGGAATATGGGGTAAAGAGGAAGTAAATCCAAAAGAAGAATTTGGTTAAAAAATGTAAGAAAGAGCAGACTGCAAAACATCTCCTAAAGAAATCTAAATAGCTGTTTGGGTGAGTACAGTTGAGTAGGTGCTTACTACTACTACTGATTATAATTAAGATATCATTCTGTGAGTCATTGTTTGTAAGAAATATATTCAGCTGTTGAAAGTAAGCGCACAGGTACAGCTGGCAGTAAAGCAGGCAAATGATAGGTTGATCTTCATAGCGAGAGAATTTGAGTATTAGGAATATGAATGTTTTAGTGCAGTTGTATCGAGCGTTAGTGAAGCACATTGATGTCCTTATCTGAGGAAGGATGTTCTTGCTATAGATAAGAGTGTAGTGAAGGTTTACTAGGCTGATTTCTGGGATGGCAGGACTGTCATGTGAAGCGAGACTAAGTCGGTTAGGATTATATTCATTGGAATTTAGAAGAGTGAGAGGGAATCTCACAGCCACTTATAAAATTCTAACAGGATTAGACAGGGTAGATTTGGAAAGAATGTTCCTGATGGTGGTGGAATCCAGAACTAGGGATAAGGGGTAACATTTTTAGAACTGAGGCCAGGAAAAATTTCTTCACTGAGATATTGGTGCATCTGTGGAATTCACTATCACACAAAGTAATTGAGGCCAAAACGTTGTGAGATTTCAAGAAGGAATTAGATGTAATTCTTGGGGCTAAAGGGATCAAGAGATTATGGGGATCAGAGTATTGAATTTGGTCAGCCACAATCATAATGAATGGCATAGCAGACTCAAAGGGCCGAATGGCCTACTTCTTCTATTTTCTCTGTATGATTGCATGTAGGGTGTACCACATTCTCTACTATGTGATGTTTCTATCTTTGAACATGCAGTTGTACCCAGGCAGGTATAGAAATTTTTAATGAAAAATTGGAAAGATTTAACAACTTTAATTGCATAATGTTTATATGTAATGTTTTCTCTGAAATACTAGGTTCATATGAAATATTTAATAGTATCAACATTAATTAAAACATTTTAACCAGCCATAAAGTACTCGTCCAGTAGAGGACCTCTGTTTTTAATTGCTAATCCCTATTTCACGGGAGAATCTACTATGGTGACCTATGAACCAAGTGGGTGCAGTCTATCAGATCTTGCACCAGGGCACACTGCTAGGTGAGCGAAGGCAATGGCCCTATTAGCCTGGTAGCAGTCAAACATGATACCCATTTCAACCCTGGCATAAAGGGCATCTGTTACCTCCCTTTATACATTTGAGTACTTGACTGAGAGATGCCACAGATATACCTTGTGTTGCTATGGAATGAACCACTTGTCAAAAAGTTCAGAACAGTTCTAAGTTTAAGGACTACAGGCTTTGAGTGTCCTCCAGTTCCTTGTGATGTCAGTTGATGCTGTATGTGGTACACCTGGTCCACTGTCTCCTGGGAGGACAGACAAGTCTTTTTTGGTAATGCAGAGAGGTAGAATTGGATTGGTGTCCAGTAATGCCCTTTGGCTTCGCACCATTGGCAGGGTGAAGGTTGTAGATATCACTGCATTTGCCCTTGCCCAAATGAGAGGCTCTTTGTGCCTCATGAGGCAGGGTAGCTCCCCATCACTGATATCCCCAAACTGTCCTTGCAACCTGGCCTCTCACAAAGCAGGACCCCAGAACCTCATAGAACATAGAACATTACAGCACAGAACAGGCCCTTCGGCCTTCGATGTTGTGCCGACCAATATAAAAAGCAATGCCCCTCCAAACTAAACCATTCCCTTCTCTTCTTTGTACTTATCAACTAACCTCTTAAACGCCACCAAACTTGGCGCATCTACAACTGCTGCAGGCAGGGCATTCCACTCCTGAACCACCCTTTGGGTAAAGAACCTACCTCTGATATCCGTCCTATAACTATCACCCCTTAATTTAAAGCTGTGTCCCCTCATGCTAGCTTTCTCCATCCTAGGAAAAAAGCTATCACTGTCCACGCTATCTAAACCTCTAATCATCTTATATGTTTCGATAAGGTCCCCTCTTAGCCGCCTCCTTTCTAATGAAAACAACCTCAAATCCCTCAGCCTCTCTTCATAAGACCTGCCCTCCATACCAGGCAACATCCTGGTAAACCTCCTCTGTACCCTCTCCAATGCCTCCACATCTTTCTTATAATGCGGGGACCAGAACTGCACACAATACTCCAAGTGCGGCCGCACTAGAGTTTTGTACAGTTGCAACATGACGTTGCGGCTCCGAAATTCAATCCCCCTACCAATAAAAGCTAAGACTCCATATGCCTTCTTAACAACCTTCTCGACTTGACTGCCTACTTTAAGGGATCTATGCACATACACACCAAGATCCCTCTGTTCATCAAGACTACTAAGAATCCTACCATTAGCCCTATACTCTACACATTTATTATTCCTGCAATAATAGTTGCTTCATAGTTGCTCCCAGTACAACTCGTATGTTGTGACTACCTCCCATCCGGTTTGCAGCTTCAGCAAGATAGGGCACCCACTCAGTTACTGTTGAACAGTAATCCTGCATAGAAGAACCAGGAAATGATGTCTGCTTGGCAGCTGGCACATCTCCCTAGAATAACGGATGACCCAATATGGAGGGAAGGTAAGGCCACTGAGCGACCCCCACATGCACCCCAACCCCCATCCCTCCCATATCATAGTGACCACATCCCAGCGCTGAGCTGCACTTGTGTGCACCCCCAGCAGTCTCGTTGGTGCCCCTGGTGTGTTGGACTGTCCAAGAAGTAATAGCGGCCTGAGTGCTCATCTTCAATATTCCCCTCATAGATGATGGCATCAGGATAGAACTGTTGTGAACGGTGCTGATATTATGTCACACCAACACCAGCTGAATATCTGGTGTGGTCTCAATGTCTGGAGTGAGTGCTTGCTAATGATATGCTGATATATTCAAATTAGGTTCATGGCCTTCCCTGGCATGTTTCACATCACTCCTTGGTGAGATTAGTTCAAAAACATAAAATGCAGTCTCACCACCGAGAATCTCACATTTCTGAACTCTCCGCATTTGTAACCTGTGCCACCATTCCTGGGAACAGCGAACGTGAGCTCAAGATCTCACCTACTGTCAAGTCTGTGACTATTATACTTGCCATAACTTTGTTATCTATTCTAAAGAGAAGTTTATTAATGATGCTGCCTGAATCCTATATTGGATGTTACGTAAATCCTAAAAAGGGAAGTAATGACAAGAAAAAGCAAGTTTTGGCACCTTCATTCCAAATCAACAAACCAAACCATACTTTGTGGATATATTTATGTGGCATGTGAACTCAAAAATACAATCTGTGTCTGCAAACAAGTGAATTTAATAATTTATTTCCTGGTATTTTGATAGATTGTCATATCACTGACTTGCTGTAACAAACACAAAACTTGCAATAAATCAACAAGCAAGGCAACAATGATGCACAGGGATAGCAGTGAATTAAAATCTTACATGTTACTGGTCTAAATGATGGACTAGGGCAAACCAGTGTGAAGTGAATGTTATTGCGGCTCAGCAAACAGTGTGGTATTTTCTAATTATACCTGGGAATTGACGCTGATGATGCTTGGGGATAATAGTGAAAGGGAGGGAAATATATATCTTTTTGAATATTTAGTGGGCAGGAACTATTTCTGCTGGAGAGGTCAGCAGTATAGCGTTCGGCAGGCCACTGCACGTGCACTGATCTGTCAGCGCTGAGATCGACGCATTCACAGTGACTCTACACTGCCAGCCTCCCAGTGCTCGACAGCTCGATTGCTGGCAAGCCCCCTCATTGCTGGCCGCCCAAAACATGCCAGCTTCGACTCCCCAACTTCCCACTGCGCCCCCCCCATCCCCAACCTGCCATGATTTTCTCTCCCCCTCCAAAGGCTGCCCCAAATCCCCTTCATTCTGATGGCTTCCTCCCCGCCACTAACCCTGCTGTCACTGATCACGAGTACAGAGAGGCAGCAGTCACCCCCACCTCCCATCAGGTGCCATCCTCATTAGACGTCATCCCTTGGCATTGCCTGATGCTCAATGGGCAATGCCTAGATGCCCCTAGACATTGCCACTTTTCCCCTTGGGCAATGCCATGGTGCCCAGGCTGGCGTTGCCAAATGGCAATGCCCAGGTCACACTCCCCTCAGTGTCCAACCCTCTTCGAGCATCAATGGGGCCCTCTTCATTCCAGCAGAATCGAGCCCCCAGCTCCCTGCAAGTTGGAAGCTATAGTAAGTCCGGCAGGGCTGAATATTTTTGGCAGTGGGTAAGATGCTCGCAGGCTTGGAGACTTTGGTCCTGGGTCCTGTCATGATATTTAAAATATATTGAAATGGTGATTTAAATAATTTAAGAACTCCCGTACCTATTTCTGGCGGAGCTGATGGTGCTGGAAATTCAGCTGACAGAAACGCGAGGAACCCATGAAACGGCTCACTGGGGCCCAACCCTTTGCACAGGTTGGCAAAGCTAAGTTGCCACTGCTCCCAAGCTAGCATGGTGCCTGGCCACGTCCCTTTCCCCTGGGGGGTTATGTTTTCCTTTGAGACCCCAACAACAGGTTTACATGTCGATGTGAACTCATGTTGATATATAGCATGGGGTCAATATCTGGTGAGGGAGTTGGTTAATAACATATAAATTTATTCAAATTTAATAATATATGGGCTTGAACCCAATGACATCATTGGTGAGGGGCAGGGAAAATGCAAAAGAACATTCTCATTGCGAGAACTATGCCCCACTGGCATTCACATGTACAGCAAAGATTGGCTGAACATCACCCTCAATGTTACCAACTATCGCCAATGTACAATTGCTGTCAAATTATTTCAATTTTTGAACCTCTGTTTGTCCTGAAGAATGGTCATATGGGAATTTGAATCATGAGCTCTGTTTCTCTCTACGACACTGCCAGACTTGCTGAGTCTTTCCAGCATTTTCCATTGCTTTTTTAAGGTTTCCAGCTTCCACAGTATTTTGCTTTTATTTATCATAAAGACAACTGCTTTTTATTGTTTCAATGAAATGTCACCTCTCATGGTAAAAATTCATGGATAAGTTATGATTATTGCACTGCTTTGACCAATGCATGGATGAATAATGAGCTCCATAATTAAATATGAGTGGAAGGAGAAAGAGTTCAGAATCTCACTCGGTACTGTTTTAATAATTAATACTAGTAGTGACTCTTACTGAAAGTCATTTAGAAGAGATGCCCATGTCACTTCCCAAGTTGATCTGTACCTCTTGCACAACCAACTGCTTTAAATTAATTAATTGAAAAAAGATTGATGTAGATAAATAGGTCGATTTAAAGCGATATGTTTCTCATTAAAGGAACAGTATTCAGCACAACAGCTGTATTTGAATATTCATAAGTCATTTACCCATGCCTGGTGAAGTGTCATATATTTGTTTAAAGTGCAGACCAAAGTCTAATCACTAAGGATATAACTTCAGCATGCATAATTAGGATGGTAACACTCTTCATCTTATGAAGCACAGATTCATAAGATTAACAATCATAAATTGTTCCAGGCCTGAATATCATAAACAAAACCTAAGCAAGGCGATGCACCAAAATCAAATGAATATTTACAGCATTAATTCAAACTGATCATCCATTTGTGTTTTAATGATTAATTCTATTGCTAACAAGAATTGTATCTACCTCCTCAAATCAGTGACTCATAGAGAGCTATTTGATTGTGTGGGATCAATATTTCAGAATCCGAACTTGCTCTCAATCAGCATCCACGCAGCTATACGATTTGCGATTACAATCG
Source organism: Sphyrna mokarran (assembly GCA_024679065.1). NCBI lineage: Eukaryota > Metazoa > Chordata > Chondrichthyes > Carcharhiniformes > Carcharhinidae > Sphyrna > Sphyrna mokarran. Next base: position 64,181,540 of record JAGIQG010000009.1, read on the forward strand.
TTGAATAGGAACACATTGAGTGGGATTTTTGGCCCCTCCAGCCATTGGGATTGTCCAGTCATTAGACTTTTGCAGCAGATCTCGCCACGGTGCGGCTTGAAAATCTCAGCCTTATTTTTAAATTTTCTTTCCCTTATGCCATGGATACTGAGACTAATTGCAAGATGCCTGCTTCTGACTTCATTGAGAACAGTCCAGGAATTGAATCAGGGATCCCATATGGCTCAGTATCACACCATTATATGATCAACGTAATGAGCAATTACAAGAAGATACACGTTGTTATTATTCTGATGTTTTGCATTGTATATCAAAAAACATATGCAGAGAAATTGTTAATGGATTCATTTCCCTCCAAGCAAAATGTAGTTAACCTAAAATCTCTAGTGGGAAGTGAGAATTTATACATGCATTTTTGCATCAGTGCACATGTGTGTGATTGCAATCTTAGATGTTGCTTTTTCTTGAGTATTGGTCAACCTGGAAACATTGCATTAACTTTTGTACATTTTAATGTTTGGTGTTAATCAAAATAATCGTGGATCATAGAAAATAGTATAATGTGTGGTATTGGGTAGGTGCTTTGGATAACACTTGTGAATTTAATAATTGTATATTTAGTGACTAAGTTAACATATTATTTATTTGAGTACTGCATTGAAAAAAAAACAGCAGCAGATTTCATGGGAAATTATTCTATAAATGACTTAAGCGCCACTAAAGAGATTTGAGATGAGAATTAAAATTTCGCAGATTAGGTATTCAGGAATCTGATGACACAGAATAAGGTGTTTTGCTTTTTCATGAAAGAAGCCCAGGACAGAGGATGAAACCATGCTGAGAACCACTGCATCTTCAAAATGCTTAAGCTATTTCAATTCCCTGTTTTGCTTTTGATTGATTGGTTCAGTGCCTCGAGTTTTCACTTGCTTTTACTTTAATGATTTGAGTCTGTCTGTCAATCAAGAACTTATGTCGCCAACTTTTATGTGAATTTCTTACTTTTGCAATAGCTGGTACTTGGAAAAATTTGTTTTAAGTCTTGATATTCCACTTCTTTCATCTGTCATTTGTGTAGGGAGTTTTATGTAATTCAATTCACTGTGAAATTCATTGGCTACATCCTCACTTCCTGGCTCCTTGGTGTTTTCTGATTTGGATTGTAATATTGAACTGAAAATGTCATTTAGGTGGGAAAAAATAGTTATAATCATGTTGGATTTCTTTTCATCTGAGTATGTCCAATCTGCAAGTGATTTCAAAATTTTTCAGTTTTTATGGCTGAATCCAAGCTAATGAATTTGTTTACAGTGGAGCAAGGGCATGTGCCCATTCTCTTGTTGCTTTTGCATGATCCCAGAGGTAAGGGTGATCCAAATCTTCTGGTTAGCATGATACTTTCAGTAGATGGCCAGTACAGGGTGTTTCTATTTTCCTTCCTTTGCTGTAGTCCATTGAGGGACTATGAAGAAAAGCAAGGAAGTAGGCCTCAAGAATTATCTCACCCAGTACAGGAATAGAACCGATGCTGTTGGCATTATTCCACATCACATTCTTAGCCTACTGGTCCTTAGGCAAGCAAAGTATTCAGTTTCTTCATGTTGTTACTAAAACACAACTTCAAAAAGTCAATGCAAATTTCTCAAACTTCTGGTTGCATTGTTAATTTTTCTCCCAAAATACTTTAACTTTGTTGGTCAAAAATGCATAGTCTACAGAATTACCTCTGGAACATCAGTGGTTTTGGTGTTGTAAGTACTAGTTTAGTAGAAAACTGATGCTCCTGTTCACTTCTGGAATGGCCTGTAATGAATGCCAAGTTACTTGCATACAACTGAAATATGCAGAATGGACAGCTGGCCATATCTGATTTGATGCCTGACCTGTCCTTTTTGACCATGCTGGTTGAGTTAATGTTCACTGTTGAGCATGTGTTCAGTAGCTCGAGAGATCCCTCATCAGTGTTATTTAAAGACATCATCAGCCAGTGTGCAGGTTAGTTGCTTATTACTTCCTACTGATTTTTACTGGGGTTTGGTGAATTACAGGGTATTTGGAGGAGTTGATAAACATTGCAAAAGTCTGCAAGTTGTGGGCATTAGGATGATATTTGGTTGCTATTGCAGGGAGCCCCTCTGGAGCTGCACCTTGCTTTCCTGGAAATCTTGATGTAGAGATGCAGGTGTTTGACTGGGGTAAACACAGTAAGAAGTCTCGCAACACCAGGTTAAAATCTACCCTTCCACACACCTGACAAAGGAACATCATTTCCGAAAGCTTTATCAAATAAACTAGTTGGACTTTAACCTGGTGTTGTGAGATTTCTTATTGTGTTCCTGGAAATCTGCCAGAGCACAGATCACTCAACCTGTGTGAGACCCTAGAGGTCCCTTTGTGCATTTACAGCCATGACAGTTGCAGTCTCAGCTTTCATAACAACAAGTTAAGATTCCATGACCCCGGTCAGAATGTCCACTGCAGCAGTCAGACATCATGGGGATTCTGTTGAGCTGCAGTGTAAGTTGAGACATGAGCCATTAGACATTTCATGATGATTGGGTCCATAAATCTCCTCATGGAATTAACCACCATTGCCCATGCTGGAAGGGACACACCCCAAGCTCTGTGTAAAGTTCTGTGTGAGCTTGTGGCAAAATCCTCCATGCCCCATGACAGCAGGATGAGAGCAGAATGATATTTGGGAAGGTGGATTAGGCAGCAACATACTGCTTACTTCTCAATGAACAGTGAGTGGATTTTTCTCACATCGACAACGGGATGAGGAACTTAAATAACCATTAATTAGCCTAGAGGTGGGCCTGTCATAAATTTTAGACAGGTTAGGGTGGGTGGGTAGGCAATAAAAAGGCCACTTACTGGTTTTTGCATGACTACCCTGCCTTCTTCAAGCCTGCCAGCAGAGGAGTGTAAAATCCATTCCATTTCATCTATAGCACAGAAAGAAGTCACTTTACCCTGCTGACCGAGATGGTCCACATATTCTTCCTCCCACTCTTCTCATTTAACTCTATCAGCATGCCCTTCCGTGTCTTTCTCTCTCAAGAAATTAACTAGTTTCCCCTTAAAGTTATTCACACCATACACCTCAACTACTCCATGTGGTAGTGCTTCATATTCTTACCACATGAATTAATAAGTTAAAAAAAAGGAGCGAAAAATGGAGGAACTCCATTTTACATGCTCTCTTGATCTTCTCCTACTGAATGGAGTGTTCAAATTCCTTATAATGCTTCTACAACCTTTCCTCAGCCATCCAATGTTACAAAGGTCAGCCTCATGGCTTCCCTCTGAACTGTTTCCCCTTCTTAGATGCCTTTCCTGTGACCAGAATAGGATACAATGTTGAAGGTGCAATTTACCTGTTGTGAATAATCTCTCTACCTGGTTTATCTATGCAATTCAATGTTCTGCTTCGGCTAATTGAAGCACGTCTCACATTACTCCAGTTGAAAGCCATTAATACAGGCTGTGGCTCAAGTCTGAAATAGCCAATGTTACATTTCATTTATTGATTAATTAGTTTAAGATATGTTTATATTTTCATATATTTAACATTTTACCACATGATAAAAGTGCACTTGTGTTAAAAATAACGCAGATGCGAATATCCAATTTAATATCTTGTTTTCACTAATTGGGACAAAGCTAGTATATGTTTTAATGGTCAGGAGTGTAGAATGGATGATGAAAGGAATTATTGAACAGAATTGTCATGTGCAATATAAATTCTCTTTTGTGTTTGCCATTTAAAAAATGTAAATGTTGCAGTGACTTCACACCAATCCAAGGTGACTTTATCTGTGCTGTTCAGTCAAAGATGTTCAATATATATTTTTAAATACAGTAGCGTTGAGGAAAACTGATTCCGTCATTATAATGCCTTTCTGCCGCACCAAAGCATCAAAGATCAGCCTTGCTGCAAAATAAACTAGTTGAATATTATTATTCAGTATGACAGTAAAATACTTTGTGTGTCATAATGAATTTACAGCATGTAATCAGTTTTCCTTTTAATAACTCTGCTGCTGTAGTCAGGTACAGTAATCACCATCTTTGCCAAAAACTTTGAATTGCTTATGTAGAAAACTGTTTTTTTTTAACCAGTACAGAAAATTAGCATCAAATTATGACAAATAAAATGCCAAAATTCTACAAAATATATAATTCTTATATAATTCCAGTAGCTTGTAAACATGCAAAAGCTGTAGCCCATTATGTTTAATTCTTGCACCACCCAGATAGAGGCAGTGTTGCACTGCTGAAAATAAAAACAAAGCCTAATCTGTTTCTTCTGCAGAAAGAACGTGAAAAAGGTTCCAATCTGGCATTCATGTTCCGTCAACCATTTGCTGCTGGGAGAGTCTTCAGCATCAGCATGCTAGATACACTGTTGTACCAGGTAGTGTTTTTCATTGTTATTATTAATGAAATAAATCCACAACTCCAATAGACTGTCATCAAACCTAATACAGAATGGCACCGGCTTAATGTGCCTTGGAATAATGCCAAATCAGGAGCTCTGATAGATCTGTACCTGTTCTGCAAATTAGTATCAGTTTTTTTAAGCAAGCTGATTGACATCTAGATTGATTTAACATTCATCTAATAAATCAAACTGTGCAAAATGTTGTTACTCTGCTGAATGTAATCAGGCTATCCAAGAAATAGATTAAGGTGTCTGATTCTATCAAAATGCCAAAATAACCTCCTAACGAGGTTTGGTTTGATTTTTTTTGTTTCAGTATCTGCAGATTAAAAAGACATCCTTCTGCATTTGAACCTGGAAGCTGCGAAAGAGCAGCCTTCCTCAAAACACACGATAACTGTATATATTTATTTGTGACATAGTTATTCAGTGTTGTTTTCTTGTCTTTTGGAGAAGGGAAAGAGAATTAGTTTCCTATCTTTTTGTGGAATGAATCATAATTAGAAATCTGTAAACATGATTATATTTCAGTCCTGAAGTGACGAATGTTACTGTGAGATCAGCTTCAAGCAGCAGTTTCCACAGTCAGTTATTGTGCAATATTTAGTGCACGTGATAGGGATCTGACCTTCCATGTCACTTCTTTTCGTGAAGATCCAATCAGGCACTTAACTGGGTGATGGCAGTCTTCCCCGGAATGAAGGGTTCTGGAGGATGAGGTTCGCCCACTGAGAGTCGCTCATTAGTCGGAGACCTGTAGCTCCCCCTTGCTCAGCAGTGCTATCTACCAGTATGAGATCCACCCAAACTTAATATTGTTCATCAATCCCGCAGCTGAGTGTTGGCAAAAAGGGACTTATAGGTGTGAGTAGGTGGCAGCAAAGACAGGGGAATGGCGCTCAGTGGACCCACTTTTCTGCTGCTAGATCTCTCGATCAGCTTCTGAGTGGCTTTGAATGAGGGACCCCCCCCCCCAAGAGCCCATAAGCAACCCCAGCTATGTTTACTTATCATAATCTCCATGTGGCCAACCTCCCACTCCCATATAAGGACTGCAATTGACAACAGAATGGGGAGGCAACTCCTGGCTCTCCTGTAAAGGATTTAATTTGGGTGGAGGTAGGAAAATGGCAGAGTTCCCTATTGCCATCCTCCTGCTTGATTAAATATTGCCACCACCAATCTGACCATGGGGTAGATTCTGAAGGCTATCATGGGATGCCCAATGTAATCCAGAGTATCCACATGCTGTGTATTTTCCAGCTTTTTCAATGCATTCCTAACTTAGGTTAGAATATATGCAAAAGCTTTTCAGCTCAACTTGTTTCTGCTTCAACCATTTACAGCAGGAAAATTGCAGAGGAAGGTAATAACAATGCATAGATAAATAAGTGCAATTATTCAATTAGTAATTCTCTAAAGTTATTAATCAGTTACACAAAAAAACTGTATTTTTGTCATTTAGTATGATAAGTTTGCAATTGCATCATGCTGACAAAGTCCTTTCTAAGCTATTATCTACATGGTAGCAACTAATAACACAGAACAACTATAGGAAATGCTGTGCTTTTAAACCATATTTTCACTTATCACTTTATTTTTCATAGTTTCCTTCCATCCTCCCCTGATAGGAGAGCAGGTGACTGGGCAGAAGACTTGTTTACTGTATCTCACACCAATGCTTAATTAAATCACAAAGATTTGATAACAGTATCAAAATGTATTTAATCATGGGACTTAATCCAACTTGGCTCTTCTTGGAGAACTTCCACTCGTCATTATGCACACATTGACAATTTGATGTTTTAGTCCCACAAAATTGAGGTCAAATTATAGAAATACAATAGCAGAAAATTCTCTCACATTTTGGTTAATCTATCAAGCCAGCTCTTAGTTGGTTGGTTAAAATGGCTCTACTCCTCAAGCCAATGTATAAGAATGTAGTGTGTACATATATCTCATTTGAAAAATTGGAAACTTAACTAAAAACAAACAATTAACAATAATGCATTCCCATAATACTTTCTTATTCTAACTTTGTATAGTGTCGTCAGCTCAATATTGTCCAGGACAGAGCAGTTCATGCACTGACATGACATCCACCACCTTAACCATTAACTAAAAGACGCACTGCAGCAATTCCACAGTGTTCTGTACCTCTTAAGTGAGGGGAAGCAGTGGCGTAGTGGCCTTTTCATTGGAGTGGTAATCCAGAGGCCCAGAGTAGTGCCCTGGCAACTCAGGTTCAAATCCACCACGCAAATGGTGAAATTTGAATTCAATAAAAATCTGGAATTAAAAATCTAATAATGACCATGAAACCATTGTCAATTGTTGTAAAAACCCATCTGATCCTTTAGGAAAGGGAATCTGCTGCCCTTACTTGTTTGACCTACATGTGACTCCAGACTCTCAACAATATGCTTGATTCTTAAATTACCCAATGAAATGCACTCAGTTTAAGGGCAATTAGGGATGGACCCAGTCAGTGACACCCACATCCCCTGAATAAATAAAAAAAATCATGAACTCTATCACTTGGTTGCACAAGGACAGCAGATGCATGGGGACACTGTCACCAGCAAATTCCCTGCCAAATCACACACCATCCTGATTTGGAAACATATTACTGTTTCTTCATGATCACTGTGTCAAAATCCTGAAACTCCCTCCATAATAGGAATGTTCAGTTAATGAGGTGATGCTACTCCCTCATTATGGGAGTAGCATCACCTCATTAACTGCAGCAGTTCAAAATGTTACCACAACTTTCCTGAGGGCAATTAAGGATGGGCAATAGGTGCCATCCTTGCAGTGATACCTGTGATTCTGTGAATAAATAATAAAAATGCATATCATTGTCTAGCCTGTCAATCAAGAACTACTGACTAGAACACCTTGGTGAATGTTTGTGTCCAGGTCATCGGTTTATTATTTTGGTTATATAAAGTACAAACAAATGTCAGTTTATCTTTTCATATTAAGAAATTATTTAAGGGATCTGTAGAATGGTTTTATATTAATGTCATTATTTCAACATAACCTTAGATATTTTCGTTCAATGTATTATTTATTTCAATGACTTTTTCGGCTATTTATTTTTGGTGACAGTCATTTGTGAAGGACTACATGATCTCAGTCGCAAGGCTGCTTTTGGGGTTGGATACCACACCAGGTTCTGGATTTCTCTGTGCAGTAAGTTCTCTTTTTTCATTCTTGTCAACCCAAATGCATAAATCGTTTCTTAAGCATTTGTTAGGTAGCTAATTTAGTGTATTTTATTGTCTGAAACTCTGTTTTATTCAGAATATTCTTCACAGGGTTCAAAGATCACTAAACCAAGGGTCAGATTTGCCCCAGTCTCTGTCAACTGGATTTTTGATTTGATTCTCTGCTGTACATTACCTATTTTTAAGAAGAAGTTTTGTATAGCTCTTGGGGCTAAAGGGATCAAAGGATACGAAGAAAAGTTAGATCAGGTTACTGAGTCGGATGATCAACCATAATCATAATGAGTGTAGAGCAGACTTGAAGGGCTGAATGACTGACTACTCCTCCTATTTTCCATATTTCTATGTGAAAACCAGAGTCGAATGAACTCAGTAGCTTAGAGTGTTGTACTCCATGGATGAGAAAGTTGGCTTCTGAAAAAAGAGGATGAGTAAAGGATAATAGTTTTTGAAATGTGAGCCTGATGAAGGAAGCTTATATCAATTGCAGGAACAGAGAGGCAAATGAGTTGGTTACATCAAGAGTAGAAGTTCATATATAAAAAGGATTGCTAAGTACAATTAAGGAGAGAAAATACAGACCATTGGAAACAAAATTTCCAACAGCCTAATTGTAAAAGGATAAATCAATTGGAATGGATAACATGGAGATGTAATGCAGACTAAGGAATACTTGAAGAAATCCAGAGCAGAAGCATGATGATGTTAATGGCCCCACTAGGGCTATGATGACAATGAGCAAAAAAATGAACTAAAGAGAAGCAGAATTTCAGACCTTGTTTGTTAATGACTTTAATTGTTTACTATCTTGATTCAAATTACCACTTTACTGCACTGTTAAAAAAACATGCCTTATATTAAAAATTATTAATTATTAGGCTGAAATCGCTGGTTGAATTTTGACTGAGCAAATATGGCAGGATTTTCTAGCTGTTCCCTGCCATGGGTTTTCCACAAATAGCGGGAAACTCCCTTGACAGTGGTGGGACCTGCGGATGCCATCTCTGATCAATGATGGGCCATCTCTGTCACCACAAAGCATGCCAAGAGGCAGCAGAATACCCAGTCCAGCATTTACTGGCTTAAGTAGCAACTTTGTATAACTGTACCTTCTAAATTCCAAAACCATTAGCAATGAAGCCAAGTAATCCAGAAGAACCCTTCAAAAACGATCACCACAAACGAATATGAATGTCCACATGTTTGACCCATTCACAAACATCCGGACAATTACCTGCATATTCAACTTGTTCAAAAAAAGATATTATTCAAAATCACTTTGGACAATGAATGCTGGCTGAGAAAGGAATTTATCTAGCTACAATTTAATCATGTCTAAACCATGAATCTGGAATAAACTTGCTACGAATGTGTTTGGGTAACTGGTTAGTCTCTCTCACTCTTCCTCTTTCTTCACCTCTCTCTCTCTTTTATTATGAATGTGAGATGTTATAATGATGGCTATACAATCATAGAATCCCTATAGTGAGTGGAGCCTTTGCCGACAATAATCTAACCCAGAATCTATCCCTGTAATTACCTTGCTAGTCCCCCTGAGACTAAGGAGCAATTGAGCATGGCCAATCAACCTAGCCCACATGTCTTTGGAGTGTGGAAGGAAATTGGAGCATCTGGAGGAAACGCACGCAGACGTGAGGGGAATGTGTAAACTCCACACAAGACCAGAATTTAACTCAGGTCCCTGGTGCTGAGGCAGCAGTGCTAACCATTGTGCTACCTTATGTTTTATACTGTCGCTTTAATTCAAGGTAAAATTAAGTAGTTGAGAGGGACATATCACTTAATAGTTCTATCTGGAAATAAACCCATGTGACCAAGATGTCATGGGCCAAGGACCTAGATCATGCCCTATTTAACCTAGCTGAAAATTTGTAACACCTGGAGACAAAGGAAAGGCAACTGGCCTTATTGTTGTCAGACTCATAAGTGCTGGAAAGAGAGAATACTCTATAAAGAGACTAAGAAAACAGCAGCTGCTGTCAACATCAGAGGAAAATTCCTCTACTATTCCCAACAGCTGCTGTTTTTCCTGTTGGCCACCAGGCAGAATAATGATGGGAGCTCATTCTCTGATTGAAGACATAGGACCTGTGGAGATTTAAAGAAACCCTGGTGCAGCTCTGAGAAGGAATCACTGGAATGGGTAGTATTGTTGTAAGTCCTATCAGGTATTTCTCAGAAAGCTGAGGCAAACAACAACATTATGACTCAAAAGAAATGTGGAGAAACAAGCTTGTTGGATGTTAGAAGAGTAACTGCAGACAAATTCCTTCAAAGACTGCATTTCTGCAGAGAGTGCCGAGTAATATACATGTACTGTATGAGGTTTTGGTCATGTTACGGAGTAAAGGAGGTGATGTTGTTTATGTAGTACTGTATTAGTTGCCTGCGAGCTATTGTTTAGTTAAGGCTGAGTTTAGTTTGTTTGTTACACTAAAAAGTCTTAAAATGTGAAAACTTGTCAGCTGAGTTGGTCACTGCAAATTCAACTTTCATTTTAAAATTATCTGTCCTTGGGGATCATAACGACTAATGCAGTGTTACTTTATTACACACACTTCATATCGGTGAATTCCACTATTCAGCAGCCAAACCAATTCACTCTTTGCTGGTTTCATTTTGTATGCACCAACAGTCTTCAGAACCACATGCTGTCACTCCACAGAACTTCATTTATCTCTCAGTGAAAAGTTGGACATTATTGCACATTATTGTCCTCCATCTATTACACTTCTCCATTGATGCAGTTTCTTCACATCCCTCATATCCAAAAATGGCAATAATAACTTTAACAAAGTTGCCTTTAATGTAAAAACCATTTGTATTTAGCATTTTGCTAAACAGAAATGAAAAAGAAACTGACATTGATCCAGATGATAGGAGAGCTGATTAGTAGACTGATCAAGAAAATGGAGTTTGAGGAGGACTTAAAGGATGGTAAGGCAAATGGATTTAGGAAGGAAGTTCCTTTGAGAAGGATAGAACAAATAGAAGGTTCTGCAATCAATTTTGAATGGAAGAAAGTGACGACACAAAATATGCAAGAATATTGAGTTAGAGGATACAAAGTTTGTGTGAGGGCTGGAGTAGATTGCAAAGATTGGGTGAGGTGGTGCTATAGAGGACTTAAAAATGTGGGCAAAGATTTTAAACTTAAAATTCTAGAAGATGTGAATCAATATAAATCAATAAGGGCAGAGATGATGAGTAAGTTGAACTTAGTATAGAGCAAGATATGTGTGGTAATGTACAGGAAGATTGAGGCTAGCGAAGAAAGCAATAGCACATTGAAAATGAAACAGCATTTACGAGAGTTTCAGTGAAGTAAAGGAGGAAGCAGGCAATATTCACGGTTTGGTAATAAATAGAAAGTGCTATTTAAAATTCAGTTCAGGATCAAAAATCAAATAGAACATGGTCGTACTTTACCCTGGCACAAATGATTGATAAGGAGAGTGGACATTCAGTTTGAAACCCCACCAGGATGGTGCGATTCCCAGAATGGAAATCTTTGTTTGCCTCAGACAGGATTGTATAATCTCATTCGAGCGAGACTGCAAAATCCCACCCTGTGTCCTGGCCAGTATTTACCCTTCAATCAATATCATTTTCACACTGCCTTTTCTTTTGGGAAATTGGCCAGGTTTTCTACATTACAGCAATGATTATGCTTTAAAAGTACTTCACTGGCTGCAAGATACTTTGGGATATCCTGAGGCCATGAAAGGAGTTCTAAATAGGCAAGTCTTGCTTGTTTTTTGGAATCAGTCGCTAGAAAGCAGAATTTGTGGTGAGGATTGAAGATAATGGCTGGAACTTTCCAGTTGTTCATGCCAGCAAGATTCTCTGGTCTCCCTGCAGTGAAGGGTGATTTGGCTGAGCGCAAATTTCCCTTTCCTCGCTTGCAGCAGCAACATCGGCATGTGAACAGACAGAAATTTCAGCCAATGCTTTGTTTTTCTAGCCTCGAGATGGAGGAAGTTTTGGTTCCTTAGCGTTGGTATTTAATACTACTTCATCCAGTGACCATTTTCATTTCACTCACTATCTTCTCTAACCTCTTGTCACTTTTTTTCTGATTGCTAAAACTCATTTCATGATTTTCACTTTTGCTTTAGTTTTCTTCTCACCACTGTGGAATCCACTCTGCCAAAGACATGTAAACTGATTCCATATTTAATGAGGTTTTCAGGATGGGAAGAAGAAGAAAGGAAGAACAATAGTACTGGGGATTAATCAGTTAGGGAAACAGACAAGCATGGTCATAGAAGTAACTTTAGTATGGTATGTTGCCTCTCTGATGCCAGAGTCAAGGATGTTACAGAGCAGATGCAGGACATTCTTTTGGGGGAGGGTGAACAGACAGAGGTCGTGATTCCTGTTTGTACCAATGATTTAGGTAGGAAGGAGGATGGAGTCCTGCAATCAGAATTTAGGGATCTAGGTAGAAAACAGCACACAGGATCTCAAATGTAGTAATCTCCAGATTACTCTCTACGCCACATACAAGTGAGTAGAGAAATAGGACGATAAGGCCGAAGAATGTGTGGCCAGTAAGATAATTCTGAAAGGAGAGCTTAAGATTCCTGGGACATTGTGACTGACTGTATGGGAGATGGTACCTGTACAAACTGGATGAATTGCATCTGGACAGAACTGGGGCTATTTGCTGTTGCTATTTGCAAAGGCTTTAATGTAACAAAGGTGTGGAAACCAAAAGGAAATATTAGAGAACAATACCCGGATGCACAAAATTCTGGTAGAGACATAAATCACTAGGTTAAAGCATAATGAATTAATATGTGAAGTCAGAGTAAAGTAGCAAGAATTGACATTTAAATCAAGGTTACTGTGCATGAGTGTGATGCAATCTAGTAAATAATCGACAATGAATGTAGTAAATAATAGACAATAAGCTTGGGGCAGGCAGATGGATCTGATGTGGAAGTATGATATGGTGGCAATAACAGGAACCTGGCTCAATGAAGAGCAGGACTGGGTGTTAAATATTCCTGTACAAGGTGTTCAGAAAAGATAGGAAAGGAGGGGTTGGTGGTATGAGTTAAAGGGAGCATTGCAGTGCTGGAGAAAGAAAATGTCCCAAAAATGTAACAGGGTCAACAAGAGTCATGCTGTTCATATGGTGTACATGGACTTTCAGAAGTTATTCTCCGCATAATAGATAAGTGAGAAAGGTTATAGGCTTAGGGAATAAAATGGACAGTGGCAATGTGGATACAAATTGGCTGAATAATGGAAGAATAAGGTCAATGGATATTTTTCAGATAAGAGCAAGGAGGTTATGTTGAACTTGTACAAGACACTCGTTGGACCTGAGCTGGCATATTGTGTACAGTTCTGGGAGCTACACAATAGAAACAAGGAGAGCACTTTGGAGAGAGTGCAGAAGAGGTTCAAAGTATGGTTCCGAAGATGAGAAACTTTAGTTTTGGATATAGTTTGAGAGGTTGGAACTGTAAGTAGGCTAAGGAAATTTAATCGAATCATTGAATTCCAACAGTCCAGAAGAGGCCGTTTGATCCATTGAGTCTGTGCCAGCTCTCTGACAGAGTATGTTACTCAGGTCTTCTCCCCCACCTGAACCCTGTTACCCCACATATAACACCTAAACCACCTAACCTATAAATGTTGGGACACAAAGAGGTAATTTAGCATGGTAAATCACCTAACCTGCACATTTTTAGACTATGGGAGAAAACTGGAGCACCCAGAGGAAACCCATGCAGAGATGGGGGAATGTGCAAACTCCCAAAGTGATGGAATCATAGAATCTCTGCAGTGCAGAAGAGGCCCATATGAACTAACAACAATCCCACTCTGACCCTATCTTCATAACCCCACTTATTAACCTGCTAGTCCCCTGGAGTTAAGGGGCAATTTATTATGGCCAGTCAACCTAAACTGCACATCTTTAGAAAACTGAAGCACCCTGAGAAAACCCGCATAGATACAATCCATACAATCAGCGAGCTGATGCTGCAAATAAACCCAGGCCCTGGCGCTATGGGGCAGCAAAATAGGGGGTTGAATCTCAAACAATGATGAGATGGAGTACAAGAATGAAATAGAGAATCTGATGCAATGACAATAATCTTTCCCTCAATATCAGTAAAATGAAGGAGATAGTCATTGATTTCAGAAAACTTAGTGGAGGACATGCCCCTGTCTATATCAATGGGGATGAAATGGAAATGGTCAAGAGCTTCACATTTCTAGGTGTCCAGATCATCATCAATCTGTCCAGGTCCCTCTAAGTTGATGCTATAGTTAAGAAAACCCACCAACATCTCTACTTGCTCAGGAGACTAAGAAAATTTGTCATGTCCATGACGATTCTCACCAACTTTTACAGATTCACCAAAGAAAGCATTTTTTCTGGTTGCATCATAACTAGGTATGGTTCCTACTCTGCCCAAGACTGCAAGAAACTACAAAGGGTCATGAATGAAGCCTAGTCCATCACTCAAACCAGCTTCCCATTCATTGACTCTGTCTACACTTCCTGCTGCCTTGGAAAAACAGCCAGCATAATCAAGAATCTCACAAATGCCAGACATTCTCTCTTCTATCTTCCATCAGAAAAAAGATATAAAAATTTAGGTCATGTATCAAATGGCTCAAGAACAGTTTCTTTCCTGTTGCCATCAGACTTTTGAATGGACCTCCCTCATATTAAGCTGATCTTTCTCTGCACCCTAGCTATGACTGTAACACCACATTCTGCAACATCTCCTTTCCTTCTCTATGTATGAGTATGCTTAGTCTGTATAGCGCGCAAGAAACAATACTTTTCACTTTATACTACGTAACAATAGTGAATCAAATTAACCACTGTACCAGCATAGCATCCCATATACGATAAACATGTTCAAATTCGTGAGGGGGCTGAACAGAATAGATGGGGAGAAACCGTTTCTGCTTGTAAAAGTATTAAAAATAATTTATATTTAATTCACAAAAAAAGCAAACGTGATGTGAGAAAACACGTTTTCACACAAGTAGTTCAAGTTTGGAATGCTCTGGCTGAAAATGTGATGGAGACAGGTTCAATGAAGGCAAAGAGGGCATTGTATAATTATTGCAATAGGAGCAATGTGCAGGGGTATGGGGAAAAGGCAGACAAATGGCACCAAGTCATGATATTCATTTGAAGAGTGTGTGCAAACCCGATGGGCTAAATGCCCTTCTTTTGCTCCATAATAATCCTGTGAATCTTTTCATTTCTCTCTCCATTTCAATTTCTTATATTTCTGTCTTACCAATACTGCTGTGGTCCGTCTTCCAACTGTTCTTCTCGACTTCTAAATATAAATTGATGTTGAAATCAAGACTCATTGCAAACTCGTAATCAATGGTCAAGGATATCTAAACTGTGAATCTCCTCATTTGGCTCAGTCTTTCTTAATTAAAAGATTGATATCCTTTGCATTATGACTGGGGGCATGTACCAAATAAAAGGTCTCGCCCTTTAAACTTAGGTTTGGTATCATTGGACACCACTTACTTATTTATCTGTCACTTTTGGACTTTTCAATCCTAATGGCATGCTAAACTATGGGTTTTGGGCCTTCAGCTTTGTTTCTTAATTTTAAAAATAGTCAAATCATATTAAACCTTAAGTGTTAATATGCGTGCAGCTGCAAAATATGATTCCTTGTTGGCCTAATCTCATAAGAAATTTGTGTTCAGTGCAATTTGTGATAAACTTTGTGTGGTAACTAAGCAACTGTATGTCCTCATAGATCTTTTTGTCGTTGCTACGTAAATTCTGCCACAGTAGCTGCTTTGTTATTGCTTAGCATTTGTCTGCTGATTGTGTTTGTTATAATAGTCAGAATACTGTTATAAATCTATGATTCATTTTATACTTTACTACCATTATCCAATTGCTCTAAAATCTCATATTAACATTTTAATTGTGTTATGTAACATTTTAGCAAATTTCTGCTTCCATCTCTCAGATATCATGAACCTGAAATTTGTTTGGATTTCTACCATAACTTAAGGGCAGATGATAGCACAATGGTTAGCACTGCTGCCTTGCAATGTCAGGGGCTTGTGTTCAATTCTTGTGCTTGCTAAGCTTTCTCCCTAATGGCTCCCCATGTAAAGAGGTTGACACAAATTTATTTTAAATATTTTCCTTCAGTGAGTAAAATAGGCAAAGAGCATAGGAGTTGAAATAAAGAACCTCTCTTTCAAAGGGCCAGGTGGGCTCCAACTATCTTGTATGTTTCTGTAATATGTGGGTGTCTTGGATGTTCTCCTTTAATGGAACTTCCTCCCACTGGGGTTGATGCACACCCATTCAAAAACCAATATGCCTCACTGCAATTGGGTATATGATCTCCTGTCTAACCTCAGTCCTTGACTCAATCGGGGAAGTGAGAACCCCTTGGTGGTATTAGTATAGTGGTATTATCACTGGACTTGTAATCCAGAAACTCAGTGTAATGTTTTGGGTTTCGAGTTCAAATCCCACCTTGACAGATGGTGAAATTTAAATTCAGTTCAATCTGGAAGTAAAATGATAACCATGAAACCATTGTTGAATATCGCAAAAACCCATCAGGTTCACTAATAATCTTTAGAGAAGTAAATATTCCATCCTGGTCTGACTCCAGACCCACAGCAGTGTGGTTGATTCTTAAAAGCCCTCTGAAATAGCTGAGCCTCAGCGCAATTAAGGATGGGCAATAACAACACCCACAACCCAGTTTATCCACTTCAAGAACAATAATAGGAAGGTAATTTATTATTTGAATGCTTGTAAATTGAGAGAGGTGGATGCTCAGCAAGACTTTGGTGTCTTAGTTCGTGAGTCCCTGAAAGTTAGTGAATATATAGCAGGCAATAAAGGAGGCAAATGCTATGTTGAGAGGATTTAAAATAAAATGAAAGCACAAGATGTTTTACTGCAATTGTAAAAGGCATTGGTGAGGCCACATCTGGAGTACTACGTGCAGTTTTAGTGTTCTCATCTGAAGAAGGATGTCTTTGCTATAAAAAGAGTGCAGCAAAAGTTTACCAGGCTGATTCCTGGGATGGCAGGTCTATCAGATGAGGAGAGACTAAATTGGTTAGGATTATATTCATTGGAGTTTAGAAGAGTGAGGGGATCCCACAGAAACTTATAACATTCTAACAGAATTAGATAGGACACAATCAGAAAGGATGTTCCCAATGTGGAGGAGTCCAGAGCCAGGACCCTAGTTTGAGGAAAAGGGATAAATTGTTTAGGACTGAGATGATGAGAAATTTCTTCACCCAGAGAGTGGTGAATCTGTGGAAATTACTTTCACAGAAAGCAGGTGAGGTCTAAATGTTGCATGATTTCAAGAAAAAATTAGATATTTCTAATTGAGAAGATGAGAGGGCATGGGATCCAAAGGGCTTTGGCCTTGTGGATCCAGAACTGGCTTGCCTGCAGAAGGCAGAGAGTGGTTGTAGATGGGTCTTTTTCTGCATGGAGGTCAGTCACCACTGGAGTGCCCCAGGGATCTGTTCTACAACCCTTGCTGTTTGTCATTTTCATAAATGACCTGGATGAGGAAGTGGAGGGATGGGTTAGTAAGTTTGCTGACAATACGAAGGTTGGTGGTGTTGTGGATAGTCTGGAGGGATGTCTGAAGTGGCAGTGAGACATAGATAGGATGCAAGACTGGGCGCAGAAGTGGCAGATGGACTTCAATGCAGATAAATGTGTGGTGGTCCATTTTGGCAGTACCAATGGGATGAAGGAATATAATATCAAGGGTAGGAGTCTTGGCAGTGTTGAGGAGCAGAAGGATCTTGAGGTTCGGGTCCATAGGACTCTTAAATTAGCTCTGCAAGTGGAGGATGTGGTCAAGAAGGCATACGGTGTACTGGCCTTCATTAATCGAGGGATTGAGTCTAGGAGTTGGGAGGTAATGCTGCAACTTTATAAGACCTTGTTAGACCCCACTTGGAGTATTGTGTGCAGTTCTGGTTGCCTCACTATAGGAAGGATGTGAAAGCTATTGAAAGGGTGCAGAGGAGATTTACAAGGATGTTGCCTGGATTGGGAGGCATGCCTTCTGAAGATAGGTTGCGGGAGCTGGGTCTCTTCTCCCTGGAGAGATGAAGATTGAGAGACGACCTGATAGAGGTTTATAAGATGTTGAGAGGAATAGATAGGGTGGATTCTTGGAGGCTATTTCCCAGGGCTGAAATGGTCACTACAAGAGGACACAGGTTTAAGGTGCTGGGAGGCAAGTACAGAGGAGATGTTAGAAGTAAGTTTTTCATTCAGAGAGTGATGAGTGAATGGAATCGGCTGCTGTCAGTGGTGGTAGAGGCGAACTCGCTGGAGTCTTTTAAGAGACTTCTGGATGAGTATATGGGTTTTAATGGGATTGGGAGTTACAGATAGTTCTATGACCTGGTAGGTACTGATATGATCGGCACAACTTGTGGGCCGAAGGGCCTGTTTGTGCTGTAGTGATCTATGTTCTATATAGCTCTTGGAGTTGAAGGGATCAAGAATATGGGGACATGGGGGAATCAGGATATTGATTTTGATGAACAGCCATGATCAAAATGAACAGCAGAGTAGGCAGGGTGGAAGGGCTGAAAGACCTCCTCCTACTGCTAGTTTCTATGTATGTATGTCTTCAGTTCCCATTATCAACTGGTGCCACTGACAATGCACTTAGGGATATTTAAATCATGACTTTTTTTTTTAATAGAAATTTGTTCAGGTTTATATTTGACAATGCTGACTAGAGAAAAAAACTCAGTTTTTGAACTGTTTTTGAAGGCATAAAATGTAAGCTAGTTATTCTTCGAAAGCTTGAATTTTAGTTCGAAAAGAAGAATCTAGAAAAAAAGGCAGTGTATTTGTATAAGACCAGCTGTCCACCGCTAAATAGAACAGAGCTGCTACAAGCTGAACAGAATCAAAACCTGTGGAAAATAATTGAGAAAAAGAATCAAATATGGCAGAATAAACAAATGAATGTTAAATACAAGGATTATTTTGTTTACTGCCTCACCAAAACTGGAACCTAATTTGCCTCAGGCTAGTGAAATTTCTCAGCACTGTCATGAACTGCATGCCTGAAACAATTTGGATGTAGAAATATTTAACAATGAGCGTGCTTGTGGCTTAATTAGAGGAATCAGTTCCTCAGATTTTGCACTGCATCATTGGCAAGAAGGTGTTTCTGGCCATCTCAAACTGCAAATCTGCAGTAAATAAAACTATGTTCCAATAGCAGAAAGATGGAAAGGAGATAGAATGTCAATTATAATATGTGTTAATTGTAACAACAACATGTTTTTTACCAAGATAATTTTAAATAATATTTCATGTCATTGCATTTTAATGCAATATAACACAGCATTGAGGAAATGAATTCAGTTTTATTCATTGGTAGGTCAGAAATTCATCTGTATTGTTTGCAGTAGTAATAAAACTAAGCAGAGTCCACAGCACCATGGTATAAAAATTGATTTTATTCAGCAGCACGAAGCTGAGGTCAGTGCCTCTGGATTTATGTGCAGCATTTAATTTAAATGCATCTCTTCCGTGCTTTTATGTCCCAATATGTCTTATCTGAAGGATCAGGGAGGCTGGTTGCAAGCAGCACATTGAACTGACCCAACCAACCTCCCCTCCCCCACTGTCAACCTTAGTCAATGGTTTCAAAATCAATTGAAAGTGGGTGTGTAGTGCAACTAGTCTGTTTAAAAAGCTCACAGAGAATGCTAACTGGCTCAAGATTCACATAATACGTAAACATTTATGTCACTGAGAGTCTTTCTTCATTTATGGATTTTAGCAGACATAGGATGGACTTACCCCTAACCTGAAAATTGTGGAATCACATGATATAGAAGGCAGACATTGAGTCAATTATATCTTAATAGTTTTTGAAAGAACTATTCAATTGGTTTAAATCACCTACTCCTTCTTTGTAGCTCAGCAAATACTTCTTTTCCTAATGTATATACAATTGCCTTAGGAAAGTTGTGATTGAATCTGCTTGGGCACAATGCTAGAATTTTACTGGCACATCCATTTCGATTCTGGGAGTTCGGAGAATTGCATTCTCTGTTGGCTTCAGGCGGGATCATACAAGCCTCGGGTGGAAGTGCCAGTGAAATTCCACCCAATGGGTGGGATTCCCTGGTCTCATCAGTGTTGGGACTCGCTGAGAGAGAGAATTGAAAATTTGGCATTCCAGCCAAAATAATTTTGGCTGTCTACATCCCTGAAAGTAGGCAGTCAAGTCGATAAGGTTGTTAAGAAGGCATATGGAGTCTTAGCTTTTATTGGTAGGGGGATTGAATTTCGGAGCCGTAACGTCATGTTGCAACTGTACAAAACTCTAGTGCGGCCGCACTTGGAGTATTGTGTGCAGTTCTGGTCGCCACATTATAAGAAAGATGTGGAGGCATTGGAGAGGGTACAGAGGAGGTGTACCAGGATGTTGCCTGGTATGGAGGGCAGGTCCTATGAAGAGAGGTTGAAGGATTTGAGGTTGTTTTCGTTAGAAAGGAGGCGGCTAAGAGGGGATCTTATTGAAGCATATAAGATGATTAGAGGTTTAGATAGGGTGGACAGTGATAGCCTTTTTCCTAGGATGGAGAAAGCTAGCACGAGGGGGACACAGCTTTAAATTAAGTGGTATGAGTTATAGGACGGATATCAGAGGTAGGTTCTTTACTCAAAGAGTGATTAGGGAGTGGAATGCCCTGCCTGCAGCTGTTGTAGATGCGCCAAGTTTGGTGGCGTTTAAGAGGTTATTTGATAAGTATATGGAAGAGAAGGGAATGGTTTAGTTTGGAGGGGCATTGCTTTTTATATTGGTCGGCACAACATCGAAGGCCGAAGGGCCTGTTCTGTGCTGTAATGTTCTATGTTCTAAAACTCCATTAACTTTCACTGGCATCGGAAAATCCCAACTTTAAACGAGGTTGTAAGATTTTGGCCAATGCATAACAACTGGTATCGATTAAGTGAGTGAAAATAGTTTCCCTAACTCTCATTCTGATAAACAGCCATTCGCCACTATCTTTTGTTTTGTTCTGACTTGTTACAATTCTGAGTTCTAGCTGCCACTGCTCCTTTAACCTCATGGGCTTGGATTTTGCTAACAAGTTAATCATGTGACGCATCAGTTAATGTTTTTTGAAAATCCATTGACACAAAATCACCTGCAACAGTCTCGTCAAACTCCTGGTTTAGTTCGGTGAACAGTTCACAAGTTTATCAGGAAAATTGCCTTCAGATAAGAGCAGAAAAATACTCAGCAGCTCCGACAGCATTTAAGGAGTGTTTCAGACTTTTCACGACTGGGAAAATTTAGAAATATTAAAGTGGTTGAACAAATGCAAGGGGGAAGAAGTGCGAAGAAAATTAAGAAGGGTAGATGTGATAAGGTGGGAGGCTATGAAAAATTAAATGACAAATCGAGCAAAGCAAATGAAGTACTAATAGGTAAAGAAACAAAAGATATCTGCGGGAGGTTTAAATGGCAGCATCCTGATTAGCTGTTGTCTGAATGCAAACAACTGGAAATGAGTGGAAAAAAATCCAGGTAAGAAACACAAAACAAAATACTTGGATGTTATGATCTGAAATTGTTGGATCCAGAAGATGCCCAGTTGAAAGATGATGTGTCATTCCATAAGCTTACATTGAATTCCATTTAATTGGAACATTGTAGCAGGCCAAGGACAGAAAGATCAAATGGAGGCAAGGTGGAGAATTAAAATGACAGGCAACTGGAAGTTTGGGGTCACGCTTGTGAACTGAACAGAGGTGTTCTGTAAAGTGATTCCCCAATCCAGTCAACACAAAGGAGACAGCTTGATGAATTGGGAATATAATATATTAAATGGAAAGAAGTCCAAAGTTGTTTTCTATTTGGGATCTAAGAAGTGAGGAGGTGAAAGGGCGGATGTTGCACTCTCTGAGCTTGCAAATGAAGGTGCCATCACATAAGAAGAGGATGTGGGCATTGCCTTCAACAAATCTGTGCTAATTTTCACTTACTAACAGATTCTTCCACATGACAATTTGGTTTGTTTTGGGTTATGGTCTTCAGAAGTTTACCCACAACTGGTATTATGTTAACAGACCTAAAATTACTGGGATCATCCCTCTCAATATCTTTTGGAATCGGAGTATAATACTCGGTGGTGGCAGGGCGGGGAGGGGTGGTGGTGGCCATGGTACAGGTGGTGCCCTAAGGCACTGCTTGATCTTAGGGAATCAATGCAATCTTCACAGCACCTTTGAAACCTGGGTATGTGAACGGAGTTTCTCCCAACGTTCTCACCCCCCGCCCCACCAATCCTCTTGCCCCATTTCTTTAGTTGCCCACGGAGTTTTCCTTTTCTCTTCAAAGAAATATGTTTTCTCTATATATGAACACTTATAAATGTTCCATTTGTTAATTTACAATTTTATTTATCAATTTCTCATGGTCTGAATCCTATTTTGACTCATCAAAATTCTCTGTCCTACAGTTGTCTCTTCACTTTTGATTGAATCTTGTTTTTTTTCTTAATTGTGCTAAATCTAATGCTATTTTGATCACTGCTTCTTAAATGCCTCCTGATTGAATCATCTCCACTTACCCCATTTCATTCCCCAGTACTTAATCCAACATTGCACTTCCCTTATTGGAATTGAATTGTATTGATTTAAGAAAGTTTTGCTGTACATATTTCTCCTTCCTTGCCTTTTGCGCTGTTTTCCTCAGAAAGTCTGCAGGAAGGTAATTGGAAGTCTCTACAGATTGGCTTCACTAACTCCTTCTCATTATTTGATATAGTGTACACTCAGCTGTCAACAACTGTTCATCTGCTTATTTCTTTGAAACATCATGTACATCATTCCTTTTTAAGCTTGTTTGATAATATTGCCACCCTCTTTTTTCCCCTTTCCTTTTGCTCCTTTGTGGCCAGGAATGTTAAGTTCCCATACATGCCTGCATGAGCTTGGAGCCCTGATCATAAGATAGTGAGTGAGAATTGGGCAACACAGGACACAGTGGTTAGCACTGCTGTCTCATAATGCCAGGAAACCAGGTTAAATTCTGGCCTTGGGTCAAAATGTATGTGAGTTTGCATTTGCTCCCTGTGTCTGTGTGAGTTTCCTCCAAGCACTCTGGTTTCCTCCCACAGCCCAAAGGTATGCCAGTTAGATTGATTGGCCATGCTAAATTGACCTTAGTGTCAGGGAGAATTTGTACGGTAAGTGGGGTAGTGGATAGTGGGGTAACAGGAATAGGATCTGAGTGGGATTGTGGCCTGTACAAACTTGATGGGCCGAATGTCCTTTTTCTGTACTGTAGGCATTCTGATTCCATGGAGCTTGCCATGTGGAAGGAGGAATCCTGTACATATGCATTTTGAAATGGTTTATCAGGACTGTTATTTCAGATGTCCAAATTTGAAGAGTTAAGCCAGCATAGTGGAGTTAGTTAAATATATGGGAACAACCATGTAACAATATACATGTCCTTCTATCTGATATATTGCACCTATTCATAGAGCCCAGCTTCTCCGAGTTGGATCTCAGCACTTGCAATCTACATCCGAGTGCTTTTTCCCAGCTGCTGAATTGAGCACTGAATAAATCAGCAACCAATCGATACTTACCCACCTCTGGAACTAAAAATTGATCATGTTGGAAATACTCAGCAGTTCTGGCAGCATTTGAGGAGAGGGAAGCAGAGTAAATATTTCAGGACTGTGACCCAGCTATTATCAGAACTAGTGCTGCCAGATCTGCAGAATATTTTCAACATTCTATGTTTTTTTTTCTTATTTCAAATTGCCAGCATTTGCAGTATTTTGTTCTGCCAAGACCCCTCATGAGTTTTGTAAAGCCATAATACTATATTTGGAGGCTTCTACTATTGTATCTCCATGGTTGGTCAGTACTTAACATTTTCAAGCTTTTTTATGCTTGAAGCAGTAATTGCAACAAAATAAAAAGGTTAACATTTCTCTTTAGTAAACGAACGAACTTTAGTGTAATATTTTCCATTCATTTCCAATATTTTACAAAGCGACTGCAGGAATCTTTTCAATGAGGGAAAAAAAACATTTTTCGTGCATAGTCAATTTCTTTACGTAATTCAAGTGGATAAATAAGATCCATATACAAAAGGAATTTCACATGTCCTTTGTGTGTGTGGGTGCTGATTATTTTTATTGCTTTCTAACAGTTCTGTATAACATAGCCTAAGTGCGCAAGGTAATTTATTTTCATCTATTATATGATACATTATGTGATGGTTGCTTACTCCCCAACGTAATTCCAACTAACCAGTATGACCACAGGAGATCTACTTGTTTATTCTTGTGGAAAGAGCACTGACTTTCATGAAGCTGAATGTAGCATTTGTGATTTTTTAAATGGATGCTCAAAGCAATTATTGCAAGTGAGTAATCTCATTAATGAAAAGTTTTATTTAATATGTGTAATAAAAACCAATTTTTAAAAGCATTATGGGGAAAAGAATGCTCAAACAGTATTACATTTACTTCAATGCAAATCACCTTGGTCATAGAGCAAAAAGTGACGTGGGTCGGGGTTCTGTGATCCCCTTTGCCCCTGTCACTCCTGGAGGCAAAAACAGAGAATTTGGCACTCAGTCAAATCTCCATTCATTGCAACAGGAACGAAGAGTCCCAGCCGCAGGCGAGGTTGGAAAATTCTGGCTGTAATGTTTTTTGACCTTCAGCATTTTACTCAGGAACTTAAGCCTTTTTAGGATATTTAAAACCATTAGTATATTTTCTAATATGACACGGAAAGAGTGAGCTCATATTTCTAAACATGAAGTTAAATTAATATGTCTTTACTGAGCAATAATGAACTTTTGTTCTATGTTAAGACTCATCAAAGTACAGACAGATATGCATGATATTGGAGAGTATATGGTCTAAGAAAACTGAATCTATTCACACTTAAATGATATGCATCACTACACATCACTTATAATCAAATAGACAAACATAGGGAAATTACTGAAAGAAGCAATTAGACAATGTCCTTATTTGAAGAACAGCCACAGAATTATTCAACATTATCAGTGATTTATGGTCACATTATCTCTGCTCAAGGCAAGCTGTCTGGTTGCCTGCACTGGATAATTTTCTGACATGACAGCGAGGGATGTATAGTTTGGAGAGGGGGAATGAGGGAACCACGAGCAAGACTAGGGGTGTTGGTGTAGGGGTGTTACTGAGCAGTAACACTAATAATCATGCCAAAGCCAGTCTGCAGTCACCGTCACACTGTATTTACAATTGTACAAAGTGCTGCTCAGTGACTCCAGTGTACAGGTCAGCCCCTGACTCCTGTGACTGCCAATCTGAGAGGACGTAAAGATGCCGGCGTTGGACTGGGGTGGTAAGAACTCAGTAAGAATTTAGCAACACCAATTTTCATTCCAACCAATTTATTTGATAGTAAATCTGCGAGCTTTCAACACTCTCTCTGTGTCTTCGTCAGGCAAATGCAGTGTTCTGGTCTGCAATAGCACACATCAGCACAGACAGTCAGAGATTGCTGATTAGAATGCGAATCCTTACATCTAACCTGCTATTCAAGTGTTAAAGTGGCTAACAATGTGTGTGAAGGGAATCCTGAGCATTGGTTAGAGAATTGTGTATTTTCTCCAGACAGCACAGTAAATGAGGTTTTTTGCTAACCCAGGCAAGTTACGGGGGTTACAGATAGTGTGTCATGAAGCCAAGATCCCTGTTAAGACCGTCCTCATGTGTGCGGAGCTTGGCTATCAGTCTCTGTTCAGCGACTCTGCGCTGTCGTGTATCACGAAAGCCCCCTTGAAGAACATTTACCCGCAGGTCGGAGGCCGAATGCCCATGACTGCTGAAGTGTTCGCCCACAGGAAGGGAACTGTTTTGCCTGGTGATTGTTGAGCGATGCTCATTCATCCGCTGTCGTAGTGTCTGCATGGTCTCCCCAATGTACTATGCTTCGGGACATCCTTTCTTGCAACGTATTAGGTAGACAACGTTGGCCGAGTTGCAAGAGTATGTACCGTGCACCTGGTGAATGGTATCCTCACGTTTGATGATGTCGTCCATGTCTATGATCTGGCATGTCTTGTAGAGGTTGCTGTGGCAGGGTTGTGTGGTATTGTGGTCACTGTTCTCCTGAAGGTTGGGTAGTTTGCTGCGAACAATGATCTGTTTGAGGTTGTGCGGTTGTCTGAAAGCAAGAAGTGGGGGGGTGGGGATGGCCCTAGCGAGATGTTCATCGTCATCAATGATATGTTGAAGACTGCGGAGAAGATGTCGTAGCTTCTCCGCTCTGGGGAAGTACTGGACAACAAAGGGTACTCTGTCCGCCGTGTCCCGTGTTCGTCTTCTGAGGAGGTCAGTGCGGTTTATCATTATGGCACGTTGGAACTGTCGATCGATGAGTCGAGCGCCATATCCTGTTCTCACAAGGGCATCGTTCAGCGTCTGGAGGTGTCTGTCACGATCCTCCTCATCTGAGCAAATTCTGTGTATACGGAGGGCTTGTCCATAGGGAATGGCTTCTTTAACGTGTCTAGGGTGGAAGTTGGAGAAGTGGAGCATTGTGAGGTTCTCTGTCGGCTTGCGGTACAGTGAGGTGCTGAGGTGACCGTCCTTGATGGAGATGCGTGTGTCCAAGAATGCAACTGATTCTGGAGAATAGTCCATGGTGAGTCTGATGGGGGGATGGAACTTGTTGATATCATCATACAGTTGTTTCAATGATTGTTCACCATGTAGAACATAGAACATAGAACATAGAACATTAACAGCACAGAAAAGGCCCTTCGGCCTTCGATGTTGCGCCGACCAATATAAAAAGCAATGCCCCTCCAAACTAAACCATCCCTTCTCTTCCATATAATATCAGCTAACCTCTTAAACGCCACCAAACTTGGCGCATCTACAACCGCTGCAGGCAGGGCATTCCACTCCCGAACCACCCTTGGTTAAAGAACCTGCCTCTGATATCCGTCCTATAACTATCACCCCTTAATTTAAAGCTGTGTCCCCTCGTGCTAGCTTTTTCCATCCTAGGAAAAAGGCTATCACTGTCCACCCTACTAAACCTCTAATCATCTTATATGTTTCGATCAGGTCCCCTCTTAGCCGCCTCCTTTCTAACGAAAACAACCTCAAATCCCTCAGCCTCTCTTCATAAGACCTGCCCTCCATACCAGGCAACATCCTGGTAAACCTCCTCTGTACCCTCTCCAATGCCTCCACATCTTTCTTATAATGTGGGGACCAGA